>OU896711.1:14691757-17314849 GCA_918026855.4 Phaedon cochleariae | reverse complement strand
CACAACACCATTTCGTTTATACATTTGATTTAGATACACAGGGTGCCCAGAGATGAAACCAACAAAATTAATGAGGTTATTATAGGGACTGTTGATATGATTGCAAAATGCCATATACAAATGTGCAAAACCGCTTCGTTACTGACACACAGTGTGATTTGTGGAATTTGACAAGAAATTACATCCGTCATATTAATTACAGGGAATACCCGATCGGATTCAAATTATGTTGACGACTTATTACACTGAAAGGCTTCAACAAGTAGCCCTTCGATCGAAATCAATATCAGGACCGTAATATTAATGTTTTCCTATGTTTAGTTATTGTGAGGATAACTCAACCTGTATAATAATTATCAAAAATCTGAGTGTAGTGTATGAGTTGATGTATCACCCTTGATTACACAATAAACGACTATCAACGGAAATCACCTGAGCGCTGAGTAACGGGGACGATAGGACAGTAAGCGTTAGACAGCGATAGGGTGACGACCGAGTGAAGTTAATTGCATACAAGTGTTTTATTACAAAGTGAAATATACCAATAACATTGTGAGTTCCTTATAGTGTATAAAGGGATACTACACTGAGCTCGATCAAAAATCTGAGCTTGATTGAAAGTCTACGGATAAAATACTATAGGATCTTGTTATATCATTTTCTACCACAATTCAAGTTATTCCGTAAAGAATTATTATAATAATTTTTTTCATTAATTGTCTGATAGAATATCATCAAAAATGAAAATATAATAAATATTTACGAAACCAAGTCATAATGGTCGTTATTCTCTTTGAAGACGTCGAAGAAATATTCTATAAATCACCCTCGTAACCTAAAAATTCTGAAGAATAAATTCGTATCAGGACCGGAATGACTCTTTTTCATGTTCTTGTAAGAAACTGACCTATCTGATCATAGATTCGAAATCAACTAAAAAATCGTATAGAAACTTGTTGTTAACGGACTGGACTAAATTTTTCGTGAATTATATTTGCTCACCAATCAATTCGAATTATTGAATTTAGGAAATACAACACAACGAACAATGTTTTTTTGTAATTGTAGTATATAGATGATTCAGGCTATGAATCGGATGTTTATGTAACATAGCGATATGATGTGTGGATACAGAAATGTGAGTCAGTCAATATACGATAGCCGAGCTATAAAGAGTTACTGGTGTTTTATTCTATAGAATACGTGATAGTGAAGATTATACAGTAATAAACATTACGAAAAGAAGGGATTCATAAAAAACTTTCACAATTCAAGTTCCTATACGATTTTTTCAGTTGATTCCGAATCTACGATCAGATAAATGATAATTGTTATAATAGGTCAGTTATACTTACAAGAACATAAAAAAGACTCATTCCGGCCCTGATACAAATTCATTCTCTAGTTTTTAGGTTATAAGAGCATTACTCCGAAGTAATCGAAGAGAATAACAACAATTATGTCTTGATATCATGAATATTTATTCTGTTTCCATTTTTGATGATATTCTATGCGACGATTGATAAAAAAATTAAAATAATAATTAAATCCACTTGGTTATTTGGGTTAGTAGTTTTTCGTTCTCTAAATATGAAATGTTGGGTTGGTTCCTGAAAAATAGGTTATTTACGGAATTCGGTTGCTGAAAAGGCAGAAGATACACTGTCGCCAGAACGACCGTGGATTTTCTCTGTTAAGTTACGTGAGTATGGGTTGACGTGTTTCAGTTTTCGGTTTGATACGTCGATTTACAAATTACAACGAAGAACAATATTCCCATTTAAATTGTTGCATTAAGTTCCCATGGATCGTTTTTTTCTATTTCAGGACACTAAATCCTTTGCTTATGCTTACTATGCATAAGAATTAGGGACGTTTGGGTGTCATAATTAAAAATCAAATACTGGAAGAGCACAAATGTTCAAAAAACGATCAAAACTAATTTGACAAATGACTGGCATAAGCATCGGTAACCTCGGTTGATTAACCGAATATATCCGGAATAACTGAAATAGTACCAGAAACTTTTTCACAAGTTCCAAGTTACGTAGATTTATAATACAAGCTCAGATTCTTAATCATTATTATACAGGGTGAGTTATTCTCACAATAACTCAACATAGGAGGAAAATTTCAGTTGAATTCATGAATTCAGATTGAATCTTTTGTCAAAATCCACAAACCACTCTGTATTGGAACGAAGTGGTTTTGGACATTAGTATATGGCAATTTGCAATCATATTGGCAGTTCCTATAATCCCATAAGTGTCGGTTTTATCTCTGGACACCCTGTATATAGTTTAATAATCTACAAAAATTCCCTATCCATCCGACTGATACAAGAAATTGTAAGAGGGTTAATTTACCAAGATGCTATTTGGGAGAAATTATGAATATATTGGCTATCTAACAGAAAATATTCGGACTAAGATGAGAAATTTTAACAAAAATGTCAAATTACGTCACCGGAACTAGACAGGGTGATTCCGAAATTGGAGCAATAAATGAAGTGGGTGATAAAAGACAACAAACATAAAAAAATTAAAGTACATTGTAGTAGTATCAATGACTTACAATGTTGTTTCCTCTTTTGATTTAGTGCGCCATTATGTCTTATATAACACACAATTTCATTTATCGCTCCAATAGTTAAGAGAGAAAAAAATGTCTTCCCCATCTGTCCTTGTCTTCAGTGTTCCAACGTGAAATAATGTACATTTTATGTTGGTAATATTGGAAATGGGGAAAAATGGCGAAGAAAATCATATTAACCTCGATATAAAAAAGGTTAGAATATTGTCTTTTCCTCATTTTTTTTGTCAACATAAAAATGTCATTATGTTATGTTGGAACACTGAAGAGAAGGACAGATGGGGAAGACATTTCTTCTGTCTCAACGATAGCTGAACTGTTCTATTTCGATAACACCCAGCCAAATTTCAAGGTTAACAGAATGGGTGAAAATGTCAGGCGCGTATAAAATCCCCCCCCCCCCAGACGATCAAAGAAAATCTGAAAATGCTAAAACTGCAGAGAAAAAAGGTTCGTTTTATATTATGAAATCCCGTAAGCAGCTGTGATTTTGTTATTATGACAGCGAAAAGAGTTTGCCCTAACTTCCCCAGTGACGAAACTCAACATTTGAAAGCATGACAACCAAAATTATAAAGAATTATTTGATGGTATTTAGTCATTTTTCTCAAACTAGATTTTTCAGAAAAGTATTTAATCTGTGGAAATGGCGCAATTTTGAGTCCTCGAGTGGAGATATTCAGAAAACAATCAACAATAATGTGATTTACGTATTCATTAAATCGTCTTACCGAATCACTCAGGCATTTTTTTGAGTGGAAGCATACTTAAAATTTATATAATTTGTTTTTTTGTATACAAAAAATTCAAATTTCCAGATGAATAAAACAAACTGAATTTCAATCTGACAATTTACCTTGAACATCGACAAAATTTGCCTGCGGCGCTTTTTTGCTTTCTGTCACCACCCGCCCCGAATTACCGCCCCCCCCCTTTGGGACACTGTGAACACAAAATTGTACTGTATGTTAGACAGACGCGAAATAAAATAATTGTATATAAAAATAACCCATGTTTTTTGATTTGAATGTCAAAGAACACTGCTATATTTTTAGCAGTCGCATAATGGAATATAAATGATCATAGTAGTGAGTTCTGATTCGGCAAAACCGTCATGAACTTTCCTTGAATTAAAACGAAAATAGCTATTTATATATCAAGGGAGCAAAAGTATCCATTTCCTCCTGCGTATGAAGTTTAACACATTAAACACACATGGAAGGAAATGAACCTTTGCTTCCAAGATATATATATAATTTTATACACAAACGCATATATCTGAGAGCGTCGTTCTTAAAATTGTGCTCCAAGTGGTCTCTCTCCAGTCTCGTTCCAAATCAATGTATTACATGATCTAAGGTATTTTTGAAACTGAACGAAAATCAATTTGACAGGTGACACTTCTGTCACATTGAATTTGTTCATTGTGTAATTGAATTTTATTCAAAGTTTCGATTTAGTAAGTTTGGAATATGAAGAGGTGTCTACCAAAGAAGCAAGCTAAAGCAAAGTTATTTATTCATTTATTCCTTCCCTGGGAGTGAGGACAGGTTTGTGCCATTGAATGTGTCCTTAAATGAGGGAGCAAACGCTTACTTTCGATGCAGTGAGTAGATAAACAAAATTAGAGTACCTACAGTTTTACCACTAACTGAACCGATGGTGATTATTGTTCCAAAGGTACACGGTGTTTCAAAATGTGTGGGACATACTTCAAGGGGTGATAGGACAACAAAATGAGAAAAGTTCCATTGAACATACATCGTTTGCAAGATTTAGGACGTTGATGTTGAAAATATGAATATGATTTTCCTATGTCCACCCTGTGAAACTTACGGCGAAAGCAAAATTTAGTCTGTTTTGTGACTGACATAATGATATAATGAAAATAACTGAAGAATAAAGTACCAACCTTACTTTATTTGTCAAAGAAAGGTGAATCCCAGGAATGTCAGTAATTATATTGAAGTTTTGATAACATATTGCCCATTAATTTCTCATGAACTATTATTAAATTTAAAATCATAATGAACAACATAATGGATATTATAATAAGGTGAAGTATCACTCGGGACCAATATTACCAGTATAATGGAGCCCTACATTCCACAAGACCCTCCAGCACATCCACCGACAGTCGGGGGATTTATGTCTCGCATCGTTCTAATATTTGGCCCGCCGCTACTGCCGCCACCACCTCCACCTCCGGGTCTGGAACAAAATATTGCAGTATAGCTTTTTTTTTCAGAACCATTACTTGAAAACCGACTGTCATCGACTAGTAATATAGCCAGTAAGATGATTATAAGTATAACTAACCATAGGGGAATTACTACAGAAGGAGTTGCTCTATTGACTCCGACATAAATTACTAACTAGACCGCTAAAACCATAAGATCAAAGCTCATTTGACTACGAGATCGAATTTGAGCAATAGCTAACAATTTAAAAGTCATTATTGATTTGATAATTGAACTCAGTACATGAATCTGTAGTACTACACATTCCCCGGAGGAAATACTTTCAAGTCAGCAAGAAACGGTACTATAATAATTTTGAACACCTAATAATATTGACTGAAAGTGCTCCACTAGTGGGTAGATTCATCCAGTTGAATAATCTATTCAGAATATATATGTATCAATCTTATGAGAACAGTTTGTTGTGCTTCAAACTTTGCTTGTGCCATTTTTATCTGATATTTATCACGTAACAACTGCAACTGGATATGAAAAAAATTGTTACTGCTATTATAGGTTTGGTTTAAAATATTCGATTTCACATCCATTGCTTCCTATGTATGCTTGCATTGTCATGTAAAAGTGGTTGAACATCTTCTTCTCCGATGAAATTCAATTTCAGGATCTAACCCATATAGTCTGGATGAAACTACACAACATGTCCCTTGTATCGGAAGAATTTGATTTCAGTGGAACTGATTTCCTTTTCGGGTTGGGTGTATCACTAGAACACTTTAGACACTATTTCATATTTAAGATGTCATACTGAAACGAATACAATACGAAGGAAAACAAAAAAGTTTGTCATGAAGAATCATGAGACAAAGAAACTTAATTTTTTGTACATGAAACATCTTCAGATATACGAAACAATTCATGACACAAAGAAAGAACAACGCTTTGCCAGTATTATTGAATGAAAATTAGGCGAAAAATCTGAATAATAACTATTATCTTTGCAAAAGATGAATCTACCCTCAGGATGAATGTACCCCATTCTCCCCTATGTTTCCGAACACCAAGAGACATGACTCGATTGTTTGCGCATTGAGCAAAAGCGTTTTCAGGCGAGCAATTTGGATGAGATGGTCGGGTACCTGGGATATGACATATAGCGGTATAGTTAGTAGTTAGGTCAGTGGTTAAACACACCGACTTAACCTACTGTCTAGTCCGCTATTTGTCATCCCAACAACCCGACAATGTCATCCGAATTTCTCTTATGACATTAGTTAGAGTGAGTAAGATATATATGACAGGTTCTGAATGCGCACGCTCTATGGAACCAAGTTCGAACACGTAAAGGGGCGAGCTTTGGTCATACGGCCTTAGCAGTAATAACACAATAACAGTCTACTAAGTAGTTTATGTAGGTGGTTAAACTAGAGTTAATTTGTGAGCGTTCTCAAACGTTCTGAAATGACGAATGGAATAAATCAAGAGTAACGGGAATGGCTCTATTTCACCGTAAAAAGCCGTCAAATAATACAATCTTGACAATGTTGCCCTCAGAATTTGAATTATCTCATGTTGGTTTTGTTAATTTTTATGATATCTATCTCAAGGGCGGTTCTAGAGTTGAATGAAGGGTAATAATGGTATCTTGTAAAAACTTCTGGCAATACAATTCAGAAATTAACCAAAAAATTAATCTGAAGAATATCACCTGCTACATTGAATCCTCGATTGAAGCATGTTATCGTAATTTAATGAACAATCCTGAATATTTCATAATGTTGGATCACCCAGATCATGTACACAGTATGCAATATAAACTGACGATTGGATCAAATGTAAGTATTGTATGTAATACAACAACTGTATGATCATTATTGAAATATCAATTTCCTTAGATTTTGACAAACAAGTCATACTGCTATGCGCTCGTGAGGTTCCTCCCCTACCTGCCCTAGGGTTTACCAACTCCAAAGTTGGTAAAGGTGGTTAAAGTTGAACTTGAATATTTGTTTACAAATGATGAATGTGAAAAATGGAGGATGTAATGGGTACATTCAAAATAAAAATGATTGGAGTAGATAGATATGTCAGTAAAGATACATGGGTAAACTGTAATAGTGTGTAAAGTGATAGTAAAGAAATAGGTTTTCAAAAATAGTTAGGGTTGACGTCATTATGACGTAGTTGCATTCCACCACCTTCACCGAAATACTCTAACCGGGTTTAACAATTACCCCCTATACTAACAAGGCCTGCAGGCTCCGTGGTGACGTCACCTTGATGAGGCCTAACAGCGGATCGAAACGACAAGCGCTTATGGCGCAATAAGGCGACCGCGTATTTCAATTTTAGTTTTAGATCATTATTGAGCCGATTTTGCTGTTTTTTGAAGGGCTTCCGGTTAATAGAGGATGCCAGTCGTCAACTGAGCCCTTCTTCGCATCTCATTCGATTTTATTATGGAAAAACGAAGTTTCAAAACAAAAACCAGAATAAAACACAAATACCCACCTACAGCAACCCATTCGAATTAAATATATTGGCAAAAATTGTAGTGATTTAATCTCATTAGAGGTAAACTTCACACCTACTTATACAGGGCCCGCAGAACATCAACTTATCGTGAGATTGATCGAAAGAAAATTGGGGAAAATGTATTCTATTTTTATAGACATGCCGTTTGTTATAATTACCTAAATTTATCTTGGAGAATTCCTATTACCTAAAAATTTAGCCAGTGACTGTTTTCAATTTCCTGTTGTTGGATTTTTTACCCAATTGATCGTTAGACTTGAAACAGTAATTTTTAAGTAGTGTTTGTAGTACATGTTAATATGATAGTTGCAATTTGATCATTGGAATCAATTCTGCATTCATTGCCATAAGACAAATGACCGTTTTTAGAAAGAAATTTGAGAATTTAGTGAGTTATAAATGCCCGTTCATTATGAACATTCAAGAATATTTCCTCGAATTCAGAATTTTCCTCTACTCATACTTTTTATGAGAGAGTAATTGTCTTCTATTATTAATTCATCATTATAAATTAAGCTCTGTTTACTACTGTACTTAGATGGAGTAAAATCCTCGCGGTGAATTGCATATACCCACTTTTTCGATAGTTCCTAGTCCAACGGGACACTAAGAGCATGAACTTTTGGACCACCCACATAATTCCTCCGACAAAAGAGACCACAACACTTGAAAGGCATTGTTATTTCGCCTATCACAAAACAAAATATTTCACGAAACAGTAATTTTTCCGCCAATTATTTTGATGAATAATCAACAAAAGAATTGGGGCACGCGACCGCTTCTCGAACATACTTAAACAAACTGACGACTGTCGGATTCGACACGCGAACGTATGGCCTCAGTTATCTGACGTCACGAGCTGTTCACTACGAGCCTTCAGCCCTTGTTAGTATCGCGGGTAACGGTTTTACGGGGAATGTGAATGAAATATCCCAAATGTAGAAATTCCAAATACATACCCGAAAGGTCGTCTACCTCCACTACTTCCACCACCGCCACCTCCACCACCGCCTCCGCTGCCTCTGAACATGCTACTGGAACCCCTTGAATGATTTTGAATCGATGGATTCGTCTCAAATCCTACCAATGTTTTGAAGCTGAAACAAAATGTATTATTACAGGTTAGAGAATATACATATAGCAGTTAAGTCACTCTCCGAAATGCCGCCGAATGTGCCGCGCCTGCCTTACCCTTTCCCCGTCTAGACAGCAGTAGGTTTCAGTAGGTAAACCTCAGTCGGCTACATACATAGTGGATTGAGTAAGCGCAAGGAACTAGCTATGGCGGGTGTCCTAAATAATAGTGAATTAGATAATATGTCTATAACGTGTTGTACTGTTAAAAGCTGCAGAAGTAGACTGAGTGCAATCTTCTCATTTTTTAGATGTCCTTGGATGAGGACAAGATCTAAGCTCTATAGACTCTAGACCATGGTCACATTTCTTGTGTTTGCTAGAAAAATAGCAAAAACTGGCTAGATTTGCCATAAAATGGTTAAGAAAAATTTCGCCCGCGGCGCGCTTTTATTTTTAGCCGTAATTTAGCTATTTTTTAACAGACATCTAGCATCTAGCCGTTTTAAAAATTGGCTGTTGGCAACACAGCAGCTATATTCAGATTAGATAAAGAATGTACGTCACAGTTTGCCGCCCCGAAAATTGGAAATTGCTTCACTTTGAAAATAAAAACGACTTGGACTTTATCGATCGCCATTTTGTACAGCGTCGACATGAAACTGAGGAGTTCCGAACTTATTTTATGAAAATTCATCTAAAGGAAACTTCCCAATTGTAATTTAGAAAGCTTATCACATCTACATAATTCGGAAACTTCCTCGGAATCTACCAAGGACTTAAATAAAGGTAGGTCAATATTCTGCTCAAGAAACACAAGTCGTTGTTCTCCAACACCCGTATTATTGAACCCATATTGTTTCAATGCGTTCAACATTGAGGAGTAGGGACCCAAACGAAGGAGACTCTAGGAGAATACATACGAGTATTCCTAGTTTCTGAATGATATTTTCTCAATTACATGTGATGTAGGTACGTTTCAGTAGTTCCTCTTCTCTCCTGCATTACTTTAGTTCAGCGTATGTCTGAGATTAGTATCATTCGACTCCTTTGCCAATGCCAATATTTGGTACAGAAATAAAAATCGCGTTTTTTTGTGATGCTCTGATGTAGGAATTCTATAACGGCAAGGAATGTAGAATGCAATTGATGTGACAACAATCGTGTGACAACCATATACAATCAAAATGAGATGATCATCAATGAAAAACATCAAATAATAATTCTGGTACGTGTACGTTGGTATTTCTACTATGACTAATCAATAATCATCATTAATTGGTGTTATTCGATATTATGAAATTTTGATAGTATCAATGGAGAATATTGTAGTGAGTCATGCAGTGAGCACCATATCAAATATGGAAATGGAATGATCTTCAATATATAATAATTCATCAATTGAAGTGTAATTCCAAAATAATAGCAAAATGAATGAACAACTTGAATAAATATAGGTACCCACTCACCATTTGAAATTCTATCATGTTCAGTTAAATTTGAATAAACTGAAGACGTCAGTCCAGAATCATGAGTTATAAAGTTATATGTCTTTCCTATTTTGTTGACTCTTCTTTTCCATCAGTTGGAGTACCTACCAGAGTCACTGGATGGTATCAGTTAGATAATACTAGAGTTCCTAAAAGTACTTGAAACTGCTGTTTTGACGTTTTTTGTATATTAATACACAAAAAACGTCAAAACTATTCCGTATCTACTATTTTTCCTTCAAGTTTTTGATTACAACAAAAATAGTTATTTATTATACAAGGGAAAAAAGTAGTAGATTTTAGCTCCAGGTTGTGTTGTCTCCCGACGCGTAGCGGAGGGAGACAAAAAACCGTGAGCTAAAATCTAATATTTTTCCCGTGTATAATACACTATTTTTTTCTGTGACAGAAGGAAGGACGAATCAATATTGAGAAGATATTACATTATTTCGAAATCTGAAAATTATCGACGTGAAATTTCAAGTTTTCAACAGTAGGGACACCTGCGTTTTATAGGCATCTTTATCATTCTTTTGAAGTAATCAAATATCTGATGTCACTTCTGTCAGTTCAATTCTGTGATTTGATTTTAAAAAATTGCGAATTCAGTAGTTGTTTAGTAATGTACGAAACCGCGAAGTCGAATGGAAGATAAAAGGACTTGCAGTTCTTTCTCGGAGACGGTATTATTGACTCATTTTTCGGAACTATAGCACAACAAAAGCCATTAACAGAGGATATATATGTGATATATATCCGGGAAAAAAGTACTCACTTTTTTCCCACGGGAAAAAAGTAATTTATGAAAAGTGACATTTTATAACCTGCCAACAGAGATGAAATGCCAAACTTTTTTCCCGTCACAGAAAAAAATTAATATGATGTCTGTCAAATTGAATACCCTTTTTGTCAAACATTCCAAACATTCCACCACACATTCAATGTTCTGAGACCAGGATGAAAAATTCAACAGAATATTGGCAAGGTGATTGACCGTTAGGGGCGCTGTATCAAAAACAAGATGGCGGCGTTATCAGGGCACTTTGTTTACATATTTTGTGTGTTTTGCATACATTTTATTCCTGCTATTTAATCGTGTTAATTGTGTTAATTCTCGAAGTTATCACAGAAAATATCAAAAATCATTGTTGAATCATCATTACATCGTGTGTGTGATTGAAATAATACTGTCTTACGGATAGTGTGCTGCGGAAATATCAGTGTGCTGCGGAAATATCAGTGTGCTGCGGAAATATCAGTGTGCTGCGGAAATATCAGTGTGCTGCGGAAATACCAGTGTGCTGCGGAAATATCAGTGTGCTGCGGAAATATCCGAGATCATCATGCTCGGAATGGACACATATATACCTCATTTTTCGAAAAGACCATCACTTTCGAAACCCTGGTCCAACAGAAACTGTTCTAGAACTGTTGCCTTGAAACAAACAGCCTACCATCGCTGGCGCAAAAACCCTAACCTCGCGACTAGAGCAGAATACGTTGATGCCAGGAATAACTGCAGCCAAACAATAGATGCTTCGAAAGAAACATACAATGCCAAGATAAGATCGAAACTCATAGATTGCCCCAATGGCTCCCGTTCGTTTTGGTCCCTTGCTAAAGCGGTCGGAAGAAATTTCACTAATAGTTCATTTCCACCACTGTCCAAATCCGACGGCACATTAGCAACAACATCGCAGGAGAAAGCAAATATTTTTGCAGAGATGTTCGCAGCAAACTCTACTTTAGATTCCCAAGGAAAACTGCCGCCAGACATTCCACCCGTTGAGAGTCGAATGCCCGAAATCGTCTTCCGTCAACGCACTATCAGACGAATTTTGCTTGGTCTCAAAACGAATAAGGCTAACGGTCCTGATGGAATTCCACCCATTATCCTCAAAAAATGTGCACCAGAATTAACACCGATTCTCTGCAAGTTGTTTACCATCTCGTACAGGTCAGGTATTTTTCCATCATGCTGGAAGACAGCTAGAGTCCAACCAATCCCCAAAAAAAGGGAACAAGAACCTGCCCAACAACTATAGACCCATTGCCCTGTTATTAGTAATCTCCAAAGTGATGGAGAAAGCCATCAATATTGAGCTTATCAAATATCTGGAGAGCTCAGGAATCATCAATGATAGACAATACGGCTTTCGCCACCGAAGATCTACTGGAGATCTACTTGCCTACGTCACCCATTTATGGCAATCTTCAATAAAAAAACACGGGGAATCTCTAGCTGTCGCGTTGGACATATCGAAAGCATTCGACCGTGTTTGGCACGAAGGACTCCTCCACAAACTACCATCATACGGCTTACCACCTCAGCTATGCCATCTCTTATCGAGTTTTCTTTCAGGCAGATCGCTTCACGTGGTGGTGGACGGTGTAACGTCTGATACCATTGGCATCAATTCCGGCGTTTCATAAGGATCAATTTTGGCACCAACATTATTCCTGCTTCATATCAATGATCTGTTGGGAGTAACAACTTGCCCCATCCACAGCTTTGCAGATGATAGGACCCTCCATACTGCGTTCTCTTCCAGAATTCCCATTTCTTTCCAGGAAACTAAGAACTCACGGCGCAGGCAGGTCAATGCTGTCAATGAAGATCTTGCTGAAATCACAGCCTGGGGAACAAACAACCTAGTTGAATTCAACGCCACCAAAACTCAAGCCTGCATTTTCTCTAGAAAGGCGGAACTCAGTATGCCCGATATTGTAATGTCTGGCTCCACCATCCCCACCAAGCCCACCATATCTATGCTCGGTATTTCCATCAGCAACACTCTTTCATGAGATAATCATGTCAGATCCATCGCAAAAGCTGCTTCACAAAAACTCGGATTCTTGTTCCGTGCGAAAAGCTACTTTACACCTCAACAGCTTCTCATGATCTACGAAGCGCAGATACGGCCTGTCCTAGAATACTGTTCCCACATATGGGGTTCAGCACCAAAACATACGCTGATGCTCTTAGATTCCATCCAGAGAAGAGCCATTCGCCTGGTGGGTGACGCCACACTCACCCACTCTTTGACATCATTGGAACACCGTAGAAAGGTCGGCGACCTTTCACTTTTCTATCGATACTTCCACGGGAAATGTTCTTCGGAAATCTCTGCTATCATCCCTTCACTAGCAATACCAATCAGACGAACTAGACAAGCCCAGTCAGCACATCCTTTCGTTGTCAACCTCGAAAGATGTCGAACAGCACTTTATCAAGACTCTTTCATCCATAGAACGGCTAGGCTCTGGAATTCATTGCCTGTGGAAGTATTCCCAACAACATATAATCTCCAAAAGTTCAAAAAAATTCCAATACCTACCTCCTGTCCCTATCCTCCCCAGGAACGCACGATGTTCTTTGAACATTATAGGGATTCCCTTTCGTGCGCTCCAAGCGATAAAAAAAATAGTATTACAGCTACAAAGAAGCCTTTCATCAGACCTGTGACATTCTGTAGGATATCAAAATGACCCAACCATTTCAACTATCGGTGAATTTAGATAGAAGCTGATATATTTGCAATGGCAATGGACAATCTCAGCACAGAAACTGACCAAAAGCGCTTTGCTAATCTGTCTACTGGCGCATGTTTACACTTCACTCAGCTCTGGACCAAGACCAGGTTATATTTCATATGACCACAACATGCTTATAGCTGCAGCCCCAGGAAAGCCATTTTAAGCCAATATGAAGAAATAAACATTCCAACTCACAGAAGTTTCAAGTTTATCAGTGATATGGGAATTATATCTCTCACAAAAAAAAATAGAAGGTTCCAATGGAAAAATGTAGGACCTATAATGCCTTTTAAAATGAATTTACTGCACTTAAGAAGTCTTTTCTGATGATAAAAAATCAGTTCTGTTGAATGGAAAGAATGGATAAACGTTGAGAATCAAATATGAATTTGAAAACTGGATGCTGGCAGCTCCAACAAAAACTTACTACCTTTCTTCACTTCATTGGTCCAATAATGAAAACAATAAGGTGAATTTGTGATCCATAGATATATTTATTACAGATAATTGACTCTTATTTGTAGTGCCTATCTGAGAGAGAACATGATTGAAATGATCAACAGTTCATATTCTGTTTATGGGTAAATGTCTTCAGAAACTAGGACTTGGAAAAATAAGTATGGTTGTTTTTCTTTCAAATATTCTTATAATGAAAATAAAGAAGCAAATTCAATGCCTTTGACTTTTGAACTGCAATACACAAGGCTGGACAAGAAAGAATATGACAATATGAACATGTGCAGGTGGGTAATTTATGGTTTTATTTGTAATGCGCTTGCCTTCTCTAAATCATATTGAAATCTTGTTCATGGCATCCTGCCTAGGCCTTTATAGATTTCTATTTTGTGGTATCATCTCTGTAGTTAAATAGCCAATGCAGATTGCATGTATTTTGAAAACAATTAAGTTAGAATACAGCTCCCTATTACATTCATATGAGCAAGAACAGAAGCATATTTTATAGATATATAATAACCCTGGTATGAACAAATTATTCATCAGTTATTTTAGGTAGCATTTACTTCATAGTTTTCATTGAATATACATTAAAGTGACACAATCTATTTCTATTTGAATATTCAGATTGTGTAATTGTTCATAGATATGGTTTGTTTATAGTAGGTACTAACATTTCTTCTTCAATTTTTCAGCAGGGGAAGAGTTGCCATCCTGGGTATCTTGCAATTGAGTGCAAATAGCTACACAAATTGAAACCAAAACCCAGATTCAATTGATAGCATGATATACAGTTTTAATTCATTCCTTGCAGTTGAATCCAAATTTTCAAGGACATTTCAAATTGTATCTTGGAAATATTTATTTATCATAAGTAAGAGTTCTAGTTTTTTTTGTGTTTTTGTAATGATTTTGTTGTAGGTTTTCAAACTTCATATTTCAATTCCACAACTACCTCAATCAACACCTCATTCTTTATTGATGCCATTTTAAAGTTTCACTTTATAATCTTCATTGATTCCTTTTGAAATAGGTATAAGTATGACCTACCTATTACCTACCAGGTAGATACCAACTTGTCCTTATTGTTAATTTGTTTCTACATGAATGAAAGTCCTGGATTTCAAATTCATTCATAATTGTTAATTTTTATGAAGGTATCACAAGATACAATTCAGGAAAAAACAGTATACATGAGCACTGGGGGAATAAGTATACTGGTATATCAAAGCTGGAATTTTCATCTTGGTCATAGATAAATCATTTGTTCGGAAATTAATCGGTTAGCAGCATGATTCAACCTATTAGTCATTCATTCGAGACCAGGTGGTGAATCAAGACAGTCTTATATTAGATGTCATCACGTACAGTCGAATTTTGTGATTGCAATTGAAAAATACGCGAAAGGAATTATTTATCGTTCAGAACGAAGTGTCCACTTGAAAATGAGTGCAAGTGTTGTGTTTTTGTATTCCTCATTCAATTCAGTGATAACATTATCGCGATCGTGTGCTGTTCTGGTGTATCGTGTTGTTTCATCAAAGCTTCGCATTTTTCACGTAGGTGAGTAAATAGACATTCTGTTTTTCCTCATATTTCCCTGTTTGTATTTAACTTAATTACCTTATATGTTTTCAAAATAAGAAACGTCTGTTTATGAAGAAAGCATATTATAAAATATAAGCATGCATATTTTCATGAATTTCTCCCGAATGATTCTCGATATACAGATAGTGTAAGCTCGTAGTGACATACCCTGTATAGTAAATTAGACATAATAATCGTTAAAGTAAAACTTGGAAAATCCATGGCCCACTAGCAAAAATCCATCATAGTCTGATGTTTTAGTGTTTTTTAGGAGTTCTGAAAATGCTATGTATAAAGTTTTATGCGTCATTTTGAATGGAAACAAATAACGGATTCAACCTCGGATTCAACTAAATAATAATAAAATGAATGTCGGATCTCCAAAATCATAACCCCTAAAGAAATAGAGTACGCCACTGAATTCTTCGCAAAATTCTCTGTTAGACGTAGTAACTCAGCACAACCTTCTTTCTAATAACTTCGTAGATAAGCCTGGCAGTCTAAGCCAAAATGTAGGTACATTTAAATGTGAAACACCCTGTATGCCTCCTTGTGCATTTTACACTCTTCGAGAAATTTGCTAGAGTTTTTCACTACTTCTGACTGTAAAATTCGTTCAAATCACTAGAGATTTTCGTGAAAATTATATTTTTAGCCTGTGTTTAATTTTTACAAATCCTTAGACTTTCGAAAATAATAGTGCCAGTATATCCGTGTTCAATTCTTTATCTTATATCTTGTATACTATATATCTGTTCCCCCTGTATAAATTTCATTATCGTCATTAGTCATAGATAACTCATTTGTTCGGAGAATAATCGGTCAGCAGCATGATTCAACATATTAGTCATTCATTCGAGACCAGGTGGTGAATCAAGACAGTCTTATATTAGATGTCATCACGTACGGTCGACTTTTCAAATCGCAATTGAAAAATACGCGAAAGGAAATATTTATCGTTCCAAACGGAGTGTTCACTTGAAAATGAGTGCAAGTATTGTGTTTTTGTGTTCCTCATACAATTCAGTTTCATCAAATCTTCACATTTTTCACGCTGGTGAGTGAATCGAGATTCTCTAAAATTTCCCTCATATTTCCCTGTTTATATTTAACTTTATTACTTTATATGTTTTGAAAATAAGAAAGATCCGTTCGTTGAATATTTTCCGATGATAAGGAATACTTTCTCCTGATTTTCGTGCTTTCTGTTCAGAACTATATGTCTTTTCAGAAGATAATAATGCGAAAAGAGCAAACCAGAAGAAAATAAGACGATTCGAAATATTTTCATGGAAAAATACCTTTTGCCTATACAGGGTGTTTCAGATTCAAATGTACATACATAATATACCTGTAGATCACCCCCTATCGATGTGTAATCTTGAATTTGGCAAAATCTGTATAATCGATATTCAAATTATATTATTCATCAAAACTAAATAGGAATCAAATTTAGAATCCAGAAACGTCCTCAGGAAAAACAGAAAACTTCTTCTTTTTCAAAAACCACACTGTATATCAGAATTTTGTAGATGTTTTGATATTTGCAAAGAGCGGAAAAAATTAATTTTTTGGCATAATTTTCAACAGTGCGTTTCCAATTTGACATTTTTTTCATCATTATTTTTTTAAATAGAATTTTTATTGAGCTCGTAATTCAAAATTATTGCAAAAAAATGATCAGTCCTCAAATTTCAACTTCATTAGAGTCAAATTAAGTAAACTATCAATAGAATTCATTGCATAGAATAATTTGTCAAATAGTTAAGATATTTTCGAGTACTCGTTACATTTTCACTATTTCAAAAAATAATGATGACACAAATTTGATTATGCAGTTATGCCTCGAGTTATGCAAAGTGGTTAAAAAATAAAGACCATATATACCGGGTGTAACAGGATCATGGTACACCAAACCATTTTCTCCAACTTAATTTGGTGATAAATCAAGAAATTTCACATTATTCACAGGATTCAATTTTTTTAGCATCACACATATCGATATGAATACATCAGACTTGATAAGAATAGTCATGGCGCATTCAAATGGAAAATCAAAAATAAAATTGAAATCAATATTGAAGTTTGAAATGTCACTCATAAGGTTTCATTGGATTCAGTGCTGTAGAATTCGAAAATGCAATGATATACAGGTTGTTGCATTTGAAAATCAAAAGTTATCATTATTTCCGGTGAAACCGGAAGTGGCAAATGCAACTTATTTATATAAAAACATGACGTTTACTAAGTTAATTGGTCATTCCAAATTTCAATCACACATCTCCAAAACTAAAAAAGAAAAAGGGTGTGTACCATGATCCTGTTACACCCGGTATAAGGTTTTTGCCCAAATTGTATATCTGTTCCCCCTGTATAATTTCATTATCGTTATTAGTGATAGATAACTCATTTGTTCGGAGATTAATCGGTTAGCAGCATGATTCAGCCTATTAGTCATTCATTCGAGACCAGGTGGTGAATCAAGACAGTCTTATATTAGATGTCATCACGTACGGTCGACTTTTGTGATCGCAATTGAAAAATACGCGAAAGGAATTATTTATCGTTCCAAACGGACTTTTCATTAAAAAATAAGTGCAAGAATTGTCTTTTCGTGTTCCTCATTCAATTCAGTGATTACATTGTCGCGATCGTGTGCTGTTCTGGTGTTTCGTGTTGTTTGATCAAAGATTCGCATTTTTCACGCTGGTGAGTAGAGAGAAATTCTCTCAAGTTTTCCATCTTTACTTTTAACTTCATTACCTTATATGTTTTCACAATCACAAAGGTACCGTTTTTTGAATATTTTACAATGAAGATATACTTTCTTCTGATTTTCGTACTTTCCGTTCAGAATGGTATTTTTTCAGAAGAAATAATAAGAAAAGAGCAAACCAGAAGAAAATAAGACAATTCGAGATTTTTTCATGAAAACATATTTTTTTTGGCTATACAGGGTATTTCAGATAAATGTACATACAGGTGTCCACCATCTTTTATAACTGTGATACAGAACGTAATCTTGATTTTGGCAAAATCTTTCTCTGGTCAGCTCATAACTTTTGAACCATGGTGTATAATCGATTCATACTCGATATAGGTATATTCAACTTATATTACTACTTTTCAACAGGGTGCATCCAATTTGACTTCTTTTTTCATCATTATTTTTCGAAATAGAATTTTTGTTGAACTCCTAATTGAAAGTTCAATTTTATCACTTCATTAGAGTCAAATTAGGTAATTCATTCCATAGAACAATTGTTAATTAGATATTTTCGAGTGCTCTTTGCATTTTCAGTATTTAAAAAAATAATAATAGTTGGAAAGTTATACATGAAATTCTTTGTTTTTAAATCCTACTTTCAAGGTCAATATCTCCGAAACGAAGCGCAATATACTTTTTTTTATGTGAACTACCAACATTATTTTGGTTAACTCTATCAGTCCTACCATTAACAACATAACCTTTCCGGGCATCCTGTATAGTTTGCAAATTTTTCCTGAAACCATTTTTCACCCATTTGGGTTTGATTCAAAGTTGCCAATAACATTTAGATAGCTGTGGACACAACAGAAATGCCATGAAAACAAAACAGGCATTTTTTGACATGTCTGTCTGTCTTTGAATTAAAATAGGTTATTCAGCAGTGGAATAATACGAAATAATATAATTGTTATATTATGAAAATATTGTGGAAACTTCGGTAATGCAGCAAGAATTTATAGTCTACATCGAATTTCTCTTCCAGATTAACAAGCAAACAGACAGAAAGCAAAGTATTTGATACTTGCCACTAAGTCGGAGAAAACCATCCAGTCAAGACGAACCGAACAAAAGATCCGCAAAGAGAACTGACCAGAGTGAATTTTTCAAAATTCAGATCCTTCTATTCGTACGGAAGGCGATATATTGATTTCCTATCCAGATTCATTCTCAAGCAAACAGATAGACAGATATTCACCTTTATGTCTTTATGAAAACACGACAGGTACCCTTACGAGGGGAGAGTATCAACTCGGCGTTTATAAACCCTCTCTGCAAAGGAGGTCGGCGCATGGTGGGTTAGGTATATACAGTGTTTTTCATTGCAGAGAAAATCGTTGTTTATCTGCCTACCTCGTCTGCATTGAGAGAGTTGATGAATTATCATAAAAATATATCGCGTTTTAGTTACGAATGTTGAAAACAATATTCAGACTTTATAGATTTATATTCTATGTACGTCTCACGATTCAAATTTCAAATTGATGCAGTTTTAGATCCGAGCAGCACACTGTTTGGCATTCATGGTTCTTATAACCCACGAAATTCAAAATGTAGCAGATGTCTACTGGGAAAACCACTATTCGGAAGGAGAGCGAATATAAAGCATTCCAGTTACGGTCGTTGGAAATATTATTGTGGTATGTTTCAGATTCAAAATCAGTTTTAATTCTGATGGACTTTCTGATATGTGATGTTTAGTTGCAGATCCGTAAAGCAAAGTGCTTGATACTTGTCAATAAAATGCAGAAAATCATCCAGTCAAGACAGACCGAATAGAGAATCCGCAAAGAGAACTGACCAGAGTATACTTTTCAGAATTCTGATCCTTATATGCGTACGGAAGGTGATATATTGAATTCCTTTCCAGATACATTCTCAAGCAAACAGATAGACAGATAATCACCTTTATGTCTCTATGGAAACACGACAGGTACCCTTACGAGGGGAGAGTATCAACTCGGCGTTAATAAACCCTCTCTGCAAAGGAGGTCGGCGCATGATGGGTTAGGTATATACAGTGTTTTTCATTGCAGAGAAAATCGTTGTTTATCTGCCTACCTCGTCTGCATTGAGAGAGTTGATGAATTATCATAAAAATATATCGCGTTTTAGTTACGAATGTTGAAAACAATATTCAGACTTTATAGATTTATATTCTATGTACGTCTCACGATTCAAATTTCAAATTGATGCAGTTTTAGATCCGAGCAGCACACTGTTTGGCATTCATGGTTCTTATAACCCACGAAATTCAAAATGTAGCAGATGTCTACTGGGAAAACCACTATTCGGAAGGAGAGCGAATATAAAGCATTCCAGTTACGGTCGTTGGAAATATTATTGTGGTATGTTTCAGATTCAAAATCAGTTTTAATTCTGATGGACTTTCTGATATGTGATGTTTAGTTGCAGATCCGTAAAGCAAAGTGCTTGATACTTGTCAATAAATTGCAGAAAATCATCCAGTCAAGACAGACCGAATAGAGAATCCGCAAAGAGAACCGACCAGAGTATACTTTTCAGAATTCTGATCCTTATATGCGTACGGAAGGCGATATATTGAATTCCTTTCCAGATACATTCTCAAGCAAACAGATAGACAGATATTCACCTTTATGTCTCTATGGAAACACGACAGGTACCCTTACGAGGGGAGAGTATCAACTCGGCGTTAATAAACCCTCTCTGTAAAGGAGGTCGGCGCATGATGGGTTAGGTATATACAGTGTTTTTCATTGCAGAGAAAATCGTTGTTTATCTGCCTACCTCGTCTGTATTGAGAGAGTTGATGAATTGATGAATAATCATAAAAATATATCGCATTTCAGTTACGAATGTTGAAAACAATATTCAGACTTTATAGATTTATATTCTATGTACGTCTCACGATTCAAATTTCAAATTGATGCTTAGTTTTAGATCCGAGCAGCACACTGTTTGGCATTCATGGTCCTTATTATAACCCACGACATTGAAACTGTAGCAGATGTCTACTGGGAAAACCACTATTCGGAAGGAGAGCGAATATGTAACAATCCATTAGTTATGCTTGTTGGAAATATTATTCAGGTATGTTTCAGATTCGACATCCATGTTCCACCTCTCATGAAAATCACTTTTAATTTTCATGGATATTTTGATATGTGATGTTTAGTTGCAGATCCGAAAAGCAAAGTGTTTGATACTTGTCAAAAAATCGGAGAAAACCATCCAGTCAAGACGAACCAAACAGAAGATCCGCAAAGAGAACTGACCAGAGTATACTTTTCAGAATTCAGATCCTTATATTCGTTGTGTTGGTAATTAATATGAAGTTCTTGTCCTGTACTCAAGAAAATCATGAGAACAAGATCGAAGTAATTTGTAGAATGAATTACATGAATTACATGATTTACATGAAATATCCAATAAATAAATTGACAGAATAACAAACAATAACAAAAATGACTTTGAATGCCCTGATAAACTGGTTCAAATGTGCCCACCAGATGACGTATCGGATTCATCACCTTGCCAATTCAATAACGGCGATTCTGTCCCACTGGTGACACTAGCGATATCAATAACACGCAACTAAAGTATGGAACAATAGGATCTCGCGTTCTAGCCAAAAAGTAAGAACAAGCAGTGTCGGGTGAAATGGAATATTTTTCCGCCCATATCTCCATAGTGGTTTGGTATATAATAATTCGTATTGACAATTTCTTATACCAAATAAAGTTACAAACAAGGTGTATATCATTATTATGGCAAAAAAATTAAAAGTAAATTCCTGGCAAAGAAATAATAAAATAGTTTTCACGTATCGATATTATAATATCTGATTGTGGGATATTCTTCGATTGTTTGTTTATCCAATTATTGATGGTTCAAAAGTTATTAATGTTATTTCATTCCTATAAAATGAATTAATAACAATAAAACTATGTCACACTTGTGATTTTCTCTTTTTCAAATTTCATCCACATGGATGCACCTTTCCCCAGAAATAATTTTATGACATGTATTACTTCTTATCAATTACCTCAGAAAAATTTTGTTTTCCTTGAGTTTTGTCATCGAATGAAATATTTAAGTCGATTTTTGAATGCCGCTGGCAAATTTAAAAACTACCCCACAAAGATAACCAATCATAAGAAAAAGTTGCCGATTGAATACAGATTCCGAAATAGTATAACATATGTGGTTATTCAAAACAGCCTTTTTGTTATTAATTTTTTCAAAATGGGTCGCATTTTTCAGAAAAATTTAATAACTTTCGAACCATCAACAATTTGATAACAACATATACCGTTAGTTTGATTACAAATGACCTCCCCTACCACCCCACTTCTTTTGATCCATTACTTATGGGACACCCTGTATATAGTTACTGTTTCTCATCGTCCAATTAACCCCTCGATTCGGAATACGTTTTTGACACTACCCTGTTTTATCACTAACCAAACCGATTTTGTATACGCCTCGAGACATGTTTCGCTAACTATGGTAGCATCTTCAGGAGAAGATTAAATCTAAATATTCTATTCTAGTGAGATACTTATACATATACTAGGTATGTATATGCACAGTATAGGTCCTTATATGTCCACCCAGCCGTGAAAGACACTAACCGCTCAGTTAATGTTTGTCATGGTTGAGTTCACATGTTCACCTTGATCTTATATCACTAAACTATACAGAGGGTTATATGGAATAGGTCCATTATGTTTATTCATTACATTATTACTATTCTTGAATATTTCTAGGATTTCATATGCATCTAATTTCCTAACATAATTATCTTTTTTAACTAATTTGAGGATATTAATATGTGTGTTATGATTGTGATACGACATATGTTCGGCTACACATGATTTACCTAACCTATCATATTTCAAATGTGCTAGGTGTTCTTTGAACCTTGTTTTCATGGGTCGCCTGGTTTGGCCTATGTATGTTGTATCACAATCATTATAACTTATTATATAATTATATAATTTCGTATATTCCTTATCTTCTGGATTAACTAATAAATTGACTAATTATTGGGATTATTCTCGAATTGTTTTTATCCGCTTGAAAAGTCGTAGAATTCCAAAGTGTTAACTTAAATTTATGTCTAAGTATTAATTTATCTACTATTTTGATACCATAACCATTGACTCAGCCACTTTATAAACAACACTCCTTTCATTTCATCGCTCATAGGAAATGAAATTAGTCCATGTACAGGGTGATCAACTGAGAATGGATGTCATCAATCGGTCTTTAAACTTTGATCGTTAATATCTTTCGCTAGCTGTTGAGATTAAGATTCTCTTTTTTATCGTGCAATAATATGCATACCATTGTTTTTTTTTTTCAAATCACGATATCCATTGTTCCATATCCACGTTGGATTACCGGTAGTGGGTTCGATTCCCACCACGAACGCAGAAATTTTTCTGATGGCCTAAGAAAGTCTTTGGAATCACCCGTTAAAAGGTATGACCCCCGTCATTCCTTGCTCGCACAAGTCTCTTGAAGACTTCTGAGATGTGCTCGTAAGGGGGCAACTGAATGATGGATAAGAACAATTCTAGAACTATTTTTTTTTTGGTAACTTAATATTTATTTTTATGTTTAGCTAACTGACTAACCTCTCAACAGTTAAATAATTTATTTGAAATTTTAGTTAATAGTTGAAATTCGTACAATTTTGTATGGTCAGACACAGAACGTAATTTTTTCAAGTCAATTTCCATTTCGCAAAAAATGATTCTATTTTTTTCTTTCTTTCCATACCTTTTTCGTACGCCATTACATACTTATTTCTTGAAATTTCCAGCAACAAATCTAACGTTACTTTTGCAGCTTTTTGCAATATCTCTGGCGGAGTATCATCAAAATCGTCAGTACAGTAAGTAAGCTATGAGCAATACATTACTTTTCATAGCAGTTGTAGTAAATAGTATATTACATAACTAGTGTGGAAATTGACATACATTTTGCATGAGTGATATTTAGCACTTCGCCGTGTAGCGGCGAGTGAGGAAGTGTAATGAATGCATATAATTTCCAACGAGTTTTCTACACCAGTATTTCTACGACCATAAAAATATAATATAAAACACAAACCACAAATGAAAATTACAAAGATTTGATTGTTATTAATATAACGTGTCACAGGTCTTTTATCTATTTTTTTTTGGGTAACATTTGAAAAAGTTTGGTAAGTAGAACATGACATAATACAGTGATGTCATTGTAAACACAATATAGGAAACGCCCCCTTTTTTTCACAAACTTGTGATTGAATTCTTGTTACTGGCATGGGGTAGCTGATGATTAGGCATTACCAATCAAGGGGTTCAAACTTAAATGATGGAAACTTGTTATTTTTTTCAACCTTTATCACAGATTTATGATTAGGTTTTCTCAATTCAGAATTTCTTATCACGTCCAGTATGATGAATATCAATTTGTCTTACATCATTAAAAAATCAAGAATTAGAAAAAAAATTATGAATTCATTTTTTATGAAAACATTAAAAAACAATACTTTTATTTCCTTCAAACAAAATTGCACTAAATGTAGAAAATATTTTCATATTAGTGATTATGAGCTGCTCATAGTAATTTTCATCAATTGTGAGGATATGGAGTGCTCATAAAGTCTAAAGGAAGCAGAACCTACAGATAATTACTTAATGGTAGCAAAGATTTTCATTTAATGGGTCACCAATCAAAAATTATTAAGTATGTTAGCTCATATTCTGATAAAAAAAATTGTCTACTTCTTAGTGAAACTTTGTTGTGATTGAGTATATTCTATATTAGAGCTGAGTATCTTCTGTATAATTTACCTATATAATATTTATTGGTGAATAAAATTGTTATCATTATTCCAAGATTATTTTCAAGTAACATAAACACACAATTCACATGAACCATTTTCATTTTGCAATGTATTTAAAAAATTGAATTCTACTCAAGTTGGAGATCCAAATCATAGAAATAAAAATATTTTGTTTTAGAACAGGAAACAGATGAACACTGTGGGAACTTGAGAACCATCTAATACCTCACATCTAATAGTATCAAAAATGCCTTAATTTTTGTGTTTATTCATATCCTGAAGATCCCACATTTTCTAGTACACCATAATATACCAGGTGTAACAGGACCATGGTACACCAAACCATTTTGATAAACTTAATTTTGTGGAAAATCAAAAAAAATTACATTTTTGATAGAAATCAATTTTTTTTCGCATTACACCTGTTAATACAGAAAATAATGCAGAATTCAAAAATACAATAATCTGCAGGGTGTTCCATTTGATTCACCAGAAGTGGAAAATAGAACATATTTATGTCAAAACCTGACATTTATCAAGTTGATGGGTCATTCCAAATTTCAATCACTTATCTCTAAAACTAAAGGAGAAAAAGGGAGCGTACCATGATCCTGTTACACACAGTCAGAAATTATGCATAGTTGGAGTGCTTGTGCTTGTTTCCAGCTCAGTGTGTGAGAAATATTGACTGTGTTCCAGATGGTAAGAATATGGAAGAGTTTACATTCTGAAAGTTAAGATAGTTTGTTGGGAATTGGGTCCCGTTTTTACCATGATGTGATGTGATGGGAATGATATGACATTGAAATGAATGCAATATTCAGTGACTGGTGATGAGACAATAGATACTATAGCTACTATACAAAGCCAAATCTGCATGAAATGGATACTGGTATTGATAATTGAATAATAAGATAATTTCCACTCACAATAACACAACAAACATGACAGCTCCATCAAATAGTTTCACTATCCTCTGGATATTCCAAGGAGGGTTCTGGTGAACTTGTCCATCTGAAAGTTTTCACCAGTTGACATTAGAAAAAAGGAATAAAACAATGAAAATTTTAAACATACTATTCACATAAACCATTTTCGTGTTGCTCGGAATTGCTGGGAGTGTTGCTCAGGAATTTTTTTTTTCTTCAAATCCGAAATCTAAACCTCTAAACGTCAGCTGTGTAAACCATACAGCTGATTACAGCAAGAACATGGAACATGGCAGGAACAGTGTTGTCATCGGGTTGTCAACCTATTTTGATAGAAATTCCCTAGCCAGGGTCAAGAAATTCCCATTTATTCAAAAATTTTCCCACGTTTGTTTACGTTAGAAGTAGGTACCCAAATGAAAAAACAAGACTACTCCGGTCCATATTTATAATATTTACCACATTGAATTTGTGAAAAAGCCTTTTTTGAGTTTTTTGGTACATATTTCACTTTGAGAACTTTTGAGTTTTGAGAATGAAATTGACAAATTGAAAATGCTTCTATGCTTCAAGAGACTTCTGTCACTAGTGTCACTGACACACTTGTTCTATGCTTCTGTGTTCTGTGGTGCATGAAACATGAAACGATTACGGCTATTTTCATGTCAGTCGGACCATGAAATGACTTCAGTGTCAATGTCACTGCCTTGATTTAGGCTTATGGTGACTAGTGGTTGAGGTACCAAAATGATAGTTGTGAAAAGATTGTGAAGAGCATAAAGAGACACGAGAACCACTAGAAAAGTAGTTGCTTGAAATTGCTTGTAGATTTCCTAGTGCAGAAGTGGTGAAAGATTGAAATAACTGTAAAGTGATTATTTTTGACAGGTTCCTCAGGGGGTATGAAAAGCTCTCAGTCCCACTGTGAAGTGGATCCCCATTGAGGAGAAACTTAAGGAGGCGTGTACTTGGCCAGATAGCCCAGGCAGCTAAGGCCATTCAAACTGAAGGGAAGAAGAAGAGAAGCCTAGAGCCATTGACAGATTATAACACTGCAACACTGCCACTGCCGGTACTGCAATGAGTAGTGGCTCAGTCCTCAGTGCCTGTTGGCCTGTTGCCGCTAAGGAAGCGGTGCTAGTTGCGCTAGTTGTGAGAAAAGCAATTAGGCATAGAATAAGAATAATAAAGAAGTAGATATCAAAAGTCAATCTGTCGGAAATCGGAAGCGTCTATGATTTCTGTCTTTGTCATTTCTTTCCATCTTTTCTCTTTCGTTTGGTGGTCTTGACAGAGGTTGTTGAAAAGCAGAAAAGCACGTTTTCAGTATTCTCAGAAAATAGGAAATAATGTAAGTAAAGTTCCATCAATAGTCTTGCCGTTAATGGAAATGTGAAATGTATAATAGTTTTTCATTTTGTTTCTCTTAGAATGGCCCCAAGGTACGAAATCGCCGTGGGCCTCCAAAAGGGACATAAGACTACAAAAATTTCTGAAAAATCCAAACTCAACAAAGTTCGCCCAGCAAGGCTGAAGGGAATCCAAACTAAACACACAAAGTTTGTGAGGGATATTATCCGTGAAGTGGTGGGTCATGCTCCTTATGAGAAGAGGGCTATGGAATTGTTAAAGGTGTCTAAGGATAAGAGGGCCCTCAAGTTCTTGAAGCGTCGTCTGGGAACACACATTCGCGCCAAGAGGAAGCGTGAAGAACTCTCAAACATTCTCACCCAGATGCGTAAACAAGCCACACAGCATAAGTAATGTGTTTAGTGTTCAATAAATCCTGACTACCTACATTGATCTTTTTGTTTTTCATGTCATAGGTACTTTGGTAGATATAACATTCCTTATTCAAAGTATTTCATGACTCTCATGAGTGTAACAATAGTATATATACAATCTTACTGATTCTCATAGTTCCATTGATCATACTTTCTGACCCTGTATCAAATCATGCATTTGAAAACAAAAATTAACCAACCCATGTAGACTCACTTGTGTTCCACATTGAATTGTTATTTTTATACTCCAGCTTGATTTCTGAGTCTGTCCTCATGAAATTACATTGGATATCACCTCAAGATTAAAATTATGCCTGCTAAAGTCAGAACACACATTTGAACTGGCCAGTGGAACAAGGAATTTTTACAAATATGAGTGAGAGAAATAGGTTTTAGTAAAGCTGGCATTTTTTAAAGGAAGCTACTTTAATAATTTGCATTTATGCAATTGTGAGGAATAGTTTCAGGTTGATTTTTTATGATTTACAGCATTTTGCTATCATCATGTTTTGATGACATTAACTCCTTCCATTTCCGGACATGCAGGCAATGAGCACATAGTTCCTTCCACTATGTCCTTGATGTTTGATTTAACATAGCCCCTTCTACCCAGTGGCGGATCTAGGCAGTTTTTCAGGGGGGGGCCATGGGCCGTGAGTTAATGGAATTTTGAAACCAAAGTAATTGAAACCACATGAATAATGAATGATATGTATATGAATATAGAATATTGGCGGATGCCAAGTATTTTTCAAGAAATTGTATTTCTCATAGTCATTCATTGTTCGCCCAACTGCTTTACCCTCGGCTTTACCTATACCGAAAATATTTTCAGTTTCCATATTTTCTTCTGACATATAAGGGTTTTGAGATGACGATTATGGTTTCTCCTCACTTTGGATGCTTTGAGATAGTTTTTTAATATTTCCCTCTGATATGTCACGGTTTCCTAAAGCTGAAGATGACGGCCCTGCCTCGCTTTGAATACTTTGAATTGGTTGTTCAATTTTCCGCTTTTTTTGTACTGGCAAAAAGTATGAATTAATCTTCCTTCTATCCATCTGAAAAATTGAAGAGCTCAGCTAAGTTCTCCAGATCGAATAGGTAGGAGATTGAAATTTTTTTTTCACAATGACACCATGATCATTAAAATACATTTTTTAGTTGGAATAAACTCAGGAATGTAGACATTAAATGATTCTCGAAAATGTATTGAAGATTTATCTGCAGCTCTAAATAGTTTTGTTCATCCAAGTGAGTAAAATTTTATACACTGATTATCGGTTTTCAAAAATATATAAAAATCAATCTCGTTAATAATCTCACTGTTGCGTATGTACCAATGTACCTACTTACCATTTAATTTTTAGTATAATTTCAATTTCACTTATCACTTACTTCTTCTTTCTTTTTAAATGAAAAAATCTGTGAACTGAATCTTACTGTTCTGAAGAACTAATGTCAAATGACCCTTTCCACCCTTTTCTTTCAAAACCAATTGGTGTTTTTTGCGGTTTCGGATAAAAAACAACTACTTATTTCAGTTATTCCCTTTGTTTTTGATTCTTGCCGCTCACCGCCACCGGTCACCGCTTACCGCTTACCGCTAATTTGCATTTTACTGAAGCCCCGGCCTTGAAAATAATTATTTTTCCTCTATCGTTATCTGTTTTGCCGCCCTTTGATCTGACCGCCTGTGTCGTTTTCCCATATTCCCACTGCATACAAGAATATTTCTATATAATATTTGTATATGATAATGAATGAAATTCAAAAAAGAGTTGATTTGGCATGTTCGAGTGTTTGAGGAACCATTCAATACGAAAACTACGAATACGAATAATTTTGGTTTGTATAACGTAGCTTTGGTTGCATATCCAGACTGATTGTTGAACCAATATCAACTACTTATTCAGAGCTCTGGGGGGGCCATGGCCCCCATGGCCCCCCCCTCAGATCCGCCAGTGCTTCTACCACTGTGAATCTGCTCAGATATGAAGAATAGAAAGGGGGCAAGCTACATATGCACATAACACCTTCCATGACATAACTGAATATTTTCAGAAAATTTTACTTGACCCCTTCTTTCACTTGCCCCTTATATTATCAAAAAACATATGTGTACCTACTACATGATTTTTAAACATATTTTTATAAAATGACAGATTACAGCATATTTGGCACAAGTCCATTCTAATTACTATACTAGACATGGGCTTGAATTATTATAGTGTAGGTAATTTTTCTCTTCAACAAAACAATACTTATTTGTGAGCAGCACTGGGGGTTTTTATGCATAAATGTTATCTCAAATCATCAGCAGAATGTTGAAAAATAGAATTTGAATTGCATATTATACTATCAGCATCATCAACTATTGCTTCATCCCAAGGGCCATATATATTTTCTTTATATTTTTGATAATGAACATACAACAAGGGAAAAATTATACAAATCAAAATGACCACCAGGAGAAACAATATTGTTGCAAATATACTGACATGATAAAGAAAATAAGTATTGAGAAGGAGAAACAACACTTTGAAGGAATTTGGGTTATTCATCTCTGTTCTCAGAACTGGAAATAATACAAACATTACTACAGCAGTTGTAATCAAAATGAAAGCATTGTTTGCTGATGATAACCTTGAAGCCAAACAAATTGAACAGAATACAACAGCACTAACTGATAAACTACTTGATACAATGGCAGCCCCTACACCATAGTCAAAGAATATCAAGTGAACAAGCATCATTACAAAAGTCATAGTATAAATGGTGTCTGTACTTATGGTATCAGTTAAGGTGTGAAAAACAGGTGAAAACAATCTCCCAAATACTATAAAGGTAATCAGTGTTCTCAAGTCACTTCCTATTCTGTTTTCCACACTGTTACTTAAGAAAAATCGGTAATAGATAAAACCCAGTACAGTTGAAATTCCCATGGACACAAGTATGACAAAGGGGTCTATCCATTCATATAATATATAGAAGTAAATGAGAACAAATGCAACTACATTGCAGAATTCTTGTAGAAGTAAGGAGGCTCCAGCAACAGCTTCGAGAAAAGTTATCTCTTTGATGTCAATGTTCTTCTTCAGGTCCCTTAGAAACATTTTCTCATCAGTATAGTTGTCTGGGTATGGTTGTTTCTCATATAGAACCTTTCGCCATGGTTTATTTGGAGATGTTTGTCTAGAATTTCAGTGGATTTAATGAAACAGCTTGAATGGTGAGGCGTTTTTAAAAGTATAAAGAAACTGGTGATGTTCCAGTCAAAAAATAGATCAACTTACAGGTCCCATGATGATTGCTTCATTTCAGCATCTTTATTCATTTTGTTTCATCTCATTTGGAAGGTACTCAAAAAAATGTAGAGTAATAATGTATAATAATGTATTGTTAGATCTTTGAACACCCCACACTTTGACAATCAGAAAAAGTTTTTTTTATTATATTAGTTGACCATTAACTTTAACTTGCCATTTGCCATTAACCAAAGAAAAAGTACCAAAACACTGATGAAATTCTCAGTTCGGTGGTTCGCATCTCGAGTAACCAGTGGCGTACTTGAGACCGCAGACTACAGAGGATTGGGTACAGGTAGAACCACGACCATTTCGCAAAAGCCAAAATCGCCCAGCAACTAATAAAGCTTAAGGAACATTATTGCCTCCACAGTGAGTTTTTCAAATGAATTCAATTCCATACATCGAATATTTTCGATAAAATAGGCCATAGTTTTGAGGGCTATCCGACAAAATTTTGGGATTTTTGACTTTGACACTTGCAGCATCAACGTCAACTGGTGAGAGTAAAAATGTTTGCCCTCGCCCCTCATAAAATTATTATATGATAGGAGGACTGATCCGACTGATAGGTACCTAATCACAAGAAACTCACAAAAGACATTATCCAATAATATGCTGAGGATTTTAAATTTTCGTGTTCAATTCATCAATAAATCTTCGCTTTTCTTTTGGATAGTCTATTTAATAAATAGATGAAAAATTACAATGACCATTTAGAATGTACTACCTCCAACAAGTACATACAACATATATACAGTGAAAATAATAAATATCAATGCTACAACAAATACAAAACTTTTTCTGTTGTGGGTTCTCAAATGTGCTAATTGTTCTTCATGTGTTCTCAATAGTTTTCTTACTTCCTCTAATTCACGTTCAACAGCTTTCTGTTGAACTTCAGGTAGGTTTTCATTTTTCAATTTCTTTTCAAGGGTCTCTAATCTCTCATAGGTACCTTTAATCTCCCCTTCTATTTTAGTTATCTATAGAAGACATTTTATTAATAGGAAGCAATTATTATAATGAAGTAAATTTACTTCTTGCATCACTGAATATCCTGAGGACTTGCTTGTAGATGAACTCATTGAATTGATTGGAATTCACATCCAGAATTCAAATACATTAGGTGGTATGCTCGGTGATAGTCACAGCATGATTAATAAACCGCTTTATTAATCTAAAAAAGCAAAAACTTCATTATTATTCAGAACACACCAATGTAATGCAACATAGGAACCTCTTACCAGCACAGATTTGTTAATCTGTGGTTTGGTACTCACTACTCAGCTCAATCTGTGGTACCACCTCGTACAAACCTGTGCAGCCTACGCTTAGGACCTTGGGTACGATTAAATTAAAGGATTTCTCAGACTTCTGGAAAATTTTCGTATGGGCATAGGGGGCAAAGAGAGTTTATAATATTATAATCTTATTATTCTTATTATAATCCTTGGCAAAGACAGAAACACATAACCTCAAATATTTCAAATGATTCTTCTTCTGTCTCTTTACGAGAAGATCAAACGTACATTGTACGTTACTCCCACATGTAAGTTCCCACATGTAATAAATATGTTATGTATTGATGTTACTGTCGCGCTCTCGCAAGTCGCCCTTTTAAAAAAGAGAAGTCTGTCAGTCACGTCATTTTCATAAGAAAGGCAAATGTCAAATGTCATTTGATTTCAATTGTTAATGGTTGCTGGTAATGCTGGTTGCTGTCTTTGCAATCGCATTGTTTTGGATCTTTTACAAACATATTTAAGGAAGTGTTCTTACTTTTCTCCTTGAGTTTAAGCGAGCTTATATCATATAATTCAAAATGAAATTAGTGAGGTGAGTTATCAGAATGAATTCATCAAGTTTCAAATCTTAGTGAAATACTCGGTAAATTCCGAGCTAGTAAAAATGAATAACCTCAAAATTTATTTGCCGCTTGCAGGTTTTTGATGAAGCTTAGCCATGAAACGGTAACAATGGAGCTCAAAAACGGTACTCAGGTACATGGCACTATAACAGGAGTAGACGTAGCTATGAACACCCATTTAAAGGCAGTTAAAGTCACTGTTAAAAACCGCAATCCAGTGACTTTGGATACCCTCACAGTCAGGGGTAACAATATTAGATATTACATTCTACCTGATAGTTTACCCCTTGAGACGTTATTGATTGACGACACACCAAAAGCCAAAGCCAAAAAGAAGGAGTCTGGTCGTGGAGCAGCCAGAGGTAGAGGTAGAGGAAGAGGTAGAGGTGGTCCCAGAGGACGTGGCAGAGGAAGAGGAAGGAGATAAATGTGAAGAAATGTTGAGTGTGAGGATTATGTGGTCTATTTGGGATGGAAGAAAGAAGCCAGTTGGTTCTTTCTTAGCTATGTTCAGTGGACTCCTCTACTTTTGAGAAATGTGTGTGTGGACTTAATTGGTATTCCATAAATCTCAGTTGTCAAATTCTTTTATAATCAGCACTTCATACATTGTTTCATATTATTCATTTTATCATCAATTGCTGAACTATTTTCAAAATGATATATTCATCAATTCTTCTGAAAATTTCTTATTTTCATTGTTGAATGATTCTAAAAAACTTGAATGTTGATGTCAACAAAGAAGTGATCAACACTTATTATATCCAGTTTGAAGGCCATTTAGGGACAGTGATTTTTGAATAAGTAGAATGCTGAAATTGATTGTTCACATCTTCACATCTATCTCATGAAATATTAGTGGCATGGAACAAAGTATGGATAATCTGATCTTGAAATGTAAGTATTTCAATTTCTGTCAATAATTATAATTAATTCAATTTCTCATGGAAGGTATCTTATAAATGTTCATTTGGGTGTTATTTGAGAACTTTGCACTTGCGTTGAGCATATTTTTTGGCCTGTCTTATTGCATTATGTTTCAGTTGAGGCGTTGGTTGGGGAGTATTATAATAACTAATTAATAATTTTTCAAAAACAAGATTTAACTAGGAATTCCAGAAATTTTGATGAGAATATGAAATAGGTAGTTCAAAGTCAGTAATCATAAAAGAATCAAACACTGGTTTACCTAAATGAAACTGGATGTTAACTCTTACAAACATGTTTCCACTCAACTCAACAATGTATTTTCATTTGAAAACCTGAAATATTTTTCAATGTTCCTTATTTCATATTATCCCATTTGGCTCAGATTGAATCAACATCTCAATTCAAATGATGTTTTTACAATGATGACCAAGGATTTATGGTAACCACTTATCTGGTTTGAAAAAGAGAAATGCAATATTATTAATGTTCATCCAGGCTCCCTCTTGAAGCATAATCTAGGAATTTCACTCAATGATATCTGGGAAGATCCTGCTGGGAAGCAACTAGTCTTGATTATCACTTGAGTCTTGTAATATTCATTTCAGAGAGGAAGCAGTAGGTAGTGAATAGTAAGTAGTTTGGTGTTCATAGGTAGCAGTTTTTCAGAGCTGCAGGGTACATCAAATACCATGCAAATACCCAGGCATGCGCCAAGCAGTGTTGTCAAACATACACAATTTAAAGGAGAATAAGGATATTGAGGGAATGTTCATAGATCTAAATAGACACATTTAGATCTATGGTATGTTCTTCAAATTTGACACATGTACTCACCCAATTTGAATAGAGAACTTCAGTTAATCTTCATAATAATGAGAAAAAAAAAATGTCAAGTGAAATATTTTGTGACTGATGACTGGTATTTGGAAGAATGCCAGATTTCATTATTATGTTGACTTTGATATAAGTATAGTGACTCTTTGAACACTTGGCACAATGGCACAATCAAATCATGTGGTTTTCAATTATCAAGTAGCTAGGTTGAATGAAGGTGAGTTCATTGATAATCTCTGATGGTATATAGATATTGCCCAGTCAACACATCTGTGACATGACATCTCTGAGATGTCGCGTTTAGGTAACAGTGCGATATCACAAACGTTCCATATCGCTGGGATGTTCATAAGCTAGCACATCTTCGACATAACATCTAACATCTCTGAGATGTCACTATAAGGCAACATTGCGATATCACGAATGTTGCATCGCTGCGATTTGTTATTTGGATTTTTGTTGGGGGAAAAAATACATGAATATACGTAACTCAACAAAGTGAAGCCGAATTCGCAAACATTATCGTTTCTTTGCTATCAAACTATTCTTGGTTTGCTCACATCTCGCCGACACACTACACAATTTTTTGATACAAATCATAGATCTAAATACACAATAGAAGCAACTGATCTCATTCTGATAGAGGTAGGTACCAAAAGGACAGTGCCGTTGAAAAGAAGGTTGATTGAACAGGAGACCCGAGGGACCACGATATCATCAGAAGTCAGTGGTGTACCTACCTATTAAAATATATATCTGTTATATCGCAGAGAACTTATCGCAGCGACGTCGCATGGATGAAACTTGGGTGGGATAAAATACCATGCCTCTGACATCGCAGCGACGTCTATGCGACAAAGAATACGGTATTGCAGGTCACAATCTTTATATCGCTGCGATATCTCTGTGATGTGACCGTGCATGTTTGCTGGGTCAGAGATTATACACATAATCTCTGGCTGGGTGGTTGTGAATTATTTCAAGGTTTCTCAATCATAATTGAATAAACGAATACCTACACTAGAATCTAAAAAAAAAAAAAAATTTGTTCTAAAATTTGTTCTATCCGTCATTCGATTGCCCCCTTACGAGCAACCCTCAGAAGTCTTCGAAAGACTTGTGCGAGCAAGGAATGACGGGGGCCTTACCTTTTAACGTGTGATCCCAAACACTTTCTTAGGCCATCAGAAAAAGTCTGCGTTCGTGGGTCTCGAACCCACGATCGATACCTCGACGTGAATCGATATTGAAGCATCGAAGCACTGAGGTACGCCGGCCTCTAGTTGATGTAATTCAATTGGAAGAGTAATATATTTGCAAAAAAATATTATTTTCCATTAACGAAAGAAATAACCATAGATAGTAACTAAACATTTTCCCTATAATCTTATTGTCGTTGTTTCATAAATCGTGATCTGAAATTTTTAGTCGTCAGATGTTATTTGTTTGCAGTTCCTTAATCGAAATGGTTCAAGTTAGTTTTCTGAATATAATAAATCTGAATTTACTTTTGAATTAGAAATCCGTAGGGCTACCAAGTTAGATCATACAATATACAATCTGGCAACTGCGGCCTTCAACTGGTGCGTTTCGTTTAAACCCGTAATCACCCGTACGTAAACGTAACCCGAATTTCCGAGACTAGCGTAAACATGGCGAATGTCGAGTAAAGTTGGTGCGGTTTTCAACAAAAACAAATGATTGTTGTGAAGTCGAAAACTGTATGAAACTATTTCCTAGTCGTGAGTTAATCGTGGGTGATTTAAAATGTGAGTGCAAGCTTCACAATCTCGGGAAGTGTATATTTATTTTGATACTATTAGGTTTGGTTTGACATTTAAAACATTTGTCATGGTATTTACATTTTTATTTTGTTCAACCAAAGATGTGGGTTAACGAATTACACAATCGTAAATATTTCATCCCTTCACCTTAACATTTTCAGCCTATGCATCTGGTCCCTTGTGATTCTGTACAAATCTAATTTTATTGTAGGAATATTATAGGTTAAGTAATACTGATTGAATATTATTTTGTTCTTTCTTATTACAAAAACAATCTTGTGCTTCAACATGTTTCACTGTGTAGGTTGAGGATAGTTTAAATGAGGTTTCAGAGACAGTTGAAATGATTTTGAAGAAGAAGCAATTGAAGATGGCCCACAGGTGTTTGATTCCTGAAAAGGTTAGTAGGTACCTATATATCATTTGTAATGAATTTTAATTTTTTCCGGGATTATTTCATCATATTACAAGTTCATATTATTATGTTTTACTCGATATATATTTATGAAGTCCTGTCAAGGGCACTTGTTTAATCTCCAGAGGTTGGTAGAGAAGGTAATCTAGGGTAACCTACAGAAACTACCTATATTCCACACTCGCCGAGGTATGAGAGAAAAACAGCTCCCTAGGTAGGGCATATTATTTAAAACTGTCCGAACTAACTTCCATAACTTCCTATGAACTATTCCTTGTATATAACAATGATTGTAAATGAGCTGGAGCTCTGCCTGAGCCTGAACAATCAAGATTCAAAACATATATAGATACCTACCTACCCAGCTAGGCAGTTATTTTTAATTTTATTCAGCATGAAATATGTCTTGGCAAGTGGACAAGTCAGAAGTCAGAAGTAGAACCGTAGAACCATACAAAAACCCCTAGGAGCCAAGGCGATTCCGGGTGATTCAAGTATTGTTTTGTTTTAATTGTTTTACCAGATTTTTATGGGTTTTCATCCAAAGATTGTATAAAAAATGACAAGCAGATGGCGTCGTTGAATGTCATGTCATTTGTCAACTGTCAATCTTTGATTCTCTGCTCGGTTCTCTGTTTATTTTTGTATTCAATCAGTCCACAATAGATTATGGAGTAGATTATTTATCTTTTCATATTTAATACACTCGTTCATAGACACCACTATTCACGAGACTATTCATTATGTTCAATAATAATAAGGAATAATAATGATGATTACATTTTCGCGTATCTTTGCTCATACTACACCTTTTTCAATTGTAATTCAGAAAGTAGTTTCTATAACGTGTACAGTTAAGTTCAGAAACTAACGAGGAAACTACCAATGACTCAAATAATGAGTCAACGTTTTCCTGATTTTCATTGAATTACTCAATGAAGGTTTGTGTAGGTAGGTATAGGAAATGCGAGGGGTAAATCACGGGCTGAAATTGGGTACACTAGACTTCCTTTATTGAAAGAATTCCCGGAATTCCTGGGACTACCCAAGGAATTCCTAGGAATTCCCAAAGACTACCCGGAATTCCTGGGACTACCTAAAGACTACCCGGAATTCCTGGGACTTCCCAAGGAATTCCTAGGAATTCCCAAAGACTACACGGAATTCCTGGGACTACCTAAAGACTACCAGGAATTCCTGGGACTTCCCAAGGAATTCCTGGGAATTCCCAAAGACTACCTGGAATTCCTGGGACTACCTGAGGAATTCCCAGAGACTACCCGGACTTCCCAAGGAATTCCGGGATTTCCTAAAGATTTATCATACATCCCAGGGAGTTTTCAAAATTTTGCGTAAAAATAGGTAGATTACGAATGAGTTCCATTCGTGAAATGCAAAAAAAGTCAATCGATAGGTAGGTTGAATTCAAACCCAAGGACGAAACTTGGGCAATGAAAAAACATGTAGGGATTAGTGATAAGTACTCGGATAAGTATCATTAACACTACTGGGTGTTTCTGAATTCAAGTGACAGAAGCCTATACAGGTTTCTTCCTATTTAAATAAAAAATTAGTAGGTATGTATACCATTTACAGATTTTGCAAAAAAGTTCTTGTACACATTGAAAGAAAATCTTTTGCCGATTTGAATGATAATTATTTTAACAGCTCATTGAAGCTTGAGATATCGTTCGGAACTCTTTAATTTGCCCAGTTATTCAAGAATTGTGTTTACGACAAGTGTTTCACTTTTGTTCACGAAGAATACCATTAGTCGATTTTCCCAATTCATTTCAGATGAAACAGTTGAAAATACAGGGTGGGCCACCAGTACCGCCTCGGTCTCTAGAAGGCTAACCACTTATCTTCTTGGAATTCTTCCTCTCTAGGAAGTTACATGTCAACATAGGCTATCATTTAAAATTATTTCGAAACATACAGGGTGTCCCCAAAAACCATAAAACACTGAAGTTAAACTTTTTTCTAGCGAACACCCTATATATTATTTCATTTTGGGATTCTTCCTGGTGAGCTGATTTCAACAATCCATCATACTTGGGGTCTAGCAGTTATAATTACTGAAATATAGGGTGTGAAAAATCGAGATTTTCCAAGTTCAAGAATTTTTTGTGCCGAAGCTATTCATAAATGGTCAAAACGGCTAACATGTCCCTATCTCAACTTCTGATTAACTATCTACTGATATTTAATTGGGACATATACCGGGTGATCAAGATTCTGAATTCTGCACCACCCTGTATTTGTTTCAATTAAATGTCAGTAGATAGTTGATCAAAAGTTGAGATAGGGACATGTGAGCCGTTTTGATCAATTATGAATGGTTTAGACACAAAAAATTCTTGAACTTGGAAAATCTCGATTTCTCACACCCTATATCTCAGTTATTATAATTGCTAGACCCCAAGTATGATGGATTGTTGAAATCAGCTCACAAGGGAGAATCTCAAAATGAAATAATATATAGGGTGTTCGATAGAAAAAAGTTTAACTTCAATGTTTTATGGTTTTTGGGGACAGCCTGTATGTTTCGAAATAATTTTAAATGGTAGCCCTCGTGGTAGCCTTTGTTGACATGCAACTTCCTAGAGAGAAAGAATTCCAAGAAGATAAGTGGTTAGCCTTCTAGAGACAGAGGCGTTACTGGTGGCCCACCCTGTATAGTGAAACCAAGATAAGGTAATATAGGGATCTCGGGAACAGAAAAAGAAACGGATTCGGTTAAATGAGAAACAAGTTGCGCATTTTGATGATCATACCAACGGCTTTGGAAAATTTTCACAATAATTGTTTTTAGTTTTTCAGTTATACAGGGTGTTCCTTAAGTACGTGTAGAAAATTCAGGAACATGTTGCTGACGTCAAAATAAGAAGAAAAGTTCGTATAAATATATGTCCGAAAGTTATCCGTTTCTGAGATACAGAGTGTCAAAGTTGAATTCTTATTTTTGTTTTTTGTTAATAAATTCCAAAATAATTGTGATAATCGAATGAAGTTTGGTACTTTGTCTCTTTCGTGGGGGTGGCGCTACCTACATGTCTTTTGAATTTTTCTGTTCGTACCTGTATCACGTTTTATAGTAAAAAATAGATTTCTAGGACATTTTTGTGTAAAAAGTATATTCTTGGTAGAGGTCGATGCGAGCAACTGTTTTCGAGATATTGGGATTTGAAACAATCGATGCATTTGAATTAATTCCATTGGGCTCGTAAGTCGACTTTAAGCAGTTAGAAAAGATACGTCAGTGCATTTTTCTTCTTTCATTCAATATTCTCCTCCATTCAACAATTCAACATTGGAATGTAGCCAAATAATGATTCTTACTTCTTTGTATCTATTTTTTGGCCATTTTGAACAATTACTTCAATCAATTCCCTCAACAAACTGTTTTAGTATTTATTTGGTCTCAATTACAGTAATTATTATCAGTATTAATGAAAAAAAAAAATTGTCCTTACCTACTTGATAAATCAATTTTGAATTCCTACTTCTTCGTCATTCCAAATTACTTGCATCGATTATTGAAAATCCCAATAACTAGAGAACTGTTGCTCGCAGAAGAATATGTTCTTTACACGAACGTATTCTAGAAAACTATTTTCCTACTATAGAACGTGATACAGGTACGCACAAAAAAGTTGTGACTTTTCAAAAGACCGCCACCCTCACGAAAGAGAAGAACTAACATAAAATTTGATATTTTCATCGAAAAATACCCCGAAATACCAAAATTCAATCGAATATCACAATTATTTTGAAATTTATTAACAAAAACCAAAAATAAGAATTCAACTTTGACACTCTGTATCTCAGAAACGAATAACTTTCGGACATATATTTATACGAACTTTTCTTCTTATTTTGACGTCAGCAACATGCTCCTGGATTTTCTTCACGTACTTGAGAAACACCTTGTATAAAGAAAGTGAATTTTTGGAATATCTATTTGTTTTTCTACATTATTATTAGATATATATAGAAAACTCTAAAAATACTTTTACATGGCATCTCTTGATGAGATTTAACGTGGTGATATTGATTTCTCCACGCGACGTTTCGTATTCGTAGAGAAATCAACAACTTTTTTGCCAAATACGGCCCTGATTACCTGTTCACAGATTTCGAAAGTTTTTTTTATTCTGAGTTCAACCATGGGGAATTATTAACAATTTTGTAAATTTTCGAAATCCATTGGTATGACCAGGTATGAGACCTCGCGAGACCCTCATGCTGCGCAACCTCGTGCGCAACCTTATCATGGTCACACTGTTCAACTTTTTTGTTAAGTACCAATATCTATCGAGAAAAAATAGTTGAGAGATTGAAAATGGCAAAGATTTGTTATAGATAGATAGATAGATAGATAGATAGATAGATAGATGTTTATTTGACCAAGTTACAAAATACATTTGTTTTCGGCAAGTCAATTGTGGAAGAATAGAATAATAAAATACATACACATTACAGTAAATTCAATAAAATTATAAATTAAAATTTTTGAAACCAAAACAATATAAACCATGTTTCAAACTTAAGAATTTGGTACAGCGTTCTCCTTGCTAACTGTGGTTATCAGATTCAACAAATGGCGTGTGGAAATATTCTTCGACTGTATAAAAACAATGAGTTAAAATATGTTTCTTAATTGCGGACTTGAATGATTTTGCATTTTCACCCAATAATCTTATAGCACTAGGGAGACGATTGAATAAATTCAGATCTGGTGAGTTTTTCGTTGACTTTGCCAGCCTGTGATTTGGTACTCTTAGATTATTAGCATTCCTTGTCATATAGTTATGGACATCTGAATTCGTCACGAGGTTCGTTCTATTCCTATTAATTTCCAACAGTGAAACAAAAATATATAATGATGGAAGAGGCATTATATTCAAACTTTTAAAAATTGGTTTACAGTGGTCTCTGAAACCAGCACCGGCTACGATCCTGACAGCACGTTTCTGCAAACGAAAAATTTTTTCAGCATGACAAGAGTTACCCCACAACATCGTGCCGTAACTGAGATGAGAATGGAATAAAGAGAAGTAACATGATCTCATAGTTTCTCTGGATATCTGTTTACTCAAATTGCGTAGCACGAATATTGTGCTTGAAAGTTTTCGGGATAATTCTCGAACATGACAAGACCAATTTAGTTTATCATCGATGACCAAACCAAGCAGCTTGACACTATCACCTTTAACAATGTTATTGTTCGTTGAGAAAATGAGATTTTGTGTTTTTTCGTCATTGAGTTTGAGATTATTGGAAGTAAACCATTTTTTAGCACGAGTAGTAGTTATAGAACTATTCACCTTCAAATCTTCAATATCCGAGCTAGCATCAACCAAGGTTGTGTCGTCTGCGAAAGCAACACAAGTCTTGGGATGCATGTTATGAAACAGATCATTTACGTAAATAATGAACAAGAGAGGACCTAACACAGAGCCTTGTGGTACTCCATGTATAACTGATCGGTATTCAGATGATGAATCATTGATACTCACACATTGTTTCCGATTACTCAGATAAGATCTGAAGAAATCTAGTGCCAATCCCCGAATTCCAAAAAACCTCAGCTTTTCGACCAATATACTGTGAGAGACACAGTCGAAAGCCTTGGAGAGATCACATAATGTTACTGATACATTTTTTCCATCCTCCAAGCCTTCCACTATGTCACCCACTACCCTAAAAACTGCTTGGGTTGTACTACATCTCTTCCTGAATCCAAATTGACATGGATCTATCAAGTTATTAGATTCCACGTATAACATCAGCCTGGATTTCAAAATAATTTCAAATATTTTTGAGAAAATTGGGATTATGGAAATAGGACGGTAATTGTCGATTTTGGCAACATCACCTTTTTTGAAAAGAGGAATCACTTTCGTTGCCTTGAAAACATCGGGGAAGTTCCCTTCCCGTATACACAGGTTGAAAAGTTGTGTTAATGGATGAGCTAAAATATCTAACAGTGCTTTCACAATTTTACTATTGATGTTGTATACATCAGTACATGCCGAATTTTTCAGTTTAATCACAGCTTCAATTACTTCATTATTAGTGATGGGCATTAGAAAAAAAGATTTACAAGGAGTAGAAATGCCTTCCATATGAGCAATTGCATCTATATCCGATGTTTCTTTTGAAAGAGTGTTAATAATATCTTCTGCAATAGAGGCGAAAAAGTTGCTGAATTCAGAAATTTCAATATCGTTTTCAGATCTATTGTAAGTCTTTTTGTTCCTTTCAAAATTTACTAACCGCCAACTATCACGAACCTTGTTGTCAGACTGAGCAATATAACGATCATAAGCATTCTTTTTACTCTCAATTATTTTGCATTCGTATTGTTTCTTGTACATTTTGTAAACTCTCAAGTCACGTGGATTTCTTGTTGAATCACAGATCGTTTTGATACAGGATAATGTGTCCCTCATGCTCTTCAATTGATCGTCAAACCAATCAACAGGGCGTTTGTTATGACTTGAATGACACTTTTTGAGTGGAAAATGTTGTTTTATAAAAGATTCAACATTTTTAGTTAGTTTTAGTATTCAAATTGAAAGTAAGAGGAAAAATTCGAGAGATCAGACGACTAAGTTTATGTAAAAAAACAATTAGAAGAGTTGAAATAATTCACTAGGTATTTGAAATGAACATTCTCAGATATATTTATGAACACAAAAAAATGGATATATATATAAAGAAATACATTGAGAATTCGCATTCTCCATGTGATAAAAATATCAATTCAGAATTACTCTCCACGTCCTCAATTCATCATACAGTCAAAAATTACTAGGTATTATTTCTCGTGCACAAAACGTCAACCTTCTGTATCTAGGAATCGGCAATAAAATGTCAATCAATGAAAATGATCGATCTATCATTGTACAAAAATATAAGGAAATGAAGCGAAGGTTGAAATAAAGTAAATGATGATATTTCTCCAATACCTACCTGTATTATTGTATACATCTTTGAATAGGAGAATATTGTATTTTTTCAGCTTTTGTGCAAAAAAACTTCAAAATGTTTCTCGGGGTGTTTCTCTATGCCACATGTCTGTAGCAATAAAAGTTTTGGTCCCTATATCAAGATTGTTTATGAAACTAACTCTACAGTTTATAGATCGGCTCATAGTAAGTCGCTAAATTTCATACTCATATTTCTGTGAACTCGTTTGTCCGAATTGCAAAGATATACAGGCTGTCCCTAATATGTATTCACAAAAGAATACTTAATATTCCTCATCAGACCAAAACAATACGAAATATACAAGCAAACTTACTTCAGTACAAAGTTGCTTAGTTTGAGCCTCGGTTAGAGCGCTAGATAAGTAGACAACATGTAAAAGACTTTTATCAAGAGTACCTACCTTCTAGATGTTTATTTATTGAAAAAATTAAATTCTACGCCCAGCATGGAATGATATTCATCATAATCTCGATCATTATCATGATATGGGTTTTATTGCTTGATAAAGCTATGTCAACGTAGATACAAAATTCTCCAGAGCCGTTTAGCGCCCAAACTGAGCAATTTCATACTTAGGTAGGTAAATTTGATATAATTCAATTGTTGTGGTCTGAGGAATATGTGGTATTTTTCGTATAGACCTTTTAGGCACACCCTGTATGGTATTTCGAAGTGTTCAATGAAATTGATGAACATTTACATTTTGTGTCGGCCCCATATTGGATTTCAAGTATAGTGTCATATGGTTTTTGTATTTTTGTATTCTACTTGTCATTCTCTCCTATTTGGTACCCATGTCGAGGGAATTGTAAACGAATTCAGTAGTTATTTACCTAACAAGTGCGAAAAGTAGTACTTTACCGCACGCGACGGCTGTTGCACGAACGACGCGGGGCGGAGTTCGGGCAAGCCGTCAATTGTGGAAAAGACATTTGCCGCAAGAAGAGTAAGGTATAATGTTTTTCCACGAGTGTTTTTGTCCATATTATTATTATTTGAGAAAAAAAAAAGGTTTTTAATAAACAAGATTTTATAACAATGCTACAAAATGACGCATAAGACAAAATAGTTACATTGATCATTTAGTGAGTCATAAATATCCCCATTTTCAACAATACAAAAATCGTGGCGAAAAGTAACTTTTGAGCACTAGTGGGGTAAAGTAACTCGTATAAAAAGGAAATTTTTTTGTCGGCGGCCATATTGGATTTCAAGCTTTGTTATAAATTGTATTCTACTTTATAATAACCGTATTGAATCTGATAATACCCATATTGACCAGACCCAAAGATATGTGTAAACTTTCAGCATGATTGGATATCGGGAAGTCGTCGAAAAATCGATCGCCAGACAGAACTCAAAATGTTCAATAAAAAATAAATTTTTCTCGATCTTCTCATCTTTCCGAATAATTAACAGGATTCCAACGGGAAACCTTGAAGAGAATGAAAATTCGACTGACTAACATAATATGATATTTGAAGTGGGACAAGGTACTCTCGGTGTTCGCGGTACCTCTCCGTCAAAAAAAAATCAACAAAGTAGGTCTTGAAGCAAAATACTGTGCAGTCCATATATGTTTTCTTTGCGCAAAATTCATTTTCATATCTGAACATCGTTGAGAAATTTGACTTCAATTTTCTAAAAATTGCTGGGACTACCAAGTTATTCACAAAGAATACCCAAAGAATTCTCGAACTTCCCAAAGAATTCCTCGGACTTCCCAAGGAATACCCGGACTTCCTCAGGAATTCCCGGACTTCCCAAGGAATTCCTGGACTTCCCAAAGAATTCCCGGACTTCCCAAGGAATTCCCGAAGAATTCCCGGACTTCCCAAAGAATTCCCAGACTTCCCAAGGAATTCCCGTCTAGGGTACACCGGACTTCCCATGTGGTTTACCCCTCGAGGAAATGCAAGGAAATAGGTACTTGAGTAACTGAGTAACTCATCCTCAAATTCAATTTCCTTTCATATGGTGTCCAAAAATAGTTCTAATCTATTCCAAACAGTTGAGTTCTCTGCAATTTTTCAATGCAATATTTATATTCATGTACAATTAAATGCTCGATGACAAGATGGGCGGACCATCGATGGGACATCGAAAACTAGCTTGGACTTCCTGCTAAATATTACACAAATTTGGTACCATTATACCATGAAAATAATACCATAAAAACTATAGAGATTTGGGGTTTTCGCGAACGCTGGCTACTTTTATGCGAGCTTTTATGTGAAACTCTCGATTCTGAAAACAAAATTTTAATAGCCCGCTTTGTTTTTGAGAAACAGGGCGAATTTGAAAATATTGCATTTTGGGACCTCTCCTGTATCTCAGTTATCTTTCAAATTAGCAAAACAGTAAAACATTCCTCTTACACATTTTTTATGTTAATTCTAGTGGCGTAGTCAGATTTTCAAAATAAGCTGTAATCCGAGCTGTAATCATTCAGATATAACCCAAAATTATGTTTTTTTAGATGGAACATTGATGTTTTGCGCATTTTGAAGGTTTATAACATTAATACGTTATTTTCAGCATTACCTATAAATTTAGATAAATTCTAGTATTTCAGTAGATTTTCCATCGATGGGCATTGTGATTGAATATGTGGTTACATTGTCCATATCGCAAATTTTCATATTTACTTCAACTTCTAATGTATGGCCTACGTAAATCACCCTGAATACGATAAGACATGTATTGTGTGAATCTCAGTACACTCTTACTATATTTACATTGGATGTTGAGAAATATGACACTATTGGTGCTTTTCTGTATTTATATCAAGGTAATCAAGAGCTAGCGTTTTTAAAAAAAAAGCTGATGATTTTAAGTAATGAATGACTCAATCAAGAAAGGTCTAGTACGTAAAGGGTATAAGTGCGAAATAATGTTTCCTGTTTAATGAAGGTCTAAAGTTGATTGTTGATACATAATTCATCAGAATTAGTACAATAACAGAAAAACTGGAATGAGCCAGAATAGGATAATTTTTGTGTGTGGCACAAATCTTCTGTACTGATATGAAACAACTGGACTGAACACTGAACACTATTTTTTTCCGAAAATAACACAATTCACAAGACTATCTTCTGTGAAATGTACAGAATAGGAATCTAAAGCAATCCAAAACCGGTATAAGTATAAGCACTTGAACCGTTTTTGCAGGAATCATTTTCACATATTTACATATTTACTGGCCCATAGATAACAGTCGCGCTCAGTTTCTCTTTATGATACCGAAAATCAAAATTTTGCATTTATACCCCTTTTGCCTTCCTTTTTGCACTAGGCCCCTCTATTGATAAATGGAACGATACATATAAAATTGGATGTGGAATAAATTCGATAAGTGTGTACACTCGTCTTCAGTGAACATGTCGCGGTGGAAGGTATGAGCGCTCTTATTGCAGCGGTGGTTAAGAGGGTTAAGAGAGCTGATACCATCCATGTGCGACATGTTCTCTGAAGACGACTGTACAACCCCATTATGCTTTCGTGAAACGGTCGATAATGAAAAGTTTCGCCAGAGAAGGATGTAGGGGATTCGTATAGATCCACTACACTGTTTTACGACTAACCAAACCGATTTGTTAAACGCCTCGACACGTGTTTCGTTAACTATGTCAGCATCTTCAGAAGAAGAGGAATTTTCTTCTGGATATGCTAACATAGATAGCTAAATAAGTGTCAAGGCGTTGAAAAAATCGGTTTGGTTGGTGGTAAAATAGTGTAGTGGAAAAAGTTTCAGTCTTCGATAAATCCAGAAAGAGCAATTACGAGGGCAACTCGGAGGGCAATTATGAATTATGAATGTGGGCATTTCGGCTGCCACATTTTCATACAGACTTCACCAAACAATAAATCACGAGTGATTCATAACCCTTTTCCAAGTTTTTATGTAACATAAACATTGTAATTATCATCATTCTCCTTTGTATCCACGTAGCTTCGCGCTGAACAGTCCGCTTTTCGATTAACGGAAATAAAATATGCAGCAGTCACCTCTGTCCACCTCTCGGCCGGTTGAACCGATTGCACCATCATCAGAACAATCGCCGTGCATATTTTCATCGAGAGCTTTTCACACAAGACCGATCACCTGTTCATTACTCCGGCGGGAGCATGGCCATCGGCCCGTGAAAGCCCCACAAATCGATACCTATATCGAAATGGAAACGAAATGCCTCCTTTACAAGACGAGTACGGTACAGCAGGAGATAGTAGTTGCGTTTTATTTATCTTAATCGACACCGGAATCACTTGGAATGTGTCGTTTTATTTACAACTTTTCCGATTCCGGTTGCTACTTTTCATTCCGTCTCGCTACAAGGAATGACGTGGAATGACTGTTGGCAGTTGTTAAAAAATTGAAAAAATAAATCAGATTGACCAAAAACGAAATTCTTTGAAAGTAGAATACATTAGAAGACAGTTTTATCGTGAGGTTCGCAAGTTTATGGTTCTCTCAAGTAAGACAGGCTTCATATTTTCATTACCAGATGAAATGAATTCTCTATCCCTCGGAACTCGACCTCAGAGAATTTTCTTTTTCTACGGCTATGACACAAAATTGCTCTTGTTTTACTGCGTTCGATACGTCAATGAGGTACTTTGTATGTCATCAATTTTATTTCCGTATCTGATATCACATAATGACTCCGTTGTGTTATTATTTCAAAAAAATCTCATCGCTTATCGAATGTCAAATTTCAAGCAATGACAGCTCTGTCTAATAGATGAGCATTACTTGACAGGAAATCAGATGGCTACAAGACGAAGAAATAAAAAATGCCGCTGTTATCTATACTATAGCCGTAAAAAAATTATAGTGAATGATTGCAATATTCGCCTATGGCTCATGCTGCAAACTTCATTCTCGTAGGAAATCACAATCTTTCTGTGCTCGTTAAACAATATACTATTCTCCTATCACTGCTCCAAATATGCATTGACTAACTTTTTTTATTTTTAACTCTATGATTTTGATATTATTCGGAGCCCCAATGTATAAATATAACCTCTATCATCTATAATATGTCAATTCTCTCTGAAGTTTCTCGTTTTATTTGTAAACGTCATTCTGTTCCCACCACCGATACCAGAATGGAACAAATGAAACGCATCTAGTAATCTAGTATGGAATAATCTCGGGAATAATATTCTTCGAGAAATAGTATATCATATAACTAGTGTGGAAAGTGACATACTTCGCGCGAGTGGACGTTTAGCACGAGCCGTAGAGCAGCGAGTGCGGAAACGAAACGAGCGCAGGAAATGCAATTTCCAACGAGTTTTATACACTATTTTTCCTACGACCACAAATATTTGAATTATATGCATCATAATTAAGCGTAATTAAGTGTACATGAGACCTGGGAAGGCATCATGTTTCCAATCATATTCGATTACATGAAGATGATAATTATTATAATTATCATTATCATGATTTAACTTAACTTCAATATCAACTATACCATCAAATCAACACAAAATGATTATTAACAATATTAACTCAACATTAACCTAACATTGAATTAATATCAACAACTGAACATTGAAATTGTCAATAAATTAACATTAACATAACATTAACCGAGACATTATAAACATTATCTCAACATCAACTTAACTTTAACTCAACTTTAACTCAACTTCAACTCAACATTAAATCAACATCAACTCAACATTAACTTGACATTAACTTAACATTAACTAAACGTTAACTTTACATAAACTAAACATTATCCTACGGCTCTAAAAAAATACCTAGGTAAATACTGAAAAACTGTCTGAATGTAGTGACGCGTATATCTGTTGTATAGTATACTTGGTAGTGTGGGGGGGTAAGTATGACTATTTTACGGTTGAAACGATACACGAAGTGGGCAATAAAAGGGAAAAACACATTTATTCAAACTAAATTCTACGATGATACGCCACTGAACAATTTCCCGGCAGTGCGAATGTTTCAAAATGTGTGAACATCATTCGATAAGTTTGATGGAAAAAAGCGGAGACTTCAGCTAGCCAGTCTAGTGTGCAATGATAGCGAGTAGATATTTTGTGTTTATCTGAAATCAAGTCGGAATCAAGTAGGAAATGATGTCGATATGGCCTCGGATATGGCAGTCTTTCTCGCAGCCTTTACTTAGCAGGATTTGGTGCAGTTAATGAAGATTTGCAGGAGTGTATTCGTGAATATAAGTGAGAAATTTTCCTGAAAAGTGACGAATGGATTCCAGAACAATTTTGAAAGCAGTAGGTACAGAGATTTCGTTGAAACCATATCATTTTTACCAGGGGGGCACCGAGCACGTGCTGTGATCGTCTGTCGTTGTCGATGAAGGGGTTTTACAACTTTACTAATAGATGAAATACCCGGATAATCAGTCAGAGGTTGGGGTGATCGCAAAATATTGTTTGGCGTAGTATTCATAAAAATCGTTTTCACCCATCCTACACCTGAGAAACAAAAAAACAATTCGTCGAACTAGGAGATATCCCACGTCGTCAAAAGAGACGAAATCTTCAATTCGAGAAATAGGTAAAGGGCTTTCACGCTGGGTTGATAGTGACGTGAATATGTCAACACATACAGTGTTGCCAGTTGAATGGAAATGACTGAATGACCAACCGCCCGAATATGGATATGTCTAGTGCTACGATCGTCGGCCGTTATAATGTTTTTTGGAACCAACTCAAAAGCCGTCCATTTATGTTTCAAAATCAGCACTCGAAGTTGATAAATGAACTCCAATATTTGTATTTGATGAACCATGCACCTAAACAATATACTGAATATGAAATTTAATGATAATGCAATTCTTATAAAGAATAATAACTTGAAGAATGATTCATTATAAACAACATCAACAAATTATCACACATTAAAAATAACTTATTTTTCTACCAATACACAATTATGTCTTGAATTAATTTTTTTTCATGAAACTGATCAGTATTCACATTTACTGAGAAGAAATGATAAAAACTGGGGTTATCTAATCGTTTTGCATGTTTTTCAATTACTATAAATTGGTGAAATGAAATAGAAATTCGATCAATTGATTTTATTTCGTGGGAAAATAAATAGTGGTGCATCTACTCATATTGGAAATTATGAAATTGACAACAAGAGTTGTTCTTACTTCATTATTCCCAATATAATTCATGAGGAAAACCCACAAAAACTCATGAAACTACTATGTCATTACAATAAAGTAACACAAATCATATTTGGATCATTCGGACAACACAAAATATCATTATTGATACCATCATTCAACTCACATCTCTCACAGCAGTCATTGGAGGTAATGGACCATCTTCTGCGCCTACGCACTCAATGGTTTAGGCATTTTGAATAAATCGAATTTCACCAATGATACACAAATAAATCACAAACAATTCTTTGAAAGTACAAATTAGGCCTGTTCGTTTGTGCTTGCTCTACCTGCTGAACTTGATTTTTTTCTATGACTTTCTCTGTTTACATCATGCCATGAACAGAGACAACTATGGAAAAAAAAACAACTTTAGCAAGTTCAGCAATACAAACGAACAGGCCTATCGTCAGTAATGAATAATTCACAGAGATCAGTGGATCACACAAATCGCTTCTAGAAATCTCAAATAAATCTGGCATCGGTGTACAGTTTTGCCAACTTAAATCGATAACGCGGTTCGCCCATTTCGAAAGTTACTAGTATTTTTCGATGTGCAGTTTTGGCACGACATTGTTACCAAGTATTGCGCAACCATCAACCCAGCGTGAAAGCCTCGGTGAAAGCCCTTTATGAGCTGAAAAAACCCAAAGGCCCATCATCCATTCAGATCCCAGCGACGATTTTCAAAGAACCTGTGTTATATCTTCTATATGCTACTTTCAAGTCCTGTATAAGAAGAAAACCATAGTTTTGATGATAATTTAGAAATTTTACACGTAGAAAATGAAGGAATGAAACTCAATCATTTTGAATCATTAGAAATCAACAAACTCAAAAATTCGGACGTTTTACTTAATGATCAATTAGACGTCAATAGTTCACCACTGTTGAATTTGTTTTCTTAGTAGGTAATAATATGTATTTGCTATCAACCCTTTCAAGTTAATCCGGTACACCGTATTTTGATGTAGATATTGTGCCTAATTTCCGAAAATGAAGGTTTATCGAAACTGTCCACAGGTAACTAATCCTTCAGGTTGGGAAAGTAGGATATATAACAAAGCCAAGGTTAGTTTAGTTCATCGTACCAGTATATCACCTGACGAAGCTACTGTGTTAGCGAAACATGTCGTGTGTTTGAGAATTTTGTGGAAATCTTATCGTTTGTGAAGCATAAATTCACCTTAACTAGGTAACTTGTGAATGGTATCGTCGAGCTATCAAATTATTTTTCTACTCCTTTTTAGTTCATTTGAATCTCCCTATTTTGACATACTAAAGAAGCTAACAAAGCCACTTTCGATTTTCAACATGAGACACATTTCATAATTTTAGGCTCATTTTAAGCTAATTTATTACCGCATTCCCGAATTTTTTGCTCCTCCCTATCATAGAAAAATCTGTGGCTTTGCTAGCTTCGGCCGAACTCAGCAAAACCATTTTTGAAAAACAATATTTTTTGAATATCTGATATAGTGAGAATGTAGTGCCCATTTTAGGCTAATTTATTACCCTATTCCCAATTTTCTTGCTCCTCTCTATCATAGAAAAGCAGAGCCATTTTTGAAAACATAGAATTTCCACCGATTTGATATATTGAGATCAAATGGCTGATTTTAGGCTAATTAATTACCCTATTTTCGTATTTTTTGCTCCACATTTCAAACAGAAAAAATACAAGACAATTTGTCGAAATACACATCATTCACTGTACATTATGTATTTCTATCAAAAGCATATTTTATGACGATTTCATGAGGGAAAGTGTTAGTATCGATTGTAAGCTTGATGACTATCCCATTTTGGAATTTTTGGCTACATATTTTTTAAAAGAAACCTGTGGCTTTGCTGGCTTCGGGCGAACTCAGCCGAGCCATTTTTTAAAATAATATATTTTTCACTGTTTTGATATATCCATATTGAAGAGCCAATTTTAGGCTAATTAATTACCCTATTTTCGAATTTTTTGCTCAACGTTTCAAACAGAAGAAATACAAGACAATTCGTCGAAATACGCATTTATTCACTATACATTATGCATATCTATCAAAAGCATATTTTATGACGATTTTTCAAGACAAAGTGTTAGTATCGATCATAAGCTCAACAACTATTGCATTTTGAAATTTTTTGCTGCATATTTTTTTAAAGAAACCTGTGGCTTTGCTGGCTTCGGGCGAACTCAGCAGAGCCATTTTTTAAAATAATATATTTTTCACTGTTTTGATATATCCATATTGAAGAGCTAATTTTAGGCTAATTAATTACCCTATTTTCGAATTTTTTGCTCCACATTTCAAACAGAAAAAATACAAGACAATTTGTCGAAATACACATCATTCACTGTACATTATGTATTTCTATCAAAAGCATATTTTATGACGATTTCATGAGGGAAAGTGTTAGTATCGATTGTAAGCTTGATGACTATCCCATTTTGGAATTTTTGGCTACATATTTTTTAAAAGAAACCTGTGGCTTTGCTGGCTTCGTGCGAACTCAGCAGAGCCATTTTTTAAAATAATATATTTTTCACTGATTTGATATATCCATATTGAAGAGCTAATTTAAGGCTAATTAATTACCCTATTTTTAATTTTTTTGCTCGATGTTTCATGCAGAAAAAAACCGAAACGATTCGTCGAAATACGCATTTATTCACTATACATTATGCATATCTATCAAAAGCATATTTTATGACGATTTTCCAAGACAAAGTGTTAGTATCGATCATAAGCTCAATAACTATTGCATTTTGAAATTTTTTGCTGCATATTGTTTAAAACAATCCTGTGGCTTTTCTGGCTTCGGTCGAACTCAGCAGAGCCATTTTTTAAAATAATATATTTTTCACTGATTTGATATATCCATATTGAAGAGCTAATTTTAGGCTAATTAATTACCCTATTTTTGAATTTTTGCTCAACGTTTCAAACAGAAAAAATACAAGACAATTCGTCGAAATACCCGTTTATTCACTATACATTATGCATATCTATCAAAAGCATATTTTATGACGATTTTTCAAGACAAAGTGTTAGTATCGATTATAAGCTCAATAACTATTGCATGTTGAAATTTTTTGCTGCATATTGTTTAAAACAATCCTGTGGCTTTTCTGGCTTCGGTCGAACTCAGCAGAGCCATTTTTTAAAATAATATATTTTTCACTGATTTGATATATCCATATTGAAGAGCTAATTTTAGGCTAATTAATTACCCTATTTTTGAATTTTTGCTCAACGTTTCAAACAGAAAAAATACAAGACAATTCGTCGAAATACCCGTTTATTCACTATACATTATGCATATCTATCAAAAGCATATTTTATGACGATTTTTCAAGACAAAGTGTTAGTATCGATTATAAGCTCAATAACTATTGCATTTTGAAATTTTTTGCTGCATATTTTTTAAAACAAACGTGTGGCTTTGCTGGCTTCGGGCGAACTCAGCGTTTCGGTTTTTTTCTGCTTGAAACATCGAGCAAAAAATTCGAAAACAGGGTAATTAATTAGCCTAAAATTAGCTCTTCAATATGGATATATCAAAACAGTGAAAAATATATTATTTTAAAAATTGGCTCTGCTGAGTTCGCCCGAAGCCAGCAAAGCCACAGGTTTCTTTTAAAAAATATGCAGCAAAAAAATTCAAAATGCAATAGTTATTGAGCTTATAATCGATACTAACACTTTGTTTTGAAAAATCGTCATAAAATATGCTTTCGATAGAAATACATAATGTACAGTGAATGACGTGTATTTCGACAAATTGTCTTGTATTTTTTCTGTTTGAAACGTGGAGCAAAATAATCGAAAATAGGGTAATTAATTAGCCTAAAATTAGCCATTTGATCTCAATATATCAAATCGGTGAAAATTCTATGTTTTCAAAAATGGCTCTGCTGAGTTCTGCCGAAGCTAGCAAAGCCATAGATTTTTCTATGATAGAGAGGAGCAAGAAAATTGGGAATAGGGTAATAAATTAGCCTAAAATGAGCACTACATTCCCACTATATACGATATTCAAAAAATATAGTTTTTCAAAAATGGCTTTGCTGAGTTCGGCCGAAGCTAGCAAAGCCACAGATTTTTTTATGATAGGGAGGAGCAAAAAATTCGGGAATGGGGTAATAAATTAGCCTAAAATGAGCCTAAAATTATGAGATGTGTCTCATGTTGAAATTCGAAAGTGGCTTTGCTAGCTTCTTTAGTATTATTTTGACGAATGATTCATAATCTCCGACCACGAAAACCCCTTAATAGAATCGGATCATAATTACAAAACTCGTCGGCCATATTGGATCCGCCATCGTGAATATCCTAATTTTCACGAAAAGAATCATAATCTCCGACCCCGAAAAACCATATTTACAAAATCCGCCATATTGGGTTCGCCATCTTGAGTTTCCTAATTTTCACGAATTTCAATACTTATTATCCTATTCCGGACTAAGAGAAATCCCGATAGAAATCCAAAGAATCTAATATTCAAATTGGTCCAGCCGTACTTATATGCATGGGAGATACCCTTCAGATTTTTTGCTTTTCAGTGACTACCAAAGCGTTCAGTGACATGACAATGACGCGAAATCCATTGTTTTTCTTCAATCAAAAAAAGTGTTGAACTATCCTAAAGAAGTTTTCACTAAAAAAATTATTGACTGAAATTAAAATTGAAGAAAACCGCTGAATAAGTTTGTTGACCAAGAAGCAAAGCACTGATTGCGGATGAGTTTCATCCTGAAAACCCACTTCTTACGACACAAGTAATTTATCCGCATAACGTTCGAAATCCCTGGAGTTTCAGGGTTTCAGATGGGGAAATTGAAAACATCGTCGATTGAGTTTTCTCTCCGTTTCGCAAGTTCATCTTACAAAAGAAAACTTGAGCCGAACATATATACAACTGATAGAAATTGAAAGCTCCTGCGATTCGAGAATTCCGAGCGAATATCTTTTATTTTTCCGATAATGCCGGAAAAAGTTTAGAGCAGAAACGGAGAGAGGAAAGTGAATCGGCTAGGTGGGTTTCTGTTACAAGCATCGGGTAAGTAATCTTCTCCCCTTGATAGGTCGATAGATAATTTATTCATCATTAAAGTTTTCACACAAAGTACTACTCAGTATGTAAAATGTAAAAATGAGTCATATTATTGCAGACTATTCATTTGAGAATTTTTCTGTATTGCTTCTGCATGGATTATTTGTTTCGCCCTGTCGCTTTTGCGTCCTGTCTCTAGATGGCCCGTCTCAGGTAGCATTGATTACGTGAGATGCACATATTATTTGTGCGCCAAATGAATTCTTATGTTCTTCAATCTGCAACTGTCAAGTAGTGTCAAGTCCTATTTTATCGTTACTCATGATCCATGAATTCACGATGGTATGGTAGTCACTGTTGAAAATGAAAAACAGTGAATTCTCATTTTCCCCTGTATTTGTAGAATAATCGTGATTAAAAAGATTAAAACTATGAGAACCATATAAGATGAGTGCTTTAGTAGAACTAGTAGAACGAATACCTACCTGAGTATTTGAATTTGACAAGACGATGAGATGTCAGATTATTACGCAATCTTACTGTCATTATTACTCTTATTATATACTCGATTCATTACAATAATGTATGCGAGAGTGTATGTCATTAAATGTTGAAAATCGAGTTAGCAATGCACATATACCTAATAAACCTGCGGGAAAACAAAGATATGATAAAATCGCTAGTAATATATAAGTGGTTGGTGATGGAATATGAAAGTTTAAGTTTGTTTGTTTGCAGTAATAAGTATGTATGTTCAGAATCATCCATCAAATTGCACTATTTATTGTAAAAATTAAGAAATATTGAGAAATAAAAATTGATTATTATAAAAATCCCCCTATAGATTTGGATTGATCTGACGGGAAACGTCAATTTGTCATGCCAATCAAACCTCAAATAAGTTTGAAATTGTCGAAATGACAGACACAGCGTTACTGTCATTTTCGATTCAGTGGAAATGCCACAATGTGATCAAAAACTTCTAGCTATAGGGATTTGATACAGATGCGTTATCACCAACGAAGTCTTAAGAAAGATATGAGAAGCTATACACGCGTTTTATTGAATGGTGAATAAAGAAATGAAAAAACCGGATGAAGAATAGGTATTTTTGGCTCATTTCATAGAAGTGTCTGGAACCTAGAGACCAAACTGCTAATGGGCCTGATGGCTTCCGCAATGAACCAACATAATGCGTCAAACTGTAAGTTCACAATAGCTATTACTAATAATTAATAGATAGAGTATATACAGGGTGACCCAGGGTTAAACCGCCAAACGTTAAGGGTCGGTTATTTGGGCAAAAATAAGACTTTTTCTTTAATGAACATATGTCCTAACTTGCTTTGTTTTAGATATACAAGGTGTCAAAGTTTTCAGAAAAAATTGGTTCTTCATTAATTACGGCTTGAACTTACGGCAGATTTCAATGAAACTTGGTATGCTTATTTGCGGTGAAACGGAGCTCCATTTGATGTAATCCGAATTAAATTATTTCCATTGACGTCCCAGAAAGTAATCAAAATGATATAAGGGTATTTTTGTTTTATTATTTTATTTTATTAGGAAACTGATAACGTAATAGAGGGTAATCTAACTGATATTAGGACAAATCATTGTATGACTTTTTTTTGTTCAATATTGTTTCATTAGATTAATCAATCAGAAATATTTCTTCGTCTCTTGTTTTCTTATACCACGATTCTTTTGTGAAAAAAAATCTGATTTTTGTTGAAATGTGCTTTTTCCTGTTGAATTCTAGGAAATGGTTTTTATTTTTTTTTCTCACAAAAGAATCGTGGTATAAGAAAACAAGAGACGAAAAAATATTTCTGATTGCTTAATATCTAATGAAACAATATTGAACATACAAAAAAAAATCATCCAATGACTTGTCCTAATATCAGTTAGATTACCCTCTATTACGTTATCAGTTTCCTAATAAAATAAAATAATAAAACAAAAATATCCTTATATCATTTTGATTACCTTCTGGGACGCCAATGGAAATAATTTAATTCGGATTACATCAAATAGAGCTCCGTTTCACCGCAAATAAGCATACCAAGTTTCATCGAAATCTGCCGTAAGTTCAAGCCGTAATTAATGAAGAACCGTTTTTTTCTGAAAACTTTGACACCTTGTATATCGAAAACAAAGCAAGTTAGGACATATGTTCATTAGAAAAAAAGTCTTATTTTGGCCCAAATAACCGACCCTTAACGTTTGGCGGTTTAACCCTGGGTCACCCTGTATATATCTTGTTAGTTGTTCCTATTTGCTTGAATAATTAATTGAACGATTCAATCAATTTCCTATGCTTGTAGAAAAAATATTGTTCCTAACTCATGCGGAAAGTTTCTTTCCCGCACTCGACTGCTTGCCCGAACTCCGCTTCGCGTCGTTCGTGTCAACGGCAGTCACGTGCGGGAAAGAATCACTTTCCGCACTTGTTAGGAAAATTACTATTTAACCTGCTCTCAAATGAATATTCACTCTTTCTGTATTACTAGCCATAGTTTGACAGCTTTTTCGAGGGTGCGCACCCACCAGGGTGTCCTTTGTTATGATTCCTATTTCTTTATCTACATTATTTTCCTTCCGTATCCCTGATACTTAACAATCGCCAGAATGCGGGTTTCATTTGTTTAGTGGTAGGTATATGATTTTCTCTCCGAAATGAACAAAACTTATGCTGCGAATTGTGCGGTGTGTGGTTATGGCAGTCTGTCAACAAGGACGTTGGAGGAACATGTATATGATTCATGAAAGATTCATTTTGTTCAGAAAATCTCGAAAGCTATTTCATTATTCTTTCATGCAGTACACCAGTCTAAATAACGACTTGATAAATTTATTATGAGCCATCAGTTGATTTGTTCAGAATTGTTCAATAAATAGGCCTGAATTCATATGGTGTAATTGTCCGAACAATTTCGTGGCTCATATTTTCAGTCTGAAGATCCGAAATTGTGGAGAGTTATCACTGATCGTCGAACCGAGAATATAACCCACACATTTTGTAGTACAATTTCATCATGTGCTTTCAAAAGTATTGTTTGACGATCGTGAGAAAATCAGCTGGTTGGTAATAAATCATCATGAAGCCCTTATGTTGACAGCTTACGGGGTAGTAGAAGCGCCGTATGCTTCTTTTTTGACGAACAAATGTTTTTTCGCATATGCTCTATTTTGGACGAACAATAGTAATTTTTCTACAAACGCTTAACAAAGTAGCCTTCGACGCTTTCAAATTCCAGCACAAAGTTGACGTTTTCCCAGAAATGTCATTCTTTGACAGCATTTGCGCTCGTGAGCGGAAATATTGAAAAAACGCTCGCACATCTCTGTTACCTATACTTATCTATTCTTGAAATCCCCCACTTCTTTCATGATGGAAAATAGTGACAGTGATTCATCAAACACACCTCCCGATACAGCAGAAATCGCAAGAGTTTGAATCTCTTATCGGAGAAATCAAGGAAGAAATATGAATTACAATATGATAACATTCATAAATTGGTGCCACTCCGAGATGATGAATATGTATCCAGAAAACGTTTTACTGGATTATTTTGGTAAAAAATTAAAGACTTTGAAGTCATCAACTCATTGGTCTATATATTCGATGGTACGTGATACTTGAATGTTAAAGATAATATCGGAATCAATAAGTATCTGAAACTTATTGCATTTCTCAAGAAACAATCTATTGGATATAAAGCGAGAAAAATCCAAAACATTCACCGCTGAAGATATATACCAACAAATTTCTACAAGAAGCTCCCGATGAAGCATATCTGTTGAAAACGATGAATTATACTTTATATTTAAACTCTTTGTTGTCATCAGAAAGACAGTGTATCTTTATTTATTGCATCAATGAGTAATGTTCAATTTGATTGCAGAGTTTATCGTACTATGCCTCAGAGGTCTGAAGCTCAGGTTGCCACGCTGGTGGTCCAGTTTCAATTCTCGGTAGGCCCGACATTTTTTTTCTGGCTTGTCAATTATTCAAATTTTTCTTTTTTTGTTTCTTTTAGACATACGGGATAATATGGATGAGAACTTTTTAAACTATTTCAATCGCTCATTCAGGGCAGTTATTTCCAAAAGCTGCGTTAGTAGAAAAAATCTTGTGTGTATTTCGAGCACAAAGTGTTATTGCCGCTCTCTGAAGATTACCTTTCAATTTAAAAAAAATATCGATGACGTCATATCTTGTAAGGTGGCGGGGGAAAAAATTATTTTTTTGTAAAAAAAGATGGAAGACTGAAATACAAAATCGACCTGTCCGAGCTTTACCTCTGAAAATAATTATATCGTAAGATAATGGAGCGTTTCCACACTTTATGAACGCACTGTATATTCTCTATCTCCTATAATAATTAGTGATATATCTATTGTGTGTACCGTTTGAGGCATTATGTAGGTAAGCTTATTGCGGAAGCCAGCATGCCCATGATGTTTGGTCTCTAGGTTTCAGACAATCCTAGGAAATGAACCAAAAACACTTCTTCTTTATTTGGTGTTTTCACTTTTTTACTATTGCACCATTCAATAAATCTCGTGTAGTGCTTCTCATACCTTTCTCAAGACTTCGTTGGCAATAACTCATCGAATCGAAAATGACAATAACACTCTTGTCACTCTGAGAAGACTACCTTGGTACAAAAAACACACTTTACGCCTTGAAAAGGAGTAAATGATGGTAAGTTCTGGAGCTAGTGGTTGAACAAAATGTGTGGAAAAAATGTATTTCACCTTTTTGTAGTTTAAACCGAGGTTCAAACCCATACTACTTGACTGCCGCAAATCGTCTTCTCCTCAGAGCTATATATGTATACATTTTTTGCATAACTATTGAAATTCAACATAACATAAAAAACGCGGGTCAACTCGTCACGACATATACCGAGATCAATCCAATTCAACTTCTATTTTATACGATACGACTCATTACCTCACCATATTGATGCAGCGAAGTAAACAAATTTCTCCATTTACGAGAATTTTGGAAAATTAAAAAAAAGTTGTGAGCGGTGGTAATCTTTTTCGAAACTGTTTCAACCAACATTAACACAATGTCATTTCCATCTGAATCGATCTGAATAATGATCGAAGGCTAAGAATTTTGATGGGACTCGGTGAATCAAGCGTTTTATTTTTGTTGATGGGAAAACCATTTGGGTGGTTGAAGCGGCTGAATAAAATGAAATTTTGGTGAAGGATATGCGCTTCCACCATACTTCATTGAAATGACCGTCGTGAATATTTCGAATATGTGAAAAACCAAATAATGATAATGCAATAATTTCCAGTATGAGTAAGTTTACTATGAAACGTGGTTCTTTAATGAGAGTCAATAAATTCTTCTAGAGTTTTGTTTTGATTACTATTCATTTATGACAATAATTGTTCGAAAACGAATAACATATTTGTTATAATCGTGTCATCATCAACATCTGCGTTTAGTGATTATCAATATGCCTACATACGAGAAGTTGTCAGTTAGTTGATCGAAGGCATTTTTTGCTCTAGGATTTTTGTGTTTTTGGTGGTCATACATTTCATTATTTGGCGGAGGTTCTGCGTGTGTGGCGGATTGAGATTTCAATATTTGGCGAGTGTACCTTTCCATTCTTGGCGGTTGCGTGATATCAATTGTTTTATTATTATGTAAATCTAGAGTGTTTCAAGTGTCAGCTGATGTTGAAGTTATATCTTTTCGCACGTTATTATGTTATATATTTTCACAGAGGGAACCAATGATGCTGTTTCTGTCTGTATAGGTATATGTTGTTTTTGAAATAGGGTATTGTAAACATTTCGAATTCAATGGGAGCAGACAGTTGCATCGATTCTGAAGTCACATGACACGACACCTTTTGTCTTACAAACATTTGAATAGGTGTTTCTGGATACCGGACTATATTGCATTATTTGCATTTGAACAGGTGATGCATACCTTCGCCTCATTTCTCTAGGATATACTTCACTCATAGAAAAGCATGTCGATTCACCATTTCCACCGCCATTTTCCTGAAACAGCTGCTTTAATAGCACTTCCGTTTATAAGGCAAGGCAGTCAAAATGATTCCACCAGTAGCTTCATTTCTGTTCTACAAAAAATATCGTCAAACTTACCCAAATACCCAAAGCGGCCCGCTTCCTATACCAGGTTTTCATTTGAAAACTTCGCACCCGTAATATCTTATTAAGTAGACGGTTCTCGGAAAATCACCAAACAGGTAAAGAATAATTGTGAGGGGGACATGTTCTCACGTGAAAATCACCTAGCTCGCCTTTGCCTCCACTGCTACCCTATCAGAAATTTCAAAGGGCATTGTAGGTTGTGTGGTAACTCATTGGAAAGACTTTTCGATTCTCTAAACGCATGGGCTCTCATTTTTGAAATCGAACGAAGAGTATGCGAAATATCAAAGAAAACATTTGAACATATCGTCCATAAGAAGTTGTTTAGGAAAATGTAATTCCAGCTTTTCGGCATTCACATTGACCCCACATCCAGTAGAACATTGGCAAAAGATGCTGTTCAGTATATCGAATCAGGTATACTATTGGAACCTTGGTTGTTACTGGGATGAGCGATCCATCCTCCCCTGGAATTTCTTCATCCAGCTAGCGCAAACGTAGGGAATACTGTGATGTTGAAGGCTGTTGTTCTGAATGAGCTCCTCAGAATTTTTTCAATTGAGTCAACTTATATACTCTTTTCTGCAAGATGGATTAACAATACCATGTTTTTTGTTCTTGTTCAGCTTTTCCATATATCCTTGAGTACATAACAAACGATGATGCTCTTAGATCCCATCCAGAGAAGAATCATTCGCATAGTGGGTGATGCCACACTCATTAATTCTTTGACAACATTGGAACACCGTAAAAAACCTTTCTTTTTTTATAGATACTTCCTCAAGAAATGTTCTTCAGAAATTTGTGCTATCATTCATTCACTCGCAATACCAGTCAGACGAACTCGACAAGCCCAGTCAGCACATCCTTTTGTCGTGAACCTTGAAATTTATCGAACAACTCTTTATCAAAACTCGCTTGTTTATAGAACGGCAAAGCTTTGGAATTCTTCGCCAAAGACAACATTTATCATTCTCTGTCGTATATCTTATATTGAAGCAGGTGTCCTTTCGTAAACATTCTGTCAATTTCTCATCAAAATATAGTATTCAAGTTTTAATTTTTTCAGTTGACCCGTTCATAAAATAAAAGGGGTAGTTCTGGTTCCCACGAAAAGGGATATCCTATAATGTTCAGAGAACATCGTGAGAACCAAGGGAAATAAGGTAAGAATTGGTGTTCTTCTTATATTTCTGGAGGTTATATGCCTCTGGGAACACCTCCCTTTGGCAATAAGTGAATGAACGAGTCTTTGGAAAGAGATGTTCTGCAGGTCTCCAAAGTGACCATGAAAGGATGCGAAGCCTCAACTCGACGGGTTAATCTTGCGGGGACTGCCAAGGGAGGAACAATTGTTGATATTTCAGAAGAGCATCGTCCATGAAAATATTTATAAAATAGAGCCAGATCGCCAACTTTTCTACGGTTTTCCAGAAAAGTGAGTGAGTTTGTGAGCGAGGCATCACCCACGAGACGAATTGCCCTTTTTTGGACAGAATCCAACAGTTTCAGGATATGTTCCTGTGCCTGTGCCTTATAGATCATAAGCAGCTGACTGGAAGTGGAATAGCTCCTGGCCCGAAACAGAAAACCAAGTTTTTGGAATGCACTTTCAGCAATTGATCTCACGTGATTTTCCCAAGAAAGGTTATTGCTGATAGTAATACCAAGCATCGAAATGGATGTCTTCAAAGGTATGGTTACTCCTGACAAGCTTATGTTGGGCACTGTGAGATCTGCTTTTCTAGAGAAAAGGCATGCTTGTGTTTTATTTGCATTGAAATCTACCAAGCTATTAGATCCCCATTCGAGAATTGTTGCCAAGTACATATTTATGTTGGCAACATTTCTCCCTCGTTCGTTTCTGATTTGCCTGGCTGGTACTGGAGCCCTGGAAGAGTAGGCGGTATGAAGGGTACTATCATCTGCGAAGCTGTGTACTGGACATGAAGTTGCTTCCAACAAATCGTTGATATGGAGTAGAAATAGTGTTGGTGCTAGAATTGATCCTTGCGGAACACCAGCATTTATGATAAGAGAGTCAGATGAAACTCCGTCGACCACTACAAAACATAGCTGGGGAGGCAAGCCATAAGATGGAAGCTTGGCGAGGAGTCCGTGGTGCCAGACTCGATCGAATGCCTTGGAGATATCAAGTGTCACGGCTAAGGTTACACCATATTTTCCAATAGGTCACCAGTTGATCTCTGATGACGGAAGCCATATTGCCTATCGTTGATAATACCTGAATGTTCCAGGTATTTCAACTACGAAATTACGCCAGTCGGGCAAGCAGCCACTCCCGTAAGGAAATTTCAGTTTTGGAGTGATTCTTTCCTCTGTTCTACTCAAATGGCGTTGCTTTCATATTGTCGATGAAAGACGCCTCGGGGGGAATATAATTACTCGATTTTTGTTTTGCTAGGCTTCGCTGAGTCGGCGGTCTTAGGACTGCTGGCTGGAGACTACTCTGCACTGATGAGAGTCAAAGAGCTCGAAACCGGTCTGTGGTTGTCTAGCGTGGCCTGGCTAAATCGAAATCAATAGGCATTCAGGAAAAAATCACTTGTATCAGTATTCGTTTACACTGGTCGATGCATAGATTTCGGGAGGATGTAATTCAATGTTCTGCGTGGCATTAGCCAGGAAAGTAGTTGTTTTTTTCCCGAAATCTACAATTGTTGTTCATTTTATGAACATTGTGTGGAAATGACTTTGAACTTTTTGTATTTATTTCCAGGTATATCATGAGCTCGATGTTGATAGCTTTCTCCATGATCTTTGAAATAATAGATAGTTGCTAGGTAGGGTCTTTTTGCCTTTTTTAGGAACTGGTTGTACTCTTGCCGTTTTCCAGTTGGACGGGAATATCCCCAATTTGTAAGAACCCAATGAACTCTTCCTTATAGTACGTTGGTGAAAGGTGACCTCGGGCATATGAGTATCAATTGGGGTTATGTATGGAGATTGTTCTTCTGATGAATCAAGAGTGGAACTTCCAGCAAATAAATGGCCAAAAAGTGTTCCATCTTTCTTGGTTAGAGGAGGAAACGAGCTGGAAGTGAAGTTTCTTCGTACAGCTTTGGCGAAGGACCAAAATGAACGGGATCCGTTAGGACATTCACCAATTTTTTATCTTATTTTGGCATTATGAGCATTCTTTGATGATCGAATTGTCTCATTGCATATGCCTCTAGCCTCGACACTGCCTGTTTGATTGCGACAGCTCTAGAGCAGTTTCTACTGAACCAGGCCTTATCGGAAGATGTTCTCCTTGCAGTGTTCGGTATGTAGGTTTGAATCCCCAACATGATGATTTCAGAAATTGTCTCAGCACATGGAATATTAAAGGGAAGCACTGTACTCGAAAACACACTGAAACCTTTTGTACGAATTATTCCGCAAGTGTGGGGATTTTTTTCGACTAACTTCAGTCGAGATTTCAGTGGACTAGTAGGGTGTTCTACGGCCTCGTCCCGATGCGATTCTTGCTGCGGCGTTTCCTCCGCATCGGCCGCCGCCGATAAGAGCTCCTCAAGTCCTCAGCTCTCTCGGCTCCTCCTCCGCACCGTGGGGGTCACCTGGCCAGGTGCCGCAGGTCGCGGGTGCGCTCCGCATATCTCGGGACGGCGCGCGCCTGTCGTCGGCAGCGTTGCCGCTGTCGCGATGATTTCAGAGAGCATCATCCATGAAAATATCTATAAAATAGAGCCAGATCGTTAACTTTTCTACGGTGTTCAAGAGAAGTGAGTGAGTTTGTGAGCGATGCATCACCCACAACACCAAATTTCAAATTGATATCTTCGGAAGTGAGCGGGATATTTTAATTAATAGAAAAAATAAACAAATGCTGACCCCCTGTAGCTCCTCTACTGATCGAGATCAGACTCATGTTTATATAATTTTTTTGGATCAAAATGACGATATCTACACGGTGAAAAAATTGTGATACCGTAACAATATTCTGGTTGAAATTGGCACAGCCAGATGCTAATAACTGCTGATACCGTATCAATTTGTAACCATAACGACATTCTAGCTATAGTAACCATGAAAGATGGTTAGTGTAACAAGATATCTTCGGTTATGCCTCTTCTAACCAAATGAATTTTTTACTTATATCAACCATTTCAGTTTGTACCTTAAAACCTGAATCACCCTGTATATTTAGATCGACATTTCTTCTTTGTGTATTGTTGAAGCTGGCATTGTGAGATTTCACATGTAGGTACTTTGCAAAATTTCTTTGGTCAGAGGCTATAGCTATTTCTGTTTAATCATTTTATATTGAACTATTCGATGTATATAGAAAATGTTGAGGAGGCTCAGGCTTTCCTGAAGAGCCGCCACTGGTTTCTCGATATTTCCGAGAAGAACTTAATGAAGTGGGAAAAGCATATGAGAGTGACATGATGACAAAGACTTCTAATACTGCGGCAGGCCAAAGGTTTCCTAGGCAATTTCAGCCGAGCAGGATCCAAGACGCTGATTAACCTGAGCAAGATAAGTTTGAACTCAATAACGGGATCTCTACGGGGCGTTGCAGATTCGAAAAATGCCTAGGAAGCTGTGTTAAGAGGGGGACAGCACCTGCGGGAAAACCCTGATGTCCAAGTGGAATGTTCTACCATCAGAAGATATTGAAAACTGCGATCGTAATAGATGACTGTGGAAGAAATACCACTAATAAATCCTCCCGAAATCTTGAATTTCTTTGAAGAATTATAGCCCAAAGAGCTGCTATGAAAATGAAACCCTTGATGAAAAAGCAGAAGAAGATGGCGAACAATATAGATCTAACAATGAACTCAATGTAAACACCTGGAAGGGATCCTCTGTGAACGACGAGTGAGGCAAAAATATTGTTCAGGCAACCCGCAGTGGTTACGGATACCTATCTCTTTCTATCTTATGTTGGTTAATGGGAAGCGCTCGCCTTACTTGAAATATGTTCCCGTTTTTTGCTTTTATTCAAGAGTAAACGTGATTAAATATAAATATTCATTTAGGAAAAAGGATAATGTTGCAATCAATTTTCATTCAAAAATTATTATTGATTTTTTTATTGACTCGAAAGTAAAATTTCATTTTTATTCTTACAGGATTAGGAAGTCAAATGAATACAAAATTGTGTTTCAGCACTATCAGAAGAAAAAGAAAAACGATGGAAAAAATTTGAAGAAAGGTTCTTGCGTTCTTGAATGGTATTGAGTACCTAAGGTCTATTTTAAGCCTAATTTTCAAGAGTACCTATTTTTCCATAAACATTTCACTATTAGAAGGTGAATGAAAGGTGAATAAAAGTACAATGTGTGGACGAATTGTTTCATTGAAGATGAATATCTGTGTCGCCCAGAATGTTCACCTCCATTTCTTCCTTTCTAGAGAAGGAGAAGCTCCAAAGGCTTGTAGCTCTTTAGTTTAATAATTTGAACTTGTCGTTTTATCCATCAAAATGTTTTTAAGTACCTCATCAAGATTGTCATTCCCGTTTTTACTTTTTGTTTCAGTGTTTTCAGTTTTCTTTGCAATAGAAAATAACCACAGTTTTTCTAAGAATCTGAACAATTTTCAACTTACCCATGGAGGACAATTTCTGTTTGTCTTGCTTGTTTTGTATCCAAAGGCAACACAATATGAATAACCATTGTTTATCAATTCGAAATCACAAACCTTTTCAACAACAATCAATTCACACCAACAAATTCAGTCCCTTTGAAGAAACAAAACACTCCAAATTCAGCGGTATCCCACAACAAAACACAATGAAGTGCTGTCTTCACTTTTTTGTCTGTTTAGATAAAAAAAAGATTTGAAGTACTCCAATTATTGGATTAAAGAAAATGTATACACCAATCCGCCATTAAACAACACGAGTGTGAAAGAGACAGGTTACCGTAACACATGCTATCTTTGTTGCAGCTGCCCCTGACACACTCTGTGCTATTCGAGAAAACGGCAGTCTCCCTTCCAGTTGTTTACATTGAGTTCAATGAGATCTAACCATCAGATCGCTGCGCATCTGATGTCACTATCCACATATACCAATACTTGATTAGTAGATTTGAAACAATGTTTTCTGTTAGCTCTGAAGTGTTTTGAATCTCAAAAGTATAATACGTTTATACCGGGTGGCAACGACGTCATTGGCCAGAGCGTCATTCAATTGTTTTTGATATCGTTTATTTGACATTTGGTTCAAAGATAAAGTTTCACCATAAATAAACCTCGCTCAAGAATTCTGAATGGAGCCCTGTAGATATTTCTACGTCATCTGATAGAGCAACGAATATCCTTTTCAATTACACCCACACAAGTGGACATTTGTTTTTGAAATGGTAGCGCTGGAGATATTTATTTTAGATCAATATGGCGACACTATGACGTGATCGATTGAATTTTCATCAAGCAACCTAATAAAATTGCAAATAAATTAAGTTTTCGAAGATTTATGTGAACATTTTGATACATCGCCAATCAGTATTCCCTTTAGTAATTCATTATTCAAATAACAATTTTACTCTTCAATTATCTTCAAAATTTTAAATTCACACTTTTGAGATGAAATCTCCTTTAAATCCCATCTTTATTATTTAGAACAACTATTTTCGCATGTTTTTTGTCATCTTAATGTTTTATGGATTCAACATTTTTTTTAACAATGTAACAGAATCTTACGTTATTCAAGTAATTATTTGTGTTTATTTTAATAAAATTAGCTCAAAATTGTATATACTGATTAAAACATAATTTTGATTCAAGTTCCGTTTTTTTCCATTTTTTGAGAACATTTACCATGGCGATGTATTGTATATTTTTTTACGCCATCAGAAAGTAGATATTTCAACGAACAAAAAGCCCATCGACTTTTTTGAAAAATAATATATTTTGACGCGAGAATTTACGATTCAAGTCAAAATAAGGTCAAAAAATGAGTATTTCGAATCCAGTGTATTTAGGACATAAAGAAGTATATTTTCACTAACTTTCGAGAAAATAAAATTTTTTTGAAAATTATTCCGAGTCGAAGACGAGGGAAGGAAGTATTTCCAAGAATTCCAAGTTCAAAAACATTCCAATAGCTACTTACCTTCTCTTCTTATCCTCCCTAATTACGCACACGATAGGGATTTTAAACTCGTTTGAAATTGTCACCAACTAACTATTATCAAAATTCTCATTTCATTAGTACCCGACTCACTTATGACCCAATTGATCGACGATCCAACTCATAAACCACCTAACTCATTGAGGACCCAACTCTCTCTTTCTTTCTCACTTTTGTAAAGTTATTTGATAAATTAGCGATTCGAATGAAGCATATTTTGTGGAGCATTCAGGGACACGTAATATGCCTATTCATTTTACTTTATAGAAATGAGGAAAGAAAATCCCAAAAAATCAAGTAAAATGAATGTACCACGTCCTCGATTAACCTACATATAATATTTAACGTATAATATGCCTGTTGATTATTTCTAGAAGTTTGCATTTATTGAGATCAATGGTCATTTTGGTGAATTCTTTTATATTTGGTGGATACAAATTCAATAATTTGGCGGATGTACCATTGCATTTTTGGCGGTTGCAAGATGCTGTTTGTTTTTTATTGTTATTAAACTTTTATCGAATTTTCACTCACCCGTTATACCGATTGAATTGGAAATCGGCCGTATTCTGGACTAGAATGAACGAATCAATTTTTTGTTGTCAACTCTTTACTTGGGAAACTTTTATCTGACATTTGACGTTTTTGATGGATGTATCTCAGGAGATAATCTGCTATATGGGCTATATTCCGAATTCAACTGGTCAGTACTGTCAGTAGATCCACTGAATCTGCTGAAAATCTGTGTTCCGAAATATAAAATCAAACAAACAGTGCTGCAGTAATTCGGAACACGTTTTCATGGTTTTCATCAGTAGTCAGCAGTAGTTGATCAGCTGCTGATGAAATTTGTCAGTCTGTAGTTTCTTGTTTATCCGAACTAGATATTTAGCCTCCTGCTTGATATATATTTTGGAAATTCAATATTTAACATGGAAGATCAATAAATTCTTGTAGCCTCCATAGTTTCTAATATTGTTGACGATGACGCTTCAAGCTCGAATGATGAAGAATACTTGGACATTTTGTCGCCATTAATTTTTCATGATGCACCAGATTGAGAATGGTCTTATATCACAAAAAACTTTTATTTCATAATTCAATAGAACTCACCCAAGCTGCAAACCGTTTCTTGCTGTGAGCTCCCTACGTTTTATAAAAAATTGAAATCCCCGATTTTTCGGACCTCTGAAAACGAGGCGATGATGTGACGTCAAAACCTCAATACTGAAACAAGACTATTCCAGACAGAGATGAATGATACATAATTTCTGACAGAGTGAATTAGTGCGAGATCACAGTTGAAAGAATTAATATATCAGTTGCCTCAGTCTCCGTCGGACGTTTGGTATTTTCTTTTAACTATGGCGATATGAGGTTTCTACGTCATAAGAGGGTCCGTTTTCAGAAGGTACTATTATTTATGTCCAAAAATAAAACATTCCAGTTAATTTTTCGATCGAATTATGTCGTCAATCATTATTTATGTATAAAAGGATCATTATAAACATGGTTTGAGTTAAAAGTTCTACTAAGGTGTACACGCCCATTGAAAGATGCATGGAAAACGTAAGGATGATGAATCAAAGAGACATTTCAGGTTTATTTAGTTATTTATTCAGCCAATGCTGCTTCTTCTTTCGTTACCTCTACTACTTACTCGATATTATTCTCAGCATATCAATTCAATAACAGGTATTTTCTGATATTGAAAATAATATAATTAACAACGGAAATATAAGTTACATTTCTTTTCCCTCTAAAATAATGACAATTCACTGAAGCCACACTACCTTTTGATAGTCAGCAATTTCAGCAGAATGTTGAGTCGAAATATTTGGAATGAATAGTATGTCTGCTCAGAAGCATCTGTCAGGCTATATTCAATTCAATTGGTCAGTACTGTCAGTAGATCCACTGACTCTGCTGAAAAGCTGTGTTCCGAAATATAAAATCAAAAATACAGTGCTGTAATTTGGAACACGTTTTCATCAGTAATCAGCAGCAGTTGATCAGCTGGTGAAATTTGTCAGTTGTCATTGATCTGGCAGATGCTTCTGCTTGAGCTGAATAAATAACAGGCATTTTCTGATATCAAAATGATATTATCAATGTATTATTGATAAGCCAAGACTTAATGTTTGAAAAACAACGGAAATGAATGTGTCATTCCTTTTGACAATAATGACAGTTCACTGAAGCCACACTACCTTTTGATAGTCAGCAATTTCAGCAGAATGTTGAGTCGAAATATTTGGAATGAATAGTATATCTGCTCACGAGTATCTGTCACTTTCAGTCAATTTTTTTGATTTCGGAATGAAAATTCAGCAGATTCAGTAGTCAGTTGAATTCGGAATATAGCCTCAGTTTCAGTGAATTTTTTGATTTTGGAATGAAAAATCAGCAGATTCAGTACTGTCAGTTGAATTCGGAATATAGCCATGGTGTATCCTCTATTTGCGTTCGACGCGGCAACGTCGCTCGGCCCGTACCTCGCCTGCCCGCCGATATTGATCCTCGACGGCCCGCGCTCGCCGTCTCAGGACCAGTCAAAGGACAGCAGCGTCAGCGTCCTAGCCGCCTGCGACCAGCCCTGGCCATTATCTCCCATCCGACAGACGAGACAGCGGACACGCGATGTGCGATTGCAACGCGTGAACAGCCAGAACCAGAACGCACACGATCTGGTAGCGCGCCAGGACATTGTTTTTTGTCCGGGCCAGCGGTCGAGATTTCGCGGGTCACCTGTGGGATCGGTTCTCTCTGGGCCGAGTGTTGATTGTTGTTGCACGGTGTGAACTGCCCTTGTGATTGATGCGGTTGACAGGCATCGTCGGGGTTTTCTGATCCGGGAAAGAGCGTGCTGTTTTTTATCCGATGCTGTTTTGTTGTCGACTCTTGTGACTGTAAAGCGTAGTGATCGTAGTTTCGTTTTGGTTGGCCGTATTGAATATAAGGTAAAAAAATAGTGTTTGTCAAGATTAATTTGATGAATTTCAATTATCTCGCTAAGCGGTGAAAATGGAATCGAAAAATTTCAATTCAAAACACACCCTCCAGTAGGTATCATCTAGCAACCTTCTATAGATACTGAATGGAATATTAATGTGAAATTTCGAAAAAAAAAAGAAACATCACTTATTTTATATGAACTCTTTCAATGAACAAATTTAATGTAAGTTCACAATTAAATCAGGAATATAAGTACCCAAAAGCACCCATCTATACAGGGTGAAACATGACTCCGTTAAAATATTCAAGTGACGTATTCCTGTGACAATTTTAAGTAAAAAAGGCTATATAAACTTGTGTCCGCTTCGTTTCGGATTAACAGGATGTCGAAATCGATTTTTTTTTCGCAATTTAAGAATAACTTCTACAAAAAATGAGTCATTTGTATGAAATTTGGTACCCGGGTTTTTTTCGACGTGGGGAATCATAATTTCGTAATAATTTTTATATTACATCTAGAGGGCGCTGCGTATGCTGTCATTATTTATATCAAATTGCCCTAATATTTTTGATAGTGAACTTTTGGTACTTTCCATGAGAAAAACCTTATTTCCACATACCATTACCAAGTTAAAAAGGTACACTTCCTCAAAAACTCTGGAGGCGATCGTTTTCGAGATATCTACAATTTTTCGAGATGTGAACCGCGGTCAGAATTATTGTGTGCATGAAAATTCAATTTCACAAGTAATTTCAAGGAATTCCAGTTGTGTGTACACCAGAATTATACTGCACTTCACACATGGAATTCCAAGAAACTCCAAGAAAGAAAATCCAAGGAATTCCAAGGAAACTGAAGGAATTCAAAGGAATTCCAAGGAAATCCAAGGAGAACCAAGAAAATCAACTTAATTCCAAGGAATTTCAAGGAATTTCCAAGAAAATCCAAGGTATTCCACTTGTTCATACATCAGAATTATACCGCACTTCTTTCAAAGAATTCCAAAAAAATTCAAAAAATTCAAGGAAATCCAAGAAATTCCAAGAAAATCCAATGGAATCCAAGGAATTCCAAGAAAATCCAAGGAATCCTAGTTGTTCATACACCAGAATTATACCGCACTTCATCAAGAGAATTCCAAGGAAAGCCAAGGAATTCCAGGGAAATCCAAGTAATTCCAAGGAAATCCGAGGAATTCCGAAGAATTCCAGTTGTTTGTAGACCAGGAATATATAGCACTTCACCCAAGGAATTCCAGGGAATTCCAATTAAATCCAAAGAAATCCAAGGAAATCCAATGAAATCCAAGGAATTCCAAAGAAATCCAGGAAATTCCTGGGAATTGTTTGTATACCAGAATTCCACGTCGGTTTACCTCTCCCAATATTCTATATCGATGCATGTTACTCAGCTCCTAGTTATTGGATTATTTTGTAACATTTGGAGTTCTCGATAATACTTTCCTTGGCTTCAATAGCCAAGCAAGTTTTGGTAAAGATTTGTTCGACATATCTCAGGGTTGACGGCGAATGGATGTGCTGACTGTGCTTGTTGAGTTCGTATAACTGGTATTGCTAGTGATGAAATGATTATTGAAGTAATTATTTCATTGTACCAGTATTCCACCTGACGAAGCTACTATATTAGCGAAACATGTCGTGTGACTAAGAATTTTGTGAAAATATCATCGTTTAAAGTTTTTACATTGGTGGGTGTGTCATCACCCACCAGGCGAATGGCTCTACTCTGGATGGAATCTAGCATCAGCGTAGGTTTGGGTGCTGAACCCCATATGTCGGGATAATATTCCAGAATAGGGGTTATCCTTGCTTTGTAGATCATGAGAGGCTGTTGAGGTGTGAAGAAGATTCTTTCACAAAATATGAAAATCCGAGTTTTTGTGAAGCAATTTTCGCGAGGAATCTGACATGATTTTTCCATGAAAGAGTATTTGACACTTTGGACTTTGTGGCGCAAGTATACTGAGTTCCGCCTTTCTGTAGAGAAAATACAGGCTTTGATTTTTGGTAGTTGAATTCAACAAAGTTGTTGGTCCGCCAGGCAATAATTTTCCGTTTGCAGAAGTGGGCAATACGAGTCATTGCTGATGGTGCAAGCACCCGTCAGCACTGCCAACCGCTATTCATTAAATATTCCATAAAGCCTCTGCTATCGCTATATATCTATTATTCGATACTGGAAATCCATAAAGACAAAAGTAAATTTCAGGTCCGGGGTGATCATCATGAATACAACACTAGGTCTGCTAATCAACTGCAAATTCCAAGATATCGACTATCACAAAAAAATTCCATGAATTTGAAGCTCTATAATGTACTTCCAACCAAATTGACCAATACTGACTATCCTCACTTCAAAAATCTCCTGAGGAAATTCATTGTGAAGCACTGTTTTCAACAACTGAGGAATTCTTACGAACGCTCTTCGAAACCTAAAATGAAATTGAATCTGACATTGACCGTATTTATTTGCCGATGTGTTGATCCCCGTGTTCGGCTCATGGTACAATAATAACTATTCTATGTTAACTTTTTTGTTGTTTTTGTTTGACAAAACTGTTTTTTTGTGTGTGTGCTATATTGATTTATGACCTATTTATAAGCACTTGTGTTCACTACCCTACATTTGCCATTAGATGTAATGTTCATGACCTGCAACAAATCATTTTTTTTTTGTACATAACGTGGTCAAAAAAACTAAACTAAACTATCAGACGACATTTTGTCTACCACCACATGGATCGATCTGCCTGAAAGAATACTCGATAAAATCGGGCATACCTTGGGTGGTATAAGCCGTATGATGGTATATATAGTTTGTGGAGAAGTCCATGGTACCAAACACGGTCGAATGCTTTCAATATATCTATACCTCCACAGGTTCCAATGGTTTTCTAATAAAGCTTGCCATATGGGTGACATAGGCATCTAAATCTCCAGTTGATCTTCGATGTTCTTTGGTTTGATTGGTGTAAATGATTTCACATTATTTTTGTCCATGTCATGATATTTATAGAATTTTGGACATGCGAAATTCCCCCTTTTCACTTGCCCTACCAACCAACGGCGTATAAAAGATACGCCGTTGGTTTTTGAAACAAGACCTAGGTAATTACTCGAACAAAACATTTGGTGATATATTATCAGACATTTGCTTTCCTAATTCTATCTGAATCTTGATGCTGAACGTTCTATTCCGTAATGATGTATTATAATTATAAAATGTCTGGAACATCTCTGATGTGTTTATAATGTTACAAACATTCCAGATTAATATATTCAGGTGAATAAATCTCACTTCGAATCTCACCTATAAACAGTACTCTTATTATAGGTACTGTTTATTTTAAAGTTTATTTTCACTGATGTTACAACTCATAACTGATAATATTAACGGAAAATAATGTTGTTTATTGATTGTAAAACGATCTAATAACATGAACAAAAATATATATATTTGATCCCACAATAAATATACATGAGTGAATATATCATATAACGGGTTGTCAAAAAACAGAACACTCATTTTTAAATTCCATAAATACTGTCTGTAGGTTAATCGAGGAGGTGGTACATTCATTTTACTTTATTCAGGATTTTCTTCTCGTTTTTATAAAGTAAGAGTATGAGTATTATTTCGATACATGTGTAGTAGGACAAATCAGACAAATTTTTTTATCAGTGAGCCTAAAAAAAAATTCAATAGCTTGTCAGTGACACTTTGCTTGGAAAAATGTTTGAAGAGAAAAAATATAGATATATTGAAAAAACATCGAATTTTTGAACTGAACAGGAAGCAATGCTATTGTCTCCGTTCAGAAGACTGGGTGGTTGTTATCTTCCTTCCCTATGATCTTAATATTATTTCAATCTGCCATATGCTGTCCATTTTCAGTAAGGATATATTCAGTTAGCTTTGATTTATTGATAAGTATTTTCTTGATATTGCACTCGTGTTCTTCCATCCTTACTGAGACAGGTCTCTTCGTTTTACCTGTATAATACTTCCCACAAACAGAAGTATACTATAAATACAATTTTTTGAGGATTGTTCTTCATTTTTCGGTTTTGTTTGAGTTAGAATGATCAAAACTGAAAATACAATGAGATCCATTCTAACTCAAATAAAAGCTAAAAATGAATAACAATTGTGTTTGTGGAAAGTATTATACAGGTGAAACGAAGATCGAGACATCTCTCAGTGAGGATGAAAGAACAATATCAAGAAAAGACATATTATGAATAAATCAACTAAGTGAACATACCCTCACAGTGGATTTGGGATATAAATTCTTGCTCTAAGGAAACATTTTTGGGCCTATCTTATATAGAAACATTTATTTTCATATTACATTATACTAAGCAGTGAAATTTCCTCCCCAGGCGTACGAACGTTATTCTGTATACACCCTGTATATACAATAAGAAATTATATGTTGAATGGAATCATTGATATAGAAAAACTATTAGTTCTGCAACCAAAGATTAATTCAATCCAGTTAATTCAAGGTTCAGGAATTCTCCCATCAAAATAATAGGTAGGTAACATAAATATAGACAGAAAAGATTCGTGATGAGTATATTTATTTACCTAGAGTTGATGAGTTTCGAACGCATTTGTATCAAACTAATAATAAGAATCTACAGGAGGTTTCATAAAGAACGACGAAAGGTGATTACACCATTTTCTATCCGATTGAAAAATAATGGTGAATTCTGGATCTGGCTAGGGATCTGGGGTATTTCACACCAGAAAAATGTAAATAAACTGTGGAATATATCGGACCAAACGCTTCCAAATGGTGATATCAAATCATCCTTGTGTGTTGAAAAAAAATCCACTACCACCTCTATCTTTGGTGTTTCAAGTTGTTCCCCCATGCCATGGTTATTTCCTCGGTTTTTTCGGTATCTTATAGTTACAATATTCTTTTTTCTATGGGTATAACACAAAATTGCTCTTGTTTTACACTGTTCGATACGTCAATGAGGTACTTTGTATGTTATCAATATTATTTTCGTATCTGATATCACAATGACTCCATTGTGTTATTATTTCAAAAAAATCTCATCGCTCATGGAATGTCAAATGTGAAGCAATGACAGCTCTGTCTAATAGATGAGCATTACTTGACAGGAAATCAGATGACTACAAGACGACGAAATCGAAAATGCCGCTGTTATCTATCATAACCGTAGAAAAATTATAGTGTATAACTTGCACGAAATGCTGATTTCCTGCTCGAATGATTGCAGCATTCGCATATGGCTCATGCTGCAAACTTCATTCTCGTAGGGAATTACTATCATTCCGTGCTCGTTGAACAATATACTATTTTCTACGCCCATGTCTGTAAACGTCAAAAATCTTATTGTCAACATTACTTGTAAATGACATTCAACATTAACATGCATATAATGAGACCTCATATAACATATACGTGCGTTTTGAGCATATACATATTAATAATCAATACGGATAATCTCTATCTGTTTCCATAGCGAAACATGAAGCCGATTTTTGAAGACAAATGACTATCCATAAGGAAAAGTGAGATACGATCAGACACATACTGCTTTGCTTGAAAGGCTAGTAAACGTCATTGTCCACCGAAACGCATGTCTTTGATGACTACTATAATAGCGCATGGCGCATGCGTATCATGCCACCAAATCCTTATGGATATTCATTTGTTTCATATTTTTGGCTTCATCCTGGCACCCGTTATGATCCGTATTGTTTATTAATACGTATATGGTTTTGAGAAGGAAACTTGAACTTCTTGATTCAATTAAATTACATTCAAATTCCTATTTACGTGAGACTTTATTTGGTCTATTGACACAAATTCAGTCAATTATAAACATTAAAACTTTGAGCATTAGCGAGATATAAATATTTATGATTGAAAGAGTGATGTCCCTAAATGTAGACAGCACGTTATGCAATTTCTTGTAGCATGCTATGAAAATAAATGTCATGTCATTTATATTGTCAATTTCTTGAACAAAATATAATTTTTTCAAAACACCCGAGATTTTAGAAAGAGCTCAAGCTGCCACACATAATATTTGTTACTGCTAATTATCAATCTTCGTCTTCTGATGCACCGAGCAGAACTACAATTATAAATAACCGGTCATCACCATCAAATGATAAGGCACAATCGATTTACAATAATTGTTCAAATGTTATTAACAACTATTATAATAAAGTTCAAATGATTGCGATGTTTTTTATTTATTGGAAGAAAATGAATGGGCGTAGGAAAAATATAGTACGTTACACGAGTTGTAAGCCCATTACGCACTCATGAAATTTATGCACTCGCCGCTGCGCGGGATCGTGCATAAACTTTTTCATTTCGTGCGTATTGGGTTACTTACAACTCTTGTTACGTAATATACTGTATAGCCGATTAGATTTGTCAATGGCCGAAACATATCCCTAAGATCAACATTGAACTTTATGCGATGGACAGGACCTTGAGCACTTGAGCTTGATATCAGGATTCTACCATTGTTCTGTGTACAGTTTACTGTGAATCATCCTGTATTCAAATAGTGCACAATGAGTTTGTTTCAGTTTTCGACAAAAATGTTATTTGTTCAGTAGTAGTAGTTATGGTGGGGAGCTCAAGCCAGGCAAGTAGGCCCTCATGGGCCCATTTTGCCGACCCCGGCAACCTACACCTTACCCCGTTACTCGGCTACTTCGGCGAACCTTCTAGAAATCTAGGGTGTCCGCCCACTCGAGAGAGTTCATCTCTTCTCTCTGAAGCGTTTCAGTTCCAAAGATGTTGAATCCTTGTCTGCTGAACGCTTCACATTCTCCTAGGAAGTGAAAAGATGTCTCTTCTTCTTCCCCACATCTCTGGCGTATTGGGTTCTCTACTATACCCATTATCGAGAGGTGTCTGCTGAGTTCGCAGTGACCGGTCAGGACAATTAGAAGTTTGACTCCTTGTTGCTCTTGGCTGAGCAGCCACTTCGTTCTCTCTCTGTGAGGGATTGCTTGCCTGCACCCCACCCAGTCCCTCCAGTTCTCTTTGAATTTTCTCCACATCCACTCGTTCAGTGCGGATGAAATTATTTGTTCAACTTGGACTTGTTTTTGAACGTTCTTCCTCGGTTCATCCGAAGGAGACTTCCTTATTGAGCTATACCGGGTGACACTGACTCATTGTATACCCCCTTTTCTCCTTTGTTTTTCTAGCTATATTTCTGAAATTTGAAACATCGAATATTCTGACTAGAAGGCACTATCTCAAAGGAAGGAAGGCATGCTCGAAGTCATCTCCAAAAATTTTAATGGTGTTACACATTTCGGTCTTATAAAGGACCATCTTCAGCCCAATTGAAAGTTCTACAATACAAACAGATTGATGTGAAAGAATTACATAATTTGTTCTTGACTTACTTGGTGTTGAAAAATTGTGATGCTAATAGTTCTGAAATTCTTGTCAGAAGCCCATAGACGAGAAATCGAGTTTATAAATGAAAACAAAAAACGTGTTCTCAATAAATGAAAGGCCCCGTGCCCTGTGAGCGCAAACAGATCGAAATCTCATATACCAATATGGTAGAAGAAGAGTAATTGCCAAAAAAGTTGTTTTTTGACAACACCATAAATCAAAGTGTTTTTTTAAAAAAGGGGCAAATACCCAGCACGTGTTTACATCTAAACTAATGGGGTTAGAAAACAGTGAACATAATGTCAAATAATGACGTAGACAAGACGTTGACATACGTAAAAGTCAATGTCAAGGGACAAAACATGAAATTCCGAAATGAGCACAGGCATGTAACAATAATAGCTGATACAACTACTCGAAGAATGTGGAGGTAGGAAGGGGGATGCATGTAGGGAAGAGTTGAGCAAACCTGAAAACAATTATCTATGAATATACCACGGAATGAGAGTTGAGACCAAGGTAGGTAAACTAACAGCGATTAAAACCCAGAGCTTTGAAAAATTCGATACAGTCAAAATGTGTTCGTTACTCAAGACAAAAGACATAATTATTATTCAAGGGAGAAATCATTTCGAAAATTTTCAATAAATTCTATAACCTACGTTTTGGACAGACATGTAGAGTTTTAAGGTCATGATTAGGATCAAAACTATGATGGCGTGAGTTCAGGATATGGTTTGCGAAAGAACTCTTGGATTTTTTAATGATCTAGACATGTTCTGTAACTCTAGTTGAAATTTGTCTACCACTTTGTCCAACATATCGAGCATTGCAATGTTAATAGTAATGTTATCGTTTGAAATAACCCAATCAAACCGGGTATTGTTAAATTCGTTATAATAATCTCTAATCAATTATTATGGAATGAAATACAGGGTGAAAATCAAAAGTTGATGTCATTTCCAGGCAATCCGGAAGATGAAAATTATTTCTTGGAATGTGAGAAAGTGCCATCTAGTGAGCATATTCGATTGTCCAAATTTCAGAAATATAGCTTCAAAACCAATGGAGAAAAGAGGGGGTATACCATGAGTCTGTGTCACTCGGTATACATATAGATTATAGACTATTGTTTAGTCAACATTTCATCCAGCCATACTTTTTTCGTATCTCGATGAAGCTGGCAGTTTCTAAATGTGTTTCTTGTATATCGTTTGCAAACCAGTTGGGTTTATATTACATTCGCTTTTACGACTTCTAAGAACGCCGTTATGTTTGGAACAGTTTCAATGTTTCCGGATTTCTGGTATTTGGGCTCCATAGAGAACGTTTTTGTTTTTGATACATTGTCGAAGAATGATGTCGTTTCCCGAATTGTCAGAAATGTAATAAGATACTTTATTATCAGTGGTGGGTCCTTGGTTTGCAGAAAGCATAGGAGGCTAAGGGCCACTTTATAAAAAAAATTAAGACTTGAGATTTATCACTTAACATTTGAGGCTTATCACTTATGACAGATGGAATATGGAACTAACATTGGTTATGATTGGTTATGTTATAAAACCATTCAAGACTTATGATTTTACATTTAAGATTTAAGAAGATTGTCCAACTTTCAACTTAAGAAGTGCTGATAAATGATCATATATGGAATAGGGAGTGCGCAGTCAAAATTGACATATACTAAATTTCCCGCCATTCAAAAATAATTCAAAATATCTTGGGTTACTATTCCTGAATATTCGTTTTTCTTCTGATAGAAAATATGGATACTGAAACCTTCTTCAAAAATAATACACTAGAATTTCACCTTACCTCTCTGTTGCTTCCATTTCATCTCTCATTCTTTGGCCCCCATTGAATCCTTCAACTTTTGTAGGAACCATTTTTTTGTTAGCGGCTTCCGGAAAGAACTATTATCCATAATAGATTAAAATGGTCCACCCTGTATATAGGTGAATTGGGAATTGTGGTTGAAAAGGAAAGTGATTATGCAAAGTTCTCCTATTCTCAAAGTATAAGAATGATTCTATTGAAACTACATAGACAGCACCGTTTTAAATGAATCAAGTGACGAGATCAAGGATAAGATTATAAAAATGTTCATAAATGTGTCATTTTGTTCACTCTAGATACCCATAGAGATTACTGGCGAGAATTATAAAAGTATAATTTTGAAATTCTGGAATAATGTAATCTATCATCAAAAAAGCTCATATAGGGTGGTCAAAAGGTATATATTCATGTAATTTGTAAAATTTTCCTCGCACTGTATCTATCGTATCTTGTTCTCGTACACATGCATTTCTAACGTTCTCGTCATAATGACACAATAAACCGCAAGAAATACATTCATTAAAATTCAAAAGAATTGACACTTTCACCATACCACATGTTTTAACGAGTTTAATAACTATTTATTGTACGTTCGGAAACATTGCAGAAGATGAAAAACTAGATCTCAGAGAATTTGCCTCAAAATGTCACTGGCGTTTATAATCTCACCATCAAAATCCTAATGGAAGAGAATTTCAATTGACAGTCATTGACACCTTGTTTGAAAAATATTTGAGGAAGAGGGGCCAAGTAGCCGTGCGGACAGAGTGTCAGTATTCTAATCCGCATTCGCTTGCCAGTCGTGGGTTCAATTCCCCGCGAGTGCAAAAATTTTTCTGATGAGATCACACGTTAAAAGGTGAGGCCCCCGCCATTACTTGTTCGCACAAGACTTCTGAGGGTTGCTCGTAAGGGGTAACCGAATAACGGATAGGAACAACTTTAGAACAATTTCAAACGAATAAAGGTATTGGAAATTCGATATTTCAGAGCATCATCTAATGAATTGTCCTTACTAATATATATGGAAATAATGGATACTAATATATTTATTTCTTGGTTTGAATGCTCATATATTTTCAAGTTGATAAATTCACATTGGTTTTATTCCAGCAGCATCAAAGAGGATTGAAAAAGTTGTATTTTAACCAATAACCACTGAGATGAATTATTTTCCTTCATTTCTACAACTACTTACAGACACCGACTATCAAATAGGTTTTATGGGTTTCATCAAGGTATGGACATTGAAATACTTGCAATCTACGTGCAACACTATTAGGATTGATGATTTTGGAAGTACTCATCGCCAATTTTAACAACAAAACATCGTAAATGAATAATAATGAAATTAATTTGTAAATACGGTACCAAATAAACCACATATTATATTACTTTCAAGGTCATTTCTGATTTTGAAACGAGGAAATGAATTACACAATTACATAAGAATAGTAATAAAAAAAGTGAAAACGCGGAAAAGATGAAAATATTTTTTTAAGAAAAAATTTGTGCAAGTGCTTCTTATCCCCTTAGTTCGACACTGGTTGCACATATTTTTCAGGAATATCGAAACAAATTTACTTTCTGCTGTGAATGTTTACATAGGTATTTTGCTTCCCTGTGTAGCCTGGATGAACAGAGGAAGCAGAACTGTTTATTTTCAACGCCATTTCCTCATCAGGAAGGAGAAAGGCCAGTTTCACTTAGATCGTTGTCAAGTTCATCAAGCCAAAATTGATTGTTTGTCAGCAAGTCTCAGGCCAGGGAATAATTCCTATTCTGTTTTCATCCTATGAAATTCATCAATAGTGAGAAGTGAAAATAATGAAAATGTTATACGTACCCACTGAGGTAGAGTCTGCGAGTCTCCTGATGTACATCAACCAGTGCCGGATTTAGGGGGTGGGGGCGTAGGGACTATCAGCCCCCGGCGGTGAATTCAAGAATCAAGAGGCAGGAGAGAAAAAGAGAAAAGAGAAAAGAGAAAAGAGAAAAAGCAAGCAGCAATAGAGTCGTCCCCGACGAGGCAACAAATATATTATATTGCTTCTTGCTTATTATATGCCGCATCTTTAGTCGCCGTTTGAAGCAAACGCGCAATTAGCTACTGCTGGCAGTCGGCACCGCATCAGAAGGACTTGGTTGAGATACTGTTTTTCGAAAGAACTTAACTATAAGGTGGTCAGAACCCGTAAGAGGAAACTGGCTCTTGAAGAAGCTGACACTGAAGCCTTATTGACACCACAGACCAGAATGCGAACCCAGGTATTTCTCAAAGCAGTCGACCATTCGGTGGGTGAAGTAAATATTCGTGCTGCCTACAAATATCTCTCTTCTACATTCGCATTTTTGTTCTCAATTGCATCTCTGCCAGATGATGTCATCGTAGATAAAGCACCTGTTTTGATTGATGTATGCCCAAATGATGTAGATGAGTCACTCGGCAATGAATGTGTTCAATTGAAATATTTTCTGAATTCTATTGCCGAAAACAAAAGTGATGAAATATTCAATGCAAGATCATATATTCAATGCAAGATCATTGATGGCGCTTTTGCACAAATACAAGATCACAGATACTTTTTGCAACGTGGAAGTACCTCTAAGAATTTTCCTCTCCCTGATGATTAGTAATGCAAGTGGTGAAAGGTCATTCTCAACTTTAAAAAGAGTGGAAAACTACCTAAGGAATTCCATAGTAGAGGATACATTGAATAGCTTATCAATTTTGAGTATTAACAGTGACATGTTATTAAATCTGGATTTTTAATGATGCCATTGACGACTTTGCATATAAAAAATCAAGAATAGTTATTTTTCTACCAACGTCAAAAAATGACAAGGTTCGCGCATTGATAACAAATTGCGAAGTGACACTTTTTTTCAGTTTCCTACGTTACCATGATACCTTGCACCAAACAATGTGCGAAGTAAAACAGTGCGCGAAGTACCTACTTCGCGCATTGTTATGTAAAATATATGAGATATTTATATTTCAACTTAATGGTCCTCAATCGAGAAAACATCCACAAAATCATTTATTTCTCAATGTTCAACAACAACTTCGTTTTATCTCTTGGAGCGCACGAAAGGAAATTCCTATTATGTTCGTGGAACATCGTGCGTACCTAGGGAAGATAGGGGAGGCCTTTTAAGCCAGTTCAACACCATTTTTTACATAAAGCTAAGCATATTTTTACTTTAGAACTATATTTTTTGACGTTTGTAGAAAAAATGTTGTTTGCAACTCGAGCGCGAAATACTTTGGTCATCTCGACTATTTTTTTAACTCGGCTGCGCCTCGTTAAAAAAATCTGATCTCGATCACCAAAGTAGCATTTCGCGCTCTAGATACAAAAATAACTATTTTGTATCTAGAGCGCGAAATGCTACTTTGGTGATCGAGATCTGATTTTTTTAACGAGGCGTAGCCGAGTTGAAAAAATAATCGAGATGACCAAAGTATTTCGCGCTCGAGTTGCAAACAACATTTTTTCTACAAATGTCAAAAAATATAGTTTTAAAGGAAAAATATTCTTAGCTTGATATGAAAAATAGTGTTGAACTGGCTTAAAAGGCCTCCCCCTATCCTTCCTAGGTACGCACGATGTTTTATGAACATAATAGGAATTTCCTTTCGTGCGCTCCAAGAGATAAAACAAAGTTATTGTTGAACATTCAGACATAAATGATTTTGTAGATGTTTGCTCGATTGAGGACCTCAAAGTTGAAATATAAATATCTCATATAATTTACACAACAATGCGCGAAGTAGGTACTTCGCGCACTGTTTTACTTCGCGCACTGTTTTACTTCGCGCATTGTTTTGTGCAAGGTATCATGGGGTAACGTAGGAAACTGAAAAAAGTGTCACTTCGCAATTTGTTATCAATGCGCGAACCTTGTCATTTTTTGACGTTTGTAGAAAAAAGTATTTTAGTATTCATCTGAAAAAAATAATTTGTTGTTTGTTGTTATGTTTAACGTCTGAAGTAAATATAATTTGATTCGTTGTACATAATGATATCATGTTATTGTTATATGCTGTAAAAAAGCAGTGAAAGGATTATTTGAATTTTGAATCTGACAATTGAAATTTAATATTTGGCGGCGGCGCGGCGGCATCGTAAAAGTTAGCCTCCGGCGTAAGGGAGTATAAATCCGGCAATGACATCAACTGCTTATAACAAATTATGCAATTAGATCATTCGGCTGCTCTTACGTGCAAAGCTAGACTGACCTAAGGTCAGAAGGACAGAAGATACTAGAGGTGGTGGAGTGAGGAATTTTTTTATCGCTTGGAGCGCACTAAAGGGAATCCCTATAATGTTCAAAGAACATCGTGCGTTCCTAGGGAGGATAGGGATAGGAGGTAGGTATTGGAATTATGTTTGGACTTCTGGAGATTATATATGTTGTTGGGAACACTTCCTCAGGCAATGAATTCCAGAGCCTAGCCGTTCTATGGATGAAGGAGTTTTGATAAAGTGCTGTTCGACATCTTTCGAGGTTGACAACGAAAGGATGTGCTGACTGGGCTTGTCTAGTTCGTCTGACTGGTATTGCTAGTGAATGGATAATAGCAGAGATTTCCGAAGCACATTTCCCGTGGAAGTATCGGTAGAAAAGTGAAAGGTCGCCGACCTTTCTACGGTGTTCCAATGATGTCAAAGAGTGAGTGAGTGTGGCGTCACCCACCAGGCGGATGGCTCTTCTCTGGATGGAATTAAAAAATGTGGTTGGTGTCAAGAGTTGAAGGTGTCGCGGAGTCTGAGAGACCCCACCTCAGTTGTTGGTTGAATATGGAAAACCAGTATTTATCAAAAATTCATAATATTTTTCACCACAGGTACAGACACGGAATGTCGTATTTGTTTATGGAATGTAGATAATGATAAACTGGTATTTTGTATAATTACCTACTGAATACAACTAAATTGATATTTCATTGTGGATGTTCGAACCTCATTATTTTATAATTTTCCTAGTCATATTGACCCTCGGATAATTTCTACAATCAGTGACACCAACATTTTATATCAATTAGTACAGTTTTTTTCCTAACTAGTTGGGCAGATTATACCCACGTAAATATCAGTGCGTATGAAAATACTCGCATAATAATAGTTATTCATTATAGAAGGGAAAAAAGTAGTAGATTTTAGCTTAGAGACAAAAAACCTAATATTTTTCCCTAGTATAATGCACTTTTGTTTTCTGTGACAGGAAAAAAGACGAATCGATATTGAGAAAATAAAAATAAATTATCGACATGAAATTTGAAGTTTTTTACAGGAATGACACCTGCAGACATCTTTATCATTCTTTTGAGGTGATCAAATATCTGTCAGTCTAGTTCTGTGATTTGATTTTCAAAAATTGCGAATCTAGTGGTTTAGTAATTCACGTAACAGCGAAGTCGAATGGAAGATAATAGTATATTATTCAACAAGCATATAATGAGGGCTAATATTCACGAAGGTTAGGTTTATGTCACGAGCGTACAAAATATAAGGAAACATCACGCATTGTGTCTATTCCATAAAATCATTAACAGAAACGGAAAATATCATATCGCACTGATGTACACAATTTGAATATTAGACGTAAAGGAATGCTCACAATATCTACATTCAAACAGAACTATACAGACGGTCGTTCTAGTATCAAATTTTCAGCATAAACAACTCTTTACCAGAAACATTTAAAGCTCCAAATTCGAAAAAATTCAAATTAACAACAAAAAACTATCTGTTCATCACCCAGATTTAATAATACAAATATTTGATCTTGCAACAAACGGAATGAAAATTATCTAGTAAAATGGCATGATTTGAAATAAATTTTATAACTTTTTGAATCGTTGAATTAACATTTATGTTATATATATCTACAGATTATTATACATACATTCTCTACTTTTAAGGGTAAGTGGAAGAGCATTATCTGGAAATCTTTGATTTACAGGAAATGAACTTCGTCCTTTATTTTCAGTTATAGTATTCATAAGATAAGATGTTCATTTTATGTTTGAACATATCGAAGACGATATTATTATTAATATTATTAAGTTTCTTATATTATGTTATATCGCGTACCATATAGGAACTCATTGCATCGTGATCGTGTCCTTGTGTTTCTATCTCAACGAGAAAATTTCAAACAGTTGGAAATCGTCTGGTGGGTAAGCGGGAATCGGTGATAGTGGCGCTTTCCGTGGAAATCGATGATGAGGTTTCCGCCGTTTTCCAGCGTTCCATCTAGATAAGACTTGTCACTGGATTTTCCACAAGCGGCACCGACACACATTTCCTCGCTTCTTCTGATAAGAGCAACCGAGAGCAACTGTGCTGTGTGAAGGATGTCGAAGCAGACTCACTTTGAACCATTGCTTTGTAGTGCGAAAACATGATATGATACTTGAAACCGAGGTAAGTTAGTATATTTCTCGCTATGAAAGGAATGGAGAACAAGAGACTACATAAAATGAGATAGCCTTTCAACCTAAATCAACCCTACTATTCAACCATGGCCGGCGTCTATCATTGTATTTCATTGTTTGCTACATGCAGTAGAGACGCTGGTGGCGAGATTTAGGTTATAGATTAGGGTTCGTAATCATCGCTGATTGCTGTTGCTGACTTCATCAATTTCCCCGCAATCCCGGCTGATTGAAAGATGGACATAATTAATGTTCCGACAGTAATAACTTCAGTTTTAGTCTCCGGAATCCAATTAAGGGATCGAGATGAGTATAGCATACAGTGTTCGCCATAAAAACAGGTGTATGTATATTATTGTATTGTATTGTCATATTATTCAAGCCTATTTCAAGGTTATCGATTCTGACTAGGGTTGGGAAGATTTGAGGATTTGACCACTGGTACTGGTACTGGTACTGGTGGGGGACGTTTCCACGTCATCAACTAGTCCCCAATGGGACCTTTTTGCAAACCCCAAGTGTTTTCAATGACTGATGTGGTTTGCTCAAGAGAGCTGGCTAACATCCTTTTCAGGCACCGCCCATCAGCTCTCTTTCAGGGTTTTTCAGCTGTGTTTTGTAGGCTAGTAATGTACTCAGTGCGACCTACCTCAACGCTCTAAAACCTTAAAGTCGCATAAACCGGCTGTCAGAATGACAGACGGGTAGTTTGCCGCTCGCTACAGTGGAGATGGGGGGGGTTCGATATGACGAAAAATCGTTAAAAATGAATTCTCATAGTGAAATGGGCGCCAGATAAATTTACCCCTGGCAAACACCCTTAGTTGCTAATCAACTCACCAAATTTACCAAAATAAGTTGATGAAAATCAAAGGAAATAATTAACTCGGTATAACAATAACAACTTCAGTTTAATTGCATCAAATTGCAAATTCAATATTCAATATTAATAACAATTGTACAAAATCTCACAGTGTCAACTCAAAAATACTTAGGCCTTTAGTGTGAATAGATGATTATACATGAAATGGTAAATAGATGGAATCAAATAATATTCTATGACCCCACAGTCTCAAATTAAGTACAACCTATGTAATATGGGTAAATTGGCTTACCAAGCCTTATGCATAAGCGCTGGGTTTCCCTAAATATTCGAAAAGTAAAATGAGGTGTGTGGAATCAGAAGAACATTCGATATAAAGTAATGACGCAACGAATTATATCATAATATTAAATCAAATTTCAAGATAAATTCCCAGTGATAAAAGTTCAAGTTAAATATGAGTTTCCTAGTAAAAACTTGCGTGCAATCCCACGACGAAGACTTGAGCCTACAAGTCAGATGTCAGACTGTAGACTGCAGACTGCTCGAAGTGTTGATAATGTCTGCGACTAGCAGATGATGGTATCTGCAGTCAAAGTTCGGCTAATGCTGGTTCGAATTCAGCAGTGTTAGACCTGGGCCGAACAACCAGGAATCCTAAGCCTCCAGATTTAGTACCAAGCACGACGAGAAATATGAGCAGACTTATACCAAAAGGAAAAACCCTGTGAAGGAATAAGCTAAATTACACGCTATTCCTTACTTGTTTGACAATATTTCTGTACTCAGGTTGTTATTAAAAAAACTATTAAAACCCCATTAAATTGAAATTGAACTATGATATCATCAAATATCCATCTGTAATCTCGAACAGAACATTTATAACCCTTTTGTTCACTTTTTATGATTTCACCCTGTATAACCCATAACCAACTCAACCAATCTCAACATTTCAAATATATAACTTAATTAATCTCAATGAACTCATTTTAGAAAGATTAGTAAGATTCTGCTTGGAAACTTTAGGTTGTCCCACCCTGTATAGTTGTCTATTTCCAAAAATGTATTGCAATTCTTGTTGAGTAGGAAAAGCCCTTTGTCATTACAATGTTTAAAAACTTTAAGTGGTGACACCCTGTATAGTCCCAGAAAATGGTAAAGTAATTTCGATCAATTTGAAACTGACATTATTAAAATCCAGCTTGAAAACTTAAGTGATATAGACTCAGACAAAGGCCGAGTACTTTTGATTCAGTTGAAATTACATTATTAGGCCTGTTGGAAAGTATCAAATGGGTCCACTAGATATCATGGAAATAATACTCAAAACACTTGACCGAACTATCAGTACATACAATAATTCCACCGAGAGGAAGTTATATCTATGAAAAGGGCCACAACTGTAGTGTAACTAGGAACTCTATGCCCAGAGGTGCCCCCCATAAAAGACTCAAGGGCCCCCTTCCAGTAATCAATCACAGTTGTAACTCGGTTTGACTATCTCACACACTACACTATGTCCCTTAAAAGTGATGTAGGTTCCCCATAAATATCAAGAGACCACTCTGTCTCACTAGAGCTCTAAGAATTAACTTCAAACTAAAGATTTCAGCCCCCTCAAAGGTCAGATTGCACAGACAATAATGCTGATAGATTACTAGTAAATAAGATGTGTAGGACACACTTACCCGAGTGTCAGTGGGGCTTGTTTCCTCTATAACCTACAAATTATATCACACAAGGTATCTCAGGTTTCCTAAATCAGCCCTGGGGCTCCCTTGAGTTGAGATGAGAGGTTAGGTTATGTATGGTTCAACTGATCGTTCTTGATAGCTGGCTGTGGACAGAAGAGGTGATCTTGGACTATGCTGATAATTCACATTTCCTGAATTGTGGAACATACCTACCTTTTTAACGAAGTTGCTTTGGTGTACACAAGTATTGAAATCCCGAACACGGAAGTAATTTTGAAAACGTACTCAAAATATGCTAATCACAAAACCCAATACGTTTCAAAATATAAATTTCATATTAGCAGAATATAACCCATAAATGGATGAATAGAATATTCATGAATATCTACCAATATATATACCATACGACACCATCAGCATCTCGTGCCAAATGCCTGAAGGAAGAAGGAAGTGACCCAGTGACCAGTGACAAAGTGTCTTTGTCAAATCTGTCAAATTCTCAATGTCAACTTCACTTCTCCCGACAGTTATCGACAAGGTACATTCCACTGAATGCTGCACTCGTATCAATAGTCCAAGACCACTTCTCGGCCCCAACCTATACGCTTACAAATTTGCTATCATTCCTTCTATTTATTGCATGAGAATTCGCTTGTATTTGTTCATAAAGTATGCTAGGTCCTCGCTGTTAGCAGATTCATCAATTTAAGTTCTGGTTTCGGTTCGATGACGCAGTTGATAGACTACACTCTCGGTAGATCGCTTCCCCACTATTCATGATGATTCGTGTGACGTTTGCCCAGGTTGGTGTCGAATAGCCGTTCGACGGCCAAATAGGTCGAGAAATAAGACTCAAATGAATATCGCCGCGTTGCCGGCGAACTATGGGCGCTAAGCTGCAAATAAACCGTAACAATCCCCCCCCTACTTGAAGAAATTTGCCTGCAAATTTCAAAAAAAAAAGGAAACGAACTTATGATGAGCAAATTTGCAAGAGTACCAGTTAAGCCACGCTATCCAGATGCTAATATAAAATTTAATGTTAGATATGTCAACCCCCTGAGTACAGGAACATATATCAACAAGATTTGTATTTACCAAAAGTCCTGACAGCTACACGACCAGCGAACTGACCCCAACTCCCCCGAGTCGATGTCTCGCAGAAGGTCTCAAAGGGCACTTCGCGAAGATGTTGCACGCGCCGCAGTCGACCCTTTGGATCACAACCAACCATTCCTTGAACCCCCACCCGGAAGAACCGGAGGCACTTCCCCATCGATGCAGCATCAGAGACTTTGTTGGTTGAGCCGAAAGAAGTTGAAAACAAATTTTGATTTTGAGCGAACTCAAGGACTACCAACAAGCCCTAGTGAAATGATTCTACCTAATATGGTAGAACCAGAGCCAATCGACGATATTCGGGAGTACCCCATGAATGAGACACTGCATATTACCCCCCATAATGACAGTTGAACAGCAGTTGACATCGAACGTAGTAGTAGGACACCAGCACTGTTGACAGCAGCCCGTAGGCACATTCTGCCGGGCCAACATCCTACCCCCCTTAGAAACGACGATGCGTGCTGATAACTCTACCATTGAAGGTAGTCACTATGGAACCACTATGCACCCATAGCACCCACGGCTCCCTACAAAACAAAAATATTGGCAAAGCCAGGAGACAACCATCCACCCTGAGCTAATAATTATAATTTAAAAAAAAAAAAATCCGCAATCAAACTTAAGCAGCATTCATTACATCACCGACAGTGGAGTGAACACGGCACTCCGAGAGAAGGAACTGCAACAGGTCTCAAAGGGGACCTCGCGAAGATGTTGCCCGCGTCGTAGTCTAACCTTTGGAATAGAACCAACATCCAGACATCCTAACCGTACATTGAAGCACCTACCCCAAACGAGCCGCGCACACTCCCCATCCATGCTGCAACAAATACCGTTGGTTATGCCGAAAAGTGATATATAAATTTTGATTTAGAGCGAACTCAAGGACCACCAAAAGCCCTAGTGAAACGGTCTAAGACCAAACCCAATCATAAACAAAATGTATTCGGGAGTACCCCATGAACGAAACACTGCGTATTACCCCTCACAATGACAGTTGAACAGCAGTTGACATGGAACGTAGTAGTAGGACACCAGCACTGTTGACAGCGGCCCGTAGGCACACTCTGCCGGGCCAACATCCTACCCCCCTTATGAACGACCATGCGTGCTGATAACCTCGCCACTGAAGGCAGTCATTGTGAAACCACTACGCACCTGTAACCCCCACGGCTCCCTACCAAAAAAAAATATCAACAAAAATGGGTTAAGAGGTATATATAATACCTAACGAATGTGGACTTCCCTATATAGTCTTTCCAAGACATTACCAGTGCTCTGAAACCTTTTCCCTCAGAGGTCAACATTACCATACCGACAAGTACCAACCATATGAGACCGACAAGTGTTGAAAATATGTAGTTATTCAGTGCCAACTACATCCGGTGCTTGACTAATGGTTACATTCCGCCATAAATCTGTTCCACCTAGCAGAGAGGAGTGATGAGAGAAAAAAAAAGGACATATCTGTACATATATACATAATATATACAGTCACCAGTTGTAGGGGCAACAATTTCCTATTTACAGTAAGTACACAATATTTACAAGAACACTCTAAACTCTCTAACTTGAGGAACACCAGTAAGATGTCAAGACCTACTAGTCAAAAGGCCTCCAAGATACTCGAGCACGACCTCACCCAGACAGTACTGGAACAACCTAAGGACCACCATGATAAACCCAAATAAACCCGTACAAAATATTCCTTCAGGAACAGTTCCAAGTACTCATAGAGAGAAAACATAATAGTTTCAGAAAATGGTACGTATGCCTGGAAACATAGGAATACCCGTTGGAATGGTTCCTAAAGTGCCCAGTCATGGGACTTTTACCCAACAGCTGGTCACACCCTGGCAGGAGTATTCTTAGGCCCCTCACTGCAGGGCCAATGACACAGACATCAATCATCGTCTTTAGTGGGTTTCAGGTCCTTGGTGTGCCAGTTGCCTTTGGAATTGCCGTGCTCGTCGCGTAGTTCGTACATCCAGGGAGAAATCTTCTTATGAATGAAGAAGGGACCAACATAATGAGGTGCTAACTTACGAGAAAAATATTTAGAAGCATCAGATAGGACGTAATTCTTCTTCCACACCAGTTGGTTTGGGAAATATTCCACATGACGACGCCTGAGATTATACCTATCACAGCTCTTTTCTCCAGCAATCTCTAAGCGTTTTTTAACACTCTGGAACATTTTCTTGAAGGACTCATTTTTAGTCACTTCACCAGTCTGGGATCCATCCTCCTCCTTGAAGACATCTCCTTTTATATAATCAGCACCTGACAGCATCATATTGCGGCCAAAATTGATAAAATACGGAGTTAACTTGGTAATTTCATGCTTTGAAGTCCTAAGGGCACAAGCAATTTGTTGGATATTTTCATCCCAAGAACGGTGATTGTCGGAGACATACATAGCCACCATGGTTTTCAGGGTTCGATTCACACGCTCAGTAGGGTTTGCACGGGGATGATAGTTGGCACTAAACTTGATCCTATACTGATATTTCTCAGCCAATCCCATAAACTGTTTACTACGATACTGAGGACCATTATCCGCTATAACCAACCGAGGAACTCCAAATACCATAAACACCTCCTCTTCCAACTTGCGGACAACGGCTTCAGCAGTGGCCTTTCTGAGTGGGAATAACAAAGAAAACTTGCTGAGGTAATCAGTAACGACAAGGATAAAACTATTACCCTTTTTAGACCTCGGAAGCGGACCTACCAAGTCTGTGGATATCATCTCCCATGGCCTATCCACTTTAGGATGTGACACCATCTTGTCTGTTGGTTGTTCCTGGGACACCTTATGTGCTGCACATACAGTACACTGCCGAACAAACCTAGCAACATCACTACGCATTTTAGGCCAAAAATACCTACTAGCAATCCGAGCAAAAGTCTTAAATACGCCAGTGTGACCTGAAGTAGGCGGGACATGTGCGGACACAATTATGTCATACCGATTACCCTTAGGAATAACCAACTTCCATGAATCAGCTGGTGTAGACAATTCAGAAAATTCCGTTTTAACCTTCTTGTAAAGTTTGTCTTCATTCGTTCTCCAACAGGGAAATTTGAGGGGATTTTTCCGGACGTCATCCACCATTCGCTGGTACCATTTGTCAGAGTTCACCTCCGAGACCACCTGATTATCATCTTCAACGATATCCACAGTACCAACACCATCCACAACAGGCACACTGCGAGATAATGTATCAGGTATCACATTCTCTTTTCCTGGGCGATGAATCAGATTAAAGTTATATTGCTGGAGACGAATGGCCCAACGAGCTAGACGACCAGTCAGATCCTTCAAGTTCTGTAACCACAGAAGGCTATGACAATCTGTACAAACCGTGAACGGAACTCCTTCAAGATAAGGCCTGAATTTCTCCACAGCCCATATAACTGCCAGACACTCTCGTTCAGTAGCGGAATAATTCCTCTCTTGACGAGTCAGGGACCTACTGATATAGCTGATGACTTTGTCTCCTTCAGGGTTAGGTTGTGTCAACACCGCACCAATGCCATAACCAGAAGCATCAGTTTGCACCACAAAAGTACCAGAATAATCAGGACAACTCAATATGGGTGCTGACACCAAGCACTCTTTAATCCGGCGAAAAGCAACATCACACTCTGATGACCAGTGAAATTTCGTACTTTTCCGAAGGAGAGCTGTAATGGGAGATATTATGGTGGAGAAATCAGGGATGAAACGTCTATACCAGGAAAAAGTGCCAACGATACGTCGAACCTCCGTGACACTAGTGGGAATAGGCAACTCTAACATGGCCTTTACTTTGTCAGAATCTACATGGAGACCATTCCTATCTATAACATACCCAAGATATTTCATTTCTGGCCTACAAAATTGGCACTTGTCGGTACTTATCGTGATGTTGGCCTCTCTCAACCTACGGAAAACTTCGTCTAAAACCCTTATATGATCTTCAAAGGTTTGGGTGCAAATAACCACGTCGTCCAAATATACAAAAACATGGGGTTCCAAATCGTGCCCTAAAACATTGTCGATGAGGCGTTGCCAAGTGGCCGGAGCATTATGTAGCCCAAACGGCATTCTTTTGAATTGGAACAGCCCACGATTTGGTACGGTGAAAGCTGTATACTGGCGTGAACTATCAGCTACAGGTACCTGCCAATATGCGGATTTAACATCGAGACTGGACAGATACTTTGCATCACGAAGCTTGTCAAGGGTATCAGCTACCAAGGGAAGAGGATAACTATCTCGAACAGTGACAGAGTTGAGTTTCCTATAGTCAACGCAGAATCGGAAGGAGCCATCTTTCTTCTTGACCAGTAATATAGGGGAAGACCAAGGACTGTTAGAAGGTTCAACGATGTCCAACTCCAACATTTTTTCCAATTCTTTATCGATTTGTTGTTGAACTATAGGGTTAACTCGGTAGAACCTCTGCTTGATAGGAGCACTTGTTGTTACAATGACATGCTCAGCTTTGTTGGTACACCCTAATGCTTCACCCATGAGAGATACATTCCTATCAACAACCGCCTGTAATCTCGACTGTTGCATTGGGCTGAGCTCAGTTTGACTATGTACATTACCAACAGAATTCAGAACTACTGGTTCTTCCGAAAAATGCCATTCATTATGGCGCAGGTCTGGAACAATCCCCATTATCTTCCAAAAATCTGCTCCCAAAATTAGTAGATGCGCCAATTCCGGAACAACAATCGCCTCTACTAACCGGAGACTACCCCTCAATGAAACGGGAAGAGCCACTACGCCAATACTATGAATTCGTTCACCATTCGCAACTGTACAAGTGCTCGTCCTATTCCTATCAACAACAAGTCCTAATTCCTTGATAATTTTCATACCCTTGCCCCCTAAAATAGTACGGGATGCGCCACTGTCCAAAAGTCCAAGCATTGATTTACCCAAAACTTCAATTTTCAAATAAGGCCGTTCATCACCTACAGCATGATCTAAAATAAAATCCAAAACGACTTGAAGTTTCTGGACCGAAGATTCAGTTTGGACACAGTCCAGTCGGTCTACTGGGAGTGTCCTCTGCCGTTTCCCTGCCTAGAACAATCAGGACAGTCCCTGATAGTGTACCCCTCTTTCTTACACCGGTAACAGTATTTACCTTTAGGCTTGGCACACCCAACAGCCCTGTGACCAGGCTGATTACAGCGATAACAAACTATGTCCCTAGGCTGATTTTCTCTTGGCTGATTTTCCCTAAACTGATGATGAGAAGATGGTTGTTCAACAGTCTCAACCATGTCCTCCTGGATACCCACATAGGCGAGGTCAGGTTCCAGAACACTGGCTTTTCTGGTTGGAGCTGCGAAATTTTCAATGGCTTGTTTCCTAACTTCTAACCTCCTGCATAAACTGAGAAGTTGACTAACCGAGGTGATGTCCGCAAGGCCAAGTTGACTCTGGTAGTAGGGTGCAATATTCCGAAGAAGAATTTTCAGTTTATCAGCCTCAGAGAGAGGAAACGTTAACCTCTTGAAGTACCCTGCCATAACTGCCAAGTAAATACCTATGGACTCATCAGGACCCTGAGTACGCTTCTTGATCTCCTCAAGCAGTTTCTCGCCATAATCCTCCGACTGAAACTCTTCACGCAAAAGTGCTACCAAATCGTCCCAAGAATTTACCTCATCCCTATAAGCCACGTAGAACTGATAAGCGCGCCCACAAAATAAATCGATACCACTTTCCAACAACAACTGCTTAGGCACGTGACGAGCTAAACTCAATTCTTCCACTCGCTCCAGGAAAGCACTGAGGGAAATTCCTTTACGATCTCCTGAAAACTTAAGATCCCATTTACTAGGAGGTACTGGCTTGATGACTTGGCTAACACCACCTGGATGACCAGTAGGAGAGGGTGAACTAACCGTAGCCGTTGGAACACGTGCCCTCGCAGGAGTAGCACTAGTAGGAGGTATGTTAGTTTGAAATCCTGCACGAAAGGAATGCTCTGTAGGACCCATGGTTGTACCTGTGTTCGTCTGAACACCATCAAACTGGTTTGCCTTAACATGTAGAATATCAAGAAGAGATAATGTTTTTGCCAAGAACTCAGAACGTTTTGCTAACACCTCCCCACTAGCTGCCTCTGGAATATTCTCGATACGCCCCAATACATGTGTTAGTTTGGATTGGTACTTCTGAAATGAACCGCTGGAGAGAGAATTATCAAATTGATCAATTTCTGAATTCAATGAGGTTAATTTCTGTTCAATGGCCAATAAATCCTCCTCCACCGTGAAAGGATAAGCAGGGTACCTGAAACTATCCCCAGTTTTCTCCAATTGGATAGCCATTGACAAACTATGACGCATCTCCTCAACTGTGCCAACAGCAATACCACGTATCCGCAACTCGTATGTCAACTCATCCTGACCCAACCTATTGACTACCATTCGACGAGCCATGGTAACCCCCAAAAAATCTCAATAAATCTCAAGAAAAAAAAATTCCACAACTCCAAAATATTGTCCAAGAAATATTTTGCAAATAATCCCACCGAATAACACGCAAGTTATCCACAATAAATGATATCCCACAAAATTGAAATAGTCGTGTGAATAATCTTTGAAAATACCACAAGGACTTAAATTGTACAAGTGACACCAGTCATTATTGAATATTGAAAAAAAAAAAAATTTTTTTTTTTTTTTAATAATCCTCAAAAATACCACAACAACTTCAATTATAATGACTGATGGCAATTATACTAAGAGATGTTCAAAAAAAAATTGCAAGATATTCGAAATAAGTGATATACCACAAAGTAAATATGGTCGTTGAATAATCTTCAAAAATATCACGGGATTAGTTCGTATAAGTCGAATCAGTTATTGTTGAAAATCCAAAAAATTTTTCAAATAATCATCAAAAATACCACAACAATTTCAATTATAATAACTGATTCAACTATACTCAAAAGATATTATGTGGGTCAATATCACCAGAAAATTTTCAAAATCCGCAAAAAAATTCAAATATACAACAGTCAAAATGTGTTCAAAATGGTATATCAAATTATTCAGGTGGGTAACTATCACCAGAATTTTCCAAATATAGAAGAGGCAAAAGTATTCTTGAGTTGAAAGTTTCTCCAAAAAAAATGAAAATACTAAATCCACGTTGGTGCGCCAAAAATGCGACCTACCTCAACGCTCTAAAACCTTAAAGTCGCATAAACCGGCTGTCAGAATGACAGACGGGTAGTTTGCCGCTCGCTACAGTGGAGATGGGGGGGGTTCGATATGACGAAAAATCGTTAAAAATGAATTCTCATAGTGAAATGGGCGCCAGATAAATTTACCCCTGGCAAACACCCTTAGTTGCTAATCAACTCACCAAATTTACCAAAATAAGTTGATGAAAATCAAAGGAAATAATTAACTCGGTATAACAATAACAACTTCAGTTTAATTGCATCAAATTGCAAATTCAATATTCAATATTAATAACAATTGTACAAAATCTCACAGTGTCAACTCAAAAATACTTAGGCCTTTAGTGTGAATAGATGATTATACATGAAATGGTAAATAGATGGAATCAAATAATATTCTATGACCCCACAGTCTCAAATTAAGTACAACCTATGTAATATGGGTAAATTGGCTTACCAAGCCTTATGCATAAGCGCTGGGTTTCCCTAAATATTCGAAAAGTAAAATGAGGTGTGTGGAATCAGAAGAACATTCGATATAAAGTAATGACGCAACGAATTATATCATAATATTAAATCAAATTTCAAGATAAATTCCCAGTGATAAAAGTTCAAGTTAAATATGAGTTTCCTAGTAAAAACTTGCGTGCAATCCCACGACGAAGACTTGAGCCTACAAGTCAGATGTCAGACTGTAGACTGCAGACTGCTCGAAGTGTTGATAATGTCTGCGACTAGCAGATGATGGTATCTGCAGTCAAAGTTCGGCTAATGCTGGTTCGAATTCAGCAGTGTTAGACCTGGGCCGAACAACCAGGAATCCTAAGCCTCCAGATTTAGTACCAAGCACGACGAGAAATATGAGCAGACTTATACCAAAAGGAAAAACCCTGTGAAGGAATAAGCTAAATTACACGCTATTCCTTACTTGTTTGACAATATTTCTGTACTCAGGTTGTTATTAAAAAAACTATTAAAACCCCATTAAATTGAAATTGAACTATGATATCATCAAATATCCATCTGTAATCTCGAACAGAACATTTATAACCCTTTTGTTCACTTTTTATGATTTCACCCTGTATAACCCATAACCAACTCAACCAATCTCAACATTTCAAATATATAACTTAATTAATCTCAATGAACTCATTTTAGAAAGATTAGTAAGATTCTGCTTGGAAACTTTAGGTTGTCCCACCCTGTATAGTTGTCTATTTCCAAAAATGTATTGCAATTCTTGTTGAGTAGGAAAAGCCCTTTGTCATTACAATGTTTAAAAACTTTAAGTGGTGACACCCTGTATAGTCCCAGAAAATGGTAAAGTAATTTCGATCAATTTGAAACTGACATTATTAAAATCCAGCTTGAAAACTTAAGTGATATAGACTCAGACAAAGGCCGAGTACTTTTGATTCAGTTGAAATTACATTATTAGGCCTGTTGGAAAGTATCAAATGGGTCCACTAGATATCATGGAAATAATACTCAAAACACTTGACCGAACTATCAGTACATACAATAATTCCACCGAGAGGAAGTTATATCTATGAAAAGGGCCACAACTGTAGTGTAACTAGGAACTCTATGCCCAGAGGTGCCCCCCATAAAAGACTCAAGGGCCCCCTTCCAGTAATCAATCACAGTTGTAACTCGGTTTGACTATCTCACACACTACACTATGTCCCTTAAAAGTGATGTAGGTTCCCCATAAATATCAAGAGACCACTCTGTCTCACTAGAGCTCTAAGAATTAACTTCAAACTAAAGATTTCAGCCCCCTCAAAGGTCAGATTGCACAGACAATAATGCTGATAGATTACTAGTAAATAAGATGTGTAGGACACACTTACCCGAGTGTCAGTGGGGCTTGTTTCCTCTATAACCTACAAATTATATCACACAAGGTATCTCAGGTTTCCTAAATCAGCCCTGGGGCTCCCTTGAGTTGAGATGAGAGGTTAGGTTATGTATGGTTCAACTGATCGTTCTTGATAGCTGGCTGTGGACAGAAGAGGTGATCTTGGACTATGCTGATAATTCACATTTCCTGAATTGTGGAACATACCTACCTTTTTAACGAAGTTGCTTTGGTGTACACAAGTATTGAAATCCCGAACACGGAAGTAATTTTGAAAACGTACTCAAAATATGCTAATCACAAAACCCAATACGTTTCAAAATATAAATTTCATATTAGCAGAATATAACCCATAAATGGATGAATAGAATATTCATGAATATCTACCAATATATATACCATACGACACCATCAGCATCTCGTGCCAAATGCCTGAAGGAAGAAGGAAGTGACCCAGTGACCAGTGACAAAGTGTCTTTGTCAAATCTGTCAAATTCTCAATGTCAACTTCACTTCTCCCGACAGTTATCGACAAGGTACATTCCACTGAATGCTGCACTCGTATCAATAGTCCAAGACCACTTCTCGGCCCCAACCTATACGCTTACAAATTTGCTATCATTCCTTCTATTTATTGCATGAGAATTCGCTTGTATTTGTTCATAAAGTATGCTAGGTCCTCGCTGTTAGCAGATTCATCAATTTAAGTTCTGGTTTCGGTTCGATGACGCAGTTGATAGACTACACTCTCGGTAGATCGCTTCCCCACTATTCATGATGATTCGTGTGACGTTTGCCCAGGTTGGTGTCGAATAGCCGTTCGACGGCCAAATAGGTCGAGAAATAAGACTCAAATGAATATCGCCGCGTTGCCGGCGAACTATGGGCGCTAAGCTGCAAATAAACCGTAACATCAGGCCTGCTAACTATCCTCGTTAACCCCCGACACCGAGGTCTACTAAGCAACTGGCCCGCTCTCACGCTCAGCTGGTAGTTTTCCACACCTACCTACATAAACCGTCCTACTTCTTCTCTGATGCTCACAACCACATCATCATATCTTTCTGCGTGTTCTGTGTAGGCTTTGTTACCAACTCGATGCGCCACTTTAGGAGCAGCACTGTAAATTGGAACGCAACAGCGAATCGTGCAGGACTATCCCCAGCTGATGCTCCGAAACTTTACAATATTTAATTCGTAAATAAAATATTGAAAAAAGTTCCTTGCCCTTGCTGGGAATCGAACCACGACCTTGCGGTTGGTTTAAATACGTAATTTGAATCAAATGCATGTTTTTTTTTCATAAATCAATTTTCGGGTGGACTAGAAATTCTAGGATCATCATTTGTCGGTATAGTAAATTAAACCAGGTGTTATGATAGTCTGCACATTGCCTGACCAGTTGTGTCATTCTGACTGGCTGTTGTGTAAACTTAGGGGTCTGCGTTCGACTTATTGGCGAGGTATGTGTGTTTAAACAATCTAATTACACAGGTTTGCACTTTTGCCACTAGATGAATCTGATGGCCGTCCTTCTTCCCAATTTGAGCTTTGCTTTGTAGCATATATTGGAGTTTCCCACGTGAATCGATTGTATAATCTGACTTAGTACAACTGATGAGGCTTGGCAAGCCGAAACAGTAATGCATGAGCTGACTAACGATTCACGAAATCCATTTAGAATCTTGAGATTCTGAGTTTCTTATCTGAAATATGTATAAAGAAAAATGGGAAGTATTATGTGGCTGACATAGGAAAGATCAGTAGGGGTAGTTGACAGCTGTTAGTCAAATTGAATACCTACTCAGTATCTCTGGAATTTGAATTCTCATGCCTCTTGGAAATGACTAGAAATCGAGGGCTCCTGAAATGTGTGGTACGGTCTCGGGTACGACATAAGGCGTTTTCGGAAACTTACTCTGGTTGATCGGATTCCTAACCTCAACGTTCGGTTACCTAACCTACCTTGTTCGGAAACTTGAGTGTTGCTAACTCGATCACAGGCTCGGGTTGATTTTTCGTGACCCTACTCAAAAGGAGGGTCGCCAGAGTCGCAAAGGACACCGCATGCGCATAGTAGATTGTTTTATTAGGATCACTTTTGATCCGAATGAAACATGTTATTTTTTCTACAACCGAAAAAATTAACTCGAATAAATAATATGTGAAGTAACCACCGAGGGGTAATCCACTCTCTCAAAAACGTACACAGATTGGACGTAGGATTGGACCGATATTATCGAATATTCAAAATACGAGATTGGACATTTACATTGCGAGAATAGGAATATTGGGCTAAGAATAGACCTTGGATTTGACAGATTTCATCGGGATTGGACATAGTGGTTGACCCCTCGGTAACCACAAATGCCGTGCCAAATGTATGCAATGCAATAAATCAAAATCAATGCAGAATCCGTGTGGTCAGAATATTCTACCTGCATTAACAGCAGGTTTATTGCATTTTTAAGGATAATCGAATTGTAGTTTCAATATAAATACAACCACAGAGTGACATATTTGTGCATGGACCAGGTGCTCTAATAGCAAATACCGCGCCAGTACTAGGTATAGGAACAAGACGTGGAAAATGTTAGGTTAGTGAGCATATCAACAATAATAATAGCGATTATTTATTCCTCTCCATACTACACTGTGTTTGACTTGATTATCAAATGAAGCTAAACAATATCGTTGTTTGAGACAAAAAACTATTGCTTGCCGTGATTATTCAAAAACAAGTTATCCATCCCGAGAATAACGAATGAAATACGGATCAAGCAAGTATGTGAATTTTGAAGGCTTCTCTGATCAAAACAAAAATAATTAACTGAGATGTTTATAATACCTATACTCAACTATAATAAGGTGTATTTATATCTCCAGCATGGGTATGGAATGCTAAATCTGCCGAAATCGGAAACAAATCAGGTATGCGTCCCAACCCAAATAACCAACCGTAACAATGTTGTTTATTCTTGATGACGCCTAGAACATCCTTTTTAGTTCCTAGGAGCTAAAGTTGAACTTTAGCTCCTAGGAACTAAAGTTCAACTTTAGCTCCTAGGAACTAAATATGTTGCCTAGCAACATACCTATTTTTGTGTCAGTAATAGAAACGTCAATTCAGCTGATATTGATATTAAAATGGACGACTTTTTTGTCGGTTGCAGAAAAAACAGTTTGCATGCGGGAAACATTTCTATCGATGATATAAATCTTATTTTTAATCTCGATAATTTGATTTAGTAATGCATAGAGAAGAGAATTTGGGTAGGTGTGAAGTTTGTGGTTTTATGAGCCAAGAATGTAATGTGCGACTACACATGAGACAGGTTCACCAATCACCAGGTGATAGTGTATGTATGTATGTGTGTGGGCGGTCCGGGACCTGACGCACTTAGGCCTCCCTTTTCGGGCCCATTGTGCACCCACATTCCTGGGATCGCAAGTCAGCCATGGAGAAGGCCGATCTCGCGAGCAAAAGAGACCAACTTCCTAGGCCAAATCTTCTTAACATCCTCTGGGTCCAGGATACTGCTCCCAAAATGGATATCCCTTGCTGCCACTATTACCGGGCATTCAGTGAGGATGTGAGTAGAAGTCTCTTCATCCTCTAGGCACCATCTGCATTCAGGATCCTCCACAATCCCGATCATGCTGAGATGTTTGTTCAGGTGGCAGTGCCCTGTCAGCAGGCCCAGGTAATAGTGTATTACACACCGAGGTGGGAAGAGATTCATTCCTGTCGTGAGATTAGTTAGTTTGCAGTGCGTCGAGGTCAGCTATGATCTCGAGACAGGAATGAAACTTCCTACCAAGGTTTGTGTACTATTTTATTTACAACCATCATATTTTGATCAAAATTAATAAATCTCTGTTTCGGTCTGAACATACCTAAAATATTACATAAGTGGGGGTGGGAAGTGAGAGTGGGAAGTAGAGGTGTGTAATGTGATACTTCCCAACCTTCAATGACGTTAGTAATGAAAACATTACTTATATGGTTGTAAATAAATATGAATATTCATTGTAACCATATCAAATAAGTACTTGAATATTATAAAGTGAGCATTTTCGTCTTTCAAATTTACGAAACTACATAAAAAAGATTAAATTCCGAGTTGAATCATATGTGCCTAACCTGACGCGTTTGTAAATGTTGAACACGAGTAAGTGATTCGAGATTTTTGTCACGTGACCTCTGGATCGAGTTAACAACCCAGAGTAAGTTTCCGAAGACACCTATTTTTTCAAGAGTTTCAGAGGTTAGTGCGAGAGTTAGTGATAATGGAAACACATCGAATATAGAGACATAGTGGTACAATATGTTCCACTTCACCAGAAGTTCCTAGTTATGACTAGAATGCTGACATTTTTATTATAAGTTATCCTTATGTAATTACCCATCAAAAGGTCTGAAATATTTAACTTAATTTTTCCGTGGCGCAGAAATAAATTATTTCTTGAATTTTATGATGCCTGAAAGAGTTATCATTTATTTTCCACAATGTCTCACTCACATAGGAAGGAATTTATCTTTCATGTTCCCAGAATTTAAATTTATCTACCAATCTGTCCTCTTTACAAATCAATCTTTTTTAGTTTCCAACAGATCTCTAGAAATGAGTGTTCTAAAAATAAATTATATGGAAATAAAGAAAGAGTGTCTAGAATAATAATAATAATAAAATAACGAAAATGGGTGGCTGCTCGACAAGCAACAATCGGTCGCTCTTCTACAGCTTTGTTATCGATTTATTGGTTTATCTTGAACTTGAAAGACTGAAACAAGGAAGTGCATGGTTGTGCAATCAAAATTAACCTTGCCAACATCTAACATTGATGGTACCTAATATGCAGGTGAAATAAGGTCAGACAAATAGAAGCTGTTGAACTATTTACACTTCATCAATAAACAAAACTGTCTCACCTTAGAAAGTTCACGATATGTATACCACCTATACGTATATATAAATAAATCTCATAATCTCAACCTGTCACAATAAAGAAAACGGTAGGTAGATACTCAATGTCGAGCCAGCACAACCAGTATTTTATGATTATCAAGAAATCTCGAGGTTATATAAAAATTACACCGCTAAGAAACATCCACGATCATTATTCGCAAATCGGTTACGTAATATGTGGAGACATTCCTTCTGTTGGATTTAATAATAATAATAATAATAATAATAATCTTTATTTTTCCTTTAAGACAAGGTTACAAAATTTGTATAGGAATCGTCAAAAAAAAACAAGAAAAGAAAAGGAGATCGGAGATTAAAAAAATCCTGAAAAAAAGAGGACGAAAACTACCTACTTATACACAAAAATTCTTCAAAACTATAATAACACTTATCAACAAGATGATTCTTGAGTGTTCGTTTAAACATTGAAACAGTTTTGGATTATTTAATAAAATCAGGTAGCAAATTATAAATACGTGGAGCCATCTGGTCAGGAGATTCGAAAGCTAATTTGGTTTTTCCAAATGGTACAAAAACATTGTTTTTTTGTCTTGTATCAATATTATGTTTACATTTATTCAGTACAAACAATTTATTTCTATTCTTGAACACAAATAAGCACAAGTCAAAAATTAAAAGACTAGGGACAGTTAAAATTTTAAAATTTCTGAAAGCTGGTCTGCAAGAAACAAAGAGACCTATGCCACTAATAATTCGTATGAGTTTTTTTGTGCTATGAATACATCAGAGCAGCTAGAGGAAAAACCCCAGTAGCACACTCCATATCTCAGTCTGGAATCCACCTGAGCATAGTACAGCTTCAGCAGCTGATCATCATTTAAAACCTGCCTTATATTCCTGAACTAATATGAAGATAGAGTTAATTTTTTTGATCAGAAAATCACAGTGATTCTGCCAATTTAAATGTTCATCAATGTGAAGACCTAAAAATTTTAAGCTCTCACACTCTGTTGTTACAGTGTCAGAATTATCATTAGCTCTAAAGCTTATGATATCACACCTCCGTTGCCGATGATGGAACCTCATTGAATCTGTTTTTTTCGCGTTCATAAACAAATATGATTGACGTGTCGTCTGCATACATTGTTATAAATGCTCCAGGAATTGAATATTCCAAATCATTTATATACAAAACAAACAATATGGGTCCCAATATCGACCCTTGAGGCACTCCTAATTCAGAGAAGACCATGCTGGAAGTTGCTTTGTTAATAGCGACGTATTGTTTTCTATAAGAAAGATAGTCTGTTATCCATGCTAATGGTATACCCCGTATGCCATAACGGAATAGTTTGTCTAAGAGAATCTTATGATCGACACAGTCGAATGCCCTGCTGAGATCACAAAATATCCCAACAGGGCACTCGCCTGCTTCAATATAGTTCACAATCTCTCTGTGATATGAATGTATAGCTGTAGTAGTGGATTTTCTGTTCAGAAATCCATGTTGATTATTTGTAAAGATATTATGATCATCAGAAAATGAAAGAAGTCTATTCAGAAATGCGTATTCGAATATTTTCGACATACTTGATGGGATTGTTACTGGCCTATAATTCTCCATCAAGTTTGGACTCTTACTTTTATGCACTGGTATGATTTTACCTATTTTCATCTGATTTGGAAATGAACATTCATTGAATGACAGATTCACCAAATGAAGTAGAGATTTAATTAAAACATGAAGACTCTTCTTCAAGAGAAACGTGGGGAGTTCGTCATAACCTGAGGATCTTTTATTTTTAAGTTTGCTATTCAGTAATTCGTACAATTCAGGCTCAGTGTAAGGGTGTAAAAAAAACGAATTACTCGGAGATGGAATGTTTCTCGCAAAAGATTGATAATACAAATTTGAAATATCGTCACAATCTTGTTGGAGGATATCGACTGAAATTGACCCATTTCTAGACTGGTACATAAGACATGACATCTATAAGCCATATGTTAAACATACTTGTAACGATACTCGAAGTAAAAAAATGTCGCATAGGTACGAAAGAAGTGGGGTAGTATGGGGGGGGGGTCATTTCCAGTCAAACTAACTGTATATGTGGTTATCCAATTAATTAAAGTTATTAATTTTTTTTCATTTTTAAAAAAATTAGTTGCAATAATATTATGTCACATTATTGATTTTTTCTTTTACAAATTTCATCCACATGGATGCACCTTTCCCCAGAAATAGTTTTATGACATGTGTTATTTCCTATCAATTAACTGAGAAAAATTTTCTTTTCCTTGAGTTTTGGCATTTAATGAAATATTTAAGTTGATTTTCACAGATTTAATGATTACCCCATCAGAAAGATAAACAATTATAAGAAAAACTTGCTCATTTAATACAGATTCCAAAATGGTATAGCATCATAAGGGGTTATTGAAAACAGCCTTTTTATTACTAATTTTTTTAAATGGGTCCCGTTTTTCAGCAAAATTTTAATAACTCTTGAACCATCAACAATTTGATAACCACATATACCGTTAGTTTGATTGCAAATGACCTCCCCTACCATCCTAATTCTTTTGATGCATGACTTATGGGTCACCCTATATTATTGGATTTATTGTTGAGGTGAAAAATACTTCCGAATGCGAAAGTTATATATAGGGTTTGTTCTAAACCACCCGAGAATTCTATACCAGATGAAACAAAAAGCCAAGCAACTAACACCAACTTTGTTAATTATTACAATGGGAATACCCTAAGAATACTCGATGAATAGTATCGAAAAAATTTGAAAATTTGCAAGCACAACAACCTGGCATTCCTACAGTAGCACTTTAGCGCCATAGGGTGATAAAAGGGGCACAGCGGGCCTTAAAGCAGGTGAACGGGCGTAACAGGAATTTCACTGTCCTACATTAATGTATGGATTCACCAGATAAATTCAAAATCATTAATTTTTCATTATCTCTTGGGGCACAGTGGCATACGAAAGGGGTGAAGAGGTATATGCTTTTTTAACTTTGGAGATTTTAAGTTCTTGGGAATACTCACTTCATTTGGCAAAGAATTCCAAAGCTTCGCTGTTGTATAGACAAACGAGTTTAGGTGAAGATTTGTTCGACATATCTCAAGGTTGATGACTTACTGTGCTTACTGGGCTTTCCAATCCGTCTGACTAGTATTGCTAATGATGGAATGATCACAGAGATTTCTGAAGAAGGTTTCCCGTGGAAGAATCTATAAAAAAGTTGAAGGTCGCCGACTTTTCTACGGTGTTCCAATGATGTCAAATAATCGGTGAGTGTGGCATCACCCGCCAGGCGAATGGCTACTCTTTGGATGGAATCTAGGAACATCAGCGTATGTTTGGGTGCTGAACCCCATATTATGTGAGAAAAAATGAATGAAACTATGTATTTCTTGTTGAAATTGAGTATAGTCGGTTTCGAAGTATATGAGGTTTAATATCTTAGATTCAGTTATTCTTCACTTTTCCTAATGGAATAGTGATAAACAAGCTATACTCTCTTTTCATTTGCGCATTCTTTAATCGTCAAAAATGTTCGCCATATTTCGTATGGCTAATTCTATCAAGTTTGATCGAATAAAGGCTCATGAAAATGTTTATTTTCTAAGAGGCTCGGCTATCAGCCGCGGCAGTAAATCTACTACTTTGCTACCTAGTAAAACAGATAACTATTTTGGGACAAAAAACATTTTTTCTAATAGAACTATCTGTACCGTGCGTGGTAAAAGATATAAGCGATCTAGATTTAATTATATTTCTTGACACAAATTTTCCCGTTGGCTCTGCGAACGATCGGAAATGAAAAAAAATTCCTGGAAATTCAATTTGAGACGAACGACTTTCATTTCAGTTACATTATCGAGCTTCCTTATGGCATTGCCTCCTACCGAAGACAAATTCAAAATGATTTCCTTGTTATTTTCTGATTGACGCCTCTGGAACCGACCAATTATTATTGTTCACCTTCCTTTTCCTAATTATAACAGGAAAAAAGTAATTGGGACTTTTTACGCCCGACCCATTAAGTACTCCTCCAGAACACCGTTCCGCAGTTTCCAATTAAAACTTTCCAGATTCTCCAGGCTCCAGGTTTACCAGGTCCGATGCCTTCCTGGGAGCGGCACTTTAATTGAATAGAAGTGTTCTTGCTGGATGGTATAGCGGTTGAAAGTTGTTCTTGCTGCGTTCAAGGAATAGAGTTTGAAGATCACGTTTTATAGATATTTCCACAGAAAATCTTCTTCAGAAATCTCAACAAGTCAGACGAGCCCAGTTAGCACATCATTTCATCGACAACCTCGAGTTTTGTCGAAAAACTTTTTACTAAAACTCGTTCGTCTATAGAACGGCAAAGCTTCTACATTAGGAAGATATCATAATACAAGGTGAGTCCCCTGAGGAGAGTACCCAAAGTCCATCAGTTTGTGTCTTCTTCACTTCTTTTCCAATATATAGGGTGAATTATGAGATTTGGCAAAAACATCTTTTGGTCATAACTTTCCACTATCTTCTTCGATTCTTCTGATTTTTTCATGGAATATTCCGCTACTACAATCTAATCGACTGATTTCTTCAGAATCTGGAAAATCCAGGACCGTTCTTGAAAAATTTTGATAGTTTAGTTCATAGCAAACAGTTCATTCTGTATATCGTTTTTGTAAACTGTGACAGGAAATTTCCAAAGGTCACACACAAACATCAAAAATAAAATATTCCAAATTTCTCTTACTTTCACTGCAGTCTGAAAAGAAGTATGAATTTTATGAAAAAATGAGATTTGGCAAAAAATGTATTTATTTCATATTCATATATTCATATTCATATTCATATATTCATAGCTATTGAAGAACATTACATGATGGTTTACAATATTATTGTTATTATAACACCGTAAAAATCTGGACGCTTCACCTAAGCACAGAAATGCTTGTGTTGTGATTCGTCCATGAGTGTTACGGCGTATATCGGTCAGTTAACATTTCTTCTTAGCGACATACATTAATCGAGTAGCTATCATTTATTATTATGTAGCAATGAATAGTAGATTGGTGATGAATGTATCCTGTAACGATAAAAAAAGAATTTTTTTTTATAGGAAGTGATGGAAAAGAATAAGAAGTGGTGTTGAAAAGTTCTTGATGTTTTGGGTATGGATTGAGATTTAAGTCATCAGCTTTAGTCAAATGATTTTTTTTTGTTCAAAAGATATTTTTCATAATTACCTGATTTTGACTGATGAAATTTCTAAGGGCTATTTTGTATCGATTTAATTTATTGATTTTTTTCAATTCTACTGGGAGTGAGTTGTAAAGTTTTGGACCATAAAAAAATATGCTTCTTTGGGTATGGGTTTTTCTAAAAATTGGCAGATTGATAGATAGATTATCTGCGAATCGAGTTTTATATTTAATTGGGACTTGGTATTTTATTCTGTTGGCGAACATCCAAACTAAGCACTGAAAAGCATATAGACTTCTTATGTTCAGTAACATACCTCCCCAAACTGTAATACAATATCTTATAACTGATTCTGCAAGTGAGACGTAGATAGTTTGTAAATTTTCTCTTGTTAGAACTTCTCTCAGATTATAGAATTTATTTGTCAGTTGTTTAGGTCTCTTTATTACATAGATATAGCGTGTTCGTCCCATCTCATATGTTGGTCCAAAAGTATTCCTAAATATTTAATATTTGCTACTTTTCCGATTGTTGGACAGTTACAAGCCCTTTGGTTCAAGCATTCGGTAGAGTGTATAGGTAGTTCATTGAAATCTGGTTGATCATTATTTGTCAAAGTGAATGTAATGAATTTAGAAATTAATATACTTACTTCGCAACCTATAAATTCCGCGAATTCAGTTAATTTGGTCACTTATTTTCCGTACCAGAAAATTTTCTGTTCGACAATCTCGAATTATTTCAATCGATGACCATTAACATCTGAACAGATAGCCCATCCACTGATTAGAAAAAGATCTACAAGGCCTGGAAATGGAAGAATATTTGATTTACATTGGGCTAAAGCATTGAAATTGTGCGTCTTACTTTTATTTGTGAAATTTATGTGTGACGAAGTAATTATTTTCGAATTACAAAAAATATTTTATCAAACTTTCGTTTTTGCTTATAATTTATCAATTTTATTAATATCTCAAGTAGATATTAACAATACAGTATTCAATTTACCTCGTTATTTACCTAGGGTTCACATGTGTTACTCCTCATTAGAGGAAATCCTCGAATAATGCTGTTTTCTCAGGTAAGTGGTGTAAAAACAAATATATTAATATAGTCAAAGCGTTTGATGGTACGTCTATTTTGGACAGGATAGCAGGGTATACAAGACAGAATCACTTAGCAATCACTTATAAGCGGACTGGAATGATCTGGTGATTATAGTCAAGAGAGCGAGAGAGCGAGGGATAGCGCGTCTCAGTGTTGAGATTTTATACCCAACAGGACCCTTCACAGACACGGGACGAGGATCTTATTCTTGATTCTAATTAGTTGAATTCCGTAGCCTTGCGTGATTTTGTCGTTTCCATGACGATGCGTTGACCCTGAATTCACAAAATGCTGAAATACATTTTTACCTCAAATGGGCACAAGAAAACAAACTGGTGCTCATGTTACTGAAGAAATGTGAATTGATAATGAGAACGTTTCGACCAGGTAAATTTTTCTTGAAGAGTTATTCAGCTAAATATTGCATCATAATCAAAGAAGTGTATAATGTTGATGATAATTCTTATTCGAGTTTCCCGTCAGAAAAACATTCCAAATAGAATTATTGAATAGCTCACGTGATCATGTCTCGATTCAGCAACATCAGCAAGAATACAGAAAACACAAAATGCTTGTGTCAGACTTATATCGGGATATATATTTCGAGACCATGTTACCCCCACTATCAACCAGATGGGATGGCTGAAAATGCATAATAGGAGGGAACTCCACTTCGCTTCTTTTTTGCACAGGCTGATAAAAAATCAAGAACCCTCCTATCTAACTGACAAATTATTACCTAGACATCAAATGCACCCAATTAATCTTAGAAATGTGAGCGATTTTAATCTCCCATATTATAGTACTCTCTTTGAACGCACCATGACGTAAACGTGTATAACAACTCTCAGTGAAATTGATAAACAGTTATCTCCCACTTTTCAAAAACAAAATTAAAGACAGTCTCCTGATTGAGCTGTGATCTTGCCTAATTTCTAGTTTTGATAATTTATCATTATGTAAACTATACTATAATGATGAGTGCCATGTATAATTTTTTTTTCCTGATATCGTGATTTAGTGGAAGAAATAGCTATATGCTTAACTCCGCCACGTAAAATAAAGGCCATTTATTATTATTATCATCTGGTTTCGAGCTTCTGAGCAAATGGAATTCAATAAAAAAAAGTTGTATTCAAGAAGTTATTTACAAAATCAAGTCTAGTGATGGAGATGATTGGAAGTGTAAAACATATCCCTGATGGAAACATGATATGAACATCTGGTGTTGGCATTATTATAGAAGAGGGGAGCTATTTCGATAAGCATCTGGGGTTATTGATGACTCGATTCAAGCAAATATGCAAGGTAGAAAAGTGTTGATATGATCCTATCATTACCGTGAGCATCAGTGAGAGGTCGAATGATGTCAATTGCTGTCTTTATATGCCCTTCCAAATGAAATAAAAAATATCCTCATTTTCAATATCTCATCATACCGTTAGATATCAATATCTAATGGTGCAAAATTCTTATTATTTGTGTTACCTATGACTTTCAAAGTTGTTCGTGTATAGAATTATTATAATTATGCATATAGATACTTACAATCGTCGATATGGATCGATCGATTCATACATAATTCATTCAGTCAATCCGATTTCGAGCCTGACAATGTTGTAAATTGCTTTGAATGCCGCCTTCAACTCTCAATGGCCGAATCGTGCTGAAGTTGTTTTCCTTTCGAAATGACGAAACTACGACGCCAATAAGGAGGTTAAAATCAACTGATAACAATAGCACGCCACAATTGAGGACACCGGAAACCATACATGAAGCAACTACTAAATAATACTAGAAGTCATCTCCACGATATTTAATAAGATCAACAGATCATTTTACATGTTTCGGGCATTACATATATGTCCATCTTCGGCCTCATCAAAAAATTACAATTACGTCCTACAATAGCGCACTGAATAGATGTAAAAAACTGGTTTAATAAAAGGGAGCTCACATCGGGATGAAAAAAGATAAGTTACATCTCGAAATTGTGATAAACAATGATGGATTTCATTATATTTCTGGGGGACCCAACAAACCCCAAAATAGGGAGAAATGTTAAGGCGGGTAAGCAACTAGAGTCCACCATGCACAGGGCCCACATCGGCGAAAGCGAGCAATTTGAAAAAATCGTGGAGTCCATCTTGCTCAGTGGGTACACGACGGAAGTCACCTGACTGGGCCGGAAAGAACATGGACATGTGTCACACGCCACAAGTCAATACAAGAGACAAGTGGCATGAAACATCCTGACAGTGACCGACAGCTCCCGCAAGGTCGAGCCCGTCGAGCACATAAAAAAAATCTTTTCTCTTATCTTTTCAGTGCAATATACCCGATATACCTTTAGGAAACAATTTTATCTCATCTTGCAATGCCAACAAATTTTAAGGAATTCAAGTAGACACTGAATTAAACTTCCAAAATCATGTTTTTGAAATTAGCAAGTTGCTTTGCCTTGCGTATGGTCTCGAATGAATTGGACATGGCAACTGCCAAAATTGTTTACTATGCATTATTCGAGTCACATGCCAGGTATGGCATATCTTTCTGGGGAACATGCCACAAACAGCACTTCAACATGATTTTCACCCTTCAGAAGCGAGCTGTTCGTTATCTTTGCAAAGTTGGTCCCAGAGTATCTTGCAGAGGGTTATTCAAGAAGCATAAGATCCTCACTCTCCCATCCTTGTACATTTTTGAAACAGTATTGATACATAAAAATAAATCAACATATGATACCATTGTTGGATCCACCCGTCAAAATAGCAATTTGAGGCTTCCTATTCCTTCTTCAAATTTGATAAAAAACTCAATAATATATAATGCTGTTAAGCTTTATAACCATCTTCCGTCCAGTGTTAAGGACATAGGATCAGTTGATTTTTTCAGACATTCGGTGAAGTTGATTCTTGTCGAAGAGGCATTTTATGATATTCAGGTATATCTAAATCAAACTAGTAACTAGTAGATAGTAGTACTTCTCGTTCTTGATGACATATGTAATGTGTCTTGTCTATATATAGTTTTTTTTTTATCGATTGGAGCGCACGAAAGGGAACCCCTATAATGTTCAAAGAACATCGTGCGTTCCTAGGGAGGATAGGGACAGGAGGTAGGTATTGGATTTTTTTTTTGAATTTTTGGAGATTATATGTTGTTGGGAATACTTCCACAGGCAATGAATTCCAGAGCCTAGCCGTTCTATGGATGAAGGAGTTTTGATAAAGTGCTGTTCGACATCTTTCGACGTTGACAACGAAAGGATGTGCTGACTGGGCTAGTCTAGTTCGTCTGACTGGTATTGATAGTGAAGAGATGATAGCAGAGATTTCCGAAGAACATTTCCCGTGGAAGTATCGATAGAAAAGTGAAAGGTTGCCGACCTTTCTACGGTATTCCAATGATGTCAAAGAGTGAGTGAGTGTGGCGTCACCCACCAGGCGAATGGCTCTCCTCTGGATGGAATCTAAGAGCATCAGCGTATGCTTTGGTGCTGAACCCCATATGTGGGAACAGTATTCTAGAACTGGCCGTATTTGCGCTTTGTAGATCATGAGAAGCTGTTGAGGTGTAAAGTAGCTTTTCGCACGGAACAAGAATCTGAGTTTTTGTGAAGCAGCTTTTGCGATGGATCTGACATGATTATTATCCCATGAAAGAGTGTTGCTGATGGAAATACCGAGCATAGATATGGTGGGCTTGGTGGGGATGGTGGTGCAAGACATTACAATATCGGGCATACTGAGTTCCGCCTTTCTAGATGAAATTCAGGCTTGAGTTTAGGTGGCGTTGAATTCAACTAGGTTGTTGGTTCCCCAGGCTGTGATTTCAGCAAGGTCTTCATTGACAGCATTGACCTGCCTGCGCCGTGAGTTCTTAGTTTCCTGGGAAGAAATGGGAATTCTGAAAGAGAACGCAGTATAAAGGGTACTATCATCTGCAAAGCTGTGGATGGGGCAAGTTATTACTCCCAACAGATCATTGATATGAAGAAGGAATAATGTTGGTGCTAAAATTGATCCTTGTGGAACGCCGGAATTGATGCCAATGGTATCAGACGATACACCGTCCACCACCACGTGAAGCGATCAGCCTGAAAGAAAACTCGATAAGAGATGGCATAGCTGAGGTGGTAAGCCGCATCATGGTAGTTTGTGGGTGGAGGAGTCCTTCGTGTCAAACACGGTCGAATGCTTTCGATATGTCCAACGCGACAGCTAGAGATTCCCCGTGTTTTCCTAATCAATCTTGCCATAAATGGGTAGGCAAGTAGATCTCCAGTAGATCTTAGGTGGCGAAAGCCGTATTGTCTATCATTGATGATTCCTGAGCTCTCCAGATATTTGGTAAGCTCAATATTGATAGATCGTTCAAGACATTGTTATTATATTATAGGCATGCTGAATTTAGCTCTCTTAGAGCTTACAAGCTTTTGTTCTGGTGGTGTTGAATCCAACCACGGTGTTCGATATGTTCAATTGAACGAAGTATGATTGAATGTGTATGAATGATTTGATTGCAATAAGAATAATACGTTGAAGATATGGATATGAATGATTAGATGACTTTCTTTCTTAATTGATTTATTTATCTTTTCTTTTTTTATATCCTTGGAAACCATATTACAAAATATTGTCAAGCAGTAACATTTGATCATATATACAATGCGTTAACATGCCCCCGGCCTTGAAAGCCATAGGCTTTAAAATTATCATTCGATACTCTTGGATCTTCTCAAGAGTCTCAGGACGACTTCTCCAAGTCGCTTGGATTTTCTATGGGCAGTGGACAGATTCTTGAAAACGACCTCTTCATAACACCACTACTGGTCTTCAGATCTGCAACTCGCGCAATCCCATCTGGACCAGGATACAGTTTCACAATTCTTCCTAACTGCCATTTGAGAGGCGGCGACTGATCATCCCTGATTACTACTAACGCTCCCTCTACAAGGTCCTTTTGTTTGACCTTCCATTTAGTTCGTGACTGAAGTTCCGAAATATATTCACGAGACCAACGTAGCCAAAAATGTTGTTGAATTTGCTGAAGCAACTGAAATCTAGACATTCTAGACAATGCCACTTCTTTAAGGTCTGGATCTGGCAGGGAAGTGATTGATTTTCCAAATAAAAAGTGAGAAGGAGTCAGAGCAGAAAAGTCATTAGGATCAGAAGAGATAGGAGAAAGAGGTCTTGAATTTAATATTGCTTCTATTTCTGTTAAAATAGTATATAACTCTTCAAAAGTTAGAAGCGCATTCGACAGTACTCTTTTCAAATGCCCTTTTGCCAACTTGATCCCAGCTTCCCAAATTCCTCCAAAGTTTGGTGAAATTGCAGGAATGAAATGCAAATTAACTCCTGAATTGGAAAGTTTTTCTTTGATACCTGACTCGTGTTTTTCTAAAAACATTGCTAGCTCTTTCAATTCTGTATTTGCGCCGATGAAGTTTCTGCCATTATCAGAATAGACATTGAGAGGCTTACCTCTACGCGAAGTGAAACGTCTGAAAGCAGCAATGAATGCCTCACTTGTTAAATCGCTTACTAATTCTAAATGAATAGCTTTGGTAGCTAAGCAAATAAATAAGCAAATATATGCCTTTACTGTTTTAGCTCCTAATTTCAGAATAGCTTCAGAATCTACAGCTTGAACACGCTGTAGAACTGCCTGACTATTAGACGCCCATTTTTGCAGTGAAAAGCAGCAAGTACTCATTATCATTGAAATATCATCACAAAGTTGAAGTGCTTCCTCTTTGGTATCACTACCTGTCAATAGATCATCCATATAGAAGTCTTTCAAAATTGCTCTTAATGCCTTAGGAAAGTTTTCGTTATTCTCTAAAGCGAGTTGTTTCAAACATCTAACCGCTAACCATGGAGCGGAAGCTGTGCCATAAGTAATTGTATTGAGTTGAAATGATTGGATTGTCTTAGATGGATCAGATCTCCAAAGAATTTGTTGAAGATGTCTCTGAGAAGGATCAACCAGTACCTGTCGATACATCTTCACAACATCTGCGCATATAACAATCCTGTGCTCCCTGAATCTCAAAAGAAGAGAAAATAGATCATCTTGTATATTTGGACCTATATACTGCAAATCATTGAATGACACTCCTGAATCAGTCTGACAGGATGCGTCAAAAACGACTCTAAGCTTAGTTGTTTGACTACTTTCGTTAATTACTGCATGATGAGGAAGGAAATAGCCTGAAATCATAGTATTGATGTCTCTTGAAATCAGTGACATATGACCCAAATCAAGATATTCTCGCATGAATTCATTGTATCTTTGCCTCAAAGCCACATTCCTCAATAATTTAAGCTCCATGTGATGGAATCTTTGTAATGCAGTTCGTTTAGAATCACCAAGGTAAGATTCTGGATATTTCAGTGGAATACTTACTATAAATCTCCCTTGATCATCACGTTTAACAGTATCAAGAAAATATCTTTCACAGTATGTGTCCTCTTCGGACATAACAGACTGTGAGAATTCAGGTTCTTCAATTTCCCTAAATCTCTGAAGTTGCTCTTGAATCTCTACATTATTTGTCGTAAAATTGCATGATGTTTCTCTATTTGGACCTAAACGAATAGGGCCCGAAATAACCCACCCGAAAACAGTATTTTGCAATACAGGAAGATTTTTTCCCAGAGACACTTGACCAGAACAAAATAGATTGTAAAATATTTCTGCCCCCAGTAGCATATCAATATTGGTAGGTTTATTAAATTCAGGATCAGCAAGTATTACATGTTTAGGGATTCTGAGAAACGAAATATCAACTGGTTGACTAGGAAGGCAATCATTGATTTTAGGAATTATCAGACAGGAAACCTTTGCATCAAAATCATTTTGCTTGGATGAAACAGTAACATTGCATTTTTCGTTTATATGAGTAGCAACTTGAGTTATTCCCAAGATCGAAATACTTATTTTTGATCTTGGCAGTCCTAGTTGAATACATAATTGAGAAGTAATGAAATTTGATTGGGACGCTGAATCTAATAGAACTCTGCATGAATGGATGTTTCCTTGAAAATCTCTAACATTTACAAGTGCTGTTGAAAGTAATACATCAGTATTCTGGTAGATATTATGATTTGCGTAAGTAACAAAATTATTTGTATCTGCGGTTTGAGAGACTTCAGTAGTTTCAATGGAATTTGTTTCAAGGAAGGTTTGCTTCATTTTGTTTTCACCTGGCTTATCGATATGAATTAGTGTATTATGTTTTTCCCTACATTTTCGACAAGGACCAGCTAAACAATTTCTAAGAAGATGATTTCCTCGTAAACAGTTAAGACATAATTTGCGTTGTTTGGCTTGCTCAATTCGATCATTGACGTTTTACTTCAAAAATTCCTGACAGTTTTGAATAAAATGATCATTCTTTCTGCAAAAAGAACAAAAAATATTGATTGGTTTTGAATTCACTTGATAAGAAGCATGAGTTTGTCGACCTTTATGACTTATCATCAAATCTTTAGTTGCAGCTAATGTTTCTAAGAGATCTGCTCTTTGCTTGATGAATGATTTGAAATCTTCAAATGTTAGTAGTTGACCATTTTTGCCAGAGAATTTTTTCTCCTCCCATTGTCTGGCAGTAACTTTGTCTAACTTATTACTCAACAGATGAATCAAAATGGTATCCCATTTTTCGATAGGTTGATTGAGAGCTTGCAATGATCTTAGATGCTTGGACACACCATCTAACATATTTCTGATTTCTTGAGCTGATTCTGCTATTATTTGTGGCATATCGAAAATTGATTTGATGTGATTATGAATCAGTAAGTTATCATTATTGTATCTATCTAGCAGTGTATTCCAAGCTATTGAATAGTTAGAAGCTGAAAATATTAATGATCGAATTACTTGAGCAGCACCACCTTCTAAAGATGCCCTCAAGTAATGAAACTTTTGAATGTTGCTGATGGACTCATTTGAATGTATTAATGAATCAAAAATATCCCGGAATTCCAACCAATTTTCATAAGCACCTGAAAACTTTGGCAATGAAATTTGCGGAAGTTTAATATCTTGAAAATTGTTTCGAATATGATTTGGGATATCAGCAACAGCACTGGAATGATTTGCTTGAGCTTGATTTGGCATTGAAGTAATTGGAATGTTGTGAATCGATTCAGGTCGAGGTATTGAATTATGCTGGGTGTGATATTCTGATATATACTTCTTGCAAATACTTGTTATACTGAAATGTATATTCCCAAAAGATTCCCTTTCGCTGAATTGATCACTAGCATCGTCATGTAGAAGCTCAATATTAGTTTGAGTTTCTTCAAAGTCTTGAAATAAAGATTCCTGCTTATCTAACCTACTTTGTAGTTCTAGAACCTTTGCATAATCAATCTCAGAGAGTAGTTGTTCTTGTGAACATTGAATGAATTCGTCTAAGTGGCATTTGAAAAGAGTTTGTCTCTGCTTGAATGAATCTCGTTTTTTCATTAGAATTGTCAATTCTTTTGAACTCATTTTGATATTTAGAGATATGACTCACTTGCAATGAACAGACCTCAAATTATAGGAATAGTTGAAATAAGGATAAATGAAATCGAAATAACTTGCAACTCCTGCCTGTGCCACTTCCTCTGTATCTTCCAAGGTTCGAAATTGGATGGATTTGTCCAGCTCTACTGTCTTCGTCGTATATGGACTTCTTGTGGTTACTTTCGCTGTTGATTCGGTTCTCGAAGGACCACTTTTATGTTCGATATGTTCAATTGAACGAAGTATGATTGAATGTGTATGAATGATTTGATTGCAATAAGAATAATACGTTGAAGATATGGATATGAATGATTAGATGACTTTCTTTCTTAATTGATTTATTTATCTTCTCTTTTTTTATATCCTTGGAAACCATATTACAAAATGTTGTCAAGCAGTAACATTTGATCATATATACAATGCGTTAACACACGGTATTGGTTCCACAAGTTGAAGTTTCCGCCAGATCTGAACGGCATTGACCACATTGACCATTGCCTTCGTCGTAAGTTTATAGTTTTCGTAAAATATTCCGTTTTCAGTGAATGCGCTGAAAGACAATGCACTTGTCTGTTGATCTGTTCATAGAGTCCTGCCTTGAGCTGATGTCCAATACACGACTAACATCTAGCTTCTCATCGTCCTGTTATTCGCATTCCTGAATTCAGATTAATACTCAATCAACGTTTATAATGATTCTTGAGTTGATTCTTCATTGAAGTTCGTGCACTTCGTCATAATCAATCAAATCCAGGAGAATTCCTTATTATTTGGATTCTCTCTGACATGCTGTGACGTGAAGCGGAATAAAACAATCGGAACGATCATGATGGATTTGTAGTTCTTATTGACTCGAAATCGGATTCCATTTTATTTTTGAAACCGCAATTGCACACTAATAGACCAGCTAATTTTAGACCGATAGTCGATCACATAAACATAGACGTTGGTATATAGACTGTTTATTTTTAATAATTAATCGACACCCGAGTTCTTTCCACCAGTTAATACTAAATAATTGAATAACACGTTTGGTACAGATTTCGCCATACTCGTCGATACATATAATTTGAGATACAACTCAACATTTATGACTTGAGAATTAATCAAAATGTGATTACTTGTTTCAGTTTAATATGGCATTTCGAATAAACATCAGGAAATGTTCTGTGATTGGTAAGACAGCTTGTTTCTTAGTAATTTCGAAGATGACATTGTTATGTTTTGGATCAATGTCATGAACGAAATTGAAGTAGCAAGCTGGAAAATAGTATCATGAGTTATATTCGTATGACTATCTCATGATTGAATGAGACAATGAATGATAATACTGATGGAAGACAAATCTATAATAGTATAGTTTGAACCAAGTGACTAAAGTGGCAATATTAATCCCGGTTATAATTTGCTGAAAAATAAAAAAAAAACGTTTTCTAATTCTCACATGTAATTTGACACTTTTTAAAACTGATGACGGACGTTTTGAAATGTTTTACTGTATATGTAACCATCAGTTGCGTAAAGTAAAATATTACATAACTGGTGATGAAATGTTCATTGGAGCTCCAGTTACGTTGAAAAAATATGGATGGACATAGAGAATAGTACATTTTGTTGTAATTATTTCTGTTCGAGTGAAATTTATCAAAATATCAATATTATAAAAAATATTGTACGTGTACGTAACACGTTAGGAAACTCATTTTTTCTACTCACATAACTAAAATGGGATTTAGCGTACGGATATGTACTACGCTAAATGATCGATTGATCACGGATAAACGATCTGTGCTTGATTCAAAAAATTGAACACGTTACCATGGCAATACTGTTTTTTAAACACACCTTCAGTCATTTGAGTTCTGTCCGCCCTGTCAATTGTAGGAACTGTCGACTGTCAATTTTGAATTTTGTTGCAATCGGTGATATTCAGAATTATTCAAATGATTTCTGGTTGCATCAGAATTCATCATTAAAAATGTATGCGAAATGTAGACCAAGGGGAAATCGAAGAAAATGTTTTAGAACTCTATGTAAGTAAACATTATGCAATCAGAATATGGATCCAAACCTGAGAAATAGAAAACTTTGATACTTCAGCGAATCGAAGAGTTTTAATCTTCTACGTCAGATGAGAACTTATTCACAAAAGTTAGTAAGCAAGCCATTTGAATAGAAATTCATGCATCCTATGGAATGGCCACATCTACAACCAAATTGCACTTATACGTGTCTCGTTGGTTGCATGCAGTTGCATAATATTATACATTATACAGCGTGTCCCTAAAAGGTCTTTACAGAAACTTACCACATATTCCTCAGACCAGATTTCATTCAAATTCAGTACGTTGGCATAGCTTTATTGGGCAATAAAAATAAAACCCATATGATATGATAAATATAATTCCATGGCCGTAGAACTTGATTTTTCCAGTAAATAAACATCTGAAACTCCTACGCGAATGGAAAGAAAGGGGTTTGAATATGAAATTCGGGTTGCGTAACTTGTTCACTACAAAAAAGGTACCTTTGATAAAATTCGATTACTCTCATGGTTTCGGCAAAATTTAAATTTTAGTAATTCAAAGCATCAGTTAACATTGCAATCGATATTTCATATTCATTTGGTCTGAGGAATATACAGTGTGTCCGGAAATTATGCGCAAAAAATCAAGGGGGTGATTCTACATAATGAAATAAGAAATTCATTTCATATGAACCTAGGTCCGGAAATGCATAGTTCTCAACAAACAGTGTGTTGAAACTTTTAAAAAAGATCGTTTTTTTTATGAATATCTCAAATGTCTCCACCGATTTTCTTGAAATATGAAAATGCTATTTTTTGTCATGAGGGGCTGATATACCCATAATTCAATTGGAATCTTGGAATCCAGTGGCGTCCCAATGAGCAACCTACCGAATATTATTGTCAATAAAATTTGCGCCACTGATTTTTTCGAATTCTGTATCATCATAACCTATTGACTAACTATAAATACAACATTTTGGTATCTTGAATTGTTTTGCTATTTTGCTGCGTTTCCATGGGAAAAAATGAATACCAATTCATTGCATAAATGTGTGCAAAATATTGCTTCAAAAACAGGGGTGAAATTAAATGTGTGATCCATGTCCATAGACGTAGAATAAGAATGAAGAATAATTATCTTCATATATTTTATAATATATGTTTGACACACTCTACACTCAGTATATTGAGAACTATGTATTCTCGGTCCAGGAAGGCGTAGTTTTCGATAATACAAAGTGTGTCAAACATGTATTATAAAATGAATCTCCATTATTATTCTACGTCTATGGACATGAATCACACATTTGATTTCACCCCTGTTTTTGAAGCTATGTTTTGCACATTACAATGAATTGGTATTTATTTTTTTCCACGGAAACGCGGAAAAATAGCAAAACAATTCAGGAGATCAAAATGTTGTATTTTTAGTTAATCATCAGGATATGAAGATGATGAATTCAAAAAAATCAGTGGCGCACATTTTATTGACAATAATATTTGATAGGGTGCCCCCGGGACGCCACTGGATTTCACAATTCCAATTCAAATTATGGTTGAATCAGCCCCTCATGTCGAAGAATATCATTGCCAAATTTCAAGGGAATCGGTGGAAGAATATCTGATATATTCATAAAAAACAGATTTTTTCTAAAAAGTTTAACACACTGTATCTTGAAAACTATGCATTTCCGGACCCAAGTATATATGAAAAAAATGTCATGTTTCCACATGCAGAATCACCCCCTTGATTTTTTGTATGGTAAGTTTTTGAAAAGACCTTTTAGGGACACCCTATATATAATGTTTTCAATTCCCATTCGCTTCGATTCATTTTGTAGGTTAGCAGGTAGGTTAATCCAATTTTCGGAATTATGGGATCTTGTCGAAGAGAGGAATTATGAGTTCGTAGAAAAAGTATGGTACGTAACGTGATTATAAACTATTCTAGACACTTGTTCATCCAACACTCGCTACGCTCTTGCTTAAAATACTCGTTTCTAAAATGACGTTCATAACACTTGTTACATAATACACTATTGTGCAACTCAGTTTCACAAAATGACGCGTTTGCAAACTGGTTTCGTAAATATCTGTTAACTGCGACCACTGTAGAAGATATGCAAGAACACACGATACACGACATCAATATAAGTTGCTCATTATGCACGGTAAGCAAAACGCACGCAGTTATGCTATTTAACATAATAGTAATACAATCAAAAAATGAAGATGTTACAATGTCACATGACATCTGAAGTCTTCTTATATATTCATCAAAGTTGTGGAATATAAATATATACAGTATGCCGGATGAAAAAGTGGGCAACAATTGGAACACTTTTCTTTTCTATATTTTAGGTAAAATAGTCATTCTTGATAGAAAGTTCTGCAAAGCCTAAAATATAAAAAAAGTAAATATCAGGTATTGAATCTTTTCAGATCGCATACGAGGTATGCCAAGAAATATTAATTTTGCCCAAAAGAGTATGTACACAATTGTCATTTGATAATTGGAACAGATACAGGGTGATCAGAATTCTGAATCTTGAACCACACTGTATTAGATTTAATTAAATGTCAGTAGATAGTAAATCAGAAGTTGAGATAGGGACATTAAAGCCGTTTTGACCAATAATGAATAGTTTCGACACAAAAAAATCCTTATGTTGAAAAATCTCTATTTTGAACACCCTATATCTCTGTAATCATTACCGCTAGACCCCAAGTGTGATGCATTGATGAAATCAGCTCTTCAGGGAGAATCTAAAAATACAATGGAATACAGGGTGTTCCATTCGAAAAAATCAAGTAGTACTCTGTAGATCGTTTGTTCAGAGCACCCTTTTTCTGAAAAATCAATTTAGATGATTTTTCAAATTTTTTAATCGGTTCAAAAATGAGTGAGCTAGAGGGGAGGACATTTATGGTGAATCACCCTGTAAAATTATTTTCGACAATAGCGAAAATTATATTAGAAAGAGAGGTTGACTTTAATTGAAAACTACCTTCAAATATTCAATTACATCTATCTACTATGAAAATCATGTTTCATTATATTTTACAATTTCTGATCGATTTATATGGACGCTGTATAGGTAAAGTATAGTACGTAATGCGTGTTGTAAAGCAATGACGCACTTATGGTAATTATTTCACTCGTGCGTAATATGCTCTTTACTACACTTGTTACGTAATTTACTAATTAATCCCATCTCCACAATTTTTGCGAATTAGAGTTTTTCTTCTAATCTTCAACCACTATATGAAATTTGAGAATCCTCATGAACTTCTACATCAGATTAATTAATTATTCATTATGTGTATTGTTAATTTATAATTTGTTTGCAACTCCCAACGTGACAGAATTATGCGTTGTCCTATAGTCTGACTTCAGAGAATCCGTGTATGGTGATGTAAACAGCTTTAATCTTCTTTGTCCATTACAGGACGGGAAGAACAAGGCTTCGACTGTAAATTCTAGGTGCATCGTAAATTACATTAATTGCTATCCACTGCATCAATCAATCTTAATTACTGTTATGTCTTGAGCAATAGACTTACTGAAAGAATATAATTGTTTGGAAAATGAATATGTATGAAACTCAATTGCAATGGCTATATAGACCCACAAAGCAGAAACTTCAAATTTCCACAATACACATTTTTCATGATCTTATGCAACGTTGCAAGATTCAAATGAACAATGATTTCTATAGTGATCGACAAGTATATATACCGAAAAAAAAGTCCACTCATAGTTTCTGAAATTTTCTCCCAGAACATATTCGTTTGGGATCAGTATACTAGTCGACTCATACACTAACTATGATTAATATATTTTTTTCTGACATAGAATCATCACCAAAGTTTTGAGAAAATCGCATCATTAATAATTGAGATATTATAGGGTGTATTCATATAAAGCGGGACACACTGTATATAAATAGTAATTGAAGTGAATAAAAGAATAAGACATATATTCTGCTCTTTGTCTTTTCAATTTCCCTAGTAGCGCCTGATTGTCAGATACGATTTTAGAGGTTACATTCTCTGTCAAATCAATCATAGCCGTAGATGGAAAATAGAAATAGGGTATAAACACCCACTTCAATTAATAGTGATACACTTCTAGCAGAACAACTGTTATATAAATGAAAATAATGCATGTAACAACATTTTAATATTAGAAAATATACATGCACATATGGATAAATTTATAGCTATAATTCCTTATTGTTTGTGAAACTGTACTCCAGTGATGAGTATAAAACATGAAGTTATTAATATTACATCAAATGTATCTATTCTCAATATACAGGAAGTAACATAAGTACGTGCAAGTGAAGTATTTTTGGGACAATTTAAAGAAATAAAGTCTATATAAGCATAATTGTGTCCGAAAATGTTTCATTTTGGAGATACAGGGTGTTGAAATACAGAGAACAAATCATTTTTCGATAAACATTTCATAGGAGTTCTCAGCAACTTCACTTAGTGCCCTAGGAACTAAGTAACATGGATCGATATAGAAAAATTGTAAATATCTCCAAAACGATAAACTCTAGCATAGTTGTAAGGCCCTTATGATAATTCCCTTGACACATAAATGCCTATTCTCATTGGTTTCATCTTCACGTTTATAAAACGTATTGTCAAATTCAAACAATTTTGAATAAAAAGCGCGGGGCGACTATGGTGCTATTGTCACAATGCAAGGTGTGTAACTTGATAAATCTAAACATTCAAAAACCCTAACAGTTGTCATTTCTGTGTCCGAAATTTTATCAAACTAATACCATCCAGTGACTCTAGAACACACTATGCTGAAATCTGGGGTCACACTTCAACATAATATGCGCCCTTTGAATATGAAAGATAATACTTTCTGAACTTCATGGACCGTGAAATAGTAGACATTTTGATATATAGGCCAATGTATTACTTCACCCTAGCAATTGTGGATCCACTCGTGGAAAAGTTGCTCTCCCATTTGTCCTCTTCCCTCGCATAAGATGTAATAATTTATTCTCCCTATAGCTACGTTCTCTTCTATTTTTCAGGAAGGTCGACATCATGGGGTGCTTTGGAAGCAAAGACAAGTTGTCCAAGGAGGATATGGATTTTTTAAAATCGCACACTCGCTACGACGAAAGCACAATCAAGGAGTGGTACAAAGGCTTCAAGGTAAGAAACTTTTTCGTTGTTCACAGAGTTCATAACTTGTATGTATTTTATGAGTATGAATAGCAGGCGATTTTTCAAGGTGGCTCACCCCTTTAAATTTTTTATTATTGAAAATGGAAAAACGAAATTTGGGGGTTGTGAATATTATAGTTCATATTTGCCTTGCCGTACTTCCAGTTCGATTGGAAATGAGCCCAGCTTTCGATTTTCAAATAGCACACCCTGTATATTTTTACTTATTTCGATCGAGAATGATATTCTGAATCCAACAATACCTCACTCGTCAATATTTGACAAATTAAGTCATTTTTATTTCAATTTTTACATTTCGATCTAGAATGCCATGGATTGTGTAAATCGTTTTACCCTCAATCAAATAACATGGGAAAAATATTAATTTGAGGCTTATGACTTCGCAGTCGTTGCAAGAATCGTTTAGAAGCCACAAATATGATTTTTTCCTGTTAACTGATTTTTTCAAACGGAAAGGGATGGCGGATGGCTCGTCGGCTTTTTGAGGAAGATCATTTTCCTACGAATAATTTGATACCACACACTTCCACTTTATTTTCACTATTTTTCTGAATAATTGCAAACAGCAATCATATCTACTAACAAATAATAAGTATACAGTATGCAGTATGCTTAATATAATATGTGCTATGAGTCCTGTTCTTCTGGTTATTCGTGACAAACAATAATTGAGGCTGTTGCTAAGACTCATAGCATAAGTATATCGTATATATACGTATATTTTTGGTAAGTAGGCAAGTAAATATGTCAAAAAAATAATACACAGCCCCTAAATTTAGATTTTCCATCTTAAAAAATAAAAAAGTTATAGGGTTGAGCCACCTTGAAACATCATCCGATATACAGGGTGTCAATTTGAAAACTTCCCACCCTCAATATCTCCCTCCAAGTCGATAATATGGAAAAACGAAAAGACAGGTCGATTTTATTTTCGAGGGGGACATGGTTCTAAAATATTTTCAGCCCCGCGGCGTTGCCGCTTCTAACGAAAAGAAGCAACAACTTTGTTATTTCAAATGGAACACCCTGTATTTTATTGCATTTTTAGATTCTCACTGAAAATCTGATTTTATCAATGTATCACACTTGGGGTCTAGCAGGAATGATTACAGAGATATAGGGTGTTCAAAATCGAGATTTTACAACTTTAGGATTTTTTTGAGTCGAAACTATTCATTATTGGTCAAAACGGCTTTCATGTCCCTATCTCAACTTTTGATTTACTATCTACTGACATTTATTTGAAACAAATACAGGGTGGTTCAAGATTCAGACTTTTGATCCCCCTGTATTTGTTTCAAATAAATGTCAGTAGATAGTAAATCAAAAGTTGAGATAGGGACATGAAAGTCGTTTTGACCAATAATGAATAGTTTCGACTCAAAAAAATCCTAAAGTTGTAAAATCTCGATTTTGAACACCCTATATCTCTGTAATCATTCCTGCTAGACCCCAAGTGAGATACATTGATGAAATCAGCTTTTCAGGGAGAATCTAAAAATGCAATAAAATACAGGGTGTTCCATTTGAAATAACAAAGTTGTTGCTTCTTTTCGTTAGAAGCGGCAACGCCGCGGGGCTGAAAATATTTCAGAACCATGTCCCCCTCGAAAATAAAATCGACCTGTCTTTTCGTTTTTCCATATTATCGACTTGGAGGGAGATATTTAGGGTGGGAAGTTTTCAAATTGACACCCTGTATATGAAATGGTTGTTGCTTTGTTTGTGAATGAATCTGAATTGTTTCCTCGATTGTTTCAAGATTTTACCCAATTTTTCTAAGGATTTTCGCTCAAATAAAGAGGAGCTGAGCTCATCTGAATGAGAAATATTGTCACTTGTCAGATGCTTAGGGTGTTGAAATGTTCTTGAAACGACTATATAAATAGCTCATTATACTCACAAAGTGATCATAAAATGTCAAGACTGAAACTTGCCACAGTAGAAGTATTCTAAAGTCGTTGGAAGTGTATATTCCTGCAGAATGAAACTTTTTGATGTCTTACTCAAAACTTCATCAGTATGGAAGTTAAGCCATCAAGTTCGATGAAATGTTATAGTCCATTCTGAAGGTGAACCACTTGACACAGCTTATATTCTTAGATGATTGATTGATAATATTGATATCCCCGTGTATTTAAATAAAAATTCATTATTTCAATATCTATAGTTATCGTAGTTATACTTGTAGTTAGGACGAATCAGATGATCTACCCCAATGCGCTTGAAATTCACATCAGAAGCCTAAGGGAAAAATTCAATCGATAGTTAGTGATACCTAATTAGAAAAATATATATTCTGATATTTTTTTTTAACTAGACGGCTCTTTTTGACATATTTGGAAAAATCTACTGCAACTTCATTATTTACACTTTCGTAATTTTCGTGATTTTCTGAATCCAATGATACCTTATGGTTGACTACTATTTTTTGATCTAGATGGCCATGAACATTCCTAAAATTATTTCTGTGCGGAAATTCGGACTAGATTTCGCGATTTGTTAACGAGATAAGAATTATGCCATCTGATACCAATTGAATGGTAGATCTCTAAAACCTACCTCTCAGTCCAAGCCAAATCCACGGCACAGCGATTTTTTTGCTGCTTGCTGCTTAATCTAGACATACTTCCGTCATGTGATAAAAAGTTCGAACAAAAAGTTATTAAAAGAGGATATTGTCCCCTTCGCGAATATCCAAACGTGCCGCGATTCAAACCGATCTAAGTTAGTGGCAGAGCGTCAATATTTCCGAGAATATTTCGCCCCTCTCTAGAGATAATACCCGATGGACCAGTGTAAATCTCAACATGTAGATCAGAATACCTGTAGTGTGAACACCACATGAGTTTTATACTGATCGCTCTGCCACTAACTCAGATCAGTTGCACATTTGGATATTCGGAAAGGGGACATTATCCACTTTTATTTGCTTTTTGTTTCAAATCGTTTGGATTTGGCTTAGGCTGGTGGGTAGCACAGGTAGATTTTTTAGATCTACTATTCGGTTGGAATCGGATGGCATAATCTTCATCGCGTTATCAAATCGCGTGTAAATTTTCGCACAAGTGAGTGCAAATTTTCAATCATTTTGCTCAGGATAGTGATTGGCACAGGTGCCGTTCAATAGATTTCAAGATTTCAAGATTTATTCAAAGATTTGATGATACAGTATAACAAATTTTTTTTTTGGTAGATTTTCTTTTCTCCTGTGAACATGAGCGAAAAACGCCTAGGCAACAGGCTGCCTGTTTTGTATTTCTCCCTCATGAAGCATGGGAGGGTTATGTTAAAATACATAACAAATGTTTTATTCTATGAACAAGAACAGTGCTTTTCTATACTTATGATTATTGGAAAGGGAAAGAGGAGAAGATGAGTGAAAGATTGAGATGGCATTTTTTTTTCAGAAAATTTTGAATACAGATGCATTGTGAAGCATAAATTGTTTGAGAGCAGTTTTGAATTGTTTCATTTTATTTTTGTTTTTTGAACATTCAGGCAGAAGGTTATACGGTTTTGGTCCGGAGTAGAAAACAAAACGTTGTGTATGGCTCTTTTTATATAGAGGAATTTGAATAATTTTATTCTCACTGGATCGGGTTATCCTCGAACTTTGCAATCTGAAATTATGAATATTTATGTACATCCAGATTAGGGACCGATAAGTGTATGAGAACCTTATGTCAAACACATTTGTTTCCTTATACAGTATCTCTGTTGAAAATAGTTTACGTTTTCTCGTTATTATTTTAAGTATCATGTTTTGTGCTGATTGTAGGCTCTTTATCGTATTATTGAAAGTACCGCCCCATGCTGTTATGCAATAATTTATTATTGACTCTACTAATGAATTGTATAAAATCATTAGATTTTTTCGAGAAAGAATATCTCTGAGAACATAGAACTTATGCATGAGTAGCCTCATTTTTTTTGTAATATATAAAATATGTTCATTCCACCTCATATACTGATCCAGAATGAGTCCTAGATATTTGATAGATTCAGTTTTCTCGATTTTAGAGCAGTTACAGTTTTCTCCATTTTTACAGCTAGGTTTGTGGATACTTATCTTTGATGTATCAGGTTGGTCAGTAGAAGTTGAAGAGAAAGTCATAAATTTAGTTTTTTTCACATTGAGACTTAACAAATTGTTATGAGCCACATATATATGTATTTCATGTTAGTTTCTGCTGTCTTATAAACATCTTTCCAGTTATCACCTTTGAATAATATTGCTGTGTCATCAGCATAACATATTAAATGCCCTTCAAAGCCATTTATTCGAGATATACTGTTGATGTACACAAGAAACAGTATCGGACCCAATACTGTACCCTGCGGCACACCAACAGTAATATACTGACCAGAACTAAGTTTTTCTCCAATTTTCACCTTTTGTAGTCTGAGTGATAGGTAGTTTTTTATTAAATTCAATGCTATTCCTCGTATGCCATATTTATATAATTTGTTCAACAAGGCGTCATGTGATACGGTGTCGAATGCTTTTGCTAAATCCAAGAAGACGCCGAGGCCGGGATAAACTACAATGTTTTTACATTTCTTTGGGATCTATATCATTTCGTTATCAGATCACGGTCGATATTTGCAGCCGGCTCTCCTACTATTAAGAGAAATTACCATCAGACATTTGCATACGAATATGTTTGAATTTGGCGTGTAAAATATCGTTTCCAAGAGTACACCTACACGAATGCAAAATTATTATGGTCAGTCTTCCATTCTTGTTTCACAGGTTCCACGTTTCTGAATCACATAATAATGTAGAAGGTTTTGAGAAAATCAACCGACAACATTTGGGGAACAGGTGTTGAAGTTTATAGGAATGAAAAATGGCTTCTAAATCTGTTTTTATGCCATGTGAAACATAACCATTTCTCTCCAAATTCCAATTTCACGCAGAGTCCAATAATGTCATTGTCAATTTTTATTACCAATTTGATTCGAATTATTACTTGATACGTTGCATAGCAACAAACTTTTTCTGCTTAGGCAGTGAAAGTACACCTATTATTCCTGTTGAGTGTTATTGAAAATACAATTTCAATGTCATTCGGAGAAAAGAAGTAGATTGACTGCTGCGGCTGATAGTTCATATAACCGAGGGTAGCGAGGCTAGGAATTCTGCCAAGAAAGTCAATCTACTTTTTTGCCATTTGAAACATATATTTTTTTATCCAAATGTTGTAAAACTATTTTTTTCTACAAACGTCAAATAATGACAAGGTTCGCGCATCGATAACAATTTCGAAAGGTGACACTTTTTCAGTTTCCTACGTTACCACATAGCTAGACATATTACTACTTTAGAGCTTTAGTTTTTGACGTTTGTAGAAAAAAAATTCTTGCAACTCGTGCGCGAGATACTTTGGTCATCTCGACTATAAAAATCAGTTCTCGATCTCGCGCGCACTAGATACAAAATCAACTATCGAATATTTGTTTTAATGAAAGGTCCATCATTTTGTGTTCACCCAATGTCAGTGTCAATTCCGATTACCAATTTCTTTCAGATTACTTGGAACGTTGCATAACAACAAACTTGTTTTGCCTAGCCAGGGAAAGTACACCTTTGCTACCTGTTAAGTGTCATAGAAAAGGGCTTTTCATCATCTTCATTATTAATGTATCTTTTCGGTCGAGAAAAATTATCACTCACTCCTATGTATAGATTGCTTGCGGATATTTCCGTATACAAGGAAAGACAATGTCAGATGACGAACGGGGAAAAATGGAGACTATAGTACCATCCTGCCAGCGATACTTCATATAGTCCCTGCCGATTGATCGACGGATGTCCCATTAGCTCAATTCGCAGAGCGTTTGGCATGTAACCCAGATGTTGTGAGTTCGACTCTCACGCGAGGTGGTGGAGTTTTTTCATTGTCCGTTGTCACTCGAAATTAGGGCTTTCCATCATCTCCATTATTATATGTTTAGGTAGAGTAACCGACAAAAAATATCACTCACTCCTATTCATAGAAAAGCCACTTTCTATGCCGTTCGGATAACAATAATTTTTGCGAGAGTGCCAATACGTACTAGTGGATAACTTGTGTATATACTGGGGGATTAAAGTTGTTTTTCGCCCTGGGTAAACCACCCGCGGATTCAAATTACACGTTCATACGGGGTGATCTATATAAGAATTAGTGCATGGTTTGTCCATACCGAATGAACTTCGAATAATGATAAATTGAAGCATAATTCTAAAATGATAAGAATTAAAATACCTTTTACTATTAGTAGCAATCCATCGCACAGACGTTAACCTGTATATATTGCTGGTGGGGATAGAAGTGGTCTCGCAGCCATTTTCGATAACAGCAAATTTATATTTCATTACTTACGCCAATGCTTCCGTCTCGAGGACTTGTTCTTTCCTCAGGGGAAAACGATTCTCATGAATGATACGCCAAGCCGTATTTTGCCATAATCCCATCCCCCATTAATTATCCGGGATTTTCAAGTTGTAAAACTTCTTCAGCGAAAGCGACAGGACGATTCACATCACCTTCTGGGTGATCCCCTGGTAAATATGTTCAGGTGTCAACGAAGTCTCTCTACCGCTTTCAGAATTGTTCTAGAATAGAGCACTGTTAGTGACGTCATATGACGTAAAATTGTCGGCCATTGAACAGCTGATGGGGGGACAAGCATAAACATTTTCCGTAAGGGTACATGTAACTTTCTTGCTCATTTCCAACTATAATACAATAGCTGTAACGTTCATTTATCAACATGTTTGTTAATCGAGTTGTTGATTCATTCATTGTGAATAGGTACTGTGAGAAAAGTGAATGAGTCCAATGAAGAGTTCAAATTGGATTATTTGTTAATTTGAAATTACTTACTGGATCGAGTACTGGATTCACTTGGAGTACAGCTTTAATATACCTAATATACCTCGTGATATACCTATACCTCAATAGATACTCAGTTTTCAACAACGTGTGTACATTTTTCTCGTATAATATCTACATGTTCATCAAAGTCATCGATGAGTCAGAAAAAATGAAATAAAAAATCACACACAGCTTTTTGTCCCACGATCTGCTGATGAAAACAAAAAAACGACGAGTGCGCCATATTGTGACGTCAAGTGATACTGCTCTATCAAGTCGGCGGCTCTCAGGAAATGTTCACTTAAATAATCTCTCTATAAGCAGCAGAATCAATACCGAATATTTTTTTCACATGTCGAAATGTGACGTTTTCGTTGCTTCAAACAATAGCAATCCGTTAGTCTAATAGCCAATCATTCGGTATTATACTGATAACACTGTATCATGGTCCTCGATAATGTACATCGAACTTTCAAAACAAAACTATGAATATATAAAGAGTGAAGACTCAACTGCGATAATTATCTTATTCTTATAGGAATTTGTGATGATCGGATCAATAAAAATCATCACTCACTGGACTTCATAAACAATAACATTCCTATATAGGTTATAGTTCAAAACTAGTTTGACTCAACTGCTTTAATTATCTTCTTATTCCTATGTGTGGTGATTGATTGAATAATATATACTGATTATTATTACTGGGCTGAATGAAAATTATACCTTCCATTATTAACATAAACAATGACATTCTTAGGTTATAGTTCACTGATGACACTCAGATGCACGAATTCAATCTGACTTGAAATGAAGCATCGTGCAATAAGATGTTCTACAATAAATATCCCAACAAATAATCCTTGTGGTGAGGATTGCTTCTTTTTTGAAGTGATAAGTCGAAAAAAAGATTGTAAAAGCACTTACTGTTTCTGTAAACTTGTTTCCGCGCGGATTGTTTGTTGTGCCCTGTCTCTAGATGCGTCATTTCAGGTCAGATTGAATTCGTGCACACCAGATAATAGCGTCTATTGACAGAACTCTACAAATAAACTGAGCGAGCCAATTCTACAGAGAGGTTCCGGCCGTGCGATAGGTGCTTCAAAATTCATCAAAAATGAACACAATGGAAGTATGTAGGATTACTTTGACTCGTGAAAAAAATTATCGGGGGTTATACCACAAGAGCTCAGATTTAGCCGGATATTTTTTGTGGTTGTTTTCGAATACTTACTTTCATTGGCAATTTAACGAGAGCTGTTCTGACAAAATCACGAGAGCGTAGCTCGAGTGATTTTGTCCGAATAGATCGAGTTAAATTACCTATATGAAAGTAAGTATGAGAAAACCACCGTAAAAAATATCCTGCTAGATCTGAGCTCGCGTGGTATTTGGTAAGACAATTCCATGAATAGAAAACTCAATTCAATTAAACTTTATTTAACCAACTAAAAGAACAACAAGTAAAAGAATAATGTTTAGAAAGAACAGTTGTTAAAAACACAATTATTATATACAATTGGTTCAGTAGACATTTGCTCCTTTACTGATGTAGATTTGGTGTTTGACATTGACATGGATGTGGACACTATGGCTGATTCATTATCCAAAGCTTTATTTCGAAGATTTGTTACAAGATGCGACTGATGCTCATTATCAAGTTGTAAATAAGGCTTTATGGACTTGGAAGAGGAATGTCCAGTTATTTTTATCAATTCTTGTTCATTGATACCTGCTTTAGCTAGAGTTGACACGGCGCTTGAGCGATGAGAATGATTAGAAATTTTTTTATTCTTTGTATCCAGTCCAATTTTTTCAGCTGAAATTTTCGTCCACTAGAGAATTTCGTTGACTCCTATAGGAACATTTTTGTACCAACTTTTCGGTGAATTACTTTTCCAAAACGGATTGGGGGTTATAAATAATCTATCAGTTGTAATATGGTTCGGTCTATGTGATAATATTTTATAAAACAATGTTACTGGGCATATGCTTGGGTTTTCTATGTTTTTTATTAGCCATTTACTGTCGCAGCATTTGTTTGAGCCGCCCTGACATGTTTTGGAAAAAACTGTATTATATTCAATGCGGCCAGTAAAATCACCATTATTTGATTTTTCTTCTTTAAAATAGTGTACTACACATTTTGCAGCTTCACCTCCTCGCCAAGCTAATTCATATGCAGCGATATGAAAAAATCTTTTTAAAAGACCTATAGGACTATTTTCATCCCATATCAATGCCATTTTAACAATTTCACTTTTAGTCAAGGCTGTTGAACTATTTTTACGTTTTTCTAAATTACCTTGTAAGTTCTTTCGCTTAGAATTACGTGCATCACGGGATTTCTTGAATGCCAAATCAGTGAAAGGATTGAAAATAACATTAAATTTTTCGAAATACATGCTTTGCAACATCTTCGCTGTTGTGTTCCACATTGTTTTCACCACGTATTCTTTATAATCTTCCCCATTCTGTTTCTTCATATTAAAGCCCCAGTCCATCAATATTCCTGCCACATTTTCCACTGACTGTTCGGTTTCCAAATTGAAGTTTCGTTGTTTACAAAATTCGCTGAATTGATTCCAAATGGAGGATTGACTTTTTTTTGTATTTTCTGGAGTTGATTTTTCAATCTCCCTCACTATTTCTGCCTCGCAAATGTTTCCAAATCTCGACATACTCACTGGAATATTATTTGCTGATTAATTCTGTTTTTGACATTTACAATTGTCAAACTGATGCGACGCGCAATAACGCTTGATGAACGAACAGTAAATACTAGCGTTGCTACGGTAACGTAATTTATCCGATTTTTTTATCCACTTGCATTTCTGTTCCTTCATATTTAGCCGATAGCAAACTACGATTTTTGTACTCGCAAATGGAAATTATTATACATGAGTGGAATTGTCTTTCCAAACACAACTCGTTGCCCAAATTTTACTCGATGATATTTTAAGGACTCGTGGTAATCGTGGTATTGATTATTTTTTCAAGGTCACGGATGTTTTTGTTGATACCAAATTATTTCGAGTCGAAGGTTTCAGTTTGAATAAATGTCTATGATATAAAAATGTAATTTCCACAAAATTCCTAATAACACGACATGTTTCTCCAACATAGTAGCTCCTTTAAGTATGTGAATCTTAAATTTATTATAGGAGTATTCCACTGATTGTGAATAAAATAGTGGCAGTAACAGACTCGCAGTGACTTCATGATTAGTACAAGACTGATTATATACTGAGTTTGCTAGCACTCCATGTTATATTTGTGTCATCGTGTCTAATACCAAACCTTTATATGAAATATTATACCCTCCATCTCTCGTTTCTCTTCATTGCCATTCCTATTAGGTATGAGCTCACCAATTTCCCAATGGAATCTTCTTTGTAGACGCTTATACCTACGTGCTGGTCTCTGAAAGCCGAGCTGAAAGCTATTGTTCCACCTCCAAGACAAAAGGCTCTTTTCAGGGAATATCTGCTATTATAATTTGTAACAATAAATAACACGATATTTCTGCGCATTCGCGGATTTTATATCAATAGCTATGAACGCGATACATTGGGTAGGAATTGGATAGACAGAATGGAACAATGAACTGGTGATAAAATATCTTCCTTGCTAGCTGTGACAAGTGACAATATACACTCACAGTATCACCTGTCACCCATTTATTCTTGAGTTCTAGTCACCCTGTGGAACTTGATTTATTAGTGAATTCAATCAGACTTCTTTGAATTGTAGAACCTGACTTCCATTTTTTAAGGAAAATGCAAGACCAACGCACTGGATTCACCATTATACCCGATTATACCATTCAGAACGGGCCTGTTTTTTAGATTATTCCACTCATTTCGTGATACATGTTTTTGATTAGTTGAAATATTTCTTTTTTTTTGTATCTAGGTTGTTGATTGGATACTAGGTTCATCAATGCTGTGTTTCCTTTTTTGTTTTTCGCTTCCTCATTGGCAGTTTGATGAAGAATAAAACAAAATAACTTTTCAGCAGCAGGCTGTCACAAATGTTACGATATGTTCATATTCAGAAATTAGTAACTCTCAACACTGATCATTGGGCAAAAGACATAGACAGTATTATTTCTAGTCTCTGTAATCTTGTTGTATCGCTCTTCGACAGAAATGGACCATATACATAATCACAATGGTTAGTTTGAGAAAGAACAAGAGCTTCACATAAAGTACCTTCAGTAGCAACTGACAGCAAAGGCCTACTTGAAAACAGGACTATTAGATTTCCATACCCTTTTTTCAGCACAGAAGAGACGTGATCAGAGAATTTGAGTTGCCGGTCGATGACAACACCTAGGTTCTTTGCTTTCTCAACTGAAGGAAGTACATGATTATCTATATTGTAATATCATTGTTGTTAATATTTCCGAAACCTCTTTTTATATATCCGGAACTCCCAGAAAACCTCACTGCCTGCGACCTATTATAAAAGTAATTATTGAAAAATTGAATCGCTGAGTTATCTGATCCAATGAAGTGTAAAATTGAGAACAAAATTTCATAGCTGATTGTGTCGAATGATTTGCTGTATAATCTAACAGTATCAAAGCACCTGCTATCAAGCTCCTTCACTATATCGTCGGTAATGTAATATTGAGAAGAGCAGTACCGCAACTAAAACCAAATAATTTTAATACTTACTATCAGTGATTCTTCTTACACTAAGACTTAGAGTATACTCAATGTTTAGTAAATGTTAAGTTATTGTTGAGTTGATGTCAAGCTAATGTTGAAGTAATGTTGAGTTATGAGGTCGAATTGATGTACAATTAATGTAGATTAAAAATAAAGTTCATGTTGATCAGTGTTGATTCAATGTTAAGATAATGCGAGATTATGGTGAAGTTAATGTTTATGCATTGTTAGTTTGATGTTAAACGCTTGACGTCGGCTCCTGATTCTATCGAAATCGGTATAGTTTCTTATCGATTTGATTTGTGCAAATTTCACAGACTCAAAAGTGGATAAGTTATCTGATAGTGAAGTAATTGTGTTGAAATACGGAAGTATGACTTAGATATTAGCAATAGTTTGCAGAATTGTGCACTCCAGACTTCTAAAAACGGCCCTGGCTTCTGCTATATTTATAAAATTCATGGAGTTTGATGAGTTCACTAGTATTGTTTGTTATTTGGAAGTCAATTCTTGTTGATTGGAAGATCGCATGTTCGTAATAATAGAAACGAACCACAAATTTCCATATAGTCGATTTCCATTGTATATTGCTAATTCGAGAATCGCTGTATATTTTCATAATTTGCATATTATGATTTTTCCACTTAGATTTTCAGCTAGAACGTGAAATTTCATTATTCAACTGACTCCGTAACATGACCTGGAAATTGAAATATTATTTGCAAATGAAGTTCGCAACACACTAACTAAACCGGTCAGACCTTCACTTTTTATTTGATAACTTGTATTTTCCAAAGGAATTGACCGACTTGCTTACGGTATTCGGTATATATCAGATATGATATTTCAGCAAAACAGCTACTGAAATGAGAAGAAAAATCAACAGAACGAAATTTACACACACAATCATACAGTGTGTGCGATTTCAACCAGCAACACTCTTCTAATTTGGAACCCGTTGACCGATTCACAATATCAAAAATTCCATAATATAGTTCTCAACACGAGCAGCTCTATTCGAGAATGTGAACAAATTGAAAAGGTTCAGATTTTCAGGGCCTACATTAGTTTGTTGAAGGTGTCAAAATTACAAAAACGACAATTTTTTTTCGAAACTAGCCATTCAATGGAGGAACAGATCGAATACTTAGATACTGAGTTTCATAGTTGTAACTTCTATACAGGAAGATATCGCTAGGTCAACCGAAAATTAATGAAATTGAAGTTGACAATTTTTTTATTATGATCTAATTTTTCTCCTGGAAATATAAATAAGGGTAACTAATTCGAGGCAATATTCTCTATATATAATAATTTCCATTGTCATCTCAAACGTCCCTTCCATTTCGCCACAATTGGTATATTATCATGATCCCATTAAACATCAGTAAATCTACTTGAGTCTTTGGAAAGTGTTAGTCTATCATTCTATTTGTGTTATATTCGACAGTTCTTCATCAATCGAGACGATTTTCAAAGTGTGTTGAAAACGGTTTACTTGAGTTTTCAAAATGGTGAACCTTAGCTTCACTGTTGTTGATATTTGGTTGACCTAGAGAGATCTTCCTATAGAAGTTTCAACGATAAAACTTCGTATCCAAGTATTCGATTTGTTCCTTCATTGAATGACTACTTCACCAGTTATAACAACTCAGATTTTGATACAGGGTGAAACAAAAATTCGAAAATGTCAAAATTCGCCATTTAATATAACTAACACCCAATATATGAAATTTTGCGTTCAAATTCCGTATGTTTCGACAAAAAATTGCCTGATAGTCGTTTATGAAATTGTGACCCTTCGAACAATCAAAAGTAGGCCATGAAAATGTGAATATTTCAGATTTGTTCACATTTTAGAATAGAGCTTATTGAGTATTATATTATGACATTTTTATTGTTGAAAATCGGTCGATTGGTTCCAAATTAGAAGGGCGGCGTTGCGGGTTGATATCGTACACACTTTATATAGTGTATACAGGGTGTTCCTTAAAGATATTCTAATATTAGGGGGAATTATTCTTCGACTCATTTCACGAAAAAACCTCATATGAACTTGTGCCCCGAGGTATGCCCTAAAAGTCTTAACTTATAGATACAGCCATTAACATCCATTAACACCCATACAGATACCCCATCCACTGATTCGAAAAAGATCTACAAAAAAGAAAATTTGGTATTTCCGCAGAATGTATCGTTTTTTAGAAAATTTTGTGAGAGTGTGAAAAAATGTTTGGATCTCCGATGTTTGTTTGTGACCTTTGCATATTTCCTGTCACATTTCAGGAAAACCAGATACTTGAAGCACTTTTTGATATAAATGAAACTAGCAAAATTTTTTAGAATGGTCCTGGACTGTCCTGATTCTGAATAAATCAGTCGATTAGAGAGAAATAGTATAGGATAGCCCATGGAAAAAATCAGACAAATCGAAGAAGATGTTAGAAATTTTTGCCCAAAAGATGTTTTTGCCAAATTCCATAATTTACCCTAAGCTAAAATTGACCTCATAGTTCTTGGCTGGTTTCTATGGCGGCGCTAGTATATCATTGAAGAAGAGGAGGAAACCCTTTCTGATGGCACAGTTTAGGGAATATTATAATATTCCCTAAACTGGGCTGATGATCATTAGGTATCCCCCTCAGGTGCCTCTATGCTTGGTTGGAGTATGTACAGTTCCTCATGACACCCTATATTGTTAATGAGGGAGATAAATAATGTCAAAGGTTAAATTGTATACAGGGTGTTTCGTAATATGTCAGACGCAATTCGAGAGGTGATAGGGCTCCTCAAGAAAATAAAAAAAGTGTTGAAACTCGTAAGGATACACTGTTTCAGAAAAAAAAAAGCAAAAACTAAATTCAACTACAAAATTTGATGTAGATGTCCGAGGATGTCGGATAGTCCATTCAAGACATCTGTTCAGATTACTCTATAGTCATGATAAATATCATTCTGATGTGATTGTGGAACTATGCCAGTCACATAACAAATTACATTTTGCCACCACGATAAGCCATACAGGGTGAACATTAACCCTGTATCTCGCAAACTTTTGTTAATGGAAACTCTTGTATTTTCTTGAGACGCCCTATCACCCCTCTGAGTGCGTCCCACATATTACGAAACACCCTGTATAATTCATTTCCAAACTAGGGGTTTTTGAGCATAACCAATCATAATTTGCTACATACTCCAATGTATTTTCCAGAGGGCGCCACATGCATAAGCCACATGTTCTGTGGAATAAATGCACGTTCCCACTTTAATCCTGCAAAGGATATTAAACGTTGTATATAGAGATGATATAGGGTTTGCTTTTGTGCATTACCATTTAATTATAATTTGTTCATTTCGTGAAAAGTCCTGGTCCCATATTCCGGTCGCTTCCGCCTAATTAGGCCAGTGTGCCCTGAAAGAGAAAACGGAAGTCGACCATTCCGCCTTTTTGTGGGACGAAGTCTCTCGAGAGTCGTGGCTAGCTGGGCTCCAATTTAATTTGAGCAGAAATTCGCACCACCTTAATCTAGTTTTCGTCTAGTTAATCAGTCGCTGGCCGTTCTCTGGAGTGCTCTGCAAATTCCGCAATGCTAATCCATGATGTCATGGGCCTCAAGATGACCAGAATTCGAAAATAGCAAGGGTACGATAATGATGGAAATGAGTAGATGGTGTACAGGGTGTGCAAAATTGGGCGTTTTCACGGGCTATCTCAATAACAAAAGGAGTTATCGAAAAACCGATATACATGTTACGGGTATACATGTTACGGGTTGATATACTCATACGTTTCAGAGATACAGAGGGAAATTGAAAAAATTGCCAAATTCGTTTTTATTTCCTGAGTACTTTATGGTGTTGAACATTTTAGAAAGTTCATTCATATAGTATGACGCGAACAATCCCTTGGCATCATTACAAATTTTATACAGGGTTGCATTGAAAAGATACGGCAGCCAATTATATTTTTTCTTATGGAACTCCCCGTATATTTTGGCACAGTTAGATAGTCCCCTGCGTTCTAATTTCAATGGATTGTTCGCATCATACTATATGAATGAACTTTCGAAAATTCCCAATATTCCTCATCATAAAGCACTCATAAAATAAAAACGAAATCAATTTCCCTCTGTATCTCTGAAACGAATGAAGATATCAAAATTCCGAATGCGCTATTTCAGGTTTCTTCAAAATCGAACCCGTTACATGTATATCGGTTTTTCGAATGAAACTACAATATCATGGCTTCCTCCTATTAGGTCATATATGGAATATATAATTTGGATGTTGTTTTATTCAACCACAGGACTCTTGCAACATTTCAATAACTTGATTATAATTGGTGACTTGACAACCTTATTGATTCATGAGTGGGAATGAAAGATTATCCGACGTATCCCAGAACATGGCCAAATGGCGGTCATGACGGCACGTTTGAAATGAGGTCTGAAATTCAACAATTTCGAACAACGCATAGACACATTATATAAATGAAAAATGCGAAAGAAGTGTTGCAAAAATCAATTTAGGCTCCTAACGACCCAGTGGAGTAATTCAAGCCCATTGGAACCAAGGTTGGTAGAATTGATGATTATTTGTAGCGGAAGGTTACCTCGATCAGCCAAACGAAGTAAGGGGAATTGGTGATTCGTGACGTAATCCCATCAGAAATTCCATTTCGGAGTCATGGGAATCTCTATTCTACAACTGTCTTCAAGTATATTCACCTATTCAGATGTAATCTAAAATTATACATACATATCAATGATCCCAACATGAATGTGGATGTGATTACGTCACGAATTACTACTTCACCTCATCGCGTTTTCTGATCGAGGCACCTTCCTCTACGAATAATCATCAATTCTAGCAACCTTGATTGGAAAGATGTATGGGGTGGGGTGTTTCACGAGTCTCCAGCTACTTAATCGGAAATGGGCTTATACCAATTCCAAAAGTGAAATATTTACAGGAAAAAAACCTGCCAGTACTCCTAGGCTACACCAATCAGAGGAGTGAGCATCTTTCAGGCTAGACTCTTGATAGTAATCTCAGTGTATTTGATAGAAAATAGCCCCACGTTCGTATAACAAGAATGAGAATTGAGGCTTTGAACATGTCTCTTAGTACACCGAGTAGATCTAACGAAAAACTGAAGAGTTTCGGCATTATATGAGTCCTATTAGAATAATTGTGTTCGCGCTAGAAAGTGGTGATAATCCTTAGAAGAAATCCTAGGAAAAATGATTGACGAAACTGAATCTGCGCGTTACAGCTATAAGTAGATGGGAAGACTTCAACCAGAGCCACAGCCGTCTTCAACTATCGAGCTGATGGGGAACGACCTATTCATACATTCTATTGCCTCTCTCAAAATTCAAAATTCGAATTTTGCGTTGGAATTTTGTATGTAGAGTCAAAATCGATTTCTGAGCAACTTTTTGAAATAACTCTTTTCGGTATCTATAACCAGAAGCAAAATGTCCTCTTCGCGGGATCGTAGTAGGCTTGGTTTAAGGCTGTTACTCTGATTGAGTACTGCGAAATTTGCGGCACATGAAGGTCTACATCTGTACCAAAAATCAAATATCTGCTTCCATAAAATACTGAAATACAAGGGTGTCTCCATCTTAAGTGTGTCACACTGTGTATAAATTATCTGTCCTCAACACAAATGCCAACAGTTTTGTGAGTCATCAGGTAATCCTACGAGTATTTCTCTTAATTATCACACTCCATTAGTAGACTATTTTTTTGGAACTTTCCATTCATTATTATAGGGTTGGGCACTTTTCACCACCCCTTTTTTGTACGACTTGTCACATGATAGTTTTGGGTCATTATGAATAAACCCTCCCAAATACGAGGCTTCACGATATTATTTACTACTAGTTGAATCGACGTAGAATTCCACGGAAACGTTGATTATTGATCCTCCGGTTCACAGTAAAATTTCTTGCCAGAGTTGGTTCATTGATAAGCCTGATGATCGCTCTCTTGTGACCCGAATCCAGCAATCTCAAGTAAGTGGAGTTTTGATTTGAAAACCAGAACAATACTCATATTCAAATTTGAGATTTGTAGAGTGTCATTTTCTCCTAGATTGATCCCAATTCCATTTGAATAGATTGAATAGCATCACCGTGTATACAGGGTTTAATTTAATTGATGGCTGAAAATATAGGATATGGTTAGCTCATTTCAAGACGAATAGTTCATATGATTATATTTCATAAACCTCTTAACCTTCGACCTATGAGGTGTTCACATTTAATTTTCTCTTTATTGGTCAAAGAAACTGCCATAATGTAAAGAACTGTCACTTTTATGAATACTTGTCAAAATAAGATCGCAACGTAATCGATCAACTGTCATTATTTCATTTTACGCGAGAACGGTTCGTCAGACGACAAAAATCAGGTCAAATTGTGGCGAAAAAAATGAGGATTTCAATTGTTACAGTTAAATTTTCAACATAGTTATCTTGTCTCATTTAGTATAAACTCACATCGAAATTATCACTACAGAGTAAGGTTAGAATTATTGTTTTCGATCATCAAGGGAAGAATGAATTATTTAGGTGAAGCATAAGTTAAAGACTCACCTGACTCTTGTTATTTACATCGATCGCACTAACCCTTCACTCTAATTGTCCGTTCATTTGGTTGCTGGATTAAAATTCGTAGAGTTATTCATTGTTTCTATTATCAATTTTTATTCCTTCATTAGTAATAAATCAATAAATCAATGTCACATGAGTGACGGATTGTGGACAGTTTTGACAATCGATTGTCATCGATTTCGGCATTCTCACCTTGGGAATTAGGTGCCTGAGTCAGGGGCGTATCTATGGATTTTCCTCTCATTATAAGTATAATTGACGAATTTTTCTCATTTAACACTCTACATTCTTCTGGAAGAGCTTGAGGGAGTTCAAACTCTAGTCTCTTAACCTCTTCGTAAGGATAATTACTTCAAATGTACTCAGAAAATCACCCATTATTTCATTTAGGACTGAGACGACTATGTTTTTCAATTTGGCGCGAAATGCTTCGTTTTGGTGGGAATAATTTCGGGGGACGATCGGCTAGGGGCTTCTGGTAAAGAGACTGAGGTGTGTAGATCTATGGTAGCCATTATTTTTTTGAGAGTGAAAATTGTTTTCGACATATTCCACTTAATTATTGTGGGTTCACATTTTCGAAAATATAGCCACTGGAGGACGATATTATCGTACGTTGCTGTAAAGGGAGTAGTTCCTGGAAATATCGTTTTGTTCCTCCTACGATTGATTCGGTTTAAGGCTGAAGGCACGCTGGATCAAAGCCTCTAGTACACTTTCAAAGCCACCTTACACCATCGTGAGTATTTCCTTTTTCATTGTTGTTACTTTTGTTTGTTTTTTTTATGTCCGTGATAATCAGTTGTCACATTCCAATTATCACACATTTCCCATATCCGTAGGGCTTTCAAGTACCGGGTTCAAGTACCCCTTCTCAAGCGTCCTAGAAGAATCTGGACTGCGTCAGTACCTCACATCAATTGAGGATATTCTCTTCTACCTGACCGGTATCTTTTGGATAGAAAAACCCCTTGTGGAAGAGTGGAAAATAAGGGTTTTACTAAGTGGCCAAATTCACCCTATGGGCAGCTTCGGACTTGTACAGCTAAGTGTATCTGGGGATTGGGTTTTCTCATTTATTATTAATTTTGTTGTTTGATGAGCGATAATCTCGGTTATAATAATTATTATTTTGTGTGCATTGCGTGTTTCCAATTATTATCTTAGTGCTTTCAAATAGGTAGCCTGAGGGCTGTATTATCAGACTGTAATTTACGACCAGGCGAACATTGATTCAAGGGAATTATGTATACAACTTAGGTAACCCAAGAGTGATCACCCTTGCGTTAAATCAACCAACCCATAATATGGTTATGTGTTAGGTAATTTATATCATAGTTCATAAACCAATACTTTGGTGGACACACAGTATTATCTGAATATTCCCTGCATCTTTGTAAAGTCCATCTCCTACTGTGAAGGTTTACAATATCTATTGTTAATTAATCCTTCGTAAAAAGTGAATTAAAGGGACAGAAATCCAACAATTATTGTATATAGATTTTTTTTTTCCAACTATACAGAGAACCCACGGAAGCCCGCTAGTCCGCCGTGTATTAGTTGTCACTATATGTTTATTCATTTTCCAGCAATCATAGGGCACAACTGTTGCACGTTAAATCAAAAATTCTTGTGGATCTGATCGAAAAGAATATTACCGCCTTTACCTAGCCCAAATGAGGTTTGTAAATTAATGCCCAGTATACTACGTAACACAATAATGATTTTTATTCTGGGAAAAATCAAGGGCGTACACTATTTTTTCCGAAAAATCTCGAGGATACCTTCCTTACGTACGCCACTGGTAGAGATATCAAAAAATCTTCTGCATTAAAAAATGCCTATTGGTGCTTAGTAGGTGCATGTCAAATTTCATGAAAATAACAAGAACGGTATTGAAGTTATGATAAAAAAACGATTTTTTTCTTAAAATTGTAACACCGTATAGGTAGAAATTTTTTTTTATGTTCTGGTTCCCACGAAAAGGGATATCCTGTATTGTTTTATGTTCATATGAACATAAATTTTATGTTCATATAAACTTTTCTTCTCAGAGTGAGCTAAGGAACCATATTCGCGAAAATCACGCTCAAGATGACGCTATTAAACGTCAAATCAACGTCAAATTTCAAACTGAGTATGAACAACAAAAACATTGCCGTATGTATCCATTGCAAATTGGTGATTTTGAAATCATTTTGCATTATATTAAATAATAAGTTGACTTCGTGAAATCTTCATAATTGACGTCCAAGGTTTCCAGTATGGAAAAAATAACTTTTTGTGCAGACAAAGTGTCATTTTGATATGAACAATGGTAATATTCATCATATCACATTACAATTCCACTATATTTTCAAACGTCATAAGGAATGGTCGGAAGGGTCCACTCAGCACTTGCATGGATTGGAATGGAACCATAAGAAATCAGCTATCACAACAATATGGTATATGTATGCAGACATAATTGAATTCATCAAGAAATATCACTGGCTGTTAGGAATGTGAATTGAATTCTAGTGAAGGGGTTGCAAAGGAAGATATGGTTGGAGAGACTGCGAAGAATGAACAATATCATCGATTTACATGAACAAGGATCCCCAGCAATTGAGGACTTGAAGTTATTTTCAGAATCGAATCATTGCAACCAACATTCATATAATGATTCAAATTGTGCTTTATAAAATGTATATTATTCAGGTACTGGTTTATTCATTGTAAATAATAAAAGTTCATGCAATAATTCGAGTTCTTTCATTAGGAAAAATGAGGTTCTGGAATATGCACTTCAACAAATAAATAATTTCCAAATGAAACACATTATCATGAAACTCAAAACAATGGTCGCCATATTTGTTGTCATTGTTGTTCATACTCGCAAGATTTGTAAGTTTAGCCACCAGAAGCCGCACACTTCGTGATTCTCGCGTATACTTTATTTTTAGCCATCAATTAAATTACACCCTGTATATGTTGTAGGTCAAATCACTGGTATACTTTTCAGTCAAAATATGTCTAATCTGAAATTCAACGATGTAAAATTATGCACCCATTATATAATGGTCTATTCGAAGTCGCTCGTATGGAAACAGCTAATTTATGATAAATAGTGTCACTTTCACATTCTTGCAACTGATGTCAATTGGAATTCCACGTGCATTATAGGAATGCAAACCTCAATGACCTGAATAAATGCCATCATTCTAAATTATTTTTAATTTCAGATGCATTTTCAGAATGAACACTTACAATGGTCGTCCGATTGGTGCGTATTATTTTCAGATTCCGTTGAAATGCACTGAATATCACACAAAAAGAATTTCTTCTGCATTGTCTCTATAGTAGATGATTTGTATATATAACGGAGATGATAATTCTTCTTTCGAAACAATAATTTATTCAACAAGATTTTTGAGAGAAGACGGATGGATGAAGGCTTACCTTAAAATGAGAATGAAATTCATTCAGAAAATGAAAAAAAAAATCATTTATTCGAGTCAAAATTTCGTCTATATATACCTCGATATATACTGACATTGGGTAAATTAATATTCTTGATTCGAGTCTATGAATTATTCGTAACGATTTCCTAGTTCAACATAATTATTTTGTCACAATATTTATTATCTTTTTTTTAAAGCTTGGAGCTCAAAGGAAAAGGGTGTTTGATCCACCCATAAAGACTCATCCTCAATTTGAATAAGTCTCTGTAGGTCTATACCTCAGTAGTTACTTACCAAGATGTACTTTCATCTGATGGATCTGATTTTAGAATTTTTCGAACGGAGTACATGATTACAGATATGGATACCACCAGAAATAATGATCCGAAAAATTTGGTTGGTTACGAATAATACTTGCGACTTTGCGACGCAGGCGAAAACATTTTTTCGTTTGGGGTCAGATATGCCTCTAAAATGGAAGTTACGTTTTTAGCTGGATGGGCAGTTGCACGTTCTGATGAATTCCATCCAATATTGGACGCTTTTTTAGTTCATTAATTATGCAAATCGAGATAAAAATGAACAAAATCAATACAGTTGCAGAGAGTCTGAACAGGTTCTACAAATTGAGTGATTGCATGTAATTTATTTCGTTACAGATAAAATCGAACCCTCGATCAAACCAATAATTGATATTTTTGCTTCCTATGTGCTTCCAAGAAGGTACTATACTATGTATCCCATAGTATATACTTCCTCGTCTTTATTCTACGAGCAGCTCAATTATTTAACATTTCAATAAAAATAATTGTTAGAACCAAATATATGATGATTATTATATATATCTTGTTGAGCTAAAAACACCTTACCTATTTGGTATACTTACACTTTCTGATGGGAAAACATTAATTTACGTTTTCCTGTCTTTCAAAATCCGTTCATTAGTTCCTGATAATCGATGTATTTTTTTTTTGGTACTGAATCATAATTCGGTGGGCTGGTGGATCCCCCAAGCACCACCCTCTAACTCAGCTCGTTTATGCTCCGTTCATTCAATTACAGTCACTAACCACGAGGCGATATTTTTCTCTAATTTGTCGCTTTTCTTTCTCATATATTTCTTATTTCATCTACTTCATTGAATCCCGTATTTTCAGTAATGCGATAAATTCTTTCGGGAGAAATGTCTGTGGCATGAGTTTTTGAAAATATGACTGAGTACAATCCAATCCCTACTGTTCTCGTGGCTTATGAGAAGCCGAAATTGATGAATTAAATTTTATTGAAAACCCATTTTGATGAAATTGGTAATTGAATCCATCAGATGGAGATTTTCATTTTATTCATCTTACGCAGTTGATTCATCAACTGGTATCTACTTAATATTGATAACATGGGAAATATTGCAAAGACATGAGATAATCAATATTGGAATTTTTTATGAAGGACTTAAAAATGGCGAAGGTGTTGGTGTATTCACCAAATTTGAGAAATTGGAAATTGTACCGAAAAGTGTCCTCATTTAGCATTGAATTAAAGTTGCCAATAACATTCAGATGGCTGTGGACACATACAAGAGAAATGCCATGGAAACAAAATATGTCCGATCCATCTCGAAAGCTGCTTTACAAAAACTGGGATTTTTATTCCTTGCGAAAATCTACTTTACACCTCAACCTTCTCATGATTAGATATATAAGGCCAATTTCAGAATACTGTCCTCACAATCATATAGGGTTCAGCAACCAAACATACGCTGATGCTCTTATATTCCATCCAGAGAAGAGCCATCCGCCTGGTGGGTGATGCCACACCCACTAATACTTTGACTCCATTAGAACTTCGTGAGAAACGTCGGCGAACTTCCACTTTTTGATATACAGGGTGGTTCTTAAGTTCGTGTAGAAAATTCAGGAGCATGTTGCTGACGTCTAAATAAGAAAAAAAGTTCCGCCCGAAATGCCCGAAAGTAATCCGTTTCTGAGATACAGAGTGTCAAAGTTGAACTCTTATTTTTTATTATTAAATTTCAACATAATTGTGATATTGAGATGAAATTTGGTATCTAGGGATATTTTTCAATGACAATATCAAATTTTATGTTAGTTTGTCTCTTTCGTGGGGGTGGCGCCACCTACATGTGTCTGAGTCTTTAACTTTTTTGTGCGTACCTGTATAACGTTTTATAGTAGAAAAATGGATTTCTAAAACTTCTAGAAATAGCTTCTGGCCCAAAACAGAAAGTTTTTGGGATGCACTTTCAGCAATTGATCTCACGTGATTTTCCCAAGAAAGGTTATTGCTTATAGTAATACCAAGTATCGAAATGGATGTCTTGAAAGTTATGGTTACTCCTGACAAGCTATGGTTCGACACAGTGAGATCGGCTTTTCTATAGAGAAAATGCATGCTTGTACTTTGTTTGCATCGAAAACTACCAAGTTATTGGATCCCCATTCGAGAATTGTTGCCAAGTCCATATTCATGTTGTCAAAATTTCTGCCTCGTTCGTTTCTGATTTGCCTGTATGGAGGGTACTATCATTCGCGAAGCTGTGTACTGAACATGAAGTTGCTTCCAACAAATCGTTGATATGGAGTAGAAATAGTGTTGGTGCTAGAACTGATCCTTGCGGAACACCAGCATGTATGATAAGAGAGTCAGATGAAACTCCGTCGACCCCTACATGGAGAGACCTGTTTGAGAGAAAACTAGCAAGCAGAGAACATAGCTGGGGAGGCAAGCCATAAGATGGAAGCTTGGCGAGGAGTCTGTGGTGCCAGACTCGATCGAATGCCTTGGAGATAACAAGTGCCACGGCTAAGGTTTCACCATATTTCTCAATAGATTGCTGCCATATATGTGGGACGTAAGCGAGCAGGTCACCAGTTGATCTCTGTTCTATGTTCCAGGTATTTCATGAGCACGATGTTGATAGCTTCCTCCTTGATCTTTGAAATATTGGATAGTAGTGCGATCGGTCTGTAGTTGCTACGTAGGGTCTTTTTGCCTTTTTTAGGGACTGGTTGTACTCTTGCAATTTTCCAGTTGGACAGGAATATCCCCAATTTGTAAAAGTAGTTGAACAACTTGCAGAAAACAGGTGTTAGGTCGAAAGCACATTTCTTGAGAACAATCGGTAGGATTCCGTCGGAGCCACAAACTTTGTGGGTGTTGAGACCGAATAAAATCTTCGCCATATTGGCGAAGGGTGATCTCGGGCATATGACTGTCGATTGACGTTATATTCAGAGGTTGTTTTCCCTATGAATCCAGAGTGGAATTTCCAGCAAATAAATGCGCAAAAATGTTGGCTTTTTCCTGGGCAGTATTCTACTCTTGTCTTTTTTTTTTCACCTCTTGGAGCGCACGAATGGAAATTCCTATAATAATAGTGGAACATCGTGCGCACCTAGGGAGGAATGGGAGAGAAGTTAGTAGTTGGAATATTTTTTGAACTTTTGGATGAAGTTCTTGCGAATACTTTCAACATTGGCAAAGAATTCCAAAGCTTCACCGTTCTCTATATAGACGAACGAGGTTTGGTAGTGTTGTCGATATACTAATTTGAACTGCAGAGATGACTGGGCATAACAATCTGTCGTCTGATTTGATGAAAATACAAATCGAAAAACCTACAATAATGAGTCACCCTCTACATATTATTTTTTTGTTACAGCAAGACTGTCCTAATGGCCGACTGACACCTGCCAAATTCGTAGACATGTACAAGATGTTCTTTCCATCGGGAAACGCAGAGGAGTTCTGTGACCACGTATTTAGAACTTTCGATATGGACAAAAATGGCTACATAGATTTCAAAGTAAGTGTTTTGTCAATGTATATACAAGGTTAGTCAGAATAAGACCGGCAAATGATTCTTCGGAACCGATTTCGGAATCCTCGCAGGAAAATAATTGAAACTCGGTGTACTATTCCAGATTAATCAATGAAATCACATGTAGTTTTCCTTTCTGAATTTCGTCGAGCAGTGGCCAGGTCGTATGTCGCTACATTTTCCTTCATATTTTTTCTTAGATATATTAAATGTCAAATCATTTCGTGACATCAGTTAGACTTATTGATACTCAACCAAAAAGGAATAATATTTCACATGCCTAAAGCTGTGGCAAGTTTGTGGTTTGACCGGGCACATACGTTCAGTATGAAGTCTGACCATCAGTCTGGCCAACCAGCTGTTTGGTAATATCGGTCGCGTTTCAATACTTCCCATGTTGAATTTTTAAGTGTGTGGAAAAAAACAGGCATAGTTTTCCATTTGTAATGCAGACAGACGTGTTTGAAAACAAAATTCACTGCCCATATGAATACATATTTTGAAGAATTCTGGGAATGTTGGGGAATAGTCAATAATATTCAGTCGCATGAATTTTTCCAGAACCTCCAGATGGTCGTTAGAATCATGATTCACGAATTTCAATATTCATATTCACTCAGAGAAAAAACAGTACAACACAAAGTCGGTCGACCACAAAAAATATATTAACGAATCAATAGTTTGTGACTAGTTTCGGCTCAACAGCCATCTTCGGACACATAAAATACCTAAGAAGACATGTTTTACTAAAAACTAGGTCAAACACGGAGAATCAGGCAGGTAATTAACTATATTATTCTTCAAATCGAGTAAGTGGCCAAAAGATCAAATCAATAATGCAATCACTGGTGTTGATTCAACTCTTGTTGAGTGAATTTCGATTCATAATTTCAAATTTCAATTCATAATCCTACAGTTGTTAAATTGCATCATTGATCTGTTCTTTATTCATTTTTAGTTAAACATAATTATCTCCACATGTCTTCTTAGGTATTTTATGTGCCTGGAGATGGCCGTTGAGCCGAAACTAGTCACAAACAATTGATTTGTTTATATCATTTTTTGTGTTCGACCGACTTTGTGATGTACTGTTTTTTCTTTAAAAAAAATTTGGACCACTTTGAGACTTTGAGAAGGATGGATGGTTTCCATGACTTATTTACATATACAATTATTTTGTTTCCACGCCCTTCTTTATTTCATTAAGCTCGACAGTAATTTCATTCACATTGGTGTATGTATTACAACTGTAAATATTTACAATCTGAAAAATTAGCTGTGTTTCGGTTTTTTTCAACTGACATTCTGAATGAATTTTCGTGATATATCATTGGTAAATTGCGAGGTGAATTGTATAATCCATATAAATCAAACTTTACCTTGTGGCTTGAGAGTCGACAAATAGAATCAATATTAATTGTATTACTACTGCAAACACCTCTTCCACAGTGTTCGCAATTGATTGGAAATAGGTGTTAAGGGAAATCAAATTAGTTGGAAGTTACGGCGTTACGACCGTATGGCAGCGGTAAAAAAAAACTAGGGTACGAATCGATTGCTTTTTGGGATGGACCGAGCGAACAAAATGAATGAGGAGTAACCCAGGACTCGGGAGTAACCATCATGTTTATACGTCCATGGGAGTAACCAACGAATTGGGTTGTCAACTGGTCTTCATCTATTTACTCTCAAACATATTTGAGATCATTCACAGATTATACAGTAAGAAATCTCTGGACGGCGCCGGATTCGGAAAATACAGGCCCCTATAGGCTCCACCTGTGGTTCGGGCCCTGAGTTCGTAAAGCATCGGTATAGAATAATCCCCCCCCTCCCCAATAAAAGAATGAGGCCGGCGGACCTCGCCCGGAAAATTTTGGAAAATTAGGTGCAAAGAGGGAACTTTTACCTCGTTCATTTATGAAACAGGTTATTTTCGGTATAAATAAGCCTCAATAGTAAACATAACTTACAACTTGATGTAGTCAGATGCTAATGAAATGTCGCACATTGGCGGTATAGTAGGTACTCCTGGTCACTTCTGAAATATGAACGCCATCCAACTGAGAGTTGTATCAAATGAGCTTGGTCCTGCTATTGCCAGAAACACGTATTTTTTTCTCATAGAGTGTCATATCAGGTACGGCATAGCCTTCTGGGGTTTTTGTAGCCAAAATTTGTTGAATTCTGTCTTTATTCACAGGAGAGACCGATTCGCTATTTGTGTCGGGCTGAAGCAAGGGACCATTGTAGACCACTTTATATCAGTCAACAAATTCTCACTCTCACCTGCCTCTTTATTTTGGAAACAGTCTGTTTGATCCACACCAGAGATCATTCATCGAACAAAAACCCGGTGAATCATATTATATCCACAAGAAATAACAGTCACCTGTCTCTGCCAATACCGAAGATGACTCGAACAAAAAATTCGATTATATATGAGAGCAAAAAAATCTACAATCACTTGCCAGAACAATTCGAAAGAACTGGCTGCATAAAAAAATTCAGAAAGGAGGTTAAAAAATTCCTTATTCAAAAAGCGTACTATGACCTGCAGGAATATTACAACGAAAAGTTTTGAAGTCATGTATAATTTATTTCTATAATTTATTTCTTGATTTTTCAACTATTATGTTAGGTACCTAGTTGACGTTGTATGTGATATAAATTTTTTGCTTTTAGGGCTTTTTTGTAGTTGTTTTATACCCTTGTATTTGTGTTATTTATTAACTATATTTTATGTTCATATCTGTTATATCTTTGTACAAATAATTGGACATAGTGGATCTATCCACTTGCTAGTTTTACGCTTTGTCAATAAGAAGGATGTTTCTTGGACAATAAAGCTCAGTTTTGATTGATTGATTGATTGAGACATGTTCTTTGCATTTGAATGTACATTCTTAAGTCAACCAGAAAAGTCAATATTAACTGCTTCATCTTTCTTTTTAAGATCATAAGTATTTCTTGAATGAATATTTTTTTAAATATTAAATGTACTGCGAATCACGTTCATTTCAGTCATTCTCACTGATTGGTTTCCGTCTAAGCTTCCCCATAATGAAGGCGTTCATGGTATTCTATGCAAGGCCAAAACGTTTAGCCTGTCTTCCGAAATAGAGGTCCGGAGCCTGTTCTTGATCAGCTTATATTCACATATCACAAATTCACTATAATCCTGTTCCTTTGTACGTTCACAATCATGATATATAGTATCAAGTATATGCACGTAGAACGTACTGTCTACGATAATAAAACAATTCCAGTGACATTATTTTGTATTTTTTAGTGGTGCGGGCCCCTAGGCGCGCGTTTATGTCGCCTATGCTTAAATCCGCCCCTGTTTCTGGGTGTAATTTCAATCGAGTAGATTTCAGAATCAACTCTGATTGATTTTTTTTTTTTTCGAAGTGATTAATCGAAAAAAATACTGTGGAGGCACTTACTGTTAGGGCCGATAGTGATTCGTCATTTCAATTATGGGATTTTTCAAGAAATTTTCTGTAAACTTGTTTCCACATGGAATATTTGTTGCGCCCTGACAAATTGAATTCGTGCAAGCACCAATTATCAGTCAATAAGTGTGTTTTCACACCAGTAAAATATCCGAAAATGTTCGTTTATCACAATAGTATCAGTAAATCAAAAACACAACAGATACAGTTTCTTTGAGATTCGAATGATACGATTCAGCATAAAAAAACACTTTGGTGTTGAATAACACAAACGGATCAAATTAGCTATTAGCTACTCTAGTGTAGTTATTGAGTGCATCAGATAAGAACAAATCACACCCTATGATGGTGCAAAAATATCAGTGTTAATAAATTTTCACTAAAACAATCATAACCCCAGGGTGTTATTTTTTTTTTCACGGGTGATTCAGGTTTTGAGTTGCAAACTGAGATGGGTGATAGATCTCATCATTTTAATAAAAAAAGTTTATGTAAACAAGGGGTCAAAAGTTTATTTTTTTTATCACTTGAAATATCTCGCTTACTTCTAGAAATATCAATTCCAAATTGGGTGAGGTCGATAATCTCTAGAAGATCATCATTTCAAGCATTGTTATGATCTTCGAAATCTACAGGGTGATACATTTTTATGGGTGGAGGCTTCTTTACCCCCACAAACTTTTTCATAGTACACCTTTGACATCTTCCAGTTACCAAATAGGGTGGATCGTTCAATTAAAATGCTTCTTTTGCTCTTCAATTCTTTTCTAGAAACGAACCGTTTGTAGAAGTATACTTTTCATATACATTTCAATACTGAACATTTTTCATGCTCTCTTTTTGAATGTTCAACAGATATAATTCAATGTTCGACGTGGCAAATAGCTAGGAAAGTAGTTGTTTTCTGTTGAATATTCAGAATTATATTATGTACATATCTTTATATGAAGGAGAACGCAAATTCTCTACTTCAAGGGATTTTGTTTTCAAATTCTTATCGTGTATGTTCAATAGATGTAATTCAATGTTCGTCGTGGCATATAGCCAGGAAAGTAGCTGTTCTCTGTTGAATAAACCGAGAAAGAATTGATATTTTCATCACATAGAAAATGCGAATTCTCAAAATATTTCTTTATATATACATCCAGTTTTTTTATGTTCATAATTATATCTGAGAATATTCCTTTTCAACAGTTTTAATGTCAGGAAATTTTTCGTGAAGAATGGATAATAATAATTCGAGAGTCGAATGATATCTTACCAAACTCATAGACAGACATATCACCAAGAAAATATTCCAATTCGAAATCATCAACCTGATTGCTAAATAATCGAAAGTGTTTCCAGTCATCACATCACTCTTCAAGATCATGAAGAAGGAAATCATGTGTGTGAATAATTGATCATCCAGAGATAGAGATACGATCAAAGAGCTTTAACTTGGCACACATTGCCATGTTGATTTACAAATACAAATTGGAGCATATATAGAACTCTGGAAATCATGCTGTATTGATAGGTGAATTAGCCTCAACTGGTTTTAATTTTCTATGGTTCACAGAAATGAAATGCAAATACAAAAATTAACGGAACATAGTGTAATCAATCAATCAGAATAAAAAACCAATTCGAGATATGCATGATATCAAACGCGAGGATATAATATGAGAAAATCAGAAGAACATTTTTTGGGCGGAATGGAATCACTCCAAATTCGATGCAAGTTTGAAATATTATTTTTCCATGTTTCCGTTTTTCGATTTATGATTCTGTGAAAACAATAAAATGAGCTTCTGGAATCTGATAACTGAATTGAAATCGGTTAATTTTTTTGGAAGCTATAATCTTACGAATTTGAGCGAAAATGTCAGGTGTCCCACTTCAATAGGCGAGTGGACTTTTTTTATTCCTTAAATAGAATTATCACTCAAATACCTTCCAATTTCATATGCTTTCAGAATTCTTCGGTCGATCTTCAGGTGCTAAAATCATCAATAATGCCATGGTACACTGAGGAAAATTTCTATAAACCATAGTCAGAAATCGAATTACCCCAGCAAGAAACTCTAATAACATAAGGGACAAGCGAGTTATCACTTATAATAATAATAATAATAATAATAATAATAATCTTCATTTTCCTTTGAGACAAAGTTACAAAATTTGTATAGGAATCGTCAAGATTGATTATCAAGTCGACTTTGCTGATTATAACCCACCTGCGATTATTAGATATAGAACCTTGCTATCACTAGCGAGTGTATCTGTATGATGCTATTAGACGATATTTCTGTAGTAGGTTACAGTAGGTATCTGACTTTGCTACCGCTAGTGAGTGCATCTAATAATGGGAGTAGGGCAATGTTATAATCGTAGGAAGGGAACTTTGCTACTCTTGTTGGGTGATCATATAGATAGTTGCATGACCTTCTTACTGTATAGTTATTCAGTTATTTTCCAGGATTGTTGTCATCAAGAAAGGTGAAATTTTGACTGATATCCACTTTCACTTCCCATAATTTCCACCCTGATGTTTGGTATGAATAGCAATTTATTAATTCCTTAAGAAAATTTCGGACCAATGATCTTTGAAATTCAATAGATCAATTGATTCATGCACCCTCAGGAAAAACCATAGGGTTTTTGGAGTAATTGATGAAAACAATTTTCTGAAACCTTCTGAAACCATTGTATTTCGAAAACTAGGCAAGTTATTACAGATGCGTACAGAGAAACAAAATATTAGCAGTAAAATCATTCAAATAATTTCATCACCTGGACATTTTTGCTCACAATAAGTTTTTAGACCAGATTCTATAGAGAAGCTCTGAAACATATTTGATCATTTTGAAGTTTCATGATACCAAAGAGAGGAAAATGTTATTGAATGTAAAATATTTGAATTTCAGACGAAATACCTCGAAAAAACTCACATCCATCATTCCATCAATCCTGGTATAATAACTGAAGCACTCAGATCTACGAAAGCACTGAAAGGGACACTGAAGATTTTTTTCTTTGTTTGAAAATGTTTCCATTTTATATTTGAATTCAGATTCAGATTCTGAATAATGAATTGAATTCAAGAGGGGAAGTATTCGTAACTGTCGTGTCGTCGAGATTGTCGTCCTGTACATTGGTTTGCATCAAGAGCCCAACTGTGAATGATTGATCAAGCAAGATGTCTGACAAATGTTTACATTGAGGAGGACAAAGCAGCGAAATATCGAATAACGATATAGGCGCTAAATAACCCCAAGTTGGTTCGTCAAATATTATTTTCGTGGCAGACTGACAGTTGTATTATTGGAAGTGAGTGCAGTTCTATGCGATGAACCTCGCAGCCACAAGCGTATAAATCACTAGTAGTAGTTCAGCTAGACGATTATAAAAAAAAATCATGCTGTCCCAGATTGGCTGCTGATAGCGACAGCAGTATACCTTCCTGTGGCAGGAAATTCACTTCCAGCAAAGTCGTTATTGCTATCATAAAATTTCAAGGTGCTGCTTCTATTCGAAAATGAATAACGGTAATATGATTTCTTGTAATGGTAGCAAGAAATATCTCAGCAAAAACTCTAATAGCACAAATTTCCTCAGTGTAATTTTCGAACGGCTAGAAATTTACCGCGATTAAAAACTGACGTCACGAATTTGCAAGTAGGGAGAGACCATAGCACAGTTGCCATATGTTGAAATGCGATTGGGAACTTTGGAAATATTAGTTATTTAATAATTCATAAATTCTCAATTGAGTATTGCTAATATTCCTAATTAGCTATAAAAGTTCAATTATCTCAAGATTTTCCCTTACGATATGTGGCTTATTGCCACACTAGAGGAGATTTGAATCGGTGAACGTGACAGTTCTCAGCATTCAGCACAATGTTGCCAACTCTCAACATTCACATATTTTGTTATGGAGAATAAGAAATATTTGGACATGCTGGTTGCTCGAAAAAGTCAAGAAAGAACTATAATCGGGTCGATTCTGTTTGCAAATAGTAATATGGTTGTAGAGCAAGATTCGAAAAAGTGGAATTCTAATCATCGATATTTTTAGCAATATGATCTGTCAATTTCAATGACATCTGGTCAGCTTTCTTGCTATCTCGGCAACATCAATTTTGTGCATGCTATCTTATAACAAGGTAGTGGATTCTTCGTTTTTGCACTACAAATTCTTCCAACTGTATGAAAATTCAGAAAATAGTGGATTAAAAACATGAGAGTTCAGTTGTGTCACTGACTACTCGAAAACCTTTCCTCAAAGTTTCGATTCGTAGAAGACTTATTGAAAAACTTAGAATGATGATTACAAACAAATAGGATAGGTTCACCATACTGTGACCAACTAGGTACTTGAAAACATTTTCTTGAAGTTCCAATTTGTAGAGAAAATATGAGACTACAATTTCGGCATATTAAGAACCAGAAAAAAACATTTCAGTTGCCTGATGGATAGTTTATCAAGCTATTTTGCTAGAATATTAAAAAAAATCACGATTATTTTCATCCGGCTTTTAGTTGTTTCTCATTTCGGGGACATGATTGATTACTTGCACCAGTCGCACAGACGACCAGATTCAGCAAATACAAAATCTCTGGGTTTGAACAATATAATTTTGTAAAATGTCAGTGCAGGACTAATTTGAGAGGTTAGATAATCATGAACTCTTCTTCTTCATGAAATAATGGCAAAATCGATACCTAACACTTGAACAATTAGTTGAAAACAGTGTTGTCAGCTCAAAAATTCTCAATTTTTCAACAATATTGCTATCACTTAAACTTATAACCAGTCTTGCAGTTACTCTGCAAACAGAATACAGAACTTCATAGCAATATTGTTATATGTTAGGATCATAACAATATTATTATCTTAGCAATGTTATAACAAGATCCGAACAGAATCGACCCGATTGTCATGAGTTCCTCCTATTATGTTTTATCCAACGACAGGACTCAAACATCTTTTTGATAACTTGATTATACTTGGTGACTTGCTTCATGAGTGGAAATGGAAGAATATGTGACCAATACCGAAACAGCATAAAAAGTGACGTCACCATTTATTCGACGTATCGCCAAATGGCGGCCATGACGTTACGTTTGAAATGAGCTCTGAAATTCGACGATTTTGAACAACGCATGGACTCATTATTTACATAAAAAAAGCGTGAAAAGTGTTGCAGAAATTAATTTAGTTTCCTAAAGACACAGTGGAGTAATTGAATGCCAATAATTCATTATCAGTTCACTAGCCCATTGCAGGGCATTGTAGAATTTCAACCCCTACATAGAACAGCTCTTTTTTCACTAGAACTTGAGATGCATCCAAGTGAAAACATATTTCAATCGCCAGATATATCTCAGTTTTTCGTTATTATACTTCGTTTACAATTAATTAATCCTAGCGTATCCTCCAACCGTAAGAGGCAACTCGATTCTGAATCGGCTTTGTTCTATTCCCCCTTGATCTTCTTAACCTCGGCGGGGGTTGAAATCTAATTTATTCCGGGTACGGGTTTTCCGTTCCAACGGAGTTTTTTTAGGAAATGGCACGGCTCTTGATATTACTGCAATGAAATTATGTAGAAAGCGGCTATGCTCGAATTTTCCCGTATATTCCATTTTCTGGGCTAGACTTGAAGCCTTTTAATATGGTGCCCTGTAAATTACAAAGACAATACATAGCTGACAAGAACCCGTGAATATGAGATTGTCTTATCTATCTACTGGGTGAGTCATGACTAACCAGCCATACCCTAACGACGGATGAACGAAGTCAAGGTGAGTTGATATATATACACCCACCGGCAAAATAAACCGGCCACCAAAAAATTTAGTCAAGTTGATCGCCCTGTAACTTCTTTAGTTCTTGTCGGATTTTGGTGAAATTTTGATCAAATCGTAGATTCATGTTCCGAAATGTTAACCTGAATATGAATTCCCAAGAAAGCTGATAGCTTGGTCATTATACAGGGAAAAACAAGAGTTACTCATTTACCCATAACTTCTTAACGCCCTGTGGCTGAAATGAGTGGTTGAACTCCTCTTCATTATGTCTTGAATTGAAGAGTATTCTTTTCTCATCACAATAGTTTTTGATTCACGTCGATATCTCATTTTTTAGAAAAGATACAAGGGTTTTAAGAAAGTATGGAGTTATTCAAGTTTTATTAACAATCATCAGAACGTACATAAACTTATCGATCGACAACTTGACAAAAACATCTCAAAATCAATATGGCTCATTTCCACATTGTTTTCTTGGTATACTTTTCTTCGAAAATTGCTGTCAATCAACACTTGACTTCTACCGGCAGAAGAATACTGGTCACCCTCGATTATTTAAAATAAAATAGCAGGTTTGGACAATTGTCTGGAGTGATTTTGACAGTTAATCAATAATACAAATCAGCACCCTTTGTTTTAGTTCGTGATTCACGGTGGCATGTCATTATTGTTGTTAAAAAGAAAAACAAGAGTTTTGGGGTAATAATAATGGCGTAAACTGTTGCGGATGTTGCTCAAGTAGTAGCATTGCCAGAGACTCTTCAAGAGCTACGATTCGCCCTTCAAGAAGAATTTGAGGCAATTCCTCAAGACTGCTTGAGAAATCTGATCAACTAGATGCCACGGCGATTAAATGCTGTAATTCAAGCTCGAGGAGGACATACTCGGTAAAATAGCAGGTTTGGACAATTGTCTGGAGTGATTTTGACAGTTAATCAATAATACAAATCAGCACCCTTTGTTTTAGTTCGTGATTCACGGTGGCATGTCATTATTTTTGTTAAAAAGAAAAACAAGAGTTTTGGGGTAATAATAATGGCGTAAACTGTTGCGGATGTTGCTCAAGTAGTAGCATTGCCAGAGACTCTTCAAGAGCTACGATTCGCCCTTCAAGAAGAATTTGAGGCAATTCCTCAAGACTGCTTGAGAAATCTGATCAACTAGATGCCACGGCGATTAAATGCTGTAATTCAAGCTCGAGGAGGACATACTCGGTATTGAATACATCTAGGAGATCTACTTTTCGTTTGTTTTTTGTAATTAAGGTTTATTGTGTGTAACTTGAATAACTCCATTCTTTCTTAAAACCCTCGTATCTTTTCTAAAAAATGAGATATCGACGTGAATCAAAAACTATTGTGATGAGAAAAAAATACTCCTCAATCCAAGACATATAATAAAGAGGAGTTCAACCACTCACTTCAGCCACAGGGCGTAAGAAGTTATGGGTAAATAAGCAACTCTTGTTTTTCCCTGTAAAATGACCAAGCTATCAGCTTTTTTGAGAATTCATATTCAGGTTAACATTCCGGAACATAAATCTACGATTTGATCAAAATTTCAATAAAATCCGACAAAAACTAAAGAAGTTACAGGGCGAACAACTTGACTAAATTTTTTGGTGGCCGGTTTTTTTTGCCGGTGAGTGTATGTGAAAAATATGTTTTGCCTATTCGTAACAGAAATACAGGGCATTATTTGTATATTCGGAGCGAAACTTCGATGAACGATATTTCAGCAACGTCTCTATGTTATTGCCTGAAATTCATCAGCAACTTACCTCTACAGACACTCCATAACATGGCCTACTATGGAAATAAAATTCCTGAGCCGGACTGGGGAAATTCATTTTCTTTATAAATGTCATAATTTCGACTTTCTGGATCGTAGTTTTGGAGAACTCGCATCAGAATCAGGAAGATCAGGAAAAACACTACAAGTGTAGCTTTTCATTTTGTACGGCACACCTCGACTAAATCGTTCAAAAAATATCGAACAAAATACCGATGAACGTTTCCATGATTTCGCACGGGCATATTGCAGTCAAATCGTTCGACAACTCCATTCAAATCCATGTCTTGCATATAGGTGTAGGTATCATAAGATTTGGAAAGAGGCTCTATTCGATAAACAAATCCAGGACCTGACTCGATTTTTTTTAAAGAGACCTTTGAAATATGAACATGAATAATTTCCGAATGAAATCTGCTTGTAAATGTGGAAACATTGTACTCAATATGAGGAATTATCGCTTATCTGAAAGATTTTTATCCGAATCAGATATACGTGCCTACTCATACTACATTGAGGAACTTTCGAAGAACTATTGAATATAATCTCATCGCATGTGAACTCTCTCGATCAGCGAATTGAATTATGAGTTTGGTGTTTTCACGATTCAGAAAGTACTAAAAAAGAAGGCTGTGATGAATGTAAGAAAATGGATTGAAAGAGGTATTCCATTTCAACTGGATGGGGCACCTCCACATTACTCAATGCAAGTTAGAGAATAACTAGACACCCAATTCTCTAATCACTGAATAGGTCGTGGTGGCCCTCATTCTTGACCTTCTAGGTCTCCTTACAGTATTCGACTATTATCCTCGCTATTATCTATGGAGGCATATGAAACGATTGGTATATTAGACTGAAGTCAACGCCAGAGAGGAACTGAGGGAGAGGATAGTTACAGATTCAGATATGGTCAGAAATAATAGGCAAATTATTCTAAAAACCATGAGAGATCTCCTGAAGAGATGCAAAAAATGTGAATAAATTGTAGGACATTTTGAAAATCTTCGTTGAATATTGTTGAGGTATAGACAAAGCTCTTCCGAAAATTATAATTATTCTGTAGTTTTTTCAAAAAATCAAGTCCGGTCCTAATTTTTTTTGTTAAGAAAACCTATTTTCAACCTTGCTGGTATATCGGTATGCAAAATAAAAGTCGAATGTAGAGAGTAATGTTCCCGGACGAAATCGAAGAAATATCCATCAGTATTTTGTTTGATTTTATTTTACTCAATCGGTGGAAGTGATTGAAAAATCTGCAATTGTAGAGTGTTTCCTGATCTTTCTGATTCTGATGAGAGTTTTCGTAAAATACGATCCAGAACGTCAAAATTATGACATTTATAAAGAAAATTAATTTCTCAAGTCCGTCTCTGGAATTTTTCTTCCATAGTCGGCCATCATATGGAGTGTAAGTAGAGGTGAGTTGCTGGTCATTTTCAGACGATAACATCGAGACGTTCGTGAAATATCGTTTATCAAAGATTCGCCCCGAATTCAAATAATGCCCTGTATTTCTGTTACAAATAGGCAAATATATTTTTTTGACATATACAGGGTGTCCGGGAACATGTGGGAAATCTCCCGGATATGAAGAAAACACGTGAAAAGAATACTATAAGTTCATAAAAACTTCTTTTGTATCGGCCTCCTCTTCGGAGATATGGGCTCCCAAAGAGCTCCCATGGAATTAAGTTTTTGACACATAATTCTTGAACCAACAGGTATATTTCAATTTTTTTTTAATATGAAACCAAGAAAGTGTTGCGAATTACTCACAGCTCCAGGGACGGACTAGCTGTGACACTCATGGGCCCATTTTTTTTACGCCCTGTATGATAAGAACTCTGGACAACGTTTTTTACATACCTCTAACTATTGACTAAAAATTAAGTACTCTTCATTCATGTCGCTAATCATAACCGTTTTCGGAAAAACGTCATTTTATTTATATCATGTGTATTTAGCGTATTTCGATAAAAGATACTTTTTTTTCGAGTTACCTTTGCAAACGTTGCTAGGTTAGAAATAAATAAATATCCTTCATTTTAGAACTTGTCAACTTTCACATTACTGATACATTGATTCCTTATTACTTTGATATTTGATTTTTGAATTTCGTTGTGAAATTAATTGTGAAATAATTCGAAATATGGAATACACGTTTATTGAGTATGCAGATATGCATCTGATGTATGGTCTTGCATCTTCCAATGCTTTGGAAGCCAGAAGGTTATATCACGACAGATTTCCTAATCGCACTCTTCCAGATCAGAAGACATTTCAACGAGTTGACCAACGTCTAAGGGAGAATGGTGGGCGATTCTTCTTAATAAGGTATAATAAGGTAATGTTATTTACTTCTTTCATAATTTTAGGAAATTTTGGAAAAAGAAGTAATAATACTGGTCAGGGAAGAACAGTACGTACGCCGCAATTAGAGGAAAATATTTTAAATGCTGTATATGATACTCCTTCAACGAGCACTCGAAAATTATCAGCGCAGTTTAATGCGTCGAAAACAATAGTACACGAAGTTCTTCAAGAACAACTGTTATACCCATATCATTTGCAAAAAGTGCATGAACTGATTCCTGAAGATTTTTCCCGTAGAATGCATTTTGCAAACTGGCTATTGGATCAGCAACGAAATAATGTAAACTTCATTAGCACTATTCTCTTCACGGATGAAGCAGGTTTTACCAAAAATGGTATCATGAATTTACATAACACCCATGTATGGGCTGATGAAAATCCTCATGCCACTATTGTTTCGCATCGCCAACATCAGTTCCAATCAATTAATGTCTGGGCAGGAATCGTTGGCAATTTTTTTATTGGACCATTCGTATTGCCGGCACGATTGAATGGAATACTTTATTTGGAGTTCCTCCAGAACGCTTTTAATGATTTAGTCGAGCACTTACCACTTGAAACCCGCCGAAACATGTACTTTATGCATGATGGGGCACCACCTCATTTCAGCGTTGCTGTGCGGGAGCACCTGAATAACGTCTATCCAAACCGTTGGATAGGTAGAGGAGGACCTATTGCCTGGCCTCCTAGATCTCCCGACCTAACGCCATTAGATTTTTACCTGTGGGGACACCTCAAAACCTTGGTGTATTCCACTCCGGTCGATACTAGGGAGGAACTTCTACGGAGAATCACGTTTCATTGTGATGTGATAAGGAACAATGCTGGGTTATTGTGGCGGGTACAGCAGTCCTCAATTCGTCGTGCTCGCGAGTGTATCAGACTTCATGGAGCCCATGTTGAACCCTGTTACGAAGTTTTTAACTAAGCAGTTAAAGTTCAACTTTTTATTGAAACTATGTTGGTTACCGTGGAAAATTACGCTAAATACATGATATAAATAAAATGACGTTTTTCCGAAAACGGTTATGATTAGCGACATGAATGAAGAGTACTTAATTTTTAGTCAATAGTTAGAGGTATGTAAAAAACGTTGTCCAGAGTTCTTATCATACAGGGCGTAAAAAAAATGGGCCCATGAGTGTCACAGCTAGTCCGTCCCTGGAGCTGTGAGTAATTCGCAACACTTTCTTGGATAGTAATTTGAAGAGTCTTACCTAGTATACATCATATTAAAAAAAAATTGAAATATACCTGTTGGTTCAAGAATTATGTGTCAAAAACTTAATTCCATGGGAGCTCTTTGGGAGCCCATATCTCCGAAGAGGAGGCCGATACAAAAGAAGTTTATATGAACTTATAGTATTCTTTTCACGTGTTTTCTCCATATCCGGGAGATTTCCCACATGTTCCCGGACACCCTGTATATCAACTCACCTTGACTTCCTCTATCTGCCATTGGGCTATGGCTGGGCTATGGCTATGGACTCACCCTGTATAATCTCAAAGAACAAAGGTCCCAGTGTAAGTTGACATTTACCAAAAAATGAACATGTTTATTGATATTTGAACCATCAGGTCTGGCAAGGAGATATTGACCAGAGTTATTCAGTAAACAGATTTGAGGCCGAACCTAGCTATATACAGGGAGGCTCGTCGAAAATTTACCGCAAGGCAATAGAGGCTGGGATAGAACTTCTCGATAAAATCCAAAAACACGTCAGTTTTTTTTTGACGCAACCACTATAGTAACATCTTCAACCCCCTATGTGGAGGAGCCATCCCCAATTATTTTTCAAATTGAAATGATCAAGGGATGCCTCATTGAAAAATTATTTCAATTCCCTATACATTGTTGCTCATTATTTGGAAACCGATTCAATCATTTAGAAAGTATGTAAAATATGGAGCTCAGAAATTAGCAACAATCCGTTCGTCACATAAGACAGGTAGCTATATAACAACTAATAACTATCTAAATGTGAAGCACGAACACGATAATAATTGTTTATTTACTCACACAAACGAGTGTAAAGAATCTGCAAAGCGGCAAAAACAGAGGACTTTATTTTTATGATAAATATGGTAAATTTGGTGAAGGAGCCGAAACAAACGTCACAAAAAAATTGAAAACAACTATTCAATATTTTTGATGTTTGATTTTTCAGTCCAAATTCAATGTGACCGCAAACACAATTCAATTTTACACCAAAATGATACTTTTGATAAAACTCGATACTGTGTACCGTTTTCGAAATATTTCGATTTGAAAATTCTGAAGCAATAACTCTGATTCTGGTATTAAAATAAGTATAAGTATTATATGAAACAATTAACTATTTATTGAGGACAAAAAACATCAACATTATTTTACTGCTGAAGTAATCGATTAAACAAAATCACACCAGAAAATATTTTATTTAATTCGACTAAAAACATCATCTACTTATAGAGTAAGTGTCCAAAATGTCCTCCGTTTTCACGAATACACAATTCGATCCTTTCTTCTAAAGAATGCATTAATCTTCTCAACGGTTGGGGATCAGCTATGAGATCATCGAATTGATGTTCCATCCTTTCTTGCAGCTCTTGACGTGATTATCAATAAATAGGTAACAGTCTTTTATAATACCTACTTTCAACTACCATCAGTGTTATACTTCAGCATTTTCAAATCGAAATATCCCGAAAACGGTACACACCATCAAGTTTTACCAGGAGCACCTTTTGAGACTAAAATTAAATGATGTTCAAGTTCACATCAAATTTGGAGTGAAAAATCTAACCTCAAAAAAGTTGTGTTTAAAAGTACTCGGTACGAACCGTAACTAGCGCCCTCTATGAGTGTCAGATATAAAAACAAATTCATGCGATGTGTCAGCTTTCAAAACACATCCACACAGAGTTTCACTGCAATGTTGCCAGTAGTTTCTACCCTCGGTTCTACCTACCCTATCAAGGAAGTTAGGTTTTTTTGAAACACCCTGTATACAAAAGTGCACTTCGCCATTATCGCCAAAAAGACAAAGAGACCTGAAACTTCGCTTGAGTTGGGCAGAATGTTGATACAGCTGGGACTTCCGAATTATCCTCAAATTTCCTTTGTTTCTTCCAGTTCCTACTAATCTCACTCGAAAGAATGAAATATATTAAAATTTATTCGAGCCACACGGATCGTTGGGTATTTTGTTGAGAGTCAGCAGAGTGAAGTTTCGCTGGGAAATTTCATGGTATTTAATAAAATGAAATTGTGTAGAAAGTGACTTCCCGTAAGTTTTCGCGTTTGCCGATCTCAAGCGGAACCGTTTGAATAATCTATATTCAATTATTTCAATTTACATGTTATTTGTATTCACATAAATATTTATTAGTTTGTGTATTTATGTGTTGTGACCAATGTGATATTCCCAACTCATTTGATGTGGCACTTATAGATTGTTCTAAAAATTGTTCTATCCGTCATTCGGTTGTCCCTTTACGAGCAACTCTCAGAAGTCTTGTGCGAGCATGATACATGATTTATGTAAAAAGGAACATCTACCAATTTTTCAATAGAATCGATAATGCAATAACAGTTCGAATGCGTCTGAAGGTGAAATAAACACTCGAAATTGATCGAGATGTTATTCCATTTATTTTATTGACAAACAAAATATTTGCCATTAATAAATCTGTCGAATGGTGTGTGCCATCTGAGAAAATGGAATACTATTGACCTGTCCGTATATAGAGCAATTTGTATAACAAGGGAGGAACGTGATACTCTTCCTCCCGAGGATGAAGTAGTCATTCAAGGGAGGAAAAGGCACTTTACACTGAAACCAACAAACAAAATTTATTAAAGAACTCAAACTAAGAACTAGGTACAGTATAACTCATAGGCACGTTATTCTCATTCTTGCATCCTACATATTTTCAATTTTCGTGGTAGAGTAATTGAAACAGTTACAGGGTGATCAGAATTCTGAATCTTGAACTACCATGTATCTGTTCCAATATAAATGTCAGTAGATAGTTGTGTTTGGGATCACACGTTAAAAGGTAAGACCCTCGTCATTCCTTGCTCGCACAAGTCTCTTGAAAACTTCTGAGGGTTGCTCGTAAGGGTACAACCAAATGATGGACAAGAACAATTTTAGAACAATATAGAACAATTTTGGTAAATCGAAAGTTAAGATAGGGACATGTAAGTCGTTCTGACCAATAAAAAATAGATTTGGCACAAAAAATCCTAAATTCGAAAAATCTCGAGTTTGAACACCCTATATCTCTGTAATCATTTCTGCTAGACCCCAAGTGTGATGTATTGATGGAATCAGCTCTTCAGGAAGAATCTAAGAATGCAATGATAAACAGTGTACTTCATTCAATAATTAGCAACTTTGATACATTTCGTATTTTTGGCACACCCTGTACAACAAGAACATATTTTTGAAATGTAGTGCTGGTAGGTCCCTGTTCATAAAAAAAACTGTCAAAAAACCAAATGCTTTAGCCAAAATGCTTCGCGTGGAGTAACGTGATTGATAGAATATAGTTTAGGTCGTTAATGCCGAATAAGTTATTTCATTGATGACGTACGATGGCGTCACTTTTACTTTTTCTCCCTATGGAAGAAAAGTTAGGGAGGAAAAGTACGACTTTGCTCCCTACAATGAAGCTAGGAAATGTATACTTTGGATAGAGGTAAGAGGAAAAAGTGTTTTTCTACTACTGTCTCTATAGGAAACAACATTATGTATACAGCACATCCTTTCGTTGTCAACCTCGAAAGATGTCGAACAGCACTTTATCAAGACTCCTTCATCCATAGAACGGCTAGGCTCTGGAATTCATTGCCTGTGGAAGTATTCCCAACAACATATGATCTCCAAAAGTTCAAAAAAAAAATTCCAATACCTACCTCCTGTCACTATCCTCCCTAGGAACGCACGATGTTCTTTGAACATTATAGGGATTCCCTTTCGTGCGCTCCAAGCGATAAAAAAAAGGGTGATTCCCGGTGGATGGCACATTAGTCGTTTCTGGAGAACGCTACTCAGGATTATCCTGAAAAGTTGGTGCCTTGGGGTCTAGCAGTGATAATCACAGAGTTATAGGATGTGGAAAATCGAGATTTTTCAACTTAAGGAATTTTTGGTGTCGAAACTATTCATAATTGGTCAAAACGGTTTTCATGTCCAGATCCCAACATTTTGTTCACTATCAATTGATATTTAATTCAAATAAATACAGAGTGGTTCAGAATTAAGATTTTTGACCACCTTATATCTATTTCAATCAAATATTAATTGATAGTATGTGAAAAGTTAAGATAGTGACATGAAAACCGTTTTGACCAATTATGAATAGTTTCGACACAAAAAATAATTAAAGTTAAAAGAATCTCGATTTTTCACACCCTATATCTTTAATATCATTCCCGCTAGACCTCAAGTGTGATAGATCGATGAAAACAGCTCTTCAGGGAGAATATGAAAACGGAATGATATACAGGGTGTCCCATTGAAAAAATCAAAGTTGTTGCTACTTTTCAATAAAAGCGACAACGTCGCAGCGCTGAAAATATTTCAGGTCGATAGAACACTACTAATTATCCAAAGAACTGAATTTTCAAAACAATCCTACTTTGCGTTCTCTGGAAACGTCTAATATACCATTCACCGTGCATCAGCCTGTATACAGGGTGTTGCGAAATTCAACCGACAACGCTTGACAGGTGATAGCCCTCGTGATTTCATAATCACTGAGATAGGGACATAGGGTCTCCAAGTGTTCAGTTATCGAGATACAGGGCGTTGAAGTTGAGAAATTAAAATAGTTTTTTCGCAATATCTCAAGAAAAATCGAATATAATGCATTCAAATTCGGTATATGGTTTCATCTTCCAATGATTAATTTTTTGACCAGAAAGACATTCCGACAATTTTTTCCAGAGGTGCGCTACAGAGGGTTGTGATAACTTTTCCTTCCATATTTTCTACGCCATTGATGAAATTTCGATTATTTCCAATTTCTCGAATTGATTGTTCAATTATGTTGAAAAAGTGCATCATTTTCAACGTAACTAAAATGAACAGTTATCGAGATATTTGACCCAAAATGAAAGTTTGCACAGTGATTTTTCATCTTCTTCAGCAGTAGAAGATTATGAGAATTTTTGTTTTCTCTTTATGCGTGGAATAACTATTTCTGTTCAGCTACAGAATGAGATCTGAATAGTATCTAATCTACTCAACACCAGAGGAATATTTTTGCAATTTTCTACTACTGAAAATGATGAAATATTACTATGCAATCTTCTATTTTGGGTCGAATATATCGAAAACTGTTCATTTCAGCTCAGTTGAAGGTGATGCATTATTTGGACAAAATTGAACAATGTATTCGAGGAATTGGAAATAATTGAAATTTAATCAGTGGCGTAGAAAATATGGGAGGAAAAGTTGCCACACCCCCCTGTAGGGCACCACTGGATAAAATGTCCGGAATGGCTGCCTGATCAAAAAATTACCCATTCAAAGATCCATATACCAAAGTTGAATGCATTACGAGGGCTATCACCTGTCAAGCGTTGTCGGTCGAATTTCGCAACACCCTGTATATCTTCGATCCGAGAGATAGCTTTTCTTTACTACTGGTCAATAATAAAATGTGCATACTACCGAGTTACATCACGCAAATTCAGTTACAATTCCAGTATCATAGGTATTATTTATACAATCTCGCGATGTAGGATAAAAGATAATTCCAGTTGGGCACGTGGTGCAAGATAAGAACGTCGATTTCAGGAATGGCGTTGTCGCGTGACCTCAATTATACTGAATTTCAGTGGCGCCAAGTGCAAATGCAAAGGACACACGGCTACGCAGACGATGAAAAAAAATCGCTTAGAAACACGGAAGGCTCCTCCGACATGATTATTCACTCTGGACGACTGGGGAATAGGATATCGACTGGATAGAGCTATTTTCTCTTTTAACGCCTCGCCACATAAAAACAGACGGTCGTTAAAAGTGAAACGAATGTACCTTTGTAACGAGTGGGAGGGTTTTAACGTGTTTTTTATTTTCTTTCTCGTTTTCTTATTTCGCTATAAAATGGTTGCCTATAAATAGTTCAATCTTGATTTAGTATTTTTAATAGTGACAATCATGGTCCAGTCCAATCCTGTTCCTCACCAACAACCCACCTGGAATTCATTCGCAAACTGTAACTGAAAGTCATACTGGGTTGAGCATATACATTATTCATACACGGTTTTCTCAACGGTGAGGTACTAATCAAAATACAGGGTGTTCCTTAAGTGAGTGTAGAAAATTCAGGAGCATGTTGCTGACGTCAATATAATAAGAAAAGTTTGTATAAATATATGTCCGAAAGTTATTCGTTTCTGAGATTCAGACCGTCAAAGTTGAATTCTTATTTTTGTTCTTCGTTAATAAATTTCAAAATGATTGTGATATTCGAATAAAGTTCGGTATCTAGGCGTATTTTTCAATGACAATATCAAATTTTATGTTAGATTGTCTCTTTGTGGGGGTTGTCCACATATAAATTATTCAATTCGTGAAAAGCCAAATATATTGACAAACTCTTTAATTCGAATAATAATTCTCAATTATCAAAAAAACAATCAAAAAACATCTATTGATCAAATAAAAACATATCGTCGCTAACCAAGTCAATAGCCTTGTCTCTTGATTTCAAATTTTGTTTTTCAGCATCTACTGTGTGTTCAGATCCCGACATCCTTCGTGGGGGTGGCGCCACCTATATATCTTTTGAGTCTTTTGAAAAGTCATAACTTTTTCATGCGTACCTGTATCACGTTTTATAGTAGAAAAATAGATTTCTAGAACACTTTTGTGTGAAAAATATATTCTTGGTAGAGGTCGCTGCGAGCATCTGATTTCGAGTTATTGGGATTTGAAATAATCAATGTAAGTGATTTGGAATGACAAGAAGTTGGAAATCAAAATTGATTTATCAAGCAAGGGAAATTATTTTTCTTTAATTTCATTTTAAAATAGGAATCGGGTGTTATTACTATTCAATACTAATAATAATAACAGTAATTCGGGTCGATTCTGTTTGCAAATAGCAAATAGAGAAAATATTGCTATCATAGCAAGATTCGAAAAAGTGGAATTCTAATCATCGATGTTTGGCAATATGATGTGTCAATTTCAATGACATCTGGTCAGCTTTCTTGCTATCTCGGCAACATCAATTTCGTGCTTGCTATCTTATAACAAGGTATAGTGGATTTTTTGTTTTTGCACTACAAATTCTTCCAACTGTATGAAAATTCAGAAAATAGTGGATTGAAAACATTTTAGAGTTCAGTTGTGTCACTGACTACTCGAAAACCTTTCCTCAAAGTTTAGATTCGTAGAAGAATTATTGAAAAACTTAGAATGGTGATTACAAACATATAGGATGGTTCATTACCGTGACCAACTACTTGAAAACCTTTTCTTGAAGTTCCAATTTGTAGAGGAAATATGAGACTACAATTTCGGCATATCAGAAAAATTTCAGTTGCCTGATGGATAGTTTATCAAGCTATTTTGCTAGAATATTAAAAAAAATCACGATTATTTTCATCCGGCTTTTAGTTGTTTTCTCATTCCGGGGACATGATTGATTACTTGCACCAGTCGCACAACGGCGACCAGATTCAGCAAATACAAAATCTCTCGATTTGAACAATATAATTTTATAAAATGTCAGTGCATGACTGACTAATTTGAGAGGTTAGATAATCATGAACTCTTCTTCTTCATGAAATAATGGCAAAATCGATACCTAACACTTGAACAATGAGTTGAAAACAGTGTTGTCAGCTCAAAAATTCTCAATTTTTCAACTATATTGCTATCACTTGAACTTATGACCAGTCTTGCAGTTACTCTGCAAACAGAATACAGAACTTCATAGCAAGATTGTTATATGTTATGATCATAACAATATTATTATCTTAGCAATGTTATAACAAGATCCGAACAGAATCGACCCGATTAAGAACAAATTAATACTAAAACGCAGTAAGTTGGGAGAATTGATTGAAGTAATTGTTCAAAGTGGCCACCTTGCATCATTTTGCATGCGTCTGCTCATCGTCTCATAGACCCACGTACACGTTCCATTATACCAGGTGTATTTCGTATAGCGTCACATCCAGCAATGATCCGTTGACGAAGTTGATCTTCGCTTTCTATTGGCACCGTATAAACTAAGGCCTTTAAGTGACCCAACAAAAAAAAAACAATTGGATTTAATTTAATGTAAACTATAACATAAAATTTGATATTGTCATTGAAAAATATCCGTAGATACCAAACTTTATTCGAATATCACAGTTATTTTGAAATTTATTAACAAAACACAAAATAAGAATTCAACATCGACACTCTGTATCTCAGAAACGAATAACTTTCGGACATATATTTATACGAACTTTTCTTCTTATTTTGACATCAGCAACATGCTCCTGAATTTTCTACACGCACTTAAGAACCACCCTGTATATAGACAAAATAACCCATATGGAAGTTGCAAAACAACGAAACTCAAAAACTTACCGATATAATTGGCCGAATTACGATCTTGGTATATTTACCATTTCGGGTGGTATACAGGCCTTTCTACATGTTCTTCTCTTTGTTCCTTCAAACACCCTATGTAACGACACCTCTGCACCAAATTAAAACGAAATGCTGCTGCTGTACTTTGGCTACACTCACCATGAAATACAAGCATGCCAACAAGTTCTTTATTCTAGTAGACGTGCGCCATTGTTTAACAATTCCCAGAAAAACAATTGAAAAAGTGGATCCGATGATTAACGTTAGACAAACAAAATTCTATTATGGACGGTAGTAGGGGGTAGGAGTACAGTCGTCTTCAGAGATCATGTCGCACATGGACGGTGTCAGCTCCCTTGATCACTGCTGCAATAAGGGCGCTCATTCCGTCCAACCGCGACATGTTCGCTGAAGACGATGTGATATGTGACAGACAAACTCGAAAACTAAATGAGAATGAGCATTCGCCAAAAATAATCTCAGAACGGTTCACGCTCGAGAGCAGGAACTGGTTTCGGATAGTTCTAGGACAGTCTCAGGACGATTCTAAAAAAACCCGAACGCGCAAAGAGTCTGCCCTGGAACAGTTCCACAAAACCCGAACAATAAAATCAGAACTAGACCTGGGAATTTCACCAGTTCCACCATCTCATCGCTTCCGGCGATCGTTTAACCCTCCTGAATAATTGAGAAACATCTTATCCACTCTAGCGACAGCATTCCATTCGACGGCCCTTCTTATTCTTTTTTTTTTTTTGCAGGAATTTTTGCTGGCGATCGATGTGACGTCGAGCGGCACCCCCGAAGAAAAACTCAAATGGGCCTTCCGCATGTATGACGTTGACGGAAACGGGGTCATCGATATACAGGAGATGACCAAGATCGTGCAGGTAAGATTAATTCATTTATGACTAGCAAATTTACCCGTGATGCGATATATATTGGATCTCTCATTTGATTCAGACCAAGGAAGGGTCCCTATTATCCTGATATCCATCATGGAACAGAAAAAAGAAATAAAAACGTTATTGAAGTTTGATGCGAACAGCCCTTCTGTCCCAAATAATTCTCAGAAATACATTCTGGGAATTGAAATAGATGGAATGGAACGAATAGATATCAAAAACTTGAGTAGAGTAAATTTGGTCATAATGTTGATATTTTCTCTAGTTTTTGAAAATTCCCGGTCTTTTGAACTTTGATTGATTACCTGGGTCATAATCAACTGCATTTCGAAGAAGCTGATTCTCATGAACCTCACCTTCTTCGAAAGTCTTGCTGCTTTGTTCTCTAATGATGGACACGATTGAAGGGAGTTTCAAATCCCCATGGCGATTTGATTATTCCGAACATACCAGGGAGATCCTGTCACCATTCTCGCCATTTTGTTTTGTAATGTTTGTAATCTGGTGATATGAGATTTTGCCGTGTGGCCCCTGACTACCGAGGCATACAGTCAAATTGGCCTGATAGTCATTATGTAAATATTTAATTTTTCTCTCAAACCCAATTTACTTCGTCTGTTCAGAAATGGATACAGGGCTCCAATGGCTCGTTTAGCTTTTGAAACTTGCTGTTCAATGTGCTATGGGCCCAGGGGAGCTTTCTGTCAATGCACACACCTATAAGTATTCAACTTGTGAAGACCATTTTAACTCATGACCATCCAGGATTCTTCTGGTTCTGGGAGGCCTTCGCTCCCTTTCGAGTGCAGCCCATTGTGTTTTTGCAGGATTCAATTTGAATTTCCATCTAAGGAAGTCAAGGAAGTACTTGAATTCAGCGCGCTTTGAAGGTTCATGGCTGCATGCCCGAAATTTGTCGAATATGCAGGAACTGTCGTATCATCAGCAGAAAGTGACATCTTGCACATCACTGGCTTTTGCAAACCGCTAGTAGATAAACTGTACAACATCGGAGATAAAACTGCACCCTGAGGAACACCAGCTTCAATATGGGCTTGATACCAGATCGTTGATCATCAAGTTTCACTTGAAATGTTCGATTTTTCAGAAATGAACACATCAACTGAATCAAATCGCCAGGAAAGCCCATATCGATCATTTTGTACAAAATACCATCCTGACGCACCTTATCAAATGCTTTCGATATGTCAAGGAGAGCGAGATGGGTCTTTTGTCTCTCATTTCTCAACGATATTGAGTTCTCAATGAGTATCAAGACTTGTAGTTCAGTTAAGTGGCCAGTACTGAAAACGAACTGCTCATTTGGTATCAGCTCGTTGTCGTCGATAAATTCCTGTAACCTCAGTTGCTTCGATGGAGAGCACAGGAGACTGATAGGACGATAGATCCGCGGAAGAGCATTATCCTGGCCCTGCTTCTTAATCATCACTACTTCGACATGTTTCCATCTTTGAGGGAAATATAATAGTTTCAATATAGCGTTGATGATTTTACATAAGTAAGTGATGAAATTACCAGGAATCCTTTTCAATATTTTGTTTGTAATTCCATCAGTACCTGGAGCTTCCCTGAGCTTTTGTGCTTTGATATAGCCGATTATTCCATCTATTGAGGCGGACCTTATTCTTAAATATTTAACGTCATTATTTAAATGGGCCACGATCCACAGAACTCTCCCATGACTCAGCAAAGACTTCGATGCAATGCTGTACTAGACTCCGATTATCAGGACCTTCATTCAAATTTTCCAGTGTGGTCTGCCATCTTGAGTTTCGGAAACTATCAATCTCAGTTCTCACGATATTACGAGCTTCGTTATATTCCAATTTATAAAGTGGATAGAGAGTTCTCATGGCTTGTTCAGTTTTTTCTCCATCCACTTTCTTTAAATGTTTCGTGTTGTTATTATAATATGTACAGAAAGAAATTTATTTCATTCTATTCCATTACAAATTCTCAATGTCAATTATTATTCATTCAAAATTACCCGCGTACCTATCAAGTTGAAAGTCGCACATATTGGATACCGCGCCCTCTAACGAGGAAGCGAACAATCAGGAAAAAAGCAGTTGGCAGAAACGACTCGATACGCACGCATCGTGAGTGAACCAATTTCAATGCGCATTTTTTAACGCTTATCGCTTTTATTTTGTGCAACGCCGCTATATGCAGTTACGCTTAACGCTCACACCATATATCCATATACAGTCCACCATCGAAGAGGAGTTGGAAGTTAGGAACTAATCCACCGAGAAGTCCAAAGGTGAGTGCATTTTCAACTTGCGATTTCTTTCAAAATTTAATCAAATTACGCGACATTTTTGGTCCTTCGAGCCGGATCGCTCCGCAAAAAGGTGAAATATATCTCTTTCTGTGCATTATATTTCTATCTGAATTCATATTCCATTCATTTTATCTATATACATCGTTAAAAAAGAGTTCAGCCTGCGAATAAATTCAAGGTCAGTCGATCACACTTTAACACAAAGTTTTATTTTTTGCCCCATCTGAGGACATCAAAAGTAGTCGTTTTTTTGTTGGGAATTCCGCATACCGATATACCATCTTTCAAACCAGCTGATTGGGTCAGTGCAGTGTGGTTCAGGGATCCAAGAAATCGGTGGAATTTATTTCATTATTCTCGAAATGGCAAACGCAAACAAAATTAAGCAGTCCAGAGCTCTTAGGAAAATCAACGATAATCAAGTAAATGAAATGAAACAATTTGCTGATCAGGCAAAAACCGATCAAAACATACGAGCACAATTCAAAAATTTATATCAGAATCTCGATACATGCCGCGAAGAATTTAAATCTCATCATCAAACACTCATATCCCTCATGGCCCTCACTGATGAAGACATAAATGATGATGAAATAGTAAGAAAAAATTTCGATTATAATTGCTCTTATGTTGAAACTGTTTTCCAAGAACTTTTCGAAATCAAACCCGATGTTACTGGTTTAACCAGCCCTACAGTATCTAACATATCTGCAGGTAACAGTAATGTCAAACTTCCGAAGATTGAGATTCCCAGGTTTACAGGGGATATCAAATCATTCAAACCTTTTTTGGACATGTTTGAAAATCTCATTCATAACAACGCTTCGCTCTCAAAGATAGAAAAATTCAATTATTTAGTTTGTTCTCTCCGGGGTCCACCTCTTACCCTAGTTCAAACTACGCCAATGTCTAGTTCCAATTATGATATTGCATATAAGTCGCTTTTAGATCGCTATAATAACAAACGTCTTATAGCTTTTGCTCATTTGCAGGAAATTGATAATGCTATAAGTATAAAAAACTCAAAAAATACGCAAAATATAAGACTTTTACTGGACACATTCACAGAAAATCTTGCCGCTCTTGAAAATATGAATCTCCCAGTAAAAGAATGGGATTTTTTATTATATTATCTATTCGCAAAACATTTGGATCAAGAAACTATTACACGTTTCGAATTTGAAAATCCAGTTGCAGCTGATGAATTACCTTCTTACAAAAAATTGATCACTTTTGTTCAACAAAGATGCAATGCTCTTGATGCCATCGATTTTTCACTAAATAAAAATTTGGCAACGCAACCATTGGGTTCAAAAAATACTCAAAATGCTAACCCTTCTTATTTGAAAGCAAAGCATACCACAACATATTTCGCAAATTCGTCAAAAAATACAGTGAACACGAGTAGCATGTGTTCTTTTTGTAAACAAGAACATTCACTTTACAAGTGCTCCGAATATTATAATAAATCGCCTCATGAAAGATACAATTTTGTCAAGCAAAATAAGTTATGCATAAACTGTTTAAGTTCTCAACATCCATTCAATAGGTGCAAATCAAAGTCAACTTGTTATTTTTGTCATGGAAAGCACCACTCAAGCATTCATATAAATAAAAATATAACTTCTCAAAACAATTATATTTCTTCCGATAATACGCAAGCTACTTCTCATGAAACTCAACATACACCTCCTAGCGCATCCAACATGCCAAGCATGTCTACATTTTCCGGAATGGTATCATCATCCGTGAATGTGCTACTTTCAACAGCAATAGTTGAAATTTCAGATGCATACAATAACTTTCAAAGAATTCGCGTGATATTAGACAGTGGATCGCAAACTAGTTACATTTCTGAAAAATGTATCAATAGGCTGGGATTGCCGCGTTTCAATTATTCACTCTCAATAAGAGGTCTCGGAACAATGACTGATATGACATCCAGAGGCGGAGTGACATGCAAAATAAAGCCGGTGGGAAAAACGTTTCCCCTTTTTACCATTGACGCAATTGTTTTACCAAAACTATGCTCCAATATGCCTTCTTCATCAATAAATTACTCCCAATGGGTTCATATAGATAACATTAAGCTGGCTGATGCTTTATTTTATAAGCCTGCTCCGGTTGACATGCTATTAGGGGCTGATATTTTTCCGCAAATTATTCAAGAAGGTCGTATTACAGGACATAAAAATGAGCCCGTAGCTATTAATACTATTTTTGGTTACGTTCTCATGGGCAAGTTCAACGCAAATGATATGCAAGTTGCTACAGAAAATACTTGTACATTTTTCACAACTTTGAGCAATGACTCTTTCGCGATAGATAATCTCATTAAACGCTTCTGGGAAGTGGAAGAAGTTCCAACTATCAAAGTACTTTCACCCGAAGACACATTATGTGAAAAAACGTTTGTTGAAACCTATAAAAGGGATGAATCCGGTCGTTATATTGTCACTTTACCTTTCAAAAACTCCGAACCTTTATTTGATTCAGAAGATATTCGCTCAATAGCTTTACGCCGATTCTATTCACTTGAACGTCGTTTACAAAAACAACCTACTATATTTAAACAATATTGTGATTTTTTAAATGAATACATACAAAATGATTTTATGGAGGAGGTGAAAGACGCGAAAAATGACAGTTCTACCGCAATGCAAAATATATTTTACCTACCCCATCACTGTGTACTGAAAAATAGTACTACCACAAAGCTTAGGGTAGTTTTCGACGGCTCTACAAAATCACAAGGAATATCGCTAAATGAAACCCTCTTAGTGGGGGAGAAACTACAAAAAGATATTTTCACAATTTTACTCAAATTCAGAATCCACTCAGTCGTTTTTACAGCAGATGTAAGAAAAATGTTTTTACAAATTCTCATCGATCCGAAGCATCAGGATTATCAGAGAATATTATGGAGGTTTTCGCCAAATGATCAAGTAACGGATTATCGCATGAAAAGATTGGTTTTTGGTTTATCATCATCTCCGTTCATTGCAAATCGGGTAATTTTACAGTTGGCCGAAGACGAGCGCAATAATTTTCCATTAGCTGCAAGTGTTTTGGAAGAGGATATTTACATAGATGACGTTTGCTCGGGATGTTCCAATTTAGATGAAGCCAAGCTGACTCGTGATCAGTTAATAAATATTTTAAAAAAGGGAAATTTTGAATTACGACTTTGGATGTTTTCAATTATACAATAGATGCAACCGTTTGTGGTTGTACAAAAAGACAAATTTTGAGCGATATCGCAAAGATTTTTGATCCGATAGGATTTCTTGCACCTTTAACGTGTTTCGCAAAATTAATCATGCAACGCCTCTGGACTTTGGGGCTTAACTGGGATGATTCGCCGCCTAGTGAACTGTGCGACAAATGGGTCCAATTCAAATCATCATTTGTGCTTTTATCAAATTTGAGTATTCCACGACGCATTCTTGTTGACAATTTTCAGGCATGTCAGATTCATGCTTTCTGCGACGCCTCTGAAAGGGCGTATGCTTCTGTAATATACTTTAGAGTACAACAATATGATTCATTTAAAATATTCTTTGTGTGCGCAAAATCTAAAGTAGCCCCCTTAAAAAGCATCTCTATTCCCCGACTAGAGTTGTGTGCCGCAGTGCTACTTTCTAATTTACTTTCAACAGTGGTACAAATGTTTGAGCTAAAATTGAAATTTTCAGCAATATTCGCATATACGGATAGTATGATTACTTTACATTGGATCAAATCGTCCCCGCATAAATGGAAAACCTTTGTAAGCAACCGCGTTACATATATTCAAAATAAAATATCCCCAGCTTCTTGGCACCATATTTCGTCAGATAATAATCCAGCAGATTGTGCTTCCCGTGAATCCCGTGGGTTGCTTCCTGATGAAATTTTGCAAAATGAAACATGGTTTTCTGGCCCAAAGTGGCTCCAATTTTCAGAGGAATATTGGCCAATCACTGATTTTGATCCGCAATTTAATGCTTCATCTGAAGAGAGAGAGATGGAAGAGAAAACCATCACTCTCATCGCTTTGAATTCACCAAATTTTATTGAACTGCTTATCCGTAAGTATTCCGCACTGTCAAAAATTAGAAGAATTTTTGCATACATTCTACGTTTCCTACATAATTGTCGCAATTCGAAAAATAAAAAGAGTGGGGTTCTCACACTCGTCGAGTTGAATCAGGCATTATTTTCGATCGTGAAATATATTCAATTGTCGCATTTTCATAATGAAATTCAGAAATTGAAAAATGGAAAACCAATACCGAAATGTCTTCGCAAACTTAACGCCTTTCTCGATAATGATGATATTCTCAGGGTAGGAGGTCGATTGAGAAATGCTGATTTAACTTTTTTTAAAAAACATCCAGCAATTTTGCCAAAGAATAGTCGCTTTACGCAATTATTAATTCATGATTTTCACAAAACTTACCTGCATCCAGGCGCACAAACTCTTCAGTTTTTGATATCGCAACAATTTTGGATTTTATCCGCAAAGAGTTCAATAAAAAAGGTTGTTTCGGGGTGCAAACAATGCTGGATTTTATCACCAAAACCTTATCAACCCCCTATGGGAGATCTTCCCAGTTTTCGTGTGTCTCAAATTAAAGCATTTTCTGTGGTTGGTCTCGATTATGCCGGTCCATTTTCAATATCATTAGGGAAGATTCGCGGTGCAAAAGTCTATAAAGGATATATATGCCTATTCGTATGTATGGCTACTAAATGTATACATTTAGAACTCGCTTCTGATATGACAAGTGAGGCCTTTATTGCCGCTTTACGTAGATTTATTGCACGCAGAGGACGTTGCGATACTATTATATCGGACTGCGGTACTAATTTTGTAGGTGCAAGTAAGGAAATACAAAATTTAATGAAACAAGCAGCTGAACGCGAAACTATTACTTTCAAATTCAATCCGCCTGGTTCACCACACTTCTCGGGGATGGCAGAAGCAGGAGTTAAATCTGTGAAAACACACATTCACCGCATAATTGGGCAACAAATAATGACTTACGAAGAATTCTATACCCTCCTGACTCAGATTGAGGCGCTCTTGAATTCTCGTCCGTTGTGTCCATTGAGTAATGATCCTAACGATTTGTCAGTTTTGACACCAGGACATTTTTTAACTTTGGAACCCCTGAGCTCGTTGCCTGACCCAGATCTAACCCATTTAAGTATGAATAGATTGAATCGTTTTCAATTTCTGCAGCAATGCTGTCAATCCTTTTGGAAAAAGTGGCAGATGGAATATCTTCACACACTTCAACAAAGAAGTAAGTGGTTGGATGCCTCTCATCCGGTTAACATTGGAACCGTAGTTCTCATTAAAAATGAACAAATTGCGCCCATGAAGTGGCTTATAGGCCGCGTGGAGAAATTATATTTCGGAAAAGATGGCGTGGCAAGAGTAGCAGATGTTCGAACAAAAAACGGCATACTCAAGAGGGCTTTGGTAAAATTATGTCCTTTACCAAATGCCGAATTTTCAAATGATATTTAAATTATTACATAATTTAGTGGGGGAGAATGTTCAGTTTTTTCTCCATCCACTTTCTTTAAATGTTTCGTGTTGTTATTATAATATGTACAGAAAGAAATTTATTTCATTCTATTCCATTACAAATTCTCAATGTCAATTATTATTCATTCAAAATTACCCGCGTACCTATCAAGTTGAAAGTCGCACATATTGGATACCGCGCCCTCTAACGAGGAAGCGAACAATCAGGAAAAAAGCAGTTGGCAGAAACGACTCGATACGCACGCATCGTGAGTGAACCAATTTCAATGCGCATTTTTTAACGCTTATCGCTTTTATTTTGTGCAACGCCGCTAACCCCGCTATTACCGCTATATGCAGTTACGCTTAACGCTCACACCATATATCCATATACAGTCCACCATCGAAGAGGAGTTGGAAGTTAGGAACTAATCCACCGAGAAGTCCAAAGGTGAGTGCATTTTCAACTTGCGATTTCTTTCAAAATTTAATCAAATTACGCGACATGGCTCTTCGTTTCAATCTGTTTCTTTCTCTGTTGAAATTTTTCAAGTTAATTGGGAATTCATTAGCTTGAAAACTGGTAATATTTGTTATCTGGGTGTTATTATTTGAAGCTGTAAGAATTTTCTGTTCGAAGTCATGAAGTCAATTTACAGCATTGTCAATTTTTCGATACCCTCAGGAAGATGCGTAGGTGCGCTCTTGAAGATACAATAAAATTCTAGATTTAGATTCTTCAGAAAAAAATGTGTACGCGCCTAAAAAGACTCAGTTCAGAACAATTTTTTAGAACAATCTATATACTATCCAATAATTCAAATTTCTTACTCAGGTTTTCGTTCAATTATTAATATGTTCGTCTCCTTCAGAAGAAAATTTTGGTACTTTATTAGAGGTTGTTTAGGTCACTTCTCCCTATTTTCTGTCCCAAAAATCAGAATAACACGATTCAATCAATATATTTTTCGTTAATTGGCTTGGCTCCACATTTACTTTTATTGTATCGAATGTCTAATAAATTCTTGTTTTTCTCGAATATATCAGTACGCTGGCATTTATTATAGAAGCTCTCGTAGAAGCTACAGTCGAAATACACAATATTGTTATTGTACTAATTTTTTCGAGCAGGACTGTACCTTAAATTCAATTTAGCGTAGCGTCAGTAAATCAAACGCCGTGTAGGACATGAATGATGTGACATTGAAATATTGAATACATTCGATGCGAGACTTTTTTACTGGAAAAATGTATTCCTTCTCGAATCATTTTTATCAGAAAGTGACAGTGATGGATTGAGTTTTCGGAAATTCGTGCAATTCGTTGTTGTTATATACGGTCGTTTTCTCCATACTGAAAGTGACGGGTTGACATTTTTTTCACTCCTCATTTGATTTCAGGACTTCATGAGTATGTTGATACAAGTTACTACATATCGCACAGTACATAATTTGGAATTCGACCTTCCCAACAACAAATTGGCCTAATCAAGTAATGTATTATTAGATATCAGATTTCATAAACTATTCCATTCCCTATTGTTCTTCGAATATAATGGAGAGGTCTGAATCAGTGCCGGACTGGCCCATCTCAGCTAAGTGAGATTTTGAAAAATTGGGGCCCCCAATGAGTCGTGCTCGTTTTCTTGGATATATTCCAAGAACCGAATGCAAATTTCGACCGTCATCTGATAACGATGTCCCATAAGCATGTGAAAACGTATGTTTTGCTCTGGTCCATCGGATATAGTCTTTCGTCAGGGGCGAAATATTCACAGATATTGACGCTCTGCCACTAACTTAGATCATTTTTTGGAAATCCATGGCAAATGTAAAAACTTCACAAACGATAGGATTTCCACAAAATTCTCAAACACACGACATGTTTCGCTAGCACAGTAGCTTCGTCAGGTGATATACTGGTACGATGTTTACCAGTACAGTTCAGTACAGTACGTACCAGTATATCACCTTACTGTGTTAGCGAAACATGTCGTGTGTTTGAGAATTTTATGGAAATCTTATCGTTTGTGATGTCCGGAATAACGGTAGCAAATACATCGCTGTGTCGTGGATTTGACTCTGATTAAGGGGTGGCACAGAATAGGGTTTTGCGATCTACCATTCAATTGGTATCGGATGGCATAATTCTGATCTCGTTATCAATTAGAAAAGAAACAAAAGGTAATGAAGGTAAATATCACAAATATAATAATTATACCCAAATCCACCGACGTTGCTACCACTACTGTTGCCAGAGATTCTCAAGAATTTGTAAGTACAATCGTCTTCAAAAACATGTCGCACATGGACGGTGTCAGCTCTCTTGATTATTGCTGCAATAAGAGCCCTCATATCGTCCAACCGCGACATGTTCACTGAAGACGAGTGTACATACATGTTGTTTCATGTTTCTGGCAACTACTGGTTCCGATTTACTTATTCGAAAAAGTATTGTTTCCATATTTCCATATTGAGAGTGTGTTTCGATCTATGCTATGCTATTATACCATCGAGATACCAAGTGGGAGGCCCCGTGAGTAGTGGGGCCCCGTGAGATATTTCTCACCACCTCACCGGGCCAGTCCGGCACTGGTCTGAATAATTGAAAGCACCTACCTACCCACCTAATGAATATACTAAAGGTAGGTACATAGTCAGGATTATGCCATGCAACTATTTTCAAGAGAGAAAAACAAAAAGAAACAACAAGTCGGTCGACCACAAACAACTTGGTGTTTCTTTTTGTTTTTATTCGAAAAGTTTGACCACTTCGAGAAGGATGGATGGTTTTCATGATTCATTTTCATGAAAATTATCTTCTCAATTTTTGTGTTCTCTAATTTCTTTTTTAATCGAAATAGTATATTACATAACTAGTGTGGAAAGTGACATATTTAGCGCGAGTGGACGTTTAGCACAAGCCGCAGAGCGGCGAGTACGGAAACGAAACGAGCGCAGGAAATGCACTTTCCAACGAGTTTTGTACACTATTTTTCCTACGACCACAAATATTTATATTATATGTCATGAGTGTTCGGTCACATGAAGGTGATATCATTATCATTATTATTTAATTTTACTCCAATATTTTAATGACATCATCAGTTTAACGTTAACTTAACAATAACTTAATATGAACTTAACATCAACTTAACATCCACTTAACATCAACTCAACATAAATTTAACAGTTTCTTAACATTAACTTGAACTCAACATCAACTCAATATCAACTCAACATTAACTTAAAATTAACCTAACATTGACCTAACATCAACTTAACATTAACTCAATAATTATTCAACATTAAATCAGCATTAACTCAAAATTAACTTGACATTACCTTAAAATCAAATTAACATCAACTCAATATCAAATTGACATTAACTTCACATTAATCACTAAATTGCCAAAACATTGATATTAATTCAACTTTCAATTGAAATGAACAACTTGATTTCAACTTTTCATCAACTTAACATTACGTCAACATTAACGACAATAACTCATGTTAAATCGACACTAACTTTCCATTAACTTGATCATAACTTAACTTACCATAATTCAGCATAATAATCATTCATTGGTATGTACATCATAATCTATAGACCCTGTTACTGTGCGATTTTCGAATATTTCCACCCTTGTGAGTTTTACTTTCGAACTTTCTAACTGTTATATGTTGTCATAGTGAAACGACTTTCTTAATAACAAATCAATGTGTTTTGTGCTGTTTTCATAGGTGGTCGTAGGAAAACATATTGTATCATACACAATAAAAAAATGACACCAGTTCACACCAGCTAACATCTTTGGGTGTCCCCTGAGGTCCTGATTATTTTAGTGAGAATTAACACTGATATTTTTAACACCATCATAGAGTGTCATTCGTTCTTACATACAGTCAAGAACTACACTAGAGTACCTAGTGCTAATTTGATCGTTCGTGTTATTCAACAACAAAATGGTGTACTATACAATCATTTGGTGATTATTTTGACACTGCATCTGTTGCGTTTTTGCTTATACTGATAATATTATAATATGCCAATATTATTCGGATATTTTTCTGTTGTGGAAACAAACTTATTGGGTGTTATCTCTCTGAGAAGCGGTGCTTTCTTGTCTGCATCTGAGTGTTGAATAACACTACTCTCATAAACTAACATTAGTGTTCAGTGTATGAAATGATTCATTGTAGTGAGAGTTGAGACTTCACAAACTTCTCTGAGCTAGAGTTCCTCAATGTACAGAGACGAGTGTTGAAGGAGCGCTAGTGTCGCCATCTATCAAGATATTTACTCGAAATTTTTCTGTGCACAAAATTACTCTGATATTCCATTTCATGTTCCAATCTGGTTTAATATAATTAACCTATATTATATTGCTTCGCAATCTTTAAATTATCATATATAATTGACGAATCAACTTACAATTATTTTCACGAAATCATCCGTTCTTATATTATCATCTATCAATCTGTATACCAGAATTCGTTAATGATGATATACCTACAGAATTTTTGTCCATTCTGCAATGAGTTTAGGTTTTTCAGCATCAGCAACATTATTTATTCACATGGGAGAATGCAAGACGATGAGTGAATTATATTAGCCCCAAATCTCATGATTCATGCACGGTTTTGATTTTTTCGTGATTGGTCAGGGTGTAACCAGGTGTTAATCTCATATAATAAGTGTATTTTTTGAGTTAACTTGGATAATACCACTATCGAAAGTGAGATCGAAAGTAATATTTCAGAACCCTCTCTAAATTACCACATCCGTGTGATTTTTCACTATGAAGGTGTCAATTAACACCACTGTTCACGGTATTATCAAATTTCCAATATATAATTTTGCTAATCAAGAGTTGATTTGATCGGAGTTATTTCTGAAATCCACTCGATTGAAATTACACCTGAACATTTTTAACTGTGCTGTATGTTTTCTCGATACTGGTGAAAACATTTTGTAATTGTCGCGCTCGTTACTAGGATATCAATATTTTTATAAGAGAATGCATAATTTGATGCTTTACATTCTATTGGCTTTGTGTTCATGTGTGTCATTCTAGTGCGAACGGTGGTCAAAAATCTCGATATACAGGGTGGCATTGAAATAAGTGCGTATATTTCAAACACTGTGTGAAAGCTCGACTTGACTGACGTCACATCTCTTGAAATTTCCATGCGGTAGGCACAATCACGTGGAGTTCAATTATTTAATTTGTTTTAAAGTGGCATACTTGATTTCTTTCTCGTATTTTGTTAAATTTTTGAGATGAAATTTCTCGTTAATTAGAAGAATTAGAAACAATCTGATATCATAGGAATATTCCTTAGACTGTATCATATTAATGTGCTGAATATTTGCACTTATTTCAAAAACACCTTGTATAACTATTATGATAATTTGAATCCGTCATTACTATTCCTTCATTGAAATTGCGTTAGCCGTTAATTACAATACTCCGATGTTAAAAGGGTTGCCAACATGTATGAAACTTGCCGCTTTCACAGCGTCACAGATCACGAGTTCGAGTTCGACATTCAAAGCAAATGTCGAAAGTTTTCGCCCATTCAATTTGCTTCCCTGCCCAAATTTCCCCAAAACATATGCTAACGACCGCCCGTTTGCAGCTCCATTAAATCTTCTATCGACCGGTATTCGTGCATGCTCGTGCCTTGTATAGAGGGAGGTTTGGGGATGATGGGGTGCGAAACACTCAATCCAATAGGAAATACAAAAAACCCCGTAGTAAACTATACGAAAAATGGCTCTCGGTAGACATCACTCAATGGGATTGGAACACTAGTCGAATTAGGAGGGGTGAAAAAACTTACAGTCACAACTCCACCAATTCTAGCACCAACATTATTTCTACTCCATATTGTCACGATATACGAGTTGTGTTTCCACTATGAATTAATATTAGTTAATAACACGATATAAAAGGGTGGTTAGTTCATCATGTCACAACAAAAGAGTTAAAGGGTTGTTTCCACCATATCGATTCATAGGGGTAAAGGTTGGCTTAATATTTTGCGAGAGGTAATATTCAAATAGGCACTAATAGTTTAGGGGTATCTGGAAGTATGAGATTATATTCAAACATAACAATATTTATTATAGCATGAAACATTATAGGTGAAGTGATTATAGAATATGAATAAACAACAATGAATATAAAGACCTAATAACAACTTACATTATAACGACCATACGACGAGCTCTTGTCGAGTCAAGAGTAGCCCCAGACCAGACTAACTTCGGAACCCTCACTTCCAATATTTATATACATCATTTTATTAGAAATGCACGTTTCTCATGAGAGTTCCTTGGTCAGTTTTTATAATTCAATGTCAACGGATGATTTGATTTACTTTATGTTTATAAAACCCTCATGGTTCGAAATTACTGATATACCGTATGTTCTACTCGTGACATGACCCCTCTCTTCGAGAAAACTGGACCCCAGTTTTTGAATGACTACCTACCTAAATATATCGAGGAGAACCTATACATAAAGTACTCAGATGACAAAAATCAATAAATCTTGAAAAGTGAGTTCACACACTCAAAAGTTTAGTGTCTACAATGCACACTCACACCTTTACTAAGTCCGGCACTGGCTATTCAACAAAAGCATTTCAATCAGACTCTTCTCGGTGAGACTCCTGGCAGCTTGGGGTAGGGAATGACGATTGGGCATGGCATCCTCCAATCGTCATGGGAATTTCGGCAGGATCCTTTTGGGCTCGAAGGTATCCTTGTCCTGGGCATCGGGATGAAATCTTTTGGGCTTTAAGATTTCCTAGACTGTCATTCGAGGTAGTTGGCAGCTGAACGAAGGGAACTGCTGGCTCCTTGGGGTAGCGACTGACGACTGATGGTCATGGCATCCTTCAATCGTCGTGAGTATTTTGGCGGGATCCCTTTTGGGCTCGCAAGGTATCCTCGTCCTGGGTATGAGGGTGAAATCTTTCGGGATAAAAGATTTCTTCAAGGTTGGTAACAGTTGAGCCAGAGGAGATGCTGGCTGTTGGCAGTTGCTGTGATGACCGCAAAACATCTTGGTCCATTCGTCTCGAAGTCGTCTCAATGAAGCTAGTTGACTGTTCATAGGAGGCAACGACGAATTCCCGTCATATGAGAGGTTGGGCAGGCTATTCACAACTTGTGGCAACTCGTGGTATTCCTACGTTTTTTCTCTCCGTTCCTGGGCTACCTAGCAGCTACCATCGAATCATGCTGTTCCTTCAAACAGTCCTTGTTTGTCCATATGGCTGCGTATGGCTGCATCCCCCTGGGTGTCTGATTCCTTGATGAGTGTTGTATGCCAGTGCTCAGTGTGCGTGCATTGTTTCGTGTGATACCGTGATAACATACGAAAAAAAAAAAGATTGTCAATTACCTATGTTATTATTTACAGTGAAATGGGGAATCCTTTAATAACTATTATTATTTAATGAATAGTTCAAATAACCTATACTAGAATGTGATTACCTATTAGCCTATTGTGAGATCTATTATATATATATAGCTACTTTATTTAAACTCTATAAATATGGATTCCAGTTCAAAAATCCTTCCTTATTTTTATTGATTTATTTAATATATATTTACATAATAGAAGTACTACAATCACATCATACGTTTTTCGAGCAACCGATTACTCTAATAATTTTATTTCCAAAATATCATAAATAACTCCATAATATTCTGAAACTTATTATTTATGTTCGATTTTCATAATATAATATATGTATCTACCTTTACTATATGTTATTCGGAGCGTTATTCATTATTAAACCTATTTGTATATATAAATGTTACATCATCAACTTGCAACTTGAACCAAGTGTCAAGTTCATGATTATTTACATAAGCAAGTTCGAAGATGGCCGGCTATTTGATTTTATTACTACTATAGTAACCTAGTAAGCAATATTAGAAAATATAAGAATTGGTGAAAAGTTCTTGTTCATTTCAGGAAAATTTGAAATGCGTCTTTTCTTCTGAGAAAAAAAACCATTGCAAATAGTTTCGTGTTTTAAAATTAAATGATGTGTGTTTCGTCTATGGATTGAGTGAATGAATGAAAAATAAATTACCTACACAGAGAAAAACAATTCTTTGAATTTAACAAATATTGTTAAATTCAAAGAAATCCGAAGTTTGAATAGGTCCAACAAACAAGCTTGGTTGAATCAAAGTTTCCATTCTTTTGATTTTTCAAATAAGTGATTTTTTTGTATCTATATAATTTATTGGAAATGATATGATTTATAATTTGGAAGAAAGTGTATATTTGTTTGAATCAAAACTATTTCTTTGGATTTATGATCAGAATTATTCATAGTGAATAAGTATAATTTGCATCAAAGAAATGAAAGCTTGAGGGAAACAAGGAAATTATTTGGAAGAAATAAATAATTATTTGTGAAGAATAAATATATGTAAATGAAATTTGTATCAAAGAAATCAGAGCTTGACAGAAACAAGAACATTCTTTTGAAGAAACAATTGATAATTTGTGAAAAATAAATATATGTAAATGTAATTTGATTCAAAGATGTCAATGCTTGAGAAAAACAAGGAAATTGTTTGGAAGAAACAAGCTCAAATAATGGACTTCCTTACCAGAAATAAATTGTAGATTTGAACGAAATCAAAAATTAATAAACTCAAAGAAATAGAATCTTCCTAAGAAGAAATTCATTTCTTAGAAAACAATACTCCAAGAAGAAATTCATTTCTTAGAAAACAATACTCCTCTTGGAAGGAATTGAGAATTAACAACAAAATTGAACTATAACAAACTTTATTGAATAATAAAAAAAATGTGACAGACACACTGTTTGGGTTCGACACTACAGAAGTCAAGATACATGATGATCCTGAAGCAGGTTGATCGCTGTTTTTTGTATCCAACCTCAAATATTTGGCTCTATCATCCGGTGCATCAGCATCAATAAAAATGTTTTCGGAAATCACAGGAGTATTCACATCAATGACAGACGTAGCAGATTTCTCATTGCTCTCCTGAAAGTTTAGTATATTTTAATGCGGAAATACATGAATTATATGCATAACATGGAAATCAAAATTCCATAACATTGATGTGCATTTTGATGACAATTTTTTATATGAAGAAAGGAGCTGTGATAATTCTTGTTCTAGTGATTATTTTCTCTACAAAGTTACATGATATCTCAAAATACTTATACAGAGTATATCTGAATAACACCGAAAAAAGTCAAGGGGTGATTCCTGAAGATGCTAATATAGAATCAGAACATTTAACAAAGTATTTATCATTTGTTTCATGGAAACAAATATTTTGTTTCAAGTGAAGCTGGTGACATTTGAATGAAAAAAATATTTATTTGACTGCATGGAACCTTCCATTGAAAATCATAGAAGAATTTGAACGCCATTTCACTGGAATATTTCAATATACAGCAGATTAGAAAGTATACTAATCTACGAAATATCGCACATACCTACCTACCTATTCGTACATCCTTCTATGACCTACCAAATTGCACGGTTTGTTTTTTTGATGGAGATCGGTATGGGAACATCAGGAAATCAACAAATCATAAAAAATTTCACGCCATTATTTCGATTTTCAAGTATGAATTACAATTTCTTACCTCTGAAAATGGGGACCAGATGACCCAAATGCCATTCTTCTGAAAAATCCATCACTACACATTAAGAGAATAGTGAAAATCTGTAAATATGCTGTGGAATTAACTATACTAAATCACCACTGTACGATACGACCCGGCGAACCACATCAGAGATACAAAACGAATTCCATAATGTATTTTCAATAAGCATTTATTCGAGGTGAATGACACACTCGCTCTGTTCAAATGATATTTTTTGAATACAAATTTTTTGTTTGTGCATGACAACTATATCAATTGGTCATATTTATATCAAGATTGATTTTTGCCAACAATGTGATATTTCTGTTCAAAATAATATTTATTTGCTTCAAGTAACATTTATTCCTTCGAAATAAATATATTTTCAACAAATGCTATTGTTTCACCCAAACAAATGCCATTCAAATGAACCGATAATTTCAAAGAAAGAATTTGATTTGGTTTTGAGAAATAACAATTGTTTCTCGCAAATAACATTTATTTCTTGCAAACAAATATAAGTCAAACAAATAAGATTGTTTCACGCAAAGAAACGTTTTTCTCTGTGTATGAGTTACCTATATACCTACGTGTATATCTCTTAGATATGCAGAATTTTGAGGAATTTCTTATAGGTTTCTATTCGATTCAGTAATTTCGATCATTTTGGTGGTGAGTTATCTATACTTTGAAATTGGAATGAAAATAATTGCCAGTTCTGCCAATTGAAAGTTATTCAAATCAACAAGCGCATGAATTGAAATAATGGTAAAAAATTAACTTATATGTCATGTTAAAAAACCAACGTGCCTTTTCGTTGAAAAATTTTATTAAAAAAAATTACCCATCTGATAAATATATAATCGGAATTATTACCATGTTATTTCATACTTAGATATTGATCATTTTTGACATTCCAGGTCCAATCCGTAAGATTTAAAAGGATATTCATCTGACAACTCATTATTGGCAGCTTGAATAAACTGATGAACCGTCCGAGAATTGGTACTTTCATGTACTTTGAGCAATATTTTGACACAAGAGCCCTTGTGATTATTTTTTGTTCAATATGAAATATTATCAGAACTTTATTCGTTTTATTTATTTATCTTTGGTGTAACCGGTTACACAATGAATTGGCGTTTATTCAATTTGTGAAAAAAAAAACAATTCCCTTATTTTCGTTGTTTCGATGAATTCAAGTAGTAGATAGTTTATTATAATGAAATTTGTGATATTTTATCACTTCTACATTATTGAACTGATTGAAAATACTCCTTAAATACCGCTCATTCCTCCAATTTTGTTAGAACTTGACCGTACATTTCTTTGTCTAACAACTCGCAAATATATTCCATTTTTGGAAAATCATCCCCGGGGGTAAATATCATCATAATATACGAGCTCATATTATTCCACATTAAATCATCATTTCATGTCCTATCAATTCGAGGACAAAATATCTTCAGTAAGGTTAATCCTTCATGCCTTAGTGTGGCACATCTTCCAGGATTCCCTCCTATTTACTGTTATAGTACATAATTCCAACTATAACACTTCGTACTTTTCAGAATGTCAACCAAACATCTACTTCTCTGGATGTGGTTTGGCTAGGACCACGAGAGACGCTGTGATTATTCTGTACGGAAACGGTTAACACTTGTAACCAAGTAACAATCTCTTCATTGAGAGTTTACATACACATCAATATTCTTGAGATCAATTAATTCACTTCATATCATATTTCCATATCATAATAATATCATATTTGCGTATAATTCATTTCAGGAGGAATGACAAAAAATGGTAAACGATACCAACGTTTAAGAGTATTTTCAATATTTGAAAGGTCATATATATACTGACTGAGATATTTTGAATCGGAACACTCTCAACTATTACTTGAATTATAAATTATTTGCTTTCGAACCAGTATCGAAATTTATTATGATTAATATCGAGCATGTCGAGAATTTGTTATTATTGTTTTCATTTCATATTGTTATAAAATTATATTAGGCACGTTGTGGATGACTTATTATATTTTTACTTGATATAGGTGTTCTTGGCAATGGCATTGTAAATCTTGATTGATTTCATCGATTATAAAAAAAATAGTGGAAATAATCTTGATTTGAGGAAAAAAAACTGACAAGAAGGAAGATTTTCTTCCGAAATTCAGATAGAAAATTACGAATAGAGAAAGAAAATAACAAAGTTCAGAGATAAGCTCCAAACTTTGTGAGTCTGGTCCGGTGCTTTATATCATATCTTTGAATAGGAATAAAATGATTGTTGTTCAACTTTTCAAGCTTACTGGTATTTAAAATATTGAAAAAAATTTGGATTTCTGACTTAAACGACTTTCTTACTTTGTTATCACCCATAATTCATGCTGCTATACTTAATTACTTTCAAGTAACCCTTTTTACTAGTGCCTTTGTATGAAATATAAAATTGACATAGATCGATGATTGCAAAAAAAAAAAAATTGATGAGTCCATTATGAGGAATGAGACTCAAGGAAAGAAGCTTAGGCGCCTCCACCATGTCACGACAAAAGGGGTTATATTAAGATAGGCACTAATAGTTTAGGGATAACTGAAAGTATGAGAGTATATTCAAACGTAACAATATTTATTGCAGCATGAAACATTATGGGTAGTGATGACAAATAAGAAAAAACAACAATGAATATAAAGACCTAATAACCACTTACATTATAATGACCATTCGACGAGCTCTTGTCAAGTCAAGAGTAGCCCCAGACCAGACTAACTTCGGAACCCTCACATCCCATATTTATATACATCATTTTATTAGAAATGCACGTTTCTCATGAGAGTTCCTTGGTCAGTTTTTATAATTCAATGTCAACGGATGATTTGATTTACTTTATGTTTATAAAACCCTCATGGTTCGAAATTACTGATATACCGTATGTTCTACTCGTGACAATATCAACGATTTGTTAGAAGCAACTTCATGTCCAGTACACAGCTTCGCGGATGATAGTACCCTCCATACCGCCTTCTCTTCCAGGGCTCCAATACCAGCCAGGCAAATCAGAAACGAACGAGGAAGAAATGTTGACAACATAAATATGGACAAGGCAACAATTCTCAAATTGGAATCCAATAACTTGGTAGATTTCAATGCAAACAAAACACAAGCATGCCTTTTCTCTAGAAAAGCCGATCTCACTGTGCGCAACATAAGCTTGTCAGGAGTAACCATACCTTTGAAGACATCCATTTCGATGCTTGGTATCACTATCAGCAATAACCTTTCTTGGGAACATCACGTGAGATCAATTGCTAAAAGTGCATCCCAAAAACTTGGTTTTCTGTTTCGGGCCAGGAGCTATTTCACTTGTCCCCTTTGCGAATATCCAAACGTGCCGCGATTCGAACTGATCTAAGTTAGTGGCAGGGCGTCAATATTTCCGTGAATATTTTGCCCTCGTCGAAAGATAATATCCGATGGATCAGTGTGAAACTTATGTGGTTCTCACACATGTTGAGTTTCACACTGGTCCATCGGATATTATCTTTAGAGGGGGCGAAATATTCTAGGAAGTATTGACGCTCTGCCATTATCTCAGATCAGTTTGAATCCTGGCAAGTTTCCGCACTGGAAAGTGCAATTTTTCAATCATTTTGCTCAGGATAGTGATTGGCACAGGTGCCGTTCAATGAACTACAATGGTTTTAGATGCCTTTGGGGCATATATGATATTTGAATAATTGGACTGGTTAGTGGTCATGGTATATGTCTTCACGGTCTACTTCGCGTTTTTCATGTTATGAAATATCGTGGATTTCAATGATTAGTTCCGATGAAGACAACTTCCGACAATGGAAAGTTTTTCCGCTATCGACCTTCAAGTGCCAGTTCTTTTCTAGCTATTCTTAGGCAAAAACTAAGTCTTCCCCCATATAATGTGACATGGGATCGTGTTATGTCACTCACATTAAATCTTTTCGGCTCTAGGAATATTTCACTCACAGCTCCAGACTGATTAAGACTCGAAGATCTTGAAGTTTTCAGCGCTTCCTGCTTATTAGACAGTAAGTATATGTACTTTTTCTCGTCCTGGTATAAGGGTCCCAGGTGAGGACTTGATGAACAGATTGTTAAACTTGACATAGGTGACAGATCTGCTCACGTAAGAGTGAATGAATAGCAGGTTATACAATACGCCTCATCAGGTACAATTGCTTCGTCATTACTTTTCTCAAAACGCTTTGGAAGGCAGATGTGTATAATATTTTCAACTCGGAGGATAGATGGTGTTTTCAGCGCCACGTCCATAAACGTTACCATTCTCTCTTTTTCTTACTTTCTCTACTACATTTTTGTGGTTATTCATTGAAGTGCTGACTCTGGAATGAACCACATAACTGATCATGAAGTGGTGCCTGATGTTCGAAGTCAGGACATATCAGGAACTTGGCAGATCTGAGACATGATGTAGAACTCCTTCCGTTTCTGTTTATTCATATCATTATTCGCGGTTTTCGAGAGGTCATTATCTGACGTGGAGATGACGTCAAAACTGGGGGAAACATTCCTAACTCCTGGTTTAGATTGAAAGTTAGACATGTTTTCCCTCAGTTTTAACGTCATCGCAACGTCAGATGGTGATCTTGAAAATTGCGAATTGACTTGTGGTGGTTATGGGTCAAGTCATGTTAGCTAGGTACATGAAAGAGCTGATGTAGTTATCTCCTTCGTCATCATAAGATATTATGTAGAATTCCAGTTCAGCTCATTCACAGCCCTAGACTTGTTGAGGATGGTTATAACGATGCATGTTCGAAGATATTGCAGCTCCTTGAAAACGAATCGTTGTCTTGAAACATGATGTATAATTCCTACCAGTTCAACTCGTGTATTTATTGATGATGGTCATAACAATGCAAGCTCGATGTTACCGCCCCTAAAACTCAGAAGGTGAAAAATTAAAGTAGAACTCCTTCCAGTACAGGTCATTCACTTCCCTCGGCTTGTTGATGATAATCATAGCAATGCATGTTTGAAGAGATTGCAGCTCTTTGAACTCAGAATCGGGTCAAGAGTTGAGACATGCCAGCGAGGTACTTGGCAGAGCTGGTGCACCTTTGCTTGCATTATGGGGATTTCGAACAAATGAACAGGTTTTGATGTAAGTCTCTTGTCGTGTATCAACCTTTTTCATCAAATTACTGTGTGTTCATGTATTAATTATATGATATATCATTTCAGATGATCCATTCGATGGATATCTACTTTTTACTAATGTATGTAAAATCACATTTCATCCAGCTTGAATTACTTTTAAATGCGTAGATGGATTTGTTTGTTTACGGAAACGCCTCTGCATCGCAAATGGAGGAAATAAATGGCTGTTGATGTTCCTGACATTTGCCGGTAATAGCCCACTTGGGGCCAGCTCAAGCTAAAACCGTCGGTACATAATGATTATGGCATTACGCAGACACGTATTGATGGATGAGGTGGCCGTGGATGGCTTCATTTATTCCGCTATATGTCTATTCATCTACAACTATTTAGGTTATACAATTATTACGCACTCGATTTTCACTCATAATCTCCCTAGCAGCAGAATTATCGAAAATTATTTCTGCTGCGTGGGAGATTCGGTAAAAAAATTTCATGAATTGGAGGTGCTTTTGATATGATGAAAAGTACCCTACAACTCAGTCTGCGTAGATGTCAAATATAATTAGACACTTAGGTATAACTCGTTTTTATTACTAAAATGTGAGAAACCTTAAATAACAAATGTGTTATCTGAAATCCAAGTCTTCATAGTTTGAAATTCAAATAAAACTTGAAAAAACATATTTCCGATGATATATTTTCACAATAGAAGTTGATTTTAGTTTAGTAACTAATGTTTGTTACTTTAATTTCAGGAACATTAAAAACATTAACTCGTTTTCAACCATAACATCTGATAGAACATATCTACATAGCTTCAAATGAAACTTGAAAAACTATATTTCCTATGAGTTCAGTTAAATATGACTCACAATATCTTTACAATAGAAGTTTATTTTACTTTCCTGTAATAAAGGTTTATTACTAAAATTTCAGGATCATTAAAAACATTAATTCATTTTCAACCATCATAACATCCAATAGGTATTACATGTCTACATAGTTCCAAATGAAACTTTAAAAAATATATTTCCGATGGGTTTAGTTAAATATGACGCACCATATTTTCAAAATTGATTCTACTTGTTAATAACTAAGATTTATCTCTAAAATTTCAGGGCCATTAAAAAGGTTAATGGTTTGCGAGCAAGAACTGTCAGATGACCGACCCTGGAGGTGAAACATTGAAACACAACCTCACTTTTCTTATTTGTTTACGAATGATTGAAATGGTTTTTCACAATTATTTTCGGCTATTCACTAATTTGCGCGTACCATCACATTGTGCTGTTGTACAAATTGTACAATACACAAAAAATGCAGCAAGAGACGAAGAAATCCGGTTAGTACGTTATGATTTGAAAGTAAGTACCTACTATAGGGTCAGTTGCTGCCTGAAAACGCTTCTGCTCAATACGCAGGAACCCCCAAGCTCATGACTTTGACGTGTTATCGAAATCATCCTAGCAACCATTTTGTTCATAGGCGGCGTCAAGGTGGATGGCATAAGTGTTTTGTTTATGTCATCAGGGACTGGCTTTATAAAAATAATATAAAAATTGAGTGTTGATATTATTTTTTTTATTTTATTTTTGCCAATCCTAGGAAATATGAAGTGCTTTGTTCTTTGGTGTTAGAATTCCACGATTAATAATACTAAAGATGTTTCTTTTCATCGGTGAGTTTGTGAGCAACTATTTAAATCAAATGGAATCATTAATTCAGCTGTGAAGAATTTGAGTTGAGGCTTGAGGTGCCAAACCTGCTCATCTATTTTAGACGATTTGGATTAAAAGTTTACTCAATCAATAATGATTCTTGGATTCCTATAAGAATAATAGAAATGAATGGTTTGAGGCTATTAGGTGACCATTGGACCTTAGCCACTCAGGATGTTCAGACCATTTACCCAAGAGCTTTCTGGTGCTTCCAGGCAAATCCAGGCAAATCGCTGTTTTTCTGAAAAAAATGTTCTAAAATCTGAGTATTTGGAAGCTATGAGTAGACCCCTCCCAACCTTCTTCCTTCGATACGCCTATGTTCCTCAGATTCATGCGTGTAACATAACAGATATCGAATTCGCATGAATCAGTTTCACCAGTTCAATCTCCTGAGTAGCTCACTTTTCCCTTATAGAATTGGCGGTCTATATCAGTCTATAAGTCGGTGACTTCTGATCACTCCGGCAGCCACATAGTTAGTAGACGCTGATGGATAGCAGTTGCGTAACTAGAAGTGTTCCTCGAAGGGCATTCAATAAACATGTTTTTCTACTCACATAACTAAAATGGCATTTAGCGTACGGATAGGTACCACGCTAAATGATCGATTAATCACGGATTGTCGATCTGTGATTTATTCGAAATATTAAACACGTTACCATGGCAATAAGATTTCTTAAACACATTACCATGGCAACGCAGTTCATTAAACACAGCTTCGGTAATTTGAGACATGTCTGGCCTGTCAATCGTATTAACTGTCAACTGTAATTTTCTTATTTTGTATCAGAATTATTCAAACAATATTCGTTTGTATCAGAATTCTTCATTAAAAATATATGCGAAAAGTAGACGAAAGTGAAATCGAAGAGAATGTTCTAGTACTTGCATATCTCCAAGAAGTGTCAAAATGAAGCATCCATCTTTGAGAACAATTTATTTATTCTGCGCTAAGAAGGACAATAAACGTGAAACAAAGGTTAGTAAGCAATGGACTGGACACATCTACAACCGATATCACTTATACGTCGTGTCTCGCTGGTTGCATGCAGTTGCATGTATTATGTTCTCAATTCCCATTTCTTTCGAATTGATTTGTAGGTAAGCAGGAATAGCAGGTATGTTAATGTAATTTTCGGAGTTCTTAGAAAAATCATAGTATGTAACGCGTTTATAAACTCTTCTAGACACTCGTTTATTAAACACTCGCTCCGCTCTGCTCCGCTCGTGCTTAAAATACTCGTTACTAAAAGGACGTTTATAACACTTGTTACATAATATACTATTATTGATGATGGTGATTATTGGTGACTGCAATAATTTCTAGCATTACAAAATAACATTCAAGCGCCTTGGCATGAGAGCAATTTTGCCAATTATTTTCCTTCCAATTGAGTATTGGTATATCTTGATGCGATTCAGAGTAGAGAAGGATATTATTATTAGTGGGCCACTAATCCCACAAAACGACCAACTATACAAAATCATCAGCAAGTATTTCGTGCTGTTGGTTTTATCATAGACATGAATGGTGGTTTTCAGGGTTCTATTTGAAATAGAAAACGTGAGGTGTAAAATCGCGTGCAAAATAGCTATTTTAGTATCTAGTGCGCTAAATGCTACTTTGTGTGATCGAGAACTGACTTTTTAGAATAGTCGAGATGACCAAATTATTTCGCGCACCAGTTGCAAACAATTTTCTTTTATACAAACGTCAAATAATGCAGTTCTGAAGTAGAAATATACTTAGCTTGATATAAAAAATAGTGTGTAACTGGCCTAAAAGGCCTCTCCCTATCCTCCCGTTCCACGAACCTTATAGGAATTTCCTTGCGTGTGCTTCAAGAGATAAAAAAATATGTTGAACATTCAGAAATGAATGATTTGAATGTTTGCTCGATTGTGGACCAAGACATTTAAATACATACATACTCCGCGCATCGTTCTACCCCGGCCACTGCTCCGCATATGGTGTCATGGTAGAAAATGGTTATTTTTGTATCTAGAGCGCGAAATGCAACTTTGGTGATCGAGATCTTATTTTTTTTCAACGAGGCGTAGCGTTAAAAAATAGTCGAGATGACCAAAGTATTTAGCGCTAGAGTTGCAAAGAACATTTTTTCTACAAACGTCAAAAAATATAGTTCTAAAGTAAAAATATGCTCAGCTTGATATGAAAAATAGTGTTGAACTGGCTTAAAAGACCTCCCCCTATCCTCCCTAGGTACGCACGATGTTCCACGAACATAATAGGAATTTCCTTTCGTGCGCAGTCCAAGAGATAGAACAAAGTTATTGTTGAACATTCAGAAATGAATGATTTCTTGGATGTTTGCTCGATTGAGGACCATAAAGTTAATATATTTTTTTCTGTGACGGGAAAAAAGTTTGACATTTCATCTCTGTTGACAGGTTATAAAATGTCACTTTCCAAAAATTACTTCTTTCCCGTGGGAAAAAAGTGAGTACTTTTTTCCCGGATACTCATAAGTATGGTAGATATTTGATTCAGAATATTTTATTAAACGAAAGTTAGATTTCCTTCAAATCAAAAGTACAATTATTGAATGTGCATTGCATGAATGACACGTTCCTTGAAGTATTCGGAACAACAGTAGAATTTTCTCGTGTTGAAATTATATTTCTTTCTGCCATGGACACAACTGCCGTTGATGTACCTGGTTGCAAATGGGGTGTTATTTCGGCAATGCCACAAGTTCTGAATACTTTATTAGCTATTTCTGTTCTGTGTGATACCGATTCATCAACATATCCTTCAGCGACCGTTGATGACTTCCAACCGCCATGTTTCTTCAGTGTCAGCAAATCTCCCCCAGATTCAACTAAAAGTGTAGCAGATGATCTTCGGAATAAATGACCTGTATAATATGAGATAGCATTTTCAAGTTTTCGAAAACTAGCTACTGTTTCAGGTACCTTGTAAAACTGATTTTTACAACTTGATTGATACATTTTCCATTGCGATATGTATAAGACAGGCGGCGATCCTTTGCTGTTGCTGGACGCAGGGCTATGTATGTTCGGTAAAATTTAATATATTCTTCAGTAACTACAAATCTTCTGTCCACATCATTCTTTGTTTGCTTGAGTTTCACAATTAATATCGTTCCTGAATCTTCAATATCAACTAATGTTACCTGGCTGATTTCACAAATTCGACAAGCTCCTGCAATCCCGAATACAACAACAACTTTGGCCATTAAATAAACTTCATCAGGAGCATTATTTAAAAATTCGCCAATTTGTGTACTCGTAAAAATCGCTGCTTTCTTGGGTTTGTAACCTTTCCCATTTTGTTTCAGGAATGTAATTAGTTTGGGATATTTTGAAATGTCTACATTATTATTGGATTGTAACATACTTTTAATCATTGAATAATTTGACCACACTGTTGATGGCTTTTGTTGCTGAGTCAGTTCGGAAAAATAGGCCAATACCACCGTTTCCGAGAAAGAACTGCATGACTTTTTCATTCTCCATTCCATGAATCTTGAATACGCGGTTTCGTAAATTTTCCGCGATTTAGCTGGCAATAATTTTTGTGACGCTTCTTTCGCTGCTTCAACTAACTCCGGTGGAGTAAGAGAAAACTCGAATTCAGACATTTATAATATTATTCAAAATAACTATTAAATCACTATATAAGTTCGTAATGATTTTCAAATCAAAAATCAAAACACAGAATTACATTGACAGAATATGACAATAGAATGACATAGCAACAAAGATGCCCACAATGGAGGTGTAAGAAGTACAAATTTCACATTGATAATTTTCTGATTATATCATGTAATAACTTTTCAATATTAAAGCGTCTTTCTTCCTGTCACAGAAAAAAATTGTGTATTATACACGAGAAAAATATTAGATTTTAGCAAACCTGGAGCTAAAATCTACAACTTTTTTCCCTTGTATAATAAATAACTATTACATAACAATGCGCGAAAAGCACTGTTTTACGTCGCACATTGTTTTGTGCAAGGTATCATGGTAACGTAGGAAACTGAAAAAAAGTATCACTTCGCAATTTATTATCAAAATGACAAGGTTCGACCTTGTCATTTTTTGACGTTTGTAGAAAAAATATTTTCAGATATGTACTGAATATTGTACATTATTACTTATGGTGGTTCCTCCCCTTGAGGTTATTTCTGCAGACGCCCCTGCGGCCTTCTCATTATTGAAAGTTTGTGTTTGTTCCAGGCCATCTACGATATGCTGGGCGCATGCTCCTCCAACCGTCCCGCCGATTCGGCCGAAGAGCGGGCCAAAAACATTTTCGCCAAAATGGACGAAAACAACGACGGCCAACTCACCCAAGATGAATTCTTGAAGGGCTGTTTGCAAGACGAAGAGCTCTCGAAAATGCTGGCGCCTTAATGCGTATAAGCATCTAGCCCTCTTGTAGGGGCCTAACGGTGCCCCGCCGGTATAACCTATTCGAAAAAATACAAAGAGACTATCTCCAGGTGTGACCAAAACATACACAAATTCGACCACGGCGCTTGTTCCAAATATAATTGGGAAACATCGATGAAAATAGGATGTAGTGGTATATTTTCGTTTTCCGCATCTCTATGTTATAGTCGGCTTCTCTTACTGTACCTATATTACCTTGTGATTGGGTATTTTTATTACGGATCGGGCGAGCCTAGAATACGCTTGATTATTAGCATAAGCATAATATTAAATTAAGTCATACAAAGTTTGTTTCTCAACACTGCATCAATGTTATTATACATTGTCCGCCTTGAAATTTTATAACATAGCGGAAAAAAGTTTGTTGACAGTGTGTTCAGTTGATCGATGGTGCATTTTTGATAACCGAAAGATCACATGTCACGTGACCACTGATACGCAACAAGTTGAAAATATTACTATGTAAATGCAAGAAGTGGGTTCATACGACGATATGTTTGCTTAGAATGAGTTGCGTGCAAGAGCTGTCAGATGACCGACCCTGGTGGTAACATATTGAAACACAACCTCACTCTTCTGTAAATCATTGAAACACAAACTCACTTTTTTATTAGTTTACAGAGAAATCAAAGGTTTGAAATAGTTTTTCACAATATTTTGGCATACAAATCGTGGTTTTTGTGCTATTTATTAATTCGCGCATGCCATCACATTGTGCTGTTGTAGAATGCACAAAAAATGCAGCGGGAGACGAAGGAATCTGGTTGGTACATTATGGTTTATAAGTAAGTACCTACTATAGTCACTCACATATGGTGTTCATTTTTGAAATTTGGTAATTTCCATGATCTCTCATCGGAATTCCTTCTGTAATAGGAACATATACTCGTGAAATTTCTAAAATAATGCAAGAATTCATGCAATCAAATGAGAGGACTGGTCTGACATGCTGACGAAATATGATCGTGTGTGTTGTGTGTTGTAGACATTTTCAATCTTTTAGCAGTATTAGCTTCCATTTCAGAAGTGGCAGAAGGAATTTTAATAAGAAATGACAAAATTTCACAATGAAAACCATGTGAGATTACTATTTACCTGAAAAATCATATTCCTTCGTCTCTCGCTGCATTTTTTTGTGCATTGTACAACAGCACAATGAGAAGGCATGCTTGAATTAATGAATAGCGCAAAAAACACGATTCGTATGCCAAAATATTGTGAAAACTATTTCAATCCTTTGATTCCTCTGTAAACAAATAAAAAAAGTGAGGTTGGGTTTCAATGTTTCACAGAAGAGTGAGGTTGTGTCGAAATATTTTGCCTCCAGGGTCGGTCATCGTGCACGCGACCTATAAGATTTCGTAGTAATTGTTTTCATTTTTCCGCAGTACTGGTGGTCACATGACATGTGTCAAAATCAGTTGTTAGGTTTTCGAATATGCATAGTTGCACCGAAAACTCTGTCCAATACTCGAACAATGAATCCCATATGAGGCTGTACTTGTTCCATAAAAAAATTACTTTGATCAACATTTGGTCCAGAGCAACTAGTTATGGCCACAATTCAGCTTGAGTCAACAATAATCTTAATTAAAAAATGAATTAACTTGGTTTCCAAGTAGCGGGAATGAATAATAAATATTTCAAATTAACATATAAATTGTGAGGTTTTCAAGTCGTCGGAATGATTATTGAATATTTCGAGTTCAATATTACAAATTGTACTGGTAGCACATATCCCACTCCTGAAAAATTAATGGAAAAAATATAATCGTCAATGCGAGACGAAAATCCAATGTGTATCAAAAATAGCAAATATTTGAGCAAAAATGCGATTCAGAATTTTTGGAATCAAAGTGTTTCCACTATCCTCTGAATTTCAACCTAAAATGGATTTTATACAATAATAAAGCTTCCTGAACCTCCAGCCAACTAAATATGTGGTGTGCTATTATCTCAAATAATTACCAAATAGCATTTAACAAATCATCCACTTGATATATTCCTCATTTAATGTTGTTTCAGGCAAATGAATAGCTCAAAAGTCTAAACGTAACAATACACAATTTCTTTCGCTTTTGAAATATCGTCTTTCCACCACTAGCTATAAAACCTACCATTATTTACTGCTTTTCGAGGCGTAAACTGTATTTTTACTACCAAGGAGTTTTCGTCATTTTATGAACCACAAATCAATAAAGACATAGCCACCTCTGATATAACTAACCCAAATTCACTGTTCCTATGCGACATTCGCAGGAATGACACCCGAATCTAGTAGGTATTTATCAAAAACGACTTGTCATATGCTGTCATAGTCATGGCTACTAGATTTTAATTAGAATTGGAAAAAAGTACTTTCATAGTGACAATGGCACTGGGACGAAATAGCGCAGGACAAAATAGCGCGGACAAAAGAGCGCAGGACAAAATAGCGCAGGGACGAAATAGCGCAGAGACGAAATAGCGCAGAGACGAAATAGCGCAGGGTCATAATAGCGCAGAGACGAAATAGCGCAGACAAAATAGCGCGCGAAAATGGAGTGCAGGATCTATGATTAGGTTTGTTCGTTTGTTAGAGTTAAGACTCATTCTTCAAATACAAGGTGTTTCAAAATGAGTCTATACCCCAGCAAACAAACTAACCTAATCATAGGTCTACTTTAACAATCCAACGGCATACCTAGTATTAAGTTACTTCGTTTGTAAGGGTAGTCTCCTTTTGAAACATCTAGTATTTGAAGAAATAGTCTATGCCCTGACAAACGAATTAACGTAATCATAGATGATGCACTACGTTTTCGCGCTCAAATTTGTCTCTGCGCTATTTCGTCTCTGCGCTATTTTGTCTCTGCGCTATTTTGTCTCTGCGCTATTATGTCCCTGCGCTATTATGACCCTGCGCTATTATGTCCCTGCGCTATTATGTACCTGCGCTATTTTGTCCGCGCTATTTCGTCCTGCGCTATTTTGTCCTGCGCTATTTCGTTCATATTTCAGGTTTACAGAACTGAAATGATTGCAGAAATGTATTGCTAGTGGTGAAAAAAGTTTAATATACACCTTGATAGTGAAGAATATCATTACCACGGGACTTTATGCCCCTCGGCTGGAAGCCTCGGGATATAATGTTGGTCCGTGGGTAATAATGATATTCTTTACTGCCTTGGTATATAAATAACTATTTCGGTTGCTTCAATTAATGCTTTAATCAAACTGAGAAATTTTGTAATAATGGAAATCGTTTGCAAACTATATACAGGGTGTTTCATTACTAATTGGACATATTTCAACCATAGAATTCCGAACTCAAAATATGAAGATTTAACCCAAATCACCTAGATAAAATATGTCTCCTGTCTGAGTAACAGGGTGTTTTATTCAAACAAGTGACTGGTTGATCCTTCCCAAATTCTACGCCACTGGCGGAATTGCAATTGGGAGGGAACAACCAATTGATTGCCCCTATCGTACGCCTCTGGTAATAGCTAGAAAAGTTCATTTCACATAATTCAGTTGGGTGTATAATACCTACACTTCCCTCCAAATATGAAAGTGATACGTCAAATAGTTTTGAAGAACTAGGCAAAAAACATTTCAAAATTTCAGAATAAAACACCCTGTAACTCAGACAGGAGACATATTTTATCTAGGTGATTTGGGTTAAATCTTCGTATTTTGTGTTCGGGATTCTATGGTTGAAATATTTCCAATTAGTAATGAAACACCCTGTATATTGAGCCTAATCATAAAAATACTCTCAATATATTTCAGAAATAAACTTTATTAGACGACTAGGGACAAGTTGTATATTTAGAGGAGTGGTTATTATCAGGGATATTGTGGCTCCGTCTTTGAATTTGCCGGTTTCATTGAAATACCTTGGGGTGGAAAGACCCATGAAAATGGAGAATAACGTTACTATGAGTCTGAAAACGGTTCGTTTCCGAAGTACAAGGCAGTAGTGTTTGGATTGAGAAATATATTCTATGCACGGACGTAAAGTTACACTTAAGCGCCTTAGGGCGATGAAGAAGTAGAGCGGGCGGTAAAGTAGATAAATCGGGCGGTAAGTTGATTTCACTGTTTTTCCAGTAATATCTAATCGACGACCATTCGATCATTCTTTGACAGTGGCATACATAATTTGGCCAAATGAATTCGAAATCATGAATAAATTATACAGTGTCTTTCAAAAGTATCGGAACGGTCTCATATTTCAGGAACGGCTTGAGAAAAATTCACGAAATTTTCTACAGGGTGATTATTGATGATGTCCGATTCAATGGTGGCATCGGCAATGTTGCCAAGTTTACAGTTTTTCAGATATTAGGAGTAACTTTATTTTTTCAAATGAATTACCCCATTTATTTTTATTGCAATTAATTGAGCGCCACCTAATTACTTGAGTCCCTGAATATCAGATTCGTAATTAACGTGATTTTCGAAATATGACAACATAGCATTTTCGCTAAAAAGTTCTGGAACGGTCCCATATTTCAGACAAGGCTCAGAGAAAATTTATGAAAACTTCTACAAGATGGTTGTTGATGATGCCCGATTCAATGGTGATATCGGCAATGTTGCCAAATCAACAGTTTTTCAGATATTTAGGGTAACTCAATTTTTTCAAATGGAATACCCCATTTATTTTTATTGCAATTAATTAAGCGCCTCCTAATTACTTGAGTCCCTGAATATCATATTCGTAATTAACGTGATTTTCGAAATATGACAACATATAGCATTTTCGTTAAAAAGTTCTGGAACGGTCCCATATTTCAGACACGGCTCAGAGAAAATTTATGAAAACTTCTACAGGATGGTTGTTGATGATACCCGATTCAATGGTGATATCGGCAATGTTGCCAAATCAACAGTTTTCAGATATTTAGGGTAACTCAATTTTTTCAAATGGAATACCCTATTTGTTTTCATTGCAATACATTCAGCGACGCCTCATTACTTATGTCTCCAAATATCAGATTTTAAATTGAAGTGGTTTTCGAAATATGACAACATGGCATTTTCGTTCAAAAGTCTGGGAACCTTCTAATATTTTCAATACGGTTCAAGGAAAATTCATGAAATTCTATACAAGAATTGATTGCAACGAAAACAAATAGGGTATTCCATTTGAAAAAATTGAGTTACCCTAAATATCTGAAAAACTGTTGATTTGGCAACATTGCCGATATCACCATTGAATCGGGTATCATCAACAACCATCCTGTAGAAGTTTTCATAAATTTTCTCTGAGCCGTGTCTGAAATATGGGACCGTTCCAGAACTTTTTAACGAAAATGCTATATAATAATAATAATAATGTTTATTTCTGAAAAATATATATATTTTTTTGTTGTTGTTGACAACATGGCATTTTCGTTCAAAAGTCTGGGAACCTTCTAATATTTTCAATACGGTTCAAGGAAAATTCATGAAATTCTATACAAGAATTGATTGCAACGAAAACAAATAGGGTATTTATTCCATTTGAAAAAATTGAGTTACCCTAAATATCTGAAAAACTGTTGATTTGGCAACATTGCCGATATCACCATTGAATCGGGTATCATCAACAACCATCCTGTAGAAGTTTTCATAAATTTTCTCTGAGCCGTGTCTGAAATATGGGACCGTTCCAGAACTTTTTAACGAAAGTGCTATATAATAATAATAATAATGTTTATTTCTGAAAAATATATATATCATTACAATGTTTTTTTGTTTTATTTGCTGTGGTAGGATTGCAGAAACAAGCATTAGAAAACCCATTAGAACCACAGGGTCGAGCATGGGTTTGTCAAAACTGTATCTATTTATCCTAGAAATCGAGCAGCAGAGAAGAAAGAGAGAGAGAATTGTCATATTTCGAAAATCACGTTAATTACGAATCTGATAATCAGGGACTCAAGTGATTAGGAGGCGCCTAATTAATTTCAATAAAAATAAATGGGGTATTCCATTTGAAAAAATAAAGTTACTCCTAATATCTGAAAAACTGTAAACTTGGCAACATTGCCGATGCCACCATTGAATCGGACATCATCAGTAATCACCCTGTAGAAAATTTCGTGAATTTTTCTCAAGCCGTTCCTGAAATATGAGACCGTTCCGATACTTTTGAAAGACACTGTATATTATGAGTGAACAAATGTCCAAAACGGTCGAGCATAAAATTATATGTATGTATTTCAGGCGTACCTTGCTTTTACGCCCTTGATACATAAATAAATATTCTTTCATCACGACAAAACCGAAAAGTGATAACTTTTAATATCCTAATGGATTATATATACAGTGTCTTTCAGAAAGTTAGCATCATATGGGAAAAAACTTCAGATAATAATTTATTTCGAAATTCGACTTGAGAAATATTACATACTCGGTCGGGGTCACGTGACTTTCACTGCGTGTCAAAAGGTTCTTTTTTTTAATATTCGCTGAAAGTAGGCTTATTCGTTTGAATTTCAAAAACGTTTACTAAGAAAGGGCGTTTCTCATAGACATATAAAAAGAGGGGAGCCATAACATTTCTTTCATAAAACACTATTGGTTTACAATCATACATACTTCCAAAGTTTCCAATAATATAGAAAGATATGGCTTAAAAAATTGGCAACGATGTAAACTGTGCGTAAATGTTCACGATTTTCTCCACCCGTCGCGTAGGTTGAGCGAAAGGCAAGACAATTTTACTACAATGACAACGCTATCATCACTATCACAAAATGTTTGGGTCTAATCTTTCAATTTTAATACCAAATATTCGTAGTACACCTAAGGTACTTAGCGAATTTTGACCCCTAATTCAGTGGAATTTGAACAAAAAAAAACAACGTTTCTTACAATAATTTAGTTACATAACCTGCGATAACTACACCACTGCTCAAGTTGAAAGAAACATATAACCTTGGGGGTTGTATGGTAAGAAAACATTGAAAATCAATTGAAACAAAAATTCCTTCTTCTCTTTGGGTTTATTGGATTTATGTCTCCTTTCGGTAACAATTTCTCCAGATCAGGTAATTATTTTTTTCAAGAATGAATACTTGGTTATGTAATAATATTATCACTCGACTCGCCACATAACACCACACCAATTGTCTATCACAATGGCCTGAAGCCGAGTCATCGGTGTTCATAAGATTCGATCGTATGTACTCCTCTTATCCAGCAAATCCGTTGCTGATCCGGCCTGGTTACCGGCGTAGAAATAATGGAGCACGTTTGACTTCAAGTATGGCCCCCTTATCCGATGAATCCGTCATCAACCGGCCTCTATACCGGCGTAGAGATAAAAGAGCCTGATATTTCTCACACACACACTTAATAAACTCCACATTAAATATTGGATTTCAATCCAGATCAGGTAATTAGAAAATTATGGACTTCACACACATTAACCTGACTTGTTTCTCCTACGGTGGCCAAAAGTCGAATCCCACACAAAAAGTCCTAAAATGGTAACAAACACAGCATATTAGCACTGTAACATTGGATACAGCGTTGCCACACGTATTCCCAAAATACTGTAATGTATAATGATATAATGTAATGATGAAATTAGGAAAAGATAAATCATTTCAATAGCAGAATTCACATATTTCAATTAAGGAACAAGCATATACAGAATGAATATGCATAAAAAATGTATATTATATAATTAATGTATGATAAATGCTTCCCTCGTTCTCAAACACAAGCTGTAGATCTAGGGCAATCCACAGACATTTATCATCATCATTGTCTATTGAGAAAGATGTTGCATCGGACAAAATGTAAACAATTTCGTCTCTCCTCTTTTTATATGTCGATGGTGTTTCTTTACCGATTTTAATTTGAACGTTTTATTAAAACTCTCAGATTCTGATATTTCTTTTTTTACCATTTCTGTATTATTAAATAAAATTGTAGCTTCAAGTAAACTGTTTCACATCGGTAGCTTTATCATACTTTTGAATTTCTATTACTAATTACCGCTTATTATAATAATAATCCCGCTTTAATTCCATGTTATATTCTATGCAAAGTTGATGTATTGTCAAAAATTTAGAAGCGAAATTTATTTAAAGAGATTTTTTCAGTACTAGAATGATGCCAAAGTCATCAATCAGAATATCAAACGACTGTACGAGTTTAACCAAAGTTTAGGACAGTTTTTTAATATCACATCGTAGTAATTGAAGAATATCAAAAACTAAAAGTTCCAATTTGAGACACATGGTTAAAATCCGAATAGCAACAACTTTTCTTAGTACACAATTTTGAAATTCAAACAAATTTAACTTTGGACAGGTAGAGTAAATCACGTGACCCCAACCCAGTAGGTCATTGTTCATCTCGAATTTTAAAATAAATTAGTATTAACAGTTCTTTTCCATAATTATAATGCCAACTTTCTGAAAGACATTGTAGAGCTCCTGAGTGTCGTCGTTAGGGGCGATAAAATAAATGTAGTTTTGTGTCTGAAGTTGGATGATGATGGAAATTTTCCAATTTTCACAGTATTATATATATATAGATAGATATCGGCATGTATATTTTCAAATTCTAGGCTCTTTATTACGAGAAAAAAGTGTTTTCGGCCTCATATTTTTATCATTTTCACTCCTTGTGATTTCTCCCATTCACACCATGCCAATAACATTCTGTATAAAATGGCTATGAGAGAACATAAACTTTCATTATATTATGAATATGGTGAACTGGACTGTAGGTTAGTTGTGAATAAATTAAATGAATGTGATAAATGCATTTATTACCTGTACGGTAATGAATTAAACAAAAAAACTTAAAACAGGCACAATTAGAAATAATTGATTTCGGTAACATATTCAGTAGGTAGTTACGTTATCGTATTAATTATAAATACATTTTATTAGTTAAGTTCATAAAATGCAAGTACAGTAGCAAACTTATATGTATAAAAATGAATCTTATCATAAACATTTTATTATGTAGTTAATAATAGATGATACCTAGGTATAAATTAATGATAATTATTATGATTCAAAATACTCTTAACTAATTTGTTCACTGCGTAGTTCATCTATTTTTTAAGGATTCTCAAGTAAAATGCCAGAATAAAACTACAAAATATGATGCAATTATCAAGGTACTCGCACATAGTATCAAGTCGTGCAATAGCGGGATTTCTTATTTATTTGTTTTACAATGATGAATTTCAAAGATCTAAATGATAGATGATTGTTCGTATATTCAAAGATTTTTCATCAACATGATGATGATTATAAAATTTCGCAAATTCGCCCCGATATTTTTTCGTTTTCGAGTCCCAATTGATTCCAATGGGGAGCCACGAATTCATTTTATTTATCTATTCTCAGTTCCGTTTGTTTTATAAGATTTGTTTTGAATTAATCTAATTCAATAGTCCAACTCGTTTGCGTTCTTTCAAAGAGCTAGAAATGGGGATATTTTCGTAATCTGTGGACTGTAATTGGAATGTCGTGTTAAAGTACAATAATGATTGTCCAAAATTTTAACACTATTGTGCAAAAAAATTGTCTTCTTCAGTATATTAGTATTATCATATATGTGGTTTATTTTTGCCATCCTATTTCAGAATCACACTTTTTCACCATGACATTAGTGTAGGTAGACTCATTAATAGGCAGAAGCGTACATTGAAGATTTGTGGTTTTAATGAGTCTTCATATAAATATGGCAATCAAATCCAAATGTGAGACCAAATAACTAAACAAGGCATTTTTAAAGTCAATTACTATATAAATATAAATGTAATTCTTACTAATAACAACCATCAGTCGCATGAAACACGCCATAACTGCTGTTTCAATAATTCCAGTTCTATTTCTCCTGTCTCAGAGCATATCTGATTACTTACAGCTAATCCGTGATAAAAGTATACCAAGCGTTAGTTGTACAGCAATATTTTTATTCATCATATCTCAATAATAGGACATATGTTGTATTGTCCTATTTTGGATCACTATTGGTAATATTGAGTATGTGACAGTCAATATTTCAGCTTCTTCTTGTAAATTTAGATACTATGAAAAATGTACATTAGCTCTGCTAAAAAACATTATACACAGTAATTTCAAAAAAATCCATAGTTAACTCTTAGGTATACTGTGAATGAATAGTTTGTTCTCTTAGAACCTTCCATGATAAAGACATCCTTGGTACATAAGGGGTAGTCAAAGCACCTCTTACAGAATTCACCTTTTTTTTTGACAATATTTCCTTGACTGTATATTCAGATGTGTCAATAATGAATTATTGTGCATCAGAGTGTGTAATAAAACCGTTCATTCAAAATTGTAGCTCTCTTATGTATTTTTGGTGTTATGGTAGGACTCCAAAACATTAATATGATGTTGGTCGAGTATTCATTTCAGATCATGTACAAATTGGAAAGAAAAACAATTCAACTTGAGTACAACAGTTTTTATATGATTCCATCTGATATTTCTTGATTTTTTCTCATTATAGTTTTTTCACTGATATTCTTCACTCATAATTAAAAGACAGCTTCTATTGTCCAAGTAAACTTGACATTTCAATGAGAATTAGGTTTTCTGGAAATTAAACGAAAAAAATTGTCTTGGAAGAAATTAGTCCGTGCGTTTAAATAAAATTGTCAAGTTGATTCATATCTCTTTTCCTATATGGAATGCAAATTAGGAAAATATTAATATTGAATCGGATTTATGCCTAATACCAGGAGCTATATTTCTCAAAAGTTGGATACAGTATTGCTCGTAGATCAATCCTTTAGATACAAATTGATATAAAGTACCCAACTTGGTTGCAGTTTAATCAAGGTGGAATTGTCTTCATTCGATTACTTTCCCATTTCTCTAGTTATCCACTTCGCTTCCCGTTTGTTTAATGAAATGATTTATTCGTTTCATCTACCCAGCACTTGGAAGTCATCATGAATCTTAATCTCAAATGATATATTAAGTATAAAATCGGACTGATTACACTTCTAATGGGTACCATAGTTACTGGCCAGCACATGAGATGTTCAAGTTTCAAGATTTTTGGTTGCCGGACTTCTTACGGAAGTCAGATTAAACTTTCTTCAGTACAAATTAGTGGAGCATTCTACAGGGTGTTTCAAAAAAACCTAACCCCCTTGCTAGGGTAGGTAGAACATTGCAAAATAAGTTGGGTTTGCTCTGTGAAAAAATGTCGTAACGGCATCGGTTACCATGATACAAGGTATTGAAAAAATTATTTTTTTTACACATTTTTCACGATTATTCCGAAACTACTCGCAACATTGTAATGAAATTTTGTATGGATGTTTCTTGAAATCTGACACATTGCATGAATTTGTTTTTATATCTGAATAGATGGCGCTAGTTACACGGTTCGTACCAAGTAGTTTTGAACGTAACTTTTTTGAGGTTAGATTTTTCAATCAAAATATGATATGAACTTGAACATCATTCAATTTCAATGGAGTAGTAATGATGCTGGTATAAAATGAATTTTATTGAGTCCAAATACACTTTTATTCAGGTTCAAAAACAATTGAATTATTCTTGTGTTGAAGTTATTGATGGAACAAAGAATCATAAGTAGAAAATTAAGAGATATTTGACTAAAAACATGAAATATTGAATCAGTTAGAGTAAGTGTTCGAAATGTTCTACGTTTCGAGGAATACACGATTCTATATTCTTTTTTCAAGAATGTATTATTCTTCTGAACAGTTGAGGATCAGCTGTTAGGTCATTTAAGTGATGTTCAATTATGTCTCACAACTCTTGACGTGGATATACCTATGTAGCATAGACGTATTGTTGTTTTCGGTTTTCAATAAATAGGTGATAATTTTTCATAATAGTCACTCTAATACATAGCTTTAGCAACAGTTACCACTTCATCATTTTCGAATCGAAATATTCCGAAAACTGAACACAGTATCGAGTTTTACCAAGAGTACCTTTTTGGTGTAAAATTGAATGATGTTCAAGTTCACATCAGATTTGGATTGAAAAATCTTACCTCAAAAAAGTTATGTTCAAAACTACTCGGTACAAACCGTGTAACTAGCGCCCTCTATGAGAGTCAGATATAAAAACAAATGCATGCGATGTGTCAGATTCCAAGAAACATCCATACAAAATTTCATCACAATGTTGCCAGTAGTTTCAACATAATCGTAAAAAATGTGTAAAAAAATGATTGTTTCAACACCTTGTATCTTGAAAACGGATGGCGTTATGACATTTTTTTACTGAGCAAACCCAACCTATTTTGCAATGTTCTACCTACCCTAGCAAGTGGGTTAGGTTTTTTTGAAACACCCTGTATATCATGAAAAGTATGTCAACTGGATCTCGAATTTGAGAATCAAACTAGGTTATCTTGGTTATACATATCGGAAATATTTCGGGGATCAATAGGGAAACTCATTTAGGGAGAAAAAGTGAGTGCGCGATTTTATGTTTGTTGGGACACCGTTCCCGATTTATTCTTGAATCTGAATATCCAGTCAAGTGAAAAATATTTCGAATACTACACACCACTCCATAAAAGTTCAAGAGATAGAGATGATTAGGCAACGGTAACGATTTGACACTTTTTATCAAAAAGAAATGTTCTCGAAGTTGCCAATATCCTATTCATTCACAATCTGATTTATTTTATGACTGGCCCATATCTCAAAGTATCCTGTGTTGAATAAATATCTGAGAACCAGAATCCCAAAGGGTACATCCTATTCAGCAACTGTAAATGGTTGACACTATTGTAAAACTGGTGACGTACCAAACAAACAATCCATAGGTGTTGTGAAACTGGATGTAGTTAACATTTTAAGCATATCATACTGTTTAATGTATAAGGTAATCAAAGTACTTAACCGAATTCAAGAACCTATGTTAATTCTTCTGATTATAACGACTTGTCTCATTCTGGGTCTGCCCTATTAATATCAATCTACTGATCTTAAAAGTTGTGATTTTGTTGTATTCATGATTTTATTATTTTTTAGTTGACTGCTATCTCGTTCAAACCCTCTGCATTACTTTTTGTAGACGCACATATCAATGTTTATAGTTGGAGGAAATACAAAATCTCATGATTTTTTCAACATTATTTGCATGGATATTGTTTTCAACTATACATTGTACCATTGTCTTGGAAACATTTGGATAGAGCTACCCAACAATTGATATGACTATTCCATTCTAGTTCTCGATAACCAATCAGAATCGACCATTTTCACGGTTCCTTCGGTATTACAGCGATATTTTTTTGTTTAGTAAATTTTATCTGGCTTGCTCTACCAATGCAGAATCCGAATTGACCAACACGTGACCAAGAAACCTCGATTTTTTGGCGATACAATTTTGACAGTTGAAACGTCAATCATGTGGGAAGCCAGAATGATGAATGCAGTGTGCGTAACTTTCGCGAGGCGCTTGTTTATTGTCTCAATCATGAAATATTCATACGAATACACTTGTGGTATTACATATGATAAATCAACTCCTCTACAGAAAACGGTGACATGAGTCATTTTGACATCTATATCAGTGTGTAATTCGGTAAGACAATTTAATGAATGCGTAAATCACATTATTGTTGTTGTTGGATTCTCCAATTCCTACACTCGAAGACTCCAAACCGCGACATTTACTTTTCGGACAACGCAAGATTTAGAAAAAATTGACATGAACGATCAAAGATTCGTTCACAATAATTATGGTTTCAAATGTTAGGTTCCTTTTTGGCGCAAAGTTTTTTCTAAGTCATCATGACAAAATCAGAACAGCTTATGGAATTTTTTATACATGCTTTAAATTGTCTCGTGTCAAGTTTGATTGTTCGGTACTGTTCACGCTCTTAGTTCACGCGTGAATTAGCGAGATGAGCCGTTTTAAAAAAATCAATTCCGAGAACTACAAAAAACACGAAATCATCAATGAAGATAATTATTATTGTTGTTAATTTGTATATTGTCGTTGATTTATCTTGCCAAAAAACACTCGAACTTTTTTATATTGGATGAATCTCCTTACTAACTCAAAAAATTTCCATCAGTAATTTTTTTCGAAAATCTTACATTAGACAAAATTGCTCGACCGACCTTTCATGTCAGTTGTTCTCATAAAATTACTGATTGGAAAACTATTTTCGTTAGGAAGAGGAATGTATCCGATAAAAAAAGCTCTTGTGTTCTTACTGTTTCTTTACATTCCTTGGAAACTACCTGCTCAGGTTGCTCCAGTTTTTTATATCAATGTGGCACACACGAATTTCTTGGTGCAATCGATTGTTAGGATCACATTCGTCGTCACTGAACAAACATTGAAATCGTGCTTGAAGAATTCTTGCTGTACACGTCACCTAACTAATCGATTTTCTCAACTTCAACGCAAAATGTTTCAAGTGAATTCGTATGCAAATAACATGTCCTCGCACATCACATGGGCGCTAACACTATACAAATTCGACATGTTCTCTGCGTTCGACTGTATCTATATGATCTGATGATATATTGCAAATATAGTCGTTGCCTTGCAAATAAAACTCGTTCAAGAGTATAAAATATAAGGTGAACAATCAAAAACATACATACTACTCTTCACATCATCTATGTATTCCAACGAGATCGGCAAGTTTGGTTTGTGGAGCATCGACCGATTGAAAGTTGAAAGTTATGGATATATAGGTATTTATTTTTAATAGATTCCGAAGTTTTATAATTTGTTATCGTAAAATCCATAGTCAATCATGGTTAAGTGTGGGTCCAAGGCAAAGATTTGTTCTCCAACACAATGAAAGAACATTTTCTTTGTCAGAAAGTGTGCCAAGCTCAAAAATCATTTGGGAATACTACTTAGTTGATATTTATTTTGTCAACTATTGAACTATTCCTATTGCTTTGGGACTTATTCATTGATTACTGTTGTGCGAGTCTGAATAATATAATGCTCATACCTTGTCAGGAAGTTTGGTAAAAACTTTAAGACCGTTCAATCACAGCTAAATGTGACCCATTGTAATATTCCCCGTTCATCCTTCATTCTTGTGTAAATTGGTCTATCCCCTGATGGATCATAATCTGCAATCCATCAAGATACCCATCAGGGGTCAGTAAAATGTTTGTAGCCCAGCTAAGGTGTATCGTATTCAACTTCAGGATCTACTGAACAGTCAAATTCAAATCTGTTACCGCATTGGTACTTTCTAGGTACAGTCGTATTCAATAAAAAAGCGTACAAGTATTAAACATGGAAGATTTCGGCATTCTAGTTCTCGCTGTGTAAGAATGGCTCAGCCAATGCTTTGTGTTTTTGGGAACCTATGATTACTCTACTGCTAACATTTGGTAAACATTCATTCCCGATAGCCCGTTTTACGCAAATATGATAACGTTAATTTCTCCCTGCAATACGTTCGTATATAAACTTCAGTAGGTGACCAAGTTTTTACTTGGGCTATATTCTGAATTCAACTGACAGTACTGCGGCTATATTCCGAATTCAACTGACATTACTGAATCTGCTTATTTTTCATTCCGAAATCAAAAAATTCACTGGAAGTGACAGATGCTTGTCAGCAGACATACTATTCATTCCAAATATTTCGACTCAACATTCTGCTGGAATTGCTGAGTATCAAAAGGTAGTGTGGCTTCAGTGAACTGTCATATTTTAGAGGGGGAAGGAATGTAACAATCATTTCCGTTGTTAATGAAATGATTCTAAATATCAGAAAATACCTGGAGTATGAAGTAGTAGAGCAGGTAAGGAAAGGAGCAGCATTGGCTAAATAAACTAAATAAACCTGGAATGTCTCCTAAAATTCATCATTATTAAGGCATATTGCGATTTTCATGAATCTCAATTCCCATTCTGGTGCATCATGAGAAATTTATGGCAACAAAATGTCCAAGTATTCTTCATCACTCGAGCTTGAATCGCCATCGTTAACAATCGTAGAAACTATAGAGGATACAAGAATCGATTTCTCTTCCATGTTAAATATTAAATTTCCAAAATTTATAACAAGTAGGAGGCTGAACATCTAGTTATTCTAGTTCAGATAAACGAGAAACTACTACTGATGAAAACCATGAAAACGTGTCCCGAATTACAGTAGTGAATTATTGATTTCATATTTCGGAACACAGCTTTTCAGCAGTAAGTGGATCAACTGACAGTACTGACCAGTTGAATTCGGAATATAGCCTGCATCTGCTGATTTTCAAAAAATCCGAAATCAAAAAAGTTCACTGAAAGTGACATATACTTGTGAGCAGACATACTATTCATTCCAAATATTTCGACTCAACATTCTGCTGAAATTGCTGACTAAATTGGTAGTGTAGCTTCAGTGAACTGTCATCATTTTAGATGGGGCAGGAATATCACATTTATTTCTGTTGTTTTTTAAACATCAATCCTTGTCTCATCAATAATAAATTAATAATATCATATTCAATATCAGAAAATGCTTTATTAAAATAGTTGACGCTGGAAATAATATTCAACTTTCACCAGCTGATCAACTGCTGCTCATGAAAACAATGAAAACGTGTTTCGAATTACAGCACTGTATGTTTGATTTTATATTTCGGTACACAAATTTTCAGCAGAGTCAGTGGATTTACTGACAGTACCACAGTTTAAGGAATGGGTATTTCCTTAAACTGTGACAGTACTTACAGTACTGACCAGTTGAATTCGGAATATAGCCTTGATCTCACTGGAATGGGTTGTTGATAAGTAGTATAATTCCGAAATTATTTCGTGTTCATATTTTTGTCCAGATTCAATTGCTGGTCTCTTGAACCAGTGTAGTCATTCAGAAGTAATTCTTTGGCAGGAGTCAACTGTGGCTCAAACTGATGAAGATTAAAATAAGGCTCTGAAAACGAAAAACGACTCATTTTTATTCAAAATTTGATGAGTTATCATCGGCCGATATAGCTCGTCTTGGTGTTTAGATCTTTGATCATGTACGGAATTTTCTCATTCGGTGTCTCACTTTTGCACTAAAATAACCTTGGCGTGTTTAGATGGGCAATATAGTGAATCAGGGACGTTCTAAAATATTTTCGGCCCTGCGGCGTTGTCGCTTCTAACGAAAAGAAGCAACAACTTTGTTATTTCAAATGGGACATCTTGTATCTCAGTGCATTTTTAGATTCTCCCCCGACTCTAGCGGCAATGATTGGAGAGCTATAGGGTGTTCAAAATCGATATTTTTCAACTTGAGGATTTGGTCATAGCGGCTCATATAACCCTATCTCAACTTTCGATTCACTATCTACTGACATTTATGTGAAACAAATACAAAATGGTTCAAGATTTAGAATTCTGATCAACCTGTATCTGTTCCAATTAAATCAAAAGTTGAGATAGGGACATGAAAGCCGTTTTGACCAATAATTAATAGTTTCGACACAAAAAATCCTAAAGTTGAAAAATCTCGATTTTGAACACCCTATATCCCTGAAATCATTCCAGCTAGACCCAAGTGTGATTCATTGATGAAATACAAGGTGTTCCATTTGAAATAACAAAGTTGTTGCTTCTATTCGTTGAAGCGGCGACGCCGCAGACCTGGAGTTAACGTGTATCAGATTTTTTCATAATCGGGTACTGGCGACCTACAGAGCCTCTGTTTCTTTTTCAAAGGGCCACCCTGTACACGAGTATCATACTGATTTTTTATCTGTTTTAATGCCGCCCAGTATAATCGTTTCACTCTTCTGTTGATACTTCAACTCCAAGGTGTTGTTTGTTGTCCAGTATTCCTTTCGTAGCCGTCCGAGTAGCACGACTAATTTCCTCTTTCCATGATTTCCTCGATAATTTCGCATTCCTGCTCGCGTGATGCCTACTGATAAGGACAGAATGAGCGCTAGGAAAACGCGATAGCAGTATTCTTTATGTACTCCACCTTATTAAAAGTATGTTTTCATTGTGCACCATAATGAACGGGTTTGTGATAGGTGAAATTGATGTGAGGCAGGTAATTGGTTTTGTATTTTATCGACAAAAAAGCCTCGATAGGCTCTATCTACATACAGAGTAGGTTACTTTAATTTGGGTTTGATATTAGTCAAGATGATACTTCTTCAGGTTCATTGCCTATCTAACGCTTTTTGGTGATACTGCACTTATCATGCGATTCTTTTTTTTCGAATTTTTTTTTTTGGTACTTACGTATTTTTGTCTGAAAAACACGAATTTGATAATGAGAATGTGAACAAACCATTATTTATTAAGATATTTCACTATAAAGTTACAAATATCACCTTCTTTTCAGACAAGGAAGAATATCATTCAAAATAATGGCGTGTGTAATGTTCAAAATTGTTCAAAAGCTATCTTTTGACATTTGACACCTCGTATTTGGATTGACTATTGATTAAATGGCCGTCATCTGGTCTGATTATTCACTAAATATGAAAAACTCGCCATAGAGATCATATTTCATGTTGAATTTTCTATATAAAAAATGTGTCATTGAAGTACATCATGAGTATATAAAGTGTCCAATGACAAAATAAGAAGAGCAAGTAGCTGAAAATGCATCCAACACAAGGGGAAAAAGAAGGGGAAATTTCGAACTTATTCTTGAAATATCTCGATAAATAGTTGTTTGTTCACATTTTCAGTATCAAATTCGTGTTTTTCAGACAAAAATACGTAAGTTCAAAGAAAAATTTGGAATAATGAAAATTTCAGATTCTCAACATCAAGGAATCTGATCATTTTTTCATATAAGTAATTTAGAAATTGTGTTTTTTTTTCAATTCTTTTCCGTGAGCTTATTGGATTGCTATACCTACCTACTACTGTTGCTTGACTAGCAATCGAAAGCTGTTTTGAGCCCAGTTACAGCAGAGACGTTTTATTTATAAAACTAGTTCTGAATTATACATTTTTAACCTCGGCTGGAGATTATCCCGTACGTTTCCCTTTTGCGCTCCAATCAACAGTACTATTTCTAAGTTGGTGTATGGAGTCAGTAAAAAGGTCTACATAAAACACACATCGACCTTCGAAAAATCAATGGCCAGTTCAGGGTGATCGAGCTTTGATAACTAATGATCCAGAAATCTTTGAAATACAAAAATTTCAAATATTTCGTTATTGTCAATAGATATAGTTCTCAGATTTCGTAGGTACACCAAGGTGATTAGTATGCCGCATTGATACTATATCGATCATAACATTTTGATCGATATACAGGATGGTATGATTACTGTTGACAACAAAATTGATAACATTTTTTATCAGTACATACTGAATAAGATTCAATGCATTCGTCAGTTCTACAATTCAATACCTAAATTTTAACTGTTCTGATTACTCTCGATATTTTGTTTGGTTCGCAAGATATTTGATGAAGTTTGGAATTTGTGATCTCTTGCAAGTTTCTACTTTTTTTCTTTTGGAAAATTTATCATTTCAATAATGTTCAGTATTTGAAACGGATTTTGTAATATGGAGTTTATATACCGGGAGAAATATTGTTTCTAATACATGTCGAATACGAAAAACAAAACCACCCTGAAGAAGATTCTGAAGAAATTCAACTCAAATACTGAATATAATTGATTATCATTGATTCCCTAAGACATCAAATTATTTCGTTAGAAATCAAAGTAGAAACCTGAAATTCAATGATCATTTTTGAATTGCATCAAGAATAATCAGGATGGTCATTGGTAGAATTTTTTAGTGGCCGAGTGAAAAAAGTTTTGTCGATTTTGTTATCAAAACAGTAATTGAAATATGTAGCACTTTGTAATACCTTAGTGCGTACCTACCTACAAAATCCCAGAGCCATACTGTATATACATTTATTTATATGTGTGGGCACGTTTGGACACACTGTATAGTTGAAAACAGTAATGAAAACTGTATCCTATTCCAAACCATCATTCTATCTTTTGTTTTATTCACATCTGATATAGGTACCTACTAATTTAAAGTCATTATCAAACCACTTGAGACGGGTACATTTCTTCTGTATAAATTATTTGAATACTGATGTTTTAGATCGATTATCATCTATGTCTATTTATGATATTTTTCTACCTGCACATATTGTAAATTTACTGTAACAATCTAGATGTTTCACAATAGTAAATACATATAAGATTTATGAAAATACAGAACACGGACAATGAACGTGTTTTCAGATTGTCTTTGTTCTAAAAAATATGGATCTCATGAAATCTCTGAAAACTATATTGAATTCTATAATTCATTATTTTCGAGGAATTCCAGATCTGAACCAATTATTAATATTGAGGTTTCATGGGACCCCTATATTGGAATCAATTACTTTTTCAGATGATCACTATTTAAAATTGGGAAATTATGTAATTGTATCGATTATAAGTGACCAGATGCATTTCTAGCGATGAATTTATTATATTATCAACACATATTGATGGCAGATATCTTTGAATTTTTATCACTTAATATTATGAAGATTAAATGATATACATATTTGGAGATTCTCGTTTTTTTGTGACTTCTGTACAAATGGACCAATCAATAAGGATATTTAAAAAATCCACAAGAGGAGTTGATTTCATGAATATTTGTGATATAAATCGTACTACAATACATATAAATAGTTGTTTATTTTTATCTCTATATAGAATTTATGGTTCTCCCCAAATTAATTACTAAGATATCTGAGAATATTATTGTTTCCACAGAAAATAAGGTGTTTTGCTAATGTTATCCTAAGTGAACTTTAGCAAATTTGCGAGTTGTTTACATCAAACATCCCGTATACGCCTTTCTAGACCCCTTACAAATAATACACAATCATGTCGTTTTGATGGATATTCTCGAATTCGTCTTGTTAGCACATGAGCTCGTTAAATTTCAAAAATATCTACGTACATTTCATACAATTCGATAGGCTGAAATACGCGAAATCGATCAGTTCATACGTGTTCATTTCTTGAGTAACATTCAAAATAACATTAAATGTCGTAAGTTTAACGAGAATGCTTGAATTTGTTGAAGTATCTTGATATTTTGTTCCGAAATACGGTATGTATCATGTATCTCCTCTGTTTGGTGTATAATTTTATCGTACAATACAAAATGCATAAGTAAAAATTCATAAATTCTGTTGTTTCCGAAAAATATTCCATATGGAGTTGAAAAATGTGAGTATTTTCCAGTTTTACTTTCGAAAGTAGATTTTTCAATTATTTTCGAAATTACTCACAGCTATGCAGATTTATGCCACTAATTGTAAAAACACTTTTTCATAGTGAAGACTGGACTATTCTGAAGTAGATACTTATATACAGGGTATGTCACGACGAGCTTACACTATCTTTATATCAAGAATCAGTCTGGAGAAATCCATGAAAGTGTGCAAGCTTATATTTCAGAATACGCTCTCTTCATTACAAATATTTTCGACAATGCTTCTACTAGAAAGTAGTAGCAACATTGATATGTCAAAAGGAACACCCTGTATTCTATCGTATTTTCAGATTCTTCCTGAAGAACTGATTTAATCGATATATCACACTTGGGGTCTATCGAAAATTATTACAGAAATATTGGGTGTGCAAAATCGAGATTTTTCAACTTTATGATTTTTTTGTGTCGATACTATTCATTATCGGTCAAAACGGCTCACATGCCCCTATCTCAACTTTTGATTCAATATTTACTGATATTTAATCGGAACAGATACAGTGTGGTTCAATATTCAGAATCCTGATCATCCTGTATCTGTTCCGATTAAATATCAGTAAATAGTAAATCAAGAGTTGAGATAGGCGCATGCGTGAGCCGTTTTGGCCGATAATGAATAGTTTCGACACAAACAAATCCTAAAGTTAAAAAATCTCGATTTTTGATACCCTATATCTCTGTAATCATTTCCGATAGACCCCAAGTTGTTGCTACTTTTTGATAGAACCGGCAACACTGCATTGCTGACATTATTTTAAATATAGAGAGCGTATTCGAGAATATCAGCATGCATTCATGTATTTCTCCTGACTGATTTTCGATATAGAGATAGTGTAACCTCTTTGTGACATGCCCTGTATTGTACCTACTCCTAAAGCCTTCTAGACGTTGATGATGTTAACTTCCAAGTACCTACTTACCGGGTTACAGTTAATGGAGTTCCACCTCCTGTAACTCTTTTGTTTTTCTCCTAATATAATAATGAACAACTTTTTCTCAATCATAGATCATAATTTCAATATTTTTTCATGCTTATTTTTATTTCAAAGATGCAAAAAATGTAAGTATTACTGGTGGTGGTACTCCGTGTCATTTCTTCATAATGCGACTAAAACTACTTCTACAACTCAGTAAGAAACTGTACTCGGCATGGCTCCACCATTATGGTATTTGTACAACTGCATAAACTATATTCGAGAGCATGTGAGCATCTTATCTATTGGAGGTAAATACAAAAAATCCTCTGAAAACTAGTTTCTGTTTCATTTCTGATCTTAAAAAGATTCTTGAGGCAATCATTTCACCTGTCGCACCCTTGCAGATTTTGTAAAAACACTTACGTATATTCTTGGTGAAGAGTCCTTGCATCCTAAAAGTGATTCATTTGATAGTTTTCATTCATTTTGTTGATTGTGTTTTAGGGAGCAATCAGAGCAGTGATTCGGGGTAACGGGAAGGCTGATTTGAACATCTAGTCATGGGAAAGCAGAATAGCAAGCTCAAACCGGAAGTGCTGGAGGATCTCAAACAAAATACAGAATTTTCAGGTGAGTTTTCGCAGATTTTTATCGCTAGTCACCACTCTCACTCATCACATAATCTGACCAATCACAAGCCGCCAGAGACAACGTGTGCTTATCACGAAAACTGCTGTCTTTCAATTCTGATTGGTCTATCAGCGTTGATGTTTTCAACGATGTAACCATGGATAGCGATGCAAAGTCTGGATGTAACCATGGATAACGAATCAGAGTCTGTATGATGAATATCAATTTCGCTCCAAGTGATCAAACACAGAGTGCCACAAGGCACTGTACTTGGGCCAATTCTATTTTTAGCCTACATCAACAGCATGCTAAACATAAACTTTATGGGTGAAGTGATTTCTAATGCAGACGATACTGTTTTATTCATAGAAGGAAATACCCGGGCAATCGTAGATACAGAAATTGAACACGATATGAAACTAATCACGAAATGGTTGGATGATAACTCATCAACTCTGAACTTAGAGAAAACTGTATATCTACCTTTTGCGAATAATGTAACAGGACTTCCGAAATATGATAAAATTAACATAAATCTACCGTTTCGAAAACAAAAAAATTGGCAACTCACTAAAGCAGAAAAAACGAAATATCTCGGAATCATCATAGACAATCACTTCCGATGGGATCATCAAATTAATGTTATATAACAAAAAAACTGCGGTATATTTCATATCTATTTTCAAAAGTCAAATCCATACTGAATACTAATGAACTCTTATCGATGTATTATGCGTTAGTACAGTCACATCTAACATATTTATGATATTCTCTAGAGACAATTCAGAAAAGGATAATTAAAATAATATTCAGTATGAATATGCGATCTCCCACAAATACTCTATTCGAGAACACAATAATTCTCAGTGTACGAAAACAATTTTACAAGATATCCACACTATATATGGCAAAAAATAAGTCATTCACCAACTGCATAGATCATCATTACCCAACCCGCCTCAATATAAACTGTCCCACGAACATACAAATCGATAGGACAAAGAACATTCACATATGTATGCATGAAAATATATAACGATATGCCATCAGCATTGGAAGAAAAATCAAAAAAACAAGTTTCAAGAAAAACCTAACAAACTGGCAACTCGATTCCAATCAAATTTACATGAACTTTGTTGTTTATTTTCTCTATTAACATTGATACCAATAGATTTAGTTTATTGTTACTTTTATAATAGATTTTATAATTGATTTATAAAAATGATTGGAATAACTGAAGAATTGTAGGAACTAACAAAAAAAGCAATCTACATGTATAGGTCTACTAATCAATTAAAAAATAATTTATTGTTTTACATGTATTTCATAGGTCTCTTAAGGAAGACAGACAAATCACCAGATTTCACCAGAAAAAAAATCATCATTAGGTCGAGTACTGTCATATACCAGAAATTCAGAAAAATTCGATAGGACGCCATTTTTATATAAAAAACGTGTGGGGTCCTTGCGACTTGGCAACATGCAACGGAAAGCAGCCTCTGACCAATGAAATTCGCCAGAAACGCGATTCGCGAGGGAGAAGTAATGGTGTTTGCACTGATGCGCTTTTGTTTTGTCCAAACTCGACGGCAATAATCAATAAACAGTTGAAAATCGCAATATAAGGTTCTTGTACATCTTATTCTAAAGGATTTCACTGTACGAACTAACTTCAAGATGGAAATAAAAACTCAATTATCAGAATTTTATTAAACACTTTCAAAAATGAATTTACACCATTTCTGTGTTTTTTTGTCGTTAAGTGATTGTTGTTATTTGGTCGATGGTCATTAAAAATATGACTACACCATCAGCGCCTCATACGGATATTCTATGAACAAGAACCTCATAAGTGTCGTCAGTGTTTTTCGTAGAATTTCACATTCCCACTTTCCATTCAGCCTCCCCTGCTGAAAGGAGCAGGAGTCGCCACTGGAAGATAGTTCCATATCTATATGAAATATCTACTATCTACCGATTTAGCTGCCATTCAATAACCCCACAAATCTCGGTAATATCAGGGACTGCAATATTCTCAGGGCATTAAAGCATATCGATTTGAAATTCTAATGTAAAGCTGGCGGTTCGTTAGCTTTTATTAGAATTCGACATGAAACCCCAATTACGTGGTAAGTTTGTAGTTTTCCATCGAAAAATCTGTCGACCAGTTCATTTTTTAGCCTCAGTATGGTTTGCGGTCACCTAATAATTTACTGCCTCATTTGATAGGATAGAAAAGCAGCTTGGAATGGCGAGGTGGACAATTTCCTCGCGTATGAAAATCCCTATGAGTGGCGTGAAATTATTGAAAAGCCAAAGAAAATACAGGGTATTCTATATAAGGATGCGAAGACTTATTCGGTGAATTGTCTTCGGCGAATGGAGTCACACTGTTGCATAGATCACCCGGTATTTCCATTATGTACCTATAACAGAAATCCCTATACAGTCTGTCCAAGATAAGGTTGAACAGCATGGGGATCTCGGAAACGGTAGGAGATACGAAGTCGCTTAAATGGGGAAAAAAGTTGCGCATTCGGAGGCTCATATCAAGAGCCTTCGAAAATTTTGAAAATTATTTTTAGTTTTTGAGTTATATCGAAAAAAGTGAATTTTTGGAATTTCTATTTTATTTTTTTTCTCCGTTATTATCAGAGATACAGAAAAACTGAAACGACTTTTTCATTGCAACTTTTGATAAGGTTTAACGTGGTGATACCGATTTTTTTATGCGACGTTTCGTATTCGTGGAACCATCATCAACTTTTGTTCTTTGAATACGGTCCTGATAATTTCTTCACAGATTCTGAAAGGTTTTTTTATTCTGAATTCAACAATGTACTATACAAGGTGATTCGAATGTGTTTTGACCTATTTCTATCCATCATCAATGTTTTTTCGAACTTCCAAAAGAAAAAAAGCCATCAGTTCCACTTATTTCTTATCATTTAGTGTCAAACTTGATGGATTAGTTATTCAATACTGAAAAGTGAATAAAAAATATTTCACCACATCATTCGATCAATGCAGCGTTTAAAATTGTTGATGAATTCTTACACGAATTACTTTGACAACTTAACTTTGACAATACCTACAGAGACATTCATAACAAATGTTCAAAATGATAACCATTATTTTCTGAACAAAGATATCCTCTTCTCACAGTTGTTTCTAAGACATTGCTAAGCATTTCTGGGGTTATTCTATTGAATGCTTCGAAGACACTGTCCCTTAGTTCTTCTTCATCCTCAAAGTTATTTGCGTGTACAAAGTTCGATATATCCCCTAAGAAAAAATCCAGCTGTGTCAAATCAGGCGACCGCGCCGGCCAAGGGATAAAAACGCACGGACTTCTCTGAAATTATGTACCGGAGCGCCATCTTGTTGAAACCAACAGAGTTCTGAACTTCCGCAATCGGTAAATCATCCAGAGCTTCCTCAAGATGATTCTCAAGCGAATTTCTAGAACGTTCGGAAGTCTGTGTTTCATGGTAAATAGAAGGAACAATAATTCGTGTACCAAATATTGCAACCCACATATTCAAGCCGAAACGGTGTTGGTGTCTCGCTGTAATGTATAAATGTTCATTTTATCGTGAACAATAATGTGTATTTTTTCTATCGAAGCTTCCATGATTAGTGACCATGCTTTCATCAGTCCAGATGATTGTTCGAAAGAAATCTGCAAAATTTTAACATTTCCTGGTATACCACTCACAGAATGTCTTGCGCCTTTCGTCATCGCCTGGTTTTAACGCTTGACATATTCTGAATTTGTATGGATGGAATTTTTGTTTCCGCAAAATGAAATGGGTTGTTGATTGAAACCAGTTGATGAGGTATTAGTGTGTTGACTAATTTTCCTTCAAAATAAGTGGAACTGATGGCATTTTTCCTTTGGAGTTTCGAAAAAACATTGATGATGGCCAAAAATAGGTCGAAACACAAATGAACCACCTTGTTAATACATGGTTGAATTCAGAATGAAAAAACCTTTTAGAATCTGTGAAAAAATTATCAGGACCGTATTTAAAAAACAAAAGTTGATGATGGTTCCACGAATACGAAACGTCGCATGAAAAAATCGGTATCACCACGTTGACCGTCATCAAAAGTTGCTATGAAAAAGTATTTTCAGTTTTGCTGTATCTCTAATAATAACGGAGAAAAAAAAAATAAAATTGAAATTCCAAAAATTCACTTTTTTCGATATAACTCAAAAACTAAAAATAATTTTCAAAATTTCCGAAGGCTCTTGATATGAGCCTCCGAATGCGCAACTTTTTCCCCATTTAACCGATTTCGTATCTCTTACCGTTTTCGAGATCCCCATGCTGTTCAACCTTATTTTGGACAGACTGTTTAGGGGGAAATGAAAATAGATGAACCAAACTCATATTTTGGTGAAGAATAAATATATTTTTTAACAAACTCAATGGTGAAAACCGCATATCAATATCCATCATCGTCTCAGAGTTTCAAGATGTAAATCTGCATTTTTGAAAAGTGGCTGCTGAAAGTCACTTTTTTGAATTTTGTTCATGAGAACATTCATTTCCTTAGTAATAACTTTGTCATGTTAATGAAAGAGTTTCAGTAACGTTTGATAAAGGAACATGTTGTTTTCAAAGAATAGAAACTACTTTCTTGGCTATATGCCGCTCAGAACATTGGATTATATCCTCCCGAAATCTATGCAATAATTCGGATAGACGAAAAAAATCGCAAGTGTTTTCTTTCTGAACGTCGAGCTGCGCCTAAGTGGCTCAGGAACGCGTGACTGCCTGCATACCGGTTTCGAGCTGTTCGCTCTCATCAGTGCAGGTCTGTCCCAGATATCATTTTTGACCGCTATCTGATGCGAACCTGACCCAACGTAATTGCATCTCAGCATTTATACTCCACGAGGCGTTCAATGTCCGCGAAATGAACGCGAACGCCGAATGCCACCTGGTAAGGAAAGAAACACTCCAAACCAAGATCCCATTTCAGGTGAAATGGGAGTGGTTGGTTGCCTGACTAGCGTCATGGAAGAGTAGTGATGAATGGAGCATTGAAAAATGTATTCGCCTAGAGGGAGAGCTGATAGAGGGCACGGTTATTTGAGATAATAACGAAGTAATCTCATGATGTTAGTTGAAATTCTAATACATTTCATTTTGGGAGAATAGTAAAATACGAGCTTGATATTATTGTTGTTCCTGTTTGATCAGTAATTGCGTTCGGCCGTTGGAAAAATCAAGATATTGAATCTATTTCAATGTTGTCTTGAACTGCCCCAAACTACTAAATGTAACTATCCCTATTTGTTTTGATTGATGTTGTCTGTTTTTAAAATATTTCTGTGAAAATAATAGCGCCATGCAAGAATGAATAATAATGGGCTTATATCACAAAAAATTTTTATTTCATAATTCGATAGAACTCAACCAAACTAGCTCACCACCGCAAACCGTTTCTTGCTGTGAGCTCCCTACGTTTTATAAAAAATTATTGAAATCCCCGATTTGTCGGACCTCTGAAAACGAGGCAATGATGTGACGTCAAAACCCTAATACTGAAACAAGACTATTCCAGACAGAGATGAATGATACATGATTTCTGACAGAGTGAATTAGCGCGAGATCTCAGTTGAAAGAATCAATATATCAGTTGCCTCAGTCTCCATCGGGCGTTTGGTATTTTCTTTCAACTATGGCGAGATGAGGTTTCTACGTCATAAGAGGGTCCGTTTCCAGAAGGTACTATTATTGATGTCCAAAAATAAAACATTTCAGTTGATTTTTCGATCGAATTATGTCGTCAATCATTATTTATGTATAAAAGGATCATTATAAACATGGTTTGAGTTAAAAGTTCTACTAAGGTGTACACGCCCATTATAATGCCAGTGGGTGCCTGTTTCATTCATCCATTCGTAATTCATTTTAATGACACCCGTCATGATTTCTGATGCATTTGGCTGATCTATTCGTTGTAGTAGTTCAGACTGTCAACTCATAATTCATGATGAGCACTGACTTTATGATTATCAATTTCAGAATAACCATGTAATGAATTTTCCGATTTAAAAAAAAATTTCCTTCTGGAATGTCGGTGGTTCTGTCGCTGCTGGCGAGCAGTGTATCATTGAAGATGATCCTACTTGGTCATTGGTCTCTTTCTTGCTCCTAAAAATTTCAGACTCCTACATCAATAATTACGTAAGATACTGGGATGCTTCCATAAAAAGTGAGACAAAAATAAATATTTCAGGAAAAAAAAGAATAGTTATTCAATTGGGCTTCCTGATTCCGAATTCAAAGTGACTTTCAACCTATTTTGCCTCTTAATATCATTTTCCGGAAATTGAGGTGGTTGCATGGCTGTTCGCGAGCAGTGTATATCAGTGAAGATGATTCCACTTGTTCATAGAGTGCATTTTTGGTATTTCTCTCGCTCCAGCAAATTTCAGGATCCTAACCCAACGATTACGTAAGATACAGGGGTGTTTCCATTGAATGTGAGACACTGTATAAGCAACCATTATGGATTTGATCACATTTCAATCCAATATGGCGGACTTCCGGTTTTTCTGAAAATGCCAGCAACTCTGTTTTTCCAAATGAAACAACCGGTATTCATATTTAAATTCAACAGGTCAAAACAGGTGCAATCTTTATGTCAAATGTAATTTTTTCGAAAAAAATTGATTTATTCAAACTGCAAGGAAATTCATGAGCTATAGTTGTTAATTTTTGAATGTATACAATTTGTTACTGCACCAAAATACAAAAATGATATGTCATTTTTTTCCTTATGGTTTGTTCTGAAGGGACATGTAGATGTTCCATATGTGGTTCCATTTGGAAAAAAATTTTAATGTTATGTGACTGAATTGATTCATCGATGTGGTTTGGCATTTCATCCCTGTTGGCATAATAATAAAATGTCACTTTTCATAAATTACTTTTTTCCCGTGGGAAAAAAGTGAGTACTTTTTTCCCGGATATATATCACATATATATACACTGTTGATGGCTTTTGTTGTGCTATAGTTCCGGAAAATGAGTCAATAATACCGTCTACGGAGAAAGAACTGCAAGTCCTTCTATCTTCCATTCGACTTCGCGGTTACGTATATTACTAAACAACCACTGAATTTGCAATTTTTTGAAATCAAATCACAGAATTAGACTGACAGAAGTGACATCAGATATTTGATTACTTCAAATGAATGATGAAGATGCCTACAACGCGGTGTCCCTACTGTTAAAAACTTAAAATTTCACGTCGATAATTTTCAGATTTCAAAATAATGTAATATATTCCCAATATTAATTCGTCCTTTCTTCTGTCACAGAAAAAAATAGTGTATTATACACGGGAAAAATATTAGATTTCAGCTCACGGTTTTTCCCTTGTATAATAAATAACTATCTTTCGTCGACCTCGAGAAAAAATCGCATTTTACGTTCTAATTTCCGAACGAAAAACCGACTATTCCGAAAGGCAAGTACTTTTCGTCCGCAGACAATATCGATAATATCGATAACTTCAATATCAATACATTGTGATTATCAATAATCCAAAATCACTATCGCCCAACCCTAGTGGCTACTATCACCTCAGTGGCCACCATTCCCCGCTTTACCCTATTCCACGACTTTGAGGAACATTCTGTAACCTTGAAACACTCTCAACACGCTCACATCTATTCATATTGATAATTCGCAGATGCCGAGATACAGGAGTGGTACAAGGGCTTCCTGAAGGACTGCCCGAGCGGCCACCTCTCCGTCGACGAATTCAAGAAGATCTACGGCAACTTCTTCCCGTACGGCGACGCCTCGAAGTTCGCCGAGCACGTGTTTCGCACCTTCGACGCCAACGGCGACGGCACCATCGACTTCCGGGAGTTTCTGTGCGCGCTTTCTGTCACGTCGAGAGGGAAGCTCGAGCAGAAGCTCAAGTGGGCTTTCAGCATGTACGACCTGGACGGCAACGGGTACATATCCAGGCAGGAGATGCTCGAAATCGTCACGGTGAGTAACGACTCGCGCTAACCAAGGCACACCAAGGTTTGTGCTATATTATTTCCACTATCACTTCAAGACAACACCATTATGTTAGCCATCTACGACCTTGAAAATCGTTTTTATGCTCGCTCTCGGTCACGTCGAGAAGGAAGCTCGAGTAGAAGCTCAAGTGGGCTTTCAGCATGTACGACCTGGACGGCAACGGGTACATATCCAGGCAGGAGATGCTCGAAATCGTCACGGTGAGTAACGACTCGCGCTAACCAAGGCACAACAAGGTTTGTGCTATATTATTTCCACTATCACTTCAAGACAACACCATTATGTTAGCCATCTACGACCTTGGAAATCGTTTTTATGCTCGCTCTCGGTCACGTCGAGAAGGAAGCTCGAGTAGAAACTCAAGTGGGCTTTCAGCATGTACGACCTGAACGGCAACGGGTACATATCCAGGCAGGAGATGCTCGAAATCGTCACGGTGAGTAACGACTCGCGCTAACCAAGGCACACCAAGGTTTGTGCTATATTATTTCCACTATCACTTCAAGACAACACCATTATGTTAGCCATCTACGACCTTGAAAATAGTTTTTATGCTCGCTCTCGGTCACGTCGAGAAGGAAGCTCGAGTAGAAACTCAAGTGGGCTTTCAGCATGTACGACCTGAACGGCAACGGGTACATATCCAGGCAGGAGATGCTGGAAATCGTCACGGTGAGTAACGACTTTCGCTACGAAGGCATTTTTTCCACTATCACTTCTAGAACACACCAATATGTTAGCTAACTACGACCTTAAATTCGTTATTGTACGCAATCTCAGTCACGTCGTGGGGACAGCTCGAGCAGAAGCTCAAGTGGGCTTTCAGCTTGAAATCGTCACGGTAAGTAAGGAATTGCGCAGCCAAGGCACACCAAGGTGTGTGCTATATTTGTCCACTATGTCGCCGAGTGGCGATCATGCTAGTTGTGCGTGAAAAAAGTACCCTTTACTACTGGCATGATGACATTGAGGCATTGTCGATCTAAATGAAAACCTAGTAGGCGACCTAGTGGGAGGAGGTATAATATTGTCTGTTCATTCAATCAAAATATGTCTGTCTGTCAAGTGGCGCTGAGGAAGAGAAATTGGAAAAAGCTCATTTGTTTATGTCAAGATAGACCATATTAGGTTGATATTCTCTTCTTCTATTTTTCTCCAATATGTACTCAACCACAGATGTGCTTTCCATCATTGACGTGATATTTGATACAGAGGCGATGAAGAAGATTCTTTCATGAGATTGAGATGTCATAATCAAAAAATTATTTTCTAACAGTTGTCATTAACTTATAACTTCGTCTGTGTGAATATGTTGAACTTTGAATTCGTATCCTTGAAAATTACAATTATTCCTAATTATTTCTTCTAGTATTGGTTTTCTATTGAAGTTTGTTGATTGGTTTGTGAGTGCGATTGTGTTATTTTGCAAAGTTATCTGAAAACTTCGCACTCCAGGAGGTGGAGGTGTAGAATTATCAAGACCTGGTTTCCCCTATCCTCACTGTTGTGAATTTGAGCCTCAAATCCTGAGGCATCAATGAGTTTATGCCATATTCATTGGATTGCAAGGTGAAATTTTCTTCTTGAATCGCATAATATTTGAAACCTAATGCATTGATATTTCATGAATTATATAGTAACTTATCAAAAATATAGAAGGAAATAAGCAGCCCCTACCTTTCTGCTTGGCTTGCATGTCGAAAAAGTGTAAAAGCACTGATGAGTTTCCGAAGTTTCCACAGTTCCAACTTAAATTCAAGTTGCATCATGAGTCAACCTAATACAGCATTGCCTAAACATCTCCCTGCTTCCATTCAAGTATAGGTAGATGGTTTTCATACTTGATAATATCTCTCGTGATAATGTTTCATTTTCGGGTTTCAACATGACAGATTTTCATTTACAAAGGTGACAGGACCATGAAAAATGTTTGGGTTAGGAATAAAAAATGAAAAGTTTACTTAGTTGACGTAGATGTCTCTGAACTACATATTTTCTTGATTTGTCTTCAATGAACAGGCAATATTATAGCTCCTGCCTACTTACTACCTAACTAGGTTGTCATCTAGAACGACAATGATTGAGGTTGCCAGATGTGTATTTGGTTTGTCTCGTATCTGCCAGGGGTGTTTTCTGTTAAAAAAAACCGCAAGTTGGAGAATCCTTTTACTAATCTAGTGTATTTGTCAATCTTATCAGTCTTCAGTCTCTGACTTTCGAGGGTTGCTTTGCAACTAAGCTGGCGGTTAAAAACACTTTTAAAAACACACTTTTAAACACTTTTTTATCATTCCCTATATGGAGTCTTACGGTAACGAGCCTCAATCCTCCCTCACAAACTAAAAATACCCTTAACTCCCAACTGTGGGATAAGCAAATGTCACGTGAAGGGAGAACTCAGGAAATGGAAAGAAATTGAAAAGTCCTCCTACTAGAGAGCAACTCCAGGTCAACGACATGCGAAAGGGTTCATCAAACATTCGCAGAACCGAGCCAAAGAGCTGGTGGAAAATTCAACCGTCAGGAAAATTCTAGGCTTCATCAGAAGTCTAAGGTTAGAAGACCAAAACTAGATAAGGGTAATCACAATTGATCTTCTAGGTTGCAGTGATCGAGAGGTCTCCCAGCCTATACGACACATCTACAATCTACAAACCCCCAACTGCTACTCAGAATAAATCGTAACATAACTCCTACTGATGGGTTATCATGACCCATTCTCAGTTTTCCCATAATACATAGAAATATTTTGATAATGTGGTGAAGAATAATGAAAGAAGTATATTTTCACAAAAAACATTTGAAAAATTCCGTTTTTACTTCCAGGAAAAAATAATAATCCGTATTGGCCATATAAACATACATGGAGTACAAATGGCAGGTCACTGAGATGCACAAGTTAATTACATACAAGTAGTTACTATCATAGACTAAATTATAATATTGTATTCTTGAGGTACGATCATAATAATAATTACAACACATGAAATAATAAGCATTTACACTTCTGTGAGAGACAAATTCTTCAATGACATAAAAACCATTTTTCATTTGGGAATATTTTACCTTTGATTTAAAAAGCTTGTAGCTACTCAAGTTTCTTGGACTGTTTTGTAGATGGAACATTCCAGGATGTGGATTTATTTGAGCTACACGTTTCAAGATGTATTGAAAATCATAAATATCAAGAATAAGCCGAACAATTCTCTTTTGAACAATAAATACTCTGTGTCATCCTGATCCGGAGCTCCATGTTATGACTTAATGTGATAGGTGACTATACAAAGCTGTAGTACAGTTCAATTAGCCCCTCTTGATTTGCATAGGATTCCATTTGAAAAATGACATGAAATGACTTGTTGAGAGTGGAACACACATGGTTTGAATGAATGTCAAAGCTTAAGTCTGAGTACAAGTAGGTACCTAGAAGTTGGACATGATTATCAAGTTTCAGATGGTGTTATAAAGAATACGGTCCATGTCACTTATAGTTTGACCTCCGGAATTTTTCCAAATCCAATATAGCAATTTTGCCTCTGGTGATTTAGTTTGATAAGTCCGCTATATAAAGGATACCAAAAATTATATACACTGATAGATGAATCAAAATTTGTGTTATCATTTGAAAGCCCCTCCATTTGAGACCAAAAATCGAGAATATGTGACAAAGTCAACTACTTGTCAGCAAGCCGAAAATCTCATTGAAATTGGTGGCCTGAAAACGCTTCAGCTCAATGCGCAGAAACTGCCAAATTGTCGGTCATGACATTGAGTCAGGTCTCTTAGTATTCAGAAACATAATATACGCCCCATTAAAACCAAATTAGATCTCGAAATGAATGAGCTTTGATCTTATTCGCGATAGAAAATAACACGTTGCCCGACCTGACGGCAACACATTTGAATACTTCTGAGCAGTTTGTTTTGATGGATGTAACCAATAAGCACTAAAAAACAAATATGAATCAATGAAAACAAACTGAACATACCGCTTTGACAGCTTTCAAAGATCCCGAAAGGTGGCGTACGCTTATTATCTATCGCGAATGGCATTATTGGTCTATACTACATTCCGAAGAACACAGTAAAGGTGGCGCCTCCTCTGAAGGATTGTTTACTCTGAAGAAATAAATATATGGCGCCTAATTCAAAATCATAGCCATTTTAAAGGCGATTCAAAATAAGCAACACTCCGTCTTGTGATGGATGGCGCCTTCTCTGAAGGATTGTTTTCTCTGAAGGAATAAATATATTGCGCCTAATTCAAAATCATAGCCATTTTAAAGGCGATTCAAAATAAGCAACACTCCGTCTTGTGGATCTTCACGTAACTAATATGTTTGTTCACATTCAAATTTCCATGTATATCATTGGAAGTTTAATGGTCACTTTGATATTTTTCTAGTTTGAATCATTATTCCTCAGTTTCTCATGTTATTGAGAAAATTTTGCTCACTGCATTTCAGATAAAATGATTATTTCAATCAGTGCAAACGAAAGATTGTCTGTCAAATTTAATTCAGTTGTATTTTATTCCCACAGATGTGAAAAGTGACAAAAAAAGTTCATAACATTGTAATCCTTTCTCAACAGCAAAGCACATAAGTGCATTTTTTTCTGATAGATGATCTTATTCATATATACATCCAGCTTTGAGAACTTTGTGTCTTTTATCAACACATGTAGATGATTCGACTACAACATAGGGTACATCACATAAACTTACTCATTGACTCAGTGAGATTCAATATAATATTTACTCCACTTAATTTTCATTTTTTGTGCATTGTACAATAGCACAATGCATGCTTGAATTGATGCATAGCCCAGAAAACACGATTCGTATGCCAAAATGTTTATAGTGAAAAATTATTTCAAGGTCATCTCACAGATCTTGCACGCAACTCATTATAATTTTGAAATTATTCAGAGCCCCAATACCTATAAATATAACCTCTATCATCTATAATATGTCAATTTTCCCTGAAGTTTCTCGTTTTATTTGTAAACGTTATTCTGTTCTCACCACCATTACCATAGTGGAACAAATAAAAACAAAACGCAACTAGTTATTTTTGTCGGTGACTGCTTGACTGGACCCCATTCCATTGTTCCAGGCCATCTACAAGATGGTGGGGTCCGTGATGAAGATGCCCGAGGACGAGAGCACGCCGGAGAAGCGCACCGACAAGATCTTCCGCCAGATGGACCGCAACAAGGACGGCAAGCTCAGCCTCGAGGAGTTCATCGAGGGCGCCAAGAGCGACCCCTCCATAGTGAGATTACTGCAGTGCGATCCGCAGGCGCAGTAGTAGTCGCGAGCGCGGTCGCGTTCTAGCGTATTCGTTCCAAGGATATTCGACAACAATTTATCGTTTTATCAGGTGATTTGGCACTTACCATGCGATGGGTCTTTTTCAGAACATTTTTTTGTTGCCTACTTATTTTCGTCGGAAACACAATTTTGATAATGGAAATGGGAACAAACCACTATTTATAAAGATATTTTCCGAAAAAGTTCGAAATTTCACCTTCTTTTTCTGCCTGTCCCTTCTTTTTTCCTAATTGGACTATTATATATTACTATGTACTTCAATGACACATTTTATATACAAAAATCAACTAGAAAACGATTTTTTTGTGATTTTTCCATATTTAGTGAACAATCACAACAGCTGACGGCCATTATATCATCAAAGACATACGCTGCATGTAAAATTCAATCAAGAATTCACTTTCACCGTCGGTATAAGATAACTTCAATTTATTCTTAAGATTCATATCACACAATTACTTTCAACAATCAAAGTGGAAAAAATTCTCAAGTTTATGTTCTTGCACATTTGATCTTCATTGTTCTCGTATTTGTAGGGTATGTCTTTGATAATTGAAAATGTAATGGCGTCAGCTGGCATGATTGTGTACTAAATATGAAAAACTCGCCAGAAAAAACATCTGAGTATATAAGGTGTCCAATGACAAAATAACGAGGGGAAGTAGCTGTGAATATTTATCCAAGACAGGCGGAAAAAGGAGTTTGTTCACATTTTTATTATGAAATTCGTGCTTTTCAGTTGAAAATACGTGAATAACAAACAAATTTTACAGAAAAATATCGCAGGATGAGTGCAAAATTACCTCTTATCATCCCCAAGGTCGTGGTCACGATTTTTGATATGCCTATTTCAGATATTTCGGTTTCGTTCCTCGAAATGGAAAATTGTGGAATGATAAAGCAGAATACTCAGGAAGTACATCTGATTGACCATTTTATTCAGGGTTAGGCATTTCATATTGAAAGGTTGACTTCAAAGCTGTTAAGTGTAAAAAAATGAACCGTGTGCACCACTTTTGGATTGTTGATGACTACTGCAAAAACAATTTTCTGAGCCCTCTTCCTTTCTAAACTAACCATGAGTGACATCAAGAAGAGCAGCCCTCTTTCTTTTCAAACTAACCATGAGTGACATCAAGAAGAGCATAATACAATAGACAAGTCGCACTCAAGTTGGCAGTGCTAATACAGTAACAAAAGGTGCTCACCCACTCCAGGTGATAATATGGTCAATATTATTCTTATATTAATCATCACAAAATAGTTTCCTAACAAGCGAAATCATCAACAGAGTTACTGAATTTTGAATGTATTCAAAATATGTCAAACAGAACTGAAAGATGTCAATCAGTTTGCTTCAAAATGATAATTGGTGGGTAATTTGTTGAAAGAATAATCCAGAAATGTAAAAACAAATGATATTTCAAAGAAATTATGATAGAATACACACTTTCACCAACAATTATTCTCAACCAGCCAACAAAGTCCCCAATCATACTCTTCTATAATTTGAATTGTTTTGGCATTTCATTTTGAAATCCCTACTGTTTGTTTGTAATGAAGATATGAAAGGAAAATTAACTACTGGAATCAGTATAAGTCGCAAATGAAACGACCGAAACACTCGAAATTAAAGAGGAATAAAACAAATGAAACTCACCAAGTTGGCATTTTGACAGTTCCGAACTATAACCCTGAACCTTCGTCCTTTGATAGCATATGTTGGTGGCAGAAAGGTTCACAATGCAGCATGGAGATTGACCATTCTACAGGGTTAGTCGGGAGGAACGCATCAAACTCCAGGTGTGTAAACTCCATATGTTCTGATACGATTCTCATTTGTTTTCATTTTGAATTTAAATAGATTTGTGGCATTTCATAAGACTTCAATTGTACAAACTCGTATCAGTGTCAGTGTGTTTGACGCGTTTATTTTCGAGTTCGTACGATTAAAGTCTTATAAATTGCCACACATCTATTCAAATTTAGAATGAGAACAAATGAGAACTGTATAAGAACATATATGGGTTTTTCAAAATTATTTATACCTGTACAACACACACCTGGAGTTTGGTGCGTTCCTCCCGACTCATCCAGTATACAAATATTGTTGTCTAATAACCTTGTCTTCGTCCGCCGAGAAATACGAAACATAGACTTATTCAGTTTTTTGGTTGTGTATGGGTTGGTCGTTTCGAGCGGACGCTTTCAAAGTTCTTGTTCCTCGACTTTTATATATTTCGTCACTTTGAAACTAATAGTATATCCAAGTTTAGATGTGAACTGCTTATTATTGAAAACCTCATTTAGGGTTAACACTTTCTGGAATATTTGGCTGTTTGAAGGTTGATTCCTAATGCAACGTTTTCATTTCTTTTTTTTTATCAGTACGTGAAGATCAAAAGTTCAACTGAACCCGAGTTTGAATTTTTTTTATATAGACACATTCTGATTGCTTTGTAAAATTGAAAACCAATACCATTAATAACAAAACATTTACAACAAAATTGTACTTAAAGACTCTTGAAGACGAATATTTTCCTGTATGTCGGTTTTTCTGTATTGGGTGTCTTTTTATATTTTCACCCCTACACAGAGGTGCGAGGTGGAAAAAAAATTGAACTAAACACCCTGTTAATGTTCAAGTCTGGTGAATGATATTTATCTTCTATTCTCAAATGAGTATAGTTTCCTAAAGTTCTTTTGAGGAGTTTTCCAGTTATTTAGCTCACAATATTGAATACCAATCAAATGCAGATTGCCGTGCATGGGTACAATAGAATTCCATGAATACAAGACAATTTATTTCTTTTTATATATCTTAGTATGTCATTTGTTGATTCAAAATCGGCTTGAGAGAAATGAAGCAAACTATTAAATTTGTAAAAAAGAGAACAATTATTCCACAAGAGCTGATGAAATACAGGGTTTTTAATGAAACATTCAACAGTTCACACTCGTTTCATTAAATGCCTGAATATTGTACCAATGATATCTCACAACTTTTTTCACCTCGTATAGTGGGGATCAGAATATAAGGAGATACCCTGTTTGAACTTCTCTTGTGGGTTTTCAGATCCAGTCACTTATGACTTTTACGGTTTTACTATTTCCAGTATTAAAAACCAATCATAGTTTGATGGACATAGACATCACCAATAAGAGTTGTAGCCACGAAAATTATTGAAAACAGTGCGTTAGGAATTCCTGATACAATGTTCATCCTGTATCTATTGATTAATCATAGACTTTCCTTTTGGGTTCGAGTAACATGGCTATTATGAGATTCCATTCGGAACCGATCACCCTGTATAACAAACACTCTTGTGTGATCGCGAGGCTAACTTGGCAGAATCCCGGTTGTAATAATTGTAGGTTTCTTTTTAGGATGTAGTGGAATAATTTACTGAAATCTCAAAGAATACTCGAAAGATTGGAATTGATAGTTCAATGCAATTCAAAGATTGAAAAAAGGTACTTCCCCATCTTCAATTCGATATTGTAACACAACGAAATGGAAAATCATTTCAAATCGAATATTTCTTGAAAAATATGCTTTCTGCAAATATACGAACCGAACAATATACAGGGTGGGCCACCAGTAACGCCTCAGTCTCTAGAAGGCTAGCCACTTATCTTCTTGGAATTCTTCCTCTCTAGGAAGTTGCATGTCAACATAGGCTACCATTTAAAATTATTTCGAAACATACAGAGTGTCCCCAAAAACCATAACCATAAAACAGTTCAACTTTTTTCTATCGAACACCCTATATATTATTTCATTTTGAGATTCTCCCTGATTAGCTGATTTCAACGACCCATCATACTTGGGGTCTATCAGTTATAATTACTGAAATGTAGGGTGTGAAAAATCCGAGATTTTCCAAGTTCAAGAATTTTTTGTGTCGAAACTATTCATAGTTGATAAAAATGGCTTACATGTCCCTATCTCAACTTTTGATTAACTATCTACTGATATTTAATTGGGACATATACCGGGTGATCAAGATTCTGAATTCTGCACCACCCTGTATTTGTTTCAATTAAATGTCAGTAGATAGTTGATCAAAAGTTGAGATAGGGACATGTGAGCCGTTTTGACCAATTATGAATAGTTTCGACACAAAAAATTCTTGAACTTGGAAAATCGATTCCTCACACCCTATATCTCAGTAATTATAACTGCTAGACCCCAAGTATGATGGATTGTTGAAATCAGCTCACCAGGGAGAATCTCAAAATGAAATAATATATAGGGTGTTCGATTGAAAAAAGTTCAACTTCAGTGTTTTGTGATTTTTGGGGACATCCTGTATATTTCAAAATAATTTCAAATGGTAGCCTATGTTGACATGCAACTTCCTACAGAGGAAGAATTTCAAGAAAATAAGTGGTTAGCCTTCTAGAGACCGAGGCGTTACTGGTGGCCCACCCTGTAGATTTGATTGAGGATTGAACTTCAATATTGCTTACATTCAGCGAATGGAAAGCTTCAATGTGATATAGTTTTTCACAAGATCTCTGGTATATTCATGAAACAATGATCTGAAATAAACATTCTCAAATTATCATAAATTTGAGAGTTTCATTATCATATGTTGTTGAACATTCGAATAATATATAGCTGTTTATTTTTGGCATCAAAATGTGTCCACATTTATTTTACCGGTCATTCTACATCACTACCAGTATCATCATTTTTAATTATGTGTTACAATCATAAGAAACAAGGACTTCATTGAATTGTTAACAAAAAATTCAGTATTAATGAGTGGGTTATCGATAGTTTTCAGTAAAAGAATTGGACATCACGTGATTTTTCAAACACCGCGGATTGTTAGCTCATCCTCGCATAGTTTTAGTAATGACATATATTTAAACTCTAAATTAATATGATAATGATAAGCAGGAATTTTTAAGCAGAACTCTTTCCAAAGCCGGTCAATGAGCATTATGTTGAGTTGATGGAATCACTCTCAGTATAACCATATGAGTAATTTTATGGATTGTTGCTCTTCCAATTTATGGAATAATGTAGTTTGAGTGTATTGGATATTGAAGGATTTAGTGAGTTGTGTGCATTTTGGCGTTGAAACGGTTTTAGCTGAATTCCATGAACTTCTCATCATTGATTGGCTATATTCACCTTGTGAAATACCTATTATACCTATATTACAGCATTGAGGAAAAAACAGCATAAATATTTGAAGCGTATTTTGTAAGCACGTCTAGTTCCTAGATTATTTTATATATTTTTTTTTTTTAATCTTCATATTAATTTTCATTATAGGGAATAGCGAAAAACAAAACATTGCTTGTTTGTTGTTTTTCCAAAAGACGTCATACTTGGTAGTAACATGTTTCGAGCAATATTATTAACTTCAATCGGGATAGCTCTTGGTATTACATCATCATATTATACAGTGTGAGCATCAAAGGTCTACTTTTGCACACATTTGCAACAAATAATTTTCATAATTTGTCGAAAATTACTGAATATCGTTTGTAAGATGTTGGATTGAAACATGTACTGTATATGATTTCAGATTTCTGCATCTTGGAATTTGTTGTTGAAGTTAAATATGGATTTCATGAGGATCATGTGATCTCAATTGAGTCACACAGTAGAGTAAAGTTCCATCAATAGATGAACTCTGAAGTCATTAGTTGAATCAAAATATACATATAATGAAATGAAGATAAACTATCAATGTTCTTAAAAATCGAATGAATGTGATTGAATTTCTGACATTTGAGCTATATTTTTTCTTCATGCTGTGACTTTACCTTCTACTATATAACTATAACCCAATTACTCTTCGATGAATATCGAGGTATCAATTAAATGTTACTGTTTTCAAAGTTTTTATGAGATTCGAGGAAAAGTTGAATGTAGATGGTCTATTTTAATCTGGAATCTCATTATCATATATTCGTTATATTGATGGTAAATATTTGGTGCTTCTACCAGGATAATGAGACCCTGAATAGCAATAGCAAATAAATGATAGAACACAAGCAGTGGACCGTCTTGTGTACAGTATGAAAAAAACCATGAGAGATTTCAGAGTATGGTTATTTTTTATGACAAAAACAAATCGGTATAAGTAGATAATATGGCTTCCGATTGAGACCAAAAAGTGTCGTAACTCGTTTGAATTCAACATTGCAATGAATGCATAAACTTCATTTGATTTAAGAACGTAGAATATGGAAATTTTTCATTCGAGGCGTTTAATATATCATGTCAATTAAAAAAAATCCATTGAAGAATCTCACGAAGCTATTGAGGGTCTCTGCTAGGGCAGAGTTGAGTTAGGAAGCCCAATAGAAACCTGGTACCGCCTTTCCTCCTCACCTGCGCCTTCTTGAACCTGTTTCAGACTTTGAAAACTCCTCAATAATACTTACGAATCTAGTATCTAGTTCAATGATCACCTATAATGAATCAACAAAAGAAAATTCAGTTGATTGACAACTATTATAAATCGGAATATATCTATTATACAGGAGTTTTGCTGATATCTGCACTTTCTTTCATATCTTGAATAGGATATGTTCGATTAAAAATTAAAGTTGTTACCACGTTGTAACCAATAAATTTTTTAAAAATTATATGGCCAACTGCAAGAACCGAGAATTACCATTCTAGAAAAGATAACCTACATTTTAGTAGGTACTTGTTGCTTCAGATATTATTAGGATTTATTTCGTTTGATTATCGTTTCTACTGAAATAATTATTGGTGATTTTTTGTGCGATTGACCATGCGAAAATTCAACAACGTGCAAAAAAGAGGCCTAAGATTTCGAAGCGAAAATGCAATAGTTCTAGTCGTTTAGTTTTATCAAAATTAGTTTTTGTACTGCAGGCCGTCCAGAAGGCCTTAGGCACAAAAAATGTAAAAACACCGAACATGTCTTGATCTTCCTTGAGTCTTGCGCGATTGTGGTTTTAATTATCATTAAAACTTACTTGTCTATTACATGTAATATAAAAATAAAATTTGCTGATGCATCAATCATATGTTATATCATTTTGTTTCATTCAAATCAAACCATTTCCAACAATTGCGAAAACACATCTCGAATACAATCAACAAATATAGAAAAGGATTAGACTGCTCTCTAAGTTAAGGATGAAACTGAAAATTTCTTTGGCTATGCAGTCAAAGGAAAACAAAGTGCACTCTAGTTACTGTTCAAGTTTTCGAGTCTTCATTTCCTCTTCATCAGGAACTCTATGAAACATTGAAATTTATATGAAAATACAATCGTTATTATCGATTACTAAAACACTTACGGAAAATGAGGTTTTGTTGAAGCTGGCTTCCGTCATTTCGAACATATATCATTCTCCACGTGACGGAAGCCAGCTCCAACAAAACATCATTTTCCGTAAGTATTTCGTAATCGATAATAACGATTGAATTTTTTAATATAAATTTCAATGTTTCATAGACTTCCTGATAAAGACCAATAAAGACTTGTAAGCTCGAACAGAAACAAGAGTACTCCTTTGTTTCACTTTGACTGCATAGCCAAAGGAATTTTCAGTTTCATCCTATACACCTACACTTATTGTTGACCCATTTTTCCACCAATAACCATATATTCTGATACACTACACACTGTTTTACCACTAACCAAACCGATTTTTTACACATTGACAAGTGTTTCGCTAACTATGTTAGAATCTTCAGGAGAAGATTAAAACTAAATGCTCTATCCTAGTGGGCTACTTATACACTAGGTATATGTCCACCCAACCGTGAATAGACAATAACCACCAAGTTGATGATATTCTTGATTGAGTTGTGTTGTTGTGAGTGTTTGGGATCACACGTTAAAAGGTAAGGCCCCCGTCATTCCTTGCTCGCACAAGACTTTCGAAGACTTGAGGGTTGCTCGTAAGGGGGCAACCGAATGACGGATAGAACAAATTTTGGAACAAATTTTAGAACAAATTTTAGTTCACATGTTATATCATGTTATAACATGTTTAATCTATTGTTAGATTCTTGGGAACGGATAGCTATCACACACACAAACACAATATACCAAATTTATTTCTCAAAATTATAATGTTAATATTGAACAAAAGCAGAACGGCAAATATTCCGAGCGACTCCATCCAATCTGTCAACTCGAATGCCTTTCGATGAATCGACCGGTAGCGGTTGTGCTCACGTAATTCGACACAATACACGTTCCTTATCAGACAAAACAAGTTGAATTTCAAGCAATGAGTAATCTACAGCTGGATATAAATTCAAGACAGTACAAAATAATTAACAATTAGAATACATTCTCAAAATATCTAACACTATATGGTATTACACTCAGAAACACGACGTCTAACCTGACTTGTCAGTCACTTACTGTGATTCTTGTAACGTTGGTTACTGCGGGCCATGCATTACAGAGGAGAAATGATCTAATGTTTTTGCAAGAACATGTTTCAATTGTGTTTTCTCACGCACAATTCTTGACTACTGAGTGCGAGGAAAATATGGACGCATCCAGAATGAATTGTTTTTCCGAGAACAAGTTTATTTTCATTCAATTCTCATCCCAACCAAGATTCGAAGGGCGTTCTAGATTTGGGTCACTTTCAAGAAAACTCTAGATCTTTGATAGCCATCTTGAGTCAATTCTGATATTCATATCTCTTCATCTGAAGTTTTATCTTCAAAATGAGCCTAAGATTTCCAAAAAACGGTTGACGTGGAAAAAAGTTATGACTGCAAAAACAAAAAGTTGATTTTTAGAGATCACTCTGTAAATAAGAGAGATAGGAAGTTGATTCGCGAAATATCTTGAGGTAATGAGATCATCTTCATGCCTCTCTTGTCGAAGTTGAGAAAAAAATTTTTTTCACCATTTGAGAGCCTTTTGAATATTCCGAAATTTCGCACAGTGTCGGAAAACACCATGTAGAGATTTTATGTGAATACCCTTATGTTTCAATGAAGTACCAGATAATAGCTGAAGGACTGGGCTATCGAACAGTGTGAACCAAATTCGAATTGTACTAAACTGAAGTTATTCACATTATAACAGGGGCGACATTTTGGTGTGCGACGAAATTAGTGTTGAGTAGTTTATGTGATCATAATAATTTTTTTTTTTTTTTTTTATCGCTTGGAGCGCACGAAAGGGAATCCCTATAATGTTCAAAGAACATCGTGCGTTCCTAGGGAGGATAAGGATAGGAGGTAGGTATTGGAATTTTTTTTGAACTTCTGGAGATTATATGTTGTTGGGAATACTTCCTCAGGCAATGAATTCCAGAGCCTAGCCGTTCTATGGATGAAGGAGTTTTGATAAAGTGCTGTTCGACATCTTTCGAGGTTGACAACGAAAGGATGTGCTGACTGGGCTTGTCTAGTTCGTCTGACTGGTATTGCTAGTGAAGGGATGATAGCAGAGATTTCCGAAGCACATTTCTCGTGGAAGTATCGATAGAAAAGTGAAAGGTCGCCGACCTTTCTACGGTGTTCCAATGATGTCAAAGACTGAGTGAGTGTGGTGTCACCCACCAGGCGGATGGCTCTTCTCTGGATGGAATCTAAGAGCATCAGCGTATGTTTTGGTGCTGAACCCCATATGTGGGAACAGTATTCTAGAACAGGCCGTATCTGAGCTTTGTAGATCATGAGAAGCTGTTGAGGTGTAAAGTAGCTTTTCGCACGGAACAAGAATCCGAGTTTTTGTGAGGCAGCTTTTGCGATGGATCTGACATGATTATCCCATGAAAGAGTGTTGCTGATGGAAATACCGAGCATAGATATGGTGGGCTTGGTGGAGATGGTGGTGCCAGACATTACAATGTCGGGCATACTGAGTTCCGCCTTTCTAGAGAAGATACAGGCTTGAGTTTTGGTGGCGTTGAATTCAACTAGGTTGTTGGTTCCCCAGGCTGTGATTTCAGCAAGGTCTTCATTGACAGCATTGACCTGCCTGCGCCGTGAGTTCTTAGTTTCCTGGGAAGAGATGGGAATTCTGGATGAGAACGCAGTATGGAGGGTACTATCATCTGCGAAGCTGTGGATGGGGCAAGTTGTTACTCCCAACAGATCATTGATATGCAGAAGGAATAATGTTGGTGCCAAAATTGATCCTTGTGGAACGCCGGAATTGATGCCAATGGTATCAGACGATACACCGTCCACCACCACATGAAGCGATCTGCCTGAAAGAAAACTCGATAAGAGATGGCATAGCTAGCATATACCGGTTTTGGCGAAATAGAATGAACATTTGAGATGACAATGAAAATTTTTATGTATGGAGAATATTTCCTTGGATAAGTTACCATTATCAATATTTTCTAGACAAAAATTATGGATCATAAAAAAAAAATTTGATTTCAATTTCATTAATTATTGGTTGACCTAGAGAGATCTTCCTGTAGAAGTTACAGCGATGAAACTTAGGAGGGTGTTCCGGGTTGAAATCTCACACACTGTATATCGCTCTTCATTTAATGTTGGCGTATTTTCCACACATTGTTGATATATATAAGTATATATGATACGATAGAGGTATCTATCTGACAATGCTACTGATATCACTGAGAGCAATTCATATTCCGTTGAAGATATGAATATTTCTTTATCCTATTTTGATAGGTTCTATACTCACCTATCCGATATAAAAAATACTCATTCGATTTAATAAATAATATTTCGTTTATTTATAAAAGCTACATTTTTGTTTGACGGCATAACGGGAGGGCAGTGAGTTTCTTCAATTGTATGGATCCATCAATGAAATTGCTAGTATAACAATTTCGAGTACCTCTTATTGAACTGTTCTTTAGAATAATAACTATAGAAATCCCCGCTGATGGCCGTCCTAGTGACCAACTTGACATCGTCGAGATGTCTATCGAATTTGTCCAGTCTCCACAAGGGGTCGCTGCGTAGCCTGCACATCCTTTCTGCCCAAGTTTGCGCTGGAGGGATGTCCCTTTTGACACCACGACGCCTACTGGATATCACCTCGATGATGTCGTCGTAGTAGTTTTTACGGTATTCGTATATGCACTTGTATGGGAGAAATTTGGGCCTGGAAAAAATTACCAACGATTCAAGCATAGGCCTTAAAATTTTCGTCAAGTTTCATGAGACGTTATTATCTATGTTTCATATTAGAAGGAGAAAAGTTTCAATGACCAAGTTTTACTCATAATCGAATATAAGAAAACCATTTACGAATTTCGACATAGTATACAGTCTGTCTTAAATTCAACCTTCAAGATAAAGGGGTCGGTTTGCAAATTTGTGGCAACATTGATGGCGATCTATAGCAAAATTTTGTTCAATCATTTTTGTCGCATTGTCGCATATTTCAAACAGTTTAACATCGTGAAGCTACTTTTTGAAGAGCTTCTCGGTAGGAGCTTCTGCTACCATTTTTCTGAGTACGCCATTGAAAACCAATAAACTCAATATAAACACCTTATATCGAGTTCATTGTTGAAAACTCATGAATTTGAAATTTGTATTGAAGTTACATTTTTCTTGGGAACCATAATGATAAATAACGCTTGAGATTGATCTCTTGGTATTTTCTTTTTTATGTTTAAAAATGGGATTAGATTCGTTCTCGAAACGGCCAAAGATAAGCCAAATAATATTTTTATTCTTTATTTCCGGGTTTATTCCAGATTTTTTGGGATTTTCTTTTCTCGTTTCTATCAAATAAAAATATGAGTATTATTTCAATATACGTGTAGTGAGGACAAATCAGAGGATTTGCCCCAAAATGTCTCTGCATTTGATTTTTTTTATCAGAAAGCCTAAAAGAAAAAAGGCATCCGCTTGTCAGTGACACTTTGTTTTAGAAATGGTTTGAAGAAGAGAAATATAGGTAGGCACATTGAAAAATATCAAATCTTTCGACGTTTCCGTAACGAATCTGCTACCGTTTTCAACATAGAAAATGGGAAACATTTTTCAAACAAGATGTGATATTCTGGTGCAAATCTGTTTTTTTCTCATCTAAGTGTATTGAAATAATACTTAAGTATATATTCATTTATAGAGAGAAGTGTTATCTACAAAAAGGTATTCTTTTATTGAGGTTTGTTTGTTGCCGACATTTCTACTTCATCTATCGCTCCAATTTCGGAATTTCTCTGTATATCACGTTCAATTTTCTTCTGAAATGTCTTGTAAGAGAAAACCTATTCCAATTAAGCTACACTTTTTTTTGCAATTGTATTACCTCGTTGGTCCCAGCACTGGGACCAAACGCCCCATAAGTCGAAACTTGTGCGGGGTTAGGTAAGCATGCAAACACTACTACTACTATACCTCAATTCATTTGAAAGGCAGTAATTTTAGGCTACTTTCCAATACTATATGGAATGTTTATATTGGCTGTGGAATTATCTAAAAAGATGTACAATAAATGTTCTGCTCGCTCGTGCAGCAAGGGAGGTACCTTTCACATAAACCTACCTACATTCAAACATCAAAAAAGTTATTTCATCATTTTACGGTCATGTTTTGTTATTTATACAATCCCAATTGAAATAAAACAAAATAATCTCCATCAGATTTTTATTCAACAAAATTACCTAAACCACCTGCTATATACGACCTAATGCAATAACGGGCTGAATTGCCTATCAAAAATATTTTTTACATGATAATAAAAGAAATTCCCGCTCGTCCTCGTCTTTTCGGTGAATGCGATATCTTCTTGGATCCTTTTGGTGAACGTCGCGTATTTGGTGAATTTGTTGGAATAAGTCCTCATGATTCTCTCTGCCCAGGTCTCTGCGTGTGGAATTTCTCTGTAAACGCCTCGACTTCTTTTGTCCAAATAGTCCATGACGTCATCGTAGTAGTTTTTTCTGTACATGGTCAGGTATCTGTACGGCAGAAATTTCGGCCTGGAACGAAATTATAATTTATCAATCTCCGGTAGAAGATCGGAACTGAAGTGGAAAAGTAGAGGTTTGCCTAAAAGAATATTTTGCAATCAAAATAGCATCCATAACATTTTAGTCAGTTCAGTGAGGGGTGGCTGGACTCCCTACGACATTTTGTTATCACTTCGACTAGTGAGCATGTTGTTCAGTGTAGTGAGAATATCCCTTTATTTTATACCGAGATTATTTCTATAGCTGCTTTGCAGAATACTTATACAGGGTGTCCCATAAGTCATATGGATCAGAAGAAGTGGGGTGGTAGGGAGAGTCATTTGCATTCAAACTAACGGTATATGTGGTTATCAAATTGTTGATGGTTCGAAAGTTATTGAAACTTTTATGAAAAACGCGACCCATTTGAAAAAAAAAACAATAGTGAGAAGGCTGTTTTGAATAACCCCATATGTTTCACCATTTCTGAATCTGTATTTGATGGGCAACTTTTTCTTATAATTGGTTAAATTTTAAATTTGTGGGGTAGTTTTTCAATCTGCCAGTGGTGTTTGAAAATCAACTGAAATATTTCATTCAATGACGAAACTTAAGGAAAACAACATTTTTCCTTAGGTTAGTCATACGAAGTAACACGACAGGTCATAAAAGATTGTTTCTGGGGAGAAGTGAATCCATGTAGATGAAATTTGTGGGAGAAAAAATCACAAATGTGACATAGAGATGTATTGTAATTAATAAATTTTATCGACATAAAAAGAAATAACTTTTGAACCATCTACAATTGGATGTATTCATGCGTTTTCGCCAGTACAATTGAAATTCCAAGTCATGCAAGTGACCTTCTGACCAACTGCTATATCATATGCGGGAATATTCTCAGTTTGTGTGCCGCGCTCTGTGCCGTGGGGTGTTGAGTTCTCAATCTGTTATTCTTTTGAAGAATATAATGAAATACATAACTCTCTCAAAACAGTAAATAGTTTTTGACACCATAAAAGGATTCTATATTCCACTTCCGATGATACTCGAAGTGGGAGAAAGTGACGTTTAATGAGTATGAAATAAGTTAATTTCAATTCAACTTCTTCATCTGCATTACTGGAGAAAAAAGAGTGTACGAGTGCTTCTGATGGACAGTTTTTCTCGGCCCATGATCCTGATATACCCGGTATCTAGTGTCTCAATATTTGTCGCCATCAGCCTTACCTTTTTGTGTTTTATTGATTCATTATAGCTACACAATAAATTCTTTATAAATGCACGAGTTTTTGTCTTTTCACCATTTTTCAGAGAACATTATATGAAATTCTTTATAGTCTTTATAGCTAATGACAGGTATGTTAATCCCTAATGCCAATGAGTAAGTTACTGATGACGAGTAAATAAATCACAAATTACATGTGATTAGGTCACTAATGACAAGTGAACAAAGTCAGTAATGACAAGTGCATTAGTCACTAATCAAAAATGAATATGTCACTAATGATAAGTGATTTGAGTCACTAATGAGAAGTGAAAAAGTCGCTAATGACAAGTGAATAAGTCAAATATTCTTGTGGCTAGTCGTCTTATTGTCTCCACTATTAAATATTCACCTAGGGTTATAGTGATTGGAAATGACCCCCCCCCCCTATACCACCCCACTTCTTTTGATCCATGACTCCCATGATCCAGGAGACCCTGTATAATTTTTCCTATGACCTTAAATGAGATATACACTCACTGTTATGTGGAACATTATTATTGTATACCCACACCAATTTCTCGTAATGCTTCACCTCATATGCTGTCAGTTTCATATAGTTTATCTGAAACCGATTATCGTTCAATTTGTTAAGAACAATAAAATAAGCGGCTTTTTGGGTCGTTTGATCGCAAGATTTGTTAATTTGAATTCATCTTATGAACAGAAAACTACGATCTTTCACATGAATACTCAAAATGTCGATTGAGACATACAGGTAGAAATACCTAACACATTACACGATTCTGACATCCAACACATGTTTCTATGAATTCGGATCGACTTTTGGACAATGAATAAATTCAAGTATAATGAAACACATGAAGGATCGGTTGCATAAAGCATTGTCTGCTAAATATGGGCATAAAGCATTTGAGAGGCCATGGAAACGTATGACGTATGACGCCTAGCTTTATATGTATTTCAAGTAGCTTGTCGCAATATATTTTTAATTCATTCTAAATTGTGGAAATTTCAACCTCATGGTTCATGGTATAGTGACTATTTTAAATGTGAAAAATCTATATTAATAGATGAGATAGCATCTATGGTAGAGGTCTCTTTCTACATTTTCATTGTTGAATACTTGGTACCTTTATATTACCACTAATCAATTACTACGAATTACCCACTAATAATTAATTGTTGAATACTTGGTACCTTTATATTACCACTAATCAATTACTACGAATTACCCACTAATAATTAATCAACTCATATCAAATATATATTTTTGCACTGTGTATGATTTCACGCTAGGTGTGTATAGTATAGTATTTATAGGTTTGAATGTCATTTTATAAAATGTGGCCGTACATTTCAGACATATTGCTCCAATTAATTTTGTCAGCGTTGGCATCATAATGAGTTTGTATCTGGATACTCATCATGCTACAACCCGAAAAAATGGAAAATGATTTTTGCGTTATGGTATATATGTATATACTTTATATACAACTCATTAGTGGAGAGCACATGATAATATACCTTCATTACTTACTCCTATAGTTGAATATAGACTCAAAAAAGTTCAAATTCGTTTTTTCAATTTCCGTTATAACTACCATGGAATTATATTGACTATGCTGAAGTAAGACTGTGACTTTCATGAATGAGCAACGTTCAAATACCTTAACATGATAAAGTATAGAAGATACAAGTATAGATCACATAAAAATAAAAGTACGAAGGTTTTGAATGGTTCCTGATGAATAAGTATTTATCTCTCAATTGAAGCTCGACTAATCGCTATTAAACCAAAGTAAAGCTGCGCTGAAGCTTTTGAAATAAGCAAATTAATATAGAAAAATCAAATTTTACACTTACCTCGTATATAATATGATAATCAGTCAAAGGTATTTATACCTATTAAACTATTCAAACTACTGATTTCTACCTCAATTTATACCAAACACAATACACTGCTGCTGATGATGATCGATTATATGATGATGATGATAATGACAAACATGTACATAACATATAAATACTGTCTTTATCGAGAAGGTGGACTATTGATTTCTCTAGATTTTTGTGACTTTCACTCCTTGTTTTTATAAACGAAAATATTCTGTATATATTTTGAAAAACCTAAAACCTCTTCCCATACGATTATTGAGTGTGACCAGAGATAGTGTGACATTTTTGTGACAGAGAGGATACAGGATTATATGCAGTTTGTACTTGTTTATTGTAACTTCCGGTTTCAGCGGAAATAAACATGTCCTTTTCCAGGTATAATAGGGCAACTTTATTAGTTCATGAAAGATCTCCATCACCATAGTTCTGGCATCCTCATTTTCTATTGCAATATAGATGTCATTATAGTTGAATTGCATTTTGTTGTTTTCAACTCTCTGAAATTGCAATGTCTATTTCTGATCTCAGATTAATTCGTGTGGTGTGGGACAACATGACTTTTCGAACAGGAAAAAATATTGGCCGTTGTCTTCGTACTTGAATGTAGTTCAAATAATTCACAATGCGATCTATAATTAGTTTGTCATATCGCACCTCTATTGTTTTTCTAAAAATAAAGGTCAGGATTCTGAAGAATTCAACACGCGTAAGTAGTAGCTCGATAATTATTTCTGTATGCTTAAATGTCACTGCTCAAGTTCAGATTGATGACATTCCGCATTATCTAATACGATATTTTTCTACGGCTATAACACAAGATTGCTCTTGTTTTACTGTGTTCGATACATCAATAGTGGGGTACTTTGTATATCATCAATTTTATTTCCGTATCTGATATCACAATGACTCCATTGTGTTATATTATTTCAAAAAAAACTCATCTCCCATGGAATGTCAAATTTCAAGCAATGACAGCTCTTTCTAATAGATAATGAGCATTCCTTGAGAGGAATTCAGGTGGCTACAAGACGGAGAAATAAGAAATATTGCTGTTATCTGTTACAGCCGTAGAGAAATTATAGTGTATAACTCGCCCAGTTTGCTAATTTCCCACTCGAATGATTGCAGCATGAGCCGTAGGCGACTGCTGCAAACTTCATTCTCGTGGAAAATAACTATAATTCCGTGCTCGTTAAACAATATACTATTTTCCTGGATATATGTCACATATATATACACTGTTCATTGCTTTGGTTGTGCTATATTTCCGAAAAATAAGCCAATAACACCGTCTCCGAGAAAGAACTGCAAATTCTTTGGTCCTCCATTGACTTTACGGTTACGTAAATTACTAAACAACCACTAAATTCGCAATTTATTGAAATCAAAATCACAGAATCAGACTGACAGTCGACAGATATCTGATTACCTCAAAAGAATGATAAAGATTCTGCAACCCATAATTTTCTGATTTCAATATAATGTAATATTTTCTCAATATTGATTCGTTCTTTTTCCTGTCACATAAAAAAGTGTATTATACACCGGAAAAATATTAGATTTCAGCTCACGGTTTTTTGCATGTCTACCTCCGCTACGCGTCGGGAATAAAATCTACTAATTTTTTCCCTAGTATAATATAAATAACCATTTTTTGATATTTTTTGGTGAAAATAGCGCTAAGATAAATGAACATGTATTCCAACGTTTATTTAGGCCATAAATGTGAGAAAAACCGAGTTTTAATAATCCTCATGCCGAAGAACTCCTAAGAACGATGATTGAAAAAAATAAATTCAATAATTTTACCTGGTATCAAAACGTATATTTAAAGGTCAATAAAGTACTATAAATATTTCTATGTACAATTACAAGGACCACCTTGTGTATAGTGGTTGATATGCATTATTGGCAAGAGAGGGCAATAGAATTTGGTTAATTGTTGCCTATTTGGACTATCTGGACCAAGTCAAGTTTATCAGAATCGTGCTGTGAACTTATGACGTCATATATACATATCATCTCATTTCAATTTATTTTTTTCGGTTTGATTAACTACTTTTCAATAGGGTTAATTTGTGTCAGCTTATTTTTCTCTTCCTCCATTCTTGATCATATATATCAATCCAAACATCGAAAATCTAGATGAAATTTGGTTTCAAAAGAAGTTTCTGTAGCAGTAATTCAACAAGGTTCTCACAAACATACATCTTTGTTTTTCGAATTGATACGAAGAAGCTAATTGGAAAGGATCCTTTCAGTGCCATCAAATAAACTTTTGATCCAGAGTAAAAGATGTATAAGAAGGTTTATGTGTAGTAATTATGTTCACAAAATTGCGATACGCTGATGTTCCCAAAAGTATATTCCAAATTAACGAAGGAGATGAGTAGAAAATGACTCTGATTGAACTTATACCGGGTGACACGTTTCATGTCCTGCAGTTAACACAAGATATCTTATGTATATCCATTTCAAGTCCTATTCAAGGCGGGATATCCGTGGGCATAAAATGTATATCCATAAGATATCCGATTACGGATGTACTCGAGATATCCTAAACAAACGTCCTGAATACGTCCATATAGGATATCCATGAGATACAGAGACAATAGATCAATACTCAGAAATATCAAATCAAGTATATACAATGAATGAAATGATAAATAAATAAAAGGAGATCCACAAAAGTAACACTTGTGCGTGCGTCTTTCAAAAGATAGCACACATTGTGATGCACTATCTGCAATTATTATTAATTCGGTTTTCAAAAACAGCACGAGGTGGCGTAACGTCTCAAATAGTCCAAGATTGTTAGAACTGATGATTATTTATAAATCATCGATTCTACCAATCTTGGAATAGTCGAATAATGTCAATCTGTTCTCATATTTAATTAATTTGGAGTGAATTTGGAAATGATTCCTACGAAGTCGTCCAAAATTAATGATGCATAAGGACTGACAACTACTATTCGAACGCAGTGAGACGTGAGTGCTTCCCAATTTTCGTGATTTTTTTCTATATAGGCTATACTATCTCTTATCCATATCCATAGTTGATATCTTATGGATATCCATAATGAATATCTTTAAGACATCCAAAAAGGTCACACTGTCACATCCTATGGACGTCCATAGGATATACCAGAGCCTTTTTCGGATATCTTATGGACATCCACAATATCCATGATGGATTTCCATAGTATATATCCTTAACATGTACTTGTGCTATCTGGGTTTATAGTGCGAAATAATACGTATTTCAAGTAGGTTGTCAGAAAACAATTTCAATTTCGACATTTTCGAAAAAATGACATACGATATACAGAGTGGCCCATTTGAAAGCGGGCCACCCCTGTATCTCACGTAATCGTTGGGTAAGGATCATGAAATTTGCTGGAGCGAGAGATATACCAAAAATGCACTCTATGACCAAGTGGGGTCATCTTCAGTGATATACACTGCTCGCCAACAGCCATGGAACCACCCCAATTTCCTGAAAATGATATTAGGAGTCAAAATAGGTTGAAAATCACTTCGGATTCGGAATCAGGACGCCCAATTCACTAACTATTCATATTTTTCCTTGGAAATTTTCAGTTCTGAAACATTAAATTTTGTCGCACTTTTCATGGAAGCACCCCCGTATCTCACGTAATTGACTTCATCTTTGGACTTTCCGTTCCTCCTGCAAATTTTAGAACCCTACCTTAATAATTACGTGAGATACGGGGGTGCTTCCATGAAAAGTGCGACAAAATTTAATGTTTCATAACTGAAATTTTCCAAGGAAAAATATGAATAGTTAGTGAATTGGGCGTCCTGATTCCGAATCCGAAGTGATTTTCAACCTATTTTGACTCCTAATATCATTTTCAGGAAATTGGGGTGGTTCCATGGCTGTTGGCGAGCAGTGTATATCACTGAAGATGACCCCACTTGGTCATAGAGTGCATTTTTGGTATATCTCTCGCTCCAGCAAATTTCATGATCCTTACCCAACGATCACGTGAGATACAGGGGTGGCCCGCTTTCAAATGGGTCACTCTGTAGAATATGTAAAAATATACAGGGTGTTCCATTTGGAAAAAACAAAGCTGCTGGCATTTCTGGAAAAACCGGAAGTCAGTCATATTGGATTGTAAAGTAATCAGATCCGGAATGGTTGCTCATATAACTGTTCCAACTTTCAGAAAAATCCGTTCACGAATGCAGAAGTTACAGAGGGGTGATCCGACACCCTGTGTCGCCCGGTATATCATCAAGAACGCAGCTAAATAGTTTCTGTCAGTCTCAGGCATATACCTCATCATTTTTTCATTTTCTTCCGTGTATGGGTCTCGCAAGTAAACTCGCATGTTCTTCTATACATATACAATAATGATTGGACAAATAGAAATGAATGAACTTATGTAGAATGTCGATTCATTAGGTTCACCTATCTCATTAGCAAGGTAATAGAGATGCCTATCGGGCACATATATTTTGTTTAATTGAACATAAATAAAACTAGCCAAGAAAGCAATAGTACCTATAAATAGGTAGGTAGATCCATATACAGGGTGTTAGTGAATAAGTGCGACAAACTTCAGGGGGTGGTTTCTTGTGATATTTTTAGAAATGAAGTTCCTATAAACATGTGTCCTAACTTGCTCCGTTTTCGATATACAGGATGTTGAAGTTGAAAGTATTAATTGTTTTTATTTATAACGCCCCTGTACAAACTTTCGATCATTGGTGCCAGAATTCATTCAACTGGAGACTGAAAAAGTCCCAAGATTTCAAAATGATTCTCATTGAGGTTATTGAGTAATCTCAATGAATGTTTCGAGAGCATCTATATACATTAACATTTGGAGTCAAATCGAATTTTTATTGTTTCCTCAAATACTAAGCGAGATACAGAGAAGAAACACTGAGGATAAGATATATATAAGATTGATATTTCAGTTCTTCAATCTAATAAAAATATTGGAGCCAGAAAACCCAGTGGCGTACAATGCTTTCATGACAATATTGACCGTAAATATCGATAAATTAACCCACTGTGACGCCACTGTAAATATTTTTTCTAATTCAATCACATCAAGAGAAGCTCCATACTGAAAACAAATTGAAACTGTTTTTTTCTGAATTCAGGGTTTCGGACCTCTTTCTCTGAATTCAGACATTTTCTCTGAATTCAGACCTTTTTCTCGGAGAATAAGACAGTTTTCTCTGAATTCAGAGTTCTTGTCTTATGTGCATGTGTAGATGAGTGTTCAAAAAGTAAACGATAAAAAATCACGTTCACGTATTCCTTGCAGATAAAATGAAGGTCTCTATAAAGACTTTTCATTCATAAACACACCATCCGCGTGGAAACAATAAGAGTACAAAAATATTCCTGATACAATCGATAAATAAAATCATCTGGAACTATGGAAAAACTTTTCTATATTACATTTAATAATTATGCCATATCATGACACCTTCATCAAAGTCACTATTTTTAACGACAGTTGTTACCAAACAAAATGCGTTCTTGAAGTGTCACCCTGTATAGGAAACGGAGCGTCTTACTTCATTCCTTATGCATATACGAATTCGCGCCTGTGATTATATCTACGGTTAATTTTGTGTTTTTCAGACAAAAATACGTAAGTCCAAAACAAATGTTTCGAAAAAAAAACCATCGCATGGTAAATGCAGTTTAACCCTTAAAAATTACTGTTTCAAGTCTAACGATCAATTGACAACAGGGAATTGAAATCACTCACTGGCTAATTTTTTAGGTAATAGGGGAATTCTCCAAGATAAATATAGGTAGTTATAACAAACGGCATGTCTATACGTAGGTGTGAAGTTTACCTTCACCACAATTTTTGCCAATATATTTAATTCGAATGGGTTGCTGTAGGTGGGAATTTGTGTTTTATTCTGTTTTTTGCTTTGAAACTTCGTTTTTCCATAATAAAATCGAATGGGGTGCGAAAAAGGGCTCAGTTGACGACTGGCATCCTCTTTTAACCGGAAGCCCTTCAAAAAAACAGCAAAATCGGCTCAATAATGATCTCAAACTAAAAGTGAAATACGCGGTCGCTTTATACCGCCAGCGCTTGTCGTTTCGAGCCGCTGGTTAGGCCTCACTAAGGTGACGTCACCACGGAAGCATACAGGCCTTATAGCGCACTGCTCTGACACGGCTGACCCTGAGGTCAGCTAAAGAGCCGAACGATCTCAATGATACCCGAGATGAAAAAGCATCAATGTACATGGTGGCCAACTAAGAATCCAGAGTTCGATACCTCTGTTGTCTTGAGAGATACAAAAAAAATTCATGAATCAAATTGAAGTAATAACCGAGCTTCACATTTCAAAATTTCTTTGAAATACACAGGGTGTTCCGTACGGTCACAGCACATCAAAGCTATGTTTTTTTCATCGGAACACCCTATATTTTATTTCATTTTTGAATTTTCCGTGACGATCTGATTTCAACGACGTATCATACTCAGGGTCTAGCACTGAAAGTTACTGACATATGGGGTGTGCAAAATCGAGATTTTTCAAGTTCAGGATTTTTTTCTGTCGAAACTGTTTATTATTCGTCGAAACGGTTTACATGTCCCTATCTCAACTTTTCACTCACTATTAATTGGTGTTTAATTGACATTTTTTTTGACCACCTTGTATCAATTTCAATTGAACACCAATTGATAGTGAGTGAAAAGTTGAGATAGGGACATGTAAACCGTTTAGACGAATAATGAACAGTTTCGACAGAAAAAAATCCTGAACTTGGAAAATCTCGATTTTGCACACCCTATATGTCAGTAACTTCCACTGCTAGACCCTAAGTATGATATGTCGTTGAAATCAGATCTTCAGGGAGAATTCAAAAATGAAATGAAATATAGGTTGTTCCGATGAAAAAAACATAGCTTTGATGTGCTGTGACCGTACGGAACACTCTGTGTATTTCAAAGATATTTTGAAATGTGAAGCTCGGTTATTACTTCAATTTTGATTCATGAATTTTTTTTGTATCTCTCAAGACAACAGAGAAATCGAACTCTGGAGTCTTAGTTGGCCACCCTGTACATCAAATGGACTTTGTATGCACTACTGCAAACTAATGTCCATTGGAAATTATCCTATGGACATGAGTTGGACGTTCTGTTGAGGAACATTATCAGAAAGGACATGAAATGGACACTATATGTACAGCGTGTCTCACTTTAAACGTCCCCCCTCTATATCTCAGTTATTAGTCATGCGATTCCAACTAAATTTGGTGTGGTATGAATAACAATCAATATGATTAGTTTTACAGAGATGCACATTATTTTGGACAGTGTCGTGCATTTTTATTGAACTAAAAATGGGTCGATTTTTCATAAAATCATATATAATAGGCATTTTTTCACAGGAAATCTAACCTCATATTATTGTCATGCAAACATAGATTTATTGATTTTGATCGAAATATGATGGTTTTAAATAAAATAGTATGCAAACCACGGTAGGAAGTTTCATTCCTGTCTCGAAATTATAGCTAACCTCTCGGTTAACTGACTAATCTCACGACAGGAATGAATCACTTCCCACCTCCGTGTATAATATACAATTACGTTCGCTAAATTGCTGTTTAGATGTGCCTGTTTTTCTGAAACCGTTCATAGGCATCTTTATGAATATCCACATATGTGGGTTTGTAACCATGAAGAACAATATTATGAGGTCAGTTTTCCTGTGAAAAATGCCTAATATATGATTTAATAAAAAACTGACCCCTATTCATTTCAATAAAAATGCATGGGACTGTCTAAAATGATGTTTGTCTTTGAAGAACTGGTCATATTGATGATTATTCATACCGATACAAATTTGGTAAAGATCGCACGACTGATAGCTGAGATATAGAGGGAAGACCGTTTGAAATGAGACACACGCTGCCTGTACATCCATAGGTTTGCTGAATGTGGACATCCTATCCCGAGGGCATCACATTCATGCCACACATTACATCCGTGAATGAGAGTCCCACTGAAGTCACAATGACTGCTATTCCCGACCCTTTTGGTCATTTTATGATTCACATTATGTTGCCAAATGGAACTCACAGTACGTATTAAGCGACTCCTCATTCCACATTGAAATTGATTGATTCCGTTTGTTACATAAATATACAAGAATCTGGGGTTCCAGTGAGTCCGTTGGTTGTTAGGAAGCCTCACAAATTCATCTACATTCTGAGTCTCAAATTCTATAAAATGTGACGAAAATTGCGAATGTTTTGTAAAATAAAGAGTCCCCTGGTAATGCCAATGATGTTTTCTTGTAATTGTCATTGTTACCAATCGAGACATTAATGTGACATCACAGGGATGTTTGTGTTTACTGGGATGGTTGTCCAGAATGCATCCATGGACGCTTTGGACATATAATAATAAATAATAATAGACGGCCGGCGTACCTCAGTGCTTCGATGCTTCAATATCGATTCGCGTCGAGGTATCGATCGTGGGTTCGAGTCCCACGAACGCAGACTTTTTCTGGCCTAAAGCGGCGTTCACAACCAAACTATTTACGTTTTGCTTTTTACGTTTCGTATTCTGTTTGGTGAAGCAGAATCTGAAATTAAACGTGTCTAAACCTATGCAAATGCCATTCACAACAAAAAAAAATCAACGTGACTTTTTATGGCTCGGTTGCTTTGGTTTTGTCTTTTATTTTTCATCCTGAAATGAAGTAAATAATCATAACAATAATATTGATTAGATAATTGATAATATTCATAGAACTGGCGGTGACGAAAATTGATTCTTATTCAATACTCGAAGAGAAAAATCAATCGTCAACAAGAAAATAATGAATTGAACAGTATACCTATAAACTATTCTGTAGATTCACGAAAAAATCATGAGCAAAAACAATATCATAACTTCTATATATCATTGTAGAATATTCTATACATGTATTGTTCTATTCGAATCAGAACTAACAGTAGTATTTTCCATCATTATAACAATATCATTTGTCTATTTTTACTATTTTCACAGACGATGGCTTCTTGCAACGCAAAAAGCTGAATATTTTCAGCTTTTTGCGTTATTTCAATTACAGATTTTGCTTCACCGATCAGATTACGAAACGTAGAAAGCAAAACGTGAAAAGTTTGGTTGTGAACGCCGCTTAAGAAAGTGTTTGGGATCACACGTTAAAAGGTAAGGCCCCCGTCATTCCTTGCTCGCACAAGACTTTCGAAGACTTCTGAGGGTTGCTCGTAAGGGGGCAACCGAATGACGGATAGAACAATTTTAGAACAATTTTTAAATGGCCACAAAACGGATATCTAATGGACATCTAGGGTCCCACTCGCCTTATCCAGTGCTTGAAGAGCAGCAGCTTGTCCGGATCGAGGTACTCCTCCTCCTCGGCCTCCTCCTGCCCCTCGGCGCCGCCCTCCGCAGCGGTTCCCTCCTCGGCAGGCGGCGCCTCCTCGGCGGGGGCGGCTTCTGGGGCGGCCTCCTCGGCGGCCTTCTTGCCGATGGGCTTCACCTCGGGCGGCGCATCGTCGTCATCGCCGCCTCCGAACCAGTCGTCGTCATCGGCCATGTCGGAGCTGGAAGGGTGCACTGAGGAAAATTTCTATTAACCATATAGTCAGAAATCGAATTACCCCAGCAAGAAACTCTAATAGCATAGGGGACAAGCAAGTTATCACCTTTGATTATAAAGTCGACTTTGCTGATTATAACCCACCTGCGATTATTAGATATAGAACCTTGCTGTCACTAGCGACTGCATCTGTATGATGCTATTATACGATGTTTCTGTAGTAGGTATCTGACTTTGCTACCGCTAGTGAGTGCATCTAATAATGGGAGTAGGGCAATGTTATAATCGTAGGTAGGGAACTTTGCTACTCTTGATGGGTGATCATATAGATAGTTGCATGACCTTCTTACTGTATAGTTATTCAGTTATTTTCCAGGATTGTTGTCATCAAGAAAGGTGAAAATTTGACTGATATCCACTTTCACTTCCCATAATTTCCACCCTGATGTTTGGTATGAATAGCAATTTATTGATTCCTAAAGAAAATTTCGGACCAATGATCTTTGAAATTCAATAGATCAATTGATTCATGCACCCTCAGAAAAAACCAAAGGGTTTTTTGAGTAATTGATGAAAAAATAATTTTTCTGAAACCTTCTGAAACCATTGTATTTCGAAAACTAGGCAAGTTATTACAGATGCGTACAGGAAAACAAAATGTTACCAGTAAAATCATTCAAATGATTTCATCACCTGGACATTTTTGCTCACAATAAGTTCAGACCAGATTCTATAGAGAAGCTCTGAAATATATTTGACCATTTTGAAGTTTCATGATACCAAAGAGACGAAAATGTTATTGAATGTAAAATATTTGAATTTCAGACGAAATACCTCGAAAAAGCTCAGCACCTTCACATCATTCCATCAATCCTGGTATAATAACTGAAGCACTCTACGAAAGCACTGAAAGGGACACAGAAGATTTTTTTATTTGATTGAAAATGTTTCCATTTTATATTTGAATTCAGATTCAGATTTTGAATAATGAATTGAATTCAAGAGGGGAAGTATTCGTAACTGTCGTGTCGTCGAGATTGTCGTCCTGTACATGGGTTTGCATCAAGAATCAAGAGCCCAACTGTGAATGATTGATCAAGCAAGATGTCTGACAAATGTTTACATAGTGGGGGACAAATCAGCGAAATATCGAATAACGATAAGTAGGCGCTAAATAACCCCAAGTTGGTTCGTCAAATATTATTTCCGCGTGGCAGACTGACAGTTGTATTATTGGAAGTGAGTGCAGTTCTATGCGATGAACCTCGCAGCCACAAGCATATAACTCACTAGTAGTAGTTCAGCTAGACAATTATAAAAAAAATCATGCTGTCCCAGAGTGGCAGCATGATAGCTACAGCAATATATCTTCCTGTGGCAGGAAATTCACTTTCAGCAAAGTCGTTATTGCTATCATAGGATTTGAAGGTGCTGCTTCTATTCGAAAATGTATAGCGGTAATATGATTTCTTGTAATGGTAGCAAGAAATATCTCAGCAAAAACTCTAATAGCACAATTTTCCTCAGTGTGGTTGTGTGTGTGTACAGTGTGCGCCTCTTAAAATGGAACCCCCTCTTAACTTTTTTCGTTTTCAGAGATATGAAAGAGATCGGCCTTCTCCATGGCTGACTTGCGATCCCAGGAATTCGGGTGCACAATCGGCCCGAAAAGGGAGGCCTAAGTGCGTCAGGTCCCGGACCGCCCACACATACATAGGGTATTTAATTTTTTCAACTTTATGCTGCTCTCTCTAATTCCTTTATATCTTTACAGATAGAGAAAATGATTCTTGATTCGAGAAGAGAAAAAAATCCCCTGTAAGGCTGATTTCTATTTTTTCTTTCGGAAATTGAAATGTTACAGGGAGCGATAGGTACTTTATAACGTGTCACTCGGTACATATTCAGGGTGAGTCAGCAGGAGATCGAAAATTTCAGTTTTCTAATTTTTCCATTCTGTGGGATTAGTTCCAATCGACGTAGTACAAAGGCAACGAAACAAGGACCTAATGTGAATCTAAATGTTTTTCAAACTAGCTATAGCTTTTGAGAATGATATATTTTATTTATATTGACTCCAGAGCCGCTTTTCATCAGTTTCCATAATTTTTCAGTGCATGCAACTGTTTCCTGCAATTCATATTTCCGGTAATAATAATATGCAGGCTATTTTAGACTAAATCAAAATGACTGGTTTGCAAAATTGTGTTGTCAAACAATCTATGTTTTGCTTCTCATTTAGTTTTGAGTTAGGTAGAAGAGATCGCACATTAGTTTCACCACCCTGTATAATTTTTATGCAACTGCAAATGGAATGCTCATTTTAGATTTTGATATCTACTATCGGCTATAAAGCCAGTACAAGGATATAAAAGTATTTTCAATCCTAGAAACTAAAAGCGTTGCTTACCGTCGTCTGTGTTAATTAAATTTTGATCAAATTGTAATACTGTTTATTCATTTACTGACAAAATAGTTCAATTATTCTCATATTAAAAGTGGCTCAGTTGCTACGTTTCACTTGCCCCCGCGAAAGACTTGCCATTCAATCTAAGTAAGTGCCAATAGATTGGTACCTTATTTGAATGGCAGAATCAACACTTGCACAGTACAAATAATATTGGTTTTCACTAACCTCACTAGAAAGCACAGTAGAGCTGCTCCGTATAACAATAGCAAGTTGACTTGAGATAAAACTAAATTATAACAACGGTTTTAAACTGAGCTGACCCCCCCCTCCCTTTCTATGCCAATCATTGTCGAGAGGCATTGAAACAGTAACTTGTCTAATTTTTGTGATCTCTGCCAAAAAAAAAGGAAAGTCGAAAAGGTTTTATTCACAAATAAAAAATTATTTCTGATGATTTTGTGAAACTATACGTCTCCAATTTTCGAATGTGGTGACCGATTTGAAATAATGAAAATCGGAAAAGTGAAATATATGAGGGGGTGGTCACTTTTACAATGTACAGGGTATCTGGTAAATAACTAGAATAGATACAAAAACAAATGAGAATCGAAGTTGGTTATAGCATAGGTTATAGTCATATGAACTTTCTTTTTTGATAATTTTAACTATACAGGATGATCCATATACCTGTGACATACCAAATATACGATTTTTTAAATGAAATACCCTAAATTTCATTTAGCCTTCAGATAGAGCTCAGAAAGACGAGCTCAATGATGTATGGGTCTGATCCATGATTATCCATGATGATCCATGATCTTCGTCAATAAATAGCCATATTTCAAAGCCTTGCCTAATAACACGGGCCATCCAATGGATGTCCATTTTAGGTCCAAAAAAGTTTCGGATATCCATGGATAAGAAATGTACATCCATTGGATGTAGCAAAATGCCTATCCAATGGAATACCACCGACACTATTCCAAAGGATATCCAAAAAAGTTCCGGATATTGATGGACATGAATTGTACATCCATTGGATAAACATAAATTCTCATCCAATGGATTACTAATGATACCTTTCCAATGGATATCCATAATGTATCTATTGGCCTGAGAGCATGTAAATGCCATCGCCATCTTTGTTTCGTGTTCTCTATTGTCGTTCGTCATGTATTCCGTACCTTGAGTCGTTCGTGTTTACTGTTATTGTGTGCAGAAGTATGTATCGTTTGAGGCAGATTCATGCAGCATATTAGTGAACTAATTATTCGAGTCGTCCCTTGAGTCGTTGGTGTTTACTGTTATTGTATGCAGAAGTTTGTATCGTTTGAGGCAGATTCATGCAGCAATATATTAGTGAACTAATTATTCGAGGTCAATTTGAGGTTATGTGTGTTTTCAACTTGTTCACATATTATTTTATGAAAAGTGTGTGTGTGTGTGTGATCTCTCATTTATTATTTTCGAAGGAATCATCCATCGTTACCTATATATTCGAAATATTCAATAGTGATTTATTTCTCTCAATTAACCCAATTAAGTGAAATTGTGATTGAATAATGAACGTATTGTGTAAATCAACCATTTGAGCTGTACAAGTGAATACTATATGTATATGTATCATAGCAGGGCAAAAACAGATCTACCTACTTTAGACTCGTGGGACAACATTATAGAAGAAAAAATATATTCAAAATTCATAGGGGGAGAGTTTTATTCATATTGCCCAAAACTTATACATAAAATGTATAATTCATGTACAATATTTGTACAATAGGTGTACTGTAGCTGTCCAATTCATTTCCAGTAGTTGTACAATTCATGTCCAATATTTGTACAATTTATGTTCGATAGGTGTACAATTCATGTCCAACAGTTAGTCAATTTATGTCCAATAGTTATACAATTCATGTACAGTAGTTGTACAGTAGATGTACATGATGTTCATCCAAAGGACATCCAAACTTGTGGCCTCTGGATTTACAATGGATGTCCATTGGATAGAAGCTGGACATTTTGAGCCATCCAATGTACATCCAGCATGTCCATGTACGTCTATCCAATGGACATCCATTGAATAGCTTTGTGTTATTAGATTATATAGAAACGTTGAGAATCAAGTTTTCGATCCGCAGTTTCCGTTATGAATTGCCGAGAAAGAATAGATATTTTCATCACATAGAGAATGCTTATTCTCAATGTATTTCTCCATGAATATATCCATTTTTTATGTTAATAATTATATGATTATATCTGAGAATATTCCTTTTCAATAAAATATATCAGATTTTTCATCGCCGAGCCGAAACTGCTGAAGCAATGATCGTGAAATTTGGCAACGCAGAGTTTAGTTTCTGTGACGTAGGGCACCTATTAAGGGGATTTCATGATTATACGGAATTTTCTCTTATGGGGGGTGAAATGGGGGTTGGAAGTCTCATATTGAGGGGCACTTCAAAATTAGATATTTCAATTGAAACTGAAATATAATCGTACTCCGGTGCCGGCTAGATTATTATAGTTAAACGATTTGGATATGCCATATAATATAGGTAAACGATTGTCTGAAGATGGTAATAGTATATTACACACCGAGGTGGGAATAAGTCCAGTCATATACAGGTTTCATCAGGAGTACCTCAAGGGTCTCATTGTGCTCCCATTTTGTTCAACATTTTTGTGAATGATATCAGTAGATGTTTCGTGAACTGCGAGTTTCTATTATTTGCTGACGATCTGAAATTATTTCGAACAATAAATTCAAAATTTGACCAAATCAATTTACAAGAAGGTTTAAACAGATTGAATAATTGGTGTATGGAAAGTAATCTGCATCTGAATATCAATAAATGTTGTGTCATTAGCTTTTTCAAGGGTTATAAGAAATTTGATACTGTATATAGTATCTCGAGTATAAACAATAGTCCTCTCAGATACGTTCCAACTGTTCTAGATCTAGGGGTCACTTTTGATGAACAAATGAGATTTGTAAATCACATAAACACCATTTCAGTGAAATCATCAAAGATTTTAGGAATGATTATTCGTAATTGCTCTGAATTCTCAGTGGATTCTATAAGGAAGGTCTATATATGTCATTGGTCATTTCTAAACTGACTTATGCATCTATTGTCTGGTCTCCTCTTTATCAGGTTCATAATATAGTCATGGAGAGAGTACAGAACAAATTTCTGAGGTATTGTGCCTTTGAATTGAACATTCGTTGGGAAAACCATCAATATATGCATATTATGAACGAAATAAACTTAATTCCATTGCGTAGTAGAAGACTCAAGTTAGATTTATGTTTTATTTTCAAATTATTGAATGGTGCTGTGAACTGTCCGGAACTACTGGAGTTAATTACGTTTAATGTTCCAAATAGTCCTTAGATTTCCACATTTATTTCAAATATCATTTCATGTCACAAATTATGGACAGCATAATCCAATAGAAAGGACATTAAGATTCATAAATAAAGGTAATTTAGATGTATTAGGATGTTCATTTAATAAGTTTAAGATGTCTTTGCGTGATAGCTTTAGCCTATTGTTTCGTTTCATGTTTTTATTCTTCTAATTTCCTTATCGAAATTGTTAAGTGAGTACCTATGTGTTGAGACATGGTGTATTTATTATATTCATTATATTCTTATATTCATACTGTATTCAAACTTGTAATGGGTGTTTCCCGTAAATGAAAAAAATAAAAAATAAAAAGTGATCCATTCCTGTCGTGAGATTAGTTAGTTAACCGAGAGGCAAAGTGTCATTAAACATTTTGTATTTGAATTCGTGTCTCCACATTATTACATATTATTTTGGCTCAAATGATTGCTCAACTAATTAGCCTGTGATAATTCGTCAATAAATCATTTAAAATAATTCAACAATTAACAATAGTTTAGTTAGCCGCATAAGCCCCATTTAGATTCTGGATTGTATCCAGTGAAACTGGCTGAAAAAAAGTTGGCACACCGTTTTTACACGTGCCTTGGTATTTTATAATGTACTATATTGAATAGTGGTCAATAATTAACCAAAATAGATTATCTGTCTGTCGATCATTAATTGGCCTGTGAAATTTTATAGCCTATTCAGATTTTCAATTGATTATTATTTTTCTCATCTATTTACATTATTTATGCACGGTGTAGCTATATACAGGATGTCCCAAAATTGCTGGGACAAAGAGCTTCCACATGTAATAGAGTTCAAAATAAGTTGATTGGATCCAACTTATTCATATTAAAAAATGTATCGTTTGTCCATGAGACGAGTTCAAGGTTTACATAAAAAACATTTTCGTGCACTGTTAAAAAATGAGTGAAACAAATTGGATGAAATTTGACAGAAGTGCATTTCAGAGGATAACCATTCTTTCAGTTATCGAAGAAACGTGAAAGGAATTGTAGAAGGGTTGAAACCACCCCCACCCCCAAACATTTTTCTCAGAACATTCTTAGGGGTGGTAATAGGGTTCTCAAACTTTTTGAGCAAGATAACTGAGTAATTTTCTTCATTTTGTTACTCTTGTGAAAATTTCATATTCCACATAGTTCCGAAGGAAACAGTGGAAACAAACGAATTGACATTTGTATTGATGAAAGGTGGGCGACATATTATTTATTTATTAAAAAAAATGTTCTGCCACTGTCAACAAAACTTTTCATTATAATGATAATATCAAACTTTTACTATAGGAATATCTTTTAGCATTATTTGAGAAAACGTGTTTTTTCTTCGGAAATATGCGGAATACGAAATGTTCACAAATGTGACTAAATGAAGATAATTAATCAGTCATCTCGCTCAGAAAATTTGAGACCCGTATTACCACCCCTGAGAATGTTCTGAAATAAAATGTCAGGGGATGAGGGTGGTTTCACTCATTTTTGAACGGTGAACAAAATAGTACATTGTTTTATTAGGATCAAATATGACACTTTGTTTGACAGGCGATATTTGCGTTTGCGAGGCGGAGCGACCGCGAAGCCGAGCACGCAAATTTTGCGAGTCAAACAGAGCCACTTTTGATACGGATTGAACATTTTTTCTGCAATCGAAATAATTGATATCTAAATAATGAAATATATAGCAACATATGCATACTAATCATTTTATTGTACCAGTAAGAGGTACGTCAACTTCAAGAGCAAATTTTGGAACAAAAATGGACTTTTGAGCCGATACAGAAAAATGTGTTTTTTTTTCTAAACTTTGAACTCGTCTCACGGACAAACGGTACATTTTGTGATATAAATAAGTTGGGTCCAATTCCTCAAAAAGAAATAGACCTAGCGGATAATCGCCGCATTTGTCACAAACTGACAGCTCATCATGCATGCAGCTAAAGGCTGAATCACCTAAAACAGGTCTACTATCTATCGCCTGCTGAGGTGGAAAATTTAATCAACAAGAGAGAAGTTTACGAAAGCGTAGGAGGGCCACTGTTGTGTGTATTTTATGTCATAACTTCTCAGTCTGAATTCATATTTTTTGTCTCAATTCAGATTATTTCTCTGAATTCAGACGCATCAGCGAATTTTTAGGTGCTGACCCCCATCTTTCATGTGAGAACAGCATTTCAACACCATATCATGCATGTAGAATGAAGTAACACGCTCTCTGTTTCCTATACAGGGTGAAACTTGAGGAACACATTTTGTTTAATAACAATAAGAGTCGTTGAAAATAGTAGCTTAGATTGATGAAGGTGTGATATGCATGTCGATTGCAGTATAGTCTGTTTAAGAATGAAGTCAGTTAAGGTAATATACCAAGATTAAATGTGCTCATCAATTAACAGCGTTCAACAGTCATGAAATGTATTTCAGAAGTTGCACCCTGTATATCACGGAAATGTAGCGTCATCCTGCAGAAATATGCCTGTAGGGACCTTCATTTCATCTGCAAGGTATACGCGATCGTGATTTTTTGGTGTTCACTCCTGGAACACCCTGTTTACACATACACATATGACAAGTGACAGAGAAAAAAGTCTGCATTCAGAAAAAAACAGTCTGAATTCAGAGATAAAAGATTGAATTCGAAGAAAAAACGTCTGAATTCAGAAATAGAACACAATACACACAGCAGTGGCCTTTCTACACTTTTGTAGAAGTCTATAGTTATAGAAGACAATTGGATGAAGGTAATAACTACAGTACGGTTCTGGAGATTTTGATGGTTCAGTTGGAGCAGAGGTCGCTCTAGGGTACTCTTATCTACAGAGACTGCATTTAACAGTACTCCCATCCAGAGCCGGATTTAGGGAAGGGTATCCGCGGCTACAGCCCCGGGGCCCCCACAGAAAAGGGGCCTCCACAATAGAAAAAAAATCTTCTTTTTCCTGTTTTTTTGTGAGTGAATTCAAAAATGAACGTGATATTAGAATGGAATTCATTCACAAAAAACCGAGATAACAATCAAAACTTGACTCTTTGTATCTCAGAATGAATAACTTGCAGACATATGTGTATATACGAACATCTCTTTTCATTTAAACGTCAGCAACATGCTCCTGGATTTTTTTACACGTACTCAACAAACATCCTGTATGTGTTAAAATAATGTAGGTTGTTTCACAAAAAAATATTGATCGAGAAATTTGTCAATTTTATATGGAAAACAATTAGGAGCCACGGGGCCTCCACTCTTTTGTTGGCCCAGGGCCTACAGATCTCTAAATCCGGCTCTGCTCCCATCCTCTAGTAGGGTGTATAGTTCAGTGCTATTTGGTGGTAAATATGACAAGAACTTTTGTTCCTCCGGTAACGAATAACTGAACTTGATTTTTTTCTATGACTTTCTCTGTTCACATCATGCCATGAACAGACTGTGGGGAAAAATCAATTTTAGCAAGTTCAGCAACACAAACGAACAGGTCTATAATATACTCAAGTAGGTACTGAGACAAATCAAGAATTGTGGCGTTACACGCTGACTAAAGCGATAACTCACAAAGTCAGGACTCCTCCACATCAGGCACAGGCAGTATCTAGTTTGTTTCTTTTAGAAATGCGTAGAATATGAGTTCTTCTGCTTATTATTTATTTTTCATGGTTTTCTAACTCTTTACCAGATCCGGTAATTTAGAATATGAGTTATCTACTATAGCACCGACGAAGACCACTATTTTTTGCAAAATACAAAAAGGACCCCGCACATTTCGTCCTTTAAATGCGCAGTTTATAGTTCGCGGTCAGATACTTGTGAAGTGCTCGAAAAACTCATCCTCCTTGATAAGGATTTGCAAGCGCATATAGGATGGTGGCTGAGCGCTCACATCAATGGTGCATTGAAATTTGTTGTCGCTGTAGCACTTCTAAAAGTCAATAAATTAATCGCCGGTAATGTGTATTACGGCCGGCTGGCGGCCGCCTGGACACCTATCGACGCCGGGAAGGCATTACATTTCGATAGTCGGCCGTCAGTTCTCAAGGAGATCGGTGTTATCTGGGTTGTGTGCATAAACAAGTCGTACAGCAGTCATTGTGAGTCAGACTTGTCAATCTTGATTAATCTTCTTATATCGACTTAGGCAAGTAGTCTCAAAATTCGAACTATTTTTGTCAGTAACGCGCAAATGTGTACGTTTACGGCTTTTTAATGAAACCTGGAACATTATAGGTAGATTTACACTACACAAACCTTGTACGACTTCTTTATGCACACAACTGTACGGCATATAGCTCCGTCAATTCGCCGCAAACCGCATTTACATCTAAGACAGTTTTGGAAGATTCCTTATTTTGATTAATTTCTTCTCGATTCTACACCACACTAACCCCCCCATTCCTGTTGGAATTCAGGAAAACCCGGTCCTGCGTCAACGAGCTACACGACTGAGCTTTGTACAAACCGTTCTTGCGGAAAAACCCCGCCAACGGACAACGGTATATACGCAAAGCTTCTTGTGCACGTGGAATACTTCCCGAACACTCTAATCTTCCTCACCTAGCATTTCTTTACCTTGATGTAGCTATCTCCACCTTGTCCCCGTCTAAAGAATTCCTTTTGGCCGTAATAACATATTCACATCTATATAGTAGTATGATGGCTTCTTAAAAATTACCTCAGGAAAGAATGTGTACCCAGAGCACAATATAGATGTTGCGCTCAACAACTCGCTGTCAATTTAAAAATGAAATCTCAAGAGCTCGATGAAAATTATGGTACCAGTTCAAAAGTGAAGTTAGCCATATCGTTCATGACTGGATGAAATCCACGTCATCTGCAGAACCGATTTGTTGTTACTCTGACACTTTTATCCTCTCCCTTGTGTCCCAGGACTTTACTTGCATGTATTTTCAAGGAATGTCATGAACACAGAGTTTATTCATAATGCACGGTGTCTATCTAATTCTAGCGTGTCTTCAACCTATATTTGAATGATCTGAATTGAAAAAGCATGTGGATTTGTAATAATTTATTTATAAATACGCTATGGTCTATATAATAAGTTAGTTTCATGTCTTTTGGGTTAACAACAACATTCACATCAACTTCATATACATTTTTTTAAAACATAAGTTTTCTATAATAATCAGTTAAAAATATATGTATTTGAACACCTTGGTAAACATAAAAAATAGAGACAGTGTAGAGACATAAAAGAAAATCTGAAAAATGTCAACAATAAACAATAGTACTACTTCGCTTTGGTAACGTGAGAGAAAAGTGTTTTCAACAAAAACTACATTTGCATGCATGCCCGATTTGTACGTGTACGGCACACAGCTCCGTCAATTCGCCGCAAACCGCATTTACATCTAAGACAGTTTTGGAAGATTCCTTATTTTGATTAATGTCTCCTCGATTCTGCACCACACTCACCGCTCTACTCCTGTTCGAATTCAGGAAAACCCGGTCCTTTGTCAAAGAGCTACACGACTGAGCTTTGTACAAACCGTTCTTGCGGAAAAACCCCGCCAATGGCACGCAAAGCTTCTTGTGCACGTGGAAGTACTTCCCGAACATCCTGATCTTCCTCACCCCGCATTTCTCCACCTTGATGCAGCTCTCCACCTTGTCCCCGTGCAGAGAATCCCTTCTGGACGCCCTACACTTGTCCTCTCCCTCTTCTTTGTCGTCGGACCTCCTCATGGACTTGTTGAGGCCGTGGAGGATCTTGGCGCCCACGCTCTTCACTTTCGGCGCCAAGGACGCCGGAATGCTCAACATGGTGGCCGACACGACCACGCCCTGTGCAAAGAGTGGGGAAAATTTTATTTTTAGTTATGGAATGAAATTCCACTTGAAATGTTCATGAATATACCGAAAAATATGAATTTTACTGAAATTTTCAGGAATTTCCAAGAAATAATGAAATATATAAATGATTTGAGGAAATGTTCATTGAACCTCACTTGCAACCCGTGGATAAGTGGAAGTTCAAAAGATCAAAATCAAACTTCATGAACAAATTATGATATTTCTTGTTGAATAAACTCCAAGTCCAGTTCACCACTCAATATCTAGAACAATATATTTGGAGCAATACTAGTGAAACAATTAAACATAGTTACCAATATATTTTGCGACCACTCGAACATTTATATAATTTGATAACCCAAAAAGGACATGTTCCCACTCAGTTTAAGTCTTCTCTAATTACACCAATACATGAAGCTGGCGACAAAACTAAAATCAGTAATTACAGACCTATCAGCGTAATAAACAGCTTCGGTAAGATTTTTGAAAAATGTCTGAAGGCTCACATAGTAAACTTTTTTAATGAAAATGGAACTATACACGATTACCAATATGGGTTTCGTGCTGGTATGGCTACCAGTGACGCAATGTACAATGTTATCAAAAGTATTATTGAAAGACTTGATGAAAACAAAAAATGTATTGCAGTGTTCCTAGACTTGGCAAAGGCATTCGACACTGTTGATCATGAAATACTGCTTGATGTATGTCCCTTTATGTAACATAACAATTTTCACCTATTAAATGTAGTGGAGATGATTTTGAGATTTATTTTTTCTTCAAATACTACCACTCCACTTTGAGCAGTATGAACTTCTTCACACGTTTATGTTATTGTCGTGGTGAGTTGAACAGAAAATGACTACGTTTTACCACGCCGAATATTGATCGAATTGCTGAATAGCTAATATGAAAGTCGTCTAAAATTCAGAATATCATGCATTATCATTCATCATACCTATCTATTTGTCCATTTTTACTCGTCTCAAACTACAAAAATGCGCCAGTGACGGTTCAAGTCGCATTATTAGGGGGCACTATACTATATTACTCTCATTGACAAATAATATTCATATTTTGAACCTACAGTGCAGCACGCCACTGGTATTCGTTGCGACCATATATGTACTATTTCTGTATATGGCTCATCGCCTATTCGATATCTCAACAAAAATGGGACCAAAATGAGAGGTACTTTTTGAATCCATAGGGACGGAAAGTGAAGGAAGGAAACAGCCATATTCGCAATCATATTGGTTTGACAAGTTTCGTATTATTTTTTCCCTACGTCGGCATCAACGCCTAATGGTCGATTTCATTACCTATAGAGACAGAAGTTGGTCCTGCTTTGAGGACAGCTATACTTCATATATGAGTAGTAGATATATGGTTGAGACCAACAATATTGCAGTGTTGCCAATAAGGTGGCAAAATATTGGTGTGATAAAGAGGTTCGATCGGTATTCTCCGTCATACTTATGGGCATCCTCATGTAATCATTGGGGCAGAACAAACAGAGTTATGAATGAGATGTTGCGGCTCCCTGGGATAATCAATGTATTTCTATTTCAAATCTTTCAAATTGTAAACTTTCGAATCGGAAATTTCCATTTGGAAATTCCAGTCATCCCAACCATACCTGCGCGTCCTCTTGCACCTCGGTGATCCTGTTCAGCGACTGGCTCTCCCTCAACCGGGCTGTCCCCAGCTTCTTCCCGCCCATCTTGTGGCTCCTCTCCTTGTACGTCCCGTTCTTCTCCTGGCCCTTTTGATTGTCACTCGCGCTGTTGGCGGTCAGAGTGACGTCAGCGCCGGTCCGGCCGGCGGCGAACCCGCTACCACCGACGCCGGCGCCGGTCTCCTGCGAATCGCTGCTGTCGTCGTGGCTGTCTCTTCTCACCTGGAAGCGATTTCATTAAATATACTTCACGCTAGCACAAACCACGCCCACCGTAATACGTCATATCTCCAAACATCACCGATATACTCGAAGTCAGCACATCGCACTAAATATACTGTACTCCAACGCGAGAATTCACCTTTTATGATTTTGATACGAATTCGACTGAAGCTCTCTCGGTGTCAATCTCTTGTATGCAGTAAATTTATATACCCAAACGGACTATTGGTTAGCGCTGTCGACTTTCTTGAACTTGAACTTGCAACTTTTTTTTTCACCAATGTTTTTTTACTTCATTCTGGTTTTCCTTATTCAGAAAATAGGTTAGTGCGTTTAGGATAAACAGTTTCATTTTATTCAATTTTGTTGAAGAACTTAACTTTTCAAATATATTATTGATCAATGTGTTTTTACACTCCATTCTGGTTTTCCTTCCTCAATAATATTGCAATCAGGAATAGGTTAGTTCGTTAAGGATAAATAGTCTCTGAGTTTTGTCTAAGTACTTTGAAGATGAGATATCACGGTGGGCGTGGTTTGTGCTAGCATACAGTATATTTAGTAACATCGCCACCTGGAGACGTTGAAAACCAGTATTTGATTGATTGTCTTTATTACCCCAAGAAGCATATCTGGTCATGAATGGCGAGTGGACTGATTTTTTTAAATTTCTTAAATAGAATCATGACTCAAATACCTTTCAATTTCATATTTTTTTGAATTTTTCGGTCGATTTCAAGGTGCCAAATGATGCCACGGTAATTTTCAAACGGCTAGAAATTTACCGCCAGTAAAAACTAACGTCACGATTTCGTAAGTAGGGGCAGACAATAGCACATTTGCCATATGTTGAAATACAAGATAGGGAACTCCAGAGATATTAGTCATTGAATAATATATAAATTTTCAATTATGTATTGGTAATATTCCTAATCAGCATTACAAAATTGTCTCTTCATGTGTTGCGACTTATAGCTTATAATACATTTGTGTAAATAATAATCATATAAATTCACACTAGAGGACATTTGAACCGGTAAACGCTCGGGTAAACGCGATAACACGGCGCACGACTTGTGGGCGTGGTCTTGTCAGTTTTCAGCATTCAGTACAATGTTGCCAAGTCTCCAACATGATATTTTGTTATGGAGTATAAGAAATATTTGGACATCATGTGTTCCTCCTATTATGATTTATTCAACGATCATAATTGGTGACTTGGCAACCTTGCTTCATGAGTGGGAATGACAGATCATCAGACCAATAACGAAACAGCATAAAAACTTACGTCACCATTGATTCGACGTATCGCCGAATGGCGGCCATGACGACACTTTTGAAATGAGCTCTGAAATTCAACAATTTCGAACGACGCATAGTCTCATTATTTACATATGACTCCACTCCACTTAGGGATACTTTAACAAATAAAAAATAGAAGCACCCATCTCATGTAATGGGCTTTTCCATTATCGTAAAACTGTTCGCTATAATATAAGGGAAGTCAAAAACGTTATCCTGACCACATATTTGTCGAAAATAGCGAACAATGAATGAATTATTTGATATTGGAAAGGTATTCATTATTCCAGTTTTTTTGGGATTTTCTCTCCTCGTTCCTATAAAATAAAAATTTCAAATGATTCGCCCCAAAATGCCACTGCGTTTAAAGAATGTTTCTATGAGAGAGTCTACGAGAAAAATTCACTAGCTTTTCAGTGACAATGTGTATTGAAAGAGGTTGGGAGAAGAGAAATAAAGGTATATAGAAAAAACACCAAATTTTCACTTAGCTTTGGACGTTTCGGGAACGAAGCTGCTCCCGTTTTCAACATAAAACATAGATATTTGAATGGCAAATTCGTATTTGTCTTGACACTTTTCAGTTTTCAGTAATAATTCGTGATGCTGAAATAAATGGTAGTTTGAAAAACTGAAGAAGCCAGCTTTTATTGGTAGGGAAACTAAAAAAAAGTAGAAAATAAAATAATAATAGTGTCTTGATGAATATTGAACAGAAAAAATATATTATACAAAGCTTTCATTTCAAAACTCACCACCCTGCATATCTTTTGATCTGCGTACAGTTTTCGGAAAATACAGGTCGATTTAGATATCGAGGGGGAAGTAAAATGCCAGTATCAATTGAATTCTATGTTCTTCCCCTTCACCCCCAGACACTCCTACTATGAAATCTCAAATGGCACCCCCTACTTTGAGATAAATGAAATTGAAGTTCTATCAAGGATCGAATCAACCAGGTGAAAAAATATGTATTTCGTATACAGGGTGAGTTATGAGGTGCTGTACATACTCCTATCACAAACAGAGGCCCTTGAGGGAAATATCGAATGTTCATCTGGAGTTTTTCCTCCTCTTCTACAATAATAAACAGGGTGATTTATAGGATTAAGCGAAAAAATATTTTTATCACAACTTTCCAACAGTTTCTTTGATTCATTTCATTTTTTCATGGAACATTATGCACTCCAACAACAATAGACTAACGTATACAGAATTGAAATCCAGGACTGTTCTTGTGAAAAATTTTGTCGCTCAATCCCATAAATCACCCTGTTTATTATTGTAAAAGAGGAAGAAAAACTCCAGAACATTCGATATTTTCCTCAGGGGCCTCTGTTCGTGGTAGGAGTATGTACAGCACCTCATGACTCACCCTGTATAGGAAATAAATATTTTTTCACCTGGTTGATTCGATCCTTGATAGACCTTCAATTGTATGTATCTCAAAGTAGGGGGGCCATTTGAGATTTCAAAGTAGGGGTATCTGGGGGTGACGGGGATGAACATAGCATTCAATAGATACTGTTATTTCACTTCCCCCTCGATATTTAAATCGACCTGATTTTTTCCGAAAATTGTAATCTTTGCAGATCAGGAGATATGCAGGGTGGTAAGTTTTGAAATGAAAGCCCTGTAGAAATAATGTATATAGCAAAACAACGTTTGCGAGGCCGGCTAGTAAATAAAATGAATAAAAAAATCTGCACACGCGAGTACGCGTGTATTCTCACCTCGAAGGACTTGGAGGGCGTCGACAGTTTCTGCGCCCTCTTCTTGCGTTTCTCGCTGTCATCGTCGCTCGCGTCCGAAGAACTGCAAGAGGCCGTGCGGCTCTTGTGGAACCGCGCTTTCCGGTGCTCGCTCACGATGCTCCTGCCTGACGGCCCTTCGGTGGCCTTCCCCGCCTCGACGTTGCCCTCGGCGGTGGTCGTGATGATGGGTATCGGCGGCAGATCGTGTCTTCGGCTGGATTTTTTGGCGCTGGAGACGTGTTTCCGCTCGATGGGGCGCCGCTTGTCCGATTCGGCGATTCGTTCTTGCACGGTGAGATTGAGGCGGCCTTCGGAGCGGGATCCGCGACGATTCAACGGGGGGCCGAGGTCTTCGCGGCCGGAGCACGAGGATATGTCCTCTTCTTCTTCTTCGTCCTCTTGGACGATGCTGCATTTTCGAGATCTCTGCACACGCATGGAAACAATGGATAGGTATACAGATTTTCATACTGGTACGACTTTGTAAAAAATATCTTAGGTTTTCGGAAATAATATCCAAATTCTTGATAAATAATACCTGAATAACTTTATTTGGAGTCTCAATGGTTTTGAGGCATGTTTTTAGGCGGATCGAATCTTCATAATATCAAAAAACTTTATTATTTCAATACTGTTCCGTGAGTTTTTTCTTTGCTCTGAGAGACACAGTGTTCTGTTCAAATGCATCTGTCTTCATTGGAAGTAATGTTTTCGTGTGCTGTTCAAAATTATTAAAAATTAAGGCCAAAACCATTCAAAACAGTCTGGAATTATTGGGATTGAAAGCATGCTCGGTCTCAAAACGAATAAGTCCAATGGTCCTGATAGAATTCTACCCATTATTCTCCAGAATTGACACCGATTCTCTGCAAGTTATTTATCATCTCCTACAAGTCGAGTATTTTTCCAAAAAAGGAAACAAGAGCCTGCCCAACAAATATATGCCAATTGCCCTGTTATCAGTCATATCCAAAGGGATGGGGCAAGCCATCAACATTGAGCTCATCAAATTTCTGTAAAGCTCAGGAATCATTAATGATAGACAATATGGATTTCGCCACCGAAGATCAATAGGAGATTTACTTTTTTGTTTTATCGCGTGAAATCATTTACACCTATCAAACTCAAGAACATCGAAGATCAACTGGAGATTTAGTTGCCTACGTCACAGATATGGCAAGCTCAATCAGACAAACATGGGGAATCTCTAGCTGTGACCTTAGATATATCGAAGACATTCGACCGTGTTTGGCATCAAGGACTGCTCCACAAACTAACATCATACAGATTACCACCTCAGCTATGCCATCCTTTATTGAGTTTTCATTCAGGCAGATCCCTCCATATGGTGGTGATCTGATACTATTGCCATCAATTCCGGTGTTCACAAGGATCAATTTTGGCATCATCATTGTTCTAAATCTACTTTACACCTCAACAGCACAAATACAAAGCACAGATACGGCCAGTTTTAGAATACTGTTTCAATGAATGGGTTTCAGCACCCAAACAAAGGCTGATGCTCTTAGATTTCATCCAGAAGAGCCATTCGCCTGGTAGGTGATGCCACACTCACTTACACTTTGACCCCATTAGAACACCGTAGAAAAGTCGGCGACCAATCACTTTTCTATAGATACTTCTACAGGAAATATTCCTCATAAATCCCTGCTATGATTCCATCACTAGCAATACCAGTCAGACGAACTCGACAGGCCCAGTCAGCACATCCCTTCGTCGTCAACCTTGAAATATGTCGAACAACACTCTACCAAAACTCGTTCGTCAATAGAACGGCGAAGCTTTGAAACTCATTGCCAATGGAAGTATTCCCATGAACTCATAACCTCCAAAAGTTCGACAAAATTCCAACACTTACCTCCTCTCCCTATCCTGCCTAGGTACGCACGATGTTTCAAGACCAGTATAGAAATTTCCTTTCGTGTGCTCGAAGAGATAAAAAATCAAGATTGAATACATTGAATACTTTGAATAAAAGAATTTGAAATAATCAGTTCACTCAATAATCTGGAGTATCAAAGTAATTTTTCGATCGAATTATGTCGTCAATCATTATTTATGTATAAAAGAATCGTTATAAACATGGTTTGAGTTAAAAGTTCTACTGAGGTGTACACGCCCATTGAATTCTTATTGCTAATTAGGAATATTGCCAATACCCAATTGATAATTTATGAATTATTGAATAACTAATATTTCTGAAGTTCCCAATCGTATCTGAACACATCGCAACTGTGCTATGGCCTGTCCCCACTCACGAAATCTTAAAAAATACGAAAATGAATGGTATTTGAGTGATGATTCCATTCAATAAATAAAAAAATAGTCTACTCGCCTATTACCCTACTCTGGACTAGTTCTTGGCCAGGGGTCCTCAAGTTATCACGGTATCATCTGCTACAACAAAGCACGTCAGCTATTTGGAACGTTTTCAATAAATTCAGAAGTATTTTACTTGATAACCTGATAAATAGTGCATTTTATTCTATTGAAGATGTTTTACAACTCTAGATATTGTTATTGTATAATTAATTTATTCTCATTATATATTTAGTTCTATACATTATTATTTAATTTCAATTTTAACTAACTCAACCGACTTGAATATCATATTTTATTATTGTTCTTACATCTTTTTATATGTCTACTCAATTTCAATATGTATGTTATATGCTACAACTATAAAGCTTAGTTGATCTATGTTCTGACTATTCTGATTAAGTTTTATATTTGTATGTACCACATGTATGAAATTTTTAATGATGAATAAATGTCTATTATATTCTATTCACCTTCTCACATGGCAATAGTGATATTTGTTGATATATTCCTCTTTATTTCTCAGCAACCAATGCGAGCATAACCACATATTTCGACGCTGCCAAATTTATAATGAATAATTACCTCATGCCTCATGAGATTCAATATGACCAATGACGACAGTATTCATATTCACCGAAGAGAATGATTCCACCTGGTCCCAATAATCACTTATTGAATACATAATATATCCTGCAAGATGCTTCAGTATCAATAAGAATATCCTAATATTCCTAATAATGATGAAGATTTCATTTGAACCCAAACTAATTTGTTGTTTCACTGAATTATTATTCACCTGTGGTAAATCACCAGGCGTTCGTGGAACATTCAATAGACTAGGTTTAATGCTGATATTGTTTTCCTTCTTTGACTGGTCATTTTGGAGTACTGCCAGTTCTTCAGGACGCTTATTTTTGTCCACATGTTCCTGTCTCTTAGTGCGCAACTTTCTTTCTGCCAGCAGAAAATATGTCGCGGTCACGTGATTGTACTCATTCTTTTCCAGGGACCTGAAAACATGATGCCATGATATTATTTGCTATTTTCCAAAGAAATATTTGAAAAATTTGGCAAATTCTCAATTCAATACACAAGGGAATAACAGAATCTTTTTGTACCAATTGAAAATGGTCTTTTATCATAAGTGTTGTTTCTGCCTCCAAGAAAAGGGAAGGTGCATAGAAAAAGTATTACTGAAAAGGAGTATTCAAAAGGAGTATTTAATAACTATTAATGAACTATTTTTTAACACCAACCCGAATTTTTTAACTCAAGCGGTTAGCGAAAAAATGTCGTTGGGCCAGCTTAACCTCAAGATAGCACAACCGTTTCACAATTTTCCACCCAAGAAGCTATGGACGTGATTCAAACGCTAAAATTTTTGACTTTTTGATAACTTTCGAATGGTGTATCGATAATTTGACTGTGAGCAAATTTGAAGGTTTTTAAAAGGGACAAATATGCACTCTATACCTAAAATGCATGTAAATTTTTTCATATAATTCTCAATCGTATTCTTTTTGCAATAGTCAACAGATTAGGATAACAAATTATATATTTTCGAAAAATAGTACAGTTGTGATGGGAAATATTCAAAAGAAAATGTATAATTCAGACCGAAAATCGCCATATGATGACTAACGAGTGCTTTCATGGATCTACTATTCAATAACTCCAGCACAATCAATTGAAATTGGAAGAATGTGAATCCAGATGAACAATTTTTCAAAAATAGTACAGTTGTGAAGGGAAATATTTGAAACAAAAAAATCATGATAAGGATAGGACATCACAACTAAATTAAGTTTCAATCTTCTCCTGAAGATGCTGAAATAGTTAACAAAACACGTGTAGAGGCGTCTAAAAAATCGGTTTGGTTAGTGGTAAAAAAGTGTAGTGTGTTTATTGAATGTTTACAATATCATTAAAAATGTTTGTGATTTTAGCTTGATGATGATAATTTTGTCCAAATCGTCCAAGTGGTCCTTGAAATAAACTTGAGTTTGATTTCAGAAAAAAATGTCATCATTTTTTGTTGCACAATGAATTTGTAGCATCAATTTTATAATGGTAAAGAGCTGGTTCAAGAGTTATCAAGGAAATTGGAAAAAGGACAAAAATCAATATTGTTATGCACACAAAATGAAATAAGAGTGCTGAATAGAGTACTCACTCTTGGATTTCCTCCTTTGTAGCTATCTTTCCATTGGCAATCTTCTGTATAATTAAATTATGATCCTCTTCTGAAAGTTGTTCTTTGGATACAAGGGGTATGGCATCTGCATTATTATGTTTATTGCTGCTCAACCAAGGATGGTTTGATATTTCTGCTAATGTAGCCCTTTTTTCTGGACTTCTCAATAACATCCTAGAGATTAATCTAGAAAAAAAAAACAAGCAAATAAAATACTTTTTCAATTCAATAATAACACTTATTAAATTTGATTGATATTGGTAGATGTTTAATGCCCTTTTTAAATACTTACTTTTGACAGTTTTTAGATACATGCGTAGGTATTTCATATTTACAGTCCATTATCATAGTGAGAGTTTCAGAATCATTAGCTTCTTGGAATGGAGCTTGGCCACAAACTAACATATAGAGGATTACACCTAAAGACCATACATCTGGAAAAGATAATAAACACAAATTGAGGAATATGTCGAACTGAAAATATTTTACCAATGATAATATCAAGAATTTTGTGAAATTTTTTTGTGGGTTTTCGGTTATGAATTTTCGTCAAGTAGTCGCCAGAGTCAATGTAAATCACTTTTTTCAACAAAGCTAAATAAGGTTTATGAATGACTATGTAAGTATCAGTACTTCTTTATCTATTTTTCCAAGACCTTGAAATTCTGAAAGTGACTGATATTATCAAACTAGATCATGTCCGATTTTTCTTAATAGTCATAACCTAACTAAAAAGGAAAATGAAAATCAACACCTTCAAATACCACATTCAACTAATGTTGGAAATTGAATAACTACTGAGTACAATAAGTGTTATGACATAGACATATACAGGGTGTCCCGAAATTAGCCAGACAAACTTCACCAGCGGCTTCTACCTACGACGAAAAATGGTAAGAAAGTTTCAATGAACATGAGTCAATGAATGTCTCCTGAGGAAGCTGAGGCCCCCTGAAGATGATATTTCTTGAGTATCACCAATCTGGAACAAAAACTAAACTTTCCATGCCCAATGTAGTGAAACGAAAATAATTCAAAAATTCAAAAAGGTGCTCTTGTTCCGTATCCATCAGATGTATCATTTCCAAGTAAAATGGATTCAAAAATATTGTTATGGATATGGAAAAAATGCATCATTGTTTTCCTATTTTACGCGCCTCTATATTATTGATTCGTGAAAAAGAAGTAGTTGAATTTTTTTTATAGCCACTATGATTTAAAATTGACAACTGGGAAAATGATACATCTGATCGATATGGAACATGAGCATCTTTTTTCGCTAAAGAGGTACGAATTTTCATAATCCGAGATTAAATTGTCGAAAAATACATATACAAATAAGTTTGAGCAATATTTAATGTATTCCCAACATGTATTATACTCTCCTGAGAAAAATTTTAGAATGATTTTATTTTCACTGCAATGGAAAGACATGGAAAGTTTAGGTTTTGTCTCGAATTGCATCATTTCATCCTATAGCGATTCGGAGATATTCCCGAAATATCATATTCAGGTGTCCCCTTTTCAGGGGGCCATAGCTCCTTCAGGAAACATTTATCGACTCATATTCATTGGAACTTTATTTCCTATTTCTGGTCGTAGAAGCCCCTGGTAACGTTTGACAGACTAATTTCGGACACCCTGATATGATATACATATATTCAAAATGCTGTACTCATTATGGATATTACATCTTTCAGGGTAATTGAGTAAATGACATGAAAAATAGCACTTCTGAATGTGTATATGTTTATGCATAATATTATTAATGGTTGATAGGTCCTTAAATATTTGTACATGTATAATGTTCCATAATCAGGAGTATAATCTATTTTAGCTGCAAACTAGATGATGAATTTCACAAGCTAATCCCACAACAAAACTGGAAAATGAAAATAAGTAATTAACAACATACCAACAGCAGGAGCATCATAGGAATCACCTAGAAGTATTTCTGGGGCAGAATATGCTAAACTACCACACGAAGTTTCTAATTTTTGCCCAGGATAAAACTTATTGCTAAAACCAAAGTCAGTCAGCTTCACCACCCCTTGTTTCTTGAAAAACACCACATTTTCGGGCTTCAGATCTCTAGAAAAATCATAAAGCAAAAATAAAAGGAAAGAGTAAACAAGAAATTAGCCACCATCTATTTATACCGGGTGTCCACGTAGTGTGGAAAAGCTCTATTGCTCAAGAGTTATAAGACATGGACATTTTTTTGCGGATACAGGAGAAAAGGGTCTCTTTATGCTGTGGGGAATGTTCGCGAAAGTTCGCGCACGATAAATTGTTCGTGCGCGCATGATAGGTCATTCTTCAGCACGAACAAGAATTTTCAGCACTAACGAGAATTTTCAGCACGAACGAGAATTTTCAGCACTATCCCAGCCAATCAGCTTCATCCGCTTGCTTTGATCCTGGTCAATCAGCGCGCGTGTATCGCATGGGTTTACATGTTCGTTTGTTTGGTTTTGGATTTGATTTAGTTAACACATTCTTCTCGTTGGGTGAAGGGTAGTAATTTTTTTCCGGAGAAAATTAGGTGTACTTGATTCTGATTCATGAGTAGTTTTTCTACAAACGTCAAAAAATGACAAGAGTCGGGCATTGATAATAATATGCGAAGAACAAACTTTTTTCAGTTTCCTACGTTACCACGACACCGTGCGAGAATTAAATATTTCGCGCATTGCATGTAAACTATATGAGACTTTTGTATCATAACCTTTATGGTCCTCAATCGAGCAAGAGTTCGGACACAGGAAAGACAACTGTTAGTGTTTTTGAATGTTTAGATTCATCAAGTTACACACATTGCATTGTGACAACAGCAAAAGTGGTTCCACACTTTTTCATTCAAAATTGTTTGAATTTGACAATACATTTTATGAACGTCAGAATTGAAATAAGATCTCATAAACTATTGAGAAACAAGCATACATGAAAATGTCCTGCTATGTAATGAATCTCGGGAATGTATAAAAAGGCCTGGATAGAAAATTAATTTGAAGACAAGCAAAATTTGTGAGGTGAGTACATACATTAAAATTCACTTCTTATAACAGCAGATTGGAATAATACTGTATTTTAGACCCATTGTCAAACAGAAGATTTATCGAGAGATTTATAAAATCCATTGTTCTATTGATTTACTAAACAGGCTGCGAAACATGTTAAAGGAATTGATTGCACAACTACGTATACTGAAATTGAAAATTTGATAACGAAACTGAGGAAATCAAGACCAAATTCAAATATTTATGTAAATAGTGAATGCAGCAAAAGGTGGAAAATCAAAACAATCTTCATGTGTTGAACTTCATCACTCGGGACAGTTTTACATACAATAAGGAAATAGCCATAAGTATATCCATATGTGTCTATTTTGTCAAAAGTGTATCACTATATAAATTGAAGTGGGTGTTAATACCCTATTTCAATGTTCCATCTACGACAATGATTGATTTGACAGAAAATCTCACCTCTAAAATCATATCTGACAATCAGGCGGTACAAGGAAGATTAAAAAGGCAAAGAGCATAATATATGTCAGATTTTTTTTCCACTCAAACCTAATATAGAAAATAGAAAAGGACAGAAGTTCAGCTGTGTCCGAACTCTTAAACATCCAAGAAATCATTTATTTCTAAATGTTAAACAACGAGCCAGTTCAACACATTTTTTTATATTAAGCTGAGCATATTATTACTTCTGTTAGAAACGCTCCAGTGACATTGATTACTATAGTATTATATTATCATTATTATTATTTTATACAGAGAAGTGCACAAAAACGGCCAGGATTGTAACTTATTTTGAATTATCCTAGATAGGGTTTTGAAAATTGGTGAGTAGCAAGTATACCAAATCGCTCAATAATTGATGATACAATTTTTCTTCTTTCACTTCCAGTTTCACCGGAAACGACTTCAACTTTTGATTTTTAAATGGGACACCCTGTATTGTATTCCATAATCGGTTAGGGATTATTGTGGTAACCCACAGTATTGCTTAAAGCACTAAAGCACAGATCACTGAATAACACTTTTATTACTATAATAATATAACCATATAAACAATAAACTGAATACACTATAAGTAACGATTCTCTCGAAATCACCTGGTTAACTAAAACTATATCGAATTCTTCATCCTACAATGGAATGAATCAGCAGTTGTTATGCAAGCATTCTGTTTCATACAGAGTCGTCCACAGGTCTCCACAATTATCATGACGAATTCAACGATACCGGGTTTGATAGGGTTATTTCGAACAATTACAAAGAACTTTTGCGTTAGAAGTTTCCATATGTTCAATGGGTGTGACTTCCCAATATCAAAACTTCTTTCTCTGTCACATTCATTGAGCATATGGAAACTTAGAATGCGAATATCTGCGTGATCGTTTGAAATAACCCTATCGAACCCGGTATCGATGAATTGGTTATGACAATCCCTAACCGATTATGGAATACAATACAGGGTGTCCCATTTAAAAATCAAAAGTTGGGGTCGTTTCCAGTAAAACCGGAAGTGATAGAACAAAAATTGTGTCGTCAATTAATGAGCAATTTGGTATAGTAGCTGCCCACCAATTTTCAAAACCATATCTCGAATAATTCAAAAGTAACAGTCCTGGCGGTTTTTTGTGCACTTCTCTGTATGTTGTGTGATTCAGTACCAGCACCTCCCGGCAATCTACATATTCAACACATTGATTCAAATTCATAGTCAGAAAGATTCTCTCTGTCTGCAGTCAGATATCCACCACTATACACCCGTAATGCATCAATGGTCAGACCTCAAAGGTTTAGACTTGATGTCAGCAAGAAAAACTCTCTCAATTATAATCTATATAATGTCCTTCCCCATGCAGTTTGGTGCATGGCGATCGGTCAATTTAAGACTTTCATCAAAGAGTTCCTAACAAAAAATTGTTTTTATAATATTGAAGAATATATATTTGCCAGTGAAGTGCTAGGGTGACAACATTTTGTATTATACTGTCTATATAAATACTTGTCTCTGTGTGTTTTGTGTTAAATTTTAAAGTAAAGTTTTTAAAATCTTGTTTTCAAACTATAACGAATCTGTGTCCTTGAAATTTTTGATCTGTATAATATTGTATTACTGCTCATTCTATTCTAAAATTCTACCTAAATCATGACTTGTTACAAACATCTCAAATTGTAACGTGATCAAATAAATCTACTCTACCTACTCTACTCTATGTTCAGAATATCGACGGGTACTGGTTTTATGACTAAGATATATTGAATGCATGATTAAGGAGTTATATAAACTAGATAAGAGAGGTGATAGGGAATAGGATGACCAGTAGAGTTAAGACTAAAGAGGTGTAAGGGTGTTGTCGAAGAATACAAAGTCGATATTTGAAGACGTGGATATTATTTAAGCAGCTTCCAAATGCAAATTTCGTCGTTGTGAATACAGCCAACATGCCACACGAATGGCAAATAATTTAATAAGATGTGTAAGATGTCCCGAGCCCCAGTCAAATGATACTGGAAGACAATAACAATATTGTTCTAGAAAGTACCTGTATCTTGTGAACATTTCATTACAAAGGGCAAGGAAAAATACAAGATAATACAAGATAAAGATATCGATAAACGTCGACGGTCGAAATTCAACATGGCACCTATTTTAAAAGTGGATTATATTATGAAGTGTTTCAGCAATTTGATAATTTTGAGCATTATCAGAAAGAACCGCGAAAAGTGAGTTTTTGAATACTTTTATACACGCCAAACATAAAATCTCGCCGTTTATTCTCGTTCGTGCTCCGGGAACTTTCTCGGGAATTTTACATCACTAGATACAGTACAATATCGTAGTCTACAAATCAAAATTATTTTGATCTATACCGGATGTTTTGTAAACGCGGGGCTACATGAATTACGATTTTTTTGAATGGAACACACTGTATTTTTTTTTTCATATTTTGATTTGTCATTATCTTGTCTACACAACCATGCCTCATTTTTGCAATTTTTTGCGGCTTTGGTAAGTTAATCAGAATTAGAGTCACTGGATGGTATGTTAGATATTAGAATTATTTTGAAAAATTATGATACACATATTATGTTGATTTAGATTTAGAATTTAGATGCCTGCTGATCTTAGTTTCCACAATGTCCATCTAGAATTATGCACGAGCTTTGATGATACTTTGACTATCGCTTTAAAGAAGTCTTAATAGATAATGAATGCTTATGTTGATTTTTTCAAATGGTGAAAACTTTGTTATTTCAAATGTTACACCCTATATATTTCATTGAAGATGCACTCCTATTCACTTTCTCTTCCATCAGCTGATCTCATATCTCTTATATTAATAGACTGTATTTCTTGAGATATTAGAGAGTTGAAGTAATCACTGTACGTAGACCTCCACGTAAACGTTAAAGGTGGTTAAAGTACGAAAAATAACGTTTACGTATTGTCTTCAAATTGAGTTGAAGTCGTCACTGTCATCGTAACGTTATAACAAATTATGTTATCGGTTTGTATTGGTCAGTTTTGGTTGTTTGTTTAGATCAAAACATTTATTCGTGTTAAAATGGAAGGTTGCCCTGATGCAGAACTCCTTAAGGATCCCGAATTTGATGATTTTGACTCATCGGCATATTTCGAGTTTGGTTCAGTTAACGTATGTTGATATTTAAGGTATACGTGAAAGTACGTGATAACGTACACCCGTAAGCCCACTACCAACGCGAACGTGAAGAATTGGAAAATGCGCATGCGTAGCTGTCAATTTCTACGTTAACGTTAACGTTCGTGGCAACACTTCAACTCTCTATTGAATGAGGGCTTTTCCTGTCATTTGGCCTCTTCTTATGATATCTTCTTCTTCTTCAATATAAGAATTGGTTGTGAAGTTCCACATTGAGAGAAAAAAACGTAAGTCTACTCAGTCTACAGATTATTAAGGATCCTTAGAGGAATGCATTAATGGAAAATTGTTTCATCCAAGGATATATTTTGGAGGTTTTAGTAATTCCATGGCCAGCCACCAGTAGAAATTAGTAATAAATGACCATTGGTGATATGGCGCTCGCCTTGAATAATTCGGGAAGTCATGGCTGGAACTAGTGGCTGGCTTCACTTTGGGTCCCTTGATGCAAACTGACGTATTCTTCATCTAACAGGGTACGGACAGATCATAGCTCCTTTTACTTTTAATCATCTAGTGACTTTGGTTTCGTGTAAAGGCGTCGCTGACATGACATTGCTATCACGTCACATTCATAGGCGTTAAAAGAGATCTTACAAAATTTCAATTTCATACTTGATTTAATACGAAATTATTTAATTCTGCTTAGGAAGGATGGTAAAATGTGCTGCGTTAGGCTGTATCAATCAGTTAGATGGCAAATATGAATTTGTCAGCTTTCCATCAAATGCAAATGAACTTAGAACATGGAAAGTGAAGTGACTGAACGGGGAAATTTGGTAAATACATCAGCAGGGAAAACTAACACGAAATCACATATTATACTTTCTCATTGTGAAAATTATCATCATCATTTGGATATAATATGTATACAGAGGTGTGTACAAAAAACGGCTAGAGCTGTAACTTCTAAATCATTCGAGATCGAAATTTGAAATTTGGTGGGTAGCAACTATACCATATTGTTCATTCATTGACGAAAAAAAAATTATTCCATCACTTCCGGTCTAACCGGAAATGACCCCAACTTTTGATTTTCAAATGGAACCCCCTGTATATTTTTCCATTTTTAGATTCAGGGTATCATTTTACATACACCAGTAGTTTTTCCGGATCATTTTGTGTGAAACAGAAAGAACAACAAAATGAACTCCACATCAATCTTTATTATTTTCAGTAGCATAGAAAGAGGGGCGATAAAAAATTAATTACAACAAATGCTCAAATTGACCCCCATTTTGTGCAATGCATTGCTGACACCTTCTAGCTACACTAAAAGTTGCGTTGTGTAAAAATGCTTGGGGTATATTGCGGCAAGCCTCTAATATTCGATGCCTAAGGATTTCTATATTCTCTGTCTGGAATAGATAAACTTGATCCTCCAAGTAACCCCAAAGGAAGAAATCCATGACTGTCAAATCTGGACTGCGAGCTGGCCACCGTATCGGTCCATTTGTTCCTATCCACCTTTCTCCAAAGTGTGTATTCGAATAAGTCACATTCAAACGCGCGTATTGTGTGGCGGTGCTTCATCTTGTTGGAAAATGACTTCATAACGATTGGCGAGGGGAAGTTGGTCCAGAAAATTTTCAATATAACCAGTAAGCAATTCAAAATACTTATACTGCTCTAAAGAACCGTCGATGAAAAACGGGCCTACCAACATATCATCAAGAATTCCGTACCATACATTCAAGCTGAATCTTGTTTGGAAGTTGGTTTCTACATTACAATGGGGATTTTCTTGTGACCAACATCTGTGATTTCGTCTATTGACGATGCCATTTCGCCCGAATGTGCATTCATCTGACCACATTATATTTTTCTATAAAATGCAGGATCTTGATTAAACCTATTCAAAAAAATATTGCAGAAATGTGTCCTACGTTCTCTATCATTATCATGTTCCAAGCCGTGAATTTTGCGGGGAACGTATGGCGTGTACTTATGTTTTTTCAAAGTAGAAAGAACTGTTCTTCGTGACGAACCAAAATCATTTGCAATCTTAATTGTCCATGTTCTGGGCGTTTCTTGTACACTGAGTAAAACATTCAATTCCAAATCTGCATCAAACTCTCGCTGTTGTTTCTTTGGTTTTTTGAAACTACCAAATTGACGTAGATTAGGTTCCAATCTGCCAAATTCCTGATAGCTAGGATGATTTCTATTCGGATATCTGTTTCTATAAACACGAGCAGCATCGTACGAATTTTTCAAACACTCAAAATAAACTTGTTATATATCGGTTAACTCATTATTATTCATGTTTATAAAATAGAAAATATCCACCCGTATTGAAACTTATTATTGGATGTTACTGTCACATTGAAATTGACTTACAAGGCTACCTATAGATCTTGATTACTATTACCAATTAATGGGCAATGTTTAAACATAAAAACGAATTAAAAAAATTCCTCTTGACATTTTGATCCGGAAAAACTACTGGTGTATGTAAAATGATACCCTGAATCCAATATGGAAAAATATACAGGGGGTTTCATATGAAAATCAAAAGTTGGGGTCACTTCCGGTTAGACCGGAAGTGATGGAATAATATTTTTTTCGTCAATAAATGAACAATATGGTATAGTTGCTACCCACCAAATTTCAAATTTCGATCTCGAATGATTCAGAAGTTACAGCTCTAGCCGTTTTTTGTGCACACCTCTGTATGGTATATATGGATATAATGGAAATTAGAACTCTGCATGGCCGGGCCGTCACGGGCATGAATTATGCAACTAACGGGGCGGGCCGGGCCCACTCATAGGAACGGTGGTGCGGGCCGATTCATAAGAGTCAGCGTGGTAGGCCGTGCGGGTTCGCCGTTACTGGTAACGGTTACGCGCGGACCTTGCGGATTATTCGGGCCGTGCGGGATCACGCAGGACGTGGAAGTTACGCGGGCGATGCGAGTTACGCGTGCCGTAGATTACTTCAATATTTTCCGATTTATTAACCAGAAAGGAATATCAATTTAATGATTTCTGAAAAATAGCAATCAATTTAATGATTTCTGAAAAATAGCAGTCAATTTAATCGATCTTAAAAAGGCTTATTCGAACTTCAAACACAGAATATCATTGATATTGCATGAAAATTCAAGGTGGGAGTTCTTTTATTGGTTCAAGATATGTTGGAAGTTTCTGTCTATAAACCTAGAACCAAGCTGAGCAGGCCACGCGAGAGGATCAGGAAAGGTCAATGGACCGTGCAGGCTGAAAAGGCCGTGCGGGTCGCCGAGTTGAAAGAGGAGCCTGAGTTGAGCGGGCTGAGTTTGAGAGAACATGAATGCAATGAACGGAATATAAACAATTGGAAGGGACCCTTTGTGAACGACGAGTGAGGCAAAAATATTGTTCAGGCAACCCGCAGTGTTTACGGATACCTATCTCTCTCTATCTTATGTTCGCTAATGGGAAGCGCTCGCGTTTTTTGCTTTTATTAAAGAGTTAACATGATTAAATAAAAATATTCATACAGGAAAAAAGGAAAATGTTGCAAGCAATTATCATTAAAAAATTATTATTGATTTTTTTATTGACTCAAAAATGAAATTTCATTTTTATTCTTACAGGATTAGGAAGTCAAATAAATACAAAATTGAAATTACATATTTTCATTCAAATGTCACAATATATTGTACAGGGTGAGCGAAGCACAATGTCTTAGCCGAGGTCTTAGCACTATCAGAAGAAAAAGAAAAACGAAAAACCATAGAAAAAAAATTTGTAAAGATGTTCTTGCATGATATTGACTACCTAAGGTCCATTTTGAGCATAATTTCCATAGGTTCCTATTTTACCATTAGGTCACTGCCTACAAACATATCCCTATTAGAAATTTAAAAAAATACAATTCTCAATACAATATCCTTCTCCAATGGAACAGTTTGGGTTTCTTTGAAACTTGAGAGCTGTAAGTCATAGGTGAAGTCCATAATATGAGAAACATCTTCCTTAGGACCCAATGTTATGAACATCCACAGATGCATCCTGAAAATAAATTACTAGCTAGTTTTTTTTTATTTTATATAGGTGCAAACATGCCTTTTTTTTCATTATTAATCAACTAGGTACCTATGAGTTTTCTTATTTTCCTTCAAGGATCAGTATTTTTTGGTAACAAATTAGGAAATGGAAATATACTGGGTACAGCATCTGGTTTCAATAACCTAGCAGTACATGGTATGTCTAAATAAAGAATCAGTTGGCAGGAAATGCTCTCCACAAAGCTTGCTGGTTTTAGATGGAGTCCAACTCTCCCTACAAACTGCCTTAATCCATTATTCAAGAATGTCTCAATGAAAAACTGCAACAAATAATATTACTTAATATGTTTATGGAAAAGTCAAGAAAGTATTTAACTTTGACAAATAATATAGATATAGTTTTTGAACATATTCTGAGACTGGGAACATTGTACACCTAACTGATGATCATTTCAAGAACTATATTTTCCAAAAATCTGAACAATATTCAACTTACCGCTGGAATGACAATTTCCTTCTTTCTAGCTTGTTCTTGCATCCAATGGTGACACAATGAATCACCATTGCTTATCAAAACCTCCTCAACAATCAGTTCACAGTGTTCACACCAAAAAATTCAGTCCTTTTTATAAAATGAAACAAGCCAAATGAATAGATGTTTCACATAAACAAAGACAATGAACTTATGTCTTCACTTTCTTGCTTGTTTAGATGAGAGAAAAAAATCTGAAGTACTTTAATTATTAGATGAAAGAAAACTGAACACCAATCCACCATTAAACAATGAGTAGAAAAGAGACAGGTTACAGTAAATCATGCTTTCTTTGTTGCAGCTGGTTATTTAGTTAACAAGTCAAAAAAGCAAATTTGCAATTTTGTTGTCATTTTATTGAATATTTTTAATGGGACATGAAGGAAATGTTATCCAAAGATATTGAAAGTATGAATATTTTGATATTTGAAGATCATACCTGTGAACAACATGCAATTGGTGGCAATATGAGATTGCTCTCACAATTTGGCTGAAATACTCTTTGGCAATGTTCTCAGGAAGCCCTGTATCATGACGCATAATATACTCATAGAGATCACCTCCATCACCAAGTTCCAAGATGAGGTATAGCTTTGTGGCTGTATCAATGACATCATAGAGGCGAACAACATTTGGGTGTTGCACAAGCTTCATGCATCTAACCTCTTGGAAAAGATGTGCCTTTGATATCTCATCCAGTTTATTTTTGTCAATAACTTTAACTGCCACTTTTTCTCCAGTGAATACATGTCTAGCCAATTTGACAACTGCAAAATGTCCACGGCCTAGAGTTTCTTCCAAGTCATATAATCCAGCAATCTTTCCATCATACTGTTTGGACACATAACCCAAATCTGATGTACTGCCCTTAGCACTAGGACGAATGTTTCTATGCATTTCACTCTGAAATCATTAGTAATTCTGTTGAATTCATATTTCTAAGTGTTTATTGAATAGATTCTGGGGTCAAAGTTGCTACCTAATTTTTCTCATGACCCCATACCACATACTGGTTACAAGTGAGGTCAAGTGTGAGATGAATCATATTTTGATCTTAGCTGGGGTCATAGCTGATAGCTCACATTTTGATAAGAGATATACGGATTAAATTCAACTTACCAATTCAAATTATCAGAGATGAGATGACCTGAAAAGCTACCTGACTTCTACACAAGGTTTGAAGAGGAAGAGTATGTGCTGACTCCTGCGTGAGGTTGTCCGAGCACATTTTTCACTCAAAACACTATATCAATATCCACCAGGACTGATACAAGTAATAATATTGCAAAACTTGACAAAAATAACTACATGTAGAAATTATTTTGACTTCAACCAAAACTTCCAGAAACCAGACATCAACATCAACATCTGATAATACCAGGATGACGTATGACAGGAGTTATCACTGACATATTGGTTGACTGATGACACTTTTGACAATATAGTGAGTGAGTTTGGAGCTATGAACACGAGTAGCAGACTGCTACTAGTGCTACTGGTTACTGGTACTAGCAGTCATTGAACTAAGGTGGCTATAATTATAGCCACCTTACATTGAACCAAAAAAAATAGAAGATTGTAGAGGGAGCAGAGATTGAGGTTATAGTTTTTGTTTATGATGAAACTCATCATGAGTGATTAATGAAAGTAAAAATCAAACTTGATTGCATTATGCCTGTTTTTGAAACTTTGATAAGCGATAAGCTGACTGTCGTTCTAGATATTGGTGCCGCATTCACAAAATTTGGCTTTACCGGAGAATTCGCACCAAGAGCTATATTCAGGACAGAAGTCAGATGTAAAAGGAAGAATCAAATGAGAAGAATATGGGACTTTGAGTCAGTTGATGATCTCTATGATCTGTTAGTCGAGTTTATCTACAATATATATTTCAAATTTGCCTTGCTGAGTCCAAAAGATCGACCAATTGTTGTAGTGGAATCCTTGTTATGTCCAACATTATTTCGGGAAACTCTTGCAAAAGTATTGTTTTCACATTATGAAATATCCATGATGTTCACTTTGCCATCACACTTGGTGAGCTTGTCCAGCTTAGCTATTGAAACTGCAATGGTTGTTGATGTTGGATATAAAGAAGCTGTCATTATACCCATTTGCCATGGCATACCATTGATTGAAGCATGGCAAGCATTACCTATAGGAGGTGAAGCTATTCACAACAACTTGAGGAGACTTTTGGATAGTAACAATACCGGCATTCATAACTTACCTGATTCAATAATAGAAGATATCAAAATTCGGTGTTGTTTTGTAACTGAGAAATCCAGAGCTGAACAATTAGCTTCAAGCAAATCTGATATTTCTGTATGCCCTGAAGTGAAATATCCAGTTGAGGGCACTCAGAGCATTTTAGTGTCTGGAAAAGTGAGAGAGAAAGCTTTTGAAATTCTATATGAGGAAGACAATGATCACTTATGCCTTTCAACATCAATACTAGATGCTCTTTTGCAAACCAATATGGATCTGAGATATAAACTAGCTGAGAACATTCTTCTCATTGGAGGCACAACTATGGCACCTGGTTTCAAGGCAAGGCTCAAGGAGGAGCTAGAGAAACAGCTCACTTTTGATAGATACAAAAAGTTGAACATCAAAACCTTTGCATTCCATGTTCCCCCTTGCAAGGAGAATTATGCTGCTTGGTTAGGTGGAGCTATTTATGGGGCTACAGAGCTGCTGAACATGAAGGCAGTGACAAAGGAGTTTTATTTTAAGGAAAATAGGCTACCTGATTGGGCTAATCTGAAAGATAATATAAGAAATATTTGAGATTATTGAATATATTTTATTTATTAAAAGAAACATTAAATTGAACATTTTCTATTTGTATTGAAGATTGTAAAAAAATATGGTATTTGTATTGAAGATTGTAAAAAAATATGGTATGGTATTAACCTTATATCAGGTACTTAACTTTAATTATTATGAAAATATACTTCTGGATCAAAAATATAATGTGGGGAAGTCATATTCATTTAAAGAATTCCTAACTGCAATACCTCACTTACGAAAACGTATATGGCAAAGTATTAGTTGTATCACAGGTTGTATGTTGTATTTGTAATATTGACTAATTTATAGATCGGTTTTTGGTATACCCTGTATGAACGCGGCAGTGGCGGACTGAATTATGATTTTTTAAGGCTACTTTTCTAGCTTTTTTTAATGATTTCTTGTCGTGGGCACAACAATGGTGGAAATGAATTCATAGTGTGAATGAATAATTCTATACTGATTGGCTGATGGATGACAGTGACTGTTGACTGATTCAGACTGATCGTTGGGTGGTGGGGCGGCTAGAAAAGAAAGGTCAACAAACGAAACGTCAGTGAGTGCAAAAAACAGCATTTACAAATTTTGTTGAAACTGTTGAAAGAACATCTAGAGCTAACCAGGGGCCAATTAGAATTGTCCTGAAATGTTTCAGGAGAGTTGATATGGATCTCCAATAAAAATGGGATTCGAACTCAACAGATTTCAAGGAGAAGTTGATGAAGAGCTGATATGTCCGATATGTTCAGGAGTTTTGGAAGATCCCCTACAGGTATAAAATTCGTATCTCATCAATAATTCATCAGTTTTCTGATATTCAACTTTGCAGGCTCCAGTTTGTGAACATGCTTTTTGTAAATCTTGCATAACAGAATGGATTTCAAGACAACCTACATGTCCAGTTGATAGACAGAGTGTAACATCTCCCCAGTTGAGACAAGTACCACGAATATTGAGAAATTTATTGTCCAGGTATAACCCAATTTGTTTTTTAGTGCATTATCCAATTATGAGGTATACCTATACCTATAGAATAGAATATAAAGTTTATAACACACAGATTTTTTGTGCAATAGGTATTTGTATATATGGATCACTGATTTTTGAGATTGATTCATTTGACTATTCTTACCATTTCCCTATTAAACTTCAAAAAACTTCTTGCTGCTTGCTTATAAACATGATATGGGGCCTATATGGGGATGTTAAAGGTATAATATTCATGTTTCCATTCCATACATTATGTGTGCACTGTTTAATAAAATAATCCATGCAAGCTAATGCATATACAGTGAGTGGATCTTTTATTTGTAGAATTCTTCAGAATAGGTATTATAAACAATGTTTATTTTATAAAAATTACAGCATTAAAAAATATGTAGACATGAGAAATAACATCCCTGTCAATACATTGACATTCAGTATACTGAAAGACAAGAGTATTTTGAAATGTATAAAATGATGAAATATTCTAGTTGAATTTGAAAATGGATCATTTTTCTAATTTTTTTGAGAATTTTTTGACTTTTTTGTACAAAGTAATCAATTTCAATGACTAATACTCCAGAAATCTAAAAAACTAGATAAAATACTATTATATCTTTCCATGAACATATGCTTTTGAATGGTTTATAATTGAGATATAGGATATTGTGACTATTGAGATTATTGAGAAAGTCTTTCTTGATCTTCTCTTCTTATACCTGAGAATTCTTATTAGCAAAACACATTCTAAATTACATCTTTCCACTACATGTTATTAGGACTAAATTACATCTTTCCACTACATATTATTAAGCTACTAGATTCACCTTTTCTTTACCATTTCTTACAAAGCTCTGAAAGAAACATTGAAGAGAGGATGCCCATCTTTATCACCACATGTATGACAAAGACAGATAGAGCTTTCACCCAACTATGAGCTGGTCAAACCTCTATTATGGAGGTGCATCCACCTCTCTTTTGTTTTTCTCCATTCAGTTCTAGGCATTCTATTCCACATTGCCAATGCTTTCTCTCCATTGTTTGCTCTTTGGAAACAAAACATCCAAAAATCAGACATGAAACTTTATACGTCAGTACCTTGGATATAAACTATTAGGATCCGTCTTTTGGGACTCCTAAGTCTCAGATTATTCAGATGATGAAATGAAAATATCAAATATCTGAACATCAGGTGGGCCCTTCAAAGGCGCAAATTCATTCCTGCATGGGAGATACCCTTCAGATTTCTAGCTATTCAGTGACTTGACCACGAATGACATTTCGGAAACGGCAGTCATTTGGAGGATTATTGTCATCACTCTATCTAATCTACTCAATCTAGTAGCTGCTCCATACTTCCCTCTCGTTTGTCGAATTGATTGATTGGTTCTTACTATCTTTAGGCGCTTGTAATGTTCGATTTGAAATTTAAACGTGTTAAATTAGTTGCTAATCTTCAAAACCATATTTAATTCTCATAATTAGAGAGGTGATATTAAATTTTCATTGAGCCATTGACTTGAAATGTAAAAACTGAATTAGTTCATCATGTAGCATAATGTATTTCTTCTTGCGTTTCACTCTAATGTTGGTTTCAATGGAGTTATCTAAAATTTCCAGGAAACCTCTCTGTCAATAATCAAAGAGCACCTTTCAAAATCGCTAGCTCTTGTTGACGTTTTACCCGGACAAGCATTATATTTTTCATATTTCTCAACAACACATGAGAGCAACATAGCAACAGTTCACTTCTAACATTGGGGTTTATACTGGGTGACACAGGGTATCGGGGGTACAGGGGTATAGGACCACGCCTTCAACTTCTGCATTCGTGAACGGATTCTTCTGAAGCAACCATGTCGGATTTGATCACATTACAATCCAATATGACGGACTTCCGTTTTCTCTGGAAATGCGACTAACTTTGTTTTTTCAAATGGAACACCCTGTATATACCTTCATATTCAAGTTCAACAGGTCAAAACAAGTGACAAGATTCAGAAATTTTGTTTTCCCATAGTTTACTTGAAAATTTTTTCAAGCTGCAAGCAAATTCATGAAACTAGTTGTTGATTTTTGAATGTATACCTACAAGTTATACTGTACGGAAATATAAAAATTATTTGTAATTTTTTTCCTTATCGTATGTTCTAGACTTCTAGAGAGACATGTAGGTGGGGGGGTTCCATTTGAAAAAAATGAATTTTTGCTCAAAATAATTTTTCAGAAAAAAATATGTTTCTCTAGTAAGTATGTGAAATGTCATTGTGAATGACTGACCACATCTCATTTATTCACGAGGTAAAATGAAAAACAATTTAAATTTTTTCGAAAAAATTACATTTGACATAAATACTGCACTTGTTTTGACTTGAATATGTAACAATATACAGGGTGTTCCATTTGATAAAACAAAGTTGCTGCCATTTCCAGAAAAATCGAAAGTCTGCTATATTGGATTGTACTGTGATCAAATCCGCAATGGTTGCTTATATAACTATACCAAATTTCATAAAAATAGGCTGATGAATGCAGAAGTTACATGGGAGGCCCGTTACCACATCATAAGAATCCTTATGCTGTGCCGATACCCTGTATGTGTCAACCGGTATACTGGGATATAACACAATACATAAGTTGTATCACATATAGGTAATTGCATTGGATTGGTCACGGTGTGTCTCGTCACGTCGTGTTTTCCACTATTTGGGAGTTACATATCATTAATTTTTTGATTGTTATTCTATAGATTTCACTTTAAAAAATACGTTATTTTTTTTAGATTGTGTATTAATTGTGATAATGCCCAACATGGGTGTACCCGTATACTAAAACTCGACGCCCTGGCTGCCCATCTTGAAGAATGTGAGCATAACCCCAAGCGTCCTTTACCATGTGAACAGGTGAATCATTATAACAAACACATTCCTTATTACAAAAATTGTATTCATCTATGTATTGAGGTAAATTGTATTTTTCGGCGTGTTTGTATGTTTGGCGGACGAGAAATTGAGTATGACAATTATTTCGAAGGAGCCATGAAAATTACTTGGATCCAGATAAAGCATGTTTTTTCTTGAAATGAAATATCTCGAAGCAGATGGCACTGGTGAGGATGTAGGTCCTGTAAAGCGCTCGGCGCCCTAAAAGTAGTTCGCATCCACTATAAACTGTAGGCTGTAGGTCCTGCTCTTTCTGACCCCGTACAAGTTTTGGCCTCAGGGGAGTTGCTTTTCAACTTATAAGTAGCGATGTACACATTTTACAAGAACAAAATTCAGGAAATATGATTCTTTCAAAATTAATAAGGAACAGGCGTTGAAGTGTCATGTTTTGAAAATATGGTCGGGACAACCTAACCCTTATTGTGTTGCGGTTTGGGGTTGAAAAATCATGTCTCAACTTTGTATTGTGTTCCTCAAGAACATCTAGAATACCGTAGAATGGGGATACATTGAACATTTTTCAGATACAAATACATATGGTAAAGTTATTGTTCATGGTAGGGAATATTGCTCTGCTAAAAGATGTATGAGTTGATGTACAGTCGTATTCAATAAAAAAGCGTTCAAGTATTAAACATGGAAGATTTCGGCATCCTAGTTCTCGTTGTGTAAAATTGGCTCAGCCAATGTTTTGTGTTTTTGAGAAACTATGATTACTCTACTGTCAACATTTGGTGAACATTCATTCCTGATAGCCCGTTTTTGGCAAATAGGATGACGTTAATTTCTCCCTCCAATATACTTGTACGCTTTTTTTTTTAATTCGACTGTACTATAATTATGAAAAGGATTAGGAAGATATTTTAAAAAAATATCAATGTTCCAAGTTACCCGCAGGAAAACAAAAGTCTTGTTGTCAATTTATCGACTCCTGAGCATACTGGGTACATAAGTATTTTTTTTAGTGATATCTAAAATCAATCAGGAATCACTTGAAGTAATCCAATACATAAAATATTTCAAAGGGAATACATCATATCTAGCATTGTTATGAATGTATTTCATTGAATACTCAAAATATCTCTTGAATCTAATTCCTAACAGCAAAAAGACTTAGTAAAATCTCATTTATCGAAAAAAAGCTCAAAAATGAACTCTTTGGTGCTGTTGGTGGGGAGTTCAAGGAGCTGTTGTAGGGTTCTGGATAGAGGGAAGGTCTTATCAGATACCTATTATGATCACAAACAGATAAGTACAATCATTTGCGTCTGTTTCAAGTTTTCGGGGAATTTGTCCAAATCTGACTTTCGTAATAAAAAAAAATGTATTGGTCACAAGTTGAGCAGTGATATCGCAGCATTTTGCTAATGAAATGGTTACTAAACATAAGTTATATTATATAGAATGAACGCCGTATATTGAATCGATCATGTCTTTTGACATGAAGCTTTCAATGCTACTTTTCTCTCATATCCACGCTTATAGTTTCACTATGATAAACAATATTATATTAAAACGCCACTTATTTTTATCGACTAGTGTATAACCATACTGAACAACTATGCACGATACGATGTTTCAAAATGAAACCAGCTTTAGATTTTAGGGGGTAATTTGAGAATATGTAGTTTTGTTCCAATTTACCCCGCAGTTCCAAGTATTTCCATTCTACTGTAGTCAGAGAATACAGTTACATAGTAACCTTGCTTCCTATTTAAATTATCTTCATACAGTCAGTGATTCCAATACTGCTACCACACAGGAGCAATATGAAACAACCCTGCCGTGATGAATGAAAGCTTGAAGCAGATTTCACTAGTAAGGTTGAAAGTCATGTCATCTGTCCATAATTGTTTATTGTGATAGTAATTCATTGTGAATCAATAAACAATTTTTTTTATCGCTTGGATCGCACGAAAGGGACATGACTTGCAATCTCACCTGTGAAATCTGCTACATGCTTTCAAGATTACCTGCCAAACGAACATGATCATCACGGCAGTTGCATTCTGCCTTCAGATTGATCAATAACATCTGGAATATGTACAGAATACAGGTTAGGTTAGGACATGTAGATGACAAATGACCCACCAATTACACTAAAGTTGCCATCCTCAATAGAGCTGAAATTAAAGATTAGATTAGATTAGATTAGATTTGGAATGGGGCCTTCGGGCTATCTGCCTCCACACTGCGACCTTTTCAGATCTATTGTGTCTGCCCTCAAAATCGGCTAGCCCCGCCTTCTCTATGAGACTCCATAGGCTAGCTTTCAGATCTCCTGTGTATCTCTGGGCTTCTGGTTTTTCCTCACCCAGCGTAAGGAACCTTAGTCTTGACAAGCCCTCACAGTGGCAAAGTATGTGTACTGCTGTTTCTTCCTCTTGACAGAACCTGCACAGCAGTTCTTCAGTCAGACCTATCGTACTCATGTGTTTGTTGAACCTACAATGCCCTGTGAGAAGTCCCACTAGTATTCTAGTTGAACTTCGTTTCTGGCTTAGTAGATATTCTGTGAATGTTGGCGATGGTTTTTTAATAAACTCTTTTGCCTGTCTCATTCCTGGCGAGTTGTTCCACCATTAAGAGCTTTGTTTGCTCCTGCTCGGGCAAGTGAGTCTGCCTCTTCATTGCCCTCGTACCCTGTATGTGCTGGTACCCATGCTAGAGTCAATCTGTTCTGACTGCCCAGTGCATTTAGGGTTTATAAGCAGTCCCATACTAGTTTTGAGTTAACTTGCATAGAGTTGACTGCTTTGATTGCCGCCTGGCTATCTGAATAGATTGCAATGGTTTTGCCTTTAAACTCTTGCCTTATCAATTCTTGACGCAATGATGTATTGCAATAATTTCTGCCTGAAACACCGTCGCGTATTTGCCTAAGCTCAGTGAGATTCTTGTATTTGGCTTGGCCCCATAAATACCAGCTCCTGATCCTTCCTCAGTTTTGGAGCCGTCCGTATAGACAGCAATGTCTGCATTGATAGGAGGTCCTTCCTTCCATGCCTCTCTGTCCGTTATACTTATTTTAAAAGTTTTTTCAAAGCTATATTTTGGAATTATGCCATCCGTTGGCATTCCCATGATTAAAGATTAGCCGACTCTATCTACCAGTGAGAGTAAATTGACACATGTAGTATGAACATTACATGCTGTTTCAAGATATGCTTTCAATTTGAACGAAACCTGCCATTTTATCTGCAACTAGGGTTCTCAATCCAGGATCCCGGAAGATTTTACGTCCCGAAAATTCCTGGATTGAAAAATCGGGATCTCGAAAATAACGATTCTTTTGAATGATGATGAAATCGCAATCTGCTTTATTCTTTTTTTCTTTGAACTGCTTGACTCTAGACGCTTTTTCCTTTCCAAGGCCATATTCTATATTTTTTCAAAGCAAAACGCAGATCACACTGTTCTACAACTAAACAAACCAATTTTTTATACCTCGATACGTGTTTGGCTAATGTTAGCATCTTCAGGAGATTTTAAAAATCGTTTTGGATAGTGGTAAAACAGTGTAGTCAGCCAAAGGTTTCAGTCTTTGATATAGCGAAACACAGATGTTTAAAAATTAACCTAATTGCACATCTTGATAAATTTTCCTCACTATTTCTATTATTAGTTGTTAGTTTCATGTTTCATAACCAAAGATGTTTTTTTTATATTTCCTTGAATGTAAAAAAAATATTCAATATGTTTGTACTCTTTTCATTGGGATTTTATTTTTTGATGTATTTCGACACTATTGTTGCTTCTGTTGTTGGCGTTAGATTCAAGAAAGTGCTTGGGTTAAACCGGGGATTACGGGTTTCCGAGATCTATAGTTTTTTGCCCCGGGAATTCGAAACGAGATTTCGATCCCGATAATTTGAATCCCTATCGCGACCGTATTCAGGAATGAAATGAGGAACACCGTTTTAAAATATAAATGTCGTATAAATGTGAGTCACATACTTTTGCCATAACTCACATTGTCCGATATTGATAACTATTTAGTTCGGCGTTTTCAAATCGACTGTTTTTGATATTGCCTTAGGGGTGTGGTCTTATCATACCCAAAGATGAGCTGAAAGACCATAATTGTATCAAGGAACTGAGAGCCCTCATTCATACACAACAGCAGAAGATGAACGAATTTCAGCAGGAAATCAACGAACAGAGATTTCTGCTCACTGAGCAAAGACGAGAAATGCAGTTATTGAAGGTGAGTTTTCCTGTAAAAATGATCAATGTGTAGTGGTCTATGGTTTTCAAGAAGTGATGCGTAATTGTTCATTATTGATCGATGGTTTATTGAATTGACCACAAATGAAACATTTTTATAATTAAACACACATAAATGCTAGAATGAATTTTTTGAAAGATTCTCCGTTCATAGACAATGTCAGACATTGCTTGAATATTTTTATCTAGGTACTTATTGTTCCATTGACCTTTCTGAAATGCTAAGTAATACCACACAGAATACCGGGTATTCTGTGGTAATACATAGAATGCTCTGATGCATTTTGGAACCACTGTCAACATTATTACATTGCAATTCTTCAAACATGTTTACCATTCAAAACTTGAACGACTAAAGATATCATTTAATGTAATTTGGTATAGCGCTAATTTAGTTTATGTAATCCAAACAAACATTACAACATATCTTGTAAATAAACTGAATAGTAAGGTTGGCGGCGTTGATAGCAAAGTGCTATATCAATAATCCGCCGAATACAATACAGTCGAGAATTATAGTGATTGGGCAATGTAACGTAACATAAGTGAGAGAGATTATAAAAAATATCGGCATTGATAAAAATTGATGTTTATTGTATGATTAGCAAGGCCAAATTGGCCCTATCTCACGGCACCCTTTGATCTCATCTGAGACTTCTGATGGTAATCATAATAGAATATATGGCCCTAGTATTAGTTATAAATTTATGTAAAAATTTTTTTTTTTGCAAATAAACTATGTAACACTAATTTTTATTGGGTCAGTTTTGATGCCTTCCTCCCCACAATCGCCTTGCTGTTAGATAAACAGCTTTCAATAATGGGCAGGCTGCTCGTTTCTTTACGTGTAATCTATTATCGTGGTTACGTCATCAGATTGTCTGAGTTCAAACCTGAATTTCAGTAATATCGATCAATTCACGACGAATTTTGGCTGAGTTTATTGTACTCACTCGTATTCACTTGAAGAAACTTCTGTGTTAGCGGAACATGTCGAGTTATTAAGAATTTTGTGGAAATCTTATCGTTCCTGAAGTTTTTAAAATTTACTATAGATTTCCTTCGAGAAACGGCCGACTCAATTCAAAAATTGTGTAAGGAGCTGAAACATGATATATAATTTTTGAGGCTAATACCAAAACTCACTTATATACAAGTGTTAGCAAGTATTATTGTAGGAACGTAATTTTTTAGGATTTCATGAGGGCAATGAGAATATCGAATCCTTCAATGAGAGCAATAGCTGATGCTATGGAGAGAGATGAAGCACTGCGTTGGAGTAATTCCTTACAGAGGGCGAGAGTCACTCGATGGGGTGGGATGATTTCCACTCCAGACGAAATTCTACAGGTAGAATAGTATAAGTATACATTATCTTGTCTTCAGAAAACATCGTCGTTCTAAATGAAACCTAGTTAGTAGGCGAGATATAATTATTATTCTGTTCAGTAATAAAAAATGGAAAACTCGTCTTTATTCGCCTAGTGACCTCTATTTCGATCTAAGTTATTCATTTCTTATCCTAACCACAACAATTTCTCGTATTCCTGTCAAGGTCCACCTACCTGTCGAACTGGAAACTCATGAATGATGTGATAAAACATTACTGTTCACACTTTATCGAAATGATGGCATGAAAGCTATGAATAAAAAAACAGGAGCTGCTTATTTACTTTTATATTGTTTATGATCCACTACATTATCTTCATTCTTGGAATATACAGTGTGTCCAAGATAAGGATGTCTATCATGGGGCAAAGTTGATGATGGTTTCTCCAGAACGAAACGTACGGAGAATCTGTTAACGCTGTTTTGTAGAGCTTGGAAAGTGGCAATGAGGAAGTATCTGTTTTCTCATATCTCTCTAAATAACGCCAGAAAAAAATAAAAACGAGCCCCATGATAAACATCCTTATCTTGGACACAGTGTATAATGATATGTTGTTCAAGAAGAAACTATTACCTGATGTTGTTGGAAGTAATTCCATGTTGCTCCAAATTTATCGTTGATAAAGGAGTGTTAAAGAAACACATACCTCTTGTAGAAGTGCGAAATGGAACACAAAAATCAAACGAACAACAAACCAACAACTAGCTTGAAATTAGACAATCAAATCAGAACGGGCCGATTCCAGTGAAAACATTTATTTTATTATTTCGAAGTACTAACCCTAACTAGTTCACTGTCGCAAACCGTTTTTCCACAGAGCTCTGTAAATTTTTCATATGATTATTAAAATTTACGTTATTTCGTAACATGAAAAACGCGGGGAAACTCGTGACGTAGTTACCCTCCATTTCTGTAAGGCAACTGCAAGAATATTTCTGATTGTCATTTCAATGAAAATATGAAAAAAGTTCGCCTACTCAGAAGGTCCTCGCCCTAGACTCTAGTGAGTTTTCTGGACTGAACACACAACTGCAGGATCGGATAATAAGAGTAATATCTTTGAATATTCGCAACTTGACTAGATGAAACAAGGATTTGAAGATGGTGACATACGATATTGACGTTAGGAATTTAGGTCTGGGAACTCAAGGCATTAAGGTGTTGTCAGGACCACGAAATAATTGGGGTTCAAATGAAATCTCGATCATTATTAGAAATACTAGCATATTTTTATTGGTACTGAAGCAGCTTGCGAGTATATAAGTATTCAAAAAGTGATTATTAGGGACCAGGTCGAACTATTGTCATCTGTGAATGTGAATACTGTTGTCATTGGTCATATTGAATCTCATAAGGTAGTTAATTACTAGTTACAAATCTGGCAGCGTCGAAATATGTGGTTCTACTTTTTATGCTAAAGCCAGGATTCAGATAACGATGACATTCGGTTCGGTTCATAGCGTCATCGAAGCTGGCGTTTTCCGAAGGTGCCGAATTTAATTAATGAAAAAATATATTTGCGGTGATTTTGAATAACGCCCATTTTGCCAAATATTCTATTGAAACAAATGAGCTTTTGATGTTTTCAGTAAACTAGTGCCATTGATTGGCAGACAAATTTTGGGTCAATGGACACACAATATTATACCTCTCGCCCACTAACTAGGTTTTCATTAAGAACGACAATGGTTGGACAATGTATGTGTTCTCACTGTATTCGTGATTTAGAGAGCTCATATCACCCATGATCTTTGAAAACGAGTATACATCACTGATATAATATATTTATATTATCTAGACCGCTAATGCCATGATTTCTAATACCATAACCCCTGATTTATAGATTATTAGATTTTACCTCGTAACTGACATTTTTATGAAAATCACGTTTTTTATTGAAAGTACTTCAGAACATCAACCTCCATCTTCGGGTGAGTTAGGCTGCAGTCTTTCACGTGGTTTCTGCAAAAATATGGAAAAACATAACCTCGTATGTTATTTAACTTGAGATTCTGAACAGTACACAGTAGTGTGCTGTTGTCAAACTAAATTTCTGTTCTAAAGGTAGGGAGATTTCCTAATGCTTCATTCTTGTCTTCATCAGTTTGAGAAATTATCATGATATCTTTGAAATAATGTTCCTGTATGGAAAGATTATTCCTGAATGATTATATTATTTCTCATATCCAGTTTTTACATACGGGGTCCTGCATGTTGAAATAATCATTCTACCGGCGGTAGTTACACGTTTCTGATCAAAGTGAATAATAATTATCTTCCAAATGACATCTGAACGAACGAAAAAAAAATTGTTAGTTGCACAACAATCCAACCTAGATGACTTATTCTCGGATGATAATTTTTCATCTCATGTACCTTGTGAAAACAATCGAAAAATAGACAGTACCTCGTAAATAACGCAATTTTTTTGTAAATTTTGATTATGCTTTTAATGTCGACATATCTGTGGAGAGTATATTTCCAAGAAATACCATTCAAAAAGTTGAATGATTATACTTTGTTCCGATTAATGTGACACTTTTTTGTCGTTGTGAAATTTGCATTTTGTCACTTACGAGGAAGTGCAGTTTTACCCTCGATATCTATGATAACTGACGATATTCACGATTTGTGAAATCCATATATTGCTAATTCATATTACAAAAGTAATATGACAAGACTAGCGAGTGTCGAATGCAGACAAATCTATAAATGATAACTTTATTTCATCGTCTAACGGTACTGCTTGCAGAACGTTGATTCATCACGTTGAGGTACGTTGCGGTAGGTTTGTATAAATCAGGGGTAAGAAAGAAGATAAGCTACTCACGAAATCGAACTGGAGAACAGTAATCATGCTCATTCAGTACCTACCTGTCACATATTTTACTAGCTCTTACTCATGTTTTCGAACACAAAGGAACATGACTCACTGTCATAATCGACAGTTTTTGGGTTCCTGCATGCGTTTTCAATCGAGCAATTAACGGGTTGCTGAGATATATAAAAAAGGTTATTTATTTTCATATATAAACATGTATCACACGATTTTCTTATAATGTGCGTGTGCTACGTTTAATAATTATCAACTGCTTTTTACTATTTTACTATTATCAACTAAATTTACAATAATGTTAATTAACGGTTCACAATAGAGGTTAAAAGATATTAATAATGGAATTATGAAAACTAATAAAGTATATACAGTACTATCATAAAATACCTAATCAGTAGGAAATGTTATTATCTAGCAACCAGAAAATAATTTTATTTTGTTATACTTGTAAGGACGATTTTTAAATTGTGAGGGTATGATAATGAATATTCTTGGGGCACTATAATAAAGTGATCTTCGTATTGTTGTAAAGTATGTGCTAGGAAATGTGACGCATTTCAGACTTATAGCTCGGGTAGTAATAGGATGCGAAATTTTTTGCATCATATATTCATTATTTAGTATAACCCTACAAACATTTTTTATGTGTAACTTTTCAAGATCCAGAACTCTAGCCTCGTCAAACACTTGTTCTGTGGAGAATCTTCTGCTTCAAAATAATATTATTTTTAGGATTCTTTTCTGAGCTATTATTAGTGGGGACAGAACGGATTTACAGGATGAGCCCAATGCAACAATACCATAGTTTAGAACCGACTCTGCTATGGCCCTGTATACATTTATTACGTTTTTCTTGGGCAACCAATCCCTAATTTGATACAATTTGTAATACATTTTTCTTAATTTCGTTGTTACATACTCAACGTGATACTGCCACTTCATGTGTGAATCAAAGAACAATCCTAGATATTTAGTTTCAGATACTAATGAGATTTTGTGAGTGCAATTGCAATTAGCAAAGTCCTGGCAGACAGTGGTGTGAATCTTTATTGTGTTATTACAAGGATAGGTTCCCTTATTTGAGGTAAAACACATGAAGTTAGAATTGTCCACATTAAGGTCTATAATTTAGTATCAAGTCATGTTCTAACTTTTCTCATTGCTACTTCAGCTTTTTTATATACAGGATCCCACGTGGTATCATGAAGCATAATACCTGTGTCATCTGCGTAACAGACCACATCTCCACATTCCAATTGGATTAGGTTATTTATATAGATGATGAATAAGACTGGACCTACCACTGTGCCCTGTGGCACACCGCATTCTACCAGGCAACACTTACTTATGGAATCTCCAACTTTGACCTGCTGAGATCACTGATTGAGATAGGATTTGAACAAGTCCAAGGCAATACCTCTAATACCCAAATTGTACATACTGTCTAGTAAAATGCTGTGCGACACAGTGTCAAAGGCCTTTGCCAAATCCAGGAATAATAATAAGCATTTGATTAAGATTTTTTGATATGAAGTCTGTTACCCTGACGATCGCATCTTCAGTTCCAAGTCCTTGCCTAAATCCACTAGCGGTCTAGATAGTAGTTATGTCAGTGGTATACACCCCAAATTCCTTAGCGCGTGATCAAGCGAACGCTGACGGAGATGGGCTGCCCGGCCCACATCCTCGACGACCTCATGGAGAACTGCCACGAGCGACGGTGGCCTGCCGGGCTGTGCTCGTTGGAGACGCGCCAGAACAACCGCAGGCAGTACGAGAGCTACGTGTGTAAGCGCGTGCCCGGCAAGCAGGCGGTGCTCGTGCTGGCCTGCGACAACGGCCACATGGCCGCCGACATGATGGTGGAGCCGGGGCTGGTGATGATTTTCGCGCACGGGATCGAGTGAGAGAAAGGGTCGGTGGCAAGCATTCAAATGACCATTACTTTCGGTATGGATGTATTTCTAGTCCAATCAGAGCGATTGTAACTATGGCGGTCAATTCGAATCTGTATCTCTACTTATTAATATAGTATGATATCAATTTCTGTGATGTTTCGATGACCATGTACAAGAAACCTGAGAATAATATCATTGATTATTTACACTAACAAGATGCTGCACCTTCATGTAAACTGTTGAAGCCAAAGGACGCCGCACAAATCAAATGCAATTTTGATTTCTGTCAATTTACCTGAAATGTTGGGAGAAAGTAGTTCAAAGTGTGCTGAACAAAAGTCCCCATGGGGTCAAACGATTTCTATGGGTAGTTTATGTGCTACGCTGTCGTGAATTCTCTTATGCTAGAAAAAAACTTAACTTGACTAAATGATCTACAAAGGGGGTGCTCATGTACTTGTGAGATATTGAAATCGAATTTAGGTTACGTTAGGTTAGGTGGGTGTGGGTGTGTGTGTGTGTGGTTGTGTGGGTGCATTGTGGGTGTGTGTGTATACAGGGTCATATAAAGAGGCCAAAGTATCTGTCACGTCCACGTTCGTTGGCCTTGAGTAGCGCAAAGAACAGGTGATATGATTAATGATACGAAAGTTGATAGATGTTAATGTACGTAAAATATAGTAAAGAAAAATAGCTTAACTAATTAGCAAACTTCGGGAATTTCTTAATTCGATTTCGATATCTCACCAGTGCGTGTGTACCTTCTTTGTAGATCCTTTAGTCAAGTTTTCTCTATAGCATCAGAGGATTCACGAGAGCGTAGCACGAAAACTACTCATAGAAATCGTTTGACCCCATGGAGACTTTTGCTCAGCACACTTTGAAATACATTCCCCCAGAATGTCAGGTAAATTGACAGAAATCGAAATTGCATTTGATTTGTGCGGGGTCCTTTGGCCTCAGTTCTTGGCCGGTTCAAAGGCAGCACTAGCGAAACTCTGCAAAATATGGCTGGTTTGTCAATCTACTAGAATCCGAATATTTGCAAGTTGCTGAACTATCTGGTAATATCCTTTCTGAAGCAGAATAATCACTATAACTTTGATATTCTGAACGCTTGTAAATAAAAATATTTCAGTCCGGCCCTGATGAGACATCCTTTTTAATTGCATAAAAACATCTATAAATGAACTCGGAATATATTCCGCGTTACCGATCTCTACCCTTCGTTACTCAAAAAAACATAGTTCACCTTATAGCTCAAAGACACCGCCACCTATCTAATATCAGGCTTCATTGCTTTCACAAGGATGGTTCATCTTGTTAGTGTAATAATCAAGGATAATATCATCGAATACAGAACCTTTAATATACTGAGGTAAGGCAAAATGTCCTCTCTGGCTTCATAAAATTACGGATTAATGATACATCAGAGACTCCAACAGGTGTACATAAAAACAATTCAAAATTCAATGCACTAAATCAACCCGTGGATTTTGTTTTCTAAATATAAAAAACAAGTTTATTATGGCCGAATCTGAACTCATTACCTCCGACGTGGCACCAATGGATCTTTTCCCGAAAAAACATGTTTGTCAACTGTATATATTATGTATATGCCTACTCTTTGAGCAAAATAATATAATTTTCGTGATGCTATTCTCCATTTTGGGCCCCCTTTTACCTATAACGGGTATGTATATCATATTAATTTTACTGTAGGAATATGGTTGACGTACTGACCTCTTTCTCAAAGATATATAACTAGTCAAAAAGTCCGGCTTCTTCAAAATGTTAAATCGGTTCTCAAGTAATTTTTTTGAAAAATACTGTGGAAGCCGGTGATGGTTAGCTATGACGTTAGGTCTATATTCCTACATATATCAGTTTTGTACACCACAGACATTGTCAAGGAAATATACAAATTCGAATTGACCGCCATAGTTAAAATCGTTCGGATTGGACTGAAAATTCGTCTATACCGAAAATCATGGTTATTTTAATTATTGCTGGTCAGTGATCTTAGCGTAGGGGATCGTGTGAGGGCAGAAGAAGGGGCGGTCGGTTATTCAGCGCTGGCTGCCTAATTTACTGACCAAGTTGGAAATGTTTTTTGAGGATTCAGGTACTACTCAGGTGCTACTCAGGTATCTTGAATGCGTCTTTTCTGCACCATATTATAATTCCACCATGGATTCGCCCACATTCCGATCCACGTTTGCCGATTTCCTTGCGGTGGGGACTTCATTTGTGAGTTCCACTATGGGGTTTTGCCTGCCTTGTCTACCTTCTTCTCAAGGTAAATCTGGCTTCTTTTTCAATTTCCCGCTCAGATCCGTAACGTGTAGCCCCTTCAGTTCCTTAGAGGTTCCATCGGGTGATTCTAGGATTCCTATTCCTGTAGCTCCCTGCATGGCTGGGAAGAGTTCTTTGGCAAAAAGTTGAACAACAAAGTATTCTGTGTAATAAAAAGATCTATAATCCTTGTGGATACACTTTTTTTTACATTTATGTGAAAAATTCAAATAACCAAGTTTTTGGATTTTTATTTTATTTTGTGAAAACACCTCTTTATGTGCCAAATACACTGTGATTTTTTCGATTTGAAATATTCATTTTTTCACATTATGTTGAATTAATATCGGAAATGCACCCTTATTTTCAATCGAAAATTCTCGCGTCAAAATATCTGCTTTTTCAAAAAAAATGTGGGCTCTTTGTTCATTGAAATCTCTACTTCCTGATGGTGTAAAACATATATATGCATAACTAGGGTAAATGGGCTCAGAAAATGGAAAGCAACGAAACTCGAATATCCAAATTTGTTTCAATCATTGTGTACAATTTTGATCCATTTATTAAAATTAACACTAATTACTCGGAAAAATGTAAGATTCGTTACATTGATGATCAAAAAAATTTCAACTCTATTAAGATTGCAAAAAATATGCGAAAATAGTTGTTTTAAATAATGATGGGGATTTCATCTAAAAAACTAGCTATAAAATCTACCATTATTTACTCCTTTTCGAGTCGTAAAGTTAAGTAAATTTTATTAACCACTAGTCAATAAAGATATAGCCATCTCTGTTATAATTAACCCGAATTCACTGTTCCGATGCGAGATTCGCACTAATGGCTAATTTAATTCGCTGTTGGTTACCCAAGAGAAACAAATTTCCACTAAAATACATTCGTTGCTATGGTGCTTGTCAAAAAATTCTAATTTGTTTGGTTACAAATTAATGGTGTGGAATTTTCGTTGATATTGACTAAATCAAACCTTCCTCTGGTCTAGGGGTAAGGGGATGAAAAGGGGTTGTAATAGCTACTACCCAGATGCTAGTAGTAATGTACAATATTGTTTAATATCTGAGTAGTCCTAAAATAAAAGATTTCAAATTTGGTCAGTAAATTAGATTTTTTTACTTGAGCGCAAGGACATCTTCGAATTTGAATTTACTTCGCTGGCCGATGAATTTATCCAGTAGATTTTTATGGAACCTTTTATATTTTTTCTACAAAAATGTGATTTCATGTGAAAAGGCGAATGTGATTTTTATATTTAATTTACTTAGTGAAATTAGATTACCTTCTCGCATGATGTGTCTATCATTCAATGATCTAATAATACACGCTTTCTTCAAATCATTGTAACATTGTAGTGGCCGTTAATATATTTGATTGAAAGATCATTACTGTCATAGTTAGTTAGTTAGATTCACCAAAGGTGAAAAGCGACACATGGCAAAATCAGTCCAACGTCCACTACCATGTTACAATCATTTGTGGAAACCATGTACACACAAACTTTGTTGCTTGGAAACCACACGAGCGCATTATAACATACTCCTTCATACTATGTAGAACATAGTTAAACATTTGTAATGTATTGAAAGAATACTCGGAGTTGAGTATAATTGCCCTTAGCTGGGCTGGTGGCCGTGAGCGTAGAGTCGCTGGCTGTTGCCCAGGCGGTCCGGGTTCGATCCCCGGCGCGAGCACTGAATTAATTTTCGGTAGTTTCGTTGGGCGGGAGGAGATAGGTGGCCAACCCAACATTCTTGGTACCTAGATATCAATCCTTTGGACTGTCCACGGTTACCAGCCGAGTAGTGCTTCGGATGACACTTAAAAAGCTAAGGTCCCCGTCTTCTTAACTCACACAAGTCTCTGACTTTCGAGGGTTGCTTTGCAACTAAGCTGGCGGTTAAAAACACTTTTAAACACACTTTTTTAAACTTTTTTAATTCTTATTACAACAAAAGACACGTTAAAGACTTTATTACAAAATTATAGTAATACTTTATTATAATGTTCAATAATATACGACATGTACACGACATTGTTTCTATGACGTGACTGCCGAAAACTGACAAGTGACCATGGTTGCCTAAGTCATGTTGCCAACTTATTACAAACCACAATAATTACAGTACATAACATTTTCCCCTCTAAAGATTCAATCTTGTTGGAGCCTTAATTGACCTATGAGACCTTCTTAGATTAGAAGTAGCAGAACCAGGACTCGCCAATATGGTAGTATCAGAATCAACGACTGGAATTTGAGTTGCTGCAAGAGAAGGCTCAGCATCATTTCTTGATGTCTCTGATACATGGGCTGATAGATACATTCGATGACGCTGTACTAGATATATTATCATTTCGTAATTGGTCATGATGAACCATTTTCACCCCTCTAGCCACTTTAGCAAAATAGGTCACTGCACTTAACACTTTCTATATAACCCCTTTTATCGTCTCTTTTCAACTTAACTAAAACCTGTTGCCCTACAGTATACAACTTCCAATGGGAACTACTAGGTAAGTCCGATGAAGGTATACCTGACCCCAAACTCATGCCCGACTTGAAGCCTACCCACGGTTGCAATAAATCTAACTTAGTTCTAGGTTTAGATTTGAAAACAATCTCAAAGGCGACAACAGTTGCCCCATCTTTCTGCATAACCATTTGACTGGCTATGATAGGGTGGACTTTCAATAGGTTGAATTCCGTTGGGTTGGCAAAATTTCACGAATTCTTCTGAATTAAAAGGAGGACCATAGTCACTCACTAATTGATTTGGTAAACCCACTGTTGAAAATGTTTGTTTAAGTTTCGCTATTGTTGACGTGGCGGTAGTATTTGACATGGAATGGATATCTATCCATTTTGAATAACTATATCATAAATTATTAGGAAGGTAAAATCTATGTGGATTCTAAACCAATAAAACCGACATATGACAGGCGTATCGAGCAAAAACCATTGGGCAATATTTTACAGGCCTGTTCTATACTGGGTGGTCCATTTAAGACTATCCACCCTCGATAACTCTCAGAAAAATGATTTTACAAAAAAATAATATCTATAACAGGTGAGAGAATGCTACTCAGAAATTTCCCAAACAATGGTTAGGTCGTAGTGGAAAGTAATGGGCCAGCCCGCTCGCCGGATATGGCACTCAATGGTTTTTCTTTGGGTCATTGGAAATCAGTTATTTATAAAACGGAATCTACTGAGTTGGACAGTAAAGATGAAGAATGAGGGTAGAATGCCAGGCAATAACTAGAGAAATAATTCAAATGTGCAAGAGGAATTTGCCAATAGACTCTACCATTGTCTGGGAGTCAATGGGGGTAATTTTGAATATTTGTTGTGGATAACCATTCAATGATTCATTCCGTTTATTAAATTACTCATAATTGAAAAACATAGTATTTGAACTCGAATATCTTGAAAACGGCTTGTTAACATTAAAAAAACTGCTAGTTTCAGAATAGAATTACATTTGCAATAATGTATAACATGACCCTTATTCCCTATTCAAATAATGGAGGGGGTTGCTGTGGGGAGTAGAGGGTTGAAGTATCTATATAATATCTTCTTTGCATCAAACGGTGTCCCGGGTTCAAATAAAAACAGACGTGTTTCGTTGTTTAAAAAAAACATTTTCCTGAGAGTTATTGAAGCTGGAAAGTATTAACTGGACCACCCGATATATTTGACCCATGAGTCCCTTTTTTCTCTTATGTACATTTCAATGTACAGGACGGTACATGGAAGGATGTATTGATACTAGATTATTCCTTACACTGTTCACTGTCTTATTCCACATCCAACGATAGGACATTCTGATGGCTTTGATAATCAAAACTGTTGGACCTATTGACATTGTTGCCAAGTCTCTTCAGCACGGTTGGGCAGTTCAAGAAGGCTGTTACTGACTCCTCTTTTTTTGGCGTATAAATGTTTCCGAAAATGTGGTTCCTCTGGCGGACAAAAGGCACATCATATTCCAAGGTTGCGACACCATTATTGTTGTTTTGAATGAGTGGGATTTTCATTCAGAACGTCCATAATATCAGTGAAAATCAAACGAAATTTCACCTCCACTAAGCTAGTAGTGGTCCTACTTTGGATTTTTTTATTGTTTCTTCGCCCATAATTTAAGGATAATTCATGGCTAATATATTAGCCGAATTTATTGCTCTTCGGTTTATGCAAAAAAATGTAGGCTCTGCTAGCTTAACGTTACTAGCTTCGTAAATAAAAGTTCAGTCACAAATTGCCGATTTTTTCGCACATTGCTTTTTCTAAAAATCATGACTTTTGCTAGCTTAACCGTTTGGCTAGCAGATCCACATCTGAAATAGAGATAGTATAACGATATTGAGTACACCATAATTTAAGGCAATTTTAATGCTCATTGTTGAGCCTATCATCATTTTTGCAAAAATTTTCGAAAAAATTAAAATGAACATAACAAACCACTGGCGAATTAATAAAAAGTTCAATGGCAAAACTGATTACACCATATATTTGAAGGCTAATTTGAGGCTCCTATCCTAGCCTTTGGCTGAATTTTTTGCACGTTGATTCTTTCAATCAGGGTTTTTGCTAGCTTGATCTTCGCTAGCAGAACCAAATCCTAAATTGAGGAAATGCTATTTCAAGGCTCTTTGTTGAGTCTATCATCGTTTTTCTGTAGATCGCAAAAAATCTAGGATTGGGACCTTGAATTAGCTTTAAATCATGTTATAATTAGTTTTGTGATTGAAATTTTATTTATGAAGTGGTTCTGCTTAACGTTAAGCTAGCAGAACCCACATTTTTTCGAATAAATTGAAGAGCAATTGATTAAAATTAGCCTTGAATTATGGCCGAAGACAAAATTGAAACATCTAGTCACTGCTAGCTTAATGGAGGTCAAAATATTGCATCTTCTCTAGAGAATTATAGATCCGCTAGCACCTGAATAATTGCTCATATATTTGAAAAACCCTATGCATCTCTGCAATAAATTATATCTCACTGCAAACTATTCACATATATTTTAACAGAAAGAAAATTGGTCTGAAGTAAACTCAAATTTGGACTTACTGCTAGTATGAGGGTGTGATAATGAACATTCAGAGTTTAGAGTCGCTGGATTATTTTATTTTCGAATTTGAAAAATGCCAAAGTAAACTGATTCCTTCAATATTGTATTTATTTTTATCTCAAAATGTTTCGAGTTAATTTGAGGTTTGTGTGTATTTTAGATTGAAAAATTCTAATATAATAAGTCACTGACATTGAGTTATTTTCACTTGGTATGTCATGGTTTCAATTTCCATTCATCAAAACAGATGAGACTGATTTAGTCGATAGTTTTTGCATACGATTCAAGTCAATTATTCCTTGATAGTGATATTTCATTTATGTGAACTAGTAGTTTCTGATCTTTCATGATGTACATCCACTTGAACTATCTCAGATACATATTTTGTTTTGAAACAAATAATTATTGTTCCCTCTATTATATCTACTTAACAATAATTTATAGCAAGAAAATCAGACTTGTTTTTTTGAACTGATGCAAATGAAAATAAAATTGTTTCCAAATCCTCCTAAGTATCTCATTGAAAAGAAAACAAAAAACAAATTCACTGAATCAGATGAATTGTATAAACAACATCAATCTAGTCTTAGGTGAAGTTCTTTAAGGATTTTTATAAATTAAATTATGCACTTGATTGCAGCATCTCAGCTATCAGCGTCAATTCAATTTTCCAATGTTATAAATCGATTGGAAGTATCGGCTTTTCCGAATCTTGAGTTATAAACTGTTACTCGAGCTATTTACTTATTGATGATCATTAGAATAGTATTTTTCCAATTTTTATACGACTTCACTGATCGATTTGCGGATTTAAAAAATAAATCATTTGTAATTGTGAAAACTTCACATACTATGGGATTTTTATTGTTTGCTAAAATCGTTTTCTTGTAATATTCGCCTTTGAACCGTCACACCACAAAATAAACAGATTAAAATAAACAGAATTGAAAGTCGTATTATTGTGCATATATTCGAAAATCAAGGATGAGTTAGCCTGCTCACAAGTCAATCAATCTCTCAGACCGAGTTTGATCATTGATTGATTATCGTTATATGAATGTACAATAAGAATTATAGTACAATATACTACTAATGCTGAAATTGATATAGATGCACACGTTTTTTGTTTTTATAGCGATATGTAGAACAACTGTGTACCAAAATCCAATTGTCTATAGAGCGGCAAAGCTTTGCCTAGATATTACCAAGAACTTATAAATCGCGAAAACTGAAAAATTCTAAAATCTACCTCGTTCTATTCCTATTCACCCTATTGATACGCACGATGTACCACGAACATGAAAGGGATTTCCTTTCGTGCGCTCCGAATGAGAGAAAGAAGTATTTCATAACTGATTTCATCAAAAAACTAAAAATGAACATTTTCCACTTTACCGCATCATTACACATATCAATACTTTACCGCACTACCCTCTAATGTTTGACCTTTTGTGATGGTAGTAGATAAGTGTATTAAAATAATAATAAGGCAATTCACTGTGTTTTGTTCGAGTATTTAGCGAAAATTATTGTAATTGAGAGTTTTGTGTAAATCTCAACTTATGTGATTTTTTTTTCAATCAATCTCTTAGGTTTTGACATTATTAACTATCTTCTCTCTACTATTATTGATGAAGTGTCAAAATTTTGAAGCTAAATGAGTTTATGTTCGTTTATTTGCTTCAGCATATCAACATTTCATAGAATTCATGAAGTTTTTTTCTTATACTCATCTTGTCTCCTTTTTTATACTTGTTTTTACGTACTAAGTACTAAGGTCCCTTGATGTAAATTGACGTGTGATTTGTCATATTCAGAGGGTACGGCCAGATCCTCGTCCCCTCTCACTCTAAAGTGTTTGTGGAACAGTTATATAGTTCCATCTTTATTCAATTCTGGGGATAAACACTAGATTTCTGACATTTGTTGTTTTTTAGGTTATATTGAGGACATTGGCGTATCATACGTAATTTCCACATGGCATTCCTGATTCAACTCTACATACTTATTATATCCAAATGATGATAGATAATTTTTGAGTTATTGATTTTTCAACTCCAGCATAATTTTTTCGAGGCAGTGAGCATACATTTTTCTGGAAGTTCAATATATTTATATATTCATGTTGGGTATATCATTTTCGCAGTTTTTTTCGAACATTTATATTTTCTGAGTGTAGGTATAATTTTTTAAATAGTAGGGCATATGCCTCTACTTTTAATCCTCCGTTTAAATCAAAACTCTTTCTACTAAAATGCATTCCAAAACTTGTGGTGTGGATTATAAGGCACAATGAGAAAGTATAATATGTTATTTCGTAGTCCTACCTTATTCACCGATTTTCGAAATTTGGTCTTCACTTTCCATGTTCTAAGACTTCTAAGTTCATTTGCATTTGTTGGAAAGCTGACAATTTCCAATTTGCCAACCAACTGATTGCCTAACGCAGCACATCTTACCATCCTTCCAAAAAAGAATTGAATAATGGCGTATTAAGATAGAGTAAAGAGAAAGGAGCTATGATCTGTCCGTACCCTGTTAAGATGACAAATACGTCAATTTACATCAAGGGACCCTGACAACTACCTACTGTAAATACTTTGCCTTTTCTGCACCTATTTACTGTTCATATTGAACTTCTCCATTTGGATGCTACAGAATTGGAATTGATATTTTGAAAATATGGATTCTGATACAAAAAATTATTCAAAATAAGCCCTATACAAGGTGATTCTAAAATAGGTGGTCAAACTTTGGGAGTATATAGAGTGAGTGAAATAATTACGAAAACCTCGGTAATATTTTTTTCTGAAGTGCCCCCCAAGAAAGATACAGCCCCTCAAAAGGGGGCCTCGGAGAATGATTTTGTACTATTATCTCCAATACCTTGTATGATGAAAATCTAAAATTTAGTTTATCGACTCACTATTCAGTGCCGGTTCGAATGGAGTTAAAATCACCTCAAAAAATTAAATACAGGGGTGTGTCACAACAGGGAGGTAGGGGGTAAAAATAACCCCAACTTTTTTGTTCATCGCAATTTCAGTTTTTTTACATGAAATTATGAAATCTCAGAGCTATCAACATAGAAAAGGAGCTCTTGTTGGATCTCGATAAACTGAACCATTAGCGAATAAAATTTATTTTTCCAAGATTTCATTTAAATTGCAATTTTGGTATGCACTTGAGTTTAATTATCTATTTGAAATCTTGCAACTGAATTTTCACCTACATCTAATCGTCTGATCAACTTGGAATCTGGCAGATGAAAGTTGACAACGCGTTATGGACTTTTTGATAGAAAAAAATATGGCGGCTCCAATGTGGCTGACCAGATTTGTGATTATGGTTCGATTCGATTCAAAATTGGTTTGTAAGGGTTTTTGGGGTTGGAAATTTTGAATTCATTGTCGGAATTGATGAATTAACAATAGACGACGAGTTTCGTCTGATCCTATTGAAAATACTAAAATGAAAAATATTGTTAATAACAAGCTTTTTTAAATTTTATTCGCTAATAGTTAATTTTATCGAGATGCAACAAGAGCACCTTTTTCATGTAAATAGCTCTGAGATTTCATAATTTCATGTCAAAAAACTGAAATTGCGATGAACAAAAAAGTTGGGGTTATTTTTACCCCCTACCTCCCTATTTTTAGACACCCCTGTATTTTATTTTCAGGTGATTTCAACCCCATTCGAACCGGCACTGAATAGTAAGCGGATAGACAAAATTTCAGATTCCCATTATACAAGGTGTTGGAGATAATAATACAAAATCATTCTCCGAGGCCCCCCTTTGAGGGGCTGTATCTTTCTTGGGGGGCACTTCAGAAAAAAATGTTACAGAGGTTTTCGTAATTATTTCACCCACTCTATATGCTCCCAAAATTTGACCACCTATTTTAGAATCACCTTGTATAATATCCTTTTTAGTACCTCTCAACATCGCACGCCAATGGTGGATGAAATTGTTCACTCTGCTGAATATTTCATTATTATAACATACAATTGCTACCAAAATTTCAAGAAAATCGCAACATTATCAACTGAGATATTAGGATGTATTCATGAAAAGCAAGACACACTGAAGGTAAAAAGGAGATTGATTTGATAAATTACAAAGATGAGATATATAACTGATAATTACTGAAAAAATTGTACAAATCTCAATATATCGTGATGGGATTTATAGGTTCCTCTGAATGAACAACTGGCTGATACACACAATACGTAAGTAGTTGATATAGCCTGATTGAAAAGAGATATTAACAATATTTCAATTTAATTATTGTGACAGAAAAACTGCTTTTGTTTCGAAAGTGATTTGAATGGATTTTGCACATATACCTATTTCCTTATGGGGATGTTTGATGATTATTCTTTCATGCAGCATGCAATAATAATGAGACATGAAAAAGTGCTTTTTGTAACAATAAATTTCAGCTTTTGACTTCAATCATTATTGTACCTATTTTCTTCCTTCAAACACTACCTACCACTCCACTTTGAGCAATATGGACTTCTTCACACGTTTATATTGTTATTGTTGCTTTATTTTATACATACCTACTTACTTTTACTTGCTGTATATACAGGATGTTCCGAAATTCGATCGACCCTGTCCTGTACGTATATTTTCTTTGCTATCGCTTAAAAGTTAAAACTACTTATTTTATTAACTAAATTGATGTCAGACATATATGTATAAATCAGGGAAGATACTTTGCCGCTGTATTATTATTTTCCTGATTTCCATTTTTCTATTGTGATTATTTTGTAAATTGATTTTGTTCAAATATAATTAGGATTGTTTTTTATATCATATGTTTTCTTGTTTTTTCCCTTCTTGATGAACGTCGAATGAACATCTCATCAAATAGTTATTCATTATACAAGGGAAAAAAGTTGAAGATTTCAGCTCGAGGTGCGCTAAAATCTAATATTTGGCCCTTATAGAATACACTATTTTTTTCTGTGACAGAAAAAGGACGAATCAATATTGAGAAGATATTACATATAATAGGTATTAAAGTGATCGACGTGAACTCTGCATAATTCTGTTGAAGTAATCAAATATCTGTCGCAAATAAGAGAGAGAAACTCAGAGTCATTACCACAATTGTTCATAAAATGAACGAAAATGGTAGATAAAGAGAAAAAAACAACTACTTTAATTCGTCAATACGAATTATTGCAGATTTCGGGAGGATGTAATCTAATGTTTTCTGTGGCATATATAGCAATTTTCGTTAATTTTATGAAATATTGTGGTAATGACTTTGAGTTTCTCTCTCTTTGTGACCATTGCATTCCACTAACATTCCATTCCACTTTGAGTATTTGACTTTTTCCTAGTTGGAAATTTCTGTCAGTCTAATTCTGTGATTTGATTTAGAAAAATTGCGTACTCAGTGGTTGTTTAGTAATTTAAGTAACCGCGAAGTGGAATGGAAGATAAAAGGACTCGAAGTTATTTTAGGCTAATAAAATTAAATCGAAAAAAACCGTTTTGAGGAATTAATTTCCAGCAAACTGGAAATCGTTTTAATACCTTTATTTGGTCCTAAATGCGTGTAATCTGAGTTTGCACCATGTCAGGTGGTGAGCTTAACTTTTGATAGCCAAAAAAACCGCCACATTTTTGCACTTTTTTTATTTTTTTGCTTATAGCTGCAAAACGGTGCGTCGGACGGAAAATGTTATTCCATTCAATAATACAGAGGACAAAATTCTGCGTCGAATGACATCTGAAAACATCAAATTCCGTTCAGAGGTATAGCCGAAATCGAATGTTAAAAAAAAGAAAATTTCGTAGTTCGGTGCAAACTTACATTTTGCGGCTTTCCAAGACGACATTTCTTGAAAACAGATACTCCTATTGAAAAAATTCATTGAATAAAAGTTGTAGAGAATAAAATTTCATAATCATAGTTCCTAATAGTTAAGGTACAATGAAGGAACGAAAACACTTCATTGATGAACAGTTTGTGGTTTATGGTACTCAATGCAAAAAATCCATGGAATCATTTGTTTCTGAATGTTCAGGTAACAATAATTAAGGCTTTTAAACTCTTTTCAAATTGTGACAAAATTTTACACTACCTAATTTTATTTATTATTTACAATGAATTTTGTTTGGCGTTTGTAAAAAAAAATTTGTTTGCAACTCGTGCGCGAAATACTCTGGTGATTTCGACTATTTTTTAACTTGGCTGCGCCTCGTTAAAAAAATCAGCTCTCGATCACCAAAGTAGCATTTCGCGCACTAGATGAAAAATAATTATAAATTGATGCAAAATTTGGGACCGAAGCTGAACCGGGAATTCAGATATCCGGATAATTGGACAAATCAAGAAAACTTAAACATTTGGACATCTATCTATATAACGTAAAATTCTATTCTCTACAACTTTTATTTCATGGGTTTTTTCAATAGGAGTATCTGTTTTCACGATATGTCGTCTTGGAAAGCCGCAAAATGTAAGCTTGCACCGAACTACGAAATTTTCTTCTTTTTTAACATTCGATTTCGGCTATACTACTAAACGGAATTTGATGTTTTCAGATGTCATTCGACGCAGAATTTTGCCTTCTATATTATTGAATAGAATGACATTTTTCGACCGATGAACCATTTTGCAGCTATAAGCAAAATAATAAAAAAAGTGCAAAAATTTGGCGGTTTTTTGGCTATCAAAAGTTAAGCTCAACTCCTGGAATGGTGCAAACTTAGATTACACGCATTTGGGACCGAATGAAGGTAATTAAATGATTTCCAGCTTGCTGGAAATTAATTCCTCAAAATATAATTATTTGATTGGCCTATTTCTCGGAGATCGGTGCGTGTTATAGGTTTTAGGAACTAGTACAACAAAAGCCATCAACAGTGTATACACAGGGTGAGTCAGAATAAGACCGACAAACTTCGTACACGGATTCCTCACCTCATTTTCAGGTGAATAGTTCCTATCAATGTATGTCCAAAAGGTGTCGAAAATACAAAATATGAAACTCGGTATACCGATCCAGAATAATCAGGGTAAACACATGAGTTTTCGTTTCTTAATTTCGTCAACCAGTGGCGAAGTTAGGGTCGTATATCGAAACATTTTCCTTCATATTTTTCCTCAGACAGATGAATTATTGTCAAATTGGTGTATTACATCAGTTAGTCTTATCAATATACCTAACCTAAAAGTAATCACATTCTGCATTCCTAAATGAAGAGCTAGGTTCCCAAGATATTTGCAAAAAACTAAAGAGATATGTCTTGAGGTTGAGACCCAATTTGCTGATGCGTGCCATAATCGCATAATGCTGAACTTTTACGAGAAATATCACAACATTTTTCAACCTCCTGAACATGTTGATAAGATTAAAAGCATTGTACGGGTGAGTCCTACAGAATATATATAGATGGAGTTCTACCTGGTTTACTTGGAGAATTACTTATCTTATAGTTCGTCTTTGTTTAATCTATGGTTCGTCAAAGAATGTGGTATCAGCACGATAGAGCATCGGCCCTTTCCCAGCATACAGTTTCTTGACCAGAATTTCCCTGTTTAGTGGACAGGTAGATATATAGTCCCGTTAATTATTGGCCTATGGGGGTACCTCTCAGATCCATAGCTAGTCTATTCTACACCTGTAGAATCTGTAGAAGATATGAATGCTAGAATTTTAGCAGCAAGCATGGTAATCCAGAATACACCAGGCATCTTCCAAAACGTGCGACAAGTCCATGATCAGAAGATGTCAGTTATGTATTTTTGAATAAAATGGAGGTCCATTTGAACATTTGCTTCGAATTTAATTTTTGTTATTTCCTTTATAGTGCATAAATATTCTTTATGCACTAGCGGGCGGTAAAGTGCACTTTACCGCCCAGATTTGCGGGCGTAAAGTAGTACTTTACCGCCCGCGGGCCCATTATCGCCCACGGGCCATAAAGTGCACTTTACCGCCCGCTGTTATCAAGTCCCTTATATCCACACATCCATTTGTGGAATACCCATATTTGAACTCTCAGCTGATTCTATCGTTATGATTATGATGTATGTTATATTGTTCATCCGATTCCATCTTCGCTATAACTTCCTTCTTTGAATAGTTGCTTTCTGACTGTCTGAAGTTTTTAGCGAAAAGATGACAATTTCAGCTTGTTTTTTCGATGTATTGCTAGACAGCAACCATCAGATTGATTGACAACGTCAAATTCAGGTAGCTATATACTGGGTATACATATTGTTACATCTCAAGGAATGAATCTCTGTTAGTGAACGAAGAGTTTTACTCTTACGATATTGCGATATTCGTACGGTAATTTTAATATGTAGATTATACACATAAACATTGCGCTTCTCTTGAAAACTGAATATATGAGTGACATATGAATTGTATTTTGTTAAAATCTAGTCATTACTTGTGACTCGTGAAATAAACCACTATATAGTGCATAAAATTTTGTATGTATCACGTACGTAAAATGCGTTTATGGCCTTCAGCGTGTAATGGCCCTTGGCTAGCGCCATCGGGCCATTATTCACGCCACAGGCCATAAACGCCTACTTTACGCCCTTGATACATAAATAACTAATATGCGCCAAATATATCAAAATACTTAAAATTTGTTACTGTTTGACATATTAAAAACGTTGCCATTGTTCCCCTTCATTGAAAACCGTTGTATCTTATTTTAATAGTTTGATGGTTCTGACAAATTTAAGATGGCTTTTACGACTATTAACCTCAAGTTTGTTCTGACTCACCCACACCATGTTTTTAATTTTTTCGATATTCAAAAATATTCCGGAGGTTGAAAAGTAATATCGATATCTCGTATAATATCAGCATTATGCGATTATGACATGTCTTGAGTTTTACGCAAATATCTCCGGAACCTCTATACATTTTGGCAAACAAAAGCGCATCAGCAAGTACACCATCTACTTATTATTTCCATCATTTTAACTTCAACATATCCCGATGAAAATAATTTATTTCCATCATTTTAACATCAACTTCTCCCGTGTCTCGTGATAATGATGGAAATAAGTATATGGTGCGCGAAAGCGGGACGCCGAATCAATCAACTTGAATGCTGCTAGAATGGTGATGCTGCTATTGCTGCTGTGACGAGTGTGACGATTGAAAGTAAAATGGCATTTTGGATTCGCGGAGCAATATGTAAAAGTGGATTTATTTCACTCAAAATTCGAAAAATCTGCGGCAATTTAAAAATTAACAGATGTCATAACTATAATTGTACAATGTCGCCATCTATTGGAAAATCGCTGAAACCATTTTCTCGAGAGGTCGAGAAGAATTTCTGAAACAAAAGCGCATCAGTTACTACACCCATAGCAAAGAGTTAAACCACCATCTACTTATTTCCAAAATTCTCGTGTTTAAAGATAAAAATGAAGAAGAGGAAACGTGAAAGGTCTCTTGCACCAAAGTTCCTATGTGAAGATTCCTATAAAGGCAAAAGAAAACCTGAGAATGTAAATTTTTTAACTGTACCGAGTACCGTCAGTCTGTCACTGTCAGAAGTGTCAGAGTGTCACTTTCAGGTTATGTTATACAAATACAAATTGTGTTCGTAAATAAAAAAGTTAATAATAATAATATAAAATTATTATTGTGTGATTAAAAAATTCGTAAGTTGTCATCATAGACGTCACGTATTGTGAACATAAATCCGAAAAATTTTAATAATCATGCGATAGTTACAATCAGGGACCTTCATGACTGCTTTGAAACTCTGACATAAGACGCAATAATGTATTGATTGATGAATGACTAATACATTATTGTTGGTACTCCTCTAAACAAACAAGAAAATGAAATTTGAATCATAACATAATACTATTTATATCAATGTATTCAGTTCTGAACTTCTCAACTAACATTTAAGTGTCGTCAATCACTAAGAAGATAAATTCATTATCATCGAAATTCTGAGATCTTTTATGAATACACAGATTAAGATGACAGTCCAACAATACTGTCTGAGATGGAATAACCACCAGCCCAATTTCATATCGGTTTTCTCAAGTTTACTGAGTAGTCAGTCTCTAGTTGATGTCACATTGGCTGCAGAAGGAAAGCAGTTACAAGCTCATAAAGTAGTACTATCTGCTTGCAGTTCTTACTTCCAGGTATGTTCATGTTTGTTATCAGAATTGAATCCACATACCATGTTCCTGGGGAATGCTGAGTACATCATTATAACCTGTTAACATAACATAATGATTTGTTTTAGCCTGATATGGATGAACTAATTATGGCATTTTTCTAGGCTCTTTTTGCCATGAACCCATGCAAGCATCCTATAGTCATATTAAAAGATGTTAAATTTAGTGATCTGAGAGTGATGGTTGATTTTATGTATCATGGAGAAGTTAGTGTCTCCCAAGAACAATTACCTTGTATTTTGAAAACTGCAGAAATGCTAAAAATCAAAGGTATGGTAAACTGGATCACACTGGAATAATTTAACTGATACCTATCAAAATCAAAATGTAATGATCTTGGTTGGAATACTGTATTTATTCAATATACTTGAAGAAGAATAGGCTTAAGCTGAGATCAATCTATATTCAAGGTCTTACTGAAATACCTGTGGAAAATTCAGCAACCAAGTGTCAAAATTATACCACTGAAAATCCAGATATACCAAGTCATGAGGAAGAAAATTGGAATGTAGAGGAGCCTAATAGGAGTACCAGTCCATCTTCACCATCTAGTAAAAGGTATTTCAAAAGATGCATTTATCTTCTGACTGACAAAAGAGCTCTTTTCATATTAGAGAAACTAAACTGTATAATGTAATGTTTTGATCTTTTCCTTTTTTTTCTCAAGAATAAAGTAGAATGAGGAAAACTCTGAAAATTTCTATTGGGTGTTTCTTTTCCTGCACTAATCTAACAATCATGACCTATGGGCATGCTGCTGTAATTACTGACTAAACTGTGAGAGGTTCAAAAGATAACTTTTAAAGTTTTCTACATATGAAACCTAATATATATTTTTTCAAATTCAATACCAATAGTTCCTCTTTTACTTCTTTGTTTACATCATCTTGTTGTTGAAGGAATAGAAATCACTTGAAAAAACATTACCTTTTGGTCTCTTCTATCTTGAATACAAATAGTTTTTTACCAACTGTATATAGGTACTTTCTTATGTTTATGAAAGGAGACTATGCTCTGTTCATTAGATTTCAGGAATGTCCTGTACATACTTGGTTGTATTCTAGGAAAAGGTTAAAGAAAAATGTCATATGTACAGCTACAGTAACTGAACAACCAGAAGCAGCATCTGATGAAATTCTGTTGAGTACAGTTGATAATGTATTTGAAACAGTTTTGAAGACAGAACCTGACAGACAAAGCACTGACAACTATGGACATAGATATAGTTCAACTCCAACTCCAATTCAAACAATACATCCTGCATCATCACATCACAGAGAATCAAAGCCAACACATCAAATAATAACAGTAAGTTGATGAAAATAAATTATTTTCCTCATACAGTTTTCAAGACTAAGAAGAGAAATAACTTTGACAGAATATATTTACATTTTGAGTGCTACACATACAGAAGCATGTCCCTTGACAATCTGAAAAACAAATTAAAAGCTTATTACATTATTCAAGGCTTCCACCAGGGACCTGGACCAACACAATATTTTTCTCAATTAACCTTTTTATTGTATTGTATGTACTATTAGGCCATGTTTTGTGTATTTTGAAGACACAACAGAATTTTTTCGTTATATGATGTGGTCAACACCCTACTGGGTACTTTAATGAGTAAATTTCCTCAAAATAAACCACACAAAGCAGGTCAACATGATAAGTAAATAAGGTAAAGGAAAGTTTAAATGCAGATTTGAATTATTTAAAATCAAAATGAGATGCCTTCCAGAGATCAAGAATAGATTTACTCACCAGTACCATCTGAACTTGTTGTTGGGTAGATCTTCTTGCTTGAAAAGGGTCACTCAATTATGCAACTAAAAAATAGTGTGGGCAATATATGCCTGCCCATCATATCACTTACTTTTACAATTTGATAGTGAATACCCCTTTTAACGATGGCAGTATTTATTAATCTGACCAAAATACATAAAATATCCCTCTCAGGCACAGATTCAACCTTTTGATGATTGACAAACTGAATTAGTTAATTATATTTCAAAAGTGACATCAGCTCTCAGAATATCAAAATACAGGATGTTGTAGATGATATTGAATGAAATACCTAACAAATTTGAGTGAATTCAAAAATGTCATCTCCACAGCTCATGCACATGTCAATGAAAATCAAACCTGAAAGGCCTGATCGAGGGGGCGACCACTCTCTGCAATACGTGTACATTTGGTCTGAAATCACTTGCAATCGTCACTGAAATCCCCTGAAATCCCGCAGTCAATTTGCAATCGCCGAAATCCCTATCTGCAATCCCGCAATCCCGCAATCGCTTTCGCAATCGCTTCCGCAATCGCGGAATTCATCGAATTCAATGATGGAGGGGATACGGCCCTTTGCGGTAAACCAACGAAGGTATATTATATTTTATGTTGTTTTTCGGTTATACGTTAATCTTTGAAGAATCTCTAGTGTAGTTTGAGTTTTGTGTGAAAAAATCGACATTATGTTGGTTCTTCGCAGACAAAAAAGGGAAACTATCATCTGACAGACAAATTCCTTGTTGAGGTATGTCAACACGAAGTCAAAATCTTGGTCAAATCGAGGGTCAAATGAATAATTCCACTTCTTCTGCCACAAAGAAAAAACAGAACAAAAAACCGTCAAAAAAATCGAAGAATCATCATGTTGGGGAAACCTCGGATAGTGAAAGTGACGTATGCTATTCTGAGAAATCAGAATTTGAAAATTAAAGTTTTTCGGAGGAAGAATCAAATGGAGAGAAAAAAACGTCAATATGCATTGAAAACGAGATTGAAAAGTATTATGCAGCTATTTATGACACCTGATATATTGGACATATTTTAGAGATCCTCGGAAATGATACCTTTAGAATTAAGTTTTTCAAATCGGAGCTGGATATGTATACAGGCTGATCCACGGTGGATGGCCTATTAGAACTAGAATTAGTATCTGGAGAACGAAAAGACAGAACATTCTGAAAATTGGGATGCTTTGATAATTGAACATTCTCTATCCGTCTAAAATATTTTCATCGATACAGTGTTGCCACTTCTATCAGAAACTACTAGCAACTTCGTTATTTTAAATAGACCACCCTGTATTTTATTGAATTTTTAGATTCTCCTTGAAAAGCTGATTTCATCAATGCATCACACTTGGGGTCTAGCAGAAATGATTCCAGAGATATAGGGTGTTCATAATCGAGATTTTTCAATTTCAGGATTTTTTTGTGTCGAGAGTATTCATTATTGTTCAAAACGGTTTACATGTTCCTATCTTAACTTTCGATTCACTATCTACTGACATTTAATTGGAATAGATACAGGGTGATCAGAATTCTGAATCTTGGAGCACCCTGTATTTTTTCAATCAAATTCCAGTAGATAGTCAATCAAAAGTCAAGATAGGGACATGTGAGCCGTTTTGATCGCTAATGAATAGTTTAGACACAAAAAAATCTTAAAATTGAAAAATCTCGATTTTGAACACCTTATGTCTCTGTAATCATTCCTGCTAGACCCCAAGTGTGATACATCGATGAAATCAGCTCTTTAGAAAGAATCTAAAAATGCAATAAAATACAGGGTGTTCCATTTGAAATAACAAAGTTGCCAGTTGTTTCTGATAGAAGTGGCAACACTGTATCGATGAAAATATTTCAGATGGATAGAGAATGTTCAATTATCGAAGAATCGCAATTTTCAGAATGTTCTGTCTTTTCCTTCTCCAGATACTAATAGGACATCCACCGTGGATCACCCTGTATATGGCCTAATAGGGAAGATATTCAAGTTGTCGAAAAAAAGTACATATTGTATGGGCCAATCGACTAAGTCGGTAATGGACCTTTCCGCCTTAAAAGAAATGATATAATGAATATTGAGAAAAAATACAAAGATTCAAAGAAACAGTCAATTCGCTAACATGAATGCCAGTATAATATGCTATGTTCACTTTTATAAAATGAAAAACACCAGAGTTGAACGAATAATAAAAATGTTTATATGAGACAAAATGGTTTTTCAATAATTCCAAATTTTCTTCAATTATGTTTATACTTTATTTGGTTGTATAATCCGTCATGCTTGAATAATTAGGTAGATGCTCTACAATTCGAAAGGATTACCTATGTGGTAATTGAGCTCAATATCACATAAACTCTAATTCCAGAAATTCACCATTGCAATCAAGCTAGCAAATGAACCCACAATCGCGGAAATCGTCTCGCAATCCTCAATATAATTTCACAATCCCATTGCAGCCCCTGCAATCACTGAATTCAGTTCGCAATCCTCCGAAATCACAACAATTTACAAGGAATTCTCTGAAATCGCTGAAATCATGGGATTTCCGCAATACGTGTACATATTTTTCAGAGGTGGTCTCCCCCTCGGGCCTGATATTTGATGGGTACCTACCCAGTGGCCCAAATAATATTGTTCAATTATCCAAATAAGGTGTATGCAAATAAAACATAAAAATACCCTTAATAAAATCTTGAAAGATGAAGTGAATTATGTATGTATGTATGCTGTACAGGGTGGGCCAAATTGGTCACTTTTAAAGGGGAAGTCCTATACTCCAACTAGATAGAAGAAACGGGGCCTGAGGGTTGATTCTCATGCAAAACTCAATGGTGAAAACTGCATATCGATATCTGTCTTCCTTTTGGAGTTACAAGGTGTTCTTCAAAAATAGGCATTTTTGAAAAGTGGCTCTATAAATATTTTTTTGACAAAAATTGTATGAAAATAACTGCAAAGCATTGAGTTTGTGATATTAATCATTCCTGAGGCACTGAAATCCGCCTTCCTTTATCTTGTTCAAGAATATAATTTGTTCTTCTTGAAGGAAAAGCTCTATTTCAAAACTAGGTATATGGTGACTGATTTCGAGGATCAATTTTCATGACAAACACAATGCTTTGAAATTGTTTATTTCAAATCGCCTACAACAAGTATCTTGACAACAAAGCTTTTTATGTCTCATGATTATTAATAAATTTCGAAAATTTGTCTGGTGCCTGGAAAAGTCTTGATAATTAAAACTATGATATCCTGTATTGGCACTGTCTCCGAAAAAAAAAAAAAAAATACAGTGACCCATTCAAAATATAGTGCTGTATGAGTATGAAGTTTATCCCAAGTTTTTATTTTTATTCAGCAAGTTACACCTCCAGAAGTGACAACAGCACAAAATTTAGAATGCTCATCAATAGAAATACCAAGGATTTGTACAACGCAGCCCACTACTACAAGTGGTGAGTTATTACTTGCTTTATACTAATATGTGAAACTTGGTAAATATGTGGAAGTCACAAATTTCTACTACTAATATGTGAAACTTGGTAAATATGTGGAAGTCACAAATTTCTCATAACAGTTGATTGAGGTGTTGTTTGGTGAATATTGCAGGACACTTGAAAATTATTTCACTTACTTGAAGTTATGTCTTTCACCTCTATTTTTAAAAAAATAAATATGTAATGAAATGTTTGCAATAAAAGTGAGAATTTTGTGAATAAGAACAATTACATCTTCAATTTATTTGCTTGAACTATAAAATTGACAGACTCATTAGTTGCAGAATAACAGAGAAAGTTGTGAATATATTCTTTAAATATCTTTGCAACTTTTTATTGCGTTGGCTGTAGTGTATTGAGGGACTTTCACCTTCATTATAAACTTTATTTCAATCATGAAAATAGATCTTATTGAAGTGATCCACCAGTAAGCACCAATAGGTGCATATTTCTGAACAACCAATGAGAGCGAGAATTCTTTTTCTCGGTAGAGGTGTACTGAGATATTCATAATACAATAAAGATGAGTATACTATAAAATATGTAGGTGAAGAACTGTTGAACTCTATTATAACCCAAAATAACCCATCTATCCATCCATCCTAACCTAAACAAATCTAGCAGATACTGCGACTATTTCAATTCATTGAAAATCTTCAGATTTTTGAATTGTGTGAGTATTCAGAACAAATAAAATATATTGGTCCTCAGTATTATTTTTTTACAAACAACGACTTCTTGAGTGCACAAAATGTTTGTATTGATCACAAAGGATGTCACTCTCAATCCTGCATTCCCCGTGCTTTCCATGTTATGAAAGATCTTGGATTCCAACAATGATTTGATAAAGAAAAAATGGAAATATTACATACATGTGTTTTTTCGTTTTGTGATGAAGAAACTGGTTTTCAATATATTCCTTGAAATTCGCTCTATTGAATGAAGATAATTAGTTGATTTTGTGAATACAGGTGTTATAAATGTTCTGTGTTTATTTTTGATATATCTACTGGTGACCAGTGGCTAGCTCTACGGAAAATCTCACTTCCTTGTGGAAATAATCTCACTCCTTAGTAAAACATTTTCCATGAAGTAATAAGAGCACAAAAATTAATGTTACACTATTATGGGCGTGTTTACCCTATGATCCTAGTTATTTCTTATGTATATTTTCCTCACTCATCCAAATGGATTAACACAACTTAACCTTTAGTAATTTTTCCCATACTTTTCTTTTACATCATTCATTATCATCAAATTTTTGGAAGCATGTCAATCATTAGAAAATCGCAGAATATTCATGAATTTTCAACCGCTTTTGCTTGAATTAAATTGATCGGAAAATAAATTTAGTCTCATAATGTATGGATATATGTATATGAGTATTATCCACTTCCCCCGTGGTGGCTGGATAATTTATTGTTCCCTTCAATTCTTTTGGACCACGAAAATTAGTTGAAAATCAAGAAATAATAAATTAAGAATACCTTATATAAATTTCAATCTTGTAATATTAAAAATTGTCTGCTGAAATCTCAAAATTATGTTCTTCATTTTATGGGTACCTACAAAACTGACCCATTTGGTGTAAGGTTTTTACTGAATCCTAATTTTAAAAGATATTCAGGCTTTATTTTTTCTAAATTTGAATAATTTATATGTAACTCGAAAATTTTGTTACTAGAATATGCCATTTCAAAACTCTTGCAGTTTTTCTCACCAGTTCTACGACTTATACCTTGATATTTTTTTCCGATCCGAAGAAATTTGTCAATCAATAGGACGATTATGATTGATCAATAATATTTTTGTTTTACCTATTGAGTTACGAAACCCTGTATCAATTTATATCTGTTGTGGAACATCAAATTTCTCACTTTCACAGATCATCATACAGACAGTATTTAACAAATAATATAGATTCATAACTATGTATATCAAGTAGATGAAAATTGTTGTCACACACTATCAACACATGAGTAAAACTTGTATAGGAGAAATAGTTATTTATTATACAAGGGAAAAAAAGTAGTAGATTTTAGTTCCAGGTTGTGTTTTCTCCCGACGCGTAGCGGAGACAAAAAACCGTGAGCTAAAACCTAATATTTTTCCCGTGTATAATACACTATTTTTTTCTGTGACAGAAGAAAGGAAGAATCAATATAGAGAAGATATTACATTATTTTGAAAGCTGAAAATTATCGACGTGAAATTTTAAGTTTGTAACAGTAGGGTCACCTGATGCGTTGTAGGCATCTTCATCATTCTTTTGAAGTAATCAAATATCTGATGTCACTTCTGTCAGTCCAATCCTGTGATTTGATTTCAAAATATTGCGAATTTAGTGGTTGTTTTGAAATATACGTGACCGCGAAGTCGAATGGAAGATAAAAGGACTTGCAGTTCTTTCTCGGAGACGGTATTTTGACTCATTTTTCGAAACTATAGCACAACAAATGCCATCAAGAGTGTATATATATATATGATATATATATATCCGGGAAAAAAGTACTCACTTTTTTCCCACGGGAAAAAAGTAATTTATGAAAAGTGACATTTTATAACCTGCCAACAGAGATGAAATGCCAAACTTTTTTCCCGTCACAGAAAAAAATACATTTCATTTCTCCCAAGCCTTCTAAAAAATAATTACATTTCGATTTTGTTGTTGAGGAATCGTAGCCTCAATGAAGTTTTCTCTCAATATATTGTTGAGTTCATTTGTTGTGAGATTCCTGAAATGGTTTGGTAGTTTATAATATAATTCTGGAACTTGATAGACAAACATTTCTAGATTTATGTAGCCTAAGTATTAATTTTTATATTGTCCCTCTGCCTCAAAAATAAAACAGTGAATTACTTTGATTTTTGAATTCTCTGAAATGAAATTCTTTCAAGCTGAAGATGAAATGTTGGGAAGTAGCTTTCCAAAATACTTCTCGATAACCTTGCTAATTTCAGAGTGCCTTGGATATCTTCGTCATTTAAAGCCTTTAAGGAAGTGAAGAGACACTTCTCGTCGATCTCTCGATTTGTCATCATTTTCGGATGCAAATCTCCAGTTTTGAAAGTTTAATAGTCGTCCCAACAACAGGAAGATTTTGCGATGCAAATTAATCGAGAAAGAAAACACTAAAAGTCGAAACAAAAACAGTATATCATAAAATTGATGATTTTAAAGATAATTCATTTCTGAAAACTGAAAATTTTCAGATTTATCAAACAATTTCATTCGGGTATAAGATGAAAATAATTTTAGTTAGATAAGATAAGATAAGATAAGATATTTATTTCCAGTGAATGAGCATTTAGTGTTATGCCACTTCACTGTTTGGGTTTGAGTAAAAAATGCGTCTGCCCTCTGGAAAGGTACAAAAAATCATCATACCATCTCTCGTAACAATTCTTTTTGTCTCCTGTTATTTTATTATGCCTTTCGAAGGCTTAACTAGAGTATCTTCAATCACGAAAAAGTGGAAAGATATTCATGACACATCAGGAAGTATCATTCGGCTTGCGCTTCAATCATCACTCATTCTTTTATTTTCTGATTTCTAACCTCTGCTTATCATTGCAGGCATCCAATGGAATGTCCTGGATCAAACGAGCTTCACGCATTACTCATCACCCTCAGCGGTCCTATCAAATACCGTCGCATCGCAATTCACCCACACCGAAACCATCAATCCCACATCTCCCAACACCGCCCTATACCCTAACACGGTCACAGAAACTTACACCGGTATCAAACGAAAAAGAAATTTCAATCCGCAAGGAGATGAGAATTTTCTGAGAGCTCTAGAAGCTGTGAGATTCGGCGGCATAGGTTTTTGCAAGGCCGCTAAAATGTACGGGGTGAACAACCGCACCTTGTGGTTGGAGTACAAGAAGCGAGGCTATCCCAACTTCCGGCTGAGTATCAAGAACAGGCATCAGGTGCAGAATGTGCAAACGCAGGCTCCGCACGAAGAAGCGCAGCATCAGCAGCAGCAGCAGCAGCAGCAAATGTCGGAAGAGCAGGCTGTGGGCTATCGAAAGTGTGACGTCAGTCATCCGATCGCTATTATAAGCAGTGCGGTGTTCGACACCAAACATGTGCCACAACGATCTAAGTATTATGATGGGACAGAGCATCAGCCAGAGACTATTAGTTTCCAGAGCATTAATCTGGAACAGATGTGATGAAGTGAATTCGAGTTTACGGAAAGATATGTTGGAGTGTGTTGGGTATTTTGCAGGCAGTATATGCCTCTTTTACCTGGAACATTGCATTCAAACACTCATCAGACTTGATCATTACAATATGAATATATTCTGAATAGGTTAAATTGGTCCTGTGACTTACGAGATGATTTCCAATGGCTTCCAGATGACTTTTTCGCTTGTTGATTTTTTTGTTCGTAACATTGTTGTTAAGTTTGGTGCCACTGAACTACATCCAGCCAAATTTCCAAATGCTGTTTCTTTCGAAATAGGAACTGGGATTCCAGGACATTGATTGAATTGGTTGATATGCTTATGGATTATCATTGTTTGAACTATTTATTACGTAACTAAATCCAAACTTGGTTTCAATTCATTAAGCTTCTACAAATGACTGATTTGACTAGCCTAGGGTGGCTCATATTTCCTTGCCATCAATGAATTTCGACAAGAATGTATTTATTTGGAACAAGTTTTGTTGTGCCCCTGCTTGAAGTTGAAAGTGAATAAATATTGTAAGTTGAGAACAAGATGTATGTACTGAAAGGCAACTCTTAATTTTCCATGTAAAGTACTAAAAGTTTAAAAGGTATTCTCGAAGGTGTTGAGGCATTCATTGCATGATATACTCAGAATCATTTCTCGAAAATTTGTTTTTGAATTCGAAATTTTCAAAACAACGAAGATAAAGAACTGATCAATAGGTATTTTTCTTCAATTTGTTACCAGTCCTTTGAAGCACATACAATCAAGCTCAGCCAGCCATAAGTCACTAATTGCGGCGAAAATGAAATATCTTGTCCACAAACAATTCCACCTGTGTTCTATTTGTTTCATCCACGTTATTCACTTCCTCATTGAGACGATGAACCAGGGGCAGATCCAGGGAGGGACATGCCCCCCCCTCCCTCGCGAACCTCATTAATATAAAAAATTTAGGTATTTTAAATACCAGAAAAAATTTGTGTGTCTTTATAGTTATAACCAACCCTGTATAGAAGGTCAAAAAAATATGTTGATTCGAAATAAGTCATTCGGGATTGTATATATGTACATACATGTTTAAACATCAAATTGTCCAATGAGGCTATTTATATCTCGAATTGTACCTATACTTAATGCCAAATTATAAATAAAGATTAGTGCTGATTTCGACTCAAAATTATCTCAAAGTTTGACTCATGATTTCAAATAATTGCCCTAGATACCTTGGAATTATAATTCTTATAATTTTGACTTCAGTTGGTATATACCTATATACAGGGTGATTCAGGTTTTAAGGTACAAACTGAAATGGGAAATAGATCTCATCATTTTGATAAAAAAAGTGTGATTAAATAATATGTGTCCGATTTCGATCAGTAGCGGAGATACAGGGGTCAAAGTTTAATTGCTTTTTTCTATTAATTGAAATATCTCCCTCACTTCTCAAGATATATCAATTCGAATTTTGGTGTAGTCAATATTTTCTAGAAGATCATCATATCAAGTATTTCAAAGGTTTTTATAATCCAAAGGGTGATACCTTTTTAGGGGTAGAGGCTTCTTTATTCCACCAAAGTATGCCTCCCACATATTTCAGTTACCAAATAGGGTGGATTCTTGAGCACCTATTTCAGTTTGTACCCCTGATCCTGAATCATCCTGTATATCAAAATTATTATAGTCGGAAATTAGCAATAACTTCTAGATGCAAATAGAAATTAGCAGTGATATCAAGATGTATGTACAAGTCGAAATTAATAAGGAATAATACTGATCACTATCATGTATCTGTACCTATGGATTTTTTTCATAAATAATAATATGTATTATGATAACAAGTGTAATAATTGCAACAAATAAATTTACTGGACAATAATATCAATCCTATTGCTGTATTTGATTCTATTAATTTAGGAACATATTTTCAACTTTCCTGTCTTGTTTGTATTTATTTATGGGTTATTTAATATTTTAATTGCCTACCAATGGATTCCTGGAAACGGCGATTGATAGTAAAAACAAACATATAAAGGGCTAAAGAAGACATAGATTAACAAAAGAAATTGTGCGAGAGGACACCACCAACATAAACTACCTACTATAAAGGTATCGTCTACCCATTATATGTCATACTGAAATCGTTCAACTATAATCTAGTCGGCACCGTGCCAAATGGAGGTCGTATGATTATATTTCAGTTTCAATTGAAAAATCTAATTTTTCGGACGGCGGAATAGCGCAGTAGTTGAGGCGCTCGACTATTAATCAGAACATCGAAAGGTTGCTAGGTTCGAATCCCCGGAAGAGCAAAGAATTTCTATGTATAAAACGAGTTATAAATTCTTTGCTCTGCCAGGAATCCAACCTAGCAACCTGTCGGCGTTCTGATTGCTAGTCGAGCGCACATCCACTGCGGTATTTATGTCTCTTGTGCTTATAAATATTAGCATGAAAGTAATCAATTTCGGCCATAAAAAAAAAGGCAATTTGTCTGACTCATAAAATAGGTATGACAGAAATTCGTTAATCAATCGGAGAATCGGATGTTTTTGTTCCTCGTTTGTATGTATCTGTTATGATGATGCTAATTATTAATGAAATATTCATATTCGAAAGTTAACCGCAAATAAATTCCGTACACACATATCATTTCAATCAAGGTGTAGTAGCTCAGTTAGAATATAAATTCGATTTGTAAAACCAAACGATAGCGGAGGACCAGGGTTCGTATCCCGTGGCGGTCGTTTTTTTTTTGAAAGCATAGGCAGACATGTACTGGTCCTGATGACGGCCAGAGTCTCCTATTGGTACTGGCCCATCAATATATCCACAGGAATATTGCCATTCTGACCAGCATATTATGGGCCAGTAATGCCAGCATGAGGCCGATCAAAATTGTTTGCTATGGGAAGTTTCGATTTTGTCGCTGGAAAATAAGTAAGGAGACATTATTTTTGCTGTCATTATGGCAAAATCACTCCAGCTTACGAGATTTGATATAGATATACTATAAATAGTCAAAATGGAAAAGGAACTCGCACGCTGCAGTTTTAGCATTTTTCAGCTTCAAGGAAGAAATAGATTAAATACTAGTTACGTGCTGAATGAAACAAGATTCATTTTGTGAATCTTGATATTAATTTAGGTTGAAAACTTGAATCTTCTTCGATCGTCTGGGGGGGAGGGGGTAGTACCGCCATTGACCCCCTCTTGTATACGAGCAGTCTATAGGTACCCTTTGACCTATACAGAAAGAACACTCGATTGAGATTTGATTTATGATGATGATATTTGAATGCAGAAAGGGCAGAATAGCACAATGGTTGAGCACTTGGCCTTGGCCAGCAATCTGCCGATCTATTAAGTACTAGGATAGAAGGCGGCCAGATATTTGATGTTTGCTAGGACATCAAGCGCGAATCGGAGTCCTGCCTCAATGGGCGAGCTGGAGATCGGCCTGTTGCAGTACCTGACTTTACTGCCTGTACGCATATCACCGACGTATCTAGACTGCCAGTAGTCATATCGCAGCAACCCGAAAACGTAGGGTCAGTTGCTCGCCTGAAAACGTTTCTGCTCAATACGCAGGGACCCCCAAGCTGTCGTTCATGACTTTGACGTGGTATCGAAATCAACCTAGCATCCATTTTGTTCATAGGCGGCGGCAAGGTCAATGGCGTCGGCTTGAGTATTTTATTTTATTTCAGTGGACGGCTTAATAAAAATATAATATCAAAATCAACTGGTGATATTAATTTTTTCGTTTTATTTTCGCTATCCTTGGAAATATGAAGTGGTTTGTTCTTTGGTGTCAGAATACCATCATGATTAATAATACTAAAGGTGTTTCTTTCCATTGATGTGTTTTTGGGTAAAGAATAATTTATTATTTTAATTTGCTTTCATCAGTTGAGCAAGTATTTAAATCGAATGGAATCATTCATGTTTTGGTACTATACCTGCTCGTCTATTTTTTATTAAAAGTTTCCTCATTCAATAAGGACTCTAGAAAATCATGGAAACCATCCATATTTCTCAAAGTGGTCCAATTGATTTTTATAAAAAAATAATAATAACGGTCTCAAAGTCTGTCGACCACGAAAAAATATTTAATAATAGTAGTGTGTAACTAGTTTCGGCCACAGGCCATCATCAGAGACAAAATTGATGTATTCAAAGTACCTACCTAAAAGATATAATGAATGACTCCTTAACCATGTTCATTATATCTTTTAGGTACTTTGTGTCTGATGATGGCCTGTGGCCGAAACTAGTTACACACTAGTATTATTAAATATTTTTTCGTGGTCGACAGACTTTGAGAATTTTATTGTTTCTTCTTATAAAGGACTCTAGAATTCATAAGGAGTAGAGAAATGAATAGTTTGAGGCTATTAAGAGACCATTGGACCTTAGCCACTGAGGAAGAATATGTTCAGAGTATTTTACACTGAACAGCTTCCTGATGCTTCCAGGCAAGTCTAGGATATTGAAACCATATGTGAATTAGCCGTTTTTTGAAATAAAGTTCTCAAATCTGAGTATTTGGAAGCTATGAGACCTGAATACGGCATATTTCATTCGTTTCTCAGTGCTCGGAGATAACATATACAGTCTGTCCAAGATAAGGTTCACAGCATGGGGATCTCGAAAACGGTAAGAGCTACGAAGTCGGTTAAATGGGGAAAAAGTTGCGCATTCGGAGGCTCATGTCAAGAGCCTTCGAAAATTTTGAAAATTATTTTTAGTTTTTGAGTTATATCGAAAAAAGTGAATTTTTGGAATTTCTATTTTATTTTTTTTCTCCGTTATTATTAGATATACAGAAAAACTAAAAATACTTTTTCATAGCAACTTTTGATGACGTTTAACGTGGTGGTTTCGTATTCGTGGAACCATCATCAACTTTTGTTTTTCAAATACGGTCCTGATAATTTTTTCACAGATTCTGAAAGGTTTTTTATGTGTGTTTCGACCTATTTTCAGCCATCATCAATGTTTTATCGAAATTCCAAAGAAAAAATGTCATCAGATCCACTTATTTTGAAGGAAAATTAGTAAGCACACTAATACCCTCATCAACTGGTTTCAATCAATAACCCATTTCATTTTGCGGGAACAAAAATTCCATCCATACAAATTCAGAATATGTCAAGCGCTAAAACCAGGCGATGACGAAAGGCGCAGGACATTCTGTGAGTGGTATACCAGGAAATTTCAAAATTTTGCAGATTTCCCTCGAACAATAATCTGGACTGATGAAAGCATGGTCACTAATCATGGTATCTTCGATAGAAAAAATACACATTATTGTTCACGAGAAAATGAACATTTATACATTACAGCGAGACACCAACACCGTTTCGGCTTTGATATGTGGGTTGCAATATTTGGTATACGAATTATTGGTCCTTTTATTCACCATGAAACACAGACTTCCGAACGTTATAGAAATTTGCTTGAGAATCATCTTGAGGAAGCTCTAGATGATTCACCGATTGCGGAAGTTCAGAACTGTTGGTTTCAACAAGATCCGGTACATAATTCCAGAGAAGTCCGTGCATTTTTATCCAGAGAAATGGATTGGTACTCATTCTACAGTCCCTTGGCCGGCGCGGTAGCCTGATTTGACACAGCTGGATTTTTTCTTAGGAGATATATCAAAAACTTTGTATACGCAAAGGGACAGTGTCATCGGAGCATTCAATAAATTAACCCCAGAAATGCTTAGTAATGTCTTATAAGCAACTGTGAAAAGAGGATATCTTTGTTTAGAAAATAATAGTTATCATTTTGAACATTTGTTATGAATGTCTCTGTAAGTATTGTCAAAGTAAAGTTGTTAAAGTAATTCGTGTAAGAATTCATCAACAATTTTAAACGCTGCATTGATCGAATGATTGTGTGACATATTTTTCATTCACTTTTCAGTATTGAATAACTAATCCATCAAGTTTGACACTAAATGATCAGAAATAAGTGGAACTGATGGCTTTTTTCCTTTGGAAGTTCGAAAAAACATTGAAGATGGATGAAAATAGGTCGAACCACATTCGAATCACCTTGTATAGTACATGGTTGAATTTAGAATAAAAAAACCTTTCAGAATCTGTGAAAAAATTATCAGGACCGTATTTAAAAAACAAAAGTTGATGGTTCCACGAATTCGAAACGTCGCATAAAAAATCGGTATCACCACATTAAACGTCATCAAAAGTTGCTATGAAAAAGTATTTTCAGTTTTCCTGTATCTCTAATAATAACGGAGAAAAAAATGAAATAGAAATTCCAAAAATTAACTTTTTTCGATATAACTCAAAAACTAAAAATAATTTTCAAAATTTTCGAAGGCTCTTGATATGAGCCTCCAAATGCGCAACTTTTTCCCCATTTAAGCGACTTCGTATCTCCTACCCTTTCCGAAATCCCCATGCTGTTCAACCTTATCTTGGACAGACTGTATATTTCTCAATCCCACCTCCTTTGTCATGTTTAATTACCCTTTCACGACAAATTTCAAATTGTCTCCTCTTCGAAGAAAGTAAATAAAAACAAACTCATGGATTTTCAGTTTTTTCCAAAATAAATGATCGGTGAATGAATGAAAAACTACGAAAATTATGAATGAAAAAAAAGGAAATAGTATCAGAGAAATAGAAATGCACATCAGGAGAAGGCATCTCTGCTCTTCATAAGTATAAAGGAATCTTCCACATTGTATAAAGAGGATTCGCAGTAGGAAGTATTTGAACTTTGATATTGAACGTGTTCAAGTCACGAAAATCGGGGGGCGAGAAATTGAAAACCATTTTGAACGTGTGAGGGGCAGTATCAGATTGTTATTTTTCCTAGAATTGTGTACATCTGAGTGTAGGATCCTTATTAGTATTTAAGTTGCCCTTCACTCCTACTAATTTCTCAAAACACGTTTGGAACTTCAAGGAAGGATTCGTGAGCAATTGAATTTGATAAATGAAGGTTTACTCAGACGCGTTATATATGGTTAATTCCAGAAACAGATTGCATCAATGTATAGAAGTATACGGTCGTGGTCATCGTAGGGACGTTATCTTTACAAACTATAGAGTGTTATAAGATATTTCCTGAATTGTGTTCCCAGTTATAATAGTAATAAGTCCAAATATATTCTTTGTTTTCTTAACAGTGGCTTGTTTGAAACCGTTCAAGCCTGTTGCCGAACAAATAGAGAATAGAGTGTTATTAACTGCAGTTCCATAACGTGGTTAGTGGTTTAGTGGAGACTTCTTTTTCACATTCGATATACTTCTTATAGCATGTTCTTGTGGTTATACTGCATATTTTGTGAATGTTATACTGGTATATGGATGATCTACATGAGCCACACATCAATGTTCATACCTAAAATATTGTAAGATCAACACATTGGACATTTCAAAGTAAACCCAGCTTCGCAATATCTTCCTTTTAGCGATCAGTGAAAAATGTCTGTGTATTTTCAGTGCCCCACTTGTCGCCTTCCAATTCTCCGCCGCCCCAGCAGGAGCACATGGGCCCCAAGCGGGGCAGGTTCCTCATGCGACAGTCGCGCATCAAGCGCGAGTCGGAGCCCTGCCCCGAGGGCGACCTGGAGATGGGCCTGTCGCAGTACCTGACCTTGCCGCCCGTGCGGATCGAACGGCAGTGCTCGGAGCCGATCCGCTCTGTGTCCCCGTCGCCGGACAACCTGTTGCACGTGCCGGATCATACGCTGGTGAAGCAGCATTCGCATCCTATTTTGCCGACCAAGAGCAATGAGGTGAGTTGCCGAGATGATTATAAAGGGTCTCTATAAAGGTGGATATATATATGGTGAAATAGCTCCCTATCTTACAAAACCATAGAAATTTTTGTAGACCTCTGGCCTACTTGATTATGTCGAATTCTATCACCGTAGTAAGGCCGCGCAAAACTAACGCTAGATGGCGCTGTTCCCGAAGTGATCTTGCTACACAATGGTTGTTTTGTTGTTTACATTTACGTATATTAATTCGTAATTTGAAAACATTGAGAAAAAGTGATTGATTCAATGAAAAAGACGTGAAATTTTCATCATATCTGTGAAGTATATGTGGCACGATGTTCCCTGCGCCATCTACAGTCAATCCGGTGCGGCCTTGCTACGGTGTTTCGCGGTCTACACGTTTTGGAAAGAAACAATTGACAAGTGGTTACACCAGTCTATTTTCATCATGGTCTCTATGGGCATGTTCGTTTCTGTTTGCTCAACCTGCAAAACTTGATTTTTTTCTTTGACATTCTCTGTTTGTATTATGCCATGAACAGAGACAACTATGGTGAACGAAATCAACTTTATTGTTCATTTCTGCAAAATCGAACTTTTCAAATGAAACTTAATGATCAACGATCTGGCAATTCTGGCATTAAGCACATTGAAGCTGGTGCTCCTCAGGGTGCAGTTTTATCGCCGCTGTTGTACTAGCGATTTGCCGAGACCATGATAAGAATTTGAAAACAAAATCTTCTAAAACAAAATCTTCTAGAGTAGAGAATTTGCATTCTCCTTTATATAGATATATGTATATTCACATAATATCATTCTGAATATTAAAAAAAAACAACTACTTTCTTGGCTACTTGCCACGTCGAACATTGAATTATGTCTGATGTACAGTGTGTCCAGTTTTCGATGCTTTTGCCGGATATCTCAGTTATCTTTGGAGATAGAACCTTGCGGTTTTCGCGGTCCTGTGCCACTTTTTTGTGAAACTCAAGATGGCCTAATCAGATTTTGCAAGACTGTTTCCGTTTATGAGATACAGGGTGATTTTGAAAATTTATACTTTTTGGACCCCCTCTATATCCACGAAGTTTCTCAACAAAAATGTCAAATCAAAATCTTATCGCATAGAGAATTTCACGCATAATCCAGTGGCGCACCTAATTTTTTTTTTCGGGGTATGGTTTTGGAGATACGACTCAAACTTATGATTTTTTAAATGAAACACCCTGTATTTCATAAGCTCATTGAATTCCTTATTTTTTTGTCTTCAAAATGATATATAAAGAATGAATATAAAATTTTCAAAATTGCTCAAAATCACTAAAATATTGAATTTTGATAGTTGGTTATGGATTTTTCTTATAAAAAACGTTCCAATTGAAGAAATATTTCTTCAAATTTTTCCATGGAGAGGTCAAAACCAATATCAACACTTATTAATTAACAAAACACTAAACTTGGGTACCTGATAGCAACAAATAAATAGTAATAAAAAGTTCATAATGTAGAATAAGCACCCGATTAAATATTTACTAAAATAATTGAATTCCGGAATTATTCAGTAACTCATTCATTGACATGTTCAAATTGATATCCATTTTCCCTAACATACAATTGACAAACTTTCTTAATACTTCTTAATACAGTGAGTGGCCCAACATACTTGAAGAACTTTGTGCAACAACAGAGGCAGTTTTCCAGGAATTACAAAGACATCTTTCAATGATTAATATGTATTGAGAAAGTTTGTGATGGAAAATGGACATCAATTTGAACAATTCAATGAATAAATCACTGAATAATTTCGAAATTCAATAGTTTTAGTAAATATTCAATCAGGTGCTTATTCTACATTATAAACTTTTTATTACTATATATTTGTGGATATCAGGTATCTAAGTCTTGTGTATTGCAAGTTAATTAGTGTTGAAATTGTTATTTCCCCCTTCATGGAACAATCAAAGGAAATATTCTTTCAATTGTAAATTTCTTTATATGAAAATCCCTCGAAAAACCCATAGCCCACTATTAAAATTCAATGTTTTAGTGATTTTTGAATATTTTTGAAAATGTTATATTCATACAAGGGAAAAAAGTAAGGAATTTAATAAGCTCATGAAATACAGGGTGTTCAATTTAAAAAATCATAGGTTTGAGTCGTATCTTCAAAACCACACCCCGAAAAAAAAATTTTTGTGCGCCACTGGATTCTGCATAAAATTCTCTATGGGTTAAGATTTTAATTTGACATTTTCGCTGATGAACTTCGTAGATATAGAGGGGGTCCAAAAAGTATAAATTTTCAAAATCGCCCTGTATCTCATAAACGGAAACAGTCCTGCTAAATCTGATTAGGCCATCTTGAGTTTCACAAAAAAGTGGCACAGGACCGCGAAAACCGCAAGGTTCTATCTCCAAAGATAACTGAGATATCATGCAAAAGCATCGAAAACTGGACACACTGTACATCCAAAAAGAGTGCATGAAAAATGAAAATCCTCTGGAATTGAGAATTGACATTATCTCTCAAATCGGATAAAATAATATGATGTATTACCTATGATATAAAAATATAACTTACCAACATGATCAGTATCGAAATGAAAATTGAAATGTATAGGCTCTGATCTTGATGAGCTTGAAACTTCCGAAAAAAATCATTCGTATCAGTGATATGGGAATTATATCTCTCACAAACAGGTTATATGACTCCACTCGAATCAACTCATTTCGGATATCAAATCCTCATCAGTAACCTGAAGTCCAGATATTCTTTCAGCCATTTTTCATGTTATATACACAATTTTCATCTCCCTATAATATAACTAAAAATATAACGAACTGACATCAAGGGCGGATCTAGTATAGTATACAGGGTGTAATTTGATTGATGGCTGAAAATAAAGGATATGTTTCCTCAGCCTATTTTAAGAAGAAAAGTTCATATTAGCTATAGGGTGTTGTAATTTTAAGAAAAAAAAATTGTTTTCTTAATATAACTTCAATACGGTTCTAGATATTTTCTTGATATTCGACATGCAGATACTAATCAACAAATAGTCATTTTTTGATGCAGGAGATTTCTTAATATTTCTACCAGTGGCGTCTGTTTGGGATGTATCCTGGAGATTTTGAAAAATAATTGTACGCCTTTGATTTTTTCGAGAAGAAAACTGTTTTTTTGAAATTCTCATTTATTTTGCAACAATTTAACCTCCTGAATTTTTTCCGCCCGACAAACCATTTTGGCGTAAAAAAATAAAAACTTTCTTCATTTGTGACATAATGAAATTATTCTGACATTTGATCGAATACGTTGCGTCTCATTTCCACAAGTATCCATAAACGTGACAGTTTTTCACATTGGGAAAGTTTCTTCAATCTAAAAAGAGAAATAAAATTTTAACACCCTATAGTTTGAAAGTGAAGTAAGAACTTTTCTTGTTAAAATGAGCTGAGGAACCATATCCTATATTGTCAGCCATCAATTAAATTGCACCCTGTACATATATCATCAGATATTCAGAAAAAAAAAACAAAAAAAAATATTTGACAATCCTTCATGATATTTTTTTTTTTACAGAGCACTACAAGATCTAGTCATTGTCCCGTCGTTCGAGCAGGTCCGGCATTGGGCTGCAATTATTGTTGGAACACGGTGGACACTCACGGCCGGATATTACGAAGGAAGACCAAATACCATTGTCCAGAATGCCAGACGAATCTCTGCATAGTGCCATGTTTCCAGGAGTACCACAAATGCCAAGTGGAGAAGCCCACGAATCCTGACTCTCTACTACCCCCGCCCATTGCGAAATTGTTGCCCAAAAGCAGTAGTTGAATTGATGTGATGCTGTGTAAATAGATAATTTATTGATCATCATCAGTGTCGTATTTTATTTCGATAATGGGGAAGTGGTAGAGAATCATGGTCACATAGGGTGAGATTTTTTTTATGTTCTGGTTCCCACGAAAAGGGATATCAGAGAACATCGTGAGAACCAAGGAAAATAAGGTAGGAATTGATGTTCTTCTTGAATTTCTGGAGGTTATATGCCTCGGGGAACACCTTCCTTGGCAACGTGTTCCAGAGCCTCGCTTTTCGTTGGATGAACGAGTCTTTGGAAATAGATGTTCTGCAGGTCTCTAAAGTGACCACGATAGGGGTGCGAAGCCTCAACTCGACGGGTTAATCTCGCAGGGACTGCCAAGGGAGGAACATGAATCATGAGTAGCTGACTGGAAGTGAAATAGCTCCTGGCTCGAAACAGAAAACCAAGTTTTTGGGATGCACTTTTAGCATTTGATCTCACGTGATTTTCCCAAGAAAGATTAATGCTGATAATAATACCAAGCATCGAAATGAATGTCTTCAAAGGTATGGTGTCTCCTGACAAGCTTATGCAGCAGTGAGATCGGATTTTCTAGAGAAAAGGCATGCTTGTGTTTTGTTTGCATTGAAATCTACCAAGTTATTGGATCCCCATTCGAGAATAATTGTTGCCAAGTCCAAATTTATGTTGTCAACATTTCTTCCTCGTTCGTTTCTGATTCGCCTGGCTGGTATTGGAGCCCTGGAAGAGAAGCCGGTATGGAGGGTACTATATCATCCACTGGACATGAATTTGCTTCACACACACCTCTATACTTTCATATTGCTATCGCGATTTGGATTTGTTTTTCATAATATACTCATCATAATTATCTACTTTGCGAGTAAACTAAAATTATCAAGGCTACTACGATCACAAGAACTACAGCAAAATTAATGTAAACGGATTAGACATGTTTTTACAAACACTTTATTAATGGCTATACCTATCACAAATACTCCTATATTGATTTTCAAAACAATATCTCATAAGGGGTGTTTCTTATCAACGTTACAATTTTTGAATTGTTTCATTTTTCAAGTCACCGTGTATAATAATTCTCAGAATTTGAATGATCCAATATGGCGGACTTCTGGATTTCCTGAAATTGCCAGCGACTTTGTATTTTCAAATGGATCACCCTGTATATTTTTACAAATTCAAGTTCAACAGGTCAAAATAAGAGCAAACTGTCAAATTTGATTTTTTGAAAAAATTTGAATTGAAATCGTTTTTTATTTTACCTCGTGGATAAATGATATGTGTGTTATATGTATTAGATCAGTTGAATCATTCTGTATTTATTACGTGAAGATGTTATTGCGATTGAATCATACTATATTGTATTGAACAAATATCGCTCAAATCTCACATTCAATGCTGGTGCTGAATGTTTTTTCAAAACTGCTAACAAATTGTCTGCTGTTTGTTCTGATTCTTTGACATTTTCTATTTTATTTAATATCTTCCATGATTCCTCCCCGCGTGGGTTCGTACCCCACACCTGACACCATGTTTTATTTAATACTTTTTGTAATAAAAATGATATCTATCTGTCTGACTTTAGAAGCAACATTTATTCACTGACATGCTCAGTCATCATGACAAATATAGTATGATTCAATTGCAACATCTTCACGTTATAAATACAGAATGATTCAACTGATCTAATACATATAACATCCCCTATTATAATTTTGAACTCTTATAGGAATTTTTATGATTCTCTTATTTTTTCTAACAGCTAACGGTGCGACTTGTATCTGCCCATTTTCATCAATTTCTATACCATCTAATAATCTTCTAGCTGGTTAGCTGTTACAAGAAATGAGAGAATCATAAAAATTGCTGAATGATTTCAGAGTTAAAAAAAGGGATGTTATAAGTATTAGATCAGTTGAATCATTCTGTATTTTTGTAACGTGAAGATATTGCGATTGAATCATACTATATTGTATTCTCATGGCATGGTGACTGAGCATGTCAGTGAATAAACGTTTTTATTAGAAACAGTATTGAATAATAGTTATTTATTATACAAGGGAAAAAAGTAGTAGATTTTAGCTCCAGGTTGTGTTGTCTCCCGACGCGTAGCGGAGGGAGACAACAAACCGTGAGCTAAAATCTAATATTTTTCCCGTGTATAATACACTATTTTTTTCTGTGACAGAAGAAAGGACGAATCAATATTGAGAAGATTTTACATTATTTTGATATCTGAAAATTATCGACGTGCAATTTCAAGTTTTTAACAGTAGGGACACCGCGTTGTAGGCATCTTTATCATTCATTTGAAGTTATCAAATATCTGATGTCACTTCTGTCAGTCTAATTTTGTGATTTTATTTCAAGAAATTGCGAATTCAGTGGTTATTTAGCAATACACGTAACCGCGAAGTCGAATGGAAGATAAAAGGACTTGCAGTTCTTTCTCGGAGACGGTATTATTGACTCATTTTTCGGAACTATAGCACAACAAAAGCCATCAACAGTGTATACAATATATGTGATATATATCCGGGAAAGAAGTACTCACTTTTTTCCCACGGGAAAAAAGTAATTTATGAAAAGTGACATTTTATAACCTGCCAACAGGGATGAAATGCCAAACTTTTTTCCCGTCACAGAAAAAAACAATGTGTTCTTCAAGGCTATTCACAATGAGTCGCACATAACAGATAAAGATATTTTTTCTGATAAACTATTTTTTGTGTCACTTATCGATGAATCAATTCGCAGTCACATCACATTTTGATCAAAAATTCATTTTATTTCAAATTGAACCCCTATGGGCCACCTACATGTGTCTCTAGAACATACATTAAGGAAAAAAAAATTACATATCATTTTGTATGTATGTATATATCATGTATGTATACATTCAAAAATCTACAACTACTACAACTAGTCCATGAATTTCCTTGGGAATGATGAAGTTTTTTCGAAAAAATTAAATTTGACATGAACATTGCACTTGTTTTGACCTGTTGAACTTGATCACGTAAAGAAATACATATAGGGTGTTCCATTAAAAAAACAAAGTTACTGGCATTTTCAGAAAAACCGGAAGTCTGTCATATTGAATTGCGATGTGATGAAATCCGTGAAACTAAGTATACCAAATTCCAGAAAAATCCATTTACGAATGCAGAAGTTATAATTGTGGCCCGATACCCTCTATCACCCCGTATACCGACTAATCTATCGAGAAGAAATCTATGTCAGGCCAGAAATGAAACCAATTTGAGATGGTCGACGCAATTCACGCAATACAGCAAAAGTTGATGATGTTGAGATTATATTTTTCAATAAACAAAAGAAGTGTAAGCTTATCGAATTACTAGTGCAGCTCATTCACAAAAAAGTGAAAAATATTTCTTGCATTATTTATTTTCAAAATTAAAAATACAAACGAGTGGGAGCGCGCATTGCATTCTGGTGGGAGAACTGGCGTCGAGACGCCTCATTTCTATGCCAAGTGTCTCTGTAGTGAGTTAGTGTTATTCATAACTTTCATTTTCATACGAAAATTTCAAAAGTAAGTACACTATATCAGCAAAGAGAAAAAACATATTATGTATTAATTCGAAATTTAAAAACTCCATTTTATCATCAGATCAGAAGTTTTTGCTTGACCATTATCTGCCTATCATTTTGAGAAGTTGATAGCATGAAATATTCAGTCCATGTGTAATTATCTATAAATATATCTGGCACAACATTCACATGGAACAGCTAACACTACGCTAATGTCTTAATCTTTGTATTGATTGTAAATTATTCCTTGGTGAAAAAAGTGAGTTGTGAGTTGAAAATCGAGAGAAATTTTTCATGCGCCTCTAAATCAAAAATATGTTCATGCCAATAATTTTTTTGATATGATATGAATATTCAATTATTATTACTATGCATGTGAAGCGAATATTCCCTCCAGAGTTAGAAATAGATATTTCGTAAATGAATGTGAACTTGCGAAACTTGATGTTTAATATATGATTCGAAAACTTGGCCAATTGACAAAAATGCTAAAATTATGTTTGATAATACCAATAATATACAATATAATAGAGTAATAATTGGAATCTAATATTCAATCAAATCTAAGAATTGGTATACCTATTTTTTCTCACCAAATTCCACACCACAAATAAAGATTACGCCATTTAGCGGAAACGAGGTATCGTAACAGTGACTCAGATGTTCATTTTGGTAACAATTAATCAGTTACTCATTTTGAGTTTATTGAAACATATCGGCACTTGGTATTATTTACGATTATTTATAGTATAAAAAAAAACGTATTCAATTTTGACTTCTATTGTTTCTGAAATTATTTCTCTTTGGGAAGAATATCATCGTTCGTCTTCAATGGTTTCAATGAATATTGGCTCAAAGTCTGTCAATTGCCGATGCCGAGTCGATTCTGAGATTCATAATCTTCTAGAGATCAATCGGTGTCAAAAAATATATATACCTACCACCCAACCTACATTTGTTGTGGTAGGAATAATAATACCTATATGTAGATAGACAATTATGAGATATATATTGAACAGAATCTTAGATTTTTTCTTTTGGGTGTATGATAAATTGACATTGAATTATTATATATTGACAGTTCAAATGACCCTTCTTAGTTGGTACACTGTTATTGAAGAGATGCCAAGGACAATTTTAGTTTGAAATCTCGAAATTTTTTAATGGAGGTTCAATGAACAATTACTAATAAAAATTATATTCTCGTGGACGATTTCTGAAAAAAAAAAAAAAAAAATTTTTCTTTCGGTTGCATAAAAATTATAAAATTTTTTTAGGTTCATTTTCCCTTCTTTTTATCTCATTCATTTGAGTATTCAGATAGATTCTACCTGATATCATTGAGAACTAAATAGTTAATCTTTGAATACTGTTTCTATAGGTTTATCGACGAGGTGGGTCATTCATTTTACTTGATTATTTGGGAGTTTCTGTCTTCCTTTCTATAAAATGAAAATATTAGTATTATTTCAAAATATTATTATGTGTAGCAGGACAAATCAGATGATTTGCCCCAAAATGTCACTGCGTTTAAAAACATTTTTCCCTCAGGGAGCCCAAAGGAAAAATACAATAGCTTGTCAGTGAAAAAATATCGAATTTTTACTTATCTTCGGACGTTTCGGGAACGAATATGCTCCTGTTATCAACATGAAAATGCAAAAATATTCTTCTTTCAAAGTTGTGTTCTTATAGTTTGACAATCCTCAGTGACATACTGATGTTGGCATATGAATGAGTGATGTTAGTACACAAATGAGTTACAGTTACTAGTCACAACAATGCATAATCAATATTATTAGATGTTTATCAGAGGTCAATGGTGTATTATCACACCATGTTTGAGGAAACTTTTTTACGTCATCTCGCATCACATCGTAGTTTTATCACAAAAAAAACATCGTTTTTTCATCACATATAACATATCGCAATTACATTGCAAAAATTATATCGCTGTTATATCGCAGAAAACTTATCGCATCGACGTCACATGAATGAAACTTGAGTGGGACAAAATAACATCCCTCTAACATCGCAGCGACGAATATACGACATAGAATGCGGTCACAGGTCACAATTTTCATATCACTGCGATTTCTCTGTAATGTAACTGTGTCTGCTGGAATAATACCAATGCAGGCTATTTCACACTGAATCGAAATGACCAGCTGTCATATTAATTTTGTCAAAAACTGAGTTTTGCTTCTTATCAAGTTTTGAGTTGGAGAAGAGACCATAAGAAAACAGTATAACATTCCATTTGTATCTAACGAGATACCGACAATTTTGAACTGCAGCGACATATAATTTAGTTTTTTTTGGTAATTCACCTTTTAATTTTATTTTCATCATTTTTTCAATGAAAAAAATTTGAAAAATTGAGTTTTTTTCATGCCCTGGGGAAGGGGGGAGGTAATTACCCTCTCTACCCCCGCTGTAAGATCGCCCTTGGTTAATGATGACATCAGGTTCAAGGGCGATATGTGGCAAATCTGAGATATGTCAGGCCGATCTATATTATGCTATCCACCTCTGTGATAAAAAAATGGAACATCTGAAATGCAGCAGTGATAATGCTGCTGCACATTTTGGCAACTGATGGACCCACCCTCATATATGCTCAATGTACAGGGTGATTCACCATAAATGTCCCCCCCCCCTCTAGTTCAGTTATTTTTAAACCGACTTCTAAATTTGGAATATCATCTTGAATGATTTTCGATAACGTTTTTTTCCGCTGCACCAGAAAATACAGGGTGCTCGGAACAAAAGATCTACAGGGTACTATTTGATTTTTTTATATGGAACACCCGATTTTTCATTGTATTTTTAGATTCTTGCTGAAAAGCTGATTTCATCAATGCATCACACTTGGGGTCTAGCGGGAATGATTACAGAGATATAGGGTGTTCAAAATCGAGATTTTTCAACTTTAGGATTTTTTTGAGACGAAACTATTCATCATCGGTCAAAACGGCTTTCATGTCCATATCTTAACTTTTGATTTACTATCTTCTGACATTTAATAATTGGAACTATTACGGGGTATCAAAATTCTGAATCTTGAACCACCCTGTAAATGTTCCAATCAAATGTCAGTAGACAGTAAATCAAAAGTTAAGATGGAAACATAGGAGCCGTTTCGACCAATAATGAATAGTTTCGAGATAAAAAAATGCTAAACTAGAAAAATCTCGATTTTGAACACCCTATATCTCTGTAATAATTCCCGCAAGACCCCAAGTGTGATATGCATTGATGAAATCAGCTCTTCAGCAAGAATCTAAAAATACATTTTGACAAAATGAAGTAGTACTCTGTAGATCATTTGATCCGAGCATCCTGTATTTTCTGATGCAACGGGAAAATCATTTTAAATAATCTTTCAAATTTTTTAATCGGTTCAAAAATAAGTGAGCTAGAGGGGGGACATTTATGGTGAATCACCCTGTACAGGGTGGGCCAAATTTGACACTTTTAAAGGGAAATTCCGATTCTTGAACCAGATGGAAGAAAACTGCATGATGTTGGTGCCTGAGGGTCGATTCTCATGAAAAACTCAATGGGGAAATCCGCTTATTGATATCTGTCTTCGTTTCGGAGTTAAGTACAAGGTGTTTTTCGAAAATGGACATTTTTTTAAAGCGGCTTCAGATATTTTTTGCAAAAATTATCTGTTCTCATGAGAATAACTGCAAAGCAAGTTTGTGATAAAAATTGTTCTCGAGGTACTGAAATCGGCCTTCCTATATTTGGTTCAAGAATATAACTTGTTCTTCTTGAAGGACCTATAGAGGTATATACGGTATAAGGTGACTGATTTCAGCGCCTGAGGATCAATTTTCATGACAAACACAATGCTTTGGGAATGTTTCCAGGAAAACGAAGAATTTTTGCAAAAAAAAGAGTTTCAGCTACTTTTCAAAAATTCGATCACATTCTCGAAAAACACCTTGTAACTCTGAAATAAAGATAGATATCGATATGCAGTTTTGTCCTTTGAGTTGAGTGGATTGATCAACAGGCACGGATATCAGTTTTTTTTCTATCTTGTACGGGAATAACACTTAAAAGTGTCCAATTTGGCTCACCCTGTACATACCTAGATACATGCCTGATGCATAAGGTGGGGTGTGTGAGGTGATATAATTTCGGAACACCCCTGTATATTTACGCATATTTTGTCTTTATAATGTAATTTTCAGCCAATTCTGTTTTTGAGCTAAAAATAGTTCTTGTACGTTCAGGATAGTGGCTTTGCTACTATCTTTAACTTTTAGATTTTGGGGAAATCTATTATTTCTTAACCTACATATACATATACCTACCGAGCACCGCGCACCTTAGACGAAGGTCACCCAGAGGCACAAAATAGATTTTGTCTACTCGGACCTGGTGAATTGTGAAAGTGAATAAGATGCCAATTAGGCGTGGAACATTTTAATTCCAGACTCAATTCAGAATATTATTATTGATATATATCTATACCTATAGGAATTGAGAGAAACCCACACCTAACGATCGATTCTGAAAGCCCTTTCCCAATCAGCACTAGGAGTATTTAGGGCGTAAGTTCAGGTACTAATCACGTCTTCACGCCCCAAGACGTATTAAGTACGTCTCAAATTCATACATTCGAGTAGGTACGTCTTTGAGACGTACGAGAATGTACGTGTGAAAGACGTATATACATGCCATATCTACATCATACCTTCAATTGAAGGTATTAATTAGCTCGACAAAAATCATGGAGGTATAGATTTTGTCTACACAAGCGCCAACCTTTTTTCTGTGGAAGTTGAGAATCGCAGTATGCATACCATTTTAACTTCGAATAACCCAACAAAAAGGAATGTTATGATCAATCTGCGTTACATCTGAAACCACTACTTCACCTGATTCATACAGGTGGCGTTGTTCGAACTTCGCCGCTGAACGTCGGTCAGAAGGTGGTCAGAAGCTTATGAATATTGAGGGAAATTTTAAGTTAAGTACGGGCCACTACAAAAAATACGTATTAACACAAATATTTATATTTATAAATAGTATGAATTACTACAAATGATATGGCTGTAATTGACTAAATTGATTTGTGTTGTGGAAAGACTACTTGCATTGAAAGGACAAAACATGAGAGTATAACTGCGAAATAAATTGATCTTCGCCTTGAAGCCGCGTTTTCAAGACATTCAAGGAGGAGGAGAATACCTATTCTGCGTAGTAAACCTGAACAAGAAAGTAGTTGAGTCAATGTCGGCTAAATGAGAAAGGAATCTAGTCAGCTCTGGCCGGCCAGACATTGGTTGAGTAGGTAGGTACTTGAAGATACATATCTTACTAGAAATTACAAAAAATTGAATAAAACTGATGCGATGACATGAAAACTACTGGAAAACATTCATCCCGGCTTAGATTGAAGGTTAGAGATGTTTTTCCGTAGTTTTTGATTTGAATAGATTCTCACGTACTTTCGTAGTTCTTCGAACAATTTTTCAAATTAGTTGGCGGGCCGCGGTTTGAACATCCCTGCTCTTTCAAACGAGAGGAGTGAAAGATTCTATCGGCGTGTGGAAGGACACGAAAAGAATTTAAAATTGAGAGTCAGACAACATACAGTCATTATGCTTATCGTTCAGGTAAAAATGATTTCTCAAGAACCTCCATGTTTTTAAATGCACCAGCTATAGTATTCTGGGTATAGAATAACAATTTTGTTCTAAAAATTTGTTCTAAAATTTGTTCTATCCGTCATTCGGTTGCCCCCTTACGAGCAACCCTCAAAAGTCTTCGAAAGTCTTGTGCGAGCAAGGAATGACGGGGGCCTTACCTTTTAACGTGTGATCCCAAACACTTTCTTGGGCCATCAGAAAAATTTCTGCAGTCGACGGGGATCGAACCCACGACCGGCAAGCGAATGCGAATTAGAATATAGACACTCTGTCCGCACGGCTAGCTGGCCACAATAAAAAAAAATACTGAAAATTGATTGTGATATTATTGACATGTTTATAAACATATTTTACATTCATCAATCTTTTAGAGCAAAAATGAGTTCAAAAAGGACCGTTCTCAGCAGACCTCGCACGAAGCTTTATGATGCAAATTACAACATTGGTGAAAGTTATTACAAAGATGCACTCAACAGACTGGACAGAAAATATTCAGGACGACCGTTGACTCCTCCACGTCAAATTTCTCCAATTGGTGAGTTCTCATAAACTCAAATCATCTAAATTTTCAATACCTATACAGGGTATGTCACGATGAGCGTACACTATCTTTATATCGAGAATACTCAAGAAATTGATTCTCAATCGAAATCCTTGCTGGAAAATGTGTTTTCATTTGAAAAAATCGCCTTCCCGTATAACAGCTCCACTTTCGGCTTAGATCTGAAGTCGTTATATGGACCTTTTAATGCCCCCCTTGGTACCTGACAATATTCGTCTGAAACTTTTTTCGAAATAATCGATTCCAACCGAGATATAATTTGATCTCAAGATAAATGCCCCACCCGGCATAGTATATCCAAAATCAATGATTGCTAACATTATTCATTGTCCACCAAACCGTGCCACCGAAACATGAGGTCAGGGTTGGTAAAATTGATAGATATACTTCTTATTTTCGTGTCATTTGGCCTTTGATATAATATATTTTTCTCCGTCAATGTAAGAATTGGTCGTAAAGTTCCACATTGAGAGTAAAAAAACGTAAGACGGCTCACGTCTTTCGATAACTTGAGGTTTTCTATATTTGTTCAAATATTCTACAGAATTTTTTTAAAATATTTTCGGTCATAATTGCACGAGTGCATAAAAATTACCGATAATTTTGCAAGAGAGCGTGTTTATTTTCATATTTTGGCGAAAGAGCCCGAGCTCGAAGGAGGCGGACTCTTTTACAAAATATGAAAAAAAAAACGAATGCAATTTGCACAAGATAACACTATTTCAAGAAGTAAGGAATTTCTGTCTGTTGGATTTTGTATATGTTAGTTCAGTTTCAATTATATACTTCGTAAAATTATGAAGAGCGGGACCTACAGCTTATAGCTGCCAGGATTACAACCATGAATCACACATTTTAAAGAAAAATGCTCAGCCGACAGCCGGATATAAACTGACAGTACCCTAACAACACAGAGATGTCCTAGGTACGTCTCTTTTTTGTCCCGCGGTACAAGAACATGATTGGGGCATCCAGGGGATGTCCTGCAGTGGTTGTCCAGTGACATCCCGCCCGGTACATCCCTATAGGTTATCCTTTTCGTGTCCCTGGAGTATCTGATATCCAGTCACATCAGAGTCATTGAATTTCATCAAACTATTGAGTTGAATGTTTTTGATAATGTTTATTGTTTCTCTTCCGGAAAATGATTGTAATGAAAATAAAGAATAAAGTCTCAGAACTTCTTAAGAAATTACTATTTTTCGCAGACAGAAATCGTACATGCATAATGCCCCTCATTTTTAAACACCCAAGAATGATAATAATTATACCCAATTCCTAATAAAGTTGTATTTATTCAGGTTTCTGTAGTTAAGTCCTATTTATGAATCTGTTTAGTACATAAATCTAAAGGAGGCATGATAGCCAATGGAGCAAGGTGCGTGCATGATGAGCCAAAGGTTCCGGGTTCAATCCCTACTCGACCTGCACCTTTTTTTCTTTTGTCGAAAGGATGTCCCTGAGATATCCTTGGGACGTCCTAGGGATATCCTTTCATCGTACTTGGTACATCCCAGGGACGTACCAGAAGGACATCTCTTGGATGCCTTTTTTAGCGGCCAGCGGATGTCCCTGGGACATCCCTAGTATGTACGTTGTCCCGACAAAGGACATCCCTGGGATGTCCTAGTATAAAATCAGAGACGTCCATGGGAAGTCCCTAGGATGTACTGGTGTTGTTAGGGTACCTTCGCATCGTGAACGGCTATCTAGCAAATTTCAGGGCATTGACAAACACGGCCAATCCGCCCATTTCTAGGATAGATTAGATGGTCATAGAGTGCATTTTTGGTATATCTCTCGCTCCCAGCAAATTTCAGGATCCTTACCCAACGATTACGTATGATACAAGGGTGTTTCCACTGTATAAAGTGTGATCGACCGACTTTCAAATCTTCACCTCCACTATGGACGAAAACTGAATGTCAAGTGAATGTCCCCAAACGGATATCCATTGTACTAGCGGTAAATTGGATGTCCATTCAGTGTCCATGTCCATATGGACCAAGCATGGACTTCATATGGATATCCATAGGATATCCTGTGTTTGCTGGGTAATATCCATGGACCATTTTATTTTTCTATAGCCGACAGCATCGCAGAACGCCACGCCAGATCGTTCGCAGAGGAGGACCTGAACACGTCACGCAGGAGGGCCGAGAGGCACATCCGCGAGGAGAACCTCTTCGACTCCAGGGGCGCGCGCATCTCCAGGGCGGGCGCCATGCTCGACAGCCTCGAGAACGGCATCGACGAAGAGGTGCGACGGTTTTTCCTATGAGTGTGGATGTTTACATGTTTTTAACAAAGATATTGAAGGTTTTTCTGAAATGTACGAGTTAATGTTTTATCGAAATGACTGTAATAGTTATTAACAAGTAATGCAATGATCAATGTATCTATTAACGTTCGATTGTAGTGTAGGCAACGAAACATACACCGCGTCGTTTCACTGTTAGGGTCATAACATACGGAATCTGCATTTAAATCGAAAATATGGATCCGATCGAAGAAAATAGGGATTAAAATCAGTTCAGTAACATTAAGCTGTAAAATATTCGATTGTACGTACATATAGGCGTAGACGGACATTCAATTTGAAAAAACTGATTTTGAATTTATAGGTTTGAATTGACTCAATGAGTAATACGATCAAACAGTTCCTACCATGGACGTATAAATTCCTACCATTACCAATAATCTGGACAAATAATTCAAGAAATTTAAAATTTTTCGACTGCTGTCTTGCGGCTCGAAGGGATTTTAAAAAATGGGATGTTGTAAAGAGATTCAAAATAACTCTCTATATCTATAGATGTATATAACAGTGTCATTCATAGAGTTGGCATTATATGGGAAACACTTTTAATCATAAATTATTTTGAAATTTGACTTGGGTACAGTAGTTTTGTTGAAGATTACTGGAAAATATAACACACATATTCAGTACTACTGAAATGAATATGAGTAAGGTATACCTGACTTTGTGAGCAAAAGAAGCATGCAAAAATGTTCTTATCATTTCAATAAAATTAAAATTTATCAAAATTGGAGAAAAATAATATCTAGTTATAGTTTTGCATTCAATTAATAAATCGGCATTACACTGTGACTGTGGCAAGCACTTTTCTCGATAATTGTAATTTTTGAAGATTATTCACTGATATTTTCGCTTAACCAAAACGATTAGTGATTGTTCCTATTTAATGATTTGGTCAGAACTGTCCTGGATATTCATTTTTTGTTCAGGTTGAATCAATAGACCAGAATAGGATTCTGGAAGTTGATAAATCGTTGGCAATCCAAATCATTGTTATTTCATACTTGACCTTCGTACATTTCAGAAACATCTATTTCAATGAATTGTTAGTGTTAAAACTGTTAAAATTTAAAAATAGTCTGATGATTTTCGAAACCCACATACCTATATCTACCAGCTGGAGTATAGGTAAGCATGCTTTATGAACTTCTTTTATTGACTAATTGTTTTAATCATTGCGATGTACTTATTTATAACGAAATCAATATATCTGTTATGTTTTATTGGTTTCTCAGTTACAATGATTTGTTCCAATAATCCACCAAGTATCGAGACCTGGAAAATATTCTGAAATATTTCTGAGCACATTAAACGAACCTTTTATGAAAAATGTAAGTTATATGCTAACAAGATGCTAACATATATAAGTAGTTAGCGAACCATCACATGTCCATCAGCCGTTGGAAAAATCAGTTGATGGCACAACAGAAGAATATTAATTATTATTCTTCTCTTACCGTTTGATTCGATCAAATAATCAGAAGAACAATAAAAGTTTGTCAGAAACTGTTATAGAGATTACGATGTCGGGGGATGAAAGAATGATTGATGTTTATACCTGATTGAATGTGCCAAATAAGCACAAATAAATATACACGGTTACATGCATATTGTATAATTTACATGTATTAAAATCATTTGATAGTTATTTCAAATTATTACAAATATATAGTTTTCCAATAATTTAAATATAATTACCTGCTTTTGAAAAGGCTATAGCTGTCGGAGACGTGCAAGGGCGTGCCTAGGGGAGGTCCGTGGGGTTCGGACCCCCTCCCGAAATGATGGCGTAAACCTGACTGTGCCCCTTCAATTAAAAAAGGACGTTGAAATGTTGAAATAGCAGTTCTTTTTTTCGTGGACCCCCCCCCCCCCCGGAAAAAAACCTGGACACGGCCTTGATGACGTGACATAACGATAACCACTATTAGTGTTATATTGCTCAACAACCAATAAAAATATTTCCACATTCTACATGGATTGAAGAATTTACTCCCCCAGTAGGATTGTGCTGAAATATACAAAACACATAAGTCGGATCGTATATACCGAGTGGCTACGGAAGTATTGCCTACGGCATATCTCAGTTATTGTATGAAGTAGGTTTGTGAAATTTGGAGCGTCGATATAATGACATAAGAGCTAGAATTTGAGCATATTATTGAGATGTCGAAGTTAACTTCCGGTCTGACCAGAAGTAACATCAACTTTCTTATTTTAAATGGAAACCCTATTTTTTTTCTTTTCGCTTTATTCAGCATTCAATATCCTTCCTAATGACATATCACAAGTTGGTATCTAACCAGAAACTAGATCAGAAAAAAATTAATATTGAAATTCACCGAGTATGCCGTGGAAGCAAAATGGAAGCCAAAAATTGAAAAGTTGGCTATGGAAACCATACGTCACTTGATAACAATTGAACTCTACTCGGTGAATTTCAATAATAATTTTTTTATGATCTAGTTTCTGGTTAGATACCAACTTGTGATATGTCATTAGAAAGGGAATTGAATGCTGAATGAAGCGAAAAGAAAAAAAAAGGGTTTCCATTTAAAATAAGAAAGTTGATGTTACTTCCGGTCAGACCGGAAGTTAACTTCGACATCTCAATAATATGCTCAAATTCTAGCTCTTATGTCATTATACCGACGCTCCAAATTTCACAAACCTACTTCATACAATAACTGAGATATTCCGTAGGCAATACTTCCGTAGCCACCCGATATAATTGAAATGGATTGGTCATCAGAGGTATATATGACATCACGCGCTGTCCAGCGTTTTTCATGTTATGAAATATCGTTCATTTCAATAATTATCCAAAAAATGTACAGAGCTCTGAAGAGAAAACGGATTGCGACAGTGATGTAGTTTGGGTTAGTTTTTCAAAATAATGAAATAAAATGTTTCACTGAAACAGGCCCATTGTATTCGACTGCCGATATCTTGAATTCGATATTTAGATTCAGCAGGTCATTTCACACAACGCTTACAGTTTGTGTGACATTTCATGCATTATTTCAAATGATGAGAAAGATCATAATTAATCAAAAAGATTTATGAGTGACGATGTGTGTAAGTACATATGATTTCTGAGGTGGAATTCACAACTAACAATGTTATGTTTAACTTTTGTTTATTTTACATTCTGACGAATAACTAACAGTTTCCTCATTACTCATAATGCTTTCATAAAAAAAACTACCTACCTATACTCATTTATCATTTATCTGTATATCTATACCCGGTTTTATTTCCTGTGGCAATATCAAAATGTAAAATGAATGTACCTACTAAACAAAACAAAACAGAAAATGGATTTGTAGCCAAACACAAAAATATCCCATGTTCATGGGAATGTTCTGATATGGGGAGGGTGCATAACTTTATAATATATATCTCCATATATCATGATTCAAAATTCGATGGAGATTTTATTCAAGGACGTATTGTTGGAATCAAAATAAGACTTCTCAACCCAGCGAGCACAAACGTCCCTGAGATATTTTGGGATGTTTTGAAAATGTTGGCATGAAGATGTTATTTTGAGACGTAATATGCACTGACCAAAGAGGTCTTTGAAGGATATTGAAGTATTGTTTTTGTTCTTCTGTGGCATTTCTTTGTTTGCCTACTGAGAGGTATTCCTGGGATGTTTTGGGATGTTTTAGAAATGTTGGCATGAAGATGTTATTTTGAGGCGTAATATGCACTTCCCAAAGAGGTCTTAGAAGGATATTGAAAGTATTTTTTTGTTCTTTTGTGCCCTTTCTTTGTTTGCTTCACCACAACGTCTCATGCTTACGTCACAATACGATAAATTCTGATTTGTTTTCGATTTTGCTCTTCTTGTTCGCAATTGGCATTCGCGTTTGCAACGTGTCACGCTTACATCACGCTGCTAACGAACAGAAAGGAATTTGGTGAAGTTTATTGTGTTAGAAGACTTATTTAGTTTGTAATGATGACCATCAGATGCAAGATGTGTTGTTCGGTGCCTCAGTCTAATCAATATATAAAAGTACGAATTCATCAATACACAGCTTCTCCGCAGTTGCAAAATTATGCATTGTGGAGAACATTATTTCAAAAATTGGGAAACCTATTTCCAATTATATGTCTGTGTGTAGTAAGCACTACTCAGAGACCGATTAAGAAGGTAATTTCATATCAAGAAAATATTTTTATGTTCAATCTATTTTTAATGCATTTTTTCATTCAAGGGAAATGGAATCCTAATGCAAAAGTTCATTTTGACAAAAGGCTTCAGAAAAGTACCTCGAAAATGGTTTTTTTACAGCGATTTAATGTGCGCAAAACGCGTTGAAAATGTTCTGTTGTGTCCATGAAAAGGCTTTAAAAAGAACTAGGGAGAAGGTAGTTTTGGATCAAGGTCATCTCGATAACTGCCGCCTGCGGCGGACATTGGCTGTTCTATAATAGTTCATGTGTGAACAGAACATCGCAGTGGAGGTTCAATGTCTCAAAATCTCGTACTTTTAACATCTCTGAGATGTTTTTGTGCTCGCTGGGAAATAAACATGTGGCCTAAGAAGCACTTCCTCCGAACAACAAACCTCCAGACACCTTCTATAACTCTCCCAAACATGCGGGTTCACATAACAATTTTTGAGACAAAAATGAATAGTGTCTCGAAAAAGATAATGCCAATATTCAGAAAATTTGATCTGTCATTGTAGTCACCATTTTGAATAATCGTTTTGTTGTTAAGTATAGGTAACTTATAATCGCTGTAGCTCGGAGTGGGTGCCTTTTAGGACACACACTTATTTGAAAATAAAGCGTTATTTTGATCCCGACAATATGTAGGTACTTAAAATATCTAAATCGAATTTTGAATCACTCTGTATATCATGAGGTACATGAATAAAAATGTCAACTATGAAATATTGTTGAAATGATAATCAATGATACAAAAGTATGAGGTAGTGCTTATTAGAAATGAAAAAATGAATGTATTGAATTTGAATTGCCTATTCAAAATAACAATAATAAACTGGTTTCACACCATCACACGACACATATGTCACAACTTCGGAAACATCTCGTTTGTCCTAATTTTTGATTCATCCAAATTTCGATTTGCCCAATTTTCGAATTACCCGATTGTCGATTTGGCCACCATCTCCGGATATACCCAAAAGATGCGTTGTTGTCAAATACTGCCATATTTCCTCGGATTCAATGAAACGGGATTTATCAACACATTCAAATATGTCGTTGGGCCCACATTTCGTTTCGCCCAAATTTCGATTCGCTCGAATTTCGATTCGCCCAATTCTCGATTTGACTAATTTTTGATTCACCCAATTCTTGAATCGCCCACATTTCGATTCACTTAATTTTCTTTCCACCAAAATTTCGATTCACTGAAATTTCGATTCGCCCAATATTTTCGATTTGCCCAAATTTCGATTCGCCCAAATCTCGATTGGCCCAATTTTCGATTCACCCAATTTTCGATACTTGAAAAATGAATATACATTCTAGGATGAGGGTTTGTTCTTTCAAGAAATTTTTCGAAAAATATACTTTTTAGGAAGGTTCATTTAGGCCGAGTAAGGTTAGATTGTTTAGAAAATGTAGTCTCTTTTGTTCTCTCAAGTAATTTTTCGAAAAATATACTTTCAAGGATGAAGGTTCATTCAGGCCAAGTTAGATTAGATAGTTTAGAAGAGGAAGGATATTTTCCTTCGTCATACGTCATTTGGGTCAATCGAAATTTGGGCCAATCGGAATTTGAGACAATCAGAATTTGGGTCAATCGGTATTTGGGCGAATCGAAAATTGGGCAAATCAAAATTTTGAATTGAAATATGTACCACACATACATATTATGTGTATCAAAAAATTGGAATATTCAATGATGATAAGCCCAGAATGATTCTTCGTTCAGATTGGGCACAACGCATCGTTCGGATATACAGTGTGTCCCACTTACCATGCTCACCATGGGTATCTTTTTAACGGTGAGAGATACGAGGTCGGTTAAATGACACCCAATGTGGAGTTTGTCAAGGCCAACTATAATGTGAAAAAATATTTTGATAAAATCTATTCGTTTTTGTTTTATAGGCAAAAAACAGATTTTGTTCATTTTCATGTCTCCTCCGTAACTTCTTTATTTATGAAAATATTCAAATAGGAATTTCACATTCTCATGGCAGTTTTTCAAAGTGATTTCGAAAAAAATATGAAATTTATACCAACTCTTCTAGAATTTGAGATATCAGCACCAACTTTAGTTTTTCAAATGTAGGTCATATAGCTCACTATAACTCAGTAAGAAATAACTTTTTTTTCTCTTACAGATGATATGTCGCAGTTATAGTTTTTCTTGATAACAACGGAGTTATCGTCATTTATACAAAAACAACAAATTATTTGGAAGCTGCCATCTTGAATTTATGAATTTTAACAAAAAATCATGATCTCCGACCTCAAAAACCCCCACTCACCATTCAAAATTGGTAAGTGGGGGTTTTTGAGGTCGGAGATCAAGATTTTTTGTTAAAATTTATAAATTCAAGATGGCGGTTTCGAAATAATTTGTTGTTTTTGTATGAATGACGATAACTCCGTTGTTATCAACACAAAACTATTACTGCGACATATCATCTGTAAGAGAAAAAAAAGTTATTTGTAACTAAGTCATATAGTGAGGTATGACCTACATTTGAAAAACTGAAGTTGATGCTGTTATCTCAAATTCTAAAAGAGTTGGTATAAATTTCATATTTTTTTCGAAATCACTTTGAAAAACTGCCATGAGAATGTGAAATTCCTATTTGAATATTTTCATAAATAAAGAACTTACGGAGGAGACATGAAAATGATCAAAATCTGTTTTTTACGTATGAAACAACAACGAATAGATTTTATCAGAATATTTTTTCACATTATAGTTGGCCTTGACAAACTCCACATTTGGTGTCATTTAACCGACCTCGTATCTCTCACCGTTAAAAAGATACCCATGGTGAGCATGGTAAGTGGGACACACTGTATTCGGAGATGATAGGTGAATCGAATATTGGGTGAATGGAAAATTGGGCGAATGGAAATTTGGGTGAATTGGAAATTTGGCCGAACGTAACGTACCAACAACTTCCATCACGCATACCCGTATACCTATATTAACTCTTTCTATTTTAGACCGCTAACTCCGTCAGACGCCTTAGACTCAACAAAAAAGTCAGCGTGATAGACGACGTCGATCTAGAAAGCACTGCGAACAATCTCAAAACGCACCGCTTGCTCAACCGATCAGACAAAATCCTGGACACGGTGGGCATCAACGATAACGTTTCGAACCACGAGAACTCTGTCCTCAGGCGCAGGGCCATGAGAGAGAAATATGACGCGGAAGCTGACGGCTTGACAAGATGGACGCCGATCGAGAACAACGTTGCCAGCGTGACAGCTAGACAAGAAGTCGTTCAAGTGCGAAGGAACGTCGAGGATTCTTCTTCTTCTTCTCAGCTCAGCTCTGCGGCTGCGAGAGCTAGACAGTCGTTGTCGAGAATAAACGATTTAGAAGAAGAGATGGCGGCTATAAATGAGAAGCAAGTTGCTAGGGAGGCGAGGGTGGCTAGATTGAAAGCTCTGGTGGCCGAGACTGAGCAAGAATCTGCGGATTTTGAGATAGCACAGGCGAAAGTTGAGAGAGCAAGTGCTAGGAAAGAAAAGAAATCAGTGCATTTCTGAATTATTTCATGAATATTTTCCTATGCTATAGTATCCCCATAAATGGTCTTGTTTTGGATATAAAGACGGTATGAATTTGATAGTGTCTTAGAAGTGGATTGTCGTCAGTTCTCTAGACTGATATTTTCTAAGGATTATTTATTATTTCAGTGTTTTCTACATAGATAATCATTGCATTATGCCCTTGATCTATAGTATTTTTTGCATTCGGTTCTTTTATTTATGCTCTCTGTACAGTTCTTCTATTTACATTTACTGAAATAAATCTTATTGTAAAAATCACGTGAAGTTAAGACCTATCCAGGTATACTGATGAAATAGGTCTTTAATCATTATTTCATTAGGTGTACCTTGTACCTTTATGATTTAGGCACGAGCCTTTTGTTAAATGTAGAGGGTATTTCAAATTCAATTTAAATGTTCAGGTGTGTCAAAAAAGGTACGTTTAATAAAGAGAAATTAGTATAGGTATTCAACGGAAACATTCAGTAACACAAGTGTACTCTTACAGTATTTTTAAAAAAATCTGGAACCTGAAAAAAAAAACATGTTCTGAAAACAATGCAAATGAGCCTAATTTGTTACACAAATTCATGAAATTCGTCATTACTATGTATGTATGTAATGTACCTATTGGCCAACACTCTTCAAAAACTGATATCCTGGTTTACTACTATCATTGGTAAAATTGGCATGTTCCAATAGTAGATTACTAAATCAACCCGAATATTTCATGAATTCCCTACATTTTTTATTTTGTGTTGAAATTTCTGGAATACTCATGAAGACGGCGATATTTTGGGTTACTATCTGAAATAACTTGTGAAACAAAGTACCAACCTATAACTACTTTGACACAACTGTATCCTGTATCAGCTGATGCAACAATATGAGTAAAAGGTAAAAGCAAAACGTATGGCGAATTAGAGGTAGATTGAGTACTGGGACTTCATGGTCTGAGTTGATATATGTGGCCTTCCAACAACATTTTTTATATCTTTGAGGGCATGGAAGAAGTTCTTGGGAATGGGTTGCGTACAGGAACTGTCAGATGACCGACCCTGGAGGTGAAACATTGAAACACAACCTCAATTTTCTCATTTGTTTACAAGTGATTGAAATAGTTTTTCACAATAATTGGCATACGAATCGTGTTTTTCGGCTGTTCATGCACAAAAAATGCAACAAGAGACGAAGGAATCCGGTTTGTACATTATGATTTGATAGAAAGTACCTACGATAGTCACTCTCATAGTTTTAATTTTTGAAATTTGGTAATTTCTCTGATTTCTCACCGGAATCCCTTCTGCAATAGGACCTAAGAAAAATACTCGTGAAATTTCTAAAACAATGCAAGAATATTGGGTTCATGCAATCAAACGGGAGGACTGGTCTGACATGCTGACGAAATATGACTTTCTGTATTGTAGACCATTTCAATTTATTATAGTATTAGCTTCTATTGCAGAAGTGGCAGAAGGAATTTCAATGAAAAATGAAGGAATTCCATAATGAAAACTATGTGAGATTACTGTTTACCTGAAGAATCATATTCCTTCGTCTCTCGCTGCATTTTTTGTGCATTGTACTACAGCACAATGAGAAGGCATGCTTGAATTAATGAATAGCACGAAAACACGATTCGTATGTCAAAATATTGTGAATAACTATTTCAATCCTTTGATTCCTCTGTAAACAAATAAAAAAAGTGAGTTTGTGTTCCAATGTTTTACAGAAAAGTGAGGTTGTGTTTCAATATTTTACCTCCAGGGTCGGTAATCGTGCACGCGACCTATACTTCCATTCGCAAAGAATTCCAAAGCTTTGACGTTCTATAGACGAACGAATTTTGGTGTTGTTCGACATATTTCAAAGTTGACAACGAAAGGTTCTGCTGACTGGGCCTGTCGAGTTTGTCTAACTAGTATTGCTATAGTGATGGAATGATAGCAGAGATTTCTGAGGAACATCTCCCGTGCAAGTATCAATAGAAAACTAAAAGATCGCCGATTTTTCTACGGTGTTCTGATGAGGTCAAAGGATAAGTGAGTGTGGCAATACCCACCAATCGAATGGCTCTTCTCTGGATGGAATCTAAGAGCATCAGCGTATGTTTGGGTCCTGAACCCCACTATGTGAGAACCGTATATTCTGAAACTGTCCGTATCTGTGCTATGTAGATCATGAGAAGCGTTGAATCGGGCATTGTTGTATCCACCTTTCTAGAGAAAATATGGGCTCGAATTTTAGTGGCATTGAATTCAACTATAGGTTGTTGCTTCACCAGGCTGTAAATTCAGCAAGATCGTCAATGACAGCGGTGACCTGCCTGCGTCGTAAGTTCTTAGTTTCCTAGGAAGAAATGGGAATTCTAAAAGAGAGCACAGTATGGAGATTAATACCGTCTGCAGAAATAATTGCAAAATCTAATTTGATTGAACAAATACAGGGTTGAACAAAAATATCATCAGAAAGCGTCAAAGATCTCGGGGACCGTTCAGCTGAAACGAAAAAGAAATAAAATGGATTGGTACGAAACATTATTATGGAAGGAGCTTGGTATCACTTGACGTATATCTTTACGTCAAGATATCAAATTAATCGGAATGTGCACATTTAAAAATGAAAAACGACCTATACCAGGTGTAAAAAGTAAACCCTCTTCGTCTCCTCTAGTTTTAGAGATAACTGATTGAAATTTGGAATAACTCAACAACATGATGAACGTCAAGTTTTGACATACATATGTTTCATTTTGCACTTCCGGTTTCACCGAAAGTGGTAATAACTTTCGGTTTTTGAATGGATAACCTTGTATATCATTGAATTTTCGAATTCTGCATTATTTTCTGAATCTAATGATACCACATGAGTGACATCTCAAACTTCAATAATGATTTCAATTTCATTTTTTATTCTCCATCTGAGTGTGCCATGACTATTTTTGATCGAGTCTGATGCACTCATATCGACAGATGTGATGCTAAAAAAATTGAATCCTCTAAAAAATGTCAAATTTCTTGGTTAATCATCAAATTGAGTTCAACAAAATGGTTTGGTGTACCATGATCCTGGTACACCCTCTCCAAAGGTTTTCCTCGCGAATGAGTATATATGCCATAATCACATAATTTTTTATATCAATGAATCTATCAACACGAATTTCCTATATGGGATGTTTCCTATAACTATGCGGAAATAATCCATGAGCCAAAATTATGTTCTTTCATGAACATTATGTCCAAAAAGCTTCTTCGCAACTCTGGAAATCGAAGTATGCAATCAAAATTTGGGAAGAACTCAAGAAACCAAGGGCCGTTGGCACAGGTTTATAATCATGGATATGCTGAAAATCTAAATTGCCTAAGCGATTTTTAGATTAAACATCGTTTCTTTCTGAATTCAACTACAATTTATCACTTATTCTTCAATGTTTGCCACATTTTTAGGTTATGTCTAGAAATGTATACATACTTACCTGAGACGGACTTTATCGTTGAAACTGTATACAAATCTCATGGAATCCATCGAAATAATGTATAATTCTAATCACGATTATGATTATGACATACCTATGATATACTTGCGATCATTCATTGCAATGAAATTTGATTCAAAACAATATCTGTGTCGGCGTGAAAGTAATGCAATGAAGATATCAAAATACATAATGGTACAGTAAGTTTGAGTACCTATATAAAGTGGTGAACACCAGAAGTCTGAATCCAGTTCTTCTGTAACACAAGAAAAGAGCGATAATGTTTTTAAAGGTGAGTACCTATTACTATATACACTTACGATTAAAATAATTGTGGTTCGTCCAATCTAGATTTGATGAAAAATTGTTTGACAGATGTCATATCTCTCCATCCAATAAATTCTGATTTTTGAATGAGGCACACTGTATATCCATATCCTTCATATTTTGACTCACATTGACATTATGACGGAACTTTTAATTTTGTTTCTGATGGACTGATGAATACATCTTCAAACGAACTTTGATAATAAGTACATAGTTCACCTGTACCTCTGAAAATTGTTTGAAATTGAATTGATGAATAATCGGGAACTTCATCGGTGGAATATAGTTTATCCTGGGTTTCTTAGATCAAAAACTATACAAATGATCAATTTCAACAAATTCACGATGATCAAGATTCGATAGATACTTTCGAAATATATTTTTTTGTTACTGGTAGGTACAGGGTGTCCCACTTAAATATATCACCAACCCTTTATCCTCGTAATTCTCAACCTATATTTTGGCCATTCAAAAACGTTCCTGTTGAATAATTTCTTTGGATTTTTTTGAATCTGTGCACACTTCTTATAAGAAACTATTTTTCCTCAAATGAAATCATCTAAATGTCAGTCGAATATATGAATGATATATATTTTTGAATTCAGATTGACGGGCTCCATCGAATTATTGAAAAAAATATAGATCATTTCATTAGAATTTTTTTTGGGCCACACTGTAATTTGTTGATATAAAGGAAAAGTAATCATTTGAAATTGTGAGACCATATTTTCAGAAAAATTCTTGAATAACCAAAATGTGATATAATTGCAAATTATTTATCAAAATCGATTGATTCCAACAGAACTCCGGAGTTATTTAATTCAGTATTCTCAATGGGGATTTAAGCAAAAATTAGTGTTATGGATAAAAATACACGTTGTTTGTAATTATATTTTGTGCTTTTTGAAACCTACATACTCAACTGATTGAAGTAATAAATGATTCATTTATCTCACCACTAACTTCAGAACACAAATAATAACAGGGTGTCTCAAAATCAATGCCCGCAAGCTTCCCTTCCGGGGGCTCAAATAAATCCCTATATGTACCGTCTTCAACGTTTATACTCAAAATATGTATCAGGAGGTGAAATAGTACATTATACATCAAGGGACAAAAATGCAAGATTTTTTTCCAAGGTGCGAGGGAAAAATTGCGCTCTGTCCTGAGGTGTATATACTATTTTTTACGCTGGCGAAAACAGAAAAATTGAGAAAGAATAAAAATTTGGTCAAAGTGTTTCGTCATAATAAGTAGTAGTATAGTTCGTATCTTGACAACATGCATCTTTTTTTTTGCTATTGCATTACCTCGTTGGTCCCAGCACTGAGACCAAACTCCCTATAAGTCGAAACTTGTGCGGGGTTAGGTAAGCATACAAATACAAACATCCATGGCTTAACTAGGATTCGAACCTATGTCTCGGTGGGAGTCCCCATACGAACTCAGCGCCTTCACGCTCTCGACCACCGAGCCGCCTTGTTGACAACCCATGGTGACAGCAAATATCAAACTAAAATTTATGAAAACAGCTTCGAAAATTGTTAACGGTTATGGAACAAGAAATCGAGGGAAAACCCCAAGAAACTATTGATACTGCTTCTGCAGTGATTCATAACCTGCTACCGCAGTGAGATCTAGAAATATGTATGATGCAGCTTATACTCGCTTCAGAGAAGGGTGTTCCGAAAAGGAAGCGCAGAGCTATGCGGAAAATGTAAAGTTGGTATAAACTCCCTAGGGAGAAAATATGTCACATTATCTCCCTAGGAAATAATACAAGACTTCTGTCCCTCTTTTGTTACCAGAGAAACTAACTTTTACTCCCGCCGGCGTAAAAACAATAATAATCAATCAATAAGCGGGTTCGTAATAAAAAGCATCTCCATCTCACTCCAGGAAATCTTCGCTGTGGCCTTGATGGCAGCCCTCTGCTCCGCTACCAACATAGCCCAAGGCGGCTACCACAGCCTCCAACATCACCACGTGCCCCTAGCTGTTCCGGTAGTCGCCCAAGTCCTTCAACCCCAAGTGGCCCGCGTCCACGTCCCGGTGGTGCAAACGCGCGTCGAACCCTACGACCCCAACCCCCAGTACACCTTCGCTTATACCGTGGACGACAGATCTACTGGCGACTCCAAAACCCAGCACGAATCCAGACACGGGGACGTGGTACGCGGTCAGTACAGCTTGACTGATCCAGATGGTTCCAGAAGGACAGTGGACTACTCGGCTGACCCCCACAGCGGATTCAACGCAGTCGTGCAGAGAACGGTCGTAGGTCATCACTAAGGACGTTGTTGTTCCGGATTATTTATAACTCTAAGAAATGGTTTGGTTGCAAATGTATATTATAATGTATAAATAAATAAATTGAGATTATTGATGATTGCTTTTTGCTAAACGCCACGAGCTGAAGAGTTTCTCGAGATCGACTCTTGATCTTGTCTCGATCTTGTCTCGATCTTGTCTCAATCTTGTCTTGATCTTGTTGCATATAAAAATGGTGTTTCTTGATTAAATGAACAGTATTTTTCAAGATTTTGAGAAAGAAACTATACGGCGAATGCTCATGAAATGAAAAAACAAAACTTGTATTAGAATGAAATTCCATTATTTGTTTATAATCTTTAGATGAACAGATTTCACATAATTCGGAAAACGAAAAAGAGCACTCGGTAAATTCGATAATAATTGTGAAATATAATATAATTTTTTAACATATTCCGAACCTTGAAAACATAAGAACCATCATGGAAGTATCTGTATAATAATTCTATTTGTAAATTTTTATATCCCTGCGTCAGAATTCGCTTCAATTTTTGTATTCGCGATAGAAAATAAGCGTACGCCACCTATCGGAGTTCTTGGAAGCTACCAAAGCGGTCTGTTTACTTTGTTTTCATTGGTTCTCATTTGTTTTTTGTTTGTGCTTATTGGTCACATCCATCAAAACAAAACAAAGCGCTCAGAAGTGTCCAAATGTTGCCGTCAGGTGAAGCGACGTGTTATTTTCTATCGCGAATAACGTCTTTTCTACTATCAATGACAGTTAATGTCAGTTCACCATTTTCCCTAATAACTCAAAACAAACCACAGACTTTAGACTTTACTCGAAAGGTATTGCAATTCTGAAATTCGAAAGTATCTTGAACATTTTTTTCAATGGATTATATCTACGTCAAAATTACAAATATAAACAACACGATTATTCAGCAAACAATCATCGGCTCTAACACTCTATTATGCTGATATAGGTAGTTGAGTTGAATTATTAAACAGTATCCACCTTAGGTTAGTTGTCGGTATTACGTACTAACTCAGTGAAACTTTGTCAGTAACGTCACACCAGCAATTGTGAAGTCAAAGAGACGTTGAACCATTATGACATCTCGATAACGTAAAGACCCCGTCGGTGTGACGTATCAATTTGGTGGTGTTCGTTTCTTCGAGAATCCGCTTATTCGTGGACGACAGACCTACTGGCTATCCCAAAACGCAGCACGAATCCAGACATGGGCACGTGGTTCGAGGCCAGTACAGCTTCACTGATCCAGATGATTCCAGACGGACAGTGGACTACTCGGCTGACCCCAACAGCGGATTCAACGCAGTCGTGCAAAGAACTGTGTCGGTCGTAGGTCATCACTAAGGACGTTGATGTTCCGGATTATTTATAACACTAAGAAATGCATGGTTTGGTTGCAAATGTATATTATATTGTATGAGTAAATAATTTCAGATTATCGATGATTGCTTTTTGCAACTCAAACCTGAAACCTAAGGAATGTTATATGAAGGTCGCCCAAGTCCTTCAACCCCAAGTGGCCCGCGTCCAAGTCCCGGTGGTGCAAACGCACGTCGAACCATACGACCCCAACCCCCAGTACACCTTCGCTTATACCGTGGACGACAGATCTACTGGCGACTCCAAAACGCAGCACGAATCGAGACATGGGGACGTGGTACGCGGCCAGTACAGCTTGACCGATCCAGATGGTTCCAGAAGGACAGTGGACTACTCAGCTGACCCCCACAGCGGATTCAATGCAGTCGTGCAGGAACGGTCGTAGGTCATCACTAAGGACGTTGATGTTCCGGATTATTTATAACTCTAAGAAATGGTTTGGTTGCAAATGTATATTATATTGTATGAATAAATAAATTGAGATTATCGAATGATTGCTTTTTGCAACTCGAACCTAAAACCTAAGGAATGTTATGAAAGTCGCCTCGATCTTGTCTCGATCTTGTCTCGATCTTGTCTTAATCTTGTCTTGATCTCGTTGCATATAAAAAGGGTGTATCTTGATTGAATGAATTCTTAGAAACAGTATTTTTCAAGTTTTGAGAAAGAAACTATACGGCGAATACTCATGAAATTCTGAAAAAACAAAAGTTGTATCATAATGAAATTCCATTATTTTGTTCATACTTGATCTTTGAATAAATTTTACATAATTCGGACAACGAAAAAAAGTGTCTGTATAATAATTCAATTGGAAATTTGATATTTATATCCCCGCGTCAATATTCGCATCAATTTTTGTATAACGCCGTTTCTCCTATCAATGACAGTTAATGTCAGTTCACCGTTTTCCCCAATAACTCAAAACACAACACAGACTTTACTCGAAAGGTATCGCAATTCTAAAATTCGAAAGTTTCTTGAAAAGTTTGTTCAATGGATTATATCTACGCCAAAATCACACGATTCATCAGCAAACAGTCATCAGCTCTAACACTCTATATGCTGATAGATGTAGTTGAGTTGATCCGACCTGTCCTGGAATACTGTTTCCATATTTGGAGTGCAGCACCCAAACATACCCTGAAACTGTTGGATTATGTCCAAAAAAAGACAATTCGTCTCGTGGGTGATGCCTCGCTCACAAACTCACTCACTTCTCTGGAACACCGTAAAGAAGTTGGCGATCTGGCTCTATTTTATAGATATTTTCAGGGACGATGCTCTTCTGAAATATCAACAATTGTTCCTCCCTTGGCAGTCACCGCAAGATTAACCCGTGGAGTTGAGGCTTCGCACCCCTTCGTGGTCACTTTGGAGACCTGCTGAACATCTCTTTCCAGAGACTCGTTCATCCAACGAACAGCGAGGCTCTGGAACACATTGCCAAGGGAGGTGTTCCCCGAGGCATATAACCTCCAGAAATTCAAGAAGAACACCAATTCCTACCTTATTTTCCTTGATTCTCACGATGTTCTCTGAACATCACAGAATATCCCTTTTCGTGGGAACCAGAACATAAAAAAAACAGCTTGACTGATCCAGATCGTTCCAGAAGGACAGTGGACTACTCGGCTTTGAATGATTATGAACAAATAATGGAATTATATTATAATTCAAGTCTTGTTTCTTCAGAATTTTATGAGCATTCGCCGTATAGTTTCTTTCTCAAAAACTTGAAAAATACTGTTCATTCAATCAAGATACACAATTTCTATATGCAACGAGATCATGACAACATTAAGACGAGATCGAGATCAAGGCTCGATTTCGTGAAACTCTTCAGCTCGTGGCGAGGGCTTCGCGAGACCAAGAGTACCAAGACTTAATAAATCTTCCCAAGACCAAGGCCTAAGAAAGTGTTTGAAATCACACGTTAAAAGGTAAGACCCGTCATTCTTTGCTCGCACAAGTCTCTTGAAGACTTCTGAGGGTTGGTCGTAAGGGGGCAACTGTATGTATACTTCGGCAAAGTCGATAATGAATTTTGAGATTTTTCTGTACCTCGGCAAAGTCGATAATGAAAATACTGTACTGTATTAGACTCGTGGTTGATAACTATAATTTATTATTATTAAACATATTCAGTTACACTTTCTCATAGGCACCTTGCGTCCTCAGCCCTTGGTACATCAGATCTAATCGCATTATCAGGTCCTGATTTTCACTTGTTCTCTATCCTGCGACTCCTGCATACATACATTTTATTTGCTGACGTAACACCCTCGATCTAACTATATACAATGCACAATGTCGTTACACAAACACCGGCGAGGGTGAAAGGGATGGTAAAATTATGGAAAATCAATTATTTACGTCATTTTGACCTGCATGATGTGTGTAGTTTGTGATAATATTGTTTTGCAGCAGTTTGACACACCATCTGTTTGTGCATTATTGTACGAATATATAGAGAGATGAAGTGATAGGAATATGAAATACAAAGCATTGTTCATTATGTTTCATTGCTCCTTCCTCGTTGATTAGTGCTAGTTTCCGTTTATTCGTATTAGCAAGTATTAGATCACACTTCTGAAGATCTACATGGCGTGGTCGTGTGATTGTTATATAACAAACTAGAGTCACTGGATGATGGTATTCGTTGGATAAGAGTTCGGACACAGTTGAACTTCGATCCTTCTCTATTTTCTATAATACAATGGTTTGAGTGGATGAAACAATAAGACATATTCATCATTCCAGATTTTTTGGTATCTTCTCTCCTCGTTTCTATAAAATAAATATATGAATATTATTTCAATATACGTGTAGTAAGGACAAATCAAATGATTTGCCCCAAAATGTCACTGCATTTGAAGAAATTTTCTATCAGAGACCCTAAAAGAAAAATTCACTAGCTTGTCAGTAACAATTTTTATTGAAACAAGTTTGGAGAAGAGAAATGAAGGTATATAGGAAAATTATCAAATGTTCACTTAGCTTTGGACGTTTCGGAAACGAATCTGCTCTCGTTTTCAACATAAAAAATGGATTTTTGTATCGCAAATTCGTATTTGTCCTGACACTTTTCAGTTCTCACTTCTCAGTGACAATTGGTGACGATGGTAATCAAATGAGTTACAGGATGTTGAAAACGGGAGCAGATTCGTTCCCAAAACGTCCAAAGATAAGTGAACATTTCATTTTTTTTATGTACCTTTAGCTTTTTGTGTAAAAATCATTTTATACTCAGGCATGGAAGAGATAATCATGATATTATATGGTTGAGAACCAAAAATTAGTTCAAACTGATTCTCGACCACAGTGGTCGATAACTGAATATGCTCAAATTGGTTTTCGACCACCAATAAATGAATTGAAGAAGAAATATGATTTGGGCCTCATTTGATGGTCACAATAAGTAGATATCTATAAATGAATGAGTATCTAGAGAAAAATTCAACGTTTTTCAAATAAAGTTTATAGCTAGACATAAACAATTATTCAAGATATGCATAAACGAGCCAATTTTTGTGAAATACGGGTTCTCGACCACCGAATATTCAACGAAAAGATAATATTTAATATCAACTACCTAGCACTTTTCAAACATGGACACAGCTTCTGTCAATGACAGACGGTTATCGAATGATTTTATGTGTGAAAAAAGCTCGACTTTTTGCCTACTCTTCCAATTTTAATGGTATAAGGAATATTTATCTTACCCTACGAAGATTGAAAGGTATAGCCTCCACTTCGCTTGTCTTCACAATTTCCACTATTATCCATGGCATAGCTGCAGCATTAAAAATTATTAAACTCACATTGTTTTATTGACCACAATAATAATTATGATCTGAATTCACAATCACAATAGCTTGAAATCTCATGTGACTTATAACACAAAGAACATACGAACACTAACTATAATAACTATATACCGTATACCTTTACCTCACCTAAACCCTATATCTAATCCACATGCTATCATTATTATATTCACACTTACCTAAAAAGTCCTCGTAGAAACTCTCAAGTCCCTATTCAACCAATAATTTGTAGTACCTACATATTTATAAGTATTTTCCTGATCTCCCATATTTATGGTCGGAATAAAAGCCGGTAACACTAACCAGCACTAACTAAAAACAAATCTCGTCTCAGAGCCGACCTCGCCCCACCACACCACTCACTCCATCAATAACATGATTTGCGACAAAATCGATGAGAATTCACTACAAATGATGAAAATGATTATTTTGATTGTTTTACCGCAAATCAGTGGACGCTTGCTTCAAATTTAGAAACTTTTATAGTAGGTGAGCCATACCAAATAAATCAATAATTTTGGTCCAGTTATTTTATTTTCACAGGCAGTGATAGTTTCGCTAGTGGTCAATACAAATTCGTGAATGAAATAATCATCTGACCCATTTTTCTCAGTGCACTTTTCAAACATGGACACAGCTTCTGTCAATGACAGACGGTTATCAAATGATTTTATGTGTGAAAAAAGCTCGACTTCTTGCCTACTCTTCCAATTTTAATGGTATAAGGAACATTTATCTTACACGCACCTTCACTATAATTTTGATTGACTATACATTTTGGTGGCAGCGTATGCAGCGTCCACCATATTAGAAGGTTGGATGCCTATTCCCGAGACGCGTATTGCGTAAGTGTACTCAATTGATCACCAAGACGTAAGTAGGTAATATGAGGAATGAAAATATTATTTCTGTATGGAAAAGGACACTACTAGACCCAACTCAGCCTAAATGAACCTTTTCCTGAAAAATTATATCACTTATTCGAAAAATTATTTGAGTGAAAAAAATAAAAAAAGTTGATGCCTCCAGGGTTTGAACCCCAGCCACCACCGTGGCAGTCCACCGAGCACCGAGCTATAGGGTAACTTGAAAGTTTTCACTAGGAAGAAAGAAGAAATATCGCTGGTTCTTTGCCGAAATAGGGACGGGTTTTTCCACATTTCATCCACAAATTGCTCATAAAAAGCGTGTCAGGTACGTCGTGCAGCGATTACCAACACTGGCGTGGAGGCTTATTGCGTACGCTTAAAAAATACGTTCCCAGGATTTCCATTTCCCATAATGATTTTCCATGGTGACGATTTCACTCATGTTCAAACCCCACCATGCCAAAATTAATTCAAAATTGAAATGATAGTAGTACTCAAATAATTCATTATAGGTAAAGTCTATGTTATGTCATTTGAACCATTTTGAACTTTGAGAAACGAAAATATATCTAATTCTAAACTACAATGATATTTTTAAAATCGTATATTCAGGATTTGCGATATGAATGAAATTCTGTCTAGAGAACAAGTTTACAGGTTGATTAACCTAACGACCAAACTGAATCACTTAAGACATCAACCTAAACTTGTGGTTGCAGCCATAGCTCATTGTGATCCGTTATATAGGTAATGAACAAAAAAAAAGTAACAACGGAACACATTATCGCGCTTTGAATCGTTTTCCTATTATTAATTTGAGATATTCAATTTTTCCCAAAATAATCGACAGTTGTATCGGATTACTCGATTTTATTTGACCAACAACTATGATGATACTAATCAATTTTTTGATATTATTTCTAGACGTTATAGTAACTATTTCAAAATATTAAATAGGGTGCTTGGTATTCACTCCAACTTTTTTGACCATTCTGAATGTCATCAATAACTTTCTTGAAATATTCACTCCATACTATTATTTTCATCCTATTGATTCGCTGAAACATACCCTATAGGTAGTTGAAATGAATATTCACAATTATTACAAAAAAAAAAAAATGTGAAATGCATTAGGAGTTAATGTTACATTGAGTGAAATTAACACATCAGAATGTGTTCATCTGTTCACAAAAAAAGCATGATTTGGAATTTGTGGATTGAAAAAATTGTATGACCCTTAAAAAACTTGAAATTTGGAAAATTCGTGGACATTGGGCATCATGGAAACGTCCGTGATCGTTTGGGTATGGAGAGATTTGAGTATTTTGGAATGTGGGAATCGTGGAAATCCATATTCTTTCCATTATCCTCGATACGTCGAATACTGCACTATTCGGACGATCTCTGTAATCGTTTCGAAATCTTGGAATTAGAGATGAATGCCAAAAATAATTTCATTGTGATGAAACTACATCTCTTAATAATTGATTTGATAGAAGACCTGAAATGATTGAGGTCAAAACATGAGGAACACAAAAAAATATATCAAAATATGACACCGCCTGTATATCGGAAATAGGGCTTCTACGCATACTTTAGATATTCTTTGAGCTGTTGAAGTCCTGCTCCAAAAAATTGACTGACCCTATATAGTCATGTACATTTCCGAAACCAGGTATGTTGTTCGAATATTTTATGATGTCTTAAATATGAAGGTGGATATCAAGATGACATAAAACGTCTTCGTGATGAGGTATCATGTGCAAGTTGATCGTTCTTAAATGAACCAACACAATTTTATAGCATGTTGGTTACGAAAACTTGACATCGTTACCGAGATTTTATAGTTACCAAATTATAGTCCTTCAGATTATTATATCTACAATGTCAGCTTGAAAACAAGACTGAAACAATAAAAAAAATAGACTATGTTTCGCTACTCTTGTGATTATGTAGGATCTCCCATTCACAAGACTACCAAGTTGATTTGATTTCCGATTGATTTTGATCGCAAACAATTGTCTAGATATGAGAGAGCATCAAGAATTTTTTAGGAACGGACAGTATACATACGTGTATGAATCAATGTGCACCAGAATTGACACCGATTCTTTGCAAATTATTTACCCATCTCATACAAGTCGTATGTCGGATGGAAGATAGCTGGAGTCCAACTAATCGCCAAAGAAGACAACGAAAATCTGCCCAAAAACTACAGGCCTATTGCCCTGTTATCAGTTATATCCAAAGTGATGGAGAACGCCATCAACATTGAGCTCATCAAATATCTGGAAAGCTTAGGAATCATCAATGATAGACGATATGCATATATCTGGAAAGCTTAGGAATCATCAATGATATAGACAATATGGCTTTCGCTATACCGAAGATCAACTGGAGATCTGGTGTTCAGCACCCATACATACGTTAATGTTCTTGGATTCCATCCAAAGAAGACCCATTCGCCTGGTGGGTGATGCCACAGTCAGCACTTTTTCGACATTATTGGAAATCAGTCGAAAAGTCAGCGACCTCTTAATTTTCTATAGATACTTCAACGGGAAATGTTCTTCGCAAATCTTTATCATTCTATCACTAGAAATACCAGACAGACAACCTCGACAAGCCCATGCAGTTTATCAGAACTCGTTTGTCTATAGAATGGCAAAGCTCTGGAATTCAATGCCTATAGAAGTATTCGCAAGAACTTATAATATACAAAAGTTCAAAAAAAGTCGAATAACTACATCCTCTTCCTACCCTCCCCAGCTACGCACGATGTTCTTCAAAACTTATAGGGATTCCCTTTCGTGCGCTCCAAGCGATAAAAAAATATATAGGACAGTCAATTATAATTCAAATATTAGGGTACTACAATTTCAAAGGAACGGGCATTTCAACAAGTGTCTGAAATAGATATCGAACGCACTTCGTTCACCAACTGATGTCCTTGTTCGAACCAAGGATGCTTCAAAATATCATTCGTAGTCAGCCTCATATGAATATTCGGCTCCAAAAGACCAATTTGCAGTCTCTTCAAGTTGCTCGAACACTCCGTCCAAATATAGGTTATTTCGCAGATGCACCTGTTGACTTGCTCATCCACCATTTCCAAGATATCCGAATCGTCAAATGGCATGGTCGCTGTAATCATAACAAACAGAACACACCCCAAAGCCCAAATGTCGTACATCTTGGGATCGTAAAACATCCCTTGAAGAATCTCCGGAGCTGCGTAAGCCGCAGACCCACAAAAAGTATCCGAAAGTACGTATTCGCCAGATTTGTTTCTGCAGTGTCTTGCGAAACCGAAATCGCCGAGCTTCACTTGATTGTAGCTCACAAGGAAGATATTTTCACACTTGATGTCCCTGTGAGCTATGTCTAGATTGTGGAGATGATGCAACGCTTCAGATACTTGCCTGAAGATATTCTTTGCCCTTTCTTCCGCAAGGGGACCTTCAGCCCTGATGTGTTCCAGCATATCGCCGATTTTGCAGTAATCCATGAAGATATAAACGGTATGTTTTAACTCCAAGATTTTATGGACAGTCACGATATTTGGGTGTTTGATGGCTGTTATTATTTTCAGTTCCCTTGGTAGAAATTTGGTGATGAATTCTTCTCCTGCATACCTTTTAGTTATTATTTTGCAAGCCAGTATCTTACCTTGTTCATTTCTGGCAATGCACACTTTACTGTATGTTCCTTTTCCGATTATTTTTCCTATTTTATAGCCTAATATCTGACAAATCTTCAGAGTGGTGCGTTCGGCAGCTGGTAAAGATGATTTCTTGGATTTTTTCGACATGATAGCTGTGAACTTTGCAGGATTTATTGGTTGGATATTCGCATGTTTGGAGGTGGTCTATTTTTCGTTTGAGGTTGACATAGTTTTGACATCTTAAGGAATTCAATCATGTCGATGTGTTCTATTTACAGGGTGTTTCTAATAGGTCTGTATAACATCTCAGCACATAGTCCTTAGGTCAAAATAGGCCGATTTAAAGCAACTTACCTCAGTCCAAAATTGCTCTATTTTCGACATACAGGGTGGTGAATTTGAAAAAAATAAATATCGGCAAGTATAGGTACACTCCAAAAGAGTATGGTGGAAAACTCAATTTTTGCACTGTTCATTTATTGACCTAATTACATCCATGCACGAAGATAACAGCAGCAAACATTGTTTATTGGAAATAATTCGAATATGTCTGCATATGTTCTGTTTCATCAACAGGTGGGATGTTTTTCTCTTGTTGATATTATTTTGAGAATACAGGGTGGGTTATAACTATTGGTTCATAGGCTAGGGGCGGATTTTTTTGATCAAAATATGGCGATAGGTCCTAATATGCCTTCATGAAATATTGCTGTGGAAAAAGATACAGGGTGTTTCAATCAAAATTCATTCATTCAGAAGAAATGTAATTTACCAGCAACAATTATCTGACGGTCCAAAGCACACTCTTCATGAATGAAATAATATTCGAAATCCCCTGCCAAGATTTTGTACTGTTAATTGCGTTTTCTCTGAAAAAATATCGTTTTCAAACAGGAGTACCAATATTTCGTAGAAATGATGTTCAAATTTGATGAAATTGACAAAAGTGCATTTTAGAGGATAACCCTTCTATGAGTGATCGAAGAAACCCGAAAGAAATCGTAGAAGGGTTAAAACCACCCACACACTCCCTCATTTTGTTTTCAGAACATTCTTAGGGGTGGTAATATAAGGTTTTCGAATTATTTAAGCAAGATTACTGATTTATTTTCTTTATTTTGTTACCCTTGTGAACATTTCGTATTCCGCATAGTGCCGAAAGGAAACAATGTTTTCTCAAATAATGCTAAGAGACATTTCTAGTAGAAGTTTGATAAAATCGTGATACCATATTAGTTGGCAGTGGAAATTAAGGAATTGACATTGGTATTGATGAAAGTGGGCGACATATTGAACATTAATTGAAAAAATATGTTCTGTTCTACAATGTACCTCAATGAGTTCAATGACACATTTTTTGTGCATGAAAGTCAACAAGAAATATGATTTTCTTGTGATTCATCAATATTTAGTGAAAAGAAGGAAGAATATCATTTGAAATAATGGCGTGTGCGTAACGTCATTCAGAAGCAATCTTTTTTTGACAATCTTTTGATATTTGACATCTCGTATTTGTATTGATTTTTGATTAAATTGCCGTCATCTGGTATGATTGTTTACTAAATATGAAAAACTTGCCATAAAAATCATATTTCGTGTTGAATTAAAAATGTGTCATTGAAGTACATCATGAGCATATATAAAGTGTCCTATGATGAAATTAGAAGAGCAAGTAGCAGTGAATGCATCCAAGACAGGGGGAAGAGAAAGCGAAATTTCGAAGTTTTCCTTGAAATATCTCGATAAATATTGATTTGTTCACATTTTTATTATCAAATTCGTGTTATTCAGACAGAAATACGTGAGTAACAAAACATTTTTTTGAAAAAAACCCTAGTACAAAATTACCAAGAACCCTTTTACCACCCCTAAGAATGTTCTGAAAAAAATTTCAGTGGGTGAGGGTGGTTTCAACCCTCCCACAATTTATTTTGGATTTATTTGATCCAAAAGGGTAATCCTTCAAAATACACTTTTGTCAAATTTTATCCAATTTGTTTCACTCATTTTTGAACTGCGTACAAAAATGTGTTTTTCTATGTAAACTTTGAATTCGTCTCACGGACAAACGGTACATTTTGTTATATAAATAATTTGGGTCCAATCAACTTATTTTGAACTTCATTCAATAAAGTATATTTTGTTGCAACCGACACGAAAGTCGTCCATTTTGATACCAAAAGTAGCTCTTGAATTGATGTTTCTATTACTGACAAAAAACATAGGGTTCCTAGGAGCTAAAGTTCACAAGAATGAACAACATTGTTATGTTTGATTATTTGGGTTGGGACGCATACCTGATTTGTTCCCGATTTCGGCAGATTTGATATTCCATACCCATGCTGGAGATATATATAAATACCATATTATATTCAAATATTTCATTTTTAATGTATATGTTAGTAGTAAAGATTGGCCGGTTCTGGCTCTCCGCCCTAGGTCACCGTCCTCCGACCTTGGGCGGAGTGACCTTGGGCGGGAGTGACCTTGGGCGGGAGTGACCTTGAACGGGTCTGACCTTGGGCGGGAGTAACCTCGTATAGTGAAGTGTCGACAGCACGCCCTTGAACGCGGAGGTGACCTTGAGGGCGAGACAAAGTGACCTTGAAGGAAGGTTGTACGAGTAACCTTCGCATATGTGACCTTGGGAACGAGTGACCTTGAGTTGTAGAGAGAGAGAGAGAGAGAGAGACCTCGGCCTTGGAGAGGGAGGTGAAAGCGTGTGCGACCTTGAAAATGGGAGTAGGCTGGTCGAGGTCGTTTTGGTAGAAGTGGGGTGCTGTGTTACGTCATGACTCCCTCCTATATAAACCCAATAGTTGTGTCCATGAGAGCACAGTTCTCTCTCAATACTATCATCAAACATCAAGTTGAATAGTTCTTTGTGAGTGATAAATCATCTAAACAAAATGTTAGTTTGCAGTGTGTGCGCTAAACCTTTCACACGTAGTGACAATCTACGACGTCATCAAAGGGTTGCATGTGTGGGAAATTTCAACCCATCTATTGCAAAGAAGCCTCGACTGGAAGATGGCACTCAGCAAGCAGCAACTTCTGCAAATGTGCAGACATGTACTGTTTGCAATAAGACCATTCCAACCGATAAAATGGGTGCGCATAAAAGGACATTGGAGCATCGGACAAACGCTTGCGTCAATTATAGGGACGGAGTATATGTGATTGAAAATGCGTTCAAATGCCGCATTGTGAGCTATCGATTGGAATGCAGAACTGATGTATTGGATTACAATACGTTTTTTAATGAGAATAAGGCAACCATTATATCTTTATTGGATAATATAATCTCGATTCACCACTCCATCAAGGTGAATATGGAAGTGTTTGGAAGATACATTTTACAATCCCAAGATCTTCATGACATCAAATCCTTCATGACGCCAAATCACATCATGGATTCATCGCTGGATTTGGAGGCCGTGGTTGACACATTCAAGGACATCTTATTGAATCAAACGACCGAATTCGAGGAGCGTGATTCTGGTGAGTTGGTATGATTTTTGAAATATTTCTGATTATTAACAGATGTTACTATTGTTATAGGTTGGGCTTTAGAAAAAATAATGTTCCTGGAAATCAATATCAACAAGTACAGCCCTCTGCGTGGATGCTCTTACATGAAGCTACCTAGCTTCATAGAGAATAAAAAGGCCGTTGTAAACATAGTGAATCAGGACGAGTGCTGTTTCGCTTGGGCTGTGACGTCTGCACTGTATCCGGCAAGAGCTAATGTTTGCGAAACCTCTTCATATCCGCACTATTCTACAGTTCTGAATTTGGTGGGTATAGAGTTCCCTGTTAAAGTGAGTAGCATTCCAAAATTCGAAATTCTCAATGATTGTTCCATCAACGTTTACGGGTTAGAGAGTGTATTTGAAGATCATCAAGTGAAATATCATGTAGTCGGCCCACTGTATTACTCCAAGAAAAGAATGAGTAAACATGTGAATTTACTTTTGACCACAGATGATGAAACTAGAAATAGCCACTATTGCTGGATAAAGAATTTATCAAGGCTGGTATCTAGCCAGATATCTGCCAAAGCGCATAAGAAATTTTTTTGCGACGGTTGTTTGATATATTTCTCAGATGAAACAAAGTTGTTACGCCATCAGCTGAATGATTGTAATCATACATATACTACAACTCCGTCCACAGAGATCAAAGTCGATAAATTTGGAAATTCAGTACCTGAAAACATTTTGAAATTCGAGAAATTTGAGAAACAGATGAAAGTACCATTCGTTATTTATGCAGATTTCGAATCAGTTCTGAAACCGATACATACTAGTCAGCCAGATCCGAATAAACCCTTTACTAATAGAACATTCGCACATGAACCTTATTCATTTGCATACCTTATCAAATGCTCTTTCGATAATTCTATCACGAAATATGTTACATTCCGTGGAAAAGATGCTGCGAAAAAATTCGTATCCAATTTAGTCAATGACTGCAAAATAATATACAACTTGTTTCTAAAACGTGTAGTTCCTATGGAAAAATTAACTCCGGCAGAAGAAGTTGAATTCGCTAATGCCACGGAGTGCGGTATTTGCGATAAAGCTTTTATATATGGCGACGTCAAAGTGAGAGACCACTGCCATCTAACGGGAAAAAAAAGATTCGGTGCCGCACATTCAATATGTAATTTGAACTTTAAAATTCCAAATTTCATCCCCATATTTTCTCATAATATGAGTGGCTACGATAGCCACCTTTTCATCAAGCAATTATTCGATAGAGAAGAGAGAGTTGATTGTATCGCGCAAACTAAGGAAAAATATATTTCATTTACCAAACATATTTTAGTAGACGAATATTTGGGAAAAAACGGTGTGAATCAGAATGTCTTCTTGAAACTGCGATTCTTGGATAGCTACAAATTCCTTGCCCAACCCCTGCAATCCTTGGCCGAAAATTTGAATGAATCTCAATTTGTAGAAACTGCTAGATATTTTCGCGACCCTGAAGAATTCAAATACATGACGCAGAAGGGAGTTTTTCCATATAGTTTCATAACGTCTATGGATAAATTGGATAATGAAGATCTGCCATCAAAAAGTGATTTTTTCGATAATTTATCTAATACACATATTTCGGACGAGGATTATCGAAGAGCTGAGCATGTTTGGAATTTATTCCAATGTAAATCACTCGGTGATTACTCCGACCTTTATTTAAAATCAGATGTTTTATTATTATGTGATGTTTTCGAGAACTTCCGGAATGTTTGTTTGAAAACGTACAAGTTAGATCCGTGCCAATACTTCACTGCACCCGGTTTATCGTGGGATGCTATGTTGAGGTACACAAAAATCGAATTGGAATTGTTAACCGACATCGATATGATTCATTTTTTCAAAAAAGGTATAAGAGGCGGGATTAGTCAATGTAGTCTGAGGAGTCATGTTGCGAATAATAAGTTCATCCCAAACTTCAATCCAAATGAACCATCAACATTTATCATGTATTTAGATGCAACTAACTTGTACGGTCATAGTATGTCACAGCCGCTACCAACATCCGATTTTAGGTGGTTGACCAACCAAGAAATTATAGAGTTAGATGTCATGAGCGTTGAAAACGATAGCCCATATGGGTATGTCCTTGAAGTTGATGTGTACTATCCTGAAGAATTACATGATGCACACTCAGATCTACCCTTCCTCGTGGAATCCATTGCTCCACCCGGATCGAAATCTAAGCTGAAAAAACTGATTCCTAATTTATCGAATAAAATTAAATATATTGTTCATTACAGAAATCTCAAACAGGCTATGGAAAACGGTTTGACCTTGATAAAAACACATAGAGTTCTCAAATTTAAGCAATCCCCGTGGTTAAAAAAGTATGTTGACCTCAATACAGAAATGCGTAATAAGAGTACAAATAAAGCTGATAAAAGTTTATACAAGAATATGGTCAACTCAGTTTATGGCAAAACCATGGAGAATGTTGATAAAAGAAGCGATATCAAACTTGTGACTCATTGGGAAAGTATCACAAAGAGGAAGGGTGCTAATGCATTGATAGCACTCCCCAATTATAAAACCTGTAAAGTATTCCATGAAAATTTCGTAGCAATCCATATGGGAAAAGTTAAAGTGCATTATGATAAACCGCTGTATTTAGGTTTCAGCATATTAGATGTATCAAAAGTCGTTATATATAACTTTCTGTATGAATGCATTAAGAAACATTTCTCTGGTAAATCGTGGCTATTGTATACTGATACGGATTCTTTGATATTGAAAATAGAAACAGAAAATTTTTATAATTTCATGAAGGAGAATATAAGGTATTTCGACACATCTAATTACCCCGTAGATAACAAATTCAATATTCCAATAACGAAATCAGTAGTGGGAAATATGAAGGACGAATTTCCAAATGATCCTATTGTGAGCTTCTATGGGACGGGTGCCAAAGCGTATTACGTTCAATCTTCGAATTCCGAATTGAAAAAAGCGAAGGGTGTTTCAAGGCCAGTTGTTAGAAGTGAATTATCGATGGATGATTATAAGAAAATCGTAGAAAATGGTGGCTTGATATTCAGAAAAATGAATACTTTTCGTAGCGATCGGCACGATATTTATACTGAAATGAAAAACAAAGTCGCCCTTTCATACCATGACGATAAACGGTTTATCATACCTAATACTGTTAAAACTTTACCTTGGGGGCACAATGATATCGAATTTTATCAAACGAGTCCTGAACGTAATATGCTTTGGGTACAACAAGCAATATCTGCTACAATGCAAACAGCTGAGAAATCAAATTCTAGCGATAATTTAGATGACCTGATAAAAATGTTGATGGAACACTCAGAGCCTCGATAATAATAATAATAATGCGAACTCTGTACCCAACCTCGTACGCTTATATTCATATTTATTGTTTAATCTAGTCTCCATATGATGTGATACGAGTTCTGTACACTCTTTATCTAGTCTACATATTATATTATTTATATATATTATATACACGTATTTTTGAATAAATTATTACTTAGATTATTTGAGATGTGTTTTATTCATATTATAACGTATATCAGCCAGCTGATGCCGCACCACAATAATATTGAATATCGAATGAAATTTTGGTTCGCATTGAATAATGCAGCCTTGTGTGGAGGTCGACCTTGAGCTACGCACACATTTTCGATAAGGTTCGTTTTGGTGAAAAGAGGCTAGGTGGGGGAGGAAGGGGGAGATGTAGGCGGATATTAGCGGTGGAAGGAGAATAGGTGGAGCTTAGCAGATAAAACTCATTGAATACACGGAGACTCCTCATTCTGTTAGCAGATATCATCCACTAGCTCCACTACCAGAGTACTCTCGATATACCATCTTTTTTGTGCCAATCCAACTACATCGTCGATTAACCAATTGTAAGTACAAGTTTTGTTGCCATATGGATCATTGCTAGTGAATTGTATTTCGATTCACAGTTTTTCATCAAATAGTCTACGTTGATCTGAAATGATTTTTTTTCTTCAGATGCCTAGCACCGATTTAACCACAGCTTTCGCAGCAGAAGAAGAAGACATTGGATCTCTCCCTAATCTGAGTGAGTTTTCTCGATAACTTGACGGTAGTTCATTTTATAGATTTCATAATTTGTATTTCAGGCATTGATGGGTCTATCAGCAATTTGAATGTGGATCAAGAAGACCTGGATATCAGCTTCAATAGTGAATTGCTGGCAACCGATGAGGCTTGGGCAGGCGTGTCAGCAACATTATTAGATATGCCCCTACTTGAAGGATCACCATCCGGCCCTACCCCATCTACAAGTGCTGGTCCCGCAACTGGGGTATTCAAAAGGCCTTCGAAATGCCTCAAGATGAGCCGAAACCAATCTGAGGCATCATCACGGTTGGAGGTTGGCGCCAAGGTTCGAGATCCCAATGATGGCGACGTCGAAAATGGTGGTGTCTTGATGCGGAAAGGAAAGAAACTCTTTTTCGGCAAGAAGACTCCTTCACCTTCGTCTTCACCATCACTGACGCCGTCATCGTTGGATAAGCCTGAAATCGATTGCCGGAAACCTTCGCCTAAGAAAAAGAATTTGGGGATGAGAGGTGGGAGTCCATCAATTCTTCGAAAGTTTCTGGGAAATCGAGGCAAATCTAACCCCTACCGAAGTGGCAAGGCTGGCATGTGGTATAATGCCGGCAGAGATCATGCTGTATCAACCACATCGAAACAGCAGGAACAGGAACAGGAGCAGGAGAAGGAGCAGGAGCAGGAGCAGGAGCAGGAGCAGGAGCAGGAGCAGGAGCAGGAGCAGGAGCAGGAGCAGGAGCAGGAGCAGGAGCAGGAGCAGGAGCAGGAGCAGGAGCAGGAGCAGGAGCAGGAGCAGGAGCAGGAGCAGGAGCAGGAGCAGGAGCAGGAGCAGGAGCAGGAGCAGGAGCAGGAGCAGGAGCAGGAGCAGGAGCAGGAGCAGGAGCAGGAGCAGGAGCAGAAGCAAGCGCAGGAGCAGGAGCAGGAGCAGCCAGAGCGGGTCAGAATTATAAGTGTGGATATTATACGTCCGGCTGTCCAACTGCCGAATCTTCAAGAGGCGTTCAACGGGCTTGCTGCTGCTGCTGCTGACAATAATGGTACCGATTGTAATGCTCCCATTCACATGCGCATTCCATCGCCTCCAATAGCACCTATCGAAGCCATAAGGCAATATGATGGTGAATTGAAGCGATGGTATGCGAACGTCAATGCACTGATCACAGATAGTGAAAGCAAAACTACTCGTTTATCATCAGAAAGAGATGAATTGCTTTCACGACTGGCTGAGATAGGTCGACAATTGACGACAGAAGGAAAATTTCGCCAAGTCTGCGAAGTGGAGAAGTCTCGCCTCGAACATTTCAATCGGATGAATGAGGAATATTTGGAGCGAACTTAGATGTGTTTGTTTCATGTTAATATGTTTTATATATAAGTTGTATATTATAGTGTTGATGTATAAATTGTATATGTGTGTAGAATTAGTAATGGACAATGATGTATTTATTGATTTGGATAATATATGAATAAATTCAATTGACGATTTATTTCTTACTACCTATCGCTACCCTAATTCCCTCTCTACTCTCCCCCCTACTACTTTAACCATCTCCACTCATTGATTCCCCAGCGACTACGACCTCCTACTTTTTCTTCCCTACTCTTTCCCCTACTACTTCTATTACCCCCTCCTCCAACCGCTGCATATAAATACTTGCTTCCTCCTCGAGATAGTCAGTTCGAAATCAACTCTCGAAGATGGAAAGCAACTACCAGCCCGACACCACCACCAACCACAACGGAGCCAGCTATCGACTTGCGGTTGGAAACTGGCGAGGAGAAGAAGAAGATGATGGACCCTGCGATTCGTCCTCGGATGCTGTCCATCAACCATGGGAAGCACCTGCAGCTGATGGACCCTGCGATTCCTCTGGCGACGCTTCATTCCCATTCCCCTGGGTATTGGATGTCATCTTCGGAGACGAAGACAGCGACAGCGATGGGGCCTCTGACAGAAGTAGTATCAGTATGGACCTCATGGGGAATGGAGATGACTCCGATTCCGATGCCACCCTCATCTTAGGAGGCATCGGAAGAGCGGAGAGCGACGTCGAGGAGGAGGAGGATGACCGTCCAGTAGCAAGGGGTGCTTACCTGGATCCATTCATCATGGAGGACATGGAGATGGACGCGTTCGACGAGCTCGAGATGGTACAGATTCTCGAGGATGCCATCATCTTCGACTGATTTTTGTTTTTGTTTGTACATAGTCATTAGTCATATAGTTTTTTGTATATATAGTCATGTAGTTTCATCAATAAATGTATTAAAAAATATCAGGTTCTTAATTTCTTGATACATTCCTTCAATTCCACTTATATATGTACATGTTGGATGAGAAAAGTAATCAGTATATGAACGGGGTTCGAAGTGGTCACAACTACTTGAAGATGAAAGTATGGAAATAAGTCCAATCAAAAGACAAATTGTTGAAGAATTGCACAAGCCTGCAAGGCGCAATTTCAAAAGAAGAAGAACCATAATAAAAGGTTTTGCAGACTTGTGGCAGATAGATTTAGCCGAAATGCAGACGTATGCAAAACGAAATAAAGGATACCGATATATATTATTCGTTATTGACTGCTATTCCAAATATCTATGGACAAAACCTATCAGAAGTAAAACCGGTCAAGAAGTGACACAAGCTATGAAACATATATTGAGAGTGGCCGAGTATTCACCGAAAAACATGCAAAGCGATCTTGGAAAAGAATTCTATAATTCTCATTTCAGTAATCTGATGAAGGAATATAAAATAAACCATTATTCAACATATAGTACTATGAAGGCGGCGATTGTGGAACGAGTAATCAGAACAGTGAAGAATTGGATTTACCGAGAATTTTCTGCCAGAGGGGAATATAAGTGGTACGATATCTTACCGCACTTAACCAACTCGTACAATGATAAAAAACATAGGACAATTGGTATGAAGCCCTCTGAAGTAACTCCCACTACAATACTGAAAGCTTATAGTCACCCAAAAATAGCGCCGAAACCAAAATATAAAGTTGGTGATGTTGTAAGAATAAGCAAGTTCAAAGGTGTGTTCGAAAAAGGTTATTCAGCAAATTTCTCCACGGAATTATTCACGATAACCAAAGTGAATATTACTAATCCGACAACTTACAATCTGGACGATATTGAAGGCAATCCAATCAAGGGTTGTTTCTATGAGATGGAATTGTTGAAAACTAAGAATCCAAAAGTGTACTTGGTGGAGAAAGTCTTGAAGAAAGACAAAAGTGGAAAGAACGTATATGTCAAATGGCTTGGATATCCTAAGGAGCACAATTCTTGGATTAAGAAATCTGCTATTACTTGAAGTGTAGTGTGTGTGTTTTTTTTTTTCAATAATAAATAATTCGAACATATTCGGTAATATCTATTCTTTTTTTCTACCCTCCCACCAAACCCATGAAGAATGAAATCGAGAAATGTTTTCAAGTTGAAATATATATATTTGCTGTGTTGAAGAATATTCACATAATGAATGTACAAAAAAAAATAATAAAGTATAAAAAAACGAAATCACTCGTCTTCATCGGAGAGTAGTTAAAACTAAGAGAGCATGACTATCAGCATAGGGAAATACACGCTTTAATCTTAACTGGAACGCGGCCTGTGTTCTAGCGGGGAAGCGGGGTAGCGGGAGCGCGAGCTTATCGAAACCGCAACAAATAACACTTTAATGACAATAACAAGATGGTGACGACATCATCATCATCATGATGAATTTTTAAATAAATAAATAAATTAAAAAAAAGCTGTCAACGCTGGGGGAAATTGAACCAGGGACCTTTGCATTATGATGCAGCGTATATACGCACTGTGGTATTCCGACCTCCATGATATTTCAATTATTTTAATGCTATTCAAACGGGTTATCCACCGCTGGCGCGCGCTTATCTTTGCAACGGATCCATCGAGGTAGAGTGAAGCGAGAGATGCATTCCAGAGATAAGAAACTTCGAGTTGAAAATAATATCCATCGCTGACGCTCGCTTATCTTTGCAACGGATCTATCGAGGTAGAGTAAGGCTCGAGCGCTCGGCGCTGCAACGTTGTCGGACGTATGTGTTTGGATGTTAATATTGTTACATTATTGTGTGTGGCAACGCTGTCTCGATTCATGACGTTCGAAGTTCCAGCAAAGCGAGAGCATGCGAGAGATCCCTTAGAATGATAAGCGCGCGCTCGTATACCCATTCCTCAAACTGTGACTTTAATGACAATAACAAGATTGAATTTTCATATACAGGGTGTTTGAGTTAATGAAGATTGAAAAAAAAAATATATACAGGGCGGCCCATGAGGGTGAAAGAATACGAAAACGAAGATAAATAATCTATTTATTTAAGTAATCCTTTTCTACAAAAATGACATGCCTCTTGAGAAGATGGCGGTCCATCCCAGTGTGTAGTCCAATCGGGACGATTATAATGAACGAAGCATGGCAGTTTGATTTGTAGATTAAAGTTGCTGCGATATTCTTGAGGAAGTTTGTGCCACACCCTTAATAGCCCATAAGGATCTGCATATTCAATGAGACATTCTACTGGAATGTACTGCAATTCTTGTTCAGTGAATTTCGTCAAAGTCAAAGCAGGAGATTTTATAAACTCCAATAGCACAGCTATTTCAGACTTCATGATTTTTCGAGCAGAGCTAAAATATTTCAGATGCTACTAGTTTCACGTCAAGTTGTAGACTGATGAAATAAATAAAAAACGAGTCACATATTTCACAGGTTTTTATTCAAATCAGCCATCAATTCATTTTTACAGTAATATAGATATTCTCTGAGAGCGTTACTAGACATGCTATTGCAAACATCGCAAAACCCTAATATAAGCTCTTGTGCACTCAAAACAGTCAGTTTATTTTTTATCCATTCAGCTATTACATTCATAATATTCTGATAAAACATAAAAAAGTCCAAGTCATTGATTAAATTAACTCGATGTGAAACAATGCACATTTCAGCACTCAAAATGTCTGCAACATCCTCTTCCACCAATTCGAATGTAATGTGGTATTTGGTTAGTGACAACATTTTGACACCATCGCAAACGAATTTGGTTATAGCAATATAGTCTCCGCAGGTGGTAACGGCAGGATCATATTCATCAATGAAACAGGGCAGGGGTGCTTCAAAAAAGTCTTGTTGTACCTTATACAGCGAATCGATGAAGGTGGCCCATTCATATGTGGAGAACGAAATTTTCGCTGGATGGAAGGGTTTCTTCAGGATGATGCTCGGACTAAACTGTCTAGCTGGACTAAGTCCGCACTGAATCATGTAGGTGGACAACTGGAACGATGAAGTCAGCAGGAGGTACGATTCGGCTTTCGCTGCTTGCTCAATCATGTCCAAATACGTATCAACGTCACCATAATAACCCATCATTGATGATGATGATGATCTAGAACTACCGTCTTCGAAAAGCACTTCACTAGATGAATAACCAGAGTCTTCACTCATTGTTCTCGAACTGATGTGTTGAAAGTTTCAGTCCTCATTATTTATACCATAACTGTTGACTGATCATAACATCCGGCAGATTGGAATAACAGGGTATTTGTTAGTGATCGATGAAAGGCCCTCTCATAGCCATTGAATGTGTGCTTCTTTTCCATATGTTTGCATTATAATTTATTGTTGGAATCAATCCAACTATTGTGTGTATCATCGAATCCCAACCATTTGACAAACACCTTTTTGCCTTTTTTTCTTAAAACTTTTTCCACTAGATAGATGTCAGGATTTATAGTTTTTTGCAATTCTTCAGGATAAAAAGCACCTTTGATCGGAGTACCATGCAAATCTTCCAAGATGTATGTAGTAGGTTTCGTAATACGAACTTTTACGATTTTAAATAGTTCAGTAGTCCAATTTGGCGTATAATTCTTTTCGAAAACATGTTTGGCTTTGCTGATTCTCACAATGTCACCAACGTTGAATTTTCTAATTCCAGCAATTTTGATGTGATTGTACGTGGATTTTAAAATATCTTGTTCGTTGGCTTTGGTGACATCACTGGGCTTGCATCTTATTGTCGTATGTTTCGTGTTATTATAATTTTTCGTGATTTCAGGCAGGACATCTATCCAACGGTATGAGCCATTCAAACTAAAGAATTTGTACAGTTTTTCCTTCAATGTCCGTATAACACGTTCAGCAATGGCTGCCTTCATTATGGTGTACGTATGATAATGGTTGATGGAGAACTTTTTCATCAGACTTTGAAACTTTTCGTTGTAGAATTCGGTACCTTGATCGGTTTGCAAATTCTTGGGAATTCTGTTGTTGGCATGCGATAGAATATCAGCAAATGCACGAGCGATTTCAGCACCAGTTTTTGATTTTAGTGGTCTAGTCCATAGGTACTTGGAAAAACAATCAATCACGACCATTATCAGCTTGTGATCCTTATTTACAGAGGCATAAGGTCGCATTTCGGCTAGATCCATTTGCCATAAGTCATCCAAACCTTTGATGATAATGCGACGCCTTGGAAATTTTTTCCTAGCAGGTCTATGTAATTCATTGACGAGTTGGATTTTTTCTTTAGAATGTGACATATTGACTTCGTTGGATTAGGAGTTTATATGATGGGTTTCACACAGGGGGCTTCCTTTTTGGTGGTGGTGGTGTTGTCATAGATTTTGGAGTGATGGCAATCTTGGCCAGATCTTTTTTCATTTGATCAATGGCATCAGCAAGCTGGCGTTCTTTATCACGGCTGTGTTGTTGCTCAGCATTCAAATCGTGCAAACTCTTCACAGTGTTGTCAATCTTATCGACAAGTTCTAGAATATTTTTCACATTCAAGTCGATGTCGCTTTTGAGTTTTGGTAGAGAGTTGTTGCGAAGCTGCTCCACATGTATGTTGATCTTGTGCACTATGCCAGACAACTGAACAAAGTTTGTATTGTACGTTGCCAGTTTGAGATCATGAGAATCCACTCTCTTTCGTACATCGATAATTTCGTTGCTGAAGCCAGCAAGGTAATTTCGGATTTTTTCACCGTAATTATCGAAAGCAATCTTGAAATCTAACTTTATTTGCGATATAACTTCATCCACATATTGTTTGTTTGCAACATCAGCGACATCTGTTGGCAGTTTTACGTTACACATCTTCAAATGACCAACATCAATATCACCGGTTGGAGTATGTGAAAATCCAGATCTGACTGTCACCATCTGAGCTGAGCGTGGAAACGAACCACGTCCGAATTTGTCGAGACTCATTATGCTAATGACTAAAGTATTGTACGTTATCGATAATGGACGGCACTTTGCCTCGCCAATTATTAGCCCCTTCACTCATAGACATGCCATGGACGTGTCACGGAACTGTCAAGGAAGTGTCACGGAACTGTCACGGAAGTGTCAAGGAAGTGTCACGGAACTGTCACGGAACTGTCACTGAAGTGTCAAGGAAGTGTCACGGAACTGTCACGGAAGTTGTCATGGAAGTGTCACGGAAGTATCACAGAAATGTTACACATGTTTTATTATGCCTGCCTCTTCTAATTCGTTCAAGATGGCAACAATCTCGTTATCGTTTGATGTATTTCCGGCTTGCTGTGATGCAATGAGCAACTTCAATCTATCTACCAATTCATTTGGATCATCCCAATACATGTATTCGATAGGTGCTGTGTTGTATGTCAACTTCAAACCACGACCACTGGAATTGGATCTGAACATTGGACGAATAATTTCTACGTATTTGAGTCTAGAGGAGGACTTCATAAGTCCTGCAGAATTCAGATGAGCTTTGGTGAGCAAGAGTATTTGCTTGTATGGGTTCGTATCATCTTTGGCAAAGGATGGATCATTATAGAAGAGTAATTGATAGAGGCCTGGGGTGCCACGGAACCGAAAGCCATCAAGAAGTATATCTCCAGTTCTTCGATGGAAATTCATTTCTTTTCCGTTGAGGGACCATTTCGATGTTACTGGATCATATTTGGGGCCATAAACCGTATCGATATTTTCATCATTTGTCCAGTATTCAGTCAGATATTTTTGAGCCATCGCAGGATACTGATCAACGTAATCATGTATTGCAGCCGGTGAGATATTTTCACTTTCTACAAAAAGTTCATCATCAGCATCATCATAACCATCCTCATCATCATCTTCAGTATGCCCAGCATTATCAGCCACATCCATCATAGGTATGAAATTAGTTTGGTTCAAATCCGATTGCTCCCTCTCCAACTCCTCATCCTCTTCCTCCTTCTTCTCCTTCTTCAACCCCAACGATTTTGCTCTGCTTCGCTTGATGTTTGAAAGCGTTCCATCGAGTTTTTCTTTTATTACCTTGGACGTGGTGGCAATTTGTTTCAAAGGTGATGTCAGTGGTTGGAATATTTTCTGTAACGCATCATCATCCTCAGACTTGCCCAATTTTAGTGCTAAATATTTTCTTCTGATTGATTTCGATAGTTCGTTGATTTTTTTCTTGCGCAGCGCATCAGCAACATCATCATGCATCTTGGTTGACGTCATCTTGATGAATGGTTCAGAGATCACAGTCTTATGAACTTATCAAAACCATTTCTATATCTGCCAGCATTCATATCGAAAGTTTTTGCAATCACCATCGCACCATATTGGTTGGAATTCCAACACTCTGAGCACAATGCTTTAAATTTATCGAATGACATGTCTGGTGAGACATGCTCGTCGAACACATGCTTCAAATTCATTTCATCCTGTCGAAATAACACCAACAGGTTACTGTTGTCTCGCACCAGCTGCTTCGGTATCTTAGAAAAAGTCTGGCATAGGTATGCTACGTCAATATCCTTGTGTCTACACATTGAAAAATATTCTCGAATTTTTTGCTGCTTGTCGCATGATACATCATCAAAAATGAATATCGAATTATTTTTCGCTTCTGATGGACTAATGACATCATCATTTTCTTTAAAGGGAAAATACCCAACACCTTTCACTGAATCCAACACTTGTTGCAGCAATTGATATTTCGGTTGGTACAACGACTTTGAATACACGTAAACGTTCTCGAATTTCGCGCCATTTGGATTGAACAGCAGGGAAAGCATCGCATTGGTCTTTCCACATCCGCTTGGTCCGCAGAAGATTGCTCTGAACGAATGGGGAAGCAGTTTCCCATGTTTACTATTTACTGGTGGTTTGGTTGACAAAATTTCATCCAAATTCACAATGGGTAACATCCGTTCTTGTTGAATGATCTTCATCATGTGATGATATATTTTTCATTTCATTAGGTATATGCAGAGTTGTCGAACTTCCTACACGTCAGTCTTCATGTTGCTCTACCACGGAGAGGGTGTGCTTAATTCTCTGATCGATAAACTTCCCATCGAATTACACATTCCAGGCTACAGATTTTGTGGTCCAGGTACCAAACTCGATAAAAGACTTGCAAGAGGAGACACCGGTATCAATCCGTTGGACGACGCGTGTCGAGAACACGATATCGCCTATTCACAAAATTCCTCAATAGAAGACAGGCACAAAGCTGATTGGATATTGGAAAATAGAGCGTGGGAGAGAGTCAAGTCGAAGAACGCTAAATTCAAAGAGAAGGCTGCTGCTTGGCTTGTCACCACCGGAATGAAGGTCAAACGAAAACTTGGCATGGGTCTTGTATCACAGCAATCCCTATCCAACATTATCAAATTCATAAAAAATGTACTATCAAAGTCAGATGGTGGTGGTGGTGGTGGTGGTGGTGGTAGTACAACATCAGGAAGTGGTCTGAATAAATCTGCATTGAAAGCACTCCATGCAGCCAGAATGGCAGTCAAGAGGGCTGGCGGTAAAAAAAGAATCAGAGTACCAAGAATCATACCTCTTCCACACAGTGGCGGTATACTACCATTGATACCAATCTTTGCCGCCTTGGGAGCCCTAGGATCTCTAGCTGGAGGAGCCGGAGCAGTCGCAAAGACAGTCATTGATGCGAAAAATGCAAAGAAAAAGCTCGAAGAAGATCAAAGACATAATAAAGCAATGGAGGCTATCGGCAAGCAGGGTTCCGGCCTATTTCTACGCAAAACATCGAGAGGATTCGGACTGTACTTGAAGAAACAATCAAAAAACTCAAAAAACTTCTAGACAAGCTACCCAATAAATCAATGTACGATAAAGATGTGATAAAGTATGCCAAACAGCTGAAAATACCATATTTTCGAGGTGTTTTTATGCGGGACACTCTACCTTCCACCGGTCCATGGCATCGCGAGTGTGCTGTATTGAATTTGGATACCTCCAATCATGCGGGCACTCATTGGGTGGCTTACATAAAAAATGATAAAAAAGCCTTATATTTCGATAGTTATGGCAATCTGAAACTGCCCAGAGAATTGGCTCAATATTTGGGTGTCAGCACGAAAATCTTGTACAATAACAATCAATACCAGAATTTCAATCAAAGTAATTGTGGACGTCTATGTTTAGAATTCCTTTTTAATGAGACCAAGTAACTCGGTCATTGTACATCAGTCATGTCTCTGATTGTGACGTTGAAAGGTCGTACATCTACGCTCTCCATAGACTTTTTGACACCACTCCAACTCGATCCAGACTCTGATTACGGACTAGCATTGTTGGGATTCCATTCATACAACAGTATACCGAATATCGACAAAGGATCAAAGTTTTATCTGCAAGATAAGACCAAGGCGGGAAAGATCATCGATATTCCCGAAGGTTCATACGACATTGTGGACATTGAGACATTCATACGCAAAGAATTGGGCATCTCAAGTGCAAAGGACGTTGATGATATATTCTCGTTGAAGCCCAACAATAATACACTAAAGTGTGAGATTTCGAGCAAACAGTTTGCCATTGATTTTCGCCCGAAGGATAGCATAGCTCAAGTCTTGGGATTTTCAAATAGATTGTTGAACGCACAACAAGTCCACACTTCCGATTTGCCGGTCACCATAACCAAAGTGAGAACCATTCACATTGATAGCAACGTTACTGCTGGAGCTCTCTACAACGACAGACCATCACATACGATCTACGAGTTTGCAGTTGCAGTCGATCCTGGTTACGCCATAGACGAGACTCCCAGAAATCTAATCTATCTACCTATAGTCAGCAGGCGGGAATTGCCCAACATTACACTCCAGATTCTAGACCAAGATTTCAGGCAGGTGAATTTTAGAGGTGAAGAAATCATCATAAGATTGGAATTGAAGAAACTCGCAAGATGGTACTAGTGTTTGATTACTCCTATAAATCAGATAATATACCATCATCAGCAACATCATCGGCACCAGTTCTCTCGACACCGTGCACCAAAGCAGTCGTGTCTTCGAAGAGCAGCAACAGAAAAACATTGACATTATCCAGTGTCCTGTTTCTGAAATCATTCAAAGACTACAATGTTGTTAGCACCCGTGTTCGACGTTTTCCGCAAACCCAGACTCGACGAAAGCATCACTAAAGTGGAATGGCGTACCTATTATCCATATGTGAAATCATTCGAGAACAATGATGTCATCGATATAACGGTTAATCAAGCAGATTCGTGGTTGGCCATGTTTGAAGGCATCATTACCATCAAGGGTAAATTGAAGGTGACCGGTGGTGGTACTGGTACATTAACCCACAATGCTGGAGCTTATCTCTTTGATTCCTGCACCTATGAATTGTGTAATAAAGAATTGGACACTGTCAGATATCCTGGAATAACGAGTACTGTGCGAGGATACTTGTGTTATACGCCTGAAGACTCACGTCATCTAGCCATAGCAGGCTGGAACTATCCCAATGCTCCGATCCTCAACACCGATGGTACGTTTAGCATGAACATTCCACTGAAACATTTGTTTTCCATCTTCAATGATCATCAAGTGGCAACGTGGGGCAAGCAGTCAATCCGTTTAGTGAGAGCTCGCAATGATGCCAATAGTGTGAAGGTTGTCGAGAGAGCGAATACTGCTTTGCAAGGATCTCCTCAGACTCAGAGTATTGCTAAAATAACGATAGAAAGCATCAATTTGAAAGTGCCACATCTCACACCCAACGATGACATAAAGTTGCAGTTGTTGACACGTATCAAAGCAGATGAGTCTATGATGATACCGTTTCGCCGATGGGAATTGCACGAGCTACCAGCACTCACACAAGGATCTACCATAGAAATCTGGTCCGTCAAGACATGTTCTGCATTGGACAGTCCAAGATATGTTATAGTATTTTTCCAAACGAAAAAAGCCGATAATTTGCATGAAGACGTCACCTTGTTCGATAATGCCAACATCAAATCCATACGATTGGCTCTGAATAGCGACTATTATCCGCAAGAACGAATGCTATTGGACTTTTCCCGAGACCAATATGCCGACGCCCACTTCAACTATACAGAGTTCAACAAGAGCTACCATAACTGTCAAGAAAAGCGCTCTCTAGTAAACTTTGCCGAATTCAAATCCCGACCAATGTTTGTTATCGATTGCTCGAGGCGCCATCTGGGTCTAAAGTCGTCCACAGTTGACATAAAGTTGGACATTGAAGCGACTACAGGCTTCCCTCCCGACACCAAAGCCTATTGCATCATCATTCATGATCAAATCATGGAACATCTCCCACTCAGCGAAATTGTTCGAAATATTGCCTAGGTGGGTGTTGTGACATCAGTCAGACGTCAGTTTGCTTCGAAGAGTCATGGAGATCGCACTGGTTGACATTCAAGGGTTCACGGTTGATGGTGAATTCATTCCAAAGGAAATGACCATTCGCATTGGCAAAAAGACGAGTCATTTTCTATTCAAGCCATCTGTAGAATTTTCGAGTTTAAGCAGAGAAGATAAAAAGATGGCAAATCATGTGGAGCGTTACGTTCATGGTTTAAAATATTCCAGTGGTTATGTGGATTTGAATGAGTTGGATCAAATACTACGAGATAACCTGCAGCAGACAAACATCATCTACGTAAGAGGCCATCAAAAGATTCAGTTTTTGCAGCGAAAATGTGCAGAGTTGGAGATGACCAATCACATTGTTAATTTGGAAGATTTTGACAATTCTTGGTGGCAACCAATAACGTTCCTACAATCCATTCCACCCTGCATGAATCATTTCCATGGAGGAAGGTTCCAGTGCAGTCTCCACAATGTCGATACTTTATATAATTGGTTATGTAATTTATTGCCAAAATAAAAAACTATATATCGTAATTTCAGAGTTTTTATTCATCACATCCCTTATTTCTCAGTATAATGAAAATAACATGCGAGATTAAAATGAGTGAACATATTAGTGTACAACAAAGTGTCAAAATTGCAATGATATTGACAGAATCTTGATCATCATCTAATTTTGCGGGTGATTTCTTCAATGTAAATGTCTGCCAGTCTCCCATTTCGCCGTCACTGCCATCAGAAAACGATAATTTCAATTTGTAGTCGATGGTGGTCCCATTGACTCGAGGCATGTCGATTGAATATACAGGTAGTTTGTTATCATTGACATACATTCTACTCATCAGCTTCCAATCACACTGTTGTGTACGATTCACATCAAAACATACGGCTGCATTCCTCGTATTGTACGGTATGTTTGTGTAGAAGACGTTGTTGCTCAGAGCTGTCAATAGAATGAAGCTTGCTTTCAGTATCGCCATCTAGTAGCTGTGTTGGTTGGATTCTTCTCGATGTAGGTGCAGCTGTGCGTCTTGGTTCTGTGAACACCTTGTCCCAAATACTCAATTGCTCGAAATCTTTGAACAAACAAACTTTCTGCTCATACAATTGGATGTCTGCACTGAGCTTTCTAACTTTCAACCCAAATTCTTCTAGTGCACGTCTGTATTCGTCAGAAGACATGATACAACTGTTTTTTACATCCATACCTTCAACTAATATCCATCCAATCTCTCTCTCTCTCTTTCTCTCTCTCTCTCTCTCTCTCTCTTCTTCTCACTTTTTTACCCTCTCACTCTCCCTTACACTCACTACCCATCCCAATGATACACAGAAAATTTCAATGATTATTTTATTAATGATAGATAGACAGCATATTTTATATTTACATTAATAGCCAGGGCAAGTATTACATTTTCATAAGAAAAAACATATTCTGGAAAAAAAAAAGTCATTTTTCATTGTCTTCTTTCGCAAACTACATTTGTAAAGATGATATCATGCTACTAAAATCTGTAAAATATTGTTAAAGTAAGTCAAGAATCAATATCTGTATGTTCATCACCAGAATCGATGAATCTCTCATATCTCTGATAATGTGAATCATGTAAATCCATATCACATTCATATCGTTCTTTAAGCCCAAATAATAATTCCCTAAATTCATTTTGACACCATAGGTTTCTATCGTGGTAAAGCATGTGCAATTCATCTGTTCTATAGTATAAGTGAAAATGATCTCGAATTATGTGCAAATTGATCTTAATATTATGCATTTTCAACACATCCATCAATGTTTTGTAACAACTATGACATAAAATCAAATTCAATTGTTTTATCTTATAGAAATTCACCCAAACACAATAATATGTTTGATAATATTCTAGAGTCCAATCATATTGACATAAAATTGCATTTCTTACACGACTTGTGGCTATTTCTCTGACATACAAAATATTTTCTAATGAAACCAATTCATGTGATTCATCATTTCTAGCATTTTCGATAATATAATTCCAACGATATTTGCTATATTTTTTGATTATTTCCTGGACTAATAGGTTTGGTAGCAGATGGTGTGAGATAGAATAATTCAAAAAAGATGTTATATTTTGAATTCTTTCGCAGATGACTTTGATGCTTAAATCTTCCAATCGTGAAGGTGATGACATGATCTAAAACAGAAAAGTGTAAGTGTAAGTGTATGAGTTTTTTTCTTTATAAATGTTTGATGAGTTGATTTACATGAAAAAATTACTCTTTTGCCTGTGTATGACCCCATGGCAATGTGTCAAACGAACCTGGAATCAAATACCGTTTATCATCTTTGGGACTCAGAGCAATTTTTGATTGTTGAATGCTAAACACATTGTGAGCATATGAACGGATAGTACGTTGAGACACTGTTTGTGCTCCGAAATTCTTCAAACAATTCAAATAATCTTCGAACCCAATTTTATTCTTGACAACATTAGTTTTCACCCCTTTCGATTTTTTGACAACCTTACCCCCTTGTACTTTATATGCATACATTTTCGAACGTAGTCCTACGAAATTAGTAACGATTTTCCCATTTGCTTCATCTTTTAATAAACCCAACTTTTTTTTATTGACTAGTGGCATATTATATTTATTATCTGGAGCATATTCAGATGTGTCAAATTGAGAGAGATCAGTCTTTATAACTTCTTCATATGCATCATCACATTTCAATTCATATATGAAGCTGTCTGTATCCATATATAACAATTTACACCTTTCGATACCCATTTTCGGAATCATATACTCATAGTGAAATTTGTACATGCACAATTTTGATAAATCTAAAATGACCATTCCTACGTATAGAGGTTTATTAAAAATTATTTCGGTTTTCTGCATTTCTATGGCAATCAAGTTTTCTTCAAAAATTGTTCTACCACGGAATCGTGGACTAGCTATGAGATTTCTGGCTCCATAACGTCCCTGCCATGATCTTACTAGTTTCACTAATCTATGCTTTCGTATGTTTTCCATCGTCTTACCGAAAACTGCATTATTCATTAGTTTATAGAGATTTTTCTCAAATTCATTTGTTGCGGCAGTCCTCAAAGAAGTATTCAGATCTATATATGATTTGAGCCAAAAAGATTGCCTGAATTTCAAAATTTTGTGGATTTTCGTCAGTTTCAGTCCGTTTGCTAAACATTGTTTTAAATTTCTATAGTGTAAAATATAATCTTTTTTGTCGTAAAGTGTTGTCATTAATTTTGATAATTTTGAGCCGGGTGGTATGCGATGTTCAGCAGCAAATGGAAAGTCTTTGTGATTGTTATGCAAGTCGCGAGGATATTCTAAGTCTACTTGTAAAATATATCCTTCAAGAGCATCATCAGCAATATTCATTACATTGAAATTTTCAACGTTTTCCATCCATGAGAAATCTCCGAATGGTAAAGACTCTGACATTGCCCAACCATACAAATTATTTACATCTAAATACATGAGATATTTTGAAGGTTTATTGGAATCATATTCAGACATATACTTGTTATTAGCTTCTGAATACCTACCACTACAAACAGAAATACCACCACGTAATGCCTTCTCGATGAACATGATTTTATCAACGTCATTCAATAATTCCAGTTTGCATTTGGTGTACTTTAACATGGCATCCCATGTATATCCAGGCATGGTATAGTACCATGCTGGATCTAACCCATAAGTTGTCCTACATTTCTGCCGGAATTTCTCGAAAACAGCGGTCAACAACATAACGTCTGTTTTTAAATATAAGTCAGAATATTCCCCTAAATTTTGAATTTTGAATGATGACCATACCTTTTGAGCATGGGCGTACTGCTCATCGCTAATGTGTTCATCATTCAATTTATTATAAAAATATTTCTTTGTAGGTAATTCAGTATCATTCAATTTTTCCAAACAACTAATGTAATCGTAGGGAAAGACACCCTTCTTGGTGAGGAGGTTGAATGTATCATCATTCAAATGACTGAATTCTTTTTTCAAAATTTCAAAATCTTTTCTATCCATGATTGAAGATAATTTATCTAAGGATGTACCCATGAAGCGAAAAGAGTCAATAAATCGGAATTTGATGTCTGTATTGTCATCATGTAAAGTGAAAGATATGTACTTTTCCATGTTTATTGGAAGTATGCTCATACGACCCTTTTTACTCAATTGACTGATCATGAAATGTGAATCATATCCTATCAGGTTGTGAAATGCAATTGGAACAACAAAGAGTTTCTTGAAATTTATGTTACAGGGTGCTTGATGCGCCCACCCCCTGAAATCGCCTGAAAAGTGATTATGATCGGCTACGATAATGTCTTTCTCCCTGAATGGTTTCTCACAAATATGACAGATTTTTGCTTTGCATTTGTCAGGACTAACAGTCATTGGCACGATTGTTTTGATTTTAGATTGCACGATTTCAGCTATCTTCGACATTTCATTTGCAAACCAATCCATACAATCTTCACCCCTATGGCTATTGAAAAACGACAAGGAATCATCGAAATCACATTTAAAATAATAGCCTGCACTATGAGCCACATGTTTCTGATATTTGCTTGTTTTTGATGAAACCATATCATCCACATGTTCTAATTGACATTCAAAGTCTGCATAAATTATAAAGGGGGTGGTTTGTTGGTAGGTGAAATTTTTGAATTCTATGTGATCATATTTTGGAAATGAAACTTTGCATTGGTTCAATTCAGAACACAGCATTTCATGATCAATCAATTTTTGTTCACATTGAAAATAATTCATGCATCTTTCACAAATAAATTTTTTACCATTATGTTTATTCACTTGGCTTGATATTAATCTAGACATATCTTGAATCAAACAGTAATGATATTTGATGTCAGAATCTTCTTCATCAATCGGAGGAGCCTCATAATCATTTAATTTTGGATAATATTTGTTTTGAATTAGCAATAGATTAACGTGCCTTTCTAATTTATTTTTTGTAAGTCTGGCTGGCACCACAGTATAATATGATTTTTTCTTGACTAAATTCAACTCTAATGTGTATACATTCACGGAAATGTTATTGTCTTTTTCAAATTTTGGAATTTGACGTAGAGACATGGGTGCATCTAAATCTACTGTTTTCAGAACTGTAGTGTAATATGGATATGAAGAAGTCCGTTCCCTATTTGTTTTCGCTGGGTAGAAGGCACTTATGATTGACCAATAAAAACATGCCGAGTCAGTATTTTTTATATTCAAACATGCTCGCTTTTTAGAAATTTGTTCTGGCAGTCTAATAAAGGATGAACCATTTCCCATTTCAAGTTTGTTAATATTAACTTCCATTGATATTATTTTATGCAAAGCCCACCCAGAGTCACGTTCTTGAAATTCACTTAATTTATTCAAAATTTTGTCCTGAACATTATCATAGTACCAATGTTGTAAATCCGTTCCTACGTCCACAATGGCATTTTTAGTGTTGAAATATTTCAATTCGATAATTTCTGCATCATCTGATTTCTTTATGAATTCTCCACAGAAATTAGCGTTCACTTTAATAATTGGAAATCCCTTCAATATATTTTTGATTTTATTTTTGAATAAAATGAATGCATCTATAAAAAATTGCTCCAAGTCCTTGTGTGTTATATTGATGATTATTCCCGTTCTGATTCTACTTGAAAAACCTGATGCCACATCTCTCCATTGAACCCTATTTTTCAACTCAAGCCCTCTACTGTCTCGATGTCTATTTCGAATTAAATTGCGAAAATGCTTAAAATGACCAACATTCGTTTGAAACTTTCTCATCAAGCCTATGGACATCTTATTCTTATTAATTTCATTGTTACATAATCTTATGTACCTCTTTAAGCGATTTAACCAAATTTTTTCATCCCTATCAGTGAAATTATCAAACAAAATTTTCTTTAGTTTCCTAATGGTTATCACTAAGTTATCTGATTTTTTAGCGATATTCATCTTTACAAATGTATCTTGCGAAAAGTGACAAAGTAAAATGACTCACACTCTGATTCTCAATAGCTTATGATGTTGGTGATTGAGGTGTTGTTTCGACAATCTCAAACTGCTCGATGGGATGGAGTTGGCCGCAGTTTTTTCGTCCCTTGTAGATGAGGGCGTACTTGTTTTGGATAAACTGCTCCACCGCAGGTTTGATGGCTTGGGTCGCTCTGCCTGGTAGAAACACCTTACAATCGTCCAACTCAACGAGTGGTGCTTCTCCGTATTTTCCCAGTTTAATTTGCACTCCGACAATGGGGTGTGGCACATCTAGGGGCAGTTGGCTCAGTTTCCTCAACACTTTCCTGTTGCATGACAGCCCAACATTATTGATTGCATTCAGATCCATCTAAAAAGAAAAGATTGTGGAACTGGTCTTTTCATTTTAAATGGTTGAATTATGATGTGTACACGAAAAAATGAATCGATGAAAACGCGAAATGTCATTCACTTTTCAATATGAAAAACATTGAAATGAATTATGAAATGTACACACAAAAAAAAAAAAAAAAAAAATGAAGATATCAAGCAATAGTATTCGCTTTTAGAAATAAAAACAAAAAAAAAAGTGAATTACGGAAATTGCATCAAACATCAGGATCAAGCTTTAGTGAATATTAAGAAAAAAAAAAACTCACTTTCTCAGATATCGGCAGTTTTGGCACTACACAAGATTGCTATCAGATGTGACTAGGTGTTGATTTTATGTGGCTGTCTAACTGTAATGTGATACCTAAAAATCAGAAATCAAACAACATCAGTGAAAATCTCTTCATTTCAAATGTTTGAAATAGAATGAGTGAATTATGATGTGTACACGAAGAAATGAATCGATGAAAACACACAATGACATTCACTTTTCAATATGAAAAACATCGAAATGAATTATGATATGTACACCAACAATGAAATAATTATTAAAGAAAACATATCATGCAATATTATTCGCTCTTAGAAATAAAAACAAAAAAATTACTTAAAGAAATTGCATTACCAGGTGAATATAAAGAAAAAAAAACTTACTTTTATTAGGTATCAGCAGTTGGCACTACACAAGATTGCTATTAGATGTGGCTATAGGTGTTGATTTATGTGGATGTTGAACGTTGACTGAATTTTGTCAGAGCGCTCCGCTGTTATATATCAAGGTGGTAGAATGAAAACATAATGTTTCTCACATAATATGTTGTCTTCTGATAAGAGATTGTTTTTTTCCCATTTCTTGTGAAATTTGTTTTTTCTTTCAAATGATAAACTTGTTTTTCTATTATAATATCTTCTTATCAGTAATTTCCTGTTATTTGTTTCAATTCAACTTCAATACTCATTCATATTTTCTTTTGACGCTGGGAAAAAAATCGAAACTAGCTCTACTATGTCATATCCAAAGAGACTATTTCATATGATATTTCCAACGCATTTAGAGCGATATCTTGTAAACCTTGGGACTTTGCATATAGGCAAGTTGCCATTTTTGGAATGTTCGCGAAAAATCCTTCTCTCAGAGTACCCACACTCCCCAATCCTTCAATATTTACCCCTAAAGTGGGGTGGTCTAACCGTGGGACACCCTGTATATATAATTTTCAATTTTTATTCAACTCAAACACCCTGTCACTGATGATGTCACACCATCGCGCTCCCGCTACCCCGCTTCCCCGCTAGAACACAGGCCGCGTTCCAGTTAAGATTAAAGCGTGTATTTCCCTATGCTGATAGTCATGCTCTCTTAGTTTTAACTACTTCGGAGCTACCATGCTCACGCACGAAATATGGCTCCACCGGCGGCATATTAAGGCTTCTGCGGAACACCCGACGCTCATAAGGGAGGCACCAGCAAGCCTTGAAATGTTTGTTGGAATTTTCAAACATGTGGCCGAGTATCTCGCAAAAATATGCCCCATTCGAACAACCGTGGCAAACACCATTCCAACAATCATTTCGGTATTGGCTACAGCTGATACATCGCTGGTACCGTAGTCGCCGCTCCATGCTACACTCCCTGCACACATTCCTACAAATCCCCATATTGGTGTTCCGCAACAGCTTGGCACATTTTATGCATTTTGCTCCGACAACGTTGGCCGCCGTAGAGGTCGATCGTGATGGTGGTTCCGGTGACGCCTGGCGATTGGCATTGATGCAGCGCTGACACACTCCAGTGCACGGGTTAATCTCGTTTGCAGCCCACCCAATGTCACAATTGTGACAGATTGTCAATCCGTCCACAACAGTAGGGTAAGCGACTGCCAGAGGTTTCGAATCCCACGATTTCGGGTACGTCATGATATTGGCGGAGGCGATATTGGTTGGAAATTCACTGCTGCTTCTACTTCTTCTCCTGTTTCTTCTTCGACTTACTCGTTGGTAGTTTGTGAAACACTGTGGTGATAACACTCGCATCCTCCTCTTTTCAATAGTCGGATTTTCACCCTCCTCCATTCGATAATCAAGTCCCACCCCACTCCCATTCGCAAAACGCATACGCACCACTAAAGCTAAGGGTTGGTGGGGGTAGCGCCACCCACTCCCTACCTCTCTCCCAGTATGGTGGTGAGAGTTCTACGATTTTTTAACACCGCCCACTCCCTCACCTCGTTTCAATGACATAAAAGATGTGGAAATCCTATCAGAGCATCATTCGAAACAGTTTCTACAGTTCTGAACATTGTATCGATCGTATTAGTCACAGAAACGATGGCACTTGAATTCAGCGTAATCTGCAAGAAGCTCCGAGAACTATCCCTCATTGACGAGAACGTTCTGGAAGCGGTGGTAAGTACATAACCCATACACTCATGTAGCGGCCATACATTATTCACCATCTATCGCACCATTTACTGATTCGTGTCTTTTTTTTTGTTTCAGAATCACGATGGTGTGAATGGAGGCGACGTCGAGCAGGTAGACCTCGTCACCGATGAAGGGTTTGACGACGTGTGCGATGAGGGGGACCAGCAGATTAGGTTCCAATCTAAGTGGATAGATGTGTCAGTTGCCAGGGCCCGCCATGAGCAGATGTTGTTCTGCACAACGATATCAATGGTCACAATCATGACGACGACGCAGGGGATGACAAATCTTTGCTATAGATGCTTCTCCATATATCTAAGGCAGCCTAATACTGTTGGAGCATATCAGCACACCTCATCGCATTCTACAACGAGGTTCGATGAGGCACCTAGGTCGTTCTCCTGTGCCGTATGTTCAGCCGATCTACACCAGATCCGCATGTCGGATGTGTGCCCCACATGCTGTAGCGTGAAAATCAAAACTTATCGTTTCTAGTTATTAGTTTAGCATAGTAAGTTCTTATTCATAAGTATTTAAGTGTATAAATAAAAATATTAATAATATAATTGATTGATGTTTAACTAATTGATGAGTATATGAAACATGTGAATTGAAGAAAAAAAAAGGTAGTTGAAAAAAAAAAAAAAAAAAAAAAAAAAAAAAAAAATTCAAAAAAAGGACTTAGCAAATTTTCCCCCCCTCCCGGGGGTGACTGTGATGTCATTGGTTGTACCCTCAGTTTCCACATCGTTTGCAGCATATTGGTATTTTTTATGATCTTTCTCTCATATTCGTATTTGGTTTGGTTTTACTGGGTAAAGACTTTCCCCTTCCCGAATGCTACTTCTACTTCCAATTTCAATAATCTTTCGGCAAAACCCTGGATTTTGTTGTTGTATTCCGACATTATTTCATCGATTTCTTTTGACATGGTGCCCATCTTCTCGATTGCTTCGTTGACCTTAGGTGCCATCATGAGAACCTTCTGGGTAATCTGAGGATAATCTTTGATGCGTATCTTCATATTATTCAGAGATTCCCTCATCTCAGACAAATGTTGGTTGAAGAACTCCAGTGATACACTATCTCCACCACTCGACGGATTACCGATATTTGTTAATCGTTTACCCTGCACATCATAATCTCCATTGCTATCAAGCTTGAATCCGATACCAGGCCGCCCTTGTATAAAACTCATGGATTTGCTCCTTTTACGACCAAATTTATCGATAGTTTCATAAGACATCTTCTACCTGCGGCGACTATATTGGTACTGGCTAGACCATCGACAAGTAACGGACTTTATCAATCCTTAATATATTATGATGTTATATATATATATATATACATTAATAACATTAATAAACGATGCCTTCTTCGCGCAACTCCTCTATTATTGACATTATCTCATTATCGTGTCCAGTGTGGCCAGCCATTTTAGAACCCCACAGTAGTCGGAGGCGGTCAACCAGCTCTTTTGCTTCATTCCAATAAGCATACTCTTTGTGTTGTTTACTCACGACTTTTCTGTATGGTAATGATTTGCTCATTCCTCTACCACCTTTAACTTCATTTAACAGGAGTTGACTCCTCATTTTATGCGGTGTGCCGATTAATGGCTTTATGACTAGCTGATATTTCTTCCTCGCACTATTATTCAAACCTTCTCTGATGTCATAATTCTTATATGGCACTCGTGTAGTCTCCAACAAAGTGGTGTATATTCTTTTATCTTGATCATCGATAGTTCTTGGCACATGTTTCATAAAGATCAAATCGTATAATCCAGTTGTTGCTGGAAACGCTACGCTTCTCTTATTACCGCGCCATAATTCGATTTGGTCTGCAGGAAATCGGATTTCCATATTACCCATTTTCAATTCCCCTGTTTTGGAATCGATGTGAACGCCATATGTTGTATCATAATTCGAGTTATTTTCTTTCAAATTCCTCAAATGCTCCATTATTTTGCCCTGTAAGTCGCTCGCGGTTGTTCCATCTACAGAAGGATACACTGTAATATCACTGCTTGAAATTTGAGACGAAGATGTTGGTGGTGTTTCCAATAGAGTTGTATACTTAGGTCCTCCGTTATGAGGCGATGATGGTAGCGGTTGAAAGCTATTGCTGAAATTCCCAGACTCCCCATGTTTCTTGAACGGCTTCGTCGCTACAGCATTCGCCTCATTACTCGATATTGGTGTGGAATAATATGTCGGGTGTGCTATTGTCAACGTTGAAGGTTTGCTATAACTCTTCGGAGTAGCTGCTGGCATTAGATTTTGCTTGGCTACTGCCGCCGTTGCTGCCGCGGTGATAACCTTCAATGGTTTTGTCAGCGGCTCATAAGCTTTTTCTAACATCATTTGGTTACTGGTGAGTTCGCTCTTGAGACTTTTAAATTTATTCCTTACCGCATCGGTTGCTTCAACAAGTTGGCGTTTGAGGTGTATTTCTGAAGCGATTTCACTACTAGGTGTGCTCATTGTGCTATCCAAAGGTTGAATGAAGTCCATGCAGTTGCTGTTTTAGGGGTATATGAAGCAGTCGAACCCTTTCCTATAACGGCCCTCATGAATTTCACTATCCTTATCTATAACGAGAAACCCGTATCTATCTGTCCAACTTTGTGCACACATTTCTTGAAATTGTTTAAATGTTACATCTGGAGATACATGATCGGAATAAATGTGGTGTAGATTCATATCATCCTGCCTAAACATGATTATGAAGTTGGAATTATCGCGAATCAGCTGTTTCGGCACTCTCGAATACGTTTGTGCTAGATAAAAGCAATCCACATTTTTATGGCGCCCCATTGAGAAATATGATCTGATTACATCTTGTTTTTCACATATCACATCGTCGAATATGAAAATACTGTGTGGCTTCGCATCTTCCGGTTCAACAATGTCCACATTATTACTATATGTATAAAACCCCAGTCCCTTTATCGGTTCCAATACTTTCCGCAAGTACTCATACTTGGGTTGATACAACGATTTTGAATAGAGATAAACATTGGCGAATCGTAAACCATTATCGTTGGTGAGGAGGGATATCATAACATTCGTTTTGCCGCAATTTGATGGGCCGATAATGAGACTGCGTATAGTATTAGGTAGTAGGAATCCATGCCGACGTTGTGTAATTATACCATTTCCTAACCCTACTTTTTCATCGAAGTTGTCAACTCGCAATGTTTCTTGCTGCTGAACAATCTGCATTGTATGATGGTCAAATGCTATATAATGAATCGCAAACTCTGTGAATGTCATTTATATTATGAAGCTGAAGCGATACACATCGGCAAGCGATAACGGTGAAAAAAGTTTTCGAGGAAAGAGGACTGGCAGAGGATTTGTTAATACTTTAATTAATAAATTACCGGTCGAATTACATATTCCCGGCGGCTATCAGTATTGTGGTCCTGGAACAAAGTTACAGAAACGATTATCTCGAGGTGATCCAGGCATTAACCAATTAGATAGAGCGTGCAAGGAACACGATATCGCATATTTCAAGCATCCGAACGATTTATCTGCAAGGCATTCTGCCGATAAGAAATTGGAAGAATCCGCGTGGAAACGTGTTAAATCAAAGGACGCATCTGCAGGAGAGAGGGCCGCATCTTGGCTTGTTACCAATATAATGAAGGGAAAGAGGCGTTTTGGTATGGGATGCAGCAGCGGAGTGAAGAAACGTCGAGTGTCGAGGAAGAAGAAGAATACTACCAAGAGTGGGAGAAAAATTGCTTTTGGGTCCGGCATAGTGCACAAAGTTCGCAATGTGTTGCGACAAGTGGGAAAGAAGGGGGCACTCGCCAAAAACTTGGCCAAGACTTCTCTCATGGCGATTGGAGCTGCTAGAAAATTCGTCAAGATGGCTGGTGGAAAGAATAATATCCGAACACCTCGCATTATACCAATTCCTAAAGTTGGAGGAATTCTTCCACTCATACCCATTTTTGCGGGATTATCGGCATTGGGGAGTTTGGCTGCAGGTAGTGCTGGTATAGCTCGAGCTATTAATTCAGCTAAAGAGGGTAGGGAGCAACTCTCTGAAGCGAATCGTCATAATAGACATTTGGAGGCGATCGCTCTAGGAAAGATCGGTAAAGGAGTATATTTGAAGCCGTACCGAAAAGGACTGGGCATTTACTTGAAGCCGCAAAGTTCAAAAAACTAGCAGGGTTACCTCGAAGGGCGTTGACGGACATCGATTTATCACAATACATAGAGAAAATGGGCGTTCCAAACTTTCGAGGTATATTTATGAGAGATAATCTACCAAATTCTCCACCGCGCCACATAGAATCAGCCATTCTGAATCTCGATGGTATTCGAGGTAAAGGGACACATTGGGTTGCTTATAAAAAACGTGGTGGGGTAGTCGAATATTATGATAGTTATGGCGATTTGCCGCCACCCGAAGAGTTGGCGAAATATTTAAGGAGGGGATCAAAAGCTATCAAAATCGTATATAACTATGACCGTCAACAGGATTACAACACAGTCTGGTGTGGTCATTTGTGCTTGAAATTTCTCTCGTCGAAGAGTGGAAACTACGTATTATAATATGGATAGAAAAAGCATCAAACAAATGGGGCACGCATTATTGGCTTACTCGAGATTACGATCTTTGCTGAAGATGAGTGAGAAACAGCTCGCTGATATGCCGAAAGAGGTTTTAATCGGATGCGCTTCACATGAGATAGCTCTAGTGTGGGATAAATTACCTGAACAATTACGCAACGATCAAGATGTATCAAAATATCGATTTTGTGAGGAGCACCACGAACACCGCCGCCAAGAGGATAGTGACCATTCCAGCGCAGATGTCAATGATGGGCCGATACCAAGAAAAATATTATGCTGCTTTTGTCAAATAGAAGATGTAAATGTGGCAACTAACAATAAATTCGATATTAATGCTTCGCCGAACGAAAACAAGAACATTCTTCATTGTTGCAGGCAGCAATAAGGTTGATACTTCTTACTACTGCTGCTGTATACACTGAAGCTTGTTGTTTGGTTTTTGCTGTGTTTGCTTTTCCAATTGTAAAAAGTTATGTCGCAAACATTCACCATTTCTGGAGATCGCAGTATCTTGAGTGCAGATTTTTTTCCACCAATCGAACTCGATGTGAGGAATACTTACGGCTTGGGGTTACACGGTTTCTATTCATACAACTCTATACTCAATATAGATGAGACAAATAACAAATTAGGTATTTGGTTCGAAGAGGGAAGCGTTGTTCTTCAGATACCACCAGGCGCCTATGAGATAGATGAAATCAATAGAGCAATACAAAAGGCTATAGAGAGTTGGACTCCGCTGAATGGGCGAAATATTGATGATGTATTCTCCCTTCGAGCTAACAATAATACGCTCAAATGTGAACTCAAGTCCGAAATTATGTTAATTTTGAGTATTAACGATTCTATAGCCAAAGTCTTGGGCTTTGAACCGAAATATTACAAGCCCAATGTTTTGCATGAATCCACTTTACCTGTGAACATCATAAAGGTACGATTGATACGGGTTGATTGTAATATCACTACTGGAGCGTACCTCAATGGTGAGGAGGTTCACACGCTTTACGAGTTCGATGTCGATGTGGAGCCTGGATACAAACTCTCAAAGGAGCCGAAAAATATTATATATCTACCAATCAGTCCGACAGGGCGTCAGTCTATCGACAACATCACACTGAGAATTTTGGATGATAATGACCGATTAGTTGACTTTCGCGGAGAGAAGATTATAGTAAAATTGGAATTGAAACAGCTCGATTAATTATTACAACGGTTTGGAAAAATGGGTTTCTGCTTCGGAAACCAATCAAAACGTGTATCTCTCGCTGCAAACCCCACTATTCTACACACTACCGTTAAGAAGAAGTGTAAACGGGGTAGAGGATTCATTCAAAGACAGCTCACCGGTCAGGTAGGACGTCATAGATTATCTGCGAGCGATATAAATTTTTTGGAATCTATTGGTCTGACAGTACGACAAAGACGACGACGAACGAGTAGAAATTAGTGAACAATGGTTGTCACAAGTTCTACTAGCTTACAATTGGAGGTGTTTGATGAACCAATTTTCGATCATTCACTAATTAGCCTACATGAGCATACATACAAACCATATGGTTCACCATCATTCAAGAATTCTGATGAAATCAGGATAGCTGTCAACTTTCAAGATTTGATACTCGATATTTCTGATAGCTACATATATATTGAGGGGAAATTCACACCAGATGATGCAACGAAATCCTGCTATCTATCTAACAATACCTTAGCCTTCCTCTTCGATGAAATTCGTTATGAAATGGGTGGCGAACAAGTATGTATGATTCGAAAACCAGGCATTACTACCACAATGAAGAGCATGATCTCTTATGGAGATTCTAACGCTAAATTTCTTGAAACAGTCGGATGGGGAATTGATAGCGAAAATCAGCCAATTCTAGACAAATCTAGCCACATATTCAGTGGAAAACTACCGCTAAAATATTTAATGGGGTTCGCTGAGGATTATAATAAAGGTATATTGAATGTGAAACAGGAGCTGATACTCATCATAGCTCGATCATTCAAAAACTGCTATATAGGAGAAGTTGATGCCAGTGTGGAGATTAACAAAATCGAATGGAAGATAGGACATATTATGCCATCGGATAAGCAGAGGTTGAAATTACTGAACCGTCTCAATAAAAGTTCTACAGCAAAAGTGAAAATTGCATACAGGATGTGGGATCTGTATGAATTACCGTCAATTCGTGAAACATCTTCAGACATTTGGGCTGTTAAAACCACCAATAGTCTCGAGCGACCAAGGTACATTATCATAGGCTTCCAAAATTCTGGTAACACAGATAATAGATCCAAGGATACCACCCAATTCATTCATGCGGGAGTCAACAATATTCGACTGTATTTGAATTCGGAAGTTTACCCTTATGAACGGTGGAATTTGGATTTTGGAAAAAAGTTAGATGCTGTAGCCTATTATGCATACGATAATTTCCAACGAAGCTATTATGGTAAAGACATGAGCGAACCAATGATGAGTATTGAGGAGTTTAGAAAAAATCCGTTATTCATCATAGACTGCAGCCATCAACCGGACACATTGAAATCTTCAACTGTCGATATCAAGTTGGAGTTTGAGACACGCCAATCAAAATTTCCATCTAATACCAAGGTATATGCGCTCATTCTTCACGATGCATTTTTGACATATAGCGCACTAGATGGTTCAATACAGTTGGGTGCTCCTTGAATACACTCTACAGATCTGGAGCAAATTCTAGCCTCCGTCCACCTCCACCACCACCGCCACAGCCGACCATGAGCATTCGAAGCCTATAATTGTATTAGATCAGTTTTTTCATTATTATTATTATGTTCATTATTATTTATTATCATCATGATTATTATTATTATTATTATTATTATCGACACATGTATCTGCACTAAATTGAATAAAAGTAAACAAATGTTTTACAAATCATCGTTTTTATTTCTTGATTGATAGACAATGAAAAATGCGAGCTCATCATCATCATTCCATAATTTATATATATACATGCAAATGATAATAGTATGATTGAAGCATCTCTTAGCAATATCATCATTTCGATTCTTCTTCTCCTTCCTCCTCGTTGTCGGATGATTCTGGAATTACCCCCAAGTTGTACTTCCGTATCAGGCTGTTTGGTAGGAAATCAAAAATTTCATACAGAAATTGGTCCAAGTCCTCTCCCACCATTGCTTCAAGAAATTCCTCCAAAGTGAAGCTACCATATTCGAACCGGGCGCATAACATATAACCCTTTCTATATTGTTCGGCTTGTTTACAGAGTCGTTCAACTTGTTCTCGATCGAAGCATATGCTCAAATCATAATTTGTCGCATGCATTGCATCACGTGACAAATCAGAGAACTGACATTTCAACCTGCTCACTGCTGATTTGATGTCTTCCGCTGCCGGCCAGAATTGACTAGAATAATACATCCACATGTTGGGGAACAGGAGTCTGTAAATGATAAAAAAAAGTTTGGTAATGATGAGATTATTTGGGAGATTTGTCTTTCATTGAATTCTTTTTGGAACCTAATTTATTACTTACCGCAAACGGTACGATCTGCGTTAGTGGCTTGTGTTAATGTAATAATAATTATCATATAATTTTTAAACCCTTTTCACTAAACTATACTAAAAAAACCTATCAGAAATAATTAAGTAGAATAATTCCGAATTAATTTTGCTTGAAGTCAAACTTGATGAGAGCCCTCGTTTTTGCACCTACATATAATGGCTCACTCTGGCCCAAATATGCTAGAGTATAAAGACCATTTGAAGAATTCATCTCATCAATGTCGCTGTCACTCAGCAACTCTACAACTCTTTTGGGCAACCAACATTTCAGACTAGCCTCAGTTTCTTCATCGTACAATATTACAGAACCGCTCCTACCAAACCTGGTTCCACATAGTGATATTTTCTTGACCACATAGCTTTTATTCAAGAGTAGTGATGAGATAACAGTTTGCTTGATAATATCATTGTCTTCGTTAATTCGATTATTTATCGTTAACAAATCAATTTTAGGAGCTGCCATTATAAATTCTTCTTTGTTGAGTGAAAAGAGGTGTAAAAAGTATATAAATAATTTTTACTTACATATAACAGTTCACGTACACTTTTATTGCAAACACTTTATATTCCCAATCAATTTGAGCGGGTATATTTTTTATGTGCGAGTTGGTGGTGCGTATCTTCCGTATTATTAGGAGAACTATGCTCTCGCAGACGATACAATGATGTATTTATAGGAACTGGGATATGTGACGTAACACAGCACCCCACTTCTACCAAAACGACCTCGACCAGCCTACTCCCATTTTCAAGGTCGCACACGCTTTCACCTCCCTCTCCAAGGTCGAGGTCTCTCTCTCTCTCTCTCTACAACTCAAGGTCACTCGTTCCCAAGGTCACATATGCGAAGGTTACTCGTACAACCTTCCTTCAAGGTCACTTTGTCTCGCCCTCAAGGTCACCTCCGCGTTCAAGGGCGCGCTGTCGATACTTCACTATACGAGGTTACTCCCGCCCAAGGTCAGACCCGTTCAAGGTCACTCCCGCCCAAGGTCAATCCCGCCCAAGGTCACTCCGCCCAAGGTCGGAGGACGGTGACCTAGGGCGGAGAGCCAGAACCGGCCAATCTTTACTACTTATGTTATTTGAAAAAATCACATACTTGCTTTATCTGTATTTTATTCCTTCTCAGGATCTGATTGATTGGATAACTTGCTCTTGAATAATCACGGCCAGCAATACCTTTTTCTCTCACACAACGATATCGTTCACCTCCATTTGATTACCGAGCCAAACACCGTGGAATATGGAGAGGAATTAATAATCGCCATAATCATTGTTGATATGCTCACTAACCTAACATTCTCCACTTCTTTTTCCTATACCTGGAACTGGCACGGTATTTGCTATTAGGGCTGCCACCTGGTCCAAATGGATTCATCGATTCATCGATTCAATAGAATACACAAATGGGTCACTCTGTGGTTGAATTTATGTTGACCACATTCCGAAGCTATGTCGAAAAAACACTGACTCTACGATCCTTGTTCCGGCGTTATGACCACTTTCGATTTTCAACAATAGTTGTTGTTTCGCCGTTTTGACCAAGTATTCGGCAACTTTTGACGTTTGCACGTTTTCCATTTCATTTACACAACCAATTTTGAAAACAATAACCCAGATAACACAGAAACGTCCCGAAAACGTCCTCAAGCCGTACACTTCGGACATTGGAAACGAGGAAACGTCCCCAGAACGTCCATTTCAGGTACGGCGTACCCTTAAAAATTACGGTTTCAAGTGTAACGATCCACTTGGGTGAAAAATCCAACAACAGAAAATTGAAAACACTCACTGGTTATTTTTTCAGGTAATAGGAATTCTCCAAGATAAATATAGGTAATTGTAACAAAGGTCATGTCAATCAAAATAAAATACATTTTCCACAATTTTCTTTCGATCAATCTCACGATAAGTTCATGTTCTGCGGGCCCTGTATAAGTAGGTGTGAAGTTTACCTTCACCACAATTTTTGCCAATATATTTAATTCGAATGGGTTGCTGTAGGTGGATATTTGTTTTTTTTATCCTGGTTTTTGCTTTAAAACTTCGTTTTTGCATAATAAAATCGAATGGGGTGCGAAGAAGGGCTCAGTTGACGACTGGCATCCTTTTTTAACCGGAAGCCCTTCAAAAAACAGCAAAATCGGCTCACAGGAAATATAGATCTGCTATGTATCAAATTCATAGACTCTACTAACTCCGGATCTGCTATGTATCAAATTCATAGACTCAACTCCTTTCAGATCTGCTATGTATCGAATTCATAGTCTCTAGTGGTTTTTATTTTGCTATGTATCAAATTCATAGGCTCTATTTTCGGATATGCTATGTATCGTATTCATAGACTCTATTACTGATGACCAATCTCTATTTGGGGTTACTCTGCTAACTTCTATCATACTACAACACTTTTCCTACCTTTCATTCTCGTCGCCAATATGTAGTATCCCTTTATACACTATAAGGAACTCACAATGTTATTGGTATATTTCACTTTGTAATAAAACACTTGTATGCAATTGACTTCACTCGGTCGTCACCCTATCGCTGTCTAACGCTTACTCTCCTATCGTCCCCGTTACTCAGCGCTCAGGTGATTTCCGTTGATAGTCGTTTATTGTGTAATCAAGGGTGATACATCAACTCATACACTACAGGTATATGCAATTCACCGCGAGGATTTTACTCCATCTAAGTTCAGCAGTAAACAGAGCTTAATTTATAATGATGAATTAATTATAGAAGACAATTACTCTTTCATAAAAAGTATAAGTAGAGGAAAAATAGAAAAACCTTTGATTGTGCAGTTAGTTTTGTATTCGTATATTATAGTCAACAAAATCATCTCTGAATTCGAGGAAATTTTCTTGAATGTTCATAATAAACGGGCATTTTTAATTCTCATTCTCAAATTTCTTTCTGAAAACGGTCATTTGCCTCGTGGCAATGAATGCAGAATTCATTCCAATGATCAAATTGCAACCATCATATTAACATGAACTACAAACACTCTACTTAAAAAGGTAAAACTGCATTTATCATGAAGATATTTGACTAAAAAGTTCCAAATTTCACCTTCTTTTTCACCTGTCTTCTGGATGGCATTTAGAACAAATTTCCCTTCTTTTTTCATCATATTGGACAATTTATATATAATTCAACTATAAATATGATTTTCTTGAGATTAATCCATATTTAGTGAAAAGAAGGAAGAATATCATTCAAAATCATGGGGTGTGTAATGTCTTTCGAAAGCAATCTATTGACATTTGACATCTCGTATTTTGATTGACTATTGATTAAATGGTCGTCATCTGGAATGCTTGTTCACTAAATATGAAAAACTCGCCATAAAAATCATATTTCCTGTTGAATTTTTTATATAAAAATGTGCCATCGAAGTACATCAAAAATTTTCAAAAAAAAAAAAAAACCATCGCATGATAAATGCAGTTTTACCGTTAAAAATTACGGTTTCAAGTGTAACGATCCACTTGGGTGAAAAATCCAACAACAGAAAATTGAAAACACTCACTGGTTATTTTTTCAGGTAATAGGAATTCTCCAAGATAAATATAGGTAATTGTAACAAACGGCATGTCAATCAAAATTAAATACATTTTCCACAATTTTCTTTCGATTAATCTCACGATAAGTTTATGTTCTGCGGGCCCTGTATAAGTAGGTGTGAAGTTTACCTTCACCACAATTTTTGCCAATATATTTAATTCGAATGGGTTGCTGTAGGTGGATATTTGTGTTTTATCCTGGTTTTTGCTTTAAAACTTCGTTTTTCCATAATAAAATCGAATGGGGTGCGAAGAAGGGCTCAGTTGACGACTGGCATCCTTTTTTAACCGGAAGCCCTTCAAAAAACAGCAAAATCGGCTCAATGATGATGTAAAACTAAAATCGAAATACGCGGTCGCCTTATAGCGCTATAAGCGCTTGTCGTTTCGAGCCGCTGGTTAGGCCTCACTAAGTGACGTCACCCACGGAGCATGCAGGCCTTGTTGTATCGGTGGTAACTACCCAGCACGACCTACCAGGCAGATACTCTACAGTCTACCTAACTCTACAGAAGACTTGATGATATATCGGTATACAACAAGACATTAATCCTTCACATCGATCGATACTTGCTTATAAGTAGATGATCACGCCAGAGAATACCTGAATAGATGTTTCGTGATCAGGTACGGCCAGTAAAAAATGAATTGTGAGAAATGTATTATGTTCATTATTGCAAGGTTCCTAAATGAAAGAAATTATATGCGATGATTTCAATTATCATTATAAATACAATTTCATTCAATCCCGTCCACTGAAAGTCGATAACGTCCAGAGTTGGACGTACCCAGTACATCGGAATCGTACGTACCCAGAACGTCCAGGACGTCGAGTGCCATATGGGAAGATGGGCCATTGTCGAAATGTCAACACTTCTATAGTAGTTGTAGGTTGAGATGTGCATATAGGTGAATATTTCGAAATAATTATTGAGTAGGTATTCCAAGAAGTCAATAGCCCCAATTTCGCACATGAAAGTATCGAGACTTGATAATCAAATTATCAGCAGCCGACCGCTCGTCGGTAATCACATAACCATATCAATTGATGCCTAATAACATCCCTCTGCTGTGGGGGCTGCGCATGTAATGACAAACCTTAGCCGGGACTTTGATCGACTATTGTGTGCGATGACGTCCCTCTGGGGGCGAATTACACCCTCTTTAGGCCGCGCAGACAGGGCCGGACTGTGAATTACAATAATTCTACTTTCGGCGGGTTTGGACCAGTGGAAAAGCTGGAGGTCGTGAATCAATTCCCAAGGCGTAACTGTTTTCAATTTATTTGATTTTGTGAAAAATTGGAGCATCGGCTGAGATTAGTAGTGTAGGATTCACTGTTGTGTATATTTTACCAGTGCTGCTACTACCATGACGTATCGGGTGGTAACTCTCAGAGAAATGATTTTACAAAAAACAACGAAGCACGTTGGATTTAATTTGGAGGGAGACACCGATAAACGCAACGGTAATAATACAAACTTCAATTCTCTACTTCCCAGAGAAACCTCTCCTATAAAATAAATAGGGATTGTGAAAGGAAATTCAATTCTGACACTCTGATTGGAAATTGATTGATGGAACAGACATACTTACATTTAACAATAAACAAAACGTCTAGGCCTTTTGGTTTTCGCTTGAAAAAATAAAAACGAAAATTACTAAGTTTCGTTTTCTTCTAATAATTCAAAAACTGAAAATGACACCTCGACTTTTCTTGCAGATGAATGTTCAGCATGAAGATGCACAACTTTGCCCTAATTTAACCGACCTCGTATCTCTTATACTTATAATAACTGAACTTACCATGGTGGAGCTCGAAAAACGACACCCTTTATAAGTGCATTCAAATGATCACTTCAACACTTATATACAGGGTGTCCGGAAAAGTTATGTCGTAAATGATAGGACTGATAGAGTGAGCTAAAATAATGTCAGTACTTTATATTAAAAAAACTGCTACCCCACTTCGTTACGGAGTTATCGACCTTGAGAGTTTGAATAAAAAAATATATTCCATGTATAACTTTTAAACGGTTGCGATGGTATCAATAGTATTCAAGCATCTAAATTACCTCATACTAATGCTCCTTTTGAAATGTGAACGGCTGTTTAGTGATCATGTTTTATACAGGATGGTATACAATTTTTTTCAGTTTGATGCATTTTTGACAGACGTGACAAATTTAATCTTTTTTCTACAAAAATAGCGTTATTTATTTCAATCGATATCTTGAATCGTTCTAGAGAAAATCGCATTCAAAAATCCGAACCATTTCTGAAGGTAATAAAAACTATCTTTTTATTCAATAACATCATGGTAATGGGCGAGCGGGCTGACAATGCGTTATTGGCATTCAATTGCTCCACTGTGTCGTTAGGAACCTAAATTAATTTTTGCAACACTTCTCACGTTTTTTTAATGAAAATAATAAGTCTATGCGTTGTTCAAAATCGTTGAATTTCAGAGCTTATTTCAAACGTAACGCCATGGTCACCATTTGGCGATACGTTGAATAAATGCTGACATCAGTTTTTATGCTGTTTCGTTATTGGTCAGATAATCTTCCATTTCCACTCATGAAGCAAGGTTGTCAAGTCACCAATCATAATCAAGTTAATAAAAAGATTTTTGAGTCATGTCGTTGAACAAAATATAATAGGAGGAACCCGCGACATTATAGTTCATTCTTGACTTCTTCGAGCAAACAGCATGACCAAATATTTCTCATTCTCCATAACAAAATATCATGTGAATGTTGGAGACTTGGCAACATTGTGCTGAATGCTGAGAACTGACAAGAACACGCCCACATGACGTGCGCGGGGTTGTCACGTACACCGATTCGAATGTCTTCCAGTGTGAATTAATATAATTATTATTTAGAAAAAAGTATTATATGCAATAAGCAATAAATCATAAGGGTACATTTTGAGACAATTGAATTTTTATTGCTAATTAGGAATATTACCAATGCTCACTTGAGAATTTATGAAATATTGTATAACTTACATTGCTGAAGTTCCCAATCGTATTTGAACACTTGGCAACTGTGCTTTGGTCTGTCCCTACTTACGAAATCGTGGCATCAGTTTTTACTGGCAGTAAATTTCTAGCCGTTTGAAAATTACCGTGGCATTATTGATGATTTTAGCAACTGAAAACCGACCAAAAAATTCTTGAAAAATATGAAATTGAAAAAAAAAATTCCACTCGCCTATTGCAGGGTTGATAGTGTGAGCCAGAATAATGTTAGTACTTCATAAAAAAAATGTCTATCCCACTTCGTTACAGAGTTATTGACCTTGACAGTTTCTGCAAGTCCACAAAAACTTTCGATGTCAATTACTCCGTAACGAAGTGAGATAGAATTTTTTTTATATGACGTACTAACATTATTATCATTTACGACATGACCTTTCCGGACATACTGTATAAGTGCATTAGAAGGATCACTTCAACACTTAATAATGAAAAAATTACACTAGACAGATTTTCTTCTGGATGTAATTTCGGCAACTCGTTCTGATTCGTCTCGTCTCAGCATATAAAATCAGCACCTCATCAGTAATAATACCAAAATTATCCTCATTTATACCTCGATGTATATACTAGTAAACTAATTTCTCTGCAACCAACTCGAAAGCCGTAAATTTCAATTCCAAAATTGGCACTCGAAGTTGACGTTTCTATTACTGACACAAAAATAGGTATGTTACTAGGCAACACTTTTAGTTCCTATAGGAGCTAAAGTTGAACTTTAACTCCTAGGAACTAAAAAGGATTAACTAGGTACTAGGTCATCAAGAATAAACACAATTACATAGTCAATTTGTAATATTCATATTGGAACTGCAATTCGAACATCCTTGAAAACTGAATAAACCTGATCTGTAAAAAGCCCCACAGTACTTTTTTCGATTAATCACTTCAAAGAAAGAAGGGAAAACAATTTTGGTAGTATACGGGATTCGAACCCACAAGCTTTGGCATATCAGGCCAGCACGCTACCCACTGGACATTGTATTTCGTTGGGACTTATGCACAAATCATTCATACAGGTACAGGTAGAATAATCCTCACCAACCGAATTATTTGTTGCATCGTATCCTTATGGCACGGCATCCACGTCTCGGGTATTCATATCAAAACAAAGTAAAGTAGTTTGATCTACTTACTCTGTACAACTTACTAATATCATTATAATAATCGGTCAAGTGAGTCCCATTAATTGTTACTCCACTTTCCTTTTTGTTGTAGGTGCCAATTCTTTCGGTTGCAGAAAAAATAGCATGTTTCATCCGGATCAAAAGGGACCTTGTTTGACTCGCAAATGTTGCTTTCTCTCGGCTTCGAGCTCTGATCCTAATGAAACAATCTACTATTTCTTGCCTTGATGTTTGGTTGTTCGCCTTGATGGGGCATAAAATGGTAATTGAAGTCCCACCCCTTAGTCCGTCGCTGTGCAAACTGGCGGAGGCGGGTCGGTGGGAAGCGTGAGGCGGTCGTGTTGTGACATGTTTAATTCCTGATATTTGCCGATCGTGATGAATAGCAAGGATTTTTTGGCTTGGCGAATGTACAAAATATACTCCGGATTCCAGAATGCGAAGGGTGGTATTTTATGCTCACACATGTCTTGTTTCAAATAAATGTAATTTATTAAAATGGGTTCTTGATATTTTCATGGGTAGAAGTGTAAGGGTGACTTTATAAAAACTTTCAGCATTTAAGATTTAACATTTAAACATTTAAGACTTAAAAGTCTTAAGTGGATTCAGTTATAAAAAAAAATAAGATTCTATAGGGCGATAAATGTCTTCTGGCATTCCTGACATCTATAGTTTCTGATACAGAACCAGATTTTCAAAGTTTAGTAAAGTAGAAACTGGTTGGAAATCAAAATTTCATGTTCTGATATCATTCTATTAATTTATATTCATATCCCTAAAATGATACCCACATCCATTACATCTCCACATCATTTTGAAAGTAATCACTATTTCTTGCCTAACAGAAACTAGCTGGCTCACTCCTTGGATCTTTAGCCAAATATGGAGGCAACAGAGTTGCTTCATTCTAGTGTATTTTTGAAGAACGGTTCAGTATTCATCAGAAGAATAACAAATATTCAGGAATAACAACACAAGATATTTTGAATTATTTTTGAATGGCGGAAAAATGAGATGTAACTTTTGGATGCGCACTCATCCTTGTTCCATGTTGGTCATCTTCTTAAATCTTGAATGTTAAATCATAAGTCTTCAATGGTTTTTCAACATAACCGATGATATTTCCATGTTCCATCTGTCATAAGTGATAAGCCTTAAATATTAGGTGATAAATCATAAGTCTTAAAGTTTTTATAAAGTATAGCCCTTAAGAAACAAAAATTAACCATAGGTACCAAAAGGTATAGTTCTTCAATAGCCATCAGAAAAGGAATTCTTCTGTTCATGTTCATGAAATTATATAGGTGCACTGTACACTATATGTAGACATATACAAGGATAAAATATAGACGCTAAATGTCGGTAGGTACACTTCCCTACCAAGGGCACCCGTCAAGTTTTCATACAGAGAAAATCAATTTATAATACCGAAACTGTTCACGAACACAGTATATTGTTTCTGAAATCTGAACCATATATTCAGGTTGTCCGTAAAAGGTCTTTACAAAAACTTACCATACTCTTCAGCCCAAAACAATTCGATACAAGTAAACTGTCTTCATTACAAAGTTGTTTTGTTTGGACGTTATAGATGGCTCTGAAGTTACAATTTAAAAATCGTTTTTGCTGCATATAACTTTGAAACGGTATTTTGGTACGTTGGCATAGCTTCATTGGACAATGAAACCCATATCATGGTAGATACTGAAAAACCCTTAAACTTTTATATTTTAATATTTTTCGCTTTGAGAAATAATAGACCGTTTCCATACATATCCAGCGACCCTGTATAACTCCCCAGGAGGCCATTTCTGGGCTTATGTATATATATGAACTTTTCCACTATTTTTGTTCCCAGACCCTGTTGTTGAAATCTTTTTATGTAATTTCGGGATAACCTGTAAATGACTATTCCTATTCTTGTTGAATTTCACCGTTTTATAGATTATACATGGCGATTCATGAGGAATACCGCATAGCTGAAAAGAAATCCAGACACTGAAAATGTATTTCTTTCTCTTATGCCAATAAAGTTGAGAATGTAATCACTCTTCACGCCTTAGAAACTGCTCCTCAATTCACACACTTCGATCAGTTATTAGTTAACACATTTGAACAGAAACTTTTTAATGAATTTTCAATTTTGACCTAAAAGAATGTAGTTTGTTTGGATGGTAAACCTATTAAAAAAACATACACGACGAATGAAGAACTTCGTCCGTTTTTGGTTGAAGTATCTTATCTAGTCGGGTAAGAACTCAATACCACATCTATGATACCACTATAAAGATTCGACATCGAGTAATCAGATTATTATAATTCTTTCAACTTTCATACTACAACCGACTGATGAATTTCATACATCAAACAACTCCCAATTAGAAACGGGTTAAACGAAGCATTTCATTCACGCAGCAGATAAAAAGAATGAAGCTCGATTTCACAAAAGGGTGGAATTTTTCGACCGAATAAAATGATCAGCAATTCAAATAGAAATTACAGCTAAAAATGCTTTTATTTTCGCTGTTAAATTATCTCGTGCAACATCAAACATTTTGTTAACGAATCCAAATTGAATCACTATAGAAGAATGGTTGATTACCCTTATGAATGAAATGTAAAAAATATAATTCACTAATAACTCTTGACAAATGTTTAAGATGTGATCTTCCACAATCTGAAAAAACAATTGGCCAAGTGAGAAGTAAAAAGAAGTAGGTCAGCAGAAACCTGTAAGAATTCATTATTATTATTCGTTAAAAATATTAACTTCAACGCCCTAATGTAATATAGGTATAACAATGATAATTGTCTGGTACCACCAGACTCACAAAGTACACCGTATCGGTATTTCCATGAGCAATATTCTTTCATGAAAAAACCATGTCAGTTCCATCGTGAAGACTGCTTCATAGATTTTTATTCCGTGCGAAAAGCTACTTTACACCTCAACAGTTCCTCAAGATCTACGAAGAACAGTTACGGCCACTTGCTAATGAGAAACAAACAGTAATATAACATTTGAGCTATATGTAAAATCAAAAACAAAAAATTCATAACAAAAAACTATGTCTTGGGCCATATTTCAAAACCGGTATGATTTTATGGCCGATAGTGCGGAATCCACCAAATCTTGACGCAAAATGTTATCTCAATATAACTGAAATAAAAACATAAGGTATGATGGATATACCTAGTTGTGGTGCACGCACACAGAGATGTGAGATATGTCAACAATATGGTAGAAACTTCTTGTTCCAAAATTAGCTAATGATACTATTATCGCTCCACGATCTCCATCAAAATGTACTAGTTGGTCTCACGAACTGGAATGCAAGATGTGGGAGTATACCAAGCTACCCAAACACAGCATCAGCGATTAGATGCCAAACTTCTTCTTTTTTTCTTGAAATGTCTCTAATGTTCCATGCGGGCCATATAATCTCTCTGGCCCTATATGGCTCCACTACCTAAATACTAAAGGTTCAGAGGATGTTCTTCGAACATAATAGGGATTCCTTCCCATGCACTCCAAGAAATAGAAAAATTCATCGAGCTCAATCAAATCCTGGAGAATAGTATTAGTCATCAACAGTTGATTGCTCTATAATGTATATAAATACATATAGATGAATTCGTGATCATAGTACCTATCCGAAAAATCCATCAAGCCTTAGAAATATGCTCTATTAGCCCTTCCTAGGAAGGGCAAAGGGAGTAGAATTGTATATAAGGTATTGCGAAATTAGACAGACAACGCTTATTCAGATGTGATAGCCGTTGTGATTTGATGGAGAATGAATTAGGAACATATGGTACTCAAGTGGTAAATTTTAGAGATAAAGGGTATTTGAGTTGGAAAATTGAAATCTTTTATCAGGTATTTGCCATCAAAAACTATATAGTTTTTTTGGTAATTTCATCTATCAGTGACGTGCCCCAGTATTGGTTGTGGTAACTTTATCTTCCATATTTTCTACGCCCATGAAATTTAAATTATTCCCAATTTTTCAAATATTTTCAAGTATTTTATTATTCATCATTCTCTGAATTTGGACGGTTCTTGGTTCTTACTTTTATATAAAAGTACCTATACTCTATGGTCTGCGTACATGGGTATAGGTACTTGCTAAAACAAAAGATCACTGATATTTTAAACGTGAAGAAAATTAAATATAGGTACTAAATCATGAGAATCATCCATATCTCGAAGTGGTCATAAGAAAAACAACAAAAGTCCAAAGTAAGTCGTAGGTACTTAGACAGATCCTTGGGAAATGCCCCTTTCCAAGTTTTCTGAAAGTCTTGTATGATCAGGCCAGCGTAGCCTCGTGGTTAGAGCTTCGATGTTCTATCCACGTTGGATTACCGGTAGTGGGTTCGAGTCCCACCACGACTGCAGAAATTTTTCTGATGGCCTAAGAAAGTGTTTGGGATCACACGTTAAAAGGTAAGACCCCCGTCATTCCTTACTCGCACAAGTCTCTTGAAGACTTCTGAGGGTTGCTCGTAAGGGGGCAGCCGAATGATGGATAAGAACAATTTTTTTAAGAACAACAATCAATTGTATCGAAGGCTTTTCTGACATCGATGAAAACGACTACGACGTGATTTCCTGAATCTACATAGTCCTTTCTGCATTGATTCTATCACTATAAAATATACAATGCGTTTCTTGAGAATTTTGAAATATGCTTATTAAGGCTATTGGTCCAGAGTTTGTGAGGTCTTGAGCATCTCAACTTTTATATGTATAAGCTCTTACTGAAGCATGTTTCAAATCATGTGGAGAAATGTTCTATATGAAACACTCATAAATCCATTTTGATATCGGTGGTGCTAAAATATTTTCCAATTCAAATCTGTCTTTAGTACAGATGATCACTGGTTCGTGATCGATATTTTTTTCGAGAATTTTTGGAACAACAAGTGACAAAAGTCAGTCGATATCAAGAATTATTACAGTTTTGTGCTTACATTTTGTGGCTTGCTCGAGCGTTTTCAGGTGAGCATTTTGAAAAAGATTTTCGGGTTGTCGGTGCTCTACAATCTACATACAGGCAGTAAAAACTTACAGACAGAAATTGAGATAATAATTTCCAATAGATTTCAACAACTGATTCTTTGTGTATTGCAAGATACCTTTATAAACGTTGGGCACATAAGTAATATAGGAATAATATATAATTTTAATTGAATTGTGTGAGAATCATAAATCTCCTTTCGGGCTTCTGGTGGCTGGTTAAATCTGTTCTGTAATGATGGGGTAGAATAAAAGAACGAAACATGTGTAACACCGTGTAATTGTAATCCCATATAGCGGCTTAAAGCCTTCACATGCATCTGTTACTTTCGCGTTGTTTCAGTTCGAACAGCAGGTTGATGTGTGAGAGGAAGAAAATCCAAAAAACCTGCAGAGATTTTGATCCTTCAATTAGATTTTGTGTTATTGATTCCTAAAATATAACACGACTGTTTCATCTACTAAAATTTATTATTTCAACACTATTGGCTCCCAATTTATAATTATTGTAACAAATATAAAATATTACAAGCCAGCGCAAATATCTGAGTTACCCGACACCAAGAATAATAAGAAAAAATTAGTTGCATGTAAATATTCGAATTCGCCATATTTCAACTTATTTTTGCGGGTATTCCGTGTGACGGCAATCAATATATCGCCTTCCGAAGGAATATGAGGATCCTAATTTAGGAAAGTGACATCTTCTGGTGGATTATTACTGGAAGATCATAACAGAAATACAATTCTCGAGACAAAACGCCGAGCTGAGACAGTCGACGACGGTCTATAACAAAAAACAGCATTGAGAAACTAGTTACCGAGATATTAGTATACGGTGACAAAAATGAAAACTGCAACGAAAAGCTGTGAAACTCCAAGACGACGGGTATCAGGAGAAACGAGAATTCGATGAAATGCCGGGCTGAAAAACTCTAAGCAGGACTATAACAAGTGAGGTACGTAGTTTTTGAAAGGTATCAGATTAGTATAGATGAAGTTTTCATTAGGTATTAGATGTATAGAGGTCAGATAATCTATACGACGCTATAAAGGCAAATGATATTTTATCATTGCTCATGTAAGATGGAAGTAGAGGCCATGGCACCATATCATGAGCATATTTTTGTATTGAAACTATCATTGGGCACCAAAGATGTGTATACGACGCTATGAACGTTCATAGAACTGGAGATTTTTCCCAAAAACTACGTACTTAGCCCACTCGACTGTCTTGGTTTTTCCACACAATCTACGTACCTAGCCCACTCGACTGCCAATAGGGACTAAAAAAACAAAAACAAGAGAAAGTTAAAACTTTGCCAACATATTTCTTCTTAGCAGAAAATCAAGACAGTCGAGTGAGCTAGGTACGTATAGTTTGTGGAAAAAACTCAAGACAGTCGAGTGAGCTGGGTACACTAGTTTATTGGCGAAAAATAAAGACAGTCGAGTGAGCTAGGTACGTAGTTTTTGGGAAAAAAATCAAGACAGTCGAGTGTGCTTTTTTCACTTTCTTCTGTTTTTTGTTTTGTTTTCTATTGGCAAGTGATTATCTAGGAACTTTCATCGTATCTCCCGAACTATTGAATTCAGAGAAAAATGTTATACGGATTTTTTGTAGACTCTATCAGAAGGAATAATTTAGGTTCTATAACATTTTCAGATATTTTCAGTTGTTTTCGAGATATTTGGAATTATCCGAGAACAAAATGTTCAACACTTTTGTTCCATCTTCCAATCAACAAAAGGAAAAAATATTTCACGGTTCAGTGGAAGTCGATGAGCTTCATCTCTTAATAATCTTTGTTTTTCAATATATCCACATGGTATCCTATGGGTCGTTCAAATTTTGTTTTCATATTTATTACTTTATTCCCTGTACTATTGGGTTTACAGTCAAAACTATGGGTTATAATTTGTAGGAAATTTTCCAGTGGATAACTTTTCACTTCTGATAATTTTCGATTTTTCCATTTGTTTTCGATATATATTGAATTAGAAGGATTTCAAATTTTGATGCATGTTTTGATTTTCATTTGTTTTTCCATTTTCTGATGGATGCACGAAAAAATGGTGATATAATAAATTGTTGCGTCATCAAAGAGGCATACGGTGCATTTTTCAAATTTGGATTTAGTCTATTGGTTCAGGAGATATGTCGATTTAAAGCGAACCGTGTGTTTCGGAAAATCTCCTTGAAAAACCCACTTGGAATTTTCCGACCCTGCTCAATTTCAATAGGCTTCGTCTCTCCCTGATAGAGTTTTTTTTCACAGAAAATGAAATCAATCGGACCACTTTTGCGATTTGTAGAGGTTATACAAGAAACTTCCGGTGAAAAATCGAAAAAAACCGGAAAAATCACCTTAGAGTTTTCAGATTTCCTTCATATTATAATGACATGATATTGTTTTGAGTACAATAAGATGACGAAATTTCAAGTCGATATGTCAAAGGGTTCCGGAGATATATCGATTTATGATTACCACAGAGTACAGACAGACAAACAGACCACACACAAAAACCAAAGTTGCTCAAAATTCGATGGGGATCATTTTCTCCAAAGTAACTATACCTCTATCTCGCTTAGTTTCCGAGATAGCATTTTTGGCAAGGCCGTAGTATACTCCACTATATAGGTATAGCGTCGTATAACAAGAAATGAACCGGGCTATAACAATGGGAAATTGAATTGAATGTGAAAATTCAAAATGTATATCAAGAGAGGCGTTATAATTAAGCACTTTAATTCATGATACTTGCATCTGAATCACGTTGTATAATAAATTTGTCTGTTAAGTTCATGACATGTATCTACCTAGTGATTTCTATGATATAAATTCTATTACTGTGCACAAGTGTACAAGTTTATTGTTTCACCATGAATGAAAGGAAAACCTTTCCTGACCTGTGCGATGAGATCGGGGCTTGTAAAGGCCGGCCTAAATGGATTATCTCGCGATGTCGTGTGCATCCGTTCAGAAAATGCACTTACAAAAGGAGTAACTCACCCCAACTTACCCCAAGTTAACACTTCATTGCACACCATCCCCCGTCTCATTATCGTAATTAAGTTACTACTGTCTACCATTGATTTGGGCCGTGTGTATCTAGGCATTGTTTGGGGCTAGATGGAGGTTGGGGAATTGCGTTATTTTCTTTTATTCGAGTTGCTGAAAAAAAAAATCTAACCAAATGGTGAACTGTTTCTCGATAGTCGATATAAAAGATGTTTGACCAAGAGATATGCTGACAAAAAAGAAGTTGTGACATTCAGACAAATACATAGTCGGCTAGTTCATCACAGATGAATGTGCAAAATTCATAGTGAATAATTCATGGTGTAAACAATCACTACTCCTGCACTCCTACACATGAGTGTGGCAGATTTGAAATACACTCAGTTCCAAAAAAAGTGACGCACTTGATATTTGACCTATCTTCTTAAAACAAAAAAAAAATAGTAGGCCGATTTTGATTTTTTTTATTTGTTGGTAGGTAATGCATTTGTCTTCGGAAAAAAATTAAGAGGTGAAAATGTTTTCAAAGCCTCCTTGATGGTGGTGGAATAACTCGAACCATGATTTATTCTTAATTTTTGACTCACCCTGTGTGTTAATTGAGTGATGGTATATGAAGTGCTTACACCCTATACGAAAGAGGCTTCTTTTGCGAGCATTTTGTTTTTTTATTCATTGATTTATCTCTAAAATTTTCCGAATTACAGCTTTTTTGCTGATACCTTTCGCTTATCCCACAAATTAATCTTATTGAAGGATCAGAGTACTCAAAATTGATTGGGTTGTACTCTGGTAGGATAACATCGTCTTTAAAAAAACAAATGCCGTTGCCATAGCAACTTATTTGTTGTATGCCTCCATATTTGACCATTTGTCGTTGTGTCATTAATTAAGTGTCTTGTTTTATTGACTAAAATTACATAAAATGCCTCAGATAATTCCTGAACAAGTAGCAAGATTAGTTGCGTTAGTAAACGATGAGCGTAGTAAATGTTACGCCGCTCGTGCAGTGGGAGTTCATGAAGCAACTGCTCGTAGAGCAATCCGCAAGTACGAACAAATAGGAAGCACCGCTCGGAGGGTCGGTTCTCTCGCCCTCGAAAAACTTCTCCAAGAGATGATCGCTTCTTGAGATTGCTGATTTTACGGAATCGATCAAATACTGCGGTACATGTTCAGCAAGATCTTCGCCAAATTCGTGATGTTGCAGTAAGTAAGCAGACGGTACGTAGACGTCTAAAAGAAGTTAATTTAAAAGCTAGGAGACCTGCAAAAGGTCCCAAATTATTGCCCGGACATCGTGCTGCTAGAAGAAATTTCGTTGAAAATTATGGACAGTGGAATATTCCTGAATGGTCGAATTTCTTGTTTACGGATGAGTCAAGGTTTTGCCTCAACATGCGTGGATGGAAGAAAAAGAATGTGGAGAAGAACTGGTGAACGGTTTATCAAAATTTAATAACAGAATGCGAAAGTTTTGATGGTGGGTCCGTTATGGTGTGGGGGGGGGGGGGGGATTTCAATGAATGGAAAGACACCCCTTCATTTTTTCCGGTGAGGCAGTCGATGAATGCCCAAATTTACATTAACATTTTAGAGCAGTATGTCTTACCTTATGCAGAGTTAGTGGGCAATAATTTTATATTGATGCAGGATATATAGCCCAACCACACACCGCAGCAATAGTGCGAAACTTCTTAGAAGCTACTGGTATTATCACATTACAATGGCCTGCGAGAAGTCCCGATATGAATCCTATAGAACATTTGTGGGATGAATTGTCTCCGGAAAATCTCGCAGAAATGGCAGATGCATTAGTGGAAGAATGGCTTCGTATACCAATGGAAACGATAAGCAACTTAATTTCCAGAATGCCTCGTAGATTAGAAGTTCTTTGAGTTGCTAGAGGAGGCAATACACGGTATTAAGCAGGTATCCCAATTTATAATTTTGTGTTAAATAAAAATGTTGTTTAAAATTATTGATATCAGTTTATTTCATTTGATAATAATAATAATAATAATAATAATTATTGGAATTGTTTCTCGATAAATTCAGAAAGTTGGTAATCTGCAAGGATTCAGCAAAAAAAGCTGTAATTCGGAAAATGCTAGAGATAAATCGATGAATAAAAAACAAAATGTTCGCAAAAGAAGCCTCATTCGTATAGGGTGTAAGCACTCTGTATACCATTACTCAATTAACACACAGGGTGAGTCAAAAATTAAGAATGAATCATGGTTCGAGTTATTCCAATACCATCAAGGAGGCTTCGATAAAATTTTCACCTCTTGATTTTTTTTTTCAAAGACAAATGCATCACCTACGAACAAAGAAAAAAAATAAAAATTGGCCTACTATTTTTTTTTTTTTTTTGTTTTGAGAAGATAGGTCAAATATCAAGTGCGTCACTTTTTTTGAAACTGAGTGTAGTATATTACATAACTAGAGTGGAAAGGGAGCTAATTCGCACGAGTGATATATACTGGTCAACATTGATAACGTCGTGGTCCGAAATATAGCCTGAATTCAAAGTAGCACAACTCACGAATTTCTTTACCAATTTGAATTCGGTTTTAACCGATGATTCGCTAATCTTTTGACAATTTGTTGTGGCAATATGGAACTTCTGTGATTTCAGATAACATTGCTACAGGGTGATAATTGAATGGGTGTGAAATTGCATCGTGGTCGTCACCTTACGGTACCGTTTGAAAAGATTTTTTTTCTCACCTGTATCTAGGGGTCGCCAACTTCTTGAAAATTTCAAGATCTTTTCTTAGAGGAGTAATTCTAGATTTCAAGACAAGATAGGAAATTGTATGTCAATACCAAGATTTCTTGTCAAGAAAACAAGAAATCTTGAAATTTCTTTATGATATAATATTTGATTAAAAATCATGTGAAGCTGATGAAGTAGGAAACATCCCTATATCGTGGATCATGACACGTGTGCATTTTTATATGAAATATATCAACTCTTTTAATCTGAATAATCTTTGTCGGTGGAATGATATATAGGTATCCCTCCTATATCAACCTTCGGATTTGTATTTTTTGTGGTGTTTTGCGACAAAAGGTGTTGTCGTCTGTAAATAATGCTCCTGAAATTCTGGTTACGAGTGGATAACCGCTAGCAGCATCGCTATTTAGATGTGTAGGTAGTTGTGTGAAAAACCTGACAGGTTCTGCGACAAAAATGATTAACAACGTTGCAGAGATTTAGTGTGAAGTGCTTTTTCATTGAATAATTCACAGATGTGGAGATTAATCTACATTCCACAGTAGATTATCTAAGGTAAATAACTATACAAGGCGCTTTCGATCGTAATTGTTATCAATGAAATAATTATATTAAATCCAAAAAGCTCAAAGTCATATCCACACAATGTTCATAAAATGAACAACAATGGTAGATTTCGGGAGAAAAACAACAAATCTTTCCTGAATGCCTATTGATCTCGATCGGGCAACCAGCCACTCGCGTATGGGAATTTCAGTTTTGGAGTGTTTCTTTCCTTCGTTTCTACTCAGATGGCGTTGCTTTCATATTGTCTATGAAGGACGCCTCTGGGGGAATATAATGCCGATTTGATTTTTGTTTGTCTAGGCTCTACGTTTAGTCGGTGGTCTTTGCTGGCTTTATGAGAGTCGGAGAGCTCGAAACCGGTCTGTAGGTGTCTAGCGTGGCCTGGCTAAATCGAAATCAACAGACATTCAGGAAAGATTCACTTGTATCAGTATTCGTTTATACGAGTCGATGCATAGATTTCGGGAGGATATGTATAATTCAATGTTCTGCGTGGCATTAGCATAGTATATTATCCTCTCAGGAAAGCCAGAAAAGTAGTTGTTTTTCTCCCGAAATCTACCATTGTTGTTCATTTTATGACACATTGTGTGAATATGAATCAGAGCTTTTTGTATTTAATTAACATTTCATTCCACTTTGAGTATTATTGTGTCTATATTGTAGTTGAAATAAATATATGCTTACAAGAAATATAAAGTTCATCGTTTCAAGATCAAATTGGTAACATTGCTCATGGATGTTGGGATTATTTTCACAAGATATATGGAAATCGCCGATGATTCTGTAGTATAAAAATATCAAGCAAGTCCGTATAGCAAAACTTCACATGAATACCTACCTATAGAACAAATATTGTGAGAGCTTCTGCAGAAGAACACTTCAGGATCTCTTTTTTTCATTCCATATATGGACTCCACCACTCCACTCCCTGATACAATATCTTCTCTGGTTTCCTCAAAATAGCCTTTTCGATATCGTGTTTATACCTCAAAAATCTGAAAGAGAACAGTTACATGGAACCGACAATCGTTAAAACCTACGACATTGAAAAGTTTTAAGTTCAATCATCGAATATTAGAATTTGTCTATTAATGCCTCTCACATCTGCAGTATCGAAAGATCTTTCAGTATCCACCATTGAAGAATCCAGACTAACGAGATTATGCCATCCACAGTGTGTGTCCACAGAGAAACTACAGGGAATAAAATTACTGAAGAAACAATCGATATCTCCCCGGCAAAAATGATATAAGACTGCAATTTTCATTTCTAAATGAAAATAACTGAATAAAAGGTTTGTGATATCATGGTTTCTTTGTTCTTTCCCTATTACCCATTATGATTTTTAACTGATATTTTTTACGTCGAACTCATGCGCGGTCCGATTCTCTAAGAATGGCTAAATTAGTAGGTAAGTAACGTTGTTATTGAGAACTTTTTTTAACCACCCCAAATTTTCCACTATTCATATTTGGTATTCTATAAAAACAACATTTATCAATGTGGTTAGTTTTTTTACATTTCCACTCAGAGGTCTGAATGAAGCTGTGAAGTTAGTCATGCATCTACTATTTCATTGATTATTGCTATATTTCTGCCTTTTTAATGTCGATTCAACCTAACGGCTACTTGACTGAGCTGGAGCTAAAGTCTTCACTTGAATTCGAGCTAGGTACTTGATGTTTGTATTTTTTGTATTTTTGTTAGTATTTTTTTGGTATTTTTTTATCTATTTTTCTGTAATTCAACTTGTCCCAGATAACGTGTTTTTACTTTTACTTTTACTTTTATGTGTATACCTAAATGCTAAAGCTAGTTTCATCTTATGAGCAAAATGTTATTCAACTGTGCCATAAATGAATTTGTAAAACTTTGACCTGTTTCATAGACCAATGAATTTTTTTTGTTTTTCGTATTAAATGGGAAATTGTAATCTAATGAAATCAATAAATTTCTATTTTATTCTATTCTATTCTATTCTATTCTATTCTATTCTATTCTATTCTATTCTATTCTATTCTATTCTATTCTATTCTATTCTATTCTATTCTATTCTATTCTATTCTATTCTATTCTATTCTATTCTATTCTATTCTATTCTATTCTATTCTATTCTATTCTATTCTATTCTATTCTATTCTATTCTATTCTATTCTATTCTATTCTATTCTATTCTATTCTATTCTATTCTATTCTATTCTATTCTATTCTATTCTATTCTATTCTATTCTATTCTATTAACGATTGATATCCTATACAAGCATTTGGTTGAGACATTGCTATAATAAAATCAGTCCCCCTGATAGGATCCTCGTGCAAGTAAATGTAAAGCAGCAAGTATCTGAAATACTAGGCATTAGTTATAAATATTCTTCAATTGCTCTCTATACTGATATATTACAAAAACTCAACTGAGATTTATTTTTACATGTAGTAGAATAAAAGTAGCCCACCAACGTCTTCCATCTGTGGTTCTATCGGGAGTATCAAAACTTCTAAAACCAATTATTTTGGCATGTGATAGATTTTCCGAAATTCAAGGATGGATTCGTTGAATCCCTTGAATTCAATTGTTTGATGCTATCCTTCTGGTGAAATAGGTAATTTTTCTGTTTTCACAAATAATTAGATAAATATTTATTGATCCTTTCTTGTCGTAAAATTACCTCTTTTGCAATATCTAGCATTAACATATGAACAACATTTCCTTGAAATAAATAGTGCCATATTTTCTTATTAAAACCCTTAGCCACTCCACAAATCACCAAAAAATGCTTGTGGAAGTGGTGGATATCTGCCACCATATAAAAAGTGAAAAAAAACTTGACAAGTTATTAATTCATTATCCATCATTCATATTAATCACCCGAATGACAGTTGTTAAAATAACCACGCTGTTAGTGAATCGGACCGATGGTTTTTGAATGTTTTCAACATTGTCCTATCCGCCCCTCTGCATTTTTTTCTGGCGGCTCCCATGGTTACAGGCTCAATCGATAAAATAAATCGAAATATTCCATACTGAGGTTTGAAACGTAAGTGTGTTGCTTGAACTTGATTGAACATTTTCAACTGATTTCTTATTTGAGAATCATTTGGAAATAATCGAATTGGCATCAGACAGAAGACGGTCTATGACATCCTATAGTTCACGCCCTTGATACATAAATAAAGTAGATACATAAAAACTATTTGATCGTACCTAAAACGATTCAAATACCATTATGCCGTCGATCGAGGTGTGGAATATAAACTGCGTATTCTGAAAATCGATCCACGTATTTCCAATACTTTTGTTACAAACGAATGCTATGCAAAATCCATTATCTACAAAGCCATGAACATAGCCATGAATAAATTGAGTGGTATCTGTGATAATTGGATCGCATTTTATGCAGAGAGGATGGATGAAGCTCCCAGCGAACGAACATGCTGTGTGAACTGAATAAACGAATATAATCCATGAATATGCAACGTGTATTTTAGTGATCATATAAAACACGCCTGCAGAAGTGGGCTGTCTGTAAATGGATTACACGAATTCGTATTCGGGTGTTTTCGTCGAGCGCGAAAATCAGACCGAAAATATTCTATATTCGTCCGACCTCTTCGTTACTACCGAGTAACGCCTACACTTCCTCAAATTTTATTTACACGGCCTGGATTGAATCGAACTTTCGGGATACCGGTGGAATTGTTAATGAGATTTGGATGATCGCCACTGCAAATAGAAAAAAAAATGGGGAAATTTTGTCGAATTTCACAATGGCATACAAATCAGCTTGTAGCAGATGAGCGGAAAGGATACATTACACTTGCATATAGGTTTTCCATAAAAATACAATGTGTCACACGACCAGCGTTCAAATGACGACACGAGCATGTATATTGTAGACTTAATGAACATCACTTCAAAATTCAAAGATGCCATTCAGCCATACGCACACCTATACACTGAAATAGTCACACAAAAATGATAAGCTAGTCTGAACCAGAAGAAAGTAAAGTTTATTATGACAAAGAATAAATATGATAAATTAACAGATGTCATCGTGGTTGTCCTCTCAACACTCCTCCTCAACCATGTGACTCCAGCCCTAGTTGGGCCCGGAATTTTTCGATTTTGGGTTTTCCCAAAGCCTTTGTGAGAATATGTTCGGGTGCTGCACTCCAAATAGTCGGTCGGATCTGTGCCTTATAGATCATAAGCAGCTGACTGGAAGTGAAATAGCTCCTGGCCCGAAACAGGAAACCAAGTTTTTGGAATGCACTTTTAGCAATTGATCTCACGTGATTTTCCCAAGAAAGGTTATTGCTGATAGTAATATCAAGCATCAAAATGAATGTCTTCAAAGGTATGGTTACTCCTGCTTAAGTTGGGCACAGTGAGATCGGCTTTTCTAGAGAAAAGGCATGCTTGTGTTTTGTTTGCATTGAAATCTACCAAGTTATTGGATCCCCATTCGAGAATTGTTGCAAAGTCCATATTTATGTTGTCAACATTTCCCCCTCGTTCGTTTCTGATTTGCCTGGCTGGTATTGGAGCCCTGGAAGAGAAGGCGGTATGGAGGGTATACTATCATCCGCGAAGCTGTGTACTGGACATGAAGTTGCTTCCAACAAATCGTTGATATGGAGTAGAAATATTGTTGGTGCTAGAATTGATCCATGCGGAACACCAGCATTTATGATAAGAGAGTCAGATGAAACTCCGTCGACCACTACATGGAGAGACCTGTTTGAGAGAAAACTAGCTAGTATAGAGAACATAGCTGGCGAGGCAAGCCATAAGACGGAAGCTTGGCGAGGAGTCTGTGGTGCCAGACTCGATCGAATGCCTTGGAGTTATCAAGTGCCACGGCTAAGGTTTCACCATATTTTTCAATTGATCGATGCCATATATGTGAGACGTAAGCTAGCAGGTCACCAGTTGATCTCTGATAACGGAAGCCATATTGCCTATCGTTGATAATACCTGAATGTTCCAGGTATTTCATGAGCTCGATGTTGTTAGCTTTCTCCATGATCTTTGAAATAATAGATAGCAGTGCGATCGGTCTGTAGTTGCTAGGTAGGGTCTTTTTTTGCCTTTTTTAGGACCTGGTTGTACTCTTGCAATTCTCCAGTTGGACGGGAATATCCCCAATTTGTAAGAGTAGTTGAACAACTTGCAGAGAACAGGTGTTAGTTTGGGAGCACACTTCTTGAGAACAATCGGTGGGATTCCGTCGGAGCCACAAACTTTGTTGGTGTTGAGACCCAATGAAATCTTCCTTATTACTATAAGGAAAGGCGAAAGGTGATCTCGGGCATATGACTGTCAATTGGCGTTATGTTTGGAGGTTGTTTTCCCGATGAATCCAGAGTGGGTTCGATTCCCACTACGACCGCAGAAATTTTTCTGATGGCCTGAGAAAGTGTTTGAGATCACACGTTAAAAGGTAAGACTCATTTCCCTGAATACTTCTAAGGGTAGCTCGTAAGGGGGCAACCGAATGATGGATAAGAACAATTTTAAAACAATCTATATGTTCTTCGGATCAAATCCGCAGTTACTTGCTGAATTTGCACTTTGATTGTCACAGTGCATCATTATTTGGAAGTCGATTCCCAATTCTTGAGTAAAACCCCGCCACTAGATAGCCTCTTGCGCATTTCCGATGATAGGGAAATATAATTCTGCTTCACACGAAGAAATAGAGATGGTTGGTTGCTTCTCAGAGCACCACGATATGGCTCCTCCTGAAGCCAAGAAGACAAATCCAGTATGACTGATTTCCGGTCATCATGGTTTGCTGCATCGGAGAATCCGTTGATGCAAATATTATCACTCTTACAAAATGTTAACTTCATTGCTGCTGTTCCTTTCTGGTAACGTATATAGAATGTGCTTGGCGGCGATCCAATGATTCCATCCAGGATTTGAGCTGTATCGACCAAGAAGGTTAGCACCTTAACAAATATCTCGTCTTGTGCAATTCGCCAGATACAGATCAGATCATGCATCCCACAAGTTCCTGGTATGGGACATTCCGCATCCTTGCTTTTTCTTCTTCAGTGACAGGACAGTCTTGCTTAGATATACTTTTTTTTATGTTCTGGTTCCCACGAAAAGGGATATCCTGTAATGTTCAGAGAACATCGTGAGAACCAAAGGCAATAAGGTAGGAATTGGTGTTCTTCTTAGATTTTTGGAGGTTATATGCTTCCGGGAACACCTTCCTTGGCAATGTGTTCCAGAGCCTCACTGTTCGTTGGATGAACGGGTCTTTGAAAGAGATGTTCTGCAGGTTTCCAAAGTGACCACAAAGGGGTGCGAAGCCTCAACTCGACGGGTTAATCTCGCGGGGACTGCCAAGGAAGGAACAATTGATGATATTTCAGAAGAGCATCGCCCATGAAAGAATCTATAAAATAAAGCCAGATCTCCAACTTTCCTACGGTGTTCCAGAGAAATGAGTGCGTTTGTGAGCGAGGTATCACCCACGAGACGAATTGCCCTTTTTTTACAGAATCCAACAGTTTCAGTTGCAGCTATGTTGATTAGAGTATACTCACTGTATGGCAATCGTTCATGCCAAATCGGTCAAGAATCGGTTGTGTATTTATAATTCTTGATCGAGGATCACTTGTGCGCCAGATTTCATAACCCTCATTCCTAGAACATGATTAGCATCTCCCAAATCTTTCATTATGAATTCATTGCCGAATTTCGTTTTTGCTTCGGTGGTCCATTCGATGCAATTCGAAAATATCAAAATGCCATCGACGTAGACAGCAACGATGAGCATTTTCTTGCGATGAACACGAAAATATATACATTGATCGTAATGAGAACGATGTAAATCAAAATCTTTCAAGGTTTTGTCTATAGTTCTACATTCCAGACAAGGCTTGACTGCTTACTATGCTGCTTATAAATCCATACAATGCTCTCTTCAATCTACAAACTTTGTTGGGATTTTGTGAATCACCAAAAAATGGCGGTTGTTCCATATAGACCTCTTCGCTCTCCATAGAAAGGCTGTGACGACGTCCATCTGCTGAATATCTAAGTTGCATTGCGCTGCCAAAGCGAACAATTATGTAAAAGTCAATGCAGCCAATGATAAATCAATGCAAATGATTCTGATAAGCTAGTCTGAACCAGAAGAAGAAGAAAGTTTATTATGACAAAGAATAAATATAATAAATTAACAGATATCGTGGTTGTCATCTCAACAAAAAATAGTCACATATATAATAATAGTCACACAGGCTGAATTGGCAAAATATAGGTAGTGAGATACATGTTTCAGCCCTGTCAACTGAAGATGACAAACAACATTATCATAAGCTGAAGTATTTCATAAACATGATTATTATAGTCAATAACTCAACACAAATGAGGCAAAAACTTGCAAAACATGAGAATCGTGAAAATCATAAAAAAGTAAGGAGAGGAGCACCTAAATGAATTTTGTTGATATCTCGAAAACCAAGAAAAATTATAATAACACAGCAGTTAGAAAAAAGAGAGATGATTCATTCTGTCATTCATCGAAAAATTAGAATGTGGCCAGTGCCGTACTCTAAAGAGTTACATTGAATGTTATCAAAGAGAATGCGAAATACCTAACTCTCTGTATATTGATTGAATTGGTACGACGCATGTTTTCGATGCACATTCACTATAGTAAATTGCTCTACGAATTTCAGACCAGTACCTTTCAAGGATTTTGAAATATTGAAGAAAATTTGGAAATAAAATTGTTCTTCATCGCCCTATCACGGCTCACGGTGCTTCTTTCATATTGAAAAAGAAACGTCAATGATGACTGATGACTGAAATTCACTTGAGTCGTTATTTCTACAAAGTTATGTATCAAAAATCACATCTAATATCCTCAAGTTACATTTGCAACAGTTTTGTACTGGAAAAAAATAACTTGCGTCAACACTCTTGCTTATTCTCACAACTGACTGCTGACCCTCGCGGCAGTTCTCTTCCATTAAAATGGTGCCAATTAATATAAACTCCATGCCACATAGAATCAACTTTTCTCTATCTTCTGATGGGTATGTAACTCATTTTACAAAAATGTTGCAGTTACGTCAGTATACTTCTGGAACGGCGATGTCATTTCCAGAAAAACCGAAAGACGAAGAAGAATTCATAAAATGTGAGAATGAAGTGCCTTCTAGTGAGCATATTCGATACCTATTCCAAATTTCAGAAATATAGCTGGAAAAACAAAGGGATAAAAGGGGTATACCATATGATTCTGTGTCACCCGGTAAAGAAATCTAGAAACTCAACTGAACTGCTGAGACTTCATACGCCAATTGAAGGCAATCAATGTCTACACGACCGCCGCGGCAGTTGGATACTGAAACATTAACAACCACCGCGGCGGTTACCTATTCTTATATACAAGACCGCCGTGAAACATGAGGAAGGACAATATCGTTTCTGCATGAATAAGGAGACTACTTTTTTCAAACAGACTAACCTAACTCACCTAAATAAACCTTTCTCCTGAGAAGTATATTTTTCGAAAAATTATTTGTGAGACAAAGTTTAAAAAAAGTTAGGCCTCGCAGTGGTTGAACCCGAGTCACCGCCGTGGTGGTCATATATAAAAGTCGTTTATTATTTCTTACAGATATGGTTTACAGCACATACTAAATTTAAAAAAAAACATACTACACACACATTGTATAAATAAAAAGATTTTGTTTGTTAAAATTTCTATAACTGTACTATATTTATGTCCTCCGTGTGAGACAGAGGTGGCTGGTGTTGGCCAAGGAATGTGGGTGTTCGTCACAGCGGCCTATCTCCTAGGGCTAAGCCCTTTTATATAGGTAATCTCACTGAGGGTACCCAATGAGTGGGGGAGTCATTCAATCGCTAACAGTGGTGAGTGTTATAGTGGTATTGGAGGAGAATAAAATAATAAACTAAAACCTCCTTCGCGTATTGCTTGGTCGGGTATACCGCGTTACCATCGAGAATCTCGGTGGTAACGGGTATACCCACCGCCGTGGTGGTCAGGTACACTGTCAACTGAGCTATCGCTTTGCTCGAAAGTACTCTCTATGATGAAGGAAGAAATATCGTCGCGGCGGTTGTTTATGTATCAGTATCCAACCGCCGCGGCGGACGTGTAGACAGTATCCCAATTAAAACGTTGGAGAAACTTTTACGCCAGCAGCATAAAAATGTGTACTTTGGCGGCTCCTTTTTCCGAACGCTAGAAGTAACGTTTTAATTGCCCCCGGTCGATAAATAACATCAGTTTAAAACATTTCAGGTAGACGCACAATATATGAGAACGGCCCGCCCACCACAAATCATCGCTAACAACTATCTGTTACCATTATTCCGCTTTTTATTGATATTTATTGCTTATGTGTAGTTATGTATATTATGTCTTGTGCCTTATTTATATTCAATTTTCCATATTTGGATGAGAATCCGTTCGCATTAAATTTGCCCGAGACCAGGAATTTTTATAACAACAAAACCTACGCGTATTACAATCACGGATGTGTTAAAAATGTGTACCAATTGAACAATAAGTATAGTTTGATGTATTTCAAATGAAATATAATAATATCCTTCCAAAATTGATAATATTGAGATAACTTTTAAAGGCTAAAACTGGTAAAAGTCACCAGATTGAAACATTCCGCATGAATTTATATGTTGTTAAAATACATTTTTCTGGTACACTTCTACGGGTGGGTCATGATTTATTGAGGACAACATTCTTCCTCGTATTCTTTCTGGGGAAAAAATCGAAGCATTTGATATATATAAATCCTTTATTGTATAGTCACAGACTAATTTACATTTCACATTTTCAGGTTACCACAGTTATTGGATAATGTCTATAAGAATACACTTAATAGTTAAATAAGTACAATTCTCACATATAAACATACTTGCCACATATAGGTATACATATTGAAATAAAAATTATAAAAAACATGGTCAGATGGTGTCTATATACTGAGTTTTTCATTGATTGTAGAGGTACGATTTTAATTATAGGGAGCTAGAGATGTTATACTTTTAATGTCTTGTGGCAGATTGTTGAAATTGACAGGCTCTTTTGAAAAAAATGAATTTTGGGTTCGATTTCTAATGTTGTATCCGTGGATTTGCTCATTATATTTGACTTTCTCTTGTAAATAGGTTTAGAATCAATGTTTGGTAAAGAAGAAAAGATTGTATTGGCAGCCATTCCAGTTCCTTCAACATACCACTAATAGGTGTTAGGCTTCCACAAAACAATGCGCATATGGCTATTATGGCTCTGTTTTGAAGTTTTGATACAGCGAAAAAAATTCATCAGTAAAAATATTTCAGGAAGTCTCGAACTTCTTGGCCGGACACCATCTCTAACCTGCAATTCCTTAACATTTCAGTTGAAAATCATAGTAGGTAATAATATTACTTAGCAAAAAATCTCAACAAGGAAATTAACAATAACGATGTTCATGTCATGAACGTCAAACTTAAGAACCAAATTGATCATGGCTTCCCAAAACGGTTAGAATTTTTGTATCTTGATAAGAGTACCGGTTTTATGTAATTTTCTTCGTTTTATCAAATGTTTCTATTTTATCTCCAGAAGGAATATGAGGAAAAAAGTTTTCTTCAAAAAATCATGACCCATTCTCTAAAAATACCCTTTATAACAATATATCAGAAATGTTGAAGTGTATCAGAAAAATGTATTCCATCAACATACATTCATGCAGGAAATTTCAATCTGGTGGATTTTACCATAGTTATGCGGGAAAATGATTTCAATTTTACCAACTTTGGAAGGATGTATATCTTAATGTACATTTTGGGTCATTAGTTTATTCATCAAACTATACCACTTATTATTTTTCAATGTACTATCACCTCCAGGAAGCTCGGTACACATTTTTGTCTCACCCTGTAAAGGTAGGTATCTACCAAATTCTCCAGAACAAAATTATAATCAGAATTTTGCACGAATGGAAAGAAAATTGGCTACTTTATTGTGACTCACGATACCGCAAATGACATTTTCATAGCTCACTTCATTTATGAGAATTGAGATACAGGACAACCCCTTGTGTCTGAGCTATCTTTCAACTAACAGGAAAACTAAAAACTGCCCCAAAAACATTATTTTACCTACGGCCACTATAGAAAGTAGGCATCAAGAACACACGAGATACAGCCTCAGTAAGTAGCACTTAACGCACATTAAGCACATCGCACCAGTTTTCGTTTATTCCGCCAGTATATATAGGTATGTCATGATCGCGTAATCGTCGTCAACAGCGGATGACATAACTGTCCAGAATCATAATTCAGACTGTTTGTACAATTTATTTTGAAGTACTTTATGGCAGCAGGTAAAGTATAGTACGTAATGCGTGTTGTAAAGCAATTACGCACTCATGGAATTACGCACCTGACGCTCCGCGGCTGCGTGCGTAATTTATCCATTCGTGCGTAATATGCTTCTTACAACACATATCACGTAATATACTATCACGTAGAATTTAGTCAGATTCTTTAATTGAGCTTCGTCATTATTCAGGTTATTTAGTGGTATAACTACTTTACTTTCACCAGAGTTCTGAACAGTGAACACTCCAACAGTGGTCGAGTGGAAGGAGTGGGTAACTGATCTCTGTGGAAGTGTGGTGGAAGGTAATCCTCCTTCGGTGCCAAAGGCCAAAATCGAAACTGAAAGCACCAAGTCAAAAGGAAACAAACACATAGAGGCCCAGCCTACTGCATGAAACCACACACTATTGAATCGACATTCAAGTCTAATTAGGAAAACGTGTCTGACGAACGTGGCTCGCCTTGCGTCCTCCAAAAACCGTTCTCATCGAATTTCCATCGAGATTTTATCGATGGACTTGAATAATAGGAGGCACACGCGTGGCGCTATCATCGGAAATAATAGAGGAGTGCACCGACGTTGCGTAAATATAGAGCACACTCAAAGTGATACGAAAAGAAAGATTATTCGGTTATGTTGTGACTCCTCTCAGGTCGCTGGTTCGCGTGTACTCGATCAATAAGCAAATGAGTCGTGAAAGAAAAATCTTGAACTATAGTTGAGGAGCGATCAGCCAAAACCAGATAAATCCATCAAGTTTTGAGATAATGGCGAAAAAACGTCCATTATATAGGACGTCCGTAACTTTAACCTAGAGAATGAATGGTGTATCTGAAATATGATGATATATAGACCTCATAAATACTGTTTTTTTTTTATGATTAACATAGTGATTATTGCAAATTACAAAATGGATTTATCTGTTTTTGCTTGAGTTGACTAATTTCATAATGTAAAAAGTGTTTATCTCAATAAAAATATGTTAAATAACCAAATCTTTTACGTTAATTAGGCATTCTCTAATTTTATTGATTTATTTATTTTTATTTTTTATTCATCCCCTTTGGGTTCGAAACAGACCAATGCCATTTCTTTTTTGGGATTTATCTGGTTTTGCTCGAATTGCTCGACTTTGAGGTCGATTTTGAATGGGATTCAAATATTATGGTTGAAATAGATTGCGCCATCCGATTTATCTCAACAAAAGGAATAGGAATCGATCATGAAATCATTTTTGCCCAAAAGTGGATTCATCTGGTTTTGGCTTATCGCTCCTCAGTTTATTATTATTATTATTTTATTGATTGGTTTGGTCATGAGTTACTCACTATAAATTTTGATAAAACGATGTTCCTCTCTATTGTATAACAAGTTACAAAAATAATCTTTCTCATTATACCTCACTAGAGATGAATATCCATAATGAAACTATCCAAATTAAACTTACCAACAAAATTAAATATCTAGGGATAATGGGCGTGTACACCTTAGTAGAACTTTTAACTCAAACCATGTTTATAATGATCCTTTTATACATAAATAATGATTGACGACATAATTCGATCGAAAAATTAACTGGAATGTTTTATTTTTGGACATAAATGATAGTACCTTCTGAAAACGGAGACCCTCTTATGACGTAGAAACCCCATCTCGCCATATATATATATATATATAAACCATATATATCTACTACTGATATATGAATCATAGCTCTCCTCAAAGCGGGACCCATTTCTGTCTCCATAGGTAATGAAATCGACCAATAGGCGTTGATACCGACGTAGGGAAAAAATAATAGGAAATTTGTCAACAGTCGGTACCAAATGCTTGGCGTTTCTAGGACCACGATTCTTGAATTTCATCTCAGAAACTTCTCCATTCCACAACTTTAATTCTGAAACCTGAAAGTGTGTTTATATTCATTATCATTTTCATGTGTACATTAATTATCTTCTCTATTATATTATATCATGTTTCATCCTAATAATTATATACTATTTTTTGTACTCGATTACTGTTCACTATGTATTATACACTAGTGTGAATACTCAAATTCGTAGATGAATGTGAGCTCACCACGGACAGCGAAAGCTTTGTGGTTTCATTTTTTTTGTTCGTTTGTGTCAGACTAATACGTATAATATTTGTAAAACTGTTAATCTACTGTACTGTACTTAAATTAAATAAACTATACTCCGGGCCTCGGAGCGAAGAGAGTTCGGATCTTTACGTTAGCCTTTAATCTGAGACTGTGCTATGGTCTGCTCCTACACACGAAATCGTGACGTCAGTTTTCAATCGCGGTAAATTTCTATAGTCGTTTTAAAAAACCGTGGCATCATTGGTGATTTAAGCACATGAAAATCGACCGAAATACTCCAAAAAAATGCAATTGAAAGGTATTTGAGTGATGATTCTATTCAAGAAATAAAAAAAAATGTGTCCACTCGCCTATTGATACTTCCTGAAATACAAGTGACTATCCTGAAATACAATTAACTGAAGTTTTCTGAAATTGAATCGACGCTTTCTGAAATACAACTGGAATAGGTGTACTGAATCCGATTATGAACCATCATAGCCGCATATGCATATATCAAATCTATAGGTGACACAGGATATCGGGCCACCCCTGTAACTTCTACATTCGTCAACGGATTTTTCTGAAATTCGGTACAGTTATATAAGCAACTATTTCGGATTTGATCACATTACAATCCAATATGGCGGACTTCCGGTTTTTCTGGAAATGCCAGCAATTTCGTTTTTTCAAATGGAACACCCTGTATATTTTTACATATTCAAGTTCAACAGGTCAAAACGAGTGCAATCTTGATGTCAAATGTCATTTATTCCACAGCCTACCTAGTTGAAAAATTATTCTAAATGCAAGGAAATTCATAAACTAGTTGTTGATTTTTGAATGTATACAATTTGTTACTGCACCGAAAAACAAAAATGATATTTCATTTTGTTCCTTAACCCTTTCAATACGGCTATAATTCAAAAAATATTGGTTGAAAATTACTATTGGGTTATATATGTCCCACTAAAAGTTTATAGAATACTGTTAGCCTTTGAACGCATCATAAACCAGATTTGACACTGTCCCAACCGTTCTGAGAGTACCGAGAATCAATGTGCCCGCGCAAAACTCGACTTTACCAACCTATAACATCAGTTAACCTCATTATTTGTTTTGGTGCACATGTGGTTATTATTTAAGCGCAGTTTTATGTTATAAAACGCACGTTTCTATTACAAATTTATATCAAGGAGTGCCATAATGTCTAGGTAAGACATATTACATACATATTTTTAATTTTAGTCCCTTTTGTTTACAGACTTTTTAGTTTACGGGTTTACGGGATACATATGTCCCATTCGTATTCTATTGTAGGCGTATTATGTCCCAGCAGTAATATTAGTACAGACTGTTCGTTTTTGTTTCAGAAAACGTTTGAATGAAAAACAACTAAATGTCCTAGCTGAAAATTTATCAGATGTGGAGTCACTTGAGGATCCATTCCAAGATAGCGGTTCCGAGTATATTGAATCGGAGCCCGACTCAGACAGTGAGTCAGATATTGAAAGACCCAGAAAATTTCGAATTCTCGAAAAAACTAATGCCAGAAAACCGGATGATTTATATTACTCCAGCTCTTCCGAGAGTAATGAGAATGATATAACTGAGGTGCATGTACCTGATGCTAATTTTTCCCCTGTTCCACATAAGAATGATCCTGTTCTCATTGGATGGAAAGAAGTTAGCGAAGGTTTTGTTCCGCGCATGAAAATTCCAAATGATGAATCGTGTTCTGTCGTGGCAGATTTGAACCGCGGGTCATCCGAGATGAATATTTTCATGAAATTGTTTCCAAATAGTTTATTCAACTACATTGCTCAGTGCACAAATGAGCGTTTGGAAATTGTAAATAAAGCAAGTAAGAAGCTATATAAAAAACACAAACCAACCGATGCACATGAAATAAAAATTGTCATAGGTTGTCTCTTTACTATGGCGTATAATAAAGTTCCTTCAATGCATCATTATTGGTCTACTAATAAATCTTTAGGCAATGAAGCTATAAAACAGGCCATTTCCAGAGACAGATTTCAGCTTCTAGTAAGCAAACTATATTTTACTTCTCCAAAAAAACCAGAAAACTGTAGCAAACTTTATTACATTGAAGATGTCGTTAATTGTCTGAAAAGTACATTCCTAAAATCAAGATCAGAATCCTCGCACCAATCTATTGACGAATCAATGACCAAATTCAAAGGCAGATCAGCTTTGAAACAATATTTACCATTGAAACCAATAAAACGTGGTATAAAAATTTGGGAACGTTGTGATGCAAAATCAGGCTATGTTTACGATTTCAACATCTATTGTGGAAAAGAAAATGAACCAGCTGATGGAACTCTAGGAGAACGAGTTGTAAAGAAACTTACTTCAACTGTTAAAGGTCCAGAAGTGTCCTTTTGTTTTGACAGATTTTTTACTTCTGTAAATTTGGTTGATACGCTACCATTTCCAGCAGTCGGAACATGTATATCTTCAAGAAAAAATATGCCAAAATTTGAAAAAAAGAAAAGAAAGAGAGGGGAAATGGAAAGCATGGAAAATGGTAATGGAACAATAGGATTTCTTTGGCAGGACACAAAGGAAGTTATGATTCTTAGCAACTGCCATAAAGATAAAAGGGTTGAAATTAGTCGAAAGTCAAAAGATGGTTCTAAAATAAATTTGCAATGCCCCGAAGCAATACAATTCTATAACGCTAACATGGGTGGTGTGGATTTGTCAGACCAGTTTACCGGTTTATACGAAGTTGATAGAAAATCCACAAAATGGTGGAAAAAAGTTTTTTACAAGCTTCTTTTGACTACTGCTGTTAACGCTTGGATTATTTATAAAGAACTGCGTAATAACCCAAAACTTCCATTTCTTAGTTTCCTCGTAAATCTTGCAGGCCGTAGAAATGCGAATGTTATCAGAAAACGCGCATACAGTCGGTCGAATATTGCCTCAAAAAATCTAATAAATGTTGGTGACCACTTACCTGTCGTTACAAAAACTAGAAAACGGTGTCGCAGCTGTTCCGAAGAAAAGAAGGAGAAACGGACGACAACTATTTGTTCTTATTGTAATATTCCTTTATGCAGCTTATGTTTTGCATCTTATCATATATTTTCGTAATATTTCTTTTTTCACAATAAAGCACTACGAACAAATGCTCAGGTGTTTTCATTACAATACGCCCGGGACATATACGCCCCTCTTTATATCACTAAAGGGATATATATGTCCCAAGCCGTATTTTGCCTAGATGACCACCTACTATTTCATTGTTTGTAAAATTCTACCAAGAAAGTAGCGTTTATTGATAATTCATTAAAAAATAATAATTTCGAAAAAAAAATGATGCCGTATTTTTAAGAACTAAAACCTCTTGGGACATATAAGACCCTTTAGTAGCGAAAGGGTTAATGTATGTTCTAGAGAAACGGGTAGGTGGCCCATAGGGGTTCCATTTGAAAAAAAATAATTTTTGATCAAAAAGTGATGTGGCTGAAATGATTCCTGGATAAGTGACACCAAAAATAATTTTTCAGAAAAAATTATGTTCGTCTGTTATGTGTGACTCATTTTGAATAGTCTTGACCACATCTCATTTATCCACGACGTAAAATGAAAAAACAATTTTAGTTTAATTTTTTTCGAAAAAATGACATTTGAAATAAAGAGTGCACTTGTTTCGACCTGTTGAACTTGAATATGTAAAAATATCCAGGGTGTTTCATTTGAAAAAACAAAGTTGCTGAAATTTCCAGAAATACCGGAAGTCCGCCATATTGGATTGTAATGTGATCAAATCCGAAATAATTGCTTATATAACTGTACCGAATTTCAGAAACATCCTATGACGAAAGCAGAAGTTACAGGGGTGGCCCGATACCCTGTGTCACCCGGTATTATAATGCTCCACGGTACCTGTCAATTTGTCTTGGCATGATCATGTCACCAATAACTTTACTATAGGAGGTGATAATTTTATTTTGCGCTAAGTAGTATATCACAGCACAGCAGCTTTTGACAATCTACAAACTCATTCTATCTTATCATCTCTTGAGTAAGTACTCATTCATTAATTTAGAACGAATACTGTTCGCATGCCTGGGGGATCATACTTCTTGAGATTGCTGGGGTCAATGCGCCAAATTGGAATATCTAGAACCTCGCGTTTCAAGAAATATTATTTTGTTCATTGTCATATGTATTTTTCTACTACGATGGCTTCGATATTATATATACCTATAGCTGCAACCTCTTATGAGCACTCGCAAGTTGGTTCATCCATAAATATGCCTTTTCGATGCAGGTGCTTTTCTAGGAAGCAGTAGCATGTTAGTAGTGTAGTTACCAACAATCTGGGTCCTAAATCCACTTCAAGATATAGCTGGTATTCGTTTACCCATCGCCATCTTCCTGTTTTTATGACCTACCACGCGACATCAATAAAGCTCGTGTTGTTTACTGCATTCAGTGATGATTCCGTTGCTATGCTAAATGTTTTGTTAGGTATGTAGTACTAGTAGGTGGGGAGGCTGTAGCCAAGCACGTAGGCCCCGATGGGCCCTTTCTGCTAATCCCTGCTCTCCACATATCTACGCTTCCTTTCTTCACGAATCTCAGCCTCCCGTACGCCTCGCACTCGCAGAGAAAATGGAGTGACGTTTCTTCGTCTTCCCCACATCTGCGGCAAGGGGGGTTGTCCTCTATTCCCATAAATGTTAGGGGTCTGCCTAGCCTGTTGTGTCCTGTGAGTACCCCTATGAGGAGGCGGTGCAGGTGCTTTCCTAGGGAGCAGTAGCCTGTTTGTAGTCCAGTTAACAACACTGAACTATACCCTACAAATGGAATGCCGATGCATGATATCAATAATACGCTCATTTGAACCTCGCGCAGACATGGCGAATTTAAGGTTGTGAGCATGCGCACTCATATTGAAACCAGGGCCGGTCTTGCCAATGAACGTTTATTTCTTGCCCATTGAAGTATGTTGAATTATAATGTATAATAGTTTGTGAATTTACATTTTTCGAAGACTGTTATCAAATGTTGACATTTGAACACAAAATACTTCGGCGTTATTTTGCCGAGCTTCGTAAAAATTATCATTCGAAAATAGTTATTTATTATACAAGGGAAAAAAGTAGTAGATTTTAGCTCCAGGTTGTGTTGTCTACCGACGCGTAGCGGAGGGAGACAAAAAACCGTGAGCTAAAATCTAATATTTTTCCCGTGTATAATACACTATTTTTTTCTGTGACAGAAGGAAGGACGAATTGGGAAGATATTACATTATTTCGAAATCTGAAAATTATCGACGTGAAATTTCAAGTTTTTAACAGTAGGGACACCTGCGTTTTATAGACATCTTTATCATTCTTTTGAAGTAATCAAATATCTGATGTCACTTCTGTCAGTTCAATTCTGTGATTTGATTTCAAAAAATTGCGAATTCAGTAGTTGTTTAGTAATATACGAAACCGGGAAGTCGAATGGAAGATAAAAGGACTTGCAGTTCTTTCTCGGAGACGGTATTATTGACTTATTTTTCGGAACTATAGCACAACAAAAGCCATTAACAGAGTATATATATGTGATATATATCCGGGAAAGAAGTACTCACTTTTTTCCCACGGGAAAAAAGTAATTTATGAAAAGTGACATTTTATAACCTGCCAACAGAGAAGAAATGACAAACTTTTTTCCCGTCACAGAAAAATATATTTTTTCTTTGATGGAATTAATATTTTTATCTGGAACAGAGAAAATAGACAACAGACTTTGAGTCTCAAAAAATTGAAATTTTGTTCAAAAGGTGAAAAAGGGTAGCAAGTACACATTCTCACCAAATGAAATTAAATTATACATATAAATATAGGTAGGTGAATAATGCTAATATATTTTTCACCTCGTTTTTCACTGAGTAATAATATTGAAAACATTAAATAAAACATCGAATAGGCAACTACATTTTTATTCAATAATTACCAACCGAAAACATTTTTTTAAGGCAAGATAGACGCAAATACATTTTAGGAAAGACAAAATGAAATACATTCTGTTATTCATTAAACATTTTTTGTTATTGGAATATGTGAAATCTTCATTCGAGAAATGTTCTTCACATATACAGTTGGCCTGGCTAAGTTTCTCAGCTTTAGGATCTCTACCCAGTGCCTGCATCCATGAGGAATATCTCTTTTGAGTCAAGCTGAAAACACAAAAAATATAATGTTTTTCTAAAACCTATCTATATTCATATATGTATACAATGGTAAAGCTGGATTTATAGATTCAACTGAACTGAGAATTAAACTAACAACTGTGAACTCAGGTCAGTTATATTAAGAATTACAAAGTTGGCCAACTTTCAACTCAACAACTGAGAATTAGGAGATTCTGGAGACATAACATGAAGATTGGATTCATATTATTGTTCAAGTGGAGTTTGGTGTGATATTTTTTCTTATGGATTCATGAATTGTGGGGACCAAAATCACTTGTTAACATCATTCTGATTTTTAATCAAAAGACATTTCACATCTAATTCCCAAATTATCTCAGATATGTATAAACACCCTTATGATTATTAATTGTTGATTGTTAATTCCTAATTGTAGTTCTGAAAAATTGTTGTTCTTATTATCAGCTATATACTGGTATGAATTCACATCTATTATTCTAGTACATTCGAGTTTGTTTGATAACTTACTTGAAATAGGATAAACCTTGTTTTCTTTTCCGATTTCGGCACAAGAACACCATGCATCCCTGGCCCATATTGTCTAATAATAGTCTTCAAACTGATAAGTCACCAAAATCACGATCACAACTCAAAAATATAAACGAAACTCACGAAACAAACAAACAAACAATAATAACGGTGTGGCAGATGATGGGCACAAAAATATTCAAGCCTCTCCTGATGGGATCACACCTAATCAACGACATACGTCTGCGGCTGTAAGAAATTTCAATAATCACGGACATTCTTTTCATATCTTGGTTCTACTGCGCCGACGCAGAACCTTAAGGTCAAGATCTCCTGGGAGGCGTAAAATTTTCACGCGCAGGTGGCTGCATCAGCATTCCATTTGTAGGGTATAGTTCAGTGGTTAACAACAAGCAGGGTCCTAAACCCACTTCAAGATGTAGCTGGTATTCGTTTACCCATCGCCATCTTCCTGGTTTTATGACCCACCACGCGATCAATAAAGCTCGTGTTGTTTAGTGCATTCAGTGATGATTCCGTTGATATGCCAAAATGTTTCGCTAGGCATACTCTCCGCCATCATATCTCTTTCTCAGGATTACATCATGAATTCCAGCGCCGGTACCTCTATTCATTTTGGGTCGGTCAGTGAACGACAGTTTTTAACTCTTGGTCGGTACCATCTCTCCAAGTTCACCAGGATTTTGTATGGTTTATCAATTGGAAGTTGTCGAGGCATAACATCGATTTCCATGTCGATCATAGGATTCTCAATCATGATGTCCATGATTCTGGTGTGCTAATTTAAGCACATGGGTTCCATCGCATTCCAGCCGTTGAACACTCATCCTTACCTAAGGAGAACTATATCAATAGGTGGTAGATTCGAATATGATTGAGGAAGGAATTCATTAGAGGAAAGAAAAAGTGATGATGTCATGGGAAAATTTCCTCCTATTTGTTTCAGATGACTTGGTTTTCATGGAGTTTACTATAGTGTGTATAGTAAAGCAGGTTACGTCAAAAAATTGAAGTAGCCTCATTTGGCTCACATTGTTTCATCGAAAACTTGCCATCCAGAAGTATATCCCGAAAATGCCCTACCTAAACCCAGGCGTCCCCATCGTTCTCAACATCCAAATCTCATAATAGCCGTAATTCCCTTCCAGTGAATCGCAGTTTGCCGGGAAGACCGTCTCCATGGCAACTGACGGGCTAACAAGAGAAAGAGAGAGAGGAGGAGGGCGGCTGTGCTCAGGGGGCAGGAGGGGCCAGGGGGAACGAACTTTAAGTTTACAATCAGGCCCGGAAACAAGCGAGTCTCAGACAACTCCGAAGTCAGCAATCAGAGTCCTGCTTACAAAGGAGAGATGCTTCCGGATTATGAGATTTCGTCAGGCTGTTTGGCAATTATTATAATGCTGCCTTCCCGAATTATTATGCTCTATTTTGGTTGTTTGCTCGTGACTAATAAGCATGTCATCATGATGATTCAGTTCAAAAATTATACATAATATTGACTGTATAACTTTCAACTGGCCATAAAAGAGTAATTTCAACTCTTGGTCATGGAACCTCAGAAAATTTATGATATACCTGAAACTATCTCACTACTTACAACAGAAGATTGAAACTTTTCTTCCTATTCCGATATTATGCTTTGATATTTTTTTAGTTGTTACTGCTCGTAGGTTCAACCTATGATCGCATGAAGCAACAATTCTGCAATAACGACAGATCGCAAATTGAATGACTACCTGATAATCTATAGATAAGTCATTCTGTGCTAAATAGTCTAAGATAAAGAATAACTTTGTTTTGACGGCAGTATGGATGCAGGAGCTTCAAATATATTATTCTGTGCCTCGGTGTAATAAAAACACAGATATAGTGCAATGGTATGGAAAATTCATGCTTCTGAATTTCCCATTAGTTCAGTAAACGAACGAAAAATAGAGAAAAAAAATCGTGTAGTCGCAAATTTTTGCAGAGTTGCAAAGGGATGTGCCATGAACAACATACTAAAAGTCCTGACCCGTAGGGGATGAGCGCGATGGTGGGGGAGCGTTCTAAGGTCATTTTCTCAAGTTATTCTTGAATAATTCGAAAATCGCGACCTCTAGCGGAAACATATAGGTATACAAAATTGAAGTAAATAAAATTTTCAATAAAAAAGTTTCTATTCACTTGTTGTCCACAATGGATAGTTTCTGAGATACAAGGGATGAAAAAATCGAGAAGTATCAAAAATAGTTTAATGGTATGGAATTGGTGTTCAACTTGAATATTAACAGAAAAAATACATTACTCATTGAGAACAGACATAATTGAATGAATACGTCCTAATAATATCAACAATTAATCATCATCTTCATCGTCATTTTCCACATCCAGTAACGGTGCACCGTTCGTACATGTACCATGGCACATGCCGCACACCATGGAGCATGGAATTCCAGCTTTCCGACAACCACTTCGTCCTCCACTTCCAGTAGAACATCGGCAGAATATGCTGTTCAGTATCGCTTCAGGTGCTATTGGATCTCTGGTTGTCACTGGAATGAGCGATCCATCCTCTCCTCTGTTCCACCCCCACTCAGTCGGGGGTAGAGGATTGTTGAGCCATTGCTGTACCTGTTGAAATATAACCAATAAATATTATTGTAGAGGCATGATACGGATTGGATTGAATTATTATACCTGTAAATAAACTCTGAATGAGTGTTGTTGCGCTGCTCCTATGGTTGGTGGCAGTGAGGCGAGATTTGGTTTTGGCTTTGTTGATGCATTCAAGAATGCAGCATACCGAAGTTTATTCAGATCCTGTTGATCTGCAGTCACTTGGTACATTTCAAAAAATATTTTCTCGCCAGCCTGTGTAACTTTGTCTGCTTGTGTCGAGAGGTTGGTGAAAATGTCGGATATTGTCTTCATTTTCCTAGGAAACTTGCTGAAGAGCTTGACAATTCCACCTTTGCTCTTATCATAGATGGCTGAGGTGGTGGATTGAGTGATCAATTTATTCATATCTATGGCAACGTAGATACGAACAAAGTTAGCTGAGTTGATTCATTAAAAAAGTTTATGCTACCAGTCCTTATTTTTATAGTAAGAGCCATCATTTGATGAGAAGCAGTCTATAGGTATACATTTCATGAAACGCAGGACAATAGTGACACATCAAACATGAATTGCATATCAGTAAACTATTTTTTATACTTTTCGATTTCTGTTTCCCCTGTATCTCAGAAACTATTCATTGTAGACAACAAGTGAATAGGAGCTTTTTTATAGAAAATTTTGAGTAGTTCAATTTTGTATACCTATATTTTTTCGCTAGAGGTCACGATTTTCGAATTATTCAAGAACTGATTGAGAAAATGACCTTCAAACACTCCCCCACCATCGCGCTCATCCCCTACGGATCAGGACTTTAAGTATGTTGTTAATGACACTTCCCTTCACCACTATACAAAAATTTGCGACTACACGATTTTTTTCTTCTATTCCGCCTTTTTTAGTGTTCGTTGATTGAACTACATTCTAAGTTTGATGGCACGAGATCTCTTGAGCATACCAGCTACTTCAGTTTTCTTGTTCAGATGTATGATGTAAGCATGTAAGGTACTTACTTTTCAATAAATAATGTTATTTTTGTTGTAATTTTCTCTTCCTACTTCTACATTATACCTAAAAAGTAGGTAGAGGTAAATATCCCGTACTAGACTGATGGAACAAGATTATGCATGACGAAATTGCGATACATCTGCGAGACTCTCGTACGAGAAGCGAGACAAGACGAGACTGGAGGCTGCGAGACGAGACTCGAGACAAGACTTTATATTTCATCGGCGAGACGAGACGAGACTTTATGAAAGTCTCGTCTCGTTGGTCTCGTGTGAGTGTGAATCACTAATCGATTCAATAGAATACACAAATTTGTCACTCAGTGGTTGTATTTATATTTGAACTGAAATTCTAACATCCTTGAAAATTTAATAAACCTGATCTGTAAATGAAGGTATAATATTCTCACCACACAGATTATTTTTTGCTATGCATACATATGGCACAACATCCACGTTTCGGGTATAGTATTGAATTCGTGCCTGTAGTATCTGATGATAGTGATGATGCATGTCAACACAAATTGTAACAAAGTAAAGTCATCGTCCACCAATATTCTAATGTAAAGTAGTCTGAGGTCTTGCTTCTATCTAAATACTTACCTATATCATTATAATAAAGGTATTATAATAATCTGTCAAGTAAGTCACATTGGTGGTTATACTTCACATATTTATTTTAATCAATTCTCTCGGTTGCAGAACAAATAATAGCATGTTTCATTCGGATTAACAGCAAAATTCGCTTGTCAAACAAAGTGTCACTTTTGATCCTAACAATTTTATAAATAAGTGATTCATTCTGACAAGTACAGCCATCATTATTATATGCCAAACTGACAGACGTTGCATCGCTATCCATGGTTACATCGTTGAAAACATCAACGCTGATAGACCAATCAGAACACGTTGTCTCTGGCTTGTGATTGGTCAGATTACTCAGATTATGTGATGAGTGAAATAGTCAATGATATTCCTCACTGCAGTCATCAAGATGCATTTCTATCGTTCCTGGGAGGTCTTTAAAATACTTTTTCACGTCCTGGATACATAAATAACTATTTCAAGTGATAAATGGTTGAAAACTGCAATATTCAATATTTTAATATCATAAACCTAATCTCCATCAATTTTCAGTGTGCAAGCATACATTCAATTTATAGCAGCAAAAATGAATAAAAACAGTTGCGCTTGATGGGATGGGTGTTAATATGCGTAATGGACACATTAGTTACAGTTTATCTAAACAACACAAAGAAGATAATAATTCAAATTGTAATTTTGCTACATAGAACGATTCCATTCTTAAGAAGCTGAAACTCCGACAGGCAGTGGCAGTTTATCTACTGGGTTAGTTTGATTTGCATACAATACTGGTTACTGTCTGACTGACTAGTTAGGGTAAAAAATGCCAAAGTATCACACAATATTTTTTCTGTATGAGGATGCAGTAAAAATGTTGGCATTAAATGAGAACTTTTCGTTAAATAGTCGAGCTTTCGGAAATATGTATTTCCTTTTCCAAGACATCTATCAAAGTAATTTTATAAATAAATCACTTGTAGAAAAAACAAGTGGGAACCAGTCCTGTAGGCAAAATCCTACATGATCCGGTTGAAAGGAGCATGTCTGACATTGAAGATTTTCAACAATTCTCAATTGTATAACAAAATATTCAAAAGTATTCATGCATGACAACATCGCCATGTTCATAAGGGGTGAACATTGGTTATACAAGGTGTCCCAGATTAACGTACCATAAACTCTAGTGGGTTAACTAGAGACCAAAATAGGCCGATTGAAGTAAACTTACTTTACGAAGAGAGGTCGTTTTGAAGAATACTTTTATTTCCAAATTTTCTCCATTATTTCGAAATCCTTCAGAAGTGCTGCTCTAAAATTCGTAGCACAATCAACTTTCGTGAATGTGCATGAAAAATATGTTATATTATATTATTATCAGACAAGGGTACCTTAAATATCATGTGACATACTGATGAGGAGAAATTTTTTTTCAACATACCAAACGATAAGAGATTCGAAATATAAATCAGTCAATCATGATAGTATATATATGATAGTACAGTATCATGATAGTATATATGATTGACTGATTCATATTTTGAGTCCCACTGTTTGGTATGTTTTTTAAATAGAAAAAATTCTTGTTATTAGGGTCTCATAATATTTAAGGTAGCCTTGTCTGATGATGGTCGTAGTGCCGAAACCGGTAACTTTTTACTGATTTTTTTTAGTGTGTCCATTTAGTGCGTAATTCTTCGATATCTCGAAATCAATTATCACAAGAGAAAAACTTTGGAGAAAAAACTAATTCAGTTAGGTACTAAAGATGCTCATTTCAAAAATATTTTCAACAATACTGGGTGTTTCATAAAAGCGGGGCAACTCGAAGACGAGTTTTTTCAAATGGAACACCCAGTATTGTTCATTCGAAATTCATTCCGCTAAGGTTCAGCTCTACATCGCTGATGTGAAAAAAAATGAATTTGGTTTCGGCGTTGCCAAGTTATAATTGATAAACCCATTTTTACTACTATTGAAGGGTCATGTTCAATTGGGTATGGTATATTTATTTATTGAAATTTCGAAAATATATTTGGCATACAGTAGTAGCAAGGTCTCACGTATACCAATCCAGTAATCTTGCGAGATAATCCTTTACAGGGTGCTAAAATTTACATCCTGAATATTGTAAGATTCAGACGACGATCATGAGAATTTTTCAAATGGAACACCCTGTATTTTTCATCACAAATTTATTTCGACATAATTCGCCTTTTCATCGCTGAAGAAAAAATCAGAATCGGTTGCGGCGTTTTCGAGTTATGAGTGATTTCCTTATTTTTACTACTATTTCGGGGTAATTTGTACGTCATGATGGTTCCTTCATTTGATTTGAGTGTGGGAATATTGCTTGCCACATGACATTCGAGGTTCTACATATGTCATACAGGTATTTTTGCGATATGTGCATCGTCCAAATTTGAAATATTCCCTAATCGTGTTACAATACATATGATTTAAATAATATGTGAAACAAACAAACATGCCAAAAGCGACGCCTGTGTTTGAAACAACTTCTACAATACAAACAATGAAGATGCCGATTGCGAAATTTAGGAAATTTTTTTGAAATTTTGGCCATTTTTATTGTCGTTATTCCCACAATCCGAATCTCCATTCAACTTGAAGGGGGTAAACATAATGATACAAGCAACTCTACTACGCGGCTTTTGGGAGGGAATTCATCAAAATTTCGAATCAATCCAAGATATATTTGATTGTGGCGATGTTTGACAGGTCATTACACAAATAAAAGTGTATTCCGAAAAAAATTCAAACTTGGAGAGCCTGTAAATGTTCCTATTGTAAAAAAATATATATGAATGGTCAATGAACAAATTTGATTATACCGTAGCAACGCAATATTTCCACAATACAAATAAATGAAAGAACTATGACGTACAAATTACCCCGAAATAGTAGTAAAAATAAGGAAATTATCCATAACTTGACAACACCGCAACCGATTTCGATTTTATTTCCAGCGATAAAAAGGCGGAAGATGTCGGAATGAATTTTTGAATAAAAATACATTGTGTTCCATTTGAAAAATTCTGATGAATGTCATCTGAATCTTGCAAAATTCTAAATGCAAAATTGAGCACCCTGTTGAAGAATATGTCGCAAAATCACTGGATTGGTATTCGTGGAACATTGCTTCTACCGTATGCCAAAAATATTTTCAAAATTTGAATAAATGAATATACCATGCCCAATTCAACATGACTCTTCAATAATGGTAAAAATAGATTTTTCAATTATAACTCGGCAACGCCACAACCGATTTCAATTCTTTTTACAGCGATGGTGAACCTCGGCTGAATTAATTCCGAATGAACAATACTGGGAGTTCCATTTAAAAAAACTCTTCTTCGAGTTGCCCCGCTTTTATAAAACATCCAGTAATGTTGAAAATATTTTTGAAATAAGCAACTTCAGTAACTGAAAAAGTTTTTCCTTCAAAGTTTTTCTCTATAGGTTATGGCTTTCGAGATATCGAAGAATTACGCACTAAATGGACACACATAAAGTGTGGACCACTTCGAGATATGGATTGATTTTCATGATTTATCTAACTTTTTTCCAACTGCAGATGTTCCATACTGTTGCTTGGTTTTCGAAATATCTAACATAATTAATTACGGTGCTTCTTCATACTTGTTTGTGATATGTCAGCACTCAGGATTATCATGTTTTGCAAGTTTCTACCTCATTCGTGTTGGTCATCTTCAGATAATTTATTTTTTGAAAAAAGGTTTCTGCGTGAAAAAATAGATAATGAAATTTGGAATCATCCAGCGCCCAGATCATAACATGATGATGAGGTTGCGAAATGGTGAACATGGATATTGTGGTCAATAACTCAACACACATGAGGTAGAAATTTGCAAAATATTATAGGTAATCCAGATATTATAATCAAGTATGGAGAAGCACCAGAATAAATACATGTAGTTAGATATATCGAAGAAATGTAAAAAAAAACTGCAGCAAGAAATAAGGTAGATAATTAATTTTGTCCTTCATTGAAATATCGAAATATGGTCAGTTCATCATCAATTTTCATCAAAGAGGAAGTGAAATATATATATCTACCTGTATATGGATTATATTGATACCACATGCTTTTCATGCACATTCATATGATAGAAAATTGCACTGCAAATTTCAGAGCAGTACCTTCCGAAGATTTCGAAATATTTAGGAAAATCTGTAAATGAAATTATTCTACACATCGTCCTCTCACGGCTCATCGGTAGAATTTATGGTAAGTTAATTGTTCTGCGACACCTTGTATAACCAGTATCAGTGATTTCTCTGAAATGTCAATTGATTTGGAATAGTGAGATAAGGGAATCTTTTTTGACACATCCTCTTTTTTCAGTTTCTTTAGGCCTTTTATTAAATAGGGTGTAAAAAACTTAGACATTGAAGATACAACTGAATCCACCCCTAATATACTAAGAAAGCTAAATATGATTCATGATGACCACGCCACGAGTTTGAGGGGTCTCTACTTGTGTACCTCATTATGGGAGTTTAATTTAATTCATTCTAGAATTTTAAAAAATTCTTATTTATACACCAAGGTAATGAAGAATATCAATTTTACCCAGGGACCATCAAGATTATATCCCGATGCTTGTAGGAAGACAAAGTATAGGAACATTTCATCTTATTTTTTTAGTTCCTTCATGAATCCAATAGATTTCCCACAATTTTCCAGACACCCTGTGTACACAGGATGTTTCACTCATGCTGCATCCTACTTTGAGATCATATTTTTCTGATCAAAATAAGGGGAATAATGATATAAACGCATATATTATGTCCGAAAACAATTCGTTTCCGTGATATATAGGATGTTCAAGTTTATTTAAAAAATGATTTTCTAAAATCTCAATGAGGTATTTTATAAAACCATTACATAAAGGCATACAGGCCTATATGGGGCAAGTCCATTCGTTTTTTGCGTCCATCAGTAGATTTTGTCGACTGCTAGATGAAACAGCTGAAAACAAAACTTGTTTTTTTCGTCTTTTGCTTTTAGAAGAAAAATAAGTCTTTGAATGTCTCTGAGGCCATTGAGAGAAGAAAACTATAATGATGAATGAAAGGTCCAAAAATATGTCATAATGGTTTCAATGTTGATCAAGCTACAAAAATTCGAAAAAATCTACTATAGGTGATAGGTGGATTCGCCCCTGGTAACACTTTATCAACTGCGACTAATCAACAATAAATAGGGAATTGTTCAAAATTGGTTGAAACCTTTTTCCGAAATTCAAGAAACTTGAATACCAATTTTGTAAACGAATCATTCGTGAGCATGTTTTTTTCTTATTCTGATTTTCTTCTTATTCTGACCCATCTAGATGCATACATTTATCTTCCTATACCTACACTCTATGAAGGTATATTTCTTACCCAGTTTTATGTCCGTTACGTCTATATATCTACCAATCTACCAAATGTTTCAGCAGGTATATCTTGAAAAATAATGAAGCAATAAAAATGCATTAGTCCATAAGGTTGTAAATGGTTTTGTAAAACAAACGGGAAATACAAACGTTCACATGTTACTAGATCAAATTTGTCACTCATTCAGAAATCATTGATCCATTAATTATACTAGATAGGGCGAATTACAATAAAATACAGTTTTTCGGGTCATCAATTTTTGAATAAATAAGGGGGCGTTCTACCTTTCGAGACGTTAAATAAATAGAAGAATTTTAATTTGATATCTTTGTGTGTGGACCACCAACAAGAAGATCCTTGATAGAAATGGAAAATTTAATTTGTATGTTAATAATTTGGGGCACATGACTGTATTTCCAATGTAAATGTTAATCGAATTTGAAAATATTATGATATTGACCTATAGTTATTATGGTAATAAAAAACAAAACCTAGTTTACTTAAATATGCTGATGATAAAATCTATTTGAAAAAACAAATGATGGCCGAACCTAGTGAAAATAATCCTAATAATTTTGCACTTTCATTTATTCCAATTAATTATCGACGATAAATTATTTCATGAGATGATAAACTCGTCAAATTTCTAAAATCAAAAATAATGAACAGGAAGAAACATTTTGGTCACATTGAGTGTTGACCCATCGGTTGGTTCTACCATAGATCTACCCATGGACGTGTTTATACGTCCATGGTTCTACCTTTCTTATCTTTCGATATTATTCGATCAGTTTTCTATCAGGAGCAATTCGATATATCCTTGTAATCTATTATCATATCAGGATGTTCCGAAGAAGTTTTGTTGGTTACGAAAATCACTAACCCAACAGGTGCCAAACTCCTTTGCCAGAGGGATTAAAGACGCGAAGTGTCGATACTCTCCTCTCGTAAGGGTTCCTGTCGTGCTTTCATTACGATGTAAACATGACTATCTTCGTATATTTTTTGTCAGAAAGTAGAATATCCCAAACATATTGCCTTCCAGTTCGAAAAACAGAACATCAATAAAAAAAATAATCTATAATCTGGAATGTATTGATCATAACAAAAATATAATTGTCGACAAAAAACAAACCAGACTATAGCAATGGAAAATTATGATCCAAGGGGAAATACTTTCAGCTACTCTGACAGGAAATCAGAATGAGATATTAGAGAGTATATAAAGTTGAAAGCCAGGCTGTCACTCTAAGCCAGACTATGACTGGAAGCAGGTATAATGAAACAGGAAATAGGAAAAGGAAATTGAAAGCTATACACTGAGACATTAAACCAATGTCTAACTTCTCTCCCTATTCTACAGGGTGTTTCAGAGTTGTGGTGACAAAATCCTAGGGGAGATTCCTATTAACAAAATATGAGAAAAAGTTCATATCAGCATGGGTCCGAAAATGGTTAGAAAAAAAAAGTTTTCGAATACATTTTAGAGAGGGTATTGGATTTTATGTCTTGTTTTGTTCTCATAACTCATATGTGCAATACATTTTTGGATAATATCCAAGCATTTTTATTGAAAAAGGCAAGAGACAGACAGTGGCGCCCAAAGTTCATCAGTGGCACAATAATAGGGTGAATATGTTGGACTTATGATGTAGGCTATATATATTTTTCTTGATATTATGGACACATTTTAAATGCTCTGGTGAGGTAGAAATACGATGTATAGGGTGTTCACGGGAATATCTCACGCCCACAATTTTCTGGTATGTGGTTGATGTGTGTGGTAGTATCCAAAAAAAGGGTAATCTTCCGGTCAGATGTGACAAGGACAGCTCCTTTCGATCTTGATAGGCACCATTTTGTGTGCAGTGGTCATCCAGCTAGGTCACAAAAGTGAGCCATATATCTTTTCCTCAAATATTTTCGAATTGATCTCTGATAGAAGTCCATGTTTGCTCAAAGTGGAGTGGAATTTTTCAAAAGGAAGAAGGAAAGCTCAAAGTCATCTCCACTACTTTATTGCTGATGTAAATCAATCAAGAGGACATGTTTCAGACTTATAAGAATCCATCTTCAGCCGATTTTAGAAGTTACTATACAAGCAAAGGCATGTGAAAATATACAAACCAGAAGTTGACTTACATGGAGGTGTACACTATTTTCAAATTGGATCATATTATATGATTATGATGATAGACTCTCACTCACTCACTCATCGTCTTGCATTCTCCCATGTGAATAAATAATGTTGATGATGTCGAAATTACCCCCTGAAAACCCAAGCTCATTGCAGAATGGATAAAAATTGTGTAGGTATATCATCATCTACGAATTCTGATGGTATCCAGATTGTTATAGGTGACAACAAGAACGGATGATTTCGTGAAAATAATGCATTAAATAAATTTTAGGTTGATTCATCAATTATATATAGGTATATGATGATTTTGAGATTGCGAAGCTACATAGAGTACTTATATCGAACCAGATTGAAATATAAAATTGAATATCAGAGTTATAATTTTTTGCACAGAAAAATATTGAGTAAATATCTCGATAGATGGCGACACTAGCGCTCCTTCGATGCTCGTCTTTCGACAGCCTCCGAATAGTATCAACAAGTCACCACATTTCTGAAACACCCTGTATAAATAATTGGGATTCTCTATCCTTGTTTCTACAAAAAACAATAAGTATAAGTATTATTTCAATTTATTCGTATTTCATATATACCAGATAGACAAACTCGACAGGCCCAGTCAGCACATCCTTTCGTTGTCAACCTTGAAATATGTCGAACAACACTTTACCAAAACTCGTTCGTCTATACAGGGTGTATCTAAATAACACCGAAAAAAGTCAAGGGGTGTTTCCTTGTGACATTCTAGCAAATAAAGTTCATATAAACATGTGTCCTAACTTGCTCTGTTTTTGAGATACAGGATGTTGAAGTTGGAAGTAATAATTATTTTTATTTACAACCCCCCTGTATAAGCTTTCATGGTGCCAAAATTCAGTATGGATAGAGACTGAGAAAGCCCCAAAATTTCGGAATGATTCTAATTGGGGTTATTGAGTAATCTCAATGGCAGTCTTGAAAACACGTATACATCAAAAGTTGGAGTCAAATCGAATTTTTATTGTTTCCCCAAGGACTAAGCTAGATAGAAAAATCACACAGAGGATAAACAAGTTGTTATTCAAATAGTTCAATCTAATAAAAATATGAAGCTCAGATAAACCGGTGGTGTACAAGGACATTCACCATGAATATCGATAAATTTACCCACTGTGACGCCACTGGAAATATCAAATCGAATCTAATTGCACTAGAAGAAGCTCCATATAGGTCGAGTGCACGATGACCGACCCTGGAGGCAAAATATTGAAACACAACCTCATTCTTCTGGAAATTATTGAAACACAACCTCACCACACCTCACTTTTTTATTTGGTTACAGAGGAATCAAAGGATTGAAATAGTTTTTCACAATATTTTGGCATAGGAATTGTTTTTTTTGCGCTATTCAATCATTCAAGCATGCCTTCGCATTGTGCTGTTGTACAATGCACAAAAAATGCAGCAAGAGACTAAGGAATATGATTTTTCAGGTAAATAGTAATCTTACATAGTTATCATTATGGAATGTTGTCATTCCTTATTAAAATTCCTTCTGCCTTCTGCCACTCCTGCAATACAAGCTATAATACTGCTAATAGATTGAAAATGTCTACAACACACATGATCGTCAGCATGTCAGACCAATCTTCTTGCATTATTTTAGAAATTTCAGGTGTATTTCTATTAGCTCCTATCGCAGAAGGAATTCCGATGAGAAATCAGAGAAATTACCAAATTTCAAAAATGAAAACTATATGTGAGTGACTATAGTAGGTACTTACTTTTCTCCGTCTCCCGCTGCATTTTTTGTGCATTTTACAACAGCACAATGTGATGGCATGCGCGAATTGATGAATAGCGGAAAAATACGATTCATATATGCCAAAATAATTGTGGAAAACCATTTCGATCACTTGCGTAAACAAATAAGAAAAGTGACGTTGTGTTTCAATGTTTTTTCCTCCAGCGTCGGTCATCTGACAGTTCTTGCACGCGACCCATTGAAATTGATGTAAAGACAATTGAGAAATGAATAGAAAAATGATTTTTCATGGAAATATCAATACCCTGTATCTCGAAAACGAAGCAAGTTAGGACACATGTTTATATGAACTTTATTTCCTAAAATATCACAAGGAATCACCCCTGATATCCAATGGAAATATGCCCAAGAACTTATAACCTCCAAAAGTTTTTAAAACATTCCAACACCTATACTTCCTCTCCCTATCTTCCTTAGGTAAGCACGATGTTTTTCGAACATTATAGGAATTTCCTTTCATGCGCTCTAAGAGATGAAATAAAAAGAAAGGAAAAAACCCCCTATAACTACTCCTTTGGTGGAGATTCCATAGAAATATGCGGATTAATAATAATTGTTAGTGGTGCTCCAACTGCTCCATGGCTTCCGTAATGTTTATTTAACTAGATGCATTCTGATATCACTTTCTCAATTTGCTGGCTAGCTATAGGCAAGAAGAATTATTAATAGATGCTTCTAAATGCAAATGTATACCTACATGATGATCCATGCACTTTGTGTATTTTGTATTCAATAACTTGCACCGTGATAGCCTATTAAAAACAAAAGGGCTATTCTGGCACCAATTAAAATATATTGATTTAAAGAGTAGTCAAATCAGAGTCGGCCTCTAAAAAGCCCCAGTAATAAATTATGGAGCAAACTCTGTTACTGATATCGGCCTCAGGCCAGTTCTGTCTGCTACTTGACTATAACTCTGCCAATAAGAAAATCGGATCGATCTCAGCTCCGCTAAAAATAACCTACCAGTTTACCAAATATATTTTTTTCATTCTTTTTCTATCTTTATTTTCTCTATTCGAGAATATAATGAAAAATACCTCATTGAAAACATCAGTTTCGATTGTCTATACATAGAAATCTAGTTATACAGGCTGATTCACGGTGAATGGTACATTTGACGTTTCCAGAGAACGCACCGTATGATTGTTTTGAAAATTTGGTTCCTCGGATAATTACTTGTGTTCTATCGACCTGAAATATTCTCAGCGCTGCGACGTTGCCGCTTATATTGGAAGGTAGCAACAACTTTGATTTTTTCAATGGAACACCCTGTAAATCATTCCGTTTTCAGAGTCTCCCTGAAGAGTTGATTTCATCGACCTATCACACCTCGGGTCTAAGGGGAATAAGGGGAATGATAATAAAGATATTGATATTACGTGAAAAGTTAAGATAGGGACATGAAAACCGTTTTGACCAATTATGAATAGTTTCGACACAAAAAATTCTTAAAGTTGAAAAATCTCGATTTTTCACATCCAATAACTCTGTAATTATTACTACTAGACACCAATTGTCAATGAAATCAGCTGTTCAGGAAGAATCTGAAAATGGAATGATATACAGGGTGTTCCACTAAAAAAATCAAAGTTGTTGTTACTTCTCAATATGAGCGGCAACGTCGCAATGCTTTATCTCCTCTGCTCTATAAAGAGAAACATTGGTATCATTTCGATATACCATACATATAACCTGCAGTGAGGACAAATAAGATGTTTTGTCCTAAAATGCAATGCCACTGCGCTCAAAACTCAAAATTACTACTTATATTGGAAATCATATTCATACTATTCCATTTGCCAAAAGCCAGAGTTGGTTTCATTCTAGTTACTTTTTGGAAATCCATGGCGAATGATGTAAAAACTTCACAAACGATAAGATTTTCACAAAATTCTCAATCACACGACATGTTTCGCTTCCATAGTGGCTTCATCAGGTGAAATACTGGTCAAAGAACTAAAGTAACCTTCTTGCCGAACTTGTATGCATCCTACTTTTCCATTCCTTACCTTCATTTTCGGAAAATGGGCACAATATCTACATTAACACACGGTGTACCGGATTAACTTGGAAGGGTTGATAGCAAATACATATTATTATTACCTACTAAGGAAACAAATGCAACATTGATCGTTGACGAAAGTGTTAGAATTTTTGAGTTTGTTGATTTCTATAATGAATCAGAATGATTGAGTTTTATTCCTTCATTTTCTACTATGGTTTTCTTCTAATATAATATGGTTGGCGAATGTTGAATTTGTTTTCTTTAAAAACAATCATCCTATGTTCATGAATGCGCTGATTAAACGTACGACCTGTCTGACCGATATACACCTTTGGACAAGATCCACAGTTGAGTTTGTATATATCCCTGATTTTTCTAATTTAGAAGTTTTGTCTTTATCAAAAATTAACTATATGTAGAAGCCCGAAACACGTGTTTGCGATCAACTCTTCCTGAGGGCTATGTCCAATAATATGTTCCTAGTTTGCTATTGAATATATATGAATAAGAAATAAATATTCGTGATAAGAGTCGTTTGAACCAACTTTTATATTGAAGATTTTTAAATACCAGCCTCTAAAGCCAAAAAAGTTCAAGAGCTGCATCTACGCATTCTCTCAAATTTTGACACTATTTTTGAACAAACCTGTTCCTATTAATATAATCAACATGAACCTGTATCAACTTTGAAGGAATGAATATTCCTAAATCATAATCCACATAAGGCGAACATCAATATAATGGCGTCCTACCTGATCCCTACCTATACACGCATGACTAGTATTCAAGTCTATAGATAAATTCCTATTATGTAACCAACTCATTATTGTATGCCCACTATCTTCCCTTTTGTAATTGAAATGATTATTCATCAAAATCCGAAATTGAATCATATCAATAAATCTGCATGTATGGCATGACCGCAATGAGTGACATGGGCACTGATTTCCGATAACGATGTTGAGAGCTATAAACGTTAATCAGTCAAAATCGCGTCCGCAATTTTACTAGTCTCTAATGACTTTACATAATGATTACAAGAATTATAAGAATGAATTGAAAGGAATAATATCAAGCTTCAGAATTCTTTGCCGATGGAAGTAATTATTCCCAAAAAATTATAGCCTTCACAAGTTTTCAAAAAAAAATCAAACACTTACTTCCTCTTCCTGTCCTCCCCATCAGGTACGCGCGATGTTCCACGAACATTATAGGAATTTCCTTTCATGCGCTCCAAGAGGTAAAATAAATGTACAGGGTTGGGCAAATGCAAGAAACGGTCCTGATGGCCATTGATTAGATTAGAAAAAGCTCAGCCGATAGCCGGATTCGAACCGACAGTACCTTCGCATCGTGAACGGCTATATCTAGCGAATGGGATAGATGGATAGATATGCTATAATTTATTGGCCTTTTAGATGTATTCAGAATTAAAAAATAGGATACGTCGGTATGTCAAAATGCTAACACTAAACTATTGCCTATAAAAAAAGAAAAAATAGTGACTAAATATAGGGAAATACAGAGTAGACAGAGGTAAATACAGATAATCAACAAATCCTGCCGTCCACATAAATTAACAATTAATATTTTTTTTTATAGAAACGAGGAGAGGAAATCACAAAAAATCTGGAATAATGAATGTAGCACCTCCTCGATTAACCTATACAGACAGTAATTGAGAGAATAAAATTACGAATTTGGCTGTCAAAATTCAAACTATGCGAACCATATTATATCAAAAGAAACTCGTAGTTTTTATGATAATTTCGAAATTCTACACGTATATAGAAAATGAGGGAATAAAACTCAATCGTTTTGAATCATTAGCTGTTGAATTTGTTTTCTTAGTAGGTATGTAATAATATGTATTCGCAAGTCTTCAAGTTAATCCGGACATCGTATTTTAATGTAGATAATGTGCCTACTTTCCGAAAATGATGGTTCATCCAACCTTTGAACAGGTAATTGGTAATTCTAATCCTTCAGGTTGGGAGAGTAGGATATAAAAGTTAGGTTTATTGTTCCAGTATTTCACCTGGAGACCTGGAGAAGCTACTGTGTTACCAAAACATATCATGTGACAAAAAATTATGTGGAAATCTAATTGTTTTTGAAGTTTCTTATATATAATTAGAGGTTATAACATCGTCATGACGCTAAAGGCTCTTAAAGTTATAAAATGAGGTCTTGAAAGAGTCAGCATCACACAGAAAAAAATACTAGGTAAATATAAAAAAAAATACTTCATATATTACACGAATGTCTTTCGCTATAGCGCCAATGAACATTTATTTTAATATTATAATCCTTTTCTGGTTTCTTGGTTTTCTGTTTAGGGCCAGGAGCTATTTCACTTCCAGTCAGCAGCTTATAATCTATAAGGCACAGATCCAACCTGTCCTGGAATACTGCTCCCATATTTGGAGTGCAGCACCCAAACATACCCTGAACTGTTGGATTCTGTCCAAAAAAGGGCAATTCGTCTCGTGGGTAATGCCTCGCTCACAAACTCACTCACTTCCCTGGAAGACCGTAGAAAAGTTGGCGATCTTGCTCTATTTTATATATATATTTCCATGGACGATGCTTTTCTGAAATATCAACAATTGTTCTTTCCTTGGCAGTCACCGCGAGATTAACCCGTCGAGTTGAGGCTTCGCACCCCTTCGTGGTCCCTTTGGACACCTGCAGAACATCTCTTTCCAAAGACTCGTTCATCCAACGAACAGCGAGGCTCTGGAACATGTTGCCAAGGGAGGTATTTCCCAAGGCATATAACCTCCAGAAATTTATGGAGAACACCAATTCCTACCTTATTTCCCTTGGCTCCCACGATGTTCTCTGAACATTACAGGATATCCGTTTTCGTGTTAACCAGAACATAAAAAAAAACTAATATGGACTCTTTGATATATTTAAAGAAATCTTACGTGCAATTCTGATCACCTCCATGCGGCCACAACGCCCTGTTGCCAAATCCAGGTAGAATCCAACTTTCCAAACACAAAATATAATAACAAAAAAAATTATAACGTGAATATTTATTCCAATCGTTAACATTCTACGCACCAAAATAGGGTACTATTTTGAGAGAGAAAAATTGACACTTACACTTTCCAAACAATAGTAATTATAACTAAAACTAAACGGTTTTATGAAAGTTGTGCATTTGGCTCTCCAACCGAGAGAGGACGAAGCTTAACGATTGGAAGCCGAGTTAATATTCCCGTGGTTGTGCGAACTTCTGCGACTCGGACTGCAACATCTTTGCCCAGAAACACATTAACGATGCCAGCTAGCTTCCAATTTCAGGAAGGAAGTTATCTCCTCCTTGATTACAACCAATGCACCAACTTGAGGCTGATCATCTGAAGTGTCCCACTTTTCTCGCTGCTGAAATGTGTGTAAGTATTTTTGATGCCATCTGAGCCAAAAATGATGGCATTCCTGCAATAATTGCCACCTGTTTAACTTATTCAGTGAAAAGTCAGTTAAATCGTCGTCGGGAGGAGCACACAATGGTTCCAGTGTCAGAAAATGGCCTAGCTGGACTCAGAACGCTCAGATCGTTGGGATCATTGCTCATACAGCTTCTATCTGGAGCAACACCGTATGAAATTCTTCATAAGATAAAACTTGTTTACCAATCACCCTCTTCAGTTGAGATTTCACGGATTTCATGCCTGCCTCCCAGAGGCCACCGAAATGAGGGCTTGAAGGAGGGTTGAAATGCCACTTGATGGGCATTACCTCAACAGATTTCAGAGCCATAGACACAAACATCTTATTAGCGCCGATGAAGTTCGTCCCTCAGTCACAATAAATGTTAGAATATCTACCTCTTCTCCCAACAAATCTTCGAAAAGCTGCGAGGAAGGCTTCAGAAGATAAACTCGATACCAACTCTAGACGTACTGCTTTCACAGCACAACAAATACAAAGACATACGCAGGCTTTTGCACCTTTCACACCACGGTGCCTTCCCATTGTAGTACAAAATGGTCCAGCAAAATCAACACCACTTGCACTTCCTCGAGATGCAGCTTCCGCTGGATTTTCATCACCTCTAACATGATACCAATGACTTGGAGCAACAAGTTCCTGAATTTGACTCCCACAAAACTCTAACCGATCTAAAACCACAGTCAAATCAGACCAAGCGTATAGCTTATCATAATTTATCTTATCCTCATCAGTTTTGAGGACATAACTCAAGAGATCAGCAAGCAACGCTGCACCACACAGTTTTAGTCGGGGAATAGATGTAGAGTTTGGAGGACTGACCTTTGATTTTGCACACACAAGATATACTTTTACATTGCCAATCTTATCTATTTGCCTCGAATAAACGACCGCATCGAATCCCACCTGTGAGGCATCACTTAACCCATGCCACTCAGAACAACGCACACCAGACAAGGTTAAGTGTCTTGTCACCACTAATACACGAAAGATGACTCTTATAGTTGGACCACCTCGTCATGAGATCGAAAGGCAGTTCATCATCTCACTCTTATCCCAGTTTCCAAGTGTACTGCATCAAATGCTTTGCAAATACAGCGTAAGCGTAATATATCAATCAACGAATAGGGTCAGTGGAGCTAGCAATCCCAATGGGTCATATAATCTAGCTTACTCAGACAAGACATTTATTTTTGTACCAGATTCATCTGAAGGGACTACTTCATACAAGAAACCTCATTTCGAGGAGAATTCCGGAATTCATCAGTGTGTGTAAAAAGTGTGTGTGGAAATGTCCCTTCTAGTCGTGTTTATGGTGATGAGTGGGAACATATTTGAGGTATGCAGTTGGCGGCTTTTGAGCAATGTCAACCTGAAACAGAATAAAATAGTTAACCTCTTTTGTGTGATTGTCTTAGGAATGAATATCAAATTATAGATAGGTACTCACCAGAACGATAGAAAATCGAAACAATTCACACCACTTGTTATAACAACAGCAACACATAATGCAATATGAGAATGAGAACTTTAGGAGTGCCAGGAGCAATCGATCTAAAAATAGCAGATTTGCCCTGATTGTATTGAGGATGGCATAATGTTCCAAACGATTCTTTCAATGATGGAACAAAACTATTCGCTGTCTAGACAAAGTATTCTTTCAGCATGATCACTTTGTTTGAAGTGCTGTCAATATTATAGAAATATTCGGAAATTTATGGAGTATTCAGTTTTTGACAATTCTTATGGAATATATCATTCTTTGAAAACAAAATCTGTCATTAGTATATAGAAATTTCACGAATCGAATGGCACAGAATAAAGAATGATATTAACAGTATTTCCTGTATTTTTTTATGAAGTGTCTCTATTAATATCAAAAATCAATAATTAAATGATGTAAAAATGATTTCTAAACGACAACACATATACTAACAGAAATTAATCTCAACATTGAAAATTATGTACAATGTCTTATTTCTCGTGATCATTTTCATGTTATTGATAAAGAACTTCTGTTCTGTCACATTGAGATAATGTTTGGTTACATTCGTTACAGAACCCATTCTGTTAATAATATGGAATCTTTTCTTTCTGTATGAACCTTTTCCTCTCTATCTTTTTTTATTGCTTTTTTGTTGCACGTTGCATGTTTATTGAGGCTATTGAGTAGGTAATCTCAGTGGGTATCTTCAGAGCACCTACATTAAAATTTTGAGTCAAATTGAATGTTCAGTATGTTTTTTCAAAAACAAAACAAGATACAAAATAAACACAAGATACAAAAAAGTCGTATTTTCAATTGTTTGAATCCAATAAAGATACAATGATATTCACCATACAGGATATTGATAAGGTAACCCACTGCGACGCCACTGGAATTATTATTTCGAGTTTAATTACACCATCGCGTCAATATTCCCGAGAATATTTCACCCCTCTCGAAAGATAATATCCGATGGACCAGTGCGAAACGCAAGAATGCTCAAGATGCGGGTTTGAATAATTATTGTATTGCGAGCACCATGCACATGAGTTTGACATCTGATATTAACTTTGGACAGGGGCGAAATATTCTCAGAAATATTGACGCTCTGCCACTCACTTAGATTATTTGAATCATGGCACGTTTGGAGATTCGCAAAGGGAGCAATATCTCCTTTATTTGCTTTTTGTTTGAACTTTTCATCACATGACGGAAGTATGTCCGGAATGATAGTGGTATATAGATTGCTGTGCCATGGATTTGACTCAGATTGAGGTGTGGCACAGGTAGGTTTCTGAGATCTACCAATTGGTATCGAATGGCATAGTTCTCATCTCGTTATCAAATTGCGAAATCGAGTGAGAATTACCGCACAGGAAAGTGCCATTTTCAATCATTTTGCTCAAGATAGTGATCAGCACACACAGTAAAATGTGGATGGAGAAATACATGCTCATACAAGAAATTTAAATTTTTTATGGAAAAGTAGGTAAATTTCCTCCATTTATCCATTGTTTTACATTGAGCATGTAACTCATTGGGATTATACATGTGATTTCAGCTGGTTTACATGATTTTTGTGAATTATTGTATTTATCAGTAATACAGCGTATAGTTACAGCGGATTTAGTCAGATTCACATTATATTCCAGGAAACCAGTATATTTCCATATTTTTACATGTATTTTTCCATGACGCTATCCTCGGGCCCACCTGCGATGATGACCTCATTCGCAATTCGCATCAGTTCCTTGTTCTTGTTTGTAGAGTGAACTGCGTATGTCGTCTAGTACAGTAAATCACTGCTTCTGGTAAATTAACAAGAAACTTTGGTTTCCATCTATAGTGTATTTGGTATCAAATCAGCATCGGATTGAAATGAGGTGAGTACATAGTGATAAACAAATGATTATTCATGAGTAAAAAGATATTCCCTCTTGTTCAATTTGTCATTGTTGGTTCCATAAGAATAGAAATTATGATTTAGACCAGTATTTTCATAGGGAAATGAATGAAACTTTCGATGTCATCGACCTTACTGATGTGAGATGGTTTTCAGTTTGTACATACCTAGTCGTCGTTCGAATCCCATGTGAAAATAGTGTGGAATCTCCGATCAGCATCAACAGCAAACGATCGTGGATCAGAAAAAGAAGACAACTTTATTCATGATTGGACGTCTAGCAAGGCGCAGGTCACTCTGTTCGATGTTTTTTGTGTGGTGAGTCAGAATAGTCAATTATTATCTATACCTACATATTCTTGATATATCTATCATCATTATTGCATGTAAATTTGGTTTCAATTATTGTATGTTCACTTCATGTCGAATATGTGTTTTGTATAATAATATGCAAAATATGTTATGTTTTTATTATTTGTTTATGACATGTCGAATCAATATTTGTGTTTTGTGTTTTATCTTCATTTCATCCATATATATTTCCAAAAGTGTGTATGTATTAATCAGACCCTCCCCACCACTAAATTTCCATAAAACCTGGACTAATAGTGTAGTGTAAATACGCCTGAACAAATATGTACCAATTCACATTATATCTGTAATAATGCTGAAAATCACATGATGATGCAAGTAAAAAACAAGTAATATATTAGAAATTCACATTTGGAGTCAAGTGATGATTTTACATCGTATTTCATCAGGCAAGTAATTTTACATGTAAATGCATGGCAACACATTACCCATATGAATACATGTAATCTGATGGAAATGAATTTGATAGTGCAGGTGCCATTCAATAAAATACAATGTTATTACATGCCTTTGGAACATATTTCATTTCTTTATCAGATGACGGTCGAAATTTTTCTTCATAAAATATGATATAATAATAGAAGGTACCCTGAATTTTTCCTCACCCATTCGTTCACATCCTGTATAAGGATCAATATGAACAAAACATTATTCTGAAAAAAAAAACATTTTCTCCTCAAAATATTCGACTTCACAGCATTCCAGGCTCGATTCAAGGAGGGTGCATGATCATCAGAGGATCGCGCATTGTGCAATGTGCATGTGTTCACGCCAAATGATTCTCTCACGTGTCGAAAGGGCTTTCGTATTCCCGCAACGTCGCATCGCTGTCGGCTTCCGTATTGTTGCCAATAATCTCCGGATTTGCATCGCTCCGGGCGCAACACCACGCACTTACACCCCGCCCGGAATATACCGGAAGCGCGACTCCGGTTTTCTTTTACATGCAAATTTTCCCGCGTCCCGCCAATTACCGATGATCACTCCATTCAGCGGATTTCAACGAAAAGGCATGGGATATGGAAACACCAGCGAAGAGACATCACCGTTGGGAACACCAGATAATTATACTGGCTGGAATAGAAGGTATATATTTCAACAGATATCATAACCAACGTAGTTTCAACTTGAATATTTTTATCATTTTTACTGCAGCATATGGTAGTGTGTACATTACTTGCCTACAAAACACAACCGAAAAACTCTGAGAGAGCTGATGGGAGAAGCCTGAAAAGGATGTTAGCCAGCTCTCTCAAGCGAACCACATCACTCATTGAAAACACCTTGGGGCTTGCAAAAAGGTCCCATTAGGGACTAGTTGCTGACGTGCAAACGTCCCCCACCAGTACCAGTACTATTTGTTCCTACGCCTACTAAGTTTTTTTTATGTTCTGGTTCCCACGAAAAGGGATAGCCTGTAATGTTTAGTGAACATCGTGCGGGAACCAAGGGAGATAAGGTAGGAATTGGTGTTCTTTTTAAATTTCTGGAGGTTATATGTCTCGGGGAACACCTCCTTTGGCAATGTGTTACAGAGCCTCGCTGTTCGTTGGATGAACGAGTCTTTGGAAAGAGATGTTCTGCAGGTCTCCAAAGTGACCATGAAGGGGTGCGAAGCCTCAAGTCGACGGGTTAATCTCGCGGGGACTGCCAAGGGAGGAACAATTAATGATATTTCAGAACAGCATCGTCCATGAAAATATCTATAAAATAGAGCCAGATCTCCAACTTGCCTACGGTGTTCCAGAGAAGTGAGTGAGTTTGTGAGCGAGGCATTACCCACGAGACGAATTGCCCTTTTTTGGTCAGTTTCAGGGTATGTTTGTGTGCTGCACTCCAAATATGGGAACAGTATTCCAGGACAGGTCGGATCTGTACCTTATAGATCATAAGCAGCTGACTGGAAGTGAAATAGCTCCTGGCCCGAAACAGGGATGCACTTTCAGCAATTGATCTCACGTGATTTTCCCATGCAAGAAAGGTTATTGCTGATAGTGATACCAAGCATCGAAATGGATGTCTTCAAAGGTATGGTTACTCCTAATGACAAGCTTATGTTGGGCACAGTGAGATCGGCTTTTCTAGAGAAGAGGAATGACTGTGATTTGTTTGCATTCAAATCTACCAAGTTATTGGATCCCTATATTAGAGAATAATTGTTGCCAAGTCCATATTTATGTTGTCAACATTTCTCCCTCGTTCGTTTCTGATTTGCCTGGCTGGTATTGGAGCCCTGGGAGAGAAGGCGGTATGGAGGGTACTACTATAGTGATGAATATTGTACACAAAACAATGATGATGTCAGTAAGCTGACACAGCGCACGGTTTTCATAGGTATGTTGATAGATGACTATGTTTTATCGCTTAGGCGATGTGTCATTTTCAGTTTTAATGTCAGTAGATAGGTAGGTAGGTACTTAGCTATTGAAGGCATTTGCCTGATATTAGAGCAATCAGAGGACTTATTATTTTTCGAACCTCTTTTTTCAGCTTATATATATTCCACAATAATTTACAGCAATTTTGTTATTATTTTTTTCAAATTTGTAATAGTCAATCTTAGTATACTTTATGAAGTTTTAAGAAATGTTCTATAATTATTGTTGAATTCTTCATTACGCTGCAAGTCATCTGGATTCATTTTGAAAGTGGCATATAGTGCACCTCTTTTCTGATATCGTATTCTCATTATAATAGAGACTTACCTATATAAATTACATTGTAATCAAACAACCGCTGGCGAGCAGACTTATTAGTTGTATCGATCAAAATTTAAATGACCAGTTGAATCGCATGACAACTTATAAATCAAGATATATACCAACACCAATCAATACATGCTACTTTGTTAGGAAGGATATACCTATGAAATTCGAATTGAGAAAAGTACTATTCCTCTCCCCGGTCCCCGTTCTGCTCAACATAATATTTCTATAAGTACCTATACGTTCTTTTCAAGTCCCTTGCACTAAACATGGTATATCAGTATATAAATATGTGTTCAGCTTCATGAAAATCAGCGACAACTCTGGCTATAAGCCAAGCATTAGATTTGTGATTTGTGACTTTTTGGGGCATTAACAGGGGCTCCACATTCCTCACAACCAGATCCCATTAATTTTCACGTCCAGAATCATATATGTATAACTCATTGGATTTTCGGCAGTTCTGATATAATTATTCATTATTATTATTATTATTACCTAAGTATTGTGACCTGACTTCCTCCATTGGTGTCACAAAAACGACCTATTGGCGCATTGGTAAATACATCTAAAACACAGTATAGGTAAGTATATATGCTATTTTTACCAAAGCACATTAGCTATCACTATATAGTCCTTTGATCGAAACGAAATTTTTGGGTGTCATCGTGGATCAAAAGCTGACATTGGAACCTCATGTAGACAATCTATAGTATCAAGATTGAGCCAGTGTCTGTTTTGTTATCAGCTGCAACTGAGGAATATAGTTTCTCTGAATGTGCTCAAACTGGCCTATCATGGGTTAGTGCAATCCATTGTAACTTATGGTGTGATTTTATGGGGAAACTCAAGTCATGCCTATAGTGTTTTCATTATGCAGAAAAAATAATCAGATGCCTGGTGGGTGCGCACTCTCAAGAAAACTGTCGTCTAATCTATGTCAAACTATATCACTTCTCATGCACTCTACCAAGTTTATACATATTTTTAATACCACTAAATATAAAAAGAGACGAATCAAACTTTATACGAAACAATAATATGATTCATAATAATGATACTCGTCGCACGATGTTCTTTGAACATTATAGGGATTCCCTTTCAACGCTGTGGTTAGTATTCTTGGAAATATCACCAGTTTCAATGAATTTAAAATATTTAAGTGCTACGGCTTTTTACTGAATGGAAGAATTTTTAGAATGTGAGTAATGAATGTATTGTGAATGTATTTTAAAAATCTGTGAACATCTTTTATTCTCTCTCAGGACTTGGATGAAATTTTATCGAAACTGTTTGAATGGATAAATGCAATTATGCTAGACTCTCCGAATTTGTGAATGTATTTCTGAAATTTGATAATGTATTTTTTTTCTTTCAAAAATTTTTGTCCACAGCAAGCAGCATGACTTGTGTAAAGTCTGATTTCTCGTTTAACTAGTCTGATAAGTGTCTGTACTACTGTGTGTAAAAACTTCAATGATAAATTATCTACCTATACCTATCTATGATACTCCCAATTAACATGCAGTCACTCTAGTGCTATATATGCATCACTATGGAGTGAATGTAATGAAGGACATCACACATTGTTATAAACGAACCAACTATAGGTACAGAATGTATAAATATATGCAGAATGTAGCATATAAGTGCATAAGTTTAGATACGCTTCTCTGTCCACATTCATATTCAAAACTTGACTCAGATAAATCATAAACATTCTTTATGTTTTGTCATATTAGTACGTTGATAACAGCGATAAACCCCTTGAAGCAGGCACTTCAGCCCTCCTTCTCCACAAAGGCTCTCACCTCCCCAAAAATCTATATGGGCACAAGAACACCTATAAAAACAAACAAAACTAAAATTCATCGGGGGCATTGAATATCACAGTTTTGGGAGGAGCTTATGGACGAAACTCCTCCCGTTTGGAAGTCACCGTTAGCTCTGAAGAATGAAACGGACCAATGGCGCCGAATCAAGGGGGAAATTCGATTTGAGGCTCTGGCTTTATTCCGAATGAGGCAGTTACTTGCGCACTTTTGACCGGTCCAGGCTCGTCTGTGTTCGATGTATTCAAAAGTATTTTATGTATTGTTCCTGTAATTACCTATGAAAGTGTCAATCGAACTGTGCTGGGCAAGACTGTCGCTTTAGGGACAAGGCAATAATTTGTGCAATATTCTGGGACGTAATAGTGATTCAAAGTGGAGAACAGCAAGGGATTCGCCAATATCAAACGAGAAATGAAGGTGAGTAGGATCAGTTAAAACGGAAATATGTTCGAGGTGTGCCGCAAGGCACCCTATTTGGACCTGTATGTTTCATCATTTATGTCAAAAGAGTACTTAGTTCAAAATAGGAAATTAATACTAATTGGGGATCAATATCTCCGTTTATAAGGCGATTCACCAAATGATTTGTAATACCATGTAACATTGTGTAGACCAATCGCAAATTTTGTCTGGTGCACTGGTTGACACCAACAGACATAAAGATTTCACAATATACTAAATCGAGCTATAAGCCTTCGTAAGCTATTTTTCTCGATTTCATATTTGGTTAGTTTAAAATGTCCCTATTGCAATGATTCGAAACCTTTCATCTTCTGGAGCCTACGATAGGGAATCCCTACAGTGATCGTGGACCATCTCGAGTAACTATACGATGAATAAGGAGAGGTCTATAGGTTATGAGTTCTCGAAGATATCTACTTTCTTAGGCAGATAATTCCAAATCTTTTCCGTTCTATTATGAGCAAACGAGTTTTGGAAGAGAGTTGTTTGACATATCTCGATGTTGACGACAAGAGGATGTACTGATTGAGCTTGTCGAGTTCGTCTGACTGGTATTGCTATAGTGATAGAATGAATGAATGATACCTATATGGAAAAGTAAGGGGTCGTCGATTTTCCTGCGATGTTCTATTGATGTCAAGGAATTAGTGGGTGTGGTATCACCAATAAGGTCGTCTCTGGATGGAATCTGAAATACAAAAAATGTAACGGTTTTCGAGATATTTGAATTTCTGTAGTGACATGATATCTGCAGATAAATTCTTCAGTAACAATATTTGTGAGGCCTCGAACATCTTGGCCGGCCACCATCTTTATTTTTCGTTCTGAAACATTCTTCTTCATCTAGAATTCAGATCGGGTGTTGCTGGAAACATATCTGCATGATAACCTGCCATTTCTTAGAATCCCAGTTGAAAATCGCAGTAACAAGGGCGTCGCCATTCGGAAAGCTAAAGGGGGCACCGAAGGGGGCAGTGGGCACCATAAAAAAAACTAAAGAGAAAAATCAAATAAGAAAAAAAAATCTATATTCTATATAGAAAATCAATTGAGAAGTATAATCTTCTAGGGTTCTTTGCGAATTCGTTGGTCACTTTGTTGACGAAATCGTTCAAGTTTTTGAAAATATGTTGCCTGAGTATACACATTCCGAGGCCATTGAGTCGGGCTTTGGACAGGTTTTGATTCTCCTAAGGCTACTAAATAACCTTTCAACTGTACAAGTCTTACAACATAAACCAACAAGGATCTTCAAAGCGATCATAAGTAGTCCGTCAGGAGGAGTGATGGTATTGCTGTACGGCAACACAATTGAGTTGACAATGAAAGACAGAATTATGAGAAGATATTCAGAACAGAGTGGTATTTTGTTGGACTATTCTATGAACAACATCGAAATCAATAGGCATTCAGGAAAGAGTCACTTGTATCAGTATTCTTTTATACGAGTCGATGCATACATAGATTTCGGAAGGATGTAATTCACTGTTTCGTGGCATTAGCCAGGAAAGTATATAGTTTGTTTTTCTCCCGAAATCTACCATTGTTGTTCTTTATATGAACATTGTGTGGACATGACTTCGAGCTTTTTGTATTTATTTAACAATAACAATGTTGATGTCATAAACGTCAAAATTAAGAACAAAATTGGTCTTGGCCTCCTAAAATATTGTTATCAATGAGTTAATCTGCTGGTTTCATGTGACTAGAAAAACTCAAATTTCTAGAAAACGGTTCAATTTTTCGTATTTTGATTCAGCGAGTATACCTTCCTCATGTAATTTTTTTCGCTTCATCAAATCCTCTTATTTTCTCACCAAAACTATAATAAGTATAGGTACAAGAAAAGAAGTTGTGTCCAGAAAGTCATGATCCACCCTCTGAAAACACCCTTTATAAGGATATTATGAATGTAGAAGATCAGAAAAATGTATTTTAACAACATATATTAATGCAGATAATTTCAATCTGATGGTGAAAGGATATATAAGTACATCAGTGTGGAGACCTCAACTGGAAGAAATTCGTTAGTGCATGGGGAGGTGAATATTTTTTCTAAAAGAAATGCCCTGAATCGCTGTGTCACGAATAGTCGAAATTTTGATGAAAATACTTTGAAAATATAATAAACTTCGAAATTATATTTAGATTTCATGCGACCCCCAAACATACTGGAAACTGAAATATGATAAGTACGCTGGATTCCTCTTTCAACCAGCTTTCCAATGAAGGGTCGCAAGCCATAGGGTTGCATTTGCTACCCCTGAAGGGTTATATTCTCCATAGTGCTCGCCCAATGTAGGTAAATACAGTGAATCTTTCGATGTATACTGTAACTTCAGATTCGTAGGGGCTAAAACGAACCTCTCATTGATAAGCACAAATCAGCCAAAGTTATCGAAGAATATTTCAACTCTATAGATATGTCTTCAGACATGATGTAATTATCATACGTGATGTGCCTTGATGAGTATTATTTTATTTTGAAATAGTGAAACCATGAACTGATATATATAGTTTATCAACAAAATATTTCATAATTCAACTACGAAATGACTTTGAGCTTTTTTGTATTTATTTCATAAGTATATCAATTACAATAAGTATAGTACGTCATTTCTGGGACAATTTTCAAAATGTAATGGAATATGTAGGTAATGTATGTGTGTGTGGACGGTCTGGAACCTGATGCACTGATTATATAGGTATTTCTTCGGGTCCATTCATCCACAGATCCTGATGGGATCGTAAGTCAGCCATGCAAGATGCCAATTTCGTGAGTGAAAGATCTCCCTATATTGGCCAAATAACCTTCACATCCTCTGAATTCAGGATACTGACCTGAAGATGCATATTTCTTGCTGCCAGTACTTCCGGGCATTCAGTGAGGATGTTAGTGGAAGTATCTTCATCTTCTAATAAGCACCATCTGCATTCAGAATCTTCCACAACTCTGGTCATGTTGAGATGCTTGTCCAAGTGAGCAGAGTTCCCTGTCAGAAAACCCATCACCAGTTTCAACTTCTTCCTGTTCAAAGCCAGCAGGAGGTTATCGGTCGGTCTTCTTGACGGATTTGGACTGGAGTATGGACTGCGCGACATTTTATAAAAGTTATTTTCTTAAGAATAATCCAAAAATATTGTTATCGATGATACTATGTGGTAGTCTTGGTTTCCATACTCCTAGTATTTTTTTGTTACTCCATTCTGTTGTTGATGTATATAGCTGAAGGTTGTTTTGAAATTCATCCTACCGTATTTTTCATCGACCTCTCAAATTTTACACAATAAATAAAACTTCACACTCCAAGATGATTTATGATGCCGTATTAAAAAGACAAACACTTTCTTACCTCTACCGCGCTACAAGAGAAAATAATAAATTTTATTACAAAAAAATAAACTGAAACCGACTCGGCTTTCGAACACAATGCGGAGAATCCAAATGGAATTTCAGAGTCCATTTATCATAAAGTCTTTCTAGAAACTAGACGTGTCGGCGTTTCATAAGCTTCCAATTTTGTATAGTTGGCGGAGAATTAATATGCTTTATTAATTCATTTTTGAGATAGGTACTCGTATGTCAACAAGTTCCTATGCAGGGATTGTGTAAGATTGTGGTTTGGTGAAAAAAATACAGTTTTCATCATGTACCAAAACTGATTTCGAATGCCAAGGCACGTCGTAAATACGATATGTATGTACAGAATTGAATTGAATTCAATGTCAAAAGGGTTTATATCAGATCACAATCACTATTGGGTTAGGTATAATCCAAGAGATGAAGTAGAGACACTTGAGAATTGGGGTATATTCATGAAATCAGTAATGATAGTGGCAAAACATTCATGTATGTATATAAATGAGCAGAAAAATGCGATATAAATGAATTGATCAGCACAGAATCCATCCAAGCACTGGGAAAGAATACCATAAAATGGTATACGGACGGGTCGAAAACACCTGAGGGAAGTGGAGCAGGAGTGTTGGGGTCTCGCACTAAATATTCCGAACCGATATGGGCCAGTTATTTTTCAAATGGAAATGACAGACAATACCGGAACAGAAGGAAATCGCTATCCTCTTCGAAATATCCAAGCAGCCATCCATCAAGCGTTCAGTCAGCTCTCCCAACATCAACTCGAAGATGTTTCGGGAATACTGAGAAAAACTCAACAAACTAGTGAGGAATAACAAGGGCACATTGAATTGGAGGCAAACTAACAAGTAGACATTCCGGCATGAAAAGGAACATCAACGTCGCTGATCGGACACGTTACCTTTCTGCGGCCTTTTCAATTCCTATTTTCAAGAATAACTCAATAAACCAGAAGAAGCAATGAGAGCAGAACACTGGCGAAGAATTCGAGGACTGCGACACGCCAAAGATCTCCTCGGTTATTTCAACCGAGCTATATAGAGGAATATTAGTCCCAAGGCAGAAACGGGATATTCAATGGAACATTGTAGATGTAGACTCAAAAAACATCTGAAGAAGCTAGGCCTAGAAGAGGACAGCACCAGCAGATTCTGTTGGGAACATCCAGAAACACCCTACCACATATTGCTGGTGTGTTATGCTGTACATCACATAGAAGATAGAAATGATAGAATATACTGGGATCATTCCAGCTGACAGTGAGAGAAATACCACGAACAGATCCACTCGAAATCCTCGAATTCCTGCAAGAACTATAGCTTTGAGGGACTAATAAACAAGAAATAACCCTTGCCATAGCAGAATTAGATGGGACACAATATATCTGATCAAGTCGCAGCGCATTAATCCACACCTATACCAATACCACTGCCAATGTTAAACAACAAGCGCTGTCATAATCAAATACAAATTTCATGTAATTCTCATCCGCCTACATATAGATAACCAAAACCACCCCGAAAGTAACAAGAATGAATTTGTTGATCTGCTCACTGCTGAAGACTTCTGAAATGCGATAACCTTTGTAAAATTGGCTATGTTTACATTTTTCTTCACTAAAATGTCACTTTTCAACATAGAGTATACATGCTCCACATGGGTAGAGGATTTGACAGTCTCAGATTCTTGTGCCAAATCAGCCAAAATTACATCCTCTGTAATCGTTTTGCATTTCTTCATATCCATCCATTTCGTGAACAAATCATAAACGTTTTCGTACCTGGACTTTGATTTTTCAGGCAATAATTGTGCTGTAGCAGCAGCTGCTGCATTAGAAATTTTGTTAGGCACATTATCAAACTCACTATCGCTACTGCTTTCCATAGTTAATTGCGATAATTGCGACCAAAAACCATGCAAACTTTCAAAAAACGAAATATCAACTAATTTCATGTCAAATAATAATAATAATAATAATAATAATTTCTTTATTTCCTCAGATTAATTTGCATACCATCAACAGCTTGGTAATACAAAAGAAAAAGAGTAAAACGTCAGTGAAAAGCCAAAAATATACATGTAACATAAATATTAAAAATAGATAAAATGTAAAAAATGAATAAATAAAACTGGATATAGAAACACCGCACAAACACAACACATGTCATAAATTACGAATAACAAATATGAATAAATAATAGATGTCAGTCGTTATTTCGTTGCTAAGACAGGGTGTCCCGAAATTAGCCTGCCAAACTTCACCAGCGGCTTTTAGGACCAAAAATAGAAAGAAAACTTTCAATGAACATGATTGGAGAAATGTCTCCTAAGGGAGCTACAGCCCCCTGAAAGGGGGCTCCTGAAGATGATATTTCTTGAGTATTTCCGAAACTCCATGTGATAAAGAGATGCAATTTGGTACAAGAGCTAAACTTTCCATGTGAAAAGCAGTGTGAATAAATTCATTTCAAAATTTCCATCTGGAGTGTATAATACAGGGTAGGGCTACATTAAATATTGCTCGAAATTTTTTGTATGCATATTTTCCAACAATTTAATAGCGGATTATAAAATTTCACACCTCTTCACAGAAAAAAGGTACTCTTGTTCCGTGACGATCAGATGTATTATTATCGAGTAAAAGCAATTTAAAAATATTGTTACATCTCAGATATTATGCATAACATTGAAATGAGGCATAGTGGAAATGGTCACAATATTCAATGTGGCATACTGCCACATTATAAAATAAATACCAATAAGTTACATTACTTGAATTCTTTGGATAAGTGCAGTTGTAGAAAAAGTATAGTGTGCAACATGTGGCTTCTCGGAGAGCGATTGGTAACACATGGGGACTGAAACCACGCATGGTACATTGGCTATATATTGCTGTGGTGAGACCAATGATTGTATATGGATCGCTTGTCTGGTGGCCTAAGACTGAACAGAGATCAGCTATAATGGAGCTTTCAAAACTCCAGAGATTAGCTTGTCTCTGCATCACAGGTGCAATGCGCAGCACTCCTACCGCTGCTATGGAAACCATACTCAATATTCCACCTCTTGAAATCTTCATCAAGGCGGAAGCGAGGATGGGGGCATACAGACTGGAGTGTAGCGGCAACTGGTATGCTCGGGGTGACTCCCTGGGACATACAAAAATAATCAGCCAAGTTTCAAGCCCACTAATGGATATGGGAAGGGACAAAATGCTGCCTAGAAATAACTATTACAGACCCTTCAACACTCAGCTCTACTGGGATGAAAGGGTCTTGACTAACTGTCAGGAAGGCACGTTAGTGTGGTACACTGACGGTTCTAAGACTGATGAGGGCACGGGAGCCGGAATATATGGAGATAGACCCAGAACCAGGATGTGTGCTTCCTTGGGGAGGTATGCTTCAGTATTCCAGGCAGAGGTGCATGCTATTGAGGCATGCCTGAGAGAGAATATCGTAAGAGGATACAGAGGTAAACAAATCCTAATATGCTCAGATAGTCAGGCGGCCATTCAATCTCTAACATGCAATAAAATCAGATCAAAATTGGTCTGGGATTGCCTTCAAAGCCTGCTAACCCTGGCTAACCACAACAAGGTAACTCTTCAATGGGTGCCAGGGCATAAGGGAATTGAAGGCAATGAAGCAGCTGACGCTCTTGCCCGGCAAGGGTCTGCGACGTTGTTTATGGGGCCGGAACCTGTGTTCGGTATCCCCAAAACCTCAATACGCGGCTGGCTGGCAAGGTGGATGCAAGAAAGACATCAGGCATACTGGAACAATGTCCCAGGACAAAGACACAGTAAACTGATGGTTGGAACACTGTCCAAAACAGTGACTAACGACATTCTGAGCCTAAACAGAAGTCAGATCAAACAAGTAACGGGACTAATAACCGGTCACTGCCCCTTGAGGAAACATATGCATCAAATGGGCATCTATACAGACGAATCCATATGCAGACTATGCAATGAGGAGGAGGAAACTGCCACCCATGTAATATTGGAGTGCGAAGCACTAGCGCGTTGGAGATACAACCTTCTGGGAGCAGTAAACTCTCAAGAGGCATTTTCAAAGAATGATTTGGTGAAGAGGCTGCTAAACCTCATCAAGGTAGCGAACCTGTTCACCTAAGTCAACAGCATGATCAGGAATACAATAGGCCCAAAGGCTGCAGTGTTTTGGGCTTCAAACCCTGACTGATCATCCTGCTATTAATCAATCAATCAATCAATCAACATGTGGGGGAAAGTACTTTTCTCACTCGTGTGTTTGCATCACTCGCCCTTCAGGCTCGTTCCACAAATGTTCACACTCGTGAGAGAATTTGAACTTTCCCCACTTGTTGCACAATATACTATTTCCGTGCTCTGCATGACATCATTTATTTATTATATTTATCACACGCGCACGGAAAAATCCCTATTTCCAGATTCTTAATGAAATATACTATTATGCATGTGGAGATGACTGTGTGTTTTTCACGCTGGAAACTATTCCTTATTCCGGCAACATACTCAACGAAACAGTGAAATTCGACATGACGAGCACGCATAATTTAGGGAGTGTGCAGCTCGAGTTAATCGGATTAAAGCTCACTGTCGGTACCTCATAGTATCTTACAAATCGTTCCTGGTGTGCTGTTACATTTCGTCCCGACGGGGGACCACCGCAAGGGCCCTACACGGGGCCACTAGAATATCGAATTGATGTGAAGATCGATGAGGCCGTTTTCACTTTTAGTCCGTATTCATTCAAGAAATTCGAGTGATGTTTCCATTTCGAAGCCAATTATTTTACCACTTAGTTTTGCTGGTTGGGCATATGTCGGATATCTGATAATTATTCAGAAATAAGACCCAAAATATTAGAATAATATTAGAATCAGAAGATCCATAATAGTATTAATATAAGGAAACACTGAGTTATCCTTTTTACATTTTATTGTTGTGGTGATGACTCAGAGTCTTTTTGTACAATCCACAATTACAATTACATTGTCATGCATGGAGGTCTTCCAAAGATTTTTACAAATATAAAACAAATCCATCAAACGAATCATCAAGTTACTATATTGCTAGAAAACTATATTCCGAGCTATATTCCCCAAACTGTGGTAAAACGATTATTAAACCATGGTGAAACGATCCCCTGAATCCAAATATGAAATAATATACAGGGTGTCCTATCTGAAGATCAAAAATTGCTTCCGGTTGAACGGGAAGTGATAGAACAAAAATAGTTTTGTCAATAAACGAGCAATTCAGTATACTTGCTACTCACCAAATTCCGGAATTCGTTCTCGAATGATTCAGAAGATAAAGCACTGGCCGTTTTTTGTACAGGGTGGCCAACTAAGAATCCAGAGTTTGATACCTCTGTTGTATTGAGAGATACAAAAAAAGTTTTGCATTCAAATTGAAGTGATAAGCGAGCTTCACATTTCAAAATTTCTTTGAAATACACAGGGTGTTCCGTAAGGTCACAGCACATCAAAGCTATGTTTTTTTCATTGGAACACCCTATATATTATTTCATTTTTGAATTCTCCCTGAAGATCTGATTTCAACGACGTATCATACTTAGGGTCTAGCAGTGAAAGTTATTAACATATAGGGTGTGCAAAATCGAGATTTTCCAAGTTCAGGATTTTTTTCTGTCGAAACTGTTCATTATTCGTCAAAACGGTCTACATGTCCCTATCTCAACTTTTCACTCACTATCAATTGGTGTTCAATTGACATTTAATTGAAACAAATTATAAATTTAGAATTTTTGACCACCTTGTATCAATTTCAATTGAACACCAATTGATAGTGAGTGAAAAGTTGAGATAGGGACATGTAAACCGTTCTGACGAATAATGAACAGTTTCGACAGAAAAAAATCCTGAACTTGGGAAATCTCGATTGTGCTATATGTCAGTAACTTTCACTGCTAGACCCTAAGTATGATGGATCGTTGAAATCAGATCTTCAGGGAGAATTCAAAAATTAAATAAAATATAGGGTGTTCCAATGAAAAAAAACATAGCTTTGATGTGCTGTGACCTTACGGAACACCCTGTGTATTTCAGAGAAATTTTGAAATGTGAAGCTCGGTTATTACTTCAATTTTGATTCATGAATTTTTTTTGTATCTCTCAAGACAACAGAGAAATCGAACTCTGGAGTCTTAGTTGGCCACCCTGTACACTTCTCTGTATATACAAACCATAAATGCTTGAAGTGACGAAAAGATATTTTTTAAAAATTAGTATCAATATGTATATAAGGCCTTTTGATATTTTGTTTCTCATAACTTATCAGCTTATCACATGAAATTGCTAATATTCATCTCGATATCGATATTCGATTATATACATTATATACATGTACGTATATGTACATTCATGTATTTTCTATATATGGACACCAATGTTTCTCACGATGGCACTATATAGTGTTAATATGAATCATAAAACTCATATTTCAACACTATTCTTTATGTGACATCAAATTGACCATCACAATGTAAACAAAAATTCATCATATTACAATATTACATCTATACAGGGTGTTGCGAAATTCGACCGACAACGCTTGACAGGTGAGATAGGGACATACTGTCTTCGAGTGTTCAGTTCTCGAGATACAGGGCGTTGAAATTAAGAAATTAGAATAGTTTTTTCGCAATATCTCAAGAAAAATTGAATATAATGCATTCAAATTCGGTATATGGTTTCATCTTTCAATGGTTAATTTTTTGACCAGATAGACATTCCGAGAATTTTAGAGGTGCGCTACAGAGGGTTGTGATAACTTTTCCTTCCATTTTTTCTACGCCACTGATGAAATTTCGATTATTTCCAATTTCTCGAATTGATTGTTCAATTTTCTTGAAAAAATGCATCACCATTCACCTTCAACTGAACTAAAATGAACACTTATTTTGACTAAAAACAGAAGTTTGCATAGTAATTTTTCATCTTCCTATACAGGGTGGTCCGTTTTTTAATACGGAAAATTTAACAGCGTATAGTATTCGTTGATATAATAAGAAAAACTTCCTATGAACATATACATTAAAACGCTTCGTTTTTGAGATATTGGGTGTCAAAAATACGCTTCTGAATATATATTTTTAATCAAAAATTAGAAACGGTAGATAAATTAACGAAATTGTTCACAAATACTAAACTATTTGAGCTTTATTGGATTAAATAAAAATTATTCATAAAAATTTTTCAGTGGCGGCTGAATTTGGGGTGGCGAAGATAATAATTACACAAATTATTCTGATAATTATTTTTCAATTATTTTTCAAGATTCAATGAAAAGAGCTCGCTTGTAAGATTTTATAACATTTTTTAGTTGAATGATACTACTTGATATCAATTAAAGAAGTAGGCTATGCTCAGTTTCTCACTGTCTATGGCCTGTTGACTGTGACTCTCCTAATACGTAAATGATTGATCTGCAATGGTTACATGATTGGTTTGGTAAACGGCCAATGCTAACTAGATTTAATGCATTACAATGTTTCTTTCATTTCAGAGACATGCATATAGGTTTGGTTTTTATTTTTCCTTCTGAAACGAAGCTATTAGATAAGAAATCTAAGAGGACAAAAAAATTGTATTTTGAAATGCACGCCCCTGAAAATATGTAACTCATTCATGAACTGTAATAGGTCTGAAAGTTAGCTCATTGATATTTCCACAATAGATGTGAATTTCATCACAATCGGTTATAGCATTTCTGAGAAATCAATATATCATCGATTTTTTATAAAACTTCAACACCCTTTATCTAGAAAACAAAGCGTTCAAGAGTATATGTTCATAGGGAGTTTATTTATTATTTCAACGAGTACTATATGCTGTTGAATTTTCTGTATTAAAAAACGGACCACCCTGTATAGTAGAGAATTACAAAAATTTTGGTTGTCTCTTTATGCGTGGAATAACTATTTCTGTTCAGTTACAGAATGATATCTGAATAGTATCTAATCTACTCAACACCAGAAAAATATTTTTGCAATTTCCTACTACTGAAAATGATGAAATATTACTATATGCAATCTTCTATTTTGAGTCGAATATCTCGAAAACTGTTCATTTCAGCTCAGTTGAAGGTGATGAATTTTTTCAACAAAATTGAACAATGAATTCGTGGAATTGGAAATAATTGAAATTTAATCAGTGGCGTAGAAAATATGGGAGGAAAAGTTGCCACAACCCCCTGTAGGGCACTACTGGATAAAATGTCCGGAATGGCTTCCTGGTCAAAAAATGACCCATTCAAAGATGAAACCATATACCGAAGTTGAATGCATTATATTCAATGTTTCTTGAGATATTGCGAAACAACTATTTCTATTTCTTAACTTTAACGCCCTGTATCTCGAGAACTGAACACTCGAAGACCGTATGTCCCTGTCTCAGTATCTCAGTAAATTCATCATATACATATACATACACATGCAAGAGTGTGATCAGTATTTAGGGAAGATGTTAAAGTATCAAATATGATCAAATCATTCACGAAATGTTTCACTTGAAATACTGAAAAAAGTGTGCTGCTTGGTATGAGCGTTGGGTACATATTCATGAGAGGGTCGGGAGGGAATAATGTTGATATATCAAAAGTCGCTATTGGCTGCATGACCTTAGCGACGTGGATAACTAGTTCCATGAGTTACTCTGATGGGCACTTAGGAAACAATGGCCAATAAACAGTCATAATGGCATTTAGCATATTTTAAAAGTTCCTAAATCATGTATGTAAATTTGATGTAAATCGAAGAAATGTCGTATCGATTCTTAAACCTTCAGACTATAGTTATTTATGAATTTAAAGGCATATATATAAAAATCGAGGTACACACAGAAACAAAAATTCTTCGAATAAGAAAACCCATTCTCTTGAAAATTCAATTGTATATCTTCTTTGAATTGAGCATATTCTTTTGAGTCGAGAAATCTGGTATGTTCAAAAAAATAGTGTCATATTATTGAAATATATTCTCAAACCAAGAATGTAATCATTGGATTAATAAATTAATTACTTCAACTCAATCAAAACGATTTTTCAATTCGCAGAAGCGTACTATTTTGTTTCAATAAATTTATTGCTTGATCCAAGAATATAAGTATACATTTCTTCAAATCAAAGAATGTCCATTTCATCGAATGACATATTCAGTTTTCTTGAATTGCAAAAACCTAATATGTTGAGGCAATACGCCATTTTCTTGAAACAAAAGTATAAATAATTATTTCTTCAAATGAAGCATTCTAATTTCATCATATTGGTATTATAATTTCTTCAAATCGAAGACTCCTGATAGTTTTATTCTATGCCATATTTACTTGATTCAAAGATATGAATATCAATTTTTTCAAATGAAAGGAATATAATATCTTCAACTTGATGAACTTGATGATATTAATAATTCCTCTAATTGAAGAAGCCACATTTTGATTCAATACTTCATTTACTTGATTCAAGTCTATGAATAAGTATTTCTTTGGAAGAAAATAATATGCTCTCGGAAATCAAGGGTAAGCAATCCTGTTGCCAAAACTCAGGCCTCAGTCTTCAATCATTATTGACCATGTTCATATCATTATGACAGGCCCACAACGGCGAAACGGCATTAAGCTGCGAAGTTTGAAAATTCTGAATGTTTTATCGAGTGTGTATAGGTGGAAATGTCTTAGAATATAAATATGTAACAAATTCAGAATTTGTAGAGAGCTAGTGAAGGTATAACATTGAATTCCCTTGGTAAGTAGGTACCTTTCCAAATATCGATAGTCATTGTGAGTGAATCAACAATTTTTCAATCAAAATAACAGGGATTTAGTAGTATCCTGCTATAAAAATATGCCTATTAATTCATTCGAAATTTTTTTTGTAGCAAAATGACGACTGGTTGATGAATGAAGAAGTATTATCTACAAATTACTTGCAAAGACTTGAGAAGACCTTGACATTAGGTGAGAGAAAGTTTCCTGCCGAGTATCTCGAATCTATATACCCGATATCTTCCAGAAGGCATGATATTACTGGAGTCACGATATAACATATTATAGAGGTGAGTTTTTAATCAATCATAATACTTATGTCATTGTTTGTAACCGTTATCATTTCCAGCGAAACTTCAAGAAGACGAAATCAAGGCATGTGATTATTCTATAACCATTTGGGGTCTTGATGGACAATACTGATCCAAGATGTACATACCTATACATGGGATTATTGTCAACTAAAGGAACAAATATATATTTCTTCACGAATATTCTGTGGAATTTAGTTATCTCATTGGGAATCATTCACAGTTTTGAATCAAAAACATTATTATATTTTTATCCAAGCAGTCAATATTTTGATACAAGAAAATAGTTCCATTGGAGAAAATGAGCTCAATATTCATTATAAAAAACTCATAAATTCGGATCGAAAATATCAATGTGTTGATTGAAAATTTACGGAATTTTGACTTGAATAAATCGTTCATTTTGAAATGAAATAGAACAATTCTCAATGATAGTAATCCATAGTTGCAAATTGAGAAAATGATTGTTTTCATTTGGTGGATGAATTTCATATCTCAAAATTATGGTTTTCCTGGAATAAGTAAATGATTTTGTCAATATGAATTATTTCAATTCTCACTTCAACATAACAAACGTCTCCAACCATGCATATCTTGATTTTCCTACAAGAGAGTTGTTGAATAAATCATTGTTTCGGAACAAGAATATCATCTCTTTCGTTATATACAAACAAATCATTTTCTTGGACCAATGCAGTCATGCTCAATACAAGAGATTCTTTTTTTGTGTGTACCTTTCTATACGCGTAGTAATTCCATAGGTAATTACTGTGAGTTGAAATCCACTTTAAAATAATATGATTTGATATTTCAGTTAGCTTGATTTCATATTTTCGTTTGCTTGACAAGATTTTGTCGGTATAATTCTCTTCCTCAGCTATGGCGCAGTCGGTAATAGTTATTTATGTATCAAGGGCGTAAAGTAGGCGTTTATGGCCTGTGGCGTGAATAATGGCCCGATGGCGCTAGCCGAGAGCCATTACACGCTGAAGGCCATAAACGCATTTCACGCACGTGATACATACAAAATTTTATGCACTAGTGGTTCATTTTCTGACTCGAGAGTAATAACTATAGATTTCGATTAACTAATATTTCCCTGAATTCAGAATGTTACGTATAAATTCAGAAATCAAGAGAAGCGTAATGTTCATGAATTATTTACATATAAAAATCATCGTTCGAATATTGCAATTATCGTAATAGTAAAACTCGTAGATCTCTAAAAGAGATTCATTCTTCAGAATTTTACAATATGCATACCCAGTATATATACCTAATTTTGACGTTGTCAAGCAAGCTGATGGTTGTTGTCTATATCAATAAGGACATAGCAATACATATCCAATAAACAAGCTGATTTGTCGTTCTTTGACTGAAAAGTAAAAATTAGTGATAATAATAATAGCGAGACTATGGAATCGGATAAAGAAGAAGTTCATGATATACCGCTGGATATATTAGAATCCAGGAAAATGATCATAGGTTTTTCATGAATTGATATGTGGATATAAAGTAACTGCGAACAGCGGGCGGTAAAGTGCACTTTACGGCCCGTGGGCCATAATGAGCCCGCGGGCGGTAAAGTGCAACTTAACGCCCGCAAAGCCGGGCGGTAAAGTGCACTTTACGGCCCGCTAGTGCATAAAATTAATTTCGTATTTTGAAAAGGACCATCAGACTTGAATTATGAAATCGATTTGCATTTCTAGCCGAGCTACGAAGGCGCAGAAGGGCCACCTATATCCGTTTTTTCTCGAATCCCGACTTTATGTTGCGGATCCCGACTTTGAAGTCGGATCCCCGACTTCAATCTCGGGATCCTGACATTAAAGTCCAACCCCGACTTAATTCTCGGGATCCCGAGTTTAAAGTCGGACCCTCGACTTCAATCTCGGAATACTGACTTTAAAGTCGGACCCCCGACTTCAATCTCGGGATCCTGACATTAAAGTCCAACCCCGACTTCATTCTCGGAATCCCGAGTTTAAAGTCGGACCCTCGACTTCAATCTCTAAATCCTGACTTTAAAGTCGGACCCCCGACGTCAATCTAGGGATCCTGACATTAAAGTCGAACCCCGACTTCATTCTCGGGATCCCGAGTTTAAAGTCGGACCCTCGACTTCAATCTCTAAATCCTGACTTTGAAGTCGGACCCCCGACGTCAATCTAGGGATCCTGACATTAAAGTCGAACCCCGACTTCATTCTCGGAATCCCGAGTTTAAAGTCGGACCCTCGACTTCAATCTCTAAATCCTGACTTTGAAGTCGGACCCCCGACTCTGTAATAAAGGTTCCATCATATTTTATTTGTTTGTTCAAAGGGTGCAAAAAGATTGTACAGATGAAATCCCACAACTTTTATATTTGAAGTTTTCTCCACTTCGTTTAGTTGAAGATGTAGGTAGGAATCAAAATATAAAGATACATCTTGTACAGGTGAGACCCCGACTTCAAAGTCGGTATCCCGAGAATGAAGTCGGGATCCCGAGATTAAAGTCGGGATCCCGAGATTAAAGTCGGGAGCCCGAGATTAAAGTCGGGGGTGTGACTTTAAAGTCGGGATCCCGAGAATGAAGTCGGGGGTCCGACTTTATGAAGTCGGGATTCCGAGAATAAAGTCGGGCGTCCGACTTTGAAGTCGGAATCCCTAGAATAAAGTCGGGGGTCCGACTTTAAAGTCGGGATACGAAAAAAAAGTATATGTGGCCCTTCAGCGCCTTCGTAGAATGGAAGATGAAAGGACTCGCAGTTAATTTTATTAATTTTTCGGAACTATAGCACTACAAATGCCATCAACGGGGTACATATATGTGATATATATATATCCAGGAAGAAAGTAGGTACTCACTTTTTTCCCGTGTAAGAAAAGTAATTTATGGAAGTGATATTTTATTTGAAACTTTTTTCCCGTCACAGAAAAAATCTATAATAGTCTACCTTAACTTTTGTTTATTTGCCACTCGCTATTGACCATTCTTCTTGATAAAAATTGCCAGTGATATTAAGATTCTTATTCGGAATGATTCCATATTGAAATTGATGTTGCTGATGAGTATGTAAAACAATACATTATATGATATGAAAGATTTCTTATATGGGTATGACTGTAGATAACCGTGGAAGTGCCAAGTATGAAACAAAAGGAATAATGATAAAATGCTTTATTAACCTGTCAATGGGGTGCTCTGCGAGAGGTTAGGGCGTTAATTAACTTATTATAATTATTTACGACTGTAGACAGCATTTACCGCTCGCAACTAGATAATCTAACAATTTCTATTTCGTGTTCATCATGTTTCCAAGCATATAAGACTGATTGACAGATTTCCGTGACTGCAGCAAGTACGAATTAATTATTTCGAGCAGTGGGATACCATTCTTCATTCTTTCGGAGGAACTGCAAGAACTGATGTGCGGTGAAATATACCTAAACTTACCAGAATTCTAAAAGTGTTGGCGTGATCTTTTCCTTTTTGTTCTATTATTGAAAATTGTATCTAGTACTATTTCTATATAGTCCCAGAAAGCACGAATCAGATGAGTTTTCTCAAAATGAATTTGAAATTTAACATTATTCACCTCTATATTATAACCGCACTCACCTTAAAAGAGAATGCCACCAAAGTACCAGTTTTCAATAAAGAAACACCACCTATAATTTATGCAGGGTGTCCAAAATTAGGCAATCTAACCAAGATGGCAGATTCCTATGCCCAAAATATTCCAATTTAACTAATTGATAATAAAAGAGATGCAGGCGCCTTCTACAAGAACAAGCTACAATGTTTTGATTTGAATTTTCCTCACTTAAAAATCAAAACACCCGAATGACCCAAAGCACATATAAAAGATATTGTGTACGAATATTTGATTTTTCTGAATAGTCCTGGTATATTATACTAATTTCTTCAAACAATTATGAGCTAGTACTTAATTCATGAAGTGGAGAAATAGTATACCCATATTGCTTGTTTCAAGCTTCAAAGATATTGAATTCAGATGAAATTCATATGATGACAATCGACTCTTCTGCCCATTGAGCAAACATGCAATTGCAATTATTTCTTTCGCATATAGGTATACTGACCACGAAGTTGAACTTGCAGTCGGAGGGTAAATACATCTGACCCAAACCCACTATCCATATACCTATTATATCGATAAATATCCGCATTCTCACACCCTTGTAAGGCCAATATGTTCAGAAGTGTTTTATAATAGAGTAGGCTGGGACAATGGGTGTCATGTCGACCGGGGGAATATAACTTTTCGTTCTGTTCAGTTCTGTTCGGTTCTACATTGTGGCTGTATAACAACCACTGAATGATGAATGCTTCGGACCCCTACACGCATCATTACACCTCAACGGATATTCCATGGTACATGGATATGAAGAGATTTTGCTTGTGACTCTGCGGAGAGCCAGCATAATATGACGACTACCGTTTCACCCCATCGGAATAGAACATTTGTTTGTATATTCGAATTGTTTGTGATATTTGATAAAATTTTGGTTTTATTATATAAGATCCCATACAAGTGTGTGAACATAATATAATGAGTGGAGTTGTGGTTCTGAGATGAGACTATGTTGTTGTGATGTGATCCAGATATCTATAACATGACACAACTGCATTCGTAGATTCCACCCAACTAGCATTTCTAGTCGCAATTACGTAATAACGTCTATTAGGTCGCCTATTGAGTAATATTTAAGTAAGGAAAAATCAGATGGTTTGCCACAAAATGTCACTACACTTAAAATTCTACTATTAAAAACTTGATCGAAAAATGTAATCGATATTCAATGACACTATGATGTTCGAAAAATGTGTGGAGAAGGATATACTATGGCAGAGATTATACACCTCTGACTATGGTGAATTGAAAAAGTATAAAATTTTACTTGCCTTTGGGCATTTCGGCAACAAGTTTGCTCTCATCATTTTCAACATACAGAAGGAAAATATTTCTTGAGATTGATCAGTTTTGGACAAATCATCAATTCATTTGAGAAGAATTGATGTCATTGTATTTTTTTTATCGCTTGGAGCGCACGAAAGGGAATCCCTATAATGTTCAAAGAACATCGTGCGTTCCTTGGGAGGATAGGGATAGGAGGTAGGTATTGGAATTTTTTTTGAACTTCTGGAGATTATATGTTGTTGGGAATACTTCCTCAGGCAATGAATTCCAGAGCCTATAGCCGTTCTATGGATGAAGGAGTTTTGATAAAGTTGACAACGGAAGGATGTGCTGACTGAGCTTGTCTAGTTCGTCTGACTGGTATTGCTAGTGAAGGGACGATAGCAGAGATTTCCGAAGCACATGCATTTCCCGTGGAAGTATCGATATATATAGAAGAGTGAAAGGTCGCCGACCTTTCTACGGTGTTCCAATGATGTCAAAGAGTGAGTGAGTGTGGCGTCACCCACCAGGCGGATGGCTCTTCTCTGGATGGAATCTAAGAGCATCAGCGTATGTTTTGGTGCTGAACCCCATATGTGGGAACAGTATTCTAGAACAGGCCGTATCTGCACTTTATAGATCATGAGAAGCTGTTGAGGTGTAAAGTAGCTTTTCGCACGGAACAAGAATCCGAGTTTTTGTGAAGCAACTTTTGCGATGGACCTGACATGATTATCCCATGAAAGAGTGTTGCTGATGGAATTACCGAGCATAGATATGGTGAGCTTGGTGGAGATGGTGGTGCCAGACATTACAATGTCGGGCATACTGAGTTCCGCCTTTCTAGAGAAAATAACTGCTTGAGTTTTGGTGGCGTTTTGAACACAGTTTTCACTTGAAACTTATACACCAACACGTTTTATTTTCAGACATAAGCCGGGAATGTATGGTATTATATTTGTTGTTACTGTTGGTAGTTTTTCTTGGTGTATATTTTGTTTTCAATTCGGTGGATTGTTCTATTAATGAAGTACTTTCAAATTATACTAATATTTTTATTTATTTAGAGATGAGGAGAGGAAATCCCGAAAATCTAAAGAAATGAGTACCTGTATATACAGGGTGTATCTAAATAACACCGAAAAAATTCAAGGGGTGATTCCTTGTAATATTTTAGGCAATGAAGTTCATATGAATATGCGTCCGAACTTGCTTCGTTTTAGAGATACAGGGTATTCATCTCCATGAAAAATGTTGTTTTCATTCCTTACTCAATTGTCTCTTCATCAATTTCAATAAAACGTTGTGGTTTTGTTGATAGTAATATGGAGCTTCTTCTGGTGCAATAAGATTGGAAATGATATTTCCAGTGGCGTCACTGGGGGTAAATTTATCGATATTTATGGTGAATGTCATAGTACGTCACCAGTTTTTCTAAGTTTCATATTTTTATTAGATTTAACTGTTGAAATGACAACTTTTTTATCCTTCGTTTGATTTTTGTATCTAGCTTAGTTTTTGAGGAACTGGTACTGGTACTGGTGGGGGACGTTTCCACGTCAGCAACTAGTCCCCAATGGGACCTTTTTGCCAACCCCAAGTGTTTTCAATGACTGATGTGGTTCGCTCAAGAGAGCTGGCTAACATCCTTTTCAGGCACCGCCCATCAGCTCTCTTTTCAGAGTTTTTCAGCTGTGTTTTGTAGGCAAGTAATGTACTCACTACCATATGCGCAGTGGCAGGCCTGCTAACTATCATCGTTAACCCCCGAGACCGAGGTCTACTTAAGCAGCTGGCCCGCTCTCACGCTCAGCTGGTAGTTTTCCGCACCCACCTACATACACGTAGGCTAGTAATGTACTCACTACCATATGCGCAGTGGCAGGCCTGCTAACTATCATCGTTAACCCCCGAAACCGAGGTCTACTTAAGCAGCTGGCCCGCTCTCACGCTCAGCTGGTAGTTTTCCACACCCACCTACATACACCGTCCTACTTCTTCTCTGATGCTCACAACCACATCGTCATATCTTTCTGCGTGTTCTGTGTAGGCTTTGTTACTAACTCCATGCGCCACTTTAGGAGCAGCACTGTTAATTGGAACGCAACAGCGAATCGTGCAGGACTATCCCCAGCCGATGCTCCGAAACTTTACAATATTTAATTCGTAAATAAAATATTGAAAAAAGTTCCTTGCCCGTGCTGGAAATCGAACCCACGACCTTGCGGTCGTGAGACGGACGCTCTTCCACTGCGCCAATCCCGGCCCCAGTTTCAGGAAACAATGAAAATTCAATATGACTCCAAATTTAATGTAGGTGTTTTCAAGACTTCCATTGAGATTACTCACTAACCCCAATTACAATCATTCTGAAATTCTAGGGCTTTCTCACTCTCCAATCATACTGAGTTTTGGCAACATGAAAGCTTATACAGACCGGCTATAATTATATTAACAAAAACAATTTATACTTCCAAATTCAACATCCTCTGTATATCTAATTACGGAGCAAGTAAGGACACATGTTAATATGAAATGTATTTGCTAGAATATCACAAGGAATCATTCCTTGAATTTTTTTGGCGTTATTCAGATACACCCTGTATATGTATTACCTACGAGGGTGTTGATGTTTCACACATTATCTGAAGTGTTCACTCGTGTCATTAACTTATCTTCATAAAACCCAAACAGCAAGCAGCAATTCTTTGTGGAATTCTCTTTTCAAGAAATATGGTCCTTTGAAAACTATATAGAATCTTAACGTCCACCCTAAAGCAATATACGGATTTTTAATGGTAGCCGTCCACAGCTCGCGTGCTGTTGGGGCTATTATTCCTCTTCTAGTGGGTGTTCGCATAAATAGGGCGCACAAATGCCGTGAAATACAATACACCGAGTGTCCGTGGTCATTTGAGTTATTGGTCTGGACCGGCGGACGGTCAGACACTTGGACTGACACTAAACGTATTTTATTGACTGCGATTGTGTTCGGATCTGCTGTAAATATGGGGATTATCATAGAGAACTATCATAAACATGATATACTTTCTTGAGGTGCGAGTAATTTTATTTATAACATTTTATAGTGACGCGAGCGATGAAAGTGTGGGTTGTTGAATCTCAAAATTACTCCAGCTAGTTCCTATGTGACCACATCAAGGTAGTCTAGGAGTCTCGAAAATTTCAAGATCTTTTGATCTTGTCTTGATCTTGTCTTGATCTTGTCTTGATCTTGTCTTGATCTTGTCTTGATCTTGTCTTGATCTTGTCTTGATCTTGTCTTGATCTTGTCTTGATCTTGTCTTGATCTTGTCTTGATCTTGTCTTGATCTTGTCTTGATCTTGTCTTGATCTTGTCTTGATCTTGTCTTGATCTTGTCTTGATCTTGTCTTGATCTTGTCTTGATCTTGTCTTGATCTTGTCTTGATCTTGTCTTGATCTTGTCTTGATCTTGTCTTGATCTTGTCTTGATCTTGTCTTGATCTTGTCTTGATCTTGTCTTGATCTTGTCTTGATCTTGTCTTGATCTTGTCTTGATCTTGTCTTGATCTTGTCTTGATCTTGTCTTGATCTTGTCTTGATCTTGTCTTGATCTTGTCTTGATCTTGTCTTGATCTTGTCTTGATCTTGTCTTGATCTTGTCTTGATCAAGAAGAAATGTTTGATTTCAAGACACGACAAGAAATTTTATGTCGATACCAAGATTTCTTGTCAAGAAAACAAGAAATTAATAAGAGATGATATCAATATAATGTACTTTTGGCGTTCCTTCCAGAGCAACCTTCGCAAAAATGGTTTTTTCCCAATTTTGATCGAACATCAATGTAATCAGAAAAAATAAAAGACTGTTCAAAAATGGAAAAATCCAATATGGCGCCCGTAAGAAAAACGAAGTTGAGTGTTGTAACTTTGGCATCAAGAAAGTCATGGAAAATACGATGACAGATTCAGATTCCTTCTGAAAAAGTGCCCCAATAATGTCCTAGTGAGAAACGTGTAGGTCTATTGATTTCCGCTTAAAAAAATAAAAACGAAAATTAAAAATTTTCGTTTTCTTCAAATAATTCGACAACTGAAAATGACATCGAATTTTTTTGCAGATGAATGTCCCTAATTCAACCGACCTCGCGTATCTCTTTTAATAGGTATATAAAAACGGGCATCCTGTATATGGCACTTTAGTGAGTATTACAGATTTTATTTCAACGAAGTCGTCAGTATTATCAAAAATATCAGCTAGGGTCGTTCAAAACAGGGTGCATGGAGCTAGGGAAAAATATGCCCCTACTTTTTTGTCTCTATTTTTCAACATTTACATCACATAGAGCAATTCAAGCAATTGCATAAAATCTTATTTGATATATTTAGGATTGATTGTATACATAAAACCTATTAGATATGCACAATGAATGTACCATAGATCTATAGATATACGATGTGTCTATACGCATATTGTAAGATATATAAACCAGGAGACCAACCCTAAGTATTGTTCTATGCTTAAAGCACAATAACGTGGTTTCGAAATCCGATTTGTGATTCATGATTCATGTTCGATATGGAAATAAGCCAGATTATTAGAGGAGGAGGTTTCGAAGCAGTCAATGCAATGGGACAAGTATTAATGACCAATATAGGGCTTGTCAAACGATATGGTTGAAACCTATTAATGAGAAATAACATATTTTATTGGGAGAATAGGATTAATCTATTCTATATGTTTTTGAAGTTATCAAATAAGGAAAAATGTAGGAGACACATTTTAGACAAGATGCGTATATTACATCCATCAACAAAGATTACTCTATTCTATTGTTTATCAATACACGTTTTGATTATTCAATGAGTACCTCTGAAAATGGTTGATGATCTCTCAATGAGAACATCAACAATGTCTACATAACAAGTTTATATCATAGAAAGACTCGTACTACTGGTATCCCAGCGAGCACAAAAACATCTCAGAGATGTTAAAAGTACGAGATTTCGAGACATTGAACCTCCACTGCGATGTTCTGTTCACACATGAATAGAACTATTATAGAACAGCCAATGTCCGCCGCAGGCGGCAATTATCGAGATGTCCTTGATATGTCACAAAACTACCTTCTCCCTAGTTCTTTTTAAAGCCTTTTCATGGACACAACAGAACATTTTCAACGCGTCTTGCGCATATTAAATCGCTGTAAAAAAACCATTTTCGAGGTACTTTTCTGAAGCCTTTTGTCAAAATGAACTTTTGCATTTGGATTCCATTTCCCTTGAATGAAAAAATGCATTAAAAATAGATTGAACAAAAAATATTTTCTTGATATGAAATTACCTTCTTAATCGGTTTCTGAGAAGTGCTTACTACACACAGACATATAATTGGAAATAGGTTTCCCAATTTTTGAAATGTTCTCCACAATGCATAATTTTGCAACTGCGGAGAAGCTGTGTATTAATGAATTCGTACTTTTATATATTGATTACACTGAGGCACCGAACAATACATCTTGCATCTGATTGGCATTATTACAAACTAAATAAGTCTTCTAACACAATAAACTTCACCAAATTCCTTTCAGTTCGTTAGCATCGTGATGTAAGCGTGACACGCTGCAAACGCGAATGCCAATTGCGAACAAGAACAAAATCGAAAACAAATCAGAATTCATCGTATTGTGACGTAAGCATGAGATGTTGTAGTGGGGCAAACAAAGAGAGGGCACAAAAGAACAAAAACAATACTTTCAATATCCTTCTAAGACCTCTTATTTGGGAAGTGCATATTACGCCTCAAAAAAACATCCTCATGCCTACATTTCTAAAACATCCCAAAACATCCCAGGGATACCTCTCAGTAGGCAAACAAAGAAATGCCACAGAAGAACGAAAACAATACTTCAATATCCTTCAAAGACCTCTTTGGTCAGTGCATATTACGTCTCAAAATAACATCTTCATGCCAACATTTTCAAAACATCCCAAAACATCCTAGGGATGTTTCTGCTCGCTGGGATAAGTATAACAGAAACCTTAACTTACATTCGAATCATCAAAAGACTTTCAAAAATGTAATAATCAATTCAATTCCTGATAAATCCACATATTTTATTTATTTTGAAAAACTCAATTCAGTGCCTTGCAAAATGGGGTCGGCTTGAAGAATCAAATGTGTTCAGGTCCAATGCCACAAAACTTCACTGAAGCAGTATAAAAAGTAGAAATATTCCGAAGCAATGATTAAACAAACCAGTAGGTATACTTAGTAAACATTGTTGAACAGCTCCAGAGTCAGTTTGTTAATAGCTGATGATATGGAAAAATATGAGAAAATATTAATTTTGCTGACACATATCAATCAGCAAAGTATAACTTTTCCTGCCTAGGCAGCAAAGTGGTTACTTTGCTGATTGATATGTATCAGCAGAATTAATAATCCATAAATCGTTTATAATTTCCTTCATATTTCATTCGAGACTTCTCCGGCAACAAATTCAACTCAATATTTTTTTCCACCTCCCTTATTTCTGGAGGTGATGTAAGTACTTCCAGGTCGCTATCACTGTCCATTATATAATAATTTAAATATACCGATATTTTTTCGCACAACTGTCAGAATTTTCATGAATTGTCAAACTATAATTATCATGGACAACTGCGACTTCTATCAAATGTCATTTTAATTGAACACTACAAGAAGAATAAAGAGATTGTGGGAATTGTAATAATTTACAATTACAATATCCTCCTATATCATTATGAACAATCGGAGAAAAAATTATATGTTCAACTCGGCAGCAAAGTAGATTGACTGCCTTAGCTGGATTCCTAGCCTCGCTACGTTTGGCTATGAATTCAGCCTCGGCAGTCAATCTACTACTTTGCTGCCTAGTTAAACAAATAACTATTTTCTGAACTGAAAATTTTCTAGGAAAACTATGAATAGATAGTGAATTGGGGGTCCTGATTTCGAATCCAAAGTGATTTCAACCTATTTGATGACCCCCCTTGGTCATACAGCGCATTTTTGGTATATCTCTCGCTCCAGCAAATTTCAGGATCCTTATCGAACGATTACGTAAGATACAGTGGTGTTTCCATTAGAAGTGGGTCACACTGTCTTTGTGCGCTAACTGCCGGGGCCGAACCCTGGGGCGGGCATCGTTACGTATGCGCATAAATTTCTAGTAGGCCGTGGTGGTGTTGGTCGCGTCTAGTCTTCACCAACCTTTCGAATTTCTGATTCTTGATAGTCACTAACGTCACTAACTTGACAAAACACTGATGAACTTAAACTTTATAATTTTTCTAGTTTTTATTATCACAGTTTCCTTCATTATACAGTAAAATCTACAATAAAATACAATAAGTCAATAAAAAATAAAGACATAGAATGATGAAGGTAATTTACAGATTTCCCCTTTCTCAAATAATTAATCAATAATTTTCTTTCACAAATAATACGCACGAGTCTTTCAAAATATCTAGTGACACAGATCTTTTCATTTCACAGGGCAAATTATTGAACACTACTAGACCTTCTGTAAATAAAGTATCACAGACTATATTTCCAGACTTTATATAGAAATTATTTGCTACTTATCTTCTAATATTGTGACAATTGTACATCTTGAACATAATTTAGCTCACTTGATAAATACAAAGGCAATATGTTATTTTTCAATTTATGAACAAAAATAAGTGTATTTTATGAAACTCTTTGTTTGATGTTCATAAATTGCATTGTGTTTAGCATTGTTGTGACTGGTTAACGTCTTTCACGACCCAAAATCGCTCTCATTGCACGATTTTCGATTTTTTGCAGTGTTCTGTTTCTGTTAGTTACCCAAGAAACTCAGTAAAGTACCACAACCACAATAGTCAATATGAGGTGTAATTATTGCCTGTACATGAAACCTAGGTATTTTTCGCGCAATTTTCCTTTCAATATATTCACAATAACTGTTAAAATTCAGTTGGTTATCAATGATCACTCCCAAATACTTGGACATTTTCACTTCGTCTAAGTTATTTTGATAAATTAAATTATCCATCTTGGGGATATCATCATATCTATAGGTACGGTTCTGACACAATTATCGTTGTGTGTGTCCAAATTTTTCAAGAAACTTCTTCATCATTATTGAGAAAATCTCTCGAATTTGTGACTGCGGTACGAACAAGTTCGGCATCCTCTGCAAATGGTTTTCAGTATAGCCAGTACTTCATATCCTGATATTCTGTTGAACATGAAACGTGTTTTTCCATGTACACCAGAAACGAACAATATTTCAGCATTCAGTCGATTCTCAGGTTTTTTTCTTTTTGTTAGGAAGGTACTGGGTTCAGTATTAGCAACTATATCTTCCTATCTTTTAATTACGGAGTTATTTGGTTCTCTGAGGTGGTTTTGTATACCGCCTGATTGCTTCTTTAACTTATTTTTCGGTTGTTTCTCCCCAGCATGTTGAAGATTTTCATATTGAAGTTTTCATTCATTAACCTTTTCAATTCATCAATGTGAAGCTCATTCTCTGTATATAGTTAGAACTTCAATAGATATTAACATTTTCACATCAGATTTGCGTTTGAAATAGTTTCTTCAAGTTTTTTCCTCTCTTCTATGGCATCCTCCAATTCATCTTGCATTAATCTGTATACCTCTGTGATGTCTCTACTATTTCTTTATTGACTTCATCTGACTCTTTTGCTTATTGATCTCAACAATAAAATTTTGTTCCGCACCTATCACGACGTCATCTTGGAAATCAATTGATGCTCTTTTCATTCTAGTGATAAATACATCTTCTCAATTTTTGAATTTTATCCAATAGGTCCTTGACTTCTTATTCTTTATCTTTTTACATTTTATTGATTTGTTTTTCTGTTTTTTTAATTCCGGTTGCTCAGCACGCCGATTTTTTTTCCATATTTTCTTTATCGTCTTCCTCATTTTTCTTCTTCATTTCACAACTTATTGCAGAGCATAGGATTTTGTTAGCTTCTAGTTCTACCATAAATTTCCTATTTCCCCAACAGCCAGGATGAAAAACATTTGGACACTGTATGCAATAAAGACTTGGACAATATCTGCTCTTACAACTTAGGTGGAAGTAAATACTGTCTGTAGGTTAATCTAGGAGGGGGTATATTCATTAATTCATTACTAGCTCTCCGGCCTGGCTTCGCACAGTTGGTGTATACCCATTTTAAAAAAATAAGACATTTGTCGTTCTGAGCTATATATGCGCGTATCTACAGTACATATTTATTTGTTAGTTTTCGTTTTAAATTTTTTGTTCCTACCTATAGCTACTATGATATACTCAAACCTATTTTCATTCTCTCAGTATATTTTGTATTTTTTTGTTGTTTCACGTATTGAAAATTTCAACCCAATCGATCATCCGTGTAGTAGATGACGTACAGACAGCAGCGCCACCCACCACTTCCAATTGTATTTTTAAATCATCCAGGAAAGCAAATACGCATATGAAATTTCAACCCAATCGGTTTAGCCGTTTAGCCAAAAAATTGTTAATTTACATTGCGTTTGCGGAAAGAAGGTACCTATTTATTAGGAATGTATACACAGTTAGAACAAAGAGACCTCCTACTGCCTCTACTCCACTAGAAAATGGATCGCTTCAGATAGCTAAAGAGGCTTCTCTCAGTAAGGACGAAAGAACATTAAGTATACAATATAAGGAAAAGACCTATCGACAAATTGAAACTAGCTGAACATTTCCTTCCTGAAGATGGAAAATGGACAGCATGATATGGTATAGAGGGTAGGGTTGAATAATATTAAAATCATTGGAAAAGAAGATATCAACCAAAAGAGAAAAATCAAGGAATCCGCTTGCATTCTTCTGAACGGAGACAACATGCGGTCTTCAGTACTAAAATCTATTTGTTTACCAAACTCACCATTCATCACTGAAAAGTGTCAACAGTTACCTGGAGACAATGTCAGCTAAAAATATTTTTAATTTTTTATGTTGAAAACGGAAGCAGATTCTTTATTCCCGAAACGTCCAGACATGAGTGAAAATTTGATATTTTTGTTATTATAAGTATACCTATATTTCTCTTCTACACATCTTTCTCAAAACAAATTGTCACTGACAATCGAATTTTCATTTTAGGCAATCTAAAAATTGTTCTAAAATTGTTCTATCCGTCATTCGGTTGCCCCCTTACGAGCAACCCTCAGAAGTCTTCGAAAGTCTTGTGCGAGCAAGGACTGACAGGGGCCTTACCTTTTAACGTGTGATCCCAAACACTTTCTTAGGCCATCAGAAAAAGTCTGCGTTCGTGGGACTCGAACCCACGATCGATACCTCGACGTGAATCGATATTGAAGCATCGAAGCATTGAGGTACGCCTGATAGGAACATTTGTAGAAGCAGTGACAATTTTGGACAAATCACCTCACTACAATATTTGGGAGAATACTCATATTTTTAATTCATAGAAACGAGGATAGAAAGCCCAAAAAATCTGGACACAATGCAAAAACATGAGGCATCTCTTTGGCATACAATGTAGGTTAGCGTTTTCCTTATATACTATTCATTATAGGGATTCTCTTTCGTGCTCAAAAAGATAAAAAACAGTGGGCACCAGAGAATGCAACAATAGGGTTAAAGTGTACTTACAATATTGCTCAGACCTCAGTGCTATGTTACATTGGAATGAACGCGGGAACTGATCCGAATTTATTACTACGAGAACGAATGAACTCAGGAAGTAGAAGGTCGTTTTGAGGGACAGTAAACATTTGGGTATTTGAACTCAAAATATCTTCATCAAGTATTTACGAGGCATATAAAATTCTATAATGACAAATATCTTCATCAAGTATTTACGAGGCATATAAAATTCTATAATGACCAATATTCATGGGCGTAGCCAGGGAGGGGCAGGGGTGGGCGCTTGCCCCCCCCCCCTGGTCCAATCAGGAAAAATATTAATGAAAGTTTTCTAGATGATAGGTTATATTTATATACTTAATCAATTCGTGATTCACATTTATTTGACTTAAAGTTATATATACTTATTCATTTCAAATCGTATGAGCATTGCCAGTAAATTCATCCAGATAGCCAGAAAAATACTTGTTCTCGTGAAAATTAAACCATGTAACGGCAGACATCATAAGCCAAATGGCAATAATTGAAGCTAAAAAAATCTCGCAGAACGACAATAGTGCACCGTTCAAATCCTCCTGCACAAACTCCTTGCAAATTCTGGAAAAGGTGACTTATAATTCCTTACTTGGATTCATCAGTTACTTCATTTATTCTGGTTATTATAATATGGACAAATTTTTCAGTAAACGCGAATTATGATATGAGTTATGGGCAAAAAGTTTTCCTTGTCAACTTCAATTGCAAACGTTGAATCATCAGCAAACATACATGAGATACTGTTGTCAAGTATTATATTAGAAGGCATATCATTGATATAAATTAGGAACGATAATGGTCCCAGTATTGACCCCTGTGGTACCCCTTTCGTTATTGACAGTGCATTACTAGTTTTTCTATCCACAACCACTACTTGGCATCCATTATACAGATATGACTGAAAGAATTTCAGGCACACTCCACACACTCCATATCTATTTAGTTTGTCAAGGAGAATTGTGTGGTCTACACAATCAAATGCAGCTGATAAATCTGTGAGGATTCCTGAGCATTGATGTTTATTTTCGAAACAATCTTCAATGTATCTAGTTAGGAACAATATAGCATCAACTGTGGATAACCCTTTTCTGAAGCAAAACTGATTGGGGCTAAAGTAGTTCGTGTTGGTTTATGAAGTTAATTAGAATATTACATGCAACTGTTTCCAGTATTTTAGAGAAAGCTGGTAATATTGTGATTTGTCTAAAATTGTTTGGTATAGATTAATCACCTTTTTGAATATAGGAAGAACTTTGCCTTACCCCCCATATTGTAGATTGTAGATGGGTCGTATAGGCTGGGAGACCTAGAAAATCTATTGTGATTACCCCTATCTAGTTTTGGTCCTCTAACTCTAGACTTCTGATGAAGCCTACGATTTTCCTGACGGTTGACTTTTCCACTTCAGCAGGGGTGAGATAGACCTGTTCTAGGTGGTTCAGCCTTTGGCGGACTAATACTTCAAATGAGCAAAGTATGTGTTCCGTGGTTTCGGTCGCATTGTTACAAAAGCGGCAAGTGTCAGTCTCCGCCAGACCCATCTTTTTGAGGTGGTACCTCAGAGGGCCGTGTCCTGTGAGAAAGCCTGTGATGAGCTTTAGCTCTGGTTTGCTGAGGCTGAGTAGCTCTTTGGCTTGGTTCTGCGAATGGTTGATGAACCTTTTCGCTTGTCGTTGACCTGGAGTTGCTCTCCAGTAGGAGGACTTTTCAATTTCTTCCCATTTCCCGAGTTCTCCCTGTAGGTGACATTTGTTTATCCCACAAAAAGGCTCAGGACCAAAAAGTGCAGATGCTGCACCTTTTTTTGCAAGGCGATCAGCTGCCTCATTTCCTTTGATTCCTTCATGTACCCCCCATATAAAACTTTGGGTGAATACCTCATAGTCGGTGTGTTTATTATGGAACGCCGTTTTACTTTTTATTACATGACTAAATCATTATACTTCTAGAATGATTGGGCAAAATTTTGTTACGAAGAAATTTAATGTGGAAGATTTTGTTTTCATCATTCATAAAAATAACAATCATTTAAATTCAGATAATAACTGTTTTGGTGAAATAAAATTATATAATAAATATTTTGGTTAATATTAAAGTGAAATGCTATCCTTTATCATGGAGAAAGGCGAATAAAATTATCAATAAACATTTGAAATCAACAATCAATTTAATTAGTCCTCTTAAATGATTTCTATTAATATTAATGACCAAATAAAATAGCAACATGAATTAATATGTTTCATGGAAATTTTCATATAACATTTAAAATGAATTTATTTTTTGGTTCAAACAATAAATACTTCTTTTTGGTAATTTTCTTTGAGTTGAGAACGAATCTTATTCTTGAATAAAATTGATTGAATGAATCATTGAAGGAAATATTAATGATTCATGATAAAAAAAATTCGATTTATTTGTTTGTTCATTTCACATGTTTCATGAATTAAATTGTTTCATGAAATTTTTCCACCAAACATTTGAATACCTATAATTCTGAGGACCAACATCAAAATAGCATCAATCATAATAATTCATGTAACATTTGTATTCATCAATCAAAAAAATTGTATTCAGAATTAAAATGATTGTTGAATTTAATTGTTTGACGGTTATAATGTTGTCCACAAATAATTGTATTCGTTTGTCGTTTATATTTCAATCATGAATAGAATTGTTTGACGATTTTTTTACAACAATCTTTTTAAATCGTTCATCTATTTAAAACGATTGTTGCAAAAATATCATCAATCGTTCAAATTCATGTAACATTTTAATTCATCAATCAAAAGAATACATACCTTCGAAGTTGTGCAACTGAATGGATGGAAGAATTAAATTGTTTGTTGTGAATAGAAATTTCTGAATTTAAGTGATTGTTGGAATTATACCAACAATCATAAAAATAGAGAACAATTAAATTCATCAATCTTCAAAATTGAACAATTCTGGTGACAGGTATTTTTTTGATTGTTGAATATTACTGAGCCTATTATTATGAATAATTTGAAATGTTCGATGAAAAATATTCGTCAAACATTTTATTTCGTTCAGAAACAATCATCAATCGTATAAATTCATGTAACATAATAATTCATCCATAAGAAAGACCAGCAATAGAGCTGATGAATTAAATTGTTTGAATTTATTTGTTTGAATTTATTTGTTTGACAATAATTACTTGAACATCAAATTAGTGAATTAAATTGTTTGATGATTATTACATGAACACCATTTATAGATTGGTGAATTAAATTGTTTGAATTGTTTTGTTTGAATTGTTTTGTTGGAATTTATTTGTTTGATGATAATTTCATGCACCATATAGATTGATGAATTAAATTGTTTGAATTGTTTTGTTTGAATTGTTTTGTTTGAATTTATTTGTTTGATGATAATTTTTTGCACCATATAGATTGGTGAATTAAATTGTTTGAATTGTTTTGTTTGAATTGTTTTGATTGAATTGTTTTGTTTGAATTGTTTTGTTTGAATTGTTTTGTTTGATGATAATAACAATTCAGTTCGGCGCGCGCAACTAGTAGGAGGCGCCTGGGCGCTCCTGGCCAATGGAAAACGGAGAAGTGAACTAAATTTTGGCAACAGTGTATTTGCTTTCATTTGTCATTTGTATTTTGTTTACGTTTTTATATAATTTCTATTTCCAATCATCAATAACCTGACACAAATTAATCTTCGGAAATCTGAATGTTCTTCCAGTTTTCGAACTGTGAGGTAGTTATTTCTATTTCCAAGCCGAATAGCAAATAAACAAAATAGTTGAAATGATATAGATGGAGGATTGATCTGAGGTAATAAAAGTGCCCTTTCGATGTTCATTTCTCCTGGATTTTTGACAAAATTTCTCTTATGGCTGAAATGAGGAGAAAAATGTTCAATATCCTGCTCAAAATTGGGAAACACATAACGCAGTAGGTCATCTAGGTATGTTTGTGAAGAATCTTTTTGGTTATGACAGCTTGTAGGTTCTGATTTTAGGGCTAGCAAAACGGTTCACTATAAATATATTATATATATATGGAAAAGACAGCAATACAGCAATACTTCCAGTGTACAGTTCAAAAACATGACAAGTGAGTTAAGAAAGAAAATAAATATGTTCATGATGGAACACTGCAGCCAGCACAGGTTTTATCCTATTCAACACCTAAGTCAGCACTTCTTATGTACATACAGAAATGCTGATTGTTATTTCAGCAATGCCAATGCATAGTACTTCCACAGAAATGACTATTTAGAGGCCAAGCATAAGGTTCAAGGATTAAAAGGTGAATTCAACAGTTTAGTTTCCTGATACCTATTTTGTAATTCTCAGCTACTTATTGATATTTTCAAGTCAAATAGCAGAGTTACTATTATGGCCTTGCTTATGGCTAAAGGGTAATGGGAAATATTTTGATTTTAGAGCTACAACTAGTGAAGAGTATGGAAACACTACATGATATTATGAGAACACAAATGAGTGGGCCTCCAAGTGATCTCAAAAAGGAAATATATTCATGATGGAACACTTGTCTAACCCTTATTATAGACATACTGATTCATAAATATAATAGGCACTGTTATTTTTCCTCAATAAAAACATTCTAGTGTTGTATTTTTTTATGTCTTTGTGGTCTTATTGTTTGTTACCATATTTTGTTACTTGTATTTTCACTGGGTGTTTCATAGTTTATCTATTTGCACAATCTTCAGCAATTAGCTTTATCATCAAGATAAGTAGAAAACTTTTTTTGTGAAAAAAAACAGATTACTTATTTTGATGGGTATACCTAACTGATGGAATATGTGGAATTATTCATTAGATACCCTGTGAAAATATGACCAATATTATCTAATCATAAAAACAAATAGTTTCCAACATTATATTTAGACTATAGATTTTTTTTATAATATAATTTACTACAATCATTCCAAGGTGAGTATCAATGTTTTACATTGTAATATTCTTGCACCTTCACATGAAATTTGACCAAAGATATTTCATTAGGTACCTAGTTACTCCTTTGGTAAATTTTCAGGGTTTGTAGGTCTCCCTTTGTTTATCAATCCTCATTTTCAGAATTTCCAAATCGAAGGCAGGATTCAGGATTTCTTGGTTTCACTTTGAGTACCTGAAATCAACTCTAATTAACTTTAAAATTAATACAATTCCAATTTATCTATTTCACCTGTGGCAATAATTAATAGGCTTCAGTTGCGAAAAGAGGCATGACAGTCTCCGATCTGAGAATTGAGTTAAGTAGGTACCTATGTTCAATGCATTTTGCCCAGCCTTCTTCAACTGTGGTTTGTTTTACTCACATCATTGAGAATTCTGATGGAACCTGGAGAGAAATAGATAAGGTATATACATAATTAACATAATTTTATTCTAGCTGATCGATTTTCAAGTTAGTTTTGATTTCTGTATGTTTTTTCTACTAACTGGATATCAGGCAAGTATGTAGGTACAGCATTCCTTTCTTGGAACAAACGTTCTTCGAGACTTTTGAATCATGGTGAATAATCCAAATGCAAGCAATTTAGGTGTGTGCAAATCAAACTGATTAGTGAGATTTTGAAATAATTAATAATTGTCGATTCATATTTTCACTTCACAATTTTTAAAAAAGCAGGCAAACTCGCAAGTAAAGAGAATTCATTTCTGACGCAAGTGCAAGATAGTCAAACGTCAAACTGTCACGCTCGTGAACCTGGAGACTCTCTCACCAGTTATTGAACTAGAAGCATGCTGCTGTGCTGCTTGGGTGCGTTTTTCATTCCAACATTTTGTTATGCGCATGAATCCAAGAAACCATCAAACTGTTGCAAAATTCCGCTGGAATGTAGATGGAAATCCATCAAATTGTTGTAATAAAATGCGCACCTTCGAATCGCTTTTTGAGAATCCAGCGGTTTGGAGTAGATTGACATGACAATTGACACATCTCACTATTGTTTTTTTTTATAGTATGGGTGCGTTTTTCATTCCAACATTTTATCATGCGCATGAATCGAAGAAACCATCAAACTGTTGCAAAATTCCGCTGGAATGTTGATGGACATCCATCAAACTGTTGTAATAAAATGCGCACTTTTAAATCGCATTTCGAGAATCCAACAGTTTGGAGGAGATTGACATGACAGTTGACACATTTTAGTGTTGTTTTTTGTTATGATTTGATAGAAAACAATTAATATTGAGGATTTTTGAGATTCTTGAGAGATTTTAGAAGAAAGAGTCATTGTTAATCAATAAAGTCGAATTAGCCTTTTCTGATTCTCAAGATACATGATGACTGACACACAACAAAATCCGTGTTTCCATCAATGTGTTGTATAAACCATTGTTCAATCCTTCCAACATAAATTCCAACAGAACAATTGGTGACGTCACGACAAAAAACCGCATCTATCAGTGCGCACTTTCTTCGATGGAATGAAAAACACGCCCAAAACAATGATTATTGAGGATTTCTGAGAGATTTTAGAAAATAGAGTTAGTGTCAATCAATAAAATTGTATCAGCCTCTTTTGATTCTTAAGATACATGTTGACTGACACACAAAGAAATGCGTTTATCCATCAATGTATTGTATAATCCATTGTTCCATCGTTCCAACATAAATTCCATCAGACAATTGGTGACGTCACGACAAAAAAGCGCATCTATAAGTGCTCACTTTCTTCGATGGAATGGAAAACATGGTTGTCGATGTGATAAACAAGCCAATACACGATATTTTTTCTTTTTTTATAGTAATAGTATATGATCCGAAGTAAGGTCGACCTTCATCAAATCGTGGAAAGAAATTCTGAATTGAGAAAACCCAATCACGATTCTGAGAATATTCCTTTTCAAGAAAGAATTCAGTCGACACAAGCAGTTACCTGGACATGGTTTATTTGTTAATTTGTTGCATGTTTGTTGCGCAATAGACGTTTCTCAACACGCAGGCGCTTCTCGGATTGTTCTGATTGTTCTAAAGGAATCGCCTATGCATATGTTTGGGACGAAATTTTCACAAGAAGAACAAAATGAAGATAATTAATCAGTCATCTTGTTAAAGAAAATGAGAACCCTATTACCACTCCTAAGAGTGTTATGAAAAATATGTCAGGGGGTGATGGTGGTTTCAACCCTCATACAATATCTTCCATGATTCTTCGATTACTGAAAAAAAAGTTATTATCATCTAAAATGCACTACTGTCAAATTTCGTCCAATTTGTTTCACTCATTTTCGAACAGTATACAAAAAGGTGTTTTTTTATGTAAACTTTGAACTCGTCTCACGGACAAACGGTACATTTCTTCATATAAATGAGTTGAGTCCAATAGACTTATTTTGAACTGAATTACACATGGTAGCTCCGTTTCCCAGCAATTTTGAATAAATACAAACATGAAAGGTAGGTATACGATTCCAATAACGATATGAGTTGAAGTTATTTTTCAGAGAATAACTTTTTTTCAACGTTACCATGTGCCATTAAGCCAATTGGTAGGCACCTGTTGGAGAATATTTAGTTATATACTCTGTATATTCTGTATCAATTGAGGTTCCTCAAGGGTCAACTCTTGCGCCACTTCTTTTTATAATATGCATGAGTGACATAGAACTCGCGAGTATGGTCCAGCAAAAAACGATAATCTATGCAGATGATACAAGTAAAATACTGGCAGAGAATAAAATGTCGCTCTCTATAAAATCAGCAAACTCAGCTGCAGAAGAATTCGCCAGATGGTGTGAAAATAATGGATTAATAATCAATAATAGTAAAACGGTCTTCATGGTTTTCCAACAAAAAAACATTTCGTATGATCCAACTCCATAGAGCATGTGAGTCAGTTTCAGTATTTAGGCCTGACTGTAGATCAGAAATTAACATGGGAAGTACATATAGAAGTGAGCAGTATTTGCTTTGTAATAAAACAATTACGAGAAACAGTCTCGCTACATGTACAGGGTGGGCAAAATTGGGCGTTTTCACCGTCTATCTCAATAACTAGAGGAGTTATCGAAAAACCGATATACATGTTCCGGGTTCGATTTTGGAGAAACCTCGAATGGCACAATGAAAATTTCGATATCTTCATTCGTTTTAGAGATACAGGGGGAAATTGAAAATTTGCCGATTTCGATTTTATTTTCTGACTACTTTACGGTGAGAGGTATCAAGAAATTTCAAACGTATATTTATACAGTATGATGCGTGGAATCCATTGGCATCATCAGAAATTTTATACAGGGTGACGTTGAAAAGATACGGCAGCCAATTATGTTTTTTCTAATGGAACACCCCGTATATTTTGGCACAGTTGAATAGTTCCAGGCGTTTTCATTGCACATATATATATATATAACCTTACCTTCTCCTTCCACAATTTCAGATATATTCGCAAAAATATATTCAGTGTGTCACATTTCTTATGGTTACACCCCCGTATCTTCTGTAAAAATAATTGAGGTAGGATTCAAAAATTCGCCTGCGAGTTATCAAGGTATCATTTGCTATAACCATGCACTCAAACTATTTGAAAACGCATGTAGCTTAGGAAGTTTCAAATCAGCTCTATACAATCATCTAGTCCAAAATATGCATTCTACTCTGTTGAGGAATTTTTACAATCTAAATGAGTATTCAATATTATAAAACTTCAATCCTTCAACTTCTATTTTAAAATGTTTGTGTCTGTTTAAATGTTTTTATTCCTGTTCTTGACTAGTCTGATAAAATTTCATAAATGTATGTAATACAGATGTAGAATTTTCAATGATGAATAAATTTCTATTCTATTCTATTCTATTCTATTCTATTCTATTCTATTCTATTCTATTCTATTCTATTCTATTCTATTCTATTCTATTCTATTCTATTCTATTCTATTCTATTCTATTCTATTATATTCTATTCTATTCCATTCTATTCTATTCTATTCTATTCTATTCTATTCTATTCTATTCTATTCTATTCTATTCTATTCTATTCTATTCTATTCTATTCTATTCTATTCTATTCTATTCTATTCTATTCTATTCTATTCTATTCTATTCTATTCTATTCTATTCTATTCTATTTTATTCTATTCTGTAGTTATCACCATGTATATAGTTGTTTAATTTGGGACAGTTAGTTGTCAATATTATTGAAAATAGAGTGAAAGTCAGTCAAAAGCAGAGTCGTTTTAATGCAAAAATCTGACTAATTATAAGCCACATCTAAGCCAAACTATTAGTCAAAACAGCACCTAATTCCTGTTCATTCACCTGCCGTGTTTGATGTTTCCTTCAAAAGGCAGAATACATTCTATACGAATTTTATTTGAGTTTTCGAATTTGAATTTGAATTGACATTTTCTTGACTTGACAACACCACACGCGTGAATCCGTTTTGCCCAAACATATGCATAGGCGATTCCTTTAGACCAATCAGAACAATCCGAGAAGCGCCTGCGTGTTGAGAAACGTCTATTGCGCAACAAACATGCAACAAATTAACAAATAAACCATGCCCAGGTAACTGCTTGTGTCGACTAAATTCTTTCTTGAAAAGGAATATTCTCAGAATCGTGATTGGGTTTTCGCAATTCAGAATTTCTTTCCACGATTTGATGAAGGTCGACCTTACTTCGGATCCTATACTATTACTATAAAAAAAAAGAAAAAATATCGTGTATTGGCTTGTTTATCACATCGACAACCATGATGTTTTCCATTCCATCGAAGAAAGTGAGCACTTATAGATGCGCTTTTTTGTCGTGACGTCACCAATTGTCTGATGGAACTTATGTTGGAACGATGGAACAATGGATTATACAACACATTGATAGATAAACGCATTTCTTTGTGTGTCAGTCAACATGTATCTTAAGAATCAAAAGAGGCTGATACAATTTTATTGATTGACACTAACTCTATTTTCTGAAATCTCTCAGAAATCCTCAATAACCATTGTTTTCTATAAAAAAAAAACAATACTAAGATGTGTCAATTGTCATGTCAATCTACTCCAAACCGCTGGATTCTCAAAAAGCGATTTGTAGGTGCGCATTTTATTACAACAATTTGATGGATTTCCATCTACATTCCAGCGGAATTTTGCTACAGTTTGATGGTTTCTTGGATTCATGCGCATGACAAAATGTTGCAATGAAAAACGCACCCATAACAACCATATTACAACTAGTGCTCACTAGGGTCCCTTGATGGAAATTGACGTTAAAGTCATCTTAACAGGGTACGGACAGATCCTCCTCTCCTCTCACTCTAAAGTGTTTGTGAAACAGTTATATAGTTCCATCCTTATTCAATTCTGGGGATTAACACTAGATTTTTGACATTCTTCGTTTTTTAGGTTACATTGAGTTCACTGGCGTATCATAAGTAATTTCCATATGGAATTCCTGATTCAACTATACCAAGATATAGATGAACAATCCTCTAGTTTTAGAGTTTACTACTCCAGCATAATCTTTGCGAGGTAGGAAACATATAAATTCTACTGAAAGCAAAATAGACTGTTCTTAGACTGTATACCAGGGTTGACTGAATTGACTAAATGAATTCTGATTTCAAGCTAAGCAGAAGTTTATCTATGAGCTGAATGAACTGAGCCTTATGATTGAGAAATGGGTGTATACGCAGTATTACTTATAGACACGTTATTTCCACTCTTGCGTCCTACATATTTTTTATTTGTGGTGAAGTTATAATTAAATAGACTAATGTCTTTCGCCATATTGGATCCGTCATCTTGAATTCTTTGATTTTGACGAAACAATCATTATCTCCTATCCCGAAAACCCCCAGATACCAATTTTGAATAGAATCAGATCTTCATTACAAAACTCGTTCACCATATTGGATCCGCCATTTTGAATATCTCAATTTTGACGATATAATTATAATCTTCGACCCCGGAAATCCCCAGATACCATTTTTGATTCTTGAATAGAATCGGATCATAAATACAAAATTCTTCGCCATATTGGATCCGCTATCTTGAATTTCCCAATTTTGATAAAAAATCATGAAGTTCGACCCCGAAAACCCACAGAAAACAATCTTAAATTTCTTTCGCTATAGATATTGGATCCGTCATCTTGAATTTTACAAGTTTGACGAAACAATCATTATCTCCAACCCCGGAAAACCCCAGACACCTTCCAATTTTGAATAGAATAGGATCATAATGACAAAACTCGTTCGCCGAACTGGCCATATATTCTTCCTCAACAAGTAAGAGCCCTGTACATACCAATTATTAAAATTTTGAATGATTTTCTGTAACGCCCTTGAATGTGACGTGACAGCAATGTCAGGGTTGCCAGTAGACAAAACTAAAGTCTCTAGATCATTAAAAAAGAATGCAGCTATGATCTGTCCGTCATATACGTATTAATAAACAATACGGATCATAACGGGTGCCAGAATGAAGCCTAAAATATGAAACAAATGAATATCCATAAGGATTTGGTGGCATGATACGCATGCGCCATGCGCTATTATGTAGTCATCAAAGACATGCGTTTCGGTGGACAATGACGTTTACTAGCCTTTCAATCAAAGCAGTATGTGTCTGATCGTATCTCACTTTTCCTTATGGATAGTCATTTGTCTTCAAAAATCGGCTTCATGTTTCGCTATGGAAACAGATAGAGATTATCCGTATTGATTATTAATACGTATATGCTGTCCGTACCCTGTTAAGATGACTTTTACGTCAATTTCCATCAAGGGACCCTGGTGCTCACAACACAAGCAGCACAGCAGCATGCTTCTAGTTCCATAACTGGTGAGAGAGTCTCCAGGTTCACGAGCGTGACAGTTTGACGATTGACGATCTTGCACTTGCGTCAAAAATGAATTCTCTTTACTTGCGAGTTTGCCTGCTTTTTTAAAAATTGTGAAGTGAAAATATGAATCGACAATTATTAATTATTTCAAAATCTCATTAATCAGTTTGATTTGCACACATCAAAATTGCTTGCATTTGGATTATTCACCATGATTCAAAAGTCTCGAAGAACGTTTGTTCCAAGAAAGGAATGCTGTACCTACATACTTGCCTGATATCCAGTTAGTAGAAAAAACATACAGAAATCAAAACTAACTTGAAAATCGATCAGCTAGAATAAAATTATGTTAATTATGTATATACCTTATCTATTTCTCTCCAGGTTCCATCAGAATTCTCAATGATGTGAGTAAAACAAACCACAGTTGAAGAAGGCTGGGCAAAATGCATTGAACATAGGTACCTACTTAACTCAATTCTCAGATCGGAGACTGTCATGCCTCTTTTCGCAACTGAAGCCTATTAATTATTGCCACAGGTGAAATAGATAAATTGGAATTGTATTAATTTTAAAGTTAATTAGAGTTGATTTCAGGTACTCAAAGTGAAACCAAGAAATCCTGAATCCTGCCTTCGATTTGGAAATTCTGAAAATGAGGATTGATAAACAAAGGGAGACCTACAAACCCTGAAAATTTACCAAAGGAGTAACTAGGTACCTAATGAAATATCTTTGGTCAAATTTCATGTGAAGGTGCAAGAATATTACAATGTAAAACATTGATACTCACCTTGGAATGATTGTAGTAAATTATATTATAAAAAAAATCTATAGTCTAAATATAATGTTGGAAACTATTTGTTTTTATGATTAGATAATATTGGTCATATTTTCACAGGGTATCTAATGAATAATTCCACATATTCCATCAGTTGGGTATACCCATCAAAATAAGTAATCTGTTTTTTTTCACAAAAAAAGTTTTCTACTTATCTGGATGATAAAGCTAATTGCTGAAGATTGTGCAAATAGATAAACTATGAAACACCCAGTGAAAATACAAGTAACAAACAATAAGACCACAAAGACATAAAAAAATACAACACTAGAATGTTTTTATTGAGGAAAAATAACAGTGCCTATTATATTTATGAATCAGTATGTCTATAATAAGGGTTAGACAAGTGTTCCATCATGAATATATTTCCTTTTTGAGATCACTTGGAGGCCCACTCATTTGTGTTCTCATAATATCATGTAGTGTTTCCATACTCTTCACTAGCTGTAATGTGACCTTTGGTATAGGTAGATATTATATATTCATTGTAAATCCTTTTTGATAGCTCTAAAATCAAAATATTTCCCATTACCCTTTAGCCATAAGCAAGGCCATAATAGTAACTCTGCTATTTGACTTGAAAATATCAATAAGTAGCTGAGAATTACAAAATAGGTATCAGGAAACTAAACTGTTGAATTCACCTTTTAATCCTTGAACCTTATGCTTGGCCTCTAAATAGTCATTTCTGTGGAAGTACTATGCATTGGCATTGCTGAAATAACAATCAGCATTTCTGTATGTACATAAGAAGTGCTGACTTAGGTGTTGAATAGGATAAAACCTGTGCTGGCTGCAGTGTTCCATCATGAACATATTTATTTTCTTTCTTAGCTCACTTGTCATGTTTTTGAACTGTACACTGGAAGTATTGCTGTCTTTTCCATATATATATATATATAATATATTTATAGTGAACCGTTTTGCTAGCCCTAAAATCAGAACCTACAAGCTGTCATAACCAAAAAGATTCTTCACAAACATACCTAGATGACCTACTGCGTTATGTGTTTCCCAATTTTGAGCAGGATATTGAACATTTTTCTCCTCATTTCAGCCATAAGAGAAATTTTGTCAAAAATCCAGGAGAAATGAACATCGAAAGGGCACTTTTATTACCTCAGATCAATCCTCCATCTATATCATTTCAACTATTTTGTTTATTTGCTATTCGGCTTGGAAATAGAAATAACTACCTCACAGTTCGAAAACTGGAAGAACATTCAGATTTCCGAAGATTAATTTGTGTCAGGTTATTGATGATTGGAAATAGAAATTATATAAAAACGTAAACAAAATACAAATGACAAATGAAAGCAAATACACTGTTGCCAAAATTTAGTTCACTTCTCCGTTTTCCATTGGCCAGGAGCGCCCAGGCGCCTCCTACTAGTTGCGCGCGCCGAACTGAATTGTTATTATCATCAAACAAAACAATTCAAACAAAACAATTCAAACAAAACAATTCAATCAAAACAATTCAAACAAAACAATTCAAACAATTTAATTCACCAATCTATATGGTGCAAAAAATTATCATCAAACAAATAAATTCAAACAAAACAATTCAAATAAAACAATTCAAACAATTCAATTCACCAATCTATATGGTGCATGAAATTCATCAAACAAATAAATTCCAACAAAACAATTCAAACAAAACAATTCAAACAATTTAATTCACCAATCTATAAATGGTGTTCATGTAATAATCATCAAACAATTTAATTCACTAATTTGATGTTCAAGTAATTATTGTCAAACAAATGAATTCAAACAAATAAATTCAAACAATTTAATTCATCAACTCTATTGCTGGTCTTTCTTATGGATGAATTATTATGTTACATGAATTTATACGATTGATGATTGTTTTTGAACGAAATAAAATGTTTGACGAATATTTTTCATCGAACATTTCAAATCATTCATAATAATAGGCTCAGTAATATTCAACAATCAAAAAAATACCTGTCACCAGAATTGTTCAATTTTGAAGATTGATGAATTTAATTGTTCTCTATTTTTATGATTGTTGGTATAATTCCAACAATCACTTAAATTCAGAAATTTCTATTCACAACAAACAATTTAATTCTTCCATCCATTCAGTTGCACAACTTCGAAGGTATGTATTCTTTTGATTGATGAATTAAAATGTTACATGAATTTGAACGATTGATGATATTTTTGCAACAATCGTTTTAAATAGATGAACGATTTAAAAAAATTGTTGTAAAAAAATCATCAAACAATTCTATTCATGATTGAAATATAAACGACAAACGAATAAAATTATTTGTGGACAACATTATAACCGTCAAACAATTAAATTCAACAATCATTTTAATTCTGAATACAAATTTTTTCGATTGATGAATACAAATGTTACATGAATTATTATGATTGATGCTATTTTGATGTTGGTCCTCAGAATTATAGGTATTTAAATGTTTGGTGGAAATTATTTATAAACCAATGCAACTCTTGCAACTCTTGTGTGCATCTAACAAAATAATGTACAATATTAAATCAACAATAGTTTTAATTGCACCGGGAATAAATATGAAACATTTTAAATGTGTGATTTATAATTTACAACGAATTGGTAATAAAAAGTAAAGTGGCGTTCCATAGTTTATTGGCTAGACCGGCTCTCTCAATATACCATTTACATTCTCTTCCTTTTCATATCTCTTCATTCTTGGGTGATTAGCATTTTCTAAACAAACTATCAATATTTGTTTCACCTATATATTTTTTGGGCGATTCGCAATCTTTCCAATCTAAATTTTCAACACGACAATCAATTTGACATTGTATAAAACTTGAACACCTCATATATACGGAATCTTCTTTGGGTTGACCGGCTCTCTCAATATCTGTTTTATCTCAAAAACTATACCTAGAAATGTGTGAGGTATAAGCATGGTATGAAAAAATCACGTTGAAAGAAAATGTTAATTCATCATTTTCAGTTAAATCCTCACTTTACGCTGAATATGTTATACCACAACTATCTATGATCAATATACGTTTCTTATAATATATCCATCATGAGATGTTTCGCTTGTCATTTGGCGTTTAGCAGTGAAGTTGATCGATCGAATGGTTCTACTTACAAAAAATTATCCGCACGTTTTCGTTATGGAAGCATAGTCATAATAGGTGGGAAAATCAATACTTACTTATATAACATTCTGAAAAAAAATTCTATTCATAATAATGGTAATATATTGTAATTCATTTCTATTTAGCGAACCAAGAATGATGCAAATAGAGAGTTGAAGTGTTGTCATGAACGTTAACGTGAACGTAGAAATTGACGCATGCGCATTTTCCAATTCTTCACGTTTGCGTTGTTAGTGGGCTTACGGGTGTACGTTATCTCACGTACCTTCACGTATACCTTAAATATCAACGTACGTCAACTATACTCGAAATATGCCGATGAGTCAAAATTATCGAATTCGAGATCACCAACGAGTTCTGCATCAAGGAGTCCTCTAAATTTGACAGGAATAAATGTTCGAATGTAAACACACAACCAAAAATGACCAATACAAACCGAAAAAAAAATGTATTAATACGTTATGATGACAGTGACGACCAAAGTGGCGACTTCAACTCAATTTAACGACAATACGTAAACGTCATTTTTCGTACGTTAACGTCTACGTGGAGGTCTACGTACAGTGATTACTTCAACTCTCTATTGTCATTTTCGATAGAGGAAAAGTTAACCAATAATGTCTGGAGTCTGGAGTTGATCTTATACAGGGTCGTGTCGCAGAGTTGGAAGTGCGTTAATCTAATATAATGTGCTATGTAAAAACTTCACAAACGATAAGTTTTCCACAAAATTCTCAAACATGTTACGCTAACACAGTAGCTTCGTCAGGTAATATACTGGTACATTATAGCAAGTAACGGCCAAGTCAATTAAAAACAAAGTGCTATATCTTATTGGAAGAAATCCAATGTAGAAAGTGTCAACTGAATAAGTATTGAAATTCTGTGTCTCAAATAACATTTATGCTCCTGGATCTTGTTGATGAAAATCAAAAAAATTATAAAAATAGACATTTTAATCAACACACAAATGGAGAAGAAAAATTATTAATGCAATCGATTAACTGTCAAACACATGAAACATTTTGTGTAGGTAAACCGCCTACTAAGTGAAATAATTATGAAAAAATAGACTGATAGCCCTGTGGATCATCGTATAAGAGGAACAATTTTAGTTTTATTATTCCAAATGGGAAGATCATGTGATAGGTACATACATGGCGAAAATAAAAGACAGATAGTTTTTGTACGAGTAGCTGAATTCGAAAAAATATGTTCCTATCTTAGATTCCTCAATATCATGAGTTATTTTCGAAGATTTTCATCTTGACTCTAACAAGCTATTGACAACCTGCAGACATTGATCAGAATATCAAAACATTTTGAATAATATCGGTTTACAAATGATATTTAAATTTCAAAGCCTACCAAGTGTCGATATATCATCGAATTCATGTCACAGCCAACTTATTCTTTTTGAATAAGTAGCAATTCAACGAATTAAAAAATAAATGCCACTTTGTGATACATGGTTGGATAAAGAATTTCAAGGCGAAAAAGATAAACTGAAGAAATGTACAGGGTGACATTTAAAAAAAAAGTTGGAGTCACTTCCGGTCAAGCAAGTCCTTGAAAAAAATGGTCGTTAAGTTCGTAAAATGCGCAACCATTTATTATATAAACCCTGTGAATTTCAAAATTTTATCTCTTCAAATAAAAAAACTGCAGGCTGCTACATGTCTCCTGTGTCACCCGGTATAGGGTGTTCCATTAAGAAATCAAAAATGAATACCTCTCACGGTAAAACCCGAAGTGGAAATTGAAACATATTCATGTCAAAATGTGACGTTTATCCGATGGGTCATTCCGAATTTCAATGACTTATCTCTGAAACTAAAGGAGAAAAAGGGGGTGTACCATGATGCTGTTACACCCGGTATTTTCGACGCGTCGCGACGCTCAGCTCTTTGTAGGCTTTGAATTCTTCAAACGTCGAAAAATAGTACATTACACTCCGAGGTGGGAAGTGATTCATTCCTGGCGTGAGATTAGTTAGTTATAATCTCGAGACAGGAATGAAACTTCCTACCAAGGTTTGTATACTATTTTATTTACAACCATCATATTTCGATCAAAATCAATAAATCTCTGTTTCGTTCTGAACATATCTAAAATATTACATAATTGAGGGCGGGAACCCAGGTAACAAGCTGACGTCATTTGTACGTCATTATCATGTCAGGCCTGACGTCCGGATGACTTCCAAAATGACGTCATAATGACGTTCATATGACCTTCTAAGTCAAAGACGAATGACGTCATTTTCATGTCGTCAAAATGACGTCATTTTCATGTCGTCAAAATGACGTCATCCTAATGACGTCAAAATGACGACATCCTAATGGCGTCAAAATGACGTGATCTTTACGATTATTTATATCACTGAAATCTTCTGCATGTTTCAGTTTATTTTGTGCTATTTCGAAATTTTCTGTAGGTAAAAAAAAACACTGTTGTATTAGGGTTGTATCAATATTATCAGAAAAGATGAGATTTTTTTTGTTTAATTATATTGATGTTCCTTTACCACATTAAATACAAAATAATATTATAGGTATGTGCCGACCAATCAAGTACAGTTCTCTACGCACTCTCCCGCTCTGATTTGAATTCGCATTCCGGAATAACAACGTTATAAGCTTTTTATGACGTGAAATTCTGTCTTATATTTTTAATAGCTATAGGGAGAATACTTTGCACAGAAGGTATATAATTAACAATTATCTCAGATACCATCGAAAACACACATCTCGCACAGATTAGAGGAAAAATTATTATAAAGCATAATTTATGATAAGTGACATAATAATATATGTTATATAACATAACTACTAACGTTTCCATATAACAGAGATGGGAAACTTTCTTGATTATGAATTTTCCTTGATGTAGATGACTCAATAAATGATGGTCATAATTAGTCATGAAAATGACCATCAGATGACGTCATATTGACGACATATCAAGGACGTCTATATAACGTCATATTAAGTGCGTCAAAACGACGTCATTTTGAGGTCATATGACGTCAATGACCATAAATGACCATATATTGACGTACAAATGACGTCAGCTTGTTACCTGGGAAGTGAGGGCGGGAAGTAGAGGTGTGTAATATGACACTTCCCAACCTTCAACGACGTTAGTTATGACAACATCACATATATGGTTGTGAATAAAAATTATTAGACCCCATCGTTTTCGAGATATTGGCATGCGGAGTTTTAAGTTGAGATGCGCTTGATGCAAAAGCAACCGACGATAATAATGACAATATTGATAATCGTGAGTGGAAAAAGAACTATTCATATTCATTTTCATCCATGGCCAGTGGTAAATCTCAATTTCTATTTCATATTTTTAAGTTTGTTGATCACAAATTATCATGTATTAAAATGACACAGCAACACCGATGTATTTTTGTCATGCATGAAATATGAATGTGTATTTCTATCATCGCCCACCCATTACTTCAACATATTGGTACAATGAAAGACATTCCTAGAAAAACTAGTTGTGGGAAAATATCGAAATAAAGGTATATCTACCCATAACCCGATTACCAATTTCCCAATACCCAAATCGTATTATAACAGATAAAACACCTTTAGGAACTTGATCCACAAATCCACTTATAGGTATTTCAAACTCGTCAATAGACGAGAGCTAAAATGCAAAATCATTGTGTGGGGTACAAAAGTGACCGAAACCCAGGTGGCGTCATTTTATGGTTTGAGAATTTGGAAGGCACGAGCACCAAAACACAAAAGGCGGTTGAAATAAACTGCCTTTAAGCCAAATCTGAAGGTAAAAGCGCCAGTCTTTCACAACTTTGTTCAAAGAGAAACTGTATTTGTAAGACCCACTTGTGATCTTTATTTTCTTTGTGGATTCCTTCTGTGCGATAATAGAAAGCCTTGGTGTATGTATAATGGCCGTAGAGAGGCCCTCTTGACTTCGTTGTTGAAATAGTTCTCGAAGTTAAATTTAATTTCAATTTACATCAGGTCAGATTATGTGTTAGTCACTTCTCAGTTTGCGGAGTTTGAGGTTTATTTTTTTGGATTTTTTGTTGGATAATTTGTCAAAACTTTTGGAGGTTATAAGTCCTTGGTCCTTGGGAATGCTTCCATTGGCAAAGAATTTCATAGCTTTGCCGTTCTATAGACGAGTTTTGGTAAAGTGTTCAACATATTTCAAGATGGACAACGAAAATATGTGCTGACTGATGGGTACGTTGACTGGTATTGCTAGTGATGGAATGATAGATAGCAGATATTTCTATTTGTATTACCTATTTTTATTCATGTACCAGAGCTGACCCGGCAAACGTTGTTAAACCTTATTTCTAGAAAATATATTTTCACTTAAATATTTCTCAACCCACTTCTATTATTTTATTGTCTCTTTCTTTTTAGTTTGGCTCTCCATGAAAGCGTGTTTCTTTAGTTTCTCAAACTATTCTATTCATTTTCTACTTCTTTCTAGTTTGGCTATCTATATGGAAGCGTGTTTTAATTATTACAATAGCTGCGACTTGGCAAACGTTGTTTTGCTATATATTCTTACATTTATTTATTATTTCTAGAAAATATGTTTTCAGTTGGATATTTATCAACACACTTTTATAATTTTGTCTTCTACTTCTTTTCAGTTCGACAATCCATCTCTTTAGTTTTTTGCTCTATACATTTTCTACTTCTATTTAGTTTGACCTCGAGTTAGGCTATCATTTCATTTATCCGATTTGAGAGAGAATGTCAATTCTCAATTTCAGAGAATTTTCATTTTGCCGGCTCTCCACTTTGATATTTAACAGATATTCTATGTTCGGCGTGGCAAATAGCCAGGAAAACAATTGTTTTCTGTTGAATATTCAGAATGATATTATGTGCATGCACATTTTCATCTGAAGGAGAATACAAATTCTCAACTTCAGAAGTTTTGTTTTCAAATTCTCATCGTGTGTTCAATAGATATAATTCAATGTTCGTCGTGGTATATAGCCAGAAAAGTAGTTGTTTTTTGTTGAATAAACCCAGAAAGAATTGATATTTTCATCACATATAGAGAATATGCGAATTTTCAATGTATTTATTTTTCATGTTCATAATTTATCTGAGAATGTTCCTTTTCAAAAGTAATCAATATGTTAAATACTGTCTGCTATCTATAATTTCAAAGATCATGGAGAAAGCTATCAACATCGAGCTCATGAAATACCTGGAACATTAAGGTATTATCAAAGATAGGCAATATAGCTTCCGTCATCAGAGATCAACTGGTAACCTGCTCGCTCACGTCTCACATATATATGGCAGCAATCTATTGAAAAATATGGTGAAACCTTAGCCGTGGCACTTGATATCTCCAAGGCATTCGATCGAGTCTGGCCGTCTCGACAAGCTTCCATCTTATGGCTTGCCTCCCCAGCTATGTTCTCTGCTAGCTAGTTTTCTCTCAAACAGGTCTCTCCATGTAATGGTCGACGGAGTTCCATCTGACTCTCTTATCATAAATGCTGGTGTTCCGCAAGGATCAATTCTAGTAGCAACACTATTTCTACTCCATATCAACGATTTGTTGAAAGCGACTTCATGTCCAGTACACAGCTTTGCGGATGATAGTACCCTCCATACCGCCTTCTCTCCCAGGACTCCAATACCAGCCAGGCAAATCAGAAACGAACGAGGGAGAAATGTTGACAACATAAATATGGACTTAGCACTTGGTAGATTTCAATGCAATCAAAACACAAGCAAGCCTTTTCTCTAGAAAAGCCGATCTCACTGTGCACAACATAAGCTTGTCATCAGGAGTAACCATACCTTTGAAGACATCCATTTCGATGCTTGGTATTACTATCAGCAATAACCTTCCCTGGGAAAATCACGTGAGATCAATTGCTAAAAGTGCGTCCCCAAAACTTGGTTTCCTGTTTCGGGCCAGGAGCTATTTCACTTCCAGTCAGCTGCTTATGATCTATATAAGGCACAGATCCGACCAGTCCTGGAATACTGTTTCCATATTTGGAGTGCAGCACCCAAACATACCCTGAAACTGTTGGATTCTGTATAAAAAAGGTCGATTCGAATAGTGGGTGATGCCTCGCTCACTAACTCACCCACTTCTCTGGAAGACCGTAGAAAAGTTGGCAATCTGGCTCTATTTTATAGATATTTTCATGGACGTTGTTCTTCTGAAATATCAACAATTGTTCCTCCCTTGGCAGTCCCCGCGAGATTAACCCGTCGAGTTGAGGCTTCGCACCCCTTCGTGGTCACTTTGGAGACCTGCAGAACATCTCTTTCCAAAGACTCGTTCATCCAACGAACAGCGAGGCTCTGGAACACATTGCCAAGGGAGATGTTCCCCGAAGCATATTACCTCCAGAAATTCAAGAAGAACACCAATTCCTACCTTATTTCCCTTGATTCTCACGATGTTCTCTGAACATTACAGGATATCCCTTTTCGTGGAAACCAGAACATAAAAAAAATTATATTATCTATATCAACTGCTGAAATATAATTACCTACCTATAGGTGTTTCGATCTGGGTATTCGTTTTACGCCTAGTCAGTCCAACTCAATGTTATTATTATGACCCAAGCTCAGACTGACAGACAGGTGTTATGGATTGGATATCTAGAAGTACCATTATGCAAACACATTTGTAAAGGTGTTGTGATGGATGGATTCAGCGACAGAGTAAAATATCCTATATTTAGTCTTGGATATATTTCCTTTCTTAACGACAAAGATTTATTTTCATAATTAATTAAGTCTTTATGGTTTGGCATGGTAGAAAACGGTTGTTACTATTGATGTATGGACATGTTTTATATTGGGATATGTTATATTCAAAGTAGATAGAATTATTCTCGATACGAATCCGATATCAGCTAAGCACCATCTTTGAATATCAGAAAAAATACGGAAAAAAAAATTTCAACTTATTCCTCGCACGAATTAGTAGGTATATAAAAATTCTCTACATTCACCTATCATTTTTATAGGGCACTCATTTAATATTAAGCTGACATACTAACATGGTCAACCATCATTTCGAGTCTATTTATTGTTATACATCTATATCGATTTCTCAGTTCATCAATTCAATAGCTTCCAGAAAAATGCATTCTACACTCACCGGCAGAAAAAACCGGCCACCAAAAAATTTACCCAAATTGTTTACCTTGTAACTTTCTCAATACTTGTTCGATTTTTGTGAAATATCGAATAAATCGTAGATTCATGTTTTGGAATGTTAGCCTGAATATTAATTTCTGTGAAAAGCTAATGACTTGATCATTATACAGGGAAAACCCAAAGTTACTCTTTCACCCTTTACTTCTTAACGCCTTGTGGCGAAATTGAGAAGCTGAACTTGGCTTTATTATACTTTGGATCAAAGTGTGATCCCTTCCCAACACCATAGTTTTTGAATCACGTCAATATCTTATTTTTAAGAGAAGATACGAGAGTTTTAAGAAAGTATGGCATTTTTCAACTTTTAGTAACAATAATCAGAACCTACATAAACTTATTGATTAACAACTTGAAGAATACTCATTTCTACCTCATTTTCTTACTAGCACTTACCGGAAAAAACCTTAGTTACAAAAAACAAACAAGGAGCAGACGTGTAGTCAATAACGAGTGTATATGCTCTCTTCGAGGTTGAATTACCTACAGCATTCAGCCTCCGTGGCATAGAATTGATCAAGTTTCTCAAGTAGTCTTGAAGAATTGCCTAATATTCTCTTTGAAGGGCAAATCGTAGCTCTTGAAGAGTCTGACAAGGCTGAACGAAGGCGAATGTGCTCTATGATGCTCTATAGGTTCTGAATTATTGTTGATGGAAATTGAAAAATTCCATACTTTCTTAAATAGAAATTGGCGGAAGGGACGAAAAAGGATCACACTTCAATTCAAAACATGATGAAGCAGAAAGTTGGTAGATGGTTCTGAATTATTGTTAATAAACCCTCTTTTGAAACACTTGTATCTTCCCTCAAAGAATTGTTATCGACGTGAATCAAAAACCATTGTTTTAAGAAGGGATCACACTTCAATCCAAAACATAATAAAGCTAGGTTTAACCACTAACTTTTGCCTCAGGGTGTAAGGAAGTTAAGGGTAAAAGAGTAACTTATGTTTTTCCCTTTATAATGATCAAGTCATCAGCTTTCCTCAGGAACTAATATTCAGGATAACATTGCGAAACATAAATATACGATTTGGTCGAAATTTCACCAAAATCTGACGAAAATTAAAAAGGTTACCTACTGGGCGAAAAATTTTGTCAAATATTTTGCTGGTCGGTTTTTTTTTTGCCGGTGAGTGTATATATTCAATTTTGAATTTGATGGTTCTGTAGTTGACTATAGGTAATCTCTGATTTCATAAAAAAAACATTGTGCTGTATGGCACAATGAATGAGTAGAAGAAGAATAGACTATACCTCGGACTATACACATATATCATCCTGACGCGCAACCATTTTGGAAAACAATACAACTTGTGATAGGAATGTCTATCTAACTGCGAATAAGAAAGAGTCCATAAAATGTATATTTGGCTAGTTATTTGATCAATATAACTTATTCAGTGTGAATTAAATTGAGATATAAAAATCCCTGTCACATGACTGAATCAATTGTCAAACCATGAATAAATGTAGGCATCAAATATTAAGCCATTTTTAATAATTCAACCTTGGAATCCAACTTGAAGAATACTAACCAACTATTGAAATGAACGATATGATATTGTGATGTAGAACCTCGTGTAGAATTAATGACATGCAATGAATGATGATCCTCATACTCTATTGAACAATTTGATTTCGATGATATCGTACATTAAAATATTTGGATAACGGTTGGTGAATATCAATCATACTGGAGTGAACACAATGGATAGCTGATCGAGTCATGTAGATGATGCAAAGACATGTTTTCGGTACTGGTACAATGGTACAATATTGATAAAATGCCGCCCACGACGGTATATATATAGTATAGAAGGCTTGGGATTCCAGATTGTGATTATTTCTCGATACTCCCAATCTTTCTTATCAAAATATCAAGTGTCTTAATACTTATAGAGGAAAATAAACAGAAATATTAACTATACAGGGTGTTTCAAAACACTACAAAATAAGTTGGTAACGGCATCAGTTTTCATGGTGTTGAAAACAATTTTTTTAACTACTATGTCGAAACTACTGGCATTATTGTGATGAAATTGTGTATGGATGTGTTTAGGAAGTTGACACATTGCATGAATTTGTATTATATCTGACTCTCATAGAAGGCGCTATAGTTACACATATGGTTACACGTTTCTTACCGAATAACTTTGAACATAACTTTTTTGAGGTTAGATTTTTCAATCCAAATTTGATGTGAACTTGAACATCATTGAATTCAACATCAAAAAGGTACCTCTGATTAAACTCAATACTGTACTGTACCGTTTTTCAATATTTTGATTTGAAAATAATGGAGTAATAGCTGATGCTGGTATAAAATAAATGTTATTAATATCAATTACCCATTTATTCAGATTCAAAAACAATAATATTATTCTTGTGCTAAATTTATCGATCGAACAGAAAATCACAATAAGTAGAAAAATGAGGAGAATTTGACTAAAAACATAAAATATTGAACCAGTTAGAGAAAGTGTTCAAAATGTCCTCTGTATCCACGAATACACGATTCTGTATAGTGTTTTCATAATAATGCAATATTTTCCTAAACGGTTGAGAATCTGTTATAGGAAACTGTTAGGTCATTTAAGTGATGTTAATTCATTCCTGTTCTGCAACTCTTGATATTAATTTACCTCTGTAGCATAGACTTTTTACAACGAGACTGTGTAATTCATGGTTTTAGTCAAATTTGTTTCCATGATATTCTTCTGATTCATTGTTCAATCAGTAAGTTTAGAATTAAAAATGTATTGTTGCTCTCGATTTTCAATAAATAGGTGATAGTTTTTTATAATACCTACTTATATAGATGTGATGTCAGCTTCCTGAACACTTCCATTCAAAATGGAAAATGGAATGGATGGAATTATAGGAGATACTTCTGAGGAACATTTTTCGTGAAAGTATCAATAGAAAAGTGAAAGGTTGCCGACTTTTCTACGGGGGATCAAAGAGTTGGTGAGTGTGGCATCACTCACCAGGTGAATGTCTTTTCTCTGGATGAACCTCATACATGAGAACAGTGTTCTAAAACTGGCCGTATCTGTGCTTTGTAGATCATGAGAAGCTGTTGTGGTATTTCGCACGGAACAAGAAACCGAGTTTCTGTGAAGCAGCTTTTGCGATAGATCGAACATGATTTTCCCATGAAAGAGTATTGTTGATGGTAATACCGAGCATAGATATAGTGGTCTTGGTGGCAATGGTGGTATCAGACATTGTTATATCAGGAATACTGAGCCTTTCTAGGTTCTCGTTTTGCTGGGCGTTGAATTGCTCTAGGTTGTTGGTTCATCAGGCTATAATTTGGTCTGCCTTCATTCTTCCTGGGAAGAAATGGGAATTCTATAGAAGGAAACGCAGTATGGTGAGTACTATCGTCTGCAAAGCTGTGGATAGGGCAGGTGGTCGTTGATATGAATTAGGAACAATGTTGGTGCCATGATTGATCCTTGTCAAGCGCCGGAATTGATGGCAATGGTATCAGACGATACTCCGTCCACTACCACATGGAGCGATCTCTCTGAGAGAAAACCCGATAAAAGATGGCATAACTGAGGTGGTAAGCCGTATGATGGTAGTCTGTGGAGCAGTCCTTGGTGCCAAACATGTTCGAAAGCCTTCGATATATCTATAGCGCTACAGCTAGAGATCCCCCATGTTTTTCTAATGAAGTTTATAGACATCGAATTGGAGTGAATCACAAAATTTAATGTCTCAACAATAAATGCTTCCATTTTTGGCGATTGTGGAATAAACTGGTCAGCAGCAGCAGCAGATATCAATATATAAGCTGCTCATAAATTTGATTGAAATTCACGAACCCGGACCAGTGTTGTCACCTTAGTGTATTTTACCCTAGAACTGAATCTAAATGGGTCTGTTTGAGTGGAATTTCATATTTCATTATGTCAAATTACTAAATCAAACTATAATTCACTGTCGCAAATCATTTTCTTGTCAGAGCTATGTACAATTTTTGAAACTTTTATTATTGAAATTACTGATATTTATCACATGAAAAACGCGGAACCTTGCGTGACAATTCTATACCGCTATCAATCCAAAGTATTTTATACTGGTATATGATCCGACCTATGTATACCATATATGGGTGACGTAGGCAAGTAATTCTCTAGTTGATCTTCGGTGGCAAAAGCCATATATCGTTTATTATCATTAACGATTTCTGAGCTTTCCAGATATTTGATGAGCTCAATGTTGATGGCTTTCTTCATCACTTTGGTGATGACCGATAACAGGGCAATTGGCCTATAGTTGTTGGGCAGGCTCTTGTTGGACTCCAGCTATTTTCCAGCAAGATCGATGCTAATTAGGATTATTACCAATACATGATCAAGAATACTGTCTGTAGGTTAATCGAGGAGGTGGTACATTCATTTTACTCGATTTTTTGGGATTTTCTCTCCTCGTTTCTGTAAAATAAAAATACGCGTATTATATATCTCAATATATTCGTAGTGGGACAAATCAGATGATTTGTCCCAAAATGTCACTGCGCTTAACACTTTTTTCTGCAGGGAGCCTAAAAGAAAAATATCTTGTCCAAAGATAAGTAAAAATTCGATATATTTCAATATATCTATATTTCTCCACTTCAAACATTTTTTCAAACAAAGTGTCACTGACAAGATACTGGATTTTTCTTTTAGGCTCCCTGACAGAAAAATTTGTTGAACGCAGTGACATTTTGAAGGGGCAAATTATATGATTTGTCCCACTACAAATATATTGAAATAATACGCATATTTTTATTTTATAGAAACGAGGAGAGAAAATCCCAAAAAATCAAGAAAAATGGACATGATTAAGAGTTCATGAATAATTGAATAAATAATATTTCTGAAGTTCCCAATCGTATTTCAATACAATACATGGCAACTGTGCTATGATCTGCCCCTACTTCAAAATCGTGACTCGCGGTGAATTTCTATAGCCGTTTGAAAATTACCGTGGCATTATTGATGATTTTAGCACCTAAAAATCGACAGAAAAATTCTGAAAAAATATTAAATTGAAAGTTATTTGAGTGATGATTCTTTTCAAGAAATGAAAATAAATTAGTCCATTCGCCCTCATATTCGGCTTATTCTTTATTTTTTGCAGACTGAATATCGAATATGTGCAGCGTGTGGGGAACCGATTAGCGACAAATTTCTTTTGGAAGTGTCCGGAAAGACTTGGCACGCAAGGTGCCTGAGGTGCTCCATCTGCCAGCTGCAGTTGGATAGGCAACCGTCGTGTTTCATTCGAGATAGGGCGATTTATTGCAAGGCAGATTACGCTAAGTAAGTATTGTTGATAAGCACTCGAACATTTTTATTGAGTTGTTTCGGTGAATAATCCAGGCGGAATCAGCGCATGAGTATGTATCGAAAACTATTATTTCACCTCAATTTTTAAATGTCATCCTTTTCAAATTGCACTAGGTACTGATGATATAAATGCATGTTACCATGGGGCAACCCTTGCCATATTGTTCAAACCGAAATTGTTTGAACAATTGCAAGAAATTGTTATTTTTCAACCAGACAAATTTTATTCATATTGTTCATTGAAATACAAATGAAACGGTCATATGACTTTTTCGATAAGGTTGATATTTTTGAATAAATACAAAAATGCTCAAAGTGATTTCCATACAATGTTCATAAAATGAACAACAATGGTAGATTTCGGGAGAAAAACTACTACTTTTCTGGCTAATGCCACGCAGAACATTGAATTACATCCTCCCGAATTCTATCCATCGACTCTTATGAACAAATACTGATACAAGTGATTCTTCCCTGAATGCCTATTGATTTCGATTTAGCCAGGCCACGCTAGACACCTACAGACCGGTTTCGAGCTCTTTGACTCTCATCAGTGCAGGGCAGTCTCTAGCCAGCAGTCCTAAGACCGCCGACTAAGCGTAGCCTAGCCAAACAAAAATCAAGTCGGCATTATATGTGCTTCTCACATGGTGTCGTACGTGGTAACGTAGGAAATTTAAAAAAAAGTGCAACTTGTTATCAAATCGCGAACCTTGTCACTTTTGACGTTTTTAGAAATAAAAATCTTATTGGTGAAGCTTTCGCATCCCTAAAACTCATTTACAGTGATGTACATATTATCAGTGTTAAAATGAAATGAATTTTGTACGAATCACTCGTGTTGGGCCACTTCAACTATTGCGATTTTCTTTATGGTCCTTGCATGCTTGACGAAAATTGATAAAAATAGAATACAAAAAAAGTCCAAAATAACTGCTGTAGAGTATCAGATTTTTTTCATGTTCTGGTTCTCACGAAAAGGGATATCCTGTAATGGTCAGAGAACATCGTGAGAACCAAGGGAAATAAGGTAGGAATTGATGTTCTTCTTAAATTTCTGGAGGTTATATGCCTCGGGAAACACGTCCCTTGACAATATGTTCCAGAGCCTCGTTGTTGGTTGGATGAACGAGTCTTTGGAAAGAGATGTTCTGCAGATCTCCAAAGGTGCGAAGCCTCAACTCGACGGGTTAATTGTTGATGTTTCAGAAGAGCATCGTCCATGAAAAAATCTATAAAATAGAGCCAGATCGCCAACTTTTCTTGAGTTTGTGAGCGAGGCATCACCAACGAGACGAAGGGTATGTTTGGGTGCTGCACTCCAAATATGAGAACAGTATTCCAGGACAGGTCGAATCTGTGCCTTATATATCATAAGCAGCTGACTGGAAGTGAAATAGGTCCTTGCCCGAAACAAATAAACTTAGGGAATACAACTGGATTGATATGAACTATATAGCAGCTCCACATCATAAACTATTGATTGGCCCACTTCTTCAGCTCTGGCAAGCGAATTCATTCCTCGATTCAGAATATATTATTATAATCGAAAAATATCAGACACAGAACCATCCTGCTGACGATGCTTCAACACAGGAATAATTTTTTTTTAAAGATGTTTTGTCTTCAATTCTAATCAAATCTATAATATTTTAGCTGACGAATTGAAAGTTTATAACATAAATTTCAATATGAAGTTCAAATATAAATTAAAGGAGCATCTACTCGATACGCAGTCTTGATATTATATTATTTAGTAGATACATCCTTCATGTATACAATGTTACACGACTTATGTACTGATGTGTATATCTCAGTATACTCCTATTGTACAACTGCATTTTTGCTATCTGGTTATGCTATTTTTGGTTGTTGCGAAATAATATGAGACATTCTGTTCTTGTTGATATAACGTCATGAAAAATCAAGATAACGTTCGTGTACTCAGGGAGGAAATATGAAAAAATATTCCCATTCCCGAAAACACTTCTTTATAAATATATAGGGAGCTACAGCCCTTTGAAGGCATATAGGATCTTAAATGCAGTTTTCTTCAATTATCTTTGTTACCGTTCCAATTCCATTTATTCAATGAAAACATATTTTCAGAACAAGTTATATAAACTAAAACCTCATAAAAGAGACGCTGATGGACATGATTAAAATAGGAGTGAAACATACAATGTAAAAAACTCAAATGCGCTACAAGATTACAAAGCCCTCAGAAGCGGCCGATTCAGGTCTTGACGATGATTTTTTCTAAAGGATGAGAGTCATGAGAGAGCTGACTCCTAGGAGTATTCTTTCAATCCAGCTCATGATTGTCAGTGAATTTCCTAGGGCAGAAAATATTATTCCTCGGTTGATGCCATGTTCCCTCTAATTTTGCGTTCTTGTGTTGGAAAATAAAAATAAAAAACAACTATCAAAAATTCCCTGTGAATTCTCTCTAACTCTATGAGGGATGAGGTACGAAGGCGCTGAAGGGCCACCTATACTTTTTTTTTTCGAATCCCGACTTTAAAGTCGGACCCCCGACTTTAAAGTCGGGGGTCCGAGATTAAAGTCGGGGGTCCGACTTTAAAGTCGGGGGTCCGAGATTAAAGTCGGGGGTCCGAGATTAAAGTCGGGGGTCCGACTTTAAAGTCGGGGGTCCGAGATTAAAGTCGGGGGTCCGACTTTAAAGTCGGGGGTCCGAGATTAAAGTCGGGGGTCCGACTTTAAAGTCGGGGGTCCGAGATTGAAGTCGGGGGTCCGACTTTAAAGTCGGGGGTCCGAGATTAAAGTCGGGGGTCCGAGATTAAAGTCGGGGGTCCGACTTCAAAGTCGGGGGTCCGAGATTAAAGTCGGGGGTCCGACTTTAAAGTCGGGGGTCCGAGATTAAAGTCGGGGGTCCGAGATTAAAGTCGGGAGTTCGGAACTGAAGTTAGGAGCTAGTTTATATTCGTTAAATATATGGACAGAAATAAATAATTTCCATTGTTACTCATCAGTTTGACGTCAGCAACATGCTCCTGAATTTTCTACATGTACTCGAGAAACACCCTGTACATTTATGTACAAACAATAATTTTACATCCATTGGATAATCATCACATAAGGATCAGTCAAAATCCTCCTTTTTGGATGTACCCACACTGAATGTCAAATAATGGATCACACCTGTACGATCATTATCATATGTATAGGGTGATTGTTTATATTCCACTTAATACCTGAGAATCTCATTTGTTTGTTCAAAGGGTGCAAAAAGATTACAATACAAAACATATATTTTCACAAATGAACTACCCTGAATGTCATTCCGTCCTTGGGTAGAGCTCAGAAAGATGAGTTCAATGATATATGATTACATTTGTAGGTATGAGTCAACCCTTCCGGACTATTTTCATAATCTTCTTCAATAAATAGCCAAATTTCAAAGCCTTATGAAAACGTTGAGAATCAAGTTTTCAACGCGCAGTTTTCATTATGAATTAACTAATTATACAGGGTGATTCACAGTGGATGGCATATTAGAAGTATCTGGAGAACTAAAAGACAGAACATTCTGAAAATTAGGATGCTCCGATAAATGAACATTCTCTATTCGTCTAAAATACTTTCATCGAGACAGTGTTGCTACTTCTATCAGAAACAGTTAGCAACTTTGTTATTTCAAATGGAACACCCTGTATTTTATTACATTTTCAGATTCTTCCTGAACAGCTGATTTCATCAATGCATCACACTTGGGTTCTAGCAGGAATGATTACAGAGATATAGGGTGTTCAAAATCAGGATTTTTCAATGTTAAGATTTTTTTGTGTCGAAACTATTCATTATCGATCAAAACGGTTCACATGTCCCTATCTTAACTTTCGATTCACTGTCTACTGACATTTAATTGGAACAGATACAGGGTGATCAGAATTCTGAATCTTGAAGCACCCTGTATTTTTGACATTGATGAAATCAGCTCTTCAGGAAGAATCTGAAAATGCAATAAAATACAGGGTATTCCTTTAGAAATAACAAAGTTGCTGGTTGTTTCTAATAGAAGTGGCAACACTGTATCGATGAACATATTTTAAACGGATAGAGAATGTTCAATTATCAAAGGATCCCAATTTTCAGAATGTTCTGTCTTTTCGTTCTCCAGATACTTCTAATAGGCCATCCACCGTGGACCACCCTGTATATGTTATATTGATATTTTGTCGATATTAAAGATATTCGAATTAAACAAAAGTGATGACGTATTTTGCTCATTCGATCATTTTCTCGGAATTTTCGAGATTAAAGTCGGACCCCCGACTTTAATCTCGGACCCCCGACTTTAAAGTCGGACCCCCGACTTTAATCTCGGACCCCCGACTTTAAAGTCGGACCCCCGACTTTAATCTCGGACCCCCGACTTTAAAGTCGGACCCCCGACTTTAATCTCGGACCCCCCGACTTTAATCTCGGACCCCCGACTTTAAAGTCGGACCCCCGACTTTAATCTCGGACCCCCGACTTTAAAGTCGGACCCCCGACTTTAATCTCGGACCCCCGACTTTAAAGTCGGACCCCCGACTTTAATCTCGGACCCCCGACTTTAAAGTCGGACCCCCGACTTTAATCTCGGACCCCCGACTTTAAAGTCGGACCCCCGACTTTAATCTCGGACCCCCGACTTTAAAGTCGGGGGTCCGACTTTAAAGTCGGGATTCGAAAAAAAAAAGTATAGGTGGCCCTTCAGCGCCTTCGTAATGAGGAGTGGGATAGTGCGGGAGATAGGTTTCGGAGGGTGATTGGGATCTGATTGATTTCGTGATTCGGCAAACTTACCTAGTTTTGTTAGAATTTATTATTCTTTAGAATCACGCTATGCGCGTCGTGTATCAAACTTCACACTAACACACGGGAGGAAATAGATACCTTTGCTCCCTTGATATATAAATAGCTATTATGGCAACTGTAGAAGCAGAGAAGAAGAATCATTTTCCGATGAGGTATATTGATATTTCAATAGTAGAATAATGTTGGCAAAATAGTGTTTCTATAGTATAATTCCATTAAACATACTTTTTTTCAGCGTTCATTGAAAAAGTGAAGATATGGAATATCTGATCTGATAATCTGATACCTTTACAAAGCTATCCTGACTTTGTGATTATTTTATCGTTGTTTTGTTATATGGAAAATACGTCTCCATTGTGGGTGGTCATATGGAAAGCTTTTAAGACCGTGAAGTGTCCTTCCGAATAGCCTGAATGTATTCATCTCCGTGTGATCCATATTAATTACCTTCTGCAATCTTCATGTATCTTTTAATGAGAGTTCTAATTCCCCTAATTTACAATCTTCCAGTGAAAACAGGTAGCAAAGCGTGTCTGGTAGCGCCACAGTGTCATCAACTCTGAAGCATAACATTAAACTTCAATTTGGAATGTTTTAAAAGCATGTTCCTTGCGGCGAGAGGGTCGTAAAGATTGTTTACCGTTTTATTCCAGTATTTGGTAATTGTTTAATTAACATTTTACATTTTTGGTAGGCGTTTTATTGATTTTAATTACCTACCTCGATGTTGGCTCGATCGGGTTTTGTGTCGATTGTTTCTTTTTGGGAACTATCGGCGGAAACAAAAAGAATACCGCAGCATCCAAAGGTGAGCGGTTAATGACTCAATAGATCCCAGACTGTTTTCAATCGATGGTTTTTTCTGATATTTCCATTTTCATTGACGCATCGATATTAAAAATATGGTAAACTTTAATATCTGGTAGAAGTCCATGATTGCTCACAGTGGAGTCGAATTTTTTAAAGAGAAGAAGAAAAGTTCAAAGTCATCTCCATACACTTTCAATAATGTAACAATTATTCAGGGGAACAGGTTTCGGACTTAGAAACGTCGATCTTCAGCCTCAGTTAGAAGTTAATGAAGATAAAACTAATTCAAGTTGTTGGTGCCAATGCCCATGAAATTGTTAATAGGAATCAATGCGGGCTTTCATTAAACATGCCCTGAGAGCGCATTTGTTGTTTCATGAAAACCCGTTTATTCCTATTTTTAACTTGATAATAAATAAATGATATTATCACGATGGGCATTGGATGTATGATACAGGAAAGTAGTTGTTTTCTGTTGAATAAACCGAGAAAGAGTTCATATTTTCATCACATAGAGAATGCGAATTCTCAATGTATTTCTTTATATATATATATATATCAATTTTTTTTTAAATTGTATCTGAGAATATTCATTTCCAATAAAAAACAGTGTTGATAACTGACTTATAAAGCCTTAATTGTTGTTATACGTTTAGAAATTAATGAGGCTTCTTCCATAAATCTGGAAACTTCACTTTTGTAAAAAGTTTGACCTCTTTCGGTCGGTATCCCACATTTGGCTTCTTTGAAAACGATGTTAGCTTGAAATATTGACTCAAATTCAAGTTTCTTTCAACTTCAAGAACACTTCTTATCAATAGGGTAGGTAGGTACATACTCCATAAAGTATTTGGCTGATTTTTTTTTGTAAATTTACAAAATAGGCTAGGTACACCATCTCCTTGATACCATTTGTCCTTTTGTTGTGGCATCATATTCAAATTATAGAGGGTGAATCTGAAAGTGAGGTATTCTTTTCAACAGGATATATTATATCTCACCAAAATAAGTTGTTTGTCAAAATATTGCTGATGTAAAATATTGAAGATAACGGAGGTATAAGTACATGTAATTGAAAGTTTAAAGAAGACTCCAACTATGAAACGTTTTGTTTACATTTTCACAAAAAAAAATCACAAAAAAACTGTTATTAGTCCAGTATTAGATATATACCCTATATACAGTTGCATTATTTCATCTGATAAATTAATCAAATACCTCTCTTCACATTTTCAACCTATTAATTTCCGTGATTTTTTATCATATTTTCTCTAATAAATGTAAGACTTGAATAGTTTGCTGCCTCAAATAAGATGGAATCTCAGCTCTTCGTCAGAACTGCTTATTTTAATAGCTTTCAAACCTTTTTTTGATTTGATGGATAAAAAAGTGTCAGTGTTTTTAGATGCTTGCTGACAGAAACTGAGGGAAAATCTGACATCATGTCATAATTGACAAGTGCACTTATTGACAATATCCTTTTGACAACATTATTTATCATTATACAATGTACTCACAATTTTTCTCTTATATAGGTACGCTCGTTGAAAAAAATATAGATCTGATGATTTATTTTCAATTTATCCTCACTCTCATGTAATATTTAAGGATATGATTTTTGTAATAAATCCAGATATACTTGTGTAATAAAAAGACGAATAGTTTACTTTAAAATAGCCGGTCCACAGTATTTTAATGCAGTTCGAGAATGACATTGTTATATATGAAGTCAATAGTCGAATTCAGATAACATGCATTTAATGTGGCTCACAAAAACCAATATTATTAACAACTGAACTTATCTATCTATACATAGCAACTTGAAACCAACGTAGAACATTATACTGGAGGTTTAACCATACTCAGTACACAACACTCCTCCCTTCTAGAAAATATCACTTGGTATAATTTTCTAAATATTGTGGAGGCCGACGATTCCTTGTTGGTCTTCCTGGCGGCTCGAGGCTTGTATCACCTTCGTCTTTAGTACTTGAAAACCTGGCAGTATGTTCTCGGTTGGGTTCTTCAATGTCCATCTCCAAAGGTCTTGGACTTGGTTCACTCGTGTCGAGGGCATCACCACCATCCTCGTGGCTGGATTTACGACTTCGCAGTTGATCGGCATGTCTTCTTATCATTTTCCCTTCTGGAGTGGCCACCTTGTAACTCAAGGGACCAGTAACTCCAACGACTGTTGAAGGTATCCATTTTTCACCAGGTGTGAAAGAGCGAGCATAGACGCCTTCATGCTCCTCAAAAGTTCGAGGAGTCGATGATGGCTGACATCTCGTTTCCTGCTTTGTTACCATATCTTTTCTGAAATCAGGAAGGAGCCGATCTAGCAGGGTAGGCAACTTACGACCCATCAAAATTTCCGCAGGTGATTTTCCTGTTGTACTATGTGGTGTAACATGCTGTATCAACATGTATCTGGCCAACTTCACTCTTACATCAGCACCTGTCATTTTCTTCAACGCATTTTTAACATTTTGTACCATTCTTTCTGCTTGTCCATTGCTACTGGGATGGTATGGTGCAACAAGGGCTTGCCTGATCGCATTTCGTTGCAGGAAATCTTCGAATTCTTGCGCTGTGAAGGCACTTCCATTATCAGAAGCTATTACCTCTGGAACTCCATGGGTGGCGAACAGATCCCGCAAAACCGATATCGTGGCTGATGCTGACGTTGTCTTCACTATTCTCACCTCAATCTATTTTGAAAAGGAGTCAACAACTATCAGGTAAATGTATCCGTTGAACGGGCCAGCAAAGTCTAGGTGGAGTCGTGTCCATGGTGCTCGCGACCATTCCCAGGGGTGGATCGCAGATTTTCTTGGAATCGGACGACATTCTTGACATTCAGGGCAACTGTTTACTTTTGCTTCAATTTGACTGTCTAGGTTAGGCCACCATACATACGATCTGGCTAAGGCCTTCATTTTAACTATTCCTGGGTGAGACGCGTGGAGAATCTCGAGCACCCTATTCCTCCCACCTGGTGGAATTATTACTCTAGTACCCCATAATAGGCAATCTTGATAGCAGGTGATCTCATACCTTCGTTGATAGTATGGTTTGTGCTCTTCTGATAGACTTTTATTTTCGTCTGGCCATCCTCTCCATGTCCATTGAAGCACCATGGAGAGAACTGGATCTTTTGATGTTTCTTCAGCAATCTCCTTTGCCCCCACGTATCTTTCTGGTATCGACTCAAGCATCAGTACTTCTTCCATTGGTGGTGACTCAGCAACATTCGTTTTGATCGGTAACCTGCTAAGAGCATCTGCGTTTCCTATTTCTTTACCAGGGATAAACTGTAGCTCATAATTGTATGCGTTCAACGTGATTACCCATCGTAACATACGTGGAGATAAGATTTCAGGAGTTGGTTTGTTAGGACCCAGAATTCCTAGTAAAGGCTTGTGATCCGTGCGAATCACGACTTCCCGACCGTAGACATAGTCGTGGAACTTCTTGATTCCCACCATAATAGCTAGTGCTTCTCGGTCCAGTTGTGCAAAATTTCTCTCTGATGAAGACAGGGTACGGCTATGGTATGCTATTGGCATATCCACTGCTTCATTATTCGGCTGGCTGAGCACACACCCCACGCCATAAGGGCTAGCATCACAAGTGAGGTACAGTGGTCGATGTTCGTCATAATGTCCAAGTAGGGGTTCACTCACTAGGATATCTTTAATCTTCTTGAAGGCTAATTCCTCTTCTTTGTGCCAGTGCCATGGACAGTCCTTGTGCAAGAGTCGATGTAAAGGTTCGGCCAGTGTGGCTTTATCTTTCAAAAACATATGATAAAAGTTCACAAGTCCCAGAAACGCTTGCAACTCTGTTGTGTTTTTCGGTGCAGGTGCATTGACAATAGCTGTCACTTTATCGTTTGTTGGCTGTATCCCGGCAGCGCTTATATGGAATCCGAGGAATGTTATTTCCTTGGTACTGAAAACACACTTGTTTTTTCGTAAGTGTAGTCCATCCTCGCTGAATCTCTGAAGCACTTCTCGCACTTTGATCTCCAAATCTGAATCCGATGTACCCACTATGAGAATGTCGTCATAGTATGGCAAGGCACCAGGTATTCCAGCTAGCCTCGCATCAATGAATTGTTGGAAAATCTGTGGGGCAACGGAGACACCAAACTGGAGTCGCGAACACTTGAATGCCCCTCTGTGTGTTATGATGGTTTGTGCTTCTGCAGCCTCGGCGTCCACTGAAAGTTGTAGGTAGGCTTGTTGCAAGTCCAGTTTTGCAAAAATTTTTCCTCCAGCTAGAGCTGCTAAAATATTCTGCACACAAGGAACAGGGTAAGTATTGGTTCGCAACGCCTTGTTGATAGTGTTACGGTAGTCCCCGCAAATTCGAACTTCACCACTGCCTTTGAGAACAACGACAATAGGGGTCGCCCACTGCGGGTGTGTTACTGGTTCCAACACACCTTGTGTAATGAGTCTGTCTAATTCACAATCCACTTTCTCTTTGAGAGCAAATGGTACCCGACGAGCTTTCAGTACAATTGGTTTGATTTCCGGATTCAAAATAAATGACACTGGGGGGCCTTTAAACGCTCCCAAATCTTCACTGAATACTTGGGGATACTCCTTCTCGTAATCCACTGTAGCTGTCATGTTATGAATTCCTGTGAGTGAAATGCCAAGCGCTGCGAACCAATTTCTGCCCAGAAGACTCGCTCGGTTTGATTGAACCACGATGAGTGGCAGCTCCGCCGAACGGTTTCTAAACTGAACTGGAACACAGAATTCTCCCACAATGGGAATAACGTTACCCTGGTAGTCTCGAAGTGTTGGAGTCCTTGCATTTTGCGTGTCCAGTACAGGAGGGCAGTCTCCGAAAATGTCTTGAAAATTGGTTTGACCAATTACGCTATGAGCGGCACCCGAATCCACTTCCATTTCCATCAACTTTCCATTTACTTGGATGTTAACATTGAATTTCCCGCACCCAGAGTCAATTTGTAAACTGTGTAATGGCACACTGTAGATATTGTCCGTATCTTCAGGGATACTGGAATTATGCTCCTCGATTTCGTCGGTGCTTTGATTATGCACCCTGTGTTTAGATTTGGAGTTTCCAACTTTATTTTTCTTTGCATAACATGCTTTTTCTATATGACCTAGTTTGTCACAGTAACGACACTTCGTGTTTTTGAAAGCACATGTGTCAGGCGAATGCTCACTGTCACATCGAAAACATCTCTTCTTCCGATCAAACCATTTCTTGTTATCTTCCATCTTATTCACTGAATGTACTACTGACGAGCTTGATGCTGTCAGAGTCGAAGATTCTTTGAGCACAGTGAGATTATAAGATGCAGTCTCATGTGCCAGGCAGAGAGCCTGAGACTTAGCAAATGTGAGATCCTGTTCTGCTAACAAGCGCCGCTGAAGGGATTCATCTAGGATTCCACAAACTAATCGATCACGCAGCATGGTCTCCAAAGTATCACAATTTTCTGCAAGATGACGCAGTCCTTCAATGAATACCGCAATGCTTCCACCAGCTTGTTGATTGCGTCTGTGAAACTTGAAACGACAAACCATTTCTGAGGTCTTCGGCGTGAAATGTTGGTTAAGTACTCGAATCAACTCGTTGAACGGTTTCGCATTCACCTTTTCGGGAGCTATCAGCGAACGTAATATAGAATATGTAGCCGGGCCACAAATACTCAGGAAAACGGATTTCTTTCTTTCATCTTCTTGAATGTTATTCGCCAAGAAAAAGAACTCGATTCTTTCTTGGTAACTTTCCCAACTGGCGGGATCACAGGGATCGAAGTGTTCAATGTTTCCATAGGTAGCCATATTGCGAGCTCGACTAGCAATACTTTGGCAAACTTACTGAGCATGTAATTTTGGGTTACTCATGGGATGATCCCATCCTCGTCGCCAAAATGTTATATATGAAGTCAATAGTCGAATTCAGATAACATGCATTTAATGTGGCTCACAAAAACCAATATTATTAACAACTGAACTTATCTATCTATACATAGCAACTTGAAACCAACGTAGAACATTATACTGGAGGTTTAACCATACTCAGTACACAACAGACATACCACACATTTAATTTGTATGAGAGTGTCAAATGGATCGTGACTTTTATTCTGAGTAGGTATAGTGGGTTAAACTTTTGCTTTTATAAGCACCTTCAAAATTTACACATTCAAGTTTCAGTCATCTCGATGACTACCGAAAATAATCAATGAACGTTTATTTACCCACCGTCACCTCTAATCCAGGGATTATTTTTTATATCGAACGAAAATATTTTCGTTGCATGGCATGATACCGAACACAGTGGACCATCGACAGAATGATGGGAACCAAGATACGAGAAAGTTTTGATAGGAATAATATGCGAGATGAGGTGGTCAGATGTCACTGTTGTCTCTCTCTGAATGACAAATGAAATCGTAAGAAGTGCTAGTCATTCGGATACAATATGCTCATGCTTTTTGTTCGTGTGTGTGGTAGGATTTCATATAGCCTCTTTGGCCTCTCGGATATTTTTCCTTATCTGTCAATCATATAAACAACGCATTCCAACAAAATAAATAATGAATAAAAAATCCCTTTCATGCGGGAGAAATATTAATATAGCACAAAAGTCTAGAAAGTTATTGTGCCTGCGCATAGTGCACAATGAGTTGGTTTCTCAATGATATACGAAAGATTTCTTTTGGATTCATGGGATCTCATCTGTTAATGATTCAGTAACATGATAGTCATTTTTGGATCTCATGCAAGTTAGCAACACAAAACCTCCGTTTATGTTATTTGTCCACAGTTTTGAGTAGGTATCTGCGTGTGTAATAAAAAGAGGTTTACTCAAAGTCCCTATAACGGCGTAACTATGAAATTATAATGATCCAAATGTACCCCTTAATTGTATCTTTTGTATGTACAGGGTGCGACCCAAACTTCCATTTCGTGAAGTTGTTTCATATACAGGGTCATTCGTTTTTCCAGAAAGGATATCAACTTTGATTTTTTGAAAGGAATACCCTATATAATTTACGACATGTTGATTGAGCCTTTTTTTCTGATTTCAAAAATATGTATGAATTGCATATTTGGATGAAAAATAGATGAGTTATTGATGATCAAATTTTACCAAAATACCTACCGCATTCTTCACTTCATGTCATCTATATGTAAGTTGAATATAGTGGGCTTCGAAATAACGTTCATATATTGTCAAGCTCCATGGAAATGTTATGTTATTGTTTATTATGAAATTGAAATCGTTCAATCTCAATACAAAAAAATATGGAAGCTTCGGTATTTTGGTAAACTTTGATATACAATAACTCAATTATTTTTCATCCAAATATGCAACTCATATAATATATCTTTGGCATCAGAAAAGAAGGCTCTATCGACATGTCAGAAAATATATAGGGCGTTCCTTTGAAAAAAATCAAAGTTGATATCCTTTCCGGAAAAACGTATATGAAGCAACTACACGAAATGAAAGTTTGGGTCGTTTCAAACAACTTTTTGATTCATCACTTTTTCACATCTCTGAAAAAAAAAGAGTTAACGGGGATTATTCCATTTTAAGAGGCGCACCCTATACTTAGTAGTGATTCCCCGGTTCCAAGGGGACTTTGAGATTAGAAAATACATACATTTTATATTGAACACCTCAATATCAAACAGTATATCGAAAATATCAGATTTTCCCTGAGTCTTCTAATTAACGAGAAAGTTCATCTTCAAGTTCAAGACAATTGAAATATATACTCACATTCTTATTTGTAGAAGGCAGGAGAGAAAATATCAGAAAATAATCATGTACAAATGAACTTTCCACCTCCTCGATTAGTCTTCAGACAGTATTTAACAATTGAAATGCATGAAATTAGCGTGATTGTGCCCTCCACACGAAGATTTGTATGGAGGTGTAGATAGCAAACTTCTTTGATCATCTATGCAGCTGAACAATAAATCTCAGGATATTTGAAATTTCAGTATCGAATAATCTGCAAATTAATCTTCTTCCATGTTGGTGAAAAATAATTATGAAATATAACCCAAAGTCAGGCATATGAGGTTATTGCATTCATATATCATACCGAGCACTGTTAATCACAAACTCTCCTATGTCAGATTCAGCAGAATCTTGCACCTGGAATCATTATTTCTCAATAGGGATAGTACATTTTTACTCGTTTTTTTTGAGATATCAATTTTCCATGTCAAAAATCATCAACTTTTATAGCTGATAAAACCATCCTTGCACTGATGCAAATAAGACAAGACAATTAAGCCATACATATGTGAGTTCCAGGGCATGAATAAGCAGGGATCAATGGAAATGAGGCAGCTGATCGCCTTAAAAAAATGGTGCAGAGTCTGCATTATTTGACCATGAGCCTTTTTGTTGGAAAAGCAAATGTCACATAATGGAAGAGCTCAGGACTGAATAACTACCGGAACAGTTTTTCATAAATTCCAGAACCTTGTTTTACATAAATCTGCGAAAGCATTCGAAGTGGTTGAATATTTTTGTTCATTGTAGCATAAATCATTGGACATGAAATTATACTCTCTTAAGTTTTTCACGTGAGCATGTAATTATTTAAATTGACTGAATTCATAACCCTCTCTGAATGTGCCTAACACTGACCACATTCACTTGTAGGTAAAAAAAAGTGAAAACAAAGGACCATTTTGTATCAGTGAACGGATCTTTTTGTTTTTGATACTCGTTGTGCGTATACAATCGGTGTGGCTTATGGAAGATGACTAGGAGATTTCGGACGTTTACGGACCTCCAAAGAACTAAATATCTTTGAAGTTTTATAAATATACATGTACGATGACTAACAATAATGAACGGAATTTGGAGCAATAATAAATTGTATAACTTGGTACCTACACAGGAAAAGAACTGTCCCTTTTTCACAAAGGTGGTGTGTTCTGTTTTTTCGATTTTAAAATGAACATTACTAACCTTCATTTCGAGTTTAGACCATATTATTATTCCATCGGTTATCTGTAGAAGGTTCCTGCCTCTTTTTTTTTGAAGTGTTATAGTATAACTGCGTTATCCAATATACGAGTAATGTTAAAACTTCAGCAACAATAAGATTTCCACAAAATCCCCAAAACACGCAAACACAGTTTAACGTCCTCAAGTGATATATACTGAGTGTATCTAAATAACACCGAAAAAATTCAAGGGGTGTTTCCTTATTCATTTTATAACCCCCCTGTATAAGCTTTCATAGTGCCAAAACTCAGTATGGATGGAGACTGAGAAAGCCCCGGAATTTCAGAATGATTCTAATTGGAGTTATTGAGTAATCTCAATGGAAGTCTTGAAAACACCTACAATGCAAACAAAACACAAGCACGCCTTTTCTCTAGAAAAGCCGATCTCACTAGGCCCAACATATATGCCTGTCAGGAGTAACCATACCATTGAAGACATTCATTTCGATGCTTGGTATTTTCTTGGGAAAATCACGTGAGATCAATTGCTAAAAGTGCATCCCAAAAACTTAGTTTTCTGTATCGGGCCAGGAGCAATTTCACTTTCAGTCAGCTGCTTATGATCTATAAGGCACAGATCCGACCTTTTCTGGAATACTGTTCCCATATTTGGAGTGCAGCTCCCAAACATACCCACAGAAACTGTTGGATTCTGTCCAAAAAAGGACAATTCGTCTCGTGGGTGATGCCTCGCTCACAAACTCACTCACTTCTCTGGAACACCGTAGACAAGTTGGGGATCTGGCCCTATTTTATAGATATTTTCATGGACGGTGCTCTTCTGAAGTATCAACAATTGTTCCTCCATTGGCAGTCGCCGCGAGATTAACCCGTCGAGTTGAGGCTTCGCACCGTGGTCACTTTGGAGACATGTAGAACATCTCTTTCCAAAGACTCGTTTATCCAACGAACAGCGAGGCTCTGGAACACATTGCCAAGGGAGGTGTTCCCCGAGGCATATATATAATCTCCAGAAATTTAAGAAAAACACCAATTCATACCTTATTTGCTTTGGTTCTCACGATGTTCTCTGAACATTACAGGACATCCCTTTTCGTGGGAACCAGAACATAGAAAAAATTTGGAGTCAAATCGAATTTTTATTGTTTCCTCAAAAACTGAGCTAGATACAAAAATCACACAGAGGATTAAAAAGTTGTTATTTCAATAGCTCAATCTAATAAAGATATGAAAGTCAGAAAAACCGATGGTGCACAATGACATTCACTGTTGCAGTTATTTTTACTGTTATTAAATGGGATCACGTTTCCTCTGTACATGAGACAATGGATGTCAGAGTTCTTGTTCTTTATAAATTGAGCTACAGATGGTGAAGAGACTGCTCCGAAAATCATTACGTTCATTTGGTATACCGATGGTTCTTTATCCCTCTCCATTCCACGCCAAAAAAATCGTTGTGCACATCTATCTGCATTTCTGATAGACACCTGGTGGAACATCTCCCTGATGTCACCACTGACAGCAACTTTTTCTTGACGAAATTGCCATAAAACGGATACCAGAGAAGGAACGAAATCAGGACCTTGCAGTAGGAAATCATTCAAACATGAGCCGAAAGACTTTGCAGCAGCATCGAATACAAGTCTCAGTTTATTAGGCTTATTGATATTCCATACGGCAAAGTGGGGAAGATACCAATTTTTCGAATTTTCAACTAATTCAGATGCTTCCATTATCGGAGAAGAATTCTTTGGGTTGTCCTCGTCTTGAGATGAAACGACGTATGGCCATTATGGTAGAACTGGTATCGAGACTCGCAGCGATTTCTATGTGAACGGCTCGGATTGTGAGGCAAGTGAATAGTACCCCATACATTTTCTCGCGTCTTCTTCCAACTGAAACAACCATGGGCCCAAAAAAATCTACTCTATTAGTGACATATGCATCATAATGGACGAGAAATCTCCAAGAAACGAGTGGCTGATTGGAAGCATAACCAAAGTTTACCCTGGGAAGGATGGAGTCATCAGAGTCGCAGATATCAAAACGAGTAAGGGAAGTTACAAACGACCAGTCTCCAAACTTTGTATCCTGCCAACAAGAGGTGAAGAATGAAGTCCTTCACGGGGTGGAGAATGTTGCAGTTATTTTTACTGGTATTAAATGGGATCACGTTTCCTCTGTACATGAGACAATGGATGTCAGAGTTTTTGATCAATCATTTTAAAATGTTATGTCATTGATTTGTAATATTCACTATGAATATTGATAAATTTACCCACTGTGACGCCACTGGAAATATTATTTCGAATCTAATCGCATGAGAAGAAGCTCCATAATACTATTTACAAAACCACAACGTTTTATTGAAATTGATGAAAAGACAATTGAGAAATGAATAGAAAAAAGAGTTTTCATGGCTGACGATGGAAATATTAATACCCTGTATCTCGAAAAGGAAGCAAGTCAGGACACATGTTCATATGAACTTTATTTCCTGAAATATCACAAGGAATCACCCCTTGAATTCATTCGGTGTTATTTGAATACACCCTGTATATATATCCCTTGGTGCGCACGAAAGGGAATCCCTTTAATGTTCGAAATACATCGTGCGTATTATAGGGAGGATAGGGAAAGGAGTTGGAATTTTTTTAACTTTTGGAGATTATAAGTTCTTGGAAACACTTCCTCTGGCAATGAATTCCAGAACTTTACCGTTCTATAGAGGAACGATTTTTGATAAAGTGCTGTTCGACATATTTCCAGGTTGACAACGAAAGGATGTGCTGACGGCGCTTGTCGAGTTCGTCTGACTGATATTGCTAGTCGTGAAATGATAGCAGAGATTTCTGAAGAATATTTCCCGTGGAAGTATCTATATATCTTAAATTCCACAATTGAATGTACTAACTTATTACAATACAACTAACACTAAATACTAGATAATTATTTGAAAAAAGCTAATATCACTATATTATTCTGACAATATACGATATCTGCCTTTCCATCCAATATCCGTTTTCGCTGATTTTCAAACAAACTAACTCTTCATTTCGTTTCAGAAGTTTCGGCGCTAAATGCTCGATTTGTACGCGTGGCATCTCGTCTTCTGATTGGGTGCGGAAAGCACGTGACCATGTCTATCACCTCGCTTGTTTCGCTTGTGCAGCATGTCATCGGCAGCTTTCCACTGGTGAAGAATTCGCACTCCATGAAGACAGAGTCCTCTGCAAGGCGCACTATTTGGAAATACTCGATGGAGGGACGACTTCGTCAGATGGTAAATAGTTTATAACAATAGTTCCACTTGTGTTCCGACAAATGAAGTATTTGCAAGAATTATAACCTCCAAAAGTAAAAACAAAATCGAATATTACCTGTTACCTATTTACCCAGATAGCACAATGTCATTCATAGAACGTCCATCGTCCATAGAATATTGTTAGAGAATATTTGAATAGTCTCAAAATAATCTCACAATGTGATACAAATATTCTAGGGACGTTTTAAATATTTCGAAAATATTTCTAGTATATTGAACAAGACGGAACAATATTAAAAAAAAGCTTGGTCTGGTGGAATAAGATGCGAACCTACTATCTTGTGATTTTTACGAACCTGAAAATAATCTTATATTTACTCCAAACCAAAAGGTTATAGAATCTTCAACCACACTTATTGAATCAGCATAAAAAGTACCTACCTATATACCTTTCTACCTACCTACGCAATATATTTTCATGCCAAACATGAAAAAAAAAATAATTTCAAAACTGTTAACTATTGCCTGAATATCACGAAAGCGTCTATAGGGATCACACAAATAAAATAAAATAATTTATTTCTGACAGTGACATTATAAGCTTATATCGTCATAGTTACGATATCTATAATGAGGGTCATAAGTCCCTTGGGATGTTATAGATGCTATAATTCCCTCTAGCTAAAATTAAATAAGAAATGCATAGCAACAACCACGCAATAACGTAGCAATAAGGAATCTCCTATTCGCGGTAGTCAAGATCATCATCTGACGTTCTGATGGCATTGAAACTATACGGAAAAACATGTCTAACTTTCAATCGGGAAGGTATCTAATGAATGAAATCAGTCAGAAATAAAATTATCTATGTATCACGGGAATTATAGAGCCTCAATAACTATTCATGCCAAATATGACAAAAAAAATAATTTCAAAAATATTAACTATTGCCTGAATATTACAAAAGCGTCTAGGGGTCACACAAATAAAATAAACTCATTTTTCCAATATTTTGAGAAGAAACTGATAGTCATCGATATATCGATAATTATCGATAGTTATCGATAGTTATCGATATTTGTCGATAATTTCATTATTCCAGATTTTTTGGGAGTCTCTCTCCTCTTTTCTATGAAATGAAAATATGAATATTATTTCAATATACATATTATACGTGTAGTAAGGACAAATCAGATGATTTGCCCCAAAATGTCACTGCCTCCAAAGAATTTTTCTATCAGAGAGCCTAAAAGAAAAATTCACTAGCTTGTCAGTGACAATTTGTATTGAAAAATGTAATGCATGAAATGGAGCGGTAGACGATTATAATATTTGCTGTCAACTAATGCCATCACAGATAACTTATTTTGTGTTCGATCATATCATTTTGCATCTCTGAGATATCAGAAATGCTATCACGAGTTAATCATATGCCGGGCGATAATAAAGTAGTCCGTGGGTGCTAAAGCGTCACTTTACGCCCGCAAAACCGGGCGTTGAAGTGCTACTTCACGTCCGGGCGTATTATAGTAGAGTATTCCGAAAAATCAAATCATAGTGGGGTATTATAATATTAGTAGTGTAACATTACTTTTGCAGACGGCTGTGACGCCGAAGGTTACCACAAGAACAAGGCGAAACGAGTCCGGACGACCTTCACCGAGGAACAGCTGCAAGTCCTCCAGGCGAACTTCCAGCTGGACTCGAATCCAGACGGGCAAGATCTGGAAAGGATAGCCCAGATCACCGGACTGAGCAAAAGGGTGACGCAAGTGTGGTTCCAGAATTCGAGGGCGCGACAGAAGAAGCATATGCATACGGGGAAAGTGAAAACGCAATGTGAGTTTGGTATTTTTTATTGTTGGTAGGTAGGTAATCACATTCACTTTTATGTGCATAAGAATCTTCGCGACAGTCGTATGTTAAAAAAAAGGTGTATAGTATTTTAACTTCTGCTATCGATTGTCAAAGTTAGAAGAGTTAAACCTGAGACACCCTGTATACCTCTATTCTTGACCTGGGTCGATAATTTTCGCAACAGAAAAAAATTATAATAGAATGAAACCCATTGAAAAAGGGAGAGAATATACAGGGTGATCCACGGTGGATGGCTTATTAGAGATATTCTGAAAATTGGGATGCTTTGATAATTGCACTTTTTCTATTCGTCTAAAATAGTTTAATCGATACAGTGTTGCCGCTTCTATCAGAAACAACTAGCAACTTTGTTATTTCGAATAGAACACCCTGTATTTTATTGAATTTTCTAGATTCTTCCAAAAGAACTGATTTCATCAATGTTCACACTTGGAGTCTAGCAGGATTGATTACAGAGATATAGGGTGTTCAAAATCGAGATTTTTCAATTTTAGGAATTTTTTGTGTCGAAACTATGCATTATCGATCAAAACGGCTTACATGTAGTACATAACCTCCGAAATGTGAAGAATTGTAATAACCAAGATTTTGGATTTTTATAATCTTTTGCGAGAAAAAAATGTTTTTTCAGTAAATTTGGCCAAATCATACCTTCTCATGTTCCAAACACACCGTATAAGTTTTTTGATTAGAAATATTTTTTTCCATCTAATTTTGACTTCATATTGAAAAAGCTCCCTCATTTTCAATAGAAAATTCTCGCGTCAAAATATCTGCTTTTTCGAAAAAGTCGATGGGCATTTTTATTATATGAGATCTTCCCTTTCCTGTTGGTATGAAAACATAATCATTTATCATATACAAAACTATGGTGAAAGTTCTAAGAAAATGCAAAGAAAAGAAACTCGAATCCAATTTGTTTAATCATTATGTACAATTTTGAGCTATTTATTAAAATTAACACTCATAATTACTCAAAAAACGCAAGATTCCATGTTACATTGATATAATATGCAAAAGAATTTAAAATCCTTACAACATCAAGATTGCAAAAAAAACATGCGAAAATAGTTATTCTAAATAATAAAGATAGGATTTAAAGGGGATTTCATCTAAAAAATGTGACTGCTGCTTTTTCGTTTCCCTGCATTTTCTGAGAACATTTACAACAGTAATGTATATATTTGTTCTCATCATCATAAAGTAGAGATTTCGAAGATCAAAAAACCCATCGAATTTTTTGAAAAAGCAGATATTTTGAGTACACCATATTTATAATGACATCGCCATATTAGTGAACTGTATGTATACTAACTCATTGTATTTTTTTGTGACTGAAATTAAATGAAATGAAATGAAATATAATATTTTTTGTTTCAGTGCATAATAGGGATGAAAACAGTTATGGAAGACATATAAACCTGCATTTAACGTACTCATTCCAACAGCAGAACAACAACCACGATCACAAATCTTCATCCATTTTTTCCCAACCAGGTAATGAGTTAGACATGGGTAGGTATAATTTTTGATTATTTAACAATAAAATCCAGAATAATTTCAAAATACTCGAAGTTGAATCTTGTAATCAAGAGAATCTGAAATTTTTACTTGAAAGAGTCTGAAGTCGATTATTTCAATTATTGTTTTCGAGACATTTAATTAATCTGTTCACACCAAGGCTTACCGTTATTATTTATATTGAAGTTATGTTTCCGTTGTTATCTGTTCATTTATTTATTTAAGAAGTAGAATAATGAATTACCGAATTCGAAAATGTCAGAAAATATACAAGATATAACATGATCCATTCGAAAATATAGAGGTGAGGTCAATTCCAGAGAAAAAATAGCATATCAAGAAAATTCCAAAGATCTCTTGAGCCACTCAAAAGTTACCGGGGTATATCAAGTCTATTTCGTTATATATACTGAATAATACACAAAGATCACAACGTCATCTCCACGTCAATTTATTGTGAAAACTCACGGGTTCATTGTGAATAATCACATCAAGGGAACATGTTTTCGGACATACGTATGTCCATCATCAGCCTAATAAGAAATTACATAGTCCTACAATGAGAAAAATTAATTAACTAATTAACACGAGGAATCCTCAGCATAGATAGCTAACATGAAGGTTAACATTTTTTTATAATAACCGCAGAGAATTAAAAAACATGAAAGTCAAATGGTTAGTTGTTTCTAGGGTGATAACCATGAAAACCCCCATAGATGGGCATTATGGTGGATAATAAAATACCAAAGAGCCCCCTAACATTTGGGGCACTTCCATGAGCAAGTTGACGGTACAATGAAGAATTACTTCTATCTTGTTAAACAAACCATTAGGCTGATGATGGACATACGTGTGTCCGAAAACATGTTCCCTTGATAAGATTATTCATAATGAACCCGTGAGTTTTCACAATGAATTGTCGTGGAGATGACTTTGTGTATTATTCAGTATTAACCACTGTACTCTACTTTGAGAAACGATGGACTTCTACCAGAGACTATTTCGTCATGTTCAGTACGTTCTTAATTTCAAATTTAACCTTTGACACAGAAAATATAGTATGTTCCTTTTCACAATTATCATCTACTGATATTGTCATCATAATTTCAACGTTATACCACTTATTATAACTTCCTATTTATGTCTTAATGTTATGTAACATTCCCCTTTATTTCAGATTCATCTCTAGATGAGCTATCCCAGGAATCAACTATGCACTGTATGCAAAACGAAGTGTAAAATCTTGTAAAATGAATCTATTGTAAATATATTTATATATCATTATATTATCTGTTTACATGTTATATCGAGTTAGACAAAAACTGTTCAGTAGTCGAGAACAAAAGATTGTAATGTTGAATGTTCACAATATTCCTTACTTGTTTGATATTATTTCAGTTGTAAGTTTATATAATGAACGAACAATTTGAACTGATTATAATAAAATGCTTTACTGTTGTCTGCACCTACCAACATTTATTTCTTGTTATCTCTGAACTATACCGTATAATACGTGCATTTATATAGGTATATATATACTCACCAAATATCCCAGTGAAATTTGGGTGAGGGCTGGTTATATTGTCCTTATCTGATGACGTTTCATTAAATATTTGAAATGAACTGTATTGGGCTACGACGCTACATGATGTGAAACTTTTTGGAAACTTCGTCCCAGACGACACATCTGTGACACGACATCTCTGAGATGTCGCGTTCAGGTAACAGTGCGATATTACAAACGTTCCATCACTACGATGTTCATAAATAAACACATCTGCGACATGACATCTCTGAGATGAGGCGATAAGGCAAAACTGCGATATCACGAATGTTGCATCGTTGCGATGTACACATGTAGGCTTCTTTCGCAGAAATTGTGAAAAGTTTTATATTTAGAGTATTATTTGGGTGAAGAAGAATACATAAATATACGTTACTCAACAAAATGAAGCTAAATTCGCAAACATTCGTTATATTTTATTGCTATGAAACTATTCTTGGTTCGCTTACTTACATCTACACAAACTACCTCGCAAACTACATAATTTTTTATTCACATACGAGTAACAGATCTCAAGCTGGTAGATGCTGAAGATAGCGCCACTGAAAAGACGATTGAGCAAGGGACCACCAACAAGTCACAACAATGCATAATAAATATTATTAGATGTCATCAGAGATCAGTGGTGTATTATCACACCATGTTTGAGGAAACTTTTTTACGTCATCTCGCATCACATTGTATCAGTGTGTCCCACTTACCATGCTCACCATGGGTATCTTTATAACGGTGAGAGATACGAAGTCGGTTAAATGACACCAAATGTGGAGTTTGTCAAGGCCAACTATAATGTGAAAAAATATTTTGATAAAATCTATTCGTTTTTGTTTTATACGCAAAAAACAGATTTTGATCATTTTCATGTCTCCACCGTACCTTCTTTATTTATGAAAATATTCAAATAGGAATTTCACATTCTCATAGCAGTTTTTCAAAGTGATTTCGAAAAAAATATGAAATTTATACCAACTCTTCTAGAATTTGAGATAGCAGCACCAACTTTAGTTTTTCAAATGTGACTCATAGCTCACTAGGACTTAGTTACAAATATTTTTTTTTCTCTTACAGATGATATGTCGCAGTAATAGTTTTGTGTTGATAACGACGGAGTTATCGTCATTTATACAAAAACAAAAAACTATTTGGAAGGCGCCATCTTGAATTTATAAATTTTAACAAAAATATCATGATCTCCGACCTCAAAAACCCCCACTTACCAATTTTGAATGGAATCGGACCAAATCTTGTCCGCCATCTTGGAGCAGCCATTTTTCTTTTATCTCAACAAAAATTCCATAACTCCGATTAACACAGAGGGTAGTATTTGTAAAAAAGAAAGTCACCAGCGGCTTCTACGATCAAAAATAGGAACAAAAATTCCAATGAACATGAAATCATTCCAAAGTTTCATTCAGGAGTGTATAATACAAGGTGGGACCACATTGAATAATGCTCGAACTTTATTGTATGCATATTTATCGATAATTTAATCTAGGATTATAAAAATCCACAACGGTTCAAAAAAAAGGTTGCACTCTGATTGTTCCGCATCGATCAGATGTATCATTTTCGAGTGAAATCGATTTGAAAATATGGATACACTCACATATCTTATGCATATAACGTTGCCAATTTCCAAATCATATAGTGGCTATAAAAAAATCAACTACTTCTTTTTCACCAAACAATCTCATAGAAGCGCAAAAAATAGGAAAATGATGATGAGAAAACTTCAATTTTTGTGTATTTTTTTCCATATCAACTGCGACTCATTGCAATGTTATGCCATGTTATATGATATGCATAATATCTGAGATGTAACAATATTTTTAAATCACTTTTACTCGATATAATGATACATCTGATCGTTATACGGAACAATAATAAGAGTATGTATATTTCTTCTGTAAAGAAATAATGTGGATTTACATAATCCGAGATTGAATTGTAGAAAAATATGCATACATCAAATTTTGAGCAATAGTCAATGTAGTCCCACCCAGTATATTATATACAGGGTGTAACTAAATAAGGAAAAAAAGATAGGACACTCTATCAATATATTATATGTTTTATCTGTCTGATGTTTATCTGTGCATATTATATTATTATTTATATTATTTTATTTACAAACCCAGTATTTATACATTTTTACTACACTTTATCAATATATATTGTTATTGGAACTGAAATTAGAATTGAAATACAGTTAGAATTAGTAAAGAACACGCACGCACAGGCAATAATCTGCCTTAGTGAGTTTTGCGGTTTATTGAAACTATATTTTTAAATCCATATTGAACTGTATACAAAACTGTAGTTTTTCAATAAACTATATATTATTATTATTCGATATGATATCAGGACTATCATGAGTCATAGCCTGGACCACCATATATACAGGGTGTCCCTCTATATACGATCGAAAAATTGTTAAACAAATTTTATGTACCCTCTTCATAAGGAGCAGTATCTTAACATGGGATGCTATTCATCCATCCAATCTTTATAAGAAAGATCCTATCATTTTTCTATGAGGAATCACCCCCTCAAATGTTTTACACTTATTTAGTTACACCCTGTACTTTACTCCTGAGTGAAATTTTGAAATGATTTTATTTTCACTGCATTATTCTTGGTCATCGGAATAAGTTTAGTTCTGTACTGAATTGCATCTTTTTATCACATGAAGTTTCGGAAATACTCAAGAAATATCATCTTCAGGAGCTTCCTTTCAGGGGGCTATAGCTCCGTTGGGAGGCATTTCTCGTCTCATGTGTGCTCATGTTTATTGAACCTTTTATACTTATTTTCGATCGTAGAAGCCGCTGAACTTTGACAGGCTAATTTCGGGACACCCTGTATATATGGTGGTCTAGGCTATGACTCCAGATAGTCCTGATATCCCATCGATGGTCCATTTTGAACCATATTAAATGGGCGGGCGATTTTCAACTTTTGTATGGAAAAACTGCCGAAAACTCTAAATTTCAATTGCAAATGCCCATCGTCATCGTCCCATCGAGTTATTCTTATTAGGCCCACAGTTGGCTTGATTCTCGCCGCTGGCTAGACTCCTCATTCAGCCGACATTGTGGCTTGGTGCTTGGGTTGGTGCTTGGAGGGCAAGCTTGGAGGGACTCTAGTGCTTGGGAGCCTGAAATAACGATTGCCATCTATCAGCAGAGTGGTTTACTTCTTGTTGTAGGTACCACGAATAGCACCACTTATTAGAGTCCACTTATAACTGTGGCAGCGTCATGAATCCTCTTTTGATTTTTGACCACTAGATGGCAATAGCGTAGGTGATCTTTCAAGGTTGGTAGAAATAAATAAGATATAAACGATAAGGAACTCGTTGACGTAAGCGTAAGCATTCAGTGTCAACCTGTCAACTGCCAATGTCAATTTTCAATAAAATTCATCTACTCTCATTACTGTCAACTGTCATTCTGTTGTCCCTTGTTACGTAAACTGTCAAGGAAGAATTGTATTTTTACAATTTTTCCTATCAGCCTCGAGAAAAGCCAAAACTAAGGGCTTTTTAGTTGATAATCGTTAAATATCAGCTAGAACTGTTATATAGACACATATTAAAAGTTTGTGAAAGTTTAACATATAATTATTTAGGAACAACATGGCTGCAACAGTCGGTCGAATCTGTGGAGCTGGCTTATTTAAATCAAATAGTTTGGCTACCGTGAACCAGGTAATTGTTAGTTTTCACCTTCAACCCCAACTTTTCATTTAAATGATACATAATTCCATATTATTATCCCGAATAACCTGAGTTTTTCTCTTCAAGAAATGATGTTATGTCATACTTAACTTGATACATTGATCATTGAACTCTTTCTATAATAAAGAATATGTCTATTCCTTCTAGATTTCTTCATATTCTACAACAAGAGAATGGACAAGGGGCAGAAAAGCAGTAAGTTCTTATACAGATAGTATGAAGTCTATTTCTAAGTTCATACCTAGGTTATGATAATTATGGGCTGGTTAATCCTGACACTAGACTCATTTGCTAGCAATACTAATTTTTCAATATACAATATTGATAAAGTAATATGTATTTTATAGTTTTTAGGTAGTTTAGGATTGCTAGCTGGAGGTGCTGGTGCCCTTATGTACACCCTTGATCAATCTGTAAAGGCTACTGACCTAGAGTTGCATCCTCCGAAAAATATGTGGAGCCACAATGGTTTATTCAGTTCCCTTGATCATGCCAGGTCAGTGATAACAAAGTTGTAGTATCTTCATAAATAGGAAATGTCCAGTTTCCCTTTTTTTCTATATGAGATATCAAGTGTTAAATTAATCATTTTAGAGGATGTGTTGGACAATCCATGATTGTAGAGCCTGAAAAAACTGAAATATTGTGTTCCAATTTCATCCATGTATTTTGATATTATTCAAGTGGAATTACATTTGCACAAGTGCTGACATCAAAATAAGAAAAAAAGTTTATATAAACATAAATATTTTCATGATTTTGGAGGATTTGTTGAAAAATCCATGATTGGAGAGCCTGGAGAAACTGAAATATTGTGTTTCTATTCCATCCATGTTTTTTGATATAATTCAAGTGAATGGAATCAATCACAATTGCACAAGTGCTGACATCAAAATAAGAAAAATAGTTCATATAAACATAAGTCTGCTAGTTATTCCTTTCTGAGATACACAGTGTCAAGATTGGTATTTCAGTTTTATGTTGATAAATTCCAAAGTAATCATGATATTATCAAGTGAGATACCAAATTCAACTCCAATATCACCTTTATTTTTTAATTTATTCACAAAAACGGGAAAAAGATTCAAACTGACATTCTGTACCTTATAAATGAATAAGTAGATGAGACATGATTATATGAACTTTTCAGCCTGTTTTGATGTCAGCAACATGTTCCTGAAATTTTTACAGGTACTTCAGAAACACCCTGTTGATACTCATTTCTTCTTTTTGTACCACTTACAATAATTCATGCTTCATTCCAAAAATATTCATAGTATATTATGCCAAGTTCACCTAGTAAATAACATTGCCTCTCAGCTAAAAGCTGTTCGTGGATCAAAATTTCAATAAACTTGAAGCTGTAACCAACAAACTCCAATACATTAAAAAAATATGAATATTGAATCATAGTCAAGATCATAGCATTTTCTGTTGATAAAGTTGTGAAAAATTTCAGATTATATTATAATCTCCAATAAGCCAGCAACATATTTTCAGATATTTTCTGAATATTCATTCACCTTCTTGTGTAGCACCAATTTAATGAATGACTATTATAATTCATAATTCTTTCTTGATTTTTCCAGTAGGAGGATAGGGGATTCAAAGTTACAACTTTTTTCGCATTTTTTGCTACATCAGAAAATGTGTTTGATAGTTCTCTGACTGTATTTTTCATCATATAAGAATAGTTTCTTGATGGGAAGCCAGAGATCTTTCATTTTTTCTACTCAGGAATGAGTCTTGAGTTTTGATTAGGTTTGGATTTAAGATTTTCCAATGAAAGTTTCTGAATTTCTATTTGTTGAAGTTGATATATAAAACATATTTGATAGGAGCATTGAAGCTTGAAAAATTCAGTTTTGAATTTGAATGTTTCATCATACAGGGTGGCCCACGAATCATCCCTCGGACCATAGCTGCTAGGCTGATAGAGATAGACATAAAAAATCATCTCAAGTTATTGGAGACTTGATAAGATACTCTTGAAAATTATTTTAGGGTATACAGGGTTCACCATAAATCTGGGATGAAAAATTCGATCATTTTTTTTAGTGGTACACCCTGTATATTATTACATTTTCGGAATCTGTATCATGTGGGCTTCACAAACCTATTTTGTTTTTGAGGATCAGATGCGACGTTGTCAAGTTATTAACATTTTAATCAAATTTGACAAGAAAACATGAATGTTGAAAAATATTCAAGGAAACTATATTTTTGAAGATTTATGAGCAAAACTGGGTATCCGGATAATAAAAGTATGTGTAGAAACTTATACATTATTTGGGATCACTCAAAATATACAGAGTGTTTTAAGATAAGGACCGAATTTCGCTATTTTCAAATCGCCGAAACAATTTTTTTTCCAATGGATCACCCTGTATATTATTTCATAATCTGAAAGTTCATTCAGTGGGCTTTTCGGTGATACCATATAACGAAGAACTCAAAAATACTTTTTTGAATCAAAAACATTAATGAACATATTGATAATATTTATGATCCAAATAATTTCAATGGATTGAATTTTTGAGAAATCCGTTTCTCTAATAGTGTAGTAAATTCAAGACCCTATCGTGTCGTTTTTTTTTTCTGACGTAGAACCAGGTCAGACATGGTAGGTTTTGTTGACCATATCACTAGGTATATGAAATCGTATTTTACGACATTTTTCTGTGGTCTGGAACTTTTTAACTGAGAAAAAACTGAAAAAAATGCACTTTAAATGAAATGTATTTTTTTTTTGTTTCCACCGTCATATCTTTGAAATCAATGAAGATATCGAAGTGTTTTTTTCTCTAGGTTGAACTAAACACAATAGCGCTTCTAACAGTACCGATGGATTTTACAAAATTTTCTTCTTTCATTTTTCAAAAATCAAGAGAGCATGGAATTCAAAATTTATGCATTACAATTTCAACCAATCGATAAAACTTTTTTATTTTTGGAAATTTTTGTATACATATAGCGAAACAAATGGAGCCCATATATGATAGAAGTTTTTGAGCTGATTATTTTTCCCCCATTTTGTATAGTTTAGCAACAATGATTTTTTTATTGCTCGCTCAATATCGGCACGCGCCACAGAAAGACGAGGGTGGATTAGTTTGATGTAAACGGCATTCAGCGTAACATCTACATGCGCCGATATTTATAAGAAGTTCTCTGAGATGGAGTGTATTATTTGTGGAAATATTGTGCGGGATGATGACAAATCTGTGGTACAAAGACCTAGAATACAAGGATTGTTGTCACTAATAGCAAGTGCTGAGAGGAGACAAGACAATCGGTCAAAAGAAATTCTGTCGCAAAAAAAAAGAATTTTTAATAGTGACCTAAAAATAAAGTTTCACTCAGACTGCCAAAAATCGCACACAAGCTTTCAAAATATTAATAGTATTTTGCGAAATGACAGTGCGGCCGGACCCTCAAATTATTCTGGACCTCGGTTTGAATCACAAACATTTGATATCAGAAAAATGTGCCTTATCAGCAGTAGTACTGGAACAAAAAAGAAGGAAAGTTTGATATCTGTTGAATATTTCTTGTATCGTGTTAATGGTTGATGAGTCTCGAGGTTCATTTGCAAATAAATAATTTCTGATGATCTGAGGCATCTTATGCATTTGAAAAAAAAAAATCTGGTTGGGACATGGCTTGACTGTGGACTACGGGGACAGAAATAAGTTCATTTTAGCCCACTTACCTATATCCAAAATCGTTTCGTTGAGTTGGTACAGGGCGTTAAAGTGCTCACCTTAGGTACTGAATATAGTTATCGCTATATTTGTAACACGAGAGTTCTTGTAAAGCCCGCGAGGACCAGCAACATATCAGTTTGTTTACAATAAGAATACATTGTAGCCATGATCCATAAACAGTCCGACTAATAAGATTAATTTTCAAAAATACGCGAGTTCCAACTTTTACCGATTTAGAGAGGACTTTTTTGACAGCTGTAATTAATGCTGGGCGCAGATGTCGAGCACTTCGAACAGTGGTAGTTTTTGACACCTGAAATTAAACAGTCAGTTCTTATTTTTCCAAACAGAATACAAAACGCTGCAAAGTACTTGAACGAAAATGAAATATTGATGACAGCTAGGGGATTTAAAATGTCAGAAAAAGTAGTTCCAATGCATCATTCGGAAATTGTTGAGGCTCTATTTTTTAACAAACATGAAGAGGCAGATACAAGGATTATTTTGCATGCTATACATGAAACTGAATTCAGCAGATTTTACTCATCCACTTTTTTTGTTGAAAGAAAGTAATTTATTTATGCATCTTGGACACGGAACTAGCAAACGATTTATCTCAATTGAAAAAGTAGTGCAAAGTTCAGGACCTACAATGTGTTCTTGTCTGTTGGCACTTCATTGTTCTACTGGTTGCGAAACAACTAGTAGTTTTTTCAAAATAGGAAAAAAATCGACGTTTGACGTTCTTAAAAAAACCGTGTGCCCAAGTGAAGGTGCCTTTTACCAGCACTTCTCAAGGTGAACGTGAAAATTATATTCATTATTACATTATGAACATACTTACATTTATATTAAAATAAGATGACAATATTTCAGTTGACTATTGAAATTTTAGGTGTATATATCAACTCAGAATATGGTTCAGCAGCAACATAGCAACACCACTTATAAATACAGATGGTTCAGGATGGAATTTGAATAACAACGTTTGGATTTCAATATTTTCGAATGATAAACCAATTCCTGGTTCTGTTCGGCAATCATAAAGTATCTTTTGTTCGGATAAAAATTGTGATAGTCGAAAATGTGGATGTTTCAAAGAATGCCTAAAATGTTGTGAAGATTGTAAATGTCGTTTTTGTAATAATGTTACCGAAGATTCTGAGGAAGATATAGATAGATATACCTAATCTATTGGAATAATTGAAAAAATAAAAGTTGTTTTATGCATACGTTTTTAGTTCCGGTCAAAAATGATTAAATAATCATTCTGGAGGAAAAGGAAAGAATTTAGTTTGAAACATTGATACATAAGATAGTTCAATATTTTGAAATATAAACATTAAAAGGTATTATCCCATCAGAAGTCCGACCATAACGTACGTACGGATCTGCTACCTATGTAGTCGACAAACATAAACTGGGTAATAAGAGAGCCGGGCGCGCCCGAGCGCAATTTTAGCCCGTTTTGTTAAAATCGCTGACTGTATACATACATACATACATGAAAAATTATCATTCCAAGAACTTTCTTCATACATTCTCCCCATTTTGTTCGCATAATATATACACAAATTTCCAATAATAAACTTTTTTATCGATTGCTATAATTTACATCTACAAAAATATCGATGTCAAGTTTGTTATCATTTCAACAGATCGAATAAAAATATATCAAAATCACAAAGTAGGTGGTTAGAACCGCTATTGAATCTTCTTTAATTTAAAAAAAAATCAGCCCAAAACCACAATTACTTTGAGAGATATAACGGTGGAGACGTAAAAAAACATGTTTTACATATTAATCCATTTTTTCGAGTTTTTTGAAATTAAAAAGTTCACGACCACTAAAAAATGTCGTAAAAAGTGATTTCGTGTACACGACCACCTAATTGAAGAAATGGACCAGGTTTTACCTGGTTCTACGCCAGTTTTTTTTATCTCAGAAACTAAGCGACTTTGCTCTCGAAATTCGCTCGTCTATAAGGTGTTTGAAGTGTCTTTTCCTATTGAATATGTTTTGCGGAGTCTAATCTTCTCTCACATAGTTTTCATTATGAAATTTTGTCATTTCTTATCAAAATTCCTTCTGCCACTTCTACAATAGAAGCTAATACTGCTGATTGATTGAAAATGTCTACAACACACACGATATTTCCTCAGCATGTCTGGCCAGTCCTTCCGTTTGATTGCATGAATCCAATCTTCTTGCTATCTTTTAGAAATTTCACGAGTATTTCTATTAGCTCCTATTGCAGAAGGATTTCCGATGAGAAAGAGAAATTACCAACTTTCAAAATGAAAACTATATTTGAGTGACCAACCGGATTCCTTCGTCTCTCGCTGCAATTTTGTGCATTGTACAACAGCACAATGTGATGGCATGCGCGAATTAATGGATAGCCGAAAAACACGATTTGTATGCCAAAATAATTGTGAAAAACTATTTCAATCATTTGTACACAAATAAGAAAAGTGAGGTTGTGTTTTGTTTCACCTCCAGGGTCGGTCATCTGACAGTTCTTGCACGCAACCCATACCCATAATTTTATAAATTACTATGCTATTGTAATATTCATGTTTCATCTTTCATTCCCATTTCATCAGGCATTGGGAGTATAATTTTTAGAAATAATCCAATTTCCACCCATACTATTGGTGTAAATAAGTCATTTCAAATACCAACTACGATGTTAGAGCGAAATTTCCCGAATCATAAGATTTATCGACAAATCTTGTAACGCTGTACGTAAAACAGCTCACATTTTGAGTTGAGCGTACATATGAAAGTAGTACGTCATGAAAATGGTGGAGGAGCCGAAACTGTATCTTCGTGATTTTTTTCTGAACTCAAATTTGATCACACGAAAAGAATAGAAAATGTTCAATGAATTCTTATAAACTGTACAGAGGAATGAAAATTTAGATATTGAAAATTTGCTCATTCTTTACTTTCTTCCGCACCACTATAGCCCTAATGGCCCTAAAGACCATCTACAAATGGAAGGAGAACAGCTGTGCCACTGTAGTAGAAGTAATGATCAAGATTTCTATGGCTCTTGACTAGACTAGACAACACTTAATAATAATAATTGTTTTATTGCTTGGAAACAAAAAGTTACAGCAAGGGTTTGGTTACATAAATTTTAGTTGACAGTGATCCTTAGCTATAAGTGTATCTATACAAATATTGACAGGAGACATAACTTAATTTATCGTTATTCACTCAAAATATACGATCGAAGTTTCAGAATATTATAAGTGTAATTACAAATTATTTCAGCATTTTCCATATTTATATCTTCTAGCGTTGAAGCAAGTGATTGGAGATCCGTTAGACAATCAACTTTTGGTTTCCTTATGTTGTAAATAGGACACTATGTAATAGTGTTTCATTCTCATTTCTGTTACAAATTGTACAAATGCTGTTTGGGTCAATTATGTATGAAATGTTGGTGTAAGTGAATTTCAAATGAAATCATTACACAGACGAAGTTGAGCAAGAGTGTGTGTGACTTGAATGGGTAACTTTAGCAGTAAATAGTTTTTTGACTCTATTTTAGGTTGAAGGGAAGTATACAATGACATGAAATGGCTGAGTGCTGCTAAGGAAACATCAAGACTGAAAAGTTTATCATAGTAATCCCTGAACAACTGCTTTTTGTTTGTTTTGATGGTGTGGCTACTAAGATTATTCCAAAGCAGTTCATGTCCAATAAATTTAAACTTCTGCCTAATCTGTGCAACCCAGTTGTATTTTATGTCTGGAGCATCGATCGAATGCAGTTGTTGTTCTAAGCATATCGTAGGGTACCTATCACTGCTCATACTCAAAACCTTCTTTAGCCAGTTGAGTGTCGCTACGCGGCGTTGTGCTAACTATCACTCGAGCGAAATATGTAACTTTCTTTGCTAAAAACACTACCAAAGAATCCAAATAATACACACAAGCAGATGAAAACATTGTACTTTCATATAGTTCCGCAATCGACCACTTCGGCGCTGCGATCAGAAACTAGTGAATTGTTGTAAATCAGAGTAAGAAAAAGTTCATTGGCCCTCTTCAAACTAATTGTAATTGTCATGGCATTGACAAATGACACTCAATTTGACAGTAGTTGTTGCCGACAAATAGGATAAAATTCCTGATATTTTCCAGCGTGCGCAGAGGATACGAAGTATACAGGGTGGGTCGAATTGGACACTTTAAAGGGAAACTCCTATTCTCGAACCAGATGGAAGAAAACTGATGCCGGTGCCTGAGGGTCGATTCTCATGGTGAAATCTGCATATCGATATCTGTCTTCGTTTCGGAGTTACAAGGTGTTTTTCATAAATGGGCAAAAATTGCCTTTTCTCATGAAAATAACTGCAAAGCATTGAGATTGTGATAAAAATTTTTCTCGAGGCACTGATATCGGCCTTCCTATATCTAGTTCAAGAATATAACTTATTCTTCTATTCTATTTTATAACTAGGTATACAGTGACTGATTTCAGTGCCTGAGGATCAATTTCCATGACAAACACAATGCTTCGGAAATGTTTTCATGAAAACGAAGAATTTTTGCCAAAAAAAGTTTTAGCCACTTTTCAAAAATTCACATTTTCGAAAAATACCTTGTAACTCTGAAATAAAGATAGGTGTGTGCACCGCCTGCCACTCGCTGGCCTTCATCGCGTACAGATACTTGGCGGCAAACCTCACATTATGTTATTTTATGTTCGATGATGGATGATGCCTTGCATCATACAAAGTTTCTGAAGACAGATATGCTTTTTGAATGAGCTCATTCATTTATTTTTCGAGTCCCAAGTTAGAGTCTAGTTCCACACCATGATTTCTTGTATGGTTCATTATAGCTCTAATGTCCCCAATGACCATCTTCAGACCGGACGAGAGCAGTGGTGCAACAATAGTAGAAAGTAGTGATCAAGATGATTTTTCAGTTGGATTTCTATAGGTCTGTTCGCTGTGCCTTCAATAACTAAAATATTGTACACCAGAGTAGATTTTGTAGCACTGATACCGTTCGGTGTTCTAGGGTGTACACTCACACTGTGTTTGTAGTCAAGTTTCGTAATACAATAATTGGAGATAATTTACCGCCAATACAGAGTGTTACACTTGATCTGGAGGAGGTGTAAGAAATGTAATGCAGATAGTTGTTGAGCATAAACAACAATCTCTGTTTTATCTATCATTTTGGTCAAGTTTCTTATCCTAAGATGGATTATACCACTACTAATAAAACAGATTTCCTTGAATAATTATTGTCGTCAGAAGAACTTGTAATTGATTCACCATCTAAATTCGAGAAACTGTAAATGATTTCATCATCACTGTCCATTTTTTTGAGTTCAATGAGTTTTTACCATACAATTAAAATATTCGCGGAATCCTACTGCACTTGACTACACCACAAGCAACGAACAGGATATTAATTCACCACACTACACTCGTCCACGCCGAAAAGTGTAGTGTAAAAATATGTGGTGTACAATATAAATTTCATACAGAAACAGCGAACAGGCCTTATGGTTCTTTCTAACACATTAGATAGACTTTCAGCTCGGAGATCGATCACGTGACTAGACATTAACACTTGCTGGGGCTAGATTTTTCGACATGGAGGTGAAAGTTTTACTGCATAGAGGTTCTTTAGGTTGGTAACTTCGAGCGAGGTCCCCCATAGGTCGCGTGCACGATGGCCGACCTTGGAGGTAAAATATTGAAACATAACCTCACTCTACTGTGAAACATTGAAACACAACCTCACTTTTTTTATTTGTTTATAGAGGAATCAAAGGATTGAAATAGTTTTCACAATATTTTGTTATACGAATCGTGTTTTTTGCGCTATCCATTAATTATTCAAGCATGCCTTCTCATTGAGCTGTTTTACAATGCACAAAAAATGCAGCGAGAGACGAAGGAATATAATTTTTCAGGTGAATAGTAATCTCACATAGTTTTTATTATGAAATATTGTCATTTCCTATTAAAATTCCTTCTGCCACTTCTGCAATAGAAGCTGATACTGCTAATAGATTGAAAATGTCTACAACACACAAGATCATATTTCGTCAGCATGTCAGACCAGTCCTCCCGTTTGATTGCATGAATCCAATCTTCTTGCATTATTTTAGAAATTTCAGGAGTATTTCTACTAGCTCCTATTGCAGAAGGAATTCCAATGAGGAATCAGAGTAGTTACTTTCTTTCAACTCATAATGTACCCATCGGATTTCTTCGTCTCCCGTTGCATTTTTTGTGCATTGTACAACAGCACAATGTGATGGCATGCGCGAAATAATGAATAGCCGAAAAACACGATTCGTATGCCAAAATAATCGTGAAAAACTATTTCAATCCCTTGTAAACAAATAGGAAAAGTGAGGTTGTGCTTCAATGTTTCACCTCCAGGGTCGGCCATCTGACAGTTCTTGCACGCAACCCATTGACATCGGCAAAAGACATTGCATCAACCAATGACACTCAATGTATCATAGTAAATAGTGAAATATTTTCAATCCACTATTTCCTTCTGCAGCGTGCGCAGGGGCTACGAAGTGTACAAGCAGGTGTGCGCCGCCTGCCACTCGCTGCGCTTCATCGCGTTCCGAAACTTGGTGGGTGTGTCGCACACGGAGGAGGAGGCCAAAGCGGAGGCGGAGGACCAGATGATCGAGGACGGGCCCGACGACCAGGGCAACATGTTCAAGCGGCCCGGCAAGCTGTCCGACTACTTCCCCAGCCCGTACCCGAACGAGGAGGCGGCGCGGGCGGCCAACAACGGGGCTTACCCGCCGGATTTGAGTTACATCACGTCGGCGCGACACGGAGGTGAGCGGTTGCGGTGTTCTCGGCCTTTTTCAATATGCTGTTTACCATCTAAATTCAGATTACATCTACATTGCAAAATTTCAATTTCATACTTTATCTTAATTCGACATTATTCAATTCTGTTTTGGAAGGATGGTAATTCCAAATAAAACTAATACATAATCACAATACTTTCTCATTGTGTCTATAATTATCCACTCCACAAGTTTTTGTATGCATTTTAGTAGAAACAGTTTTGATTAAAACGGAGGATTGAAAGAAGAGGCATATCCCTACCATTTAAAAAGTATACCTACATTCAGGAAATATTAAGTGTTTGTGAAAAACTGCAAAAATGATTCCCAACATGAATATATACAGCACACATGACATATGAGCACATTAGTTTGAATACCTACATAACATTTTTCACCATTTCTCAACCATAAGGCTTAGTCTGAAATCAAAATTCAACTGCCTAAGAACAGTCCCATTTTGTGAAACGTATTAAACTTTCAGAAAAATTTGCTCACTGCCTCACAAAGATTATGCTGGAGTTGAAAAATCGAAAACTCGAAAATTATCATCATCATTTGGATATAATATATAGAGTTGAATGAGAAATTACATGTGGAAATCACGTATGATACGCCAATTTCCTCAATATAACCTAAAAAATAACAAATGCCAGAAATGTAGTGTTTATCCCCAGAAATGAATAAAGATAGAATACTATAACTGTTTCACAAACACTTTAGAGAGAGAGAGAGAGGATACGAGGATACCCTGTCAATTTACATCAAGGGACCTTAGTAGAACCTACCATTATTTACTCGTTTTCAAGGTGTAAAGGTGTTTTCACTACCAAAGAATTTTCTGAACATTTTTAAGCAAACAAGATACACTTGTGAAAATCCGCCAGAGTAAGCTGATTTCCAGATATTCCGATTTTAGGTTAATCCAGGAGGTGGTATATTTTCCATTTTTGTTGGAAACGCGAGTAGATTAGTTCCCGAAACGTTTTTCGACAATGAGCATTTTTGAAAAGTGGCTACAATTATGTGTTTTTGGCATAACTGGCTACAATTATGTTTTTTTGGCATAACTGAGTTTGTCATCAAAATTGTTCCCGTGCCACTGAAATCAGCCTTCCTATATCTAGTTCAATAATATAACTTGTTCTTAAAGGAAAAGTTCTATTTTGAACCTAGGTATATGATGACTGATTTCAGTGCCTGAGGATCAATGTTCATGAGAAACACAATACTTTGAAAATGTTTTCATGAAAACGAAAAATTTTTGTAAAAATAAAGTTTTAGCCACTTTTCAAAAATTCACATTTCCGAAAAACACCTTGTGATAGATATCGATATGTCGGCGTCAAACAGTGAAACCCGTCATTCTCTGGAATGCCTAGACATTTCACGTATTGCCGGCAAACAGCGTCGTATGAATTTCGTACTCCGTGTGCCTAATAGTTTCAGGCATTCCCTGTAATGATGGATGGAAGGTTCATTTAGGCCGAGTCAATTTAGGTTGTTAGAAAGCAGTAGTCTCTTCTGTTCTCTCAAGTAATTCTCTGAAATATATACTTTCTAGGAAGAAAGTTCATTTAGGCAGAAAAATAGTCTCCCTTCTTATGCATATGCAAAAAGGGTATCTTCCTTCCTCAACTCTCCGGCAAACAGAGTAACTGCTGAAAATGGAAGTTACGCAGTTACGCTGTTTGATGACAATACGTGAAATGACTAGGCATTTCAGGGAATGATGGATTTCACTAATAAAATTGACGCCGACAGATATACGGTTATTACCATTGAGTTTGACATGTGAATTGATCAACAGGCACCGAAATCAGTTTTTTTTTATCTAGTACGGGAATAGGACTTTCCCTTTGAAAATTTCCAATTTGGCACACCCTGTACAATTTGGAAAATATTTCATTAATCGGTGAATAGTGAATACACCACCTTTCTTTGATCATAGATCAATGAATTTTCTGCAACCGACACAAAACTCGTCCATTTTGATACCAAAAGTAGCTCTTGAATTGACACAATAATAAGTATGTTGCTAGGCAAGTTGAACTTTAGCTCCTAGGAACTAAAAAGGATGTACTAGACGTCATCAAGAATAAACAACATTATTACGGTTGGTTATTTGGGTTGGGACGCATAGCTGATTTGTTTCCGATTTCGGCAGATTTGACATTTCATACCCATGCTGGAGATATAAATACACCTTATTATAGTTACGTATTGAAATTATAAACATTTCAGCTAAGTATTTTGCTTTTATCAGAGAATCCTTCAATATTCAAATACTTGCTTGCTCTCTATTTCATTCGTTATTTTCGGGACGGATAACTTGTTTTTGGATAATCACGGCAAGCAATAGCTTTTTTGTCTCAAACAACGATATTGTTTACCTTCATTTGATTACCAGGTCAAACACAGTGTAGTATGAAGAGGAATAAATAATCGCTATTATTATTGTTGATATGCTCACTAACCTAACATTTTCCACGTCTTATTTTTCCTATACCTGGCACTGACGCGGTATTTGCCATTAGAGCACCTGGTCCATACACAAATATGTCACTCTGTGGTTGTATTTATATTGAAACTACAATTCGAACATCCTTGAAAATTGAATAAACCTGCTGTTAATCCAGGTAGAATATTATCAACACACGAATTATTTGTCAATATTTGTTGCATTGCATACATATGGCACGGCATTGGTGGTTACTTCACGTTATTTATTTGAGTTTTTTGTTTCCCTTGCAGACTCGCAAAGTTTGCTTTCGCTCGGCTTTGCTAAATGCTCCGCCTCGCAAATGCAAAATTCGCTAGTCAAACAAAGTGTCACTTTTGACACTAATAAAACAATCTACTCTTTTCCAGGCGAGGACTACATTTTCGCACTTTTGACCGGTTACTGCGACCCACCGGCTGGACTTGTCCTGCGCGAAGGCCAATACTTCAACCCCTACTTCCCCGGAGGGGCCATTTCCATGGCGCAAGCGCTCTACAACGAAGCCATGGAGTACACGGACGGCACTCCGCCCACTGCCAGCCAACTCGCTAAGGACGTTTCGACCTTCCTCAAGTGGACCGCCGAGCCGGAACACGACGACAGGAAGAGGATGCTGATCAAGGGCATAGCTATCTTCACTTTCCTCATCGCTACCAGTTATTACGTGAAGAAGTTGAAGTTTGCTTCGCTCAAAACGCGCAAGATCGAGTTTAGGCCCAAGAATAATTGATGAGCACGAAGGTTTTCGAGTCTAGCGTGACGATTATAGATGAATTCAGTTTAAGTGTAACTTATATTTGTATATATGATTATTGAAAAAAAAATTGTCCATCTGTTGAATTGGTATGATTGATTTTACCTTGTCTATATTTATTTTCCCAGCTATTATTATACTTCCTAAGTCCGTTTAATGTCACGTTGTTTCAATACAAAATGAAAATCAATGGTTTGTTTTTCTTCACCTGACTCACCAAGATCTACCATATTCAGTGAATTTCAAGAATTCCCAATGTTTCAAAATGTATACAGGAAATTGTGAAAATGATCTATATCATCAAAAGGTAGTGACATAGGAAGTAGAAAAATCTTAGTAAAGTGGTAGGTACATTTTCACAATTCGTTAGGAGAGATTCTTGCACAGTAGTACGAAAAACGCTCACTACTCATGTATTGCATAAAACATTCTTTTATTCTAAAACTTCATTGACAAAAAGTTCGCTTAGTCTGTCTCAAACAAAATGAGAATGCGTGTTGCTTTATTGCAAGAATATTTGATATATGCACTAACAATTTGTGTCTTCCTGACTTCCTGAGTCTTCAACTAGATAATTATTCGACTTCTATAGAACTAAAAATCAATTATGGCATAGAGAAACGAAATATTATTGATAAAATCGATTCTAAAAGTTACTTGGTGCAGTAATCAAATTTGAAGGTAAGTACTAAACTAATTTGTGTTTGTAAATAGTTTGGACCGTATTTTATGTTGAGAGTAGTGGATAAAAAAGCCCAGTGCATTCCATTTTGGTTGAGACTGCCTGACTGCCAGGTTTCTCGGCAGTTCTTAAAGATATCGTGGTGTTCACATTCTTGGTCTACTTTTTTGTGAAACTTAAGATGGCCTAATGAGATTGTGCAAGACTGTTTATCCGTGTATGAGGTCAGGGCGATTTTGAACATTCATGTTTTTTAGACATCTTTTGCGTAAAATCCAGTTTTTTGTTTTGCTAAAGACATTTCGATCTTCCTCAAGTGGACCGCCAAACCAGAAAACGACGGCAGGAAGATCGAGGATGCTAATCAAGGGCATATAGCTATCTTCACTTTCCTCATCGCTGTCAGTTGAAGGGTGGAGGAAGAGAACAGAGAGAATGTCACAATAACTTTGTTTTGAGATAATCACATTTTAACAATTCAACTCCGGATTACTTCTGAAAGTTCTAAACTATTAATGTTGAAATAGTGACATAATTTAATATATTGAGTAAAAGTATATATTTTCATATAATCTATGAATTTGAAACAAACAACTCCACTCGTTATGCAGAAAAAATTGTGAATTTTTACAAGAACATATAATTTGGAAAAAAAACAAGGAATGTCACAAACATTCTGAAGGGAAGTAACGAGTTGAATAATCATTAATGAGGTAATTCTGTGAAGTTAATATGTGCTTCAGGTCCACAAAATCTCTTCAGAATCATACAATGTTTGTATTTTTCTGCTGGAACTGGCAATTAATCTAGAATAAAAATTCAGAATGAGTAAAGAATCTTTAGGTACTTAGGATAAAAATTGAATTCACTGTCAGAATACATGACGTAAGACAACACGTGCTATATTGATGAATCACGTTGATCTCGAAGACGAAAAAAAACCTCTTCCTATGCGGTCGTGACTGATTAATAGATAGCAAAGACTGATTTGAATTGCAAAGAATTCTGGTTGTATGTACCCTCTGACATGGACTCTCCTAGTTCTTTGAAATTTCCGGGCGGATATTCCCTGTTTTTAACCTAGCTTTCAACAATATTTCAAGACATATTTACGAATACACCATACGAGTTTTTAGCACACTTATCGGTAGAGAATATTGAGCTAGAACAAGTCTATCTTCGTAAAGCAATGTGTATCTCAATTTACATGCAAAAATTTGACATTTCTTGTTATTTCCCTTCGCCCTTCAGTTATTGTACGTCAAGAAATTGAAGCTTTCTTCGCTCAAAACTCACAAGATCGAGTTTAGGTCAAGAATAATTGATGAGCACGAAGGTTTTCGAGTCTAGCGTGACGATTATAGATGAATTCAGTTTAAGTGTAACTTATATTTGTACCTATATATGATTATTGAAAAAAATTGTCCATCTGTTGAATTGGTATGATTGATTTTACCTTGTCTATATTTATTTTCCCAGCTATTATTATACTTCCTAAGTCCGTTTAATGTCACGTTGTTTCAATACAAAATGAAAATCAATGGTTTGTTTTTCTTCACCTGACTCACCAAGCTCTACCATATTCAGTGAATTTCAAGAATTCCCAATGTTTCAAAATGTATACAGGAAATTGTGAAAATGATCTATACCATAAAATGGTAGTGACATAGGAAGTAGAAAAATCTTAGTAAAGTGGTAGGTACATTTTTACAATTCGATAGGAGAGATTCTTGCACAGTAGTACGAAAAACGCTCACTACTCATGTATTGCATAAAACATTCTTTTATTCTAAAACTTCATAGACAAAAAGTTCGCTTAGTCTGTCTCAAACAAAATGAGAATGCGTGTCGCTTTTTTTGCAAGAATATTTGATATACCCACTAACAATTTGTGTCTTCCTAACTTCCTGAGTCTTCAACTAGATAATTATTGGACTTCTATAGAACTAAAAAATCAATTATGGCATAGAGAAACGAAATATTATTGATAAAATCGATTCTGAAAGTTATTTGGTGCAGTAATCAAATTCGAAGGTAAGTAATAAACTAATTTGTGTTTGTAAATAGTTTGGACCGTATTTATGTTGATAGTAGAGGATAAAAAAGCCCAGTGCATTCCATTTTGGTTGATACTGCCTGACTGCCAGGTTTCTCGGCAGTTCTTGCAGATATAACCTCGTGGTGTTCACGTTCTTGTTCTACTTTTTTGTGAAACTTAAGATGGCCTAATGGGATTGTGCATACCTGTTTCCGTGTATGAGGTCAGGGCGATTTTGAACATTCATGTCTTTTGCGTAGAATCCAGTGGCGCACAATTTTTTGTTTTCCTAAAGACATTTCGTCCTTCCTCAAGTGGACCGCCAAACCAGAAAACGACGGCAGGAAGATCGAGGATGCTAATCAAGGGCATATAGCTATCTTCACTTTCCTCATCGCTGTCAGTTGAAGGGTCGTGGAGGGAGAGAACAGAGGGAATGTCACAATAACTCTGTTTGGAGATAATCGCATTTTAACAATTCAACTCCGGATTACTTCTGAAAGTTCTAAACTATTAATGTTGAAATAGTGACATAATTTAATATATTAAGTAAAAGTATATTTTCATATAATCTATGAATTTGAAACAAACAACTCCATTCGTTATTCAGAAAAAAATTGTAAATTCTTAGAAGAACATATTAATTTGGATAAAAACAAGGAATGTCACAATAGATATTTACGTTACTAGTACTGTAAAAGTTTACCGGACGTGTGACGTATAACATTTTATTTCATACTGCTAAAAAACAAAAATGAACAGTGAAAAATAAAATATTAATCTATTTATCTGCGTCCAGTAATTTCAGAATTTTGCATTCACTCCCAAGATAGCTGGCAGGTAGTTTCCTTAGAAACATAATTTTTGTTTCAAATAATACTGTCAGTGATTGTCATTACGCGTTTTTCACGAAATGGCTCAGGACACAGCTCAAGATCAATTATTCATTCCTGAGGATATTTTGCGCAAATCACATGAAGCTACGGGGCATCTGATACCCAACAAATCGTCACTCCGTTATGACAAAGAATTATTCAAGCTTTTTTGTCAATGGAAAATGGACAGCAACGTGAATTTTGTGAATGAAGATGTAATGATGGCTTATTTTTTGGACTTGGTTAATATTAATATTAGCAATAAGTAATTCCTGTGTATTGTTTTGCTGTTGAATTTTTAATAAATGTATTCATGCTTTTGACGCATAACTGAGTTTTCAATTTTTACAATCCGGTAAAATTTCATTACGGGATAGTAGCACGTAATGAAATATTACATGCTCCTATCCTGTAAAAATCTATTTTCCGGATTGAAATCAGGTACGTAAAGGTATGTTCTATGATGCAGTATGAAATAAACATTCTGAAGGGAAATAACGAGTTAAGTAATCATTGATGAGGTCCACAAAATCTCTTCAGAATCATACAATGTTTGTATTTTTCTGCTGGAACTGGCAATAAATCTAGAATAAAAATTCAGAATGAGTAAAGAATCTTTAGGTACTTAGGATAAAAATTGAATTCACTGTCAGAATACATGACGTAAGACAACACGTGCTATATTGATGAATCACGTTGATCTCGAAGACGAAAAAAAATGTACTTCTGATGCGGACGTGACTGATTAATAAATAGCAAAGACTGATTTAAATTGCGAAGAATTCTGATTGTTTGAAATTTCCGGGCGGATATTTCCCTGTTTTTAACCTTTCGACAATATTTCAAGGCATATTTACGAATACACCATACGAGTTTTTAGTACACTTATCGGTAGAGAATATCGACAAGTCTGTCTTCGTAAAGCAATGCACCCTTCAGTTATTGTACGTCAAGAAATTGAAGCTCAAAACTCACAAGATCGATGATATTGATGAGCACGAAGGTTTTCGAGTCTAGAGTGACGATTATAGATGAATTCAGTTTGAGTGTAACTTATATTTGTATATATGATTATTGAAAAAAAAAATTGTCCATCTGTTGAATTGGTATGATTGATTTTACCTTGTCTATAGTTATTTTCCCAGCTATTATTATACTTCCTAAGTCCGATTGATGTCACGTTGTTTCAATACAAAATGAAAATCAATGGTTTGTTTTTCTTCACCTGACTCACCAAGCTCTACCATATTCAGTGAATTTCAAGAATTCCCAATGTTTCAAAATGTATACAGGAAATTGTGAAAATGATCTATACCATCAAATGGTAGTGACATAGGAAGTAGAAAAATCTTAGTAAAGTGGTACTCAGTGGTAGGTACATTTTTACAATTCGATGGGAGAGATTCTTGCACAGTAGTACGAAAAACGCTCACTACTCATGTATTGCATAAAACATTCTTTTATTCTAAAACTTCATTGACAAAAAGTTCGCTTAGTCTGTCTCAAACAAAATGAGAATGCATGTCGCTTTATTGCAAGAATATTCGATATACGCACTAACAATTTGTGTCTTCCTGACTTCCTGAGTCTTCAACTAGATAATTATTCGACTTCTATAGAACTAAAAAATCAATTATGGCATAGAGAAACGAAATATTATTGATAAAATCGATTCTAAAAGTTACTTGGTGCAGTAATCAAATTTAAGGTAAGTACTAAACTAATTTGTGCTTGTAAATAGTTTGGACCGTATTTATGTTGAGAGTAGTTGATGAAAAAGCCCAGTGCATTGCATTTTGATTGAGACTGCCTGACTGCCAGGTTTCTCGGCAGTTCTTAAAGATATCGTGGTGTTCACGTTCTTGGTCTACTTTTTTGTGAAACTTAAGATGGCCTAATGGGATTGTGCAAGACTGTTTCCGTGTATGAGGTCAGGGCGATTTTGAACATTCATGTTTTTTAGACATCTTTTGCGTAGAATCCAGTTTTTTGTTTTGCTAAAGACATTTCGATCTTCTTCAAGTGGACCGCCAAACCAGAAAACGACGGCAGGAAGATCGAGGATGCTAATCAAGGGCATATAGCTATCTTCACTTTCCTCATCGCTGTCAGTTAAAGGGTGGAGGGAGAGAACAGAGGGAATGTCACAATAACTCTGTTTGGAGATAATCGCATTTTAACAATTCAACTCCGGATTACTTCTGAAAGTTCTAAACTATTAAGGTTGAAATAGTGACATAATTTAATATATAAAGTAAAAGTATATTTTCATATAATCTATGAATTTGAAACAAACAACTCCATTCGTTATTCAGAAAAAAATTGTAAATTCTAAGAAGAACATATTAATTTGGAAAAAAACAAGGAATGTCACAAACATTCTGAAGGGAAATAACGAGTTAAGTAATCATTGATGAGGTAAAATTCTGTGAAGTTAATATGTGCTTCAGGTCCACAAAATCTCTTCAGAATCATACAATGTTTGTATTTTTCTGAACTGGCAATAAATCTAGAATGAAAATTCAGAATGAGTAAAGAATCTTTAGGTACTTAGGATAAAAATTGAATTCACTGTCAGAATATATGACGTAAGACAACACCTGCTATATTGATGAATCACGTTGATCTCGAAGACTAAAAAAAATGTACTTATTCTGATGCGGACGTGACTGATTAATAAATAGCAAAGACTGATTTAAATTGCGAAGAATTCTGATTGTTTGAAATTTCCGGGCGGATATTCCCTGTTTTTAACCTTTCGACAATATTTCAAGGCATATTTACGAATACACCATACGTCAAGAAATTGAATCTTTCTTCGCTCAAAACTCACAAGATCGAGTTTAGGTCAAGAATTATTGATGGGCACGAAGGTTTTCGAGTCTAGCGTGACGATTATAGATGATTTCATTTACGTGTAACTTATATTTGTAGGTATATGATTATTGGAAAAAAAATTGCCCATCTGTTGAATTGGTATGATTGATTTTACCTTGTCTATATTATTTATTTTCCGAGTTATTATTATATACTTCCTAAGTCCGATTGATGTCACGTTGTTTCAATACAAAATGAAAATCAATGGTTTGTTTTCCTTCACCTTATTCATCAAGCTCTACCATATTCAGTGAATTTCAAGATTTCCCAATGTTTCAAAATGTATTCAGGAAATTGTGGAAATGATCTATACCATCAAATAGTAGTGACATAGGAAGTAGAAAAATCTAAGTAAAGTGGTAGGTACATTTTTATAATTCCATAGGAAAGATTCTTGCACAGTAGTACGAAAACTGACTACCCATGTATTGCATAAAACATTCTTTCATTCTAAAACTTCGTAGAGAAAATTTCGTTTAGCCTGTCTCAAACAAAATGAGAATGTGTTGTTGCTTAATTGCAAGTATATTTGATATACGCACAATCAATTTGGGTCTTCCAGACTTCCTGAGTCTTCAACTAGATACAAAAACGAAATATTTTTGGTAAAATCGATTATAAAAGTCACTTGGTGCAGTAATCAAAGTTGAAGGTAAGTATACTAAACTAATTTGTGTTTGTAAACAGTTCCATGAAGATTGAATCTCGTGGTGTTCACGTTCCTGTCCTACTATTTTGCGAAACTTAAGATGGCCTAATCGGATTTTTCATTACTGTTTCCGTTAATGAGGTACAGGGCGATTTGGAACATTCATGTTTTTTTGGACATCTTTAGCGTAGAATCCAGTCGGGCACATTTTTTCGTTTTTAGGGGTATGACTGCCAGTCAACTTGCTAAAAACTTTTTCACCTTCCTCAACCCAGACAGTACTGAATATTCTCTGAATATGCTAAAAAAGAGAAATATATTCCGAATATTCGTAGAATACATACATGCTACTGGAACATCGAAGGAATATTCCAGTAGGATTCCAAAATAATATAAAAGGAATATTCCAGCAGGAATATACAAAGTGAATATTCTCAGAATATTCTAGTTGGATTGTCAGTGTATATTCTGTAATAAATGTTCCAGAAATATTCCCATCTAAATATTCGTTATTCTGGGTTTTCAATGAAATGGTATAGTATAAACACCAATCTCTATTTTATAGATGTGAGTATCAGATATTTATTACATGTAACGAGATTTTGGGAGAAAATGTTTATGATCCGATTATTCAATTCGATTACTGGTCTAGAGGTTAAGGCGATGCTCTTAACAGTCTGGAAGTCACGGTTTCAAACCCATATCTCGAGTCACCTTTTTATATTCTAGAATATTCATATTTATTGGAATATTCCAGGAACATTCAAGGGATATTCCTAGAATATATTCTAAAGTTCCATTGATTCTTTTGGGCATATTCTATGTATATTTTAAGAATCCCCATTTGCATATTTAGAGAATATTCCCAGATTATTCCCAGAATATACCAATATTCCAATAGGAATTTGATAGGCAGATTCATGAAATATCTGCCGATCCGGAACACGATGAAAGGGGAACAGGATGCTGATCATAGGCATAGCTTTCACTTTCCTCATTGCTATCAGTGATTAAGTCAAGCAGTTGAAGTATAACTTATATTTGTATACATATATTATTATTATTATTGAAAAAATGTCCATCTGTTGAATTGGTATGATTGATTTTACCTTATCTATATTTATTTTTCCGTACTTTTATTACACTTCCTATTCTTTTTAAGTACGATTGATGTGACGTTGTTTCAATAAAAAAATTAAATCAATGGTTTCTCTTCCTCTACCTTCACCAAGCTTTACCCTTTCATTGAATTTTTGAAGTAGTGAAATCTGAGAAAAAGTATTACATTTTTACAATTCATTACAAAAGATTCATGCCAAATAGTACGAGAAACACTCATTACTGATGTGCTACTAGCTATTTGACATGGAATTAGTTGACATTTTGATTTTTGAAAGTTTGCATGGTTCTTGGTTGCCATTATCACAATAATGAACAATGGAAAGCAGCAGCAATAGTGAGTTTGAAAATGTGCCTTACAAAATTTCAAATGCAGCTGCAGTACCTAAGGTACCTATAGGTATTCTGTTCGAGTTTCAGTATCTGATACAAATAAAAATAAAATGTTAGAAAGATCATTCTACAAAGAAATATGATATGGAAATGTGTCTCATTGATTTTTTATTCTACAATGTTGCCGAAAAAATAGTGTACGCAACACGTCCTAAAATAGTTCCTTTGGACTCGCAGGCTTCCAGGACGGCTCGGCCTAGAATTTTGTCTATTCCAAAAAAACAGTATTTTCCGAACTTGTTACGTAAATTCCTATTCCTGAAGAAGTTTTATTGTGAAATCATAGAAATATGAATATATTGATGAGTCACCTATTAATTCAATAATATTTCCGAATGATTCTCTATTGAATGACAAAAGTGTATTGATTGATTGATATTTAATTACTTCATCAATAGAATCACTAACTGCAGTTTTTTTGAAATTAATTTGAGTTCGAATGAAAATATTCATTGTATTAACAATAACAGAACTATATACAGGGTGTCTGTAAAAGGTTGGGACATGGCTTGGCTGTGGACTCCTGGGATAAAAACAAGTTTATTTAGGCCAACTTACCTATATCCAAAATTGTCTCGTTGCGTTGGTACAAGGCGTCGAAGTTTTTTTGGAAAAAAATAATTTTGCTCATAAAAAGAGTAGGCTGAGATCGATTTTCATAATTTTGGTCATGGCATGTTCAGTGACTGTAAGTCACGTTTTGAGATGTTTTTGATCATCATCAGTGACCTGCAAGTGTTATAAACATCCATGCTGCCGTAAAAATTTGGTGATAACTTTTCAGAGGTCGGACTGAAAACTTTCAGTTTTATTTTCCAGAAAGATATTTCCTTTAGAAATATTTTTTGTATCGTGTTATTTTTTATTAGTCTCGAGGTTCATTTGCAAATAAATAATTTCCGATATGATGCATCCTGCGCATTTTTGAAAATTAATCTAATTAGTCGGACTGTTTATTGATCATGACTACAAAAGATTCTTATTGTAAACAAACTGATATCTTACTGGTCCTCGCGGGCTTTACAGGAAATAACGTGTTACAAATTTAGCTATAACTCTTTAGTACCTAAGGAACACTTTAACGCCTTGTACCAACTCAACGAAACGATTTTGGATATAGGTAAGTTGGCTAAAATCAACTTACTTTTATTCCAGGAGACTATTACAGTCGAGCTATGTCCCAACCAGATTATTTTTCTAAAAAATGCATAAGATGATTCAGATCAGGAAGTATTCATTTGCAAATGAACCTCGAGACCTCAAAAATTAACACCATACAAACAAATATTCCTGAAGGAAATATCTTTCTGAAAAAAAAACTGGAAGTTTTCAATCCGACCCTGGAAAGTTATCACCAAATTTGTACTGCAACATGGTTGTTTGAAACACTTGCAAGTCACTGATGATGATCAAAAACATGTCAAAACGTGACTTACAGTCACAGAACATGCCATGCCAAAGATTATGAAAATCGATCTCAGCCTACTCTTTTCATGAGCAAAATTATTTTTTTCCAAAAAAACTTCAACGCTTTGTACCAACTCAACGAGATGATTTTGGATATAGGTAAGTTAGCCTGAATCAACTTGTTTTTATCCCAGGAGTCCACAGCCGAGCCATGTCCCAACCTTTTACAGACACCCTGTATATGATTCGCATAAAAAATCCAATTGGACGTTTCATATCTCAATAAATAGGAAATCTTAGTCGATGACTGACACAGGGATACGTCGATATTATACGTGGATTTTTTTTAAATCCAGTTATCACAGGATGTTGTGATCAAAATATGGATGGTGGTTGTTCAGAATCAACATCTGAAACCGTATTATAATTTCCGAGTGAATACATTATTGTCAAAATCATCTTGATCACCCGGTATGCATATAAACAAGGTGGAGAATTATTAAATGTTCTCTCTACCATATCAACAATACTACTGGGCTATAGTTATAAAAAAAAACTACAAAATATATCAAGCTTCAAAACAATACTGTTTGATTCTAAGACACGACTTAATCATGATCCTGTTAATCGTATTAGCGGGATAAAGAATGTGTCTGTTACACTAACATTTTTATCTGAAACTAGCACTACTAAAGTAGGCCATTCTATTTTTCCATAATCAGTTTTCATTATAGAGAGATAGGTATTGTCAATAACTATATATAGAAAGAATCATTGATATTGCAAGAAAATTTGAGGTCGGCTGTCGGCTTATTTTTTAATCACAATAAGAATATAAATCTATAACCATAATTATGTAGGTACATCAGGTAGGTTTATTTGTGCACATTTTTTCCTTAATATTGCATTATTTGTTATCTGCCAAAGTTTGATTGTGAGCCAATTAAAATTAATCACCCTCTATATCATTCTCTGATACCTCTGTTTTCAATAACAAAGGCTAATTGTCATTCGAGTTGTTCAAATATGAACAAACTAATACTTGGAGTGCCGAGTTTAATTAAGAATTGTGTAAAAATATTGCATCCAGTAACTATCGAGGGGAAATTAAAATGTAATTTTCATAAGGGTCGTCTGTATATTTTGAACAATATCCTGATCAGAAAGTCAATATTATCATTATAAACAATAATCTACTATACATTTCGAGTCATAATTTATTGGATGGGCCATTATATAACTCCATTTATATCATTGTTATCATTACAAAATTAGGGGCAATTTTCTCCTTAAATTGGCTCTTTGCCGAACAAGGATGAATATGGCCATTTGACCCGCAAGCACTCTCAAAGATACCTACTAATACTAATCTGATGTTTATTTGAGATAACCGAGCGATAAAAAAATCTACATCGAATCAATCAAGATATCAAATCTGGCTCAAGAGGACTAAAATATGTGAGACAACTCCACTCGATCAGTCAACGTGATATGTCGGGTGAGTATTATATTATATTTGAGTTATATAATAAAGTTTATAGCCAAAATCTTAAATTTTGGATATAATAATATACCGGGTGTCCCAGAGCAGGGACATGTTTCAGTCTTATAAAATACCATCTTCAGCTATTAGAAGTTCTACAATATCAACAGGAATGGTGTGACAAAAGTGAAAGTATTTGACGTGGAGTCAGAAAAGTTTTTCAAATAATTTGGTTCACTTACGTGGAGTCAGAAAAGTTTCTGAAATAATTGTTTAGTCATAGTAAATAATTGTTTAGTCATAGTATAATTGTTTAGTCATAGTATATATATGTATATGAAGGAGTTTTGATAAAGTGCTGTTCGACATCTTTCGAAGTTGACAACGAAATGATATGCTGACTGGGCTTGTCTAGTTCGTGCGTTCCTAGGTAGAATAGGGATAGGAGGTATTGGAATTTTTTTTGAACTTCCTTAGATTATATGTTGTTGGGAATACTTCCTCAGGCAATGAATTCCAGAGCCTAGCCGTTCTATGGATGAAGGAGTTTTGATAAAGTGCTGTTCGACATCTTTCGAGGTTGACAACGAAATGATATGCTGACTGGGCTTGTCTAGTTCGTGCGTTCCTAGGGAGAATAGGGATAGGAGGTATTGGAATTTTTTTTGAACTTCCTTAGATTATTATGTTGTTAGGAATACTTCCTCAGGCAATGAATTCCAGAGCCTAGCCGTTCTATGGATGAAGGAGTCTTGATAAAGTGCTGTTCGACATCTTTCGAGGTTGACAACGAATTGATATGCTGACTGGGCTTGTCTAGTTCGTCTGACTGGTATTGTTAGTGAAGGGATGATAGCAGAGATTTCCGAAGCACATTTACCGTGGAAGTATCGATAGAAAAGTGAGAGGTCGCCGACTTTTCTACGGTGTTCCAATGATGTCAAAGAGTGAGTGAGTGTGGCGTCACGCGTCACTCACCAGGCGGATGGCTCTTCTCTGGATGGAATCTAAGAGCATCAGCGTATGTTTTGATGCTGAACCCCATATGTGGGAACAGTATTCTAGAACAGGCCGTATCTGCGCTTTGTAGATCATGAGAAGCTGTTGAGGTGTAAAGTAGCTTTTCGCACGGAACAAGAATCCGAGTTTTTGTGAAGCAGCTTTTGCGATGTCAGGTTGCTGATGGAAATACCGAGCATAGATATGGTGGGCTTTTGAACAATATGGACTTTTACTAAAGATTATACAAAAAATTTCAAACTGTGGAATTTATGGGAGCAAAAGCTCTCTCAAATGGAGAGATCCAATCACCTTTGTATCAAACAATCTGCTAGAAACGCCCCCTTACTATGGTTTTTAAAATTGCAACCCCATGCATTTTTCGGTTCATCCTCATTCTCAATTCGACTGGTATTCTCAAAATATAAAGAAGCAAATGATTTTGCGGGCTTGTTATACTGTTACACCCAGTTATTTATTGAAGATTCAGAGCTACACACGGAGTCTGAAATAGGCGATATAAGGTAAGTGTAGCAAGTGATAACAGTCATTTCAAACAAACAAGAAAAAATCGATATTTTTTTCATGAATTATCGAAGTTATTCGAAATTTCCGAGGATGAATTTCTTGCTAAATATCTAGTCCGAAATATCACTGAATTGAGAATGAAAAGTTCTTTGAGATGAACCTCAAAAAACAAAGGGATGCAATTTGAATACCGAAGTTAGGTGGGTTTCTGGTACATTGTTTGACATGAGGGTAATTTGATTTCTTCGTCTTGGAGAGCTTTTGGTCCCATATCTTCCATAATTTTTCGAACTTTTTTTTTGTATGTTAAAATCAGGTATTTGCTGGCTTAAAAGATGTGGGACACCCGGTATACAGGAGAAAATTGAATTGGAAGAAAGTGTAGATTGCTTAGCAAATATTAAAAGTTGTTCAGTAAATACAATTCCCAAAATACCCCAGGTTATTATCTCTATATCTCTATCTCTATCTTGAAATGATACAAATCACAAAATGTCACTGCTTATATTAGAAACAGAAACCTAAGAGGAAAATTCAATCATTAGTCATTGACACCTTGTTCGAGAAATGTCTGTAGAAGAAAAATGTATATAAATTATTCTTACGTAAATATTTGCAATAATAAGATTAAAATATACGTGATATTTTATAATTTTTTCGTCTCCTTCCACTATGTTGAATACCTATAATTAAGACCATTAAGACCAAATTCAAAAGTGAATACTGCTGATATTTATCAGAATGGATGGATAAATAAAATTGGAGCACCTTGCATTATTGATTTGTGTGGAAGCACTGAAGATTTTTAATCTTGATACAGGGTGAATTTTAATGTCGAAATCACTGTTGTTTCATAAAAAAATTAAAAAAATCAGCAAAAACATTTTAAATCATAAAATACCAATATGTTTGGTTAATTTCTAGAGGGCCTGGGGAAATACAATCCTAGCCCATCATAATATTTGAAAAACGATAGTAATTCACATTCTGAAGTTAATTTCAATTTTAATATTGCAACAAGAGCAATAACTTCACCAAGGTAATTGATGGAGAAGCTTCATTGTCAATAATTTGTTTCATATATCATACAGTACCGTTCTGAGGAATTATTAATGGTACCTGAGTACCTACAGTAACTATTTATGTTATTCTTACGTAAACTCAAATCACAAAAAAGTTATCTTCAGAACTTGTTTGAACAATTTTTTGAACAGAATTGAACTGCTATTGATTGCAATTTTGTTAAATAATTAAATATAATATCTTTCCTTTCCGTAGCTATGCTAAGAAGGTTATTTCGTGGCCTAGGTATAGAAATAACTATTTGACTGCTACTAGTTACACTTCGATTCTTTCAGACTCAAAGATACTTGATCAAGATGGCGGCACCAAGGTCCAGCTCAAACGAGAACTGGGTCTCTTTTCCGCAATCAACTTCATCCTGGCCATCATGATAGGATCTGGGATATTCGTATCTCCTGCATCGGCCTTGAAATATTCCGGATCCGTAGGAATGTGCTTAGTTGTTTGGACAGCATGTGGAATGATCTCTTTGTTAGGTAAAATAACTAGTAACATACAGGGTGTTTCCTAATTGAATGTCAATATTATATTTGAGGTGATTCTTGGGCTCATGTTATGAAGAAAATTTCCATGAACGTATGACCTGCACATCTTAACTTTTGAGATACAGGGTGGTAAAGTTCTCAAAAGTTGATTGTTTTTCATTATTATCTGTAATACCACATTAGATATTTTAATGAAATTTGGCATACATATATCAAGAGACATAAGTAAGTATACCACATTTTTTTGTGTTGCCAGAAGTGGCGTTCGTATGGAATTTCACATACCTACTTTGGCATTGATGGTACGCCACTGATCAATCTCGAAATTGAAATCGTTCCTGAAATTTTCAAATTTCTAAGCAAATTTCATATCAACAATTTTTTCAATCTGATGCACGGTTTTCGCTTGAAAGAATAAAAACTTTTCACTGCATGATCATAACAATATCGTTAATATGACAATATCACAATGCAGAGAAATAGATTTTATTTTTTAGGTGAAAACCGTAATTCGGACTGAAACAATTCAAAAAGATTTGTATTCCTGAAATGTTATCTAAATATGGTACACTAACTGATGCCTCTTGATACATAGTACATGTATGCCAAATTTCATTAGAATATCTGAAGTGGTATTACAGATATTAATAAAAAGCTATTACTTTTTGAGAACTTTACCACCCTGTATCTTACGAGTTGAGACGTTTAGGTCTTACGTTCATTAAAATGTTCTTCTTAAAATGGGCCCAAGAACCGCCTCCTCAAATATTGACACCCTGTATAATAATTAGGTAATTTAGCGATAATCAATTTGTTGCATTGACATAATGACTCTCTTGCCAATTGTTTTGTGAGATTGACACTTGATAAGAAACGATAGTTAGGGCGAACATTGGAAAATATTTCAAAACTTTTGAATCGTATGATAATCAAGCTTATCGCAGAAATCTTATCTGAATTGTTGCCTGAAATTTTGGTTAGAAATGAGACTGAACTTAGCGAGATCCTTCTATGAATTTATACATATACAGGGCATAGTTTTTTCCATTTGCTGCTCTCTCGTTATGTACTTACAAAACATTCAAGCGATCCACTACACACTGTTTTACCACTAACCACTAACTAAGTGGTAAACTCTATCGTAATTTTCACCTTTTTTCTTTATTTTCTGGAGCGCACGAAAGGAAATTCATATAATGTTCGTGGAACATCGCGCGTAACAAGGTAACAGTAAGTTTTCCTTGAGCTTTCTGAACTTATAGAGTATGCATCTCATCTTTTTTACAACGAACATTATGTGTGAGTTCCATTCCATATGAGAATAATGATGACACCTATTTGATTTTTTTTATGGAATTGGATAATCTGTAGGATAATAGAAGAGGTGGTACATTCATTTTACTTGATTTTTTGGGATTTTCTCTCCTCGTTTCTATAAAATAAAAATATTCGTATTATTTCAATATATTTGTAGTGGGACAAATCAGAGGATTTGCCCCAAAATGTCACTGCGTTTAACAAATTTTTCTATCAGGGAGTCAAAGAAAAATCCACTAGCTTGTCAGTGACAATTTGTTTGAAGGAAAGAAATATAGATATATTAAAAAAATATCGAATTTTTACTTATCTTTGGACGTTTCGAGACCGAATCTGCTCCCGTTCTCAACATGAAAATGCAAAATATTCCTCTTTGGAAGTTGTGCTGCTTATAGTTTGACACTTTTCAGTGTCATACTGATGTTGGCATATGAAAACATCCTGTAACTCATTTGTAGACTAAAATCACTCATTCATATAAGCAGCACAACTTCCAAAGAGGAATATTTTGCATTTTTATGTTGAGAACGGGAGCAGATTCGGTCCCGAAACGTCCAAAGATAAGTAAAAATTCGATATTTTTTCAATTTATCTATATTTTTTTCCGTCAAACACCTTTCAAAGAAATTGTCACTGACAAGCTATTGGATTTTTCTTTTAGACTCCCTGATAGAAAAATTCGTTAAACGCAGTGACATTTTGGGGCAAATCCTCTGATTTGTCCCACTACAAATATTGGCGCTGCGATCGTAAAAAACTATATTTCACCATTTACACATTTCAACCCCCTGAAGACGAGGAAGAGTGTAGGGTGTGATATTTTCCCAGACAAACGCCATTGGGGTGATATTCACACGACAAATTAACGCTAAACGAACTTACTCACCTTGACACCTCTACATAGAAAAGAGAAAAATAAGCATGGTTCAGCAATTAAGGTATCATTTAGGTCAGACTAAAGCTGGTTTTAAGTGAGATGGACTACTTTATCAAGTGTTCGAAATGACCTCCATTTTCTTGAATACACAAGTTCACTCGTTTTTCAAAATTTCGCACTGTCGCTTCCAACATAGCAGGCGTTAAAGCCATGCACGCTCCTCTAATTCTATCTTTCATATTCTCGCGTGGGGTTCGCGAAACACAATGTTTTTGATGTAACCTCACAGAAAGAAGTCTGGGGAAGTCAAGTCGGGTGATCTGGGTGGCCAACTACAAACTAAATAGTAAAATATTGTTTCTCAAGATCGCAGCGCCATCTTGTGAAAATGAAAAAGAAGTTCCCGAATTAAAGCTTCTTAGTTTTTAATGCTCTTCCAGAATCAACAATAAAAAATAGGGGTTTCCATTAGAGATTTCAATGTTACCTCCATTTCCCACTCCCCTGGGGGTCAGGGGGTGAAACTTGTTTTATAACCAGACGTCCCCCTCCAAACCATACAACTTTTATTCGGCAATTTTTTTTGTCAGATGCATACATTTCGAGAAATTTCCAAATAAAGATTAAAATGGACCAGGTATATTGAAATAATACGCATATTTTTATTATACCGGGTGACACAGGTTATCGGGCCACCCCTGTTACTTCTGCATTCGTCAACGGATTTTTCTGAAATTCGGTACAGTTATATAAGCAACTATTTCGGATTTGATCACATTACAATCCAATATGGCGGACTTAAGGTTTTTCTGGAAATGCCAGCAATTTTGTTTTTTCAAATGGAACACCCTCTATATTTTTACATATTCAAGTTCAACAGGTCAAAACAAGTGCAATCTTGATGTCAAATGTCAATTTATTCCACAGCCTACCTAGTTGAAAAATTATTGCAAACTGCAAGGAAATTCATAAACTAGTTGTTGATTTTTGAATGTATACAATTTGTTGCTGAACCAAAAAACAAAAATGATATTTCATTTTGTTCCTTAATGTATGTTCTAGAGAAACGGGTAGGTGGTCATTTAAAAAAAAATAATTTTTGATCAAAAAGTGATGTGGCTGAATTGATTCCTGGATAAGTGACACAAAAAATAATTTTTCTGAAAAAATTATGTTCTCCTGTTATGTGTGACTCATTGTGAATAGTCTTGACCACATCTCATTTATCCACGAGGTAAAATGAAAAAACAATTTCAATTCAATTTCTTTCGGAAAAATGACATTTGAAATAAAGATTGCACTTGTTCCGACCTGTTGAACTTGAATATGTAAAAATATACAGGGTGTTTCATTTGAAAAAACAAAGTTGCTAGCATTTCCAGAAATACCGGAAGTCCGCCATATTGGATTGTAATGTGATCAAATCCGAAATAATTGCTTATATAACTGTACCGAATTTTCAGAAAAATCCGATGACGAAAGCAGAAGTTACAGGGGTGGCCCGATACCCTGTGTCACCCGGTATAAACGAGAAGAGAAAATCTCAAAAAATCAAGTAAAATGAATTGATAAAAATTTTGTTGATTATTTTCAGGAGCACTGGCCTACTCAGAATTGGGCACCCTCGTCCCGCGCTCGGGCTCAGAATACGCCTACTTCGTAGACTCATTCGGACCCCTGCACAAATTTTGGGGGAACTTGCCCGCTTTCGTCTATTCTTGGATCATGATAGTGGTCATAAGGCCTGCCGAAATAGCCGTTCTGGTACTGACTTTTTCGCAGTACCTTTGTCAGCCCATCTTGGATGCCTTCTGCTTGGCAGATGAGGAGTTGAGACAGAAAGTTATTAAGGCTATCGCCTTGGTAGCCTTAGGTGAGAAGTTACCGAACGTTCATAGATTTCGATTATTTGAGGTGAAACTGCACTTTATCATGCGATATTTTTTTTATACCTATGTATTTTTGTCTAAAAAACACGAATTTGATGATGAAAATGTGAACAAACCACTATTTATCGAGAAATTTCATGAAAAAGTTCGAAATTTCGCCTTCTTTTCCCCTTGTGTTGGATGCATTTACAGCTACTTGCTCTTCTTATTTTGTCATTGGACACTTGATATACTCATGATGTACTTCAATGACACATTTTTATAATAGAAAATTCAACACGAAATATGATTTTTTCTACAAACGCTTAACAAAGTAGCCTTTGACGCTTTCAAATTCCAACACAAAGTTGACGTTTTCCCAGAAATGTCATTCTTTGACAGCATTTGCGCTCGTGAGCGGAAATATTGAGAAAACGCTCGCACATCTCTGTAACCTATACTTATCCATTCTTGAAAACCCCCAATTCTTTCATGATGGAAAATAGTGACAGTGAACCATCAAACACACCTCCTGATATAGCAGAAAGCGCAAAAGTTTGAATCTCTTACCGGAGAAATCAAGGAAGAAATATGAATTACAATATGATACATTCATAAATTGGTGCCATCTCAAGATGGTGAATATGTATTCAGAAAACGTTTTACTGGCTTATTTTGGTGAAAAATCAAAGACTTTGAAGTCATCAACTCATTGGTCTATATATTCGATGGTACGTGTACATGCTTGAATGTTAAAATTAATATCGGAATCAATAAGTATCTGAAACTTATCGCATTTCTCAAAAAACAATCTATTGGATATAAAGCGAGACAAATCCAAAACATTCACCGCTGAAGATATATACCAACAAATTTCTACAAGAAGCTCCCGATGAAGAATATCTGTTGAAAACGGTGAATTATACTTTATATTCAAACTCTTTGTTATCATCAGAAAGACAGTGCATCTTTATTTTATTGCATCAATGAGTAATGTTTAATTTGATTGCAGAGTTTATTGTACTATGGCTCAGAGGTCCGAAGCTCAGGTTGCCACGTTGGTGGTCCAGTTTCAATTCTCGGCTGGCCCGAAATTTTTTTGTTGGGCTTGTCAGTTATTTTAAGTTTTTTTTTTGTTTTCTTTGGATATATGGGATAATATGGATATGAACTATTTCAACTATTCCAATCGCTCATACTTTCAGGGAAGTTATTTCCAAAAGCTGCGTTAGTAGAAAAAATCTTGTGTGTATTTCGAGCACAAAGTGTCATTGCCGCTCTCCAAAGATTACCGCGCTCCGCTCCGCATCGCGCGGTAACTTTCTTTGTCGAGCGGCAATCTATCACTTTGCGCTCTAAATACACAAATAGCTATTTATGGCGAGTTTTTGTCAAATGTCAACAGATTGCTTTGGAATGACATTACACACGCCATTATTTTAAATGATATTCTTCCTTCTTTTCACTAAATATAGATAAACCGCAAGAAAATCATATTTCTAGTCGGCTCATATAATAGAAAAAAATGTGCCATTGAAGTACATTGTGATATATAAATAGTCCAATGAAAACAGAAGGGCAAATTGTTCTAAATGCGATCCAAAAGACAGGCGGAAATTTGTAACTTCATAGTGAAATATCTTAATAAATAATGGTTTGTTCATATGTTCAGTATCAAATTCGTGTTGTTCAGACAAAAATACGTAAGTACTAAAAAAAATTTTCGAAAAAAAAAACCATCGCATGATAAGTTATTTACATCTGGGGCTTCAATTTTGAGAAGGGATGCCATAATATTCATTTCTCTGATTATTTCGCGATATTTTTGTCTCATCTCTACAGGGTGTTTCAGGATTATTGTGACAAAAGCCTAGGGGAGATTTCTCTCAACGAAATATGAAAAGAAGTTCCGAAAATGCTTAGTTCCTCATCATGTATATTTTATGTCTTTTTGTTTTCATAATAATGTGCAATACAGTTTTGGATTATATCTAAGCATTTTCATTTTTTCTTATGGAATTCAGAGATATGCCGAGGTACGAAAAAATAGCAAGATCCAAAAATTATAGTTTTTTAGAGGGTTCATCTGAATTTTTAAGAAGAATCCGAAAAAAAACACAAAGTAACACAACATTGATAAGAAATTATTTTTGTTTTTTAATTTGGATATGCTGTATCTCAGAAACGAAGCATTTTGCGACCCATGTTCATATGAACTTTGAGGAATCTACCCTAGGCTTTTGTCACCACAACTCTGAAACACCCTGTATAAATAAAAATATTGGTATTATCACATATCACCCAACTATAAAGCTTTGATGCCGCCTTTTATAGTAGGAGAGCCAGCTGCAAATTTCGACCCTCATCTGATAACGAAATGTTATATGTTCCAAAGGCATGTGGAAACTTTGTATTTTATGAAACGGTACCTGTGCCGATCAGTATCCTGAGCAGAATGATTAAAAAATAGAACTTTCCTGTGCGGTGCACAGTTCTCAATTTCGCGATTTGATAACGAGATGAAAATTATGCGATCCGATACTAATTGAATGGTAGATCTCAAATACCTACCTATCGGCAAAACGATTAATTTGTTGCCATTATTCCGGACATAATTCCGTCATGTGATGTCATGCGAAATATTCTCGGGAATATTGAAGCTCATCTGCCACCAACTCAGATCAGTTTGAGTCGCGGCACGTTTGGATATTCGCAAAGGGGAAATTATCCACTTTCATTTGCTCATTGTTTCAACTCGTTATCACATGACGGAAGTATATCCGAAATAATTGCAACAAATAAATCGCTGTGCCGTGGATTTGGCCAAGATTGAGAGGTAGAACAGGTCGGTATTTGATATCTACCATTCAATTGGTCTCGGATGGCATAATTTTCCTCTCGTTATCAAATTGCGAAATTGAGTGCAAATTACCGCACTGGAAAGTGCAATTTTTCAATCACTTTACTCAGGATAGTGATCGGCACAGATGCCGTTCGATAAAATACAATGTTTTAGATGCCTTCGATATCAGATGGCGGTCGAAATTTGCAACCGGCTCTTGGACTATTATGTTCCATAGCTCGAAATTCGTTGCCTTGAATAACACCACCATAAACACATAGAAAAGGTATTGTTGATTTCACACATCACTGAAAAAAGAATCTTGCGCCATTCGTAGAAATAGTAACAGTATTTCTGTGGCATATTCATAATTTGATTCCAACAATTGAGTTTGAGGTCAAAGAAAATGATTGAAAAAAGATGGCACAGCCGTTTCATTCACACTATTCAATCAAATATCTATCGAGCCCAAGAAATTAAATATTCCTATATTAAAAGTAGTTAATTGTTGTGACTGGGTGTCGTCGAATAATGAGAACATAGGACAGATTGCGCATATTTATAACAAATTGAACAGTGTAATAAAATTCAGAGTGAACTGACATAAAAACTCTGACAGCATCAACTAACTATCATTTCATTCTGGAGACAGGGTGATATTTTCACAATATTAATCATATTTGAAGTATTTGCAGCAATATATTTTTGACGTAAAAGGTAATTCAACCTCTCTGTAAACCTATTATAAAAATTAAAATCAATACGCAAAATAAAATAACACGTCGCCCTACTTGACGGCAGCAACTTGAACACTTCTGAGCGATTTGTTTTGATGATATGACCAACATAAGCACAAACAAAAAACACATGTGAACCAATGAAAACAAAGTGAACGCTTTGACAGCTTTCAAGAACTCCAATAGGTGGCGTACGCTTATTTTATATCGCGAATAGGACTAGTTTATGATAGAGTCACTGGATGGTATTAGTTTGATAAGAGTTCGGACACAGCTGAACTTTTGTCCTTTTCTATTTTCTATAATACAATGGTTTGAGTGAATAAAAGAATAAGACATATATCCTGCTCTTTGTCTTTTCAATTTACCTAGTAGCGCCTGATTGTCAGATACGATTTTAGAGGTTATATTTTCTGTCAAATCAATCATAGCCGTAGATGGACAATGGATATAGGGTACAAACACCCACTTCAATTAATAGTGATAAACTTCTAGCAGAGCAACTGTTATATAAATGAAAAGAATGCATGTAACAACATTTTAATATTAGAAAATATACACATATGGATAAACTTATAGCTATAATTCCTTATTGTATGTGAAACTGTACTCCAGTGATAAGTATAAAACATGAATTTATTAATATTAAATTAAAGGTATAGGTATTCTCAATATACAGGAAGTAACATAAGTACGTTCAATTGAAGCAGTCCTGAGACAATTTCAAGAAATATAGTCTATATAAGCTTGTATCCGGAAATGCTTCATTCCGGAGATACAGAGCTAGGGTGTTGAAATACAGAGAACAAATCATTTTTCGATAAACATTTCATGTGAAAATAGTTATTTTTGTATCTAGAGCGCGAAATGCTACTTTGGTGATCGAGATCTGATTTTTTTAACGAGGCGTAGCCGAGTTAAAAAAATAGTCGAGATGACCAAAGTATTTCGCGCTCGAGTTGCAAACAAAATTTTTTCTACAAACGTCAAAAAATATAGTTCGAAAGTAAAAATATGCTTAGCTTGATATAAAAAATAGTGTTGAACTGGCTCAAAAGGCCTCCTTCTATCTCCCCAAGGTACGCACGATGTTCCACGAACATAATAAGAATTTCCTTTCGTTCGCTCCAAGAGATAAAACAAAGTTATTGTTGAACATTCAGAAATAAATGATTTCGTGGATGTTTGCTCGATTGAGGACCATTCAGTTGAAATATAAATATCTCATATATTTTACATAACAATGCGCGAAGTAGGTACTTCGCGCACTGTTTTACTTCGCGCATTGTTTTGTGTAAGGTATCATGGTAACGTAGGAAACTGAAAAAAAGTGTCACTTCGCAATTTGTTATCAATGCGCGAACCTTGTCATTTTTTGACGTTTGTAGAAAAAAGTAATTTATTTTGACGAGACCTACCAAATACTTGATTTTAAAAAGTTCTCAGCAACTTCACTTAGCGCCCTAGGAGCTAAGTAACATGGATCGATATAGAAAATATCTCCAAAACGATAAGCTCCAGCATAATTAAAGCCCTTATAATAATTTCCTTGATACATAAATATCTATTCACTTTCCACTGTTGAATTTTGAATTTGGTCGGTACCAAAAACGCCATTCAATGATATATCACGTTGTAGTTTACTTGCTTTTCTTAGTTTCGTTAGTTTCCATGATTATTTTGTTTTGCATTTTGTGTGATGATAATAATGGAATTTTGTTCTTGAAATCGTCTGCTTTGTAAATTGATGGAACAGCAGATTCTCTCAAACAGATTTTGAAATCTTCTGTTTGAAAATGGGCCTAAAATATAGTTTCATTCTAATCAGATGCTGTTATAAGAAGGGAATTTCAATGAGTACCTCACAAATTTCGCTCGTCTTCAAATTGATTTTCCACCCAGGCCGTTCCATATTATCTTCCTTCCATAAGCGAATGCTTGATGTTTGATTTGGAAAATTGAATAAATGATATCCATTTTTTTCAGAATTGGCACAATTTATTACACAGCAAGTGATTTCCATATAGCTGATTTTTTTTTAAAGTACCATTATGAAATTTCATTTCAATTCTGACGTTAATAAAATTAATTGTCAAATTCGAACAATTTTGAATGAAAAAGCGCGGGACGACTATGGTGCTCTTGTCACAATGCAAGGTGTTTAACTTAATAAATCTAAACATTCAAAAACCCTAACCGTTGTCATTTCTGTGTCCGAACTCTTATCAAACTAATACCATGCAGTGACTCTAGTTTATGACAACTATTTCTACTATTTCGACCTGACAAATACCTCATTGAGTTTTTACTATATCATTGAAGTGTCATTTCCATTTCAGGTATAACCACATACATAAACGTGAGCAGTGTAAAATTGTACGTGAGGATTCAAAACACTTTTGGTTCCTGCAAAGTAATTGCATGTCTGATAGTCATATGTGGAGGACTATATCAAATTTGCCTAGGTAGGTAAGTAATTTCATATAAAAATTTTCCCCATATTTTGAAACTGGATTTCATGACTAGTTAAAAAATATTTACAGGGTAACGCTAATTTCTTAGAAACGGTTTGAAAGTCAGCGACAAGGGAGGGGGATTTAGGAGGGCACTGTATATTTTGTGTGTTTTAGGAAATACTGATAATTTAAAGAGAGGTTTTGAAGGAACTAGTACATCGCCAAAAGACTATGCCTTAGCTTTTTATAGTGGTCTTTGGGCCTTTGATGGGTGGTAAGAAAATTTACACCAAATATACATATAACACGCTCTTGAAATATCGGCTATAGACTAAAAGTTCATTTTTGCATTTGAAGGTCAGCAGTTACCACTATCACCGAAGAATTGAAGAAGCCAGATGTGTAAGTATAATTCTATGACATAAAACAAATTGGTGGGCAAACCATAAAAAATGCAGATACATGCGTTTCAGTCTTATAAATCGTAAATAAACTACAGTGAAATATAGCAAACCACAATATTACTATAAAAACAGTTTTATTTTTCCTATATAAAATTCTCTATATCCAAAAAAGTAGACAAAAACGAGAACAAAAAAAGATAATAGAATCTTCAAGAGAAAAAAACAATCACCTAGTCATTTACATGTACCAGTTCGATACGGGAGCCCAACATATCTTTTCATTAGTCTCTATTTCAAGAAATATTCAAAAACACCTCGTTTCCGACATACAGGATGTTTCGTTTTTATTAATATCTTATAGATGCACGGGCAATTTATGAATAATGATTTCAGTTCTCATCCTAATTTTGAATCGATTAAAATATTTTGATCGTCATACAGGTTAATAATTATTTATCACTATTTATTATTCTTTGACATTGCTGACTGCCTTTTCTAGTAACATCCCACGGAGTATATACATAGCAGTCCCCATGGTGACTGTTCTCTACGTCTTCATGAACATGTCATATATGACAGTTCTTACCCCCACCGAGATGATCAATGCCCAGGCAGTGGCAGTGACTTTCGGGGAGAGAATACTAGGAAAATTTGCCATCATCATCCCACTGGGTGTTGCCCTCAGTACTTTTGGATGTGCTCTCAGCCTTCAATTTGGAGTCACAAGGTGAGAATGAAATATGCTACTTGAACAGGGTTTCAGGTAATGAGTCAAAGAACGGTTATTACCAGAATTTCAGTAATTCAACTGGAATTTATTTGTCAACACTCTATCCCTGAAGTTTGACTATTCAAATTTGAATCACCCCATACAATATATTTTTTTGAGGAAGCCTTGGTTGAAGTAGAGAAGAAAGAAGTTGTTATGGATGCTGATTATCTCTGAAAACATTTCTAAAAGAATACTTGATTTTCGAAATGACTTCTTTCTAACGAGATAATTAATTAAAATGTCGTACATAACCTTAATGACACAGGAACGGTGACATATAATATGTTTTTTAGATACTATATCCGACCGGAGTCTGATACAATGTTTTTTTATGACAACCATATCGGGTACTTGCATTTATCTGTCAAAACAGCCACTTGAGTTGGCTCCAAATCTCATGTTTTTGTTATGGATACATAATTCGAAACAAAAAATCAATAGGACTATTTTTTCACTCGATTGAATGTTGACATCACTATTGAATATTTGGAAAACAGTTCATTTTACTCCTCGTGCTATTGCGGTTATGTACCAAATTTCAGTTCATTATCTTCAGAAAAAAGGGTTTCTTTCGAATCGTTTTCTGATTAAACAATGCTGCATTTTTTTATCTACAGAGATCTCAATGGGGAAAAAACAAGCAATATGACTATTTTGTTTTAGGTTATGTTATGTTTCTGGGCAAGACGGATTCATGTTAGAAAGTTTATCATATGTTCATTACAAAAAGCTCACCCCCAGTCCGGCTGTAATTCTACAAGGGATTATATCTTTCTTATTCATTGCCACTGGAAATATTCTTGAGCTGATTGAATTCGCAAGTTTTTTGATATGGCTGTTTTATGGTATAGCGATGATTTCACTACTAGTTATGAGAAAAACAATGAAAGAAACTCATCGCCCATACAAGGTAAAACGTGTTCTATACAAGAAAGAATTATGTGTGTGATGAATTCAACTTTCAGATGCAATGATAATACTAAACGTCATTTCAATAACTAGATACATCACAGACTCACTCATCAATGTATTTCTCATTTGAATTATGTTTCAGGTTCCTATATTCATCCCAGTATTTATATTTATGGTTGCCCTGTATCTCAGTGTGATCCCAATAATTTTAGATCCTACACCTAAGTATTTGATGGCACTTGGTTTTATGCTGATAGGAGTGTTCATTTATTATTGGTTCATATACAAGGACAAGAGACCTAAAGCTATGATGAGTAAGTTGGCCGAATCCATGACATTATAGGAATTTTCTTTCGTGCGCTCCAAGAGATAAAAATAAACTCTCGTTTTTAGTATCATATTGATAAAACGTGATCTCTATTCTATACAGTTTGATATATTATTTGATTGAATATAATATTGTATATATTATAAAATTGAATTTTGTGGAATTATCACTTGATTTTGTGACGCAAAACATTTATTGAATAGACATCAATACATTGTTAGACTGAATATTGGTAACATTTGTTCAAGACATTGGATACAAGAACTTGATATTTCTTTTTTTTTTTAGGATCGATAACGCATTATGTTCAACTATTATGTAATGTCGTGCCGCCAGAATCTGAATAAAACTTTTTATAAGACTCGAATCTTCTATCATTATTACAGTTTTAAACAATGGCCAAGATGGGAGAAAAGACCCTTTTTGTAATTTTGACACTTCTCAAAACTGAAACGCATCACTTCACATGACCAGTGGCGTTAAGAACAATATTACATAGCTGGTGATGAAATATTCATTTCAATACCAGTTACGTCATAAAAATATGGACGGAGGAAGAGAATAGTACATTTTGTGCTGCTTCCTCGACATCACTTGGGAAATCTGAACTTGAATCAGCCATTTCCCACTAATGATGATATCAAACGAGTCTATTTGGGTGATGTTCCGAAATTACTGACATTACTGGCCACAGTAAGCAATTTAGGATCACTAAACAGTAGTAATATATCGACTACTCTATATATGAAGCATAGCTGTCCTCAAAGCAGGACCAACTTTTGTCTCTAGGTAACGAAATCGACCAATAGGCGTTGATGCCGACGTAAGGAAAAAATAATAAAAAACTTGTAAAACCAATACGGCTACGAATTTACAATTTTTAAATTGGTTTTAGCGCGTATGTAATTGATTGTGATTGAAATTCGAATATTCGCGTTTATAGTTGTACAGTTCTTTAATGTTTGTGTTTTCGTTTATTTTTCATTGACTGAACTGTTTTAACCATGTCTAGTGGAACGAAATGCAGTATTCGCAAAGAAAAGAATAGACAATAATCCTCTTTTCATAAGTTTGGATTTCAAAATTTACTATTTATACATGGAATGGTTGATATCCAATAGGTATGTGTCGTAAACTCGACTAGTGTGTATACTGTGTATATAGCCCTATTGACGTTAAATGTCGAAATAGTATTCACTGATAAATTGAGTTGGAATTCAACTGCTAAATCTCATGACTAAGAGATCTAGGATGAACAGAGTTGCCCCAATTGTCAGCAGGAGCGAGACAGTACTGGTTCGACCCACCAGGTCTCATCAGCCGCTCTCGGTCTGCTGACAACTGGGACAACTCTACGCTTCGGGTATATCACCCATTTCGAAGACGCAGGGTATAACATGAAGTTGTAGTCATGTTGTAGCCATCTTGTCGCAAAGCTCTGAGGTAGGATACAGAGATAAATTATTATTATTATTATCTCTGTATCTATACTCTATACTATAGCAGTTGAATAGGTGGTGGAAAAATTCCACTCAAGTATGTCTGGTAGTGTCATCTGTCAGCAGTGATTTACCACTCTGTAGCGTATAGACGTAGGGGTCTGTACGTGTGACTATAGATGGCAGCGCCATACAGTGTATGTCGCGATATCTCTGTATCCTACGTCAGAGCTTTGCCAAAAGATGGCTACAACATGACTACAACTTATTCATGTTATACCCATATACGTATTAATAAACAATACGGATCATAACGGGTGCCAGGATGAAGCCAAAAATATGAAACAAATGAATATCCATAAGGATTTGGTGGCATGATACGCATGCGCCATGCGCTATTATAGTAGTCATCAAAGACATGCGTTTCGGTGGACAATGACGTTTACTAGCCTTTCAATCAAAGCAGTATGTGTCTGATCGTTTCAAAACTTTTCCTTATGGATAGTCATTTGTCTTCAAAAATCGGCTTCATGTTTCACTATGGAAACAGATAGAGATTATCCGTATTGATTATTAATACGTATATGGTTATACCCTGGAATTGTTGACGTGAAGGTCAATTTCAATTCGGCTCATGTATTGGCGTAGTAAGTCTGTAAGTCTGAGAAGATTTCATAGTTTTGTCAGAGCTGCTACAAGTCTATCGGATTACATGTATAACAGATAATCTGAGTAGTTCAAAGTATATAGCACTCATGTGGCTCGGGGTTATGTCAGCTATCAATATTTGCTCATTTATGCACAGTAACGAAATTTGTGCACAACACTTCATAAATGAACATTATAAAGATGCCTCAAGTTGTATTATGCCTTTGTGTTGCTAGAGAATGTATGGTATAACCACAGACTACAGGAACACCATATCGTCGTAACCTCACTATTCATAGGTCACGTACACGATGACCGACCCTGGAGGTAAAATATTGAAACACAACCTCACTCTTCCGTAAAACATTGAAACACAACCTCACTTTATTCATTTGTTTACAGAGGAATCAGAGGATTGAAATAGTTTTTCACGATATTTTGGCATACTAATCGTGTTTTTTTTTGCGCTATTCATCAATTCAAGCATGCCTTCTCATTGTGCCGTTGTACAATACACAAAAAAAAATGCAGCGAGAGAAGAAGGAACATGATTTTTCAGCTGAATAGTAATCTTAAATAGTTTTCACTATGAAATTTTGTCATATCTCATCAACATTCATTCTGCCACTTCTGCAATACAAGCTAATACTGCTAATAGATTGAAAATGTCTACAACACACGATCATATTTCGTCAGCATGTCAGACCAGTCCTCCCGTTTGATTGCATGAATCCTATTTCTTGCATTCCTTCAGAAATTTCACGAGTATTTCTATTAGCCCCTATTGCAGAAAGAATTCTGATGAGAAATCAGAGAACTTACCAAATTTCAAAATAAAATGTATATGTGAGTGACTAAAGTAGGCGTTCAGTTTTGAATCATAATGTACCAACCGGATTCCTTCGTCTCCCGCTGCATTTTTTGTGCATTGTACAACAGCACAATATGATGGCATGTGCGAATTAATTAATAGCCGAAAAACACAATTTGTATGCCAAAATAATTGTGAAAAACTATTTCAATCATTTGTAAACAAATAAAAAAAGTGAGTTTCTGTTTCAATGTTTCACCTCCAGGGTCAATCATCTGACAGTTCTTGCACGCAAATCATTGATATAAGTTTCATGTATTTCCATGTCATGTAGATAACAGATGACCCCAACCCTTTTATCACACCAGCGGACATATCTATCTGTTTGTCTATCATACATGTATTATCAAAGAATCAGTACTTCATTTATGAGTATATTAAAACTATTTATTTCAATTCTAAGATCCCTAATTACAAATAATCATCACTAGTTTGTCTGGTATCATCACTATCGAAGTTACCTTCATATCTGATACTATCCATGTCCATGATATCCTCAGGTTCCGACTTCAGAAACCTGTCCATATTATCCATAGAGTCTTCTTGATCGCTGCTATTCGAGTCGCTCTCGTCATGTTTGCTCATCGAGGCGCTGCCTCCGTTGGATTCCGAGTCGCTGAAGGGCACATTTGGATTGTCGGAGTCGTTTCTGAACAGTGCCAAGGTGTGACTCGGCGGATGGCAAGTGTTGGAGTACAACTGGGAGATGACGCAGTCCGTGCAGAAATCGATGGATTCGGAACACGAGATGCAGTGCCATCTGGCACCTTCGATTGGATCAGAATCACAAAAATCACACTGAAAAAAAATTAAGAATATCATGTGACTCAGTCATTTTATACTACAGGGATCAAAATGAAATCAGAGACATAGGGTAGTGAACTATTTTTTCCCAATTACTAACGGGAACTTCAGAAACATTATTTATTTAGTAAGTCATGAATTCTCAATTATGTATCAATAATATCTTTAATCAGTTATAAAAAAGTCATTGGCTCAAAATTGTCTCTCTTATATGTTGTGTCTTATTGCTTATCATGAATTTGTGTTGATGATAATTATATCAATTGACACTAGAGGATATTTGGTCCGGTAAACGTGACAACATTGTTGGCATTGTCTTGTCAGTTCTCAGCATTCAACACATCATTGCCAAGTCTCTATAGCCAATATTTACATGATGTTTTGTTATGTATAAGTATTTCTACAAGCTGGTTGCGCGAAAATGTAACAAATTAATAACTATAATATCATGGCTTCCTCCTATCAGCTCCAATGAAATATTTTATTTGGATGTAGTTTAATTCAACGACAGGACTCGCAACTTTAATAGGCTTCTTGATTATAATTGGTGATCTGACATCCTTGGTTTATGAGTGGGAATGGAAAATTATCTGACCAATAATGCAACAGCATTAAGAACTGACATCACCAAATATTCGACGTATCCCATAACATGATCAAATGGCGGCTATGATGGCACTTTCGAAATGTGAGTTTTGGAATCCAACAATTTCGAACAACGCATAGACACAGTATTTACATCAAAAACGTGTAAAAAATGTTGCAAAAATTAATTCAGGTCCCTATGGATACAGTGGAGTAATTGTATGCCAACTATTCAGTACCAGTACGTATTGAAGTCGAGATTGGAGTGGTATATTTTTATGTCATTCTTTTAATGATGAAAGATGAAATTTCGTTAATAGGAAAACTTGGAGAAATCTAATATTTTGGGAATATTCGTTACATCATATTATGTCTTGTTGATTTTGTTCAATTCATTTTCACATAACCTTATAGTTGAGACACCTAGGATCATTTCGAGTTTCATGCATTATATGAAATAATTCTAAATGGATCCAAATTTTACATAATCGACTGCCTTTTTGAATGATTCTTGTTTCATGATTGACATTTCTAGAGATTGAAAAATTGTCCCATTTTCATCTTCGTTTGTGAGCCAGCTTTATTCAAGCTTTCTGATATAATTATGCATTAGCTGGCATGTGACTGTCATTTCATACACCAGGTCAATGATTTCCAAAGTTTAAAATGTCAGAAAATACAGATTATATTGAAATAAATACATATAATTTGACCCCTGAGGCACCATAAAAAAAATTAAAGGATTCGAAATAATATCTGGTCATCATAATAATTATATATTTCAGTGCAGATGGCACAATCAGGCGAAATTCAATAATTTTTATTGTTTTGATGTAGAGTGCTTATTTTTTTCTTTTCTTGTTTAATTTTCAAGATGAAACTTTTGTTCATCATAAAACTTTGAAGGAATTTAATATTATGGAAGTATGCCTTACACTGCAGTGTTCAATCTTTACAATTATGTCAACTTACTCTTGTAGTTGATAAAGTAAACCAGCATATTTTAGCTTTGTGCTATAGATGGAATGATTCTAATTGGGTCAGAATTACACATTTTACAAAATTTTGAATGATTTTTGCTCCATGATTGAAATTTCTAGAAATTAGAAAACTGTTCATCTTATTTTGAGGCGTGTTCACAATTTGGCTTTTGGCATTTAGAGTATTATCATCTCATTGTTCAATTTGTCAGATAGCGCTTACAAAGGTCAATACTAGAGTCATTTTCAGTCAGAGTTTTCACAAAGAAGTTCAAATTGTTTGACTGAACTACACAAATATCGATAAAATAGACACGAATTATACTTATTTATGTCATTATTATGCAGTGTGGGAATAGTGATTGTAAAATAAAAGTTTAATTTCATGTTTCAGTGAAATATGATTGTTGAAAGGGAATAATTCATTGTCATAAATAACAAAGAAATGGGATCTTAATTGTTGATATTCAATTGGAATGTGGTCTAAAATAGGAAATTTATACGTGAACATTTTTTTTGAGGAAGTTGGTCTAATTCGGGAATGTCAGAATTCATAATATATAATTTTCCTATAATAAACTAATTCGAAAATTTCTTTGATATTAACCCAGAAATAATTGAAATTGTTAGTTCATTATCTTGACAATTAATAGAATATTTTATTTTCTTCTTTTTTTTCTCCAAACTATAAATTGACATATAATTATTGATCAAAATTTTTGTCTCAAATTAAAATGATTAATGGAAAATTATTTTCAGTTTGCATTGTATGAATGAAAACATTATTAAAAAGAATTTGGAATTAAGTTCAACTAAACTAGGTATAAATTGAACGCAAAATGATCTTTAGCTTGCATTGTGAAAGTCGAAACACTATATGAAATGATTTGAAATGACCTTCAACTAATTTCGTATGCACCTTATATCCAACATGTTTGAACATATTCGCCTCCTGTTGCTCTAGAATCTTCTCGTTCCTCACTCTCTTCAATAACTGCAACTGCAACTCGGCAAAACTTTTCTGTCTGACATCGTTATTCTGATGATGATATTCAGATTGCAACAAATAATTCGACGGGTTTGATGTGGTAGCGGTAGAAGTAGAAGGTATGGTGTGTATACTGGGCCCGGGGGTAGCTTCTTGGTCGTTCATTACAACAGGGGTGGTGAATTCTGGGAAAAACGTGGTCGGTTTCCATAAGTAATGGTTGAAACGTTGATGTTTGTGCAAGGATTTCTAAAATTTAAATATGTAACATAAGCATAAAAAGTTTTATTTCGTCAAAAATGAACATTAGATCACAAATTTTCATTGATACATCACACGTCATAGTTAGGCCTAGAATAGGCAAGTGGCCTTTTTTTTTTAAATTTCTTAAATAGAATCATCTCTCAAATACCTTTCAATTCCATGTTTTTTTTTATCAATAATGCCACGGTGATTTTCAAATGACTAGAAATTTACCGCGAGTAAATACAGACGTCACGATTTCGTAAGTAGGAGCAGACCATAGTACAGTTGCCATATGTTGAAATATAAGTTATTCAATAATCCACAAATTCTCAATTATGTATTGGTAATATTCCTGATTAGCATTAAAAAATCAATTGTCTCAAAATGTTCCCTCACGTGTTGTGGCTTACTGCTCATGATGTAAATAATAACTATATTAATTCACACTAGAGGACATTTGAACCGGTAAACTCTCGGGTAAACGTGACAACACGGCGCACGACTTGTGGGCGTGATCTTGTCAGTTCTCAGCATTCAGCACAATGTTGCGAAGTCTCCAACATTTACATATTTTGTTATGGAGTGTAAGAAATATCTGAACATGCTGGTTGCTCGAAAACGTCAAGAATGGCAACCTTGCTTCATGAGTGGGAATGAAAGATTATTTGACCAATAAAAAAAACAGCATAAAAACTAACATAACCATTTATTCAACCTATCGCCGAATGGCGGCCATGACGGTACGTTTGAAATGAGTTCGGAAATTCAACAATCTCCAACAATGCATAGACTCATTGTTTACATAAAAAGGGTAAGAAGTGTTGCAAAAATTAATTTAGGTCCCTAACCACACAGTGGATTAATTGAATGCCAATAATTCAATATTAGTCCACTTGCCCATTCCTTAATGAATATGACATTTTTGTATAATTAGATTATGTACACTTGACTAGCATGGACAGTCAGACATAACCATTAATGATTTTGGAACATCATTTGTTTTTGGGAAACAATAACATGAATACGCTTCTCGCACGGATGAAGGCTTTTTGTATCTTTCTTTGTTCAGAGAAGAGTACAACCATCTTTCCATTCGAAAAGTATTGAACAGCTGAATACTACTAAATGAAACCATTCATTTGAGGTATCAAAAAGGGGTATTGTCATTTGAGTTTCAATGAATTCGCCCCCAGATCCAAACATTTCTACCAAATGGAGTTTTTACAACTTTTTCATTTTGTGATATATTAGTATTGAATGTGTTTAAATTGATATCCTGTATTCAACTCTAAAGAGAGATCTCAAGTGCAGGATACATTGTGCATTAATGAAATGAAATGAAGTATTCTCCACACTCGTTAAAAATCATTTTTCTCGAAATACAAAAATATACAGTATGTATAACTTTGTGGAATGAGATTTATTCAAGAAATATTGACATTGCATTGTTTGGGTATATCTAAATTAAGAATTGCAAAAAAAAGGTTACTTCCTCGAAAACCAAGTTGTATAACCTTATTGCCTATATTTCTTTCCGATTTACTACTATCATCAAATAGTTAAATCAACATTGAATGTGTTCTTCTAAACTGCAGTACAGAGTATTTAGTTAGTGTGAAATGAATAGGTCGGACTGTTTTGCTAATAGAATTTTCTATGTTTTTTAATGGTATTTTAATTTTACATTCACATATATTTACCTTATTTCTTTCCCCTGACTTTGGTGGTCTTCCAGGTATAGGTAATCCTGCTCTGTACAGTTTCAAAAAATACTTTTGTATCCTACTTGAGACTTGTGACACAGTTCTGTTACCTACAACAGAAATTTTCATTCCAGGAATTATCTGCTCCAAAAGTATGAGGTACCCTACCCAATGCTTTCGCAATCTTTTGGTATCTCTTCCTTTCAACTGGTTCTGGAGGATACACCAACAGCAATTCTTCAAGTTTTTTCTGTTCTTCAATGGTCCATCCCTAGATATTTGATATTATACAAGATCAAGTAATTGTTTTATGTTGAAATATTACAATTACAATACAATTAAGATAATAGTTGTCGTGGAAAAACTGAAAATAATGGGATGGAACATGAATGAATATAAACAGTAAATATGCAATAATGTCAGTGGACATCAACTTTCTAATTTCAAATGAAACACCCCACATTAGATGACATTTTTGGATTGGACACCAAGCTAGGCTAGACCATGAATGTAACCTACTATCTGGAGACCATTCAGCATGCGCATTCAAGACCTGTCATGTTACACTTATGCATTGAAGGTTAAGTAATGAATAAAATATGCAGAAATCAGTTCAAAGCTTTCAAAAGGTGAAAAATAAGAAAATGTTGAATAACAATGCTCTGTGAGAGTTATTGATCAATAACATTCTTATTTTAAGCTCAAAAATATATACAGGGTATGTCACGATGGATTCTTCCTGAAGAGCTGATTTCATCGATGTATCACACTTGGGGTCTATCGGAAATGATTACAGAGATATAGGGTGTTCAAAATCGAGATTTTCCAACTTTAGGATTTGTTTGTGTCGAAACTATTCATTATCGGCCAAAATGGCTTACATGTCCCTATCTCAACTTTTGATTTACTATTTACAGATACGGGTTGATCAGAATTCTGAATCTTGAACCACCCTGTATCTGTTCCGATTAAATATCAGTAAATATTGAATCAAAAGTTGAGATAGGGACATGTGAGCCGTTTGGACCGATAATGAATAGTTTCGACACAAAGAAATCCTAAAGTTGAAAAATCTAGATTGCGCACACCCTATATCTCTGTAATCATTTTCGATAGAGCCCAAGTGTGATACATCGATGAAATCAGTTCTTCAGGAAGAATAAAAAAATGCGATAAAATACAGGGTGTTCCATCTGAAATATCAATGTTTCTAATACTTTCTAGTAGAAGCGGCAACACTGCATTGTCGAAAATATTTTAGATTGAAGAGAGCGTATTCTGAAATATAAGCATGCACATTTTCATGGATTTCTCCCGACTGATTCTAGATATAAAGATAGTGTAAGCTCGTCGTGACATACCCTGTATAAGGTAGCAGAATCGGTGAATGACAGTGAGCTAGTAGCCAAAATGAGACTTTTTTTTCATATAAACATGTGTCCTAAAACGCACTCCCTCCGAGCTACAGCCACTGTAAGTTGGGTAAAAAAACAACTATCTGAAATGGGGAAGACCACTGAGAGAAGAAATCCATGCAAACCTCTTTCAATCGACGAATCATGATTTACGTTTGATGTACAATATTATGAGTTAAACTTGAAGGGAATCGAATCTATATCGTTTTGAAATCAGCATATTTCATTCGATATTTCAAACAGCCAAATATGATGATGGAGTCGTGACGTATTAGTCCCGAACTGTAGCTATCTCTCTCTGATACATCGTCATTCCACAGTGTTGCAGGGTGATTGGTCAGTTCAAGGACAATAGGCGTGTTGGTAATAAGACATCGCACCAGTCACACCAATGAATTGACATAATTTCAAATGGCGCGGAAATTGTGTGTTTTGAAATGGACATATTCTAATTTATTTTTTCCATCGTCTTAGCATGAATGACAAAATTCAAAATTAATTCGCTGGTAGTTTTTCAGTATAGAGTTCACAATAATGTTATTTTAAAAAATCAGTGGTCTCCCCCATTGTGATCATATTAACGGATCAATTGCAAGTATTTCAGTACTGCACGCCTCTGAAATAGTAGTCTCAAATGCATCCCGACATACGATAGCCTCCGTATGCAAACGTTTAACCGATTGCATTTGAAGAGGATATCGCAACTTCCCCCTCCCTGATTTCGATTTCCTGGCAAACGGTTAGTTGTATGAAAAAATACGAGACCGAATTCTTACATTTTTTAATGGCCCACAAGATAATGCTATTCAATATCAGAATTTTTCTCTTTAAACATAAAATTTGGTCAATAAAAGGACCCGCCTCCAACTCCCCTAACACTGGGTTTATATCATTTTTGAAGCACCGGGAATTAAAGTTTAAAAAAAAAGGGGAATGCCAACTTTCAGAAGATTTGATCTGTTATTTTAGTCACAATTTCAGATAATCTTTTTTTTTCTGTGACGGGAAAAAAGTTTGGCATTTCATCTCTGTTGGCAGGTTATAAAATGTCACTTTTCATAAATTACTTTTGTTGTGCTATATTTCCGAAAAATGAGTCAATAATACCGTCTCCAAGAAAGAACTGCAAGTCCTAAATTTTATCTTCCATTCGACTTTGCGGTTACGTACATTACTAAACAAACACTAAATCGAATCACAGAATAAGACTGACAGAAATGACATCAGATATTTGATTACTTCAAAAGAATGATAAAGATGCCTACAACACAGGTGTCCCTACTGTTAAAAACTAAAAATTTCACGTGGATAATTTTCAGATTTCAAAATAATGTAATATCTGCTCAATATTGATTCGCCCTTTCTTCTGTCACAGAAAAAAATAGTGTATTATACACGGGAAAAATATTAGATTTTAGCTCACGGTTTTTTGTTTCCCTCCGCTATGCGTTATAAGGGAGACAACACAACCTGGGGCTAAAATCTACTACTTTTTTCCCTTGTATAATAAATAACTATTTTTTACCTAATTAACAGTGGTTGTAGCTCGGAGGAGGTACATTTTAGGATACATGATTATATGAAGAAAACATCTTATTTTGATCCCAACAATATGTCCTCAAAATATTAACATCGAATCTTGAATCACCCTGCATATGTATGGGGTGGTCATTTGCAATCAAACTAACTGTATATGTGGTTATCGAATTGTTGATGTTTCAAAAATTATTCGATTTTTCTGAAAAACGCGACTCATTTGAAAAAATATAAATAACAAAAAGTCTGTTTTGAATCTGTATTAAATGGGCATCTTTTTCTTATAATTGGTTATCTTTATTAATCTTTCTTAGGTAATAGATAGGAAGTAACACAGGTCATAAAATTATTTCTGGGGAAAGATGCATCCATGCAGATGAAATTTGTTAAAGAAAAATTCACAAATGTGACATAGTTTTATTGTAATTTTTTACAAGTCTTTTCTATAGGAATGAAAAAAAAACTTTTGAACTATCAACAATTGCATAACCACATATACATTTTTTATGGCAATTAAATCATTATTGAATTACCTTGCCTAATTTTCCAATCAAGATAAACAAAGCTCTGAAATATCCTCCTACTTAACAACTTAAACCATAAGAAACATAACTAAGATCAATGATATGCTGGACAAAAACAGTGACCCACAAATCCTTGAAGGATTTGTGTGAGTACATTTCAATAATATACTTTTATGTTTTAGATACCATGTATAATTTATATTATTTTCTCGATTATTTTATATTCATAACCATTTTTGAAGAATTCCGACGGATTTGAAATGTTCTACAACATCACAAGGCTACAATTTCATCTGATTATGATCATAATAGTATGAAACTATACTAGTAGTTGAAGATGCAGACAAAGGATTGTATACCTCAGGCAGATCCACTCTGATAAATCCTTGGTTATACTTTTGAAATGTCTATTTTTTAAATTTTGTGGTAGTAAATTTAAGATTTTAGGTGCTGTATATGAGATGTGCTTATGTGTTGCTGAAAATTTGGCATTTGAGGGAATACAATTTTCGTTAGTTATTGCACATGTGATTCAGTTTGATTGGAAATGATCCCCCTACCACCAAACTTCTTTTGATCCATGATTTATAGGACACCCTGTATATGTACTCACTGTCAATTTTTTATTATTTGGTCATGTATTTAATAGGACTATGCCTAACAAAGCATATTTGAACTGTTTTATATCCTGCAATATTTTTATCATGACAAAATATTTCACCATACCAGTTATGACACTAGATGGCACCCTGTCATCTACTGGTGTGGGGGTCCACACATGAATTAATTATTCAATTCATGAATCAGTAAAGCCAAACTTTTTAATTCAAATATCCATTCTCAATAATAAAAACAATCAAACATCTATTATTCCTCATCTATCAGCCCTAAGTGATTAGTCTTCTCTCTTGATTTTTCAAATCTTGTCTTCCAGCATCTACTGTGTGTTCAGATCCCTACACTGGTCATGTGTTCATGACATCAATCAAAGGGAATATGTTAAAATTTTCAGACATTCAGATGGGAGGTGCAGCAAAAACAAATGATTCTTGTTGATGGATGAAAACTTCTAAGAGATTAGTTTCAATACTTATGTTCAGATTTCATATTATTAGCTGGATCATTAGATAAGACTGGTTTTCAGTATATGTACTCATTCCATTAATAAACCCATATATTCAGTATTTTTTTGAGAAGAATCAACTACTGGGAATTCTGAACTTTTTGTTGTCATCTACTGGTGAATTTACAGTCTCTAGTATGTCAAATAGTACCAATTGTTCAAATAATTCTGAATGACCATCAATATAGACCTTAACCATTATTTTGATCACTAACCCATAAAATGTGTTCAAAAATATGATCATATCATTACTGATTTTGGGATTATCATTACTTGAAGTGTCATCTACCAGTTTCCTTACATACTAAACTATAAAATATCAGGACAAAAAAATGATAATCCACTCAAATTATCATGAATCACTGTTTGGGAGTTCCTGTGGATTGAACAGAAGAATTTTTAGGTGAACAATTTTGATGAGATTTTCAAGTTATGGGATAAGACATACCATTGGGGCCTGAATTGCCAGTGAATACAGTGGGCTAACATGTTTCAACATTGAAATTTTGACAAAAAAATAATATAAAAAAAGTTGTTCATTTGCTCATTGACCTACAATATACTGTTATACATGTTATACAGAAAGAATTGCCTGTTTTCAACTGGGTGGTCAGTCATTTAGCCTTAAGTTAGTCTGCAAGTTATTCTCTTCCTTAATGAATAAACAAATAAACTCAAAGAGATGTCATGAAAAGCCTATTTGACTAAAGAAATTGTTCATGACTTTAATTATCACCCAGCTTATACTATATGATTGAATAGCATGAAACCTCACATGAAACCTTAAAATGTTTGAGCAAGAGAGGATCAGAAGTTTCTCAAGTGCAAGCAACTTGATTCTTTATCCCATTTAGCTGACCACAGCTGACCATGTCTAAACAGGGGTTCAACAATAATAAGAATTGCACTCACTTTGCTGTCATTTTTTAGTTTCTTCACCTCTTCAACAGGTTTAGTTTCTTCAACAGCATCTGCATATATAGCCATAAGATCTGACTCTGGAATTCTCACATCATATTTCTTGAAATTTATCACAGGTAACTACAACAAAGAATTTTCAGCTCATCACAAACTTCTATTCCCAATGTTTTGATTGTTTTTCACAGTAAGTATAAGTATTAGAAAGTACTATAAATAATATAAGACAATTAGGTATATACCTTGGGTAGCTCCAACATTTTTGGAAAGTCAAAATCCAAAACTTCCCCATTTTGGAATTTATGAATAATGCTTAATGGATCTTCCAATATTTCCTTCTTCATTTTCAGCACTTTGTTATAATCCTAGAAAAATGTATGACATTTTTCTTGTATTTTGAATACTGTACTATTGTACTATATATTGTGTCCTTACTTTTATGAATTTTTCTCTTTGGGCAGAAAGAATCACTATGGTTTTCAACACTTCACAGTAATCACTGTTACCCCTAAGAGCTAAATGGTCCGATTCAAAGAAAAATAATTCATTTTCAGAATTGAATAAAGGAGGACTAGACATAATTTTGAAGAGCTGTTAAAAGGTAAAGAAGTCTTCAAGCAAAATGATTCCACTTCCAATTTCGTTATCCTTATATTATGGATTTCCAGATTTAACTACTGACTTGCTAGAGGACATATTTGAAACTCAATTTCCCACTAAAATAAAATGTTATTATTTGGAATTATTTTTTAAGTTTTTTTTCATGTTTTGTTGACTTTCTTTTAACCTGAAAATATTTCTTCTTCTTATTTATTCAAGAACAATGTTTTTCTTCTTCTTTTGTGTTCATTGGGCTATATCCTTTCGACAGTCACTCTACTTTCGACAACAACATAGTAAGAGTGTATATTGTGGTAACAATTTCTCCAGATCAGGTAATAAATTGGTGATAATATTCTTATCCAACAAATATGTTGTTATCCGACCTGGGTACCGGCAGGAGCACGATTGACTTCAAGTATGGCCCCCTTATCCGGTGAATCCGTCATTATCCAGCATGGGTATCGGCGTAGAGACAAAAGAGCCTGATATTTTTCACAGAAACCTATCAAACTTCACATTGAATATTTCTTTGATCACTTCCACGGTCGGAAGGCGAAGAACAATGTTCATTGTTCATATTCATAAACATTTTGTCCGTTTGTGGCAAATGGAGCTTTCTGAAATGAAATGATGTGACATGTGACAAGTGGCATGTAATGCCAAATTTTTTGTATCGTGTCAATTCGTCAGCTGAGTTAATCTGTCAACTGTCTAACTGTCATTGTTCAATCGAATAATCGTTGTTGTTCGTTGTCCTGTGTCATGTATATTAATTATTAATATTAATCTTGTTTTTGTATTTTATTTGATGTCCATTTTTGATGATTTCCTTTAAATTTCAATAAAAGTGTAGTGATTACTTGCAAGATTAATTAATAACTGTTCGAAAATGGGGGACGGCAATGAAGGAGAAAATCAACCACTTCTAGCTACTGAAAGTACAACCTACAATGGAGATGTTTCTGGTAAGAACGTCAGAACAATAAAGTAATGAAAATCTATACTCAATAATTATGTATAACCAAAGCTCCTATCATTAAATGAAATTGCCAATTCTATTGAATACTCTAATAACCTCCCTAATAACTATAAATGGAGCACTAAATTCAGTTATAAAATCTATTTAAAATACTAGTTACACCAAAGTTCATTGAATTATGAATAGCAGGCAGGGATGTCTGAAAAGTTATGAATTAATTATGATAATTTTATGTAAACAATCATGTATTTATTATCTATTATTATCAGTCAGAGTAGTGTTTTGATATCTTTATTTATAGAGAAGTATTATTACAATTAAATTGGATTTAATTGAAACTATTATTGTGCTCTGAATGAAGACATATTTTCTTATTCAAAAGAGGATTCATGCACTACTTTGATGATGGTGTTTTGCACAGGTTTCTAGGAGAGCTAAGCCTTTGTCTGGAGCTTTGTCCTAGGAAGGTGACTAAATTACCAGTTATAAGAAATTAGATGCCTTGATGTTTATTAGATTTTTATAAATCTTTTCCTTTTGATAACTACAATTTTTGATCAATGATTAATGACTTGTTACTTATTGAATACCTATACCACAACACCAATAAACACACAATGTTTTGAGTTCTTGGTCAGGACCATCAGAGGTGTTGAATTCTTAACACTGTGACTCAACTTTAGACTTGAGCTATGAGGATAACATGACATAACAAGTTGGGACTTATTTACTATTATTCAACTATTAAACTGTTTATTTCATACTTGGGAAATGAATTCAAATGTTTGTTTAAACATTATCATCTACTTAAACATGTTTCAACATATCTCACAAGTTCATCACTGATGCTAAGCTAATACAAAGTTAGATGAATCTGCCATTACGCAGATTGATAAATACATTCATAATTTATTGGTTCCTCATTCAATATATTCAAAGCTGGGATTCAAATGAACAAACATGTCCAAGACACTTTATATCAAACAAAATATCCGAGGGGGAAACAACTACCCAAAATGTGTACACCATATTTTAATATCTGGTAATTGAAAAGTACTTAAAATACTTAAAACTGGTACTTAAGGTACTGTTAACAGGTAGTTGAATACTCAAGTACTTAAAACGAGACTTGACCGCTTATTAACTTGTACTTGAAGTGTAAAAAATGATACTTGAAAGTACTTAAAATTTCATGGTGTACACCTATTTAAAGAGTTGTTTCCTCCTCGAAAATATCACATAAAATATCACACACTAAGTGGAACAAAATATCACACACATATAGGGGAATAAATTAATACCTAAATAAATTAGTAAATTAATGTTGTATTGAAAGAAGCCTATATACAGGGTGGTCCAGGTTAAACGTCATTAGTTTTGATAAATGATAGAAACATAGAGTTTCATGAGAAAAATGTTAAAAATGTTTCTCAGTAATGGTACATACAGGGTGTCATTGATACCTTGATTTAGTTCTTAACGAGCTGCATTACATTTGGAACCAGCAAAATCAACACTGTAATGTCTAATTCCTAAAGATCATTGGAAGCCATTCACAACCTGTACAAAAGCCTTGAAGTGGAATTCCAGTTGTTTGTACACCAGAATTATACCTTACTTCACTCAAAGAATTCCAAGAAAATCCAAAGAATTCCAAGAAATTCCAAGGAATTCCAAGAAAATCCAAGGAATTCCAAGAAAATCCAAGGAATTCCAGTTGTTTGTACACCAGAATTATACCGCACTTCAATCAAAGAATTCCAAGAAAATCCAAAGAATTCCAAGGAAATTCACGGAAATCCAAGGAATTCCAGTTGTTTGTACACCTGAATTATACCGCACTTCACTCAAAGAATTCCAAGAAAATCCAAAGAATTCCAAGGAAATCCAAGGAATTCTAAGGAAATCCAAGGAATTCTGAAGAAATCCAATGAATTCCAAGGAATTCCAAGAAAATCCAAGGAATTCCAGTTGTTTGTACACCAGAATTATACCGCACTTCAATCAAAGAATTCCAAGAAAATCCAAAGAATTTCAAGGAAATCCAAGGAAATCCAGGTAATTCCAGTTGTCGGTACACCAGAATTCCACCGTGGTGTACCCCTCGTATATATCACATACTACCAAATATCTATATAAAAAAATCAGAAAATATCATCAATATGAATTTAAGTACTTTTGTTCCTTGCTGGTGACAGAACATTTACTATTCATATAGGACAATGCAATGGCACATAACAAAAATTTAAAATGTATAATGAAATGTTTTTAAGTACAACAATTACAAATATAAAACAACAAACAACATAATATATCAAAGGAGGTATATGAGGGCTTATTTTGATCGCATCTGGCAGTGTATTGAATGCTTCCAAGCACCCATATATCGGGTTATTTCAATTTGAATAAGTATCTCAAAATGGAGCAATAAATCGAAATTTTGAGAGGTATTTTTATTTTCTTAATATTACAAGGAATCCGTAAATAGAATATTTCTTATATAATGTCCACTGTCTCTTAAGAATGGGAAACGTAGAAGGAGCTGCTGACCCCCCATTCCCATTATCTATATTATCATTATCTATTAATCTCTTCAAATGATTTCAATCATTCAGAAATGTACTACATTAGTCTCGATTAGTCTGTGTACGGATTGACATTGCTGTTATGGTTTGAAAATTACTATGAGAAAACCAGTTTTTGCCCCAAACTGCCTCCAGAGTATGCCCTTTATCGATATACACCCTTCATCGAGTGTACACCCTTCATCAAGAGTACGCCCTTCATCGAGAATAGGCCCTGCTACAGGGACGTATTAATTCAATTTCCACGCGGTGTGGTTGAAATTATGTTCCGTTGAGCGGAATTTTCAGCAAAAATAGAATCTTTTTTATAAAGATTGGGACAGGTAGAAGGAGCTGCTGACCCCTCCATTATCTATATTATCCTCGATATTATCATTATTTATTAAATTCCTCAAATGATTTCAATCATTTCTCAGAAATGCACTACATTATTCTGTGTGCGAAATTTGGTCGAAATCGCTGATATAGTTTGAAAATTGAGAAAACCAGTTTTTGTCAAAAACTGCCAATACTGCCTCGAGAGTAGACCCTGCCTGGAGAGTAGGCCCTTCATCGAGAGTAGGTCCTGCCTCGAGAGTAGGACCTGCTACAGGGGCGTACTAATTCAATTTCCGCACGTTTCAGTTGAAATTTTGTTCCGTTGAGCACAATTTTCAGGCAACGACCATACCACGTTGTATATACCCAACCTCGTCTGAAAAGGAGGTTTTTGTTTTTTGATATTTTATTTTTGTCGAAAAACACAACACACACCACTGATAATGATTGAACAACTCCCCAACCCCTTGGGTACCCCCAGTGAGATTACCTATAGAAAGGGCTCAGCCCCAGGAGTTAGGCCTCTGTGACGAACACCTCGCATACATTCCTTTGGCCAACACCAGCCACCTCTGTCTCACCCGGAAGATATTATATATACTGTTCCTAACTTGTACTTGTACATAAAATCTTTATTTATACAATGTGAATTATGTGAATGTCAGTGGCGGCTCCTCAGAGGAGGCAACGGAGGCTGAGCCTCCTCAGAGATTTTCCCTAAACTGATATTATCTATACTTTCTCTTTAAAAGGACACCAAAATACATAGATTTTGATTTTATTTCCTGTTTTTAGGTAAATATTTTTGAATTGGCAACAGTGCTTGCCCACGCATCACACGTTGAAGTCTGCAAATCACGCGTAAAATATTCAACTTGGCAACATCTATAGGGGGCTAGACTCCCTCACAACCCATGCGCGTAATGCAAATGCCCGAATAGCACGTGTTTGTCGTGTCGCGACGCGAATTGCGGACAATCCAGCGCGAGTGCATTGTTTATGTTTATGTTAGGTTAATAGTTAGGGGCTCTATAAATTTCTGAAAAATGAGTGTTTTAAACGATTGCGATTTAGTGGAATACTTTTTGGTGAACCCATTCAGTGCTTTGTCTTATGAAGATAAATTGATTGTGAAAAACAAACGTCCGACACCGGAATTAAAAAACCTGATTGTAACAGGTAACAAACAAAATCGTTCGTTCAATTCTGATAATTATTAAAAATATATCTGGTTGACGGGATCTGAGGTAAGGAATAAGCTATTTTGTTGGTACTGCGTATTATTCTCAACCGATAAGTCATCATGTTGGGGGCGATTATGATATAATGATTTAAAAAATTTGCCTCGCGGATTGGATAGACACTGCAGATCACAGGAACACATCTCTTCCAGTATTAAGTTCAGGTTAACTGGTAAACAGAATGTCATTAAAGCAATTGATTTGGATGAGTAGAGAGTTGTTTTTCACAATAAATCTCATATCATTGAACCTCCTCTGTCATGAAAGTCACGAGCCGCCACTGGTGAATGTTACTGTGTATTGTGAATATTATATAGAGAAAGAATAAACGACTACGACTAGGTCATAAAGACTGTTGTAATTAATCCAAATGCACTGTTCTGATCATAGATTCACAGGAATGGCACTCGAATCTAGTAGGTATTTATCAATAACGACTTGTCATATGATGTCATGGTCAAGGCTTATTATTAAACATAGTGCTTTCATAGTGAATAGGACCATATTTCGGTTTCACAGAACTAAAATGATTGAAATATGTAGATAGTGGTGAAAAAAATTCAATATGATCCTTGGTAGTAAAGAATATTATTACCATGGGATCGTATACCTGTACCTGGGTATTAATGATATTCTTTACTACCTTGGTGTATAAATAACTATTAATACAACCTCCTCTGAACTTGGGATCTGAGGTTTTCTAATGTACGAATATTTGGTCCAATATAGACAAGGAAATCACTGAGTTTGTTGACATTATTTCGACAAAAAAAATCATAACTTTTGATATGATCGAGATATAGTAAATGATCTTGGGGTGGATGGAGGTAACAGGAAAAAAAATGTCCCCGACTGTCTTTAGATTGACGTATTTCGACAACTAAGTTGCCATCTTCATCTAATATTTATTTTTCAGTTCTAATCGATATGGCAACTTTTGCCAAAGTACTTATTTAGGCTTCATTCTCGGCTATATTAAATATTGATGTGGGATTTTGGGTATATTTGGTATTTGATTATTCAAGTACAGTTTCCAAAACTTCACTTCATGGTCATTAGTATTTTTTTTCTTTAATTTTTTTATTTCGGAGTTTGACCAAATGCTTATGGACACCATGAATGAACTGATCCTAGTGTGGGAGTCCTTATATGTAGGTGTAGTCACTAAACATTCCACCCCCTGCCAAGCTCTTCTGACTGAAGTCTTCGATGACATTTACACTTATGGTTGCTCTTTACTAACCAAAGTTGATTTGGCTCCAAATTGAACCAAAGTACCAATACATCTCAGTTGCTTGGTACACTAATACTTGGATTGATCCTATGATTGATTATAATTAATATTCTTGTTTGGTTTATCCTCGGATTTATCTCATTCGAAATTTTCTAAATCTGATTGATTTTTTATGAAAATATTTGGACCTTGTTTTTTTTCTCATTTACTGTAGGTCAACAAGCTACCGTCTCTCCCATCGGCCCAGATGAGCTTCCTCCGCCATTTTACCAACCTACAGAGGGCGGAGGAGTACCTATGGTCACATGCAGAGTCTGTCAAGCTATGATAGATATATCAGGAAAAAGGGATCAGCATGTCGTTAAATGTGCTCAGTGCAATGAAGCCACGGTAAGTTGCCATGGACATTTGAATCTGAGGTTTTTCTTGCTCTCAATTATTTTTTTGGATATAACTGTTTTTGATTCAGGGTTGCAAACAGCATACTTGCTCATTTCCTAGGAGGGGTACCCTGTAATGGTTCAATCAAATCTGATGTGAGCAAAAAATACTTCATCAAAAATACGGGAACCTCCGAACAAAATATAAACATTTCATTGAGATATCCTCGGAGATATCAATAGCAAAAAAGTTGTTCTGTTTACATGAAAATTTAACAACCTGTATCTCGGGAATGAATCGTTTTTATATGTGTTGTTTGGTTCCAAAGTGTTTTTCTCATGGTACTATATCATTACAATAATTATATCTAAGTTTTATTGCATATATTCGTTATATCATCGAATGATATACCTCCTGGACACAAATGGGGCATCAACAGATTTTCAACCATATACATGAATGTATAAACACATGACAAACCTCGTAATAATATTGATTCAGATAGTTGATATATGCAATCTCAATGATCAAAATTGTCAGATAAAAGTTTTATATAATTGGATTCAAGTTTTTTTTTCTGCTGAGTGGAAGCAATATTCAAGATGATGCTTTACTGCCTTCTTGAATTGCGTGAAACAAAGGTTTTGTCCTTGCGTAAAAAAATATGAAGCGACGTTCAGTGTGTTCTTCTTAGTATGCTTTGTATAAAGTCCTAATCAGAGTTTCCAAATTTGGCAGTCTATTTCAAATGTTTGATATTTCGCCTATATTCAAGTGATTTTTGCTTTCGGGTTCAAAGCAATTATCCATGTAGCTCCAAATGCATGGTTAAAAGAGTTTTACTCGTTCTTTTTTTTCATATTTTTACTAGATAGGTTATCTTGTGAATATGGATGAAAGGAAGTGAAGAAACAGTTTCAGGTTTAACTCCGTTGAAATGTGTCAAGGGACAGACAAGAATCAATGGTTCTAGAAAAAAAAAACGGTATTGACTTAGGATATAGATGCAATGATTGCAATGATGACACTCAACTCTAAACTTCAGACAAAATGGTGATAAGCACTGAATTTCAATTTGTATCGAAGAATTTTAGTATGATCGGCGTTTTGAACAAACATTCTCTATATCAACCTAACCTCTCACAACTTGACACTAGCGTCTAGAGACAGAACTTAGACTGAACGCATCAAATATTGCGAGTGATTCCGACCACTGACGAGACGAGATTCTAGATAGCAATCGATGTATTGGCACGTATAGTTAGTTGCATAACCGACTGCAAATGAAAATATGACATGAAAATATTGTTTTATTCATGAAGTAATGAGTGAAATAATTTTGACTAATGAAACTCGTTTCATTGATTATTATCGAACATCCCTTATATTTTTCAAAACAAATCGAAGGGATTTGTGAAGGGTTTTTCAATAAGGACGGGTCGATAGTGAAAATGAACTAAACAAGCTATGGGCGAGGTATTAACGAAATTCTTTCTTTATTTGAAAGGACAATGTATGCCATTATGTTTGGAATATACATCGTTCAAATGTCTGCCGCGGCTTCTCTTGGTGGTACGTATCTGAATGGTCCAATTTCAAATGACTGGCGCATAGATCTGGCTGAATTTGAGCGATAGTATTAGTTATGTTGGCTTCAAGGGCATTGGTCGATTGTGGCTTATTTGCATAAACCTGCGACTTCAGGAATCCCTACAAGAAGAAGTCTAACGGGGTCAAATCGCATGATCCTGGTGGCCAATTGACGTCACCTCTGCGAGAGATAACCATACACCATACCCTCAAATCGTGTGGCACGTTAGCACCATCCTGCTGGAACCACATACCGTATACCTGCATATCGTTCAATTTGGTCCGAAAAAAATCAGTTAGCATCGTTCTGTAGCGCTCGCTGTTGATGGTGATGGCCTCACCAACGTCATTTTCAAAAAATTACGGACCAATGACACCGCCTGCCCAAAATCTGCACCAAACAGTAACTTTAGGTTGGAGTCGTCCCATATACGGCAATTTTGCTTTTTGACATAACCAATCGTCCAAAAATTCGCCTCGTCACTAAAGATGATGTCTGAAGCATATTCAGCGAACAAACGGCGTTATCTATGGTCATTAACTGTAAGCTCCTGGGTTAGTTGAATTTTGTACGGGTGAAGGACTGAGCCTCGTCGCAAAATTCGACAAGTTGATGTTTGCGAAAGGCCGAGTTCTTGTGCACGGTGAGGAATGGAATGCTTCGGGTTTTCCTGTACACTTTCATGGACCGACTGATCTGATCGACTGATCTGGCGTTCCTCTGACATAAGGGTGTTGGCTGATTGCTTACCGAACCGGTTGTCTCGAATTTGGTCACCAAACGTTGGAGAGTCGATTTTGAAGGGCCACCGTGTCAGCCGTAATATTGGCGCAACGTGCGCAATGTTCGCACTAACGAACACTCATTTCGATAATTAGGTTTTATCATTTGGGCCTGCTGTTCAATCGTGTAACTGACCATGGTGATTTGGCATCAGTGACTGAATAAAAAACACCATCTTGAACAGACGCCACCAAAACAACATCGACCTGTCCCAATTGGAAAACCCTTTATTTCGATAATCATCAATACACCTGTTGTATTACATACGACAAATCTATGTGTAGCCGATAAGGAACGCCCCGCCTGGCAAGAAGTACGTTCGCTGCCCGTGCAACTGCCTGCTGATCTGCAAGTCGTCGTCGCAGCGCATCGCCTGTCCGCGGCCGAACTGCAAGCGGATCATCAATTTGGCGCCCAGCCCGGTCACACCGCCGGTGCCCACCATGCCGGGGATGTGCAGGGTGACTTGCGGCCATTGCCACGATACTTTCTTGGTAAGAAACAAGTCAAGACGAATCGGAGACTTTATTTAAAATCCGGCTACACAGTCTGTATAATATTTCTTTGCCTGTGACTGAAATTAGCATAGACCTACGCGCAACTTGCTATCCTCTTCAGAGCAGCAATGTCTATCATGACGTTTGTTGACATAAGTTACGACATCGTTTTTGAACTCAACGGGTTAAAAGCTTGAATACAGAGGTGTTCGTATGTCGAGACACATTTGAATCGGCTAATTCAGAGGCGTGCAGTAGGTGCTGAAATGACATCGTTTTGCGTGACCATTGTCAAATATTCAACACGAAGTCTTGTATCGAATTTTTTACAATATTTCACAAGAGAAAAAGATAATAATGGTCCTTTAATCCCGTTTACTTCCATACAACAGGTAAATCATAATTCTTCCTGATCAATAATAAAAATAGTTAGACCTTACTTCAAGAATATCATCATGATGTACATAATTTTAGCGTGTCGCTGATGCCGTCAATATTAATCTGTGGACAGTTTCGAGTATTAAAGTACGTTCTGAGGGAAACGAAAGTTTGAGTACGATTGGGAAATCTAGACAAGTCAGTAGATCTGGATGATAATTTGAAAATGGAAGTAAGCAATGTGATCTATACTATGTATGCAAAAAGTAAGTGATTTCATTTGATACTTCTAGACTACCTTCAACTGACTATTTTACAGAAAAACACATCACTTAGGATCTTGAAAGAAGAACTCAGAACTCAGCATATTCTTGATGCAAGTATAGGCACATTGAGCAAACTTCTCACAAATGTAGGATTCAAATATAAAAAAGAAGACAACAGACGGTTATTGGTTGAGAAGACGGACATATCTCTAATGAGAGCAGAGTTTTTCAGAAAGTTTTATGAAAATCGCAATTCTAGTTTCCCTAGACAAATCGTCTTCTTAGATCAAACTTGGTTATTTGCCAAAGGGAATAAGATGAAATCATGGCAAGATCAAAGTACAAAAAGCGTTCGTAAACCAGAAGGTTATGATGGGAAACGATTTATTGTACTTCATGCTGGCCATAGTGGTGGTTTTGTGGAAAATGCTGCATGGTATTATACCAAATACCTAAAACGACTCAACAGTGTTCGGCTTTGCCACGATCACAGAATACCTCACAAAAGCATTAAATAGGTGTGTATATCGGGTCATATACCAACCCATACGTATATACATGCCAAAGTTCTGATACATGTTTTGCCTTCAATAAATTGACGAATTAAAGAGTTGAAACTTGAAATACATACCAATCCTATGTTTTATCGAATGTCAAAATTACCAGGAGTATTGAATAAAAAATTTCTGAATATTATTATTTATTTCAACCCAATTTCTGAAACAGCACGGCACTGCTTCACTGGAACATATGACCTTGAATTGATTTGATTCGTTTCTTGAAGTTGTGACGGACCCGCAAAGAAATATTATACAGACTGTATGCAGTTTTCGATGCTTTTGCGTGATATCTCATAGTGTATTCGACTGGATTGCACTCACACCGTATGCGTATTTAGCACTGCACTGACTTCGGACAGTATTATTAGGAGATAATGCGATTTATACTGGCACTGTATGAATGAAGTTCAATATTGACATTATGAATATTCGACTGGTATGTTCAGGACAGCATGCTGTTGGATCCTAAGGCTGGATCAAGCTGTATCTAATAACCAAAGATCTAACTTCAAAATTGTCAAATTATCAAGTTAATTCTTAAATATCGAAGTATGGAGCGAATATTTACTTGCAGCATGATAATTATGGAAATATTTTGTGAATAATCAGATGTTTCATTGCTGTATAGTATATGATATGAAAATAATATGTCAATAAACACCACTAACTTTCAGTCCATGACTTTAACACCGTCAAAAGTTATTGTGCGAGAACATACGAATTAAAAACAAGTGCTTTTACCAGTCGAACATAAATTCTTCTCTATCCTTGGGTAGTGCCTGTTCAGCCGAATATGAATATTATTGATACTGTCTGAGTGGATACCACCCGAACTTACACGCACGACAAAAATTGGAATTAAATGCGACTTAGTGCCGCCAGTTGAATCTTGCGGTTTTCGCGGTCCTGTGCCACTTTTTTGTGAAAAGATGGGCTTATCAGATTTTGTATAAATGTTTCCGTTTATGAGATACAGGATACAGGGCGATTTTTAAAATTTATACTTTTTGAACCCCTCTATATCTACGGAGTTTCTCAGCGAAAATGTCCAATTAAACTTATCCTATAAAGACTTTTACGCAGAATCCAGTGGCGCACTCAACTTTTTTGTTTTGTGGTATGGTTTCGGAGATACGACTCAAACTTATGATTTTTCAAATGGAACACCCTGTATTTTGTAAGCTCATTGAATTCCGTATTATGTTTCCTTCAAAATTATATATAATGTATCAATATAACATTTTCAAAAATGCTCCAAAATCACTAAAACATCAAATTTGAATATAGTGGGCTATGGATTTTTCATATGAAAAAAGTGCCAATTGAAGGAATATTTCTTTATTTCCATGAAGAGGACCGAAACGATTCCAACACTAATTAACTAACAAAACACTAAACTTAAGTACAGTGTCTCCAGAAAACATGTCGTACATGGACGATGATAGTATTCATAACAACTCCTGCAATAAGAGCGCTGACACCGTCCAACCGTGACATGATCTCTGAAGACGACTGTATCTGATAGCAACAAATATATAGCAATCAAAAATTCATAATGTAGAATAAGCACCTGATTAAATATTTACTAGAATATTAGAATTTAGAAATTATTCAGTAACTTATTCATTGAGTTGTTCAAATTGATGTGGTGAAGTTGGGTGATTATTAAACTTAGCTTTATCATGTATTGGAATGAAGTGTGATTCCTTCTTAACACAATGATTTTTGATTCACGTCAATATCTTCTTGTAAGAGATATAAGATATCAGTGATTTCAGAAAGTATGGATTTTCAAGTTTTAAATATAGCTTGGCTCAGAAAAAAAACTTCTGTACCTTGCTTACTATCTCACTTCATTTGGAACATCGTTTTTATGTGTACATTTTGAGTAGTGCCAATGTTTGAATATTCATACAAAAGAAATGTAGTGTGACGCGACTGTTTGTATTTCAGAGAATACTATGAGTGTGGAAATCACTCGTTTAGTGAAAGGGTACAGAAAATAACGTGAATCCCTCATTATAAGCAACCATGAATGTAGATATCACATATAATTCTGTTATATTCTGTTCGCGATAAAAAAATAGCTTCGCCCCACCTGTCGGCAACAACTTGAATACTTCTAAGCGGTTTGTTTTGATGATATTGTCACAAACTGTAGGCGGGGGTTGCCTAAGTTGTGTTCTAGATCCATTTGAGAATGAACTTCAAAAGTGAGAATAATAAGTAATACTCAGAAAGGTGTTCAAACAAAACATGAACACACATTTATTCTTGGCAAAGAATAACAATGAAATCAAAACTTAACTTAGCCTATATGTACATACTAACTGGTATTTCTGAGGAAGGACATCTTCTGTTCTGCCCGAACTCCGAAGGTTCGGGCACAGTCTCAACTTTTCAAACTTACAACTGAAAGGACTCAAACTTTCCGGACTCGTCCTCAAAAACCAAAACTAGAACTCCAACTGGCAGTCCAGTCGATCTCTCGAACATGCTTCCTTACGTCTTTTAAATAGTTGTCTATATTTTCGGAAACGTGACAATAAGGAAATCAGGTCGATAGTCCAGGTTCGTTGAAGTCAATGTCATGCCTGTGTTTATGTTCAACTACTATGGAAAAAAGTTCGTTCACGATTCGAAAATTTTGGAATTAATAAACAGAGACGTGACCGTTCAATGACTTCGAACCTTCTATGAATTTGAATGAAATTAAGGAAAATAACCCTATTCGTGACAATATGACCAATAAGCACAAACAAACAACAAATGTGTACCCATAAAAACAAAGCAAACAGGCCGCTTTGACAGCTTTCAAGAACTCCGATAGGTGGCGTACGCTTATTATCTATCGCCAATAATATCCCTTGATAGATAGATAGATAGATAGATAGATAGATAGCACTTTATTTCCAACAGGTATACACCCAATTACAGGAAATGTTATAAGTAACGCTAGTTGTACAAAACCAAAATTATTTCTTAATCAAAATTAAAAATAAAAAGGTATACTATATATATATGAAAATCCCAAACAATGATGAAAGAATAGAATATTAATGTAAAAAATAAAAAAAAAGAGAAATATATCAGGATTACAGTTGAAAGGTTCTTTGGAGAATACATTTCAAAATTGATTTTAGGGTACTATTATTAATATCGCACATATTACATATTAAATTGAAATTGTTACACAGTATTGTCACGGATGCCCTAAGACTAATATTTGTTCTACTATTTTCACAATAGAATGTCATTTCATGTCTAGTATTCATACGTGGAGTGTGGAAATTGATATTTTCTAAAAGGGGAGCACATGATATCTTGTTATGTATCAAGTTGTATAGAAATGAAACTGTGATAATGATTCGTCGTGTGTTCAAAGAAATAATATTGAATTGATTCAAGAGAATTGTATAATCAGTTCCTCTTCGGGGATATACTCTTGTAACTTTAAAAGTTAAATGCTTCAAGAATTTTTTTTGAACTGATTCAATGTGACTTATATGTGAATTATAGACAGGATACCATATCAACGCTCCATATTCTAGTTTAGACCTTACATAGGCATTGAAGAGTGTTATGAGTGTACTTGTATTTGTAAATTCTTCCGTGTTTCTCATTATGAAACCCAGCATCTGGTTAGCTGATGAAACAGCCTGGTCTATGTGTGATACAAAATTGAATTTATGGTCGAAAACAATACCGAGATCTCTCATGTCCTGAACCCGGTTGATTCGATGATTGTTAATTTCGTAAGAAAATTCTATTATGTTATTCTTTCTTGAAAATGATAAGATATGACATTTAGAAATATTTAGATGTAAATGATTTCTCTATGTCGATTTCATTCTGTAAGATTAGACAATCTTGATATTCTTCAATAACTTTGAACAGCTTCAAGTCATCGGCGTAAAGAAGTTTTGAGCAATTGACCTTTTTAGCTAAATCATCAATAGAGAGCAGGAATAATAGAGGTCCTAAGTTAGAACCCTGTGGAACTCCCGAGCTAGGGGTGTATAGGGGTGACTGATAATTTTCATATTCGACATATTGCTTCCTGTCGAAGAGATAACTAGTAAACAATTCCGACCAACCTTCTCAGTTCAACACCTTGAACAACGCTCTGGCCCGCTGCCCCCACTGCCGCAAGGTCTCCTCCGTCGGGCTGGACTACGCGCGAGGCAGAGGCAACGTGTTCCTCGTCTTCGCGTTCGTGTTCCTCGTCATCGCAGTGGGCGTTACAGCGGGCACCTACACGTACGCCCAGCGCCACAACAGCGTCTACGTGGCGTATGTCGGAGCTTTCCTCTTGGCGCTCATCATGCTCGTGCGGAGCCTCTATTACTATTTCATGAAAGTGAGCATCATAGATGGACCGATGTAAGGTTAGCTAGGGACAGTGATAACGACGAGATTGGGTGAATGAATAAAATGCCCTGCGAAAAAACGGCCATTGAAAGAGTAGTGTATCCTGTATAAGCTTAAATTACAATTTGAATTTAAATGTCGATTACTTCTTCGTTATGTATCAACCTATATTTAATAGAAGCAATCTAAAGAATTTGATGAACGGTTTGGATAAACAGTCATTATAAAATTTTGGACTAATTTTCAATGGTCTGTTTTTCTGCAGGCTAGCACTATTACTGTTGATAAATAATCTTTATTGTATAGGAATAAATCTATGCTTCTTATTTTATGTAATAATCAATACCGTGTAGTGATAATAGGTTATATCCTTCTTCCGTGAGTCCATCAGCAAGGCGTCTTGGTTATGTTATGTCATATTTTTTGTATTGTCGACTACTTTCGAAAATATTTCAGATGTTTTTGAGTAGAGTGGTGTCCCTTTTCAAGACTGGTGACAAATTGAAGGTTTTAGTTGATAAAAAGTCCATACACGTTAGCATCGTTCTAAATGGGGGCAAATAACAATGAGTTGATGAATGATAATTTTTGATTTATTCGTCTCAAGGTGTCATGAGAATTCTTAGTTTTATGGATACTTTAGTGTCAAAAATATTATATTATTATTACCCAGGGACTCAGATTAGACCCAGGGACTCAGATTAGATCCAGAGACTTCAGCCAAGTGACGTAGGGACCATAATAGGGTAAAACTGTATTTATCATGCGATGGTTTTTTTTCGAATTTTTTATTGTACTTACGTATTTTTGTCTGAAAAACACGAATTTGACAATGAAAATGTGAACAAACTATTAATCATTAGGTATTTCACTAAAAAGTTACAAATTCCACCTTCTTTTCCGCCTGTCTTCTGGATCGCATTTAGAACAATTTGCCCTTCATTTTTCATCATTGGACAATTTATATATATCACAATGTATTCGACAGATTTTTTTTCTATTATATGAGTCAACTAGGAATATGATTTTCTTGTGATTTATCCATATTTAGTGAAAAGAAGGATGAATATCATATAAAATAATGGCGTGTGTAATGTCATTCAAAAGCGATCTGTTGACATTTGACATCTCGTATTTGGATTGACTATTGATCTCAAATGGCCGTCATTTGGTATGCTTGTTCACTAAATATGAAAAACTCGCCATAAAAATCATATTTCCTGTCGAATTTTCTATATAACAATGTGTCATTGAAGTGCATCATGAGTATATAAAGTGTCCAATGACAAAATAAGAAGAGCAAGCTGAAAATGCATCCAACACAAGTGGAAAAAGAAAGGCGAAATTTCGAACTTGTTCTTGAAATATCTCGATAAATAGTGGTTTGTTCACATTTTCATTATCAAACTCGTGTTTTTCAGACAAAAATACGTAAGTACCAAAAAAACTTTTCGAAAAAAAAACCGCATGATGAATACAGTTTTACCAATAATAGTAAATAAGATACTACCTACCATGTTTTTAGTTTAGTCATTCAGTGGTTATTTTCATGGATTTCGACAGTCTCTTTTCGAATTTCCACTTTTCCGCTCGCTCCGTCTTATGGGAAGAACGGCACCCAAAAACAGTTTTTCGACAATATCTTATAGTATGAAAATTCGGAAATGCATAGTTTTAGTGTACGAGCGCCGCAAAGTCTACTCCAACAACCAATTATCGCACCACATTGAAATAGTTTTTTGAATTGACTCGGCCGTTACTCAATGGAAATCCATGGCAAATGTTAAAACTTCACAAACCATAAGATTTCCACAAAATTCTCTTACACACGACATGTTTCGCTAACACAGTAACTTCGTCAGGTGATATGGTACAATGAACTAAACTACTTTCCCAATCTGAAGGATTAGTTACCTATGGACAGGTTCGATAAACCTTTATTTTCGGAAATTAGGCACAATATCTACATCAAAATACATTGTACCGGATTAACTTGAGAGGGTTGATAGCAAATTCATATTATTATCTGCTAAGAAAACAAATTCAACAGTGGTGAACTATTGAGGTCTTATTGATCGTTGAGTAAAACGTCAGAATTTTTGAGTTTGTTGATTTCTAATGATTCAAAATGATTGAGTTTCATTCCTTAATTTTCTACGTGTAGAATTTCAAAATTATCATCAAAACTATGGTTTTCTTTTAATATATGGTTGGCGTATGTTGAATTTGTTTTCTTTTTCAAAAAATTCATCTTATGTTCATGAATGCGCTGATTAAACGTACGAATTGTCTGACCGATATATACCTTAGGACAAGATCCACAGTTGAGTTTGTATACTTACCCCTGATTTTTCGAATTTACAAGTTCCGTCTTTATTATTTTTGATAAACCTTCCCAACGTGTTATTTGTTATTAGTGCTACTCTGTTTATGTAGAAATGAAGCTAATTTTTTAGTTGATGATCCGAAATAGGTTAAAGTTCTATAATTTTGATTATTTTTGATGGTAGGATACACTTCTGGAATAGCTTTCCGTTGTTGACTGCAGTCTATTTTATGACATTGAGTTCTTCATTGAAATTTACTTCCGAAAGAGAGAAATTCACTAGCATGTGTATCATACTATTATATGCTGCAATTTTATGTTGATAAGGGTGTGTTGAATTATTATGAATAGTGATATCAGTATGGGAAGGTTTATGGAAAATTGAAAAATCATGTTTATCATTAATTTTACTTATTGTCAAATATAAGAATTTTTTTGACTTTTCTGTTTCCATTTCCATTGTGAATTTTATGTTTTTAATGAATGTTTTTATGAATTTTTTGAAAAAGAAAACAAATTCAACATATGCGCCAACCATATATTAAAAGGAAACCATAGTTTTGATGATAATTTCGAAATTCTACACGTAGAAAATAAAGGACTGAAACTCAATCATTTTGAATCATTAGAAATCAACAAACTAACAAATTCTGAAATTTTACTTGACGATCAATTAGACCTCAATAGTTCACCACTGTTGAATTTGTTCTCTTAGTAGGTAATAATATTTTTCTACTCACATAACTAAAATGGCATTTAGCGTACGGATATGTACCACGCTAAATGATCTGTGATTTATTCAAAATATTAAACACGTTACCATGGCAACACGATTTCTTAAACACATTACCATGGCAACACAGTTCATTAAACACAGCTTCAGTAATTTGAGACATGTCTGGCCTGTTCATTGTATTAACTGTCAACTGTTATTTTCAAATTTTGTATCAGAATTATTCAAACAATATTCGTTTGTATCATAATTCTTCATTAAAAATATATGCGAAATGTAGACGAAAGTGGAATCGTAGAGAATGTTCTGGTACTTGCATATCTCCAAGAAGTGTATAAATGAAACATCCATCTTTGAGAACTGATTTATTCTGCGCTAAGCACGACAATAAACGTGAATGGTGAAACAAAGGTTAGTAAGCAATGGACTGGACACATCTACAACCAATATCACTTATACGTGTCTCGCTGGTTGCATGCAGTTGCATGTATTATGTTCTCAATTCCCATTCCTTTCGAATTATTTTGTAGTTTAGCAGGAGTGTTAATGTAATTTTCGGAGTTCGTAGAAAAAGCATAGTATGTAACGCGTTTATAAACTCTTCTAGACACTCGTTTATTAAACACTCGCTCCGCTCTGCTCCGCTCGTGCTTAAAATACTCGTTACTAAAAGGACGTTTATAACACTTGTTACATAATATACTATTATTTGCTATCAACCCTTTCAAGTTAACCCGGTACACCATATTTTAATGTAGATATTGTGCCTAATCTCAGAAAATGAAGGTTTATCGAACCTGTCCACGGGTAACTTATCCTTCAGGTTGGGAAAGTAGGATACATAAAAGTAAAGCAAGCCAAGGTTAGTTTAGTTCATTGTACCATATCACCTGACGAAGCTACTTGCACGTTTTCTGTGGTGTTTCCAGTAAGCCTTTTCCTCTTGTGATCCACTGATTACGATGTTAAGTGCATTCTCTTTCACTTCGCTATACATATAGAGCTTCGCATTAGTAAGATTTAAAATAACACGTCGCCCCACCTGACGTCAACAACCTGAACACTTCAACTTCTGAGCGTTTTGTTTTGATTAATGTGACCAATAAGCACAAACAAAAATGTGAACCAATGAAAACAAAGTGAACAGTCCCTCAATTTCGAAAATTTGCTCGATGTTTTCGATTGATGAGATTAACACACTGATGGTCGAACTCCGCTAACAGAGAAAGACGGATTAGCTGTATCACTGATGAGTAAAAAAAATTTGTTAGCAGTAGTAGATATGCCGCGAATATTTTCGTACCAATACGGTACTCTTATAATTTTAGTTCTGAAATTTTAGTTATCTATGTGTTGGGTCTTGTACACATCTTTGTTGAATAACTGATCCATTTGAAATATTTTCCAAAGTTACTGTATTCTTGTGACATAACTGTATAACCATTGACGATCTGAATGTCAAACTCTTTTTATTTAGGTCAGCAATGGTACATATAATAGATAACTTTGCATGATTTTTCAAATATTTTCAAAAATAAAAAAAGCAAGTGCTTTTGAATTAAGTGAATCATGCTTTTGATTTGGAAATTACTGGTGAAAATTCGTGAAATTCATATTATCCTGTTATAGTAGAATCTCTGTGTTGCTGGTATACAGTGTGTTTATAAGGTCAACTACATGCTTTTGAAAACCACTTGTCCAACAGCCATGAGATAAAAATACCATGATTATAAAAATGGCAACTCAAATAAAATATTAGTTCATATCGCAAATATTCTAGTGGCCAGTCCAGTTATATCATATTTTGTTGTATGAAAACCGGTAGGCGACTTCAATCAACAGTCTACATACCTTAAATATAAGGGTTTGTCATAGACATATTATTATGCTACGGGAAATGAATACTTTTGTGCTATATCTTTGATACCATATTTCCCACTAAAGTGTGACGACTTTTCAAAAAAAAATTGATTTTGTTGTTGCATGAACCCAAACATGTATCTATGTATGTGACTATACCGATTGAAACATAGATCTCGAGCTCCTTGGTGCTCACCAATGTACCTACGACACTTCTTGTTGTTCGTTTTGATTATGTGATTTGTTTAATATTAGATTGATAAATAAATTTTTATATTCGTACTGCTTTACTATAATTATAATTTATACAAATATTATGTTGTGGTCACGAAATTTCTGACGTGCATGGAACATTTTTTCATTTGTAATTAGAATAATTTTGATAGTTTCCTCGTCACAGAACACAACTACTAAATATTGTAAATCAAATGTAGCGATTTTGATTTATATTTTATTTAAAAACGATGCCTGAGATGAATAGAATGTGTAACGCTTCAGAAAATATTTCAAATTTATGATTTGATTAATATATTTCATTGGTTAAATATGAAGCTATTTAAGGTAAAAAATCTAATCCAATCAGATAATTATGTTCTAAAATGAATTATAACATGTAATTGATGAATTAATTAACTACAGATCAATATTATGAACATTTCTATTATAGACTGTATAAAGGGTGATAATAAATTTTATAGTGAACAAGTTTTGTAATTTATTTCATTTGCGAATTCTCATCGATTAATACACACATTGGCACCAAAACTTGATACATACCTAATTCTCTAGATTTTCAAAGATTTTTTCTCTTTCTCTCTCTTTTGTAGAAATAAAAATATGAGAATTATTTCAACACATGTGTAGTAAGGCCAAATCAGATGATTTGTCCCAAAATGGTCGAACTACCAACCCGCATTCCAGATGTCAACAACGAGTCTGCCTCGTATGTTCTTTTCAGCTTTTCCATGGAAGAGAGTTTGTTTCTCCTCAGCAGATCCAACACGATGTGCTGATGGCTGAGACAATTTCTGAAATCAACATGTTGTGGCTGCAAACCTACATACCGAACACTGCAAGGAGGACATCTTCCGATAAAGCCTAGTTCAGTAGAAACTGCTATAGAGATGTCGCTTCCAAACAGGCAGCATTCCATCGATGTCAGGAAAATCCAAGCCCTGCGACTAGAGCAGAATATGTCGAGGCTAGAGGCATATGCAATGAGACAATTCGATCATCAAAGGATGCTCATAATGTCAAAATAAGATCAAAACTTGTTGAATATCCGAACGGATCCCGTTCATTTCGCCAAAGCTGTCACTTCCTCCAGCTCGTTTCCTCTTTTAACCAAGGAAGATGGAACACTAGCCACAACTGCCCAGGAGAAAGCCAACATTTTTGCTCATTTATTTGCTGGAAATTCCACTCTGGATTCATCGGGAAAACAACCTGCAAACATAACGCCAATTGACAGTCATATGTCCGAGATCACCTTTCGCCAACGTACTTTAAGGAAGATTTTATTTGGTCTCAACACCAACAAAGCTTGTGGCACCGACGGAATCCCCCCCCCCCCCCCCCGATTGTCCTCAAGAAATGTGCTCCCGAACTAACACCTGTTCTCTGCAAGTTGTTCAACTACTCTTACAAATTGGGGATATTCCCGTCCAACTGGAAAATTGCAATAGTACAACCAGTTCCTAAAAAAGACAAAAAGACCCTACCTAGCAACTACAGACCGATCGCACTGCTGTCTATTATTTCAAAGATCATGGAGAAAGCTATCAACATCGAGCTCATGAAATTCAAGAAAATTAACCGATCCTTTTTCGAAATACAGGGTATTCATTGAAAAAAGCCGCATTTTCTCAAGAAACTTGGACTGTATCGTTTTACCGACCCTATATATACAGGCTGATCCACGGTGGATGGCCTATTAGAAGTATCTGGAGAACAAAAAGACAGAACGTTCTGAAAATTAGGATGCTTTGATAATAATTGAACATTCTCTACCCGTCTAAAATATTGTCATCGATACAGTGTTGCCACTTCTATCAGAAACAACCAGCAACTTCGTTATTTCAAATAGAGCACCCTGTATTTCATTGCATTTTTAGATTCTCCCTGAAAAGCTGATTTTATCAATGTATCACACTTAGGGTCTATCAGGAATGATTACAGAGATATACGGTGTTCAAAATCGAGATTTTTCAATTTCAGGATTTTTTGTGTCATATTATTGATCAAAACGGCTTACATGTCCCTATCTTAACTTTCGATTCACTATCTATTGACATTTAATTAGAACAGATACAGGGTGACCAGAATTCTGAATCTTGAAGCACCCTGTATTTTTTCGAATCAAATTCCAGTAGATAGTCTATCAAAAGTCAAGATTGGAACATGTAAGCCGTTCTGATCGATAATGAATAGTTCGACACAAAAAAATCCTAAAATTGAAAAATCTCGATTTTGAACACCCTATATCTCTGTAATCATTTCTGCTAGACTTCAAGTGTGATACATTGATGAAATCAGCTTTTCAGAAAGAATCTAAAAATGCAATAAAATTCAGGGTGTTCCATTTGAAATAACAAAGTTGCTAGTTGTTTCTGATAGAAGTGGCAACACTGTATCGATGAAAATATTTTAGACGGATAGAGAATGTTCAATTATCGAAGAAACCCAATTTTCAGGATGTTCTGTCTTTTCGTTCTCCAGATACTTCTAATAGGCCATCCACCGTGGATCACCCTGTATATGGAATGAGTATGCCACGTTCTCAACATTGAGAATGTCTGATATATATATATGACATGCTCTCCCCTTCCGATTAAAAAAACTAGGGATTGACATACCCCTATTTTCGAACCACCCTGTATATAAAAAAATTTCAGTAAACTTCGATCGAGATTGAGGAAGTTCGTCCAGGCTTCAATTGGATCTTCAATTCTCATGGAAGAACTTACCCTGGTTGGTTTAAAATTAATCGAATTGGATTTTTCTTTGTTCACCCTGTTGTAGAGCCCAAAACGTAAAGTAATAATGGATACGAGATCCAGATGACATTGTACCATCATTCAGGCAAAAGCTTCACTCTTCATCTTTGATGCCCTGTATCTCGAAACCTAGTCACCAGATTTCTTTGTGAACATGGACACTTTTGCTTAGCGAGTCAAAGCCTACATCATACCAAAAATTCGAAGAATTTAACCGAAAGCCATTTTCCATAAGGAGAGTGCGGGGTCCAATGGACTGATGATGTTGGAATATGTTGAAATATAAATGAGAAATGAATTTTTGTTCTCATTATCAATTGACCCTATAAAAAATAGTGTGTGCAACAATCGAGTAATGACAATTCATACATAATCGTTGCATAAAATACTATTGACAGTAGATACAAATAAAAAAGTGACACCGAATAATTATATGAGGAAATAGAAAGAAATAAAAAACTTCAAAAGAAAATATTAAGAAGAAACAGTAGTGTATGTTTCTCACTATTGCCACAGCCGTCTTCAACTATCAAGCCGTGCTGAGATAATGGCAACGTCGCACGAACGGAAACCGTCGGTCCCATTCGCGCCTAGCAATACAATGGTTTTCATATGAGCGCGAGCTTTGAATGTTTGGTTTAACGTAATTTTCTCGGATTATTTTGTCGAATAGGTAAAAATACACGAGAGTGAACTTACAGAGTGAAGAACGAGGAATAATGTGGTTGAATAATTTCCTTGGTCATGAACTGGAGCCGTAATTTTGAACATTTTGATAAAATAAAACTTATGGAGATATCGAATTTTTCATTCATATCTGAGTGTTTGTCAGTTTGATCTGAGATGTTTTTGAATCTAGCTAGAATATTTTCAAGTTGTGACCATCTATTCAATTTCATATCATGAGTAAGAATCCATTTCAATTCATTGAATTCAAGTTTATTATCACCAAGAAAAACTTGGACCTCCATCTCATTGAATATTTTAACTTGAGAAACGATTTGTAAAGAATTTACATCATTGGGATAAAAAACATTTGCTTGCAAATCTAATTCATAAAAATACAATTTATCATCAGTCTTATTGATTTTCCAAGTATCAATTTTAACTTTCTCAACATATTCCCTAACTAACTGTTCATAGTTGTGGATGAGGTCTGATTTTTCAAACTGTTCTATTATATTACTTTGAATATCTAAATATTTCTGACGTCTTTCATTTGGATCAGTTCTTTATGGTTTGGCTGGTTTTGAAAAATTTAAGGAACTGCTGTTTTGACTAACTTTGGTGCTCGTAACAAATGTTTTCCAATTGATCCATCTGGCAGAGGGAATGTATCATACCTGATGATATCTTTTTCAATCAAATGAATTGCACATACTGCAGAACGTTGAGATGGTGTCCAGTTTTTTCGAAGTATTGCTGTTATCCACTTACTTCGCAATTCTTCCCCTTTTGGGAATAAAAAAACAGACATGATCCTTTCCCAGCTGTTTTTCAGATCTGTAATTTGACTTACATCCTGGCACACAACAATGAGAAGGCATATTTTATAAGGAATAATGAATTATTCACTTATTTCCAGGAGTAAATTGAAAAAAACAACACAAATTCCCTTGCGAATACACCAGCACTAGCACACTTCACTATAACCTCCAATTCAACACAATTTTGAATGCACTTGCCACACACTTTCAGTCTCGAGTCGATTCCTAGATTGTTGCTAATACTTTTGAAATTATTTGATCTCAATATTACACCAATTAATAATTGAAAACTCTAACAAAACCTTCCATAAACTCCTTGTTTACTTCATACACAATACACTTTGAATGGCCGACAGGTGCAAGTTCGGTCGTTCGGACAATGTTGCCAAATTCATTCTTCATGGCTTTCAATTGAAGACGGCTGTGCTATTGCATTAGTTACGGTTTCAGCTAGGAAATTATCAACAAAAATATAAAGCCTATAAGACACATTCATGAGATAAAGCACCTATAGACACATTCATGAGATAAACCAAGATAAACACTACATAATATATCACCACGATAAACACTACATAGATCACAAGTATTTGAAAAGCCTATAAGACACATTCATGAGATAAACCACCTATAGACACATGAGATAAACCAAGATAAACACTACATATATCACCACGATAAACACTTCATATATCACCACGATAGACACTACATAGATCATAAGTATTTGAAGAGCCTATAAGACACATTCATGAGATAAAACCAAGATAAACACTACATATATCACCATGATAAACACTACATATATCACCACGATAAACACTTCATAGATCACAAGTATTTGACAGCCGTTTGGGTGTATAGGACACACTACATATATCACCACGATAAACACTTCATAGATCACAAGTATTTGACAGCCGTTTGGGTGTATAGGACAAAAATGAAGTTTGAGTCGTAAATGAAAAGCAAATTCGAAAGTATAAAAAAAAACTACTGTAAATATTTTTATTTCAAATTACTTAATAGAAAAGTCTATATCAACAATAGTTATCAAGTTTACAACAAATCATGTGGAAAAACATTCTATTTGAACTCAATAATTTAATCACCTCATAAGTTAAAATGCCATTCACACAATAAAAAATGAAAAATCTCTCTTATGGAAATATAAAGCTACAATATAAAGTTCAATGGAGAATATACATAAATAATTTGGGACCAACTCGTTTACAATACTGACCCACCAACAGATGGAATCTTGTAATTTTCAAGATTGAATATTTGTAAGCACCAACCCAACCAAACAAAAAACGCAAAAATTAAAGAAAAATAAACAAAAAGAATTTTTTACCCAATTCAAAAACATCCAAAAATGCAGTTTTACCCAAATAACCTTGCAACTTTCCAATATTATTTTATTTTGTGCTAACAAATATTCAAGAACTCGTCAGTATACAATATTTGTCAATTCTCATAACAATGAAAAAAATTGAACTTTGGCAAAAATTAGTTCTTTTTTCAACCACAAACCATTATTTCTATTGGTGTTACTTAGCCTTTGAGTGTCATTTCAGCCAATTTCAAATACATTCATAATAGGAGTTATTGATAAATGAAAAAAGGACTGACCTTGAATTTTGGTTATGTTTCAAGCTACGCTCAAACAGATTGCTTTACAAATCTCAAGATCTGTCAACTGTAAGAGTATATTTGCCACATAACCTTACATTAAGTTTTGGTATGCTAACGTTAGGAGACAGAATGATATTCTCATATCTCGAATTCTAATTATTCATTAAATATTCTCCAGATGAGATCACAAATTTAAACCAGCAAATTTGTCAATGCTTACTCTGTTTCCTACAGCAACATCCTATACAACCTACCACACATTACAAGTCCTATTTTACTTTAGATCTTTAGATTATAATTGGAATTTTTCGCTACAGTCGTCAGAAATATAAGAATATTTTTTTATTTCTCTGATGTAACACCTATGCAACCTGCCATGTGTCCTCGTTATACAATTTTTTCAATAAATCACAGATCACTAAAACTTCACACTGTCCTAACAATACAGTTTCATCTGGTTGATGTCAGGTTTTCTTCTTGGCATATCTTCTATTTTACTGCAAAATTGTTTTCAAATCAGTAAATCACAGTGATATTAGATAAGACACTGATTGAACAAGAAACAAGATGTACCCACAAGTATGAAAAATATTTTATACCACAAGGGACATAGTTAGTCTGTCACCCCTGATTTATAGATTTAATAACGCCAAGTTCTGCAAGTTTTTCTGAACTATTTCTTAAGTACAGCCATTAGGTTGAACCATTAAATTATGCCCAAAGAAAAAAAATTAAAGAGAAGAAGAGAAAAAGGTATCCACCAAATTAATGGTGATGGATTAACCTAGAATCAACTTTACAAATTCTATTTTCAAATACAACTAAAGGCTGAACGAATGGGTCAATGTTAAATACATTGAAATTGCACAAAATGCGCGAAAAAGGGATGAAGAACCCATAGTTGGTTCTATGAGTATTTATAGCAAATAATTCTGAGTTTCTCGTGAAATATGAGCGAACATTGAAGTTGATCCTGTTGAGAAGTTCATGGCAATCAATGTCACCTGAGATTATCTTGAACATAGTATAACTATCTAGCCTAAAGCTACGGACAGATGAATCAGTTAGGTTGAGGGTAGAGTGTATCAGAATAGTTAAAATGAAGTTTCAATTTTAAAGAATATGTGTTTGGCGAATCCAACTTGGGATTATTCGATTGGTGTGATGGTGACCAAATTATACAGCCATAGTCCAAAAGGGAACGTACAAGGGAGCAGTGCGAAATATACGATGTTTTGCATGAAAAATATTTGTATTACGAGACCAAAAACCTACCATTCTATTGGCGGATGCTGATATTTTCAGTAGATGACTCTTGAAGGTTAGGTGAGACGTTCATCAAAGATGATTCCAAGTTGAAGTGGTAATGAATGGGATAGGCTAATGTACAATTACATAATTTCAATAGTACTGGAGGAATACCCTCAGGGCCACTGGAATACTTATTCTTCAAAATCTGAATACCCTCAAAAAATTCAATTGAGCTTCCATGGAGATTATTGATGTCAACTAGGTTTCTATTTTGGAATGTAACTATTATTATTAGAATATGGTCGGCAAAAAGATAGACAATATCTGAGCCATTCGTACAGATTATTGAAGTGCAAGGTTTTTGGTAGGAACTAGACTTGCGTAAATTTTTGAGGTAACATTGTTCTTTTAATGATTCACACTGTGAGCGAAGTATACAAAATTCTTATGTTTTTAGTTCAGGTGTGAACCACACTAAGAAATTTGATGTTTAACATGTTTTTATTGATACATGCGAATGGATTGCATTATAAATTATATAATAAAATATATGAACTGCTGAATTAATGTCCCTAGAATTATATAATACACTCATATATAGGACAATTCCATGAGTTTTAATTGTTTCCTATTTTGTGGAACGTTATTCTATAGATTCTGAGTTAAAACAATGAATATTTCTCCTTTAATCGTATTGAAAATACTTGTTAGGTTGCGTTATTGAATCAATAAATCAGGGGTCACTAAATTTTTTGTGACCCATACCATTTGCTCATAATTTTTGAGACATTCATTAAAATTCATTATGTTTTGTGTAGAAGGTAATTGTTTATATTTTACTCAATAGCTATCGCAGTTAATATAGGTCTTACTGAAACGTTCAAATAGGCAAAAATGAGGTATTTTTAATGGGCATTCTGAATCTAGTACTAGAAAATGCAAGAAAGCATCGTAAGCCTAAATTTTGTATATACAGGGTGATTCACATAAGAACCGACATAGAGCAGGGGCATGTAGGAGGTCCCAGAATATGGCAATTTAACGCAACTTACCTCTATACCAAGTTGCTTCCCTGAGGAGTTATAGGCTTTGAAAGTGAAGTTATAAATTTTGAAAAAAACCAATATCTCCCTTATTCTTTTTGTTAACCCTCGATGGATTTCGAAAATATTCGCTTTGTTGTGTGAACAATTCAATTCTTAAACTTTTCTTAGTCTAGTAATTTCTCGAAAAACCTCATCATTTTCATCAACTCAAATAACTGAAAACGCGCGCTCTAGGTGTGTTATTTAAAATCATCGAAAATTCAAAAGTTGGCTATGAAAATGAACGTACAACAAGAAAGTAGGTCATCAATTGTGATCAGTAGAAATTTGCTGGAAAATTATTATTTAGATACGTAACAAAATACGTAAAGTAAGGACAGATACTGAAATGTGAAAAACTGGGATTAACAACGAACCAAAATAAACACAAAAAACTTAAACAACCAGAACAAACAATTGTTTATCGATAAAATACTCAATTGAACAACTTACTTGCTTCATTGGCAAGTTTGACGTTTATTTTCATAGCCAACTTTTGAATTTTCGATGATTTTAAATAACACACCTAGAGCACGCGTTATTCGAGTTTTTGATGGAAATGATGAGGTTTTTCGAGGAATTACTAGACTAAGAAAAGTTTAAGAATTGAATTGCCCACAAAACAAAGCAAAGATTTTTGAAATCCATCGAGGGTTAACAAAATTCTGTTGAATATTAATGGTGCGCCACCCGGTATACCCCCTTCACAAATTTCAATTGAAGTCCAGTTACTGCCAAGTGAGGCCCTAAATACATCCACAAAGTGTACCAAATTTGGTTGCTTTAAGTTCAAGAATAACGGAGATATTAATTTTTTTCAAAATTTATAACTTCACTTTCAAAGCCTATAACTCCTTAGGGAAGCAACTTGGTATAAAGGTAAGTTGCGTCAAATTGCCATATTTTGGGACCCCCTACATGTTCCTGCTCTATGTCGGTTCTTATGTGAATCACCCTGTATAACTGTTTTTTTTTTCCAATGGAACAACCCATGTATTTTATTTTCCTAAACGGTAGAGCTCTTCTGATTTCGAATATACAGGGTGTTTCATAATTGAATGTCAATATTTGGGGAGGCGATTTTTGGGCCCATTCTAAGAAGAAAGTTTCATATGAACGTATGACCTAAACATCCTAACTTTTGAGATACAGGGTGGTAAAGTTCTCAAAAATTAATAGTTTTTTATTAATATCTGTAATACCACTTCAGATATTCTGATGAAATTTGGCATACATGTACTATGTATCAAGATGCATCAGTAAGCGTACCACATTTTTTGTTGTTGCCACCAGTGGCGTTCGTATGGAATTTCACATACCTATTTTGGCAGACATTAATGGTACGCCACTGATTAATCTCCAAATTGAAATCATTCCTGAAATTCCCAAACATTTCTAAGCAAATTTGATCACTACAATTTTTTCAATCTGATGCACGGTTTTCGCTTAAAAATATAACAAGCTTTTTACTACATGATTATAGCAATATCGTTAATATGACAATATCACAATGCAGAGAACTAGATTTTATTTCTTAGATCAAATTTCAGAAATACAATTCATAGTTTATGAACTTCGTATTCATATTTGGTATTTTGGAATTATCACTTCTCATTGTAGTAGGCTATATTAATTTTCGAGAATTTTACCACCCTGTATCTCAAAAGTTGGGATGTTTAGGTCATATGTTCATATGAAACTTTCTTCTTAGAATGGGCCCAAGAATCGCCTCCTCGAATATTGACATTCAATTATGAAACACCCTGTATATATGCTAGAACGGCAGAAATCGCAGCATTTGTCGATGGCGTTGAACACCTGCCTTAGATCTATACCAAAAAACTATAACTCTCCAAATCTGACAAAAGAAAACCTCAATAAAGTATATAGATTTGAAATCAGAAGCGAGAGTGCTACCGTTTAGGAAAGTAAAATACAGGATGTTCCATTTGAAAACTACCAGTTTATGTAAAATTGTTAGGTTGACGATGCATTTTTCATTTTCCAGTCCTCTTTTAATCACTTGAAGCGCTCGAAGAACATCGTGCGTACCTAGGGAGGATAGGGGGAGAAGGTAGATTCTGCCCATGAAAAATACTTCATTTTTGCCCGTTTGACCGTTCCTGTAAGACCAATATTAACTGAGATAGCTATTGAGTAAAATATAAACAATCACCCTGTACCTATTCATAAACTTGAAATTTTAGCTGAAAAAAATGCCATATGTTTGGAACAATATAATTTGTTTATGGAATCGTTACATATAGGAGTATCAAGAAAGGGCGACATTTGGCAACATCGCAGTCACAGAGAACGATGCTCACCGCGAAACAGTTGGGCGCATAATGAATTTCATTTCAGCGGAGCCTAGCGAAGACGTACGATAGCCGAATCACATTCACGCGCCCTATATGTAACGATTCGGAAAACAATCTGTATAAGAAAAAAAATTACTGATGGGGTGTTAATCATAAAATTAAAATTTTTTCTACCAAAACCAATATAATTGATGAATATATGATGAATATAATGGGAAACTCATTTCAATAACTGACAATTCAATTTTCACTTGAATTTAGATTACCTTGTACATAGACCCTTGTATTTTTGTTTCAGTTTGAATCAAAATTTGATTGACTTAGGTGTTTTGGAAACTCTTATAGTATTGTTGCACCCTATTCAAGGAACATGGAAAAAATGTATTGTGACCATTGCCGAATAATTTTATGTCTAATAAAAAATAAAATGAACTTCAAGAAGACAGAAAACAACACACACAAGAGTTAGTTTTCCCTCTACAATAACATAAAATATACTTCAAGTCACCTACCATAATGAGTTTTTCAGTGGTCTTCAATTCACAAACCAATATATTTTGGGACCAAGGATTATTATCCACAAGATCTTTTATTTTTCTATGTTTTATGAGTATGATGGAAATAGTTATTTCACAGCAGGTGAATATCCCCTTTTGAGGAGCGTTAGAAGATTATCAAATAGTACTGAACTATTTCAGATTTGCAACTCAAGCTTGAGCACTAATGAACAGACCTCATACATTGAAGAAAATGTTATCGAAGTTGTCAAAACAATCATCTTTTGAACTTTTTCTTAGACTGGATATATTTCATTTCTAACTCCAGAGAAAAAAACAATCCGATACATCTTTATAGACCATGAGGTGACGTTCTCCCATTTTACACTGCATGTGTTTTTAAGGCTTTATAATTAACCCCAAAATATGAACAATAGACGAGTTCCTGGCCGCCGCATGTGTGCACTCAATGAGAAAAAGCGCTTTTCTTTTTGTGAATAATTTTCGTGTTTTTCCGCGATATTATACTGCCTGCCGTTGTGATATACGGAAGTTCAAACAAACTGAAGCGTTAATAATTGATGGCATTCAATCCGCAGCGTCCGAAAGGTCTCCAAGAGGGTCACAAAAAACTGAAGAGAATTAAAGGAAACTTCGGTGTTTTCAAATTGCATGCCGATGTGAAGAAGTGAGGTTTTAATAACAAAAACACTCTGGAAAAATTGGCATCAGTCCCTCGTCTAACTAACGTTGGAAAATTTCGGGACAACTGTAAAAATTTAATACAGGGTTTCCGAGATTCCAAACTGCATGCCATTTGCAAGTTGTATTTCCTGATATCAAGTAGAATTTGGCAACAATGCTTTTACTCAAAAGTATTCAGAATAGAATACAAACACGATACTAGGCAACATCCAACGGAAAGAAGCCTCTGACCAATGAAAATCGCCAGAATCGCGATTCGCCAGGGAGCACGTGTGACTGAGATAGTTATAAGTATATGGTGTTTGCACTGATGCGCTTCGTTTTGCCCAAACTGGACGGCAATAGGCAGTTGAAAATCGCAATATGTTGGCGTTACATGTTATTCTATTAGATGTCGCTGTACTCAATTATCAGAATTTCATTAAAACTATGGAAATTAAAACTACCAACACAATTTCGGTATTTTTTGTCGTAAGTATAAGTGATTGTTGTTATTTGGTCCCATGGCCTTTGAAAATATGACGATATCAGCGCCTCTTACGGATTTTCTATAAAACAAGAACCTTAGAAGTGTCGTCAGCTTTTTTCCTAGAGTTTCACATTCTAACTCCCTGTTCAGCCTCCCCTGTTGTAGAGTACGAGCCGCCACTGGAACGCAGTTGATAGATTGATGGAGCTACTGGTAAATAAAAAAAAACGAGCATTGTCTTCCATGTACCTCTGTACGAAGAGGAAATAAATCATTATTAATCGCTGATTATAATCATATGCCAGATTGATGTGAAAGTATCCCACTTTCACTCCTACACAAAAACACCCGATACTAAATACCAACAGAACAAGACGTCACAACCGAGTTAGTATCCCCCGAACACGAAAATATACTTCGAAAAAGCTACCTGCCATTACAGGTTCTGGTATGTTCTTCAGTTCGCACGCCTGACTAGGCGCATCTTCCAACGCGTCAACGGAAGCGACCTCGTCATTAATCGACGCCTGCTTTGTTATTAGGGCGATTTCCGTGCCTGACTTAATTTCCGCGACTTCCTGTTTCTCGTGTTGTTGTTCTGTCGAAGTATTACCTTGTTGTTGTTGCTGAGGGGCAGTCGTCGACGATGACGACTGTTGCTGTTGTTGCTGCTGCTGGTCCCTGTTGTTGCGTTGCGGTTGCCTGTAGTTGTTCTGCCTGTAGCCTCCTCGGTAGCCCATGCCTCGGTAACCTCCGCGACCCCTGTAACTGAAATGGAATAGCATTTTTACAAAACGAGGCAAAAACTAGTGATATATTGGTCCTGCATAAAATCAACTGCCTTCAGATAGACTACTGGACTGATAGTGAATAATTGGCATTCAATTACTCCACTGTGTCGTTAGGGACCTAAATTAATTTTTGGAACACGTCGCAAGCGTTTTTTATGTAAAGTGTAATAATGGTATCTATGAGTTGTTCGAAATTGTTGAATTTCAGAACTCATTTCAAACGTACCGACATGGCCGCCAGTTGGCCATGTTCTGGGATACGTCTCGGAAACATAGTGACGTCAGTTGTTATACTGTTTCCTTATTGGTCAGATAATCTAACATTCCCACTCATGAAGCAAGGTTGTCAAGTCACCAATTATAATCAAGTTAATAAAAATTGATAAGAGTCCTGTCCTTGAACAAAACTACATCCAAATTGAATATTTAATTTTACCTGATATGAGGATGCCAGTTTGTTAAGATATTTCTCATATTCCATAATAAAACATCATGTGAATGTTGGCTAGGAACTTGACAATGCTGTGGGCTTTCAAGACAACGCCCACAATTTTGTGTTGTCACGTTTACCGTACCAAATGTCCTCTAGTAGAATGAATAGGAATTAATATAATTATTATTAAGATACAGATAAGATGGTGTAGCATGGTGAAGCACAGGGGCTTCAAGCACTAACCATAATAACGCGTTCCTGTCTATTTTTCTTGTCCTGGAGTAGGTGAGTTTATGTTAAACGTGAGTGGGTCCATGTCAGGCGCCCCACCGCGGCCTATGACCTATTGTGGCTCACCCTATGGATATATTTCTCCCAGTATATCTTATCTGTTGGCGAAATTAAGGAGTATGTTGGGAGAACAATTCATCAGGTTTTCTGGTCCTACTGTTGTATTGCCAAATGTTGAAAATCTGATTCTGGCTGCAGGGCATGTACATAGAATGTGCTAAGCCGTTTCATCCTCCTCCATGCATAGACGGCACTCTGCATCTTGTTCAAGTCCGATTTTGTGCATATGGTGTTTGAGTTTGCAGTGGTCAGTGAGCAAACCTACTATAACTCAGTAGACTGAGTTTTAGTAGTTTGTTAGAGTCCTGGAGTAGGCTAGGCCCGGTAAACTACGCCAATACTCGAGTCTTTTGTTGTCGGCCCAGGTTATAACAATAACATTCTTGGCCGTGCAATGTGCTATACCGATTACCGGTTCTGGCCCAGTGAACGATTTGTCGCCCCCCCCCCTTTTGCTAGGACATCCGCTATTTAGTTTTCTTAGGCCCATGTGACCTGGTATCCAGAGTAGGTTAACGTTATTGTGTTGTGCCAGTCGGTTTTAAGGTTTCTCTGCAGTTCCATACTGCTCTGGATTTAAAGCAGTTGAATTCAAGTGCTTTCAGTGCTGCTTGACTATCTGAGAATATCTTCAGTTTTTTGTGTGTGGTATCGATTTTCCAGCTCCCTTGCACACATAGCATACTCTGTGCCATATCAAAAGTGTTCGAAAAAATAATTAATAAACAAATTTGTGCCTACCTTGATGCTGAACACCTTCTGCCTTCATCTCAATCGGGCTTCAGAACTAATCACAGCTGTACTACAGCTCTTTTGAAAGTGGTCGATGACATTCACAAAGCTGTTGACAGTAATGATCTGTCAATTCTGGTTTCAATTGATTACTCCAAAGCTTTTGACAAAATCTGTCATCAGCTTTTGATAGCCTTAATGAAATTTCTTGGATTTTCGCTAACTTCTAGAACACTCATTCAAAATTACTTATCATGTCGGACACAATGCGTTGTATTAAATAATACAGAGAAATCCACTTTCCTTGAAACTTCAACTGGCGTACCACAGGGATCAATTCTCGGACCTATCTTATTCGTGATCTACACGTCTCAGTTTCCTAAGTGTCTCCGACACACGCGTATTCATAGCTACGCTGATGATACTCAGATTTACAAACAATTCTCGGAAAATTCAGTACAAGTTGCATGTCAGCAGATCAATCATGATTTGAATTCTTTGATCGAAACCTCAAAAAAATACTGCCTAACAGTTAATCCATCAAAAACAGTTATGATGCTATTTGGCCGAACTGCAATGAGAAGAAGAAACGAGAGTAAAATCATTAACAATTTTGATAATCTACAACTACCTCTTACAGATCGTTCAAAAAACCTTGGTCTCATTATGGAACATTCTCTCAGATTCTCATCACATGTGTCCCAAATAATAAAGCGTGGATACTACAATTTGAAAATGATATACTCTAATAGAAAAATATTAAACCAAAATTCCAAGAAAATCTTATGTAATTCGTTGGTTCTATCGCATGCCAATTATGCTGATATTGTATACGGTCCCAACTTACTTCAAGCCGACAGGAAAAGATTACAGACCTTACAGAATTCATGCTTAAGGCTTATCACTGGGACCAGAAGGCGACAGCATGTAACTCACCAACTAAATAATTTAGAATGGTTAAATATGGAGGCCCGACGTGTATTTCATGCTTGTATTCTCTACCATAAAATTATCACTACAAAAACACCTTCTTATCTCCACGATAAAATTTGCTATAGAACTGACATTCATAATTTGAATCTTAGATTCAGAAATAATCTCTCGATACCACCTCATAAAACTACTCTTTATCGTGGCTCTTTCTCCTATAATATCGCCTGGCTTTACAATCGACTCCCGAAAACATTATCGATTCCAAATTTCTGGAAAAAACTGAAATCTGACCCACTCCATAACTCTTTGCCTCAGTTACTATGATGTATTTTTTTTTCCTTTTTTTTTATAGGTACCTATGCATCCAGCTTTATGATGATTTATATTTGAAATGTTCATGTGTAAATTTAAATTACTTTATATTTGGTTACTTATAGGTTTATGTATAACATAGCGATAATTATTTTTTTCCCTCGGTTGAATGGAAGAGCAAGTTCTGATTACGTCACTTTCACTGGTGAAATGATCTGAACTTGAATTCTGCCGTTTGATAGGTATACAGTTCTCAGCTCTCTATCATTTTTCATTTATTTTGTATTTACCTATACCTGTCAATAAAATCCATTATTATTATTATTATTATTATTATTTCAATGGCGTATACCTCTGCCTGGAATATCGTAGCTAGTTTACCCATACTTTATGAGCGTTTCACTACTGGGTTCATCCCATATATTCCGGCTCCGACGCCTTCCAAAGCTTTAGAGCCGTCGGTATTCCAGCATTCATTTGCCCTACATAAGGTTAGTTTCATTCCGAACCCATTCCGGAGTAGCTCCGGTGTTACCCACACAGTTAAATGGAAAGTGCCCGACGAATCAACAATCGAAAATAAAAAAATCGTTCCACTCACTGTCCCCTCCTCGTCTACGACACTCCGAACGTCTCCGAATTCAGCTTCCTCTCCACCCGCCAGTCCGTCCTCTGTGACTTGCCCTTCGCCTTTTCCACCGTTTCGCACAATATCATGTAAGTACGACTTACTCTGAATATAAATATCTGAATAAACACTTCAAGGTGGGGCAAAAGAAGTCATCCGATGTTGTTTGCCTCTCATTTTTTTCTAAATGAAAAGCAATTCTGTTTTTTGATTATGTTTATTTGAACCTTAAGAATTTTATTGGTTAAGTCGAGAAGATGATATGGGCCAAATGGGCACCGCCACAATTGATTGCTTTACGGGCTCGTTATATGGCATTATTCATCACTTCGGCGAGAACTTCGGGCGTCAGATTCTCGCACTCCTGTCCAATTTTGTCCTTGAGGGCTTCCAGGATCTCGGGCTTGTTCAAGTAAACACAAGACTTCAAAAAACCCCACAAAAAAAGTCTGGGACGGTTGAATCGGGCGATCTTGCGGGCCAGAGCAAATCGCCCAAACGAGAGATGAGGCGATCCGGGACGCCTCGGTCGCGCAGTGTGTGCCGTTGCTCCCTCAGTTCTGTTGGAACCACATTTCCTCCAGTCCCAATTCGTTCAATTGCGGCAGAAAAAACTGGGTTAACATGGTCCTATGGCGCACACCGTCCACTGTTGTCGGTTGACCAGCGGCGTCCTCGAAAAATATTGCCCGATGACTCCTCCAGAGTAAACAACGCACCAGCAGTCACTTTGAGCGGGTGTAATGGCTCCTCGTGCATCACTCGTGGATTTTCAGTACCCAAGAAGCGATAGTTCTGCTTGTTCACGTACCCGCTGAGGTGGAAATGAGCCTCGTCGCTCATTATGATTTTGGACGAAACATCGTTCATGAGATTGAGGATGGCTTGGCTTATTCCGCGTTCTTGGGGAGAGTATTGCTCCATGGCTTGTTTACTTGTATTTTACATCTGTCTAGTTCACAAAAGTCAAAACAGATTTGACAGCGGCCATTCGCAAAAATAAGAGCATCTTCCAATAGAGTGATTTCTTTTGGCCCACCTAGTATTATGCACCTGAGCAGCCCAGTGTATGTTGTTGCACTTGAGCTAAACCCAAATAGAACGCTTAGTGAACTTCAACAATTCACGACACTGCACATGCGCTCTTATTCTTTACCTTTTGAAAATATTGAAATATAGCCAATCTATGTTGATAATATCTGATTCTGGTAATGAGCAAGTTATAATTGTGAGTTGAACTATTTTGATACATGAAAATAGAAAATAATCATTAAACATAATCAAAAATCGCTTGTCATTTGACAGTAACAAAGGGGTATGGGAAGGTCTTTTTTCTTGCTCCGGAGTAGCTTCAGTGTTACCCACACAGTAAAATAGAAAGTGCCATGAAAAATCGTTCTACTCACTGTCCCCTCCTCGTCGACGACACTCCGAACGTCTCCGAATTCAGCTTCCTCTCCACCCGCCAATCCGTCCTCTGCGACTTGCCTTTCGCCCTCTCCACCGCCTCGCACGATATCATGTCGAAGAAGGACTTCTTCTTGTCGTAGAACGACTCGTGCTCCTCCTCCTGCTCGGTGTCGCCGGCGCCCGTCTCGTTGCCCGAGTCGTCCTTCTTGCTGTCGACGTCGACGACGACGACGCCGTTCGTGTCGCCGCTTTTCGCGCTCGCCGTACTGCTCGCCTCGTCGATTTTCACCTGATGGAAGAAGACGATCGATGAAGTGATGACAATTTCTACAACCAGGGTTGGAATAAGTCATGATTTTCATAAGAAAGTAGGAAAATCCGTTTTTCTGAATTAACTCGCGACTGTTCTGAATTATTTCACTTGGAAAAAAATCAAATTATATTTACATCAACAAAATACAAAAGAGGCATAAAAAAAGTAGGTTTAAAATTTTTTCAAAAATCACAAACCATAACATAACAAAACGTGCAATTTTCGCGGGTGGCGGAAATTTGATGGAAACACAAAAGATAGATAGTTAATGTGACGGGGAAGAAAAGTTTGAGATTTTGTATCTGTTGACTGGTTACAAATGTCACTTTTCATATATAACTTTTTTCCTGGATAGATAGGTGCGTTGTTGATGGCTTTTATTGTGCCAGTTCCGAAAAATAAGCTGAAAACACCGTCACCGAGAAAGTACTGAAAGTCCTTTTTATCTCCCATTCCACTTCGCGGTTTCATAAATTACTAATCAACAACCAAGTTCGCAATTTTTTTTAAATAAAAACACAATTAAATTGACACATATTCGATTCTTTGAAAAGGTTTCCATAGCAATAAAAAAGATGCCTGCAAACATAGGTGTACCACCAGTTAAAAACTCCGCATCCATAATCTTCTTATTTTATTATAATTTAATATCTTCTCAATATTGAATCGTCGTTTTTCCTGTCACAGAAAGAAATACTATACTCCCCCCCCCAAGATTATATCCCGAGGCTTTAGCCGTATATGGAATTTATTCACCATTAGCAATATATTTCTATCAATGCAGTTCTATGAAACTTAAATATGGGCCTATTGTCACTATGAATCCACTTATTTTCTATTATGACAAGGCTTATTGACAAATACCTACTAGATTCGAGTGCCATTCCTGCGAATCTCGCATCAGAATAGTGAATTCAGGCTGATTACAACAGATGTCTTTATTGACTAGTGGTTCATAAAATGACAAAAACTAGTGACGTGACTATCAAATGTATCGTCTATCAATAGTGTTTCTATCAAATGTCTTTTTGACCTTAAAAAAATCTATAAAATGTTTTTCCATCATTTGTGTTTCCATCAAATTTCCTCCAACTTTCGCAAAACAGACTGAAAAGAAATTGATGAATTCATATGCCGCCTATGGGCGCTCCACGGTTGTAAGATGTTTATGATGGTCAGGTTGCCATAAAGCCATCGGATTTTTTCAGTTTAAATCAGTTTAAATCAAAGGTAATATCGCGATTTGTTTACAACAATGACTAAATTCATATGAATTAATTCGTGCCAACCATGTTTTTGACGCAGTCTTATCTCAAACGTTTTCCATGTATTTGTATTGTATCTGTGCTCAAGAAATTATAATAATTTCACATTGGAATCCTGTGAACAAACGACTTCTCTATTCAAGATTTATCTGGAAACTTCCGGAACTTTGCGAAATTCCTAAATTTTGAACGTATTTGACAGATTACACGATGATTTACGGAATCAAAACAGGATTTGATTAGTGTCTTCATCATCACTGAACACAGATTTTTTTTCAATTTGTCGAAACTAAAAATATTATTTTTCACTGTGTTCTGAAATTCTTGTAGATCAACGATAATATCATTGCAAAAAAAACTTTGGAATGAAAAAATAATCATCATTAAACCTTTAATCTAGCAAGGTGTCTGAACAGCACTACAAATATATTTTGTGAACTGTAATTCTCCTTGCATCTTGAAATTTTCATACTGTTCAACGAGCACAGATTGATAGTGCTTTTCGAGGAAGTTTACAGCATGAGCCATAGGCGAATGCTGCAATCATTCCAGTAGGAAATTAGCATTCTGTGCAAGTTATACACTATAATTTTTCTACGGCTATAATAGATATCAGCAGCATTTTCGATTTCTTCGTCTTGTAGCCATCTCAAGTAATGCTCATCTATCAGACAGAGCTGTCATTGCTTCACATTTGACATTCCATGAGCCATGAGATATTTTTGAAATAATAACATAATGAAGTCATTGTAATATCAGATACGGAAATAATATTGATGACATACAAAGTACCTCATTGACATATCAAACACAGTAAAACAAGAGCAATTTTGTGTTATAGCCATAGAAAAAGGAAATTGTTTTAGAGTAGCGATGGAGACTTTGATTAGGTACTTGGGTAGCACAGATCTAATATGTATCTCTACCAAGAAAGTAAGCTAAAGCTAATTTATTTTACCTCCCACGGTCAGGTTTGGGTCCTCAAATGAGGGTGCAAGCGCCAACTTTCAATGCAGTGAGTAGAAAATAGCTATTTGTGTATTTAGAGCGCAAAGTGATAGATTGCCGCTCGACAAAGGCTTCTTTGCTAGGCTTTTGTAGAAAAATACTATTGTTTTCCATTTTCTCTCACCTTGACCAACTGACTTCTCAACTCCTCAAACTCCGTGTTGGCCTGCTCGAAGTCGTAGTCGTTCTCGAACTTCAGCGTGTTCCTCGGCCGGTTGCCGCCGCCGTTGCCCCCCTGATTGGGGCCATTGTTCCTGAAGCCGCCGCCTCGCGGCCTGCCCCTCGGCCGCATCTGCTGGCCGCCCCTGTTCGCCCAGTTGCCTCTCGAGCCGGACTGGTTGTGCTGCTGCTGCTGGTTGAAAAATTGCGATCGTTCAGGATTGGTTAACTGCTATGCGATTTTGACGATGCTAGCGATGAGACGTGGTAATGCTATTATTCGTTAATTTGAACTGGTTGGCTACTATTCACCAATGATAACATTACACGTTTCAGCGCTACGACCGTGAACATGTTTGGAGCAGTGAACGATGAGAAAAGCTGCGATACTAGCGAAGCAATGAAGTTACAACCACGTGTTCATATATAGGTATTAACGTCGGAGCGGCAGTGATTTTGCAGACTGGCGATATGTGCTAGACATATTTCTTAGCAATTCACTGACAGAGTATCGATTGAGAATCAGTCACCGTAGGTATGCAGAAAATGTAATGTGTAACAATGGATATCAGCAAATTGAAAACAAAAGTGTACTTGAGATCATTTTTGTGGGATCAAAGATACAAGTATAACCAAAAGGAAGAAAGAAAGCTCAGTCATCTCCACTAATTTATTACTGATGTAATTCAATCAAGGGGACATGTTTCGGACTTAAAGTCCATCTTCAGCCGTTTGTAGTAACTAGGAACTAACTAGATTGTGAAATATGATATAGATATTCAAGTGATAACAGAATATTTTTTTTTTAAATTGCCGATATACCAAAATCGTTAGTTGATACAGTATAATTCACCCAGAAAAAAATGTGTTTCCAATAATGTCACTGAACATGGTGAAAAATGCCGAGTCAAGCACCTATTGCAGTCATATATCCCCGTCTTAGCTAAATCAAGTTGAATGTTGCGCGTTATTTCAACAAAATTGACAATTTTAAAATATGCTGAATGGTCTTTTACCTTTCATTGAACAATATCAAGCTGTTCTGGAATGATTCGAAAATACGATCAAGCAATGTTGAACAGGCAATAAAAAAATCGCAGATATTATCAACAGTAAGATGTGTGTAGGTGTATTGCATGTTGATCCCTCAACTGCTTATGCTGTGAAAAATATAGTGTTGGACTAGACCATGATTTAATTTCTTTCTCCCAGATCATACTGTGATTATTGCAGAAAAAAGAGGGAAATTTCACACTATTGGGATCTAACTCATACCTCCATTCTGTAGTTAGAGTTGTAGCCTTGGTGTTGCTGTTGGTAGCCCTGATTGTTTTGTGGATATCCCTGAGAGTTCTGGTGGTAGCCTCCCTGAGAGTTTTGGTGGTGATACCCATGATTATTTTGATGATAACCCTGATTGTTTTGCTGATGGGAGCGGTTGCCTACCGATCTGTTGTTCTATTGCAAGAAAACATAATAGTTACTATCAAGGATTCAAATCGTGCTATGCCGAAATTGATATAACTATACAAACTAATATTTCTGAAAGGAAACATATATGTTCACAACAGGGAAAATTATGAAAGAGCAACTAAAAAAATAAAATAAAATTAGATAATCAGATAATCATTTTAAAATCATATACATACATCATAGTACATATAATGTTGTTTCTTCTAGAGACTGTGGATTATAAGTTCTTGAATTGATTGAGGATAAGTATTTTTTCAGTTCTTTTTTGAATTTCTCAACACTCAATTTTTTCTTCAGTCTGGCAGGTAATTTATTATAGAGAATTGTTCCATTGTATAAAATAGATCTTTTACCCATATCTGATTAAATTTTGATGAGAGTTAACATATCATTTTGTCTGGTTATGTGTTTGCGTTTATATATTCTATACAGGAGTTGATGAAATATCAGTGATAAATCAATCAAACAAAAAACACAATCAATTTGAATTAAGCATGTTCCTTATTGCCCATTTCATCCGTATCAAATAAAACCAAATCCACCATATGCACTAATGTTTCATCCTCTTGGACTGGAATTGCATTGCCATTTATTCATAATAAGGATCTCAACATACTTATGTGATAGCCTGATACAAAAATACATGGGATGCTATACCACAGGCACTTCTAGGGACTATATAACTACCTGAGCAGGTAGCAATTCTCACATTTTCATCACATGAGAATATCCAAAACCAGGAATTCTGATTCAAATTGTTTTTCTACACTCAAATCGTAATTATGGATTTCATTGAACATTTCACGTTAACGGGCTAGCCTTTTAACGTTTCTTAAACAATATGAGTCCCTGTTTTCTTACACAAGGAATTTATTTTACATGCTGATTATTTTGACAAATGTCACTAATATCAGTGACAAGTTTGTTTTCAATGCGTCTCTGAATAGGAATGTAGAAGGAAGTTGGCTTCATTATGACAGGTTATGAATGTAGTAGTTTTATCATTTATACATTGGAATTTTTCACATAGAACTCGATCCTAAACGAAAACATCATTGAAACAATGAATCACCATCGGCTACATTTAAAATGATACTATCCTTCCTCATTCACTACCATCAGGTCAGAACAGAATAAAGCCGACATCCGTTTAATGATCTAGATCATTAATCGCCCTCATTAATACAATAGTTGGTTAAATAACTATTACCACTACTACTCACCTCATCCCTATCCTTCGACGATCCCCGCCTCTCCCTCGACTTCCTCCTCTGCTGCTGGCCCTGCCCCGCCTGACTCTGCCCGTTCCGCTGCTGCTGCTGCCCGGGCGGCTGGATCGGCCTCACCACCTTCTTGTCCTCCCTGGGGCCACCTCCGCCGCCCCCCGCCTGCACGCCCTGGTCGGCGGTGGGCGACTTGCGCGAGCCGACGCTCACGGGCGTCGTGCTCCTCGAGCCGCCGCCGCCGCCGCCGATGAGGTCTAGAACTGAGGCTGAAAACACTGAGACTTCTAGAGGGTGGTGGTGAGCAAAGTGGGAAAGGCGCTTTACTATTTTTTCAATTGCATGCTTTTATTGTTTTTTTATAAAAGATTGTAGATAATAAATCCGATTTATGAACGTTCTTATTACATTATCTACAGTTTTAATCTGTCACCAAAAATGACTGACATAACAATAATAAATTATCCGTCATCACATAGCTCACTAAATGGATCAAGTGAAGTTTATAGGAGTTCCCTGTATCATTCACTGCAGGATTAAGTCGAATCAGAGGACGGATCGACTCTGAATCGGATAGAAAGTTGAGAGAGAAAGGCAACAACAAAAAGAATGATGAACAAAATTAGCTGAGCAAAATAGATGAAATAAAAACCAATTATTCATAGAAAATATCATTTTTTTATATTGGCTGATTTAGGAGCATGTGTAGTTTTTGTTTTGTATTTTTTTCTATTTTTCTTACTCATGCAATTTTACTTCAGTTCATTGTAAACGTTGTAACATACTTCATATATTTTCATAAATTGGATATGAACAAAATTACTATGGAAGTATCATTTGTCAATACATTCAATTTATTTTTTCACATACCTTATGAGATTGTGATTTATGGTTTTCGATAGGTGATATTGGTATTACTGAATATTACAATAATTACAATGTCATAATTTTGAAAATTGAAAAATATAAAAAATATCAAATTTGAGGTTTGTCATACCCCACCATACTTCTGTGTAATGATTTTCTACCACACTGCCGCCGGGTTAATACAATGGTTTTTGATTCACGTCAATATCTCATTCATAAGATAGGGTTTACCAACCCTGTTTCAAGAAAGTATGGATTTTTTAATTGTCATTAGCAAAAATGGAATCTATGGAGCATCTTTTGAATGCTGCAATTCAAGCTGAAGGAGGGCTACTTGTTATTGAAGTTTTTTTGCCAGTGACTGATAAAAAGACAGAATAAATAAGGGACATTCCTTTCCAGTTGTTGATTAATTATTTCATGTAGGTACTGAAACATCGTTCCAGAATTTTACAAAATTCCATACTAACTTAAAACACTTGTAAATTGTCTCAAAAAGATGATATTGACGTGATGTGTTAAGAAGGAATCACACTATAATGCAAAACATAATGAAGCTGAGTTCAATCACTCACTGTCACCACAGGGCAATTAAAAAGTAGCTTTTGTTTTCAATGTATAATCATTAAACCATCAGCTTTTATTGAAAACTAGAATTCATGGTAAAATTCAGAAACATCAATTCATGATTTGGTCGGAATTTCACCAAAATCGGGCAAGAATTAGTCTGTCAATTTTTTTTTCTGGCCGATTTTTTCCACCAGAATCGGACAAGAATCAGTCTGGCAAACTTTTTTTCTGGCCGTTTTTTTTTCGGTAAATGTAATAGCCACTGGTAAAAAAAGACAAGAAACACTCATTGTCCTAAATTAGTATTTAAAAACCTCTCAAACAATAAGATCATATTCACAGACTGGCTTTGCCTTCTTGATGAAACAAAAATTCAAAATATTTTGTTTTTCTACAACTATTAGGCATAATTGAGTTCTCAAGAGGACATATTTTGATTATTAACCAGATTGCACTATTTCATGACATACAGTATGAATGAATTTACTTTTAGCCAAACTGCCCATTTCTGAGAAATCTTCTGAAACAGGTCGATTTTTTTTTTCATTTTTCACATTTTCAAGGGAAAATTGATTACACAGGGCGATCCACGTTCTGACGTCCGCGACAATTTTATCAAACATATTGCCAAATTTTTGGAATCTCCATGAAAAGCTGAATTCAAAAATATATTACAAATAGGGTTTGTCTACAGTGTGTTCGTTAAATTGCGTGCTCTCGTGAAGTAGTGAATAAATTCATTTATAGCAAAACTATCAATTTCTGAGGGATATCCTGAAACATCGATTTTCATTTCCAATCTGCCACATTTATATCCCTTTTCGTGGGAACTGAATTTAATGGATGCACTGTACACAAACCCCATGTGACATAATTTTGATTCTCAGATTCTCAGAGATTCAAAAAATTGAATAATATTCAGGGTGATCCGTTTGATAAAATTGAAGCGGACGTAATAAATCAAACGTGGATCACCCTGTATATTTAATTCTCCCTTATAAATGTGGCAAATTGAAAATAAAAAACAACCTGTTTTAGGAGATTCCTTAAAAATGGATAGTGGCTAAAAGGAATGTATCCACTACCTCAAGAGTGCACTCAGTTCAACGGATGCACTGTATACAAACACTACATGTAATATATTTTGGAATTCAGCAATAATGCAGATTCCAAAAATTGGATAATATATAGGGTGTTCCATTCGATAAAATTGTCGCGGACGTCAGGACTCAAACTTGGATGACCCTGTATATTCAATTTTCCCTTATGAATGAGGAAAATTGAAAATAAAAATCGATGTGTTTTAGAAAACTTCTTAAAAATAGACAGTTTGGCTATAAACGAATTTATTCCATTCATTTGCACAATACTAAATACTTCTTTTGTTTCATTTGTAGCATGTTAAGTATTATATCATAAGTCAAAAGCACAAGCCTGCTCAAGCCTAACCATAGCTTGAGTTTTTGTATTTGTTCACATATGGCATACCACTGGTTGATTCTGTACATTTTCTGAAAAAAATGGCTATCCAGCATATTTTAGGAAATTGTTACTTTCATATAGGCATAGCATGAGTGAAGAAAAAAATATTTCTACAAAAAAGTTAAAAGCAAATCAAATACAACATGCAACCTATAAAAATAAGTACTCCTGGTTCATTGATTGAGGAAAAATTACTAATTACATAAACTAATCAAGTAATCAATCAAGAAACTAAAAAGCTTCATCACTCAATTCTTGAAAAGGAATTTATCTAATTTGTAAGTATAAAAATGTCTACTCTTTCTTAATCTATTATCTACCTCACCTCACGCACCAAGCAAAGCGACAAGCAACAGCGACCCACCGCCAAGCAACGAAATAAAATAAAAAATTCCTAAATTACCGTGATTGACTTGCGCGGGGGGCTCGATAGGTGGCGACAGAACGCCGGGAGCGGCAGGTCCGCCCATAATCAACTCACTTGCTTTGGAGTTGCCCATCCCTCTCGAGTCCCGCTGCATGCTGCCCAGGCCGGGCCCCATGCCTGCCCCGAGGCCGCCCATGGCCGCCCCGATGGCGCCATACGCCCCGCCGAACTGGCCCATCTGGGGACCCATGGGGCCTAGCACGGGGTGCGCCTGGAAGGTCTGACCGCCCAAGGTGGGCGGCACGGACAGTTGCATGATGGCCGGATCGTTGAGCGGCTGCGGATGGGCGACATTGTTGATGACGCGGATGTCTTTGATGTCGGAGCCGCGGAAGAGGATGTAGTCGTACACTTGGTTTTGAGCCGGGACCGGGTACTGGGTTTCCCGGTCTTCTGTGCCGAAGGAACGTACTGAAAATAAGGCGGGGAGGTCTTGTTAGGACATCAGGCGAGAGGATGGAAAAGTTAGCACATGAGTTTTCCAACAATGAGACTAACTTGTGAATCATTGAAACCTGAAGAGACCTTAAAAAGGCCCCAATATTACGAATTTTCCAGTCAATGTCAGGAAATTAATCCATCAACACTCCCTTTTTTTACCTGAATCAAACAATGAATCACATAAATAAAAAGGATAAATATGAATATTATACAACAAAACAATTTAATTACAATTTATGTCATATGGATAACAGGCTGACTAATGCACTTTTATTGTTATTATTATACAGGAGATAACCATAATGATAAACAGCTCCATCAAACTATTAGAAAATCCAAATTAGGTTAGAATCAATATACCACTTGTTGCACATAAATTGATCATTGGAGTAGTGCTTCAAATACACATAAATTGTGACAGATTGTTAGATTGACTAGTATTTTCATGTAATATCAATCTACAGCAGGACATATTTGATAGCTTAAGAGCATGAGATGGAGGTTACATAAGGGTACAGTTATTAGGAAAGTTCCGAAAGTTATGTTGTGCACATAACGAAAATAGTTTGGAAGTACCGTTTTATTGAGATATGTTACTAGATCGAAGGTTCTATAGTACTGGTGGGAATTATAAGGAGTGTCAGGTTTTGGAAAATACAATTGTTCTAGTCAGGTCCAGGTCCCGAAATGAATAACAAAAATAACCAATACAGCATTAAACTTTGATTTTTTTCATTGTTTTCAGGCTCATTTTTTACCACAGCCTTTTTAGATAGATATAGATATCAATTGATTATGTTATGTACAATGATGTATTTATAGCAACTATCAAATGAACAAATAATTTTCAACATCCTCAAGGCAGAGGCATTAATGAGTAGGATTGCTATGGTCCTATTGATAGCTTGAACCATTAATAAAAAAATGAATGTGAACTAGACAACAAGATCTATGACAAGAATTTATAATCACGCATACAGGGCGCACCAAGAACCATGTAAAGAGCCAAAAATGGAATTCCATGTAAACAGGGTGTCCCATAAGTCATGGATTGAAAGACGTGGGCTGGATCAAACTGACGGTATATATATTTTTTTATCGCTTGGTGCGCACGAAAGGGAATCCCTATAATGTTCGAAAAACATCATGCTTACCTAATAGGGAGAGGAGGTAGGTGTTGGAGGATTATAAGTTCTTGGAAATACTGGTATGTTATGCAAATGTTGATGGTTCTAAAGTTATCAATTATCTTAATTTCTAAAAAAAAAAAATAATTACAATAAAACTATGTCAGATTTGTGATTTTTTCTTTAACGAATTTCATCTGCATGGATCCACCTTTCCACAGAAATAATTTCATGACCTCTGTTACTTCGTATCAATTACCTATCAAAAATGTTTCAATTAAGTATTGTCATGAAATTAAATATTTCAGTTAATTTTCAAATGCCGCTAGCAGATTTAAAAACTACCCCACAAAGATAACCAATTATTAGAAAAAGTTGAATAACTTTTGAACGATCAACAATTTGATGATAACATACACCTTTAGTTTGATTGCAAATGAACCCCCCTCCCACCTCACTTCTTTTGATCCATAACTTATGGGACACCCTGTATAAGCACATTCTTTCAAACATTTCAGTGACCTCCAACCACCCCTAGAATATGTTCAAAAAAGTTTCAATAGCTACTATGATGTTTATCAAACATAATGGGGAGTCCCATTTCTGGGCTCCAAGAGATATGAAACAATCACTTGAAAGTTATAATGTTTTTGTCCAAGTAATGTCGTCTGAAGATGTTTATTAGAAAAATCACTGTTGTTGCATTAATTAGTGATTCACACGAGACCAACGAGACGAGACTTTCATGAAGTCTCGTCTCGCCGATGAAATATGAAGTCTTGTCTCGAGTCTCGTCTCGCAGCTTCGAGTCTCGTCTTGTCTCGCGTCTCGTACGAGAGTCTCGCAAATGTATCGCAATTTCGTCATGCATAATCTTATTCCAGTCTAGTACAGGATATTTACTTTTACCCACTTTTTAGGTATAATGTAGAAGTAGGAAGAGAAAATTACAACAAAAATAACATTATTTATTGAAAATTGAGTACCTAATAGGTACATACCTACATCATTCATCTGAACAAGAATCTATTATGAATGAAATTCTCAAGTCTGCAGTCGGCACGCAGAAATATTTACCTGCGAGACTCTCGCACGAGACACGAGAAGTCTTGAATAATATTTTTCAATTCGGACTTTTCAAACTCAACAGGCCCAGGCAGCACATCCTTTTGTTGTCAACCTTGCATTATGTGGAACAACAATTTACCAAAACTCATTCGTCTATGAAACGGCTAAGCTTTGAAATTCTTTGCCAATGGAAGTATTCCCAAGAACTTATAACTTTCAAAAGTTAAAAAAAAAACCAACACCTACCTCCTCTCCCTACCCTCCCTAAGTAAGCACGATGTTCTTCGAACATCACAGTAATTTTCTTTCGTGCGCTCCAAGAGATAAAAAAAATGTTTTTTCGCGACTTTTCTAAATGGTACAACCCACATATTTTTCCTCAATGTGATGAAAAATTAGTACGTGAATATGTTTTTGTTCATATTTACTGAAACACTCCAATTATGTTCCATGGAAATAGTCTGAGTTTATACGAGAAATATTCGCGTCCTAATTCTACATCACATAAATATATAGGGTGTGGGGTGTTCCATTTAAAAAAACTCGAGAAAAATCAATAAACAAAAGTTCTGAATTGAAAAATCATTTGTATACACCCTGTATAATTTAGAACATGAGAATGAATCAGATATATCTCCAAAAAAAAATCACGTCTATTAAATCAGGTTGTTTATTTTCTTTCAAATTCCATTATAGCGACGATAGTGATTTTTCTAGTGAGAATTTTCAAATATTTCAACAAAAAAAAAACAGAACCTCAAAGTGCTCCAGGCATAGTCAATACTTAATGGGTGGTTGGAGGTCACTGAGATGATTGCAAAAATGTGATTATATACATGGCATTCCATTTAAGAAATGGAGCTTGGCTCTCTAGATTTTTCTTGGTGTGTTCTGTATAAGTGGCAATAATTAATGGGAAAGACCACTGATTTTTTGAAACGACATTATCGTGAACTCCATACTGAAAAACTACCAGTGAATTAATTTTGAATTTTTTCATTCATGCTAAGACGATGAAAAAAATAAATTAGTATATGTCCATTTCAAAACACACAATTCCTGCGCCATTTGAAATTTCATCAATTCATTGGTGTGACTGGTGCGACGTCTTAGTCCCAACACGCCTATTGTCCTTGAACTGACCAATTACACTGCAACACTGCAGAATGACGAGGTATCAGAGAGAGATAGCTACAGTTCGGGACTAATACGTCACGACTCCACCATCATATTTGGTTGTTTGAAATATCGAATGAAATATGCTGATTTCAAAATGGATTCGATTCCCTTCAAATTCAACTCATAATATTGATTGTACATGAAATGTAAATCATGATTCGTCGATTGAAAGAGGTTTGCACGGATTTCTTCCCTCAGTGGTCTTCCCCATTGTCGTAGACCCTATTATCTAGGTTAAAATCCTTTTCAATTACTGTTTCTATCTATCATAGGACTTGTCCAATGGGACTATGACCTCACAAAATTCATCAATTTCAGACTGTGTAGCAAAACTCTTCATCATACCATATATGAAATCAACAAAAGAAAAGTTGTGAATTCGTATTTTCATTCATCATGGATAATCATACACTCAGTAGAAACAATATTTTGATGGTTTTCTACAATACATTGAACCTGATGTTCTTTGGTGATCATTTTTTTTTCTATCATCCCAATTACTTTCTATACATATACTTCATCCCGATTCTTATTGATATTTTTTATTCAAGTGTATCCGCCAGTCCCATCAAATGCCCATTATTATTGAATACTAAGGACGCACCGGAATTCCGGCGGTACCACTAAATCTGCCGCTCCGGCCGGATCGCTCCGACCTGATCGCTTTCCGGCCGGAATTTTCGGAAATTTTTAGAGTTTTGAATTTTTAATATGGTTAGAAATGTTAGAATACAAATATATCCAAAAATGGAGAAAATTATTTTAAGGTTTTTTTAATTGGTGCCTACCTACTTATTGTTAAGTCGTTAATAATTCACAAATAATTTATATTATAACAAAATAAATTCTCCTTCTGAAAATTACAGAACATAAATAGTAACTGAAAACATTATTAACAGCCAAATTCTAACAGCAAAAATAACAGCCAAAATCCCTGTCATGGATAAGTATTATAAGATAAGTATGCATTTTACATAAAAAAATAATTTATTCAAATTTTTGTTTAGCCTACACCTATTATCACTTGTATTATCAACAAATATATTACAAATTTCTGAAAATAGTCACTCTGAAGAGACACTAGTTGCTGGGTTCCCTGACTTCTTTTTAATTTTTTTTATTATTGACAGGTGGCTACTATTCTCCAATTGAATAAGTAAATTTGTTTTAATTTTGTTAGGGCTGATTAAAAATTAATATTTGAATAAACAGTAATTTCTATCTAGCTAAAATTAATGGTAATTAACACTCTGCATACTGTAGCTAGTTCAAAAGAAAGTTAAGTTATATCAGCCTCAATATTTTCGATGTTTTACATATAAAATAGGCATGCGCATACATTTTAAATTTAGGTCCCGAACCGGCCGGAATTCCGGTCCCAAACCGGCCGGATCGACAAAATACTCAATCCGGTGCATCCCTATTGAATACTACACAAATTTGCTTTCTAATGTCTCAATCTCTTGATGTAACTCCATGTAAGTACATTTGTGTGCATAAACAAGTCATACAAGGGTTGTATGGTGTGAACCTGCCTGTGATCTTCCAGATTTCATTTAAAAGTAGTTCACAAACACATTTGCTTGTTACTCATAAAAATAGTTTGTATTTTGACACTACTTGTCAAATTCAATAAGAAGGTTATTCAAGATTGTCAATCCTGACTCACAATAGCCTATAACTGCTGTAGGACTTGTTTATGCACATAAATGTACTTTGACATAAGAATTTCAAGATTCACCATCAATTTAATGAAGATAGGCCAATTCACTACTACTACTACAAAGCAAGTTGCAGTTGAAGTTGAAAACAAATAAATGGAATTAGTGCATTTACTCATGGTATTTGAGAGCTTTGAGGAGCGATTTAAATAATTTTTTTGTTGACAAAAATTGAGGGTTTTTTTGATAGTCAGTCTGTATGATGAAAATGGTTCAAAAACAAGCTACTAATGAGTACTTTGCACTGGAAATATTATAACAGATATGGATAGCAGATGAGATTAGTTTTCTTTGAATTCTCAGCTGGTATTCAAAAGGTATCAAGAAACAAAAGGTATGGAATCAAGCTCAGAAATAAGTAGGGTTTTCTACTTATGTACAATTTAATATTTTGAGGCAATACAAAAAATCTGGAGAATTCTCTATTAAACAAGGTGTTTAGGTGTTTCATATTTTCTGGAGTATTTTCAAATAGTAAAAGATGTTTAGGTGTTTCATATTTTCTGGAGTATTTTCAAATAGTAAATACATATTTTAAAGAATTCTGAAATAATTTCCTCCATAACACTATCGTATTCAATGATCAATAAAACAGATAAATACCAAATGAAAGGAAGGTACATGCATTATTCTGATTGGTCCTGTTCTTTCACTTCTTTTCAAAACTCTGGAAATTCAATTGAAAAAATCCAGGAAAAATCTATATTTAGAAGATGAAGAAAACAGCTGAGGTAACCTAACTAACAGGTTATTCATTTCATTTAGATGGAAGTGGAGTCAAAATGTGTTTTGAAAATTAGTTTCATACTAAACAACAATCTATGCTTACAAATGCCCTTCAAAAATATACCTACATGTGCATAATGATTTTACTGGTACTAAGTACTCAACTGTCTAGACACAATACTCGAAATGCAAGCATGTGTAATGCTAAGTATGGTAGGTTTCAGGAGACTGAAAAAATGATAATATGTTGGCCTGGATGGGCTAGGATTATGGGAAAAACATTCTATACAACAGGCTACAGAAAAGAGCTCTACCATAGTGGTGAATCACTTCAAAACTGTTGTACTTTCCAAGCTCTTTTTTCAATTTTTCTACCTTCTTCTCCATTGTAATTTTGCATATTATTATTCATAATTTGAAGTTCCTGATTCCAAATGAAAAACTGAGCTTACTTCAGGGCAGACATTAATTGGGAATTGGGGTAGGTACATTGACAATGAACATGACAAAAATATTTTAAATACTTCCACTTCTATTATACCTGTGATCAATAACTATACTGTTGTAGCTATGAATTCAGAACCTCATTCAGGACAGTATTGAAAAAACTGGATTCTTAACAAAAAAAACTTGACATTTTTTAGACCTTTTTACATGTAAACCGAATTTGATACCATACCTAGATTCTTGTGAGAACATTTAAAATTTATCATGGTTAAAAACGATTCTAGAAACATTTTTTCTTGATCCACGATTACAATTACAAAAAATATCAAATTTGACAGTTCCAGATATGACGCCGATTAAACGGTAATCAACAATATAATAAAAAAATAGTACCCAAAGTGGTTACATGAAAACAACCAATTACGTTATCATATCAGAAATATTGACTGAACTGATTAAAAATGCAAATTGAAGATAAAATAACAAAGCTAAACTTACCGGACGCCAAAGCTATAGTACATTCTTGTGGATCAACTGTGAATAATCGTCCCTCATAACGAATATCAGCCTTCGATATCAGACTTATCTTGGAGCCTAGCTCCGGCATTCCAGTCGTCATGATTCTTGAAGATTTTTCGACTTGGATGGCAACGATAACTGAGGATTCTTCAATGAATCTCTTCCTAAAATGGCGTACAGCGTCACCATAGAACAGCTGACAAAATTTATAAAAAATAAACTTCAAAATCACAATGACATCAGTGGCAAATGACATTCAATGTCAATTGTCAATCAATCATAGACATAGACTCATAAAATTGATATTACAGAACTGTCACAGATAGGCACAGAAGTGTAGTCCAATTGCATTTTATAGGATTGTCCCTTCTGTGTTATGTCCCAACAGGTAGCCAGGTAGCCAAGCTCAGAAGTTGAAATTAGAAGAATTTTTTTTTTGGTTAAGTCCCTAAAAGTTTTAAGGAAGAAAAAGTTGTTTTTGAATTTGAATAATTTTTCATTAATTCCATTTTTAGTACGGTGTAATTAGACCTAAACCTCAACATCCAAAGTAAAAGTTTTCCTCCAACACAAAATTGCTCTACATAGTCCCCTTATTCTATAGTAAAAAGTTACACCATTTTGAGCGTCGGGTTTGGGGGTGAGGGGAGGGGGAATTTGAAAAATCACTAGTTTTTTTAGTTTTTCGTAAATATTTCAAAAACTAAGCGGTTTATCCTAAACATTGTTATATACAAAAATGTTCTACGTTAAATTTTAAATAAGAATGGTCCTTTTCATAATCACTCTAAATTGTACGGTTCAAGAGTTACAGACGGTGTAAATGTTAACTTTGTCGTAATTCTGATAATTTTTTTAAAAAATAAGCTTCGTAAAAGAATGTTGCTATTTCAGTGGCCGGTGGTATGTTAGTGATAAGCCCTTGAAGAAACGACAACCTCACCACCTTATCAAGGGGCATTTTTTTTTAAGGGAAAAGAGGCTTCCACAGGCCTAGGCCATATAAACCTGTGGTACGGAGAAACCCACTCTGAATTTTCTACGAACATTGCAACATAAATTCACTTCTTAAGCATAAATATCTTTCAAATTTGGAATGTTCAATGTCTTTATTAACTTCACTCATCCTCCAGCACATTATCCTTCTCCTCTAGCTCGTCGTCTAAGATGTTATTATTGTCCATGTTATCACCTGCTTGGCCTGAGCAATTGCTGCATATGCTAGTGCAGTTTAGACCACTCCTTCTGCATTCACAATTACGAACGCATTCATCTTTGCAAGTACACATTATAAGGGACAGTAATTCCTGGGGAGCTGCAGGACGTGCTGTTGTAATTGGTGTCAGGTGGTCGCCAATCTTCTTCCAACCCCACTTGAGTGGATCCTTATCTTCATTTAGCCACTGTTGTACCTGGTGGTAGGTCCTAAATAAATGCTGTCTGGACGCTCCTGAAGTGGGAGGTAGTGCATCCAACTTCAGTAATGCATGTATAGGCTGCTTTGCAATCGCAAACGTGTGTTATTGGTGATGACACGGACTTATTAGTACTGTTGACTGTCCACGCACCTTCAGGGAATAAACTGAAAATGGTCGTACCTAAATAAGGAAATCACCAGGAAAAAGTGTACATTATTTCTGACATTCAGCAAGGCATTGGGGATATGAAAGATGTACTTCTGGTTACATACGCCTTCACAGGATGTGACACTGTGTCTGCTGTCTATAAGAAGAAGAGGGAAAAATTGCACCTTATAGGAAAGTTCAAGCCAACAACGTTCTTCGTGAAAAACTTCTGGTCTTCAACAACCCCAAAGCCGACCCCAGTGCAGTGGCTGATGCAGGAAATTACTTCCTACTTGCAATGTTTGGAGCCAAGAACACTGGAGATCTAGATTGTCTCCGCTACCAGTCCTACTTGAAAGCGATTGCAAAGCAGCCTATACATGCATTACTGAAGTTGGATGCACTACCCCCCACTTCAGGAGCGTCCAGACAGCACTCATTTAGGACCTACCACCAGGTACAACAGTGGCTGAATGAAGATAAGGATCCACTCGAGTGGGGTTGGAAGAAGATTGGCGACCACCTGACACCAATTACAACAGCACGTCCTGCAGCCCCCAGGAATTACTGTCCCTTATAATGTGTACTTGCAAAGATGAATGCGTTCGTAATTGTGAATGCAGAAGGAGTGGTCTAAACAGCACTAGCATATGCAGCAATTGCTCAGGCCAAGCAGGTGATAACATGGACAATAATAACATCTTAGACGACGAGCTAGAGGAGGAGGATAATGTGCTGGAGGATGAGTGAAGTTTGAAAGATATTTATGCTTAAGAAGTGAATTTATGTTGCAATATTCGTAGAAAGTTCAGGGTGGGTTTCTCCGTACCACAGGTTTATATGGCCTAGGCCTGTGGAAGCCTCTTTTCCCTTAAAAAAAAGCCCCTTGATAAGGTGGTGAGGTTGTCGTTCCTTCAAGGGCTTATCACTAACATACCACCGGCCACTGAAATAGCAATATTCTTTTACGAAGCTTATTTTTTAAAAAAATTATCAAAATTACGAAAAAGTTAACATTTACACCGTCTGTAACTCTTGAACCGTACAATTTAGAGTGATTATGAAAAGGACCATTCTCATTTAAAATTTAACGTAGAACATTTTCGTATATAACAATGTTTAGGATAAACCGCTTAGTTTTTCAATATTCACGAAAAACTAAAAAAACTAGTGATTTTTCAAATCCCCCCCCCTCTCCCCCCAAACCCGACGCTCAAAATGGTGTAACTTTTTACCAAACAATAAGAGGGTTATATAGAACAATTTGGAGTTGGATTAAAACTTTTACTTTGGATGTCAAGGTTAGGCCTTTTTTTAGGTTAATAACACCGTACTATTTATCCGTCCTGATTTTTGTCGCTCAAATATCTGTGAATAATGATCTCTTTGAATGATAACAATATCTTACAGGTTATTTCGAATATTCTGAGTATAATTACCATATCAATATGTTTCATTTTGAAAGTTCCTCAAATTGTAACTATTCTGAAAGTTAAAAGTGCTAAAGGATTGAACATATTGGCATTATTAATGGAACTTTCGAGGTACGAACCTAAATTTTTCATCAGTTTATTTTTTGTTCATTTGGCACCTACTATAATTTGAATATGAAACAATTAGAGAAATATACCTCCTTATATACCTTTATAGGAATAACAGCCTGAATGTTTCAGACAACTAATAACATGTTCATGCATTTTATTTCAGCTATTCCATTATGATGTCCTATAACTATAGAAGTGGTTATGCTATTTTGAGTTACCTAGAATATCCAATAATACTCATACAAGAACTTATCTTGATTGGTTGTGTTCTTCACTATAAGAACATGATACACTTAAAGAGCTTTATTGGAGCTGGAGTTTATTTTTCAATAGCCACAGCATTTTTGACTGGAATTGTACCCTTGGGGCTTTTAGCATTTTTAGTGGTAAGTAATATAGTTTATCACTGCCTCTTTGAAGTCTTTGAAGTTCTATAAAGTATGTTGGTGTGAGCATTTATCTCAACTCTCAAGTAGTGTGGAATTTTTACACCTTTTGCCAGAAAAGTCAAGAGCTTGGTCAATAGAACAACTTGTTAAAGTACCTATTATGTATGTATAAGTAGGTATATGTACTCATCTTCATTCTATAGAACAAGAGAACAAGAACTGTTCAGCTAAAATACCATTAATAAGCATATTGAGACTATTGACTATTGAGAGAAAAAAATGTCTTCCCCCCTCCCATCTGTTCTTGTATCCAGTGTTCCAACATAAAATAATGAGAATTTTATGTTGGTAGCACTGGAAATGGGAAGAAATGGAGAAGTAGACCATTCAAACCTGTTTTATATTGAGATTTTACATTGGAACACTGAAGACAAGGACATGGGGAAGACATTTTTTTCTCTCAATGCTAGCTGAGCTGCTCAAGCATTTCAGACTCAATTTAAGGTCAAGAATCATCTATTCAAATGATTACAACATTGATCCCAATATTGTAAACTTCAATAGAATAATTGAATAGGTAGTTTGTCCTAGGGTCCCTTGATGTAAATTTACATTTTTGTCATCTGGAGATAACAAATACCTCAATTTACATCAAGGGACCCTAGTTTGCCCTATTAAAAATTTTATCACAATTTCAACTTGCTTTATTTTTGCTCACAGTGTCTAACCCACAGAACTCAAAGACCTTGAGTTCTGTGGGCTTACCCCTAAAATTTTTTCATTATTGAATATAAAAAAACTAAATTTGGGGGTGCTGTATTATAGTTCAATTCAAATTTTTTGACATATACTACCTTTTCTATACTCTAGTTTGATCGGAAATGAGGAATAAATGAAAAGTCATCAAATATTATTGGAAGTAATTTTGTTGGTCCTTCACTCCTGCAACATTTCTCCCATTTAACCAAATCCATATGCCTCATAGGTTCTGAGGTGCCCATACTAGCCCTCCTTATCTTGGGTACTGTGTACTAAATCCAGTGCACTAAATGCTACTTTGGTAAAAACATTAGCTGTCTTTCAATTGTGAATGGTCTATCAGTGTTTGTGTTTGTCATAAAATAGAATCACTCATTTATAATCAATGCTCTTCATGCTTCATGAACGTGAAATAGTCTAGCAAAATACCACTCTGTTCTGAATATCTTCTCATAATTCTGTCCTGACGGACTAATGGTGTTCAACAGATATAATAAATAATTTGAATGTCATTCTTGATTGAAATAATTAAAAATATATAGGATGTCCCATTTAAAAATCGGAAGTCAGGGTTGTTGATACTTCAGTATCTATAGTTATGTTTGTTCAATTAATCTGATAATCTGATACTCTATATTATGTTGTTGATTAAAAAAAAAAGAGATATACGTCAGAATAATAATTTTGAATAAAAGTCATTAAAACGGAAAAAAGACGAAAAGTATAGTTTTATTGGCGATCTTTGACTTGAAAGTGACGACAAATAACATTGGTGACCCCGACTAGTCCACGATATGGATAAAGAAGCGGCAGCGAGTTCTCGTATCCCTCCAGCATCAGACAAGCCCAGACGAATAGGTGCAGGGATAAATGAGAACCTTCCAACAGATTTCGTTTGGCCTGATAAGTTCGGATCTAAAAAGGTCAGTCCTACTCTACATGAAACGAGTTCAGTGCATTCCAAACCCAGAACAAGGAAAACATCAAGTGCGCACTCACAACTGAGTTTGGAAAAGAAATGACTAGTTCTCGAGAAAGAAAAGAAGAGACAAGAGTTGGAGAGACGACAACGACTGATTATGTTGGAAGAAAAAGATATTGAAGATGATATTCGACTTCTTGAGCTAGAACATGTCTTACAAGAAGCCCAACTAGAAGCCCAGGAGGAATTAGAAAGCTGCTCAGAACAGAACGTAGGTTTATTGCCCATCCTACCGATTCAAGACAATGAAAGGCAGCAGTCTGTAGCTGATTGGGTGAACAATATACAGGAACCAGAGCAAATTCCTGAGAAGAAAGAAGTAGGAAATGATTTGAAGCTTCTTTGTGAAACGATCTCTGATGCAATAAAATCTGTTTCAAATCCTACGCCGTATAATCAAAGCAGGAATTTAGCAAGAAATATTTTAGAGAAGGACTTTCCTCACTATGATGGAAACCCCCAGGAATGGCCTCTTTTCTACAAACAATATGAAAATATTTGTAGTTTATGTGATTTTTCTAACGAAGAGATTATGTTGAAACTCCAGAAATGTTTGAAAGGAGAAGCTAAATCAGCGGTAGCTGGAATGATGTTAACAGCAGACAACGTTGATTTGGTGATGCAGACATTGAAAATGCGCTTTGGACGACCGGAGTTTGTCATAGATGGACTCATTTCAAGAATTAGAAATCTACCGTTCCTGAGAGATTCCAACTTCGAGAGATTGATTCAGTTTTCAAGCGAGGTCAACAACATGGTGTCCATAATAAAAACTCTCAACTCTGAAAAACATCTGCAGAACCCTCAGTTACTGAAGGACCTTGTGAGAAAACTACCGGATCACCTAAAGCTCAAATGGGGAGAACGAATGACCGACTATGAAGGAAATCTTGATTTGAATGATTTTTCCAAATGGGTGGGTGAAATCGCCAGGGCTGCATGTTATGTAAGCACCCCATTCAACGCCACGTCAGAAAAATTTGGAACAAAATCAGAATCAAGAAAGCCAGAAAGGGTATTCAACATCAACGAAAGAGGTACTGACAAAAGATGCTGTTATTGTGACCAGAAAGCTCATGATGATGACTGCCCGACGATGAAGAATGATGACATTGAGAAAAGATGGTCAACTGTAACTGAAAAACGACTCTGTTTCTCATGTTTGAAGAAAAACCATCAGAAATTCAAATGCAGAGCAAGAAAACAGTGTGGAATCAATAACTGCAAGTTATATCATCACCAGCTACTGCATAAACCATATCTCGATACCAATGCTGAATCATGTTCATCAGAAAGAGTATGCACAGTACGTACCGATTTGAAGAAAGTGCTGTTGAGAGTCATCCCAGTTACTCTGCATGGCCCAAGAAAATCATTCCAGATACTAGCCCTATGCGACGAAGCCTCAACAGTCACATTGCTAGACGAGGAAGTTGCGCGTAAACTCGAACTGACTGGCAACAAAGAAGCTTTGTGTTTGCAGTGGACTAACGAGACTACTTCAATACAGGTAGATTCAATGAAGACCGATGTGAAAATTTCGAAAGCTACTGATGGAAACAAATCATTCACCTTGAAAGGAATCCGGACAGTTAACAATTTGTCACTGCCAATTCAAACCGTCAAGATGACAGAGTGGCATATGTTCTCACATTTACGAAATCTACCAATCAGGGACATCATCAACGAAAAACCAGTTCTTCTTATTGGTCAAGATAATATCGACATTATAGTTGCTCGGCAGATACGGTGTGGTCCAGAAAATTGTCCAATCGCCAGTAAATGCAAGTTAGGGTGGGCGATTCACGGTCCAAGCCAACGATTTAAGACAAATGAAGAGATTTTCAAGCCACATCGCACAATGCATATCTGCGAAAAAGAAAATACCGACGATAATTTAGAAGAGATGATGAGGAAATCATTTTCCACTGAAAACTTCGGTGTGCTAGTCACAAAAGACCGCCTAAGTCTAGAAAACACTAGAGCGATGAAGATCATGGAAGAAACCATCAAGAAAAGTGATGCTAGATATGAGATTGGTCTATTATGGAAGGCAGACGACACAAGATTACCTGAGAGCAAATTTCGAGCCTTGCAGAGATTATACTGTACCGAAAGAAAATGTAGGAGAGATGCTGACTTGGGAAAAGAATACTGCCAGAGAATACGTATGTACGAAGAGAAGAAATACATAAGAAAACTGAGTCCAGAAGAAGCTGATGATGAATGTCCGCGAACGTGGTATCTTCCTCATTTCTCAGTTTTTAATCCTAATAAAAAGAAGATGCGTTTGGTTTTTGATGCCGCTGCGAAGTCAAATGGCATGAGTTTGAATGACGCACTTCTAGCTGGTCCAGATCTACTACAGTCCATTGTTGCTATTCTTTGGAAATTCAGACAACGCAAGTTCGGATTCTGCGGAGACGTGAGGGAGATGTTTCACCAGGTCAGAATTCGTGAAGAAGATAGAAAAGCCCAACGGTTCTTTTGGCGAAACCTTGAACTGGACAGAGACCCAGATGTTTATGAAATGATGGTGTTAACATTTGGTGCCACTTGCTCCCCTGTATGTGCCCAGTTTGTTAAAAACTACCACGCCGAGAAAAATGTACCAGATCTTTACCTGAAGGATGCAATCATAAAAAAATTCTATGTAGATGATTATCTAGATTCCAAAGATACTGAAGACGAAGCAAATGAAACCATCACTGCAATTTGCAACATTATGAAGTCTGCAGGATTTGAAGTCGTGAATTGGATGATGAATTCTCAAGCAAATCAAGCAAAGGAACTAGATAATTCATCTGCTGTGAAACAAATTGACGATTCCTCCGTTCATAGAGTACTCGGCTTGTGGTGGGACACAAAAAATGATGAATTTCAGTTCAAGATAAACATCGGAGATTTTTCCAACACGAGAATCACCAAAAGAATAATCCTCAAAATTGTCATGTCCCTGTATGATCCTTTGGGTTTGATAGCTAGTTTCACCATCAAAGCCAGAATCCTGATGCAAGAAATTTGGCGGACTGGAATCGACTGGGACGAAGAATTGAAAGAGAATCAAATGAAATCTTGGAAGAAATGGATGGAAAATCTTTCAAAAATGACTACCATCAGAATACCACGATGTTACAGCGTGAAAATACCGACAGCGACGAGAATTGAACTTCACACCTTTTGCGACAGCAGCGAGAAAGCCTTCGCAGCAGTTTCCTTTCTTCGAGTGGTTAGAGGAGCTGAAGAAGTAGATGTTTCGCTGGTGTCATCCAAGGCACGAGTTGCACCGCTGAAGCCACTGTCCATACCAAGATTGGAACTTCAAGGAGCTGTGATGGCGAGTAGATTGGCTCAATCCATAAAGACTGAACTGGAAATAACTATTCATCGGTTATTCTTCTGGTCAGATTCTAAATGTGTCCTCGATTGGATTAGAGGTGATGGAAGACAGTATAAACAATTTGTCTCGCACAGAATAGGAGAAGTTCAAGAAAGAACCAACATTGAAGACTGGAGATGGATTCCCACCGACAAAAATCCCGCTGACGAAGCAACCAGGTCCAATTATGATTTGAAAAATAAAATAATCTCAGACGTTTGGATCTATGGACCTGCTTTTTTAAGAAAACCAGAAGAACTGTGGCCTAGAGAAGATACTAATAGAGAGTCGAAGGATCTAGATGAGACTGAGTTGAAGACTGAGTATACTAGCTCTTATATTTGCTTAGTGATCTCAGAACAGAAAATGCCTCTTCCCGATATCAATAGATTTTCTAAATACTGGAGACTCATTAGGTGTACAGCCTGGTGCCAACGATTCCTGAAGAAAATTAGACGTAACCATGATAGACAAAATTTCCAGCAAGAGCTTTCAGTAGAAGAACTTGAGGACTCCGAGAGAATTTGGATCAAACAATGCCAGCTTGAGAGTTTTCGAGAAGAGCTTAAATATTTGAAAAATGGAAAAGATATTGAAAAAAGTAGCAGACTCATTAGTTTATGTCCTGGATTGAACGATGATGGAATTCTTGTGCTTCAAGGAAGAACGAATTTAGCAAACACCCTTAGCGACAGTACCAAGCTTCCTATAATTCTAGACCCGAAACACGAATTCACCAAATTGCTCATCAGACATTACCATGAAAGATATCGACATAGAGGTATTGAGCTCGTGCTGAATGAGGTCAGACAGAAATATTGGGTGATCAATGGCAGAGCGGCAGTTAAATCAGTTTCTTCCAGATGTCTGAAATGCAAAAATGAAAGAGCGAAGCCAGTTCCACCACTGATGGGGCAATTACCTGTAGAAAGACTAAGCCGAGAAGTTAGAGCGTTTGTTAATGTAGGCATGGATTATTTTGGGCCGATCAATATCAAAATTGGAAGACGAAGGGAGAAAAGATGGGGTGTCCTTTTTACTTGTCTATCTGTAAGGGCGATACACCTAGAAATTGCTCACAGCCTGAACAGTGAGTCAGCTGTAATGGCCATATTGCGGATGGTCGCAAGAAGAGGACAGCCAAGAGTCATTTACTGTGATAACGGAACAAATTTTGTTGCTGCAAACAAGGAAATAACAAGAGCACTTCAACAAGGCATGAATAAATCAGCTGTCATAGATGAAATGTCTCAGAGGAATCGAATTCAGATTCAATGCACCGGGTGCTCCAAACATGGGAGGAGTGTGGGAAAGATTGATTGGAATAGTGAAGAAAATTATTGGTAAAAACTTACACTATCAATCTATTCGAGAAGAAACTCTCCAGACCTTTTTCGCCGAAGCGGAACATATTGTGAATTCCAGACCCCTGACGCGAGTATCGAGTGATCCAGAAGATTTTGAAGCACTTACACCGAACCACTTCCTACTCGGATCATCAAGTGGAAATAGCTCTCTCATTCGACTCGATCCCGATTCCGATTGTCTACGTCGAGAGTGGAAGAAGTCCCAAATGTTATTGGACAATTTTTGGAAACGTTGGGTGAAAGAGTATTTGCCTACGTTATCGAAAAGAACTAAATGGACGAAAGAACAACAACCAATTCAAATAAACGATGTTGTCATACTGGTCGACCACGAAATACCAAGGTACACCTGGAAATTAGGAAGGATTACTGCTGTCTACCCAGGGCCCGACGGAAGAGTACGTGTGGTAGATGTAAAAACTTCGAAGGCTGAGTATCGACGACCAGTAACGAAGATATGCAGACTAGATCTAGAGCAAAACGAATTTGCCTAGCATGGGGGAGGATGTTGATACTTCAGTATCTATAGTTATGTTTGTTCAATTAATCTGATAATCTGATACTCTATATTATGTTGTTGATTAAAAAAAAAAGAGATATACGTCAGAATAATAATTTTGAATAAAAGTCATTAAAACGGAAAAAAGACGAAAAGTATAGTTTTATTGGCGATCTTTGACTTGAAAGTGACGACAAATAACATGGGTCATTTTCGGTCAAACCGGAAGCACGGCAAAGCATGTGAGTATATAAAAAAAGGAGAATTGAACTATAATACACAACCCACAAATTTTGTTTTCTTCAATAATAAAAAAATGGTACCCACTTTTGTACCAAAATGGCATGAAAATTCAATATCATTATCATCCTTTGTTTTATTTGAATGATAATGATTATTTATGTAATGCTGTAATGGTGTCCCTAAAAGGTCTATTACAAAATAATAAAAAAATAAGCAAATTCAAAGCAACTTACCACTGTCCGAGAAATTAAATTAAAATTTTAACTAATTTGAAACTTGGCAGCCTGGTTTTTTAAATGCAAATTCCGAATACAGACACCTTCTCACTGTGGCCATTAGAGGCTGTTTACCAATGCACTTCTAATTTTTTTCGTTCAGAATGGGCGCCACTCTCAGTGTAGTATTTTACTTTTATTGCGAAGGATATCATTTTCTGATTTTTTTTAAGTGAAAAAGGTACTCCTGTGGAAACCCGCAAAAGTAAGTCATTTTCCGGATATTTCGGTTTTTAATATGTGATGATTCACCATAAATGTCCCCCCCTCTAACTCACTTATTTTCAAACCGATTTGAAAATTTGAAAAATCATCTAAAATGATTTTTCAGAAATTTTTTCCCGTTGCATCAGAAAATACAGGGTGCTCGGAACAAATGATCTACAGAATACTACTTGATTTTTTTGAATGGAACACCCTGTATTTCATTGTATTTTTAGATTCTCCCTGAAGAGCTGATTTCATCAATGCATCACACTTAGGGTCTATCAAGAATGATTACAGAGATACAGGGTGTTCATAATCGAGATTTTTCAACTCAAGGATTTTTTTGTGTCAAAACTATTCATTATTGGTCAAAACGGCTTTAATGTCCCTATCCCCACTTTTGATTCGCTATCTACTGTCATTTAATTGGAACATATACAGTGTGGTTCAAGATTCATTTAATTGGAACATATACAGTGTGGTTCAAGATTCAGAATTCTGATCACCCTGTATCTGTTCCAATTATCAAATGTCAGTAGATAGTAGATGAGAAGTTGAGATACGGACATGAAAGCTATTTTGACCGATAATGAATAGTTTCGACAAAGAAAAATCCTTGAGTTGAAAAATCTCTCTGTACATTGATGAAATCAGCTCTTCAGGGAGAATCTAAAAATACAATGAAAAATAGGGTGTTCCATTTAAAAAAATCAAATAGTACCCTGTAGATCGTTTGTTCCGAGCACCTTGTATTTTCTGATGTAGCGGAAAAAAACTATCGAAAATCATTTTAGATGATATTTAAAATTTTGCAATCGGTTCAAAAATAACTGAGTTAGAGGGGGGGGGGGCATTTATGACGAATCACCCTGTACATACAATGCCGCACCGGAATATTCAAATTATTTTCAATAAAAAATGTTAGCTGTTCTAAATGGATTTTCCAAAATACTTTTTTGGAGTGTATGTGTCACACTTTTATTTTTTTACTTCACCACCCTGTATCTCAGAAACGGAGCAATTTCAGACTGAGGTAGGTTGTTTTGAACGGCTTATTTTGACCTCAAGACTATGTGCCAAGATTTTATACAGACATTTTAGGTACACCCTGTATATTATATGTCCCATGAGATCTCATATTATAATTTTCAAAAATCATTTCAGCCTCTTTGTACGCCCATTGGTGCATCATCGAAAGTTGTTCAATTAGCAGAATTAATAAAAACAAAGAACTCTGAATCAGTGAGTGTCCTGACATGGTTCATTTCAGCATTTACCAACTTCAGTAAGTACAAACATACAAATCATGGCATGAATCTCGGCTTGAATATCATCTGAACATTTTTTCCAACACTTTTATATTGTTTGGTGGTAACCAATAGAAGCAATTTTTTATTGAATTAATTTGCACTTTTTCATCCAGATATTATAAATTGATGAATATTAGTTCCTGGATTATGGCAGAAAAAATAAAGATGGTTAGATGGCTCGTTTCTCGGGTGGTATATAATCAAGTAAACCACTTGGTAGAATCAAAATAACATTAAGCAAGTCAAGTTTCAATTTGTTTTGGACTTGTGGCTATGATAGAAAGTGTATTTCTCAGTATGAAGAATTCACAATTTATGACAATCAAATGATGTTGGACTAATAGTCCAAGAACCGGGTCGGTTTATATACCTTGACCCCCAAACGATACTTAAGTTTTCTACAGGGTTGGTCATGAAAACATATCTACAAAACGGGAACTGTGCCGGAGCAAATCTTGCCGAAAGTATTTATTATCAATTAAAAACCATCAGGCGTGTTCTTTTCAATATCTACCTTTTTCTCCCGGACCCATAAAAAAATCACTAGATATGCATTTCAATGAGTACGACTAGAAAACCTGTGCAGCTTACGATCTGCCATAACCCATGGCACAGTGGCGCTACCCAGGCAACCAGATGACGCATGATCACGTCACGTGACGTCCCTAATTGGTGATTTTTCGTCAGAGAAGTCACACACCAATTTATGACGTCACTATGACGTACTTTCTATGACGTAGTAATCACGTTTCGACGTCGAGTGAACGTTACTTAGATGGGTGAAAGAAGACGTCAGTTTCATGTGGTTGCAGGGACGTCCTGTCGACGTCCATTTTTCCCAGACCTTCTCTGAACCATGGATACTTATACTGTCTGTAGGTTAATCGAGGAGGTGGTATATTCATTATTCCAAATTTTTTGGGATTTTCTCTCCTCGTTTCTATAAAATAAAAATATGAATATTATTTCAATATACGTGTAGTAAGGACAAATCATCTGATTTGTCCTTACTACACGTATATTGAAATAATATTCATATTTTTATTTTATAGAAACGAGGAGAGAAAATCCCAAAAAATTTGGAATCATGGATACTTATACCTATATTATCATGTGAAACAGAAGTATAACTCATGAAAGCAAATCAACATGCAAGTTTTATTGGAATTATTGATATACCATCCTTTCCATTGCTATCAAACTATGCTTTGTTTGCTTACATCTCGCCGACACAAACTACATAATTTTTTATACAAATACGATTGCATTCTGATGGAGATGCGGACCTGAAGGCCTGAAGGATAGCGCTGCTGAATAGGCGATTGAATGACCATGACACAGGAGGGACCCACCAAGCAGACTCATCAATGCATATTCAATATTATATAATGTCATCAGAGGCCAGTGGTGTTTATCACACCATGTTAAAGGAATCTTTTTCACGTATCATCGCCAGATTTAATCATCACTTTGACGTCATTATGACGTCAGTCGGACGTCACAGATTGGTGAGTGAATGACGTCAATACGACGTCAGTAATATGACGTCATTGGGCTGTGACTTATTCACGTCATTATCACGTCATGCGACGTCAACTACTGACGTCACCTTGGTCATTCAAGTGACGTAAAAAAGACGTCACTGGAACGTCATCTGGTTGCCTGGGTACAGTGGGAGCAAAAACACGTTAACTGCCTTTTCGCCCCGGACAAAGAAGCCATTAACAAAATTGTAGATAAGGACTAGAAGGACACATAAAAATAACTGCCAACTTTCATGTTGCCGGAAATCCCTGGCACTGAGCCTATGTAATCGAGTAAGCCGATATTTTTCCACAGAAATCGAATCGATTTGTGGTGTCATCGACGACTTTTTTTTCCACTATGTTTATGTTATTATAGTGCTTGCTTCCTGATAAACACAGTGATAAACTCTGGAAATTCAGCTAAGTGAGTTATTGAAAACTTAGATGAAACATAATGTACTGTGTGGATATGTCTGCTTCCTAATGAGAGTGTTTTTATGAATTAAAAGTGTCGATTTTTCGCAAAACCATATAAGTAATCATTTTTCTGAGGATAAAGTAACCTCACAGTATTGTTTCTTCCATAGCCATAATTTCACCTCATGGCTTACATTTTCATAAAATTTATTGTTTCCCGAGAAATAATGAATTGTAAAATTTTGAACAATCGATAGAAAATAATAATTGTTTACGTTCACATCTAAAACATGTCCTATTATTTAGCGAAAGATCTCTATTTGCTTCAATAAAAACATACAACACTGTCTAAAATGATGATCGTCTCTGAAATAATGATCCTATGGATGGTTTATCATACCAGTACATTTTTTTGTTGGTATCTCATGACATGACTAACATCACTGAGATAAAGAGGGGGCATTTGAAGTGAATCATATGGTGCATAGGAATTACAATATTGGCTATTCGATAAATAGAAAACAAAGATGAATAATAATTTTAGTAATTGTGAATACATACACATGACGATTTATCAGTCTTTGATCTTGATAGAGTTTAATATTCTCAGTGAAGGTATTGGATATCATGTTTCATTATCCTAATCCTAATCACATTCATGCCATCATCATAACTGCTCAGTCATCTGAAATAGGAAAATTTCTGATTTGCTATTGTTTTTTTGCAGCTAGAGTATTCACTATTTGCGTGGAATCCATGGATTTAACTCTGTTGTTAAATTTCAGCATCAATACTATTTTGAGTAGTTCTGTGATGATAGCAGCTTATGTATATAAACACCCTAAAAAAGAATAAGTTGGAAACAGCAAAATACAGAGGCCATAATAGCAATAGCAATAATGACAAAAATTTTTCAACTAAATACAAGCCAGGAAAATATGTGTTTAATCATGTGCTATCATTTTTCATTGCTCAAATAGCGTAGTCGATATTTTTATTTGGTAGTTTTCTCTATTGAATTCCATTTCAATCCAGAGCAGATTTAGCAGCCAATTCAATGGATTAAAATTATTTGTTAAAGTTTTTGTAAATAGGTCAGTTTTAGAAGATATATTATAATGCTTTTCAAAGAAACAGGTTAAATATTATAAGAAAAGTCCAAAAGGTTCCAATGTCGGTTCCTTTTGGTTTATTTTCATATAAAGATAGTTTTTTGATATTGAAATCTAGTCATTTTAAACTATTTTATCCGATTTTATCAGTATAATGAATCACACTACCTTTTTTTATCACTAGCCAAACCGATGTTTCAACGCCTCGACACGTGTTTTGCTAAATATGTCAGCATCTTCAGGAGAGGATCAAAATTAAACATGACCATAATAAGCGAAACACATGTCGAGGCGTTAAAACATCGGTTTGATTAGTGGTGAAACAACATCGTGCCAAGAAGGTTCCAGTCTTCCATACAAGTATATCAATAGTACTTTGTTTTATTAGGATAAAATGTGACACTTTGTTTGACAAACGATATTTGTGTTTGCGAGTCAGAGTCACTTTTGTTCCGAATGAAACATGCTATTTTTTCCGCAATCGTGTCAACGCAGCTATCATATCAACTGTCATCCGGTACTTTTTTAGTTCTCAGGAGTTAAATTTCAACTTTAGCTCCTAGACACGAAAAGTGTTGCCTAGCAACATACACTGTGACCCACTTTCAATGGAAACACCCCTGTATCTTACGTATTCGTTGGGTAAGGATCCTGAAATTGGCTGGAGCGAGAGATATACCAAAAATGCACTCTATGACCAAGTGGGTTCCTCTTCAGTGATATACACTGCTCGGCAACAGCCATGGAACCACCGCAATATCCGGAAAATGATAGGAGTCAAAATAGGTCGAAAATCACTTCAGATTCTGAATCAGGACGCCCAATTCACTAACTGTTCATATTTTTCCTGAAAAATTTTCAGTTCTGAAAAATTAAATTTTGTCGCACTTTTCACGTAATTGACTTTATCTTTGGACTTTCCCTTCCTCTTGGAAATTTCAGAACCCTACCTCAATAATTACGTGAGATACCTACTGGCGTCTTGATTCCGGATTCGAAGTGATTTTCAACCTATTTTGACTCCTAATATCATTTTCCGGAAATTGAGGTGGTTCCATGACTGTTGGCGAGCAGTGTATATCACTTACCCCCCTTGGTATATCTCTCGCTCCATCAAATTTCAGGATCCTTACCCAACGATTACATAAGATACAGGGGTGTTTTCATTAGAAGTGGGCCACACTGTACATACTAATAATTTTATTGTGTCAGTAAGAGAAACGTCAACTTCAAGAGCTAATTTTGGAACAAAAATAGATTACTTTTGAGCCGATTGCTGAAAAATGATAATTATTTTCACATTGTTAAAATCTTTCGAAATATATCATTGTGCAGAAATTTATTAAAATAGATCTATTCTAGTGAAGCAAAATAGGTTAGTCAAAGCTAGAAACTTAATTATGTTGATAAATTGATAGAATATTCGGAAGTTATTATGCTCAGTTCGAATTTATTTAACAGGGTGTCCCACACTAAAAATTGAAGCTTGTGTACCATAGTATATTTTTGTTTGTGAATTTGTTATTTTGTTAACTAGCTCCGTCAAAAAATCGGTTAGAATTTCGTCCGTACAATGAAGATTCGAAGGTTTTAAGTACACATTTGCCTTATCAAGATGTGAAATTGATTTTTGAAAAATTATGAGGAGTTTTCCGATCCGCCCCACATTTTGAGGCGACTAGAAACATCTACGGATTGGAACACTAAGGATGAAAAAAGTGGATTGAATAGGACGCTGATATTATTTCGTGACCTTGTCCTAATAAGCCCCTGCTTGAGAAATTATTTTGGGATCGAATATCCTAAATCTAAGATTGATGCGCCTTATACTCTGATCAATATTATGTGAAACGATTTTAAACTGAAAACCTGCAAACTACTAGTCAGAAAGCTGCTGTATCGAATGATAATGAAAAATAATTTCTGTGATGTTGACAAAATGTCAGCATTACTATTCAAAATTGAAAATCTTCACTGTTTCTATCCATTTGCCACCAATTTCAAGTCATATATACAGGGTGACATAGAAAAAAGTACATTGCATGGTGCCACACAATAAAGGACACTATACTAAGAAGACATTTCCCATGAGCAGGGGTCCGCAAGGCCTTCGGTTATTAAAAGATACGGTGTGTTGAATTTTGTTTTTCAATATCTTCAGCCAGAAACGCAAAAAACGAATAAAAGGTGGTATACAGGGATTTTTTATCATACTAAATATGATCAAATAAATAAAAAAAATTCAACACCCCGTATCTTTCAACCGAAGGACTTGCAAGCCCGTGTTCATGGGAACTTTTTTTCTTATTCTAGTGTCCTCTATTGTATGGCACTATGCAATGTCCTTTTTTATATGTCACCCTGTATATAGTATTGTTGTTTACATCTTGAATATTCGTTCATTCTTATCAGAAAATGGGTGAATTGAAACATTTGTATTCACTTATTATACATTGCACTCTATACATGAAACAACATACTTTAACATCATACTGTATCATACTTACCTATTGAATGTTACCTATTGAACATACTGGCGACTCTTGCTGCAAATGAAGCATGTTTATTAAAAGTAATTGGAAAGTTTATCAAATCTTGAGGATATAATATATTCAAATAAAAATAATTCACATTCGTATTTTCTATTGAACTTTTTATTATATTATGTTTATAACGATTTTTTCATGACCTATACAGTATGTCCAAGATAAGGATCTCTATCATGAGGATCTCAGAAACCATGAGAGATACTAAGATGGTTAAATCAGAGAAAAGTTGCGCATTTTCAAGCTAAACAATATGCCGTTCAAAACGTTTCAAAATGCCTAATAGTTCCGTAGATACTATAGCCTAAATATCCGATTTTTGCCGATTTCGTTTTTATTTTTTTCTGACGTTATTTAAAGTGAATTATCTTGGACACATTGTATATGACCTTTCATGAGTGGGATACCCTGTTTATGGCCATTTAAAATATTTCTTTTCCGACAATTTTCCATACTTACTTGTTGGGATTGGTGTTGAGTAGAAATGACAATTAATTTTAAAGTTTTCAAGTTATGTCCATATTTGTATTGTATTATTCATCATTAATCATCGCATAATAACTGTTAGGAAAATTCACACAACAAATATTCTACTAACAAAATAAAATTGATTCGTTCAAAAATGTCTTCATAAAATTGAAGAATAATTACTTATGTTTCCCTAAATAATTCATAATTCAATAAAAGACATAGTATTATCGGCTGTTGAATTATTTGATACTAATGGAATGTTACCATACATTATGTTTTGTATTGTATTTGATATATACATTGGAAAGTATTGAAGTTGTTGATGATTATATACTGCATTTTCATTTCCTTCCACTCATGATTATTTGGTGAGTATTGATAGTTTCCAATCAGAATTCAAGAACTTTGAATAGTGAGTGAATTGGGCGTCCTGATTCCGAATCCGAAGTGATTTTCAACCTATTTTGCCTCCTAATATCATTTTCCGGAAATTGTGATGGTTCCATGGCTGTTGGCGAGCAGTGTATATCACTAAAGATGACCCCACTTGGTCATAGAGTACATTTTTGGTATATATCTCGCTCCAGGAAATTTCAGGATCCTTACCCAACGATTACGTAAAATACAGGGGTGTTTCCATTAGAATTGCGACGCACTGTATATATTGAGAGAAGTGCACAAAAAACGGCCAGGACTGTTAACTTTTGAATTATGCGAGATAGAGTTTTGAAAATTGGTGGGCAGCTAGTATACCAAATTGCTTATTAATTGACGAAACAATGTTTGTTCTATCACTTCCGGTTTTACTGGAAACGACTCCAACTTTCAATTTTCAAATGGGACACCCTGTATTGTATTCCATAATCGGTTAGGGATTGTCATAACGAACACATCGATACCGGGTTTGATAGGGTTATGTCAAACGATTACGCAGATATTCGCGTTCTAAGTTTCCATATGCTCAATGAGTGTGACAGAGAAAGAAGTTTTGATATTGCCAAGTCACACCCATTGAGCATATGGAAACTTCGAACGCAAATATATTTGAAATCGTTCGAAATAACCCTATCAAACTCGGTATCGTTGAATTTCTTACCGATTATGTAATGCAATACAGGGTGTCCTATTTGAAAATCAAAAGTTGGGTTCGTTTCCGGTGAAACTGGAGGTGATAGAAGAAAAATTGTTTCATCAATTAATGAGCAATTTGGTATACTTGCTACCTACCATTTTTCAAAGCCCTATGTAGAATAATTCAAAAGTTACAATCCTGGCCGTTGTTTGTACACTTCTCTGTATGTATATAGAGTGACCCATTTGAAAGTGGGCCAACCTCATAATTTTTTTTATTTTCGGAGCGATTATGCGAAATTTTTTTTGAATGTAGAGGAAAGGTGTATTTTGGAGCTAAGCGGCGTCCACTTTTTTAAAAACCAAGGCCTAATTGAGGCTGAAAAATCCAGAATCCATATTAGTGTTTTTTTTTAAATGCGTGCACCACTGGAAGCGTCGTCCACTGAAATAGATCTGTACCAAGTTTCATGAAGAAATATTCAACATTAACGGATCTACTGCGTGTCTCATTTCAAATGCCCCCCCACTCTATCTCAGCTATTAGTCGCGCGATTGTGCACTAGTTATTCAACCATCAATATGATTAGTTTTTCAGAGACGAATGCCTTGTTGGACTGTGGCGTACTTTTTTATTAAAGTATTTTTTTGCATGAAAACTAACTACATATCATTGTTCCTCATGCTTTCGAACCTCCATATGTAAAAAAAAAATCAGGTCATTCCAAATCAACAGGATTGGCTTGGTTTTTTTCATTTTCAGTGAATTCCAATTAACTGAAAATTTTGAATAAAAATCAGAAATAGTATATTACACACCGTGGTGGGAAGAGATTCATTCCTGTCATGAGATTAGCCCAGATAACGCGAAGACGTCCTATGTACGTCCAGAGGACGTACATCTGGGACGTACAAGACGTCCAGTGTCTGTCGAAGACGTCCACAGGACGAACTGGGGACGTCCGATGTTACAAGATGGGACGTCCATATTAAGTCCAAGTTTGGTATTTCATCGCCATGAATACCATAATCAACGTAGATTCGCCCTTTTTTTACTCAGATAGATAAACAAGACATTTATACAGAGTAGAAAAATATTATTTTGAATACAAAATTTAAAAAAATCCTTCCTACTGGGGGATCGATCCCGCGACCTCTGAATTACCGAGCAGATGCTTTACCAACAACTCTACACAACACTTATTGAATATAAGACTTACCTCTGTTCAACATATGCGAGTATAAGATGGAAACATATACATTGAGTGCAGAAACACTCCACCAGCTCATTTCAATGGAATTCGCTATGAATCAGTCTGAATTTTCTGATTGGTCATATAAAGACCAGGACGTAAGACAATGTGTACATAATTTCATCTTTAGGTATATCCTCCGAAATCTCTGAATCCAATAAAGAGATAACACTCTATTTAGGATAAAAATATATATGCGAACATTGCCAGATTTACTTCAATTTCTCCACATTGGTCACAAAAAATCACGTGATTCATTGTGACCTATTATCGAATTAATCGGCAACCAATAATAAGGGCCCTTATTCCTTCTCCATTCGATCACATCTAGCAATGTTTTATTGTTATTGGAAAATATAATAAATGTAGAGTGAATAATGAATATAGAAAAACTGAAGACTAAAAATGGACGTCCTGAAAACGTACGCTCTGTACGTCCTGAAGACGTACGGCATGGTACGTTCTGAGGACGTCCATATTAGGTTCCTGGACTTACGGACCCGAATCGGACGTAATATGTACGTCCCCGGGACGTCGTGTGCTATCTGGGAGTTAGTTAACCGAGCGCAAATGAAACAGGAATGAAACTTCCTACCGAGGTTTTTATACTATTTCATTCACAACAATCATATTTCGATCAAAATTAATAAATCTCTGTTTCGTTCTGAACATACCTTAAATATTACAAAAGTGAGGGTGGGAAGTGATGGCGGGAAGTATAGGTATGTAATGTGACACTTCCCAACCTTCAATGACGTTAGTAATGACAACATTACATATACGGTTGTAAATAAACACTATTTTATGTTAAAGTCAGCGTTTCGAGTAAATAATTAATACCTACGTTCGCAGAAATTTTGTTAATTTTTTTTTATATTCTGGTTCCCACGAAAAGGGATATCCTGTAATGTTCAGAAAACATCGTGAGAACCAAGGGAAATATGGTTCTTGAATTTCTGGAGGTTATATGCCTCGGGGAACACCTCCCTTGGCAATGTGTTCCAGAACCTCGCTGTTCGTTGGATGAACGAGTCTTTGGAAAGAGATGTTCTGCAGGTCTCCAAAGTGATCACGAAGGGGTGCGAAGCCTCAACTCGACGGGTTAATCTCGTGGGGACTGCCAAGGGAGGCACAATTGTTGATATTTCAGAAGAGCCTATTGCCTGTTGTTCTGAAACAATTCAAAGGAATCATATAGAAAAACACATATGGGGGTTTGAAACCTTGAAGATTGAAGATTTACTGTAAAGTTGAGATTTAGAGGGGGGCTGTTTGAAATGAGACACGCTGTAGATTCGTTAATGTTGAATATTTTTCCATGAAACTTGGTAGAGATCTATTTCAAAGGACGTCGATTCCAGTGGTGTACGCAAATTTTCTCTAAAAAAATCGGTGATATGGATTCTGGATTTGTCAGCCTCTGAAAATGGACAAGTAGGCCTTGGTTCCTCAGCTCCAAAATACACGTTTCCCTCCTCTACATTTCAAAAAAAAGTTGGTCAAAATCGTAACATAAATGAGAGATTTATGGGGGTGGCTTGCTTTCAAATGGGTCACTCTGTATATATCCGTGAAAAAAGTACCCACTTTTCTTTCTTCACAGAAAAAACATTTCTTTTCATGTACCAAAAGCAATTGTTCAAATTTCGAGATGAATATATTAATTAAAAAACAAGGATTAGATTGTTACATGTTACAAATTTTGTTCTACAATTATTGATTACAAAGAAACTTGAAAATTGCTTTGTTGTTCAATATGTTATTCTAGTGTTTGTATGCTATTACAACATGCGGTAGGGTGATAAACTTCCGAGAATAACAGAGATAGACCTGTTTTTCCTACCATTCTGAAGAAAGATGAAAGATATACTGCAGCAGTCGGTCTGAAACCCAAATGCATCTCTAATTCATCTGGACCTCTGTGTCTATCGGATGCTGTGGCTGCTGATGAGCGGTCGACGACAGGGTCGGCTCTGAAATGATTTTCTGATCCAAATTGCAGGTTGGAATTTCGGATCACCTGCTTAACATTCAATTTCCATATAAAACCTCGAAAAAAAACCTTGTTTAAAAAATCTCAACTCATATTCAATTTCAGACAGTTATAAAATAGCCTTCAGATCAATATTTGAGAGGAACATATTCTCGTATTTATTATACAAGGGAGAAAAGTAGTCGATTTTATATAGCTCGAGGTTGAGTTGTATCCCGATGCGTAGCGGAGGGAGACAAAAATCCGTGAGATAAAATCTAATATTTTTTACGTGTATAATACACTATTTTTTTCTGTGACAGAGAAAAGGACGAATCAATATTGACAAGATATTACAACATTATATTAAAATAAAAAAATTATCGACGTGAAATTAAAGTTTCTAACAGGAATAACACTTGCGTTGCATGCATCTTTTTGCAGGCATTATTATCATTCTTTCGAAGTAATCAGTCTAATTATGTGATTTGATTTTAAAAAATTGTGAACTTAGTGGTTAATTGTTTAGTAATTTACATAACCGCGAAGTGAAATGGAAAATAAAAAGACTTGCAGTTCTTTCTCGGAGACAGTGTTAATACCTTATTTCTCGGAACTAGCGCAATAAAATCCATCAACAGTGTATACAGAGTGACCCATTTGAAAGCGGGACACGCTCATAAATTTTTTATCTATGGAGCGATTTTCACGTTTTTTGTTTTTCGAAATGTAGGTGTATTTTGGAGCTAAGCGGCGTCCATTTTTTCAAAAACCAAGGCCTACTGGATCACATTCAGAGGCTGAGAAATCCAGAATCCATATTGTCGATTTTTTTTAGAAAAAATCCTGTACACCACTGGAATCGGCGTCCTCTGAAATGGATCTGTACCAAAGTTTCATGAGAAAATATTCAACATTAACGAATCTACAGTCTCATTTCAAACGGCCTGCCCTCTAAATCTTTACCAAATTTGAACCGGTATGAATGATTATCAATATGATTAGTTTTTCAGAGACATACATCCGTTTGGATAGTGCCGGGCGTTTTTTATTGAATTGAAAATGGGTACATTTTTTATGAAATATTAGGAATTTCTTCACAGGAAACATGAGCTCATAATGTTCTTCATGGTTCTAAACCCCCATATGTAAACTCTCATATGATTCCTATAAACTGTTTCAAATGAACAGGTACATCTGAACAGCATTTTTGCGAACGTAATAATTATTCACTCGGAAACGGAGTTCAACATAAAATAGTATTTATTGTTTTTTGTTTCGAATCACGGCGATTTTATACCTACTGGAACTATTGAACGTTCCAAAATTCACAGTTGATTTGAATTCACTATTTTTCCGAGGCTGAAAATGAAAAAAATTAAGCCAGTTCTGTTGATTCAAAATGAGGTGATTTTTTGCATATGGAGATTCGAAAGCATGAGGAACAATAATATGAAGTTATTGTTCTTTCAAAAATAATCCTAATATGAGTTCATAAAAATCGACCACTTTTTATTCCATTAAAAAAAAGTACGGCACTGGCCAAAAAGAAGGTCGTCTCTGAAAAACTGATCATATTAATGATTATTCATAGTGGTCCCGATTTGTAAAGATATCGTACAAGTAATAGCTGAGATACGGGGGGGGGGCGTTTGAAATGAGACACGCTGTAGATTCGTTAATGTTGAATATTCATCCATGAAACATGGTACGGGTCTATTTCATAGGACGCCGATTCCAGTGGGGTTCGCAGATTTTTTCTGAAAAAGATCGCTATTATGGATTGTGGATTTTTCAGCCTCTGAAAGTGATCTAGTAGACCTTGTTTTTTTCTACAAAAAATGGGCACCACTTAGTTCCAAAATACACATTTTCCCCCTCAATATGTTGAACAAAGAATTGTGAAAATCGCTCCATAAATAAAAAAAATATATGCGGGTGTCCTGCTTTCAAATACGTTATTCTGTATTCTTGGGAAAAATAGTACTCACTCTTTCCCCGTGGGAAAAAAGTAGTAGTAGTAGAAAATAGCTATTTATATATCAAGGGAACAAAGATATCCATTTAAAGATACATGGGAGGAAATGAACCTTTGAACGAACTCATATATATTTGAGAGCGTCGTTCTTAAAATTGTGCTTCAAGCGGTCTATCTCTCGAGTCTCGATCCAAATCAATGTATTACAAAAGTGTAGTACATATGCCATGCATGGACAACTGACAGTGTTCGAATCTGAACGATTTGTTTTATTGAGTAAGTTTGGAATATGGGGAGGTGTATGAGATCATTGAAGTTCAAAAAGGAAATTGTTATTTGTTGTATCGTAGCGTTGGATACACTGATTAGGTAATTGGATAGCACAGATCATATGTCTCTACCAAGAAAGCAAGCTGAAGCCGATTTATTTTACTTCCCGCGGGAGGTAATATTTTTTTCGACCCGTGGGATGCAGTGAGTAGATAATAGTATATTACGTAATATGTGTTGTAAGAAGCATATATTACGCACGAATGGAAAAGTAATTCCATGATTGCGTAATTGCTTCACAACACGCATTACGTACTATACTTTACCTACTGCCATATAGTACATGTACATCAACTGTCTGAATTAGAATTCTTGACAGTTATGTCATCCGCTGTTGACGGCGATTACGCGATCATGACTGGCAGAATAAACGAAAACTGTGCGATGTGCTTACTGTGCTTAAAGAGTTACTTACTGAGGCTGTATCTCGTGTGTTTTTGCCTACTTTCTATAGTGGCCGTAGGTAAAAATAATTAGATAACGAATCACTCTGCCATTGAGTGAATTTCCAATCTCGCATAAAAATTATCGAATGCGGCCCTGCCTTAGGGCCTAACAAATTGCACTTCGAACACGCTGTCCGCGCGAGCCTCCGTATTCTTCTTCGAACACACACACTGCTCGTACACAAACCCACAAAACACTCCGAAATCCCGTCGAATCTTCAGTCCGCGTCCAGTCTCTGCGAGATGCTGACGGACCGGAGATCGCGCCTAAGAACGGCCCTTTGGGTGCCGTCCAATACGGCCCTTTGGGCTCCGTCCAATATAGCCCTTTGGGCGCTTGTGCTGGTGGCCTTGGGCGCTGGATGGGCGCGCGGGGAGTCGCTCACGCCGCCCTATTTCAACCTGGCCGAAGGGAAGAATATAACTGCGAGCGCCACGTGCGGCGAGGACATCGAAGGGCCCGAGCTGTTCTGCAAGCTGATCGGCGCCAACTCCGAGAACGACTTGACGGTGAACGTTATCCAAGGGCAGGTGAGTTGGGAGTTATGAAAAAGAGTTTGGAGCTAAAAAATCGGAATGTAGGATGAGGTGTGAAAGGTTAACCAGATGAAAAGAGCAAAGAAATTGTAAATTATACATCAAGGGACATAGAAGCAAGCATTCTGTCCTGAAGAGTATACAGTCTGTCCAAGATAAGGTTGAACAGCATGGGGATCTCGGAAACGGTAGGAGATACGAAGTCGTTTGAATGGAGAAAAAGTTGCGCATTCGGAGGCTCATATCAAGAGCCTTCGAAAATTTTAAAAATCATTATTAGTTTTTGAGTTATATCGAAAAAAGTGAATATCCATTTTTTTTTCTCCGTTATTATTAGAGATACAGCAAAACTGAGAATACTTTCCCATAGCAACTTTTAATTAGTCAACACACTAATACCTCATCAACTGGTTTCAATCAACAACCCATTTCATTTTGCGGAAACAAAAATTCCATCCATACAAATTCAGAATATGTCAAGCGCTGAAACCACGCGATGACGAAAGGCGCAGGACATTCTGTGAGTGGTATGTCAAAATTTTGCAGATTTCCCTCGAACAATCATCTGGACTGATGAAAGCATGGTCACTAATCATGGTATCTTCGATTGAAAAAATACATATTATTGTTTCGGCTTTGATATGTGGGTTGCAATATTTGGTACACGAATTATTGGTCCTTTTATTTACCATGAAACACATACTTCCGAACGTTATAGAAATTTGCATGAGAATCATCTCGAGGAAGCTCTGGATGATTTACCGATTGCGGAAGTTCAGAACTGTTGGTTTCAACAATATGGCGCTCCGGTACATAATTCCAGAGAAGTCCGTGCGTTTTTATCCAGAAACATGGATTGGTACTCATTCTACAGTCCCTTGGCCGGCGCGGTCGCCTGATTTGACACAGCTGGATTTTTTCTTAATAGGGGATATATCAAACTTTGTATACGCAAATAACTTTGATGATGAAGAAGAACTAAGGGACAGTGTCTTCGAAGCATTCAATAGAATGGCCCCAGAAATGCTTAGCAATGTCTTGGAAGCAACTTTGAGAAGAGGATATCTTTGTTCAGAAAAAAATGGTTATCATTTTGAACATTTGTTATGAATGTCTCTGTAGGTATCGTCAAAGTTAAGTTGTTGAAGTAATTCGTGTAAGAATTCATCAACAATTTTAAGCGCTGCATTGATCGAATGATGTAGTGAAATATTTTTCATTCACTTTTTAGTATTGAATAACTAATCCATCAAGTTTGACACTAAATGATCAGAAATAAGTGGAACTGATGGCTTTTTTCCTTTGGAAGTTCGAAAAATCATTAATGATGGATAGAAATAGGTCGAAACACATTCTAATCACCTTGTATAATACATGGTTGAATTCAGAATAAAAAAAACCTTTCAAAATCTGTGAAAAAATTATCAGGACCGTATTTAAAAAACAAAAGTTGATGATGGTTCTACGGATACGAAACGTCGCATAAAAAAATCGGTATCACCATGTTAAACGTCATCAAAAGTTGCTATGAAAAAGTATTTTCAGTTTTTCTGTATCTCTAATAATAACGAAAAAAAAAAATAGATATTCCAAAAATTCACTTTTTTCGATATAACTCAAAAACTGAAAATAATTTTCAAAATTTTCGAAGGCTCTTGATATGAGCCTCCGAATGCGCAACTTTTTCTTCATTCAAACGACTTCGTATGTCCTACCGTTTCCGAGATCCCCATGCTGTTCAACCTTATCTTGGACAGGCTGTATACTATTTTTTACGCTTGCGAAAATACAAAAATTGAGAAAGAATAAAAATCTAGTCAAAGTGTTTTGTCATAATTAGTAGTAGTATAGTTTGTGGAATTCGTATCTTGACAACATGCATCTTGTCAACCCATGGTGACAGCAAACATCAAACTGAAATTTATGAAAATAGCTTTGAAAATGGTTAACGGTTATGGAACAAAAAATCGAGGGAAACCCCCAAGAAACTATTGATACTACTTCCGCAGTGATTCTTAACTTGCTAGTTGCTACCAGTGAGATCTAGAAATCTGTATGATGCAGCTTATACTCGCTTCAGAGAAGGGTGCTCCGAGAAGAAAGCGCAGAGCTATGCAGAAAATGTAAAGTTGGTATAAAATCCCTACGGAGAAAATATGTCACATTATCTCCCTAGGCAATAATACGAGATTTCTGCCCCTCTTTTGTTACCAGAGAAACTAACTAACTACTCCCGCCGGCGTAAAATAGTTATTTTTGTATCAATTGTTTTTTTAATGGCACATATGAGTGTCAATTCTCTCGAATGTGCCATGAAAACACGAAATTTTTACACGAAAAACAACAATCAATTTTTGTACAACTGTGAATGTGAATTTACAAAATTGAGATTTCTAACAGTATATTGAAGTATCCGTCTTCTTCCAAACAAATTAAATTATCTCTGTGGAAACAACTCTTCAAGAAATATATAAATAGCGTTTTCCCCTCGTTGCACAAATTCAAACTTTTTCGGCACTGAGTGCGATTTGCGTGGTCCACTGAGAATTTCAAGAGGGCACTTTTGTCCAGAAATGATTTCCACTGGCTTTCAAATTCGCTCGATGCCTGCGTCAAGTTCGAATTTTCAGAACCGGGCTTGTACGACATTGCAATACACAAATTCGGGTGGGAAACTATTTGAAATTGGAAATTTCCTGAATGATACCGGAATGCATATTACGAGTTATTATTGTCATTGTATTATATTGTCATAGATGTTTGTAACATGAGATGTATTGGAAAAACACTGTAATCTGATTCGAATAACATATTGTTCATTGAAACTAATAATAATATAGGAATCAATTCGTAATGAATTAATTCAAATTCTACATTTTAAAATCGACCTGCTATCATTATCATGTTCATTGAAACGATAATGCTGTTCATTGAACCGTGAGATAATTTTGTATATATTTTGACAAGATAGGAGACAAGATGTTTCAAATTCGATAAATGGGCTTGAAGTTATAAATGTTAAATTCGGTTGGAGATATGATTCTTCTGGCATGAAAGAACGCTCTCTTTGAGAAACTAATGATATAATTTGAGAATTCATTTGAAAATCAAACTCATCTTACAACTCAACCCCCACCCACCTTGTAATATTGTGTTAATTAATTGATTTTCGATAATACAAGGTGTAGGGAGAAAAGTTTATATAAACATATGTCCTCAACCTCTTCGTTTTTGAGCTACAGGGTGTTAAAATCAGAGGCGTACATTTTTTTAAATCGATAGTGGGTGCCTACTAAATATTTAACAAAATGCCAAGAACAATATCAGAAAAATTATTTTTTCGGTTTTTCTTTCTCTACGCTAGAACGTTACGTCGTATGAAAGTAAGTATTCACATCAAATATGCTTCAAAATGAATGGAGAATTCCAAAAATAATATGTTTGTTTTCAGAAAAATCAGTGGCATGCCATTTTTTTGTTCAAAAATTGTCAGTTCAAACTCCGTACGGACGTCACTGGTGAACATTCTGAAATATCTTTCACTTGCAAAAATGCTCCTTAATGATGAAAAGGTGTGTACAAAATTTCATGAATATATCCAGTGATAAAAAAATTATGATGAACTCACTTTTTTCTTAAAAGTTTAACACCCTGTAGCTCAAAAACTAGGAGTTTTAATACATATCGGGACATCAGTTGATATGAACTTTTCTCCTTGAAATCACCCGAGGATTCAGACCTTCTATTTTTTTGCAATTGCATTACCTCGTTGGTCCCAGCACTGGGACCAAACGCCCAGTGAGTCGAAACTTGTTCGGGGTTAGGTAAGCATACAAACACAAACAGCCATGGCCTAACTAGGATTCGAACCTTTGTCTCGGTGGGAGTCTCCATACGAACTCAGCGCCTTCGGCACTCAATTAATTAACACCCTGTATAATCACTTTGAAAGTGTACAAGATCATTTTATCAAAATATCACTGCGCTCAAAATGTCTCTAGAAGAATTCAATCGAAAGTCAGTGGCATTTTGTTCTGAAAAATGTTTGAAAATGAAGAATAAATGTTTAAAATATCGAATTTCACTTATCTTCGGACGTTTTCAACATTAAAATGGAAAATAATTCTTTATATCAATGTTCTAGTTTTTGTGTACCTATTTCTAATTGATCTTGAATTTACCATTTTCATACTCAGATTTTAGAAATGAAAACCATGTTTCATCAATATCAACTGAACAGGAAGCAATGTTATCATCTCCGTTCAGAAGAATGCAAGCGGATTCTTCAATTAATCTTTTCTGGTTGTTATCTCTTCCTATGATTTTGAAATCATTCCACTCTATGTCCATTTTCAGTAAGAATTTTAATTTGTCGATATGTATTTTTTTCGCAATGTACCGATATTGTACTTATGTTCTCTTGTCCTTACTGAGAGAGGTCTGTGTTTTACATGTATAATAATTTCCACAATTTTTTTGATGATAAGAAGAATTTTATTTTTTCTCAATATACCTTTATTCTTCTTCCTCGAACATTTTTCAAATTAGGTTTCACTAGTTTCTGTAGGTTAATCGAAAAGGTGGTACATAATTTTTTTCATTTTTTTTATTCTCTCACCTCGTTTCTATAAAATAAGAATCCATTGTCAGTGACTCCTTATTTTGAAAAATGTTTGAAAAAGAGACATAGAGATATAATGAAAATATATAGAATTTTTACTTATTTTTGGACGTTTCGGGAACGAATCTGCTCCCGTTTTCAATATGAAAAATGGAAAATATTGTTCTCTACAAAGTATACACCCTACGAAATTTGATAAAAATTGGTATATATACCTATACCTACATAATATAGGAATTGAACAGAAAACCGAAAAGTTCTTATTAATTCATTATAAGTTAATACGAAAGTTCTTTATTTTTTTAATATAGTGTGGGATAGTGTTCAATAATAGATCTATATTATGTGATTGAGAATACATAAGATTTTAATAAATTACCCTTTAGAAATAAGGTGCCATTTTCATAAGCAAAATTTATTTGATCTTGAAAATAAATTATTCATTAATATGCATACAGGTATAAGATATATCGTATATCTCAGAGTATATTCTAGCAACACACACCTTTTCTTCATAAAAGTAGAAACGTAAATAACAGATTTTGTTATCAAAATCCATAACTTATTTTAAGACTCATCTATTTGACAGGAAACAATATGGAGTTTTTATAACATGCATAACAGTATCTCATACATACAGTTGACACAAACACAAAATACTAATCATTTGTGGGGGTGGTAGATCTATTAATTGCCCATTGGTATGTATGGCAAGGGCTGTGGCAAGGGTATGGCGTAAGATAAAGGTTCAAGGGTAGGTAGTATAGGCTGAGCCGCAACGAATGAAATGAATGAGGAAACACATAATACCTACGTAGGTAAATGGTCAGTTGCCGTGCTGTCTGTCCTATATTGTCAATTTCTTGGAATTTGTATGGTGCATTTTTCAGACTTGAGGACTGAATGGTATTCATTCATTATTCGCCAAGTCAAGCACAAAATTGTTTGTTGAGATTCACAACGTGACATCTCTGACACCTGATAAGATGTTGCTCTCACCATTATCATTCAGTACTGTATATAGATATACCTATATCTTTCCACAGGGTCAATATTAGTTCAGTAGTAGTATATGTACTTCTTTGGATTCCCTTCCGTGCGCACCAATATATAAAAAAAAAAAACTCGCCATCGACCTTACGAGAGATCCTTCAGCCCAGGTGTGTTCTGTGTAGGCTGTATTACTGACACCATACGCCACCTCAGTAGCAGCACGATTAATTTGGAATGCAACAGCGAATCGTGCGGAATCATTTCCGGCCGAAGCTACGAAAATTATAGGATTTAGGTATAACTCGTGTTTTACATAAAAATTCTCTGCTCTGCCGGGGATTCGAACTAGCAACCTTTCGACATAGATTAACGACTTTCAATATTATTCTGATTACTAGTCGAGAGTACTGGATGTACAATAAAGAAAGGATACCGGTTGTATCTCGGAAAGCATTACCATACAGGTTTCAAGAAAATAATAGGAATAATGGCACAATAAAAAAATCACTTATTACTACCTACCTCCTCTCCCTATCCTCCCTATAGGTACTTACGATGTTCTCAGGACATTATAGGGATTTCCTCTCGTGCGCTCCAAGAGATAAAAAAATGCCTGGTACAACAAAATTTGACAAACTTGATCTATCATTAATCGAGTCAATTTGAATCTTGCGGTACTGCTATAGGCCACCGTTAAAAAAAATCAGACAGCCACATATTTTCTATCTCTAAACCTCTCTCTCTTGGTGATACCTTTTGAAGAACCGGATATATAATCAAAATGATGTAAAATATAAATTACATAGGTTCTGAAATGATTTGTAGAACCTGGTAAAACTAGTGTTTTCCTGTTCAAGTTGTCTCCCATCAGTTTCTTTGTACATGAAATAGTACATAAGTCTCTGTCGAATAGATAACCCTGCAGATTTTATTCAGTGCACACTGTATATTATGCGACAATACATTCAAAATTCAAGTTATAGACCCTGTTATCTAGTTCAAATTCGTTTCTGAATCATATGTTCCTAGTTATCATAGGATCCGAGCAATCGGAGCAATTTCTCCATATTGTATCAGTACCTATATTTTCATTATTTCAGCCCACAACATATCTTGATATATTTCAACAAAGATCAGATTGCCGTAATAGTAAAACGAGTTAGTGTCAGTGTACTAAATATCACAGGCTCAAGTACCACATTATTGCAGTGGAGATTTAAATACCCCACAGGGTTCATTATTGGGCCCTGTACGGCTCAACTATCCGTAAATGATTTATTAGATGATTTAATTACCCTTCAATCACTTGATGTTTTGAAATACTCGCTCATGAGAATCAAGTTACCTTGATGCTTGATGTGTCTATTTGGCTTGTCAAAACAGGGGTGGACACCTACTGTTAGTATAATCTTCATTACATTATGATAATCTGTTTTCTTGTTTTTGTTATAGTATTGTGATAGTTGTGATCCAGCTAGGCCTGACAAGAGGCACCCCCCAGAATATGCTGTGGATGGTACGGAAAACTGGTGGCAAAGTCCCCCATTATCCAGAGGAATGAAATACAACGAAGTTAACCTCACTATTGATTTTGGTCAGGTAAGCAACAAAACATTAAGGATAATTAATATAACAATTGTCTAGGTTTTATGATCAGATTCATTAGGATAGTATCATTATTTATCATAGAGTGCACAGAAATTATGACGATTATTGATGTTTATTGATTACTCGTAAGTAATAATCAATTTGTCTTTGTCTATCTCTCTCAAACTGAGTAATTCCCATTTTACCCCAATTTTATATAAAAAAACATTATCATTCCCAGTGATGGGCATATACTTTACATACATAAAAGTTATATTTTTATGTAGTTTCATCAATGTATTCCATTTTATTCAGATCGAATTTAGATATATCAATTAGAGATGTATCTAGATTAAGAACTTGAAATAATTATTTTTTACATTTAGGTAATATAGTAGTGATACACAATCCATTTGCAAGTCTCTGAAATTCATTAATTTCCTGAGGTTTTGAAAATAAACTGTCTAACAGCGTGTAAAAAAACCAATTTACAACACTACAATACTGTCAAACTGTTTTTTTTATATATATAAAGTACTTACTAGGAAGAGGAAATGTACTTGTTCATTGACTTCTTAGTAGGTACCTCAGTCTATGTGTAAGAATTCGTATATTTTTTAACCAGTACGGAATGACGGCTCATCATTCGAGTGGAAAATTAGCATTCCATGCGAGTTATACACTATAATTTTTCTACGGCTGTAACAGGAAACAACGACATTTTTTATTTCTTTGTCTTGTAGCCATCTGATTTCCTGTCAAGTAATGCTCATCTATGAGACAGAGCTGTCATCGCTTGAATTTTGACATTCCGTGAGCAACGAGCGTTTTGAAATAATAACATAATGGAGTCATTGTGATATGAGATACGGAAATAGAATTGATGACATACAAAGTACCTCATTGATGTATCGAACACAGTAACAAAAGAGCAATTTTGTGTTATAGCAGTAGAAAAAAGTACTTTCCTACAGTTTAAAATACCTATCCTTTTATTGAAAATGTCGACATCTTCCCCAGCTTGCATATCATTTTCGATAGTAAATCATTACGAATTGTTTCTCTAGGTGGTGAGTTGATCAAGTACATACTTGGATACTTTTTTTATAGAAGCTAATCAAAGAATATGCATAGTAATCAACTTCAGAAAAATTACATGAATTCCATGTAAGCTCGTGTAAATATCTCAAAATAGTATATTAAAGTATAAGGTCTTCAAGTGTTTGAAATACCAGTTATTCACAAATACTTTATGATATATTTTTTATTGGTACACTTTGAGATCCTAAGTATCGGCTGAAGCCTCTGGATATAATCTTGGTCTCTGGGTAATAATGATATTCTTCACAACCTTGGTGTATGATAGTATATGATTCAACAAGCATATAATGAGGGCTATTATTCACGACGGTTAAGTTAATTAACCTGAGTGAATAATAGCTCATTATATACGAGTAAAATACCATACTTTGTCCACGACTACTATTGTCTTTGATGTATGAATTTAATTTATATATCATTTATACATTTATACACTGTCCCTAACGGGTAGGAAGAAAGTAATTAGAGAAAACTCTCATTAAACCCTATTGCTACCGCAGATGAGCATATCAAGTTTCATCAGATCAGCGAAACAGATTTTGAATAATCAATGAAAAATCGTTTTTTTTTTGAAGAATTTGACTTCCTGAATTTCAAAAATGAAGCAAGCTAGGACATATATAATGTTTATAGTGAACAAATTTGTTTCTCTTTCTCAGAGTATCTAAATAATATATTCGATGAACATAGGTATCTACCTGGAGAACATACCTAGAATATTCGATGATTATTTCTGAATAACATTCATAGAATATAACGGATTATTCTATAAACGTTCCTAGGATATTTATTGAAATAATGTTCTATGAATATTCTCGTTAAACGTTCTATGAGCATTCAGAACATCCTCATCATATTCTTAGGTATGTTGTGAACGTTGTGAGAACATTCATAGAATATTCTGTGCTGTCTGGGTAAAGCAGTGATGGTGTTGCACTATTATATTTCCTCTTCATTTCGTTTCATTTTCTAAAATAGAAAGAATCTCTTAGGAGTAGTTGTTCTATTTTTATCATTATTTTATGAACGGAAAGTGAGTTTCGTTACAAGCGTTTACAAGCGATAAACTCGACACTTGTCATTTGATATTCTTCGCATTAGATCATCGTGAATATAATCGCTATTACGCTATATTTGACAGTGTACTGACCTTTATGATATCACACTTATAGAAACAAATCTCGTAAAATTCAAAATAGTTTTAACGAGATGTCAGACCAAACTATCTGTAGACTACATCACTGAGACCACATGTGCTGACAAAAATGAAGTAAAGTCCATGAAGACAAAAATATTGAATGAAAATACGAAGAAGCTAACTATGAAATATGGTGAAGTCATAAATAATATGGTCCACATATTTCAGATGAAAAAGCGAAAAGCTGAATATTTTTCAATGCAATCGATCGGGGATTATTTTTTGAGATTCTACCTCTACCTTTATCTCAAAAATTGTATTTGAATAAGGATCCCTGAACCCTTGGATAATAATTTTGAGTTTATGTTTATATATTTCTGATTAATAATTCAATAATACTATCCAATTCTAATAATTTTGTCTCTGTTATTCATGTCCATTTCAACTCAAATATACAGTGTGGTCATTTAAGTGTGCAACATATGGGAATCTTTTTAATGAGTTGCACAACCAAAATACAGGTAGTGCTGAAAGTTGGTGAATGGTTACAAGTCACACAACATACAGGGTAGGTCAAAAAATATGAAAATTGCTCAAGAGTAAAGTACCCTTATTTCAGAAAATTCAGCAAAATGTTATTGAGGAAAGGTATTTACAATTGAAAAATATGCCTAAATACCAAAACATGGCCTCCTAAGACATTTTTTAGTTTTTCAATTTTGTTCGTGAATAATTTCCCAATATGTAATTTCCTTCATATTCACCCTAAATACTTTCATAAATCAATCGTAACAAAATCAGTTGAGCATGCATTTGTTTAAATTCAAGATTATTTGTGAAATTAACTCGGATTTTAATTTTTTTAGGGAATCACAATCTTCATGTTTGTTGCAACGATATTCAGCTTAACTATAAAATTTCGCAAACCATATTTTCAACAAGGTAAAACATCATTAATGAAACTTCCATTTAGTGTGAACATTTTTTTATTTAAAATATTACAAATTGGGAAATTATTAACGATCATAATTTGAAAACTAAAAAATGTCTCAGGTGGCCATGTTTTGGTATTTAGACATAACTTTCAATTGTTCAACTTTTCCCAATAACATTTTGCTGAATTTTCTGAAATGAGGGTACTTCACTCTTGAGCAATTTATATATTTTTTGACCTACCCTGTATGCTGTTTGACATGCAACCATTCTAAGTGCACCTAAAATGATTACCTAATATGCACCAACTTTCGGCACTATCTGAATTTTGGTTGTGCAATTCATTAAAAAGATTCCCATATGTTGCACACTTAAATGACCACACTGTATATTTTCATGAAAATTGGGATTGGCTTCCCGATGTTCCTGTTTATGTCTTTGCTAAACCCTTTTAGCAAATAACACATACAGTTCAATCCTATGCATAAAATATTTTATAGATTCCGAAGAAGCCAAAATATGATTATGCTAGAATTTTATTCTTTTCAACGATTGTTATTTTACATAATTTACTTAAATGACCACACTGTATATATATATATTTTTTGGATGTATGATTAATTGATATTCATCATGTTCATAATGTTCGTCATGGCATATAGCCAGGAAAGTAGTTGTTTTCTGTTGAATAAACCGAGAAAGAATTGACATTTTCATCACATAGAGAATGCGAATTGTCAATGTATTTCTCTTTATTATATGTATCCATTTTTTTATGTTCATAATTATATCCGCGAATATTCCTTTTCCACTCATATATGGTAGTTGTGAATTTATAAACCTACAAAATATCGTTGAGTTCAGGTGGCCATAAAATCAATGTCGGGTGGTGAAATGAAAGGATACTCTTCACGCATTCCATGCGAATTAAGTTTTACTCGAGGTTTTACTACTACCAATACAACCATTTTATAACCCAGCAGGATCGTAAATCTATTTTTCGTACTTATTTATCGTTTCTATAGACTATTCTTGATATTCCTGGATACATTACTTCTGCGCGTTCATTGAACACAAACTCTTCATAAAGTCGTGTCCGTGGTTAGGATAATCCTTCTGGGTTAAATGGTCACTTGTTCACACTGAAAAGACTGAATAACAATAGATAAACACCGGCGATTCATTCATAAATCATGAGAAAAGTATAACTCGCGATCGAAATCAACACGTCGCGCCATCTGATGGCAACAACTTGAAAACTTCTGAGCGGTTTGTTTTGATTATATGACCAATAAGCACAAACAAAAAACAAAAGTGATAACCAATGAAAACAGAGTAAACAGGCCGCTTTGACAGCTTTCAAGAACTCTGATAGATAGCGTGAGCTTATTTTGTATATTATATGATATATGGATTCCTAATTCTTTCAGTTCTGTAAGCTCATTTTATGTACAGGGTTGGGATAAAGTATGAAACCAAGCAAATATCTCGGTAACCGTTTGTTAGAATTTTTGAATTTATGTACAGGATGATTTCAAAATGTGTCGGATTTGAAAATGTTATCGCCAATGTTGCCACTTCTTCAGTTATTCCGGAAATATTATCAACTTCCTCATTTTGAACAGAATACCCTGTATTTTGAAGAATTTTCAGATTCTCCCTAAAAAGCTGATTTCATCGATCTAACACACTTGGGGTCTACCGGGAATGATTACAGTGATATCGAGATTTTTCAACTTTAGGATTTTTTTGTGTTGAAACTATTCATTATTGGTCAAAATGGCCTACATGTCCCTATCTTCACTTTTGATTTACTATCTATTGACATTTAATTAGAACGCATACGGGGTGGTTCTAGAATCAGAATTCTGATCATCCTGTATCTGTTTCAATTGAATGTCAATAGATAGTAAATCAATAGTTAAGACACGGACATGTGAGCCGTTTCGACGAATAATGAATAGTTTCGACACAAAAAAATCCTAAAGTTGAAAAATCTCGATTTTGAACACTCCATATCTCTGTAATCATTCCCGCTAGACACGGCTAGAACCCAAGTGTGTTAGATCGATGAAATCAGCTTTTTAGGGAGAATCTGAAAATTTATTAAATTACATGGTGTTTTATTCAAAATAAGGAAGTTAATAATAATTCCGGAATAACTGAAAAAGTGGCAACATTGGCGATAACATTTTCAAATCCGACACGTTTTGAAATCACCCTGTATTTATATTAGATATTTGCTTGGTTCCATACTCCATCCCAACCCTGTATATCTTCGATTTTTACTCGCCAGGATTCCCGATAAAATCAAAAAACATGATGTCTGATTTAGGAACGCTCTGTGTTCGTTTCGATATAAATTCTTATTATTCGTCTAATATAGGAAGCCGACGCCTACGAACGTGATTATTTACTATCCACTAGGCTGCACAATCAGTTCAAGTGATAAATAAAAATTAAATATATAGTCTTGCTTTATCTTCCTTCCTTGCTATATTATTATGGAATTTCAAAGTTTCATTGGTCTGATACGACCAAGGGGTCATGAGATCATATTGTATTGGCCGTTATTATTCATTTATGATAAATTGTGTCACTAATCATACAAATATTATATTTTTATATTTTTTCATGGATTCGAAATGAATGAAATCCTTTGCTAATTAGACCACTTATTTGTGTATTTTTCCTCCGAAAATAATTTATCAATTCATATAGAAGCCATAGGCCACAAAAATTAAGCGGCGTTCTCAACCAAACTTTTTACGTTCTGCTTTTAACATTTCGTATTCTGATTGGTGAAGCAGAATCTGAAATTAAACGTGAATTTAAGTTATGTAAATGTCATTCACAGCAAAAATAAATCAAGTTGCCTTGGTTTTGTCATTTGTGTTTCATCCTCAAATGAAGTTGAATAATCATAACAATAATATTGATTAGATAATTAATTATATTCATAGAACTGCGGCGGTGACGTAAATTGATCCTTATTCAATACTTGAAGAGGAAAATCAATCCTCAAGAAGAAAATAATAAATTGAACAGAGTATACCTATCTATTATTCTGTGGATTCACGAAAAAATCATGAGCAAAAACATTATCATAACTTCCATACATAGAATATAATATGTTCCATACATATATTATTCTATCAGAACTAACATTAGTATTTTCTATTTTTATAACAATATCATTTGTCTATTTTTACTATTTTCACAGACGATGGCTTCTTGCAACGTCATTTAAATTACAGATTTGGCTTCACCAATCAGAATACGAAACGTAAAAAGCAAAACGTTAAAAGTTTGGTTGTGAACGCCGCTTTATTAATAAATAAATTCAATCCCTTCGATATTGGAATGTAGAATGACACTTTTCCTAAATAAAGAAAAATATCCTTATATAAATTTCAAAATTCAAAATGAAAAAAAATTCTAGATAACCTCTTTACTCAAGATAGCATAAAATATTTTTGCCATTTACTACTTTCTGATTGAAACAAATAACTGAGTGCTTTTGCTTCAACACTCTTATGGATTGGTAAATTTCGGTTACCAAAGTCTTTAAGTACATAAATCCACTCTAAAAATTCAAATCGAATGAAAATAATTTGTCATATCACCTCAACTTGGGTCTCACTCTTGATCTCATCAATTCTATTTCCTCTAGGTACCATCTAGGAGTTTAATATCATCAGATCATCACTGAAGACTCAGTATAAAGTCACACAAACCAATTATTTCTCATTGTTTTCTTCCAGGAATTCCACGTTGCCTATGTTTACATAAAAATGGCCAACTCTCCTAGACCCGGTTTGTGGATACTTGAAAAATCCGCAGATTACGGATCATCTTGGCAACCGTGGCAATACTTTTCCGACTCTCCATCTGACTGCGAGACATTTTTCGGAAAGGAAAGCTTACAGCCCATCTCCAGAGATGATTCTGTTATATGCAGTACAGAATATTCGAAAATAGTACCTCTAGAAGGGGGAGAGGTGAATATACTTGATACTTATTGATTCTTTTTTATTGATTGATTGTTTTTAATACCCCAAGAAACATATCTGAAATGAATTCCACTCAGTGGAAACAAATTCATACGTTTTCTTAAGATGAAAGTTATAACATTTCAATTCTGAGTAATCAAATCATGTCAAATATTTTCAATCAAATTGTCCTGGCCAGGTATTGTTTAAGATTGACTTTAAATCTGTTTACATCATGTATTTTTTTCAATACATTCGGTAATGAATTTCCATTATGAAACATAGATTGTTTGCCAATGTTTGACTTGAATGTATTTGCTATAAAGTAATTCAATAGGCGTGTACACCTTAGTAGAACTTTTAACTCAAACCATGTTTATAATGACCCTTTTATACATAACTAATAATTGACGACATAATTCGATCGAAAAATTAACTGGAATGTTTTATTTTTGGACATAAATAATAGTACCTTCTGAAAACGGACCCTCTTATGACGTAGAAACCTCATCTCGCCATAGTTAAAAGAAAATACCAAACGCTCGACGGAGACTGAGGCAACTGATATATTAATTCTTTCAACTGTGATCTCGCGCTAATTCACTGTATCAGAAATCATGTATCATTCAGCTCTGTCTGGAATAGTCTTGTTTCAGTATTAGGGTTTTGACGTCACATAATCGCCTCGTTTTCAGAGGTCCGAAAAATCGGGGATTTCAATAATTTTTTATAAAACGTAGGGAGCTCATAGCAAGAAACGGTTTGCGGTGGTGAGCTAGTCTGGGTGAGTTCTATCGAATTATGAAATACATTTTTTTTGTGATATAAGCCCATTGTCTAGTCCCATAAGTATGGGCTGTATTGACTTCATTAAAAGCTATCAATCATTTTGGATTATTTTTCGCCTTCTATTTTGAAGATAATTAGAGAAGTACTGGTCCTTGATTGGTTATACGTCGCTTATAGACCAATAAGTACTTCTCAAGTTATTTAATTTTATGAGATACAACGAATTTGTCATAAAAAAAATAATGCTGAGGAATCAATGGATCCTGAACTATTTTTTTTTATAATTTGCCAATTGGTTTTTATCTCAAAAGATGTGATTTGTCACTTTAAAGTTCTGTATCGAATTTGAAATCGGTATCTTATCAATCACTGGGGTTGTTGAAACATATTTTAAATTTTGAACTTTTTGAACGTTTATGTATCGAACATGGGGACACAAAATGAAAATCGTATTGACCTCCTTTTCACGTACATCTTGTATAAACCTGCTTGAATTCACTTCAAATGAGGTGCCTATAATGATCGCCCTGATGTTCCTTATTAATTTTATGGAAACAATATACAGTATGATGCAAATGTATGGAATAAATTCATTTCAAAACAAGACGACTTTCGAAAAAAAAAAAAAAAAAACTAGAGTTTAGAACTTTTTTTTCGACGTATTTTTTTCACTAGACGACCCTTCGATGTTCAATTCTCAGTAGCAGACCTCTGCAAGATTCAATTAATCACATGATAATCCATTTTAATTTCAATCTTCTTATGCAACATTTTGACTGTTGAATAGACGATCGGTAGACCTTTCAATCAAGGTGTCACATGACCCCTATTTGTATTTGAAAAAATCGTCCATTACGTCTTTACTCCAACACCGCTGACGTAACATCTCTCATATGAATATCATGAGATGAGGCTTCAGAAATTAAAACTCACGTGTTTTTGGAATTTTTCCAAATGTCGCCCATTTCTGAAATAATGAATTTATTCCATACATTTGCATCATACTGTATAGTAAAATATTCATAATTCTGATTAACTTAATTTCATTTCTTTTCCAGATACCTATTTCTCTACTCAACAAAAGACCTTCAGCTAATTATTACTTTAATTCCACTGTTCTGCAAGAATGGACTAGAGCCACCAATGTCAGGCTAAGGTTTTTGAGAACCAAAAATTTACTAGGGCATCTTATGTCAGTGGCCCGACAGGATCCGACAGTAACTAGAAGAGTAAGTTCCAACATTTCCTAATTACATTCTAGTATGTGATTATGGTTTGTTTGATTTTCCTGCGCCTGTTGTGCTGAAAAACATCGAAATATCAAATCTCACCTGAGCTAATTGAACGTAAAATATTGATGAAATATATTGTAGTCACCAAATTGAATTTGAAAAAATATTGTGTTCATGATGTTATAATGATTATATCTTCCAGTATTTCTACTCAATCAAAGAAATCAGTATTGGAGGTAGATGCATGTGCAATGGCCATGCTGATGCCTGTGATATTCCTGATCCAAGAGACAACAGAGTGTTACTCTGTAGATGTAAGCACAATACATGTGGAGCTAAATGTGACCAGTGTTGCCCAGGATTCGAACAGAAAGCATGGAGACAGTCTAAACATTATCTTCCATTCTCTTGTGAAAGTAAGTTCCACAATTGATACGTCTACTATATAAAAATCAATTTTAGTGTTCCTTCAGCTTGACATTAGGATAAATGTCCTTTACTGGTTTCGACAACCATAACCCCTATATGTAATTTCACAAATTATTTCTCACTTTTCCCTCATTATTTGGAATTACGACAATCTTTTCGCTGCTTTTCCCTGAGTAGAATGAGACACTCGTCAAACTGACATAACAACCTGAGAGAAATCTTACATATCAACTTACCGTTTCCAGCCATTGGTTTCGGAATATTTCTGTGCAATGTTCATTGATTGTTTGATATGTTGGTCAGTGATAATTACTATGCTGAATCAAACTGCAGAAGTTATCAAAAAGTATTTTTATCGAACAATGGATTCGAGGAGTTGTTTTTCCTAGGATAGACCATCTATGTCTCTTCTCAATCAACCTGACCTACGTGTTGAAGTTTGTTACATAATAGTTCATAACTGGCGATCAAATGGAACTATAGAATGATGCCAACGATGGCATAGATCATTGAAAGCATCTCAGATGTGTGGAATGAAAGTATCTCAGATGTGTGGATTGAAAGTAACGTTAGCAACGCTTATTCGCAATGTTTCAGTCTCTGTCACCTCTTATTCTTTTTCTTCCATTGCATAGGCTTTCAACCTGGCAACACAGATGATAGACGAGTTTATTGTACTCAATATAATCTCTCTTACAGGTTGTAACTGTTTTGATCACAGCAACGAGTGTATATATGATGAAGAAACCGATAGACAACATTTGTCCCTCGACATACATGGTAAATACGATGGTGGGGGTGTGTGCCAAAATTGTCAACATAATACTGAAGGAATAAACTGTAATAAGTGCAAATCCAGATATTTCAGGCCATATAACAAGCATTGGAACGAAACTGACGTTTGTCAACGTGAGTATATCCTGGATTATACCAGAGCAGAATGATCATCCATATTATGTTTTTCAGCCTGTCAGTGTGACAAATTTTACTCCACCGGCAACTGTGCAGAAGGTTCTGGACGTTGTGAATGCAGAAAAGAATTCACCCCTCCGAATTGTGACAAATGTAGCTTCGGTTATTATGGCTATCCCGACTGCAAACCCTGTGAATGCTTCCTGAACGGTACAACAGAACTACAGTGTTCTGCTCGTGACGGAGGTTGTAGCTGTTTACCGAACTTCGGTGGGACTTTCTGCAAGGAATGTGCTCCTGGATACTTCAATTTCCCAGAATGTACCCGTGAGTAGAGTCCGACCACGATAACTTTGGGACAGCACGTGGTCGCGTATGCATTGAATATGCATATGCGTTGCGTCACATGCTGTCCCAAAGTTAACGTGGTCGGACTCTAAAACAGATTCCATTCAGATGATGGATTCAATTGATAATGAACTTCCTTTTCCACAAGAAACAATATATGAATAAATTTACTACTTACTTGAAACACATATCCTTTTTGATATGTGAAGCGGTTCTCTGCCGTTTACAGCGTGGTTAATAATGGTACTGACAGCTGTCAATTGTGTCAATGCAATAACTTTCGATAGAAGTTGAAAGATGAGCACTCAAAAACATTGCTTGTTCTCAGTTTCGAGCTCTGCAGTACAAATTTTATGATATAATAAAATTCAAGTGATTAGTGGTAAATTAAATTTCATATACGCCTTGATAGTAAAGAATATAATTACGTTATTACCATGGGGCCTTATATCCCTTGGCTGAAGCCTTGGTTATAATCTTGATCCATGGGTTCCTAATATTCATCACTACCCTGGCATATAAATAATTTATTACAGGGAACAGCAAAAAACATTTCATTAAATAATTGATAAATAAATGATTCAGTTTATATTTTGATAATCTCTAGAATATGAGGAATAATACAATATACAATATTTATTTCAGGATGCAAGTGTGATAGTTTAGGATCTGTGTCCGAAACATGCGATCAAATCACAGGAAACTGTACTTGTAGGAACAAGTATGCAGGTGCTAAATGTGAGCAATGTAGGGATGGATACTTCTATACCAACTATGATTGTGTCTGTAAGTATATTTGAATATTTGTTCATGTTGTTGTTTTTAGTTATAGGGTATAGTTTTCTGCATATTATTTCCTCTAATTTATTTTGAGGGAGTCACAAACGGATTTTGAAACTATGTGACAATAAGTAGTAGTGACAGAACTTTTATATTTTTCAGATTGTAATTGTGATACGAGTGGTACAGAACCGGAAATTTGCAACAAAGAAAACGGCCAGTGCATCTGCAAACCCGGATACGGGGGCGATAGATGCGACGTGTGTATCTTAGGGTATTATGGCTACCCTGACTGCAAACCCTGCGAATGCAGCAAAGTCGGATCTCATGGAACCACGTGCAGCAGTTCCGGGAAGTGTTCTTGCCTCTTCAACTATGCTGGAAGAACATGTGATCAATGTAGTCCTGGATATTTCAACTACTCTTCTTGTGCACGTAAGTGCAACAAACAACTCAATCATTATCACTTGCTGGTTTGTTGAGGTTATCTGAGTAATTTTCCATTCAGAAACAAAATTTCTTTCGACGATATCCGTGGAAACAAACAATATCATATCACATAAAAATTAGATGTGGAGTGGGATAACCAAGAAAAACACCTTGACGTTTTTCTCCGTTCATCTTCTATATTTTCAATTCAACTATGTATATGTATTGTGAGCGTTATGTTAGAAATTATGAAAATATTAGTGACTGTGCAGTCTTGTGTTCCTGTTATGCCGGTAAATTATGCTTTCTTTATACGAGGTATGGGATAGATTGCATAATATGGTGAGTGTAGTGGGTACTAGCAGACATTTTGTTTCAACATTCATAATAGAAATCGATATCTGGAAAAAAAACATTGGAGTTATTCAAAATATCATCGCTTTTTTTTTCGTTCCAGATATGCAAAATAGTATATCGTTGAATTGAGAATAAAAAGTTTTAAATACGAAGGTCACTCACCCATGAAAAAAAAATTGTAATGATGTAGAGGTGTTCACTTGATTTTCTCTAGCAACAAGAATATCTGTTCAACTTGAATTAATAAATAACAAAATTAATATATCTAGAAATATATTTTTCGTGGATAAATTAAAAATTTCATCAATTTCATTTCTTTTAATAGCATTTATGTAGTTGATTTGATATAATTATGGCTTTTCTTTTTTATTTTAGCTTGTGAATGTGACTATCACGGTTCCAACGGGATATCCTGCGACCAACTCGGCAAATGTGAATGTCACAAAAACTTTGCTGGACAACATTGTGACACTTGTAGGGAGGGCTACTATAATTTCCCTGTATGTGAAGGTATGTTACTTCAGTTGTAATATCTCAATAAGAAAAATATGATTTGCTGATCAACAATAATTTAATAATGAGAAGAATAAGCCTAAAGCCATTTCCACAAATGTACAAAAAATGTATAACAATTGGTAGATGACGAGAGAAAAACAACTACTTTGCTGACTCATGCAACGCAAAACATTGAATTACATCCTCCCAAAATATATGCATCGATTCGTATAAACAAATACTGAAGGTTAACGGGCATTGGTCACTTTCTATGATGAAGCTATCTACATGCAGTCTCCTTCCGCATCTAACGACAAATCCAAAAGGCTGGATGGATATCAGAGCCGCCTAGAGAGTTACTTCTTAGGAAAAATCCCATACTCAGCTGACGAATTCATCTGAATAACATATTGCACCCTGGCCCTGATTTATCAATTGTATATATACAGTGTTTGCGATTTCAACCCGCAACACCCTCCTAATTTGTAACCCGTCGACCGATTTAAAAAAAAAAAATTCATGATATAGTACCCAATGAGATCTATTCGAAAGTGTGGACAAATCTGAAATATTCAGATTTTCAATGCCTACTTTTGATTGTTGAATGTGTCAAAATTTCAAAAACGACTATTAGGCCATTTTTTGTCGAAACAGTGATGTCATGTAGGGTGTTGGTTACTCGATGGCAACTTTTGATATTTTTGATTTTTCGATTCACCCCGTATCAAGATCTGAGAAATTGCTGAAGTAGTCATTGAATGGAGGAACACATCGAATACTGGAAGACGAAGTTTCATCGTTGTAACTTCTACAGGAACATCTCTCTAGGTCAACCAACAATCAATAAAATTAAAGTTTAGGTTCACCATTTTGAAAACTCAAGTAAACCTTTTTTCACACATTTCATCACAGTTATCACACAGTAACTTTGGAAATCGTCTCGATTGATAAGGAATTGTCGAATATAACACAAATAGAATGACAGACAAACACTCTCCTAAGACTGCAAGGAGATTTACTGATACTCAAAGTGATCATAATAATATACCGATTTCGGCGGAATGGAAGGAAAATTTGAGATGACATTAGAAATTGTTATGTATAGAGAACCATTATTTATATTTCCAGTATCTTAGTATCCGATGTGTTCCTCTATTGAATGACTACTTCACCGGTTATATCAACTCCTTAGATTTTGACACAGGGTGAATCAAAAAATCAAAAATATCAAAATTTGCCACTGAATAACTAACACCCTATATGAGATTTTGCGTTCAAATTTCGTATGGGGGTATTTTAGTTATGCCTGAATCGAGTAGGCTAGTCACAGTTTCGAAAAAAAATTGCCTGATAGTCGTTTTTGAAATTTTGACCCCTTCAGCAAACGAAAGTAGGCTTTGAGAATCTGAATATTTTAAATTTGTTCACATTCTCGAATAGAGCTTGTTGAGTACTATATTATGGAATCTTTGTTTTTGTAAATCGGTCGACGGGTTCCAAATTAGAAGGGCGTTGTATATAGATTCTCAGTTTCAGAGTTTGGAAAAATTCAAAAACGAATTTGTCTATATATTTTAACAATAGTTCTCAATATATTCATTTTGTGATTCATTCCGAGAATAGATGTGTCGAATATGTATATGCTCATCCCGATGCTTTTGTGATGAAAATTCCCATGAAACGACCATCACAATAAACTTTTCATTGAATCTCCTAATTGGAGCTCCTAATAGTTTGAATCACTCACCAAACAGCTAGTAAATAGGACTCCGGCTCGGACTGAAGACTACGTCAGACAAATTGGGAGTTGTCAGGTGAAATTTTTGGAAATCAAATCTTCTATAATAAATCACAGATTGTTTCATCTGTCATGGAATCATACTCGGAAATATGATAATGCATAATTGTTAATCATCGATAATGAATTTGGAAGAAAATATAAAGTGTATCCTGCTGCCAGGATCCAGGATAATGCTGACAATGTACGCATGCAAACTTATATTGGCCTCCTAGGTCTTTGAGTTCATTGCATTCTGACCCACCTTATCTTACCTGCCAAAAAACATAAATCTAAATTATGACTCATTCCTCAACATATCTGGAAAATCTATACAATCAGTGGAGACTATCACAAGAGTCTCGAGATCATACCCGTGTGTTCACCGAACACGCTCGATCGTTACCTAAGCGGTGGGGAGACCGAGACAGTGGGCAGGCAGCTTCTCTCATGCTGTCTTTGTTTTTGTAGTACGGGGTGGGCCACCAACAGTTTTCTTGATCACATTTCAAAATTTTTTTTTTTTTCGAATAAATAAGAAACATTTTATAGGCATCAAGTGATCTACTGCGACCTATCAGATAATGAAAGCGATGATTTGATTTGCAATAATTCTCTATGTCACAGTCCTACATGTAAATAGCGAACCACTCATCGAAAATCATGAAACTATATGTACATATTATATGCGTATGTTTTGTTGGCGAGGACGCTCGTTTTATTCAAATTATTTTCGATAATGTTCATCTGCTTCACTAGAAATTATTATTAGTAGTTATGTAGTAGTTATAGTAGTATAGTAGCAGCTATTTGTTATTCAAAATGGAACACCTTATATTTTATTACATTTTTCGATTCTTCTAATTGAGCTATGATTTCGTTGATCCTATACGTAGAATGTGAAAAATCGAGATTTTTTTTGTATCGAAACTATACAATACCTATATTGATTTGTCAAAATGGCTTACATGTGTCCCTATCCCTATCCTATTTACTATCTACTGATGCCATTTAATTGAAACAAATACAGGGTGGATCAGATTTCAGAATTATATAAAAGAAGTACTAGTATGCCTACTAAAAATATATATATATATTTGAAATAAACAAAACAAATATATCACATAAAAAAACACACTCTAATATTCAACATAAAATAAAATTCAATCCCACTGGATGTATTTAAAAATATAAACAGTGTGCATGTCACTTCTATAATGGAATATCAACCCGTATATCTAACATAACTGTTCAATTTTAAGGAGCGATAGATATATATATACCAACTATGACCAAAGTGATGTAATCTTCAGTGAAAAACACTGCTCTGGTCATGGACCCACCAACATTTCCGGAAAATGATATTAGGAGGCAAGATAGGTTGAAAATCACTTCGGATTCGAAATCAGGACGTAACCCTGTACCTCGAAAACGAAGCAAGTTTAGGACACATGTTTATATGACCTTTTTCTACAAACGTCAAAAAATGACAAGGTTCGCGTATTGATAACAAATTGCGAAGTGACACTTTTTTTCAGTTTCCTACGTTACAATGATACCTTGCACAAAACAATGCGCGAAGTAAAACAGTGCGCGAAGTACCTACTTCGCGCATTGTTATGTAATATATATGAGATATTTATATTTCAACTTTATGATCCTCAATCGAGCAAACATCCAAGAAATCATGTATTTCTGAATGTTCAACAATAACTTTGTTTTATCTCTTGAAGCGCACAAAAGGAAATTCCTATTATGTTCGTGGAACATCGTGCGTACCTAGGGAGGATAGGGGGGGCCTTTTAAGCCAGTTCAACACTATTTTTTATATCAAGCTAAGCATATTTTTACTTTAGAACTATATTTTTTGACGTTTGTAGAAAAAATTTTGTTTGCAACTCGAGCGCGAAATACTTTGGTCATCTCGACTATTTTTTAACTCGGCTACGCCTCGTTAAAAAAATCAGATCTCGTTCACCAAAGTAGCATTTCGCGCTCTAGATACAAAAATAACTATTATTCATCATATTTTATCACAAGGAATCATCCCTTGAATTATTTCGGTGTTATTTAGATACACCCTGTATAGATCATTCTTCATCCCAATATAGTTATTCAACATTTTTCCCATAGCGAAGTTCAAGTTCAGCAAATACCGATGGCGAGAGCACTATGTTTATTGATTTGATGTCTACCTATAATATATGTAAAACAAGAAGGCACAACTACTAGTGTTCCGTTTCGAAGTACATTATTTGACAAATTTGACTCCAAAATAGTTCAGGCACGCGCCAATATTCATAACGTAGTTACTGCTGCCCGTTTACGTTTCCCCACCGCTTAGGGAACGATCGGGCGTGTTCGGTGAACACACGGGTATGATCTCGAGACTCTAGTGAGACTATCGAGATTTTAGGAGTTACTTTGGATAGTAAGCTACCATGGGCAGCACACATAAACACTGTATGTTCATAACTGAGTAGTACATGCTATGTAATGAATTGTCTGCGAGATACTGTATAGAGAAACATCCTGGAATCACTTTATTTTGGACGGTTCGGTCAACTATGCAGTATGACTTGATATTTTGGGGGCATTCCTGTCACTTTGAAAGGGTATAGTCCTATCTCAAAAAAGGATTATAAGAGTAATCTGTCATGCTCGCTGGCATGATTTAATTTATATGAATTGAATCAGTGATTTCAGGGCCTATTTATGCATCATTGTCTTAGTCATTGTCTTAATCATAGTCTTACCAAGGTGAATAGAATATTAACTTATCATATTTGGACCTTTATGCATCACAGTCTTCAGGCTTAAGAATTATGATATGACAATTGACAATGTCAAGAGATCCGTCGGTAGATAGGTACAAAAACAAATTCTACACACCAGAGATAAAATATAATCTATTCACCAGTCAATGCCATGATTTGTGACATTGATTTCCAGGAATTCTCTATTGCAATTTTATCTTTGTATATTGAGTCTGTAACAAATCAATGTCGCCGCCCATGCTCTCTTTTAAATATAATCAAATATTCTTCAGGAGGCTAGGCAGCCCATCTTTCACTAATACAGATTCAAAATTCGTGCGCGCACCTAGGTCGGTTATGGTTAGGAAAGGATTTCCGAAATGTCTTGCGCTGGTCATTTGACTCTTGAACTGGCAGTTTTCTCAACCAAGTGAAGAATTAAACATCCATGTCGATCGAACCCAAATTTGGTGTTTTTGGTTTTATATGTGCCCAATGTTCCTTTGGAAGATCTTGGCCTGTGCCTGCATTTCATATTTAGGTGGGTGAAACTCTTTTATACTACTTTATAATTGTTCATTCGTCCCCTTCAGGTCACATGTTAGTTATACCTACTTTTCTTTACTTATTTGTATAATTGCTTCACCTCTTATATTATGTGATGTACTGTACGTCCTAGGGCTCAATAGCGCATTTCATATTTAGGCTTTCGACGTTTCGCTCAACCACGTGATTTTGGTGAACTAAAGAAGCAAATAAATAGTCATCAGCGTTTCTATCAGCAAACCCACCAAACCCCTGAGACTGTTACAAGTCTTTCTTGTCCCAAAGATGGGGAAATTTCTCCACCAAATCTGTTAGGGTTTCTTCTTCCAGTCTCATGATTTTTTGATATTTGTTATCAAATGTAATCAAATTATCAGAATGATGTTATCATTTATTGACACAGTGCAAAATGGCAATAAGTTTTGGGTGACAAACACAAAATCAACTACACATGCGCATTTCTTATGTCGTCTCAATCATAAGCATAAAAATTGAAAGTTTGTAACTTTCAGGGTCATTATATAATGATTGTGATTAGGACTAAGACTAAAAATGTTGCATGAATTCCCCTATTGAAATGTATGCTCATAACTTGATTTTATGATTAAAACAAAGACTGTGACTAAGACTAAGACTGAGACAATGATGCATAAATAGGCCCTAAGTCATGAATTAATTCAAACTTTCTCCAATGGGAACAAATCGCATTATTATCTCTAATTCGAACTAGTTTCAAGTGAAAAATCCAATGGCATTATGGCAACCTGACCATCATAAACATCTGAGCGTCCACAGGCGGAAAACTAACTTTTCTAAGAGCCGCTTTACAGTTTTAAATTTGTCATTGAGCGCAAATTGATTGCTGCAGATCATATTTCCGACAATAATAATATGCAGGTTATTCAAAAGTGTAGCGGAATGTACTGCTGGAATTGTCTTTTTGTCAAAAATATTTCTGTTTTACTTTTTATTATGTTAGAAGAAACCATGAGAACAGTAACATTCAATATGCATCTATTGATGTACAAAGAAAATTGTTTACAATACCCTGATTCTTCCACACCTCAATTTTTGTTCAACAATCCTATATCTTCTGAATCAGAATGATTTGAATAAAATACAAAAATTGCGAAACAGAGCAATGCACCCATAAGGATATGTTAAAAAGTATTTCCGTCGACCTCGTATTAACGACTAAGTTTAATGTATATGAAATCGTTCATTAATGACCCCTATTAATGAACGATTTGTCTATTAATGCACGATTGTTTTATAGGCAACCAAACATACACCGCGTGCATTCATTGTTTATGCTATGACTTACGGAATCTGCATTCAAATCGAAAATATGGATTTCATCGAAGAATTTCCGTTAACGGGTTCGCCTTTCCAAGTTTCTGAAACGATTTTAATCCCTGTTTTCTAACACAAGGAATTTATTTTCCATGTTGATCATTTCGACAAATGTCAAATGTCACTAATGTCAGTAACAAGGCTACTGGGTGATTCTTAGCAGTTCTTGGATGAATGATTAATTCGCGAACCAAATTTTCTTCATTGCAGGAAAAATGAGAAATATAGTCGACAGAAAAATTTTGTAACCAACTTGTATATTAAAAGGCGATTAATACACTAGTTGGCTGAATTACTATAAATTGGCTGCCTACTGAGGATTCTTTTGAATTTTCGGTATTGGTATTTGTTTTTAAAATACAAAGAGGTGAAGCACCAAATTACTTGGTGAATAAGCTGACTTATAATGAAGAAATGCATCACCATTACACCAGACAGGAAGAACACTTTTTTATTTTACCGCGAGGAGTAAAAGATTGGCAGAAAATTCCGTTTTTTTTAAGGATTGAAACAATATAATGACTTGCCATCTGACGCGAAGAATGCATTTTCCATCAGTACATTCAAGGCCAAGTTGAAAATGCATTTATTGAAACGAACCAACTCAAACTTTCGAAGATTTCAAATCGTTCTTAAAATGTCCTGTATTTTTATTGTACCTTTTGTGTTGATCTTAAGTTTGTGAATTAAGTGTCTAGATGTTCCTTGTTCGTTTAGATCTTATGACTGTTTTTATATGACATTGACTTGTATATGAGCTTTTGCTAAATAAATAAATAAATGAAAAAAAAATTGAAAATAATGTATGAAATATTGAAAATCCATCATTTGATCACTTATATTCAAAAGAGACCTTTTTTGTCAAAATAAACTTGTCATTTCAATGAGAATTTTGATGCCTGGCAATTATACGAAAAAAAATGCTGTATAAAATGACACTAGTGCGTTAGCGCCCAATGAAAATTGCGATCTTTGAAGTAGCTCTAATGAAGTTTACGAATAAGTTATAAGTTGCATACATGCATTCATTTATTTTTTCCATCAATAGTTCCAGTTTGTTTAGCAAAAATTGTCTATTCTGTTATTTTATGCTTTTGGATTTTCGAAAAAAATCAAAAGTCATTTTTTTGTTACATTTTTGAATTTTATTCAAGTATGTGAATGAAATTGAATTTTTTTAAAGTGAATTGATTCAAAAAAAGCCGAATTGATTCAAAATTCGGACTTTTATGACCTTCATGATTTATCCCAACCCTGGCATGCTCATTTCTTCTTCTGTTCTTAGACTGCAACTGCCACCCGGCGGGCGTAGCCGAGGGCTTCGCGGGCTGCGGCAGCGCCCCCGCCGGCGAGTTGTGTCAGTGCAAGGAACGCGTCGAGGGCCGCATCTGCGACAAGTGCCGCCCGCTCTTCTGGAACCTCAACGCCGACAATCCAGAGGGGTGCGAGGAGTGCAGGTACGACATTGTTATTATTGTTATAAGAATATTAATTATTTGCGGTAGTCAAGGTCATCATCTGACGTTGCGATGACATGAAAACTTTGGGAAAACTTGTCTAACTGTCAATCTAATTTCGGTTTCCACTCGTAGCACTAGCTCGAACTTTTTCGGCAATGAAAATCACGAAGTGTGTGGCCTCTGGTGGCTAACTGTACAAGTCTTGCGAGTATGAACAACAAATATGGCGATCATTGTTTTGAATTTCTTAAATATGTGTTTTATTTGAAAATAATTTATTTGTTGAAGTGCATATTCCAGAACCTCATTTCTCCCTTATGAAAAAACTCGAATTATTGCATGAACTTTTATTGTTTACAATGAAGAAACCAGCACCTACCTTATAATAATATAATATACATTTTCTCAAGCACAATTAGAATCATTGTATTAATGTTGGTTGCAATGATTCGATCTTGAGAATAACTTCAAGTCCTCAATTGCTGGTGATCCTTGTTTATGTAAATCGATGATATTGTTCATTCTGAGCAGCCTCTCCAACCATATCTTCTTTCCCAACCCCTTCACTAGAATTCCATCTCCTTCATAAAAGCCAGTGATATTTCCTGATGAATTCAATTATTTCTTCATATCTATAACATATTGTTGTGATAGTTGATTCCTTATGGTTCCATTCCAATCCATGCAAGTGTTGAGTGGACCATTCCGACCATTCCATATGATTGAAAACTGTGGGATTGTAGTGTGATATCAATGATGAATACCACCATTGTCCACATCAAAATGGCAATTTCTCTACACAAAAAGTAATTTTTTCCATACTGGACACCTTGTACGTATTTCAAGAAGTCAACTTATTATTCACTATTTTGCAAAATGATTTGGAAATAATCAATTTGCAATGAGTGCATACGGCAATGTTTTTGTTGTTCATACTCAGTTGGAAATTTGACGTTGATTTGACATATAATAGAGCCATCTATTGGTTCGTGATTTTCGCGAATAGCAAATTTGTGTCTACAAAAATTATATTCAGAATATCAACAAACGAAGGCTACAGTACACAGTCTTTATTACAAGCAAATTCTCAAACGTTTTCGGCTACAAGCTATCATCAGGAGTAATTTCTGAAAGTGAGTGAAGATTAGAAAATCTGAATGGAGTTGTCAGAAAGTTTTTACAAAAGTTTAAAGCACATAAAGAACATTCTTATGTGCTCAACACTGGAAAATTCAATTTTTCGAGAAAACTAAGTACATTGTTTAAAATTTATTAAAACTTAACTATTGAAATTGCAAAAACACCCCACTGTAAATTCTTTCTATTGATTGCCTCTAAAAATGGTCTGACTTTAGCGAATTTATCATTGACATCTAATTCATTGTTATCTGATAAATGCAAGTTCTGTTTTATACTCTGGAATCTATTTCTACTCATGCATGTTTTTATGATATCGACGCCTTTATCCTCATCAGTTGACCAATACATAGGAATTTGTGGTAATGAGTGATATCCAGAAAATAGCAATACACCTATGAAATTCAAAAGATCATCCTTTTAGAGACGGAAATCTAATCGGTTGTTATCTTGTGCATATTTCAGTGAAAAGTCCATTACCATTTGGAGTATTTCATCGTCCAGAAAAAGATGAAAAATCTCGAGTGGTGTCTTACCAGAAAGCTCATTCTGTATACATTCTTTATAAGCAGATTCCTTGGATATTGCGGGATGAGTATAATCGATTTCTCCGGTTACCCATTTTGGCTTAGAAAGTAAAATCTGTCGTGATGACCCAGGAATCTGTAGTGATGATCCAGGAGTTAAGCGTTTTCTTTTAGATGCCAAATCCTCTTCATCTGATGAACTCCACTAATCTTGTTCATCTTGCATCACATCAACGTTATGGAAATTAGGTACAGTGGTGCTCAAATTAAAAGTAACGACTCTTGGTCGAATTGAAATATTTTTGTCTATGCACATGTACTATTCATTGCCTAGGAACGAACCGTTTCCCTCATTAGCATTTTATGACCTGGTTCGCGCTGTAAAGGTATTAGAGGGTATACCCAGCAGTATACCTAGAGGTGTTATAATAATAATTATTCGAACGTGAAAAATAACAATGACAGAGTTCTTCTTTGGCAACTACAATGAAATAAATAGGAATTTATCTGGACTGCTTCACTTTGATTCAGTTTTGTTGAGAACGATATAATATAATTAATTATAACAAGAATCCAATCTTGGAATGAAGGGATTTAATTTCAAACTATACAGGGTGTAATTCAATTTATGGCTATAAATATAGGACATGGTTTCTCAGCTCATTTTGAGAAGAACAGTTGATATGAACATATGCCCTAAACCTCTCAACTTCCGAGCTATAGGGTGTTGGAATTTTTATGAAAATAAGCATTTTCTTATGATAACTTCGACATACTATTCTAGATATTCTCATGAAATTTGACATGCACCAACTGAAACAATGTGGTGTAGTTTGTAGGTATAAGATGTGTTTTTGTCTAATTTTTATTGAAGTGAAGTCGTTGATTGAATTTGCCAAAATGGTTTCATCATTTCCAAATATGTAACTCAAATTATTGCAAAAGGAATGAGAATTGCATTTATTTTTTAGAAAAATCTCCAGTATTTACATCCCATACGGACACGAACTGGCCATCAGTGCTTAGTAGGTGCATGTCAAATTTTATGAGAATATCTAGAACAGTATCATAGTTACTATAAGACATTTTTTTTCTTAAAATTTCAACACCCTATCGCTTTAAAGTTAAGAGGTTCAGGGCATATATTATGTTCATATGAACTTTTCTCAAAATGTCTACATCCTATATTTCTAACCATCAATTGAATTACACTTTGTATAACCAGGAGAAAAAGATCGATAAAATTGTAATGAAACAATAAAGATATAGTACTGAATTTTATGATTTCACGTTCATTCAGGTAACCCATTCATTTTCAATATTATGCTGAGTTGAATAAAACTCTGAAAATTTTTGGGTAAATCCGAGGATGAATCTGGCATAGCGCACTTACGAATACGGAAAGAAAATAGAATTCCCTTATTTCCAATAGAACACCACTTTTTTTTTTCATTATTCATTCTACATGGGCTCCGTGGCCGAGTTTGTCTATGCGCTGAAATTCGCTAGATAGCCGTTCACGATGCAGAGGTACTGTCGGTTCGAGTCCGGCTATCGGCTGAGCATTTTTCTTTAAAATGTGTGATTCATGGTTGTAATCCTGGCAGCACCTCGATGCCCTAGAAGTGGTTCGGATTCCACTATAAGCTGTAGGTCCCGCTCTTCCTAACCCCGCACAAGTTTCGACTTCTGGGGAGTTGGTTCCCAACTTTGAAGTAGCGATATACAAATTCTACAAAAATATTACTCTGATATAAACCATAAAATATATAAGGTAATTCATTACTATTTTCAACTGTTTCAGAGTAATAACGATTTTTGAGAATAGTTTTGAAGATGATTTTCTTTCAAACTGAAACACTGAAACTCTTGATTTCTTACAAAGGAGAACTGGTTCACATAAAATACTCTTTCGAGTGGAAATATGAATTTCATAAACAAGGATATCTACAGTGTGATTATTATCAGCATGCAGATCATAGATTTCAAAACCAAAATAACATTTTATACTGTTGAATATATAAGCACAAAGAAATATCGATAAGTGGAAAACTTCTATAGTTATTTTACTCGGCTATAATTATAAAAGGTATTATTTTTTGATCATGAAGGATTTAATTTTATTTATTTATATTGAAAAAAAGTCAAAAATACACATCAAACATTCTGGTATTTAACAGTGCATTGCATGTTATGTTCTGTGACCACGTGCTATATATACAGTGTGTCCACTTTAAGAACTTTACCACCGCCTGTAAAATCCGTATTATCTTATCTGATCGATTTCGAAAAACTTTTTTTTGTTGTATAGGTATTTGAAATATCCATCAAACAAAAAAAGTGATTTTATTCTTGGACTGTTATCGTGGCCATCAACTGCGACCAATTTTATTGACCCATATTTCGTAAATTACTATTGGGGATTTTATTTTTTCACTAAAACTAATGATAGATTCTGAACCTAGATCACTCAATGTAACCCTGTACCGATTTTCATCGTCATAAAACAAAGAGTGTCCGAAAAATCGGATTAAATAGATATATTTTTTGTATACTTGATCAGAAAATGTAGTACTGTGGTATGTTTGGGAAGAACTAATGTCAAATGGATATTTAGGACTACTTCGAACATATCAGCCCCGATTATTATCATTCAAATATACAATGTGTCTGAGAAAACAAAAAGGGTGGGTAGGCAATTTTTTCATCAACCAAAAAAAAATTAAAAAAAAAATTCGGACACCCTGTATTTTATGATGATGAAAATTAGTACAGGTATGTTCCGAGTGATCTTGAATGAGAATCCGTCATTATTTTCTAGGTATAGAATCATGCATCATGAAATATTGTCTACTTATTCGGTTCGGTTCAGTATCTCCTAGGTCCTTTGAGATATCAAATTGATGACACAACACTGTTCTGAAGCAAAGTAATATTTTTGTGATTAACGGACATGGGAGACACTGAACTTTATCAAATCGATCAATAACCCTCTTTTTCAAATTTATCTGCACGATTTATCGAAGCTCAAGTATTATACTTTAAAAATAAAATTTCTGGAAGTAGGTAGATATTCGCGTTTCAAGATAATTATGTGTATACCGTTTTCATATCGCACATGCTGATGAGAATTATTAGTTCTTATATCAAAAATAGGTATTCAGAGAAAAATAACTCTTTAGAACGATTAAGAAATATGATTTCATGGGAAAAATAATTGGAGGATATACTAACGACAAACTTCAATTAAAAAAAAATCAATTATACCGATGCCGCTTTATTCAAGAAGTACTTCAACTATATCTATCAATCCATAGAATCAACTAGAATCAAACAATGAATAACCATGAGTCAGCTTCATAAGATGAAGCATAAAATATTACTCTAGCGATGTGAATATTAACCCCAAATCTTAGAAATATTCAGATATCTGACTATCTCGTACCACAACTCACCATAAGAAATAAGTGATTGAAACAGCGGGCGGTTGGAATAGATATTAGTCTGGGTGCATAAACTGAAATTTTATAGGGATTTTCACAGAAGTCGTTACTTTTAATTTGAGCCCCACTGTACTTGTAGTTCGAAAGTTCCAGCTATATCAGTCGGTTCACTTTCTGGGAGCGTATCACCATCTGGTGGTAAATAAACTGCGTCAATCACATCTGAAAAAGAAATCGATTATGACATTATGAATAAAGAATATCTATAAATATTGGAAATTATACAGCAAATATTCATAACTACCTTCATGTCCAATTCTAGTTCATCAATTGCTTCCTCTAAAGCTGATTGTAGTTCTTTTTGGGTCAAAAACTTTCTGAAAGACATTTTCAGTCACTACAATAAGCGAACAACTATCCCGCACCACTAACGAGTTGGTTATGAATTATTCTGAGCTAGGCTCACAGCTTAGAAAATCTTGTCTGAGCTTGTCGAAATATTGTAGGAGCTCACGCAGGATACCAGTGGTGCGCGAACGAACCTATGTTTTTATTACTGCTGAAATCCTCTAATTTTTCATTATAACAAATTGATGTGTGATATATCATATTGAGTCACTGAAAGACTACACATTGGTGGAAACTGGGATAGGAAGTATTTTTCCAAAGTCACAATTTGTCAGTGGTAACGAAATCTATATAGCCAAAGTAATTTTCACCCTGATTGATTGATTGATTAATAGCAGAATGATCAGTCAGGGTTCGAAGCCCAAAACACTGCAGCCTTTGGGCCTATTGTATTCCTGATCATGCTGTTGACTTAGGTGAACAGGTTCGCTACCTTGATGAGGTTTAGCAGCCTCTTCACCAAATCATTCTTTGAAAATGCCTCTTGAGAGTTTACTGCTCCCAGAAGGTTGTATCTCCAACACGCTAGTGCTTCGCACTCCAATATTACATGGGTGGCAGTTTCCTCCTCCTCATTGCATAGTCTGCATATGGGTTCGTCTGTATAGATGCCCATTTGATGCATATGTTTCCTCAAGGGGCAGTGACCGGTTATCAGTCCCGTCACTTGTTTGATCTGACTTCTGTTTAGGCTCAGAATGTCGTTAGTCACTGTTTTGGACAGTGTTCCAACCATCAGTTTACTGTGTCTTTGTCCTGGGACATTGTTCCAGTATGCCTGATGTCTTTCTTGCATCCACCTTGCCAGCCAGCCGCGTATTGAGGTTTTGGGAATACCGAACACAGGTTCCGGTCCCATAAGCAACGTCGCAGACCCTTGCCTGGCAAAATTTTCACCCTACTTCGAAGTACACTAATATCTGATTTTTTTTCTCTGATATAACGTTACATTTTTTTTTTCAACAGCAGGTATGAGAACACTGTAAGTTGTAAACGGAAAAAAATAACAAAATAGCGGTGCGTGAACGCACCATCGGTAGTTAATGGGTTAACTCGGCTACGCCTCGTTAGAAAAATCAGATCTCGATCACCAAAGTAGCATTTTATATCAAAATATCGTGTCTAATCTGTCGTGTAGGCTAAATTCCCTCAAGGGGCGGCGCCAACCTTGAGCGATTACCCAATTCGAATGTTGCAGGTGCCACGGGCCGGGCGTGCTGGGCGGCATCGGGGTGTGCGACGCCGAGGATGGGCAGTGCGCGTGCAAACCGAGCGCGGTGGCGCGCGGGTGCAGCGAATGCGCGGACGGCACGTGGGGCCTAAGGGCGGACGATCTCTTCGGCTGTACGGGTGAGTATGGGTGGTTTTGAGTGTTTTTAAATGGTTTGCCCGATGTCGCGTCTTCGATGATTTGAAGGTTTATCCGATAATTTTTCATTTTCTCCACTCAAACTTTTTCATTTGAGGCAAAATCATTCAAACAGACCGAATTAGATAAAATCACTAGTCCGTCATATATTTGCCAAACTAGGAAATAAAAAAAATATCGATAATATTTGAAGGACTCGTAGTATAACCTTCAATCTCTTAGAATTTAGGCAATGGAGGTAAAAACTAATATATTCTGTTTGATTGAAGGAAATACAATGACGTAATCAAATTTTTATTATGACAACTAAAACAAAATTGTTTCATACATAAAGTGATGTAACATAATAACACAATATACTCATTGAAATCGAGCAAATATTGCATTACATATTTCAACACGATCATCCCATGGAGACGCAACATATCGTTCATAAAACTTTATTTGTTACGCTTTAATGATTCCTTGAGGGTGAGAAGAGATGACGAGGCAGTGGCACCAATAATTGAAAATTGGATCTCTAGATTAGTCATGCCAGAAAATATAAGGAAAATAAGCAGTTCATATCTTTACACTTGGCTTGCATTTCAATAATGTGCATACAGTAGAATCTCATCACAGCACCAATGAATTTCCAGGTTCTACTCAAATTCAAATAAAAGCATCAATAATATATCCAGCTATACTTTTGATATTTACAATTAAAAATTTCCTGAGAAATATACCAAAGAATACAGGGCCTTATTTAAAATTAAAAACCAGTGTTTTTTTGAATACTTTTGGTATTTACAATTTTTTGCATTTTCAACTTTATGTTAGTATAACTTTTTCTTGATTGTAATTTATTCACTGATTTAAAATTTATTAGTTTTTATTTATCGTTGTGGGACACTTTAACTCTTCTACTGATCTTCTCATAAATACGAAACTTCTACCCCTTAAATAACCCATAGCATGTTATCAAATGTCGTGGAGATGACTCTACATAGTGGAGATGACCTTGAAATGGATTTTCTTCATACATATACAGATTGTTTGCCCAATCGTTACATATAGGGCATGTGAATGAAAGCATATCTAAAGATACTGTTTCGGTCGGCTATCGTACGTTTTGCCAGTATATCCAGGTGTCAAGTATGAGATAAGAGGTAAACATAAAAATGCATTAGATCCAGAAAATAAACGGTAGATGCAGTTTGAAAATTGCAGTTTGTGCCATATACTAGTAGTTTACTATTTACGTAATTAGATAGGTGGGTAATCAACAGAATTAAAAATGTAAATTCAATAATAATTATTGCATGAACTCATTTAATATCATGAAGCTCCAAAAAAGATAACTCTTTGTGGTAGCCACGAATTTTAGGTATTCACCGATCGATGCCATCCAAAACATTCCCAAACATTATATTATATTGTTAGATGCTGAATCGAGGAATCGTAAATATACACATTTTCCACACTTTAACATCCAATCAGAATAGTTCGTACAATGATGACCGTTTATGAAATACAACGACTAACTCGTTCTGATACTATGATACTAATGAATAAGTCCGCTTCAACCGCATGATGATTACGAAACCGATTAATCGCGAGCTTGTCATAAGGTATTCCTTAGACGTTCTATTCATTTACGGGGTGATTTGAACTTCTTCGCTAAAAATATTATTATTTTGATAATTGAATTGAATCAAATTGAAATCGAATGAAACATTTCCATTCAGTTATAATTTAATTCAAATGTGTGAATGAAAATTTCAGCGGTAGATATTGAGGCTCTGCAGTAAAACACTAATTTACACTATGAAAACGGTAGTTTTTTTTGGCAAAACCAGTAGACCTCGCAACAACTGACCACCACAGTGAAGTTACTACTTACATTTCTAAAGTGGAGAAAACTCAGCGGTCGGATAGTGGCCAAGTATTTTTTCCATCCAGCGACTGATTATAATATAAACTGACTCTTCCAGATTGTGGATGTGATGTTGGAGGATCCTTCAGCAACATTTGCAACAAAAAGACCGGCCAATGCGCCTGTCAATCGCGCGTCACAGGCCGCACGTGCAAAGAACCCCTACAAGCCCACTATTTCCCTACTCTCTACCAATACCAGTACGAAGTTGAGGAAGGTACAACGCCGACCAACAGCAGAGTCAGATACGCCCACGACGAATTCGTCTTCCCCAACTATTCCTGGAAGGGCTACGCCGTGTTCTCGCCATTCTTACAAAGAGAAGTCATCCAAACCATCTACATCACCAAGCCATCCCTATACCGCATAGTGTTCAGATTCGTCAACACCAACCCCAATACCGTGATCGGGGGTATCAGGATCATTCCGGAGAATCCCAACGATATCGAGCAGTATGTGAAGGTGCAGTTCAGAAACACGTCGCAACCTGACTTCGTGACGGTGTCTGGGGAAACTGGGAATGTGCCGAAGCCGTTCGTCATGAATCCTGGAAAATGGTCTGTCAGCATAAATGTCAACCAAAGCGTTTTTCTGGTAAGACACTATTAAGGATTCGATAATTACTACACTTTACTCATCAAACTTTTGATGTCATATTATTAGTTTGTGTGTGGATAGACAAATTTATTTTTCATTCAAATTATCTTTGAATCCCATTCCATTTTACTGCGTTTTCTCATAAACCCACTATGTAGAAGGATAACCTTATGCCGCAAAACCTATTGATAACATCTTGAACCTCCAACACATTCATAATTCATTCGTTGCATCCATAGCCAGTTTTGCCATATCTCATGATAATTATTAAGGAGTTTATTGTTCAGATTTTATATATTATCTCACTAAGAACATGTACAATATTCATCAGATTTGAACGCGAAACTTTCGAAGAATATTATAGTAATATTTTTCTAGATCGCTATGTCATATCGCAGCACCACTAAAATTGGTTGCTCGCCTGAAAACGCTTCTGTTCAATGCGCAGGGACTTCCAGACTCGTTTATGACGTCAAGTTATGTTTCTTGGTGTGTGGTGGGGTGCGTTCGACTATTAACTCTCAGAGTAGAGTAAACTCAGTTGAAGGTTTTATCAGTTTACTCTGAGTTAATTACTATTCCTTGTGGTATTCGAACGGAATTTTGAGTTAGTTCATTGGCATCTGAGATTGACATGAACATGTTTGTAAGTTGACAAGTTTAGTTCAGTCTCCACTCGTCAGTCAGTTCAGATTCAATTTATAAAGAAGAGATAGATAGAACCTTAGAGTCTCACTTTCTAAAGATTTCATGATGTTTCATGTAATATCATAAACAATAATCTGAAATCCAATTTTGTTTTGATATGAAACTCAGAAATTCATGGTCATCACACGAGACAATTAAACTTATTTCATCTTGATTCTGCTACCTCTATAATTGGCCAAAAAAAATGTACTCACGATGCTCTAGCTGAATTCAATAAATTACCACATGATATAAAAAATTCCACACTTTTCAAAATGTAAAATTGAATTGAGAAAACACATGATTTTATTACGAAATGGATAAAATTGATACTTTGCCATCTACTGATTAGTCCCTGTAGCTCTCTTTATGACTTGATCCATTTTGCATTTTTAGATTTTTTTTAGTATTTTTTGTTGTCGTTCTTTTCACCTTATATTATTTTATTATTGTTGTTTGTAATCAACTTCCTCATACCAGAATTCTATTTCTGACTGAGAGCTAGTTTCTCAATAAACAATAAACAATGTTAAGAAGTACTTACCAAGTTGAATGCTTTGAAGATATAAAAACAAACAAAACAAACTTCTTAATCCTTGTTCGCCCTCTAATAACTTTGTCAAATCTGTGGAGTAAAATTTACCCAGCAATTTTGTGGAGTTACAAGAGTTAACTCGACGTCAAAAACTCCAGTATTTACGAACGACAGTCACAGAGTAAAATATACACAATCGAACAAATTTCGAAAGCAAATGAGGAAACTCTACTCCACAGAGTACATATTTGAACGCACCCCAGAAACATGAGTAAGAGTAAGAAAGATATATGATATCCTAAATGTGCATGTTTCATGTTCTCCAGTTCGGCCTCGTTGTGAGCTTCATAGCTTCATTCTTAAGGCATTAGCGGTCTAAGTCGTTGTTTGTCAGTATTGTCAGTACTATGCATACAAAAGATAGAAGGAATATGGTGTGAGCATTCTTGTAATGGCATGATCTACAAATATTCTTTAAAATTTGATAATCATGGCATGTCGTCAGAGAATCTCAATCAATTCTGATTTAGAACAATTGAATAGTGATCTGATCATATATTTTCCATGTCTATCAGGAACACTATTCATCATGGGACAAGAGATATTTCAGTTCAAGATATCTTTATTTTTCAGGATTACTTCGTTCTGCTTCCTGAAGATTTCTTCATGGCAACGATTTTGAATCAGAAGGTAGAAAGAGCTTGCACTCTAAACGAAATGGACCTGTGTCGTCATTATGCCTACCCGAACGTGTCATATTATGACAGATCTCTGGGTTTGGGTGGATTTGGTCCCAATAATAAACGTCTCGATACCTGGTTTGAGGACACAACTGTAAGTTTACGGCTTCTTATAACAAAGTTAGATGAAATTGTGATAAACACTTCATATTTTATAGCACTTGAACAAACTCAACCTGAACGGCAGAGTTCCTCTATTGAGTTCAAGTCAACCGGAAATAACCTTAAATATTAGCGTACACAAACCTGGTCGCTATGTCATTGTGGTTGACTACATCACACCATTGGATGACACTCGCAGCGCTAATGTCACAGTGATCTCTAAAGGATTCGGAAATGGCAATCTCATATTGTATTCTTGCCCTTATTCAACTATGTGTCGCCAAGTGGTTATTGACGGAAGGATGGCTGTTGCGGTTTACTCTACCAGTGAAAATTTCATAGTTGTCACTCTACAGGTTAGTGTGGAAATACAAAATGTATAATGTATTTGTGTATATAAACTGGGCGTCAATTGAAACGTTAACAGTGAAATTTGGCTTCAAGTTTGACTTTTCGTAATTTCTAAAATATTGAACGAATTTTGAATGCCGCCCAGATTCTGAATGCCTTTTTCATCGTATTTCGAACCGTTCCTTACAGCTTCTTCTAAATTGAACAGGACCCATGATACAGGGTGAAACAAAGTTTCGTGCATTTTGAAAAAAAATTCCTCGAACCCCCATTTTGTCGGAAGACCACGATGCTCATATTTTATTCGGGCATTTTATAAATAGCAACCATACCTCGGGACATTTTCGAGTTTTTGCCAAAAACTACTGTGGTTTCACACCTAAAAAAATAATGTTTTTGTATTTTTTTTAAATGGACTAATTTTAGAGGAGTTCCATAAATGGATGCTTTTATGCATTTCAGGAAAGCGTTGGAGCATATATGTATACCAGGTTACTCAAAAACAATCAATGATTTATTACTTCGCAGTCTATGATAGAAGTTTTCTACCTTAGTGAGCAGTAAATCAACACATCTCATCAACAAAAACAAACAACGATACCTTGTTTCTATAACAAGGTATTGTTGAAACAATGTAGGTATGCATAGAGGTTATATCAATTGCCAATTTTCATGAAAACGTCAGTGTAATTCAGGTCCTAAAAAATTTAAAGATGCCTTGTTCAAATCGGGTCGAAATGGAAAATATCATTAGGTAAGATCACTATAGTGATATAAATTATAATTCAGTACAGATAATCGATATTTCAGGTTATGACGATTATTATATACCCAAACTCATTTAAGTACCATTTTCAATGAGTCAGTCATGACAATAAATAGACTGATTCATCGTTTTGAGGATACAGGTAACCAGTCCATTTAAAAAAATGCAAAAAAAAATTTTTTTCGGAAACCACAGTAGTTTTTGGCAAAAACTCGAAAACGTCCCGAGGTATGGTTGCTATTCATGGAATGCCTGAATAAAATATGAACATCGTGGTCTTCCGACAAAAGGGGGGGGGGCGGAGAAATTCTTTTCAAAATGCACGAAACTTTGTTTCACCCTGTATCACGGGTCCTGATCAATTTAGAAGAAGCTGTAAGGAACGGTTCGAAAGACGATGAAAAAGGCATTCAGAATCTGGGCGGCAATTCAAAATTCGTTCAAAATTTTAGAAATTACGAGAAGTCAAACTTGATGCCAAATTTCACTATTAACGTTTCAATTGACGCCCAGTTTAGTACGAGTTAATCCATGTCATGTGTTACTTTGCTTCTGGAATTTTGATTTCACATTTGACAGGGCGTTCAATCTAACGTTGGTATCCATTCTGTGTACGCTATACCATACGAGGAGTGGTCACTGGATTTCATCAAACCCAGACCGGTTTGTATCCGAAAAAATGGAAAATGCCATCCATCATTGTTCCGAGATCCACCGGAAAGCAAGAAAATTCAATTCGAGCTGGAAATGGAGGGAGAATTAGGAAAGAATCGACCTCCTGTCAAGGTCAATAATGAAACTTCTTACATGTGGTTGAACCCGAACGATGCAACGATAGATTTGAAAGGAAAAGTATCTGTTCCTGGATACTATTCATTCATTCTTCACTATTATCAGCCACAATTCCCAGGTAGGTTATCCAATTTTTTCCAATGTTTTTTTTCTTATTTGACTCGGCCGTTACTTGATGGAAATCCATGGAAAATGTAAAAACTTCACAAACGATAAGATTTACACAAAATTCTCAAACACAAGACATGTTCCGCTAACACAAAAGCTTCGTCAGTATATCACCAGTATGTCACCTGACGAAGCTACTGTGTTAGCGAAACATGTCGTGTGTTTGAGAATTTTGTGGAAATCTTGTCGTTTGTGAAGTTTTTACACTTGAAATTGCGTTTGTTCACGGGAAAATCACAATCATTGGACCATGGTTATTACAAGTAATTTTTTTTCAGTATTCAATTTGGATGTGATTATCCAAAATGGTCAATTCTATGAAGCCAGAGTTCCAGTTGAATACTGTCCTTCTGAGTCTGGATGCAGGGCTGTCATCACCCAGATCGATGGAAACAACAAGTTCTCACTTACTGAAAATTTCATGATGAATCTGAAGGTGCATTTCTGTTATTATTAATTATATTTGTGAACTAATGTTTTTTCTTAATTTTTCAGCAACCAGGCAACAAAAATGTCTATCTTGATTACCTTCTGGTTGTACCAACAGATTTCTATAACGAGAAAAACCTGGAAGAAATTGATCTTGACAGAACTTCTGAATTTTTGTCGATGTGTGCTGGTAACCATTTCAATATTGACACCAGTGTTGAAGGTAAGCATAAAGAATCTTATTTTAAAAAAAGGTTAGTTTTAATATAATATGACTGAACTGATTATTATAGAGCATAATTTTGGCAAGTGCCCAAGAGTAACTCAGCAGATACAATGAGGAGGCTCTGAACATCATTTTTCCAAATCTGTACTGTAACGTCTGCAGTATAAACCAGAAGATACATTCAACTAGTTTTGTAGGACATTTTTGAAGTATGGTAGATTAAATAAAGATAAGGGTAGCAGAACACATTTTTTCAGATTTTTTGGTATATTCTCCTCGCTTCTATAAAAAGAAAATATGATTATTATTTCAATACACGTGTAGTGAAGATAAATTAGATGATTGCCCCAAAATTTCGCTGCCTCAACAAATGTTAAATATCAGAGTCCAAAAGAAAAACACAATCGTTTGTCAGTGACACTGCCAATCGTATTTTCCTAATCGATAGAGGTCTTTCTCCTGATTTCAAATATACTTATGAACGTTATCTTCGTTATCTTTGTCAGTTTTCGAAAAATATAGTTTTTTTCGTATGAAATCTAAGACAGCTATAGAACGCCAGACGACAATTCTGCGATTTCTGGGGTTCTACAGCTGCCGAAAAAAATCTTGATTGTTCGCAAACTGACAAAGATAACTTAAAAGTATATTTGAAATCAGAAGATAGAGCTCTACCGATAAGGAAAATGAAATACGGTGTTTCGTTTAAAAAATACCAGCTTATGTAAAATTTTCAGGTTCACGATGCTTTTTCGCATTTACTACTACTGAATTCTGAATGCTCATAAAAAATACTCCATATTTGCCTATTTGAACGTTTTTTTAAAACTAATATTAACTGAGATAGCTATTGAGTAAAATATAAGAGCAATAAGTGGCCAGGTTAGCCTCGTGGTCAAGGCGTCAATGTTATATCCACGTTGGGTTGCCGGTTGGTGGGTTCGATTCCCACCACGACCGCAGAAATTTTTCTGATGGCCTAAGAAAGTGTTTGGGATCACACGTTAAAAGGAAAGACCCTCGTCATTCCTTGCTCGTACAAGTCTCTTGAAGACTTCTGAGGGTTGCTCGTAAGGGGGCAACTGAATGATGGATAAGAACAATTTTAGAACACTTCTTAGAACAAGAACAATCACCCTGTACCACCTATTAACCTACAGACAATATTTAAGATTCCTTTATTTGTAAAATGAGTTGGAAATTTTGAATTGACTCTGCTGTTACTTGATGGAAATCCATGGCAAATGTAGAAACTTCACAAACGATAAGATTTCCACAAAATTCTCAATCACACGACATGTTTCGCTAACACAGTAGCTTCATCAGGTTAAGTACTGTAACAATGTTAGACAAACTATTTTGTTCTGGCATCGACATCGCCGTGAACCACAATACAGGCAGCGGGGGTGAGCGGGTGAAACATCCTTCGAGATTCGCTTATATATTTAAACATCCCTGGTATGTGCGGTCGCATAAGACAAATGTTATAGCTACCACATCCATGTATCTTCGGCATATCCGTACCCTTACTCTTTTCGTCTCTGATCCATTAATCGTCCATGTACAGGTTTCTGCCGAGATTCCGCGTTCTCCATCACGGCCGCCCACAACTCGGGCGCCCAGCCGTGCCAGTGCGATTTCTACGGCTCGCTCAGCTTCGAGTGCGAAAAGTTCGGCGGCCAGTGCCAGTGCAAGGCGAACATCATCGGCCGCCAGTGCCAGGTGAGCTTTTATTTTATTTTTTAATTTTTATTCTGGAGAATTAGGCGATTTAACACATAGACGCAGCTATCCACTAATAGGATAGAATAGATGTTTGTAATGAGCAAATTTTGAACAGATTTTTGTTCAGAAAAATATCGTGAATATAAAGAGGAGAGATAGAGGAACCTCAGAAATTTGTATTCAATTTGTTTTGTATTTTTTCTAGAGTATGCTTGTACAGAAATTGATGAGGGTGCTCAGTTATATGGCACCCTCATCAATTTCTGTACAAGCATACTCTAGAAAAAATACAAAACAAATTCCTGAGTTTCCTCTACCTGAAAAAACATGAAGTTTACCCTGATTTTAATGTAATTCGAAGTGAGATGCTCTGAAAAGAATTCACAATAGGCAGTCTCGATTCTCGAAGAATTAGCAATAGTGTTATAATGTGTTATAAACTGTACAACAAATTATACCACACTCCGTATTTGCATTCTTTGTTGAGAAGAAGAGTTCCCATCAGACTCACAAGGCTTAACCAGATTTTTGAGATCCCTCTGGTAACAACGAACAACTGCTCCCCTGTAATCTCCATGTTGAAGATAACGAATAATGTTCTCCTTCTGTCAGAAATCAATATTGCTCGTCCTTCCCCCACAATTCTTTAAGTTACTTGAATAATATTTTGACAATGTTGAATAAATCTTGTTATGTCAACCAAACAACAGTTTATCGATTATGTACCAAGTATGAAGAAAGTATGAATTTAGAATGAAAAATTATTGGAAACATCAGCTGATATCTAGGTCTGATTTAATATCAAGTTTGTATGTAGTATAGTTTTCTCATGTAATTAGGTGTAAACCTGTTTGACAAATAAATAAATAAATTAATAAATGAATAAGATATGGTTTCAGCTCCTTCACCATTTGCATGACGTACTACTTAGAAAAGCCATGTACGCACAGCCAAAAATGCGAGCCGTTTCACGCGTTATAAGATTTAGTGGTAAATCTAATGAAACGGGACATTTCGCTATAACATCATAGTAAGAAATGGTACCTGCAATGATATATTCAACAAATAGTATGGATGGAAATAGGATTATTTCTTAATATTAAATGTCGAATACCTGATGAAATGGGAATTATTGACGAAACAGAAATATTAGAATAGTACAATAATTAACGATCATAAAATTATTAGTATATAGAAAATAACTATGATGCTGATAGCTCGTTTTTGAGATTGATCATTCTAATTTGAAATTCTGTTGGAAGGTTGAAGAAATATTCCAATTTCTCCACTCTAAATTATAGTTAGTTATATAGTTCCATCTTTATTCATTTCTGGGGATAAACACTAGATTTCTGACATTTGTTGTTTTTTAGGTTATATTGAGGACATTGGCGTATCATACGTAATTTCCACATGTAATTTCTCATTCAACTACATATTATATCCAAATGATGATGATAGTTTTCGAGTTTTTGATTTTTCAGCTCCAGCATAATCTTTGTGAGGCAGAGAGCAAATTTTTCTGAAAGTTCAATACGTTTTACCAAATAGGACTGTTCTTGGGCAGTACCTATAAATAAATGAATTTTAATTTCAGACTAAGCTTTATGGTAGAGAAATGGTGAAAAATTTGATGTTGGTATTCAAACTAATGTGCCAAATTCTTGCAGTTTTTCACTAACACTCAATATTTCCAGAATGTAGGAATACTTTTTTATATGGTAGAGCATTATGCCTCTTCTTATAATCCTCCGTTTCAATCAAAACTGTTGATACTAAAATGCATTCATTGTGGAGTGGATAATTTCAGGCACAATGATAAAGTATAATATGTGATTTCGTATTAGTTTTACCTCGAATATTTTGCTGATATATTTACCAATTTTCCCCATTCGGTCACTTCACTTTCCATGTTCTAAGCTCATTTGCATTTGATGGAAAGCTGAAAAATTCAAACTTGCCATCCATCTGATTGATACAGCCTAACGCAGCACATTTCACCATCCTTCCAAAACAGAATTGAATAATGTCGTAATAAGATCAAGAATGAAATTAACATTTTGTAAGATCTCTTTTAACGCCTATGAATGTGACGTGACAGCAATGTCATGTCAGGGACGCCAATACACGAAACCAAAGTCACTAGATGATTGAAAGAGAAAGGAGCTATGATCTGTCCGTACTCTGTTAGATGACAAATACGTCAGTTTGCATCAAGGGACCCTAACTGATACTAGAGTCCCTGTATATACCTTAGAAAAGAGTCCGGACACAAAACTGACAGCCGTTGGAGTTTTTAATATTTTGTTTCATTTGGTTTGCCCACCTGACAATGTGACGAAACACCATAGCCGCTTTTTTTAAATTATTTCGAAATTTTTGTCACTGTCCCTTTGAAATTTTATGACCGCCAAAATTTTGCATTTCAAATTATTTCAATATGTCCTGCTGCGTACATTATTGCGATAATTCATTATAAAAGGGATTCAAGTTATTCAATTTTCCGAATGATCCTTTAAAGATAATGTCATGATAAAAAACCCCTGTGTACCACATTCTAACCATTTCTTGCGTCTCTGGCTGAAGATATTAAAAAAAAACGAAAAAAAAAATTAAAATTCAACACCCCGTATCTTTTAACCGAAGCCCTTGCGGACCCATGATCATAGGAACTTTTTTCTTATTTTAGTGTCCTCTATTGTGTGGCACTATGCAATGTACTTTTTTCTATGTCACCCTGTTATATGTCTTATTCCTTTATTCAATCATCAAAGCATATTTTGAAAACAGAAAAGGACAGAAGTATAGCTGTGTCCGGACTCTTGTCTGAGGTATATACAGGGACTCTAACTAATACCATCCAGTGTCTCTATATACATCTATGTGCCAGGCGTGCAAGACCGGCTACTACGGCTTCCCGGATTGCCAGCCGTGCGACTGCCCGTCGACGGCCTACTGCGACCCTGACAGGGGCACCTGCATCTGCCCGCCGCACGTGACCGGCCCGAATTGCGACCAGTGCGAGGAGTTCACGTACGGATATGATCCGATCATAGGGTGCGAGGACTGCAAGTGCAACTATTTGGGGGTGGCGGGGTCGTCACAGTGCGATCTGTTGAGCGGGGAGTGCCAGTAAGTATGATGTAACCGATCTAACGTATTTTCGTTAGTAATATTAGACCAGGGTCGATAATTTATACAAAAAAACGTCAAAACACCAGTGTCGAGTACATTTAGGAACTTTTCACCGGCTGCATGTGTGCCGTGGATTTTTTGAACTTGCTAGTATCCTGTTTTATGGAAAGTTTTCACTCTTCTTCTCGCCGCCAATATAATTTAATGAAAATTATGTGATTATGATGATAGACAAGGCCACAAGGTTCAAAATCTGAGTTTCATTTGATTGATGTCAAACCGGTCGCAGAATATTTGGGCAACAAAACAAACGTGTGGAACACTTGTATGGAACAAATTCTGTTATTTTGGAATCAACTACATAATAAAAATAACATTGCTCATATGTGTGGCAATTTTTCAAAAGGAATGACAAGTAGCACTTATACGACATTCCAAATAAGGAGATAGTATATGTATGGCACGAAAGAAAATACGACAAAAAAAAATTAATTTGATGTAATCATCTTCCCATAAAGAAAACTTCAACCTTCCTTATGGTGTCTTATGGTTTCCAATGCTGCCCTAGTTGGAATAGACTATAGAATGATAATTAGTATGTAATTAAGCTATATCTACTACAGAAATGGTTGAACTAGTGAAAGTTTGATGCCAAACAAACGCAACTAAGATTTTAAAGTTACCAATACTACCAATAGGTTAATATGTTTTTGAATAATCAATGAATATAGCAAATACTAGCGATTTGAGGTTGAAAATATATTGATGTATCAGTATGACCCAGGTCGAGAGCACTATGGGCGATAAGAAAAAATATAAGATACCATTCTTGAAGCAAATATCGCTTGAGGAACAGATATCAAGTCATACATACGTTTTTATCAAATTATATTCTGATTCCAAACAAACATAACATGTAAAATAAATGAAAAAGAGGAAACCAATTTCCGGAAGGTACCTACTTGATGAAAATATTTACCACAGGGGGGTTCTTTATTGATGTTAACAGTGTGAACTTAAAGGGATTGTGGTTAGAAATTGGCCTGACATACTGCAGAATTGACAAACTGTGGATATACTCATAGATATATCTGTAGTGAAAACATTGCAGTTATTCGATCACAATTACAAAAGCCATTCTTGTCAGATATGTTACCAAACTATCTTCTCAATTCTTGAAGAACTCAATGTTTGCTGTGTTCTAGCCTTATCTTTGGAGACGTCTACAAAAATGACGTATGTGACCTTCATATCTCGTTACTTTGAATAACTAAGGAACCTGACTTGAAGATACAGATTTGGACGATTTTTTCTTCGTTTCAGATGCAAGGAAAACATCGTAGGCCGCCCATGCGACAAATGCAAAGCTGGACATTACTCCTTTCCATACTGTGAATCTTGCGAGTGCGACATTAGCGGTACTACCCTCGATATTTGCGATCAACAATCTGCCGAATGTTTCTGTAAGAAAAACGTCGTTGGGCCCCGGTGTGATTTTTGTAGAGAAGGATCTTTCAACCTACAGGTAAATATCAGTTTGGGGTATCAACTAAAGACAAATAATATTTTTTTGTTGTTTCGAAAGTCTTTTTGGGAGAATTATTTCAAGATCATAGATATACCATTTAGTACTGAGTGAAAAGTTAATCGATTTGTCTTTCTGAACATATCACTTTCCTGGAGATATACAAACATATAACTAGAACATTCTTCTTGAATTACCAAATTTTTCATATACTGTTTTAATTTCAGGCTGCTAACGAAGAAGGTTGCACAGAGTGTTTCTGTTTTGGAAAAACCACTAGATGCACCAGCTCCCAACTAATTAAGGTTTCCCTTAACATAATGAGAGACTGGGAACTTGTAACAGTGATAGTTGACGAAGAACTCAATGTGATCAGTTTAAATACTTCCCTGCAAAATATGGACGACAATGATAATGTAATAGGGGTCGATTTTTCATATATCAATACAACTTCGGCATACTTTTCCGCACCGACCGACTATCTCGGCCCAAAACTGACCTCCTACGGTGGCTTTCTCAACTACACCATCTACTATATCATTGGTAAGATCCCTTTGTGACCCGACAATCTCTAGATCACATTATTATAATTAACACAGATTAGCCATTTCAAAATGAAGAAATGATGTTTGGGTATTGTATACTAAATAACTCTTTCTTATAGGATATAAATTATAATTTGTTTTCAAACTTGAAATTCATCACATATCACTATCAATCGTTCGTTTCCAAGTTTGAGCGTGGTATGGAATAGAAAGAGAGAGCATATATGCTAACAAACCGTTTTTGAATAGTTTGACGGTCAAGCGTGGCAAACATATTGTTTTTAAGTATTCAGTGATAGAGGCTACTTCAATTTTTTAGTTATATAGAGGGTGTTTCAAAATTCGACCGATAGGTAGGAAGTTGATACCAAATGTCTACTTACAGTAATTTGTGACACTCCACATGGAGCTATCATAATTTTTTGTACCTTCACAACTGTATATTGCCAACAATAGTTGGGTGGAAACAATTAAGACTCATGTTGTGGTAGAGGTATATTGCTCAGGACTAAAACTTCATTGACCTTTCATGTTCTCGAAGAGGGATTTCAGCGTTTACTACTTAGTTCGTTATTTCAGATTAATTAGATTGAATTATATTCTTATCAATATTCTATCTATTCATTTGTTCAGTTCACATCTTACAATGACAAAAAATGATGACACATGTGCAAAGGATAAAAAAACATAGAAAATGGAAGAATTTCACATCAATTGTAGATTGTTGAAAAAATTATGTTGGTGAAATGCATTTGATATGGTTAATGCTTTATTGTGACTTCAGTGATGACTTCTTCAATGTATATTTCGTTGAATCATTGTTCAACCAGTACTAATCCAGTAAACTTGAAAAATGAAAAATTATTCGAAAATATACTGTGAAAATTATGTAATTTTGATTCATATAAATTTATACAAAATGTATGCTGCTATTCTGCCGACCATCTATGTAACTTAAATATTTATGTAAGGTATGTAGGATACAGACTCTGTAACAGACATACTCACAGATTCTGTTTATTCAACAGAGAATGGTATTCTGCCAATCACTGACTAACCTCATAGCTACTCATTAACCTCACATTTCAGGGTTGGTTTTGATAGATTCAAAAGAAAATAGATATTTCAGAATGGTAATTATCTATATCATTTGTATCATTGACTAATTGTACTTTTTTATGGACCTTATTCTTAAAATCGACTGATACTATTATTAATGAGTAACAGTTTTCATTTCTTATTCCTTCCAGCTCCTTGTAGAACGATGGATCCAAACATATATGAAGATTTCTCATAACATCCTACATAAGTAATTCAACAATTACAGTGAGAAAATTGGATCCATAGGAATGTTACATACTATATAATGTCATTTTATAGAAATATATCGAAATCGCACGGGCAGAATAGCAGTAGTAATGTTGTTACAGCACAATGAGCAACATTCGTATAATATGATATAAGTGATAATGAACAAGTACATAATAATATACTCTTTCATCACTGACTAATAGTACAAGCAGTATGCCACGTGTTAAGTCAATGGGCCATTGAATCATCAGCTATCTCATGTTTGCTTTGGTTTATTATAGAAATAGCATTATAATCACAAATTTCGTTCACTTATCGTGAAGAGAAAAGGGCGGTATATTTCAAACCGATTGAAAATTTGAATTGAAAAAAGAGGTTCACATTCGTAAAACCAACGTACGTTTCGATTACAGGAAAACAGGGTAGCGCGGTTAGTGGACCAGATGTTATTCTCCATGGAGCTAACATTCATTTGGAATACTTCAACTACGAACAGCCACCGCCTGACACCGAGTTTTTGTTCTCTCTGCAATTGGTCGAAAGCAATTTCGTGTTACCGTCTGGGACTCCGGCGAAAAGGGAGCATATCATGGAGGTTTTGAGGGATTTGAGAGGCGTTTACCTGAGAGCTACCTACTGGACAGTTAGTGAGACAACGAGGTGATCATTTTAAATATTTCTGGAGGATTCTTAAAAACAAGCGGTCGTCAATGGGTTTATTCTCGTAACCAAATTGTTGAAAAAGCAGTGTTGCCATCTTAGCGGTCTTGTAGCAAAATATCGCGTTTTTTTGGTAGGTTAATGCGACATTTGAACTATTTGCGACGTGTCGGAATTCTAGCGATTGAAGCGAATTCACACCGAAATCATTCAGATCCAAAGAATGTTTCATTATATCGATTCACAGACGGGACCAATGATACCTACTCATGTTTTCTGCATATTATCTATACTACTATTATAAACAGGAAAGATTTGATTGTTTGTTTTTATTGAAACGGCTCCGAAACTACTGGACCGATTTGAAAAATTCTTTTACCATTAGAAGCCGACATTATTCCTGATGAACATTATGCTACTTCTCACTGCAGAAAATGCTCCATTCCTACGGGAAAACGGGTGATAGGACAACAGGTAGTAAGAATTATCCTTCCGTACTTATCTGTTTGAAGTTCTCACCCTAAAGAGTACAATCGCAAACCGTTTTCTCCTCAGTGGTAAATTTTTCAAATGATTATTGAAATTATACGATGAAAGAACGCGAGAAAGCGCGTGACAGTAAGTATACTGTATTTTCATCAAGCACTGGCGTTGCAACAGTGTGTGCGGATCACGGATAAATCCGGAAATCCGTTTGTTTGCTGTACCAAAAGTGAGTAAAGGAACTATTATCACAGGATATTCATGAGTTAGGACTAAAGTTGTTCATGAACTCGCCGTTGGAAGTCGACAATATATGACCATTTTCATTACTACAAAAATGGTTGAAACGAAAATGTAAAGTCAAATGAATCTGTCAAGATGCTTCGCTATTTTTCACAAAATAGGTCATATCGAGAGATTCTCAATCTCCTTTCAATAGGAAGTAATTACACTAATGTAATAGTTATCCACTACTTCCCCAGTAGCCCGAATCTTGGCAGGATATTGACTCCATATTGGCCCAATTCGAAAATATTGGGCCAATATGAGGCCAATAACCAGCCAATAAGATTATGTGCTACTGGGATTGCGTTTATTGATTACATACATAATTATCAATTACATACATAATTTGTATTCAAAATTCACTATTTCATTTCAGGTTATTCAACGTTATCTTGGATGAAGCGTATGAGCCAGATCCGCAGAATAATTATGAACATGCTCCTCTATCTTTATCAGTAGAGCAGTGTTTGTGTCCTCCTAACTACCAAGGTTTATCATGTGAAGAATGCGCTCCAGGTTACTACAGGATCCAATCCGGACCACATGGAGGTTTTTGTGTTCCCTGCGATTGTCACGGACATGCTACTGAGTGTGACGTCAACACTGGAGTCTGTTTGGTGAGTAAAATATACCGGGTGTAACAGGATCATGGTACACCCCCCGTATCTCCGTTAGTTTCAGAGGTAATTGATTGGAATTTGAGATATCCCATATACATAATAAGAGGCACTTTTTGACCTACAAATGATTTTTTTACCACTTCCGGTTTCGACGGAAGTTATACGAACTTTCGATTTTTAAATGGAACACCCAGTATATTATTACATTTCTGAAATCTGCATAATTTTCTGAATTCAATGATACCACATAAGTGACATTTCAAACGTAAAAATTTTTAATATTCTTATTTTTAGTTTTCCATTTAAGTGTGCCATGATGAGTGTGCCATGATGGTTCCGATTTATTCCAATTGACCCGTCTAATGCTAGAAAAATCGAAATCCTCTCAAAAATACTAAATTGCGTTTCTTATGAGCAAATAAAGTTCATCGTAATCGATTTTCGGGTAAAACTCAATTTTTTTCAAATGGAACCATATTGGTACCGTGGTACCATTCATTAGTACTATTAATAAGCAATTTATCCATACCTGCTAATAAAATGTGCGATCAATACAATCAAAATCACAGCTAGAAGAAAATAGGAAAATACAATCATTTTGTTCTAATTTAATGCTAAGAAATTACTAAGGTGGCTCTGAAAACAATGAAATTATTCCTTCAGATTGTCAAATAAATGTTGGTTTATCGGTGATGTCATTGTGTATTGGAGAAGTCTTTACATTTGTTGTTATTCACGTTCAAAATGCCGCACATTTATACAAGAGATGAAAAAGTGAACATGTTAATTATTTATTGGGAATGTAGAAAAAATGCCGTTGCGGCTAGAAACCTTTATGCCGACCGATATCCTGATAGACAATGTCCAGGAGAAATTATTTTATTCGTCTTGAAAATCAATTCCGAAGAGAGCCTAACCATGATCCCGAAGAAAACTTTATCATTGACGTAGGAACGGAAATTAATGTTTTAGCTAGAATAGAAGTTGATAAGACCGTTTCTTTGAGGCAAATTGGGTTTGAATTGGAAATTAGTCACCAAACGGTAAGCCGAATCTTGCACAAACATAATTATAAATCTTTCAAATATCAATTGCACCAGCACCTGTACGAAAATGATCATGAACGTAGGATGGAATATTGCAATAGGATCTTGCAGAATAATGTGCAGACAAACAATGATTCTTTGGGAAGGATTTTATTTTCGGACGAGTCTAACTTTACAAATATGGGATTGTTCAACCGACGAAATACAAGGTATTGGTCACAAAATAATCAAAATTTATTGCAGAAGGGTAACTTTCAAGTGCGGTTCGGTTTCAATTTTTGGTTTGGAATACTCGGTCGTAGAATCATTGGTCCAATAATATTTGAAAGACCTTTGACTAGAGCTAGATACTTAGAATTTCTGCAAAATGACATTGAGGACAGGTTATTTATTTATTTATTTATTTATTTATTTATTTATTTATTTATTTATTTCAGTTATTGCATTACATTCTTTTCTTCATTGATACATTTCATACAAATAATATATAAAGTATAATTAATTTTCTAGTAGGAATGACATGAATGATCAGACAGTAATTCCTGGTATAAGATCATTCATGAAGTATTATCGACTGTTGTATAATTGAAATTACAAATAGTGAACAAAACTTACATATCATTAAGATACAGTCATATTATAGTGAACGAGAAGGGGAAAAATAAAAAGAGTGAAAAAAAAAAAAAAAAAAGAAAAAAGGAAATTCATGGTCTTTCAGCTTTGATCATTCCTTTGCATATAAATATATTTCTTAACTTTATTTTTGAATTGCATAATATTTGGGCTGTTTTTGATATCATCTGGTAATTTATTGAATTTCGAAATCGCCTCATGTGTAAACTTTTTTTGCCCAAGTTAACTGTCCATTTACGATAGAGAATGTATTTCCAACAAGATGGAGCTCCTCCCCATAATTCAAGAATAGTAATTGATTACCTTCAACAGGCATTCGGAGAAAACGTTATTTCGACGAATGATCCTGTGCGATGGCCTCCAAGGTCACCTAATTTGACACCTCTTGATTCCTTTGTTTGGGGCCATTTGAAAAAGATTGTCTATGCAACCGCCGTTACAACTCGCGAAGACCTGGAGTTGCGAGTAGTATAACGGCCCAGCAATTAGCGAACGTTCTTCAAGAAACAGCTATGCAAGTTCAGAAGTGCATTGACGTTAATGGACAGCATTTCGAACAATTGTTGTAATATATTGATTTTTTTTTTGTAATTCAAAGCCACCCCAATAACTTCTTAGCATTAAATTAGACCAAAATAATTGTATCTTCTTATTTTCTTTTAGCTGTGATTTTGATTGTATTTATCGCACATTTTATTAGTAGGTATGGATAAATTGCTCATTAATAGTACCAATAAATGGTACCACGGTACCAATATGGTTCCATTTGAAAAAATTGAATATTACTCCAAAATCGATTACGATGAACTTTATTTGCTCATAAAAAACGCAATTTAGTATTTTTGAAAGGATTTCAATTTTTCTAGCATTGGACGGGTCAATTGGAATAAATCGGAACCATCATTGCACACTTTGATGGAGAACTAAAAATTTAAAATATTGAACATTTTTACGTTTGAAATGTCACTAATGTGGTATCATTGGATTCAGAAAATTAAACAGATTTCAGAAATGTAATAATATACTGGGTGTTCCATTTGGAAATTGAAAGTTGGTATCACTTCCGGCGAAACAGGAATTGAAAAGGAAATCATTTGTAGGTCAAAAAGTGCCTCTTATTATGTATATGGAATATGCCAAATTTCAATCAATTACCTCTGAAACTAACGGAGATACGGGGGGTGTACCATGATCCTGTTACACAAGTGGACAAAATTCTTGCAGAAAGGGTGACACTGGAAAATACTTTCAATTTTTAGTTTGTTCATTTTGCTCAAATAAAATCACCTGGAAAAAATGTTGTGACTGTACAGGGTGGACCGAATTGAAAAATTTGAAAGAGATAGTCCTCGAACCAGATGGAAGAAAACTGATGTCGGTGCCTGACGGTCGATTCACTACAAATTTTTTTTGCAAGAATTGTCTGTTCCCATGGAAATAACTGCAAAGCATTGAGTCTGTAATCAAAACTGTTATCGAGGCACTGAAATCGGCCTTCCTATATCTAGTTCAAACTTGTTCTTGAAAGAAAAGTTCTATTCTGCAACTAGGCATACGGTGACTGATTTCAGTGCCTGAGGATCAATTTTCATGACAAACACAATGTTTTCATGAAAACGAAGAATTTTTGACAAAAAAAGGGTTTTAGCCACTTTTCTAAAATTCACATTTCTAAAAAACACCTTGTACGGGAATAGGACTTTCCCTTTAAAAGTGCCAAATTGGCCCACCCTGTACAGTTCATCCCATTTTGGTTGACACTGCCAGGTTTCTCGGTTGTTATTGAAGATAGAGCCTTGCTATTTCACGTTCCTGTCTAACTTTTTTGTGAAATTCAATATAGCCTAATTAGATTTTGCATAACAGTTTCCGGTTGAGAGATTCAGGGCGATTTTGAACATTCATTCTTCTTGGACCCCTTCTATATTTATGAGGTTGTTAAAAAAGATGATAACCATGTCTGACAGGTAATTTTGAGCAGAACCCATTGGCGTACTCAAATTTTTTTTATGGGGTATGATTTTGGAGATAGGACATGAACTTATTGATTTGCCCCAAAATGTCACTGTTTTTTAAAAAAAAATCTATCAGGGAGTTTAAGAGAAAAGTCCAAGGGATAGTCCAAGAGATAGATAGTCAGTGATACTTTGGAAAATTTTTGAAGAAAAGAAATATTGATATATTGAAAAAATAACGAATTTTTACTTATCTTTGGACGTTTCGGGAACGAATCTGCTCCCGTTCTCAACATGCAAATTTGAAAATATTCTTCTTTGAAAGTTGTTCTCGTATAGATTGACACTTCTCAGTGGCATACTGATGTTGGAATATGAATGGCTGATGTTACTATACAAATGAATTACAGGATGATTTCATTTATTGATCAATCTACTTTTGTCATGTTCAGTTTTCAGTAGAGAATACCCTGTTATATCTATATTAACTGAAGAGGAATCAATGCTATTGTCTCCGTTCAGAAGAACGCAAGCAGATTCCTTGATGTTTGTCTTTTGAATGTACCACCTCCTCGATTAACCTTCAGACAGTATGTAACTTTTTTTGCTATCATATTTATGTTCAGTCTGTCACCAAAGTCTGCAAGTATATAAATTCATACTAAATATTCAGATCTAATGGAAACTATTTGAAATATCTCATGTACAGGGTTATCCATCGAGAAGGCCCACCCCCATATGTTACTTATACTTTCACTTAGAAAAAAAAATAATATGCGGAAATTCAATGCCGCAATGAGACCTCTCTAAGGCATTCATCAGAGGTTATACAGGGTGATTCTTAAGAGGGTGCAAACCACAAATCAATTTTTTTAAATGGAACACCCTGTTTTTTATATTTTTTTCGAGATCTGTGATCTTTTGCAATCACAAATATATGAATATACAGTATGTTATCTCTTACTGTTTTTCGTTAATTACAATTTTTGTGGTCCAGAACCAAAATTTGTGTGTGATGGCATCAAAATAAATCAAGCAAGCTTTGAAACCGAAACTATTTGACATGTCGTGTCCTCATGTTACCGTCACAAAATACGTTCGGAAACTGTTTAGTTATTTTGTGTGTCGTAATTTGTCGAAATGTTTACAATCGCAGAAAGATATGATATAATGTCTTTATACATAAAAAATAACAAAAACGCTTCAGAGGGTAAACAATTACAAAATTCATCAGGTAAATATATAATTTCTGATTGAACATTCTAGCTCGGAGAGAATATGCCCGATTATACACTGAACGAGCTTTACCTAATAGAAGAACTTTTCAAAAATTGAACAGTAAACTTGAATCCACTGGAAACCTAACCACTAAGAAAAAAATGTTCCAGGGTAACGAAGAGCGTGAGTTGAATATCTTATTATATTTTCAAGAAAATCCCAACTGTTCCTTGACTAGTGCTGTGCGGACTTTGGGTTGTTCCTGTGGCACTATACACAGGGCTTCGAAAAAAAAATAAATTCAAAGCATATAGAATCATGTCAGTGCAAAAATTGAGCGATGCTCAAATACATAATAGGTTAAATTATTGTAGGTATATGATTGGTAGGTTAGAAGAAGATCCTAACTTTTTCAAAAATATATTGTGGACCGACGAAGCTACATTCACAACAGCGGGAATATTCAACAGACAGAATAGTAGACACTGGGCGTCAGAGAATCCAATAAAATTTCTCAAATTGAAGTTCAGGGAAGGCAATCAGTACACGTCTGGTGTGGTCTTTTTGACCAAAAAATAATTGGCCCCATTCTATACAATGGCAATCTGAATGGAAGAATTTACTACAATTTCCTAACAAATGAAATAAGAAATTGTTTACGACAAGCCGACCTACCTCGCAATATTATATGGCAGCAAGATGGGGCTCCTCCGCACAATTCAAGGGACGTGAGAGAGTTTCTGAATGCCCAATACCATGAATGGATTGGGAGGTTTGGAACTATTTCATGGCCACCAAACAGTCCAGATCTGACGCCACTAGATACTTTTTTATTGGGCTACTTGAAAAATAAAATTCATAGTGAACCAACTGAGAATATTGACGAACTTCGATATAATAAGATAATCGAAGAAAATGATTGTTTGAATAGGGAGCGCTCGGGAATAGCGAAATCAATAATCAATCTGGAAAAAAGGTATATGCTTTGCTGTGACCATCAAGGGCAGCATTTTGAGCAATTTTTGTAGTTAGGTACCTATATGAGTTCTGTAATTCAAATTTTGTCTGTTAGATTGAATTTGTTACAATCAATATAATATTCATGATCGTCATGATTGAATAATTGTTAGAAAAGTTTTTGATTATTTTCAATAAGTGGTCACGATGTTTCTGCTTGTATTTGATAATGTATACATGTAACGGCGAAGCTTTGGAATTCTTTGCCAATGGAAGAATTCCCAAGAACTTATAACCTCCAAAAGTTAGAAAAAAATTTCAACACCTACCACATCTCCCTATCCTCCCTAGGTATGCACGATTTTCGATGTTCTTCGAACATTATAGGAATTTCCTTCCGTGCGCTTCAATAGATGAAAAAAAATAAAAAAATAACGGGAGTCGAATACATTCTCAATCATGGATAACTCTATAGTTGCACGATAAAGATGCCATCCCACACAAAATGTTGTTCTGGGACCAGGAAAATTGTGATTAACGAAAAACAGTGAAAGATAACATACTGTATATTCATATATTTGTGATCGCAAAAGATCACAGATCTCGAAAAAAATATAAAAAACAGGGTGTTCCATTTAAAAAAATTGATTTGTGGTTTGCCACGCTCTTAGGAATCATCCTGTATAACCTCTGATGAATGCCTCAGGAAGGTCTCATTGCGGCATTGAATTTCCGCATATTATTTTTTTTTCTAAGTGAAAGTATAACGAAGATATGGGGGTGGGCCTTCTCGATGGATAACCCTGTACAATGCAACTATCATGGTGGCGAAATTTGTACCCAACCATCAGCTGATTTCGTTATTTAATTGCGTCTCACTCTTATGTTTTCCATTTCTCTCTCTCTCTTTAGGCACTATCTAGGAGTTTAATACTCTCAGATCTTTGAGAACATATGAAAAAATCAGTAACTAATACATTTCTCTAATAGTTGTTGATGAAATAGAACGCATATTTGAAACTCACCCTAAGTTCGAATTTGAACCCATAACATTTTTTCAAACATAAGAACTTGTCATGATATTCGCAGCAGTTATATGCTGAATGTAGAAAATGATTTGGATAAAAAAGATACATAGAATCATTCTCATATCACTGACGATATCCATACTCACTGGACCACATTTAGATCGAAATTTGTATATGACAAGAAAATAACTGTTGGAAGAAATATCTGACATCATTTGACATACGACCACTGACAAGGATACCCATCTATTTTTTTATCGCTTGGAGCGCACGAAAGGAAATCCCTATAATGTTTAAGGAACATCGTGCGTTCCTAGGAAGGATAGGGACAGGAGGTAGGTATTGGAATTTTTTTTGAACTTCTGGAGATTATTCGTTGTTGGAATACTTCCCCAGGCAATGAATTCCAGAGCCTAGCCGTTCTGTGGATGAAGGAGTTTTGATAAAGTGCTGTTCGACATCTTTCGAGGTTGATAACGAAAGGATGTGCAAAACCACGACTTTTTATATGGGAGAATTTGTTCAAGTCGAACATCAAGGCCTGATTATGGCACTGGATTTATAATCAAAACATTCGGTTATGTTCCTGCGGAAAAAAGGCTAATTGGTACTGCAAAAGCTTCATTGAATCATACTGATATCAGGCGGTGCCCATAAAAATATTGTTCGGGACATTTTGTTTCAACCAGGACAACCTTAGCTATCATGATCAATATAATTGTATTAAATATTTCACATTCATTTGATTCACCATTCTGATATATTCTGTTCTGATTATTCTTTTTCATTCAGGATTGTATCCATAACACTAGAGGTGACCACTGTGATCTTTGCGATGTTGGCTACCATGGAAATGCTCTAGCTGGCACCCCAATGGATTGTTTGATATGCGCTTGTCCATTACCAATCAAAAGCAATAAGTAAGTAAAGCCCTGAACATTATTCACTCTCGGATTAGATATATATATGTACTGCGAATTATTCGCTTCGAAATGAAATAGAAAGGCAGAAAAAATATTTGTTGGCAACATTTGTAGATTAAAAAATTTCATTCAATTCAAGACTCAACATTTCCAACATACCAGTGGCGGCTCGTGACTTTCATGACAGAGGAGGCTGAATGATATGAGATTTATTGTGAAAAACAACTCTCTACGACTCACCCAAATCAATAGCTTTAATGACATTCTGTTTACCAGTTAACCTGAACTTAATACTTGAAGATATGTGTTCCTGTGATTCGCAGTTTCTATCAAATCCGCGAGGCAAATTTTTCAAATCATTATATCCTAATCGCCCCCAACATGATGACTTATCGGTTGCAAATAATAGGCAGTACCAACAAAATAGCTTATTCCTTACCTCAGATCCCGTCAACCAGATATATTTTTTATAATTATCAGAATAATTGAACGAACGATTTTGTTTGCTACCTGTTGCAATCAGATTTTTTTATTCCGGTGTCGGACGTTTGTTTTTCACAATCAATTTATCTTCATAAGTCAAAGCACTGAATGGGTTCACCAAAAAGTATTCCACTAAATCGCAATCGTTTGAAACACTCATTTTTCAGAAATTTATAGAGCCCCTAACCATTAACCTAACATAACAATGCACTCGCTGGATTGTCCGCAATTTGCGACGCGACACGACACGACAAACACGTGCTATTCGGGCGTATTCGGGCATTTGCATTGCGCGCGTGAGTTGCGAATTGTGAAGGAGTCTAACCTCCTATAGATGTTGCCAAGTTGAATATTTTACGCGTGATTTGCAGACTTAAACGTGTGTTGCGTGGGCAAGCACTGTTGCCAATTCAAAAATATGCACCTAAAGACAGGAAATAATATCAAAATCCATGTATTTCAGTGTCCTTTCAATGAGAAAGTATAGATAATATCAGTTTGAGGAGAATCTCTGAGGAGGCTCAGCCTCCGTTGCCTCCTCTGAGGAGCCGCCACTGCAACATACCAACATATGAAAGGAATCATTTCTGATTTTTCTTATTTACAGTTTTGCAACTTCTTGCGACCTGAGCTCTGATGGAGAAAAGATCAGCTGTGAGTGTACTTCTGGTTATATTGGGGCTAGATGCGAATCATGTGCTCCTGGATTTTATGGTAGACCAGAACAGGCTGGTAAGATTTAAACAAATTCACATAAATATCTAATGTTGACCGTGTCAGCGTCAGCACTGTTTTCACACTGGACTTCTTTTAGGTGACCACTGTAAGCCTTGTCAGTGCTCTGGAAATATCAACCCAAGTGATCCAGCTTCTTGCGACACCGTCACTGGATCATGTTTGAGGTGTTTGAACAACACGTTCGGAGAGGCTTGCGCCATGTGTGCTCCTGGATTCTTTGGAGATGCTGTAAACTTGAAAGACTGTCAAAGTAAGAAACATTTCCACTTGCCCTGGAAGTCTTCAGTGGATATTGAGTAAATTGGGATGATAGTGTATAATATCCGTTATTTACGTAATCACCGAAATTCCTAAGAGCATAATTATGTCTAAAGATTTCTCATTTTCAACATATCATTTTGTATATTGTGATGGAGAAGTTGAAATTATTTGCAAATTGATTTTTTCTCATGATCTCTTTCCGTAATGGTAAAATTCAGCCTGGTTGGATACTGAAGTATTTTCGCATAAAATTATGGAGATTTTGATCGCCACCTATTGAGCAAAAACACAGAATGAAATCCCCTATCTATTAATTCGTCTTCAGTACATATTAATTCACCAGAATATCTGGAATTGTGTTGAGCGGCTTTCTAGAAATTGAAGGATTATGGAACATGTGGAAGTTAAAAACTCTCCTTTGCTGAGAAACACAATCACAAAAGGCTTTCGAAAACAATTTCCGATAAGATTTCCTCAGGGTTCTCAAAAACAACATATTTTGGTATTATCAAGTGACAAAATTCGTGCTGTTTGTACAATATCCCATTTCAATTCAAAAATTCACGCTCGTGAATTGCAATGCTAAACATACCATGCTTTCATTAGAAAACGCTACATAGGCAAAATATTCGGTCGTGCTCGGGAGTCATGTTTCTATGTAGGGAGTAAACGTGAAAGAACTTTTTATGTACTAATATTCTTTGGAATCAACCTTTTTTATTCAATTTTACATTATTTCAAACAATAATACTTGATTATCAATAATAATAATACATTGGTCATTCCAGTACAAAAAAATGTTTTCATTCAATTTATTGTAACGTATATGGGTTTTTACAATGAAATTCGGTACAAAGAACAATACCAATGTATAAGTATATCTATATTCAAGTTGAAAATCTAAAATATAGATAGTCTTAACATGGTGGTGTCTACAATATAACATGTAATAAGTAACTTACCTAACACCAGATCCAATTGCGCTATATAGCAAAAGATTTGACTTCATACACAAATATATTGTAAGTGAAAATTCTACAGTGACATTTAGGTATATAGCCAAGTCCTGACCTTTGAGGAAATTCTATGATTCTAAGTTGTTCTCTTCTGTCAAGAAACTCTCTCAGTAGTTGAATGATTGTAGAATCATTGTATTGACAGTTGTTTTTATCATTTACAGCTTGCGTTTGTGATGATCAAGGAACAGAACGCTGTGATAGTTATACTGGAAAATGTGTTTGCAAACCCAATGTCATTGGTGACAGATGTAACCAATGTGCACCTGAACATTATGGCTACCATACAGGTAAACATTCATATAAAAATACTAGATTGGTTCAGCATAACCTTCAGTTTATAGTGAATACATTATACTCATTCTTAGGCCAAGGTTGTACTCCATGCGATTGTGCTGAGGCTTCTGACAGTGATCAGTGTGAAGATCTACAAGGGCAGTGTAAGTGTAAGCCAGGAGTCACGGGAAGATCTTGTGATCGATGTGCTGGTGGTTATTGGAATTATACATCAGAAGGATGTACATGTACGTATATAATTTATCCGCTTCATATCATGATTTGTAATACTCAACTCATTTCTGCTGAACATTATCATGTAATATAACTTACAGTATACATATTTATTATCGTGAACTCAAGTATTTGTACATTATATCCACGATGATAACTTACATCCCCCGTGGAATTTTAATTACTTATCTATTCCAATCTTTATAAACTTTGTCTGTTAGGTGAAGTAGGTATTTAAAATGCACCATTTTGTGGGCGCAAATTCCAAAAAGTTCTATTTGGAATTTTTAAACTATATTGTCAGTCAGGATCACCTAAAACGTACATGCGTACCGATTATATTGATCGTTAAATGTTTTTTTTTTTTTTCATTTTTATAGCATGTGGTTGTAAATCTGAATACTCGCTTGGCTTCGGTTGCAATGCCCTAACTGGTCAATGTGAATGCCTTCAGGGAGTTATAGGAGAAAAATGTGATCAATGCCCTGTCAGATGGGCATTCGTACCAGATATTGGCTGCCACCAGTGTGACAGCTGTCATCACGCCCTCTTGGACGAAACTGACCAGTTGTCACTTATAATTGACCCTGTTATTTTCGATTTTGATGTGAGTGTCTTTTGAAGTTCTGTCTAGAGAATAATTGGTTCCACTATTAACATGGTATTAATTTTCATCATGGCAGGTGATAGGTTTTGTCAGCTGTTTTAGTTAGGAGCCTTACTTCTCTAATTCCTTGTATAGCTATCGCAATATTTTATATCATTTCTTTTAGTCAACCCAATCTGGTTATTTCACGAGAAGAAGATTAGAGAATATGAAGGAACAACTAGAAAAGTTGAAACCCATTTTCGACGAAGTCAATCCAAATCACATAAATTTGAATGCCACCATACAGGAGTTGGAAAGCTTAGAACAGGATTCCAAGAATCTGAACCGAAAGGTTTTTATTAAAAACAAAGGATTGCAGTAAGATATGTGTAATTTTTTATTTCGATTCTAGTCCAACTATTCACTGGAAAACAGTGAGAGTTTGAAAAATCAATCCAACGGGTTGAAAGACAAAATTGAAATTTTGCTGGATGAAATATCTGATGTGGAAGAAGATTCTATCAGGACTGCAGAAAATATCGAAAAAATATTCACTGAACTACATCAAGCAGCAGGTAAAAACTGATAATCATTAATTCAAGGTTGAAATACGAGTTTCGCCAACTTTATCTGAAAACATATTAGAGTTGATCAGTTGTTTTTTTTTGTTATATGTATACATATTATGAACAAAGGTGTTTTTTGGTGTAATAAAAAACAACAACAAATTAGCAGTAGCACATCAACTCCTGGTTATCACTGAGCTGACGTCAGCTAACCTGTTCAGTTTTCCTGGAATAATATCACTGTTTTTTAGGTGCAGAAGTCGACAAAGCTCTGAAAGAAGGGCAGGCAATTTATGACATAATGAAATCTTACGATCTAACCCAAAGGGAAGCGAAAGCCAACAATGCAACTAGCAGGGTCGAAGAAATTTTGAGAAATGTTACTGAATATAAAGTGCCAGTGGAAAACCTTCAGTCTGAAGTTGAAAAAGTTGAAAATGACTTGAAAGATTTTAATAAGAAGCTTGACGATCTCTACAATCATACGCAGTTTTCATTGAATATGGCAAAGGAAGCTGAGAATATAATTTCAAAGAGCGGGTAAGTTTTTTTTGGAACACGACCATATATATTTTACAAGGAATATGGAATTACAAAAATTGAGTACCGATGTCACATCCGATTCATTCGAGATTAGGACGGTAACAGTTAAGGTGATTTCATAGTTTCAAACTCCTTCGTTCGGTATGAAAGGTTATCTCTGGAATATGAGAATGGATTTCAAGAATCCTTCATCGTGCCCGATGATTTTTTGGAAACTGCACAAACTTATAAAGACGTAGATCCCCCACAAATGTTCTTTCTGATACCTGACACATCCAACTGTTAATGAAAAGAGACAGGTGCATAACCTACTGATCGGTTTAGTTACTACGTAAAAACTAAGCAAAAAAAAACTGGGAATTATGGAAATTAGCAGTCTGTGAGGAAGCTGAGAACATAATTTCAAAGAGCGGGTAAGTTTTTTTTGGAACACGACCATATTTTACAAGGAATATGGAATTACAAAAATTGAGTACCGATGTCACATCCGATTCATTCGAGATTAGGACGGTAACAGTTAAGGTGATTTTATAGTTTCAAACTCCTTCTTTCGGTGTGAAAGGTAATCTCTGGAATATGAGAATGGATTTCAAGAATCCTTCATCGTGCCCGATGATTTTTTGGAAACTGCAAGCAAAAAAAACTGGGAATTATGGAAATTAGCAGTCTGTGAGGGGTACCTATACACTATATTTGTTCTCCTGCTTCAACATAATATACCTAATAACGAAATGATTTTACAACAGAAATAACATGTAATTCAGATTTGATGTCATTCAGAAACAGTGCTGTCATCAGAAGAATATGTATTGACATTCTGCGGGAGATGTGATTTATTGTATAACGACAACTATAACAATGAAATCATTGTTTTATCAGGTAAGGAAATGAATACTGTCTGTAGGTTAATCGAGGAGGTGGTACATTCATTATTCCAAATTTTTTGGGATTTTCTCTCCTCGTTTCTATAAAATAAAAATATATACGACTTCGCTTTGAAATAATCTCTTTTCATGTTGAAAACGGGAGCAGAACCGGTCCCGAAACGTCCAAAGATAAGTGAAAATTTGATATTTTTTATATATACCTTTATTTCTCTTCTCCAAAAATTTTTTCAATACAAATTGTCACTGACAAGCTAGTGAATTTTTCTTTTAGGCTCTCTGATAGGAAAATTCTTTAAACGCAGTGACATTTTGGGGCAAATCATCTGATTTGTCCTTACTACACGTATATTGAAATAATATTCATATTTTTATTTTATAGAAACGAGGAGAGAAAATCCCAAAAAATTTGGAATAATGAATATAAGGAAATGAAATTGAAGACATACAATGTGCCCCATTTTTTCAACAAAAATAGTTGAGACCTACTATCTAAGCCTCTATATGTTATGCACTCCACACCCGAAAATCTCATCTTTATTGAACGCCAGAAAACAGAAGGATCCGCGAACTCTCCATCTCATCATCGACGTATGTCAGTCACACTTGGTGTTTGAGTCCCAGACATAATCTTATATCTATATCGCATATGTTATATGCAAACAACCAACAACCCATCTCATCAAAATTGCTCGACAGGCGTTCATAATGGAATAAATCTACATACGTTCAGATTTCTCAGGTTTTTAGGTTTAATCAAATATTTCATATACAGTCTGAGAAACAAGTTTTACATATTCTAATGAATAATATATGAGGTGAGATTTGCTCTCTGGATACAACGCACCTAGGCATAGATGCCTGTATTTGTTTTGCACCTAGGGCTTCTCTTAACCACTGAACTGCTGTACATAAATATAATAAAAAATTAGGCGGGCATAATGTATTATTAGTGTGTTACATACTCATACAGGCATGAGCCTTGTATGTATATCGTTTCAGACATTCCGAAAAAAAAAACAATATCTGATTCTTGATATGTTATCGTTGGTAGAGGGCAGGGGTAGCAGCATCGGTAAGTTACAGCTTTTTTATTCATTTCCTTTTTCATTTTATTTTTTTCAAATAAACTATCGTACTATTTTGAAGAAAGGTTCCTTGTTACTTTTTATATATTTTTTTATTGCTGATTTGAATTTATGTAGTATTTTTATTTTTATAAGATGTATTGGTAGTGAGTTGTAGAATTTAGGTCCGAAGAAGAGGAATGTTCTCTCTGTCGAGGATTTTTTAAATGTATAGATGAATAATTCTTCAATATCAGTTTGTCTAGTAGGGTGGACAATTCTGTTTTTCAGTCCGTCTTGATTTGTGTGTACCCGAACTATGCATTGGTCGGCGTACAAAAGACTGATTGGAAGGATTTTTGACTCTTCATATAGTAGTTCTGTGCAATACTGTTTCGTTTTTTTTTTCAATATAATCTTCATAATGGAATTTTGTGTGATATACAGTGGGCGTAGGTTATCTGCGAAAGCTGCTCCCCATATTATAATGCAATATCTGAGAATGGATTCCACTTAGGAAGTATAAAGCATGAGTAGATTTTTGCGTGATAAAATATCTCTTAATGTGTGAAATCTAGAAAGACTGAGAGGGTCATAGTTTTAATCATCGCGGTGGTGGGAGAACACTAGCGCGACCGCAGATCACCCAGCGAACGCCAGACACCAGACAAAAATCTCGTTAGGTAAGGAGCGAAAAATGATAAATATTTTTGGTAGGTAAATAGCCAATACCCTTAATACGCCCAAATTAAGTGTCATGGAAAGGAGGGTAGTCGGTTAACATTAAACTATAATTGCTTTTTTGGTATTAGAACCATGCAGATCTTATGGAGACTAACTTTTTTTCATAAAATGATAATGATAAAACATGTTGCCATATGTAGCCAAGTTAAGTAAGTCTATAGACATGCTGTATATTTTGCAACTATCTAAGTTTATTTTTGTGTTTGGAAATATCTACAGGGTGTCCCTGAAAGGTCTGTACAAAATCTCAGCACGTAGTCCTGAGGTCACGAGATACAGGGTGGTCAATTTAAAAAATGAAAATTGGCAAGCACACTCCAAAAAACTATTTTGGAAAATCTATTTTTGCACTGCTCATTCAATTTCCAAATCACATCCACGAAGATAACGGCTGACATTTTTTATTGAAAATAATTTGAATATTCCGGTGCGGCATCGAACATTGAAAACCAAAATATCTCGGAAACGGCTCAATTTAGCGAATTTTCACATGTGCATCTTTTGCATGCTTGAAAATATTCTGAAACAGATTTCAGTGAAAGGATGTCCGTATTCGGGTTGCGCATGCCAAAAAGCCCTCAGCTACCAATTTTTGGAGTGATACGTTCAAGAATGAAATGCAGCAATTTCGGTGAGTTGCAATGAACTATACCAATATATCACCTGATGAATAAGTGTTAGCGAAACATGTCGTGTGTATGAAAATATTGTGGAAATCTTATCGTTTGTGAAGTTTTTACATCCTATTATGAATGAAAAAATTCAAAATTTTATTTAGTGGTAATTTTTTTTATAGAGCTCACGATGATGATGAGGTTTTAAAAAAATAGTGGTATACCCCAATCTCATTTATTGCAAGAAATTAATCTATCTAAAATTTCGAGATCATCCATTTCAACTCACATTCAAACTGGACGAAATTGTGGTCATACTGGTGAAATATATAAGAGGAGTGCACAAAAAATGTCCAGTGCCGTAACTTATTCTCAATCATTTGAGGTCTGATTAAAAAATTTTTCCCCCAAATTCAAAATCCGAACTCGAATTATTCAGAAGTTACAGCACTGACCGTTTTCTTTGTACTTTCCTGTATACAGGGTATTTCGAAATTCGAGAGTCATCGCTTGACAATTTCTTACATAGGGACATGTCATCGCTTGACAATTTCTTATATAGGGACATACGGTTTTCAAGTGTTCTGTTCTCGAGGAATGATTGAATATTTTGCATTCAAATTCGGTATATGATTTCATCTTCAAACCCATATAGCACTGGACGTCCTGGGGACATCCAGTTATTTATAGGTCCCATTTAGGTCTGAACGTCCGGGACCTTTACAAGACGTACTGAAAACGTCCATTTCCGGACGTACTGGGTACGTCCAACTCTGGACGTTATCGACTTTTTGTTTACGGGATTGAATAAATTGTTTAATGATAATCGAAATCATTGCATATGCAATTCCTACCCTCGATCTCTGAAATCTACTCATATAGGAACCTTGCAAACATAAACATATAATACGGTGGCCAGGTAGCCGTGCGGACAGAGTGTCTATATTCTAATTCGCATTCGCTTGCCGGTCGTGGGTTCGATCCCCGTCGACTGCAGAAATTTGTCTGATGGCCCAAGAAAGTGTTTGGGATCACACGTTAAAAGGTAAGGCCCCCGTCATTCCTTGCTCGCACAAGACTTTCGAAGACTTTTGAGGGTTGCTCGTAAGGGGGCAACCGAATGACGGATAGAACAAAAATACAATGCTCGATCACAATAAATTTATTATTTACTGGCCCCACCAGATCACAAAACATCTATTTAGGTATTCTCTGCCGTGATTATCTAATTCTTGAAAAGTATCGATGTGATGAGTCAATCGGCATTCGCACATAATATTGCTTGTTGTATACTGTTAATCAACAAGTGTTTTTCAGAGTAATAGGTTGAGCATCTGCCAGGTGATGTAACTCATTTAATAGATCAAATAAATAGACTAAGTTGTTTTTTTTTGTGATCTAAAGGTAGTGGGATCGATCCCCGGTAGACGCGTTTTTTTTTTAATTTTTATACATCCAAAATAAGACTTTTTACTTTATCTAAATCTCTTTTTTGACTATCTGAGTGAAAAGAGGCGGATATACGTTGATTCATGTATCCATGGTCCTGAATAGACGTACTGAGGATGTACAAACGCGCGGAATCTGGCGACGTCCCCAGTACGTACCTGAACGTCGACCGTACCAAATCTGGACGTCCCCAGTACGTACGAAACGTCTCGGCCTGACGTTCTCAGTACGTTTTGGGGACGTACTCGTGCTATATGGGAATGGGTAATTTTTTATCAGAAATTCATTCCGATCATTTTGCAGGGGGCGCTTCTCATCATTTGTGTCGTTTTTGCCACTTTTGAATAATATTTTGTCATTTTTGTATATTCGATATGGTTTGACAAATTATATATGATGCTCCTGAAGATTTCATTTTGCTAAATCAGAGTCGCAGATCTGTATGATGTTGATCATAGGAAAATTTATATTCATTTTGTTTTTTATAATGTGCTTTTTTTATTCTGAACAGATTTTGAATGAATATAGTTTTCAGAAAATGACAAAATATGATTAAAAATGTCGCTAGATCACGAAAATATGTCGCTGAATTTTCAGAAATTTCGACTGTGGCGGGCTTTCAGCTCGCTTTCGCGCGTTGTAGCGATTTTGGGCGTATTTTTTTCAGCAACTTATGAGTTTTCTTTTTTTTGTTCTTTCAGTTTTAATGTTCTAGTTGATTAAATAAGTAATAAGAGTAATAATAGTGGGAGGAGTTCCACTATGGTACCTACCTGTAGAGTCCCGGAAATAAACCATGTCAAAATTTATGGATGAGGAAGAAAATTAGTTGAAAGCGCTTCAAAACATGTCTTCTGCATTTCAAACATTTTTAGAGCGTCACTTATGCTCATCAGGCTTTTTCAGATAATGGCTATATTCTGAATTCAACTGACAGTACTGAATCTGCTGATTTTTCATCCCGAAATCAAAAAATTTACTGAAAGTAGATACTAGTGATCAGACATACTATTCATTCCAAATATTTAACATTCTGCTAAAAGTGCTGACTATTGAAAGGGTGTGGCTTCAGTAAACTGTCGTCATTATTATAGAGGGGGAAGAAATGTCAAATTTATTTCCGTTGTTTTATCAATAATAGATTGAAAATATAATTTTTAATATCAGAAAATGCCTGTTATTAAATTAATTGACGCTGAGAATAATATCTAGTTCAGATGAACGAGAAATTATACATAAAGTGACAACCTGACAACTGACAAAGCTCACCAGCTGATCAACTGCTGCTGATTACTGATGAAAACCATGAATACATGGTCCGAATCACAGCACTCTGTATTTTTGATTTCATATTTCGGAACACATATTTTCAACGGAGTCAGTGGATTTACTGACAGTAGGTACTGACTAGTTGAATTCGGAATATAGCCCATGATAATAACACAGGAAATCACTAGAAAGAATAATGAGATATCTTGTCTTAAGCATTTCAATCTATGCAACCAGAAATACTCAAGTATACACATGCACCGGGCCGGATTACCTCTATCAGGGCCCCTACCTATATTTTGCCCTCATACATTTTCTTACTATTTGAAGTAGGTACATTTTTACAAAAGTCGAGTCGATCAGATCGACTATCCTTTGGTATATCCTGTTACTACTATTATCTACGAATTATTTATTTCATCAACTAACAGCATAAGAAAAAGGAATAATATTGAGAAAGCATACAAATTTTCCAAAAAAAAAAAAACGTTCCATAGAACTTTTTTTTTCTCTTGGTGCGTGCACGGGGCCCCTAGTCGAATCAATGCCCCTAGGCAGTTGCCTACTCAGTCTTATAGATAATCCGGCCTTGCACAATCGATAGTGTATGACCTGGTATATTCCTAAGACTTTATACCTATTCGGAGTGGAACGTCTTGAGTAGGTAATCCTCTCGGTATGTGCAGGCGGGTATATCAGAACCATGTGCAATAAACCATACAGGGTGAACAAGGCGAACGAAAATGCGGCATTATGTTGTTAGAGGGCGATAACAAATAATTTCATTTTCAGATTTTTTCAATATCTCAAAATCCTTCAATCAATCCTTACTATCGTGAATGTGAAAACCGATATAACTTTTTTTTGAGTATACCATGCACTGACACATTTTAATATTTCAATGAATGACTAAATGAATTATCTAATCATTGAAAAGGAATATTATCTCACTTTTTCCTGGTCACAGTTTCTTTTTGAATTTTCATGAATTTTGGGATATTTAGTTCATCCTATAATATATGGGTACCTACTTGTCATATTTTCAACTGTGAAAATTAATAAATGTGATTTTTAATGCCTTTGAATTTCACACCATTGTTGTCATGCTATTTTTCAGTTTTATATACAGGGTTCGATCACATGGAATATAAGTAGGTAAGGTATAGTTGGATATTGATACAGTACACCAATGGAGTAAAATTTCAGCTACTATATGTTTCAATAATAAGAATGGAGATTTGTTGAAATATTATCATATCATTCGATATTTTGGTAAATTTTTTGAAATAAAACTATGAAAATAGGATAATCATAAATATTGTATTACAAAAATAATAACACTATAGCTATATGTATACAGTATACACTGAGATACAATTAATTATGGGGATAATCAATGATTTTGGTGATTGCACAACCTTAACAGAGCTTTGCGTTGCTTTTAAAGTATGAAGCTTTTCAATAACAAAACTGAATCAGAATTTTTGAGTGAGTGTTAAATAAAAATAAGTTCTTGGAAAACTGAGTTTTTTGTAAAATTAATGTTGATCTCTGTAGAAGATTCATTTTCTATTGTACGTTCAGTTGTATTTTTGTCAGCTGTAGTTCTAATACTTTTTTTTTAATATAATTGAGAATATTTTCTCAAACCTATTGGATCAACCAATATAATAATCGATTCTTATTATCAATAAGTATACCTATATACTTATAATTACATACAATAAATATCTGATGGGAAGAAGGAACATAGTGACTTGAATTAAATCAGTACCAATACCAATATTTGTGAAGGCATTACTTGACACTGCTCATCAGGTTTATAATACAAACAGCACTCAAACTTGTCATAATGAGTTATTCATTGAAACCTATGAAAATAGAAATAATTCTGCAAGAAGAAACCTGATTGAAGAAATTCAATCCATTAATTATAATAAATAAAATTAAAAAAAAAAACTATTCCTATTTGAAAAGGTTGAACAGTACTATATACAGGGTGTCCGGTAAAAGGAGGACAATCCATTAACCATATATTCCTTGAACAAAAACAATATGAGTTTCTAAATACCATTTTTCATTTAAGCCCTTCATATTCGATATACAGGGTGTCAAAGTTGGACATTAAAAACTTTTTTTTTCCTAATTACTCGCGTATTTAATGAGATAATAATCTCAAAATTGGTACATCACTTCAGCAATAAGAGTTACATCGTGTGAAGAAAACAAAACAGAAAATAACTGTCAAATATTCAAAATACTGGGGGTCAAGTACACACTTACCCCCATATTTTTTTTGTACGTGCGCTAATGACTTCCTATCTATTTTTCTTCAAGTGTTCAATCATTTTTGAGTATTTTTTGTCTCGATGTGAATATTATGAGATTACCGTAAGCCGCATAAGCATCAAACAATAATTAGTACTTTTCGAATTATCTTAAAAACAAATAATTTTATCGAAATTTTACAAGACGCAAAAAATACTCAAAAATGATTGAACACTTGAAGAAAAATAGAAAGGAAGTCATTAGCGCACGTACAAAAAAAATATGGGGGTAAGTGTGTACTTGACCCCCAGTATTTTGAATATTTGACAGTTATTTCCTGTTTTGTTTTCTTCACACGATGTAACTCTTTGTGCTGAAGTGATGAACCAATTTTGAGATTAATATCTTATTAAATACGCGAGTAATTAGAAAAAAACTGTTTTAATTTCCAACTTTGACACGCCGTATATCGAATATGAAGGGCTAAAATGTAAAATGGTATTTAGAAACTCATAATGTTTTTGTTCAAGGAATATATATGGTTAATGGATTGACCTCCTTTTAGCGGACACCCTGTATAATATGATGATTCTTCTCAACTAAATACACTCTCAGAAATATAGGGATGTTCATTTCTTAGAAACAAAAACAATTTTTATGTAAATTGTTGAACTATAACAGTTGAGGACGTTTTTTACTTCAAATTGAACCAACTGTGTGATTCAGTTTTTGATTGCTTCATAGTATCCGTGTATTTCTTGGACAAATTACATTTTCTGCAGCAGCAAAAATTGAAGAAATTTATCAAGAGTTTTTGAACAACATTTTGAAGACAACACTCCATCTGGTCTAGTAGTATATGAAGTGAGTTTCATTACATTTTTCTGCTCCATCTGATGGTAGTAGACCGGGAAATTGGGATTGATGAGCATCCAGCTCAATATAGAGAATTTTGAGAAGTAGGTATAGCAACCTTTATACCTACTAAATCAATAAAATCTTAGTGAACAAATTTCAAAATTGTTAGAAAATCAGATAACTGATATAGAACTTATTTTTTCAAGTGAAAATTTCTGCAGGATGCTAGGATTACAAGAAATGTAATTCTTACAGTTTGTAAAATATTTTTTGTTTTCTTCCTTCAATAAGAAGTTACACCAAGGACAACAATTTTACTTTTTTTACACCTACAAAATGGTTACTTTGGGAATTGAAATAAATTGATTTGATTTCCTAGCAGACTCAAATTAATTGACTGATAATTGACAAATCAACACTTAATAGTGAGTACTGACTATGATCAGTCATGATCTAAAATAGGGGTTAAAAAAGAATAAGGTCAATTAATCATATATATGATGTTGATAAAGGTACTTACTTAAAATCTCAGATTTTATATAATATTACCTAGAATTTTACTGATTTGGAAAAGTTGATGAAAAAAGTTAATTATGATCATGCTCTGATATTTCAGATTCTGCTGCTGACAGTTGAATACATCCTAATCAACAAAAATGACTCTCAATTCATAGACCTTCAAACTTTATGCCTTATTTTAATTTATGTTGCTCCATGGATGTTTTGAATAGAAAAAATAGAACAGGAATATTTCAAATGGTGTATTTTATAGCTGACTATTATTTTTTTGAATTACACTCAGATTATATGGGTCAACTTATTGCAATTTTTATAGATATCATAATTTCCCAAGCTTTGAATCAAAAATTCACACCATCATGTCTTCTCAATATCAAAGCAGAGTTACCTAGTCATAGCTTAACAAATCTTGAATACTATGTAAACAAAAGAGAAATCAACAAAAATTCAAGTACCCTTTACTTTAAGTTCATCCTTCACTTTCCATTTCAACAACTCCATGCAGGTAAGTGCATCCTCTGCACTGTCATGTCCACTGACGTCATTCTGGATGATCTTCCTTAAGTACTCACTTGCCAAAGCTTTCAGAGCTCTCTTATGAGGCAGCCCCATCTTGTGAGGAAACAAAACGGAAGTGTCTATAACATTTTCATGTACGATTTTCAACGCCTTCATGTCCGACTCCAAACTATGACCGACGAGAATAGTCTTGGAATTACACAAATGCAGAATATTCGCTTGAACCTGCAAAATACTTGTGCTGGTTTTGTCCATTTGTTCTTTGGTAATACCTGAAAACCTTGTGTTGTAGTCTATTATGGGGTTGAAAGGCTTCACTAGAGATTCATATACTGTTTTGCACTCTGTGTCTACTACTGTCACACGTGTGAGTTCTAACCCTTTTGTGGTGTAGCACATCTCACAATCCAAGGCATAAATTGCACAGTTACGAGGGTCACTGTCATATTCCGGGTTCATGGTGGTCTGGAAACCTTCTAGTTCACCAGTAACAGCAGTTTCAGAAACATGCCAGTCACTAGTGGCACATCCACTCTCGTCACTGCTGCGGCAGCAAAGATAGGTTTGCTCCCCTCTTATAGTCCTCTTCTTCAGTGGGTGATAGCAGCATTCTTCTTCAAATAATGGCCATCCATCATCATCAACTTGGTAGAGTTTATGACACCGACAGCACATGCGCTGATTGTCGTCCAAATTCAGGGAGATCTGTCTCTTGAAATTTCTTATGATTGCTCTGCCATGGTGCTCTTCACATTCCCTAGGGTATCCATGGATATCCAGCTCTTCATCTGTCAGCACCCATTTTTTAATCCGATCATAAAACTTGCGGCCCTTGTATTCAGAAGATGAGTTCCTATCTGTGTCTTCGCCGATACCAATCAGCCCTAGACCACTCTTGTCTCTTTCAAGGACTTCTTTTCTCAGACGATTCATCGCCAACATAGCTGAATTGCGATATGTTACCAGTACTTTGCACTTCTCATAGCAGGAATATTCTTCACTTAGAGCCCTTGAGAATGCTTCTGCCTTGGATATATACAGTTTAACACATTCATCTGCTATCAAAGTTAGGAATCTGGTGCGTACATTTACTGGCAACTTAGATTTATCAGCATCTATTACATCAGGAATATCAGTCAAGGAAACATCTGGAACATGGGCAACTCTGCCACTTTTTTGAGTGTGTGCTATGGTTTTCAAAGGTACTGCTGGCTTTATCTTGGATATGCGTTCCTTGGATTTGGCCATCAACATGACATTCTGAGCAGGAGCTATTTTCTTCACTACCTTTTGTTGTGGATTTTTTGAAACACCATGTAAAATATCATCTACCAGACTTGTAGACTGGATTGGTTTTTGCTCCTTTTCCATCTCTCTTCTAATTTTGCGCTCCCTTGCAGCTTCTAAAAGACTAGGAGCAGGTCTTTTTGTCATCACATTTTGCTGCATTTCCAAGTGCATTTCATTCATAAGCAATTCTTGTTCTCTGTTAGCTTGAGCTAGCTTGGCCAGCTTATAACGGTTTGCTAAGGACTGTCCAGGGGTGCTTACAATTTTTGGTTTATTTTCTGGTATAGCTTCCTGGTACAATGAATACTTCATGGAATTAGGGTGAGCTATGCGTTTTTTGCCTACATTTTCAGGAATATAGATATCACTTGATGAAGATACTACATCTTCTGATTTTTCAGGTGATCTTTCTATTCTATTTTGCTGTGGTACTTTGTACTCATTGAATATTCGATAACATTCCATCATGGTTTCATCTTCATCTTCTTCAAGATCTGTATCAACTTCCATTTTGTCCATGTTGTCTAAATTCATGAATTCATTGTCTTCATGGTAATCATTATCAGACATTTCATTTTCACTAACAAGGTGTTCTTTGAGTGAGATAGATTTTGACTTCTTCATTTTATCTTTATGCTTACTCCTGTTACCCTCTTTCTTACACTTCTCTGAACTTTGAGAATTGCTTTTTGATTTTGTGTGCTCTTTTTCCCTATTTTTGTGTTTCTCTTTGGTTTTACAAATGGTTTTTTCATCTTTACTTGATCTTCTTTCTTTACTTTGATTCTTTTCTTTTTTTTCAACTTGTTTATTTTTTTTATCACTGCTTTTACTTTCATGTCTATCTGTCTTTTCTTTGCTCTTGTGCTTTTCCTTACTTATTTCTTTGCTTTTGTGCTTTTCCTTAATCATTTCTTTGTTTTTTTGCTGTTCTCCACTCATTTCTTTGTTTTTTTGCTTTTCCTTATTTATTTCCTCACTTTTTAACTTTTGTTTACTTTCATTGGTACTTTCTTTTGATTTCATTTTCTCTTCACTCATTATTTTGCTTTCTGTTTTGCTCTTTTCTGCTTTTTCCTCACTTCCCTTTTTTCTTTCACCACTCTTGCTGTGACTGCTGTCCTTAGTTTTTTCTTTAGAATCACCATCACCTTTATGCTTCTCAATAGTTTCTTTTTCTTCATTTTCTTGCTTTCCTTTTTTCTTTTCTTTAGATTTCTCCTTTTCTTTAGATTTTTCTTTTTCTTTACTTCTACTGGGACTTCTCTCCTTAATTTTAGGTTTACTAGAATGAGTCCTTTCTTTCTCAGATTTATTTGAAGTACCATCTTTTTTTTCTTTAATATCTTTACTACTAACTTTCTGCAACTTTTCACTAGTTTTATGCACTATTTCCTTAGATTCTTCATTCTGATTCTTGTCCCCCTTTGTCAGGCTATTAGTTTTTGTCTGAACTTCACAACTTTTTGGCCTAGATTCATCATTAGTCTTGTTGGTAGCTTTTTCTTTATCTCTACTTGATTTTTCAGCAGGTTTTGCTTTAACTGGATTATTGATCAGGTGAGAAGTTGAAGGAAGATTCTCTTCAAGCTGATTATTTGAGGACAACTCTGTTTTATTACTGTCTACACTACTAACTTTAACAACAGTTTTTGAGGGATCATAAGCATCATTGTCAATAATTGTTTTGGGTTCACTAGAAGTATTTATGATATCATCAATCATATCAAACTCTGTAGACAACCCCTCGAAATCTATGTCAGTAGCAGGTTGAAGGGATTTTGTTGGATCATATTCAACATTTGCAATGTTTTGCTTTATTTCTTTGATCACATCGATGTGCTCTCCATTTTCATCAGATACAGATATTCTACTTTTATTAGCTGACGACAATATGCTCAAGGGTGTTGGTTTGTAGGTGGGTTTTTCAAACTTTGGCAGAGGTCTTGCCTTTCTTTCTGGTCTGAATGCGAGGTCGGGAACATAACTGATAGGAATATGACTCTTGCTGCTGTGAATATTTGCCAATTCACTCTTCGGGGTTGGTTTATAAGTAGGAATAACTGGAGTTTCCTTTTCTGCCTGTGTGACGATTTCTTCTAACAGTTCTACCTGCTTCTTTCTATGCCTGAAGTGGCAGTAAGGCCTACCACATGAACTGTTGAGATAGGGACACTCGATGTCTTGGAAATAGCCCTTTGTGGGCAACATCTTTTGTGTTGATTTATGGAATAATTATTTTGAAAAACAAACCATAACAATTAACAACCATAACCTACATGTTTGAAGTTTCTTTTGTTTTCGATCAACGGTGACATTCTGACATTGACATAAGATCACGTGAACATGGCCGTGTCTAAGTTTCCGCTAGTCGTAGTCGTAACTAACGAAATGCCACAAATAACAAATTACTCTTCAGGAAATTCCTTTCGTAGATAATAAATTCGTTGGAAAGAGATGATAAAACACAAAATAATTTGACTTATTTAAATTATCATTTGACCCTACATAATATTCAACCTCAGGAAGATAATTCTTATCTGTGGGCTGTTTTGTAGTTGCGTAAGATAGAAGCGAAATTCCAGGATGTGACGGGGTCAATGAATTTTGGACAGCACAGCTAGGGTGATGGTCTGATGGTGTTTACATTGAGTTCATTATAATTTCCATAATAAAAGGCTTTCACGCTGGGTTGATAGTGACGTCAATATGCCAACACATACAGTGTTGCCAGTTGGAAGGAAATGACTGAATGACCAACCGCCCGAATATGGATATGTCTAGTGCTACGATCGTCGGACGTTATAATGTTTTTTTGAACCAACTCGAAAGCCGTCCATTTATGTTTCAAAATCAACACTCGAAGTTGATAAATGAACTTCAATATTTGTATTTAATGAACCATGCACCTAAACAATATTCTGAATATGAAATTTAATGATAATGAAATTCTTACAAAGAATAATAACTTGAAGAATGATTTATTATATAACAACATCAACAAATAATCACAGATATTGACATTAAAAATAACTTATTTTTCTACCAATACACAATTATGTCTTGAATTGATTTTTTTTATAAAACTGATCAGTATTCACATTAACTGAGTGAAGATAATAAAAACTTCGAATTCAATTTTGCGGTTATTTAATCGTTTTGAATGTTTTTCAATTTCTATAAATTGGTGCAATGAAATAGAAATTCGATCAATTGATTTTATTTCGTGGGAAAATAAATAGTGGTGCATCTACTTATATTGGAAATTATATAGACAACAAGAGTTGTTCTCACTTCAATATTTTCAATATAATTCATGAGGAAAACCTACAAAAATTCATGAAACCACTATGTCATTACAATAAACTAACACAAATCATATTTGGATCATTCGGACAGCACAAAATATCATTATTAATACCATCATTCAACTTACATGTATCACAGCAGTCATTGGAAGTAATGGACCATCTTCTGCGCCTACGCACTCAATGGTTTAAGCATTTTGAATAAATCGAATTTCACCTGTGATCCACAAATAAATCACAAACAATTCCTTGAAAGTACAAATTGTCATTAATGAATAATTCGCAGAGATCAGCTGATCACAACAAATCGCTTCTAGAAATGGCAAATAAATCTGGCATCGGTGTACAGTTTTGCCAACTTAAATCGATAACGCGGTTCGCCCATTTCGAAAGTTACTAGTATTTTTCGATGTGTAGTTTTGGTACGACATTGTTACCAAGTATTGCGCAACTATCAACCCAGCGTGAAAGCCCTTTAGAAATGTTATCGAGAATCGTCTAGAGTTAGAGCGCATCTGATAGCCCGCGTGGGAGAAACGATGGAGTGAAAAAACAATAATAATTTGTTTTCTGTGACGGGAAAAAACTTTGATATTTTATATCTGTTGACATCAGGTTATAAAATGTCACTTTTCATGAATTACTTTTTTTCCACGGGAAAAAAGTCTGCACTTTTTTCCGGGATGTACAGGGTGTTATTTAAGTATGTGGCCAAACTTGAAGGGGTGATTCTTTGAGTGATTCTAAGACGAAAAGTTCATATAAACATAGGTCCGGTAATGCTTCGTTTTCAAGATACAGGGTGTCAAAATTTGTAAAAGAAATCGTTGTTTTCGTAAATATCTTAATAACCCTCCAACCGATTTCATTGAAAATTGGCAGTGTAATTCAAGGTCGTAAAGGGCTAATTTAACCCCAACTATATCAAAATTATCATGTCCAGTGGCGTCCCGGAAGGCACTGTTACCAATATTTTTGACAGAAAAAATGTGCGCCACTGTTTTTTTTGCAATTTTCGTATCTGTTTCACATTGAACAACTGAAGTTACAACTTTTTTATATCTAGAATTTTTTCCGTATCTTGCTTTGTTTTTGAGAAAAAACATAAAAATCACTTCATTGCACATCCCTGCGACAACACAATAAAACATTTCAACTACTAAACCATCAAAAACTGGGGTCTTACTAATATTTTTTCATATTAATACTCTATTCTAGTCTTGGAATTTTCTATCAAAATTAATGCAGTGAAAAAACAAAAAATATGTATGTATGAATTGCAGCACTTGCCTTCGGCTCTTGGCTTCGGCTCGTCACAGGGATGTGCAATGAAGTGATTTTTATGTTTTTTCTCAAAAACAAAGCAAGATACGAAAAAAATTCTGAACATAAAAAAGTTGTAATTTTAGTTGCTCAATGTGGAACAAATACAAAAATCAGTGGCGCACATTTTTTCTGTCAAAAATATTGGTTACAGTGCCTTCCGGGACGCCACTGGACATGATAATTTTGATGTAGTTAGGGTTGAATTAGTCCTTTACGACCTTGAATAACACTGCCAAATTTCAATAAAATCGGTTGAAGGGTTATTAAGATATTTAGGAAAAAAACGATTTCTTTTAAAAATTTTGACACCCTGTATCTTGAAAACGAAGCATTACCGGACCTATGTTTATATGAACTTTTAGTCTTAGAATCACTCAAAAAATCACCCCTTCAAGTTTGGCCACGTACTTAAATAACACCCTGTATTTACAGGGTGATCCACGGTGGATGGCCTATTAGAAGTATCTGGAGAACGAAAAGACAACACATTCTGAAAATTGAGATGCTTTGATAATTGAACATTCTCTATCCGTCTAAAATATATTCATCGATACAGTGTTGCCACTTCTATCAGAAACAACTAGCAACTTTGTTATTTCAAATGGAACACCCTGTATTTTTTGTCGTTTCTAGATTCTTCTTGAAGAGCTGATTTCATCAATGTATCACACTTGGGGTCTAGCAGGAATAATTACAGAGATATAGGGTGTTCAAAATCGAGATTTTTCAATTTCAGGAATTTTTTGTGTCGAAACTATTCATTATCGATCGAAACGGCTTGCATGTCCCTATCTTAACTTTTGATTCACTATCTACTGACATTTAATTGGAACAGATACAGGGTGATCAAAATTCTGAATCTTGGACCACCCTGTATTTTTTCCAATTAAATTCCAGTAGATAGTGAATCAAAAGTTAGGATAGGGACATGTGTGCCGTTTTGATCGATAATCAATAGTTTCGACACAAAAAATCCTAAAATTGAAAAATTTCGATTTTGAACACCCTATATCTCTGTAATCATTCCTGCTAGACCCCAAGTGTGATACATTGATGAAATCAGCTCTTCAGGAGGAATCTGAAAATGCAATAAAATACAGGGTGTTCTATTTGAAATAACAAAGTTGCTAGTTGTTTCTGATAGAAGTGGCAACACTGTATCGATGAAAATATTTTAGGCGGATAGAGAATGTTCAATTATCAAAGGATCCCAATTTTCACAATGTTCTGTCCCTTCGTTCTCCAGGTACTTCTCTATTTCATATGTTAAACTGACCCTCTTTGTAATTATGCAACAAGTTATCGATGTATAACCCGAATATTTTCAAGTACTTAGTATTACTGCTGAATATACAACATAGAATATACTGATTACAGAGTTGCAAAAATATTTTGTGAGTTGTGTATTTATCAACACACTTTTATTATTTAATTTTCTACTTGTTTTTAGTTTGGCTATATATGTATAAAAGCGTGTTTGCTAAAACATTTCAATTAGCAACCGGACATTTACTTCGTTTTTTAAATGGAACACCCTGTATATTATTGCATTTTTAGATTCTCCCTGAAGAGCTGATTGCATCAACATATCACTCCTGGGGTCAAATTGGAATGATTACAGAGGTATATTTGATTTTTTCAGAAAAGACAGGTTGAGAAACAAACTTGACGATATTGAACATCGAGTTACCCAGTCGAAAGCCAACCTCGAAGAGTCTGCTAAACTTCTGAATAACGCTTCGGCCCTTCTGGACCTATCGATAGGAAAGCTGAAAGACCTTCAAGATGCTCCGGAAGTTCTCGAGACTAACAACAACAATTTCAAGAGCCAACTCGAGAACAACAGGGAAGAATTGGATGCTATTGAAGAACTCAAGCCACAGGTGCACACTCTTATAGAATATTTGATATTTGAATACCCAGTGATTGGCACACTGTTTTCAACATATCGACGCTCGAGAAGCAATTCCTTATGTCTCCATAGTATCAGTTTTACAGAAGACAAAAATTACTGGATTATTTTTGAATATACCAGATATTTTTTTGGCTTGATTCTGATAGCTTTAACCCTTTACTTGGAAAACTATCATCTGACACAGAATAAAATATGTATTCATCATTTTCCATAGAATACAATTAATTAACTGATTTCTGACGCAAAATAGTTATTTTTGTATCTAGTGCGCGAAATGCTACTTTGGTTATCAAGAACTGATTTTTTTAACGAGGCGCGGCCGAGTACAAAAAATAGTCAAGATGATCAAAGTATTTCGCGCACGAGTTGCAAACAAAATGTTTTCTACAAACGTAAAAAAATACAGTTGTAATATGCTTAGCTTGATATGAAAAATAGTGTTGAACTGGCTTAAAAGGCCTCTTCCTATACTCCCTAGGTACGCACGATGTTCCACAAATATTATAGGAATTTACTTTCGTGCGCTCCAAGAATTAACTGAAAAAAAGTATCACTTCGCAATTTGTTATCAAAGCGCGAACCTTGTGGTTTTTTTGACGTTTGTAGAAATAGTTATTTATTATACAAGGGAAAAAAGTAGTAGATTTTAGCTCCAGGTTGTGTTGTCTCCCGACGCGTAGCGGAGGGAGACAAAAAACCGTGAGTTAAAATCTAATATTTTTCCCGTGTATAATACACTATTTTTTTCTGTGACAGAAGGAAGGACGAATCAATATTGAGAAGATATTACATTATCTCGAAATCTGAAAATTATCGACGTGAAATTTCAAGTTTTTAACAGTAGGGACACCTGCGTTTTATAGGCATCTTTATCATTCTTTTGAAGTAATCAAATATCTGATATCACTTCTGTCAGTCCAATTCTGTGGTTTGATTTTGAAAAATTGCGAATTCAGTAGTTGTTTGGTAATATACGAAACCGCGAAGTCGAATGGAAGATAAAAGGACTCGCAGTTCTTTCTCGGAGACGGTATTATTGACTCATTTTTCGGAACTATAGCACAACAAAAGCCATTAACAGAGTGTATATATGTGATATATATCCGGGAAAAAAGTACTCACTTTTTTCCCACGGGAAAAAAGTAATTTATGAAAAGTGACATTTTATAACCTGCCAACAGAGATGAAATGCCAAACTTTTTTCACAGAAAAAAAGTATTATTTATTTCAAATTTTACGTGTTTAATAAATGTGTCTCAGGAGATGTCATACGAATCCTATAAGTTACAATGCCTGATAAGCAGAAAATTAACCTTGTATTTCATAGCACAAGTTGAAATTGATAATTATGTACTTAGAGAATTTTGAATATTTCAATTATCTAAAAAATCACTAAAAATCACAAAAAATAGTAACAATGATTCAAAATCGGAGCTTAGCATTCACTTACGGTATCAGAATTCAGAACACTTTCTGATTCCGCTACTCCATTTCATCGAAAATTAGTTTTGTTCTGTTGGACACTAAAAACTACAAAAACATACTTTGCACTAGTCCTTGGTAGGTGGCAGAGTATATCTAAGAATGACTTGCTAGAGTACTATTTACCAAGCAAATTATCCTACAAGACAACATATCGATTATTAGATATCGGGTAATGTATCTTCTTGTATACAATTCGATTCTTCCTTCACCTGGCAATGTATATTATGAGATACATTTTTCTAAAAGACGTGTCAAATTTTCGTAAAACAATAATCGGTATAATAAATATAACCAAGGAGTTACTTATACACAGTAGTATAACATTCATACTAGTATCATTGACCAGAATAAAATATATTTTTTCTACTCACATAACTAAAAGGGCATTTAGCGTATGGATACGTACCACGCTAAATGATCGATTAATCACGGATTGACGATCTGTGATTTATTCAAAATATTAAACACGTTACCATGGCAACACGATTTCTTAAACACATTACCATGGCAACACAGTTCATTAAACACATCTTCAGTAATTTGAGACATGTCTGGCCTGTCAATTGTATTAACTGTCAACTGTTATTTTCAAATTGTATCAGAATTATTCAAACAATTTTCGTTTGTATCGGAATGTTTCATTAAAAATATATGCGAAATGTAGAATGTATCTCCATGAAGTGTAAAAATTATGCATCCATCTTTGAGAACAATTTATTCATTCTGTGCTAAGCATGACAATAAACGTGAAACAAAGGTTAGTAAGCAATGGACTGGACACATCTACAAATAATATCACTTATCGGTGTCTCGCTGGTTGCATGCAGTTGCATGTATTATGTTCTCAATTCCCATTCCTTTCGAATTATTCCGTAGGTTAGCAGGAAAAGCAGGTATGTTGATGTAATTTCCGGAGTTCGTAGAAAAAGCATAGTATGTAACGCGTTTATAAACTCTTCTAGACACTCGTTTAGTAAACACTCGTTACTAAAAGGACGTTTATAACACTTGTTACATAATATACTATAGTACTACAACTATGCGAAAAAGCTACTATCGGATCGAGCGTTCATCTACTTTTCCGCGCCATCTTGAACACAGTGAGTTTATTATGACAAAACCGATTTTTTGTTTGCCGCGGTGCCATTTACATGGAAAATCTAGTAGTTCACACACATATCCATAATCAACTTATGAAAATTGCAGAAATTTTAGAGTTTTTTTTTTCAACAAATATATTTAAAAGATTATCCTACCAGATACTAGGAGAAGGGTTAAGAGTGTATATCAATCTTGAACATACGAGCTATTGAAAACTATTGGAGATTATCTATTTCATTCTTGATGAAAAAGTGTAGGTACAGCGCATAGTCTTAGCATTACCTGACTACAATTTTAAAACATTTCAGCATTCAGGAAAGAAATACTTGCAGTTAGTATTTGTTTATACAAATTGTTGCATAAATAATCATATTGTTCTGCGTGACGTTGATCACTCGTAGAAATTATCATCATGATCATCATCATCATTATCATTATCTTCATTTTCATCTCCACAATTGATAAATATGTAAGTATATAACAGTATGTAAGTATATAACAGGGGGCATTAAAACAAAATAAAAAAGTATTAGGGACAGTTGTGTGCATCAACAAGTCGTACAACAGTTATGAGTTATTGTGAGTCAGGCTTCTCAATTTTGATCTTATCGATTTTAACAAGTAGTGTCAAAATTCAAACTATTTTTGTCAGTAACGCGCAAATGTGTACGTGTACTACTTTCTAATGAAATCTGGACCATCATAGGCAGGTTACACCATATAAACCTTGTACAACTTGTTCATGCACACAACTGTACATTACATTCAAAATGTAGTAGCTATAGATATTACTTACTTACCCATAGCAACAGCCGCCATATACCAAGCCCACTTCGGAATATTACATTCCTAATATTCTTTTCCTAATCAACGATCATAGTCAGATTTTGTTATATTATATTTTCGTTTTGTCAGGAACTGTCAAAACATTTTGTATTCATTCAAAATGTGATTTCAATTATTTAGTTCGATAATTTTGACGACTGAACGAAAAATACTGTGTATACTATGACCGTGGAAATACCTACATACTATGAAATTTTTCGTTCAGTTTCAAAGGAGATCACGAAACAATTTAACCTCAATTAGTCTGACGGATACTTGACATACCTAACCCAAATAATAATTATCGATGTTGTAACCGAACAAGGATAATAGCTATTTATATATCAAGGGAGAAAAGGTATCCATTTCCTTCCGCGTGTGAACGCGTAGCAGAGTGCATTAAACACACATGGGAGGAAATTAACATTTGCTCCCATGATATCATTGGAATTCAGAAGGGATATTATTATTTGTTTTAGTAGTGATAAAGACACTGATTACTTGGATTGCACAGATTTCATAGGTATATTGACGCCAAAGGATGCATGCTGAAGCCAATTTCTTTCACCTCCCACGGGAGTTAATATTTTTTTTCTCCCGTGGGAGTAAATTGACAACTTTGTTTCCTTAAATGAGGGAGCAAACGCCTACTTTCGATTAAGTGCGTAGATGAACGATATGACTTTTCAGGTGCAAGAACACGCCCAAAACCTGTCGGAGCGCGTCCAACAGCTGGAACACATCCTCTCCGAGTCGCAGTTCGGCTCGACGGACGCCATCAAGGCCGCCAGGGCGTACAAGGACATAGTGGCCGCGGTCAGAAGCGCCCGAGCGGCCGCAGACAGCGCTCATAACGACACCGACGACGCTGCCGGGATCCTTGGAAACGTCCACGAAAGAACCAACGACGCAGAATCCATATCGGCAAAGGTGGGAATCTCATACAAAATATATCTAAAGTTCTTTCACTCACGACAGCTTGATTTTTCGACTCGGCACCCCCCAACCGGCTGCATGTCGGCAAATCCTTTGACAAGCCGCAGCTAACAGCGGCGGGTAAAATATTTTTTTCGTTACCACAAACAAAATCTGTTTTCAAATGAGTTTTTGATTGTTCAAAAATTACCTATATATCCATTTTGGAACATGAGAGTATCGAATATTGGTAAGTTTCCAGACCACCCATGAGGTATTATTATGGGTCGTTACTTGTTTTTAGTGGGTGTTCGCCAATAGTCCCATATTTGAAAAATGAATATAAAATTCAACTAAATCAAAATTCTCAAGAAAATAAAATATGGATATAACATTGAACTTGATAAAAATTCTCAACAAAATGAAATAAAAATAAAACATTGAACTTAATAAAAATTCTGATAAGGATGAGGAACTTCAAAGTATGTATGTAACAATATGAATAAGTTGAGTACCTACTATGGAAATGCCAATAATTCTGAATTTCTGGTTGGTAGAGTTACTCTATGTATATACTCATATATTCGTGTGATTATACAAGGTTTAAAATCATACGAAGAAAATAAACAACAAAATTAAATATAAATAACATTGAACTTAAAGAAAATTCTCAGCAAATAAATGGTATATTCTGAAAGGGTTTTTTTGGTTGAATTAGAAAAAGGTACAGCTTCACTACACATGTCACATCACTTTCCTAAACTTCACACTTTGGTTATGATAATCACAATATGATTCACAACACATCACTTATTAGATTTCATAACTGTTATACACAAATACTGGATGATATATCACTAGTCACTATCGGACTTTTTAGGACTTGAATCTTCATTTACCCTAATAATCACTGGATTGATACGTGGTAAGAAACAATATTCATGTTCTTTCTTTGATAAAATGAGATACACAATTCCTCCATTATGTCACTCTTGTTTATCTCATTAACTACTGTCCTGATGGTGATTAAAACTGGCTCGCTCAGTTGTGGTGATTGTTTATTTTTACATACTTTGCTTTTAATAGCAGCCCAGACTATCTCAATGGGGTTAAAAACACAGTAATATGGGGGCAAACGTAAGACAGTATGGCCGTGAACTGTGTATATAGTTATCTCTTTGTGAGGGCTATGTCCAATAATCTCTTTCCTAGTCACTTTACAGTTCCCTCGATATCACTTTCATCTCATTGTTTTCACTCCTGGACACGGGTGTTACGCAGGTAGCTATAGCTGCCTCCGTGGTGACGTTAGCTGTTTCCCAGAGATCTCAGGGTCTGCTGACCGAAACCACAAATGTGCGACTGGCTTCTGTTTGTTGACTCCGTTTATTTGTTGTTTCGTTTTTCACCCAGTGCTGCCCATCCTTTGCACTTCCTTTCACCGTACTGATGAGGGTCGAAAGCCCGAAACACGTGTATACGGTTATCTCTTCGTGAGGGCTATGTCCAATAATCTCTTTCCTATACAACTAACTTAATCATGAACTTAATATATCCGTGTAAACTCCTTAATGTAATGTAATGTTTTTAGAGAACAATAAATGTATTGATTAATTGATTGACTATGGATTTTGCCTAAATAAAATGTAATCGCATATTCGCATCGCAATCTCAAATCGAATGGTTATTTTATTATTTGAAACCAATAAGTGCAGATGGATACATGACAATGTAACTCCAACAACCCTCAAGTTTCCCAATTTTCCAGTTGAAAATTCGTGCTTGTTTTGACACAGGTCTTGGATGATGCCCACGACTTACTGCAAGAAAAAGACAAACTAGAACCGAAACTGAAGCAGGTCTTATCAGCGTATGAGCCAGTTAGGAAGACATACAATACAGACGAGGAGTTGTTGAAGGAAGTGGAAAAGATTTTGGAAAATATCCAGGTGAAAGATTTGGGAGAGGCGTACAAGGAGGCTTCCAATAATGCTGAAGGAGCCATCGAGTCGATGGCTGAGGTGAAAGAAGTTGTCAATACATCATTCAGTGAGGTAAGTGAATCGGTATTGGTGTAAATTCTCATCATGATCTTTATTCTGATATATTTTTCCACTACTAGCATCTGAAGGCACTATTATTTCTTATGTTCTCAACTTCTTCTTCAACTGTTGGACAACAATGTCTCCAACACCTGGGAACACCTTTTTACACATTTACCGCATACAACACTCGGTTCAAAGTTAACTTCTTGGTATATTTGAAATTGCACAGAAAATAAAGTCAATAGTAAAGTTTTGATCAGTTTCTTGGATGTAATACCCAACTGTCATGTTTGGAGTAGAACTGGGTCTATAAGAACTCCTCGTTTTGCAGTTACCTAAGGAAACGAAGCAAGCACAACTCCTTCCCAAGGAACTAGATGATATGAAACGCAGTCTTGTCCAAACCGAGAAACAAATCAACACAGTAAACGAAAAATTGCCACCTGTCGTAGAGAGTCTCAATGAACTACCGAGAATCCAGGAAGACCACAAGAGAAAATCAAACGGTATAAAATCAAATTTGAAAAAACTGACGCAGCAGATTGAATTAGCCAGAGATATAGCGAACAGGATCAAAGTTGGCGTGAAATTCTTACCGAATACGACTTTGGAGTTGAGGAATCCGAAGAATATCGAAAGTCTCAGTACTTCTACTAAATTTTCTGGGTATTTCAAGACCGATCAGCCGAATGGACTTATATTTTATATTGGGAACCCTAATGGCACCAATTTACCAAAAACTAAATCGGTACGTACATACTCCTTCTATACATGCATGTTGAACAATGATGGTTTATGTAACATATCTCAAACGGGCTACAGGTACCGTGTTAGATATTAGTAGCTTTCCTATAACAGAATACATTGAATGAGGGTTAAACCAGTGCTATAATCCATATTTATGGAAATTGAGCTATGCATCTGATTTCTGATTCCAAAACAGTGGTAACACATTCAAATTCGGTTTTCGTTGTGGTATATCTCATTAAAAATGATTATGAATTTAGCCGCGCCATATGTTACTTCGCCATTTTCGTTTTCTGATTTAGAAACAAAGGAAGAACAAAATCAATGTTTTTATGAACAGAACAACGGGCTGGCATGATATGTTTTTTCAATCAAAGCATGAAAATATGTTTTTTTTCTTCAATTGACTGGGCCGTTACATGATGAAAATCCATAGCAGATGTAAAAACTTCACAAACGATGAAAATTCCACAAAAAAATGACATATTTCGCTAGCACAGTAATTTCATCAGGTGAAATACTGGTACAATGGAAAAAAAATAATTTAGAGATTCTATTGAGATCATTTTCTAGAACACGATCTCCAAATATTCATTAAATATTTGATTCTACTGAGAATATGTGAATAAAAAAATATATCCGCTATTTTGTGATTCAATTTGGGACATCTTCTCAGGGCTCCAGTAATAGAAGAATTCTCTTTGTTACATTATCAAAATATTTTTCCCGCCTCAATTCATCGTCAATCCAAATACCAAGATATTTCATGTGAGAAGTTGATATTTGAGTAACTGGTAAAATCAATTAACAATTGCATACATGTTGTCGAGAGGGTCATGAAAACCACAGGAATCATGTTGTAGTGATTTTTGAATCATCAAGTGTGTATAATTTCAGGATGATTACATGGTACTCATCATCCAAAACGGATATCCAGTTCTCAAGTTGAACATTGGTAATGGTAATGAACAAATCATCAATCCAAAATTCGTGTCTGACAACCACTGGTATCAGTACATCGTGGAGAGGTAAGCTTTATTTTTTTTTATTATTTCAGTTATTGCATTACATTCTTTTCTTCATTGATACATTTTATACAAATAATATGTAGATTATAAGTAATTTTCTACTAGGAATGACATGAATGATCAGACAGTAATTCCTGGTATAAGATCATTCATGAAGTATTATCGACTGTTGTATAATTGAAATTACAAATAGTGAACAAAACTTACATATCATTAAGATATCTCAAAATAAACAGTCATATTATAGTGAACAAGAAGGGGAAAAACAGTAAAGAAAAAAAAAGGGAATTCATATGCTTTCAGCTTTGATCATTCCTTTGCATATAAATATATTTCTTCACTTTATTTTTGAATTGTATAATATTTGGGCTGTTCTCGATATCATCTGGTAATTTATTGAATTGTACACTTTTTTGTCCAAGTTTCGAATTTGCAAACAAGTTATATTGTCTAGTATGATGACCATGAATTTGGGAATTCCTAATTACTATTAAATTTGATTTAAGCTTTTTGTTGATGAAATAATAGGAAATTTTGGGAGTATTGATTAAAACGTGCTCGTCCAAAGAAAATGTGTTTGTTTCCTTATTCAGTTGATTCGTTGGAGTATAGTCTTTCCAAAGTTAGTTGGAGCGCCTCGAGCAAAGAATACTGCAATGTGCAGCTGCTTCCATTGTTCTTCAGAAGGACCAGCAGCGCAAATACGTTCAAGTCAAATATCGGCAAACAATCAATTTTTCACACAGGAATCGTTCTATACAACTCATTACCAAGTCAATTGAGGAATATACAGGAAGCAACTAGATTCAAAATTAACTTAAAAAAATATCTGCTTCAGAGACTTTGATAATCCCATTTCTTATTTGAATACCCATTTATAAAAGAATAGGTTGATATTGCATGATTATTTGCATTTTTTTTTTTTAACTTGTTTTATCTTATTATAATTTCATAATTGTATGTATAACATTATGTATATTGTTTATGTATCCCTATTATAAACAACTATGTTTCTTGGGGTAATAAAGACAATCAATCAATCAATCAATTTGTTAGAGCTGCTCCAATTTTATTTTATTTATTTATTTTTATTTATTGAACAAATAACTTCCAGACAGAATAGGCTCTGGTATAAGGAAGTAAATAATTATATACCTATAGGTAAACATATCATTATACAAAATATATCAACAACTGTGAATTGACAAACAAAGAATAATATTTGTAAAAAAAAAATGGCATGTTCAATTTTATCCAGTTCGCTCAGAAATAATCAATTTTTTCACTTCATTTTTGAATGAACCTATGTTTCTGCAATTTTTTATATTGTCAGGTAGTTTATTGAATTCAGTTAAGGCTGAATGAGTGAATCTTTTTTGTCCGATAATGGAGCTAGCGGCGTCAAGATGAAACAAGTTATATTGTCTTGTTTCATGATTATGAATTTCAGAATTCCGTATCAACATGAAATTCGACTTCAATTTTTTATTTATGATATTATATGATATTTTGATAGTTTCAATTCTATATATTTCATCTAAAGGATACGTATTTGTTATTTCAAACAATTGATTGGTTGGTGTATCAAATGGGAGACGATACGATACTTTTAACGATTTTCTATATAATGTTGATATTTTATTGAAATTGTTCTTTGAACAAGTTCCCCAAACATTTATTAAATAGTTGATACGACTCAATATATGAGAGTAGAGAATCATGTTTGCAATTTTAATATCAAGTTTGGGACATATTCTCAATGCACCAATAATTGGAGATATTTTTTTTGTCAGAACATCAATTGACTTTAGAAACTATACATGCACCTACACAGGAAGTAACAAAAACGGAATAATATGATATTGTTCTTGAACTACGTAAACTTCTAGACGAACTATATGAATCAAAGCATCCAACTTACCAAAATATTATATACAGATAATTTATTGTTTTATTTACAACCATATATATAATGTTGTCATTACTAACGTCGTTGAAGGTTGGTAAGTGTCATATTACACACCTCTACTTCCCGCCCTCAATTGTGTAATATTCCAGATATGTTCAGAACGAAACAGAGATTTATTAATTTTGATCGAAATATGATGGTTGTAAATAAAATAGTAAACAAACCTCGGTAGGAAGTTTCATTCCTGTCTCGAGATTATAGCTAACCTCGACGCTTTGCGTCTCGGTTAACTAACTAATCTCACGCCAGGAATGAATCACTTCCCACCTTGGTGTGTAATATACTATTCTTTTTCATTTTAGAGTCGGATTCAATGCCAAGCTGTCAATACGTGAAGAAATTAAAGATGGAGTCGATAATGTAATTGAAAAAGAGAAGGCTTTAGCCGGTCCATACACGATGTTCAATTTAGACGAGAAGAAGTCAAAAATATTTGTTGGGAGCTTCCCCAGCAACTATGAGATGCAAGAAGGAATCGATTTTAGCTCTTTCGATGGTGAAATTGAGGATTTGGTAGTTGGTGATACTCCATTGTCCTTGTGGAATTTCAATTATGGATATGAAAATAGTCGGGGAGCACTTGAAAGGTATTTGGGCTTCCATTCAAAAAGTTGATTTTGAAGTCGATCCGTTTTATTTATGAAATTTCGTAATATGGACCCAAATCATGAATAAAAATCTACTCACTCTATTGGGCATGTAGAAACTTCAGAGAATGCATTTTTGTCTACTTCTATTGAGGGAGAATATGGCGGCAGAAGTGTTTTCTCATGATGAATTTCATACAATGCTGAGGATCACCAATATTTTCTAGGAATTCTTTTATATTCACAATGCTTAATTCCCCTGTTTTTATTCCTGAAAAAACTTATTTTGTTATTTTGGATCGATGATTTGTAGACTATCCAATAATTTTCTGAATGATATTGAATGCTGTTTTATATTTCGTATTCTTAGGGATAGGCTGGTGAATTTGGCGCCAAGTACTGGGTTCAGGTTCAATGGAAACGGGTACGCCATTTTGGATTCCAGATCACTCCAGATTAGATCGAAATCGGTGATTCAACTAAATTTCAAGACATTTGCAACAACTGGACTACTGTTCCTTGCTTTCAAAGGAAAAACGTTCATTGCTCTCGAATTGAAGAATGGAAAAGTCGTTTACCAGGTAAAAGGAAATATTCTCACCTACTCATTATATTGAATATTTTTTTGAAAAAGTAATTTCTGGGTTGGGATACAACGAAAAAGTTTGTTGGGGGATAAGGAAGCCTCTACTCCCAAAAACGTATCATGCTGTAGATTTTAAAAATCTATAAGATGCCTAAAATGATGATCTTCTAGAAAGTATCAACCACACTGAATTTCTAAAGACTTGCTGAATCTAGTTTCATTATATAAACTCAAAATTTGTTGTTTTATTCATTTCGTCAGGAAGGAATTGAAAATATCGAATTTGAATTTTAATGAAGTTAATACGATTCACGCCCATGAAACAAGGCAATTCAATTTATTGATAGCAAATAATTATAAGTCAAATTTTGGTAAACAATCAATATTCCATAATGGAATAATTTTGTATAACTCCTTACCTAATGAGTTGAAAAATATAGAAGAAGCAGAAAAATTTAAAATGAAATTAAAGAAATATCTGCTCAGTAAACTTTAATAGTACTAATCATTCACAATTTGTTTACTTGTAATGGATTATGATATTTTCATTTTATATTTTATTATAATTCTTTTTTTTAGGAAAAACAATAATTATTGTGCAATTATTATTGTTTCGATTTATTATGTTTTATAATATGTATGTTTTGTTGTATATATCCCTATTATAAACAATAATGTTCCTTGGGGTAATAAAGACAATCAATATCTTCCAAAATGAGCGAGATATATCAATTAATAGAAAAAAATAATTGAACTTAGCTCCACTTCTGATCGAGATCGGACTCATGTTTATGTAAATTTTTTGATTAAAATGATTATATCCATCACCCATTTCAAGTTGACTTAAGTATTTTATAGACTGAAATATGTGTTATAGAGAAAAAAAAATTCGTTTTATAGTGGACTTTTATATATGAATTGAAAATAAGAATACCTGGTCAGGACAATTTGATTGAAAAATCTTTGACATGATTTAATTACTCAGAATTGAAATGTTATAACATTCATCTTAAGAAAAAGTATGAATTTGTTTCCACTGAGTGGAATTTATTAGTTACATGTCAATAAATAAATGGTCTAGGTATTGTGTCATAGTAGGATATATGCAAGAAAGGTACATGCACCCTTACGGAAAACGATATGCTTGTAGTTCAATGGCCGACGATTTCACGTAATATGACGTGGTCTATTCCAGTACAACCTGGGCGGCGCCACCAAACGATGGGTCACCACCGACGCCTACAACGACGGCGCCTGGCACAAGATAGTCGCGTCCAGGGACGGCGCTAGGGGCCAGCTGGTGGTCGACGATGAGGACGTCATCGACAGGACCGTACCCATAACCGGTACGACCTTGGACCCCATCGACACGATCTCGTTCGGCGGGTACCCGAGCCGACACCGCTACGGCGACGTGACCGAGACGAGGTTCGACGGGTGCATCAACAATGTCACTATCATGGGCGGGCCGGTGGATTTGCGGAACAACATCAAGGCGTATGACGTCACGCCAGGGTGCCCCGATCAGGTTAGTAGCGGTAATGATAATGGTTCGTCAACTCGATAATTGTGTAGCTCAGTAAAACGGTAACAATAAATATCCCCTTGTGAAAAAATTCAAGTAGTCGGTTTCTCTACGGTTTATTATGTTTTTGTGGGTGCTGAATCTGCATCTGAAGTTTGCAAACAAAATTTCCTGGAGCTTTCTGAGATATTCGCAAAAATCAGCAAAATGTTCGCACTTTTTCAGGTTTTTTGTCTTTAACTCGAGAGCTATACATTTTAGCGAAAAGACCATCCTATAGAAAAATGAAGTAGATGCAATTTTCTATATATATACTTCTTCTTAAATGTAGGACAGGAGTGCGAGGAGCTAGAACAGATAGACTAAATTTGCGTATTTTGCAAAAAATGGTGTTCTTCGTCGGTGCTCGTAGATATTTCATAATCTACGCAATTCAACAAACTATTCAATTTGATTCTTTATTTGTCACAGTACTCAAAGTATATTCACGTCAGCTAGGTAGAATAATGTTTTTCACACCTGCCTCTTGTTATTCGTTAGCGAAGACAAAAAAACAAGTTTCTCTCATATAGTGCCAGATAGAGGATGATACGGATCAGCCGCCTGCCAAAGGACGATGTTGCGACAATTATATATTGTAGATTGTAAAGATAACCCTCATCTAATTATCTTCTATAAACCTAGGATTTTATTGATGGTAGACGTGTTTTAGGTGATTCACCCTTCAGCGGACTAGAACAATACATGCATGATCAAAGCACGTTCTGCGGTTTCGGTTACGTTGTTTCAAATGCGGCAAGTTCAAGTTTCCGCAAGGCCCATTTTTTAGTCATACCTCAGAGGGCAGTGCTTTAGTTCTGCTTTACCGAGACTTTTTTTATGTTCTGGTTCCTACGAAAAGGGATATCCTGTAATGTTCAGAGAACATCGTGAGAACCAAGAGAAATAAGGTAGGAATTGGTGTTCTTCTTGAATTTCTGGAGGTTATATGCCTCGGGGAACACCTCCCTTGGCAATGTGTTCCAGAGCCTCGCCGTTCGTTGGATGAACGAGTCTTTGGAAAGAGATGTTCTGCAGGTCTCCAAAGTGACCACGAAGGGGTGCGAAGCCTCAACTCGACGGGTTAATCTCGCGGGGACTGCCAAGGGAGGAACAATTGTTGATATTTCAGAAGAGCATCGTTCATGAAAATATCTATAAAATAGAGCTGAATCGCCAACTTTTCTACGGTTGTCCAGAGAAGTGAGTGAGTTTGTGAGCGAGGCATCACCCACGAGACGAATTGCCCTTTTTTGGACAGAATCCATCAGTACCAATTGTTGATGCCCTTGTTTGTTCTTGTTGACCTGAAATTGCATGCTCACGAGTAGGAGGCTCATTCGCTCTCTCCGTATTATGAGCTCTGCGATTAGATAGCATTTGCTTGCTTTTTGCTAGGCGATTAGCTGCCTCATCCCCTGAATTTAGACAAATCAAACAAGTAGAAATGATGAACTTGAGTGTGACAACTACGGCCAGCATACGTCTCCACGTCCGAGCGCTCTAACATACGTTCACCTGCTTGCATATCAACAAACTTCACATGAGCTCTATAGGAAATTCGATGCTCTTTCAATTTGTGCATGATATGTTTTCTCGAGTAATAAGTGGATTTTGAAATATCTACTAAAAACCCACCAAGAACGCTATTTTCCGCCAATGGCTCTTGGGTTTCATCAGAGTCTGGGGTTATAGATGACCATTAGATGATAGTTATCCCTACAATCTACAATCTAATCTGGCGGGGGCTGGTGTCTTGAAGGATCCAGTTCTGGTGATGGTGATGGTGCAGATGGAGGTGGTGGTATATAACGGAAACTTGGTTTTCCCTCCGCTATCGAATAACAAGAGACAGCTGTGAAAAACATTACTCTACCTAGTTGATGTAAATAAATTCATTAAGTACTGTGACAAATCATGAATCTAGTTACACTCTGACAAAAGCAATAACTCACATGGCCATTACTCCCGCACATCAGGTAGTCTAGTTTGTTCCTTCTAGAAATGCGTAGATTATGAATTATCTACGAGCACCGAGGAAGAACACCATTTTTTGCAAATTATGCAAATTTGGTCTAATTTCAACTTGTTCTGCCTCCTGACCCGTTAGTCCTACATCGATGAGCAAGAACAATTATATATAGAACATTTCATCTACTTCACCTTATCATGCGATGGCCTCTTCGCTATAACTATAAATTAATTCCATCTTGTTTTCTTAAAGTAATTTCCCAAAGAAATGTTCCCCCTCGCATGCCTAGATCCAAGGCCTCGATCAACATTATGAAATAGTGACATGGTCTAGTATTCACTAATATAAACAGCGTTGCCGTATCAATCAATTCATAGCTATAAAGTGCAGGTAGTTTCGGATGGCGTGGTGGGTAGTTCGGTCCTTGGTCAGAGGAAATGTATATATTTATTCCATTTCAATTTTATCTGCTCATGGTGATACAAATTATCGATAGCTATCGAGCAAACCCAAATTGCACTTATAGCAATTTCAGGCAGGTAAAGCTAGTTTCATACTCAGTTCGCACAGAAGCTCCACTGCTATTGTCAAATATTTGATCTAGTTCAGTCCTAATAGAACATGTATCTAGAAATTATAGTTGCTTCTGTTGCCTCTGTTGCCTTACAAAATTAGATGTAATGAAATTGAAACCCGTCTCAATTAAGTGGAGATAAAACTTCTGTAATTCATAATATTGATGATTTTTCTCTTCAAAGGCCATGTTTGTTTGAACCACAACAACATAGCTCGTTGTGAACTGATTCGCCCTAGTGCGTTTTTCTAAGGGAACATGAAATTGTCAACTCTTTCTACCAATTGGAAGAAAATATTCCATTCATTGCGCACTAACTTTACCGATGGAAATTGCTATGAGGTAAAACAAAATGTAAAAGTTGCATATCGCTATTTTGAAGTTGAGAACCAACTCCTCAGAAGTCGAAACTTGTGCGGGGTAAGGAAGAGCGGTACCTAAAGCTTATGGTGGAATCCGAAACACTTCTAGGGCGCCCAGGTGCTGCCAGGATTACAACCAAGAATCACATATTTTTATAAAAAATGCACAGCCGAGCCGCATTCGAACCGACAGCACAGTGAATGTGAGTTCTTCCAACAGCTCGAATACCTTGCCCCCCTAGTATCATCACAAAGTGAGAAGAGGTTAAACGTATATGTTGGTTCAAAATAATTAACATTCATCGGCTCTCGCTCTTTATTCTGGTGATTTCAACCAGAATTTGACACTCTCATGAATGAATGAGATTGAGTATCTAACCAAGATCAATTTCTCTTAGAATGATTCTACTCCAGCGAGATATGGAAGGCTATTCACTCCCCCTACTCATTTGAATAATGATTCTTCACGAGACTATAAAAGTATATAATTTAATCTCTTCAAAAAGGAACTAAACATTTCCAAATCTAGAACTGAAAAATAACAGAACATGTCATTTGACTGAAGACTCTGACAACTATTTCTGTTATAGGTAGCATCAATGGTCTCATTTGGCAATGAGTCTAGCCACTACGTCGGATGGAAAGGCCTACCACTCACGAATGAGTTCAACGTCAGTCTCAAATTCAGGACGAATAGAGAGAACGGGCTAATTTTCTACATCACCGACCCCGTCCAGGACAACAGCATCTCTCTATCTTTGAAGAACGGTTATCTCGTATTGGTGGATCAAAACATCGAGCTCGTTTCGAAGGATACCTTCAACGATAGTACTTGGCATGTGGTTTCTGTTATCCATAACGATAAGTTTTTGAGGATGGATACGGATGACTATGGTTTCAGAGTGTAAGTATTGTTTCAAGATTTTTATTATAATAATAATAATAATAATAATAATTTTATTTACCTATAAGTACACCAGTACAAGCAAAATAAGAGAATGGTGAATAAAGAGATACATCCCAACAAGGACAACCTTGGTAGTGGGAGTGATATTGAATAATAATTATAATAAGATCTAAACTAATTTACATTATTACATATTACATATTAATGGTAATGATGATGAAATTGAAATGATGAGGGTGAAAGTATATGGAATAATTTACGGAAATAGTATTTCTTATATCATATTCAGAGAATTGGTCATAGTAGACAAATCACCAAAAGGCAAACCTTGTGGGTAGTGAAATATGTCTACTTATACCATGACTCTTGACATATGATATGACCTGGAAATACTATCACTATACTACTTTTACAATATATATATGCAAATACAAATAAAAAATCTTCTGAGATGATTTTTAGTTTTTATATATTATTTTCAACATTGTAAATTATGATATGAATTTTTTAAATCTATATGATGATGTCGTGGATGTTGGCTAATCCATTGTTTCATTTCCGATTTGAATAATTGACTGGAATTGAATTGCTTATATTCTTGAGGAATTAAGTTGTATAGTTTTGGCCCTAAGTAGGTATAACTTCTTTGCAGGGTGTTTTTTTCAGGTCTTGGTATAGCTGATGAAGTATTTTTATGTCATGTGTTATAGTCATGGTTTATTGGTGTTAATGTATTTCTGTGGGTATGTTGCCGTGCTAAGGCTGTTAAGAAATATAGTTGTCGGGCGTCAAATAATTTTGTTTCACGAAACAGTTCATTAGTAGGGTAGGTATATGATTTTTTATACATGATCTTGATGATCCATTTCTGAATCTTCTCGAGGTTTTTCGTATAGTTATTTGTAGCAGCTCCCCAAGCTAAAATGCCATAGTTCAAATGAGGTTCAACCAAAGCATAATACAGTATTCGAAGTTGATCAATTTTCAGAACATTCGATAAATATTTGAATTTTGATAATGTGCTACGTAACTTCTTTATCACAAAATTGATATGAACATCCCATTTCAAATTACAGTCCATAAATATTCCCAGATATTTAATATGTCGGGCCATGGATATCGTTTGGTTGTCCCCTATTTGAAGGGACTCGTAACTTGGCAAGTTCTTCGAATATGATGTGAAAAGCATGAAGTGTGTTTTATCGATGTTTATTGTCGTTTTTCGAACCATTTTTTAATTATTTGCAGGTCACTTCCTGCTTTATCCTTCAACGTCTGCCAATCTTCAGCTACATAAATGATGGCCGTTTCATCAGCAAAACTAACCACATCTCCTTTCAAGTCTAGTTTGAATAGGTTGTTGAGATAAATATTGAAAAGTAATGGCCCCAGGACCGTTCCTTGAGGAACACCGTACCGTATAACTGTTTTTTCACTTAGACTGTCATTTATTCTTACTCTTTGTGTTCTTAGTTGTAGGTAATTTTCCATCAGACTATGCGGCTTTCCTCTAAAACCAATACTTTCCAATATGTTGAGCAATTGGTTGTGATCGACGGTGTCAAACGCTTTGGCTAGGTCTATGAATATAGCAAGAGTGTGTTTCGATTCATCAACACACTTACAGAGCCTAGATGTTACATATAGTAGAGCATCATGCGTTGACTTTTTATCTAACTAAATATTGTTGTGACGGTACAACAAAATGCATCATTTCTGTATAACATCGATTGGGGTGACATATGAAGATTTAGTGTTACTCATGGTGAAGAATGATAGACAAGTGGGCTCTTTTTCATTTTTTAAATAGGATCATCACTCAATTACCTTCCAATTTCATATTTTTTTAGATTTTTTGTGGATATTAAGGTGCTAAACGACCAAACATTTACCGCAAATGAAAGCTTACGTTATGTATTGGTAATATTCTTGATCAGCAATATCAGCAACAAAAAATCCATTGTCTTGTGAATTTGTGTTGATGATAATTATATTAATTCACACTAGAGGAGATTTGGTCCGATAATCGTGACAACACAGGATTCAGCACAGCATTGCCAGCCAACATTCACATGATGTTTTGTTATGGAATATGGAGTATAAAAAATATTTTGAGAAGCTGGTTGCTCGATAAAGTCACATATTAATAACTATAATATCATCGCTTCCTCCTATTAGATCAAATGAAATATTCAATTTTGATGTAATTTTAATTCAACCATAGGGCTTGTAATTGGTGACTTGACAACCTTGCTTTATGACGTCACCATATACCCACACTATTGCTATCTCTCAAACGGTAACAGCTAGGAAGTTGGTTAAACAGAACCAAAGTTGCACATTTCAGGGGACATAAGGCTTGTATGAAGAAATCAAAGATTCCATTAGCCGTTTCCGAGATAATTGATAAAAAAAACAAATTGTCGATTTTCGTTTTCAGGTGCTAAATCTTTCATTTCAGGAAATAAAGGAGACTACAGGGACAGAGATAGCAATAGTAGGGCAACTGAATGTGGGTCACCCTGTATATTCGACCTATCACAGAACATGGCCGAATGGCGGCAACAACGCTACCTTTGACACCTTATTTATATCAAAAACGCAAAAATTAATTGAGGTCCCTAACGACACAGTGCCGTAATTATTGAATGACAATTATATACCTTATACCAGTCCAGTAGCCCATTATTTGATATTGTTTCCTCAAAATTACCAATTTTATGACATATGTTCTGAATATGTATAATGAATAAGAGAGCTAGTTTTTTATTCGTTCATCTCTTGGAGCGCACGAAAGGAAATTCCTATAATGTTCGTGGAACATCGTGCGTACCTAGGGTGGATAGGGAGAAGAGGGAGGTCTTGGTTTTTCTTTCAACTTTTGGATGTTATACATAATACTTCCATTGGCAAAGAATTCCAAAGCTTCGCCGTTCTATAGACGAACAAGTTTTGGTAGAGTGTTGTTCGACATGTTTCAAGGTTAATGACGAAGGGATGTTCTGACTGGGCCTGTCGAGTTCGTCTGACTGGTATTGTTAGTGATGGAATTATAGTGGAGACTTCTGAGGAACTTTTCCCGTGGAAGTATCTATAAAAATGTGAAAGCTCGCCGACTTTTCTACGGTTTTCTAATGGGGTCGAAGAGTTAGAGAAGAAATACTGCGTAGGTTGAATGTGTAATTCTCTCAGTGTTCGCATGTCAATGATCACCAAGATAAGTGATAAATTATCAAATATCAGCAGCATATTCGCGTCCGATCAAGTAACATATCTGCAGGGTCTATCAAGTGCATTTAACTTAACTGACCATTGATCCATCAAATGTATTATCTTATTGATATGCACCTCAAATTGCCTTCTTGAGTTATCGACACCTATGTGAAAACTGAAAAGCCTTATTGATCCATCAAATGTATTATCTCTAAATGGTTTATTTACATCCATCTTATTGATATGCACCTCAAATTGACTTCTTGAGGTATCGACACCTATGTGAAAACTGAAAAGCCTTACAAAAAAACTGACAAATTGAAAACAAGAAATGAAAAATGTTATCGCCCCTTCATGGTCACAGAACACTGAAACGCTGTTACCAACCTTCGTGAATTTAGAGGTATTGAAAACGCCTATTGGACAATTTATTGTTTGAAATGTCAGTTGATATGCCCTCAGATCGACGATAATAAACCTCTAGAAATTTAGCGTCTTAACCATTCAATTGAATAAAAATCAAAGTTCTTTCAGTTGGATGGGTTTTGATGATTGTCAACTTGCTCATTTAGTTGCAATGGCCTACAAATTTTTTCGTCAAGTTTTGATTCGGGGGAATTGTTTGAAAAATAAACTTCAATATCTTATTGTTATTATAATTTTTTTCCAGAACCGATGACGCCCCTCCATACATTCATTCTTTCCAAACCATCCTTTATGTGGGTGGCCTACCCAAACGAGTCGTCGCTAGGACTGGTAGAATAGCGTCCGACGCCCCCTTTTACGGTTGCATCGCCGATTTGACTGTCAACGGTAAAGTGAAGAACTTCGCTAACACTACTGACAGACATGCCGGTATCTTGGACAAATGTATATTCGATCATTTTACAAGCGATTTGAATCATCCAGGTAAGTTGAACGAATTTCTCAGATTCAGTATGATTGTAATATCATATTAATATTTTTGTATTGCTTGATTGCCTTCATTGTCTCAAGAACATAACGGTTTTTTCAAACGAATATTGATAACAATGTATTAAAAAAATGGAAAAATATCTAATAAATATTCCACTTAGTAGAAACAAATTCTTTCTTCTTCAATTATCATGAGTAATGGGCCTATTTCAGAACAAAATTGTGTTCAATAATCTTGAAGAACTAACTCGAACTAAACTAATGAAAAAAATTAATGATATTTCTAAACGCTACGACATAGATATTGAAAGCAATACCGCATTTTTCCTACAATAATATCATCATAGCATTAATATGATATCCTTAACTCACGCAAACGACATACCTAACTTTCTAACGTCAACATCGTCTGACATCTTCATCTTCAAAACATATCATCTAGTCAAATCAATGGTCAATTTTAACAAATACTCCGATTATTCAAATATAATCCTTATATTATCTGATTCATATTTTGATTGAAAAGACAATCAGAAATATTCTTGCACTTCTCTATATAATATACAGAAGGGATATGTGAGTCGAATCTTATATGGTTGCGTTGAATTGTTCACGGTTGATCACGTAACGCATTTCTAGCGTTTTTAATGTTATGAAATATCGTGAATTTCAATAATTGTAATAAAAGTGTTCAGAGTTCTGAGGAAAGACAGTAAACTAAGTACTAACCTTAACTTAGTACTACTGAAAGGAAATTTCTCACTGAAATAGGCCCATTGCTATGTTTTATAGCCGTGGACTGTTCTATATTTCCAATTTCTTTTTTGGCGAAATGAATGAAAGTCAACATAAAACTGTTGGTATCTGAAAACTGTAGATTGAAAATGCACCTAATTGCTTTATTTTGTTGCAGATCCAGTGCTGACACCAATCAAACCTTTACAAGCTGTCACTACTGAAACATATCAAGTAATCACCGAGAGCCCTGATAGTCAATGTGAGTATATAATAAAGAATAATGAGACGATTCCCCGAATGAAGAAGCCCAGAATGGACTGGGCAGTCGGAACAGACTGACCCTAGTATGTGTACGAGCATATACAGGGTACGAGGGTAACGAAGAGGCAGACTCGCTTGCCCGAGCAGGAGCAAATAAAGCTCTGAACGGTCCAGAATCCTTTTGTGGTATTGCGAAACCTATACAAAAGACAAGTATCAAAGCATGGATGCAAACCAAATCTCAAGAATGGTGGAACAACTCGCCAGGAATGAGTCAGGCAAAGGAGTTTATTAAAAAACCATCGCCAACAATCACAAAATATCTACTGAGCCAGAAACGAAGTGCAACTAGAAAACTAGTAAGACTTCTCACAAGGGCATTGTAGACTCAACAAACACATGAGTATGATAGGTCTGGCTCTAGAAATGCTGTGCAGGTTCTGTCAGGAAGTGGAGGAAACAGCAGTACACATACTTTGCCACTGTTCCTTCCATATATTTAAGATAGGTTAGATTATTTAGAAAAAGTAGTCTCCTTCCTTATGCAGTGAGGATATTTTCCTTTATTTTATTATCTATCAGAGTTAGGTTAGATTTATTTCATAAAAAGTAGTCTCCATTTTTACGCACAAAGGATATTTCCATTCCGTATGTCCATATGTCCCTCTCCCGCGATAAATCAAAGGGATATTCAATTCTCATATAGGTCGTGGAATAGTGAATCGTTAACTCTTTTTGGCGCTGAAAATCAAATCTCACCCGCGAAAACATTCATTCATATTCATTTGCATGTCATTCCGACTGACGGAAAAGGACGAAAATGATGGACTGAACGATTTAGCCCTATAATATAACTAAAACTATAACGGACTGACATCTGAGAATTGTGTATATCATGAGGAATGGCTAAAAGAATAACTGGACTTCATTTTGCTGATGAGGATATGATATCCGAAATGAATTCATATAACCTGTTCGTGACAGATATAATTCCCATATCACGATCATGATACGAATGATTTTTTTTTGAAGTTCCAAGCTCATCAAGATCAGAGTTCATAAAAGTATACTTCTCCTATACATTTCAATTTTCATTTCAATACTGAACATATCGGTAAGTTATATTTTTATATCATAATCATATTATTCTATTCGATTTGAGAGATGATGTCAATTCTCAATTTCAGAGGATTTTGATTTTTCATGCTCTCTTTTTGGATATTCAACAGATAGAATTCAATGTTCGACGTGGCAAATAGCCAGGAAAGTAGTTGTTTTCTGTTGAATAAACCGAGAAAGAATTGATCGCCGACACCCGTCGATTTTTGATTTCTACACTGTACATTTTCGTAGGAATAGTTCACTCCTGATTTCATCACTTACTGGAGGGGAGCAACCCTCTCAAAAATTTAAATAGCATGGGATGGTGAGTGATAGCTCATTTGAAAGGGGGTTTTATTCTCTATTCAACCGTGCAAAGAAATTGAAATTTCAAATGAGCTATCACTCACCACCTCATGCTATTTAAATTTTTTGACAGGGTTGCTTCCCTCTAGTAAGGACTGAAAGTAGGAGTGAACTATTCTTACGAAAATGTACACTGTAGAAATTAAAAATCGACGGGTCTCGGCAATTTTTCTAACAAGAGTCCCGTAACGAGTTAGATAGGGGGGGTGGTAACACTTATGATGCGCACTGTATTTATGTATATCCATATTTTTGTGTTCATAAATATATCTGAGAATGTTCCTTCTCAATACTTTCACCCAATCAAGGGGTTCAAACTTGAACGATGGAAACTTGTTATTTTTATAGACCTCAATCGCAGATTGGTGATTAGGTTTTTCTCAATTCAGAATTTCTTTCCACGTCCTGTATGATGAATGTCAATTTATCATACATCCAAAAAACACACTGTACGAATTCTTTTCTCCCAGTCGCCACAGTCCGAGGAGACGGCGGCAACGACTTCGCCCCCGCGACCTCCCGACCCCGCCCCGAACCGGCAGTCACGCCACCGCCGCCTCCCGAAGAGTCGGTCACGCAATGGCAGCCCGTCGAGCCGGAGATACCCGAGAGGCGGCCTGACGTCGAGCAGCCGGAGGTGCCGGTCACGGAGATCGTGCCGCGCGTACGCACGACGGTGGCGCCGCGCGGGCCGGTCGGCAGTCCGCCGCCCACCACGCCCAAGCCGCCGCCCGTCGAGGGGTGCGCGCTGCCCACCGATCCGGTGCAGGAGAGCGTGCAGGTCGTTGGATACAGATTCGGTAAGTAACTAGAACTAGAGTCCCTGTATATACATCAGACAAGAGTCCGGACACAAAACTGACAGCCGTTGGGGTTCTTCTACTTCTTCTTCTTCGAAGCACTTTTTTTTTTTTTATCGGGTGAACCCCCTGCACGTGGGCCTCCTTATTCGGCCCATTGTGCTCCCACATGTTACGACATTCAGTTGGGTATGCCGACTGCCTTGGAGAAGTTCAGCAGCTTCCTCAGCTGAATCTCTTTTACGTCCTCTGGCCTCAAAATTATGTAGCCAAGGACAGCCCTCCTCTGATGCGTCAGTGCTGGACACTCAGTGAGGACATGTGATGACGTTTCGTCATCTTCCAGGCACCATCTGCAAAGGGGGTCATCCTTGATCCCAATAAGCTCTAGGTGCCTATTGAGGTGGTTGTGCCCCGTTAGGAGCCCCACTACCATTTTAAGGTTTCGCCTGTTTAGGAATAAAACCTCTTTTGCGAGCCTCTTCGAAGGTTCCTTTATGTGGAGCTTCGATTGTCTCATTCCTGGTGTGTCCTGCCATATTTTGAGGAATTGCTTTTGCAGCTGTTCCTCTATAGAGGACATTGCCAGGCTATTTGGTATTCCCAAGATTGGTTACGGTCCGACCGAGGTCCGTCCTGAACCGATCTTTGCCAGTCTGTCTGCCTCCTCGTTTCCGGGTATTCCCGAATGTCCCGGGACCCACATGAGGCTGACTTTTCTTGATTTTGCCAGGTTTTCCAAGGCTTTTCTGCACTCGGACACCAATTTGGATGTAATCCTATTGGATTGCAAAGCCAGTATTGCAGCTTTGCTGTCCGAGCATATAGTGATTGGTCTACGACCTCTCATAATTAGGTTTTCTTGGACGCAGGTGAGTATTGCAAGTACTTCTGCCTGGAACACTGAGGCATATTCGCCCAAAGGAACTGAAATTTCTTTCCTTGTTTCTTCATTGTATACCCCTGCACCTGAACCGTTGGGGTTTTCAATATTTTGTTTCATTTGGTTTGCCCACCTGAAAATGTGACGAAACACCATAGTCGTCCCGCCCGCTTTTTTCAATTATTTCGAATTTCTGTGACTGTCACTTTGAAATTTTATGTAAAGTAAAGTAAAGTAAAGTAAAGTTTATTGAACTACGTTACATATTTGAATGTTTGTAGCAAGTCAAAATTGTACAATAGACAGACAAGACGCTGGTTTATCACACACACACTTTAAAATCATTCTACAAGTCATTTAAACAGTATGACAGGACAACAGCACAAATATATAAAATATTGTAAGGATAGTCATAAACTTAATGATAATAGAGAAATAGAGATGATGCGGACCCTTTCAATATGCCTGCAATGATGAAATAAAAGCTAACACTAGCAAGTCACAGTGAAAGTAACAGAATTGAATAATAAAACTACATGAAGAGTTGATATACGACACGTTACATGAAAAGAAAAAGTGTTCTTCACAGATCATCCGCCGCGAAACTGTAATTGAGAAACTCATCTGCTGAATAAAAGCACTTCTTTAGAAGGAATGATTTGATTTTCATTTTAAACTGGAAGTCGTTGACTTGTCTTATTTTAATCGGAAGTTTGTTGTAGAAATCGAAGTTTAAAGAATTCTTTTGAGATACTGCCAGCCTGTATCTAGTAGTTCTCAGTAAGTTACTTGTCCTTGTTGGGTACGGATGAAAATCTGACTGTAAGGGGAGCTTCAGTCTCTTTTTATGTATTTCAATAAGTGTGTGAAAAATATATGCAGTTGGAAGTGGCATGATTTGAAGCCTGATGAAAAGGGGACGGCAGTGATCACTGTATCCGGCACCTGACATAATCCTCACAACTCTTTTCTGGAGAATGAATATTTTGCTTGCATGACAAGAACTGCCCCACAAAATAAGACCATATGTCATATGGCTATGAAAGAGACCAAAATAGCTAGACCTGAGGGTACCAATGCCCACCGATTGTTTCAGTCTACGAATTAAAAATATAGCACTGGATAATCTACTAGCAAGTTTGTTAATGTGGGACAACCAATTGAGTTTATCATCAATATGGATTCCAAGTAATTTCACATAATTTCCATCGGCAATTGTAGGATTTGACGATATAAGAAGACTTTGTGTTTTCTCGGCGTTGAGCATGAGCTTATTCGAGGAAAACCACCTCTCAGCCAATTCCAGGGTGTGGGTAGAAGAGAGGGTTAGCTCATGTAGATTACTATTTTTGTCAATAAGCGTTGTATCATCGGCAAAGAGAATGCAATTTTTAGGGAGGACCTGATAATATAAGTCGTTAATATACAATATGAACAGAGATGGTCCTAAAACTGAACCCTGTGGAACACCATGCGAGATTTCTTTCAAGTCTGATTTAACTCCATTCACCAGAACACACTGAGATCTCCCCCGCAGATACGATTTAAAAAATTCCAATGGAATGCCACGTATTCCATAGTAAGTTAGTTTTTCAACCAATATATCATGGGACACGCAGTCAAATGCTTTAGTGAGATCACAGAGGGTAATATGCGTATATTCCCCTTTCTCTAGGCCATCAACAGCTTTTGAAACAACATCTAAAAGAGCTTGTGTAGTTGAAAAACCTTTTCTGAAACCAAATTGACCGGGGCAAAGTAAACCGTTCACCTCTAGATAAGAAATCAATCTCTGTTTGACCAGTATCTCTATAATCTTAGCAATTATGGGAATGATCGAAATTGGCCTAAAATTGTTCATTACCTGAGGATTCCCCTTTTTTAATAATGGAAGAATTACAGAAATTTTCAAAGCATCTGGAAAAATACCCAGAGAGAAGCAGTTGTTCAATATAAAAGCTAGGGGTTCGGCAATGATATCAGCAATAGGTTTGATGATAGCACTATTTAGTTCGTAAATGTCACGACAGCCAGAATCTTTCAGACTAGAAATGGTACTCTTTACTTCACCTGGTGTAACCGGAAAAAAAGAAAAGGAGTCTACAGGTGTTTGCAGAGTTTTCAAGAAATCAGTAGGGTCATGTTTCGTATCGGGGAGTGTAGCAATCAGATTATTAGCAATGTTAGTAAAAAAATCATTGAAATCGTTTTCATTTATAGATGTTTCAGTTTTATTGTGGGGATTACTGTTACCCTCGAAATTAATCAGTTTCCAGGCATCTCTGTTGATATTTTGTGAGTTATTCAGGTAGTCTTCATATGCACGTCTCTTAACCACTATCAAGGAACTTCGGTAATCTTTACGCAACATTTTGAATGCATTGTGAATGATAGGATCTTTGTTAACATTGTAAATAGCCTTAACGTCGGAGAGGAAATTTCTTTTATTACGTAAGTCATCAGTAAACCAGGAGACTGGTGATTGAATTTTATGAGTACATTTACTTTTCCTTATAGGAAAAATTCGAGTAACATGGTAACGCAAAAGATTCACGAAGTGTTCTGTCATAAGATTTGGAGAAAATACCTCATTGAGAAAATCCCCCCAGTTATAGGTAACCAAGATTTCTCTCAGTTTTTCTAAACCAGAATGGGTAATATTTCTGTGAAAGTTGTTCGATTCTACACGTTTCAATGATGAATCTAGATCAATAAATTGACCGAGATGATCGGATAGGCTTGGATCTAAAACACCTGAAACATATTGTTCAGTATCAAAATTGGTCATTATGTTGTCTATACATGTGGCGCTGTCCTTACTTATTCTCGTTGGGACTGTGATTGTAATGTCCAAATTAAAAGATGCTAGCAGGTTAGACAGAGCTATACAGTTTGACGAGGCAGATGAAAAATTTATATTGAAATCTCCTGTAAGTATGATTTTTTTGGTAGTACACAGAATATTTTCCAGAAAAGAGTCGAGAGATTGCAAAAAGTAGTCAAAATTACCAGCGCAAGATCTATATAATGTAACAAAAAGTGTACCTGAAATTTCAATTCCACAAATTTCGATGTCAAATTCTGAAGATACACTGAGACATAAATCAACTGCAGAAAAAGAATTTTTCACAAAAATGGCTACACCGCCATGTGCATTTGTTTGCCTACAGAAATAACTGGCTAGATAGTATCCTGGTAAGTTAATTGAATTGAGATTATCCTCACGCATCCAATGTTCGGACAAGCAATAAATATCAAAATCATTCGTTTCCATAAATAAAATCAATTCGTCAACTTTGTTTGATAGACACTGGATATTAATGTGAAAAACACTTAGTTTTTTGGATTCGAAATTCTCAGAACTGTTTCTATTCTTAATATGTTTCGGTAAGGACCGACGAATGGAATTGTTTGTAGTGGCTACGTCAATCACGTGGTGGGGGGGTTTACCGTTGCCCTCAGGTTTAAATAACGCTGCACATAAGCTCCTCTGGGCCATATTGCAGGATCCATAGACTCTGCAAAGTGGGAGTCATGAATTGTTACCTTGAATGAAGCATACAAATCTGGGTATTTGGAATTCAGTTTTTGTTTTTGTTTATGTCCCAATGATGCTCTTCAAATTTCGTTACGATATACCAGGTGGTTCAAAAATTAGTAAGGGGGGAACGGACTTTAGACGGGCACTGTATATGCTGCCGGTTATTCGAACCTGGCCGATGGCCATCAGATAATTTTTCAATGAGAAATTGGTTCGTGGTAGCATTTCAGCTCCCTACATGTGGTTCTAAATCCACTATAAACTGTAAGTCCTCTTTCACTTTAATTTTCACAAGCCATTAAGCCTTATGACTGTTGGTTCGGCAGCCAAAGTGATAGGGTACAATATACAATACAATAAAATACAATGAAATACACTCCTTGTTATGAATACTGCTGTACGTATAGGAACCTTGTCACCATCGGAGGAATCCTAGATGGTATAGGTACCTAGATACTGATCTTAAGAATCTTGCAATCATGATTTCCATTATATCTACTATATAGTATAATGTACCATGAGTTTACATCAATTATCTTTCTTATATCTAATGAAGTGAAGAAATATCTGATGACGAAAATTGGCAATAGCCATCTCAGGAATTGATTATGAAAATTATCGATTCGAAATTTGAACACCGTGTTCATTATTTGAAAATCTAATAGTTATTCTAGTTGAAATATCCCGATTTCCCACTTCTACCTACGGCTATGAACGGTTTGACAAATAATCTAACCCTCAAAATTGTTTCTGACTAGGGGAATTTGAAAGACAGAGCTCGATATATATGTCTTATTCCTTTAATCATCAATTCATTTTTTGAAAACAGAAAAGGACAGAAGTATAGCTGTGTCCGGACTCTTGTCTAAGGGACTCTATTAACTAGAACTAGAGCCACTGTATGGTATTAGTTGAGAGTGGACACAGCTGAACTTTTGTCCTTCTCTATTTTCTATAATACAATGGTTTGAGTGAATAAAAGAATAAGACATATATTCTGCTCTTTGTCTTTTCAATTTCCCTAGTAGCGCATGATTGTCAGATACGATTTTATAGGTTACATTTTCTGTTAAATCAATCATAGCCGTAGATGGACAATGGAAATAGGGTATAAACACCCACTTCAATTTATAGTAGAGCAATTGTTATGTAAATGAAAAGAACGCATGTCACAACATTTTAATATTAGAAAATATACTTACACATATGGATAAACTCATAGCTATAATTCCCTATTGTATGTGGAACTGTACTCCAGTATTTATAAAACATGAAGATATTAATATCAAATTAAAGGCAAGTATTCTCAATATAAAGGGAGTAACATAAGTACGTTCAAGTGTCGTATTCCTGAGACAATTTTGAGAAATAAAGTATATGAACTTGTGTCCGAAAATGCTTTATTTTGGAGATACAGGGTGTTGAAATACAGAGAACAAATCATTTTTCGATAAACAGTTCATAGTCAAAGTCGTTACTCACTTGTTTATCACCGTGAGCTTTATATATATTATTTAAAAATTCACAAAGTGCAGTGTCAGTGTTTCTATTTTTCGTGAAACCATGTTGGCATAGAGACAAGTTACCATTGGATGTTACTTATATTCTTGTTAACGACAGCTTCAAAAATTTTGCTTATGCTTGAGCATAAAGTAATAGCCCTATAATGGGCGTGTACACCTTAGTAGAACTTTTTACCATGTTTAAAATGATCCTTTTATACATGAATAATGATTGACGACATAATTCGATCGAGAAATTGGAATGTTTTATTTTTGGACATAAATAATAGTACCTTCTGAAAACGGACCCTCTCATGACGTAGAAACCTCATCTCGCCATAGTTGAAAGAAAATACCAAATGCTCGATGGAGACTGGGGCAACTGATATAATAATTCTTTCAACTGTGATCTCGCGCTAATTCACTCTGGCAGAAATCATGTATCATTCATCTCTGCCTGGAATAGTCTTGTTTCAGTATTAGGGTTTTGACGTCATATCATCGTCTCGTTTTCAGAGATCCGAAAAATCGGGGATTTCAATAATTTTTTATAAAACGTAGGGAGCTCACAGCAAGAAACGGTTTGCTGTGGTGAGCTAGTTTGGGTGAGTTCTATCGAATTATGAAATAGAATTTTTTTGTGATATAAGCCCATTATCCATAGTATTTGAATCACCTTTTTTGTGAAGAGGAATGACATTGGATATCTTCAACCTAGAAGGAAATACACCTTGTTGGAGAGATAAATTGATGTATATAGAGTCACTGGATGGTATTAGTTAGGGTCCCTTGATACAAACTGACGTATTTGTCATCTAACAGGGTACGGACAGATCATAGCTCCTTTCTCTTTTAATCATCTAGTGACTGGTTTTGTGTATTGGCGTCCCTGACATGACATTGCTGTCACGTCACAAAATTTTAATTTCATACTTGATTTTACGATATTATTCAATTCTGTTTTGGAAGGATGGTAAAATGTGCTGCGTTAGGCTGTATCGATCAGTTGGATGGCAAATTTGAATTTGTCAGCTTTCCATCAAATGCAAATGAACTTAGAACGTGGAAAGTGAAGTGACCGAATGGAGAAAATTGGTTGACTTGAAAGCAAGAAAGTTTTCGCAATTAATATGGATTTCCATCTAGTAACAGAGAAATCAATTCGAAAGTTTGATTGTTACAATTGGAGATGGATCGGATCATCTTGATTATTATATCGGTATTCTGATTGTTCTAAATTTGGTTTTAGGTACGGCAGATCAACAAAGCCGACTGGAATTCAGCACTCCAAGAGGAAAATACAAGAAGAGTTTCGATTTCAGATTTGAATTCAGAACGAGAGAGACAGAAGGTATCCTTTTCTATGTTTCTGATAGCACAAGAGTACCTTCGCAAGAACACAAGCATTATGCTGCTGTATATTTAATGGGTGGACATGTAAGTATAGTCACAAAATCACTCTGATTCAAAATGGTGGTATTGTATCTTGATTTTGAATTTGTTGCTTAGCTCATAATGTTGATTTTTCATGAAATAAATTGATGTATCATCATAAATTCATCATGATCATTATGAACCGTTGTTCATTCGATTTTGACGTTTTGTTTTTATAGTTAATTGAGTCTTCTCTAACAACTTTACTATATGCCACTCCGAATTCAATTTTATTCTTATACTCAGCTGGTATACTGAGACAAGAATCCAACTATTACCTCATCTGATTTTTCATATTTGCTTGAGATAGTACAACCAGCAATAATGCTAAAAAAAATGATTTCTTCCCCTCACAGTATATGGCCCTTCATAATTTATGATCTCTATAACTTCATTATCATCATCACTCAAAAAAATCGAAAGCTTCCATGATATATAAAAATGTATACTAATGAGTCATCAAAAGTGAACTCAGAAAATGATTAATAGTTTAACTAGAGGTGGTTATGTTGTGATAGTGACAAACTGGCCTTCGAGATAAAGATGCCAGTATCAGACCGTGAGTCGCGTAGACACATATACTTCTCTAATTATCTTTGAATCGAATCATATTATCAATATTTTCTAGGACGCAAACACTAATACAAAATGATTCATTATCTCAACTAAAATGACTGCAGTTGATAATGGAGCATTATTGAACAACAGTGGTGGTGCTGAGCAAGTACTGAAATTCTCTATATTGATATTTATGCCAATTGTTTCTTGTTTCATTTTACTCAAGTTATGACTCGTTGCATTGAAGTACTATATTTTGTACTGTGTTTGCATGTCCCAAGAATTTGTTGGGTTCTCAAATGTTGTTTCTCTAGGAATTACAGCTTATTGTGTTGAAAAATACATCGATACATATTATTTTTAACAGCTACATCTCAGTTTTATGTTCATTTGGATCGACCTCATGAGCGTTTCTTGACCCATTCGAGCAGAAATTATTAAACTAATGGCATCAAGGAAATTCAGGATCAAAAAAGTTGCCCTAATTGTTAGCAAGAGCGAATCCGTACTGTTTCGGCCACCAGGTCTCATCAGCTGCTTTCGGTCTGCTGACAATCAGGACAACTCAATGATTTGGGTATATTGCCAATATCGAATAAATCAGATAATTGGCGGATTTCAAGTTCACCAAATGAAGTTGCGATTAAATTCGGCAACAGGGAACACATGCCAACTTTCAATCTAAGCTAGGAGTTGAAAATGTTTTCCCTATTGCTAAACGTCATCGCAACGTCAGATGATGATGTAATTAATAATCGGAAGCTGATATTTATTTGTAGCATTTCCTGTTATTGGGTGTGAAACCTGTTGGAAATAAAAGCCCTTTTTTTATGACCTTGAAATCCGCCAATACAAGATGATCTAGTTATTTTATCGCCATGTAGTGGCTGGTTGAAGGATGATTCAACAGAATCGCACAATCGCACTCTACACCCCGTTCGTCAACACATCACAGAGCATTATTACAGGTGGAAATTTTATGTTTCAGGTTATATTCTCATTCAAAGGAGAAGCTGATGCTCTTGTCATAAAATCCGCAAATGTCTACAATGACGACAAATGGCATTTGGTCGAATTCAACCGTGAACAGTCCAATGGTAAATTGGTAATTGACGAACAAGATATACAAACTGGAACCACAGAGGGAAAAACTCCTATTTTGGATTTGCATGTTCCGTTCTATATTGGTGGACTGAATCCAGATCACTACAACTCTGTTCAAGTGAACTTGGTGAGTGCGCATTCTTTGATGGAAATTCAGTTCATATTCAATGATAATGATAGTAATTAATTGAACAAGGGGAAAAAGTATTACATTTTAGCTCGAGGTTGTGTTGTTTTTCACCAGTTCGAAAGGAGTAACAATTTTTTTATCACTAGAGAAATCTAACTAAAACGTCAGATTTTGACGTGTGAAAAAATAATCATTAACTTTGAGACTCATAAATGTAACCTAAAATGTATTTCTTCTACGGCTATAACACAAAATTGCTCTTGGTTTACTGTGTTCGATAAATCAATGAGGTACTTTTTATGTCATCAATTTTATTTCCATATCTGATATCACAATGACTTCACTGTGCTATTATTTGGCAAAATCTCATCTCCCATGAAATGTCTAATTTCAAGCAATGAGAGCTCTCACTTATAGATGAGCATTACTTAAGAGAAAATCAGAAGGCTACAAGTCGAAGAAATGAAAAAAATCGCTATTACCTGTTACAGCCATAGAAAACGTAGAGTGTTAAACTCATTTTAACAATATACTATTTTGCTAGTTTCCTATTTCAAACAAATATTATGTGGATATTATTTCTTAGGAATGAGGATGATTATCATTAGATATATCTAGAATTATCGAACCAAATTTTGCTGCCCTAACACTTGGTGAATTTTTTCAGAAGAAAATCGCGGTTGAAATCGAATCATAAATTCTTCAGAACCTTTTTATGTTAGTTTCTTTTAACGGAAATGACTACATGTAAAAAAGTGAAGGAGCATTTTGCTCCTTTGGAGAACAAAAATAGCCCTAAAAAGAATTATTATTTTACAGAATCAGGCATTCAAAAATTGTTAATGAAATAATCATTTTTGGATTCAAATACTCTTTGATATTGCAAGATATCATCGAAACGTCGAATCAACTCTCATAACTTATTCGTTAGGATATGCGTTGGCAGTCTTCAACAGGGATTTTCTATTTGCAAAATTCCTTGTAATTGATGGTGTTCAATACACCTACTGGATTAAAAAATGCAGATTATTTCATTTGAATTTCTGAAATTGATGTGATTTTGCAAACATTTCATGTGTTAGCTTGACATGGTATAAAAGAATCTAGAGAACCTAGTTTGATTTTAATAGGTATAAGCCATAAAGAAACCACACTCAGTATTTCAGTAGTCTCAGTCAAGAAATACACATATTTTATTGATCTTTTCAGAATACAACAACTTCATTCTCGGGTTGTATAAAGGGGATATCTATGAACAACAAGCCACTAGAACAGCCAGCAGATTATGGTGTGATTCCATGCTCTGATAACGTAGAAGTAGGCACTTTCTTTGCAGGAGATGCATCGACTTATATGAGAATCAAAGATAAATACATGGTAAGATCTATATTTTATAATATTATGTAATGGCTGCTGCTCAAAGACTATTCATAAATCTATTGCTGTAAAATATTGCATTATTCGAAATATAAAACATTATGATCTTGCAGATTGGAGAGATGTTCAACATCAAGATGGACATCAAGCCGCGATCCGAATCGGGTGTGTTGGTAGCCGCTCACGGCAGAAGAGACTACTACGTCTTGGAATTGGTGAACGGCACGCTCAAGTTGGTGGTGGAGAACGGCAAGGGGCCGGTGGCGGTAGCTTACACCCCGCCTCAAAAGACGTACCATCTGTGTGACGGCAATTGGCACAATATCCAAGGTATGTTGGAATATGAGAATTGATGAAAAATACTGTCGTGTTGGGTCTATGAAGAGAGATTTCCATTGGTAATTCAATTTGCCTCAATTTTTTATCCCCCAGGGCGGGATTAACCACAGGGTAAGAGGCAAATTCAGAATGGGGGGCGAAAATCTTGCCAATAAGTATCTTATAAGCGAAAGACAAGAATTTTCTCAGTGATCAAGGATTTTATTCATTTGACGATTTAATTAATTATGAGAAAAATATATATATATATATTTTTTATTCATACACCATCCAACAGCCGGAGCCAATTACAGGATGGGAAAGATAAACAATTGATTACAAATTACAATTCAGATACAAACTAGATTAATACTAACAATACATAAGTTTCATACTAAGGTGAATGGAGATGGGCATATCTGCATATATTATGAGCTGAAAAAAAACCTACGAAAAGAGAAAAAAAAAGCTCACATGCAGATATGCACACTACCAAATAATACTACAACAATGCTCTTTTCAAACTAGCAATATTAGAACAGAGGATATCGAATGAATCTTGAGAAGACATATAATCTGAACATATTCTATAAATAGGTGAAAACTGCAGTAGATTAGATTGAGGTGTGCGCAAGTAAAAGATATATTTATTTCTCACTGGCAATCGAGGAACATGTACATCAATGAGAGACAGTAAATGGGGACAATCAAGTTTGTTATTAAGCAATTTATATAGAAATAAGACTCCACTATAAGTACGGCGAGTAGCCAATAGTGCAGTTTCAAATCTACCTGTTAATGTCAATTGGGGCAATCCTCTATCTGGATATACCCCATCTACTCTAAACCAGAGGTGTTTGATGAATTTTCGCTGAATGTTTTCAATATTATTAGAATGAACATCATATCCAGGACTCCAGGACCTAACCTCACAAATGCATTGAAAATTAACTTCAGTGACTCAGTTTGCTGCATGAACTTTGAGTTTCTTAAAATAAATCCCAGTGTTTTGTAAGCTTTTGCAAATATCAAAAATTAACAAGATTGATGCATCTATATTTGTTTGTATATTTCAATGTCACATATTATTGTTTCCTACAGCATATGTTTGTTATTATATTACCACTCCATGTGAATGTATGATCCATGGTTTTTCATGGTTTTGTTGTTGACTATTCATATAGCAATGTAAAATGGTCTATTTCTATTTGATGAATGAATATTCTATTCTATAATAATTAATAAATATCATGAAGTTAGTGACTGAATTCTGAGTTCGATTAGAAATACAGGTTTCGATCAATATCAGCTAGTTATCTGGGCCAAGCGACATTTCCCTCTTGAACATCGAACATGATTTGCTGATAAGTCTTGAACGATGCATTATTGAGACATTTATGGTGCTCTAGGTCAGAAAGGGAGCTTTCCATCCGTTATATATATTTTATTTGTGCCATTTTTGAGTATATGTTTGATAATACGAGTATCATTTCAATATACTTGAGGTGAGGACAAATCAGATGATTCCCCTGAAAATGTTATTGCGTTTAGACATGTTCCTATCTGAAAGCACAAAAGAAAAAATTTATCGATTGTCAGGGACACCTTGTTTTGAAAATTGTTCGAAGATATATGTCTAATTTTTACATATCTTTGGACGTTTCGGAAACGAATCTGTTCCCGTTTTCAACATAAAAAAAGGAAAATATTCTTCTCGAAATTGATGAAAATGGTGAATTCAAGATAAATCAATAACAACATCATGCAGCTCATTTGTTTGCATCATCATCTGTCACTGACAAGTGTCAATCACGAAGTGAGAAGAATTATATTTTTCATTGTTATATTTTTATAATGGGGGCCAAAAAAACAAATTGTGTCCCGGGCGTCAGCCTTAATCTGGCCCTGTGGCGCCTACTGTGTACTGTTGTGCCACTGAAATAACAATCTATACCGTTATACAGGTTGTATCTAAAACACCGAAAAAATGTAAGTGGAGATTCCTTGTGATATTTTAGGAAATAAAGTTCATAAAAACATGTGTCCTAACTTGCTTCGTTTTCGAAATACAAGGTATTGATTTTTCCATGAAAAATCGTTTTTTTTATTTATTACTCAATTGTCTTTTCATCAATTTCAATAAAACATTGTGGTTTTGTTGATAGTAATATGGAGATTTTACTTGATTCTTTGGGATTTTCTCTCCTCGTTTCTATAAAATAAAAATATTCGTATTATTTCAATATATTTGTAGTGGGACAAATCAGATGATTTGCCCCAAAATGTCACTGCGTTTAACAAATTTTTTAATCAGGAAGTCGAAGAAAAATCCAGTAGCTTGTCAGTGACAATTTGTTTGAAAAAATGTTTGAAGGAAAGAAATATTGAGAAAATATCGAATTTTTACTTATCTTTGGACGTTTCGGGACCGAATCTGCTCCCGTTCTCAACATATACAGACAGTATTTAGTAATCTGGAGCTTCTTCTGGTATGATTAGATTCGAATTCATATTTTCATTGGCGTCACAGTGGGTAAATTTATCGATATTTATGGTGAATGTCATTGTACGCCACCGGTTTTTTTAGTTTCATGTTTTTGTTAGATTGAACTATTGAAATAGGAACTTTTTTATCCCCTGTATGATTTTTGTATCAAGCTCATTTTTTGAGGAATCAATAAAAATTCGATTTGACTCCAAATTTTAATGTAGGTGTTCTCAAGACTTCCATTGAGATTACTTAATAACCCCTAAAATCATTTTGAAATTTTTCAGTCTCCAACCATACTGAATTTTGGCACCATGAACGCTTATACAGGGGGTTATAAATAAAAGCCATCAATACTACCATCTTCAACATCCTATATCTCAAAAACGGAGCAAGTTAGGACACATATGAACTCTATTTGCTAGAATATTTGCTAGAATATCACAAGGAAACACCCCTTGAATTTTTTCGGTGCTATTCAGATGTCATATTCCAGCAATCCGAAAATCTCATCCTCATCCGCGCCTGAAAACACTTCTGCTCAATGTGCAGGAATTCCCAAACTGTCGTTCACGACATCGAGTAACTAATTCCTCTTGATGTTCACGAAGAAAACATGAGTAAGAGCGAGTAAGATATATGAAAAATCCTGGATGCGCACGCTCCATCGGACGAAATTTGATTCCGTGAATAAATGAGCTCTGACCGTTTGACATTAGCGGTCTGGTTAGTAATTTATGTCGGTGTCATGGTGTGTTGTCCATCGAGTTTGATATCTCTAATTCGAAACGAATTCTTTTCTTCTTCAGCTGTCAAGTCGAAGAACGTCGTCACTCTGTCGGTCGACAACCTCTTCACCGACCCGAAGATCGGGCCGAGCCACTCGACCTCGACCGATACGGGCAGCGCCCTCTTCTTGGGCGGCCATCGGTACATCAAGAGGGTGCGCGCCATCCATTCGAGGGTGGCGTTTGTCGGGTGTATCAAGAACGTCGAGATCAACAACGAGCCCGTAGAGTTATTGTCCAGCATGATCAACGGGAACGTCACCATCGGGTTCTGTCCCACCAATTAGTTGTAGGTTTGTGTGTTTTTCATTGTATTGCGTTTATTCGATGATTATTATAAAATTTGAATAGTATAGCGAATATTTTATTTGATGGCTTCCCCCTTCATGGGCGGCTATCGGTACTTCAAGAGGGTGCAAGATCAACAACGAGCCGGTTGAAATCAACGGGAATATCACCATCGAGTTATGTAGGTTTGTGTGTGTTTCATTGTAATGCGTTCATTTGATGGTTATTATAGAATTTGACTACTATTGTAAACATTTTATTTGATGAATATGTCTGTTTCGTCATTATGGACAGCCTAAAAATGTTACCCTGGACACGTATTCATCGAGTATTCAAAATAATCATATTTTTTCGATATTATATCGGGTCGATTCTGTTTGAAAATAGCAATATGGTTGTAGAGAAGACATTACTATCACACCTATATTCGAAAAAGTGGAATATGGGGAATATGATCTGTTAATTTATATGAAATCTTCTTAATATCAATTTGGTGCTTGCTATCTCATAACAATGTTATAAATGGCAGTGAATCCGTTATTTTTCCACCACAATTTTTTCCTAGTTCACTTGTGTAACTCACTACTAGAAAACCTTTCATTGAAGTTTCAATTCGTAGAGAAATCATGAGACTACTATTTGAGTTGCCTGTTAGAAAGTTCATTAAAGCTATATCGCTTGAATAAGCCAGCAATGTGATTTTTCCGGTTATAATAATTGGGTTCTTTTCCATCTTGCTTTTGGTTTATTTCTCATACCGGGACACATGACTAATTACTTGTATGACTATGAACAAATTCACCAAATGAAAACAATCTGTCAATATCGATAATATAAATTTAAAAAATGTCAGCTCCTATTACTTAACGAACGAGTGAGGTCAAAATAGTGCTGTCAGCTCAAAAGTTTTGCAATTTTTCAACCATATTGCTATGCTTCGAACTTACAACAAGTACATAAAATACAGAATGGTATAGTCGTTATATATGTTATGAAATAGCATAATTCGGCAGTGTTATCACAAGATTCGAGAATTCAAACATCGATATCAACAACAAACCGGTCGAGTTGATGTCCAGCATGATGAAGGAGAATGTCGCCATCGGGTTTAAGTTGTTTGTGTGTGTTTTATTCGGGTCGATTCTGTTTGCAAATTTCAATATGGTTGTAGAGAAGATATTGCTATCATAGCAAGATTCTAAAAAGTGGAATTCTAGTCATCGATTTTTGGCAATATGATCTGTCAATTCCAATGACATCTGGTCAGCTTTCTCGCTATCTCGGCAACATCAATTTTGTGCTTGCTATCTTATAACAAGGTAGTGGATTCTTTTTTTGCACTACAAGTTCTTCCAACTGTATGAACATTCAGAAAATAGTGGATTAAAAACATATGAGAGTTCAGACTACTCGAAAACTTTTCCACTTCTCCTCAAAGTTTCAATTCGTAAAAGACTTATTGAAAAATTTAGAATTGTGATTACCAACAAATAGGATAGGTTCAATACTGTGACCAACGACTTGAAAACCTTTTCTTGAAGTTCCAATTTGTAGACGAAATATGAGACTACAATTTCGGCATATTAAGAACCAGAAAAACCATTTCAGTTGCCTGATGGATACTTCATCAAACTATTTTGCTAGAATATTAAAAAAAAATCATGATTATTTTCATGCGGCTATTAGTTGTTTCTCATTTCGGGGACATGATTGAGTACTTGCACCAGTCGCACAACGACTACCAGATTCAGCAAATACAAAATCTCTCGATTTGAACAATATAATTTTGTAAAATATCAGTGCAGGACTGACTAATTTGAGAGGTTAGATAATCATGAACTCTTCTTCTTCGTGAAATAATGGCAAAATCGATACCTAACACTCAAGCAATGAGTTGAAAACAGTGTTGTCAGCTCAAAAATTCGCAATTTTTCAACAATATTGCTATCACTTGAACTCATAACCAGTCTTGCAGTTACTCTGCAAACAGAATACAGAACTTCATAGCAATATTGTTATATGTTAGGATCATAACAATATTATTATCTTAGCAATGTTATAACAAGATCCGAACAGAATCGACCCGAATGTATTGTGCTCATTTGATGATGATCATAGAATTTGACTAGTATAGTAAATATTTTATTTGATGACCGTCCTCTGCTTGGGTGGCCATCGGTACTTCAAGAGGGTGCATCAAGAACGTCGAGATCAACAACGAGCTCGTAGAGTTATTGCCGAGCATGATCAACGGGAATGTCACCATCGGGTTCTGTCCCACCAATTAGGTTTAGGTTTGGGTGTGTTTTAATTGTATTGTGTTTATTTCTCATACTCATACTCATAATTTATTGGTGCTAATACACGAAAAGCGTTTACACAAGTCAAGATTACAAATTAAAAATTTCATATAAGAAAATACTTATAGATATTCAGAAACAACAGTTGAATATAAAATACAAATTAAAACCTGGTACATCAAGTGACAATACAATACAAGTTAAAATATTAAGTTAAAAATCAGTTTTGAGGATTTAGCAACATAAAAACAATTAGTTCCAAGTAAAATTGAGAAATTCTTCTTTGTCGTAGAAGGGATTCCTAAGCAATACTTCGTGTACCGTTCCCCTAAACATTTTATCAGGAAGTGCTCTCACACTTTCTGGTAATTTATTGAAAAATTTCACAGCCCAATAATTTGTTCCACTCCGACACCTTTCCAGCCTCCACAAAGGTACCGAGAGCTGCTCCCTGCCTCGAGTGCCGTGCTGATGCATTTCGCCAGCCTCCGAGTACCGGTCTAAGTTGCATTTGATGTATAGAAGGTTTTCAAATATGTACATATTTGGAAATGTTAATATTTTATTATCAATGAAAGCATCTCTGCAATCATCCTGATACCCAAGGCAGCTCAAAATCCGCACGGCTCTGCGCTGCAAGGAGAACACTCTGCGCCACTGTGGGGCATGGCCCCAAGCAACAATGGCATAGGACACCAGTGAGTGAAATAACGCAAAGTATGCAGTTCGCAACACCCCATCTGAAACTATGCCTGATAAATTTCGCAACACAAAAATGCCACTTTTTAAACGCTTTGAAAGAGACTCTATATGGGTGTCCCACCGAAGACCAGTGTCAAGATGCACCCCCAAGAATTTTGTTGCCTCACGGGAGAGTGTGCAGTCCGTAGGTACTTCTCTCAAGGAGAATATCATACGGCTCGTCTTCGAGTTGTTCAGTATAAGACTATTGTTCCGAAACCAGTTTTCAGCCCTCGACTGCGCCCCACAGACCTCATCCATTAAACTTGCCAAGTCAGAATCCCTAACGGAAATTGTGGTGTCATCAGCGAACATGACATATCGTTCTGTATTGCCTATACAAGGTAAGTTGTTAATGTAAATTAAGAAAAGAAGTGGTCCCAGTATGGACCCCTGGGGAACTCCTATATCGACTACTCCTGTCCCTGACGACACCCCATCAACCACTACTCTTTGGACTCTATTTTTCAAATATGAATTTATGAGTTCAATGCTATTTACATTGAACCCATAGTACTTCAGCTTTCTGATGAGCAGTTCATGTGACATACAGTCAAATGCCTTACTAAGATCACAGAAAACAGTGCCAGTATGCTCTCTGTTTTCAAAACCATCCATTATGAAGGCAACCAAGTTTAATATGCCGAGCACGGTACTGCGACCGCCGCGGAACCCAAACTGTTGTTCGCTAAGCATTAAATTTCTCTCCAGATACTCAGTCATCTGCACAGCCATACATTTTTCTATTATTTTTGAAAATATTTGAAGTAAGGAAATTGGCCTGTAATTTGAAACTTCCTCCCTATCACCCTTTTTGAATATCGGAATGACAATGGCCTCTTTAAGGCAATCTGTAAAACAATTTTCTTTTAGACATATGTTGATTATTTTTGTCAAGGAGATAACAATTTGCTCACACACAACTTTAACAATTCCAACATTAAAACCAAATACATCTCTAGAATTTTTATTTTTTAGAGATCTAATTATATATCTCTAACCTGAATGATGCTCAAGAGAAAGTTGCATTTAGGTCCCAGTGAGACTGAAATGGGACATATCCTCCGTTGAGTGTTTTACATCATGAAGTAAAATATTAGCAGTATTGGAAAAGTAGTGATTGAACTGATCTGGACTTACACTTGTTGCCAAATCATCTACGCATTTTTTTTAAGTGGTTCTGTTGTCATTTATAATGTTCCAATTTGATGATTGTTAAAGATTTTGACTAGTATAGTGAACATTTTAGTTGATGAATAGGTCAGTTTCGTGAGTAATATACAGGGTGTTTCAGAGTTGTGGTGACAGAAGCCTGGGGTAGATTCCTCTCAATAAAATTAGAACTAGAGTTCATATGAACATGTAGTAGGAGAGCCGACTGCAAATTTCGAGCGTCATCTGATAACGAAATGTTACATGTTCCAATGGTCACATTTGCGAATACCCAAAAGTACTGCGATTCAAACTCAACTTAGGTAGTGGCAGAGCGTCAGTATTTCTGAGAATATTTCGTCCCTGTCTAGAGATAATATCCGATGAACCAATGTGAAACTCATGTGGTGCTCGCAATACAAGTATTCGAATCCACATGTAAAGTTTTACACTGGTCCATCGGCTATTATTTTTCCAGAGGGGCGAAATATTCTCGGAAATAATGACGCTCTGTCACTAACTTAGCTCAGTTTGAATCAAGGCACGTTTGAATATTCGCAAATCATTATTCCCATTTATTTGCTTTGTTTCAACTCGTTATCACATGACGGAAATATATCCGGAATAAAGGCAGCAAATAAATGGCTGTGCCGTGGATTTGACTCTGATTAAGGGGTGGCAGAGGTAGGTATTTGAGACCTACTATTCAATTGGTATCGCATAATTCTCATCTCGTTATCAAATTGCGAAATTAAGTGCAAATTACCGCACAGGAAAGTGCAAATTACCGCACAGGAAAGTGCAATTTTTCAATCATTTTGCTCAGAATAGTGATTGGCATAGGAGCCGTCCGAAAATACTTCGTTTCCGAAATATAGGATGTCCAAGTTCAAAACAAATAGTTCTTCATTAATATCTTGGAAAAATATTTTTTACAAAATTGAAGATCGCGTTTACATTTTGAATTTTATGTATTTTTTGTTATCATAAATAATGAAGTGCAATAAAATTTTGGATGAAGTCCGTATGACACGGGAAAGTTTTTCACTCAGAAAATGGATCATTATTGAACAAAATAAAACATTCAGAATAATCTGAATCAATCCTTGCTGAGCGAGCATTTCTGGTTAGCAGTTTTGTTTCAAATTACATATTTGAACATCTTATATGATGACCTAGTTGCCATTCGAATAACAATCTTGATCTAGTCCTTAAGAGGGGTAGATTATCCTTGATGTTTTTCAAAAATCTTTGCTGACCGAGCATTTCTGGTTCGAATTTTTGCTTCAAATTACATATTTGAAGATCTTATATGGATATCCAGTTGCCACCAAGGCAATAATTTCAATCCACCCCTTGAGAGGGGTAGTTTATTCTTGATGTTTTCCAAAAATCCTTGCTGACCGAGCATTTCTGGTTCGAATTTTTGCTTCAAATTACATATTTGAAGATCTTATATAGACATCCAGTTGCCATCAAGGCAATAATTTTAATCGACACCTTAAGAGGGGTAGTTTATTCTTGATGTTTTTCAAAAATCCTAGCTGACCGAGCATTTCTGGTTCTGGTTGGAAATTAAGATAAAATCGTAGATTCATGTTCCGGAATGTTGCCTAAATATTAGTTTTCCTGAAAAGCTAAAGCTGATGACTTGATCATTATACAGGGAAAAACCGAAGTTACTCTTTCACTCTATACTTCTCAACGTCCTGTGGCAAAATTGCGTGATTGAACATGGATTCATTATGCTTCGGATTGAAGTGTGATCCCTTTTTAACACACAAGTTTTTGATTCACGTCAATATCTTATTTTTAGAAGAAGATACGAGTGTCTTAAGGAAGTATGGTGTTTTTCAACTTTTTTTACCAATAATCAGAACTTACATGAACTTATTGATTAACAACTTCTAGGATTATTATCACATATTTCTTCCTCACTTTCTTAGCTCTTACCGGAAAATCAATTACAAAAAACAAACAAGAAGCAGACCGAATGTGCTCTCCTCGATATTGAATTACAGCATTCAACCGCAGTGGCATCGAATTGATCAAATTACTCAAGTAGCCTTGTAGAATTGCCCAAAATCCTCCTTGAATGGCGAATCGTAGCTCTTGAAGAGTATCTGACATGGCTGGGCGAAGGCAAATGACCCTCTAGAGGTCACCCCTAAGATAGGTAGATAGGTTCTGAATTATTGTTATTGAAAATAAAAAAATGTATACTTCCTTGAAACACTTGTATCTTCTCTCAAAAAGGAGATATTGACGTTATTCAAGAACAGTTGTATGAAGAAGGAACAAAAGAGGATCACACTTCAATTTAAAACATGATGAAGTAGAAGGTTGGAGAATGGTTCTGAATTATTGTAAATAAAAAATTTAAAAATCCATACTCTCTTGAAGAACTTGTATCTTCCTTTAAAAAGTGGTAATCGACGTGAATAAAAAACCGTCATGTAGAGAAGAGATCACTCTTCAATCTAAAACATAATGAAGCTAAGTTAAACCACTCACCTTTCCCACAGGGCGTGAAGAAGTTAAGGGTGAAAAACTAACTTTCGTTTTTTCCTGTATAATGATAGGGACATCAGATTTTCTTAGGAACTAATATTCAGGCTAACATTTGGAAACATGAATCTACGATTTGGTCGAAATTTCACCAAAATCGGACCAGAATTGAAAAAGTTACGGAGCAAACAATTTGGCTAAATTATTTGGTGGCCGGTTTTTTTTGCCGGTGAGTGTATATTCTATAATGTTCGTCTATCATATTATGTAATCTGTCATTTATCTAATTCATAGATTCATATTTTTGTAACAACCTGACTATTCCTATACTTCTTTAGAAAGTCTAAAGGAAAATAAAGATATTTATTTATATTTATTTAATAACTTTATCATCAACAAAGTGTAGAGATGACTTCGAGCGTTCCTTCTTCCCTTTGAGATCAAATTGCGTTATCGTATTGGTTTTTTATGGTTTCCATAAGGGTTCAATACGCTGTATATTCATGCTAGTTAATTGTTTATTTGTAATATGTGCTTGTAGTGAAAGTTTCAAGTTGTTTAGAGGTTTCCTTTGAGCAGTATAATTTATTCATGTTTGTGTTTCCGTTAGTTTTCATTATTTACTGACTTCCCAGAAATATATATGCATAGTGTTTGTGGAGGAAAGACTGGATGAACTTCTCATAAGTATTTGAATACGTTTTCTTATCTATATTGCAGTACTTCACATTGTCCTAGGCATTTTATCATCATTTAAACATCAGTTGATACCTACCAAAATCTTGAAGTAACGGATCAAAGAATATTCTATTATCAACAATTATTGACCATTTTATAAACACAAAAAAGTTTTCACGAATTTGAGGAAATAGGGTTTGCGATCTTGATTCGATCTAACCAAAGATCGATCTCTCCACCGAGACAAATCGATTTTGTAGATCGATCTTCTTCCTTTCGATCTCTCATCAGTGAATAGATATTTACGTAATCATTTAGGAAACGCGTCATTTTGTCTAACGATGGAAATTTAGGGGAACGAGCGAAGCGAGATATCCCGCAAAATACTGAGTTATGTAATACGCAACTAGTTACGTGAAGTAAGACTTTTCAAAACTTCCGTCAGTTTTGAAAAGTGTTAAATTACATGTGAAAATTATGAGATAGTGAATCATTTTATTAGGATCAAAAGTGATACTTCGGCTAGACGCTCCGCCTCGCAAATGCATAATTTGCGAGTCAAACAAAGTCACTTTTGATCCGAATGAAACATGCTATTTTTTCTGCGACCGAAAGAATTAAATGAAATAAATATGTGAAGTAACCAACAATGCCGTGCCATATGTATACAATGCAAGAAATAATATATGAGAATATCTACTGTAGAAGTCCATGTTATCTCAAAGTGGAGTGAAGTAGTTGAAATATGATAAAAACTCGCATACTACTTATTGTTTCGTTGTTCAACGTAGAATAATTCCTTTCTGGCTGATGATGGATACCTCTTGGGTCCGAAAAATGTCCCTCCTTTCTTGAATTTGAAATTAAACGTTGTGGAGAAGACTCACCTGCATCAACAGATCAGGTTCATTCAACTTTCAAGGATGTTCGAATTTTAGTTTCAATATAAATACAACCACAGAGTGTCCCATTCGTGTATGGATCAGGTGACTGCCCTAATAGTAAATACTGCGCCAGTGCCAGGTATAGGAAAAAGACGTGACAAATGTGTTTGGCTCGGTAATCAAATGGTGGGAAACAATATCGTTGTGTGAGACAAAAACTATTGCTGGCCGTGATGAATATTCAAAAACAAGTTATTCATCCCGAGAATAACGAATAATATACAGATCAGCAAGTATGTGAATCTTGAAGGCTTTCCTGATCAAAACAAAAATACTTGACTATCATATGAAGTATTTATATTTCCAGCATTGGTATGAAATGCCAAATCTGCCGAAATCGGAAACAAATCAGGTATGCGTCCCAACCCAAATAACCAACCGTAACACAACAATCTTGATGACCTCTAGTACATTCTTTTTAGTTTCTAGGAGCTGACGTTGAACTTTAGCTAGGAACTGAAAGTGTGGCCTAGCAACATACCTATTTTTGTGTCAGTAATAGAAACGTCAATTCAACTGCTAATTTTAGTATTAAAATGGAAGACTTCTGTATGTCGGCTGCAGAAAAATTATCTTTCGAATACATTTGACTAATGAGAAACAATATGAATTCTAGTTCGTTTGGACTTTGCTACGGAATGTATCCTGTTGTGCACTTTGTGTGTTACTGCAAACTGCATAATATTTTGCATCAACTGTCCAGCTAGATAGTAGATACTAATGCATATATCAAAGTTTAAATTATTAAATACGGATTTTTCGTAATACTAGTCAAGCAGACTGGTGCATTCGTTGTCATATAATATTTAACAGTTTTGAATTGATGACAGCCCGACACAGATTTGCTTTTAGTGGCATTCCGATATTAATCGAAGATCCATATGGTGAATGATGTTAGCCTACCATGGCCATTTCAAGCTTTCGAATTAATCAGTAGGAAGTTCAATACGCAAACATATAGTAGGAGTTCTCTGCCTTCTCTGGCGAAGAGTTTTGTCAATACATATCTCAATGAACTAGATGGATTGATATATATCGAAGACATACAACGTTAGTTTGATGGACAGTATTATTTCTAAAAAACTTCATAATGAAGCTATTCAAGAAGTTTATCCTACCATCAAGAATAATGATCAAAATTATAGAACTTTAACCTATTTCGGATCATCAACTGAAAAATTAGCTTCATTTCTACATGAACAGGACTTAAAAGTAGCATATATCGGGTGGTCCCAAAAAACCGGAAGTTCTCAACCGAATTCGAATTTCTTGGCGTCGTTTCATAGCTTAAGGGCTATAGTATACAGTGAAATATTTGAAAATTCCATAATGAACAAAAACAAAATGGCGGATTCTACCAAAGTATCGTCATTTACAAAAACCGCTGGAGAAAAAAGAATTCAGATTTTTTCCAACCTGTACCGATGTCATCTTAGGCTATTAATTTCTGAAGAGAATGAGTACTCGAACATCGAAATCGAACGAATAGTCCAGTAGATACACTCATTTCTTTGCAATTTGTTATGGAGTGAATGTGCTAATCTCGTATAAACGATTATTATTGTTTTGCTTCAGGCTTCATGAAAATTCAACCGAATTTGGATTTCTTAGAGTTATTTTCGAGATGAAGAACTGTAGTACACAATGGAACATTTGAAAATCTAATAATTGGAAGAAACAAAATGGTGGAGAATCCAGAATTTTTGTGATTTTCAAAAATCTCTGGCGAATAAAAAAATGTTAATTCTTCCAATCAGGACCGATACAATTTTAGATCATTGATTTCTAAAAAGAATGAGCACTCGAACATCTGAATCGAACAATTAGTCCAGGAAAAACACGATCTTTTTGGCAAAGTGTTATGGAGTGAATGTGCCAATCCCGTGATAAGAATTACTTTTAGTTTGCTTCTGGCTTTATCTGAATTCGATCGAATTTGGAATGGAAAACTATATAAAAATTGTCTCGTGAATCGCTCCAAAGAAGAAACACCCGTGGGCTAGGAGTTCTGAATATGGTACAAAATGAACACCTTTCTGGAAACCATAAGTATCTACGAATTTCATAAGAATGAATTATGGTCAGTTTACTTATGTACTGGACAAAATAAACTAAAAAAGATACAAATATGCGAGAATGTGTTTCACCAGAAATGAGGTAGGACTCAATCCACATTTCATCTTTGTCAAAGCATGTCAAAGCGTCTACTCGAGCGTTTTTGTCAAAGCATGTCAATACTCGAGCGTTTCTGGGTGTTTGATTGCAAACGAGATTACAAGAAAACAGGGATACTTTTGGTATTCTTCAATTGAAGTAACAACATATGCTTCGAAGACCAAACCATTATATACCTGATATTATCTAAATTTGAGATAACAGTAAAATTAATCAGTGGACATACAGGGTGTTTCAGTTTTTTGTAGCAGGACTTCAATAGCTTGAAGGAGACATTTTTTCAAGATGAAAATTTCAAACAAACATATATGCGTGGGAGCTTCGTTTCCGATTTACAGGGTGTCAAAGTTTCAGATTTTTTTTATGTTTTTTGAATTTTCTCCTACAATTTTAGGAATAATTGATTGAAATTTGGTACACCAAATAGACTTCAAAAACTCAATATTTGAGACTATTGAGCGTTTTTGAATACCTACAGGGTGATAGACTTTCAGGGGTCGTACCCAATTCAACCCTGTAGAACTTTTTTGCGTGCCGCCTCTGCTTTCAATGGGACATAGATTCAGATTGTCTCTGCAATTTGGGAACTTTTTGCCCCCATGTATGTTTTTCGAAAACTGTATGGATTTCGAGATAAATAAAAGTGGAATCCGAACCACTTCTAAGGGTACTGATAAAATTAGAACTGCCGTTCACAAGATTAAATTATTGAAACTCACAACACCTCAACCGTCAGAAGCGACAGTCTAGCGATGTATAGCGCCTAGACCGTGTGTCATACAGTCCCTGATATCGAAAGTTTAACCAGTTTCAAATATACAGGGTGTCCTAGAATTTTTTACAATACAATTTCAAATTTTGCAATCCAGTTAGTGAAGTTTTTTTAAAATAAAAACATTTTCTCTTTGGTTTTCCTAGTTATTATAATGGTGTTCAAAAAATTATTTTATCTCGAGATCCATACAGTTTTCGAAAAATTTACATAGGGGCAAGAAGTTTCCAAATAGAAAGGACAATCTAAATTTACGCCCCATTGAAAGCAGAAAAATTCTACCAGGGTTAAATTGAGTACCACCCCTGAAAGTCTATCACCCTGTAGGTATTCAAAAACGCTTAATAGCCTCAAATATTGAGTTTTTGAAGTGTATTAGGTGTACCGAAATTCAATCAATTATTCCGAAAATTGTAGAAGAAAATTAAAAAAACAAAAAAAAATTTGACACCCTGTAAATCGGAAACGAAGCTTCCACGCATATATGTTTGTATGAGATTTTCATCTTAAAAAAATCTCTTCTTCAAGCTGTTGAAGTCCTGCTACAAAAAACTGAAACACCCTGTATATTATTTGTAATTTATATTACATCAATTACCTTTTAAAAATACCAACATTACCATAACCTCAAAAAAATGTTTCTCACTTCAAAATAGAACAAACAATTCTAGAGTGAAATAATAACGGCTTTATGCGCAAGCGCTTCAACATTATATGGATGAAAAATGGGACATGCAATTTTGCATTCAGGCTCTCTGTTTCTGTAATACACGGTGCAGTAAATTCTGAATACAAATTCTCATGCAGAAAAACTGGCCCGTGTCATACGAGCTTTAGAACTGTAAGTTGCTGAATTTTCAGTTTTTATGATGTATTTTCTGTTCAATAAAGTTCTGGTTATCATTTTTTTATATTCACCGAAGTATATAATAGTCATCTTGCAATTATATAAGAGAGACGTAAATGTTATCTAGATTCTAACAATAGTATAACTAGTATAACATAGAAGTGATGTAACATTACATCATATTTTACATGATGCGGACATTCTGCACAGTTAAATTATGAATTTTGAACCTACTTATTACCTCTTTTGTTACGTAACTGATCAACGAAATTAAGTAATGTTTATGCGTTAGTGACGTAAATTTGTTTTCTGAGTACCTATCAAGCTAATGAAAGCGTGGTAAAAAACTTGACAGCAGAAGAAGGCATAGTTGAGGTGGTAAGTCATAGAATGAGAGTTCATGAGGTAGTTCTTGGCGCAAAACACTTTCAAACACCACAGCTAGAGATTTTCCATGTTTTTCTTATGAAGCTTGCCATGTATAGAGGATTGAATAGAATTTTGGTTACTTATATCATTATAACCAATCATCCTGAGTACACCCCATGCTGTTTGTTAGCATCAGAAATATCGCGGAAAAGTATTCCGACCGCATCTAGAATTACATCAAATGCAAAACAACGAGAACGTTTCGGTTTAATATCTGCTGGAATGATATTTCCACAAATACGCCGGAGAATGGGAAAATCGGGAAAATCCGCAATGGAAATGAACCGCCTACCTACCTGGCGAATCCCGAATTTCATATAACGCTCAGTTATTATATGGGCTTGAGGAGCCAGAGTTTTATTTACCGAGTACTTGACACGATATAAATCTGTTCCTATGGATATTATTGAAAAAGAAAAACTTTTCAGAGCAGGAACGGCACCAGAGCCCAATGGATAACATGGTCGTTGGAAAGGTATCAGTAGTCGTCAATTGGATAAGCATGGGCAATAATAGTAGATTGTTTTATTAGGATCAAAAGTGACAGTTTGTTTGACAAGCGAATTTTGCATTTGCGAGGCGGAGCGTTTAGCGAAGCCGAGCGTAATCAAAATTTGTGAGTCGAACAAAGTCACTTTTGATCCGAATGAAACATGCTATTTTTTCTGCAACCGAAACAAATAACTCAAATAAACATGTGAAGTAACCACCAATGCCGTGCCATATGTATGCAATGCAACAAATATTGACAAATAATCCTTGTGGTGAAAATATTCTACCTGCATTACCAGCATGTTAGGTTTTTTAGGATGTTCGAATTTTAATTTCAATATAGATTCAACCACAGAGTGACATATTTGTGTATGAACCAGGTGCTATAATGGCAAATACCGCGCCAGTGCCAGCTATAGGAACAAGACGTGGAAAATGTTAGGTTAGTGAGCATATCAACAATGATAATAGTGATTATTCATTCCTCTCCATACTACACTGTGTTTGATAATAATAATGATAATCAAATGAAGCTTAACAATATCGTTGTTTGAGACGAAAAAACTATAGCTTGCAGTGATTATTCAAAAACAAGTTATCCATCCCGAGAATAACGAATGAAATACAGATCGAGCAAGTATTTGAATCTTGAAGGCTTCCCTGATCAAAACAAAAATACTTAGCTGAGATGTTTATAATTCCAATACTAAACTATAATAAGGTGTATTCATATCTTCAGTATGGGTATGAAATGCCAAATCTGCTGGAATCGGAAACAAATCAGGTATGCGTCTCAACCCAAATAACCAACTGTCACAATGTTGTTCATTCTTGATGACCCCCAGTAGATCCTTTTTAGTTCCTAGGAGTTAAAGTTCAACTTTAGCTCCTAGGAACTAGAATTCAACTTTAGCTTCTAGGAACTAAATATGTTGCCTAGCAACATACCTATTTTTGTGTCAGTAATAGAAACGTCAATTTAAGAGCTAATTTTGGTATCAAAATGGACGACTTTTATGTCGGTTGCAGAAAAAATAGTGTTATATTCGATGAGAAGAGCACAAAGTCATCTCCAGGACTTTATAATTTGAAAACGTCAAGTTGGGAACATTTGTTGAACAACTAGCTCGTGAATCAGATATCCCAATAGTAAACAGTAATTACAGTCCACTTCTCAGAAAGTATTCCATGTTGTCTCTCACCGATAGAAGAAGCATGTCAGACCTTCTGATGATTTATAAAAGATTCAACAACCGCATTGATTGTCCCGGACTACCGTCCAAAATATCCTTGAGTACACCTAGCAGAGATTTAAGAAGCCATGAAACCTTTAACACACCTTTCAGAAAAACAAACTCAGGATTAAACTCTCCCATTTGCAGAATGGTCAGAACTTTTAATAGCTACTGTAATGAAATCACAATCTTCAGACTTTCATTTTTATATTTCAAGAAACACGTGAAATCCTTGTTCTGCTTCCGTTGACTGGATAAAAATTCACCCGCACTTTCGTCTACAGATAACGTTTTGATCGTATCGTTCATATAATGTTTATATTGTTCCTATATTGTATTTTAATATTGTATCAGTTATAATTTCTACTATATAAGTTCAGTATTATTAGCTCACTATTTGATTATCTAATAAGAGGATACTCGTTGGATTTTGTCTGTTTGTATCCCTACTTTGAAATAAATAAATAAATAAATAAATAAATGTTTCGGACATATGTAATGTCCATCTTCAGCCTATGCTAAGAAGTCCTACAATATAAGGAGATACATCATGAATGAAAAACCTTTTTTTTAAGGATGGTACTTACTATTTTTTTTTGTATTTTTGTATATCGCTACTTCAAAGTTGGAAACCAACTCCCCAGAAGTCGAAACTTGTGCGGGGTTAAGAAGAGCGGGACCTACAGCTTATAGTGTATGTATACCCTGTATAATTACACTGAAAGAAGTTCCATATTACCTATTGTCAACAAAACCATCACCACAAGTTTCAGTAAAATCTATAATTCAATAAGAATGAATATCCTGTGCACGATTATTTTTGTATAGATATTTCTTAACAGAATTTAATTTTCTGTATGATAATACTGGTTTTCTTACTCTCAGTCAACCAATTAAGTTATCGAGATTGACATATTGAGAACTGAACTAATCGAAGTAAATGAAGCAACCGTTAATTCATTCACTTGGTCTCCATGATTTCTACTAGTGATAAAATATCAGTAGAATGATTTTCTAAAAATGACTTGTCCAAAGTTTCGTTTCAACCCTCGGTATAACAGAAAAATCGAATTTATATCATATTCAAACATGTAGAACGAGCTTTTTTCGTAAATGATACTTTATGAATAAGTTTCTGGGAAGAAAGAAAATGTCAATATTATGGAAAAATATGCAAATATTTCTTAAAATGGACCTTACTAAATCACATTTGAAAATCTTTTCTCAGATTCCATCATTTTTCATGTTCTTGTCAAAGTCGAGGAGCATCAAGTTTTGCTCACCCTGTAGATCAGAATCTTCGATAATTTAATTTTAAAGCAAGTTGCATAAAAATTGGCGAGGCCTTTTTCATATTCTGGTGAGAGAGCAGAACATTGAAGATGGATGGCTCTTTCGCCAAAATTTGAAAATGCACTAAGTATCTACTTTTCAAAAGGCAATAATGGCAATAAATTTTATTGAATATTATGATGCAAGCGAGTGTGGCAAATACCTGGAATAAACAATTTCCAATCGTTTGTTATATGCGAACTGCATATAACCTCAATCCAAATGTCGAGAGTTATTTTCTTAAACATTTATGCAGATATCTTTAGGTATCGGTTTGTAGCCGAACACCCACTGCTTATTGCATGTTGTGAGGGTGTTGATTTGATTTTTCGGCAAACACAGTATCAGTTAATAGTCTATATTACATTTGAGGGTGACTGTCTATTGACTTCCGAAAAAATTAAGCTGAGTAGATGATCCCTGGAAACTATCAACTTCTGGACTGAGCGAAAGTGGGATAGATACACATATTTCAGTCTTAGTATTCTGTGCACAGCGTTTTCATACTGACATTCTATGGGGAAATTGTATCAATTCCTAGTTAAAAAACATTATTTCTTGATCTCAAACACAATGCATGTCCTGTGATGTTGAACAACTTTTTGACAGATTTAAGAAATTTCCACAAAAAAAACATTTTCTGTACATTTATTTCCTGATCTTCAGTCAACCAATGGCATGAAGACATCGAATTTCAAATCTCCGACATAGAACTAATCGAATTAAATGTATCAAGATGTAATTTCATTACATTGCTGTCAATAATTTTACGAGTAGGAGAGAAATATCTGAGAATGGTGTTTCAAACCTTGGTGTAACAAAAATATCGTATATGAAACAAAAATTCAAGACCAACACACATTCGAGCACTTGACCATCCTATACATGGAACATATTTTATTTATTTTATGTCTTGTATGGTACAATTTATCTCACTTTGTTCTCACCTCATGAAGAAAAATACAAACGTACAAAATACACTCTCGCACAACGAGTAATAATTTTCAATTAACACTTACTGAACACTATGGCAGTAGAAAATTATATTCCACTTGGGATGTGTCTATAAACACGATTGGTCTTGCAGTTAACTATAACTTTGAAACAAACCGTACAAAATTTGAGAACATTTGGAGAAAATATGTATGCAATGTTCTTCAGTCAGAGATCTGAGAAAATTTAACGAACACTTTGAAACTAAGTATACCTACATAGGAACCAAACATATTATTGCGGACTAAATTCTGTCGAACATGTTATTAATGAACTCTTGGACAAGGTACTTATTCACCACCTAAGCTTAGATAATTTAGATACCTCCAAACTATCAATTCAATGAACATGGACAATAACGAATGGAAGAGTCTTGAAAGTATACATACGGTATAAAGTGTTATCAATTGTCTGATTATAACAAACTGAAAAGTAATCTCTGAATTGGCTTTTCATCTATGAACTGAAAAGTATTTGAATGAAATGAACCATTGAATGAATAGGTACTATGAGAAAACATTCATCTTCGACCTTGGGGTTTTCATATGTATAGGAACGTTTGTTTTTATGTTTTCCTCTTTTTATCCTCTTTTTATCACTGAAAATTCTTTGCTGACTCATTGATGCATTGAAAGTTGACATTAGTTCAAATTCACCTAATTCCCCCAAAAATAAATGTTACTTTTCATGAAAATTTCAAGTGTGCCTTGAACAATGAACTAGTGCCACTTATCCAAGATCAGTAATTCTGAAGATTGAGGTTTTCAACCGATGTTTTTTCCTAATAACAGGTATTGTAAGAGAGCATTCATCTTCCTTGAATTGAAAAAGTTTGACAATATTTTGAATGTAGAATTATCAAAGACTTCTACCAACTACCTTTCTGTTGAATGAATAAGCTTGGAAAGCTCATAGGAATTCAGATTTATGTAGGAATATGGATTATGCAGGGTTCTAGAACATTTTATGCAGCTTCTCTATATTAATCACCAATAATAATTAATCATATAAATGATTGAAAATATTTGAATAATGAATAATCCAAGGTCGAAAATTGCAAAAATGGCCCCTAGTCAAAAAGCTGATCATATTTTCTTCGTGTTCTTCGATACAGATTTCGAAATTCGAAGTGAGGTATTTCAAAGATTGCGTAATCCTGCTACAATAAAATGGATCAGCCTAGAGTATCTCGAATATCTCATTTTACGCTCTTTAACGAGTGTGGACACACTTGTCATATTGTTATAATAATCTTCACCGGATTTTGGCCAAATGACCCTGCTATTCATATTTCAATTAATTTAATTATGTGATTCCACGTGTCCTTTTATAGGTACTAAATATTGTGTCTGAAGATGGCTGCTTGAGCCGAAACTAGTCAAAAAACTTTTGTAATTAAACTTTGTGGTCGACCGGCTTAGTGTTTGTGTTTTTCCTTTGAATGGAAAAATTATTTCGGTGGCATATTCATAATTGAAAAATATTCATTTATCAACCATTTTGGCTGAGCCCTTGCTTTGGCTGGGCCCCCTTCGAGGAACGGCCCCCCTGCAACCGCGGGGTTTCGCGGTATAGTAGTGACGCCACTGCTGCCACTGTATACACCATTGTTTCATTTTTCATTCACACGAATGAAACTCACTTGTAGTACACACGTGAAAAACAGAAACTGCATGCTCAATATATTTTCATGGGTACCGCGAAGAAAACAAACAAACAAACATTTTCACAGTATCGTTGCAATAAATAGATGATAGATTGCAAAAACTTGCAAATAAAAAAAAAATCAGTGTTTCAGAGACGTACGAGCAAAGATCATATACAGTATGATCTTTGGTACAAGTAAGCTCTTAACTATCGTACAGTTTTATTCCTGAATTTATTTTTTCCCAAACGGTTCATTCCAACTTCAAAATCGGGACGCCGTTGGATAGATAACTTAACGGACTTCCAAAAGATATGCCACTCCACCATTATTCCCTATTCAAATTTTAGGGGTTGTTCACCCATCGAGTGTTGCAGTGACGATAGTGCATTTAGGAGAAAAAAATGCCCCCCTCGAAACTAAAATCGACCTGTCCGAGGACCATATCCACGATATTAGTACCCAAAACCCTCATGTCAAGTTTTCGATGGGCCACCCTGTATACCTTTATTTCTCTTCTCCAAACCTTTCTCAACACCAATTGTCACTGACAAGCTAGGGAATTTTTCTTTCAGGCTCTCTGATAGGAAAATTCCTTACATGCAGAAACATTATGCAGCAAATCATCTGATTTGTCCTCACTACACGTATATTGAAATAGTATTCATATTTTTATTTTTATAGACAAGGAGAGAAAATCCCAAAAAAATCTGGAATAATGAATGTACCACCTCCTCGATTAACCTTCAGACAGTACTGATAAGACCTGTTTTGAATCTAATAAAACAGTTTCGAAGCTGTTCAAACTTATATTCAAGTACACAACTTTCTGGAATAGTTGAACTTGGCTCATGTTCGATCAACTTGGGACAGGACTAAACGCCAGTTGACGCAATGGCGATGGACTTTTAATATAACTACCGCCAGTTGGCAGCAGTTATTTGAATTCAGATCAGTCATGATTTTATGCACTCTTCCTTTCTTTTATGGCCGACAAGAGCGTGTGGCTCGTACTTTTTTATGGAATAATCAATTATTTCGTGTTTGAAAAATTCTCATAAATTCAAATATTTTCCTAGTTCGTGATAATTTCCATCGTAAAAGTACAACAAAGGAATGTTGAAATATTAATGTTAGGACGTGTGGCTTAGGCGGAAAATTTCTTCTTTGTAAAAGATTCTGCCCTATGCCGGATATTAGGTTAGTAGAGGGAAATGTCGATTTCATTACATAGATGAAAGGAAAATGCGAAATCACTATCTGTGGATATTAATTTCACCCCACATTCGAATGAATAAGAATAGACGCCAAGTACTACTTCTTGTACTACAGTTAGTTTGGGCAATCATTTTTCGAGATGCTTGGCAATGGCAAATGACCGAATAATTGTACCATACTGAAAATTTTATTCATGTATGAAAAATCCCACAAGCCGAGTGATTTTGCGAGCCATAAACAAATAATGTTTGATGAATTTAATTGTCTCACCGAATTACACTCTAGCTTTTTTTTGTTATTCGAAGTAAACTTGCCATTTATAGTTCGAATTTTGTTGCCATTAGGTATAATTCAACTCAAAAAACTGCCAGAAAAAATTACTCGTCCTACGGACTCGTATCTTTTCTGCCTGTTAAGCGACGGGAAAAAGCCACTATCCCTGCCGCTTGGAGAGAAAATTCTAATTGATACATGTCAAGCTTACTTCGACAAAAAGAAACTCTCGTGTGACAATAACGAAACCTTACTTGAAAGCATGACAACCAGTCATAAACAAATGTTTGATGAATCAAATTGTCTTACCGAATTATACTCTAGCCTTTTTTGTAGTCGAAGTAAACTTGGCATTTATAATTCGAATTTTGTTGCCATCAGTTAATTCAACTCAAAAAAACTGCCAGAAAAGAGTACTCGTCCTACGGACAGAGGCAGTTCTTTTCGTCAAATTGAATATGCAATAAAAACACAATAATTTCACGCACTCAATACAAATTCAACTATTCTACCTACCAATAATGATAATAATTATTTGCATATAATACAGGGTGATTCACATAACTACCGACATAGGGCAGGGGTATGTAGAGGGTCTCAAAATATGGCAATTTAACGCAACTTACCTCTATACCAAGTTACTTTCCTGAAGAGTTATAGGCATAGCACTAACAGCATGTCAACTTGCTCGTTAAAAGAAAACTTCCCGTTCATTTTAAAAACACTCAAACAACAATTACTCAATTGAACAACTCACTTGCCTCATTCCTCATTGTCAAGTTTGACGTTTATTTTCATAGCCAACTTCTGAATTTTCGATGATTTTAAATAACACACCTAGAGCGCGCATTTTCAGTTATTCGAGTTTTTGATGAAAATGATGAGGTTTTTCGAAAAATTACTGAAGTAAGAAAAGTTTCAGAATTGAATTGCCCACAAAACAAAGCAAATATTTTTGAAATCCATCAAGGGTTAACAAAATTATGTTGAATATTAATGGTGCGCCACCTGGTATACCCCCTTTACAAATTTCAATTAAACTCTGGTTACTGTCAAGTAACGTCCTAAATACATCCACAAAGTGTATCAAATTTGGTTGCTTTAAGTTCAAGAATAACGAAGACATTGATTTTTTTCAAAATTTATAACTTCACTTTCAAAGCCTATATCTCCTTAGAGAAGCAACTTGGTATAGAGGTAAGTTGCGTTGAATGGCCATATTTTGGGACCCCCTACATGCCCCTTGGGGTATTTTTTTTATGTTCTGGTTCCCACGAAAAGAGATATCCTGTGATGTTCAGAGAACATCGTGAGAACCAAGGGAAATGAGGTGGAATTTGGTGTTCTTCTTGAATTTCTGGAGGTTATATGCCTCGTGGAACACCTACCTTGGCAATGTGTTCCAGAGCCTCGCTGTTCGTTGGATAAACGAGTCTATCTATATATCCATTCATTGGCCTTTTTGCATGTAATGTATGAGACATTTTTCATATATTCACCTGAATATACAGGGTGTTTCAAAAAAACCTAACATCCTTGCTAGGGTAGGTAGAACATTGCAAAATAAGTTGGGTTTGCTCCGCTTTCAAGATACAAGGTGTTGAAACAATTTTTTTTTCCACATTTTTTACGATTATGTTGAAACTACTGGCTGTGATGTAATTTTGTATAAATGTTTCTTGGAATCTGACACATCGCATGCATTTGTTTTTATATCTGACTCTCATAGAGAGCGCTTGTTACACGGTTCGTACCGAGTAGTTTTGAACATAACTTTTTTGAGGCTGAATCTATTAATCCAAATTTGATGTGAACTTGAACATCATTCAATTTCACACCAGAAAGGTACTCTTGGTAAAACTCGATACTGTGTTCCGTTTTCGGAATATTTCGATTTGAAAATGATGAAGTGATTACTGTTGCTGGTATAAAGCTATGTATTAGAGTGAGTATTATGAAAAATTATCACCTATTTATTGAAAACCGAAAACAACAATACATTTCTGATACAACACTCATTGATTTAATAATGAATCACAAGAATAACATCGAAACAGATTTGACTAAGAACATGGATTACACAGTTTTGTTGTATTTTGAGCAGAAAGTCTATGCTACATAGGTAAATTCACGTCAAGAGTTGTGAGACATAATTGAACATCACTTAAATGACCTAACAGCTGATCCTCAACTGTTCAGAAGAATAATTCATTCTTGGAAAAAGAATATAGAATCGTGTATTCCTCGAAACGTAGGACATTTTGAACACTTACTTTAACTGATTCAATATTTCATGTTTCTAGTCAAATATCTCTTAATTTTCTACTTATGATTCTTATTTGTTCCATCAGTAACTCCAGCACAAGAATAATTTTATTGTTTTTGAACCTGAATAAATAGGTACTTGAACTCAATAAAATTCATTTTATACCAGCATCATTACTACTCCATTATTTTAAAATCGAAATATTCCGAGAACGGAACATAGTATCGAGTTTCACCAACAGTACCTTTTTGGTGTAAAATTGAATGATGTTCAATTCCATATCATATTTGGATTGAAATATCTAACCTTAAAAAAGTTATGTGCAAAATTACTCGGTACGAACCGTGTGACTAGCGCCCTCTATGAGAGTCAGATATAAAAACAAATTATTGCGATGTGTCAGATTTCAAGAAACACCCATACAAAATTTCATTACAATGTTGCCAGTAATTTCGGAATAATCGTGAAAAATGTGTAAAAAAATAATTTTTTCAACACCTTGTATTATGAAAACGGATGTCGTTACGACATTTTTTCACTGAGCAAACCCAACTTATTTTGCAATGTTCTACCTACCCTAGCAAGGGGGTTAGGTTTTTTTGAAACACCCTGTATATAGTTTCTGATTTTTTTAGCTCATATGCACTAGATATGCACTACGTATATATACTGAAAGTCATTAAACTACATTCTATCAATTCCTTTTGTATTCAGCCAGTTTAATTTCAAGAACTTCAAACTATCAAGTATTAACATTCTCTGACCAATATCGTTTGTAGTGTGATCTGAAACCTCGAAGGAGATGCATTATGGAATTAGTGAGTACTTATACTGGATTGAACAAGAATGTATGTCGGCTTGCTATTATTATTGTCTGAAATCTAAAATCCATCACCAGGAAGCTCCAGGAAAGGCCTTCCGCTTCAAACTTAGTTAATAATTCAAAATCCATTATACCCCATCTTACCCTGTGGGATATTCTTAGAGAACAAACACATGGGCGACACTTAAGACAAAATTCAGGATATTTTATGATCGGAAAGACAACCAGGAGCTCTGAAATGAATTCTATTCATGCACAATAAAGTAAGTTTATGAATCATTTCGAATCGAATCGAATAATTCTCAAAATAATCAGCACAATATTGCCTCTTGATAGCTATTTTCGTTGATTTTCATATTTTGGTGATGAAACCCTCGAAATTCGAGGCCGGGATCTTTCGCCAAAATATCAAAATGAACTGATGAACACCAAATGGTATACCAATCATCAGGAATGGATGCAAGCAAAATTTAAAACGTGAATGAATTTTAAACTGAAACCAATAATATAAAACCATAAAATGTAATGTAGGTGTTCATGCAAGGAACTAGAAAATTAAAATTGAAACTAAAAAAGATGGTTCAACTAAGAAATCATTTACTTCCATATTCAAATAACAACTAGCCGCGCTGGAAAAGATCGTACTGCTGATGAAAGGTTATCAATGGGCTTATATCACAAAACATTTTTATTTCATAATTGGATAGAACTCACCCGAACTAGCTCACCACCGCAAACCGTTTCTTGCTGTGAGCTCCCTACGTTTTATAAAAAATTATTGAAATCCCCGATTTTTCGGACCTCTGAAAACGAGGTGATGATGTGACGTCAAAACCCTAATACTGAAACAAGACTATTCCAGACAGAGATGAATGATACATGATTTCTGACAGTGAATTAGCGCGAGATCACAGTTGAAAGAATTAATATATCAGTTGCCTCAGTCTCCGTCGGGCGTTTGGTATTTTCTTTTAACTATGGCGAGATGAGGTTTCTACGTCATGAGAGGGCCCGTTTTCAGAAGGTACTATTATTTATGTCCAAAAATAAAACATTCCAGTTAATTTTTCGATCGAATTATGTCGTCAATCATTATTTATGTATACAAGGATCATTATAAACACGGTTTGAGTTAAAAGTTCTACTAAGGTGTACACGCCCATTCTCAACATATTTTGACCATTCAATAACATTTCAGGAATAATTTTTCACCATTTTTTCGAATCTTGTATATAAGATAATCTGGAGAAGAGGAATGTGTAGTAGTAGTACTCAGAAAAGTGCCATCAACAAAAAAATTGAAATGAGAAAACTACTTCCAGAAAACCCGAGATTTCAGAGAAAAGAATTGATGGACCAAAAGATCAGGCAACAATAGCACATATGGAAAGTACTGTATATACCTAACGCATAAAAAGGCGACAACCTCTTTTGTTGGAAGGCTTTACCGCCAAGAGTTGGTACTCTCCCCGTGTAAGGGTACCTGTCGTGGTTTCATGACAAACAATTGTATATCCCTTTGTACCAAAGCATTTTTTAAAACATTAAAAACGTTCCACTACAACGGTCACAATACTATATCACAGACCAGGCCTGCCACTTCGCATATGGTAGTGAGTACATCACTAGCCTACAAAACACAACCGAAAAACTCTGAAAGAGAGCTGATGGGCGGTGCCTGAAAAGGATGTTAGCCAGCTCTCTTGAGCGAACTTCATCGGTCATTGAAAACACTAGGGGTTTGCAAAAAGGTTCCATTAGGGACTAGTTGCTGACGTGGAGACGTCCCCCACCAGTACCAGTACCAGTATCATATCACAGACCAAAAATATTCAGACAAAAAAATAAAAAATCCAAGGAACAGGGCGGATATTTATGATGAATCATTTTGTGAAGACATTTTATATTTCATGAACTCTTGATATACTCAATCGTGTTATTGATTATCCTAGGAACTAGTTATGATCATTTCACATTATTCAGAGGCAATGGATACTTCCTCAATTGTTTTTTGAGTGAACTCGATTATGACTTGAGGAGCAACAAAAGTATATGGATACTTTTTTTATTTCCTATACATATAACAAAATCGGACGATTCTATTTTTTCTCTCCTACTCCTCTACAACCATAATTATTGGTACTGAATACAATAAATATTAGACGGATAAATTGAGTTTTGAATTAGGAATTATCCAGAAATTCATTAATATTATGAACATGAAGAAATAAAAAGAATTATTGAATATCACTTATAGATTACTGGAAGAGCATTCCTATGGATATTAATTTTGGAAAAATTGAAAGGAATGTGAGATTTGAAAAAAAAATTGTCTCTACCCATCCATCAGATGAATGTTTTGGAATTTTTTCTAGGAATTATTTTTCTAGCCCATTCTTCTCGCAGTATATTTCCTATTGACAACTTTCTCAAGCATTATTTTCTGTAGAATCAGGATAGTTTTAACATTGAACTTAACAGATAGAATACTTAGTAGAAAATGACCCTATAGTATTTTAACAGGAGCATATCTCTGGAAATTAATTTGGGAAATCTTAAATGAATGTAAGATTCAGAAAAATTATTCGTCTTCTCGCTCATCGAGATACATTTTATAATATCTTTTCTAGAAATTTGTGTTCTATCTAATTCTTCTTGCATGACAACTTTTTCAAGCATCATATTTCGTATAATCAGGATGTTTTTACATTAAACTTAACAGAGAGAATATACTTAGTAGAAAGTCAACACTTCAGCTGGGTATCATTGTCAATCCTATTCACTGTATTCCTGTTTCGGTTAAGTGATATATCAACTATCTTTACACGAAGACACTGTTAGATAACTTGAACTATGGAAAATTTTGTATCTACCTCGGTATCTACTTATATCGAATTAATACTTTTTCTGAACACTGTATAAGAATTGAGAATTCAAATAAAAATCCTGATAAAAGTGGTCACTATGGTTATGATATTCGAACCCATTATCTTGATAAAAATCGTTGTCTGAGATCTTTATTTGATTCATACTCTGAATAAGGTCCAATTCCGTATTTTTGAGGAAAACTCAATGACACGGGATCAATATAAGATGTAGAATGTATTGCTCTTTGTTGATTATTCATTGTTGTCCACGAATAACCAACCAAGGTTTTATTCGGTACCATTTTTGCAAGTTGAATGAATTTGACAACCAACAAATGTCTGATCTCGCGTATATCTACTAAGTTTGGAAAATAAATGACATAATTTCTTGACAGCTGCAGAAAAAAATTTGGAAAGGAGGAATGTATATGGAAAAAAGCACTTGAAAAAAGCGCCAATGTCCTTGGGAAATTTCATTGAGAAAACTACTTCCAGAAATACCGAGATTTTCAAGCAAAGGGTTGATAGGCCTGAAGATCAGGCAACAATGACTTATATGAAAATCACTGGATATACCTAACGCATAAGAAGGCGACAACCTCTTTTGTAGGGAGGCTTTACAGACGCCAAGAGTTGGTACACTCTCCTCGAAAGGGTACCTGTCGTGGTTTCATGCCAAACAATTGGATATCCTCAGACCATCCCTTTAAAACCAAGAATGTTCAGAATATTGAATACGTTTCTCCTCAACTGCCAAAAAACTATGATATTATTGACCAAAAATATTCGGACGAAAAAATCCAAGTCACAGAGTGGATATTTATAGAGAAATGTTAATAGTTCTTCAACTTTTGATATATACTACATATAATTACTAACTGTCGCGAGAACAAGTGAAAATGTTTCAATACAATTTGGTGGCAATGACATTTTCTCAATTGTTTCATGAGTGTTGAGTGTATTCGATTATGACTCAAAAAGTGATAACAGGAAAGCAACACTTTGTTTATTTCTCATATATTACAATATCGATTGATTTAATTTTTTCGTTCCCTTCCCTGTACAACAACTGGTGTCGAATACAAATTTTACATAGATTAATGAAGCTTATTCGAATCAAGAATAATCTAGGAATTCATTGAATATTATGAACATGAATAAATAGAGGACTAGGTGTTCGAAAGTTATGTTTTTAACAAGAATGTTTTTTTTTCAGTTGAGCGGTTCTGAGTTGGTAACAGACAAAATGGTTCAGAAACAACCTATCCTGATTCAACAGGCTATTTAAGACAGACACGACTGCCAAATGGAATGTAAAAACTTTCTTAGGACATTTTGTGGACATTTCGTCAAGATCAAATTCAAACCCCTAACGCCAAATACGTGTTCTGAGTGTTGTGTGCTAGTGATGGTACTGATATTTAGTTCAACTGTGAATTTTGTTCAGTGTAATAAACCACCCAGATTCATTACTGACGGTCTAACAGAAATCGTTTTGAAACTGAAAGAAGATGAAAATCCAGTGGGTACGTAGAATATTTTTTGATGGTCTGTGTAAATATGTTATAATAAATAAAATAAATCGATTTGACTGGAATACTGATAACAATTATAACATCAAACATCACTTTCTATAATATACAGGGTGATTGAAAAGTAAGCGGCAAAATTGCAAAGAAATTTTCCAGGGGCGTCAAAAGCGGGGGAGGGTAAGTGTAAAAACATTCCTTCTCATTATGATATTCAGGTTATTGTGATTTCATTTGAGAATTATAAAATCCTAGAGTTTTTCACGTAAAACAGGTTATTTTAGTTAATTTCGATAAGAAACAAGGTTCTTCTGAAACTATGCCCGGTATAATTTATGACATCAGGCAGTTTTAAAAATTCTGCAATTTTTTTTATGAATTTTAGCAATAGAATTCTTCCCAACCATTTGGTAGATACATTTTCCTGCTCTATAGCAGATACCAATTTCAGTTTTTGAATAGAATCGGATCATAATTACAAAATTCGTTCGCCATATTGGATTTGCTGTCTTGAATTTCTCAATTTTGACCAAAAACTATGAAGTTCGACCCCGAAAACCCTCAGATACCAATACTAAATAGAATCAGATCATAATTAAAAATTTCTTCCTCTATACATTGGATCCGACATCTTGAATTTCACAAGTTTGACGAAACAATCATTATCTCCAACCCCGGAAAACCCCAGATATTTTTTCTTCAATTGCATTTCCTCGTTGGACCCAGCACTGGATTCCTAGATTCAACGCCCCATAAGTCGGAACTTGTGCGGGGTTAGGAAAGCATACATTTACAAACATCCATGGCCTAACTGGGATTCGAACCCATGCCTCGCTGGGAGTCCCCATACAAATTCAGCGCCTTCGCGCTCTCGACCACCAGATCAAAATCACAAAACCCGTTCGCCATATGATCTTCCACAACAAGTGAATACCCTGTACAAACCTATCATTAAAATTTTGAATAATTTTCTGTAGCGCCCGTGGATGTGACGTGACAGCAATGTCAGGGATGCCAGTAGACAGAAATAAAGTCTCTAGATCATTGAAAAAGAATGCAGCTATGACCTGTCCATACCCTGTTAAGATGACTTTAACGTCAATTCAGTGGCGTGGCGAGAGGTGTCGGGGCCCCAATGCAACAAGGGTTGATGGGGCCATAAGAAAGTTTTCCAACCCTATAGTTGAAGGTAGTTGAAGATCGAAAAAAGAGAACAGAATTGGTAAAAATGTATATTTCTTGTAGTGGCGAGTCGTTATGAGTTTGAAATTTGAGAAAGCTGTTATGAGCAAAGTTGCGCTTCAGGCAATTTTTTTCGAAGGTTTCAAGGTCAAACTGCCTGGTTTAGAAGTTCAAAATGAGAATCGAATATATTTGTCTCTTGAGTATGAATCTAGTAGCCTCATCAGTTAATTTAATTTCCAATGAAAACAACTGAATGTACCTAAGTATTTTTCTGTTCTCTCGAATGGAGTCAAGAAATGACAAAGTTTAAGAATTGTATTTGCAAATGTTGACGAGCCATGAAAGCCACCTGATACCTCCGCTTGTTCTCTGCAATCTGAGTGAAGCTATTTGTCCATCGCCTCACCTCCGTTTGTATCATGCAGTGACTTTTGCAGAAATTTCAATCTAACACGGTATTTAGTTGAAACAACCAATGTATTTTGAATCTGACAGTTATTATCAATGAGTACCATTTTATAATTCAGGACTTTGGTAGCATGAAAATGACTCCAACAGGGCAACCAAATTAAAACAATCAAAAATTTAGGACACGTGTATAAGAACGCAAATTTTCATAAGTGAGTATATTCAGCCTGTGACCGTTTTGATTAGCTTCCAACCGAGCTTCCAACTGACGATTATGATCTGGTCTCGCTGCTGGCAGCAATATTTCATATTGTAAAATCACAGTTGAGTTCAACATTCATAAGCGCCCAGCAATAATGATTAAGTAAGGAATATACACTCACCGGCAAAAAAAACCGGCCACCATAAAATTTCGCCCTGTAACTTTTTTAATTCTTGTCCGAATTTGGTGAAATTTCGACCAAACCGTATATTCAGGTTTCGGAATATTATCTTGAATATTAGGTCCCGGGGAAAGCTGATGGTTTGATCATTATAAAGGGACAAACAAAAGTTACTCTTTTACCCTTAATTTCCTATTGACCTGTGGAAAAAGTGAGTGGTTAAACTTGGCTTCATTATGTTTCTTTCTTAACACAATTGTTCTTAATCCACGTCGATAACCACTTTTTAACGTGTTTTAAGAAAGTATTTCTATTAACAATAATTATTATTCAGAACCATTCATCAACCTTCTGCTTCATCATGTTTTGAATTGAAGTTTGATCCTTTTCCGTCCCTTCTCAGCATATTGGTTCAAGATTCGCGTCAATATCTCCTTATAAAGAGGATATACAAGTGTTCGAAGAAAGTATGAAATTCTTCAATTTTTGTCAACAATAATTCAAAACCTATAGAGTATCTTAGGGATGAACTTCAGAGGCTCATTCGCATTCGTTCGGCCTTGTCAGAGACTCTTCAAGAGCTACAATTGAATAAGAATTTTAGATTCTCCAAGTCCACTTGAGAAATTTGATCAACTCGATGACAGGGCGGTTAAATGCTGTAATTCAAACTCGAGGAGGGCATACTGGTTATTGACTACAGGTCTGCTTTTTGTTTGTTTTTTGTATTCAAGGTTTTTTTAGGTAAGTGCTATAAAAATGAGGTAGAAATTAGTAATATTGATTCCTCAAGTTGTTAATCAATAAGTTGATGTAGGATCTGATTATTGTTAAAAATAATTGAAAAATGCCATAATTTCTTGAAATACTCGTATATTCTCTAAAAAACGAGATGTTGACGTGAATCATAAACCATTGTGTTAGGAAAGTATCAAACTTCAATCCAGAGCATAATGAAGCCAAGTTCAACTTTGATATTTCCCTGTATAATGATCAAGTCATCAGTTTTTCACAGAAACTAATATTTAGATTATAACTCCGGAACATGATTCTACGATTTGATCGAAATTTCACAAAAATATGACAAGAATTAAAAAAGTTACAGGGTGAACAATTTGGGCAAAATTGATGATGGCCGGTTTTTTTGCCGGTGAGTGTATATTATGGAGAATATTCATGAAATGAGAACAAAACACAATCCGGTTATGACTGGGCCCCTGCGGGGCCCCAATGCCCCAATGCCCCGGGGCCCCGATGCACCGCACCGAACTGCCCTACGATAGCTACGCCACTGCGTCAATTTATATCAAGGGACAAAGGTGGATAAAGATAAATATACAAGGGACTCTAGTTTCGTCTAAGAGCAGGGCCATGATTGCTACTCTCTTGTTATGACATGACGTGTTTATTGACAAGCTGTCAGATTTAATTCAAAAATGAGACACTCACTGAAATAAGAAGTTTCCCACCGGTGCAATGGAAATCCAACTGATGCTAGACGACTTTACACCCAAATGTATCCGGAAAGGCCAGTTCCGTCCCGAACAACCTTCCGCAATATTTTGTTGATAAAAGGAATAAGTAAGCACAGGTTCAAAAAATTTGTGAAAAGATATTCCAGGAAAGTTTCGAATGATCAAAATATGTTGTGAATTACGGGAATAAACGGGCGTGACACATACTTACTTTAAAATTATTTCGTCCTTTTTCTTCTTCAGTTTTTAGGGATGAGTGATTGGAATTTGGGATGACCAATCAACTTGTTAACGATAATAACTTTTGATTTTCAAATGGAACACTGTATGGATCACCCTATACATGGAAGTTTGAGTATGATGGGGATGTCAATGTTATGAATGTTAATGTCACTTATAGGAAATAAAGAGAGTTATAATATTAAACCAAACATCCCAGGCAGATGGAAGAGTGAAAAGGGGAGATGTATGGATCACCCTATACATGGAAGTTTGAGTATGATGGGGATGTCAATGTTATGAATGTTAATGTCACTTATAGGAAATAAAGAGAGTTATAATATTAAACCAAACAAACACCCTGTATATTTATTGCACTTTCTAATTCTGCATTAATTTATGAATCCAATGGTGTACCACCTAAGTGCCATTCCAAACTTCAATATTCATTTTAATTTCATTTTTGATTTTCCATCTGAGTATTCTGATGGAGTTGGAGTCTAATCTACTCATCTGTTTCGGGCCAGTAGCTATTTCACTTCCAGTCAGCTGCCTATGTTCTATAAGGCACAGATCCGACCTGTCCTGGAATATTGCTCCCATATCTGCAGTGCAGCACCCAAACATACCCTGAAACTGTTGGAATCTGTCCAAAAAAGGACAATTCCTCTTGTGGGTGATGCCTCGCTCACAAACTCACTCACTTCTCTGGAACACCGTGGAAAAGTTGGCGATCTGGCTCTATTTTATAAATATTTTCATGGACGATGCTCTTCTGAAATATCAGCAATTGTTCCTCCCTTGACAGTCCCCGCGAGATTGACTCGTCGAGTTGAGGCTTCGCACCCCTTCGTGGTCACTTTGGAGACCTGCAGAACATCTCTTTCCAAAGACTCGTTCATCCAACGAACAGCGAGGCTCTGGAACATATTGCCAAGGGAGGTGTTCCCCGAGGCATTTAACCTCCAGAAATTTTAGAAGAACACCAATTCCTACCTTATTTCCCTTGGTTCTCACGATGTTCTCTGAACATTACAGAATATCCCTTTTCGTGGGAACCAGAACATGAAAAAAAGCCTATGGAGCATCATAGAGAAGGCGGGGCTGAAGAACTTCAAAAGATTATCAGGGCAGGCACAATTGATCTGAAAAGGTCGCGGTTTGGAGGCAGATAGCCCAAAGGCCCCTTTTTAATTTAATCAAATCTAATCAAGCCGGATAACAACAGATTTGTTGGATAAAAGGAGTAGATACGATAGAATCTTATGAACATTGATGAACTCGGCTTCCGAGCATGGTAACCAACTATCGGTTTCGTTAGTGCCCAAGTCGAGAGATGGATAGTATTATTACATATCCAAATATAATTCTTGAAAAAAAAATACTAACCTGATCTGAAGAAACTGTTGCCGAAAGGAGACAGAAATCCAATAATCGGTTTATTGGATAGAAGAAGAAGAAGATGGAGAGTGACCGTATATTATTGTTTGAAGGATACTTCAAAATGACGAGCGAAGTCAACTTGCCTACAAAATTTTGTACATAATCGGTATAACTCGTGTAGAACTGGTCAACATATCTGTACATATTGAATATAACACGTCAGGAATGGTAGATTATTTTATTAGGATCATAAGTGACACTTTGTTTAAAAAGCGAATTTTGCATTTGCGAGGCGGAACGTTTATCGAAGCCGAGCGAAAGCAACATTTGTGATTTATGTTTTATGATTTATCCTTAGGTATAAACTGACGTCGTGCTCATTTCTGCATCACATTCAGTAAACGAGTAATTGCTAAGAACGTAGTTTTCTTTTCAATTCTGGTAGTTTAACCCATATTCAATAGTAGATCACTTAATAAGTCCTTGAATGTTACCTATGAGGACAAGGGGGCTTATGGACAGGTGCTGTACTTTCGATTTCAATTTGGCGTTGAACACATTTTTCTGATGCAACAATCATATCCCAAAGTTGAAACCTTGAAGCGGATTTTGATTATCCCTGAAGAGATGATTCAATCAATGCATCACACTCGAGGTCTAGTAGGAATGATTACAGAGATATAGGGTGTTCGACAAGGATTTTTTTGTGTCGAAACTATTCATTATCGGTCAAAACAGCTTTCATGTCCCCATCTCAACTTTTGATTTACCATCTACTGACATTTACTTAAAACAAGTACAGGGTGGTTCAAGATTCAAAATTCTGATAATGAATAGTTTCGACACAAAAAATTGTCTGTAATCATTCCAGCGTAGCCTCGTGGTTAGAGCGTCAATGTTCTATCCACCGGTAGTGGATTCGAATCCCATCACGACCGCAGAAATTTTTCTGATGGCCTAAGAAAGTGTTTGGGATCACACGTTAAGAGGTGAGACCCCCGTCATTCCTTGCTCGCACAAGTCTCTTTGGAGACCTGCAGAACATCTCTTTCCAAAGATTCGTTCATCCAACGAACAGCGAGGCTCTGGAACATATTGCCAAAGGAGGTGTTCCCCGAGGCATATAACCTCCAGAAATTTAAGAAGAACACCAGTTTCTACCTTATTTCTTTTGGTTCTCACGATGTTCTCTGAACATTACAGAATAATATTCCTTTTCGTGGGAACCAGAACATAAAAAAGGGGGCAACCGAATGATGGATAAGAACGAAATTCCTGCTAGAGCCAAGTGTGGTACATTGTAGGAATCAGCTCTTCAGGAAGAATCTGAAGATGCAATAACTACAGGGTGTTCCATTTGAAAGAGCATTTATCCAAACCACGTGACTCTGCTAGCCAATCGGAGGCCAGAATTTGGTTGGAGGCCACGCCCACTAACCGTAATCTACTTACATCCGGCTACAACGAGCAAGCTAACCGCAAGCTGCCGATAAGAATGGAAATAACACAACTACAATAACAAGATGAAGTATGATATACAGGGTAGATCTGAAAAACCCGGTCCAGAGAAAAAAATCGAGAATATACATTGTGTCTCATGATTAACATATCCCATTTGGTAGATTACAACCAACGTATGACGTATAAGATAATATGACATTCGACAGATGACAGCTCACATATGATAGATAATATAAGCCGTTGATGATACTTCCGGTGCTCATTGAAGCTATACGCTCTGGTTCAGCTAACGTTTGACGTATGACATTCAACAACTGACGTATACCACGTGATCTTCCGGTACTCGTCGAAAGCAGGCATTCATGCCGTCGAAATGGCTAACGGTTCACATGACTCTCAAATGCCGGTACGTATGATGTTTGACAGATGACGTATACTACGTGACCTTCTGGTGCTCATTGAAAACAGACACTCAGGGTCGACAGAACCTACGAATTTGAACCGAAATGCATGGCTATCGATTCAGACTGGCACTCAACTGACGATACGTATGATGTTTGACAGATGACGTATGCCGTGTGACCTTCCGGTGCTTGTCGAAAGAAACACTCAGGGTCGACACAACCTACGAATTTAAATCAAAATTGCTATCGATTCAAAATGGCGCTCAACAGATATCATGTGAGACGTTTGGCCGATTAGTAATTGCTTCAACGATAGCAAACGCCAATATTCAGCGCAGCCAATGTATACTACATATACTTCCGGTACTATTCACAACGTCAAAACAGATATCAAAGTTCGACATAACCTACGAATTTCAATCAAAATGGGTACCGATTCAAAATAACTACCAATTCAAAATGGCGCTCAACTGACGATACATATTATCATGTTTGACAAATGACGTATGCCACGTGACCTTCCGACTCAGGTGCGACATTACCTATGAATTTCAATAAAATGGCCATCGATTCAAAATGGTGCTCAAATTAGGTGGAACAGTCGCGATTACGATTTCCTGTCTCGACGATATATTTCCGCGGTGTGATTAAAGTTCGAATAACAATATTTCTCTCTATAGGAGTATTATTTCAATCTCCGTTCGTGTTGGACATGTGATTCTGTATGTGTTTTCATTGCCAAAAAACCTGTGTGTGTGTTTGAAAAGTGCATGGAAAAACGTGATAATGGTCCGGCCCTTACTGCATAGATGGATGCAACTCGCTCATTTCTGGATATAGCTGTCTTTCAATGATTTTGGTAATTTGCTTAGTTTTCTGCTTTTCAGTCGGAAAAGGCATCATTCTTGGATAGGTAGATATTATTCGAAAGGACACGAAAAACTATAGTTATTAAAAAGCATTGAATCTCAGCAGCGATTTCATTTCAGTACATCAAAATTATTGTACTTGCTACTGAACTAGTATTTTATCCAAATTCAGGCTGTTTTTCTAGAGTTCCGCTAACAACAGAAATTGAAGTTTATTCAAATACAGGGTGTTTCGTGTAACATTTGAGATTTCTTCAGTTTTATATTTCGCTGAATTTTCAGCTAAAAAAAGAAGCAAGAATTTTATGTCCATTCAGAGTTGTCTCTGTCGTAGATACAGAGTGAGTGAAAACATAAGTTTTCAAACGATGTTTCGTTTGTTAAAACTGATATCTTTAGTGTTCTTCTTTCGCCATGATGTTATAAAAACAAGTCAAAACTAGGATTTGAGAGTGTTGGACTTTTGTTTGTCTCGGCTTCTTTTTTGTAAAGTTTTCTAATTCCAAATAATAACGTATACTGAATATTTCGACCTTAAGATACAAGTTTTTCAATTACACAGTATACAGAATGTTGAGATTTCCTCAAAGGTGCAACTGCTATTCCACTTTCGTTTTCATGCCTTGATTTCGACCGAAACTGCCAATATATTTAGCAAAGGAAATCAATGGGCGTAATGGGTCAATGAAAAATGTAAATATTTATCAAATATTCAATTGACAGATGAGACAATCACGAAACAATCTATTTTATGTTTTTCTTGAAACAATAATCTTCAAACCATGCTGTGAAACTGTAGGCGCCTATCCCTTTCCTATCGGTTCTGTAGTCTTCGATTACATGATGAACCCCATTTTTGTGGGAGGAAGAGCAGAAACTAGGTTGCAGTCACTGCAATTGCATGGTCTACCCCAGTCACAGTTTGACATTGCTGATTACGTCTGTGCTGTTGGAGAGCTGACGAAATACTGAAGAGCTGTCACACTGACATTAACAGTTGGTATGAGACCTAAAACATAGTATAAAAAGCTTGTTTCCCCACCACACTCGAGGTAAAGCCTTATCACGTTTGTTTTTTTTTTTCGTAGAAAAGCATCCCCTATAGGCCTATACAAAACCACACGCTGTAAAGATTTGAGGTGAATAATTCATGATAGAACAGGTGACTGTTGCTAGGAAATCAGAGCAGTTTTTGTTTGTTCTATTTCTAGCTGCACGAAGATCAATTTCTTATTTAAAAGAAACACTTCATCAATTTGCGAGATAATGCCTCTTTCTAGAACAGGTGACTGTTGATATCAAATCAGAGCAGTTTTTGTTTGTTCTATTTCTAGCTGCACGAAGATCGATTTCTAAATCAATAGAAACACTTCTTTAATTTGCCAGATCGTTGGGGTCTTTTTTCATTGAACTATCCATATTAACTTTGTAGAGCGTATGGTTTTGTAAAGGCCTATAGGCTTTTTCTACGAAAAAAAAAACAAAGGCTTTACCTCGAGGGTGGTGGCGAAATGAGCCTTTTATACCATGTTTTAGGATTCATACCAACTGTTAATGTCAGTCTGACAGCTCTTCAGTATTTCGTCAGCTCTCCAACAGTACAGACGTGATCAGCAATGTCAAACTGTGACTGGGGGAGACTAGGGTCCCTTGATGGAATTTGACGTTAAAGTCATCCTAACAGGGTACGGACAGATCATAGCTGCATTCTTTTTTAATGATCTAGAGATTTTAGTTTTGTCTACTGGCATCCCTGACATTGCTGTCACGTCACATCCATGGGCGCCACAGAAAATCATTCAAAATTTCAATTATAGTTATGTACAGGGTATTTACTTGCTGAGGTCTTAAGATCATATGGCGAACGAGTTTTGTAATTATGATCCGATTCTATTCAAAATTGGAAGGTATGTGGGTTGTGGGTTTCCGGGGTTGGAGATAATGATTGTTTCGTCAAACTTGGAAAATTCAAGATGACGGATCCAATATATAGCAAACGAAATTTCTAATTATGATCTGATTCTTTTTAAGATTGGTATCTGAGGGTTTTCGGGGTCGAACTTTATGGGTTTTTGTCAAAATTGGGAAAATCAAGATAGCGGATCGAATATGGCGAACGAAACTTGTAATTATGATCCGATTCTATTCAAAAAATCAAAATTGGTATCTGGGGATTTCCGGGATCGGAGATTATAATTATTTCGTCAAAATTGGGAGTTTTGTAACGAAGACCCGATTCTATTCAAAATCGATATCTGGGGGTTTTCGGGGTAGGAGATAATGATTGTTTCGCCAAAAATTGAAACATTCAAGATGACGGATCCAATATGGCGAAAGACATTAGTTTATATAATTATTACTCTACCACAAATAGAAAATATGTAGGATGCAAGAATGAAAATAACGTGCCTATAAGTTATATATACTGCGTATACTTAGCGTATACCTACTTCTTTGTTACTTTCATCAATAAATTATTCGAAAATGACTCTTTATTCAAAAGAGACTGAAAAACCATATGTATAACATGGGGGTGAAGTATATTCTATTCTTTATTTTCCTGCACATTTTACGTATTAATTTTTATCAGCCTACTTTTCGCCATAGTGTGATATTAGTAACTCCATGAATTCTTCTCCGAGTTGGATTTCTGAAAATACATTTAGCACACATGACATGAGTACAGTAGTCCAGATACCCACATCGAGGTTTCCACCATTTCTCAATCATAAGGCTCAGCTCATTCAGCTCATAGGTAAACTACTGCTCAGCTTGAAATCAGAATTTATTCAGTCAATTCAGTCGACCCTGGTATACAGTCTAAGAACAGTCTCTTTTGCTGAAATATATCGAGCTTTCAGTATAATTTATATGTTCCCTAAATCGCAAAGATTATGCTGGAGTAGTAAACTCTAAAACTAGAGGATTGTTCATCTATATCTTGGTATAGTTGAATCAGGAATTCCATATGGAAATAACGTATGATACGCCAGTGACCTTAATATAACCTAAAAAACAACGAATGTCAAAAATCTAGTGTTTATCCCCAGAATTGAATAAGGATGGAACTATATAACTGTTTCACAAACACTTTAGAGTGAGAGGAGACGAGGATCTGTCCGTACCCTGTTATGATGACTTTAACGTCAATTTCCATCAAGGGACCCTAGGGGAGACCATACAATTGCTGTGACTGCAAACCTAGTTTCTGCTCTTCCTGCCACAAAGAGGGGGTTCATCATGTAATCGAAGACTACAGCACCAATAGAAAAGGGATAGGCGCCTACATTTTCACAGCATGGTGTGAAGATTATCTCGAGAAAAAAATAATATAGATTATCTTGTGAATGTCATTTGTCAATTAAATATTTGAAAGATATTTGATTTTTCATTGACCCATTACGCCCATTGTATTCCTTTACTAAATATATTGACAGTTTTGGTCGAAATCAAGGCATACAATCGAAAGTTCTAAAGTAAAAAAGCAGGTATTTCTTAAGCACCTTTAAGGAAACCTCAACATTCTGTATACTTTGTAATTGAAAAACTCTAAAGGCCGAAATATTCAGTATACTTTATGATTTGGAATTGGAAAACTTTCCGAACGAAAGCCAAAACAAACAAAAGTCCAACACTATTCATTCGCAAATCCTAGTTTTGACTTGTTTTCATAACATTATGTCGAGAAAATATCACTAAAGATGTCAGTTTTAACAAACGAACCATTGTTCGAAAACTTTTGTTTTTATTCACCCTGTATCTACGACAGAGGGAACTCTGAATGGAAATAAAATTCCTCCTTTTTTGTTAGCTGAAAATTTAGCAAAATTGAAAACTGAAAAGATCTCAATGTTTCACGAAACAACTTCAATGGATCAATTTCTGTTGTTAGCGGAACTCTAGAGAAATATCCTGTATTTGAATAAAATACAATTTCAGATGTATGCTTTATTCGTTAGCTGAAATCTAGCAAAATATAGAACTGGAAATCCTAATGATTCACGACATACTCTGTATATTGATGAAATCCTATTTCAGATGTATGCTTCTATCGTTAGCTGAAATCTAGCAGAATATAAAACTTGAAATCCAAATGTTTCACGAAACACCTTGTATATGAATAAAATTCGATTCCTGTTGTTAGCGGAACTCTAGAAAAATATCCTGTACTTGAATAACATTCAATTTCAGATGTATGCTTTTTCGGTAGCTGAAATCTAGAAGAATATAAAACTGGGAATTCTAATGTTTCACGAAACACTCTGTATCTGAATAAAATCCTATTTTAGATGTATGTTTTTTTCACTGGCTGAAATCTAACAAATATAGAACTGGAAATCCAAATGTTTCTCGAAACACCCTGTATTTAAATGAAATTCAATTTCTATTGTTAGCGAAACTCTAGAAAAATATAAAAAAAGAAAATCCTAATGTTTCACGAAACGCCTTGTACATCAAGTCATTATTATACACAGATTTCTTGAAAATTTTCGCTTATTATTGGTGATGTTGTCAACTGGCCTCTGTTGTTCTTGTTCCCCAAAATCCATGCTAAGCATTTTTGAAATTGCTCAACTCAGTTCAATGATTTTCTATATATCAGACATGTACCTACAATAACAATCATTTTGATGAACTAAAATGAAATCGCTGCTGAGAATCAATGCTTTTTAATAACTATAGTTTTTCGTGTCCTTTCAAATGATATCTAGCTATGCAAGACTGATGCCTTTTTCGGTTGAAAAGCAGAGAACCAAAAAACTTACCAATTTCATTGAAAAACAGCTATATCCAGAAATGAGCGAGAAGCATCCATCTATGCAGTAAGGGCCGGACCATTATCACGTTTTTCCATGCACTTTTCACACACACACAGGTTTTTTGACAATGAAAACACATACAGAATCACAAGTCCAACACAAATGAAGATTGAAATAATACTCCTATAGAGAGAAATATTGTTATTCAAATTTTAATCACACACAGCGGAAAAATATATCTTCGAGACAGGAAATCGTAATCTCCACTGTTCCACCAAATTTGAGCGCCATTTTCAATCGATGGCCATTTTATTGAAAATCATAGGTAATATCGGACCTGGGTCAGAAGGATACGTGGCATACATCATTTGTCAAACATCATATGTATCGTCAGTTGAGCGCCCTTTTGCATTGGTAGCTATTTAGAATCGGTAGCCATTTTGATTGAAATTCGTAGGTTATATCGAACTTTGATATCTGTTTTGACGTTGTTAATGGTACCGGAAGTAAATATGTAGTATACATTGGCAGCGCTGTATATGGGCGTTTGCTATCAGTGAAGCAATAACTAATAGGCCAAACGTCTCACATGATATCTGTTGAGCGCCATTTTGAATCAAAAGCAATTTTGATTAAAATTCGTAGGTTGTGTCGACCCTGAGTATTTCTTTCGACAAGCACCAAAAGGTCACACGGCATACGTCATCTGTCAAACATCATACGTATCGTCAGTTGAGTGCCAGTTTGAATCGACAGCCATGCATTTTGGTTCAAATTCGTAGGTTATGTCGACCCTGAGTGTCTGCTTTCAACGAGCACCAGAAGGTCACGTGGTATACGTCATCTGTTAAACATCATACGTATCATCATTTGAGCGTCATTGTGAACCGTAGGACATTTCGACGGCTTGAGTGCCTGCTTTCGGCGAGTACCAGAAGATCACGTGGTATACGTCAGTTGTTGAATGTCATACGTCAAACGTTAGTTAAACCAGAGCGTTCAGTTTCAATGAGCACCGGAAGTATCATCAACGGCTTATACAGGGTGACATTTCGAAAACTTTTCACCCTCAATATCTTCATTCCAGTATGCAATATAAAAAATCGAGAAGAAGAGAAGGCCAAGTTCATTTCCAAGGGGGACACTCGAAATGACTATTTTTAGCCCTCTTGGTTCAATCCCTCAGGAGGCGTAGATGTTACCCTCAGAATCTCAAACGGGAAGAGGGGTCAAGTGGAACATTATTTTTCCTACGACCACCTATGAAAACAGCACAAAACACATTGATTTGTTATTGAGAAAGTGACTCGTTTCACTATGACAATATATAACAGTTAGAAAGTTCGAAAGCAAAACTCACGTGGGTGGAAATATTCGAAAATCGCACAGTAACAGGGTCTATGGATTATGATGTAACTACCAATAAATGAATATTTTGCTGAATTATGGTAAGTTAAGTAATGGTCAAGTTAATGGGAAGTAAGTGTCGATTTTACATGAGTTATTGTTGTTGTTAATGTTGACGTAATGTTTGGTTGATGGAAAATTGAAATCGAGTTATTTTCTATTGAACGTTGAATTAATGTGAATGTATTGGCAATTTAGTGATTAATGTGAAGTTAATGTCAATTTGATATTGAGTTGATGTTAATTTGATTTCAAGGTAATGTCAAGTTAATTTTGAGTTAATGTTGATTTAATGTTGAGTTAATGTTGAATAATTATTGAGTTAATGTTGAGTTGATGTTAAGTCAATGTTAGGTTAATTTTAAGATAATGATGAGTTGATGGTGAGTTAATGTGTTAATGTTGAGTTAATTTCAAGATAATGTTAGGAAACTGTTGAATTTATGTTAAGTTGATTTTAAGTTGATGTTGAGTTAATGTAAAGTTCATATTGAGTTAATCTTAAGTTAACGTTACACTTATGATGTCATTTAAATATCGAAGTGAAATTCAATAATAATGATAATGATATCATGTGATCGAATATGATTAGAAACATGATCCCTACTCTGGTCTTATAAACACTCATGCCACATAATATAAATATTTGTGGTCGTAGGAAAAATAGTGTACAAAACTCGTTGGAAAGTGCATTTCCTGCGCTCGTTTCGTTTCCGCACTCGCCTCTTTCCGGTCGTGCTAAACGTTCACTCGCGCGAAATATGCTACTTTCCACACTAGTTATGTAAAATACTGTTGAAGGACTTTTAATTCTCTTTCCAACGGTACCCTAGTTTATCATTTTCTGTTGAGCAGTTTCCGGAAACTGCCGTGTCAATCAGAAAACTTTCCACCCTTAATATCTTTCCTTTAGTAAAAAAAATGATAAATCGAAAAGATGTCAAGGGAGACACTTCAAATGTATATTTTTAGCCCTCTTGGTTCAACCTCCTAGGAGGGGTAGATGTCACCCTTACAATCTCAAATAGGATGAGGGGGCCAAGTGGCACATTTTAAAGGGCGTTCAAACTTCTTTTCAACAGTACACTAATTTATGATTTTTTGATGAGCAGTTTCCGAAGAATGCCGTTCTAAACTTACAGAAGTAATTGGAACATGCCTGCACTGAAATGCATTCAAAATCTTCCTACTATTTGGACTAAAAGGGTCAATACAATAATACCAATCTGAAAACCATGCATATCAGTTGAGACATCAGTGCAGGCATGTTCTAATTACTTCTGTAAGTTAAGAACGGCATTTTTTGGTAACTGTTCATCAAAAAATGAAATAAATTGGAAGGAAAAAAAACTTTTCAATAAAAAGCTTTCATTTAAACGCGCTAAAAAGAAGAAAATAAAATTTTTGTTAATAATTTCAACTATCAACTTATAACCTCATTATACAAAATATATATGATCATGAAAGTTTGTCGCGCGATTCACTTGTGTGGATGAACTAGTACTTATTTAATTATGTGAAATCTGCTGAGATGAAATTTTTGAAATTACAATTTAATTAAATATTGATCATCGCGACAAGCTTTTATGATCATATAAATTGTGTATAATGAGGTTATAAGTTGATAGTTGAAATTATTAGAAAAAAAATCATTTTCTTCTTTTTAGAGCGTTTAAATAAAAGCTTTTTATAGTTTTTTTACTTTCAATTCATTTTTAATTTTTGGTTATCGCTAGCTGGATTTTTCGATTTACTCTCAACGAGACTTTTCATTTGATAATATGGGTATTGTAGATATTGAACATGACTATTTCGCCATCATGGATGATCCGCCATATTCGATTTAGAATCACATCATTTTTCGAGTTACTCTCAACGAGCCTTTTCATTAGATACCCATATTGTAAAAGTATATCAAAAATAGCTATTTCGCCATCTTGGATAGTCCACCATATTGGATTTAGAATAACGTAGCACACCTTATCGAGCATTGTCATCCAAACTGAACGTGTATACAAAATTTCAGCTCAATCGGTTGAAGATTTCTACTTCAAAATTGAGTTCAAAGATTCCACCCGAACATACATACATCCTTACATCCTACAAACATACAATGCAAGTTAAATAAAAGCTTTCAATTTTAAAATAGGGTAAAGTTGAAACGAGACTTGAAAGTCCTTCAAAATGATGTGCATCTTGACCCCCATTTACATATTAGGTTTTAAGGGTAACATTTTCTACCTCTTCTAGGGGGTTGAACTAGGAGGGTTAAAAATATGCATTTCAAGTGTCTTCCTCAGAAATGGAATTATTGACGTGTTTTTCCGATTTTTCATATCATTTATTACTGAAAGGAAGATATTATTTCTAAGTGACACGACGTTTTTCGGAAATTGCTCGACAGAAAATGATTAACTAGGGAAAGAGAATTGAACGCCCTTCAAAATGATGTGCCACTTAACCCCCCTTCTCCTTTGAGATTATAAGGGTAACATCTACTCCTCCTAGGGGGTGAACCAACAGGGCTAAAACTAATCATTTCAAGTGTCCCCTTCGAAAATAAAATTGACCTGTTTTATCGATTGCTCATATTATTCACTGCAAGGAAGATATTGTGGGTGGGAAGTTTTCAAAATATCATTCTGTATTATCTATCATATGTGAGCTGTCATCTGTCGAATGTCATATGTCATACGTCATACGTTGGCTGTAATCTACTAAATGTGATATGTTTATCATGTATATTTTCAATTTTTTTTTTTGAACCCGGTTTTTCGGATACACCCTGTATATCATACTTCATCTTGTTATTGTAGTTGTGTGATTTCCATTCTTTTCGGCAGCTTGCGCTTAGCTCGCTTGTTTGAGCCGGATGTAGATTGCGGTTAGTGGGCGTGGCCTCCAACCAAATGCTGGCCTCTGATTGGCTAGCCGAGCACACGTGGTTCGGAGAAAAAGTGGAGGAGTGGGGCTGGACTGCAGAGCTGGGATATCTACTTATAAGAATTTCCTTTCATGTGTTTCAAGAGATGAAAAAAATATTGTTTGACAATCAGAATAAAATGATTTTCTTAATGTTTGCTCGATTGAGGACCATAAAGGTAAAATATGGACATCTCACACAGTTTTTATACAGGGCTTCCATTTCAAAACTTACCACCCTGCATATCTTCTGATCTGCGAAGATTATAATTCTTGGCAAAAACAGGTCGATTTAGATATCAAGGGGGAAGTAAAATAACAGTATCAATTGGATGGTATGTTCATCCCCTTCACCCCCAGACACCCCTACTTTGAAATCTATACTACTATACCTACTTTGAGGTACATAACATTGAAGGTCTATAAATGACCAAATCAACCAAGTGAAAAAATATTTATTTCGTGTACAGGGTGATTCTATGATTCATTTCATTTTTCATGGACATTAGGCACTCCAACACCAATAGACTAACGTTTACAGAATTGAAAAAAATCCAGGACCGTACTTGTGGAATGTTGCCAGCTATCAAAGAGTTCACTCTGTATATGGTTTCAGTGAACAATGACATCTTCTCTGTCAATCAGAACAAAATGTGTTGGTGCTCCATCCAGCTGAGAATGGTGTATACCCTTTCAAAACCAACTAGAATGATTTATTTTGACGAATCGCGTCTAAGAAGAAATGCAATTTCGTGGCATTGTTTTGTGCAAGGTATCATGGTAACGTAGGAAACTGAAAAAAAAGTGTCACTTCGTAATTTGTTATCAATGCGCAAACCTTGTCATTTTTTGACGTTTGTAGAAAAAGGGAATTTTTGGTCAAATCTGTTCAATTTTCTTCGTTTCCATTGGAGAATCATACAACTGAAAATCTTTTTCCAAAGGTACTGTTGGTTAGATCTAGCGTGGTGATTTTGATTTTTCCATAGGATCAACTGATTTTATTTCAAATACAACCATTATGTAATGGAAAATTCAGGATTTTCGGTAACATATTCTTTCTATACGGGTTTGAATGAGTTTCCTCGAATTTTCTCAGAATATTAAATCGAGTATAGATAAACTTATTATTGTACTCATAAAAAAACGAGAAAGCTTCATAGGACGATAGAACGGGTTTCCAAAATAACGCCTCGGTCTCTAGAAGGCTAACCACTCATCTTCTTGGAATTCTACCTCTCTGGGAAGTTGCATGTCAACATAGGCTACCATTTGAAATTATTTCAAAACATACAGGGTGTCCCCAAAAACCGCAAAACACTAAAGTTATAATTTTTTCAATTGAACACCCTATATATTATTTCATTTCGTGACTCTCCCTGATCAGCTGATTTCAACGACTCATCATACTTGGGGTCTAGCAGTGAAAATTACCGAGATATAGGGTGTGAAAAATCGAGATTTTCCAAGTTCAAGAATTTTTTGTGTCGAAACTATTCATAATTGGTCCAAACGGTTTACATGTCCCTATCTCAACTTTTTATCCACTATTCAATTGATATTCGATCAAAACAAATACTGGGTGATTCAGAATTAAGATTTTTGACCACCCTGTATCTATTTTCATTGAATACCAGTCGATAGTAAATGAAGAATTGAGATAGGGATATATGAATCATTTTGACCAATTATGAATAGTTTCGACACAAACAATTCCTGAACTTGTAAATCTCGATTTTTCACACCCTATATCTCAGTAATTATTACTGCTAGACCCCAAGTATGATGGGTCGTTGAAATCAGCTATTCCGGGAGAATCTCGAAATAAAATAATATATAGGGTGTGTAAAAAAAGGAAAACTCCAGTGGATTGTTTTTTTTGGGGACACCCTGTATGTTTCGAAATAATTTCAAATGGTAGCCTATGTTGACATGCAAAGTCCTAAAGAGGAAGATGAGTGGTTAGCCTTCTAAAGACAGAGGCGTTACTGGTGGCCCACCCTGTATATATATATATATATATAGCATTCATATATTATTATCGAATGAAATTTAGATCATTTCATCTGGAGAAACTCTTTTTTTATTTAGCCACCCTGTATTTTGTTGATATAAAGAAAAAGTGAGCACAGATTCAAAAAATTCGTAAAAAATTATTCCAGAAACGTTTCTGAAGGGCCAAAATATGTAGAGAATTACGAGGATGAAGGGTGGTGACACATCTAGGTGGGACACCCTGTACCTGAGAAAAACACCGAGTAAGCTCAAGAGACGAATCAACGACTTTCCGATGACAATTATTTGAAAAAAAGTTAAAAAATCTATTTTCCTGACGAACAGGGTACAAAGTATTCATTTCGAAGTCACCCTATGCACAGTTACACGTTTCGGACTCTAAGAGAGTTCGTCATCAGCCGTATGATATGTTGAATAATTATTTTTGGGAAAAAATCATCGAAACTCATGGTGTTTTCTCAGGCTCGTTGGACTACGAGAGGCAAATCATACACCTGTGGCGAACCTGTGGATAAAGCCAAAGAGGGCAGAGTGAATACAGGAACAGATATAATTCCAAAAAATCTTCTCGTTAACCACCCTGTATCTCTCAAACCAGCAATATTTTTATGAGGCATGTTGTGCTTAATCTCATTATTTTTGTATTTAAGTACTATCTGTAGTTCAGAGATTTCCCATTCTTAATGAATCACCCTGTATATAATGATGACATACAAAGTACCTCATTGATGTATCGAACACAGTAAAACAGGAGCAATTTTTTATTATAGCCGTAGGATACCCCTATTGTGATTGAAATCATCAAGATTGTGATTGAATAATGTCTGAATTTGAAACAAAAAAAACATAGAATTTGATTCGAAACAGTGAAATCAACTCACCGACATCCAATCCTCACATTGGGTACACTTTTCAATGTTCGAAAAACCGAATTTTTGGAAACAATGAACGAACCAGTTTTTACACACAAACACACACACATGCAAACAACGGCGTAGTAAACGTTTAACTGATTACAAATTCCTGCCGAACAGGCAAACCGAATGATTCACAACTTTATGCCGGTTTTTTCGAAACGATAAACAATCTTCACTTTTTTATGCCAAATTCCATCAATCGGACGTAACAGGTTGTCAAAACTAAACTTTGATGATTTTCTGGGCGATACGAATACACATGGTGCATGACCACGTGCCAATGTAGAATATTTTATAAAATCAGTAAAACTTGAAAAATGATAATTTTTCTTTCGCAATGAAGCATTCCCTTCAATAGAAAGTTGGGGTTTCATATTGTCAATCCACTCCAATTTTGTACGACTTGATCATACAACTACACTGAAAATCATGAAGGTTCATAACTACATCCTCGACTACATCATAACACAGGGTTTTTTCGTGAAAGAAACATTCAGTGTGTACCAATGAACTCAATATGAGTGAATTATCAAGGACATGTCAAATATGCAAGAATTCACTTCCACCGGAGATAGGTAAATGAGAACACTTTATATTTTTCGGAAAATTCATGTCACACAACTATTTAGTTCAACCTTCAAAGTGGAAAGGAAGATTGAAGAATAACATTTTAAATAATTTGTATAAAACGTTATTCAAGAGCAATTTGTCTCTCATGGTTCTTTCAAAATCTGTTCAAATCCGACCTTCATTCGACATCTAGAATTGAATGGCTGTTAGCTGGTATGATTGTTCAGTAAATATGAAAAACTCACCAAAAAATCATATTTCTTGTTGATTTTCCTTAAAATCTGTCATTGAAGTAGATCATGAGTATATACAGTGTGGCCAATGACAAAATGAGCAAAATAATTTTTTTCAAAAAAACTTCAACGCCTTGTACCAACTCAACGAGACGATTCTGGATATAGGTAAGTTGGCCTAAATCAACTTGTTTTATCCCAGGAGTCCACAGTCGAGCCATGTCCCAACCTTTTACAGACACCCTGTATATCACAGCGTACGACACATTTTTTTCTATATGAGTCAACTGGAAATATGATTCTCTTGAGCATTCCAAAGCAATCTATTGACATTTGACATCTCGTATTTGGATTGAATATTGATTAAATGGCCGACATCTGCTCACTAAATAGGAAAAACTCGGCATAAAAATCATATTTTCTGTTGAATTTTTTATCATAAAATATTTCATTGAAGTACATCATGAGTATATAAAGTGTCCACTATCCAATGAAAAAATAAGAAGAGCAAGTAGCTGTATGCATCCAGTACAAGGGGAGAAAGAAGGCGAAATTTCGAACTTTTTCTTGAAATATCTCGATAAATAGTGGTTTGTTCACATTTTCATTATCAAAATCGTCTGTTTCAGACAAAAATACGTAAGTCCAGGAAATATTTTCGAAAAAAAAAACCATCGCATGATAAATGCAGTTTTATCAAAAATTGTCAAGTGAATGATTTTTTTTTGAAATATCCCATCATAGGATCACACACTGTAGAATTACTATTATTGGCCGATAGATTTTTGAACTCGATGTTGTGTTCTAGAAATTCACATTCAAATAAAATTTTGAAATTTGGAAAGAGTAGGAATTTTGGTAATAAAAGTCGAAACATTCGAGATAAAAGTTGAGATTCCGATATAAACGGTGAATTTTTCACTCTGAAGTCGTAGTTTTGGGAAGAACATTGAAATTTCCAGCTAAAAATCAGAATCTTTATAAGATCCGGAACTCTTGTAGATCGGCAAACAAAAAATATAAAAACCATAAGAATTTCATTGATATCAACTCACCGGGATCCTTTCCTCACTTGGGTACACTTTTCAATGTTCAAAAATTCAAATTCGAATAATCTAACAGTCAGTTTTCACCACACATACACACACACGCGTAGTTAACGATATACTGATTGATAATAGATTCGAATGTTCTCGGAACAGTGTTCTGTAATCGAATGATTCACAACTCACAACTTTTTTCTCGATCTCGATACGATAAACGGTCCCCACTTTTTTCATGAAACATTCCATTAATCGGACGTAAATAACAGTAACCAAAAGTGAAGTTTGAAGATTTTCATGACGATACAAATAAACATGGTGACCAATTACCAATATAACATTTTTTTAGAATCAGTAAGACTTGAAAAAAGGATAATGGTTGTTTCAATGAACATTAAATATGCCCTTCAGAAGGGTATTGAGTATTTATTTTGTCAACTTGTTTCTTGGATATTGAAAACGTCATTTATATTTTTATACAACGTGATGTGTTGGGGAGTATTGTTTTTCAATCATTAACTATTCAACCCACACAGCACATGTATGTCCAATGTACTTACAATGTACGTCCACGTTGGATCGTAAGGACGTCCAATGGAAGTACTCGAGTGGACGTTTAACATCCTATGGACGTCCACTGGATGTCCTGATGACACCACTTTGGACGTACTATGGATGTCTTCATGTGGATGTACAGTGGATGTTCATATTTGGACTCACAATGGATGTACATGTCTGAGCATCCATTGGATGTACCAAATTGGACGTTAAACGTCCAATGAAAGTCCATTGGATGTCTTGAGGACACCACTTTGGACGTACATTGGATGTTTACATGTGGGTGTATAATGGATGCTCGTCTTTGGGAATCAAATAATAAAAGATCAGTAGGTAACAAATATAGCTTCTTCTATTGAGATATATATTTGGTGTCGATTGCATATATATATAAATATATTGTTTGTTCATGTCTTCTTCAGTCCACTTCAAATTCTTGTTTCTGTAAAAGAAGAGAAATATTATAAGTTGCTATATAGGTAGAAATCGATTGTCTATACCCCAAATCCTGTTCATCTTAACTCTGGTGAATGAAGCCTCATTTACATTGCTATATACTTAGATACTTCTTCTACCAAACCGCCCATTAAAAATGAACAACAACAACTGTAGGATGATGAAGCATAAGATTAAAACTATATATTAGATAATATATGAAGTCACATTATTCGAACATGCATGCTTTCATACCTACTTTGAATGATCTGGTCCTAAATATTCTGCATTCCACAATTCATCACAAACACAACACATCATGTTCACGGTCATTTAATTACCAACTGAAAATGGCATCAGAATCACGCCAGACGCTACCGCTACTCTACCGACCGATCTGACCTTCTGCCTCCCCTCCACGTGGCTGAAAAATCAATAGCATTACGTCCATCTCTGAACGTAGAATGTACGTTCATTCAACGTTCATAAACCTTCAGATTTGAAATGATTTCATATAGACATTTACTTTGAACAATTGTTTATATACATATGAATATAATGTTCATTCTTCATCCATGAACGCTTGAACTTAGAATGACCGTTAAATGGGCATCCAATGTAAGAATAATTTGTATCATCCAATGTACGTCCGTCTCTGTACGTACAATGGATGTTGATTAAACGTCCACGAGAGTTTTAGTCCTTGAGTTGACATAAAATGGATGTCCAACGGACGTTAATTTTGAAACATACATTGTACATCCACCTTCATAAGTACAATGAATGTACATTCTACGTACATGCGTGGTTGGACATTGAATGGACGCCCAATGTACATACAATTTGAAGCATCCAATGATAATCCATATTTGTACGTACATTGGATGTCCGTTCAATGTCCATGGACGTTTGGAATCGAAATGGACCTAAAATGGACGTCCACTGGATGTCATGTGCTGTAAATTGAAATGAAGAATGAACCAGTATCAAACTGAAGAATATGCTGATGAATGAAAGCTGGGTTACAGTATTAGGATCCGCTGAACCTGAAATAATATACAATAATTTCATCTACAAAATTTCACAATATATAAGAGCACGCAAATCAAATCAAATAAAATGATTAAAAATCAGACTAGATTGAAACCATGGATGACACTCGGTATACTCAAATCAATAAAACATAGAGATTACCTCAAACAAAAATACATTAGACTACGTACAGAGGAACGCAAAAATGAATATAAATATTATAGAAATTTTCTCAGCAATCTAATCAGGACCACGAAAAATGATTTTTATAAAAGTAAAATACATGAATCTGGCAATAATTATAAAAAAATTTGGGATAATATAAAAGATATAACTAATAGTAAGAAACATCATGATTCTCAAAATTTTCAAATTCTTGATGAAAATGGACGGAAGTGTTGCACAGATGAAGAAATAGCAAATGAATTTAATTATTACTTTATTAATGTTGGAGAAAAAATGTTAAATAAAATTCAGAAACCATTATCCCCTGCTCCAAACAAAAATAAACGCATGAAAAACTCGCTCTTTCTTCATCCGGTAACGGAAAATGAAATTATTGTAATAATTTCTGGTTTAAAAAATAATACATCACCTGGTCCAGATAAAATCTCCATATACTTCATTAAAAAATACCATACCTATCTTTTGAAACCACTTTGTCATATATTGAATTCAATTTTTTTGTCTGGAAAAGTTCCTTCTGCTTTTAAAGAATCTGTTACAACTCCAATTTATAAATCTGGAGATAAACAAAAAACGAGTAACTATAGGCCCATAACAGTCATTAATAACTTTGCGAAAATATTCGAGAAGTGTCTGAAAAATAGAATAGTGAATTTCTGTGAAAACAATGATATTATATCTAATTGTCAGTACGGTTTTAGAGAAAATTTATCAACTGAAAATGCTGTCTTTGAATTAACAGATAAAATATTCAACTGCTTTCAAGAACAAGAGAAATGTATAAGTGTATTTTTGGACTTAGCTAAAGCATTTGATACGGTCAATCATAACATACTTTTTCAACGGTTGGAAAATATTGGAGTGAGAGGTGTTCCGTTAGATATTTTGAAAGACTATTTATCAAATAGATTACAAAGGGTAAAAATCAACAATGCAAGTAGTAATCCACTACATATAAAAATGGGTGTACCGCAAGGGACAGTTATGGGCCCTATATTGTTCTTACTATATGTTAATGATATTTTTGACATGCAAAATTTCAATGGTAAACTTATATCTTATGCAGATGATACGGCTGCAGTATTTGTTGGAAAAACCTGGAATGAGGTATATGATAAGGCAGAAACCGGAATGAAGCAAATATACATCTGGCTGAATAATAATTTATTGAGCCTTAACATAGATAAAACAAAGTTCATGGCATTTTCGTCAACAAAAAGAGACCAACCCAACAAGAAATTTCTTAAGGTCCACCAATCTACATGTATATCAGCAAATTGCTCTTGTTCGGAAATCAATAAAACTGAATCACTTAAGTATTTGGGTATAATGATTGACCAATTTCTACGCTGGAATGATCATATAGATTACACGGTGAAAAGACTCCGTAAATTAATCTACAAATTTCACCAACTTCGAAATATTCTAAGAAGAGATGTCATGCTGATGATTTATGGTGCTTTGGCTGAGTCTGTAATACGTTACTGTATTATTGTTTGGGGGGGACTTTTCAAATCATCTCTGCACAACTTGGATATAATTCAGAATACCCTAATCAAAATAATGTTGAAAAAAAATCGCAGATATTCCACTGAAGAATTATATCAAGAAGCCGGTAAATTTAAAGTAAGGAAACTTTATGCCTATGAGTGTCTACTATGGATACTGGGCAAACCTATAGAAGTAATTTCTCATCCACATAATACACGCTTGGCTTCAACCCATGCTATGAATATTCCACGATGTAGGCTGAGTCATAATCAAAAATTTATCACTTATTTTGGTCCTAAATTGTATAATCAACTACCTGTCTCTATAAAGAATATCAAGACACATAAGAAACTGAAATCAGAAATAAAGTTATTTATTACAAATCATTATGATAAGTTGCGGAATATTTTCGAATGAGCAAATATTTGTCTCTCTCTCTCTTTCTCTTCTCTCCTCTCTCTCTTCCTCTCACTCACTCATTATAATACGATTAGTATTCATTCTATTCATTACATTAGTATAAGTATAATTGATAAGGGTAGTTAGTTCCAAATAAAACATGTATATTACATCTTCTAAATTTGATCATGGATGTATATGTATGTATGTGTATGTATGTATATATATATATATATATATATATATATATATATATATATAAGTAGAAGGGTAGTCGTTGCTGACTAGTTAGGTATCGACTAGTAAATAGTGAGGTTTTGCAGCAAGTAAAAGAGAACTCTTTGAAGATTATCCAAGCTTTCGGAATTTAATTGATTCCATCATCAGGGCATACTACAATAATTATTGTCAGTGATAATATAAAAGTCAAAATTAAATTGTACTTACATCTACGTGAGGATGATTACTATGATGTTAACAATAATTTTCAAAAATGAATTGTGATACATCATCCAGGAACGAAGTTGTTTGTAAAGTTGTAAAACAATTAACAATTAAAATAAAACAGTAGTAAAGTTACAATCACACATGTTAAAAACTTGAACTTGAACTTGAACTTGAGCTAGCTAGTCATGGACACCATGTGGCCGGATATGAAAAAATTAATGAATGAATGACAATCGAAATTAGGTTAGAATGTTGACAGTATTGACAAGACAAGTACTATCAGTAGTACCAACTATTGTACCAACCGTAAAAATTGTGGCAATTTTGAAAATGATGAAATGGAAGTTATAATTCAGAATTATCAATGGAGTTAACCCTGAAGGGGTTGATGTCTAATGTCAATAAATAGGCATAAATTTCACTTAGATAGTTGATAGCAATCCGTACCCTTTCTAGACACAAGGTTCATTAGAACTGCAGACAACAGTATCTTGATTGATTGGTACAGGAAACCATGCAACTCAGGGAGATATATAAATTATCTATCCTACCACAAAAAGTCAATGAAAGTGAACTTGATCAAACAGATGAAAAATAGAGTATTAAAAATCTCAGACACCTCGTTTCACAATAAAAACCTCAATATTCTCTTACAACTATTCATAGATAATTCATACCCTCCGAGCTTAATAAAAAACATATTATTCAATAACTCTGCCACACTGGAAGCTGACACCCCTGTAATTCAACATACTCCCACTGACATCCAATTGCCTGTTACTCCCCCACAACAAATTCTATACACATCATTGCCTTACATAAAGGATATCACACCCAAACTGGCTAGAATTTTTGTTAATATCCCCAACATCAAAATAGCTAATAAAACAGTTCTCACTATTAGGTCCATATACACAAAAGTAAAAGATAAAATTCCATTGACATCTCGAATGAATGTGGTATATAGTATTCCGTGCAAAAATTGTGATAAAACGTATGTTGGTCAGACATCAAGAGCCCTTAAGGCAAGAATTACCTCACACAAAAGTGATAGTAGATTACACCCAGAAAGATGTGCTCTAGCAGATCATGTTAACCAATTTGACCATCATATGGATTATGACAATGTTAAAATCTTAGCTTCCGAGAACAATTTGACCAAAAGGTCCTTTTTAGAAATGGCTTGCATCTATCAAGAGGCCAACAATATGAATAAAAAAACAGACATCAACTATCTAAGTGAAATTTATGCCTATTTATTGACATTAGACATCAACCCCTTCAGGGTTAACTCCATTGATAATTCTGAATTATAACTTCCATTTCATCATTTTCAAAATTGCCACAATTTTTACGGTTGGTACAATAGTTGGTACTACTGATAGTACTTGTCTTGTCAATACTGTCAACATTCTAACCTAATTTCGATTGTCATTCATTCATTAATTTTTTCATATCCGGCCACATGGTGTCCATGACTAGCTAGCTCAAGTTCAAGTTCAAGTTCAAGTTTTTAACATGTGTGATTGTAACTTTACTACTGTTTTATTTTAATTGTTAATTGTTTTACAACTTTACAAACAACTTCGTTCCTGGATGATGTATCACAATTCATTTTTGAAAATTATTGTTAACATCATAGTAATCATCCTCACGTAGATGTAAGTACAATTTAATTTTGACTTTTATATTATCACTGACAATAATTATTGTAGTATGCCCTGATGATGGAATCAATTAAATTCCGAAAGCTTGGATAATCTTCAAAGAGTTCTCTTTTACTTGCTGCAAAACCTCACTATTTACTAGTCGATATATATATATATATATGTATGTACGTATGAGGGCTATACTCATGACGTTCGCAGTCTGAAGTTCCACAATACAAGCTCAGCTTAGGTGGCCTCAGATTGTTAAGCATGATGTACTTCTTTTTTTTTTTTTACTTCGTATAATGTTATATTGAAAATGTTATCAATCTGAATCTGAATAAATCTATCTATCTATCAAAAAAAAAAAAAAAAAAAAATGATTTTCGTTCGACTTGTTCCTACAACTACACTATAAAATTGGGGAGGGTCGAATTACAGGGTCTCCCAACTCTTCAACGAGGAAAAAATTTGTTTCAATCCAACGGAAGTCATCAGGTAACACTATCGTACAGTCGTCTTCAGAGATCATGTCGCGGTTGGACGGTGTCCAAATTTGGATAATTTGATGCTCTAATTTTCATTGGCTATGTGGTCTTGTCATGTTCAAGAGCCGACTGCAAATTTCGACCGTGATACCGAAATGATATATTATGTCCCAGAGGAATGTAAAAACATTATTGTTTAGCAAACGGCACCTGTGCCAATCACTATCCTGAGCAAAATGATGGAGGAATTGCAATTTCCTGTGCGGAAATTTGCACAGGATTCCTCGATTTGATAACGAGATAATAATTATGCCATCCCAGCGAGCACAAACATCCCTGGGATGTTTTGAAAATGTTGGCATGAAGATGTTATTTTGAGACGTAATATGCACTGACCAAAGAGGTCTTTGAAGGATATTAAAGTATTGTTTTTGTTCTTTTGTGCCCTTTCTTTGTTTGCCCCACCACAACGTCTCATGCTTACGTCACAATACGATGAATTCTGTTTTCGATTTTGTTCTTCTTGTTCGCAATTGGCATTCGCGTTTGCAGCGTGTCACGCTTACATCACGCTGCTAACGAACAGAAAGGAATTTGGTGAAGTTTCTTGTGTTAGAAGACTTATTTAGTTTGCAATAATGACCATCAGATGCAAGATGTGTTGTTCGGTGCTTCAGTGTAATCAATATTTAAAAGTACGAATACATCAATACACAGCTTCTCCGCAGTTGCAAAATTATGCATTGTGGGGAGAACATTCCAAAAATTGAGAAACCTATTTCCAATTATATGTCTGTGAGTAGTAAGCACTACTCAGAAACCGATTAAGAAGGTAATTTCATATCAAGAAAATATTTTTATGTTCAATCTATTTTTAATGCATTTTTTCATTCAAGGGAAATGGAATCCTAATGCAAAAGTTCATTTTGACAAAAGGCTTCAGAAAAGTACCTCGAAATAGTTATTTAACCAACTAGTGTATTGACGATTAATGATCGAGATATTTTAACGTGCGAGCGAAGCGAGTGAGTTAATGTTCGAGATCATTAATCGCATTTTAATATACAAGTTGGTTACAAAATTTATCCGTCGACTATATTTCTCATTTCTCCTGCAATGAAGAAAACTTGGTTCGCGAATTCATCATCCATCCGGAAACTGCTGAAAATCACCCAGTATAGCCTTGTTACTGACATTAGTGTCATTTGACATTTGTCGAAATGATCAACATAGGAAATAAATTCCTTGTGTTAGAAAACAGGGATTAAAATCGTGTCAGAAACTTGGAAAGACGAACCCGTTAATGGAAAATCGTCGATGAAATCCATATTTTCGATTGAAATGCAGATTCCGCTAGGTAAAGCATAAACAATGAATGCACGCGGTGTATGTTTGGTTGCCTATAAAACAATCGTGCATTAATAGACAAATCGTCCATTAATAGGGGTCATTAATGAACGATTTCATATACATTAAACTTAGTCGTTAATACGAGGTCGACGGAAAATGTTTTTTTCACAGCGATTCAATGTGCGCATGACGCATTGAAAATGTTCTGTTGTGTCTATGGAAAGGCTTTAAAAAGAACTAGGGAGAAGGTAGTATTGTGACATATCAAGGACACTCCGATAATTGCCGACTGCGGCGGACATTGGCTGTTCTATAATAGTTCTATTCATGTGTGAACAGATCATCGCAGTAGAGGTTCAATGTCTCGAAATCTCGTACTTTTAACATCTCTGAGATGTTTTTGTGCTCGCTGGGATCTGATATCAATTGAATGGTAGATTTCAAAAACCTACCTGTGTCACCCCTCAGTCTGAGCCAAATCCACGGCACAGCGATGTATTTGCTGCTATTATTCCGGACATACGATTCGAACTGATCTATCCCTAATAGCACATTTGGTACAATTCAAGTCCGAATGTCCCGGACCAAAAATAAGTGTCCTTGGGACGTCCCATCCCATACATCCCATGCAATGTCCGAGTAAGGACGCGTCCTTGCCATGTCCCTGATCGGATATGATTTTAAATGTTCTTTTAGGGACATCCATCGGATGTCCCGAGTAGTACATATTCTGGCATGACTTCAGATCTCATATAAAGTCCTTTCTTGACAGCCATGAAATGTCCCTGATGGTACAGTCCTTCAAATATCTCTGCACAGTCGCCCTTAATATTTCCAGGATCGTATAACAATCGAAATGTCCCTTAAGGACATCCTTCGAATGTCCCTTAGGGATATCCGTCGGATGTCCCAATTGGTACATGAACTGTACTCTTCCAATGCTCTAGTCGGTACTTTCCATATGTTGTCCCTGCGAGGACGTTAACTTACACCTCACCGACGAATGATTACTCGTAGGCTATAAATACTCCCCGTCAATGTCCTTCACGTAAGTCCATTGGACATCCTTGAGAAACTTCTTCAGGATCTATTGGGAACCTTCTACGGACCATCATCTCGAGTGGATGTCCTCATCAGTTGAGTACTTGATAAGGAATACCTAAGGATATCCATGGGAAATAATTGTGTTATTAGGGAAGTTAGTGACAGAGAGAATATTTCGCCCCTTTCTAATGATAATATCCGATGGGCCAGTATAAAACTCAACATGTGGTTTTAAATACTTGTAGTGCGAGCACCACATGAGCACACATGAGTTTTTCACTGGTCCATCGGATATTATCGTCTGAATGTGTCGAAATATTCTCGGAAATATTGAAGCTCTGCCACTAACTTAGATCAGTTTGAATCGCGGCATGTTTGGATATTCGCAGAAGGAACTTTTTTTATTCACTTTTTGTTTCAACTCGTTATCACATGACGAAATCATGTCTGGAATAACAGCAGCAAATAAATTGTTGTGCCGTGGAGTCAGCTCAGACTGAGGGATCTATCATTCAATTGATAGCGGATGGCATAATTCTTATCTCGTTATGAAATCGCGAAATCGAGTGCAAATTTCCGCACAGGAAAGTGCAATTATTCAATCATTTTGCTGAGGATAGTGATTAGCACAGGTGCCGTTTGATAAACCACGATGTTTCCACATTCCTTTGGGACATAAATCATTCCGTAATCAGATGACGCTCGAAATTTGCAGCCAGTTCCCCTAAAACAAGAACAATTATGTCACTACATAAAACATAAATTGTTTTATCGATACTCTATTGATTAAAGAGATGAAACTATCTGAGCATATCAAGTTCGAAAATATAATATATTGTAGGCGAAAGAAGTCGATGGAAGAAGGAAGCAAAATAGTACCGACTCCGCATAGAAAGAAATCAAGCTCAGTAGGTAAGGCAAGCACAAACAAACAAGCCTCTTATTGTGGATTGTTTGACTTCTCAAATTGTGTTATAGATAAAATATATTCTTCCAAGTGCAAGATGCTGCAGTTGCATTTTGTTTACAAGTCACTTTTCTCTCCCGTGTTCATATAATCAAAACAAAGCTCCAGAAACGTATTCACATTCTCTTCCCCAATAGTGTATGGGTCGTTTAGATAGACTACAGCTTTTTCCGTATGGTGTTTCACTCACACTTCTGAATTGATTCTTAGTCTGAAAATCCATATCGTGCCTTTCTCAGGCTGAATTTGCAACCAACATCAGGCATTATCACAGTGAAAATAGCAGGAGGTCCGAATTGGGACAGAGAAGAAGTGTCCAGACATTTCCTGCCAGTGGAAGCTCGTGATGATCTGGGATTCGGTAACAGAAACTCAGTGCAACTCATAATCAACATCGAAGATGTCAACGATAATGGTCCTCAAGGTCTATTAACTTCTATAAGGTTACCTCATAGTATAGCATTATGGTGCGGGGGTGCGCGGAGGGGCGTGACGTCAGTGTTTCCCCACCACGTGATTGTAGATTTCGTTTGTGTCACTGTCAAATGAATTGAAAAAATTTTTGAATTTGAATTCGAAAGAATCGCGAATTTTAGACTTTAGTTGAAAACAGGGGCGGTGACAAGAAGCCTGAAGATATCTTTGAAAGAGTGTGAGAGGTTGTATAATAATATGGTGTAGTATTATTCAAGGCTGGTCACATCATAAATATCATAATATTATTGTGTGGAGTCAAGAGTGGATATATAGAACAAACAAATGTTATGAAATGCCTGTTTGGCAGCCTCCACATGAGATTCAGATAATTCCAAAGGAAAATGATGAGCTGTGGCAATGTGAATGTCCCTGTGAAGCAGGCATGTCACGGTTTTGTATACACATTTTATAGGGACTTATATTGACAGGTAGGAAGGTGCACTTTTGATCTATCACACACACAGGTAAAAAATACATGAAATTTCAGGAATGAAGACTTGGGAATATGTGAAGCTGCATATATAACAAACAGAAGTGGTGAAAATTGAAAAAAGAGAGTAGATCAATCAATGATCTATTATACAGCCAAACCATTTCAATAGTTCTGCTACCTGCTTATTAAAAGAAGGAAAGTGACCCCCTAAAATCATTCTTCCTTTATATAATTGAAGTTAATTTTACAGGGTATATCAGTCTATTTTGTTTTTTGTTTGGAAGCCAATGAACTCAATGTAAACAACTAGCTATTGCATGGTACTCAGGAACACTGGTGAGTTTATTAAATTTTACTTATACTTGCTACTTCATTTTTACATGTAGCAAGGAGTCTTGGGAAAAAAGGCAATCAACTTCTTCTTTCCAAAGGATTTTTCAAATAAATTTGTTCAGCATGGAGTTGAATATGAATCCAAAGCTCTTTCAAAATGTTCATTGAAAATGATATTGAATTTCAAATCATGCAAACAAATTTGTGTCCCAATATTTTCCATGGTTAGGATTTTCTCAATATGAAATTATTTTTCAGGAAGGAAGACCATGGAAATAATTGAAATAAGTGTCCTTACTGAGGTCCTTACATAGAGGTTTGTTAAATAATGTGTATTACATTCAGCTTGAATTATTTTCTCAAAATTTTAGGTAAAGGTTCAGAACATTTTGTGGAACAATGCCATTTCTTGATAGGAGATGGTATAAAAAATGTGAAGTTGGAAGAGAGACACACTTATTATGGATAAATTCAGTTGGGAATAATGGCCCTAAAATGTCCCTAATGAACTTGAAAGAAACTAATTTTCTTGTATGATTCTTCTTCCACCAAAACTTACATTAAGATTCCAGTTTTTTTGTGATACATTTTGTGTTAATGTTATGAGGAAGAAATCTCAAAGATATTTCCATTATGTTGCACTTTTATTGCATTAATAAAATGGAATGAATTGTGATGACTTCTTCATTAATTCATTTTCTTATTATTGCATTTTCAAACAATAATATGTTCCAAATTGATACTGAAATAAAACCAGTGAGTTAGAATCATTCAATTTATCCAGAAGGAAATCCTCTTTAGTTAATTGTTTCTTGTTTCTCAGAAATGATGGCCTAATCAATTTCAAGATATTTCTTCACATCCCTTGTCAGCATGCCCTTGTCCACCATGATTCCATCATTAGGTTCAGACTTCCCAATAACATTTTCTTTATTAAAAAATGCTTTATCAGTAGCTCAACCTCCATATCACTAAATGCCAACAGTAATCAGTCCTAATGGAGTGATATTGCAATAAGAATTTGACTGAGTTTATGTAATGTGTCTGTACAACAGAAGCACTGGGGAACATAACATATCTTTCTAGATTTCTGTTTTCAGTCTTTTGTACTTGCTGCATGTTTTGGGAAAACAGTGAACTATCTCGTGGATACAAAAACATATTGGAAAACTTCAAAATTTATCAATATTCACTTGATTGCACAATGCTAAATTTGTTTGTTTTGTTTTTCACCTCCGCCATTTTCATTTTGCCGTTCGACAAAAGACGATGGGGAAACAGTGAAGTCAGGGCAGGTCAATATGAGGCAACCTTATAGAGTTGAATAGCCTTGAATGGTCCTGTCTTCATACAGACCAAATACGAATCAGGGCTGCTGAAAAACAACGCGGACTTCGAGCAACAGTTGAGAGTTGAAGCGAGAGATGCAGATCTAAATGGTATTCAACTAGAATTTTTAATCACATGCAATGCACTAGGGCTCAAAAAACCATTACCTTATTCAAAAATAGTTTCGTAATTATGACTCATTCAGCCCCGTATTCAAAATCGTTGTTTTTCGAGGAATACAACAACAAATATTTTCGAAACTATAATTAATCCGTTAATCAAGTATTTTTTGTCAATATCCCCTGCTTATAGGAGCTTCTCGAGAATTAATATTATGAAAGTTCTGAATTATATCCCAATTATACAGTGTGACCCATTTTTAATCGAAATACCCCCCTGAAATTTGAAGTTGCAAACCGATTTCAATAATTTTTGTTTCAAATGTCAAGTACTGAAAGGTTTACCTTGGGACAAAATTTGAAATGTTCATTCCAATTTTCAGGGCATACTACGATATTTTTTCATAGTCGAAAATCGGGATTATTCATTAGCGATTTTTTTATTTAAAAAATCACTGCACCACTGGATTCAGAGTGCCTCTCAACAGGTGTGACCAGAATTTCATTAAAAAATATTCATGAATAACAAAGTTATGACAACTCAAAAATTCGAAAATTCACACAGCCAAGTCACAATAAAAGCACCCTATATCAACAGATATAGTCATGAGAATATTTTGTTCCATGGTTTCAACGATAAGTGCCACCAGATGAAAAATAAAATGATAGCATCATTTTAATGGAAATAACGTAATTATTACATTCACACAATTCAACTAATAAGGGAGCAAAAAATTTAAAAAATTTACGCTATCAATTTTTTTTCATCTGGCACTTCATTGTTGAAAAATATTCTCATGGTTATATCAGTTGATATAGGGTGTTTTTTTCTGGCTGTTAGCTGTGTGAGTTCTCAGATTTTCGAGTTGTCATAACTTTGTTATGAATGAATGTTTTTCCATGAAATTTTGGTCACACCTGTTTAGAGGCACTTTGATTCCAGTGGCGTAGTGATTTTTTCATTAAAAAAATCTCTAATGAAAAATCCCGATTTTCGACTAAGATAAAATATCGTAGTATGCCCTAAAAATTGGAATGAACATTCAATATTTTGCCCCAAGGTAGACCTTTAAGTACTTGACATTTCAATCAGAGAAAGTTTATTAACACGTTGACTGCCGGGCTCATATACACACTGTTGGTATCAGAGCCGAAGCAAAATCAAAAATTTTGTCCCAGAAACCATGAGTGACTCTATGTAGCTGAAGCCTACAGAAGATAGTATATCGTTGAAATTCTTGAAAATTGGGACACTGGATCCAAAAAATTGAAGAAATTTGGCTCGGTCTTATAGACCGAGTCGGCGCTCGTTTATACATGTATACCCGTGTACGCCGCGTCGGTCCGCCAGCTCGGTCCGTCCGGGTTCGGCCTCGGTCTAGTGCTGTACGCAATACTTACGATATACAATATAAACTTGTCACTGAAGCCGTCTTGGTCGCTCTCCGCGATATTATTAACAATAATTCAGACCGACGGCATCACGGGCGGTTCAATTGACTCGGTCCTATAGGCCGAGCCGGCCTGGTGTATCAACTCCAATCTTGGTCTATGAGACCGAGGCGGCACGTCAGGATATTTTTTTCTCGGTCTAATAGACCGACATGGCAGTCAACGTGTTAAAATCGGTTCATGATTTCAAATTTTAGGGGGGTTTCCATTAAAAATTGGTCACACTGTATATCAGAAATCTATCAAAATTATTATGAAACTCTAAGTGGAGTTCTCGTCTCAATGTGTTGAAATAATAATATTGAATTTATGTTTGAATTATGCCATGGTGTTACATCTCTATCATCCATAGTTTGACAACTTAAATAACAAAAGCGAAGCTATATGATAATTTTCATCAGAAAGTTTGTGGAATTTATTCCGAAATTTCCGGAGTTTCAAAATCATTCGATATGAGTAGGTATTAATTTCAATGAACAACGTTATACTGCATTCATCAAAATATTCATACTCATTTCTTAACTTGTAACAAAACAATTTTTGACATAGATTCATTGTCTTTCGATAGATTTTATCACTTTTATTGAATGTTTCTTAAAATCGGAAAGACAGCTAAGAACATTTCAACCGGAAGTCATGAGTTTAAGTTTGACTTTATGAGAATTGTGTTTTGGATAATATATAATTCATGGGACACTCTGTATTGTAAGGTATGTGTCACATCTACTGATGCTTCCACACAAGGGATTTCAACCCCCAATGAATGAATAAAAATATAAATGTTCTCTCATGTTCTTCGACATGGATGACTCCATGCGATTAGCGATGAGGAAGTTCTGAATTCTTGAATAGATGCATATAGAGGGTATAAGAGCATTTCAACCCTGGGGAGCTGCTGCGACATATACCAGGATTACAGAAAGTATCTGATGTGTTTTTTAACTTACAGTAATTAGCGTAAAGACATGTGATGCCATGGACATTTCTGGTCACTATGCTTAAAGTTATATAATAATAATAATAATGATAATAATAATAATCTTTATTTAAATAGGAAATCGTGATTTACAAATAAAAATAATGATAGTAATACATACAAAAAATATGGAACATAATATATAGAAGATAAAAATTGAAATGAAATAAAATGTTAATTCAACACGTACAGTACAATGAATATCTCATATAATATAATGAATATCTATGCCTTCTCGGAAGGACCCCATTCTCCATTCAAAATACTCAATTATATTATATATTGACTAAATCATAATTAAACTTTTGAGTCTCTCTTTGAAAATATGGATTGTAGTACTCGATCTGATTTCCATGGGCAGTTTATTATAATCAACTAAACCTTTGTGGAATAATGTATGGACGCTGGTGGAATAATGAATTCATAGTCCTTCAATTTTGTACGATTGATATGAAAATCATATCTACCTCTTGTTTCGTGATTGTGAATCTGATGATTGAAAGTTATAAAATCTTTTAAGTACGTTGGGAAATCACAATGTACTACTTTGTAAATAAATATCAAAGAGAAATACTTAATCCTATTCTTCACCGTCATCCATTCAAGAACAGATAACATCAAATTAACCGGTGTTAATCTGTTACATTGAAGTATAATTCTCATTCCGCGGTTTTGCAATTTTTGTAGAGAAGATAAACCATTACCATCCAATAGTGAAAGCAAACTCGCACAATAATCAAAATGAGGTCATATGATTGTTCGGTAACCAGTGACAGCTGACCGAAACGATAAATTAGTCCTAATTCTAGAAAAGAAGAAAAGCTTTTTTACGATTTTTTTGTAAATGTACCTAAAATGAGACTTAAAGTCTAGTGTATTGTCTACAATAACACCAAGATAAGAATATCACATCATATAAATGTAAATCTATACGATTTCTTGAAGCTTGAATTTAACTGATGATATGATAATAAATACATTTGTCTGGTTCCTTGTTGAGTGGATAAATATGTCTCTATCCTGTTTATGTTTCAGAAAAGATTCTGTGTAATTTGTGAAGTGAGGGGTACTCATTTTCAGTTTATGGGCATCAAAGATAGTGTCAATGTACTTTTCCATATAACTGTTGATACATTTAGTTGACCCTATCTTGCACATGCTTGTTTTGGAATACTCCGGTATATTCTGTCTGTGAAAACAGTGTTCAAAACTGAAAATACAATGAGATCCATTCTAACTCGAAGAAAACAGAACAATGAAGAACAATCATCAAACAATTGTATTTACAGTATACCTTATGTTTGTGAAAAGTATTATACAGGTGAAACGAAGAGACCTGTCTTAGTAAGAGTGACAGAACACAAGTACAATATCAAGAAAAGACATATTGTTGAATCAAAGCTGACTGAACATATCCTTACTGAAAATGGACAATATATGGCAGAGTGGAATAATATTAGAATCATCGGAAAGGAAGTTAACAACCGAAAGAGAAAAATCAAGGAATCCGCTTGCATTCTTCTGAACGGAGACATTGCATTGCTACCTGTTCAGTTGATATAGATGCAATTCCCTACTGGAATCTGAACATGGAAATGGTAGACTCAAGATCAATTAATGAAAACACCCTGTATTGTATTCTAAAATCATCACTCATCCATATGCCAACATCAGTATGTCACTGAAAAGTGTCAAACTATAAGAACAGAATTTTCGAAAAGAATAATTTTGCATTTTAATGTTGAGAACGGGAGCAGATTCGTTTCCGGAACGTCCAATATGATGTATTATGATATAAAAATATAACTTACCAATATGTTCAGTATTGAAATGAAAATTGAAATGTATAGAAGAAGTATACTTGTATAAACTCTGATCTTGATGAGCTTGGAACTTGAAATCATTCGTGTCAGTGATATGGGAATTATATCTCTCACAAACAGGTGATATGACTTCATTCTGCCTTCATTCGAATCAATTCATCTCGGATATCTGATCCTCCTCAGTAACCTGAAGTTCAGTTAATCTTTCAGTCATATTTTATGGTATAGACAATTTTCATCTCTCTATAACTATAATTCAGCATTTTTTCCACGTTCTGTATAATAAATATCAATTTATCATACATAAAAAAAGGAAAGAATAAGGATTGTATGCCAGATAAACAACATGTCCCAATGTGCAAGAGGAATGAGCAAATATACTCTATCACTGTCTGGGGTCAATACAGTTAAAAACATACCATTTGAACTCGAATATCTCGAGAACGCCTTGTTGAAATTCAAAAAACTTAATACTGCTAGTGTCTTAATTAAATAACCTTCGCAATTATGTATTGAATGACACCTATTCTCTAATAAAAATATTGAAGGGGTTGCTCTGGGAAGTAGAGGGTTGATGTATCTATTATTCATTTTGCATCGAACGGTGTCCCCCACCAAATAAAGACCGATTTTGAAAAAATGACTTTCATGCTTTCCATAAACCTCTAAATGGCAGGATATTATTGACCACACTGTATAAGTTTTGGTAAAATTCTCAATCTCTTTCGATCATACAACTTAATCTCACTTCAGAGATCATCGATAAATACCTATTAGATCTGGTCGAAAATTGTAAGATACGATTCCGAATATTTTGAGGATAAGCCTTCTTGAAATTTTTCATAAAGATTGCAGAAATTCTAAAACAGTGGAGAATAACTGAAAGGATGTATCATACGATTTTTTTCAAATCAATATGTAGATTTCAAAATTGTAATGAAATGGAGCAGGGTGTTCCATTTAGAATTAATGAAGACGTTTGGGTCTATATCCGGTTCAACTAGAAGTGCTACGACCTTGGCGATATCTCACATCGATTGTTCATAGTTTTATTCGGATAATAATAATAATAATAATAATAATAATAATAATAATAATAATAATAATAATAATAATAATAATATTGATAATAATAATATTTATTCATTTCATTTCCACTAAAATATAAGAATGTAGACATAAGTTGTGAATAAATATCAGATATTTCAAAATGGCCGATTGACTTTATATCTGTTTAGGTTCACTTTAGCCAATAGCTAGACTGTGTTTGACTGTGTTCCTAAACGTGAAAAACTTGGTCATTTTGAAATATAGATAACTTATATAAAATATTTATAGGATTCTATGATTAAAATGAGGTATTGTTATTTACTAATAGAGCATTATATAAAAAATTATTAAAAAAAATTGGAAAAATAGTGGTAACCGATACATACGTGAATAAATAACTAATACAAGGCAATAGGAAAGAAATATCAAAATCTACAAACGAATGTTTTTCTTGATAAACCCTGTATATATCCTGTAATTTTTTATTGTAGTGCCCTCTCAACAGTTTTCCTTGTATAATATGGTGATTTATATCTAACCATTGTTATCGCAAGTAAAAACAAATACAATTCACTGTGGATTTAAATGCTTCACTAACCAATGGGAGCAGATTATGTATAAATGACCAAGAAAAAGTTAGAGGTAGGTATTATGCAAATGGGCGCTCATTACGTCATTTCATTTTTCTTCTAGCTGTTTGGCCTCTCGCGTGTATCATTATGAAATGCATTCCTAGAAAAATTTGCCGGCTTTTATTGTGGGGTTTGCAAAACAAACTTTATGTTATACCGAGTGACCCGGCACCAATTTACCCCCTTGTATCTTCGAAGATATTTGGAATAGATTCTTCAATTTGGTACATCGAACTGATATGACACTTCCGGTTTAGCATAACTTTTCACTTGTGCCGTTTCTTCTGAAGTTTTTTCACTTTTACAATTAAACAACTCCTTAATCTTATGGAAATCATCTTCTATTTCCCTTAATTCTGTACGTTCCTGATCAACTTATTTCAAATTACCTCGCCTCTGAGTATTATCTTCTGTTAAATTACGTCTGAAAACCCTAATATCCTCATAAATATGCCTCAATTCTATCATTTGTACTACCTAACACTAATTAACTTATCTACCTTTTACATTTTCATCCTGCGTTCTTCTCTGCGCCACCTCGATCATGCTGCAACTCCAACTCGATGCTCATCTATGGCTTGAAGTTGCCGTGCCCAACTTTGGTACATTATTTCAAATCACCATGAAACACAATTATATTCTAATGTCGAGTCTCGTGAGGACTGTGAAACACTAAATTCTGATCTTTTGAGGTTCTCACAATTTTCCGAAAAGAATAGATTATTTTTAAACATAAATAAATGTTTCATTATCTCTTTCACATAAAACGTCAAGAATTTTGAATTCAGTTATAATATGTCTGGTACTGTATTGAAGTAAATGTAATAAAATGTTAGGTTTCGTCACTCGAATTTGTAAAAGTTTTAAATCTCAGGTATGCCAATCGTGTGAATTTCAGCAGTACGACTGGCAGGATCGCCATGTAATAGGATGCATGATCATTCCTGTTCCAGGTTTAATAACGGGTTTTGGAATGTATGGTGGCAGTCATTCTAGTACTCATTTCAAAGTCAATTTATAATCTATATCGTTCCCATTGGTGTTACGAGGTATTTATATACAATTATGACCATAAACCTGAATAACCCAATATCATGAATACATCGTGATAACCACAGTGTCACCTAATACCTAGTAACCTTAACAATATAATCTCACCCTCATCCTAATATCTTACATACTACAAAGTGCCTCCAAATTTTTCATTTCAAATACATATTATATTTTCTTCTGGAAAGTTGCACAGGCATACAGATTTTTGACTTATTTTAACCATCATTCAATGGACAAAGAAGATACGTATGATTTCATTTACAGAAGTAAGAGAGCGCCAGTAGCGCCCTTTATCAGTAATCACAAAATAAGTAACAAATTCGTATTTATCATGTCAGGAAACCAGAGACTACAAAATTTCATGTTCATGCTGTCAAATTTTGAAGTTATTGGGAAATCTTTGAATAAAATCTTCCCCTTGACCACCCAGTATCTCCTAAACCAGCAATAACTTTATGAGGCCTGTTGGCCTGAATTTCAGTATTTTGGTGTTCACTATCTGTAGTTCAGAGATTGCCATTCTCAATGAATCACCCTGTATAGCTCCTGTGAACATATATCATAATTTTATTTGTCTTCAAGTAACAGAGGGTGTCAAGGTTCAGGAAGACTAATAAGTTATCAATGGTGTTATCACTTCCTATTGGAAGGAGTTTCGGAATCTCTGGATATCGCCTACTTCGTGAAAATAGCGAGACGTGGGAGAATCTTGCTAAATTTTCGAAGTTTCAAACCAGATTTACAGGCATCATGACACATTCATTCGAGTTCACCTTTTCCTTTCCACAATTTTTTGTGTAGATGGAAACGGTGCGTTATATTTTCAACTTTCAGTGGTGAATTCATGAACGACACGAAGTTCTAACTCAAGAAAGTTCTGTGATGATAGTTTATATTTACTCACTTCTGATACATAAAATGAAACGAATGTTCGGATTTTCAAATAATCCTCACACATCGCAGCATGGTCAGTTCATGATGAAAGCACAATACACTCAACTACCTGTTTGATAAACTACTAATTTAAATCATATCATCAATTATATCATACATGAGAATTTATAATAGTTCTATTTGAAAGAACAAAATCATGAGTATGCCGAAAACACTCGTGACAGATATGTCGAATTACGATCAACGGATCAAAGATCAATATCACGATCAGGATGTTTCCGCACGTATTTGTTGCATCCTGCCTCTTCTGCTTCCTGTCTCTAGATGCTTCTATTCAGCTATTATTGAATTCGTGCATCATTAACGAGACTCTTCGGGTCCCGAAAGAAGGATAACACATTCCTGAAAGTCTAGTTCATTTCATAAAAAGATTCGAAACGCATTTTGAAATTTTCCAAGAAATTTTCCATTGCTCATGTCATCTATCGTCGGATACAAGAACCCCACGTTCGAAACTCGCATACAATTGTTCATATCGAGAGTTAGTCTGACGAAACAATTGAAATGTGGGCACACCAGAAAAATTATAAACATCCCACCATAAACCATAACCATCAATTCCGCCATTCCACTAGGATCGATTTTCTTCTCAGAAAACTAAGAACTCACGACTATGGCAGGTCAATACTATCAATGAAGATCTTGCTAAGATTATAGCTTCGGAATCCAACAACCTACTTGAATTCAACGCTGCCAAAACTCAAGCCTGTACTTTCTCTGAAAAGGCGGAAGTCAGTATGCCTGGTATAACAAAAAATGTCCAGTATCACCTTTTCCACAAAGTCCACTATATCTATACTGGATCAATACTATTTCATAGGAAAACCATGTCTTTTCCGAACAATATAGATAGAACAGAAATCGAAAATATTGCAATGGATTGGTGAGACCCTGAGAGCAAATGAAATAGTTGCCACGTTTATACCGTGTCTTGGTGAGCTGACTACTGACTATATTTTGACTAAATACTCTTGGTCAGTGTGGAAGTTTTTTTTGCAATTGCAATTGCATACCTGGTTGGTCCCAGCACCAGATTTCATTGGATAATCATGATATTTAACATTCTGAAATGGGAGCTCTACCTGCCCTTCCTCTTCGATCGCCTCTCCTCTTATACTATAGGTTATTCGCAAAAAGTTTGGTGATACCTAGCTGCCACCATCTAAAATTGATATTAAACACCCAAAAAAGAGTTTTGTTCAACAGTCCTACCCATCCTTTACTGACGAGGGTCGAAGCTGCCTCAAAACGGACCTTCAGGTGCATATTGACCTTCCACCCTCTTGGCACAAACAAGCCATGCTTTCACCCACCCCCAATAAATGTCTGGTCCGCCATAATGGATTCCCTCGTACAGTTTGAATATCCCACCCTGTCTCTTCATCCCCCTCCGTGTCCCATATCTCGACGCGAACGACAGAAGGTCAGGTTCTCCGTGGAAATCAATTTTTTGAAGCGAAAAGTGTCGGTTTTCTTGTGCCGTTATGTAAATCGTCATCTGATAGACTTGCTGTCCGGTAAGTAATCATTTTCCACTTGAAATAATTGCGTATTTTGTTAATTTTCGAATGTATACACAATCGTATTATCCACGCCGTCATATGTCGACACGCCGAGGGAAACCGATCTCGCACGAAGTGTGTCTCTGACAATCGATTCGGTATTTTAATGGAAAGAAATAAGCTCGTTCCTGTTTTATACGTACCGCCACGGTGAATTATTTATCAAGAGTAATGTTTATTTGTTATTTGGTCTTGTTTGTGTTCAGGATTCGGATCGAGATTGTCGATGAAAAATTAGTTTGAGGTTAGGTTGAGAAATATTGATGTTTCTGTGGGGTTACGGAGAGGACAATTGAAGCGAGAGGGGTGAATTCAGAAGGAAAAAGAAATGGATGGCATTGTGGAGCAATGCACTAGGAAATCGATTTTCCTCTTTACTTGTTTATTGGTAGGATTGAAACTGCTTAGATTTTCAGAAGCACATTGATATTGCGTTTCCTGTTTTGGATGTTTCAATTTCAGATAACTGATTGATGGAATAAGCAGGTGTCTGGAAAGTGCTCATTTCTCGTTTCCATTCTTTATCCATTTACTGAAGGCATACTCATCTTGAATTATTTCACTCATAAAGTTAGAAGCTTCAAATTACGTATATCGATGAAAATTATCATTGTAATTCTGTAACCTGTTCTACTGAGATCATCCCACTTCTGAAGACTAATTGAAATTATTGAAATTGTGAATTTCGTTATCTATACTAAGATATTCGGTTTATTTCTATTTATGTATCATGATAATGATCATGATTTAGAATTTGATGCATTGAAATCTAAATTATGGAGATCTTCAATTGATTAATTAAACTACGGAGAATAGTGTGATGCAGCCAAAAATTCTGTAAATAGTATTCGAGAATGATCGAACATTTTTTCTGTCAAACGATTTTATTATAAACATAGGTTCCTTTTATATTGCTCATTATCTATTATTTAATTTGTTATTTTATTTTTATATTTTAGTTTCGAAATCCAGGTGAAGAAGAGAGAAGGAAAGACCTCAACAAAATATTCCGTGATGTTGGATTCAAATAGTTTTTTACAAATCTGCCTGTAGGTTAATCGAGGATTCTTAGGATTTTTTTCTCCTCGTTTCTATAAATGAAAATATGTTTATTTTTCCAATTTATTCATAGTATGGACTTTTAGGCATCTACCTATCAGAGAAACCTCGAGACGTCTAAAAATAAGTTAGAATTCGATTTGATACAGGGTGCTCCGGAAATTGGAGCGATAGATGGAATATATTTTTGTCGAACTACAATTGGTTTGGGAGACATTGAAAGTAAAAGTTTGTTTTCAGAAACTTATGTGAATTATTGATCAGAGGGTAACAATCGAATTCAAGCGTTGGCTTTCGGCGAGGTTAGACGCACCGGAAGTATACAATATGTTTCACCAAGTTGGATATGGTGAACTTTTTGATTATTCATTCGATGAAGAAAAGTTATACCTCATAAAAAGTTCTGCATGTTCTCAAATCTAGAATGCAATCATCAGATTTTCAAATTTTCCAGTCGATGAATATAAGGGTACATTACTCTTTTCAGTATAATTCACATTTGTTGAAACACCGCGTATACGACTGAAAAAAAATTATATCTATGATGACTGCATTTCAGATTTCAGAACATGAAGAACTTTTTATGGAGAATAACTTATTTCCTCGTTCATTTCCTAAAATGAATAATTGAAAAGTAGTTTTCCATATGGTTCCAACTCAGTGAGACATACTGCACATAAATCAATGACATTTGCAATGTTGCAGGATCTTCAATAATAATTGAAATGTATGAAAAATATCCTGAGCAATTATTTTCTTGCGATTTATTGGGTCCATTCATTTCATAGAAAACCACGTTTAGGAATTGACAAAAATGTTTGAAATACAGATTTTATGAAAATATCCGCTTCTTGCCAACCGAGCATTTATTTTATATTTTGACAATTTTTTTTCCAAAAGTCAACTTGACATGTAGAAATAAATCCCGGTCAGACATACATTTCAAATAATGTAAGGTTCCATTTGAAAAAAGAATGACAGTCCCTGACGTTATACAATGTATCATTGAAAAATCTGAGATTGAAAACATAACTATGTCTTTCAATTACTACACATAACCACGGAATTTGTACCTAATTATATCAAAATGACGACCGCAGCATATATGAAACACTCAACAAGAAATATGAAATTTGAGAAACTATTTCCATATGATAAGCGTCATGGAGCAGAATATACCGGATACAATTAATGAATAGATGTGATGAAAACCCTGGAATATGACAGCAGAAGCCTGTAATATGTTATTTTCAATGCATTTCGAAGTAAGATATTGTAGCTTTTCAACCAATATAAGATACAATGCATATAATATGCGTTGAATAATCAAGCCAAGCGTCTTCTTTACCCTTCGCTCTGAAATTGATCAAGAACACGATATATGTAGAATTGAATTATTATCCTTATATGTTACTTGCCTGTATATCATGACGAAGATAAAGAAAATAGTGGGAGGAAACATTCTTGAAATGAAACCAACGGACCACATTACCCCAATATACTGCTTCAACATGAACTTCGAGATGATCATGCAAGATTGCAAGGACTGGACAGATGACAATATGGAGGGCGAACATGAAGAGGAGATCTGATACACAGACGGGTCCATGACCAAGGAATAAGGCTCTGGTGTTGGAATTTACAGTGGAGGGAGAAACTCCCAAATGAGCTTCTCACTGGGAATAAACACTTCCGTATTTCGAGCGGAAATATACGCAATCTTACAATGTGCAAGAACAAACAATATGAGGGAAGTGCGCAATGCACGAATCAAAATATGCACCGATAGCCCAGGCATCACTAAAAGCTCTCACGAACCCGAAAGTTACATCCAGGCTGGTACGGGAATGCAGAGAAGAACTCATGTCCTGTCAGAACATAACAAAATTACTCTGTTATGGGTTCCAGGACATTGCGGTATCGTAGGGAACGAAAAAGCTGATGAACTGGCAAGAACCAGCTCATCAACTTCAGCATACATTGGCCCAGAATTCGTACTCGGGGTTACGAAAACAGCTTCCCGAGGCTATAAGGAACTGGATCAAGCGAAAACATAAAGAGCGATGGACTGAAGCCCCTCACATGCACCACGTGAAAGTATTCATTAAAGAACCGTCGAAACATAAATCTGAAGAACTACTCATACTGTGACGCGGTCTACGGCCCTGCACTTTTGCGGAATGATGCCTACAGATTACAGCGTATTCAGAATTCCTGCATACGATTTTCCTATTTTATTCGAAAATATGATCACATCAGTGCAAAGTTCAGAGAGTCCGGTTGGCTGAGACTGGAAAAATTGAGGGAACTCCATTTACTCACTTTAACCCATAATGTAATAACTACATCTTCCCCAACTTATCTAGCTGCTAAACTGATCAGATTCAGAAACTATAACAATGCGAGAACACGAAACAAAAATACCTTGGTAATTCCAAAATACAAAACCAGTTTGTATAAACGAAGCTTCTCTTATACAGCTACTAAATGTTATAACTCTCTATATATCTACTGATTTTCATAATTATAATCTACAAAATTTTAAGAAGAAACTGAAAGCATAGATATTTCGATGCATGATATAATATATATTCTACTTCGCATAGCTCAAGACTTTTCCGATTATCAAACTATCGATGGCAATTCTCTTTATAATATGTTCAATAGTACTATTGTATTCTATACCTTTTTTTCTCTTTATTCCTTCTTTTTCTTCAAGGGTTAAGTTGTAAAACAGCATCAGCTGACACTTCGCCTCATCTTCATCTTTGTACTACAATAATTACTTTTTATAAATTTAATGTACTGATATTATTGCAAGATGAATAAAGACGATTTATTATTATTATTATTATTATTACTCGAGATGAGTAAGAACCAAGTCGGGACTTCTTACTGGTCACAGCCCAAGAAGAGGACACCTGAATGAAATGGGACTGTACAATGGAGAACTTCTCTGCAGACAATGCGGTAAAGGCACAGAAACGACCAAACACTTATTAATAGAATGCGAGGTATTGGATCGCAAAAGACAAGAAATATTTGGGCAGCCTAGGCTGACTCCTGAAGAATACAACAGTCAACCGGTGAAGAACCTGTACAGACTGGTGCAGGGAATGAGAGCTACGGAATGGGTGCTGTAAAATAAACTGGAATGCACAAAAAGCCCAGGAGGCTGAGGTGTAGCCGGTGACAGGACCAGCATCCAAGAAAAAAAAATAATGAAATGGATTCTTACATCTTAATAGAGTGACTCGATTCATTATCAGACTTTACAAAACCAGACCCACCTTTTCTGGTTCAATAGTTATTTATTATACAAGGGAAAAAAGTAGTAGTCCAGGTTGTGTTGTCTCCCGACGCGTAGCGGAGGGAGACAAAAAACCGTGAGCTAAAATCTAATATTTTTCCCGTGTATAATACACTATTGTTTTCTGTTATAGAAGAAAGGACGAATCAATATTGAGAAGATATTATTTTGAAATCTGGAAATTATCGACGTGAAATTTTAAGTTTTTAACAGTATAGGGACACCTGCGTTGCAGGCATCTTTATCATTCTTTCGAAGTAATATATCTGATGTCACTTCTGTCAGTCTAATTCTGTGATTTGATTTGAAAAAATTGCGAATTTAGTGGTTGTTTAGTAATATACGTAACCGCGGAGTCGAATGGAAGATAAAAGGACTTGCAGTTCTTTCTCGGAGACGGTATTATTGACTCATTTTTTGGAACTAAAGCACAACAAAAGCCATCAACAGTGTATATACAGTGTGTCCACCTTAAGGACTTACCACCCCCGTAAAATCGTTATTATCCGACCAATTTCAAAAAACCTTTTTTTGTTGGATAGGTATTTGAAATGCCCATCCAACAAGAAAGTGATCTAATTCTTGGACTGCTATCGTGGCCAACTGCGACAAATTTCAACGACCCATATTCCAGAAAGTACTATTAGGGATTTTTTTCCACGAAACTTGATGATGGATTCTGAATCAGTACCACTTGAAATATACCTGTACAGATTTTCATCATCATGAAACACAGGGTGTACGAAAAAACGAATCATCATTTTCTTCAAATAGGTGATCAGCAAATGTAGTTCTGTGGTTTTTCTAGAAAGAAATAATCACAAATCATCATTGAGGATTATTTCAGATATACCTGTACCAATTTTCGTCATTTGAATATACCATGTGTCTGAGAAAAAAATTAAAAAGGATAGGTAAGCAATATTTTTCATCCTGATAATTCTTCACTAAAAATAAAAAGATGAATCAGGATCACTTGGAACATACCTGTACCGATTTTCATCATCATTAAACACAGGGTGTGTGCGAAAAATCAAATTGATATTTTTTTGAGTTGATAAAAAAATATTGCCTACTTTTTCTTTTTAATTGTTTTCTCATACACATCGTATTTTTGAATGATGAAAATCGGTACATATATGTTGAAAGTGATCCTCAATAATAATGTGTCATCAATTCTTCTCAAGAATACCACAATACTACATTTTCTGATCACCTATTAAAAAAAAACATAATTCGTTTTTTCGGACACCCTGTGTTTTATGATGATGAAAATCAGTAAAGGTGTTTTTCAAGTGATCGTGATTCAGAATCCATCATTGTTTGTTGTGAAAAAAAATCCCTAATAGTACTTTCTCAAATATATGGGTCAATAAGGTTGGTCGCAGTTGGCCACGATTATAGTTCATGAGTAAAATTACTCTCTTGTTGGATGGAAATTTCAGATACCTATCCAACAAACAAAAGTTTTTTGAAATCGGTCAGATAATAACAATTTTACGGGGGTGGTAAGTCCTTAAGGTGGACACACTGTATATGTGATATATATCCGGGAAAAAATCCGGGAAAAAAGTGCTCACTTCTTTCCCAGATTTATGAAAAGTGACATTTTATAACCTGCCAACAGAGATGAAATGCCTAACTTTTTTCCCGTCACAGAAAAATAGTTATTTATTATACAAGGGAAAAAAGTAGTAGATTTTAGCTTCAGGTTGTGTTGAAGATATTACATTATTTCGAAATCTGAAAATTATCAACGTGAAATTTCAAGTTTTTAACAGTAGGGATACCTGCGTTTTATAGACATCTTTATCATTCATTTGAAGTAATCAAATATCTGATGTCACTTGTGTCAGTCTAATGCTGTGATTTGATTTCAACAAATTTTGCGAATTCAGTGGTTATTTAGCAATATACGTAACCGCGAAGTCGAATGGAAGATAAAAGGACTTGCAGTCTCGCTTGCAGTTCTTTCTCGGAGACGGTATTATTGACTCATTTTTCGGAACTGTAGCACAACAAAAGCCATCAACAGTGTATATATATGTGATATATATCCGGGAAAAAAGTACTCACTTTTTTCCCACGGGAAAAAAGTAATTTATGAAAAGTGACATTTTATAACCTGCCAACAGGGATGAAATGCCAAACTTTTTTCCCGTCACAGAAAAATAGTTATTTATTATACAAGGGAAAAAAGTAGTAGATTTTAGCTCCAGGTTGTGTTGTCTCCCGACGCGTAGCGGAGGGAGACAAAAAACCCGTGTATAATACACTATTTTTTTCTGTGACAGAAGAAAGGACGAATCGATATTGAGAAGATATCACATTTTTGTGAAATCTGAAAAATATCGACGTGAAATTTCAAGTTTTTAACAGTAGGGACACCTGCGTTGTAGGCATCTTTATCATTCTTTTGAAGTAATCAAATATCTGATGTCACTTCTGTCAGTCAAATTCTGTAATTTGATTTCAAAAAATTGCGAATTCAGTGGTTGTTTGGTAATATACCTAACCGCGAAGTCGAATGGAAGATAAAAGGACTTGCAGTTCTTTCTCGAAGACGGTATTATTGACTCATTTTTCGGAACTATAGCACAACAAAAGCCATCAACAGTGTATATATATATGTGACATATATACCCGGGAAAAAAGTACTCACTTTTTTTCCACGGGAAAAAAGTAATTTATGAAAAAAGAAATTTTATAACCTGCCAACAGAGACGAAATGCCAAACTTTTTCCCGTCACAGTAGAAAAGCGATAATGCTTGGCATTGATTACCTAAACATCATCTTGTTCGCACGGATTAGATGCTTTGACAGTTCTGCTGTAGTTTCACTCAAGGCGGATTTATGGACGCCACTTTTCCATTAATCTGTGGTTTCACAATCATTAACTTCACTAAAGAGTTGAAATTTGGTATTTTCGTCAAATCATTCATGCACCCAAATTAATTTTTATCCCATTAACTATTCACACAAGAGATTAACAACTTTTATCTCTTAACGACAAAAAGAAGTAGAAGTGTGACTTACACAGGCGCTATTTCAACAGAAGTCAGGCAAACAATTTCTTCTTCTTATTTTTTCAAAATCTGCTTGAAAATTCACAAAATTCTATTCGCCTGTTCAAATTAGAGTTTGAAATCAATATGAACAAATTACACTACACTGTTTTACCACTAACCAAACCGATTTTTTGACGCCTCGAAACGAGTTTCGCTAACTATGTTAGCATCTTCAGGAAATGATTGAAACTGTTTTAATCTTCTCCTGAAGATGCTAACATAGTTAGCGAAACACGTGTCGAGGCGTTTGAAAAATCGGTTTGGTTAGTGGTAAAATAGTGTAGTGTATTATCGTGCCAAAGGTTCCAGTCTTCGATATATAAACAAATTATTCTTATTTCAATAATGTGAGCAGTGGAGGTTAAAACACCAATATTTTCGTCAGGCTAAGTCTAAGTACGTAGAGGACTATTCTTGGATCATAAAAAATAGTTCGAAGTTAAAAAAAGTTAGTGCATATAGGCATCAAAGTCCATAAATAAAAATGAATTTAATGACGGTTAATTAAAGCAACAGATAGGTATATTTAGATTTTTCAACAATGCTTTAAAACTAACATAAGCGTTGTTTTTTCAACAGATTTTCTTCTTTTCATAAATTTGCTGATGATGAAGGATTAATCCTTCGAAACATGTCCTTATGTCCATGACCCTTGGTCATTATTAAATTGTTTATGTGGAGGAGTTGTGACTGTAAGTTCTTCCCCCCTCTTCCTATACATATTGATATACAAAACAGAAAAAAACTTCATATTTCTGTTTCCGATTTAGTTTCAAATGAAGATAATTTCTATACCGGGTGTAACAAGATCATGGTACAACCCCTTCTTCTCCTTTAGTTTTAGAGATAAGTGATTGTAATTTGGAATGATCAACTTCATCAAACATCAACTTGATAAATGTCACCGGAAGTGCTGATAACTTTTGATGTTTAAATCAACACCCTGTATATCATTGCATTTTCGAATTCTGCATCATTTTCTGAATCCATTGAACGATATAAGTGACATTTCAAATTTCAATATCGATTTTAATTCCATTTTTGATTTTCCATCTGAGTGTGCTATGACTATTCCAATCGAGTCTGATGTAGGTATACTCATATTGTCAGGTGTAATGCTGAAAATAATTGAATCCTGTCAAAAATGTGAAATTTGATTTATCACCAATATAAGTTCATCAAGATGGTTTGATGGTGTACCATGATCCTGTTACAACCTGTATATCCTATACCTATAGTCACATTTCATTGAACCGTCCAACATCATATAAGTTGGCTTTGATATCGAATATCTTCATTGAAACTACAATATCGGACGCAACAATTTATTTGATTTGATAATTAATTATTCTCCTACATGTTACGAGGGGAATACAAGAAGTAATTCTTTATAAAATGTCAATCATATGAGTTGATTGTGAATTGAGTGTATGATTGTTATATATCCATGGAAAGATAATTCTATAACAAATCGTAATTTTCAAAAAATTTATATACTTTGTGCTTGAAATTTTGAACTTGGATACACTTCCGGTATCTGTCATATCTGTTCTGATACAAGCAAAAATATACACTAATAAACTCCAATCGATATATACCAAATTTGAAATATCTAATCACAATAGGAAGGAAGATGAACATATATCCAAAAAATGACTATACAGAGTTTTTTTATGTTCTGGTTCCCACGAAAAGGGATATCCTGTAATGTTCAGAGAACATCGTGAGAACCAAGGGAAGGAAATAAGGTAGGAATTGGTGTTCTTCTTAAATTTCTGGAGGTTATATGCCTCGGGGAACACCTCCCTTGGCAATGTGTTCCAGAGCCTCGCTGTTCGTTGGATGAACGTTGGTGAAGAAGTATGAAACCACATATAGTATATCTTTATAACTTTTTTCAAAGATATCTTTCGTGGATATTGAAGGACAAAAAATATACAGGGTGTTCCAAAATGAGGTGGATCGTTGCTAGGATAGATAAAACACTGTGAAATAAGTTGGGTTTGTTCAGTGAAACATTTTCGTATAATTAAAACAGCATCCGTATTCAACATATAAAATGTGTTAAAAACAAAATGTATACACATTTTTTAGGATTATGTCGAAAGTATACTCGAAAGCAGTCATTTTCAAATTACACAAAAATATCCACTTATATGGATTCTTAATGATTTCTATTATGAAACACATTGTTCAAAGTTTTTTTCAAATGACTGCTATCGTAAATCTGCCTCCTGCACGAAAGTTCGAAGTTATATAAGGAACCGTGAAGTTTTTACTGAGGTCAGGTTGTGGTTTTCTAATAGGTTATGAACTTCACAGTCAGCTAGACTATGATCTATGGTTTACCGTGCACCCTGTATACATCTGCTTGTATGACAGCGAATGTGATACTATTTCTTCGTGGATCACTTCAAATGTTATGCACATATAACTATGAATAAGAACTGTCCTGTTTATCATGCCTATATTATACAAACTTCAATGATCTAAAATTCACCTTCTTCCCAACAACCATTAACAACGAAGCTACGTTTCGTGTGAAAGTTTCTTGCTACCATGTTGTATAATATGTTCACGATCCCTACTGAAGTTCGAGCGTTTTCGAGCTTCCAGGATCTCTCTCTATCCCTCTTCTTCCATAGTCTCCTCTCTATCTCTCCATCATCCCTTCTCCCATCTCTCACTGATGGACGAGCTTCCGACAATGTTTGTCGGTGGTCAGGTGCCTTTGATGTCTGCCAAAGCTCGGCCCGAGCCACCTGCCCTTATATTCGATTTTTCAGGCGGAATTTTCGATCTACTCCGCCAAACTTCGGTGAAGTTTCGGAAGGCGCAACGGTTTTCCGCTAAACCAACAATCCTTCAGTCATAATAATAATAATCTTTATTGAAAAAATGGATATATACAGGGTGATTCAACATTCGATGTGAATATCTTGAGGACATATAGTTGGGATCAAAATAAGACGTTTTCCTCATATAAAAATGTGTCCTAAAATACTACCCCTCCAAGCTACAGCCACTGTGAGTTAAGTAAAGAAAAGAGATATTCTTCTGGAAATTGGCAGGCCGCTGTCCTTTTAGACACTTCATTTCATTCTTCCTTCAAAAATGAGGTGAACCCAGTTTTGGGAGGGGAGGGTGGTTGCCTGCATTTCAGGGCACATGTTTATAAAGAAAAAGTCATATTCTGATCCCAACAATACGTCCTTCAAATATTACATGGTGCCAAAATTCAGTATTTGGTTGGAGACTGAGAAACTTCAAAATGATTCTGATTGGGGTTATTGAGTAAACTCAATGGAAGTCTTGAGAACACGCCTACATTCAAATTTTGAGTCAAATCGAATTTTCATTGTTTCCTCAAGGATTAAGCTGAATACAAAAATTACACAATTGTTATTTCAATAGTTCAATCTAATAAAAATATGAAACTCAGAAAAACTGGTGGCGTACAATGACATTCACCATAAATATCGATGTTTACCCACTGTGACGCCACTGGAAATATCATTCCTATTCTAAGTGCACCAGAAGAAGCCTCATATTACTATTTCCAAAACCACGACGTCTTATTGAAATTGATGAAATGACTGAATAATGAATTTAAAAAAACGATTTTTCATGGAAAGATCAATACCCTTTATTCCGAAAACGAAGCAATAAGTTAGGACACATGTTTTTGTGAACTTTATTTCCTTGAATATCACAAAGAATCACCCCTTGATTTTTTCGGTGTTATTTAGATACACCCTGTATACTTTAGATTGAATCGACTGGATTACTTACATGATAATCGAAAAATATTCGACCTGGATGGAATAATAATAACTCCCGGCATCGCATTTCCATCCATTATTTTGTTCCTCAATAATTTGGGAACATCAGTTTTGCTTGCAAATAGGAAAATATAATACATCCTCTCTTCTCCGAATATCAGATGTTTACAGATGAGAACAACACAACGATATTATTCTAACATATTCCAGTTCTTCAATTTGTTCGTTGTACACATCATTCACGAGGAAAACTGTTACACAAGGTGTACCTCCTCTTTTTATCCTCTCCAGGTACGAACGATGTTCTTCGAACATTATAGGAATTTATTTTCGTGCGCTCCAAGAGATACAAAAAATATGCACAATGTTTCATAGACGTGTTGAGGAATTGAGGAAGTCTAGGGCTGTCGTCACAAGTCAAGAAAATAGTATATCATAGATGAAAACCCAAAGTCATCTCCACAAGTTTTATCAAGAAAGTGAAAGTACACGTTTCGAGTTTATTCAAGCCCATCATTAGCAGAAAATGAGGTTAATATGATTACAGAAGTTGAAATTCAAGTAATGTATACAATAACAAGGCAAACAAAACAAATGCTCCACGATTGTCTATGTAAAAGGTGTGTTTTTTATATAAAAGATATTAAAATTCGAATAAGAGTCGTGTTCATATTTTATAAGGGCTCACGTGCCCTTGAATTACCAAAAGGTGGCAATTACACAGGAAAATAACAAACTATATCGTTTGATGGAGTAACCTAATTTTCCTGTAAATTACCACCTATCGGTGATTTAAGGACACATGAGCCCTTATAAAATATGAACCATGAAGCGTTTGTTTTGGTTTGTCCTGTTATTGTCTACATTATTTGAATTTCAACTTGTTTCATTCCCATAACTATGAAACTAAAGATGGGCTAATATAAGCCCGAAACATGTACCTTCACGGGTGATCATCGATCATTCTTATAACAAGTTGTGAAGATGACTTTTGGGTTTTCATCCATCTATTACTTTGGGTTTCCATCTTTCTACACCTCTCCACTTTGAGTCACCATAGACTTTTTCTAAATATTAAAATAGTATATTATTATACAAGTTTTATTATACATTATTTTGTCACAGAAAACTTTGTCAATCGTGTCTGACAGTTCGCCCCATTACCAACTTTGAATGAAGACATTTAGCGCGTCCTAGGAAAAACTGTTTCGATACTCATTTGGATGTCATAATAACTTCATTGAATACGCAAAATAGAAAATAGTATATTACATAACTAGTGTGGAAAGTGACATATTTTGCACGAGTGATATTTAGCCGAGTACCTAGCGGCGAAGGTGAAAATACACTTTCCAACGAGTTATGTACACTATTTCCCTTACGACCATGAATATACAGGGTGATTCAGCTATCTATCACCAATGTCAGTTTGTACCTCAAAACCTGAATCACCTTGTCATATATGTCTATCTAACTTATTATCAGGTAAATCAATCATTATTTCTTCTAGAAGAATACAAATTGAAAGTGATACGATTTGAAAATCATATATTTTATTGAATTTGAAGTTTTCCTCGTTGCCGAGAGTTTGTTAGAGAAATTCGAGAGCTACCACGCACATCGAAACCACGCAACCAAAAATACATCAGAGTGCCAAGTAACGACGGTGTATAGACCCGAGCCACACCAGTGTAGACCCGAGCCACACCGGTGTACACAACAATAACAGCACTAACAGCAATGAGGTTATGTCTCGGAGATTATGACAAAACAACAAATACCGAAACGTAATCAATTATTAGTTCTCATGGGGCAAAATTTTAACTCTAACGATAATGAATGTATGTACCTATCATTCATACATTATATAGACCAAACAAAGATCACGTGAGCATGCGGGTATATTGCCACACTCTTCGTTGTCACTTTCTAATCGCTATAGTGATATGAGATACTTTCTGAGCACAACCCTTGATGCACAACACAGTTTGATATATGCTGCCTTTTGGTGGTCGTAGGAAAACTTATATTTTCTCCTAGCCTCTTCCAAGGTATGTTGCTCCACTACCACGATATGTAAGTCAGTGTGTATGCTGCAATTGTTTTTCTATCACCCCAACATACATTTCTGTGAGAAAATTGAGGAGAAGAATCGACTGGTTTGAAATTTTATTTTTTGGGGTATTTTCAATCGTTTCTTGCAAATTGCTACTATTCCAAGGTATGTTGCTCCACTACCACGATATGTAAGTCAGTGTGTATACTGCCATTTTTTTCATCACATCAACGTGAATTTCTTAGAGAAAATTGAAGTGAAGAATCGAATGGTTTGAAATTTTATTTTTTGGGATATTTTCAATCGTTTCTTGCAAGTTGCTACTCTTCCAAGGTATGTTGCTCCACTATGTAAGTCAGTGTGTATACTGCCATTCTCTTTAAATTCCCTCAACATATATTTCTGTGAGAAAATTAGCCTAGTGACCTTTGTTAAGTTATGCTAGCTTTCGAAATTTTACCGCACGCTAGTAAAAAAAATAGTTTACCTAACATACGTGCGTAAAGGGACTTTTCCATACGCGATTGCTGGCAGAATTGCTAAGCGGAAATTCTGTTTAGCTGGGAAAGGTTGAGCAACTTGGCATTTCTCTTCATCGAAGAGTCAATGGCATGAGATTCAAACGTTGATGATGTCATCAACACTCGCTGAACAGAAATTCCGGAGGAAGGAATTTTGATAATTAAAATTGTGTACTTTCAATTCAAAGGGATTTATTGATAAATCAAGTTATTATAATTATGGAGTTTGTATGTACCTACTTCACGTACTTCCACAAGTAAAAGTGTATAAATAAGTATTATGAAATAAAACATACTATTAGTGTTGGTTCAGCTTCTTTATATTGGCAGGTCATCCTATAAATTTGCCACGGGCCTTGGACGGTATAGTTACGCCACTGGTTAATACAACAAGTCAACAAGAACACATTCTGATACGTTTGCTCCTGATTCCGTTCGTGTGAATGAGGCACTATTATATGGTCCAATTATTGCGATCTGCAAATATTGGCAACAAAAAACTTGGGGTAGAAGTGCGAATTTATCTGAAATACTCGAACTGGGGCAGGCATGATATAAACTGCAGCATGAACGTGGTTATTTACCCTTTGTCGATAAAAACAAAATCATTTGGTTCGTAGTGGATATATGGATCGTGCTGAACTGGTGATTTGAAAGATTTGGGATTTATATGATGACAATATAATCTACTTACAAATCAATAATATCGGCTTCATGAGCTGAAGATAATCCTTGATTGGCATCGCAACGTCGTTTACTGACTGAGAAAGGATAGGGAGCGGTCATAACGACGTGGCAGAGTTTGTCTATGCGTTGAAATTCGCTAAATAGCACGATGCGAAGGTACTGTCGGTTCGAATCCGGCTGAGCATTTTTCAGTAAAATGTGTGATTCATGGTTGTAATCCTGCCAGCACCTCAATGCCCTAGAAGTGGTTCGGATTCCACTATGAGCTGTAGGTCCGCTCTTCCGGACACCGCACAAGTTTCGACTTCTGGGGAGTTGGTTCCCAACTTTGAAGTAGTGATATACAAATTCAACAAACAAAAAAAAATACAAAAACCGCGACATGTTCACTGGAGACGAGTGTACCTATATGTGGCTCAAACAGGTATTCCAGTCGCGAAAGCTATTAGATGACGTTGCAATGACATCAAAAACTACGGGAAAACATATCTAACTTTTAATCTATGCCCTAGCCGTGGCACTTGATATCTCCAAGGCTTCGATCGAGTCTGGCACCACGGACTCCTCGCCAAGCTTCCATCTTATGGCTTGCCTCCTCAGCTATGTTCTCTGCCAGCTAGTTTTCTCTCAAGCAGGTCTCTCCATGTAGTGGTCGACGGAGTTTCATCTGACTCTCTTATCATAAATGCTGGTGTTCCGCAAGGATCAATTCTAGCACCAACACTATTTCTACTCCATATCAACGATTTGTTGAAAGCAATTTCATGTCTAGTACACAGCTTTGCGGATGATAGTCCTCACCATACCGCCTTCTCTTCCAGGGTTCCAATACCAGCCAGGCAAATCAGAGACGAACGAGGGGGAAATGTTGACAACATAAATATGGACTTGGCAACTATTCTCGAATGGGGATCCAATAACTTTATATATTTCAATACAAACAAAACACAAGCACGCCTTTTCTCTAGAAAAGTCGATCTCACTGTGCCCAACATACGCTTGTCAGGAGTACCCATACCTTTGAAGACAACCATTTCGATGCTTGATATCACTATCAGCAATAACCTTTCTTGGGAAAATCACGTGAGATCAATTTCTGAAAGTGCATCCATAAAACTTGGTTTTCTGTTTTGGGCCAGGAGCTATTTCATTTCCAGTCAGCTGCTTATGATCTATAAGGCACAGATCCAACCTGTCCTGGAACACTGTTCCGATATTTGGAGTGCAGCACCAGAACATACCCTGAAACTGTTGGATTCTGTCCAAAAAAGGGCAATCCGTCACTTCGGAAATATCAACAATTGTTCCTCCCTTGGCAGTCCCCACGAGATTAACCCGTCAAGTTGAGGCTTCGCACCCCTTCGTGGTCACTTTGGAGACCTGCAGAACATCTCTTTCCAAAGACTCATTCATCCAACGAACAGCGAGGCTCTGGAACACATTTCCAAGGGAGGAGTTCCTCGAGGCATATAATCTCCAGAAATTTAAGAAGAACACCAATTCCTACCTCATTTTCCTTGGTTCTCACAGTGTTCTCTGAACATTACATGATATCCCTTTTCGTGGGAACCAGAACATGAAAAAAATGATGTTTTTCCGTAGTTTTGAATGTCATCACAACGTCATCTAACAGTAGGAGAGCCGGATGCAGATTTCTACCGTCATTTGATAACGAGATGATATATGTCACGAACGAAAGTAAAAATATTGTAGTGCATCGAACGGCACTTTCCAGTGACGAAAATTGAACTCGATTTCGATATTCGATAACGAAATAAGAGTTATGCCATCCGATACCAAGTGAATGGTAGATCTCATAAACCTACCTGTGCCACCTCTAAGTCTCAGGCAAATCCACGAAACACCGATTTATTTGCTCCTAATATTCCGGACATACTTCCGTCATGTGATAACGAGTTGAGATAAAAAGCAAATGAAAGGGAAAAATGTCCCTTTGTCGAAACTTATCTGAATAAGTGGCAGAGCGTCAATATTTTCGTGAATATTTAGCCCTCGTCGAAAGAAAATCACATGGAACTACCCCAATTTCCGGAAAATGATATTAGGAGTCAAAATATATTGGGAATCACTTTGAATTCGGAATAAGGATGCCCTATTCACTAACTATTCAAATTTCTTCTCTCTTTCCACTTCTGAAAATTTCATTTTTGTCTCACTTCTCATGGAAACACCCCCGTATGTTACGTAATTATTGAGTGAGGATTGTTAAATCTACAGGAGCAAGAAATATTCCAGAGATACAGTCGATGACCAATTGAAATTAGCATCAGTGATATACACTGCTCGCTAGCAGCCATGGTCATCTGACATCATCGTTCTGAAAAATGTTCATGTTCTGAAAAGTAGAAGGGCTATGCCAGTTCTGGCTCAAGCCAATCAGAGACCAGCATTTGGTTGGAGGCCACACCCACTAAAAACCAGCGCGAAATTCAAATTATTCATACGACGTCACGTCGCCATCGTGAATAAATAAATTAAAAAAAGCTGTCACCGCTGGGGGGAATTGAACCAGGGACCTTTGCATTATGAGGCAGCGTATATACGCACTGTGGTATTCCGACCTCCGTGATATTCCAATTATTTAAATGCTATTCAAACGGGATATCCATAGCTGGCGCGCGCGCTTATCTTTGCAACGGATCCATCGAGGTAGAGTGAAGCGAGAGATGCATTCCAGAGATAAGAAACTTCGAGTCGAAAATAATATCCATCGCAGGCGCGCGCGCTTATCTTTGCAACGGATCTATCGAGGTAGAGTGAAGCGAGAGATGCATTCCAGAGATAACCCAGATAACACAGGATATCCTATGGATATCCTTTTCAAGTCCATTTCAGGTCGGGATATCCTGGGACATGAAATGGATATCCATAGGATATCCGTCAGAGGATATCAAATGGATATTCTGATGCGGATCACCTATGGACGTCCATAAGATGTTCGTTTAGCGAACAAAAATTGTTAATTGAGAATGGTTCAAAACAATACGAATCATCACAAATATCACATGCAAATCACATGTTTATTAGAAATTCAAAGGTAGTTTTCCATCATATAACTATTGTTATGTAGGTATAATATGTTTATAGCCACAATTAAGATATCCGATGCAAATATGAATTCATATAAATAACAACACCACAGTTTGGAATATTTCTCTGTTGTTCAATGTTTTCGTACAAAAATATACAATCACTCGAAAATAGCTCTCATATATTTACTTTTTTGTGGTCTTCAGATGGACATCCATGAGATATTCATCCATGGATTTATAGCGGATATCCATCAGAAGATATCTTACCCAGATAGCACAAGACGTCTTTAAGATGTCTGAATTATATCCTATCTTAGTCTGTACGTCTTACTCCCTGAATAAGACGTCTATACAAGATGTCATCATTCAGACGTTTTAAAGATATCTGATTCTCACGTCCTTAATACGTCTTAAAGACATCGTAATAATACAAATAAGCAATAATGATATTTGGTATATTATAATAAGTATTAATCATAATGACTTTTAGTGTGTCATATCTGAACGTTCTCCACTCTCAGAATTCCTGAATTCCACACCTAGTTATGGTTCTATTCTCATAATATGCGTTAAACTTTTAATAAGAAATAAAGGTATGATCATATTGATTCAGGCTAATAGAATATTTTCAATTTCATAATTTTTATAACTTCACCGTAATACATAGAGGTTATATATAGATTGTTCAGAGTAATAAGTTATTTATTTATAAATCGGGTGGGATGATTTGAAAATACCGCCATGTCAAACGAAAGAGAGATCGTAGCGTCAGAGCCAGAACGGCGAAAGCCAGTACTATTTGATTGTTTATATTTTACATTGTTTATTGTTTGGTTTTGGTGATGGTGTTTATTGAGAGGTGTGTTTATGTTAATTTCGTTCTGAGTTCTCAATCATTCTCAGCTTTGATATTTGTGTATTTTTCAAATCCGTGTTTTCCAGTGGTTCATTGTGTTTTGATTGAGGACAATAATATCTCTGATGTTTAACAGTAGAACACCTACCTACCTCTAGTTGGAATGTTGAACCTAAAACCTATACCAACATAAGCTGTAAGTTTTTATCATTATTGAACAAGAATTCTTATGATTTGGCTATTTAGCCTGTGCATTTCAATCTGTCTATCCTTTTTCAGTGATTCAGTGTCTCCAAAATGAAGCTGAGCTCATAAATGCGGGCCACCTGGTTTTGGCTGGTCAAATGGATGCAAATGATTGCATTGAAGTATAATAAGTATTATGCCTCATTATGTTTACAGTCCACTGTGTGTGTCAGGTAAGAAGAACTCTCCCTAATAATGATATTGGTAAACTCCTGAAACTCAACTCTATATCATTGTTTTCAGGAAGAATGTGGGATCTTCCAGAGATATAAATATGCTTGGTTGACACAAAAAGCAATCAACAGAGGGACTAATACAATCAGTATTCCTATAGATGAGATGCCCTGTTTTAAGAAAAAAATGAAGAGACCAGTTATATGAAACATAATGAATATTCTCAATTTTCCTATCACAAACAGGGTGGACGAGCAAGTTCTTTTCTGGAAATGTCAAACCTGTCCTTGGTAGTTGTACTTTTCAAATAAATGTCACAAAGATCAACTATTTATTTGTGTTGTATGTACCTACATGTTTGCTTCATAACTGGCACTTTAACCGAGGATGGCATTTTCGAACGGGACACCCTGTATTTTATTCCATAATCGGTTAAGGATTATCATAACGAATTCAACGATACTGTGTTTGATAGGATTTCTACAAACGATTGGGAAGATATTCACATTTCCATATCCTCAATGAGCATATGAAAACTTCGAATGCAAATATCTTCCTAATCGTTTGAAATAACCCTATCCAATCCGGTACCGTTGAATTCGTTATAATAGTTCCTAATTCATTATGGAATAATATACATGGTGTTCTATATTGTTAAGGATATTTAGTAAATATCCCTGAAAAATATCTCATGGATATTTGTGAACAATATCTTATGGATATCCCTGAAAAATGTCTTATGGATATTTGTGAACAATATCTTATGGATATCCCTGAAAAACGTCTTATGGATGTCCCTGAGAGATATCCTATAGAAGTCCAACTCCTTCCACTCGGCACGTCCATTGGACGTCCATAAGATATACATCGGATATCACTGGATATTCTCTGGATATCCCAAATATCCTAAATGGACGTCCAATGGATGTCCATAGAATGTCCGTGTGTTGACTGGGAAGAAACTTCGAGTCGAAAATAATATCCATTGCTGGCGCGCGCTTATCTTTGCAACGGATCTGTAGAGGTACAGTGAAGCGAGAGATGCATTCCAGAGATAAGAAACTTCGAGTCGAAAATAATATCCATCGCTGACGCGCGCTTATCTCTACACGGGTGCAGCGACAGCAAATTTCGCAATCAACAGCATAACAGATAAGGTTGGAGGTTATCAAAACCGCAAAAAACCCAACAACAAATTTCACAATCAGCAGAATAACAGGAAACGTCGAAGGTTATCGAAACCACAAAAAACCTAACAATTTCACAATCAGCAGCATAACAGGAAACGTTGGAGGTTATCAAAACCACAAAAAAAAAAACCCAACTAGTCGCATAAACAAAATACACGATAAGAATGACGCAAGAAATTATCGATATCAGCAGTCGTTCCAGATGGGTTTTTCCAGAACATCCGCGTCTACTATCAGCAAGTCACGAGGTAGCTCCGCCAGCATATAAAAGCGATGACGCCGCACAACATCATTCACACTCGAGTCTGCAATCGTGAACGTTGTCTCTTGACCAGCTCCAGCCAAATCATCACTGTTTGTGTGTGTGTGTGCATTAATAGCAATAATAGTAAGTACCTCTTTTTTATCAAAGTGCGTATTTATATTCTCAATCCTATATTATCCGACTTTTTTTTTATTCCATTTTGAGTTTCTTAGTTTTATTTTGAGTTTCATTGCAAATTATTCATTCAGTGCCCATTCCTTTCTCGAATTTTATATTATCGGTCCCTTTCATTTTATTTCGAAAATAATACAACCTAGTGCTCATTCCGCATCAACCTTTTTCATTCCAAGTTTTTTCGAGAGTCAATTCAATGAAAGTATCAATGATCAATCGCAGATTGATTTTATTTCTAGTTTTATCGAAAATAATCCATCCCAGTATCAAGCTCATCATGACTTTGTTGGACTGCTGATGTTTTTTGTCCTTTTTCTTTCCACCAGATGGATCTTACTCAAATCAACGCAGCTTCTCTGATTGCTCCAAAACAACAGAAACCAAGCGTGAAGTTGGTGGATCTCCTGCTCGATCAACCCCAACCAATCAAGACAGCGAAAGTGGTCACCACAAAATTTGGTAAATCTGTTCTGATTGAGTTGGAGGACTCTGTTGTGTTCCTGCCCAGTCGTGTAACTGAGACCTATTCCCCCCACATTGGATATTTCGGTAGCGGGAAATATTCCTTGGTCTTCAGAGGAAAGGTGCAGACTGGGAAGGCCAATCCAGCAGCTTCGTTTGAAATTCTAGAGAATTAAAGTAAGCTACATTTTTTTTATTTGGGTAAAATATCATCAATATAACAATGGAGAGCATCAATAAAACCTTGACCAAAGTCGACGAAACTCTTTTATTAATTAAGAAAAATTATTCGAAACCATTGGCACTTTTTGTATTGAAATCAATCCGTTCACACATACGGAAATGTATTTTAGCATTGAAAAGAAATACTTTTTCGATTGGTTTGAAGCGTAAAATTCAGACTAAGATCGGGGAACTGAAACGGATGAGATTTTTCATCAAAACTATGAATAGAGGACATGTTGGCTCCGGCCTGAAGCCCTATATTCGTTGGATTGATGTTAATTCAATCTTCGCGTCGAGAGTTCAGACCGGTCTTATTCTGAATTTGAGACATAAGGAGATTATTGACTTTTTGGAGGATTCATTTAGATTAGTGAATAAGAGAATTTCAAAAATTTTGGGGCGCTTTTCAATGCTAAAAGTCAACTTTACATTTTCCGGTGACTTCATTAAGCAGTCGAATAATGGGGAATTAGTTGACCGCAAACATTTTTGTACTCCCAATGCCATCGTGGACGCAGGAACGGACCTAGCCGATTGGTTCAAAATCAATGCGCTAGATGTGATCCTCAATAAACTTAGCGAATTTGCCGAGAAGAATAGCGGGTGGGCCTTGAGCGAAATTATTTCTCTGGAGGTGGCCATAAATAAATATGAAATGGGCAATGGCTCATCGTTTATCAAATTACCAGAGCAGATTGAGAGAAAGCATGCCTGCATCAATGTCCAAAATGATGATGAGGCATGCTTCTTTTGGAGCATAGTCAGTTGTTTGCATCCCATTGAAAAAAATTCAAATAGAGTTAAGAATTATCCTCACTATTCACAGATTTTGAACATAAAAGGATTAGACATACCAATGAAGCTGCCCCAAATAACAAAATTTGAAAAAATGAATGCTATTTCGGTGAATGTTTATGCGTTAGAGTTGACAGAAGTCAACGAACGAACATTTTACTCTGTAGTACCCACCAGACTTACAAAGCATAAATCCAATCGACACGTTAATTTGCTTTTAATTCAGGACAAATATTTCCCAAATTTGAATGACTATGAAGCTCCTCCTGACAACGATAATGCTGAAGAGAACGTCAATATAAAATATCACTATGTCTGGATTAAGGACCTTTCACGACTAGTATCAAGTCAACTCAGCAAAAATTATAGAAAGAAATTCATCTGCGATCGGTGCCTCAACTATTATCATTGTCAGGAGAAGCTTGATAGTCATGCCGCTCAATGTGAGAAAATTAATAATGAGAAAATTTCATTCCCCAAGTATGATTTTGTAGAATTTAAGAACCATGTGTATAAGCAGACGTGTCCTTTCATCATTTATGCTGATTTCGAATCGCAGTTGGAGAAATGTAATTCCAAAATTTCAAAAACCACTTCAAAGTATCAACATCATAAAGCATACAGTGCTGGGTACTATTTCAAATGTTCTTTCGATGACTCGCTGTCATTCTATCGTAGTCATAGGGGTGGAGATTGCATGGACTGGTTTGCCTGCGAAATGTCTAAAATTGCCAAATTTGTCGAATCCAAATTGAAAAATATCGTTCCAATGGTAGTCAAACCGGCTAGTACCAGCGGCGCAACCATCTGCCACATTTGCGAAGAGAAATTCAAGGCAAAAGACGTTATCGTACGCGACCACGACCATTTTACTGGCGCATTCAGAGGCTTCGCACACCAGGCTCCCTGTAATCTCAACTTTAGGAAACTGTTCGTTGTTCCCATTACGTTCCACAACCTCTCAGGATATGATTCACATTTTATAATCAGAGACATTTCCAAGCGGGGACGTGTGAGCGTACTCCCGGTTAATCGTGAAAAATACATTTCCTTTACACAACATGATGATGAAACAAGCATAAAATTCCGATTCATCGACTCTTTCCGCTTTTTGGGAACCAGTCTCGATGCTTTAGTGTCAACGCTGAAAGTTAATGATTTGAAAATTCTAAAGAAAGAATTCAGTGACGTAAATGAGACGAAATTTGAATTGTTGACACGAAAAGGAGTATTTCCATATGACTATGTCGATAATGTAGAAAGATTGGATGAATCCGAGTTACCAAGTATTCAAAATTTCTATAACAAATTGAACGATACAAATATTTCGGACGACGATTACGCGCACGCGCGAAAAGTTTGGGAATCTTTCGAGCTGAAATCGCTGGGAGAATATAGCGACCTATATATGCGGACCGATATTCTTCTTCTTGCTGACGTCATGGAAAATTTCCGTGCGTCATCCCTCAAGACCTATGGCCTCGATCCTGCTTGGTATTACACCATGCCCGGCTATACTTGGGACTGCATGCTCAAGTATACTGGATGCAAGCTGCAAATCATCAAAGACATCGACATGGTGATGTTTGTGGAGCAGGCGATAAGAGGAGGAGTATCGGTTTGTTGCAATAGGTATAGTGAAGCAAACAATAAGTACCAGAAAAATTACGATCCAAAAAAGCCGTCAAAGTACCTTCTTTATCTCGATGTAAATAACCTTTATGGAAAAGCAATGAGTGAACCCCTCCCTTATGGGGGCTTTACATGGGTAGAAAATGTTGACATTGATGTAACCCAAATTCCTGACAACAGTCCAGAAGGCTATATTCTCCAAGTTGATTTGGAGTATCCTGAGGGGTTGCATGACCTACACAAGGACCTACCATTTTGTCCCGAACACCGCACACCACCAAATTCAAAATTATCCAAATTAATGACCACGCTGTACGATAAAAAGTCATATACTTTACATTACAGAAATTTGAAGCAGGCATTAGAACACGGTCTGAAATTAACCAAGATTCATAAAGTATTAAAGTTCAAACAATCCACGTGGCTAAAGCCCTACATCGAGTTGAATACTCGATTGAGGACTCTAGCCACAAACGATTTTGAAAAAGATTTAAGGAAATTAGCCAATAATGCGGTGTTTGGGAAGACTATGGAGAATATTCGTAATCATAGAACAGTAAAGTTAGTCAGAATGTATGAAGACCGCTATGGCATAAAAAATTTAATTTCAAGTCCTCGGTTTCAACAGCGGACAGTTTTCGACGACAATTTGGTAGCAGTAGAGTTGAAAAAAGCAGAGCTGATTTTCAACAAGCCCCTATACATTGGTATGGCTATTCTTGATTTATCGAAAATCGTCATGTATGATTTCCACTACAATTTCATGCTACCAAAGCTTGGAGCTGACGTAAAACTCATGTATACCGATACGGACAGCTTCATCTACGAAATTGTATGTGACGATGCGTATAGTGAGGTGATTGATGCAAATATCGAGAGATTTGACACGTCTGACTATGCTCCAGACAATATTTATGGTATACCTCGAGTAAATAAAAAAGTCTTGGGCCTATTAAAGGATGAGGCAAACGGTAAGATTATTACGCATTTTGCTGGACTACGGTCCAAGATGTACAGTTATAAATTGGATATAACGGATGAGGATATTGAAAAAGAGAGAAAGCGATTGGAAAGAAAGGGATTCAGTAAAGAACGACTAGATAGGGAATTGGAAAATTTTGGTATAACTAAAAAATCCAAGGGTGTCAAGAAATGCGTCGTCAAAAATAAGTTGACTTTTGATGACTATGTGGATTGTCTGACGGCTTGGAAAGAAAAGACCGTAGCCCAGCAAACGATTCGTTCCTACGCTCACGATGTTTTTTCCATCGAACAAACAAAAATTGGCCTGAGTCCCAAAGATGATAAGCGGAAACTGATTCACGATTCATTTGACACACTTCCGTGGGGTCACTACAGTTTGACGGATTGATTTTCTCCTTAGTATTTTTGCATCAAAATTTTCAAACCAACGCTGTTGTATTGATGACTTATTTTCCCATGAAAAAAATGTAACTTCTTTTATTCATCCAATAATTTATGTTGTATATATGTATATTTTCAATTATTTTAGTATTATCTAATTATTCCTAATATTCATATTTTATTGTATAAACTTTTTTTTCATTTTTATTATTCCTTTTTACATTTATACTATTATACACTTTTACAATTTAGAATATAGAAACAATTATTAGACTTTTCTGTGTATTCTTTTCCCACACCCTTGTCTGGATGATGTGTACGAGAAAGAGAGAGAGAAAAAAGAGAAGAAGAAGTGAGAGTAAGAGAGAGAGAGAGAGAGAGAGAGAGAGAGAGAGAGAAAGGGAGAGAGAGAGAGAGGGAAAGAGATGTAATAAGATGTGGGTTGAAGGTATGGATGTAAAAAACAGTTGTATCATGTCTTCTGACGAATACAGACGTGCACTAGAAGAATTTGGGTTGAAAGTTAGAAAGCTCAGTGCAGACATCCAATTGTATGAGCAGAAAGTTTGTTTGTTCAAAGATTTCGAGCAATTGAGTGTTTGGGACAAGGTGTTCACAGAACCGAGACGCACAGCTGCACCTACATCGAGAAGAATCCAACCAACACAGCTACTAGATGGCGATACTGAAAGCAAGCTTCATTCTATTGACAGCTCTGAGCAACAACGTCTTTTACACAAACATACCGTACAATACGAGGAATGCAGCCGTATGTTTTGATGTGAATCGTACACAACAGTGTGATTGGAAGCTGATGCGTAGAATGTATGTCAATGATAACAAACTACCGGTATTTTCAATCGACATGCCCCGAGTCAATGGGACCACCATCGACTACAAATTGAAATTATCGTTTTCTGATGGCAGTGACGGCGAAATGGGAGACTGGCAGACATTTACATTGAAGAAATCACCCGCAAAATTAGATGATGATCAAGATACTGTCAATATCATTGCAATTTTGACACTTTGTTGTACACTAATATGTTCACTCATTTTAATCTCACATGTTATTTTCATTATACTGAGAAATAAGGGATGTGATGAATAAAAACTCTGAAATTACGATATATAGTTTTTTATTTTGGCAATAAATTACATAACCAATTATATAAAGTATCGACATTGTGGAGACTGCACTGGAACCTTCCTCCATGGAAATGATGCATGCAAGGTGGAATGGATTGTTGAAACGTTATTGGTTGCCACCAAGAATTGTCAAAATCTTCTAAATTCACAATGTGATTGGTCATCTCCAACTCTGCACATTTTCGCTGCAAGAACTGAATCTTTTGATGGCCTCTTACGTAGATGATGTTTGTCTGCTGCAGGTTATCTCGTAGTATTTGATCCAACTCATTCAAATCCACATAACCACTGGAATATTTTAAACCATGAACGTAACGCTCCACATGATTTGCCATCTTTTTATCTTCTCTGCTCAAACTCGAAAATTCTACAGATGGCTTGAATAGAAAATGACTCGTCTTTTTGCCAATGCGAATGGTCATTTCCTTTGGAATGAATTCACCATCAACCATGAACCCTTGAATGTCAACCAGTGCGATCTCCATGACTCTTCGAAGCAAACTGACGTCTGACTGATGCAGCAACTTCCACCTAGGCAATATTTCGAACAATTTCGCTGAGTGGGAGATGTTCCATGATTTGATCGTGAATGATGATGCAATAGGCTTTGGTGTCGGGAGGGAAGCCTGTAGTCGCTTCAATGTCCAACTTTATGTCAACTGTGGACGACTTTAGACCCAGATGGCGCCTCGAGCAATCGATAACAAACATTGGTCGGGATTTGAATTCGGCAAAGTTTACTAGAGAGCGCTTTTCTTGACAGTTATGGTAGCTCTTGTTGAACTCTGTATAGTTGAAGTGAGCGTCAGCATATTGGTCTCGGGAAAAGTCCAATAGCATTCGTTCTTGCGGATAATAGTCGCTATTCAGAGCCAATCGTATGGATTTGATGTTGGCATTATCGAACAAGGTGACGTCTTCATGCAAATTATCGGCTTTTTTCGTTTGGAAAAATACTATAACATATCTTGGACTGTCCAATGCAGAACATGTCTTGACGGACCAGATTTCTATGGTAGATCCTTGTGTGAGTGCTGGTAGCTCGTGCAATTCCCATCTGCGAAACGGTATCATCATAGGCTCATCTGCTTTGATACGTGTCAACAACTGCAACTTTATGTCATCGTTGGGTGTGAGATGTGGCACTTTCAAATTGATGCTTTCTATCGTTATTTTAGCAATACTTTGAGTCTGAGGAGATCCTGGCAAAGCAGTATTCGCTCTCTCGACAACCTTCACACTGTTGGCATCATTGCGAGCTCTCACTAAACGGATTGACTGCTTGCCCCACGTTGCCACTTGATGATCATTGAAGATGGAAAACAAATGTTTCAGTGGAATGTTCATGCTAAACGTACCATCGGTGTTGAGGATCGGAGCATTGGGATAGTTCCAGCCTGCTATGGCTAGATGACGTGAGTCTTCAGGCGTATAACACAAGTATCCACGCACAGTACTCGTTATTCCAGGATATCTGACAGTGTCCAATTCTTTATTACACAATTCATAGGTGCAGGAATCAAAGAGATAGGCTCCAGCATTGTGGGTTAATGTACCAGTACCACCACCGGTCACCTTCAATTTACCCTTGATGGTAATGATGCCTTCAAACATGGCCAACCACGAATCTGCTTGATTAACCGTTATATCGATGACATCATTGTTCTCGAATGATTTCACATATGGATAATAGGTACGCCATTCCACTTTAGTGATGCTTTCGTCGAGTCTGGGTTTGCGGAAAACGTCGAACACGGGTGCTAACAACATTGTAGTCTTTGAGTGATTTCAGAAACAGGACACTGGATAATGTCAATGTTTTTCTGTTGCGGCTGCTGCTGCTCTTCGAAGACACGACTGCTTTGGTGTACGGTGTCGAGAGAACTGGTGCTGATGATGTTGCTGATGATGGTATATTATCTGATTTATAGGAGTAATCAAACACTAGTACCATCTTGCGAGTTTCTTCAATTCCAATCTTATTATGATTTCTTCACCTCTAAAATTCACCTGCCTGAAATCTTGGTCTAGAATCTGGAGTGTAATGTTGGGCAATTCTCGCCTGCTGACTATAGGTAGATAGATTAGATTTCTGGGAGTCTCGTCTATGGCGTAACCAGGATCGACTGCAACTGCAAACTCGTAGATCGTATGTGATGGTCTGTCGTTGTAGAGAGCTCCAGCAGTAACGTTGCTATCAATGTGAATGGTTCTCACTTTGGTTATGCTGACCGGCAAATCGGAAGTGTGGACTTGTTGTGCGTTCAACAATCTATTTGAAAATCCCAAGACTTGAGCTATGCTATCCTTCGGGCGAAAATCAATGGCAAACTGTTTGCTCGAAATCTCACACTTTAGTGTATTATTGTTGGGCTTCAACGAGAATATATCATCAACGTCCTTTGCACTTGAGATGCCCAATTCTTTGCGTATGAATTTCTCAATGTCCACAATGTCGTATGAACCTTCGGGAATATCGATGATCTCTCCCGCCTTGGTCTTATCTTGCAGATAAAACTTTGATCCTTTGTCGATATTCGGTATACTGTTGTATGAATGGAATCCCAACAATGCTAGTCCGTAATCAGAGTCTGGATCGAGTTGGAGTGGTGTCAAAAAGTCTATGGAGAGCGTAGATGTACGACCTTTCAACGTCACAATCAGAGACATGACTGATGCATAATGACCGAGTTACTTGGTCTCATTAAAAAGGAATTCTAAACATAGACGTCCACAATTACTTTGATTGAAATTCTGGTATTGATTGTTATTGTACAAGATTTTCGTGCTGGCACCCAAATATTGCGCCAATTCTCTGGGCGGTTTCAGATTACCATAACTATCGAAATATAAGGCTTTTTTATCATTTTTTATGTAAGCCACCCAATGAGTGCCCGCATGATTGGAGGTATCCAAATTCAATACAGCACACTCGCGATGCCATGGACCGGTGGAAGGTAGAGTGTCCCGCATAAAAACACCTCGAAAATACGGTATTTTCAGCTGTTTGGCATACTTTATCACATCTTTATCGTACATTGATTTATTGGGTAGCTTGTCTAGAAGTTTTTTGAGTTTTTTGATTGTTTATTCAAGTACAGTCCGAATCCTCTCGATGTTTTGCGTAGAAATAGGCCGGAACCCTGCTTGCCGATAGCCTCCATTGCTTTATTATGTCTTTGATCTTCTTCGAGCTTTTTCTTTGCATTTTTCGCATCAATGACTGTCTTTGCGACTGCTCCGGCTCCTCCAGCTAGAGATCCTAGGGCTCCCAAGGCGGCAAAGATTGGTATCAATGGTAGTATACCGCCACTGTGTGGAAGAGGTATGATTCTTGGTACTCTGATTCTTTTTTTACCGCCAGCCCTCTTGATTGCCATTCTGGCTGCACGGAGTGCTTTCAATGCAGATTTATTCAGACCACTTCCTGATGTTGCACTACCACCACCACCACCACCACCATCTGACTTTGATAGTACATTTTTTATGAATTTGATAATGTTGGATAGGGATTGCTGTGATACAAGACCCATGCCGAGTTTTCGTTTGACCTTCATTCCGGTGGTGACAAGCCAAGCAGCAGCCTTCTCTTTGAATTTAGCGTTCTTCGACTTGACTCTCTCCCACGCTCGATTTTCCAATATCCAATCAGCTTTGTGCCTGTCTTCTATTGAGGAATTTTGTGAATAGGCGATATCGTGTACTCGACACGCGTCGTCCAACGGATTGATACCTGTGTCTCCTCTTGCAAGTCTTTTATCGAGTTTGGTACCTGGACCACAAAATCTGTAGCCTGGAATGTGTAATTCGATGGGAAGTTTATCGATCAGAGAATTAAGCACACCCTCTCCGTGGTAGAGCAACATGAAGACTGATGTGTAGGAAGTTCGACAACTCTGCATATACCTAATGAAATGAAAAATATATCATCACATGATGAAGATCATTCAACAAGAACGGATGTTACCCATTGTGAATTTGGATGAAATTTTGTCAACCAAACCACCAGTAAATAGTAAACATGGGAAACTGCTTCCCCATTCGTTCAGAGCAATCTTCTGCGGACCAAGCGGATGTGGAAAGACCAATGCGATGCTTTCCCTGCTGTTCAATCCAAATGGCGCGAAATTCAAGAACGTTTACGTGTATTCAAAGTCGTTGTACCAACCGAAATATCAATTGCTGCAACAAGTGTTGGATTCAGTGAAAGGTGTTGGGTATTTTCCCTTTAAAGAAAATGATGATGTCATCAGTCCATCAGAAGCGAAAAATAATTCGATATTCATTTTTGATGATGTATCATGCGACAAGCAGCAAAAAATTCGAGAATATTTTTCAATGTGTAGACACAAGGATATTGACGTAGCATACCTATGCCAGACTTTTTCTAAGATACCGAAGCAGCTGGTGCGAGACAACAGTAACCTGTTGGTGTTATTTCGACAGGATGAAATGAATTTGAAGCATGTGTTCGACGAGCATGTCTCACCAGACATGTCATTCGATCAATTTAAAGCATTGTGCTCAGAGTGTTGGAATTCCAACCAATATGGTGCGATGGTGATTGCAAAAACTTTCGATATGAATGCTGGCAGATATAGAAATGGTTTCGATAAGTTTATAAGGTTGGGATCTTTGGGTCATTCATCAAGATGACGTCAACCAAGATGCATGATGATGTTGCTGATGCGCTGCGCAAGAAAAAAATCAACGAACTATCGAAATCAATCAGAAGAAAATATTTAGCACTAAAATTGGGCAAGTCTGAGGATGATGATACGTTACAGAAAATATTCCAACCACTGACATCACCTTTGAAACAAATTGCCACCACGTCCAAGGTAATAAAAGAAAAACTCGATGGAACGCTTTCAAACATCAAGCGAAGCAGAGCAAAATCGTTGGGGTTGAAGAAGGAGAAGAAGGAGGAAGAGGATGGGGAGGTGGAGGTGGAGAGGGAGCAATCGGATTTGAATCAAACTAATTTCATACCTATAATGGATGTGGCTGATAATGCTGGGCATACTGAAGATGATGATGAGGATGGTTATGACGATGCTGATGATGAACTTTTTGTAGATAATGAAAATATCTCACCGGCTGCAATACATGATTACGTTGATCAGTATCCTGCGATGGCTCAAAAATATCTGACTGAATACTGGACAAATGATGAAAATATCGATACGGTTTATGGCCCCAAATATGATCCAGTAACATCGAAATGGTCTCTCAACGGAAAAGAAATGAATTTCCATCGAAGAACTGGAGATATACTTCTTGATGGCTTTCGGTTCCGTGGCACCCCAGGCCTCTATCAATTACTCTTCTATAATGATCCATCCTTTGCCAAAGATGATACGAACCCATACAAGCAAATACTCTTGCTCACCAAAGCTCATCTGAATTCTGCAGGACGTATGAAGTCTTCCTCTAGACTCAAATACGTAGAAATTATTCGTCCAATGTTCAGATCCAATTCCAGTGGTCGTGGTTTGAAGTTGACATACAGCACAGCACCTATCGAATACATGTATTGGGATGATCCAAACGAATTGGTAGATAGATTGAAGTTGCTCATTGCATCACAGCAAGCCGGAAATACATCAAACGATAACGGGATTGTTGCCATCTTGAACGAATTGGAAGAGGCAGGCATAATAAAACATGTGTAACATTTCTGTGATACTTCCGTGACACTTCCATGACAACTTCCATGACAGTTCCGTGACACTTCCTTGACACTTCCGTGACAGTTCCGTGACAGTTCCGTGACACTTCCTTGACACTTCTGTGACAGTTCCGTGACACTTCCTTGACAGTTCCGTGACACTTTCATGGCATGTCTATGAGTGTAGGGGCTAATAATTGGCGAGGCAAAGTGCCGACCATTATCGATAACGTACAATACTTTAGTCATTAGCATAATGAGTCTCGACAAATTCGGACGTGGCTCGTTTCCACGCTCAGCTCAGATGGTGACAGTCAGATCTGGATTTTCACATACTCCAACCGGTGATATTGATGTTGGTCATTTGAAGATGTGTAACGTAAAACTGCCAACAGATGCCGCTGATGTTGCAAACAAACAATATGTGGATGAAGTTATATCGCAAATAAAGTTAGATTTCAAGATTGCTTTCGATAATTACGGTGAAAAAATCCGAAATTACCTTGCTGGCTTCAGCAACGAGATAATCGAAGAAAGGAAGAGAGTGGATGTACATGATCTGAAACTGGCAACGTACAATACAAACTTTGTTCAGTTGTCTGGCATAGTGCACAAGATCAACATACATGTGGAGCAGCTTCGCAACAACTCTCTACCAAAACTCGAAAGCGACATCGACTTGAATGTGAAAAATATTCTAGAACTTGTCGATAAGATTGACAACACTGTGAAGAGTTTGCACGATTTGAAGGCTGAGCAACAACACAGCCGTGATAAAGAACGCCAGCTTGCTGATGTCATTGATCAAATGAAAAAAGATCTGACCAAGATTGCCATCACTCCAAAATCTACGACAACACCACCGCCACCAAAAAGGAAGCCTCCTGTGTGAAACCCATCATATAAACTCCTAATCCAACGAAGTCAATATGTCACATTCTAAAGAAAAAATCCAACTCGTCAATGAATTACATAGACCTGCTAGGAAAAAATTTCCAAGGCGTCGCATTATCATCAAAGGTTTGGATGACTTATGGCAAATGGATCTAGCCGAAATGCGACCTTATGCCTCTGTTAATAAGGATCACAAGCTGATAATGGTCGTGATTGATTGTTTTTCCAAGTACCTATGGACTAGACCACTAAAATCAAAAACTGGTGCTGAAATCGCTCGTGCATTTGCTGATATTCCAACAACAGAATTCCCAAGAATTTGCAAACCGATCAAGGTACCGAATTCTACAACGAAAAGTTTCAAAGTCTGATGAAAAAGTTCTCCATCAACCATTATCATACGTACACCATAATGAAGGCAGCCATTGCTGAACGTGTTATACGGACATTGAAGGAAAAACTATACAAGTACTTTAGTTTGAATGGCTCATACCGTTGGATAGATGTCCTGCCTGAAATCACGAAAAATTATAATAACACGAAACATACGACAATAAGATGCAAGCCCAGTGACGTCACAAAGCCAACGAACAAGATATTTTAAAATCCACGTACAATCACATCAAAATTGCTGGAACCAGAAAATTCGACGTTGGTGACATTGTGAGAATAAGCAAAGCCAAACATGTTTTCGAAAAGAATTATACACCAAATTGGACTACTGAACTATTTAAAATCGTAAAAGTTCGTATTACGAAACCTACTACATACATCTTGGAAGATTTGCATGGTACACCAATCAAAGGTGCCTTTTATCCTGAAGAATTGCAAAAAACTATAAATCCTGACATCTATCTAGTGGAAAAAGTTTTAAGAAAAAAAGGCAAAAAGGTGTTTGTCAAATGGCTAGGATTCGATGATACACACAACAGCTGGATTGATTCCACCAACAAGTTATAATGTAATCATATGGAAAACTAGCACAAATTCAATGGGTGTGAGGGGCCTTTCATCGATCACTAACGAATAACCTGTTATTCCAATCTGCCGGATGTTATGATCAGTCAACAGTTATGGTATAAATAATGAGGACTGAAACTTTCAACACATTAGTTCGAGAACAATGAGTGAAGACTCTGGTTATTCATCTAGTGAAGTGCTTTCCGAAACCGGTAGTACTAGTTCATTGGCAATGCTGGGTTATTATGGTGACGTTGATACATATTTGGACATGATTGAGCAAGCAGCGAAAGCCGAATCGTACCTCCTGCTGACTTCATCGTTCCAGTTGTCCACCTACATGATTCAGTGCGGACTTAGTCCAGCTAGACAATTTAGTCCGAGCATCATCCTGAAGAAACCCTTCCATCCAGCGAAAATTCCGTTCTCCACATATGAATGGGCCACCTTCATCGATTCGCTGTATAAGGTACAACAAGACTTTTTTGAAGCACCCCTGCCCTGTTTCATTGATGAATATGATCCTGCCGTTACCACCTGCGGAGACTATATCACCATAACCAAATTCGTTTGCGATGGTGTCAAAATGTTGTCACTCACCAAATACCACATTACATTCGAATTGGTGGAAGAGGATGTTGCAGACATTTTGAGTGCTGAAACGTGTGTTGTTTCACATCGAGTTGCGCTAATAAACAAATTGGACTTTTCCATGTATTATCAGAACATTTTGAATACTATAGCCGATTGGATTAGAAATAGCCTGACTGATTTGGGTGCGGAAGAGCTTATATCTGGATTTTGTGATGTTTGTGATAGCATGTTTAGTAACGCTCTCAGAGAATATCTATATTATTGTAAAAATGAGGTTATGTCTGATTTGAATAAAATGTTGTGAAAAATGTGACTAGTTTTTTTTTCATTTCATCAGTCTACAACTTGACGCGAGACTAGTAGCATCTGAAATATTTTAGCTCTGCTCGAAAAATCATGAAGTCTGAAATAGCTGTGCTATTGGAGTTTATAAAATCTCCCGCTTTGACTTTGACGAAATTCACTGAACAAGAATTGCAGTACATTCCAGTAGAATGTCTCATTGAATATGCAGATCCTTATGGGCTATTAAGGGTGTGGCACAAACTTCCTCAAGAATATCGCAGCAACTTTAACCTACAAATCAAACTGCCATGCTTCGTTCATTATAATCGTCCCGATTGGACCACACACTGGGATGGACCGCCATCTTCTCAAGAGGCATGTCATTTCTGTAGAAAAGGATTACTTAAATAAATAGATTATTTATCTTCGTTTTCGTATTCTTTTACCCCCATGGGCTGCCCTGTATATATATTTTTTTCAATTATCAATCAACTCAAACGCCCTGTATATGAAAATTCAATCTTGTTATTGTCATTAAAGTCACAGTTTGAGGAATGGGTATACGAGCGCGCGCTTATCATTCTAAGGGATCTCTCGCTTTGCTAGAACTTCGAACGCCATGAAGGTAACGGCATGACGTCACCCACTTTAAAATAAATAAATAATCCAAGTATTCGTTTCCAATACGAGCGCGCGCTTATCATTCTACGGGATCTCTCGCTTTGCTGGATCTTCGAACGCCATGAAGCGAGAAAGCGTTGCCACACACAATAATGTAACAATATTAACATCCAAACACATACGTCCGACAACGTTGCAGCGCCGAGCGCTCGAGCCTTACTCTACCTCGATAGATCCGTTGCAAAGATAAGCGCGCGCCTGCGATGGATATTATTTTCGACTCGAAGTTTCTTTTCTCTGGAATGCATCTCTCGCTTCACTGTACCTCTACAGATCCGTTGCAAAGATAAGCGCGCGCCAGCGATGGATATTATTTTCGACTCGAAGTTTCTTATCTCTGGAATGCATCTCTCGCTTCACTCTACCTCGATGGATCCGTTGCAAAGATAAGCGCGCGCGCGCGCCAGCAATGGATATCCCGTTTGAATAGCATTTAAATAATTGAAATATCACGGAGGTCGGAATACCACAGTGCGTATATACGCTGCCTCATAATGCAAAGGTCCCTGGTTCAATTCCCCCCAGCGGTGACAGCTTTTTTTATAGTTATTTATTATACAAGGGAAAAAAGTAGTAGATTTTAGCTCCAGGTTGTGTTGTCTCCCGACGCGTAGCGGAGGGAGACAAAAAACCGTGAGCTGAAATCTAATATTTTTCCCGTGTATAATACACTATTTTTTTCTGTGACAGAAGGAAGGACGAATCAATATTGAGAAGATATCACATTATTTCGAAATCTGAAAATTATCGACGTGAAATTTCAAGTTTTTAACAGTAGGGACACCTGCGTTTTATAGACATCTTTATCATTCTTTTGAAGTAATCAAATATCTGATGTCACTTCTGTCAGTTCAATTATGTGATTTGATTTTAAAAAATTGCGAATTCAGTAGTTGTTTAGTAATATACGAAACCGCGAAGTCGAATGGAAGGTAAAAGGACTTGCAGTTCTTCCTCGGAGACGGTATTATTGACTCATTTTTCGGAACTATAGCACAACAAAAGCCATTAACAGAGTATATATATGTGATATATATCCGGGAAAGAAGTACTCACTTTTTTCCCACGGGAAAAAAGTAATTTATGAAAAGTGACATTTTATAACCTGCCAACAGAGATGAAATGCCAAACTTTTTTCCCGTCACAGAAAAAATTTATTTATTCACGATGGCGACGTGACGTCGTATGAATAATTTGAATTTCGCGCTGGTTTTTAGTGGGTGTGGCCTCCAACCAAATGCTGGTCTCTGATTGGCTTGAGCCAGAACTGGCATAGCCCTTCTACTCTGAAATAATAAATTCTGTCTCACTTTTCATGGAAGCACTCCAGTATCTTGCGTAATCATTGATGTAGGAGTCTGAAATTTTCAGGAACAAGAAAGAGACCAATGAGCAAGTAGTGTCATCTTCAATGATACACTGCTAGCCAGCAGCCAGGGAACCACCGACATTCCAGGAGGAAACATTTATTGAATCGGAAAGTTCACTTGATGGTTGTTCTGAAATTGATAATCATGAGGTCAGTTCTCATCAGGGATAATAAAATAACAATCAGAACTAGTTCAATCGAATAGATCATCATGAGTGATTCAATGGATCATAAATCATGACGGGTGTCATTGAAATGAATTGTGAAAGAAATGAATTCGTTAATACTATGAAGAAAATCGTTACCGATAATAATGCGTCAAAATATGGGAAGTTAGTGAATTAGACGTCCTGTTTTCGAATCGAAGTGATTTTCTAGATATCTTGACTCTTGATATTATTTTCCGGACATAAGTGTAGTTCCACGGCTGTTGGCGTCCTTTAAGTAACGAGTTTTTTAAGCACGAGTCTAGAAGAGTTCATGAACGCGTTACATATTATACTCTTCCTTCGAACTCATAATTCCTCTCCTCGAATTCGAAAAGATCATATATGCATAATACTATGCTACTGCACACAACCAACGAGACACGTATATGTGATATTGGTTGTAGACATGGCCAGATTTCGATTTCTCAGGTTAGTATCCATATATTCTAATTGCATAATCTTGCTCACATAAATATTGTATTTTACATTCATTGTCATTTAGCACAGTGAAGCAGGAATTGCCCACAAATATGAGAGCTTCATTTCAACACAGAGTTCTTGGAAATATGCAATTACCTAAAACATTCTCTGCGATTTCACTTTAGTCTACGTTTCGTATACATTTTTCGAATCGAAGTGATTTTCTAGATATCTTGTCTCTTGATATTATTTTCCGGACATAAGTGTAGTTCCACGGCTGTTGGCGAGCAGTTTATATCACTGAGGATGACTCCACACATTCATAGAGTACATTTTCAGTGTATATCTCGCTCTAGGAAAATGCTGGATCCTAACCCAAAGAATAAGTAGGATAAGGGGGTGTTTCCATGGAAAGTGAGACAAAAATGAATTTTTCAGAACTGAAAATTCTTCAGGAAAAAAAAAATTACTCCTAATACCATATTCCGGAAATTGGGGCGGTTCCATGGCTGTTGGCGAGCATTGTAAATCACTGGGTGAATTTTTGTTATATCTCCCGCTCCAGCGAATTTCAGGATCCTCACCCAATGATTACGTAGGATACATGGGTGTCTCCATTAGAAGTGAGACATACTGTATATTTTTTTGTGACTACGAAAATTCACAGATTCCGAAAGATATATGATATCCAGGGTGTTCCATTTAGGAAAAAAGTGTGGTTTGTCACGCTTTTAGGGATCACCCTGTTAAACTTTTGATAGGTGCTGTGGAAAGGCACCATTACGGCATTCGAGTTCCGCATATCGTTTTTTCAGCTCGATGGATAACCCTGTATACATCGGAAACGCTGCTCCCAGGCATATCCACATTAACTTCTCATTTTGTAAATATGTGTTCTTCAAACTGTTGAAGTCCTACTACAAAATACTGACTCACCCTGTATCTCAAACTACGAAAAAATAATTTGACCCCAGTACCTGCAGATTATAAACAGCCTCATCGAGAGGCTCCAGCGTTCGACCGTTGGATGATCCTTTCTCCTGACCAAGGATCATATATGCTCAGGGTTCAGACTCTCATGGTGGCTTTATGCAGGGCGAATTCTAATCTGAATCCGAACCGATTGATCGGAGCTGAAATACTCCAAATGGGACGAATGATTGAACCAAGTCAGAAGGCGAAAACAACACTCATAATAGACCAGTCGGCAGATATATTCAACTTGGAGGAGTTTGGTAAAGATGAGGTTGAAATACTCATATTCATGCTATCGGAGTTATGCAAAGACGTTTTCTAAAACTGATATTTTCTAAAAATAATAGATATCGAATTCGCTCGGATTGGCTACCATAACAATGATTTGTTTGTTAATCTCTCAGGTATCTTTAATATGCTTCATTAGTGGATATGATAGTACCCTCCATTCCGCCTCCTCTTCCAGGGCTCCAATACCAGCCAGGCAAATCAGAAACGAACGAGGGAGAAATGTTGACAACATAAATATAGACTGGCAACAATTCTCGAATGGGAATCCAATAACTTGGTAGATTTCAATGCAAACAAAACACAAGCATGCCTTTTCTCTAAAAAAGCCTTTCTCAATGTACCAAATATGAGCATGTCAGGACTAACCATACCTTTGAAGACATCCATTTCGATGCTTGATATTACTATCAGCAATAACCTTTCTTGGGAAAATCACGTGAGATCAATAGCGAAAAGTGCATCCCAAAAACTTGGTTTTCTCAGCTACTTATGATCTATAAGGCACAGATCCGACCTGTTCTGGAATACTGTTCCCATATTTGGAGTGCAGCACCCAAACATACCCTGAAACTGTTGGATTCTGTCCAAAAAAGGGCAATTCGTCTCGTGGGCGATGCCTCGCTCACAAACACACTCACTTCTCTGGAACACCGTCGAAAAGTTGGCGATCTGGCTCTATTTTAAAGATATTTCCATGGATGATGCTCTTCTGGAATATCAACAATTGTACCTCCCTTGGCACTCCCCGCGATATTAACCCGTCGAGTTGAGGCTTCGCACCCCTCACTTTAGAGACCTGCAGAACATCTCTCTTCAAAGACTCGTTCATCCAACGAACAGCGAGGCTATGGAACACATGGCCAAGGGAGGTGTTCCCCGAGGCATATAACCTCCAGATATTCAAGAAGAACACCACTTCCTACCTTATTTCCCTTGGTTCTCACGGTGTTCTCTGAACATTACAGGATCTCCCTTTTCGTGGGAACCAGAACATAAAAAAATGTTTTTTTCGTGTGGTCCTGTTCAGTGGAGTTCAAGTCGCGTATTTTGAACTGTTTTTATAGTTTCTCTTCGCTATTTTCATCGATTAGTCATGCAAAGACGTTTTCTGGAACTGATATTTTCCAAAAATAATAGATATCGAATTCGCTCGGATTGGCTACCATCACAATGCTTTTTTTGTTGATCTCTCAGGTATCTTTAATTTGCTTTATTAGTGGAATAGTTTCTTTCTTTCTTTACAACATTCTCTTCGATTTCACTTTCGTCTACATTTCGGATACATTTTCAATGAAGAATTCTAATAAAAAAATATTGTATGAATAATTCTGATTGCAACAAAATTCTGAAATGACAGTTGACAGTAGGGACTGACAGGGCGGACAGGACAGGACTCAAACGACTGAAGGTGTGTTTAAAAAACTCTGAATGCCATGGTAATGTGTCTGAGGAATTGTGGTGACATGGTAGTGTTTAATTTTTTGAATAAATCACATATCATCGATCCGTGATTAGTCGATCATTTAGCATGGTATACATATCCGTACGCTAAATGTCATTTTAGTTATATGAGTAGAAAAAATACTTTCCTGGCTAATACCACAATACTTTCTTTAATAATCAAAAAAGGATATGCGGCTTTTCAGCTGAAATAGTAAAGTGAGCTTCAACTTTGTTATTTCAAATGAACCACCCTGTATTTTCTGACATAATCAGAATCAATGGTGATCCATATCGAGTCCGTTTCACGTCACATCCCTCGATTCGCTGAAAAGGTCCTCGAGTAATTGAACATTTTCTGATGATTTCCACAATGACAGTCCATCAGAAACTCGAATGAATGGGAAGTTTCAAAAGCCGGAGGATGTTGAACTGATCCATAAGGATGTCGAATGAATGAGTTATGATTGGAGTACAAGAAGTTCCTAAACAACACATAGGGTGATCATAAATTCATCCTCATGATATGGCGTGACAAAATGTTGAAAAAAAAACATTTTTTTGGTCTGAGTGTTGTGTGAAGGATTATAATGAAAAGGAATATGCTCAGATATAATTATGATCATGAAAAATGGATATATACATGAAGAAATACATTGAGAATTTGCATTCTCTATATGATGAAAATATCAATTCTTCCTCGGTTTATTCAATAGAAAACAACTACTTCCCTGGCTCTATGCCACGACAATCATTGAATTATATCTATTGAACACACGATAAGAATTTGAAAACAAAATCTTCTGAAGTAGAGAATTTGCATTCTCCTTCATATAAAGATAAGTACCTAATATCACTCTGAAAATTCAACAGAAAACAACTACTTTCCTGGCTATTTGCCACGTCGAACATTGAATTAAATCTGTTGAAAATCCAAAAGGAGAGCTTGAGAAATGAAAATCCTCTGAAATTGAGAATTGACATTATCTCTCAAATTGGATAGAATAATATGATGTAGTATGATATAAACATATAACTCAACAATAAATTCAGTATTGAAATGAAAATTGAAATGAATAGGAGAATTGCACTTGTGTGAACTCGGATCTTGATGAGCTTGAAAATTTGAAAAAAATCATTCATATCAGTGATATGGAAATTATATCTCTCACAAACAGGTTATATGACTTCATTCGAATGAACTTATTTCGGATTTCCAACCCTCCTCAGTAGCCTGAAGTCCAGTTATTCTTTCAGCCATTCTTCGTAATATACACAATTTTCATCTCTCTATAATATGATAATAATAATAATAATAATAATTTATTAATCCTTCAGAATACAAAGTAATATTGGACAGGTCAAATAAATCAACGTTGATACATATAACAAAAAAATAGATAAAAGAGTATAATACATTTCACACAGAACACAGAACAGGTAGCGACACAGTTATTTGCATTGAAAAACTCAGAGGCATTGTAAAAACCACCCTGAATGAGAACATCTTTGAGATTATTCTTGAACTTGTTGAGATTTTCATTCATAGTTATATACATGGGCAGATGATTGAAAAACTTTATCCCCATATAGAAAGGGCTCTTTTCATATAGGCTTGTGCGGTGTCTAGGTATACGCAAGAGATTTCTATTGCGCGTAAAATGATCATTATTATATGAATTTTTTTGAAACTTGTGTAGGTTTCTTCTCGTATACATTACACAGTGATAAATATAGATCGAGTAAAAAGTGAGCAAGTTATGCTTTCGAAATATAGGTCGACAGCTTTCCCTGTAATCAAGATTTAAAATTAGTCTTATAATTCTTTTTTGAGAAATCAGAATTCTAATAGAGTTAGTTGCATTACCCCATAATATTACATTGTTGCTCATATGCGAGTAAACTAATGCATAGTACACATTAAGCAACTGGTATGTGGTGAAAACATAACTAAAACTACAACGAACTGACATCTGAGAATTATTGTTTGTTGACATTCAATACCTGTCATCTGGTAGTTTTTGTTCAAATTGATATTCATCATACAGGACGTGGAAAAATTTCTGATTTGAAAGAACCTAATCACGAATCTGCGATCAAAGGTCTATAAAAATAACAAGTTTTTATCGTTCAAGTTTGATCCCTTTGATTGGGTGAAAATATCGAAAAGGAATATCCTCAGATGAATTATAAACATGGAAAATCTGATATAATATATATAAAGAAGGACATTGAGAATTGGCATTCTCTATGTGATGAAAATATCAATTCTTTCTCGGTTTCTTCAACAGACCTGTGCACTCCATTTGACAGCTATAACAACGTCCTTCATTTCACACACTGTTGCCAAGTGGATATATTGGACTGTTTGTTCTGTGAAATTTTCTATTAGAATAGTCTCTGAATCATATAATTTTATATTTTCTTGATAACTGTCCTGCCGTTATTGATGAAGAATCCATGTACTATTAATCATCTCCTTAATACTTCTCTCGATGACATGAAACATTTCAAATTTGGCTTCGATGCAGTCGCAATGCGCAAACTCAGAAGAACACGTACCTATCTGTAGCACAGCTGTAGTGTGTGATTTTGTTTTCACGCATCCGTATGTTTTGGCATTCTAGGTGAGTATATCTAATTCTGTGGTTCATATAAATACACAATATAGAACGTATTAGTACCTACTAGTATGTTCTATGTTGTGTATTTATCAACACACTTTAATTATTTTATCTTCTACTTTTTTTAGTTCGACCATATATAAAGCGTGATTTTTTAGATTTTTACTACCATTTATATGTATGAGACTGTGTCCAAGTTGAGAAGGACCAGTATGGGTATTTCGGAAACTACGAGAGGAACAGATTTGGTTGAATGGAAAAATCGCGGGGCCAATAAAATTACTTTCAAAAATCTCTGCTATGACTTTTCGTCGTTGACTAATTTTCAAAAAACTGAATTTCCGGAATTTCAGGATGATCTATAGTTCTACGTTGTACCAATATGGAAAATATTGATATACATATAATCATTCTCTCGAATGGCACAAGCCATTAACTTGAATTAGGAAAATATCGAACTGCAGCAAACGTTCAACTACGGATAATCATTCCTGGGAATCGCATCAACAAGTTGAATAGAAAATGAACAGCGTAGAACCATTAATTCAATATACATTATCTTGTTTGATCAATAATGGTAAACAATGCCAAGTTCGAAACTTATAATTTCATATCTTCGGGTCACCAATTTAATTGCACTGACATGAAATGATAATAAATCGTGCGGTACAAATATACAGGTTGGCCAGTCAAAATGCACCCCTCAAATAATGAACAGATGTCTATGTAACTTGAGATGTGTAGTACAAAAAATTGAAACGAGTTTCATGATTTTTTTCAGAGTTCGTTTTGTTTTCATACGGCGAAATAGCGCATAGTGGTCGAGAACATCGAAAGGTCGCTATGTTCGAATCTCCGGCAGATCAGAGAAATTTGATTTATAAACGAGTCAAAAATTTCAAGTTTTGTAGCCTCGGCCGGAGATGATTCAAAATTCGCTGTTATGTTCCAATTAACAGTGCTGCTCCTAACGTGGCGCATTGAGTTGATAAGAAAGCCCTCACAGAACACATATGGGCTGAACGTGGCTGAAGGACCTCTCGTAAGATCGATGGCCAGTTGGTATGTACAGTCGTCTTCAACGAACATGTCGCGGTTGGACGGTATGAGCGCTCTTATTGCAGCGGTGAACAAGGGAGCTGACACCGTCCATGTGCGATTTGATCTCTGAAGACGACTGTACATACATACCTCGGCCGTGGGTTCACCATGTACTCACGGCATCGGGGTGGGGGTAGCCCCAGGTGACTCCAGACACCACTGGTTGAAAGCTTGAGGTCCCCACTCTTGTCATGGTAGCGGTACGTGTAAAAGGCCGCGAACGGACACCCATCAAAAGGGACTGGAGGATTCCGGTCGACATGGGTAGCTGGGCTTGCTCAGCGAAAAATGGAACTTTGGTGTCCCTTGTGCCTTAGTTCGTCAATGAGGGGGTAGCTCCAAGCGATCCTACCGCCAATCATCGTAATCAAAGCCGGGTCTTCTTCTGTAAACGAGGTACAGGAACGTGTAAAATTCCTCGAACGATCACTCATTCAACGGGGCGAGAGGATTCTTGTCGAAATGAGTAGCAATCAGGTCAAAGCCTCTTGCGACGGTGACCCATCAAACGTAACAAGATGAATCTTGTTGACATGGGTACCTGGGGTGATGAGGATAGCCTCATCAGGTCGTACATACGGCCTGATGCCTCACCAATGACGTTGGACTCCAGGGGGCAGCGGTTTCCAAAAAACACCACCGGACTACGGTAGAGGAGGTGAGGAAGAATCCCACTATGGGCCAAGTGGGAGGATATCTTGCATGCCTCGGCGGGTGAGCAACGTTTCTGCTCGGGCACTGACACTGCAGAGCCAGTAGTCTGTCTTATCAGATATGCCGTTACATAACGGATATGGCTCTAGCGCGCTGATTTGGCGTATCTAAATCTCCCAGGGGTGCTGTCGGTATAAGTCGGAAGATAGGTGACCGGCAGTCATCCCCTATGGGAGTCCTGTGAGAAGGAGGTGGGATTTGGTCCCACCCGGTTGCTACCCCGGCAACATACTGATTGATTGATTGATGTACATGTATACCAACGAAGTACACGCACATACTACGACTACTACTACTCGTTTTGTTCTAATTGGGGTGGAATATTTTTAATGATCACTTATATTATAATGAACTAATCTCTGATCTCTGATAAAAAAAATATTTATATTCAGCTCAAAATGATCAAGAATGAATATTCTCAAATTTTAATATTTCAGAACCATGCACACACAACGCCACAATGTTTCGGAATGGGTCTCAATAATTAGAGAACACTTCTGGACATGTAGAAGAAAAATGTCCAACTGTCGTAGAAAAATAAGTAGTGATCATTGGAATTTCATATACTTCAGTTCCTATATTATTACATAGTTCAATCACGAGAAAGCCGAAATCATTAAACTGGAATAATTATAGAAATATAATGGGAGAAATACAACTACTATCTTGGCTAATTTCACGTATAGAATATCAAATATTCCCACGAAATCTATGCAATGATTCGTAAAAATAAATACCGACCACAAGTGTTTTTTTTTTATGATTGCCGAATATTGATCATCATGACCAGATTCGGGCTATTGTTGGCAGTCAACAGTGTAGGGCAAATCCAAAAAAGCGATTGAAAGTTTTGCCTGAATAAGACAATATAGGTACCTGACGAAATGGGAACAAAGGCCGGAATTTATCTGCCAAAACCAATTTTGAATATAAACTGAAATCAAATCTCATTCATAATCATTTCTGAAACATTCCAGGATCGCATTTACAGAAAAATTAGGTCCATTGAGGAAATCCATTAGTCTGGAAATTAATAGGGACCTGATGCCATGATATTTTGTTAGACATCCTTTCATCACTTGAATTTTTCAATTCACAAATCTTCATGTTTTCAAATTGATTGATTTGCATTTATAGTCCCAATATTCATGAACAGAACTTGAGAAATTCATTCAGGTTTATGATAACCTACTGGAATTTTCGAAAATTGTTTATTATGTGTTAATGAAGCAGGATATATCGCAGTAACTCTATCTGCATAATGCGAGTGCGATTTGATGAATAATAATTATTGAATTATATCTAACAATATTTTGCTCATAATCAAGGATGACTTGTTATTAATTCATTTATAAGGAAAATGTACTGAAAACACACATAATTTCATCTCCTTGGTTGTATGGTTCCAAGATCAGTATTCAGAGTTCGAAAAATTTAGTTTTTAAATGAGCTTGACACAATGTTCTTACTCGTTTTCGAAGAGTCGGTTGCTGATTAAGTCATCAATTAACTAATAATAATAAAAAATAGGTCCCTTTTCTCATTTATCATCGATTGATTACTATATAGGCAAGCAGAAATAGTAAATCTCAATTGTGCTGCAGTTTATCGTCATGTAATGTGACGTATCAATGATTGTATATTATCGCCAATATAAATGAGTTTATGAGTACAACAGGAATTGAACAAGATCTTCCTAAATTTCAACTTAATTCCAACAGTAAACATAAACATACGTTTTATGCCACCTTTATATTATACAATCTGAATTATCCATAAATATCTAGTCCTTGGTGCATCCTGGGATAAACATATCTCGAATAAACTTCTGTTAACTCAAAGTTAGACTTCTATTTCCATTAAATCATGGTATGCTTGCGAGATTGAATCGGCAACTTCTTGATACATACATACATAACTTGTAAATGCAACTTGTGGAGTATGAACATGTACCAGCAAACCCGCGAGCAAGAATCAAGGTTTCTCATACAGAACTTATAAAGGGAAGAAGGGAAAAATAAAGTAATTGTTCGACATTCGTTCTCCTCATACCGATGACATTTTAGGAAATTTCGCATTTGAAACATTTTAACTGGCGTATAGATTATACGTTACTGGTTGAAAGTAGCAACAAAATTGAATAGAGGTATAGCCTAGATCTAATAATGCCTTATCAATTCAATCACGATATGATTAACAGTTAAATTAATGTTTGTATTTTTCCTTTTCATTATCGTACATTATCGAAATTGATAATTATAATATTGGTTTTATTTATATTGAATGCTTTGATGATGATTAGATGATGATATCAATACTCAATATCACTAATAATTTCCTGCAGAGCCAGCACGTATGAGCTAGTGTGCATGAGATACTCAATATAGATTTACTCATCGTCTTCTGAACCTGCAATCTCCGCTCCTGGTTTTGCAGTGGGTCGTGCTTTTTCATGGTCTACTGACCTCTGGCTAATTTCTGGATCGATGTATTTCAATGTTGTCTATTTGTGTTGCATGCCACTTTGATCTTCTTCGTCATTCAGCAAATTCAGTTTATAGTATAGTTTCATCCTCCTTGCGGTTAGATGTTCTCTGTTATGTTTCGCAGTCATTGGTAGAATGGTAGATATTCTATTTGATTATGAAGAGCACTTGCACAACTAGAGATCGAAGCCAATATAGGCTAAGTAGTATTTTTTCCTCATTTCAGCACATCTACAGTGATATTTTCGATGTTGAATCTAGAATTTGAAGGCCGAGATATTCTTGGGAAATTTCGTGAATCAATTATTGTTAGCTGATGTAATAAGAAGGACTATTCCAGTTTGCCAAGCCTCGTCAGTTGTACTAGGCCAGCTGACAATCTAATGACGTAGGGTAACTCCATATATGATACAAATCGAAGCCCGGAGAGGGCAGAAGCTAATCTGACCTTCAGAGCCATCTAGTTAGTCAAGTGCAATGGTGTATGAGTAGGTTCAACAATCATACCTTGCGAGTAAGATGTGCACAGCCCTTACGTCCATGCTTACGAAATACACCTTGTCACAGTTCTATAGACTATCGCAACCTCTTGTAAATCTCGAAGTGGTTCAATGTTTCACTAACAGATGGCGATAAACCTAGAATCTCAAGATTAAGAGATTCTGGGACAATTTCGTGCATCTGATGAGTCTTGGCAAGCTGAAACAGTCAATAATAATGATAATGATAATGTCACGAGTGGCTCTAACGCCCACTATCGCAACTCGAACTTACTCGCTTGCAAGAGGTTTTTTTGAAAAAGATAACTAAATAATTTAACTCCACTTCACAAGTTTATTCATTTTGAATAAAAACAATTAGGGCATGAAATAAATTGAACATTAATTATCCAGCAAGATAGATCCACTCAAATCGAAGCAAAACAGGAAAACTAAAACTATAGTAATACTCAAAAAAGGTACTTACAGAAGGGCTCGCTTTTCGTTGGAGGATTGGAACTGCCACTCACGAAGTTTAGACATGATGCAAAGTTTGAGATTTACTTTCTATTAGAATATTTGAAAAGACTTTACGGTCCACTGTCCGAACCACAACTGCCGGTTTTTTCTCTAATACTTTTTCATCTTGGTTTTGGTAGTGGTAATCGATTCAGCATAAAAACTAGTGTATTCACCTCGATTAGGAAAAATCCAAAACCAGCAGTTTCTGCCCGTCAGCGACTTTACTTGAATAATAATAAAATTGAAATCCGAACTATAATTTCCTCTGAATATCGTAATTCTCTACTGATATCCTGTAAGCTAAATAATTCTAAGAATATGATCTAGACTAGGTTATTGTACTGTTCTTGAATGAAATGAGAATTTCAAATATTCTCAATAAAATTATAGTTTTTAACCATTCTTGACACATTTCCTCCACCTCTGAAAGCGGGCCCCTCGCTTTATGAGAACCTAGGAATCTTAAAATCCCCATTCATACCTAGAAGTGAAAGATAAAAAAACTTATGATCAGTAAAACATAGTGGTCAAGTTTAAAAAACAAAGTATGTATCTACTATCCTGAAGAAAACTTATCATTGAAAAAAAAAATTAATAACAAATTAAAATCAAATTTACTAGAACACCACTGATGAATCTGAAATATAATGAAGAAAATTATTCAAAAAACATCGAACTCATAGAAATTAAAGTTCTAATGTCCAACTATGACTGAGTCCAACACAACATTTGGCAAAAACTTTGTCACTGGCACTAATAATTCATTATTCCGAATACGGTCCTGTTCACTATCAACCTGGGTTTTCCATCAATATGACGAGCAACTATAGGGCTTGCTCTCACGGTGTCGTCGTGTAGTCTGCTGGGTAGAGTATACACTAGAATCTGTGACACTAGTATACAGGAAACGCTCACGGCCTGGCCACCACCGACCACAGGGATGGTGGTTAGAAGTCCTGGTTAATGAGTGGTTTCATAGAGACTTCCTGAATCATACCTGGATAGCCTTGTGATATCCAGCTGAATAATGCACTGCTTGGTCCAGAATATAATTTTTCGTCGAATTTTGGGCGCGGCATAGTCAATGGCGGCACTCTATATATGGCAATCTCACGTCCATTCAGTATTTCTTCAGTGAGGTCCATATTCAGCCTTAGTTCTGTGGTGCAACAGAATGTCTCAACGAGGATTCTCTAACCGCACCCATGTCTGCAACATTCGTTCTATATATGTGAACTTGTATCCTCAGGTGTATCCTCCCATGTAGATCAACAGCAAACCAAATGGCATCTCTTACGAATCCTTCATATCTGCTAATATGAAGCAGCCGGTACTCAGTTCCCAGCTTTTCGTTGGTAGTTGCCTTTCCTGAACCGTCCTCGAAAACCTCGTAAATGTGCAACATGGAACAGTGAACCAGTGGTAGTCCTCCGTATTGCCAGTGAGGGTTGTCGTTTGTTGTGTTGCCTCGCATCAAACAAGTATAGTACATGAAACAAGAGAAACTTTGTATGAATGAATATACTGTATAGTACTTAGTTAAAATATGAATCTATTTATAAGCCTATATATCTACCTAACTATCTATTCGAAATTCAAACAAAATGAGTTATTGTCTCTATTATATATATTCATATTTTTTACAAATTGCCCTGCATGCTGAATATCCTATCTTATCTTCTAAAAATGACCTACATTGACAGAAAGCTACTCCATTTTGTTTTGTTTTTTTTTTGTTTTTGAATGTTCGTTTGTTTTGACACTAACAAAATCGTTGAATTTCAGAGCAGTGTTTCAACCGATCCCTCTTTTTTTATATTGGTACCTTATTTATTGTAATGAAAAATTTCGATTTTTGTTTTTTTTTTCTTTCCGCAAATCTATTTCTTAATGACTTTTTTTTTTTTCTCCTTGATAGACTCAATTCACATAATATTTGAAACATGCATCACTGAACAATTCAAGAGTAATTTACATATGTTCTGTATCCAGAAAAATTATCTATCTACAAAGTTAATCGATCATCATTACATATCTGTGCATGCGCATGTCTTCAATCTTTCCATATTCATCTCTTAACATTGCTTTATCATTGTTTTTTGCATTATTATTCTTGACATAATATAATTTTTCTATACTTTGACTGTGTTCAATTGAAATATTCCATGATCATTCTTTATCTTCTTCATATTTTTAATAATAATTCTTTTCCGTTTTCATCCATTTCTAGGTACCTAGCATCACGCATCCTATACATTTAGATAGGTATTCGTGGAATTCATTAGGAAAAGTGATTCAAATAGGCTAGTCCGGGCCCTGGACTCTCGTTGCCAATTTGAATTACCTTGCATTCTTTCTAAATAACTTATTCTTACGCCCATCTTTTTTTTTGTCTAGTCATCATTCTTCATTCATACACTTCAACATTCATCATTACTTTCACTCTCTTCATTGTTTATTTTATGTAAAATGCATTTAACGCTCTCGCCTGGTTTTAATTTCAATGCTTGCGAGTCGAGTTCAATGCTGAATTGGTCCATATTAGACGAAGTGGTTCTGGTTGCGGAATTCGTATGTGAAGTATTATTTTTATTATTTCTTTGATTTTTACGAGCGTTGCACCAATTTTTGAAAAGTTTTATCAGAACATATCCTATGAATAAGCTCATAGCGGTAATTAATAATCCAAAGTCATTACATGATTTATTCGTGCAACCTCTTAAATACGGTTTCGGTTTATCTAAATCGGTCTCGTGCCATTCTGATTTATATATTAATGGTATCATAGCCTCGTAGCTGATGGTTGATGGCAAGGGAAGCCAAAATGCCCCAGCAGTGATTTCTATTTTCTGAGATGCGGATACTCCCAAAACATAGAAAAATAATGTCGTCCTGTAGATATGATAAGATTTCATTAGCGCATTTATATGTAGCCAATTGTCATCAAGAGAAACACATTTAGGTCTATTTCTCATCATTCTCAAACAAACAATAGAAAGCAACAATTCTACAAACAATATATGTCTTCTTGATCACTTCGATCTTCCGTATCAACCCCGAACCTATATGAATACTTCATATTCCCACTTTGTGTACATAATTCTACCCTCAAAGATCTGAACAATTATTATGATTATCGCTTCATACCTATATTTTCAAAAAATAATCAACAGACTCAATGTTAGTTATATTTGTAGGCATGCAACCAATTCAAAATGATTTCAAAGTAAGAAAGTTCAGAGTACTTATGGGAAATTTGACGTCGATTATAATACAGTTTACTTGTTAATAAGCGAATTTATTATGATCATCTCAGTTTATCGCAAAATTATCATGTACCTACTTTCTTAAAAAAATATATATAAAGAGAGTCGAACTTTGCTATACATACTGACGAAAATAAGATTTTGAATCAAACTTAGTTTCCAAATTCATTCCTGTATGAGTACAGACGGATTTAGCATGCCGAACTGTAGCGCACTACCAAACAAGACCTTACATGGGACGAGTCCTATGTAGAAGCATTTCGGTTTTAGCATGCCGAAATGTGAGCTCGTTTTGGCCAGTGCCTCATACAAGAATCCTTTCTCTTTTCTTTTTTTCGTACAATTCCTCGTATAAGTACAGTCGGTTTCAGCATGCCAAACTGTAGCGCACTACCAAACAAGACCTTACATGGTACGAGTCCTATGTAGAAGCATTCCGGTTTTAGCATGCCGAAATGTGAGCTCGTTTTGGCCAGTGCCTCATACGAGAATTGTATGAATCTGCCAAAATTTTAAGTAGGTAACAATTAAATTTCAATTTCATCTCAAGAAATAAGAGTTGAATTAGAAAATAATATTCAATAGTGTGCGATAATAATCCGAATAAATATTTTTCTCAAATTTGATAAATTGATTTCCGTACTAATTCAACTTTCATTAGTATGAATGATCGGTATGAACATATTGACTGTAACCTCTTATATACCGTATGAATTTTGAAATTGATTTATGCAAGTCGCAACATTTCTACACTGTGGTCTCGTTTACAAAGACTGATTTCAAGGAAGGAAGACATATAATAATTATAAAATTGTTATTATGTTTACTACTTTTAATGCTACTTTATCGATAAATTTGATTTTGGAGAAGGAATAATGAAATATGGGTTTCCAAAAATATTCGGGCTTTTTTTTAAGTACTTATAGAGGATGATCAGCAAAAGGATCACGAACCAGTGGAATATTGGCATAGTTTAAAGAAGAAAAAATTGCAAATGATATAATACTTTATATTCTATAAAATAATGAATTTGTGACAACACGTTATCAGTTTTGTCTAGTAAGCTGCAAAATAAAGTCGTGGAATAAATCCTGGACCTAGCCCAACACTAGGGTTCACTGAAACTAGTATCGCGATGAAATGTATAGGCCACGACGTTATTACGTTTCGCATTTATCAAAAAGCTGTTTTTGATTACTTGACGGAGAAATATTTCAAATTCTTCGAATATTCCGACCCCAAATTTCCGGATTATATGGATGATTCTTCCAAATAATGGTGAGTTCAGCTCCGCAGGATTTAAAGAAATATTCACTCATTCAAATAAATGACGTGTCGTAGAAAATATATTGGTGAATTCGGACTGAAATAATTCGGGATGCATGTGTTTAATCAATATTTTGTCGAATTTAGCGCCAAAAATTATTTGGAAATGCTTCCTCATTTCCACTGTTTCATTTGACTTCATAAGGTCATCAGAGTTACAAGAGAAATTCCAGGTAATCGCAAAAATTTTAATCAGAATTAACTAGTAAGTATTCGATAGAAGAGGAAGAGAAGATATATCTAGAAGGATGCAAAATGTAGGAAAAAGCACGTTAAAAAATAGAAACATCATCAAATACCCCTATAGTTGAATGACCGATGATTCTATTAATCACTTTGCGCCTATATTTGAAATCTGAAAAAATATTTGAAGTCATTCTGTTTCGATTTGGAATTGGTGTGGAGTATCTCGCTGTTGATCGAATTGCAATACATAAAAACTTACTTCAACTAAAATCAGGTTAATTAGGAAGAATTAACATTCAAGAAAGAGCAGGGCGCCTCCACCATAATGTCACGAGTGGCTCTAACGCCCACTATCGCAACTCGAACTTACTCGCTTGCAAGAGGTTTTTTTGAAAAAGATAACTAAATAATTTAACTCCACTTCACAAGTTTATTCATTTTGAATAAAAACAATTAGGGCATGAAATAAATTGAACATTAATTATCCAGCAAGATAGATCCACTCAAATCGAAGCAAAACAGGAAAACTAAAACTATAGTAATACTCAAAAAAGGTACTTACAGAAGGGCTCGCTTTTCGTTGGAGGATTGGAACTGCCACTCACGAAGTTTAGACATGATGCAAAGTTTGAGATTTACTTTCTATTAGAATATTTGAAAAGACTTTACGGTCCACTGTCCGAACCACAACTGCCGGTTTTTTCTCTAATACTTTTTCATCTTGGTTTTGGTAGTGGTAATCGATTCAGCATAAAAACTAGTGTATTCACCTCGATTAGGAAAAATCCAAAACCAGCAGTTTCTGCCCGTCAGCGACTTTACTTGAATAATAATAAAATTGAAATCCGAACTATAATTTCCTCTGAATATCGTAATTCTCTACTGATATCCTGTAAGCTAAATAATTCTAAGAATATGATCTAGACTAGGTTATTGTACTGTTCTTGAATGAAATGAGAATTTCAAATATTCTCAATAAAATTATAGTTTTTAACCATTCTTGACAATAACAATACTAACAAAAGCAATAGTGACAATGGTAGTAATAATAACCGTTTTGGTGGCTTCAATTTGAGAAGAGGTCATGAATCATGAATCACTTCTTGCCGAAAATGATGTCCTTGAGCTTAATTTTGAAGGATATCAGAGAATCAAGCTTTAGATGATCACTGTAACTGTTGTAGAATTAGGCGACTTGATATGAGAATGATTGTTCATACAGAGTGGAACAGTCAGAGTATCGGTGATCCGCAGATGATGTCTGCTCAGTTTTTTTATCAGATGAGATGGAGTTTTTTTGAGCATTAGTTCAAGCAAGAAACATACCTGATGGAGTTGTCGTCTGTTATACATGTTGAGCCATTTAATTTCAGTAATAAAATAAGTGACCTGTATTTTACTTCCAATGCCAAAGATTAGAGGTATACAGATAAAGTAGCTTTATCCACGACTGATGTATAAAATATTCATATGGAACTTTAGACCAGTGAATAATGGTTATTCACCGCTATTATTCAATGGTGTGAGAAATGGCTATCGTTTTGCTTGAGGAAGTACAACAGTCGTGAGCAAATAATTATTAATATAACAGGTATCTTTAATGTTTCGTTTTCTCAATGTCAAATTAGCTATGGTAAAACAGTTGTTGAAGACAATTATAGCAGTTGTGGACAAAGTATAGTATTCTACTCGCATATAATGAGCTATTATTCACTCAGGTTGACTAGAACTTCACCTTAGTGAATAATAGCCCTCATTGTATGCTTGTTGAACATTATACTATTTCACACGAAATAGAAATTCGAGTTTTTGAGAAGTTGGATCTGACATGATTTTTCCATGAAATAGTATTGCTGATGAATATACCGAGCCTGAGTATAGTGCGCTTTGCGGGATGGTGGAACTGAGAATTTGGATATCAGGGATACTGAGTTCCACCTTCTAGAGAGAAAACAGGCTTGAGTTTTGGTGGCGTTGAATTCAAGTATAGATTGTTTGTTCCTCAAGCTGCGATTTCAGCAAGATCTTCATTGAAAGCGTTGACATGCCTTCGCCGTGAGTTCTTAGTTTCCTGAAATGGAATGGGAATTCTGAAAGATAACCCAGTACAAGTAGTACTATCATCTACAAAGCTGTGGATAGGGCAAGTGGTTGCTCCCAATAGAGCATTCATATGGAGTAGGAACAATGTTGGTGCCAAAGTTGATCCTTGTGGAACGCCGGAATTGATGGTTATGGTATCAGACGATACTCCGTCCATCACCACATGAATTGATCGGCCTGAAAGAAAACTCGATAAAAGATGGCATACCTGAGGTGGTAAGCCGTATGATAGTAGTTTGTGGAGAAGTCCCTGGTGCCAAATACCGTCGAATGCTTTCGATATATCCAACGCCACAGCTAGAGATTCCCCATGTTTTTCTAATGAAGCTTGCGATAATTATATGGGTGACGAAGAAAGTAAATCTCCAGTTGATCTTTGATGACAAAATTCATATTGTCTATCATCAATGATTCTTGAGCTTTCCTGATATGTTATCAGCACGATGTTGATGGATTTCTCTATCACTTTGGAGATTACTGAGAACATGGCAATAGAGCTATAGTTGTTGGGTAGGTTTTTGTTTCCTTTCATGGGGATTGGTGCTATTTCCCAGCACGATAGAAAAAAAAACATGTGCTGATGTAATAATTATCACTGTGTGAACTCCAGGGGCGTCCACAAGGGGAGACTAGAGGAGGCGTTCGGCCTTCGCTCTCCTAGGCCTGGTCCTTACTAAGATACTTTCTCAACAAGATACGTTTGCATTATTGAATCCCTATTCTGATTCGCTTATCATAGTGACTTTCAGAAACTTTGTTTCATGAGTATTCATCGACATCTTATAAATAGAGATAGAGATGAGATAGAGTATTAGATTGATCTGCTCAAGACTCCAATCTATAAGAATGCTATTTTTGTTCAATCAAGATTATGATCACGTGAAATTTTCCATTGTCATTTTAGCTGTAAACAGAATGTGATTTTGTTTTTCTATTTCCTTCTTCCACATAGAATGATTGTAGATTATACATTGAGGGTGTAAAGTGCAAGATTTTTCCCGAGGTAGTGTTGTAGCTAGAGGGTGCTACAAGGCACTGGGGAAAGAGATAATAACGCATTTCCGAGTTGTATATTTTTTGTATGATCCAACCATTTTGAATGGAAAAATGTCATGATAAAAAGAATAGAGGAAGAAATCACGAAATCAAGTTTGATTATCATGACCGATAAATAAGAGTATAGCTATAATTGCTTTTTGTGAACATCGAAAAAGTCTGCTCTGTTTTCCTTAGTTCTTAAATAAATATTGCAAACATGTGTTATGAAACTATTGAAGAAGCTGCTGTAATCATAGTGGTAGATTCATTGCCAGAAAAGTCCCAAAAAAATTTTAGCCTAGGGAGGTCTCTGTACCTTATACTCCCGCTTTTGGAAGTGTAAAATTGTATATTTTCATATGTACTCTTTATGGTACATTATCATTGTGACATGCCCCTCCTCCCCGAGATTATTTCTGCGGACGCCCATGGTATCAACTTAGCAGTTCACCATTGACGTCAGCAGAGTGGTAAAGGAACCAGAACTAACTCTTCGAATTCTTTTCTGATAGAGCCTATGAACAAAATTAAAAATAAGTATACTATGGCTTCTCATAAACTTGACGTAAAAATTAAGATCTGAATATAGAAAACTTCCTGGTGAATAGCTGAAAAAATGAGAAGTTGACAAGGAGAAAATTTATCAGGCGATATCGTGTGGCGATGACGGAGTGTCCGCCCATTGAATCCGTGCGATATAATCGAAATCCAATTTAGCTCAGCCGGATAGCTAGCTACTTCAGATACTAATCTCTATATCTGCATGCATAAGACCATACAGGGTGCATACCGTTTCAAACATGGGAGAAAATCAACCCAAACGCGCTTTCCTCGCATATCTCCGCGACCTTGATCAGTGTTGCCAGAAGAAAAAAAATTGTACTGAAAACACTATAGAATTGTACTAAAACCACGTGAAGTGTACCAGACATCTCAAGATGGTAGTTGGGCTCTTAACTGGGCACAACCGCCTCAACAGGCACCTAGAACTCATAGGGATCAAAGATGATCCCATCTGCAGATGGTGCTTGGAGGATGATGAAACATCATCACACATACTCACTGAATGCCCCGCGCTGCATCAGAGGAAAGCTGCCTTTGGGAGCATTGTACACCCAAAGGATGTGAAAGCGACTCAGCTGAGGAAGCTGCTGAATTAAGTCAAAGAAATCAGCATGCCCAGCTGATTCACAGGACAAGTGGGCCAACAGTTTCGGGGGATCTTTTGGTGCTGCACGTAATTTTCCTAAGAAAGGTTATTTGATAGTAATACTAAGCATCGAAATGGATGTCTTTAATGGTATGGTTACTCTTGACAGGCTCATTTTGGGCACAGTGAGATTGGCTTTTCTAGAGGAATGGCATGCTTGTGTTTTGTGTGCATTGAAATCTACCAAGTTATTGGATCCGCATTCGAGAATTTTTGCCAAGTCCATATTTATGTTGTCAAGATTTCTTCCTCGTTCGATTCTGATTTGCCTGGCTGGTATTGGAGCCCTGGAAGAGAAGGCGGTATGGAGGGTACTATCATCCGCCAAGCTGTGTACTGGACATGAAGTTGCTTCCAACATATTATCGTTGATATGGAGTAGAGATAGTGTTGGTGCTAGAATTGATCCTTGCGGAACACCAGCATTTATGAAAAGAGGGGCAGATGCCATATGTTGTCCATCTTCAGTAAGGATATGTACAGCTAGTTTCGATTTGTCGAAGTGTCTTTCCTTCATATTGTACTTATGTTCCTTTGTCTTCACTGAAAGAGATCTCGTGGTTTGACCTGTATGAACTACAAGGTATACTGTGAATAAATTTTTTTGACGATTTTTGTTCATTTCTTGGCTTTGTTTGAGTTAGAATTGATCTCATAATATTTTCAGTTTTCACTTCAAATTTATCACCAACACGTTTTATTCTTTCAGGAATGCCTAAAATGTATAGTGTTATATTTGTCGTTATTGATTGTTGATTTCAATGTGGTGGACCTTGCTTGTTTTCAATCTGATGGATCGCCTCATGGATAAAGGAGGACTTCGTTATTAAAAATTTGTTGGTCAGATGATATTTGAAAAGAAGATAGCAACCAAAAGACAAAAATCAAAGAATCTGCTTGCATTCTTCTGAACGGAGGCAATAGCATTGTTTCCTGTTCAGTTGATATAGAGAGAACATGGTATTCACTTCTGAATTCTGGAAATGAAAAAAAATTATGAAAACATCATGTAACTCATTTGATTGCCAACGTCACCAATTGTCAATGAGAACTGAGAAGTTTCAAGACAGATACGAATTTGCTATTCAAATAACCATTTTTTATGTTAAAAACGGGAGCAGATTCGTTCCCGAAACATCCAAAGCTAAGTGAAAATATGATATTTTTTCTGTATATCTTTATTTCTCTTCTCCAAATCTCTTTCAATACAAATTTTCACTGACAAGCGGGTACATTTTTGTTTAGGCTCTCTGATAGGAGAATTCTTTAAACGCAGTGACATTTTGATGCAAATCATCTGATTTGTCATTGCTACACAATAATACTCATATTCTTATTTAATCGAAATGAGGAGTGAAAATCCCGAAAAATCTGGGATAATGAACACATTCATACTTAGAATAGTTCTCAAACCCTCAATATTCATTTGATTGGAAATGATGGAAAATTTGATAATTTATTGTACTTCGATTATTGATTATTGAATATATATTTCATTATTATAATAATAGTACTAGAAATAGTACAAGAATTGTACTAGCAGGAACATCGCTGCCGGTTTTGGTGTGGTATCGCGAATGAGAACCTAACAAGTAAGAGAACATGCACAATACCTCGCGAAGGGGTTGTCCACCTCTCGAATCCTCGACGATATAATCGAAAACTAATTTGGCTCAGCGTAATGGCCGGCCACTCGAGATGCTAATCTCCGCATCTGCATGTTTAAGACGCGGGCGACCGTCGCGGCGGCGGCAGCGCGATCAGGACTAGGGTCTAGGGCGAGCATCATTTGAGGAGTCGAATTCACTCGAACGCAAAACTATCCTTGACAAGATGACTTTAACGTCAATTTCCATCAAGAAACCCTATCCTTGACTAATAGTACATTATACATCAAGGGACAGAAATGCAAAATTTTTTCCAAGGTGCGATTTTGAGCTCGAGGGAGATGCCCGAGAGATACAAAGCACCGAGGCGAAAACACAAAAATTAGGAAAGAATAAAAATTTGGTCAAAGTGTTTTGTTATGATCAGTAATAGTATAGTTTGTGGAATTCATATCTTGACAACATGTATCTTGTTGACAACCCATGGTGACACTAAATATCAAACTGAAATTTATGAAAACAGCTTTGAAAATGGTTAACGGTTATGGAACAAGAAATCGAGGAAGAACCCCGAGAAATTGCTGATACTACTTCTGCAGTGATATTCAACTTGCTACCAGTGAAATCTAAAAATCTATATGATATACAGAGTAGGCCTTTGAAAACGAAACAGAGGCTCTGTAGGTCGCCAAAACCGGAATATGAAAAGAATCTGAAACACGTCAACTACGTTTTCGAGGGGGACATCGTCCTACAATATTTTCAGCCCTGCGGCGTTGCCGCTGCTAACGAAAAGAAGCAACAACTTTGTTATTTCAAATGGAACACCTTGTATTTCATTGCATTTTTAGATTGTCCCCGAAGAGCTGATTTCACCAATGCATCACACTTGGGGTCTAGCTGTAATGGTTTCAGGGATATAAAGTGTTCAAAATCGAGATTTTTCAACTTTGACATTTTTTTGTGTCGAAACTATTCATTATTGGTCAAAACGGCTCTCATGTCCCTATCTCAACTTGTGATTTACTATCTACTGACATTTAATTGGAACAGATACAGGGTGATCAGAATTCTGAATCTTGAACCACCCTGTATTTGTTTCAAATAAATGTCAGTAGATAGTGAATCACAAGTTGAGATCGGGACATGAGAGCCGTTTTGACAAATAATGAATAGTTTCGACACAAAAAAATGGTAAAGTTGAAAAATCTCGATCTTGAACACTTTATATCGCTGAACCCATTACAGCTAGACCCTAAGTGTGATGCATTGATGAAATCAGCTCTTCGGAGAGAATCTAAAAATGCAATAAAATACAAGGTGTTCCATTTGAAATAACAAAGTTGTTGCTTCTTTTCTTTAGAAGCGGCAACGCCGCAGGGCTGAAAATATTTGAGAAAGATGTCCCCCTCGAAAATGTAGTTGACTTGTTTCAGTTTTTTTTGATAATCCGGTTTTGGCGACCTACAGAGCCTCTGTTTCGTTTTCAAAGGCCCACTCTGTATAGCTTACACTTGCTTCAGAGAAGGGTGGTTGCGAAAAGAAAGCGCAGAGCTATGCGGAAAATGTAAAGTTGCTATGAACTCCCTAGGGAGAAAATATGTCACATTTTCTCCCTAGGGAATAATACGCCATTTCTGCCCCTTTTTTGTTACAAGCGAAAGTAGCTTCTACTTCCACCGGCGTAAAATAGAATATTGTGCAACAAGTGGGGAAAGTTCAACTCACTCACGAGTGTGAAAGTTTGTGGCACGAGTCTGAAGGGCGAGTGATGCAAACACACGAGTGAGAATAATACTTTTCCTCGAATGTTGCACTTAATACTTTTTCTACAACCGCACTTATCCAAAGATTCCAATAGTAATGTAACTTATTGGTATTCATTTTATAATGTGGCACTACGCCACATTGAATATTGTGACCAAAGAGTAGACGCCTTTTCTAGTTCCTCAAAGTATTTCAAAAAAGTACACTTTCCGAAAAAGATTTTATTTGCGTATTTTTTTTAGATTCTATGAATTTTTTGTATGTGCCAATTCATACTTTTTTCTTGAAATTTCCGGGAACAAATCCAATTTTTGCAGCTTTTTTCATTATCTCTGTCTCTGGTGGTGTATTTATCAAAATCGTCACATCTCGGTATAAACATCATATTATTTATTATGAATTGTTGAAATAATATTTTATGGAAACTGCGATTTCTATCAAAAGCACAAAGGTGGATCTATCCACCTTGGAAAGCACTAATGGGAACTACCCTAAAGAATTTTAAAAACTTCTCCTGACAAATCTGACAACTATTCAAAGCTGAATACCAGTCAATTAGGTTTTGGTCGATTTTTGTTGATTCTCCTTGGAAATGTTTGTGGTGTTGGCAGATTGTCGTGAGAAAAAATATTTTCCGTCGACCTCGTATTAACGACTAAGTTTAATGTATATGAAATCGTTCATTAATGACCCCTATTAATGAACGATTTGTCTATTAATGTACGATTGTTTTATAGGCAACCAAACATACACCGCGTGCATTCATTGTTTATGCTATAACTTACGGAATCTGCATTTAAATCGAAAATATGGATTTCATTGAAGATTTTCTGTTAACGGGTTCACCTTTCCAAGTTTCTGACACGATTTTAATCCCTGTTTTCTAACACAAGGAATTTATTTTCTATGTTGATCATTTCGACAAATGTCAAATGACACTAATGTCAGTGACAAGGCTACTGGGTGATTCTTAGCAGTTTCCAGATGAATGATGAATTCGCGAACCAAGTTTTCTTCATTGCAGGAGAAATGAGAAATATAGTCGACGGAAAAATTTTGTAACCAACTTGTATATTAAAAGGCGATTAATGATCTCGAACATTAACGCGCTCGCTTCGCTCGCACGTTAAAATATCTCGATCATTAATTGCCCTCATTAATAAACTAGTTGGTTAAATAACTATTCTCACAGTATGAGCAATACATGGTGTCGAAACTGAGTAAGCTATGAGAAATGCGCTACTTTTCATAGCAGTAGTAGAAAAAGGTATGTTCATGCTTGTACGAATTCTGCAAAATTTATGCAGATTGAAGGGCGGCTGAAAATATCGCAATGAAGTTGAAATATTTGAACTTTTTAACGAATTCGGATGGAACCATAACCACACAGTATGCATAAAATGTGTTGTTGTTATTTTGATAATCTAGAAGCAGAAAAAATACTAGACTAGACACACTACAGGTACAAAATTATAATTATAAAATTCATCAATTCTCCACTTGATTATATTTTTTTCGCAGGATGGATTCTCTGGATCATTTGTATCGTCTCTATAGAGCAAATGGTGTGTCCAGTCAGACGCAAAAAAATGAGTTGTATAAGTATTCGAAGCATTTTTTAAAGCCGCAAAATTTATACATCCACGTTCGAGAAATGCGACTGAATTACTCTAATAAATATTTCAATTCCTTTCGTGGAACGTGCCGTCAATTTGATGGAATTCCAGCAATGGTGGGACCAGAAATAAAGAAATTTTATATGACAACAGAACCCTTACCTTCTACAAATTTTGCCGCATGACTATGAACATAAATCTCTGTTGAAAATTTGATATTTTGCGATTCGCATAAGTTTTGCGAAATTCGTACAAGCATGAACATACCCTAAAAGCGCACACTTTATTAATTTATGTTTCCAGTCATGATTAGCCCAGTACCTACAGCTTCTGATGATAATTATGAAGGGATCAGGCATTACTTAGAATTTTTACGTTTGTAGAATACGTACCTACCTAAACAATCACAAAAAGAACGAAAATATTTCTTGGTATCTATCATCCTGCACCCGGACCATGATATATTTTTTCGACCCCTACACATTACATGAATAAAAAATGGATGATATTATTCTTCTCATATTGTCTTCTCATTTTTATTGAGTTGAGGGATGTTCCCATTGATTTATCTTGAATTCACAATTCTCATCAAATTCGAAGAACGATATATTTCATTTTTTTTTATCGAAAACGGAACAGATTCTTTTCCAAAATGTCCAAAGCTTAGTGAAAGTTTGATATTTTTCAGATATTTTCCTCTACTTCTAACATTTTTCAAAACAAGGTGTCACTCACAATCGATTGATTTTTTCTGTTATAGGTTCTCTAATAGAAACATTTGATTTGACCTATATTGAAATAATACTCATATTTTCCTTCGATAGAACCGATGAGAGAAAATACCAAAAAATCTGATGAAAGAAATGGAAGTGAAATTAAAAAATCATTTCTGGAAACTCGATACTAGCACAAATGAAAAATATATAACGGTTGGAAAATGAAAATATTATTGAGCTCCCTTTCTGGCCATGAGCACTATAAATGTCTCAATAATGCATCGTTCATCAAGACTAATCAGCAAATCATGTTCGATGTTTATGAGGGAAATGTCGCTTGGCCCTCTGATGAATGATATCGATCAAAACCTGTATTTCTAATCGGTTTCAGAATGTATTTGCTGACTTCATTATATTTATTGATCATTATATTATTGAATAGAATAGAATATTTATTCATCCAAATGAACCATTTCACATTGATGTTATATAAAAAGTCAAGAACAATACCATGAAAAATCATGCATAGAGGTTAAAATAATAACTCAGATATTCAGAAATTCTCTTGCGTTTGGCTCATAATATATATTTGCAACTTTTTCAACCCCAATTCTGAATTCGCCCCTGGGCAGTTGACCCTCGTGCCCTGTGGTTAATCCGACCTTGTCAGTATAGGAATACATAACACACGCATATTGACAGATAATTACGTGAACCATAATAATCACAATGATATGATATAATAGAAATATCGTGGAATTCAGTCACTCGATTATACAAGATATCAAAGAGACTAATTTTGTTCATTGAAGTTCCTATATCATTATCATCATTGGCAAATATGAGTATCGAATGTAGACATTTTTATTTCGTGTAAATATTTCATGATCAAATCGAAAAGCGCTTCTGGCTATTAAGCCATCATCAGTGCATATACCTGCAAGTGAGTAATATTCTATGAAAATATAATGTTGAAGTTGTAGATTAGGTACCTACTTAGTCGTAAAGTGTCAAGTACCTATTTACAAAGAGATCCAGAGTTTAATCGACATCATATGGTATAAACGGTAGTGAGAACAGACGAACATTCAACACATGAAGCCAAAATTTTGTCAAGGTTCGAAGACGAGCGCGAGAGACTATTGAAGTCTGACAAAAATATTCATCCTCAATATTTTTGTTGACAGATACAGAAGAGTCTATGTAACAGTTATTTATGTACCAAGTGCGTTAGGATATACCGGGTGTCTCAGTATACCTGTTCCAATAGATTATCTCAGCCATTTCCAAAGATGAAAATTTGAAATTTACATGATCTACCACAATTCTAATAATTTGAAATCATTATTGAAGTCAAAATCGAGATTACAAAGATATTGTAGCCTACTGCAATTTGTTCAATTTGAAATTTCAATTGCCGTTTTTTCCATCAAATCAAATCTAAAATACGAAGTGTGATACATCGAGGGAACGGTAATTTGAAGTAGAAATAAAAAATTGTAAAAAATATACAGAGTGCTATATTTGAGATAAAAAAGTTAGAGTCACTTCCGGCCAAACCGGAAGTGACTTTCAATTTGTGTTTTACTCAGTTGAAGCTTCCTTGAACGAATCATGAAATTTTAGAATTTTTATTTATCGAAATGGTTGAGATAATTCATTGGAACAGGTATACTGGGACACCCGGTATAGTAACGTTCGTTGTGCATACAATAATTCATTTTCCACGAATAAATTGTCATATTATAATAAAAAATCGATTTTCAAAAGCGGTTCATTGCTCCTAGCATTTTTTTTTTCATTTTTCTTCTCATGGTAGGCATGGCATTTGTTAATATTTTGACGTTTATTGAATATTGTTGTCATCATTTAATTTAGCGTAGTTTTATAGAAATAATGGAAATGAATACGAATTGGCGGGCGATATGATTAATAATGCCCTCCATAACGCTCCGGGCGTTATGGGACTGTTAATACCCAACCATTGCCAAGGTTTTATAAAGCAGTAATGAACAAGTGAAAAATAAAAACCTATATTGATGAAACTGAAAGAATAAAGTATCATTCAATACTCAAGAGTCCTGGCGTTCAAGATGAAAGTCGACGAGAAATCTTCCCAAATACGAACTATGAAGTTTAGTCACCCTTTGTATGAATTGCACGGCACATCTTGATTGTTCTCAGTTTCCCATATCCTCGAATCCTAAGGATATAACCGTAACAGAGTCCAACAGATGTTCAGTAGTAATACCACAAATGATTGAATTTTCGCGATAGGTCTGTCGATTCATTTCTGAACGAAACTGTAGGACGAGTGGTGTTTTCTCGAAGCAATTCAGTTGAGCTCTGGAATAGGAGAATTGACATGAAATCAGTCACCATCGGAATTATATAAGACTATTTCACAAACAAAGTGAGAAATAAAATAACAGTTTCAAAATACTGAAATCAGTAGAATAAAGTTCAAGAAATAAGAAACATTGACATCGAACGATAAACATATATTTGATTGAACCATTGATAATATTGATACTCAACGTACTTGCATATTTTCCAATTATTATAATCATAGATGGTAGAGGTTTTGCTCTGATATTGATTATTTGAACACCTGCTTGTACTTGCAATAGTATAGTTTTTATAAAGATCACCTTTCGCCAACGTACTATAAGGAAGACTTTATTGGGTCTCAACAACAACAAAGCTTGTGGCTCCGACGGAATCCCACCGATTGTCCTCAGGAAATGTGCTTCCGAACTAACACCTGTTCTCTGCAAGTTGTTCAACTACTCATACGAATTGAGGATATTCCCGTCCAACTGGAAAATTGCAAAAGTACAACCAGTTCCTAAACAAGGCAAAAAGACCCTACCTAGCAACTACAGACCGATCGCACTGCTATCTATTATTTCAAACATCATGGGGAAAGCTATCAACATCGACCTCATATGTAATATCTGGAACATTTAGGTATCATCAACGATAGGCAATATGGCTTCCATCATCAGAGATCAACTGGTGACCTGCTAGCTTACGGCTCACATTTATGGTAGGTAGCAATTGAAAAATATGGTGAAACCTGTCTGGCACCACGGACTCCTCGCCAAGCTTCCATCATATGGCTTGCCTCTCCAGCTATGTTCTCTGCTAGCTAGTTACCTCTCAAACAGGTCTCTCCATGTAGTTGTCGACGGATTTTCATCTGACTCTCTTATCATGAATTCTGGTGTTCCGCAAGGATCAATTTTGGCACCAACTCTATTTCTACTCCATATCAACGATTTGTTGGAAGCAACTTTATGTCCAGTACACAGCTTCGCGGATGATAGTACCCTCCATACCGCCTTCTCTTCCAGGGCTTCAATACCAGCCAGGCAAATCAGAAACGAGCAAGAGAAAAATGTTGACAACATAAATATGGACTTGGCAACAATTCTCGAATGGGGATCCAATAACTTTGTAGATCTCAATGTAAACAAAACACGAGCATGCCTTTTCTCTAGAAAAGCCGGTCTCACTTGGCCCAACATAGATTAGATTTAACTGGGGAGCTGGCCTTTTGGCCTAATCCACTGCGACCTTTTCAGATCTATTGTGGAGGCTCCGATTGCTTATAGCACTTCATCTAGCTTCGTCCATTTTATCAGACTGAGCAAATAACCAACATAAGTTTGTCAGGAGTAACCATACCTTTGATGACATCCATTTCGATACTTGGTATTACTATCATTAATAACCCTCCTTGAGAAAATCACGTAAGATCAATTGCTTAAAGTGCATCTCAAAAACTTGATTTTCTGTTTCGAGCCAGGAGCTATTTCACTTCCAGTCAGCTGCTTATGATCTATAGGGCATAGATCCGACCTGTCCTGGAATACCGTTCCCATATTCGGAGTGCAGCACCGAAACATACTCTGAAACTATTGGATTCTGTCCGAAAACGGGCAATTCGTCTCGTGGGTGATGCCTTGCTCACAAACTCACTCACTTCTCTGGAACACCGTAGAAAAGTTGGCGATCTGGCTCTATTTCCAAGGGCGATGCTCTTCTGAAATATCAACAATTGTTTCTCCCTTGGCAGTCCCCGCGAAATTGACCCGTCGAGTTGAGGCTTCGCACCCCTGGTCGTGGTCACTTTGGAGACCTGCAGAACATCTCTTTCCAAAGACTAGTTCATCCAACGAACAGCGAGGCTTTGAAACACATTGCCAAGGGAGGTGTTTCCCGAGGAATATTACTTTCAGAAATTTAAGAAGAACACCAATTCCTACCTTATTTCCATTGGTTTTCACGATGTTCTCTCAACATTACGGGATATCCCTTTTCGTGGGAACCAGAACAAGAAATTAATGATATCTGTAGTAAAGAAACGGAATATTTCAATATTTCAGTGACTGATATATGTCAAACTTTGACAATTATAGCACTCTTATGCTGCCGAACGGAATAGCCGCTCGTATTATGTTTGTTTACCTGAATAGCCACTGATATCGCATATCATGTGGCTTCAATCACAACATTTCTTAGGTGCAGCCAGGTGTGAATGAAACAATCGGGTAAATTCGACTCCTCACTTGATGTTCTCCCTAGACAGAAAGGCAGAGCGCGCCGCTTCGCTGCTGTTTCTCGTCCAGGCCTGCTGGATGTCAGTAGCGGCCGCGCTCCCGATAAAGCGTCACGACGTCCAGGAGGTCGCGGTGAGCCGAAGGACGCGGGACACGTGCGATTGTTTTCGTCTTTTCGACCGGAGTGACGGAGAATTCCGGGGAATTTGCGGGTTTTCCGGTCGGGAGCGAGTGGGTGCTTCGTAGGTGGTAAAGTGGTGTTTGTGGAGAGTTGGGGGTGGTTTTGGGTGAGGGGGAAAAGGGGTTCAGTGAGTGACGAAGAGGAGTTTGACGAGTGATTGATGCCAAGATTCAGAGTTCGTCAATTTTTTTGACACCTTTTTGGATTCGGAATTTTTGATCGAAATTGGAAGTACATACTGAGAAAATTCGGAGAAAATGCTCGACCAAGATGAACATAATATCAGAAAAAATATTCAAATTTCATTAGTTACGAAAAAATAATCGCCACATTTATATATTTCACCACTCACTTGTTATCATATGAATCTAATGAAAAATCATAACGAAGCGGACGTCTCGAAAAGCTCAATATATCAAGAAGGATATCTATCTAAGTTATCTGAGTTTTTCGACTACAGTATATTGTCGGTATATATCGACATCAACTATAACGGTTGGTATGATTGCAATTAGCTTCATCAACACTTGGAATCCATCACGTCACCATACACCTTAAAATATTTTTTCTCCGATTGGCAGCAAATATTAATTTTGCTGACACATATCAATCAGCAAAGTATTACTTTTCCTGCCTAGGCAGCGAAGTGGTTACTTTGCTGATTGATATGTGTCAGCAAAATTAATAATCCATAAATCGTTTATAATTTCCATCATATTTCATCCGAGACTTCTCCGGCAACAAATTCAACTCTATATTCTTAGCCACCTCCCTTATTTCTGGAGGAGTAAGTATACTTCGAGGTCGCTATCACTGTCTATTATATAATAATTTAAATATACCGATATTTTTTTGCACAACTGTCAGAAATTTCATGAATTGTCAAACTATAATTATTATGGACATTTCCATAGCAACCAACCATCCCAACAACTGAGATTTCTATAAAATTTTATTTTTATTGAACACTACAGAAAAAATAAAGAGATTGTGAGAATTGTATTAATTTGCAGATACAAAATCCTCCTATATCATTATGAACAATCGGAGAAAAAATTATATGATCAATCGGAGAAAAAATTATATGTTCAACTCGACAGCAAAGTAGATTGACTGCCTTAGCTGAAATCCTAGCCTCGCTACGCTCGGCTATGAATTCAGCCTCGGCAGTAGTCAATCTACTACTTTGCTGCCTAGTTAAACAAATAACTATTTTTCAATGAATAAGAAAATACTCGTTAAAATATCAAACAAAATTCGGAAATAATAGATGAAAGTTCCTGCAATTGACAGGGCGGACAGGACTCGAACGACTGATGGTGTGTTCAAAAAACTCTGTTGTCATGGGAATGTGTTTAAGAAATTGTTTTGCCATTGTAACCTGTTTAATACTTTCAATAAATCACAGATCATCAATCCGTAATTAATCGTTCATTTAGCGTGGTGAATATATGAACGCTAAATGCCGTTCTAGTTATGTGAGTAGAAAAAATAATAGATGGGTCTATTTGGTACTTTCTCAGTGGTACGAAAATGGATAATATTGTTCGATTTGTATCTGTTTTGTGTCATTTAGGTACCGAACGGCAAGAATAATATCAGTCAATTTATTATTGAAAGAAACAGGAGAAATTATCTATCTAGAAGTAGATGATGATGATGTTGGTGGAATGGTGCAATTGATGAGAACTCACTTAAACCCCTCTTGAAAACATCGGGAATATTTTATGCCATCCCATATCTTTCGAATCAGTTCACGTTTTCAAACAACTCCAATGAAGAACAGTCAAAAACCTCGTCAAAAACCCAATCAGATAATAATATGTTCACCTGATAGTTGCCATATTGTATATTGATAGATGATAAAGAAAATTATACAATTCATTGAATACATTAGCTCAATTGAAAAAAAGACAAAGAAGTGCACATTCCTTGAAATATATATCAATGAGAGAGAAATGGGGAATATTTGGAATGTGTTCACACACTATATTATTAGGCCACCACAAATTTTTATCCATGATCCTGGCTGTTTTATCAGCCATAACGTTATCATGGCATTGATTAATTTTTATATTTCGACACGAAGTTTGTTGAAATCACGCAATAGGTATAAATATCAAAAAGTCCACTGGATATTTCGCATTTTCTAGGTGTACATGAAGATGAATTACGTATAAGAAAACCACTTCTTGAATTCGAGATATATTAATTGTAGGTTCTCTGATTTTAATTCAATGCTTCAGAATTCATCACTTCCGGACAACATTCGAATATACAGGCCGATTGATAAAAAACATCCCAAGCTGTAGCTGTTATAATAAATCCGATTTTAAAAACGAAGAAAAAATAAAATGATCCATCAGGTACTATAAGTGGGCTCTGTTAATCATTTTTTTCAAATTACAACTGTAACGTCAGTGATGGTCAACTTTTTTTTCTGTTTTGACATTACCGGAATATTTTTAGAATAATTTCAGACCAATTTTTCTAGACAAATTGACTTTTGGACAGAATTACTTGACATGAAGAATGAAGGCCGAGATGAATGCCCAGTTGTCAAGGAATAGATATTTTCATAAAATTTTGAGGTGAGAGAATATGGTATAGTAAATGTCACTGACATAAATAGCAGTTTTTTATTCCTACAAATATTTCAACATTTCATGCTATTCCAAAGTGTGCTGTGAAAAAAAAAATAAAATTCAAACAGAGAAATTCTATCGATGGCCATCAGTGACACTTTGTTTCGAAAAATAACTTTTTCTCTTCAGCTACAGATTGAGAACTGTAAGACATCTACTCGAGTACTTCACAACCCTAAACATTAATATCGTTATCTCTAGCAATATTTGTTATTTTCTGCCAAATGGCAATCCCAACAACCCGATAAGGTTGTAGAGGATATTTTTTGTTTATGAAAAAGACAAAAAATGTGAGTACGACAACGAACATCATTGTTCAGTTAAAATATTCTCATTCAGCTTTTGGTTTTACTACATAGTGAATATGTACCATGTGAACTATCTCTAAAATGGTCAATTCTTGTCTCGATTCTCGTCCATTGGAAGAAAAAATCTTATATCCAAATTTACAACTAATGGTAGTGTACACAACAAAAGCCCCCAGGTCATCCGACCATTCCGGAAGAACAACGAGTTCAAATAATTGGTGAGATGATAGTAAATCCTCAACAGCCTACTTCCTCTGTCACTAATGTTTGTGAGGTGGGTCCTTCTACTGTGTGGAGACTTTTTGAAGAGGAATAAGTATCATCCATACAAAATCAAAATGGTACACCAGTTAACTGAAGATGACCCTGATCGTAGAATAGAATTCAGCGAAATTATGACGGAAACCATTGCAAGGCATCCTACCGAGCATCCTACCTATCTCCACAATATTTGTATTAGTGGCGAATGTACATTTTTTCTCAACGGCAATTTTCACAGACAAAATTGCCGTTATTGGAGTTACACCAATTCTCACATTTTCCAGGAAACTCATACTCAATATCCGGAAAAAAACTAACGTTTGAGCAGGAATATTGGCAAACCATATTGTAGGACCTCTATTCATTAATTGTATTTGAATATTCTGGAGAATATTGTTGACCCTCTAATCACCGAAATCGTCGAAGCGAATCCTAATGAATTCGATATGGATATTGTATTTCAACAAGATAGAGCACCACCACATTACTCCAGACAAGTAAGAAACTATTTGGATAAAACTTTCCCCGTTCGTTGGATTGGCCGTCGAGGTCCTGCGGAATGTCCAGTCCGCTCGCCAGATTTGACTCCTTTAGACTTCTTTTCATGAGGCTATTTGAAGCAGAAGTTGTATGAAACTGAACCTGCTCCAATATTGGACATACGGCAGAGAATAACAAATATTTAAAGAAATATCGACGTTACTGTGTTCGAAAATGTTCGGCGTGAAATATCGAATAGGCGGTTCTTATGTCAGTGAGTCTGAGGCAACCATTTCGAGCATCTTCTGAACTGAACTCAGCTTGTTTTCTTGAAATATGAAGTTGAACGTCGATGTACTGTAAAAACTGACGTCACGATTTCGAAACTACGGGGACAGTTGCCATATGATGAAATATATCAGTTATTCAATAGTTCATAAATTCTCGATTATGTATTGATAATATTCTTAATTATCAATAAAACTCCAATTGTCTCAAAATTTTCCCTCATGTGTTGTGGCTTACTGCTTATAATACATTTATGTAAATAATAGTTATTATAATTCACACTAGAGGACATTTGAACCAGTGAACGTGACAACACAGCACACGAATTGTGGGCGGTGCCTTGTCAGTTCTCAGCAATCAGCACATTGTTGCCAATTCTTCAAAATTCGCATGATATTTCAAATATTTTGAAATATAAGAAATATTTGGGCATGCTGGTTGCTCCAAGAAGTCACGAATAAACTATAATATCATGGCTTCCTCCTATTTTGTTTCATCTCCTGTTTGATTCAACGACAGGAGTGACCAGACTAATATCTGTTTGAAAACTTGATTATAATTATTGGTGATTTGACAACTTTGCTTCTTGAGTATGAATGGAAGATTATCTGACTAATAACGAAACAGTATAAGAGCTGACGTCACCATTTCTCGACGTATAGTCATGACGATACGTTTGTAAATGAGCTATGAAATTCAACAATTTTGAACAACGCATAGACTCATTGATTACATAGAAGAGCGTGAGGAGTGTTTTACAATTAATTTAGGTCCTTAACAACACAGTGGAGTAAATGAATGCCAATTATTTATTATCAGTCCAGTCGCCCATTGTGTAATATGAGAAGTATAACGTTTGTCAAAATATCAAGTGTAATACATGGTTGAAGTAAGAATTGATCGAACTTCATAAATCAACAGAAAATTGTATAGCGTATAACTTCAATAATTAAAGTCGGGGGTAGCTTCTCAGGGGTAATTTGACATGAGTTGACTTTGACACAACTACATTAAAGTCATATGGGTTTGACAAAAGTGTAATTTTTGAAAGCAGCATAACTAAGACATTGGCTGTATAAAAAGATCTGAGACACCCGGTACCTATATACAGAATGTTCCTTAATGATGTGCTGATATTGAAGGAGCCGATTATTCGACCTATTTCAAGAATTAAACTTCATATGAAGGATCTCGTAAACGTCCTTAGTTTTGAGACACAAGGCGTCGATGTTGAAAATATGCATAGATTCTTTTTTTATCCACCCTGTATCTTCACGTGATGGAAAATTCAGTCTGCTATGTGACTGAATCGGTATATCAATTTCAAAATGTTACATATTGTGGTTATCCAGTGATGGATATCCTGAATGGAGTACTCAGACATCAAAATTTGAAATCTGGTTTTGTTCATCCGTTTTTTCTCTAAAACGAAGCGTTCTATCGAGTATAAGCAAGAGGATTTTTTTGTACCTAATTGAATAGCCTTTCATAGTATTGTGAGAAATTTGGAAATTTTCTATCGTTGCTCACTTTTAAGTAAAATATAAACAATACTATTCCCGTAACGGTGCCACCCCAGATAGCACAAATACCTTTTGAGGCCCTTCTGAGGCGTTGACAATAATGTCCTCAGGACGTCGAGGGCGAGTCTGACGACGTCCCTAGCCCGTCCTCCTGTTACCGTTCTCTACATCCTAATAACGTCTTAGAACATCCCTATAAGGTCTTCTGGGCCATGTATAGGACATTATGGAAACAACTTCAGGTAGTAAAAATGTCTACGGATAGGTTGATACAAATGGAATTTTATTGAAAAAATATGGATATCATTATATTTGCGAAATTTCCCTGGAATAGTATGTTCAAATAGAAAACTTACATTTTATTATTTATAACTTATTGGTGAAGATTTTCGAGTTTCGTTTTGAAGAAATGTATCCCAGCTTCTTGTTGAGCACTACCAGAAGTTATTGCCCATTGGTAATATTTCTCTATGTTGTTTTTGATTTCTCAACTCTGGATATAATTCCTAATGCTGAATCTACTGAAAGTTGAAGCCTTCATACAATATTTTATAGATGACCTCAAGTTTGTGTTTTCCATAACCTTCTGAAACAAACAATGATTCAATATCTCATATCCATGTAATATCTTTGATTTGATCCATCTATCTTTGTTCCTTTCTTCCGCAGAGAAAACTCATCATCAACATAAAAATACATTATGATGATTTTTGTTTTGTTCTAATTCTGTTGTAAGTTCTCTTTTTGTTATCATTTGTGATTTCTGAACCCTGACCATACTTTCTGATGCTCAATTTACTGAAAGTTCAAGCCTGCATACAATCTTTTATAGATTCCGAAGATGCCAAAATATGTTGGAATATCAAACATATCTCTGATCTGATGATAATATAATGATCAAGTTTGTGTTCTCATCAATAACCTCCTGGAACAAATAATAATGTATCAATATTCCATGTCCAGTACCTATTATCAATGAGTTGATTCAGGTAGGTACCCTCGTAGGTACCTATCTTCATTGAATCTACTGAAAGTTCAAGCCTTCATACAATGTTTGATAGATTCCGAAGAAGCCAAAATTTCTTGGAATGAAACATCTCTGCTCTGATGATATCATCAAGTTTGTGTTCTCAATAACCTCCTGAAATGAAATAAAATATTCAATATTTCATGTCCATTACCTATACTATCAATGATTTGATTAATTAATTACCTGTATTTCTTATTATCATCAATTTCTTAGAGAAACATTATCATGGGACATAACCTCACTTCTAGTATTTCTAGTTTCTCGTTCTCCTTCTTCTTCCTTTTGGCTTCGTCGACACGTTATTTCATGGAATGTCATCTGAAGACATATCCGTAGGCACGAAATCCGCTGCAGCCTCAGGCTGTCACTGAAAGAACTTTTCTAGGACAATTACGGCGCTAAATATACGCCTGATGATGTTCTCAGGTTGTAAAAAACATTACGTCCTCTCTAGGCGTTTGGCGACACATTGAGGATGACCCTAGGCTATTGTGTGCTATCTGGGTACTGGTAATGACAATTCTTGTACATCAGAAAATGCACCTTAATCGAGATCTTAATACATAAAAGACGTGTACCAACTGTCATGAGGATGTATACAATATTGTCTCAGTTATGATGAAAAAACTGAATATTTTCCAAAACTTCATCACCCACGATCTTCCAGTATCTCAAAAGTAAAGATTCTGAGGACACACGTTCATATGGAAATTTCTTCTTGAAATGAGTCAAAGAATCACTTCCTCAAATATTAGCATGTCTTTGAGGAACACCCTGTATATTCCACATGCCTCGTTAAAATTGCCAGACCACCCTCTCTTGGTTTGTATATCTTATTTTCTGATAATTTTTCTCCGGAAGCATCTCCTTATATAGAATTTATTTGAAAGTTTGACCCTTAACCAAGTTTTTTCCATCACGCCTATCAGAACTATTACTTGCTTCAAGTGCTTACGTCGTTTGTCACCGATGCTGAATCCACTCAAAAGATAGTTCTTGCTCTTGAATTATCTCTTCTACCATTTCCTTGTTAAAACTTAGTCGGTTGTTTGTCTACTTACTGCTTCAAGCACTCGTAGTCTGAAGATGGAGAAGTATTCCTAAGGACCACGAAAAAGTTTTCCCGGAGTAAGGAAAGCTCGTTGAAAGGTAACTACAGGGTGATGAACGATTGACGGCCTGTTATCAGGGGCGTCGATAATTTTTTTTCATGGGGGGGCAGGTAATGGCTTTTTGGTTTGAAGGTAATGAACAAAAATCACGTTATAGAGAGCCATAAATGATGAATATCAGAATCAGAAAGATAACTCAACTTCATTGTACAAACAAATCACAAATCAAACAGTCATAAACGTTTATTATATCTATCACCTATCTCACAGATTATTATTCTTGGAGAGGGGTGCAATCACCCCTATTACCCCCCTCCATATCGACGCTCTTGTCTGTTACACAGTAAAAAAATAGAGTGAAATTGAACAGTATACCTGTTCCCAGGAGGACCACCAAGCTTCAGAGTGAATGATTTCACTCTATAGTTTAGTATATTATAGTGTGATTTTTTCAATTCCATCAGTGTTAATTTTCAATGCGAGCACATTCAAAGTCACCCTATTTATTTCTCTGAATATATTGAATAAACACAAAAATTGAGCTGAAAGAAACAATTTCGAAAGTGAACGTTCCACTCAAGACCCAAGCTAGTGTCGATGTCATCACTTCAGAGTGAAATTCAATAACCGAGTTATTACATAGTCACAAAAGTTGACAGTTGGAATATAATAGTAGAGAGTAGATTTCACACTATAAACAGTGTCGAATCCACCGGAAATTGATTGAATTATCCACTACCTGAATGTCAAATTGCTCCTGCATTGTTCAAATTAACCTCGAAATTAACACTACTATGTGTTTTGGTGCTAATAAGGAGTTATCATTTATTCATCAATTTAGATTGATATAGAACACTAGTTGAGTGAACTAGGCACTACAATTACTGTTGAGATTTTATCCAAGTTGAGTTAATCATTCTCCTACATGCCACAGTATTTCTAGGCCTCCGGCAGACGTTCAGCAGCGAAATCTCGGCATTCTCGACAGCGCCACCTGCCACAGTCACGCGAATTGACGGATGAGATGTAGTGTGAAGTTATAATATTTTTTTGATAGTAGAAAAATTACTCGAGTCGCATTAGTTTAACTATAGTCAACCTATCTGTTTTATAAATCGTTTGAAATAATGATTCGAAACGGAAAAAAATGAGAAAAAACTAAGATATACGTTAATAACTCAATGTTGAAAAAGTCTCTTACAACGCGAAGTAGTAGAAAAGCTACTTGAAGTTAATATCATGATCATAATATTATCGAGACTATAATCATAATCACTCATTTTACTATCCAGTATAGACTGAACGATCTGAAACTGTATAGATTGATATACTTATAGATTTAATTGAACAATAATAGTGTGTCAATTTAATCGACAAGAGTGGGACATTCAAGTTCACTAGTGTCAGTTAACACTAGTATGAGTTTATTTCCAATTGTTTGTGAATTGAAGTTATCTGAATTGATATTTTATAAAAATTTCAGGAATATAGGAATAATTCAATACGGAAGTAGTGGAAAATCAATATAGAATTAGTTGCAAAGAAGATACTATGCGAGAAGTGTATGATCATAGAGTTGATTGCAGTATTAGAGTGACTTTGAAAGAGTATTTCAATACTAAAAACATAATCAGCGAATTCAACTCGAAGCGTTTTTCCACTGTGTATGATGTTGGTTTGATATTTAGGAAATTTCGAAATTAAGGAAGGACCTCTCTCTGAAGAATACTTTTTTATTTGTTAATGGCGGATCCATGTGGGGTTCATGCATGTAATATGAGGAATTGTTGAGTGTGAGTAACCAACTATTCAAACCCATACTTGTTGACTTCATATTAGATAAAGTAAATTTAACGAGGATATTCAACTCTTGAAACATTAGTATATTGAATTGTTCGACTTTCACGTGATGAAAATTCATTATGGCAAAGACGAGGTAATAGTTATTTAATATACAAAGGACAACAATTGTAGTTTTAGGATCCAAGTTGTGTTGTCTCCCGACGCGTAGCGGAGAAAGACAAAAAACTAAAATCTACTATTTTTTCCGTGTAAAATCCACCATTTTTTTCTGTGACTGGAGAAAGAATGAATCGTTATATTGAAATCAGAAAATTTATCAGGGATGACACTCGCGTTGCAAGCATGTTTTCGTAAGCATCTTTATAATTTTTTTAAGTAATCAAATATCTGCCAGTTCAATTATGTGATTTGATTCTGAAAGAAATGCGAATTGAGTGATTGTTCAGTAATTCAAGTAACCGCGATTTCGAATAGAAGATATAAAACTTGCAGTTCATCCTCGGAGACGGTGTTATTGGCCTTCTTTTTGGAACTATTCTATATAGCAAAAGCCATCAACAGTATATATATGTGATACATATCCGGAAAAAAAGTAATTCATAGAACGTGACGTCTCATAACCTTTCAACAGAGAAGAAATTTCAAACTTCTTTCTCGTCTCAGGAAAAAATCATTACTCACGTGAGATTTTTTCCTCATTGTCCCAAAACATATTTTGGATATTTCGATGACTTACTGAAAAAGAAGTGAACTTTGAATCAAATCTCCAGTTTTTTATAATAACTTCTGACTCATTGTTTAATATTCGGAATATGTTTTACTGCACTTCGTTTAGTCATATGATTTTATTCAGTAGTCAGTGAATATAATTTGGAGTTTGGAAGTTCATTAATAATGGAAGTTGGTTTCAGAAGATTTATCACAACCACATTGTACTTCTGAAAGAAAAAACATATGCTATGTGATTTTTATTTCAAAGAATCAGTAAGTGGAATGTTCTCAATAGTTTGAAACAACAAAAGCCAGCATCGGCACCTTAGAATGTTCTCTAGTTTGCTCTATCACGAATTGTGAGCTAATTCAATCATATGTATAAGTGATAAACATTGTAATTTTTTGGAAAAACTTCGAAAACAACAATTCTCAATTGGACATTCACTCTCAAATTATACCAAGTATATCGAACTTCTACCAAATATGCAATCACTCGATGGTTAACTTACTTTAGTTACCTGAAATAATAAGGAATAAGGAATAGCTCAATTTCTCAGGTTTAAACAAATTATCAGGCTGAATGAATAGTAGATTGTTTTATTAGGATCAAAAGTGACACTTTGTTTGACAAGCGAATTTTGCATTTGCGAGGCGGAGCGTTTAGCGAAGCCGAGCGAAAGCAAAATTCGCGAGTCTAACAAAGTCACTTTTGATCCGAATGGAACATGCTATTTTTTCTGCAACCGAAACAATTAATTCAAATAAACATGTGAAGTAACCACCAATGCCGTGCCATATGTATGCAATGCAACAAATATTGACAAATTATCCATGTGGTGAGAGTATTCTACCTGAATTAACAGCAGGTTAGGTTTTCTAGGATGTTCGAATTGTGGTTTCAATATAAATACAACCACAGAGTGACATATTTTTGTATGGACCAGGTGCTCTAATGGCAAATACCGCGCCAGTGCCAGCTATAGGAACAAGACGTGGAAAATGTTAGGTTAGTGAGCATATCAACAATGATAGTAGTGATTATTTATTCCTCTCCATACAACACTGTGTTTGACTTGATAATCATATGAAGCTAAACAATATCGTTGTTTGAGACAAAAAAACTGTGCTGTGATTATTCAAAAACATGTTATCCATCCCGAGAATAACGAATGAAATACAGATCAAGCAAGTATTTGAATCTTGAAGGCTTCCCTGATCAAAACAAAAATACTTAACTGAGATGTTCATAATTCCAATACTAAACTATAATGAGGTGTATTTATATCTCCAGCATGGGTATGAAATGCCAAATCTGCTGAAATCGGAAACAAATCAGGTATGCGTCTCAACCCAAATAACCAACCGTCACAATGTTGTTTATTCTGGATGACGTCCAGTAGATCTTTTTTAGTTCCTAGGAGCTAAAGTTCAACTTTAGCTCTTAGGAACTAAAATTCAATTTTAGCTCCTAGGAACTAAATATGTTGCCTAGCAACATATCTATTTTTGTGTCAGTAATAGAAACGTCAATTTAAGAGCTGATTCTGGTATCAAAATGGACGACTTTTGTGTCGGTTGCAGAAAAATGTAATTTAATGACTTCAGTTAAATCAAATAATGACAAATGAGTAGACAGTAGCCTAATCTCTCAGTTCTTTACATATTGCTGAAATAGCTGGAGTTGGTAGATATATAGTTTCCCACATTTCCACAAGGAACTTATTTACTCATAGATCAATACTCATAGAATGAATTTGACGTAATCTGAAGTTGAATGTAAATGTTATTTCAACTATAAACGTCAACGAATGTTTTATGTGATTTCATGCTCCTTTCCTCAAGGAGGTGGACAAAATTTCCAGAAGTTTCTTGAGTTGCTTTGGTAACGATAGAAAATACAGGCTTTTAATTGGTTAAGAATCGAGTTGAGAATGTTCTGTGTGAAATCAACAAGAATTCTTCATATTATATCTTCCCAATGAGATTCTATTTAGGAAACATTCAGCCTGACTAAGCGTTGAGAATTGTGTGCTATCTAAACGACAGAAGAAGTAGAGGTAGAAGCAATCCCCGTTTATCCCCAATATATACTGGCATTCTTGGAGAATCCCTTTATATGTGAACGATTATTTTCTATAGGGACCTACGTATTATTTACTCTATTCAACAAATCGAGGTCTTGTTCTGGGCAGAATTCATTTGCACAATTATTTTACACCTCCTTGTACATGAATATTCCCAATGTCCGATGCGGTGATGATAATACTGCTTATATTCCACCATCAGAACCAAACTATATGAAAATCAATGGTGAAATCTTATAGAGGTTGAAATTTCTCATTTTAGAAACATTTTTCATGACAATAATCTGCCACATTCATCTATAGTCATATTAACGCTATCTAGTAGCCTATTGGGCTTGAATAATTTTCGAAATCTGCATTTGAACGAAAAACAAATTATATCAAAGACAACTTTACCTGTTCTGAGACGTTCCTGGAACCAATTTGTTGCCATTTATCATCGAAATTATTATTTTTCTTGTTGTCAATTCCGACATATTTCATAATCGAGAGACATAATATATATAAATATATATATGTTGTCCAATTTCAGCTAGGATATATTCAGGTTAAACAAAGACACATCTCTCAGTAAGGACGAAAGAACATTGAGTACAATATCAAGAAAACACATACCGACAAATCAAATTTGGCTGACTGTATCCTTACTAAAAATGGACAACATATGGCAAAGCGGAATAATATTGAAATAATAGGAAAGGAAGATAACAACCAATAGAGAAGAATCAAGGAATTCGCTTGCATTCTTCTGAACGAAGACAATAGCATTGCCTCCTGTTCGGTTGATACAGATATAATGGTATTTGAAAATGATAGATTCAAGATCAATAATTGATGGAAACATTCTGTAACTTATTTGATAGACAATTTTCGGAGATAAATATTTTTTTTGCATTCTCAATTTTGAAAATGGTAGCAGATTCGTTCCCGAAACGACCAAAGTCAAGTAAAAATTCGATATTTTGTCAATATATCTATATTTCATTTCTCCGAACATTTTTCAAAACGAAGTGTCACTGACGAACGATTGAATTTTTTCTTTCACGCTCTCTGTTAGTACATTTTTCTATAGGCAGTTTCATTTTGTGGCCAATCATCTGATTTCGAGGAGAGCAATTTCCAAATAATCTAGCAAATTAGTCATTTGGTATGAATTTGGTCAGATCACATGGGTAAGCATACCAAATATCCATACCGAGATCCATACGGTATAAACGTGGCAAGACTGAATTGGCGACTACAGTGATATTCAAACAAATGGCGAAAGCGCAAACTTTGGTGAAATCTATCATATGAGGTTTTGGCGAGAGCGTTAGGTGTCAGGTTTGATTTTCCTAACAAAGTATCTGGTAAGATACATCTTTTAGATATGTTCGTTGCAAAATAAACTCGTAAATTTCTGCAATTACTACTAGATTTCTCATGTAGATGGCACCGCAGCAATCATAAAATTTCGGTAATGTCAAAATCGAGGTCAAAATAAACTCACTGTGTTCAAGATGGATAATGGTATAATTGTATTCACTACTCAGAACTGGACTTGAAAATGGTAGATCCAAGATCAATTGATGAAAACATTCTGTAACTTATTTGTTAGACAATTTTCAGAGATGAATATTTTTGCATTCCTAATTTTGAAAATGGTAGCAGCTTCGTTCCCGAAACGACCAATGTCAGGTAAAAATTCGATATTTCGTCAATATATCTATATTTCATTTCTCCGAACATTTTTCGAAACGAACTGTCACTGACAAACGATTGAATTTTTTCTTTCACGCTCTCTGTTAGTACATTTTTCTAAATGCAGTTTCATTTTGTGGCCAATCATCTGATTTCGAGGAGAGCAATTTCCAAATAATCTAGCAAATTGAAGATACATGGTGTGAACATGCGTTAACAGTCATTTGGTATGAATTTGGTCAGATCACATGGGTAAGCATACCAAATATCCATACCGAGATCCATACGGTATGAACGTGGCAAGACTGAATTGGCGACGACTACAGTGAGATTCAAACAAATGGCGGAAGCGCTATCTTTGGTGACGTCTATCATAGGAGGTTTTGGCGAGAGCGTTAGATGTCAGGTTTAAATTTCCTAGCAAAGTATCTGGTAAGATACATCTTTTAGATATGTTCGTTGCAAATAAAACTCGTAAATTTCTGCAATTTTGTTACAGTATATCATGGACATGTGTGTGAACTACTAGATTTTTCATGTAGATGGCACCGCGGCCATCATAAAATTTCGGTAATGTCAAAATAAACTCACTGTGTTCAAGATGGCGTGGAAAAGTAAATGAACGCTCGATCCGATAGTAACTCTTTCTTATATTTTAGTACTGAATATATTTTAATCTGACAAGTTTTTCAAAATAATGTATCCCATAATATACTTCACAAACAATAAGATTTCCACAAAATTTCCAAACACATGACATGTTTCGCTAACACAGTAGCTTCGTCTGGTGATATACTGGTACGATGAACTCAACTAACATTGGCGTGCTTATATATATATATATATATATCCTACTTTCCCAACCTGAAAGATTAGTTACCTGTGGACAGGTTCGATAAACCCCCATTTTCGAAAATTAGGCACAATATCTACATCAAAATTCGGTGTACCGGATTAACTTGAAAGGGTTGATATCAAATACATATTATTACTCACTAAGAAAACAAATTCAACAGTGCTGAACTATTGAGGTCTAATTGAGCGTTAAATAAAATGTCAGAATTCTTGAGTTTGTTGATTTCTGATGATTCAAAATGATTGAGTTCCATTCCTTTATTTTCTACGTGTAGAATTTCGGAGGTAGCATCAAAACTATGGTTTTCTTCTGATATATGGTTGGCGTATGTTGAATTTGTTTTGTTTTTGAAAAAATTCATCTTATGTTCATGAATGCGCTGATTGAACGTACGACATGTCTGATCGATATATACCTTAGGACAAGCTTCACAGTTGAGTTTGTATACCCCTTGATTTGTCAAATTTAGAGAAGTTTTGTCTTCATTATTCTTGATAAACCTTCTCAAGCTGATTTTTCAGTGGTTGATGATTCAAAATAGGTTGAACTTCTATACTTTATATTTATTATTATTCATATTCATGGTAGGATGAACTTCTCGAATAGCTTTATTATGAAGTTTTTTAGAAAGGATTCTGTCTATCAAATTAACGTTGTATCCGTTGTTGACTGCAATCTGTTTTATGATATTGAGTTTTTTATGGAAATTTACTACTGAAAGAGGGACATTCACTAGCCTGTGTATCATACTATTATATGCTGCAATTTTATTTTGATAAGGGTGTGTTGAATTATTATGAATAGTGATATCAGTGTGGGAAGGTTTATGGAAAATTGAAAAATCATGTTCCATCAAGTAACGGCCGAGTCAGTTCAAAACTCATAATATAAATTGTGAGATGAAGGAAGAATCGAATTGGATACAAGAAGATACATTACCCGATATTTAATCGAGATGTGTCTTGGAGAATACTTTGCTTGATAAATAAAGTACTCTAGCAAATCATCCTCAGAGATACTCTGCCACCTGCCAGGCACTTGTGCGATGTTTTTTTTTTAGTCTCCATCCGAACAAAACTAGTTCTCAAAGAACTAGAAAGGTGGAATCAGGAAGTTTTCTGAATTCTGAGAATGCAAGTGAATTCTAAGCTCCGATTTCGAATCATTGTTCCTATTTGTTGTGATTCAAAATTCTCGAAGTGAATATTTTATTATTTTTCCATACATTTCAACTTGTCTCATGAAATACATGGTTGATTTTCTGCTTGTCAGGTATTGTTACTAACACGATTCGTTCAACATCGACCATATAGCAGGCGAATTCGACATAAATAATACTTTCTCTACAAACGTCAAAAAATGACAAGGTTCGCGCCTTGCTGCCAAACTGCGAAGTGACACGGAAGGAAATTTCTATTATGTTAGTGGAACATCGTGCGTGCCTAGGGAGGATTGGGGGAGGCTTTTTAAGCCAGTTCAACACTATTTTTTATATCAAGCTGAGCATATTTTCACTTTAGAACTATATTTTTTGACGTTCGTAGAAAAAAATTTGTTTGCAACGCGAGCGCGAAATACTTTGGTCATCTCGACTATTTTTTTAACTGGGCTATGCCTCGTTGAAAAAATCAGATCTCGATCACCGAAGTAGCATTTCGCGCTCTAGATACAAAAATAACTATTTTGTGCCAGAAATCAGTTATTTATATTGTATTTGCAGTAGCCAAGGTTATCACCTGACTTTGCGATAACATGAAAACTACGGAAGAACATTCCTAACTACTGGCTTAGATTGGAAAAATGACATGTTTCCTCGTATTTTTCATGTCATCGCAACGTCAGATGCTAACCTTTGCGTCAGCAAATTATATGGAAAATGATGAAGATATATTTTTAGGTTTGTCAGATATAAGTTTGCCAAGTAATGGGTTGAGTTTAGTTAATTTAATGATCTATAGAACCATTGAAAATATCAAATTGGTAGTGTTTCATATTGTCGTGAATAAACTGATTCCATATACAGGGTAAATCTGAAAGTGTGGTATATATCTCACCAAAATGAGTTGTATGGCAAAATATTGCTGATATAAAGTATTTGAGATAATGAAGGTATAAGTATTTGGAGGTTTGAAGGAGACTTCAACTATGAAACATTTTGTTCACGTTTTCACGAAAAAACACAGGAAAACCGTTATGAGTCCAGTATAATATACCCTACAGTTTTATTATTTCATCAGATATATCAATCGAATACCTCTTTTCATATTTGCAACCTATATATGTCTTATTTCATTTTTATATTTTCTCTACTACATGTTAGATTGATGGAATTAGATTTGATGTACAAAACCTCCTAATGCCTCTACCTCCGTTATATTATATTTTTTATATAAACAAATTTTGGTCAGACAACTCATTTTGGCGACATATACAGGGTGTTCCTGGATGATATGCTGATATTCTAGGGGCCGATTCTTCGACCCATTTCAAGAATAAAACTTCATATGAACGTATGTCGTTAACGTCCTAACTTTTGAGAGAAAAAATGCATAGATTATTTATTTGTCCACCCGGTATAGCTTTTCGTGATGACAAAATTCAGTCTGCCATGTGACTGAATCGGTTCACATATCTCAAAATGTAACATACTGTAGTTATAGTAATGGATGTCCCGAATGGAGTACTCAGACATCAAAATTTGAAGTTTGGTCTCGTTTTTTCTCGAAAACGAAGCGTTCTATCGAGTATCAACAAGAGGATCTCATTTGTACATAAGTAAATAGCCTTTCATGACATTGCATGAAATTTGAAATTTTTTTGTCGCTGCTCACTTTTGATTGAAATATAAACAATAAAATCCCCCGCTGGTACAGAAAATGAGAATGTTTGTATGTACATCAGAAGATGCACCTCGATGCATAAATCACGTGAACCAAATTTCATGAAGATGTGTACAATATTGTCCCAGTTATTATCAAAAAACTGAATATTTTTCAAGACTTCATCACCCTGTATCTCAAAAGTCAAGACTTTTAGGACATACGTTTGAAGTTTTCTTCTCGCAATGAGTCAAATAATCACGCCCTCGAATATTAGCATGTCTTCAAGGAACACTCTGTATATATCCTGTTAAATGGAAAACCTCACTTTCAGATATACCCTGTATTTAGTATGAACATCCCATATATCGACAGATTTGTCGCAGATTTACCGCGTGCCATTTCTTTACACAAGAAACACTGTGATGAAATGAGGCTCCTCATTGATATTGAAACTCAGATATCTGCTTGTCTTCAAATTCTTGTGGCGTCGCACGTTCATGATGAATATCTTATCTAATCTCCCGATCCTCCCTGGGTACGCATGATGTTCTTCGAGCACTATAGGGATTCCCCTTAGTGCACATCAAGCGATAAAAAATGTACGCCATAGAATAAAATTCAATTTATATGTTGAAAACGGAAGGAGTTTCTGTCCCGAAATGTACAATGCTAGGTTAAAATCTGAAGGGATGTGCAGACTGGTCTTGTCGAGTTCATCTGACTGGTATTGCTAGCGATGAAATGATATAGCAGAGAGAAACATTTCCCGTGGAAGTTCCTATAGAAAAGTGAAAGGTCGCTGATCCTTCTACGGTTTTCCAATGATGGTGAAGAATTAGTGAGTGTGTCATCACCCACCAGGCGATTTGCTCTTCTCTGGATGGAATATGAGAGCATCACTATACAGGGTAGCCAATATTTTCATGGAATTGTATTGGTAACTTTCAATCCATAAAAGTTAGAAGTTCGGTTGAAATGGAGGAAAAGTTGGGTATCAGAAAGAATTATCTAGTGGTGAGAACTAAACCGAAATATCTGGGCTGGTAGTTCTGAAAACAAATGAAGGATAACCGAATAACCCGAAATAATCGAATTTTGTTTCGTTATATCTCAAGAACCGACCTTCTAGCTATTATGGTTTGAAAGTTGCCAAAATACAATCTCATAAAAAAGGGGCCACCTAGTATATCTTTATGTTGGGGTGCTGAACTCCATATGTATGGAAACAGTATTCTAGAATAGACCGTATCTGTCATCTGATTTGTCGTTACTTCATACATATATTGAAATAATCGAATATTTATATGCAGAAACAAACAGAGAAAATTTCAAAAAATCTAAAGAATTGAATAAACTTGATCGAATCTTTTTCAAATTATTATTCAAAAATGATTCGAAACTTCTGTCAACAAGGATAATAAGTTCTCAGCAATTTATTCTGGAACTGTATACCATTTATTTTCAGGATTTGTTGTCTTATGTGTCAAAGTTCAAACTTCATAAATATCAAGCACGAAACATATCTTTGAAGGAGGTGAACGGAGACTCATAAAAATAGTATACAAATTCTAGAGTGGAGAAATAAATTTCGTAATCCTTATAGAATAACTTGCTACAAACTTATCCTGGAAACTTGTTTAACTTTTTTCAAAGGCCATCCACGCCTCATTGAAATACAAACTGGAATTTTATTCAGAAGTCTGTAGCCATTAAGGAGAAGTAAACGACGATATTTTTCAACCGGTGCGAGGTTATTTTCTCTGCTTTCATTAAGGCTATAGTTTCCGGGTCCTGTTTTATCGCTTCGATAAAAGTGCCGCCAAGTTTACTATTATGAAATCTGTTCATCGTTGTATACGTTATCTATAATGGTCCCCTTTTATCGCTATACTATTATTTCAGTGTATTGTGCACATTGTTCAGGAATATGGGCAGATGAACATACAGGGCGACCATAAGTGTTGAGATTTCTGACCTATACATATACCTCCCGCATTGTCTCAAACAGGAGTTCTTGAAAAATTTTCAAATAATTATTGTCTGTAATATCAAGTTCATTATTTTAACTCTCTTGATTACAAGTGATCGAACTTGTGTAAGGAATCGATCATGAACAACAATTATAACGTAAATTTCACATTTTGGTGCCCAATCGAGGGAACGAACCACAGAAATATGTGCGATATATGGTACGTTGCGCGAAAATTCTAGCAAATTTTGCAAATGCAAAATTCGCTTGTCGAACAAAGTGTCACTTTTGATCCTGATAAAACAATCTACTATTTTAGTTAGCCGAACTTAAAAATAGAATAGAATTGAATAATCTTTGGAAGAAGTCCATGGTAACTCAAAGTGGAGTGGTGTAGTTCATAGATGAAAAACCCAAAGTCATCTCCACAACTTTTATTGAAATGATCAAAGATCATCAATGGTACATTTTTCGGGCTCATATAAGCCCATCATCAGCCGATAAAATATTTCAAAGTTATGGAAGTGAAAAAAGTTGAAATTCAGATAACGTGGACAATAACAGAGCAAACAAAGGCAACTGCTCCATGATTGTTAATGTAAAATTGTGTTCTTATAAAAAAGTATAAAAATTTTGAAATTCTTGTGAAATGATTATTCAAGGGTCGGGTTCATATTTTATAAGGGCCCACGTACCCTTAAATCATCGAAAAGTGGCAATTACCCAAGAAAATATCAAACTAATGAAAAGTATGATGTGGCTTCGGAAATAACCAGATAAATATTGCTATTCAGCTATGCCATCTCTTATCGAGTTTTCTTTCAGGCAGGATACTCCACGTGGTGGTATACGGTGTATCTATTGTCTGATACCATCGTCATCAATTCCGGCGTTCCACAAGGATCAGTTTTGGGACCAACACTGTTCCTATTTCATATCAATGATCTGTTGGTAGCAACCATTTGTGCTTTTCACAGTTTTGCAGATGATAGTACTCCCCATACTGCGTTCTCTTCCAGAATTACCAGTTCTTCCTAGGAAACTAGGAACTCACGGCGATGGCTCGATATCAGGGTCGATCTTGCTGAAACTACAGCCTGGGAACCAAGAACGTTGTTGAACTCAACGCCACTAGAACTCGAGCCTGTGTAGTTTCTCTAGAATGGCAGAACTCAGTATACCTGTTATAAAAATGTCTAGTGCCACGATTCACACCAAGACCACTATTTCGATGCTAGGTTTCTATGGAAAAATCATATCCGATCCATCGCGAAAGCTGCTTCACAAAAACTCGGATTTATATTCCTTGCAAAAATCTACTTCACACCTCAACAGCCTCTCATGTTCTACAAAGCAAGGATACTTCCAAAGTGAAAGCCATCAACATTGAGCTTATCACATATCTGGGAAGCTCAGGAACCATTAGCGATAGACAATATGAATTTTGTCATCGAAGATCAACTGGAGATTTTTTTGCCTTCATCATCCATATAATTATGGCAAGCTTCATTAGAAGAACATGGGGAATCCCTAGCTCTGGCGTCGGATATATCGATAGCACTCGACTGTATTCAGCACCAGGGGCTTCTCCACAAACTACCATTATACGGCTTACCACCTCAGGTATGCCATCTTTTAATGAGTTTCCATTCAGGCAGATCGATTCATATGGTGCTGGACGAAGTATCGTCTGATACTATAACCATCAATTCCGTTGTTCCACAAGAATCGATTTTGTCACCAACTTTGTTCCTACTTCATATCAATGATGGATTGGGAGGAACCGATTGCCCCATCCACAGCTTCGCAGATGATAGTATTCTCCATACTGCGTTATCTTTAAGAATTTCCATTTCATCTCAGGAAACTGAGAACTCACGGCGAAGGCAGGTCAACGATGTCAATGAAAATCTTGCTAAAATTCAGACCGATGAACAGACGCCTTATGGTAGAATTCAACGCCACCAGAACTCAAGCTTGCTTTTTCTCTAGAAAGGCGGAACTCCGTATTCCTGATATTTCAATTCATAGTTTCACCATCTCTACAAAGTCCACTATATTCATGCTCGATATTACCATCATCAATACTCTTTCATGAAAAAATCATGTCAGATCCATCGAGACTGCTGCTTCACAAAATCTCGGATTTCTATTTCGTGTGGAAAGCTACTTTATACACCTCAACAGCTTCTCATGATGAACATTCAAGGCACAGATATGGCCAGTTTCAGAATACATTGCTGATGAATTGGGTTCAGCACTCAAACATACGCTGATTTTCTCAGATTCCATCTAGAGAAGAGCCATTCGCCTGGTGGATCCTTTGACCTCAACACCGTAAAAAAGTCGGCGATTTCCCACTTTTCCAGCACTAGCAATACCAGTCAGACGAATTCGATAGGCCCAGTAAGCACATCCTTCCTTTGTTAACCTCGAAATTTTTCGAACAACACTTTATCAAAATCCGTTCGTCCATTGAACGGCAAATCTTTGAACATTATAGGGATTCCCTTTCGTGCGCTCCAAGCGATAAAAAAAATTCTTTACCAAAGGAAGTATTCCCAAGAACATATAATCTCCAAAAATTTAAAATGATTCCAACACTTCTATACTCTTTCTATCCTTCCTAGGTACGCACGATGTTTTCCGAACATTATCGGAATTTCCTCTCGTGCGCTCCAAGAGATGAGAAAAGAATTTGGAAAATAATAAACACGATGGAATAATTTTTCCATCTATTTATCAATGTAGCTGCGGATATTTGTTCACCTTCATGACTAATTTTTTCATAAGGCTGATGATGGACATACAGAGAAGTGCACAAAAAACGGCCAGGGCTGTAACTTTCGAATTATTCGAGATGAAGTTTTGAAAATTGGTGGGCAGCTATAATACCAAATTGCTCAGTAATTGACGCAACAATTCTTGATTCTGATTTTTAAACGGGACACACTGTATTGTATTCCATAATCGGTCAGGGATTATCATGAGGAATCTAAAGATACCGTGATTGATAGGGTTATTTCAAACGATCACGCAGATATTCGCGTTATAAGTTTACATATGCTCAATGAGTGTGACAGAAAAACAAGTTTTGATATTGCGAAGTCACACCCATTGAGCATATGTAAACTTCGAACGCAAATATCTTTGTAATCGTTTGAAATAACCCTATCAAACCTGTTATCTTTAGATTCGTCATGAAAATCCCTAACCGATTATGGAATACAATACAGGGTGTCCCATTTAAAAATCGGAAGTTGAGGTCGTTTCCGGTAAAACTGAAAGTGATAGAAGAAATATTGTTTCATCAATTGATAAGCAAATTGGTACAATTGCTACCCACCAATTTTGAAAACACTATCCAGAATAATTCGAAGGTTACAATCCTGGCCGTTTTTTGTGCACTTCTCGTGGAGATGATTCTGAGTATTCTGAGTAGTTATGTCCTATACAGAGTGTATCTGAATAACACCGAAAAAATCCAAGGGCTGTTTCTTTGTGATATTCTAGCAAATGAAGTTCTTATAAACATGTTTTCTAACTTAATCCATTTTTGAGATACAGGATGTTTGAGTTGAAAGTATTGATTGTTTCAATTCTTACCCTTCCCCTATACAAACTCTCATGGTGCCAAAATTCAGTAGAGATGGAGACTGAGAAAGTCCTAAAATTTCAGAATGATTTTAATTGGGGTTATTGAGTAATCTCAATGAAAGTCTTGAAAACACCTACATCGAAATTTAAAGTAATGTCGAATTTTTCTCAAAAAAAAGCTGGATACAGAAATCACACAGAGGATGAAAAAGTTGTTATTTCAATGGTTCAATCTAGTAAAAATATGAAACTCAGAAAAACCGGTGGTATACAATGACAATCATCATGAATATCGATGAATTTACCCACTGTGACGCCACTGAAAATATAATCTCGAATCTAATTGCACTAGGAGAAGCTCCATAGTACTATCAACAAATCACAACGTTTTATTGAAATTGATGGAAAAATAATTGAGAAATGAATAGAAACAAGATTTTTCATGAAAATATTAATACCCTGTATCTCGAAAACGAAGCAAGTTAGGACACATGTTTATACGAACTTTATTTCCTGAAATATCCCAAGGAATTAATCCTTGAATTTTTTTGGTGTCATTATGGTACACCTTGCATATGCAGGGTCTAGACGTGAAAGCATGTTATAAAAAATATTAGTATCTCCGTAAGTAGTATTTTTCATGTTGTGTATTTATCACCACACTATATTTATTCTATTTTCACTTGTATTAGTTTGCATATCTGTAAAAGCGTGTTTTTCAGTTTTTCAAACAACTGATTATTTCTTCATTTGTCGCCTTCTACACTTATGCATGGAGATCCATCTGTGATGCGTTTAGTCGCTTCAATATTCTTGGTAGAACAAACTGAGAGCGACAAGTGGAAACAATATTTCGAAGACCACTACGATGCTCCGATTATTTATTGAAACCCTGTATAATAAGTTAATAATATAAGTTCCCTTCATTCCAAGTTTTCTGATGTTTACTGAGATACTGATTTCATCGAATGAATAACATGACAAAAAGCTTCCGACATGAAGATTATGAAAATTTCCGGGTGAACCTCGGCTCTTGTGAAGCCTATATTGTTCCGAAAACATCCATCCTCTGTTTGACGTTCTTTCAGTCGAGGTCGGATCGGCCTTTACTGAATATTCCATTCCCTTTCGACCCCTTTCTGTGGCTATTTCATTCCGACCATTCGGAATCTATACTTTATACTAATATTATAAAGGGGAAAGATATTGTGTTTGTTTGTTCGTATTGCATAGGCCGAAAACACTGGACCGATTTGAAAAATTCTGCAACAAATCGTCGACCTAAAATGATATGGTACTATATGGACCAAGTATAATTGCTCAGAATTGTGCTCCTAACTTTTGACTTCATCTATTTTGTTTCATTTCAATCGATCAGATACTTTGTTTTCATTGAGTATATTCAAATGAGTTGAAGTTTTTGTCAGTTAATTTTTCATCTTCTCCCATTCTCAAATAAATGACAATTCGACCATCTAAAATGTGGGTAGATGGAACTTTGTCCTAGGAGAATTTTTAATTCAAGTAATTCAACAAGGTTTGAACTGACACATAATAGTATATTACATAACATGTGTTGTAAGAAGCATATTATACGCACGAATGGAAAAGCTACACACGTAGTCGCGGAGCGGCGAATGCGTAATTCCTAGTGCCTAATTACTTTACAACACGCATTACGTAATATACCATTAATTCATATGTGCTTCTCAATATGACTGTGAGAGTTTAATGATTATGAACTTGGATAGCAAGGGTGTACATATATTGGTTTGATGAATCGAAGTTTTATCTGGATGTAGTTAGGACCGTAGATAGAACTCTGCATTATGACTAACTCACTTAAATTCTAACAGATTGCTATAGTTGACCATTCAAAATGATGAATTCAGCAGATAGAACCCTCATATATCAAAATCTCAATTTCGGTTAAAAAAGCAGATAGAACTTTATTATTCTAGAGCGACGAAATGTCTTTTTTTAATGGGTACAGTAACCGTGCGAAGCCGGCCTAGACAGCCAGTACTTTTTGTTATGAGGAAATCCGAAACCTGTCGTATACTATGAGTAACCAAGTGGATTTAGGTGATAAGGTGATTGATTCGAAAAACAAGAGCCCTAGGGTGTAGTCTACAGATGATGATGATTTGGAAAATATGTATTGAATGTCGTTATTCGATTTTTTCCGAGTTGAACACAATTTTCTTGAAATGATATCATTGAAACAGAAACTCAGTGGTATCTCAGTTTCGGAAAATGTTTAGTCTTAGTCTTAGTCTTTATTGATCCATTAAGATGAGCTTTAAAAACAATTGGACAGGTCAGTTCATATCAAATACAGTTTGAAATACAAATATATAACAAACACTTTCTTAAATAACAAGGGATAAAAGCAATAGAGCGAGTAATGATGAAAACAATGAAAAATACAAAACATTTCACTAATTTATATAAGAAAAGAACTCATCGATTGTATAGAAGCTGATTTCAAAAAGTAATTGAAGACCTTAGAGCAAAACAATGGTAAGCCAAACTTTGGCAGAAACTTGTTTTATTGCATAAATCACTCAGCGAAAACTATGTTAAGCCACAAAAAAATTAACTCGACTGTAAGGCAATAGATGGCGGAGCGATCGCTGCATCGTGTTATTGCAGGCAGCCAAATTTCGTCATTTTGTCGCGTAAAACGTGGTAAGCCATATCACAATGGCGTAGACCTCCGGTACACGTGCTCATTTGAGGGCCGTTTTTAGTGGAAATAGCGGTTCAAGTTCTGATTTTTTTGAGGATAGTTATGACAGTTGTGCCGACAAAGACTTTGTACCAAGTAGCGATGATATATCGTCGGATTCTACAGAGGTAGGCTACATTTTCTTTTTTTTTTGGCTTACCATGTTCTTATGTAAAAATATTTTGTAACTAATTTATGCAAGAACATGGTATGCCATGTGGCTTAACATGTTACTGCGTAAACTTTTTTTATTTTTTTTTATGTTGCATTTTAAGTCTTATTTTATTATGTTTTAGGATGAATCGCCAGAGCATGCATTTTATACGCAACTAAATGTTGCTGTTGACAATTTAGACGCAGAGATTGAAATCCTTGATGAGTAGTATTGTATTTTTTCAGTTATTTTTATGATGAGTTTAGTTCAAGCAAAAACATGTTAAGCCACATTTTTTTCAAAATAAACTCCATTTTTTGTAAAAAAAATTGTTTTTTTTTTTGTAAATAAGAGTTGCTCATCTTTCTCCCTTTTTGGCATGATGTACTGACAAAGTTTGAAATCTTTTAATCAAAACCATTTTTTCACAGAATTTCTGAAAACTTCAAACCGTAATATCTCAACTTTTTGATTTTGAGGCTTACCATTGTATTGCTCTAAGGTCTTCAATTGTTTTATTTCATGTTTGAAAACTTGTTCTTCTGTGATGTTCTTGAAAAACTCCGGAAGTGCATTATATAGTCTCAGCCCCAAAAACTCGAACGAGTTTATTCGCAGAGATAAACGTGTCTTGTCATGAAATGATTGGTTCTGTTTGAGATCTTCCTTATTGTTATGAATGTACAGTCGTATTCAATAAAAGCGTACAAGTTTCAAAAAGAGAGGATTTCGGGATCCTAGTTCTAGTTGTGTAAAACTGGCTCAGCCAATGCATTATGTTTTCGAGAATCTATGACATCTTTACTGTCAACATTTGGTGAACAATCATTCCCGATAGCCCGTTTTATGCAGAATAGGATGACGTAATATACTTGTACGCTTTTTTTTTAATGCGACTGTACAACAAAACTTCCAGAATGTAGAGACCTGAAATGGGCGAAATATTCAATTTTTTAAATGATGTTCTGCACGATGCTGTTCGTGATGCGTTTGCAATTGTTCTAATGATTCTTTTTTGTGTCACAAAAACGCTGTGTGCAGTTGGAGAATAATCCCAAACAATTAGCCCATAGTTAATTCTTGATTGAATCTGTCCGTAGTAACATAAAAGAAGACCAGAGTCCAAAATTCTTTTTAGGTTTCTCAGCAGGTAACACTGCTTATTAAGTAATTTACGAAGATTTTCGCAGTGCTGGCGCAAGTTGAGGTTGCTATCTAGAAAAAGCCCTAGAAATTTCACACTGTCACCTCTTTCTATCTCAACACCGGATATTTCAATATTAATGTCTACCGTGTTAGTATTTTGGGCGGTATGAAAAGCTACTGCTTTCGTTTTATGAGCATTCACAAAATAACAAGTTTTCACTGAACGAATTTTGCAAGCTGACAAGATGAGAATTGATGTCGCAGTTCAATCGAATCTTTTGATCAGCATGGGATAGAGGTAAATAATCATATATTGACTATTCCACTATTGGAAGAATCGGTTATTTTCACCGTTTCTTCTGTATTACAGCGATATTTTTTTGTTTACTAAATCTTATCGTACTCGCTTCCTAGATGCATAATAAATATAGAATAATTTGTTATTTAGGTGCCAAAACAGAAAAATATCAGTTTCAAGGGGTTCCGCATTATGTGAAACACGCTGAATATTGAACACATTGCAGAATGTTACTAATGATGTTATGCCTACCAATGGAGCCTCCCTAAGGCTTAGTCGAAACTTGTGTCATTTTCTCTTTTGATGTGTGATATTCATATTTGGCGTGCGTGCTACTTTTCGCAGTTCCAAAACTTTTCCAATAACCCTCTCCATTCCGAAGGTGTTTGTTTATAATAGCATCCCTTTTGTAAACGCAGAGAAGTTTAAATTTGTAGGCAGAACACATGACGGGATGATTACAGATTTTCCAAAACAACAACAATGTCATGATCGTCATGGTAACCTCAATCGAGGTTCTATGCCTATACAGGGTGTTCTAGAATTGTGATGATGAAGGCCTAGGGAAGATTCCTCTCAACAATATATAATACAGGGTGAGGAAGAAAGAGTTTTTCAATAATATATTGTAAACGCTTGAGCCGATTCGAATGACATTCTTATGGTTCATTCACGCAAGTATCAGAAATTCATTGAAGCAATTAGATTTGATCTAGAATTTCCAGGGGCGTACCAATCGAGCAAGTCGGCTTTTTTATAGAAAAAAAAAATCCACACTATAACTTTTTTTCGGGTTCTTGCCAAATATTCTGATGAAACCACTAGTAATACAACTTTTCTGTCACTTGTTATTTTTGCGTATCTTGCTTCGTCTTCGAGAAGAACAGACAATCCCATATCTCGGCATATCTCTGAACGTGTCTGAACTCCACTAGGAAAAATTAAAATGCTTAGATAATATCCAATGATTTATTGTACATTATTATTTATGGGAACAAAAGAGACATAAAATTCAATCCCCCCTCTAATATGGATAGGACGTTCAAATTTTGTGTCAAATTTGTTCAAGATAATAATGAAAATATTCATTTATGTATCAAGGACGAAAAACGGGCTTTTATAGTCGAGAGACAATAGACAGTTTTTCGCCGAGGTGAATATTGAATTTTTTTTTCGACCTCAAACATTTCACGGTTCTATTCACAGGTGAAATCTATCAGATCTCGTGAATAATTGATTTGACAACAGCAAATGACAGTTCGATATTCGAGTGAGAAACCCAATTCTACTCGAATATCACAATTATTTTGGAATGTACTCCCAAAAAACAGGGATAAGGAAAGGATCAAACTTTGACAGTCTGTGTCTCAGAAATGTACATCTGGCGGACATATGTTTATAGGAACTTTTCTTCTTATTTTGACGTCAGTGACATGCTAATGAATTACTCATACCTAGTTGAGAAACACCCTCTATATTGATATGTACTTCTTTGTTGAATATTTGCTGAATTTCGAAATTTCACTATGAAACAGGAACTGTATTTATGTAATCAACATGAAAAATTTTTGAAGCAATCATATTACGTATAGAAGTTATATTTATATCACGAAACATCATTGAGCTTTTTTCAGAACAAAGACAATTGTTGGTGTTCTGAAATACATAGTAAATTCAGAACCATGAGGCAGAAAATAGGTTAGTAATTCAATAGCAATAACCCTCTACTTGAAACCCATATTTAAAAAAACGTTCATGGAAACTTTATTTACTTCTCTTATGAAAGGTTCACGTTGGATCCTCAAACATCTGTTTATTACACCGTTATAAAAGATGAGACGTGTGTAGTTGTTGAAGAAACATATCCAAAACAAATCACAAGAAATATGCAAAACAGCTGACTTTCCTTCATACATTCCTTTGAATACTGAATAGTGCATAGTTTCAATACTTCAGACGCCAGAGAATTGGTGGTATACTGTATAAGAATTGCTGCGATGTGAAGTTCCACCTTCGATTCTATTTATGTCACACGTGTTCTTTTCAGTTCTGGATTTCTATCGTTCTCATGTACAACTTCGGAGTTCTTTCTATAAACTATCGCAACTTTCCAGCATCCAACATCGATTAGTTTGTCGGATTCCGTTACATTCATTTTTATATCATCCGAAGGATTCCAGAAAATATAAGGAGCAAACTTCGTGCAGCTTTTATTCTCTTACTAACAATAAAATTTTTCAAGCAAATGGACGTTGATTCTTGTTGCAGTAAAAGGTTCAAGAAATGCTGTGCATTGTAATGTCCGTAGTTATATGGTCGGAGGGACTTTCACCAAGTAAAATTCTGTACAGCAATTTTAATTACTAAGATATTAGTTCTCTTTATGAATCCAATGAAATATCTTGTTCTGTATTCGTATTTGTATTCAGACATCAGAGTATACAAATGATGTTGATGTTTATATGCAAATTCATCAATTTTTTCATGGACGGCAATGTATTGAATTGTTAATCAATGAAAAAAATGATGCGCATTTGGGTCCAGATGAATTGATACCAGCGTCTATAAGAATCCGTATTTTATGAATGTATGGTTTGAAGGAAGTTCATTCAAATTCACACTGAAGGAACAATTTGGTCACAAGTTGATTTTTCTTTGATAACAAATTGATTTATGCAACCTGCCCTGGATAGAGAAATTGAAAGATTATGATGAACTGGCACCAAACCCGTTAACAATACTGGCAATATACGGAAAATTTATACAGGATATCCAAATTGAGTGTTCCTCATACTGGGCAGTCAGAACAGACTGACTCTAGCATAAGTATCAGCCGAGGTATCAGCACATACAGGGTACGAGGGCAATGAAGACGCAGACTAACTTGCCCGAGCAGGAGCAAACAAACCTCTGAATGGCCCAGAACCCTTCTGTGTTATTGCGAAAGCTATACAAGAAACAAGTATCAAATCATGGATGCAAACCAAATCTCAAGTATGGTGGAACAACTCAGAAGGAATGAGACAGGCAGAAGCGTTTATTGAAAAACCATTGGCAACATTCACAGAATATCTACTGAGCAAGAAACGAAGTACAACTAGAATACTAGTCGGACCTCTTACAGGACATTCATTGTAGACTCAACAAACACATAGGTCTGACTGAAGAACTGCTGTGCAGGTTCTGTCAGGAAGAGAAGGAAACAGCAGTACATATACTTTGCCACTATGAGAGCTTGTCAAGAGTGAGGTTCATTTCGCTGGGTGAGGAAGAACCAAGAGATCAAAGTTACACAGGGGATCTGAAAGCTAGCCTACGGAGTCTCACAGTGAAGGTGGGGCAATCCAAATAACTCTTAACGATTTTGAGGGCAGACACAATAGATCTGAAAAGGTCGCGGTGTGGAGGCAGATAGCCCAAAGGCCCCACTCTAAATCTAATCTAATCTAATCTAAGTGGTCCTCATTGAACTTCCTTTATTCTGAAATCACGATATCGGTGGGTAGATCAACAATCCATTAGCATTTATCACACTGTTGGTGAAAACAGATAAACTATTCAATTCAATCTGTACGATATTTGTTTATTGAAACTTCTTGTATATTTTAAACTGATTTTTACAATAATTCTTGAAACTAGTGGAATTCACGAGTCAATATCTCCTCGGAAATAGTTGCACATCAGCGTAGGATATGTCTTATGGAAAATACTCAATATTATAAATATCATTGTCCACTCAATCAGAGCAGCTTGTATACACTCTGGCTGCGTTCGATATGCGGGCAGCCCACGATCGGATCACACGAAATCGTTCGAACTAGTGGTTAAACTTCAAAAGCTGACTGGTAAGATAGGTCGTATTTTGAAGTACGAAATTACCAGTCGAGATGCAGTCGAGTTTGTTCGATTGATTTCAAGACCGAATTAAATAAGATTGAGCCTATGTAATTTTTTTTCTTTGAAAACGATTGATAAAATAGTCATTTTTTTCAAAGATTACAATGGAGGTTGGAAATACATTTCCTTTTGTCAATATAAATCACCATATTGGTGTTGAATTCAGAGTTCGACAGGTGAGGATTCACTATGAAATACCTGATAACAAAACTCCATACATATGATTTTAGATCCTGTACGAGATCCTGTATATCTTGAACAATTAGCCTCATTGTATTATAAAATGTATGAAAATGATTTGATTACACCCATTGCTATACCTATGTCTTCCTCGGAGACTGTACCTGAACCAGAGACACCAGAGCCTAATGATCATGAATATGACTATAATATGTACACACTAGAGGATATTGAAAATATGGAGCGAGTGTGAGGATCAGAAATTAATGATACTTCAATTGAGACTGTTGATTATTCAGCTGACTTATCAACTGAACACCGCAATCACATAGGTATCTGAAATATGTGATATGGGTAATGGTTCTGATATTCTTTGTTTGTAGCAAGTACTTCTATAGATCAGACATGTATATTGGCTTGTGATGCAGATTGTTATCAATTTGTTGAGATAATAATCATGATCATAAGCAAAAAGCTTAATAGGCAGGTAAAACATTGCAGTACAGGAAATTAGTTTGCCAGCAAGTATATCCAACTGCAACCACATATTTTTTTCTTCATTTCACCCATACTTTTTTTATGACGTACATGGATATTTTGCTCAAGCCTATTAAATTTCTCTTTTTTAATTTCGAACTTTCCGAATACTTGAAAGAAACCTTTTTTTTTCTCTTTCCTTTTATGAATTTTTAATTCAAATTCCAAATTAGAATCGTTCAAATCGCAATATGACATATATAACAGAGTGACAGAGACCAATAGTGCTCGGCCGTTGGTTCGACCGTCCGTGACAGGAAAGTGTTCGATCGAGTATTTGGTCCGACCGCAATGGTCATGACCAACGTGGTATGCAGTCGAATTCAGTGTCTATTGACCAATTGACCCAGAACCTGAAAGTGCGTATACATATAATATAGATAGAACAACATCCGAATTCCTGGTGACGGACGTTCAACGGTAATTGCGTGGAAATAATATTCGTTATTCATTAAACCTACCGCTCGACATCAAAGAAACTGATGAATGGCCGCGATTATTTCCAACATTTCATTCGTATTGAACGATCGTTTTAACGGAATCGGAAGGCCCATTGTGAGCAACATAATAAAACGTGAACCATCTACTATACCTTTGCTTTTCGAACTCTATTCCAATTTGTTGAAATGCATGGTGAATACCTTTAGTGCTGATTGGCAACCCTGGAAAATGAAATCTGAGGGTTATGCCCACTTGTCAATTATTGTGACTTGGGGAAGTGGAAAATAATGTATAATAATAGGCGAGTGGACTGATTGTTTTTGTTACTTTAAATAGAATCATCACTCAAATACCTTCCACTTTCTTATTCTTTTAGAATTTTTTGGTCGATTTTAAGGTGCTGAAATCATCAACAATGCCACGATAATTTTCAAACGACTAGAAATTCACCGCGAGTAGGAATTGACGTCACGATTTCGTAAGTAGGGGTGGACCATAGCACAGTTGCCATATGTTGGAATATGACTGGGAACTTCAGAAATATTAGTTAGTCATCGATTCATGAGTTCTCAATTATGTATTGGTATAATATGTATTCCTAAACATCAATTAAAAATCAATTGTCTCGAAATTTTCCCTCATGTGTTGTGGCTTATTGCTTAATATACATTCGTGTAAATGATAATTATTATAATTCACACTAGAGGACATTTGAACCGGAGAACATGAAGAAAACGGCGCACGAATTGTGGGCGGTGCCTTGTCATCAGCTCTCAGCATTCAGCACATTGTTGCCAGGTCTTCAACATTCACATGATATTTCGTTTAGGAGTATAAGAAATATTTGTACATGCTGATTGCTCGAAAAATTCATGAATGAACAATACTATGATGGCTTCCTCCTATTATATTTCATCTCGTGTTTCATATCACGACAGTAGTGGCAAGGCTCTAATATATTTTTGTTAATTTTGTTAACTCGATTATAATTGGTGACTTGACATTCTTGCTTTATGAGTGGAAATGAAAGATTTTCAGACCATATTATTTCTCGAAAATTCCTTCTATTCCATTGAAGAATATGTGGCATGTATGAAGAAAGGTATACTCACTGAATCACAGAAAATTAACTTCATTGATGCCTGATTTGTACCAATTCAATTCTTATTTCCCTTTCAATTACTTGATGAATGTATGATTTTATATATATATATACACTCAAATAGAGTAGAGTTATTGAATGCCAATAATTCATTATCAGTCCATTCGCCCATTATAAGAACGGTAAAAATGACTAATCAGATTTTCAGTAATGTTGGAAAAACACTTGAAAGCATTACATGATAACAAATTTCTGCTAATAGACTATGAATTCTCCAAGTTTCACATGAATAATTATCAAATGTGATTTACTGAATATCATATTGATATGAAATCTCAATTTTTACTATAAAAGAAATCGCAAATGGAAATTCTTCGATGAGTAATTGATATACTCCTTTTACTTCGAAAATCCACGGTCAACTGAGCTATGTATATAATATCTCATCATTTCAAAGGGAAAATATTACCGAGTTCATCGTGATGAAAAATACAGGGTGTGCCATTGAAATACTTATAAGTTTCTGTCGTATCTCTGAAACCATACCCCGAAAAATAATCGATCAAGCCACCTGATTTTGCGCATAATCCTCTGAAAATTCGAAAATTGAGGCTTTTTTCCAGTACATTTGTTTTGCAGAGCAGTGTATACATATACTAAGGATCTAAGAAAGGGTTTTAGAATAGAAAACAGAGAGAGTATTAAAAAAACAAGAATCTGAAACCCCGAGAATATACGAGGTGTTCTTGAAATAAATACATATATTCAGCACATCGATATAATACAGTCTAACGAATATTCCCATAATATCAGATTTTTTCTAAATCTTCTGATTAACGAGAAATTTCATCCCGAAAATTGAATGAAAAACGAGAAAAAAATCTTTAAATAATTTAAATGATTGAACTGCGCGTGATTGTGCCTTCCGCATGAAAATTTGGACAAAGGTGACGTCAGAATTGCTACAGTCTAGAACTTTGGGTGGAAAAAGGAGTCTAACCGCAAATTTTATTTTGATCACTATGTTTTTTTTTTGCCATTCGATAGTATATGTTGACCTTTCTTAGGTTCCGAAATATTTGCACATATTTCAATGCCACCCTGTATATAGAATACAAAACGCTTAGTCTATTTTGCGTCTGGTTCTAGGGGCGGGGTTTCAACCCCTAGAACTTCTCGCTGCGCCACTGCTGAGGATCACCAAGTCTACGATTCTGCCAAGTTTCATCTCTCCATGACCTTTTATAACCTAGAATCCTCTAATGACTGAACTAGTGAACTAACTGATGGTGGATTTCTGTTTGCTGACTAGTTGCATAAAGTGCTCAATAATCATTATTAGTAGAAGCTGAGTAAATGCAAGATGTATAATCATCAAACCCATAATTGAGCAAGATATATATCACATTCAGAAAGAATTGGCGAAGAATCATCAGATTAAAATTGGAATTATATACGGAAACTTGCTTTGAAACAAGATACACTCAAGTCATTCCAGCAATAATATTCCACCGAACAATATTACAAGTCGACGGTAGAATCTAAGTATTGGTTTTTATTTTATTTTCAAGAGGCAATCTAAATATCCGAGCGGATTCAGGGAGAAGTAGAATATACCATTTAATTTCATTCTGTTATACATGGAGATAGAGGAATATGAAAGTATATTTTGCCGTTCAATTTCAATTTTCAGTAGTTTGACTTGTTATGAAAACAATGCGGTTACATCTCCAAGCCATCATTCCGAAAGAACGCAAAATGAAAGTAGATACTATTATGATTTCAGAAAATAGCCGAGTTCAATTTCATATAACTGCAATAGCAATGTTGTCTTCGAATATTATATGTCCTCATTTAATGGTTCGTTGCATAGGTATACAGGGTGATCAACGGTGAATGGCCTTTTAGAAGTATCTGGAGAACGAAAAAACAGAACATTCTGAAAATTGGGATGCTTTGATAATTGAACATTCTCTATTCGTCTGAAATATTTTCATCGATGTGTTGCCACTTCTATCAGAAACAACAATAGGCAACTTTGTTATTTCAAACGGACAACCCTGTACTTTATTGCATTTTCAGATTCTTCCTGAAGAGCTAATTTGATCAATGCATCACACTTGGGATCTAGCAGGAATGATAACAGATATGAAGGGTGTTCAAAATCGAGATTTTTCAATTTTAGGATTTTTCTGTGTCGAATCTATTCATTATCGATCAAAACGGCATAAATGTCCCTATCTTATTCACTTTTGATTCACTATCAACTGGAATTGAATTGGAAAAATACAAGGTGCTTCTGGATTCAGAAATTCTGATCACCCTGAATCTGTTTCGACATAAAAAAATCCTTAAATTGAAAAATCTCGATTTTGAACACCCTATATCTCTGTAATCATTCCTGCTAGACTTCTAGTGTGATACATTGATGAAATCAGCCCTCCAGGAAGAATCTAAAAATGCAATAAAATACAGGGTGCTCTATTTGAGATAACGAAGTTGTTAGTTGTTTCTCAAAGAAGTGGCAACACTGTATCGATGAAGATATTTTAGACGGACAGAGAATGTTCAATTATCAAAGCATCTTGATTTTCAGAATGTTCTGTATTTTCGTTCTCCAGATACTTCCAATAGGTCATCCACCGTGGATCACCCTGTATATGCATCCTATTGGCACTGGGTGTAGGGAAATGCACTTCGAGGATTTCGAACGAAATTGTCATCAATAAAAGATATGTTCATAAGAAATACCACCAAAGCAGAATTTCGCGCACTAAATACAAAAATAACTATTTTTATTTAGCGTCTTTAATAAAGTCATCATGACACTCAAATGCGTATCGAAACAGCTATACTATTAAGACAAGCTGAATTTTTTCCTTTTTTCCTTCAAAGGTAGATAATGTTACAGGGTTCTCAAGGTTGAGTCGGAAATTAAATTAAATCAGCGTTTACGAGGTATGCCGAAAAGTTATTATTTTTCATTTTGGATACCCAGTATACAATATTCTTAAACGACAAGAAATCGATTCTGAACAAAAACTGTCTCATAAACTTTTATTGTAAATTCAAAAATGACACCTCGACCATCCTCGACTATCACAATCACTTTGACGAAATTGAAAAATCGTCGATAGCTTAGTCATTTAGTCATTCAGCTTCCTATCGATAAGGAATATTGTATACTGGGTGTCCCATTTCAAAAAATAATCCCGAAAATTACCTTCTGACATTTCTTCCTGCTTCTCTCGATTTCATCATTGTAATCAGCAGAAAAAATACTTGATACTTGATTGTCCATTTGACCCACTTTGTATGTTCAATAATAAAAAATTTAGCAATAATGTCCAATTGAGTTCGAAAACCCTGTATACTGTGGTAATGGTAACAGCAAACTGCCAGACACGATTGACACGAAGTTTTGTCTGACCAATAATGGATAATAAATTTTCGAATTCAGAATGAATAGGGGGTATATCAGACTGAAGTATATAATCCACAATAAATGAGCTGGCAGAATTCTGTATTAGAAAGAATGATAGGTCTATGAAATATGGATTATTCAGAAACACCCTGTATCTCTGGGATCGATCTGTGTTAACTGGGATATTTTCCATTGTCGACATAGATCTCGGAACCCTCATTACTGGTGATCTGATTCCGGATAGTAATCCTTCCTGATGCATTCGAGATATCAGGTAATATTTACAGCGGTTCTGAGATTCTGTGGCTGGCTGAGCCCTTGGCCTGCATATTTAATGAACCTCAGGATGCACAGTTGCGTTGAATACTTAAAGCAAATCTGAATTGTTTGTTAGGATAATAATACTCTTGTATAGTACTGAACTCTTGAATAATCATTTGAATGTTAACTAACCGTTTATTTATACTTATATTTATCTTTCGTTAATCTTTGATCATATCATTTTATCCCTTGCTGTTCAAGCGCTACTTGGATGGAACCAAGGGCGGATCTAGCTTTTGCGTGAGGGGGGTCACGGGTTTCAAAATCACGATATTTATAAATGGTTTTTCAAAAAATGGAGGATTCCCTCTCGTACGCTCCAAGCGATAAAAAAACAATGTAAACTTATAGACACTGTGGAGACTTCAAATGGAATAAATTCGTTAGCGGCAGGGTGAATATTTTTTCTAAAAATTCTCGACCTACGTCAACGATTTACCTTCTGCAAACAATGTCGAGAATATATCCCTCAAGGAATTGCTGAAACTACCCTCAACATGATTTTCTCAAATGTAATCCTGTGGCTTGTAACCCCTCATTGGAAATCTGGTGAAAAGGGGAATCTAGCGTACTAGTCAAATTAAAGTTTCTCATATGTTTTATATAGACCCGCAAAAAGCAGACCGAGAGCGGCTGATGGGACCTGGTGGGTCGAAACAGTTGTGTCACGCTCCTGCTGACAATTGGGGCAACTCTGTTCATCCTGAATATCTTAGTTATGAGATTTATCAGTTGAATAGGTCGGTAGAAAAAAACCACTCAAGTATATGTAAGGTAGTGCCATCTGTCAGCAGAGTGGTTTATTTGTAGTACCAGTTTGTAGCGTTAAGACGTAAGGGTCTGTACGTGTGACTATAGATAGCAGCGCCATACAGTGTGTATCGCGATCTCTTGATCCTACTTTAGAGCTTTGTCACTAGATTATTAGAACATGATTAGAACTTTATGTTATACTCTGCGTCCGCAAAAAGAAATCCTGTTTTTGACGTATCACAGTTCGAAACGAAGTGCTATTGCATACTGGTGGAAAGGCCCTATATCATTGTCACTAGAAGTCGAAATTTTGATGAAAATACTTTGAATATAATATTGAACTAAGAAATTATATTTTGATTTCATGAGACCCCCGAACGTTCTGCAAACTGAAATATGATCGGTACGCTGGATTCCTCTTTCAACCAGCTTTTCAATGAGGGGTCGAAGCCATGGGGTCGCATTTGAATTAACATTTTGGGATAGATTCCAGCTACCCCTGATAAAGGGTTCTATTCTCCATATTGCTCGCCAAATGTAGGTAATAGTTATTTATGCAACAAGTGCAAAAAGTGAATGTTTATTGCACTCGACGTGAAATAAACAATTTTTGCACGAGTTGCATACAACATTTTTTCTACGTTCATGCAAAAAGCAAAAAATGATTTATTGAGGTGCGGCACTAGGTGTAGGAAAATGAAAAACGCAACTTGAATGCTTTATTATTGATATCGATTTGCATTGAAACAGAATACGTTACGAACAATTTGACTCAAACTTTATTTTTACCCTCAATGTTGAAAGTGAATGAACAATTGGTGCAATTTTCAATATGAATATTTCGTAGTGAAGTACTTTTTAAATCCAGTTCTTGATTTGTTACTGCTGTAAAAGTACTAGTACTTGGTAACTGTACATCGTTATTTCCTTCAGGCTGAAATGTTTGTTTTGCAACATTGAGTTTGTTTGCATGTGATTTCTCTACGTATCCCTCCGCTACTGTCGACGATTTCCATTCGCCGTGTCGTTTGAGCTCTAGTATATCTTCTCCAGTATCGGCAAGAAGTGTTGCGGAGGATCTCCTGAAGCAGTGCAGTGAGGATTCTCCAAATTCAGAAAGTTTGCAATTTCAGACGGGATTTTAGCAAACGTGTTCACACCAATAGCTTGGACAGTGCACTTTTCATTTCGGTAATTATAAAGAAACGTTTGTGAGGAATATGATTGGGACGTAATTTCGTGTATTTATGATATATATTGATCAAATTCAATCCTTCTCCCATCTCACCTCTAATGACGAAACTTCTTTCTTTGTCAGTTTTTGAACGAGGCACTTTTACAATTAATACCGAGCCTGCTTCTTCTATGTCTTCGGTACTCAATTTTTGGAGCTCATCTCTACGACATGCCCCTGCGATGCCAAATATCGTAACGACCTACAATAAGCAGTTTTAAAATGTTTCAGAAAAGCTAAAATATTAGAGACTTACTTTTTTCATCAAATACTGGAAATCTGGAGCTTCTTTTAGAAATTTATAAATGTGTCCCCTGTTGAATATTTTTTTAGCCGAAATCCTACAGAGTTCTGCTTCATGAATGCCATAAGTGTCTTGTAGAATGTAGAAAAATACATTTTTCTACATTCATGCAAAAAGCAGAACTTTATTGAACTATATTTAGTAGAAAAAGAAGTTCTTTATTGCACTTATCGCAATAAAGTTTTAATTGCACTCATCTGTCATTCTACTTCAACGTGCTGTCATCATGATAAACATTTTTTATATTGCAACTGTGGTTATAGAAACGTCATATATTCATATTGAAAATTGCACCAATTGTTCATTCACTTTCAACATTGAGGGTAAAAATAAAGTTTGAGTGAAATTGTTCGTAACGTATTAGTTCCTGTTTCAATGCAAATCGATATTGATAATAAAGTATTCAAGTTAATTGCGTTTTTCAGTTTCCTACACCTAGTGCCACACCTCAATAAATCATTTTTTGCTTTTTGCATGAACGTAGAAAATTTTTTGTATGCAACTCGTGCAAAAATTGTTTATTGCACTTGTTGCATTAATGACTATTTAAACGTTGACTTGTCTCGCGAAATTCCAGAAAAATCATTCAATCCCCCAGTAGCGAATTCCTTCCAGATAAATTCTTCACCTTGTAGGTGGGTTTGCTCAGTGAAAAAAATTCATAATGAGATCCGTTATCAAGGTACATTGAATTTTGAGTCACCCTGTACATACCAGTGCAAATATTCATAAAATTCAATATAATCTCAATTGAATATTCTGTATCGTACATTATTCACGAAGATACCTACATGTATATCTCTGGCTCGCAAAATGAATATTCGATGGATATTCACAGACACTAATCTGGTGCTGTCTCGGGCCTTCAGATGCTGGATAAACCCACAGAGAGATTCTTGCTATCGTGTCCTGCACATCTACATTTCACAAAGGATGAGTTGTTCGGTGACCAAACATACTCAATGCTTGTAATTAGGAAGGTAACCCTTGAAATAGGAGGTTATGTGAACTTAGGGTGAGAAGGCAGCTAGTTTTTTGAATTGAGGAGATGAATGAAATGGGCGGTATTGTATGAGACGATGAATCACACGAAGTATTTTTTTAAAAAACTTCTCTGAGAGTGTGCGTCATCTATTACTGTTTACCTGGTAATATTACAAGAGTCATAGATAATTTCCTCTGATCATTCAATACAAGAGTTCTACAAGACTTCAATTCGAATTTTAATAAGTCCTAAAATATTTTATGCCACGAAATTGTATTTTTCCATTAGATTGTTCCATTTTTCCGTTTTCTATCACCGATTTCATCGATTTCATTGCTTCTCTGAATGCGTTCACTTGTAGTGAATTTTGCAGTTTCAACTATATCTGGTTTGAAACTAGGTGGACAATGCATATTTCATCGCGGGTGCATTAGCTTTATACTTTATATTTGCAGTTTTCCATAAAAACATGATATGTCCCATTTCTCTTTACCTCTTCAAAATCCCTTCTCGTTCCTATTGATGAAAATATCAGAATTATTTCAATCGAGATTTCTATATGAAAGTGTGTCCATGTTAAGGACTTACCACCCCTGTAAAATCTTTATTATCTGATCGATTCTAATCTAAAAACCTACTTTTTGTTGGTTAGGTATTCAAAGTATCTACAAGAAAATCCTATTCTGAGAATGTTATCGTGGTCAACCATGCACGAACTATTTTATTGACCCATCATATTTCAAAAAGGATATAAGAGATTTTTCTTCATGAAAAATATCTGTTGATAGATCATGAATCATGATCACTGGAACATACCTATACTGATTGCTATCATCATGAAATACAGGGTGTCCGAAAAAACGACATAAAGACATAATAAGCAAACCATTGGCTGATGACTTGCTCAATCACTGTATTCGCACGTCTATAGCTAACAAAAATTATTCTTATTTTCAAGTTAGAATATTTTGACCTCGAACCATTTTGACTTTTGGAACAAAAAGGAGCACTACCTTAACTATTGATCGACCAACCAAATTCGTTGCAGAGGGTTTTGAGAAAAAGCTTAAACATATGCCTCTTTCCTAGACCTGACTAAGGCATTTGCCTACATATCCTTTGGAATTCTCTATAAAAAGTTATGTAACTACAACTTAGATACGAGCAGCGTATCTCTCATCCAGTTCTATCAACATGGTATCCCCATGGGCTCAGTGCTGGGCCCCCTGTTGTTCCTCGAATACATCAATGACCTACCAAATTCCAATAATCTCGTGAATTTACCCTTATGTGAGCTACCATCTCTCTGCCCAATTTTGCAGTGGACTCAAAGCAGTCAGGTCCAAATTGAGAACTGGTTTCTATATAGCCAATAGGCTCAGCCTCACAAATAGTAAAATCTATTAGTTTAACATTTCAAACTTCCCCACCGAACATAGAAAATGATGCATCTGTGAAGTTCCTGAGGGTCCACTTGGATCCTGCGCTATCTTGGGAAGCACATAATATAACTCAGCTTAGCTCTAAACTCGCTAAAATCACCTTCTTGATTATAGGAGTCTGTCAAGAAGTGTTTTTAGGAGCACATTATTGACGGCATATCATGCCCACTTTAGCTCGATCATGCAATTTCGAACTGGGATCTCAAACTTTTTCAAGTTACAACGACGCTGTGTTAAAATTATTGGTGAGGCTGAGGATGCTCACCCATCCGTGCGTTTTTATCTTTCACTGTTTAGCGAGCTGTTGAGTCTATACGAAACAGAACCAGGATAACTCAGAACATACAGTGATTATTATGGCATACAATTTTTCAAATCTCGACCAGCAGACATCTAACAGGTGAACGAATAGCATTGAATCTTGAATCAACAACTTCACCACTCGATTGTTATCCGTTATTTCGAACAAGTTCTACACTTTTATACTCGGTTGACTTGTAAACCACAAAATGACATGAAAACTCATAGATTGTGCTAGTGGATCCCGTTCATTTTGGTCCCTCTCTAAAGCAGTCGGAAGGAATTTCACAAATCGTTTATTTCCACCACTCTCCGAAGCTGACGGCAGTTCACCAACAACATCGCAGGAGAAATCGAATATTTTTGCAAAGATGTTTGCAGCAAACTCTTCTCTAGATTCCCAAGGAAAGGTGCCGCCCGATATTTCACCCGTAAAAAGTCGAATACCCGAAATCGTCTTCCGTCAACGCACTATCAGAAGCATTTTGCTAGGTCTCAAAACGAATAAATATAACAGTTTTCATGGAATTCCACCCATCATCCTCAGAAAAAAGTGCACCCGAATTGACGCCGTATTGTCTGCAAACTATTTACCATCTCGTACAAAGCGGGTATTTTTCCATCATGCTGGGATAAAGCTAGAGTCCAAGAGAACAAGGACATGCCCAACAACTACAGGCCTTTTGCCCTCTGTCATCAGTAAGCTCTAAAGTGATGGAGAAAGCCATCAACATTGCGCTCATCAAATATCTGGAAAGCTCAGGAATCATCAATGATATACAATATGGCTTCCGCCATCAAAGATCAACTGGAGATCTCCTTGACGTCACACATATATGCCAAGCTTCATCGGACCACCTCACCACCTCAGCTATGCCTGTTGTACCAGTATATCACCTGACGAAGCTACTGTGTTAGCGAAACATGTTGTTTGTATAAGAATGTTGTGAAAATCTTATCGTTTGTGACTACATCTGACTCATAATCGTCTTCGAACGATTCCTATGTATATCATATACAGGGTCGGAGAGAAAGTATCAAAGGAACTTTTTGTGATTTTGCGACAGTAATTAGTAATAGTAGTAGTATAAATAGTAATTCTTTCGGAACCGTATTCCTCCACACTCAATTCCACGCTTTAGGACTGGTCTAATTTGTACTTTAACAACAAGTGTATTTCTTCGTGTTCGTTCCTCTTTATTGGTGTGCTGTTCAACAACTGTCGTGGAGATAATCTGATGCCATCGTTTCCTAATACAATTTTGTTTGAATTAATTTTATTGATATATACTGTCTGATTAGAAGCATGAACAGAGTTGGTGGTTGTGGTGGACACGAACAGAATTGTTGGTTCATGAAAGCAGATAAATATATATTTATACTAGATGTTCTGCAATAATTGACAGCAAAGTATAGGTCAAACATTCGCAGTATGAGGATGTCAGCAAATTCGGGCTTGTGATGCTTGGATTTTGACATACGCCGTTTTTTTCTGTTTGAATTTTTCTTTTCTATGATGTGCTGATGGGGATAGTGTTGCCTGGACCTTTTTGGTGTCTGATAACATATTCCTTTGATATAATTTATTTCTGATGGTCGACAGACTTTGCTGAGGACGATTCTTACGATTCGGTTCTTGTTAGTAATCCATAATTCTGATAATTGTGCTCCTATTCATGTGAATCTTGTTCTTCATATAGAACTATGACAAGTTAAGATATCTATAGATAACTTTCGTTTTCTCTTATTGTTCTTATTACACTTATAACGCTTCTTCAACAATGATTAAACACCATGTGACCATATTCGTATAATTCCAACATTCTTGTTATTATGTTTACTCAGGTAACATCAGCATATATGTCATATTAGCACCTTGGTTCATTGATGTCTGTAGTTTCCAGTGTTTACGTTCTGTGGTTCACGTCCTTCTCAATTTGATTGGCCTGTTAACTTGTCATCTGTCATAGCAGCTGATAGCTTGCCTTGTTTACAAAAATTGAAAACAGGAAAGTTGGATTGCGAATCTGTCTCTTCAATTTTGTGTTTTCGGAATTTATTCTGCACAGCTGTAGCTCATTAGCACTCAGTATAGCGCTTTGTTGTCTTTTCTTCTGAGTTTGTTGATAGTTTATATGGTTCTTGATTTTATTTCATTGTTCTTACATTCGATTATTATTACTTTGCGAAAAACAGTTATCATTAAAACTATACATCCCCAATTCATTGTTGTGAAAAGGTAAGACCAATAATTAACCTCTTGTTTTTATTGTTCATGTCCTTATTTTCCTTTCATGATTGAACATGTTTTTTCTTCTGATGAAATGGATGCCTTTTTACTGAAGGCACATTTCAGAAGTAGTAATCCTGATGGAACGTGGACATATTCACTTCAAAACTGCCGGGAACAATTTCATGATGTATTTTCAAATGCAAATATTCCATACGCCTATGTTTTATTTCGATAGCAGCTGTTGATTTCCAGTTATTTAATCACCAACTGTGCAGTGTTGGTTGCAAACACATTTTGATCACGTGGTGTTCAATCATTGTGGAAGACCCGCACGGAAAAACAGGATTGGTTGCATCAACCAATTATTTATGCTTGAAATATTTTTGTTGGACTGAGCAATTTTTTGTTGAATCAACCAGATACATGATTATTTCATGGAAGCAGCTTGTTCAAATCAAGAATGTAGTCTAATTGAATCAACAGTATGATATCAATTCCATCAACAAAATATATGGTTTTCTCAAGAACAAATTTTGTCGATCCAAAATAATGTCGATGTTGATTCAACTATAAACATTTTGTTGATTTGATGAAATAATGATCATTTTGATGAGAATATATCTTTGAAACAACATAGAAGTTTTCTTATCCGATGTAGCGATGAACTCGTTTCGAACGGATCATTTGCTTGAATAGAGCAACGAAATATGTAATATCAATGAAATATTTTGTTCATTCTACATCAAGTTACATTTTCGTCTCTAGATGGCGATCATTTCGCCTCGTCTATGCATGCCTCGAATTCATTATATACGTGAGGCCGGATTCTTCGTCTTTGAAATTTCGACTGGATAAATCGAACTTAGGATGATTAGCAAACCGAAATAGTTTCGCATAAGCTGAAGAGAAGTAAAGACTGGAGATCTATATGCCAGAAGTTGACTAGTTTCCTAGTTTAGTTTATTCTTTTGATGTGAAATTTCAGAAAACTCCCGAATTAATACTGAATTTGATTCAACAAAACAATTTGTCGAATGAAAATACAATTTCTCTCGAATCAACAAAATATTTCATTGAAATAACCAAATATTTCATCGAATTAACCAAATATTTCATTGAATTGTTGTTCTAAAATTGTTCTATCCGTCATTCGGTTGCCCCCTTACGAGCAACCCTCAGAAGTCTTCGAAAGACTTGCGCGAGCAAGGAATGACGGGGGCCTTACCTTTTAACGTGTGATCCCAAACACTTTCTTAGGCCATCAGAAAAAGTCTGCGTTCGTGGGTCTCGAACCCACGATCGATACCTCGACGTGAATCGATATTGAAGCATCGAAGCACTGAGGTACGCCGACCAAACCAATCAACCAAATAATTCATTGAATCAACCAAATATTTCTTTGAATCAACCAAATATTTCATTAAATCAACTAAATATTTCATTGAATAAATATCTTGTTATTTTGAATCAAACAAAATGATTGTTTGAGCCAATTCAATATGGATGTGCTTGATTGAATAAGATCCAGAGTTCATTCAAGACATATTTACTCAATTCAAACTTCAAATTCGCTTTGGCTCAAGATAAAGATTCACTCATTTCAAGATTATATTTTGTCGTGCATATATGACACTTTCATTTGCTACATTCAATTAAATTTTGCTTGATTCAACAATTCCTTTTTCTCCGTGCGGTATCTGAATTATCACTTTCATAATAATTATTGTTCTTTTCATTCTGAATATGGACATTTCATGCATTTTTGAGAAATTCGCTTGTGAATGTTTGGCTTGTCCGATACTGAGTACATGGATTGCTTCTGATCATGCAATTCAAATTCTCATAACGTTGATATAGAAGATGATTGATTTGATAATGATGATTTGAGGAGCTTTTGATAACTTCTGAAAGAGAAGATAGTTTTGACCACACTGTATAAGTCATGGTTGAATTCTCAATATCACTCCAAACTCCAAAGATTATCATGTTAATGGGAACATCGGAAACTTCAACTAACAAGTCACATGTTAAACGGGATAGCATATAGAATAAATGCTGTAGGGTACTGACAAGACAATATTTTGCAGGTTTTTTTTTTCGATTATTTGTGAACGAAATGATTTTTCCATCCAATTGTTCATGATGATTTTCGATATTTTTCGCAAGTCTGCTGGTTGACTGTTAACAACTTCATGCGGAACGCTAACATCTCATTAATTCCAGAGGGGAACTGTCATGAAATTGGGAAATTATGTTCATCCGAGAAACTTTTTTCACTACAGTCGTTTCTCTACAGCTATATGGAGTTTTAAACTTTATAATGGAACCTCATTTCATTCAATATGCTTCGTGAAGTGAATGTTTTCATACTTACTTTCATTGCACTGAACTCAAGAGCAATGAATAATTGTTTCTGAATCATAAGTTTTCTCGAAGTTTTTCAAATAAAACAGAAGTGGGAGGCGCCAAATATTGAGAATGACCACCTACTAGTTGAACAAGATGATTCACTGATGAGTGCCATCAATTAAACTGCTTCTAATAGACAAAGCTATTAATCAAGAATCATGATCCGAAAGGTTGTTCACATATCAGCTGGCCGACCAGCTTCTTCATTATTACTTTCAAAAGAGTAGACCACGGAATACTTTCGTACATGTTGTTTTCCTAATTATCAGGCATTGAAAGATTTCTGAGTACAACGATAGGATCCACTGGCGTAGATTTCAGAATAATCAGAAATTCTAAGTAGGTGTTTGACTTTAAATAATTTTTTTTTCGAAGCAATTCAGTCTTGTAATCAGAAAAAGTGATGAAACATCAGAAATATCTAGTCATCACAAATTTCTGGTTGTGTGATATAACATGACCCCTTGGTCTACGGCAACGGTTTCTCCTGTTGATTCAAAAGAAATATTAACCTCCAGTCAGCACATCCCCTTGTCATCAACCTCTTGATTTGTCGAACAACTCTTTACCGAATCTCGTGTGTCTTTTATGGAACGGCAGAGTTTTGGAATTCTCTGTCAAAGGAAGTATTCCCGTAAGTATCCAAGAGTTCAAAAACAATTCCAATACTTACTCCGACTTCCTTTTGTCTTCATGGGTATATGAACGATGTTTCTTGAATATAATGGGAATTTCCTTCCGTGTGCTCCAAGAAATGAGGAGAAATGCCTGATTATATTTCAGAAAATGTATTCAGGAAAAATTCTGTAGAATGATAGAATGAAAAACCGTTTTCTCTCAAACACTCTATATTTCGATAAAAAAAGGGAAACATTCATCTGAACTTCATAATTGAACACAGCTTTTTCTATCAACCCTTCAATTTATGGTACTTGACACTGAATCACCTCGTATACATCAATTGGGTTTGTATATACAGTGACTCTAGTATACAGGGCTCACACAATCTCTATATCGAGGAGCAGTCGGGAAAAATCCATGAAAATTTGAATGCTTATATTGTAGAATATACGCTCTCGCTATTCAAGTTATTTTCAACAATGGACTGTTGCCGCTTCTTTCAGAAGTAGGAAAAACTCTTTTATTACAAATGGAATACCCTGTATTTTATTGCATGTCTAGATTCTCCCTGAGCTGATTCCATCGATACGTCACATTTGGATTCTGTCGGAAATGATCACTGAAATATAAGGTGTTCAAAATCGAGATTTCTCAACATTAGGATTTTTTTTTGTGTCGAAACTATCCATCATCAGTCAAAACAGCTTACCTGTCCCCATTATAACGTTTGTTTAAATATCTACCGACAGTTAATTAGAACAGATACAAGGTGGTTCGAGATTCAGAATTCTGATCACCCTGTAGCTGTTTCGATTGAATGTCAGTAAATAATAAATCAAAATTGTGATAGGGACATGTACGCCATTTTGACCAATAGTGAATAGTTTCGCCACAAACAAATCCTAAAGTTGAAAAATCTCGACTTTGAACACCCTATATCTCTGTCATCATCTTCGAAAGAATCCAAGTGTGATGTATTGATGAAATCAACTCCTCAGGGAGAATACGAAAATGCGATGATATACAGGGTGTTCCATTCGAAATATCAATGTTGCCACTACTTTCTAGTAGAAGCGGCAACACTGCATTGTCGAATATATTTCAAATGAGGAGAGCGTACTCTGAAATTTAGGCTTATGCTTCCGAGTGATTGCAAACTTATCTGTTATATGAAATTGTATGACCTTCAAAAGATTTCTGGATTGAATAGCTTTCTTCTTATTGTGGTGAAGAGAAACACTAAAATGGAAGTGAGAGAATTCTCATATCAAGATGGATAACTGTATTCGATATGGTTTCTCCACTACTTCCTAATTCTGATTATTATATATACCCCAATTGAAAAAAATTCGCAGAGGCGTCAGTGAATAAGGGTTCAGAGAACGAATTTCACTACATATATTTTCTCTTGATGAATTCTTCGACAGAACATCTGGAAGAATTATCAATCATTTCATGTCTTCGGAAACTGTCATCACACTATAGTATGAAGAGTTTCTGAATAGAGACCAACACCATCATCATTGCTGAGCATCCAGAGTCGGGACACTCTGGAGTTTGCGATGAGTGTATGACAAAGATGGTATTATTGTATAGGTAGTGATGGATGAAAAGTTTATAGTACATAATTATATATTCCTTGTTCAAGGATGATATATCCTAGGAGCTACACTTATTGTTTTTGAATCCCTTTTTTTCCATAATCCTGTGCCATATCGAATCTAGAAGGTAACCTTTCTCAAACAAGAATAATGTTTCGGAAAACGGGACTGTTTTACGTTCAAAAAATTAACTTTCTGAATCATTCAGAACACATTCAGTGGTTGTATAACTAAGGTTTCCTTGCTGGATAATGTGCTTTTTTATGACAGATGTGAATGGAGAACACGATGAGTCGATAAATAATGCTCGAAAGGTGTTATTTTTTCAGTTGATAGTTGGAAAACTCGCTCTCTGAATTCATGGCTTTACTTTCCCGATCCGACGCTGACTTATCAACACAGTAATATCATACATGCAATGCTCCTACCTATTCTGCACGAAAACTCAGGTTATTCTGTAGGGTCACATTGATAGTCATCTATAACAACTGAAATTGTTGATAACGATCGAATGACTTCAACGACTGAATACTGAATGAAAGGAAAATTTATCGAAAATATTTCGACTCCAGGTACCTGGTTAGAAGGCATAGCATTTTTTCCAAATGGTTACATGTACAGTTTCAATTTGTTAGTTGAAACATTGATCCGTTTCCAACCATAACAGCTGATATCACAATGACATGTAATATAATGAAGCGCCTATTGGCAAAAGTATCTCAGTTTCAATCGAAATTAACTATGTAGACATGTAGTATCAGATGTTATGATTGTAAAAGAATTGATGTTTTTAATAATCCTGAAATTTTAGTAATAAGCCTTAGTTACTAACAAGAAAATTCAACTTCTATTATACAAATATAGATCGTCATATTTAAGTAAACTCATCCGGAATATGTTCTTCCAAGTTTCATTTGGAACTATGTTGACATGTAATATCAGATGTTATGGTTGAAAACGAATTAATGTTCTTAATGTTCCTGAAATTCTTGTGATAAACCTCAGTTATCAAGAGGTAGCACATCTATTTCAAGGATAAAGTGCGTTATATTTACCTATTACCTCATCGGAGATATTCATTTTAAGTTTCATTTGAAACTATGTAGACATGTGAAATCAGATGTTAAGATTGAAGACGAATTAATGTTTTTAATGTTCCTAATTAACAAAAAAGTTAACATAGAATAGTTATTATTGTACCATGAGCCAAAATATCAACACATCAGCATGTAAATACGGTCAACGTCAGATTCAATTTCCTTTTTGGTTTAGAAGGGCGTTCGTAAGAATTCCTCAGTTGAATCAAAGCAGTGCTTCACAATGAATTTCCTCAGGAGATTTTTGAAGTGAGGGTAGTCAGTATTGGTCAATTTGGTTGGAAGTACTTTATAGAGCTTCAAATTTATGGAATTTCTTTGTGATTTTGCAAGTCGATATCTTGGAATTTGCAGTTGATTGGCTGACCTAGTGTTGTATTCATGATGATTACTCCAAACCTGGAATTTACTGTTGTCTTTATGGATTTTCAGTATCGAATAATAGATATATAGCGGTGGCAGAGGCATTATGGGAAATTCAATGGATAGCGGTTGGTAGTGCTGACGGGTGCTTGCACCAGCAATGACTCGTATTGCCCACTTCTGCAAACGGAAAATCTTCATAGCGTTAGCAGCATTACCCCAAAGAATAATTCAAAAACTCAAATGCGAGTGGATTGGAATAATAAACGGACAGGATAGTATTCTCATTAGCGCTTTTTTTGAGTTATCTCAGTGGAAAATTGTATGGAGAAACTTTGTTATTGATATGAGTGATATGAGTCGTCCAATTTAGAGAATCGTCTAGGTATATGCCCAAAAGCTTGGCACTTCCACCCTCGCAGTGATGTATGTTGCTCGAGAAAATCAGTTTATGTGTATTGTCCCTATTCAGTTTCAATTTATTAGCGGTGAACCATTCCTCAGCAAGATCTTTAGTGTTGTTTAAAGCTGCAAGGAGATTGGCAATGCTGCAGTCGCTATTAATCAAGGTAGAGTCATGTATTTGGAAAAAAATAATAGAAAAGATCGTTCACATGTGATAAAAAGTAATGGTCCGAGCACCGAACCTTGGAGTATGCCATGTTCAATAAATCTGGAGTCAGATGTGTTGTTATCAATCATAACACACCGATTTCTGTTCTTCAAGTAAGACCTCAATAAATTTAGGGGAGTACCTCTGACTCCACTGCATTCCAGATAACAAATTTGTTATTTAATGTTTCTCACATTTTAGTAATAAAAACGAGTTATACCTAAGTGTCAAATTCCATTTGACATCTGCTCAGAATAGGTATCATTATTATTATCATTATTATCATCATCATTCTAACTTTGTCTAGAAAGTGAAAAAGTATAATAATATGATATTAATGAGCGTTGAGTAGCTATATATGGTGAGTCACGTTAACTTCTGGTTTCAGTGACCACAAAGTGGCTTGATTATGATGAAATTTGTGGAGCTTCTGGCCCTTTATGGGACCTTCAGAAAACCCATTTCTAGTCACCAAAGCTTCTCGTTTTTGCTACATGAACCTCCATAACGATTTTAAATTCTCTATAGTTGTATGCCTGGGGGTTGGTTGACGAGCCTCCTTTACTATTATAATCCAACAATTTGGGATCCTTAACTACTGAACATTCTGAAACTGAAAGCGCTCACCGCATTTTAGTGTCATATTTGGTTCAGTGAAAGGGAGTGGCTAATAGTACGAGCGGTCGTATTGCATGACTCAACTGCTATAGGCAAGATTAGAGTAGAGTCCCTGTATGTATAATTCCCTGTATATATTTGTCAGTTTTGTTGTAATAAGAGTACGGACACTATGACAAGCAGTGACGGAAGGCATAACCCCAAATTCTCAAAATGACTTTTGAACAAAGACATGGATATGCTTTTCCATGCACTTCGGATCTTCTATCCTCTACTGCCGCGGTGAAGGGTACATCCATATATCTTTCTCTGTCTTTATTTTCATAAAGAAGTGGCGTCTCATCTCACTGGCGAAAAGGGGTCATAGTTTGTAAATCAATTTGTTGAAAGTATTTCTCGATATACTTAACAAAGGGTATATGTACTTGTTGGTTAGAATGGGGGAAATGGAATAAATGAAAGGACTCGCTTCCATTTTTGCAATTCTCCACTACACAATTAGACATTTTAATTTTTGAAAACCTGAATTTTCAAATAATTTAATGTCATGTACGTTCATGAACTGTCAGTGCCCGCCAAATTGTTCATGTCATTTCAAATTTTTTAGGGTTATGCCTTCTTTCACTGCTTGTCATAGTGTCCGTACTCTTATTACAGCAAAAGTGTCAAATACATACAGGGACTCTAGATTAGAGTGCCTCGAACATCTCATTCAACGCTCTTTAAAGAGTGTGGATACACTTGATATTGTTGAACAGCTGAACAAAAAAAATTAGACACAAATAAAATATGTTTCTTGAGAGATGGAATGTCAGTTTTCTGAACCCCCAAGAGTGCAGACATATTTTTTCTTACGAGCGTGCGAGAAAGTAACTTTTCTGCATGAAAGTTTTACTTTTCATTACGACTTTACTTTCCCGCATTATTTTTACTCTTCCGCACGATTTCGGAAGAAACAAGGAGACATGTGGTGATAACTGTTGGCATCAGAACGTACCCATAGCAACAGTCGATATAAACTGACAGTAGTGGCAGTCAAATAAGCATTTCAAGAGTCATTTTTCCGTGTACGTAATCCCAATTGAAAATGGACAACTCAGGAAACTTTCAAGATCTCCCCCCGGAAATAATTGATGCAAACACTCACCAATCAAATCCAAATAAGAAACGACGTTCTTCAAGATGTTGCGGCATCTGCTATATTACATCATGCAACAATTACAAATTGCACTTTCAATACTTACCATCGTTAATGTTTTAGTTATTGTTATTTAAATGTTCTTCAGATGAGTTTCCTATTATATCGATGGAAAAAAATCTATCTAACTGTCGACGGGTGCGGAAAAGTAATACTTTCCACACTTGTTAGGTAAATAACTATCATTTGGAAATTGGAACCCTAACAGTGGCGTAGGACCAAAGGCACTTGAAGCTCATTTTGTAGTTATATCAATATCACATCATTGAATGTATTCTCATTAAATGGATATTGAAATTTGAAGCTTTAACGAACACTTGAAATCTCTTCTCGTATTTGGGAAATTCAAATAAAAGGGAAATCATCATTCTTAGAATTTTTTGAATTCGTTATCGAAGGAGACATTCGAAAACATTTTCGCGGAAAAGCCTATCCAATTTTCAGAACTGACGTTTCAAATTCCAAATCTGAGAATGATGACAATTCGAAAATGTCAGTGGTGACAAGCGCGTCCACATTCTTTAATCGGTGTTTAATGAGATGTTCGAGGCACTCTAGGCAAGATGTGGTGACAAATTTTTTTTCTTTATTTTCAGAAATGAATAGGGAAGAGTTGATTGAAATGGACTAGGAACTTCCAATTATTTTGAATTTTATGCACAGAGTCGCTCGTTTTTCAAGAATGAACATGAATTTCGATTTTCCAAATACTGTCTGTGGGCAGTATATTCATTTCTCTAGATTATTTGGGATTTTCTCTCTTCTATTCTACATAATAAAAATGAGAGTATCATTTCATTATACATGTAGTAGGACAAATCAGATGATTTTCCCCAAAATGTCACTGCGTTTGAAGAATGTTCCTATCAGATGGCCTTAACAAAAAATCCAATCGTTTGTCAGTAACACTTTGTTTAGAAAACTGAACATGAAAATGGTAGATTCGAAATCCATTACTGGAAACATCTTGTGATTTATTTGTATGCCAACAGCAAAGTATGTCATTGAGAAGTGTCACACTAACAAGACAATTTTCACTTATAATATCACGAGAGCTTCAATTATTCCCGGAAATAGACGAGGGAGAATTTTCTAAATATTCGTGTTCGAGAAAAAATTCCCGGACATTATTTGAAGCTAAAGTGGTATTCGGTAAGAAGATTCACATGTTGATGGTTGTTTGTGATGAAATGTAGGAACTAACGTATAGTAACAACATGTGTTCTTGTAAATTTCGAATTTGCAAGTATACCTACATAATATCATATGATGAACTGTTGATGAATGATTTTCATTAATTGACTGATAGAATGAACTCGAAATAATCTGAAGATGAATGTAAAAGTCATTTAACCTAGAAACGTCCAAACATTTCCAGTGTAATTTCATGCTCCGTCCCCTATGGAGGAGGAGAACATTTCCAAGAAAGTTGTTCAGTTGCTATGGTGATGATACGAAATACAGGCTTCAAATTGATCGAACATGTTTGGTGTGAAATTTTCGAATGGAATATTTTGCATTCTCAATGTAGAGAACGGGAGTAGATTCGTTCCCGAAACGTCCAAAGTTAAGTGAAGATTCGATATTATTTCAATATTAAACGAAGTGTCACTGACAAACGATTCGATTTTTCAGTTAGGCTATCTGATAGAACATTTGTTAAAATTCAGTGACATTTTGGGGAAAATCTGATTTTTCCTACTACACGTCTATTCAAATAAAATTCATATCCTCTTTCTGTAGGAACATGCAGAGAATATCCCAAATAACCTAGCAAAATTCGATTCTCCGCAAACGAAGCACTTCATATTGATATAATTATTGTAACTTTTTCTTGGATATCTCTTCCATCTGAATTAAATCATATAATGCTATCCAAATTAGGAGAAATTCAACATGGAAGACAAAAATCCATTGAGCAATGCGTTCTCAAGTTTGAACGGAAAATAAACGATATGTTTAGATTGAAACCACTGTATATTATCTTCCTCTAATTGAATATTTGGAGAGAATGTTCATTCAGTCAAAAACATCGATATTTTGTAACAATTTTGTATCTATCCTGATTTTTACCAATGGTTCCGTATATAACCTTTCGACGTGTACTTCAACCCTGTATTCAATATGTGTTAATTGAATGACCTAACATGAATTAGTTAGCAAATCATAAACATCATCAATGCAACGGAACCACGTTACGAAATTCTTGAAGGAAATAACGAATAAAAGCACCAGGCAGCATATCAAAATTATTCGTGTAATCATTTCGAGGAAAGACCCTCCATTCGAGAGCAACAACCGTGATGATTCTGTTTGTTAATCCGAATGAATATTTCATTCGATTGATTGAATTTCACGAAAATTTCAGAAATAGCATGATAATAAAATAAAACTGTTTTTTCAATCGCAATATTTTGCATCAACAATTGGCATAATTTGAAATTCAATGGAAATCGGATTCAGAACTCTGTAAAGCTGTGGCGTTGGATAAATCGAAAGCATTTGACCGTGTCCGGCACCAAGAGCTCTTTTACAAACTCTTCCAACATATGACTTTCTACTCCAGCTATGCCAGTAATGGAATACTGTCTGTAGGTTAATCGAGGAGGTGGTACATTCAATATTTCAGATTCTTTGGGATTTCCTCTCCTCGTTTCTATAAAATAAAAATATGAATGTTATCTCATTATACGTGTAGTAAGGACAAATCAGATGATTTGCCCCAAAATGTCACTGCGTACAAAGAATTTTCCTATCAGAGAGCCTAAAAGAGGAATTCACTAGCTTGTCAGTGACAATTTGTATTGAAGAAAGATTGGAAAAGAGAAATGAAGGTATATAGAAAAAATATCAAATTTACTTAGCTTTGGACGTTTCGGAAACAAATCTGCTTGATTCCTCAGAGTGACAATTGTAGTGATTCACACGAGACCAACGAGACGAGACTTTCATGAAGTCTCGTCTCGTCTCGCCGATGAAATATGGAGTCTTGTCTCGAGTCTCGTCTCGCAACCTCTTGTCTCGTCTTGTCTCGCGTCTCGTACGAGAGTTTCGCAAATGTATCGCAATTTCGTCATGCATACTCTTGTTCCAGTCTAGTTCGGGATATTTACCTTCACCAATCACCTTATATCTAGGTATAATATATAACAAGAAGAAAACAACATTAGTTTTCACCAAGTCGTTAAGACATAAGAAACATCGTGCGTAGCCGGTATGCTTAAGAGATCTCGTGCCATCAAACTTAGAATGGGAAATTCAGAAGCATGAATTTTCCACTATTGCAATATATCTGTGTTTTCATTACACCAAGGCACAGAATAATATTTTTGAAGCTCCTGCATCCATACTCCCGTAAAAACAAATTTATTTTTTATCTTAGACTATTTAGCACAGAATGACTCATTTATAGATTTTCAGGTAGTCATTCAATTTGCGATCTGTCGTTATTGCAGAATTGCCTTTATTTTCCGCCGCAATTAGAGATCATGGATTGTGTTTTTAAAGTATGTATATGAATGAAATGTTTTGTCTATCTGTGCTGAATAGTCTGAATTCTTTCTAAATATGTTGTATTATGAATGAAATTCTCAAGTTTGCAGTCGACACGCAGAAATATTCACCTGCGAGACTCTCGCACGAGACAGGAGAAGTCTTGCACGAGACTCGAGACGAGACCAACTAAAGTCTCGTCTCGTCTCGTCTTATCCGAGTCTCGTCTCGAGTCTCGTCTCGAAGACGAGACGAGACCATGCGAGACTCTCGTGGGAATCACTAGACAATTGTTACTGAGAACTGAAAAGTGTCAGGACAAATACGAATTTGCGATACATAAAATCCATTTTTTATGTTGAAAACGGGAGCAGATTCGTTCCCGAAACGTCCAAAGCTAAGTAAAAATTTGATATTTTTTCTATATTCCTTTATTTCTCTTCTCCAAACCTTTTTCAATACAAATTGTCACTGACAAGCAATAGTGAATTTTTCTTTTAGGCTCTCTGATAGGAAAATTTTTCATACGCAGTGACATTTTGGGGCAAATCATCCGATTTGTCCTGACTACAAGTATATTGAAATTGTATTCATATTTTTATTTTATAGAGACGAGGAGAGAAAATCCTCAAAAAAAATCTGGAATAATTAATGGAATAGTTTGAACTAGGCTTTATTTTCATAATGCCAGTATGTATGTACATTCCTTCAGATGCAGCTTCATCTACTATCCTCTCATTTGGCTTGTAGTATAAGGATGAACCTACATACAAAACTTGAATTTACGTTCGGTCGTACTATAAGCGTTTGCTTTCCTCGCAGAATTTGGGTCTGGGAATATTATGGGATATGAAAGTTTGGCTACGTGCAGCCTTTTCAGGAATGATCATCACGTGTGAACAATATGTGTTTTTTCTGTTCTCTTTCATCGGTATGAAGATAAACAATAGACATTTGTCTGAGGATTTATAGGGAATAATATGTGTATTCTGGCGCGTTTTCCTTCAGGCATACATAAATGGAGCACGGGACACATGTGTGTGATTGTGTTTCTCATTGTTTGTATATTCAAAATGAAGTGACATTTCATTTCTCTCATTTCTCCAGATTTTTGAGATTTCCTCTCTTCTTTCTTGTACTTACCTGTAGCAAGGATAAATCTGACGATTTGCCCCAAAGTATCACTGCTATGAAATTTCACTATTAGAAATCCAACAGAAGGATTCATTCGATAGTCAGGGACACCTTGTTCGAAAAATGTTCAAAGAAAATGTGTATATTTCGAACATTCAGAATTATACTAACATTAATCTAATCGATCGATTCACCTGGCGAGCAGGCTAGTTTTACTTCAATGTCGGAAAATATACACAATATCTACAGTGAAATTTGATTTGAGAGATCAACTTGAAAGAAATCATGCGAATATTACCTACTGAGAAATAAATTGCAGTGAATTGTTGAGGTCTAATGATTAATCGTGAAATAGAATTGTGAAATTTTTTCTTTCGTTGAATTCTTTCAAATGATTGAGATACATTCCTTCATTTTCTACATGTGAAATTACTAAATGGTAATCAACGTTATACCTGCCTGACAAATATACCTCAGAATCTGATTTTCCGAAATTTGAAGTTTTGTACTCATTCTCATACCTTCTCATCTTATTGTTATACAGGGTGTATCTAAATAACACCGGAAAAATTCAAGATGCGATTTCTTGTCATATATATGGATATATAAACATGTGTGTCCTATATAACTTCTTCGTTTTCGAGATACAAGGTATTGATTTTCGTTTTTTTATTCATTACTCAGTTGTCTCATCATCGATCTCAATAGCACGTTGTAGTTTTGTTAATAGTAATATGCGGCTTCTTCTGGTGCAAATAGATTCGAAATAATATTTCCAATGGCGTCACAGTGGCTAAATTCATCGATATTCATAGTGAATGTCATTGTAGACCACCGGTTTTTCTGAGTTACATATTTTTAGTAGATTGAACTATTGAAAAAATTTCTCGCACTAGTGTGGAGAATGATACTTCCCAAACTAAATTGCGTGCGGGTATAGGGTGAATCACGCACGCTTGTAGAAAAAAGCTTTTCCAATCAATCTGCAGTGGAATTCTCCAGTTCATGCTGGTAAAATATAGTATAGTATAATATAGTATATTATTTCTGGTCCACAAACGTATTGAAAATACGTTTCATTTCTGAAAGAGAGGTATGAGATCTCCATATCGGCGCATATGGATTCCTGTTAATTTTTTGCGGATTCATACAGGGAGAAAGTGTGGTGAATATGATGAGAAGAATCAAGTATGTTCTCAGATTTGGAATAATAACGTTTCTTTCAATAAAAATTCAACGCCTTCTGAAGTTTTGCTACATTTTTGGTAGTATATTATGAATCTCTATATTTTTCGAGTATTTATATATCATCTCTCGAAATTAATTAACAGAAATAGGGACCACTCTATAATACAACCTGGATTGAGATAAGTTTCCAGAAACATGAAATCGCAAGTTCTTTTTTGGATCGTGCGAGGAAAAACATTGCACGAATAAAACATTCCAGGTGTTGACTTCTTTTGAATGATTCCTGAGAAGTAACTTCTGATGTAAGATACCTAGAACTTCATTTACCTTCAGGTCTACTGTTGATATATCGGTGAATATCACGACCTGCTTGCATTGTTCGAATCTCTGCTTTTTATTTTACTATTCCTCATATTATGATCTTAATTCTCATTGAACTTTCATCATCACTCCAGATGAAGTTGCTTTTACTATGTTTACCATGTTTGTATGTGGCGTCGTCATGGTTACAAAGGGGAATTACTACTTGACGTTATACTAATGATCAGATATATCCATGATTTCTCTAATTTTCATTTTTGGATTTGATTTGACACTGATCTGTGTATCCAAATTGGTCAATATGAGTATTGTTTTCATCATGAATATGCCACAGGAAAACTAGTACCATTTGTGCGAATAGTGCAAGCAATTCTTCAGTGTAGGGTTGAGTTGATGTTAGGAATAAGAGAAACATTATTTCTTTCATGAATAATACGGTGGTGTTATTCAAGGTGACGAATTTTGAGCCGTCAAACAACAAAGGCGGTATCAAAGCTTTCTCATCTGGTACAGTTTTACGAGAATGGAACAAATTCATGAAACTGTGATAATGATTTCATTCGGTTTAAACCGTCGATTTCGTTTATTTTGCATGAAAATGCGAACTGGCATCGCATTCAGCATATTTCCCCGAAAAATCTACATTTCAACTGACGGCGAAACTATTCCTTATTAAAGATGCATCATACGAGCGCGTTATAGGTATTATTTGTTCATTATTCTGAAAGGTTTATGGCTGAAGTGATGAATTATGCATGCATTTATTTTGACTGGCAGACATTAAAGTCCATAAATTTGAAATACATATATTTTGATATACAGTTAAAATATGATTCTGAATTTTTAGATTCATGACACCAATTAAAACCAATTATATACCATTCGCACAACGTTAACATGTTTAAGTGATAAGCTACCAGAGTGACACGCAATAATGATTCATTTTTGTCGATTTTTGTATATTATATGCCATCATGGAATAAACCATCTCTGCAACATGGGATTCCTTATTCGTTTTGATGATAGAGTTATGAATATTTCAGTGGATTCCATTGATTCAATTGAAAATCTGATTCACTATAGATGACATCTTTTTTGCTATAAATTCTTGAGCTCTAGGAATCTTGGCATCAATCGTTACCATCATTTCGCTAGGACTAATTGGGGTTCTCTTGCACCATTGAGAATTTTGATAACCAGAATTGATCTGAGAATCATGATCAATGCACTGCAGATAATTCTTGTCTTCTTGATAATGAGGTTTTTCTGAATGATAATGGATTTCCTTCAAAGAACGATAACTGTCTTAAGGTTAATCGCTTGAGAATGTAATCATATGCATTATAATTATTATATACTGTCAAATTTTATATTGAATGAAAATTTGTCTTGATTGTGAGGAATCTCTAATGTATTTCAATCCAGAAATTCTCAATACTGCAAGTCTCCAAAACAGTCCAGCATTGAAAACAAACATTATTTCAGGGTATAAAATCAAACGACAGTGAGAGATTGGTGATAGTAAGCAAAAGTGAGATTATAAATTGTCCAAAAGATTTAACAAAATGACCTGAAAATAACAGTGCCAGTTAAAGACCGAACATTGTCAGCTAGCTAAGTGAATATAATACTGTATATGCCAACGATAAAAGTGTTCCTGTATTGAAAACCCAACAGAAAAAAAATCTCAGAGTGATGTAGTCCTGCTTCCTAACTCAAATCTTCCCAACTTCGACTTCAACTTCCCAGATGATTGTGTATACATTCGGAGCTCTACCGACCATCCGAAGAATGGCAACAGCGCACCAGAGACCCCGCCCACGGTTTGCTATGCATATATAGTTGTATATATCTCTATCTTTGTCTAGGTTTACCTGAAGATGTTGACTTCCGGCATGAACCGACTCGCCATCGCAATGGTGTTGCTTGTTTCCGGCCAGGCATTCAGCAATGGTGAGTACTGTTTTGAATTTTAGTCGATAGAGGGCGCATTCACTGAACTAAGGCAAGGTTGGTAAAATTGATGATTATATCTAGAGGAAGATTGGGAAGTAATAATTCGTGACGTAATCGCATCCAAAATTTGATTTTGGGATCTTTGAAATGTATGTTTCATTTCAGATCACAGCTGGATAGGTGAATATACTTGAAGACAGTTGTAGAAAATAGATTCCCATTCACCCGAAATGACATTTTCGACGGGATTACGTCACTAACCACTTCCCCTTATTGTGGTTTGCTGATCGAGGCAACCTCTTCCTCTACAAATAATCCTCAATTCTACCAACCTTGATCTGAGGGGTAATGTGTTTTCACTGAAACTCTGGATGGCTTGGAAAAAGGGGAGGAAGGGATTAGTCGATACTAAGCTTTGATTCTGTGTAATCTGGCACAAAACTCGAACCATTTTTTTTAGTCACCCTTGACTTATGAATAATCATACTTTCAATACTCTCATTCCAGTTCGTGAGAAGTGAAACGTCAACTTACTCGTACTAGAATAATAACATTACGTATACGCACCTCTCACTGATTCTTATTGTTCGCATCGCACCATTTTGGCAATTCTTTGACTTCATAAAGTTATGAAGTTTTTTGAAAGATCGATAATATAGAGATCAGGTTATTTGTTACGCTGTAAATGCTATTGTTATGCTATCTGTTAAGCTGTAAATGACGAACTTACACTTACACAAGTGCGAAAAAATAGTGCACAATTATTTATATCGTTTGTATATCTCATAAATAGCAAATCGTTTCAAATGCATGACAATTCTGATCTGATGATAGAACAGGGTAGTGAAATACATGTAAAATATTACTTTTCATTGGTACCAGTGGCGGTTCATGCTCTTTTCCACAGGGGAGGCTGAATGGGAAGTGTGAAATTCTACGAAAAAAAAAACCTGATGACACTTATAAGGTTCTTGTTCATAGAAAATCCGTAAAAGGCGCCGATATCGTCATATTTGAACCATATACTTGAAGACTATCGGCCAAATAACAACAATAAATCATACTTACCACAAAAAGAAAACAGAAATGGTGTGAGTATAGATTCCTTTAAAATAGTGTTTAATAAAATTCTGATAATAGAGTCGAAAAGGATTCGTACAGCAACATTTATCAGAATAAGATGTGAATAACCAGGTTCATATAACGATTTTCAAGTGTTTATTGCAGTCAAGTTTGGGTAAAACAAAAGCGCATCAGTGCAAACATCATATACTTATAAACTTCTCAGTCACACGTGCTCCCTCGCGAATCAAGAATCTGGCGAATTTCATTGGTCAGAGGCCCCTTTCCGTTGGATGTCGCTAATTCGCATATTCGTAATCTATTCTGAATACTTCAAAGCATAAAAGCATTGTTGCAAAATTCTCTGATTCTACTTGATATCAGGGAATAAAAGCGATAAAACGAACGTGAGTTAGCTGTTTCGGTGTGATATTTTATACAAGTATATCAAACTATTCGATGTATGGTTATTCTTGAGGAGGCTCAGCCTGCGGTACCTCAGCGTGTTCAAATCCAACTTTCAAAAACGTTACCACGGCAACACACGCGGCAACATTAACGATTTGATAAACGTAAAGTCCAAAAAGGTCCACATTTCGATTATCGATCTGACAGGAATACCATGTAACGTCAAATTAAATATCACTAACAAAATAAATGTTCAAACCTTTCACATTATAGTTGTTATTTCCATATTTTCATGATGTCACAGTACAACCAATGGAAGAAACAGCGTGACGTATTCGTGGATAACTGGTCTTTCAAACACTTGCATCATTTCGAGCACTCCGGCTAGGTCGTCCTGCTCCGAAAATAGCGCGTGCATGCTTGCTACCTTGATATCTTTTGAGTACTATTTTCTACATAGCTTTTACAATAACTGATAAATATGTACCTTGTTTTCAATCAACCTACTTCTATATACTTCGACAATTGTCACCTTCGGATTATTTTCGAGTATTCTCAACAAAAAGTTGTTTCTATTTGGAACTAAATTTAAATAGTCTTCAAAATGTTGAAAGTTTTCCAATAATCCATCCGAAATATTTTTCCATCGATAAATACATTTCAAATTGTATTCACATTTCATCATCTTGAGTCAAAAAATTTGAATCAAGGGAATAGAAAAAATCGGTCGATCGTCGAGCAAGCTCTAGCGATTTCTTCACTTCACTGTTGATTCATGATTGTTTGCCATGACAATGAAACTTCCATACAATTAAAGATATATTTATCGATCGAAAAAATATCTCTCATGTATTCAGACCCGATAAAAAACACTTGTGTTTTCACCGTTGATAAAGAATTAGGCACATCGAACTACATTTTTCATTTCAATATTATTATTGGAGATTGAGAATAAGGACGTGACAGAATCTCAATATTTCTACTGTTCCAGAAACAGGACACACTCTAAGGCATCTTCACAAATTCATTAGTACACATATTAGGAACATCAGCAGCATTATTAAAGACATTTGTTGAAGTAGAAAAAGGGCAATCGCAATGTTACAATTTGATAGTTATAAAAACCAATAGAACTTATTCTTTTTCGTAAAAATGAAAGTGCCCACAACCCAAAGGGGGATTTATGGAGGGCAAGTTAACCGGTTCATCTAGGAGAATGTCGGAAAAATGGGTTTCTACTGTTCCATGAGTCAAGAGCTTCCATGAATTTTTGTTGGCGATGACAATACGCCAATACAACTACTGCTGGGACTTTGATGATGTTAACCACAATTATCAAGACAAAAAGTAATACCATTCATGTGAGAATTATACTTATGTTTCAGCAGTTGAAAATCCTACGAAGGGAATTCTGAAAATTACAACTTCTTTTTCAAGCTCATCAAATGCTATGAAAATCATCAATCAAATTTGTACGTGTGTGGCATTGAAGCCCTCGACATTGTATTGTATTGAATTCGAATGAACGAGTTTATAAATCATTCATAACAGTGTCAATCCAATAGTAATATTATGTGGAGGCAACATGACATAGTGGATGTGGAATCTACATTATTTTGATTTTCCAAATCAATAAATTCCACTATGAATATGAATAATTGTTGTTATTTTATCAAATATGTAGGTAGGCACTTAATCCGTTTTTATCAGCAGATCATACCTATCTAGTGAATGTTTTGAATCAAACTGATTTGTTGATAGTATATTATGATAAATGTTTGGTATTTCGTTGATGATATAATATTATATTCATGAACTAAATTAGTTACGAGTCATGGTATTTGTGCAGACAATCAGTCCTCTCAGTCGACAGTGTCTTGATTGGATTCTCCTAGTATGCGAATTCTGTTTTTACCGCGCTCTTATAAGCTTGGTTTGTATGTTCGTATGTTTTTATATTAGTTCAGTCATATTAGAAAAAATAGAAAAAATAATTGATGAAAAGCTATAAGTTGGTAGAAACATCAACCTTGTCCTACTGTTGATTATGCCAAAAGTCCGGACCAATACAAGCACGGCTCGATCCGCCATCTTGGAAAAAAGACACACTAATCCAGTTTTTCTCTCATATCTCAGTTTTTGATGATTTTATCGTATTGAAAGTCATTACAAAAAATGAAGCTAATTGAATTCTACATAAAAAAGGTTGGAAACATTTTTTTTCTCTTCTCCATATTTCTTCTGTTATACACTGTTAAATATTTGGATATTTGTACTCATTGCCGAAAAAAATACACTCTGTATAGAATTTGTGAGAAATGATATAATGTGGAGTGATTACTTGAAAACTTATATAATATTTTCTTGTGTATACAAAAATGTTTTATTCGAACAAGTACTTATATAGAAAAAAAAATTAATTGTCCTGCGAGCAGATGACTGAGGTACTGCAGATTAATGATCATCATCTCTGTTCTCCGCATCAAACACGAAAAAGTTTTCATCTTCATGGTCGATCTCCCTTTCAGTATCACACGAAGTATCTGAATTCATACATGTACCATGGCAGTACCCACACATGGCTGCACAGTTCAGTCCTGCTTTTCTACACCCGCAGGAGGAAGTGCATCCTTTTTTCCAATTGCATGATATCAACCTCAGGAATGAATCCAGGGCTGGTGCCTTCATTGTGTGCACAAGTTTCTCATTACCACGTCATTTTTGTATCTGGTAATACACACGGAAAGAGTGTTGTTGAGCTGCTTCAGCTGTGGGAGGCAACGAAGCCAAATTCAATTTGTTTTTATACGCTGACTTCTCGAAGATATTGAAACGATGTTTATTCAAAGAGGTATCAGTCACAGGTGCACCATACATAGCCAAGAAAAATCGTTCCCCAGCTCGTGTTATTCGACTTTGCCCCTTCCTGGTTTCAGAACATAAATATTCTTGTGGAGCTAAAGCAGTGAGTAGAACGAGCAAATCTATATCCTCACCAACAATCACAGCTTTTTCTTTGGATGATACTTCTATCGCTGTTGTGATGGTTAGAGTATCGCCATCATCTTTGGCATGTTTGATAGTGAATCCTCCAGCCTCGAATCTCTTTGATAACATCGAAATCAATCTAGTTTTATTCTTTCCATTGCCCAGATTTTTTTCTTGTGAGACAGTGGCAGCAATTGTCTTATCGAAGAGTATATCTACGCTAGTATTTTTGGCTGCAGACCGCAAGCATTGTTCCGCTGTTTTAGTGTTTGAAGCGTTGCTGCTGTTCCTAAATATTTCTTCACATTGTTCACGTATGTTTGCCAATTGATTGATATGTCTGATTTTGATGCCAAATGACACGGTGCACGAGATACCCACCGTCTATTACATATCTGCCATCTTCCGCATACCTGATTCGTTGATGCCAGTTCGTATTCAAGATAACCGGATAATTGTTCATAATCTTTTTCAGCAATGATGATTCTTTGGGATAGCATCAGAGGATCAACTGGTACTATCACGTCGATGATTTTAATAACAGAGTTGAGAGTTGCTAGGGGATAGACTTTATCACGCTTAAACTTCACGTCTCCGAAATTGTTTCCTATTATTTTCTTAATACCGTGTACACCATTTTCAAGAGCATTGTAACAATCGATAGTACTATCTCCAACAACTCCGGTACTTATTGAGAAAATTTTATCTGAATTCGGAGAAGGATCATGAGAAGATAGCCAGTGCTGCAACCGATTCACATCCTCGTCATCTCGTTCATTTCGTGACTCCCTTGAATCGGCATGCTGTTCGCCACTAATGAAAGATACATCGCAAAATTGTTCTAACCTGTCACAGATGTCCAGAAGAGCAGGCATTGCCAGAATCCATTTGCAAGGAATACTGTCTTTGAAACCTCGACATGTTAGACCACCAGTGGATTTCATGCTTCTCATCAAAGTTTGCTCAATAACCATGTCTGACCAAGTTCCAGACCAAAATTTGTCGGTTCGTCTGATTGTAAGAAATCAACAAATTTACGGTATTCTTCAATATCCATATGATTTTTCAAATGTAGCAAATCTTGAAGATAGAGATGGCATGCTTCAGCGTGAAGAATGTGGCCAGCATGAAAAAAAAAACCATATTTTGTAATTAAGAGAACAAACTCATAGTCTCGCTGCAAGTAAATTATAATCAATTCATATATGCTATATGCTACATGTTTCGACTCCAAGGAGTCATCATCAGGCTTGCTAGGTAGGAGGAGAAAAGAAACTATAAAATTGAGAACATAGTTCTTAAGGGTTATAAGCCCAAAATAAGAATTATGTTCTCAATTTTATAGTTTCTTTTCTCCTCCTACCTAGCAAACCTGATGATGACTCCTAGGAGTCGAAACATGTAGCATATAGCATATATGAATTGATTACAATTTACTTGAAGCGAGACTTTGAGTTTGTTCTCTTAATTATCTCATCACCTCCAATTTGAGCATGGACTACTACCAGAGATTTACCATATTTTGTATATGACCTGCAAATGAGTTGTTGGAAGTAGTGGAAGTGCAAGTGCAAGTGCAGACATGTGCACACGTGTCAGGACTTTATGAGAGAGAATAATGAACATCATTTATATATTCATTGGTGATTTGACACAAAAGTATCGATATTATAAAAAAAGTTAATGAAACCTTTTTCATAGAGAATTTAAAGATCTTAAATTTGTATCATAACCTTTGATACGATAGGATAGACGGTTACGGAAATATGATGGAAAAACTAAATCAGTGTACCTTTTTTCCAAGATGGCGGACCGAGCCGTGCTGATACGGGTCCGGACTTTGAGAACAGTCAATAGTGAGCCAAGATGAAGGTCTCCACCAATTTTTAGATTTTTATCAATTATTTTTTCTATTCAGGCTAATTGGATCTTATTTGATTGGCCTATATTTGTATGTAACGAAATCTTCGAACGTGATTTCAAATGTATTGAAACTTCGCACACTCATCCAGGACCGATGACAATATCGTGAGTTAAAAGTTTTGTTTCATTATCATGATCAGGATTTTCAGAATATTAGACTTTTATGTGATCCATTCATTCATTCAGATTTTCGGTTGTTGATGTTTTACTAATTCCACGAGAGGTCTCATGAATGGTTTTTCAGCTCCCTTTTTCATCATCCTGTCTGTTATTTCGTTTCCATTCACTCTGATTTTCCCTAGAACCTGATGGAGGGTGACCTTATTCGCTTTGCTCAGTTCCTTGAGTGATTAAGAAATTCGAGGCTTCAGGCTAAAGCAAATCAAGGATATAAATTGTTTATCGATCAACTTCTAATATCCATAAATAGTATATTCCTATTCTGTGATTGGATTTTGTATCTGTTGAATAGTGTAATTGAAAAAAATTACTGTTTTGGTTTGCTGAGTAGGCATTTCTACAAAATTTTAAGAATCAAAGACAAGCATGAAAAAAGTTATCTCGGTTATATTCATTATTATAATGCTATTGAACTTCCATTGTTAGCACATCGATGAAGTGAACTGACTGAAGATTGGGCTTGTTTCATGATGCTCTCAAATAACGAATGATTCATGCATTTATGCATGGCATGATGAATAATATAAAATAAGTACCTATGTACATATCTTCTTCATCGTTCTTTCAACAAATTGAGTGAATCTAGTATTTTCTACTTCTTGATGTATTATCATCAAACCCGAGAATGAGCCCTGATTGCCCTTTGATATTTCGTATAACTTTCTAACAAATTCCTCAAATTTTCATTTTTTTCTCAATATCATTTTGATGGCTCTTTCACATTCCAGATGAATGAAAAGCTCCTAACGAGTTGAATCTTTTTAAATGTTGAATTCACATTAATCCGAGCGTAACAGGTTTTTCTGAATGATTAATTTGCAATTAGGACAATGTGATTGTGAAGTTTATTCAGCCGTGATAATTGAAATTGGAAACTTGAGTTTTCTAATTAGTCAAGAGAATTCTTGATACAGATACTAATAATCAATTCTTGAGGGTTGATGAGGAAATTCCATTATTCGGAAGTAGAAGTTATCCATCAAGTTTTTCATGGAGAATTACTGGTTGTTGCAGTGAAAATAACTGAAATTTCCTTGTAGTATGAGAAGCAGCCAAATCTGATTCAACGAACATCCCATGAGATGAAGGAAATTTGAAAATGAAACTAGTCTGGTCTATACAAGTTGTAAATCGTTGATATGATGAGTTGGAAGAAATAATAAAATAGGTTTCACAAGAGTTGTTGTCTTATATAGGATTATGGCTGTGATACTATGATATTGCTTTCAATTCTGAGTTGAAAGAAAGAACAAAATCGGTTTCACAAGAGTTGTTGTCTCATGAGAGATTATGACTGTGATACTATGATAATGCTTCTGCCTATTGATCATTCTAGAACACGTGATTTTGACATGGTTTCTTGAGGGGCACACAAACTATATCTTAGAGGTTACCTTTGATGAGCATAGCCCTGGCCATCCCTATCACATCTACAATATAAAAACAGGAAATTATGGAATTCTTTCTGGTTCCAACTCGGATTCCAAGGAAAACGATCCCATTTATTCTGGTTTCATATGACATATCTTGACAAAATACAATGTTTGCCCCTCAGCAACCTGTCAAATGACGTAATTCTGGAATGATTAATTATCAATAATTGATAATTTTGAATTTCAACTAAACTAATATTTTTCCATCTTTTGATCCGACCTGTCCTGGAATACTGTTCCCATATTTGGAGTGCAGCACCCAAACATACCCTGAAACTGTTGGATTCCGTCCAAAAAAGGGCAATTCGTCTCGTGGGTGATGCCTCGCTCACAAACTCACTCACTTTTCTGGAACATCGTAGGAAAGTTGGCGATCTGGCTCTATTTTATAGATATATTCATGGACGATGCTCTTCTGAAATATTAACAATTGTTCCTTCCTTGGCAGTCCCCGCGAGATTAACCCGTCGAGTTGAGGCTTCGCACCCCTTCGTGGTCACTTTGGAGACCTGCAGAACATCTCTCTCCAAAGACTCGTTCATCCAACGAACAGCGAGTCTCTGGAACACATTGCCAAGGGAGGTGTTCCCCGAGGCATATAACCTCCAGAAATTCAAGACCTACCTTATTTTCCTTGGTTCCCACGATGTTCCCTGAACATTACATCCTATCCCTTTCCGTGGGAACCAGAATATAAAAAAAGTGTGGTAATTCCTGGTATGTTCGTGGAACATCGTACCTAGGTATAGGCATGGGCATTATAGGGATCTCCTTTCGTGCGCTTCAAGCTATAAAAAAAGTCACCAGAGATGATATCAAACTCTGTCACCCTGATTGGTCCTTCTAAATAGTGCAATTTCTTCAATGATGATCTATGTATGTTAAGGGTGATCAATGGTCTTAGCTAGAGTCCCTGTATGTATAATTCCCTGTATATATTTGTCAGTTTTGTTGTAATAAGAGTACGGACACTATGACAAGCAGTGACGGAAGGCATAACCCCAAATTCTCAAAATGACTTTTGAACAAAGACATGGATATGCTTTTCCATGCACTTCGGATCTTCTATCCTCTACTGCCGCGGTGAAGGGTACATCCATATATCTTTCTCTGTCTTTATTTTCATAAAGAAGTGGCGTCTCATCTCACTGGCGAAAAGGGGTCATAGTTTGTAAATCAATTTGTTGAAAGTATTTCTCGATATACTTAACAAAGGGTATATGTACTTGTTGGTTAGAATGGGGGAAATGGAATAAATGAAAGGACTCGCTTCCATTTTTGCAATTCTCCACTACACAATTAGACATTTTAATTTTTGAAAACCTGAATTTTCAAATAATTTAATGTCATGTACGTTCATGAACTGTCAGTGCCCGCCAAATTGTTCATGTCATTTCAAATTTTTTAGGGTTATGCCTTCTTTCACTGCTTGTCATAGTGTCCGTACTCTTATTACAGCAAAAGTGTCAAATACATACAGAGACTCTAGTCTTAGCCATCTTTTGTCATTGTCACTCGAGTGAATGCCTTCATCATTTCATCAAGCAAAAGCTACATCGGGTACTTCATAATATTATGAAATATCGAGTTTTACGAAGAGGAAAATATCGCAAAATGAAAGATAGGTCGACACGAGTGCTATTGACATTGTATGAATTAATATTGAAACAGACCAGGAAATATAAGCACTCACTTGAATACATCTCTTCCCGAGTTTCTTCAATTGATGCCTCTCTAGGAAAGAATTATTGATGATTTCTATGGAGGAATTGATGATATACAAGCAGATACACTCAAACATGATCACGAAGGTAGATCAGTCATTTTGCTGAATAAAACATTGGATATGCTAATAGGTCCGATCAAGGCTTTCCATTTTTTTTTTCTATAATATATTCAATCTGTTCAGATCAGAGTGACATACATCCACATATCAGTCCTTCTTCTATCCTCGATTGGAAGGGGGGGTTCATTCGAATACGATACACTGATATAACTTTTAGATATTATTTCTCCTCAAACAATGGAACATGGAACAATGGAAACAAGTTCGAAAGTTTTTTCATTGAATACTGACAATATTCTGGCATTGAGCATATGCATACTTTCATTTCTCCTACTATAAGCATCTGTCTTGAATTTCAAGAAAATATTTTCAAAATCATGATATTACTAGGGACTAGCTTGATAGAATCTTTCGAAAAATTCACTCTTTTTAATAGTTTAATTTTCAGCCTATGCATTTTTGTGCTCTGAATATCTGATTGGTGAATCCTTTACGCCCAAAATACGTTTGAAATGAATTCATTCGCTTCATTGCTTTGTGAGGCTTTGATAGTGAGTTTGGCGTTCACTCTCACCGACTGGATACGTTGTTCATCGTTCTGATTCACTCTAACTTGCATCTCGTCATTTCCTCAACCCAACAAATCTCCGATTCCTTATTGTTATTCGAGATCACGTGCCATCAGTTCCTATTTTCGATGATTTCTTCGGGATCGATGGGCCAAATTCGAATATTCATTAGAGGAATCGCCTATATCTAAATTTCGGAATATGAGTAGTGATTTGAACCTTCGTTCCTTTTCAGAGGACCCTTCAGATAACTCGACATCTAGCCCACTTATATCACGCCCCCTATCGGCACTTGTACTAAGCTCACGACTCCGCCTAAATGTTGGTTCAGAATCCTCACACCTCATCTACTCATATGTTACTCCCTAAATATGGGGTTATGAGTGTTTGATGTCATTATTTATAGTTCGAATTAAGTTGCTCTTCGCAAAGTATCAAGCGTTAACATTTTTCGAAAGAAAAATATAACAACTTTTATTTCCTGAACTATTAATGTTGTGAGCATCGGTTCCGTTGAAACAACTGGCGTTCATCGTTTGTCTCCACGAGATCTGACCATCATTTCATATAATGTGACATGTGACGTGTGTCGGTATAGAGAGGATTCAGAGAGGATGACATGAAACTACATGCACAGTCGAAAACGATGACATATTTTCCATGATCATTTAGTGGTGACAGCAGGTTTTCAAGTGGTGGACATGCGATCCGAGTGGCAATAATGAAGGATGGTTGAACTTCAATTTAGGAAAAATATTATGGTTATCAGTACTTGTTATAGAACAGAGGCTGATACTATATGGGGTGTTATTGGAATAATTACATGAAACATGTAGTAGGAGTCCATAGTATCTAAAAGTGGAGTAAATCCACTATTATATAATCAAAAATCTGGACGATTTTAGTAGTAGGACATCTTTTGAACCTATATGTTGGTTATCATCATCAGCTTAGATGTTATGTATTGATTCTAAAACGATTGAAGGAATGAAACATCAACGATTTTATAGTTTATGCAAAGTCAGTTGAACAGATCATCAAACGAATGTCGGGCCGCGCTGCCTCACTCTTTGAACTTTCAAAGGGACCGACGGCTTGCGGTGATGTGGTTTTTCAACTGACCCTGCATAAACTATACAAGGATGTAATTACTCACAGAGAGAAGAAGAAAATACATCTCAAAACTTGCTGACGGCAATTCAAATACATATAGGAAATGGAGAAATCCCCAAGACCCAAAGGAATCGAAAGATATTTGTTCAAATTTTGACCATGCTCACAAATGCGCTGCAAACTGCACGACCAAGAGAAATCAAACGTTGCCCAGTTAGGTTATAACAAATCACATTTGACAATCACAACTGCCGTGAGCGAGACAGGTGCCAAAGAATGACGTTGATTTCTGCGCCAGACTATTATGCGGTGTGTATTCTTGGCAGGATCAGGAGACAAAACTCGAAGCCAGTAAAATCAAACACATCTGATGTGTGGCTGACAGCCACCAATATATACTGAGAATGAAGGATAAAATTAGCAAACAGACAATACTATGCCAATGAGAAGACCAAGGTAGGCATAGAAAGAAGCTCATTAGTGGAAAAACAAAGAATTGAAAAATTGTATTCAATCAAAATGTATTTGTTTATTTATCGGAAAGACTTTTGTAATTCTTTAAAAAATCCAGGATATCGAGTTATACACAAGAATATTCTTCAGTCTCACGAAATTCGAGCAATATCAGATTTTTCCTGAAATGTGGCTTTCCTGAACGACTATAGCTCTCGATGAGTAGAATTTTCGGTGGAGAAAGGGGCTTGCCCCAAATCTTTTTTTTTTCACTAGTGCCGTTTGACAGTTTTCCTTCTCATCAGTGTTTGAATTTCATGTATTCATTTGATAACAACCTGTATAATCAATTCCAGCAGATCACAACCAATATTTCACAAACATTGTTTTAGACAGAATTACTTCGTTTATTCCATAGAAAATGGTTGGAAATATTTTCGTCATAATTTCAAGCAATCAAAAAAATCTAACTGGTGGGATTTTGCGAAGCGATTTTAGGAATATGAGGATTCTCAAACTCATATCTAATATTCCCAGGATAGGATTATTGATGTGAGATTGAAACGGTATTGAAGTAAATACAGGAATTTAAAAAATGTGTGGATATATTCAACAAAGAGGTACCTGAAGATTCAAATGCAGCTTTACATACAAGCTATGGAGGAGCCAACAGCAGCGACATTGAAACATTGGACTATTCCAGATCCCAATCATTCACAAAATCATGAGCAGAAATTTCGTTCAAAGCAGCAATGAAATTCAGGATGCCGCACGCCAGTATTCGTTCAGAAGCAGAAAGTGTCATGAAATATAAATGCAAAAATAAGCTGAATAATAATTCAGAATGATGTGGATGTACCATTATCCACCTCAGTGTGGGAATACCAACAATTAACAACAATATTTCAAATCGGCAATATGGCTTTCAACAACGAAGATTTACAAGCGAACTTCTCACTTATGAAATATTATATCACACTCATCTGGAACACCATATCAGAGCAATACCAGGATCTAGGGCTATTGCACTAGATATTTAGTAGTATTTGGCCAAGTATGGCACCAATCTCTCATAAAAAAAGCCTTCCTATGGTTTGTCTTCAGAACTTTATCTGTGGATCACTATTCTCCATTTTATGATCGATATCTTCATTCAGTTGTGGATGTGTTCCGAGATGTGTTCATTTAAAAAATACTGCCTACCAATGCAGTTCATGGTACTATGGGGCACAATTATTCCACTCCAAGCACATGACAACCAACCGTCTCAAGCTCAAGATAGAAATGTTCACACTTCTTGGTTCGTTTATTTCGGTCACATAGCTCATTTTCAATGCTTGAGGTTGCTGGAGTCGGTTTAAAAAAGAGTCATAACTCATCAATGACCCAATGTCACAATAGCACTGCAATGTTCACAATATCAAAAGAAGGTTACATATCTTTTACTCTTTCATCGCTACAATCATGATTTGAGCCTTGTTGGATAGTCAGCAGCTTTCATTTCTGGACTGATCTTTATTTGGCGATCACTGGAGTATTATAGTTCTTAATTGAGAAAAGAAAGGAACCTAGAAAAATTATGAACATTTATGACTATGCTGTTGATTAAAACATACAATTGAATGATAAAGCATCACAAAACAACAATGAAAACCTTATTGATACCGATTAATGATGACTTCTGGAACATATGGCCAACTATAAACCAATGAGATAGACAATTTTGTCTGATATATCACTTCAATCGAAGGGAAAGAAGATAACTTGAAAGAATTATTGAATAGAATGGGCCTGCTGGGGAAACAAAGGACTTGGCAGGGAGATATTAGGCGAAATATTCATATAATACTGAATCCTAGATATTAATTAGTGCATCAAGTTTACTCAACTTTATATATATCCTATGTTATTCCACCACAAAGCTGATATGAATGAAACCTTGCTTTGTTAATTTACCAACAAATTTCTTGATATTTTTTGCCACAAGGCAAACATCATAACATGCCATAATATCATATTCATGTTGAGGGAAAATCTATTGACATCAGTAGCTCAGAATGAAACATAAAACAATGCAAGGAAAATAGGAATTGAAATAAACGTGATATTCTCGAACAACTCCTAACTCTGTTATACAATCCTGAGTTACTTCGATTCATAAAAGGGACCTCAATTTTGGTTCTAACCGGTTGAAAGATAAATTGTCAACCATCATGAATAGGAATTTGATCAAATTTCATGCAATTGGTTACTAGGTGATAATTTCTCCGTTCACAATTTTTCGATTGGTCTAATTTTGATCATCTCGTATTCTAGACATGATCCCAATTCTCAATTGATTTGGAAAAATATATTACAAAGTGTTCTATATGCTTGTATTCTATCTCCTATGTCACTTCGAATGAAAATGTTCCATGGATTTTACCTGACGTTTGAAACACAACCTCACTTTTTTTATTTGTTCACAAGTGATTGAAATAGTTCTCCACGAATATTTTGGCAAACGAATCGTGTCTTTCGGCAATTTGATAATTTGCGCATGCCCTCACATTGTGTTGTTGTACAATGCACAAAAAATGCAGCGGGAAACGAAGGAATCCGGTTAGTACATTACATATACTTATCATTTTGAAATTTGGTGATTTCTCCGAGATCTCATCGGAATTCATTCTGAAATTGGAGCAAATAGAAATACTAGCAACATTATTAAAATAATGCAGAGAGATTGGATTCATGCAATCAAACCGGAGGCCTGGTCTGACATGCTGACGAAATATGATTGTTTGAATTGTAGACATTATTAATCTATTAGCAGTATTATCTTCCATCGCAGAAGTGGCAGAAGGAATTTTAATTAGAAATGACAAAATTTCATAATGAAAACTATGTGGGATTACTAATTACCTGAAATTCATATTCCTTCGTCTCGCGCTGCATTTTTTGTGCATTGTACAACAGCACAATGAAAAGGCATGCTTGAATTGATGAATAGCGCAAAAACACGATTTGTATGCCAGAATATTGTGAAAAACTATTTCAATCCCTTGATTCCTCTGTAAACAAATAGAGTATCAGGTCGTGTTTCAATGTTTCACAGAAAAGTTAGTTTGTGCACGCGACCTATTCTAGAAAACGTGATTTTGACACAGTTGTACACTTTTTCATTGGTGAGACGTCAGATTATTTCGATGTGAATTCAAAATATCAAATATCGAAACCTCAGGTGGGCACTTCGAAGGCGTAAACTCATTAATGCATCGGAGATACCCTTCAGATTTTTAGCTATTCAGTGACTTGACATTCCGGAAATGGCAGCCATTTGGATGTCTATCGTCGTCCTCTATTCATAAAGTCACCCTAGTATTAGTTAGATATGACTTCGGACACAGAAATTACAACTGTGATTGTTTTTGAATGTTTGGATTCATTATAAGTTTCACACCTTGCATTGTGACAAGAGCACCACAGTCGTCCCGCGCTTCTTTATTAAAAATCAATTTCATGAACGTCAGAATTGAAATATAATTCCACAAAACTACTGAGAAGGAAGCATAAATGAAAATGTCCTGCTGTGTGATGAATTGTGGGAATTCTGAAGAGAATGAATTTCATTTATTCAATTTTCCATGCAAAAAATATATCGAGGGAAATATCAATCATTCTCTCATGGAAGGAATGTATGAAACGCCCTGGATGGAAAATAGATTTGTAGACAAGCAAAATTTCTGAGGTACATACATTAGAATTCACTTCTTATAACAGCAGATTAGAACAAAACCGAGACTGGAACTCTATTTTAGGCCCATTTTCGAACAGGAGATTTCTAGATCCGTTTGAGAGAATCTGCTGTTCCATCCATTTACAAATCACTATTTGAAAAAATCAATTCCTCACGAAATGTTAAACGAAATTATCATGGAGGAAGAGGAATTGATTGCAAAACTATCTACGTAATGAAATTGAAAATTTGAGAACGAAATTGAGGAAATCAAGTGGATTGCAACGTGATATATCATTGAATGGCGTTTTCAATACCCACCGAACTAGCTATAATTGAATCCATACGTGTCTATTTTGTTAATTCTTTTCATTTTTATAACTGTTGTTCTGCGGAAAGTTCCGTATATCGCTATAAATAAAAGTGCGTGTTTATTCCCTATTCCTATTTTCCATCTACCGCTATGATTGATTTGACAGAAAATCTAACCTCTGAAATCGTATCTGACAATCAGACGCTATTAGGGAAATTGAAAACACAAAGAGTAGAATATATGTCGTATTCTTGTATTCACTCAAACCATTGTAATATAGAAAATAGAAAAGGACAGAAGTTCAGCTGTGTCCGAACTCTCATCTACTAATATCATGCAATGACTCTAATTACCACTAGTGGTCTAGATAGTAGTTTATGCCAGGCGTTGCGTGCAAAATCTGTCAGATGACCGACCCAGGAGGTGAAACATTGAAACACAACCTCACTTTCCGTATTAGTTCACAAAGAATTGAAATAGTTTTTCACAATTATTTTGGAATTCGAATTATGGTTCTTGGCTATTCATCAATTCAAGCATGCCATCACATTGTGCTGTTGTACAATGCACAAAAAATGCAGCGAGAGACTAAGGGATCCGATTTTTCAGATAAGTACATTGTGATCTGAAACTACTATAGTCACTCACATATAATTTTCATTTTGAAATTTTGTCATTTCTCATTTGAATTCCTTCTGCAATAGGAGGTAATAGAAATACTCATAATACTCATGAAGTTCCTAAAAGAAGGCAAGACGATTGGATTCATGCAATCAAACGGGAGGATTGGTCTAACATGCTGACGAAATATGATCGTGTGCAGTGATGAGGCACACATCCTGGCTGGTGGAATGCAAAAGGTCGTCATACTTGGATCATTGCGTTCACTCAGAGCACACGGTTCTTGGTCCCAGTGATTCTTCACCTCACAGGCTGTGGGGAGTAGTCACTGGATTTTATCCAGCACCACTCTGCGTGGCGTCGGAGGCCGCAGGGTGGTGACTGGAATAATATTATGGAATGGAATTATAAACTCAAAGCATGAAAAATAATTATGATAATAATAATAAAAATATCAATAATAATAACGTTTATTGTGCACAACAAAGTTACACACAAAAGGCAGGAGTTAGCCTATGGCTATCTTCCTCTTCTCCTTAAAATACAATTCCACAATATATACGAGCATTCTCCTAACTAAATTGTATATTATTTTCAAAAAAATGCAGTGAATATTCTCAATTTGTACAAGATTCAGAATTCATGAAATAATTTAGTAATACTGTTATATAATCCATATTGAACAAAATTATCAGTTTGTCTGACACGAAGAAAGAAATGAAGAGAAGACTACGATAGGAATAGCAATTATGTAACTAGTATGTTAGTATACTAGGTGAAAGAAAACTTTTAAGTTTAGATCTCACTTAGAGTTCTGTTAAATTTGATGAAGAAATGAACTTTTCCAATTAGGATGGTGCCAATTAAAAAGAACATCCTTCGTATTTCGATATAATAACATGATGTGGATAGCTGAAAGTATTAGATCTTATGTTGATATTATGTACGTCGGATCGGCGTAATCCATTCGAATGTGCATGCTCATATTTGGGGATACGCTCTCTCCATTTAAAATATTTTCGACAATGCAGTGTTGCAGCTTCTACTAGAAAGTAGTAGCAACACTGATATTTCAAATGAAACACCCTGTACTTCATCCCATTCTCAGATTCTTCCTGAGGAGCTGGTTTTATCGATAAACTTGGGGTCTATCGAAAATGATAACAGATATATAGGGTGTTCAAAATCGAGATTTTTCAGCTTCAGAAGTTTTTTGTGTCAAAACTATTCATTATAAGCCAAAACGGCTCAACTCTTGATTCACTATGTACTGATATTCAATCGAAACAGATACAGGGTGGTTCAAGATTCAGAGTTCTGATCACCCAGTATCTGTTTCGATTAAATATCAGTAAATAGTAAATCAAAGGTTGAGAGAGGGACATGTGAGCCGTTTTGGCCGATAATGGATAGTTTCGACAAAAAACAAATCCTAAAGTTGAAAAAAACTCGATATTGATCAGCTTATATCTCTGTAATCATTTTTGATAGACCCTGAGTTTGATGTATTGATGAAATCAGCTCTCCAGGGAAGATCTAAAAATGCAATAAGTATTTTATTTGAAATAACGAAGCTGTTGCTACTTTATGATAGAAGTGGCAACACTGCATTGCTGAAAATATTTTGATTGAAGAGAGCGTATTCCAAAATACAAGCATGCATATTTTCATGGATTTCTCCCAACTGACTCTCGATATAGAGATAGTGTAAGGTCGTCGTCACATACCCTGTTTATAAATTCGAATAAATAATAATCAGGGGTTTGGGTTCCCAAGAGTTCGAATGGAAATATCGTTATCAAATACTGTATTCTACAATCCACATTTAATTCGATCTGTCCTCTCAGATGAGTAGTGATATGCTTCCTATAGAATATACTATATGGGGATAAATGAGTGAGTTGACTAATTACAAGTACCTATACTAATTATTATAATTTCAATTCAACCAAACATAATCAGTTTGTGAACATGCCATAGATGAGCGTACGATCACCCTGTACGTGTTATGAATGAGCTCTGTAGTTGCGTAAAAAACGAGACCTAATAACATTTTTACGGCCAGTGTCCCCGAATTTTCATCAAGCCATCCGAGAGTTCATCAGATACTGTGCGCAACATATTGAGTCCTCCGCGCCATACATGAATTTTCCTCTCTAGCGCGGAAAAGCGTTGCGTTATTAGATACGCTCCACAAAGTTATTGGTGAATTAACACATTACTTTCCAGAGATTGTTTCAGTGAACTGCCCCGGCTTACGATTTCAACGTTTTATGTCCAATATACCCAGGATGTTGCCAAAGAATATATCGTAATGCAGACTTAGCTCTGAAAAATAACGAACGGTAAATATTTTCATATATGAACATGATGAGACGTAATAAGGATGTTTAGTGTGCGAGCAGCTGATGACAATATTCCAAGAATTATCATAACCTTAGACAGGTGTTCCTCATAAACAATATGCCATCCTATAAATACCGAGCAGTGATATCGCAATGCACCACCTATGACTATTTTATTTTTTACAGTAGAAAAAAACCCTGTGGAGATGTTCTTCATTCTTTTCGCTACTATTAAAAATGAAATAGTTATAAAGGGGAGTAATTCATAACGTATCACACGGTACCGCAATTCCGTCAGAAATAATACACAAAATCCCTTAAAAGTCCCTCACTATAGCTCAACAGTACAATGAACTGATCATTGATTGAAACGTGAGGATGTATTTGCATCAACCCATTCACGACCATATTTATTAAGTTATGGAAACCATCCAACCTTCTCCAGATTTTTTCAAAGAAAAAACAAGATAACACCAAGTCGGTCGACCACAAAAATCATATTACACAAAATGTATTGTGACTAAATATGGCTCAAACAGCCATCTTCAGACACATCAGTACACAGTACCTAATATTAGGATATGTGGAAATCACATTTTAAAATAATAATTGAATTAAAGAGAGGTATTCGATCGAAAATTCAAGTATTTCTTTACCGGACTGATTTTGGGCCAAATGACTCCATCACGGCTCTTTAATTTAATTTCCATTTCATGATGTGATTTTCACATGACCCTATAGGTACTGTGTACTGATGTGTCTGAAGATGGCTGTTTGAGCCGAAACTAGTCACAATATATCTGATGTAATATAATTTCTGTGGTCGACCGACTTGGTGTTATTTTGTTCCTTTGAATAGTCATTCTATACGCAACATTCGAAATAGTATATTGTGCAACAAGTAGAAAAAAGTATAAATGTTCAACGAGCACAGAATGATAATGATTTCCCACGAGAATGAAGTTTGCAGAATGAGCAGTAGGCGAATGCTGCAATTATTCGATCAGGAAATTAGCATTCCGTGCGAGCTATACACTATGATTCTTCTACGGCTGTAACACAAAATTGCTCTTGTTTTACTGTGTTCGATACACCAATTAGGTACTTTGTATGTCATCAATTTTATTTCTGTATCTGATATAACAATGACTTTATTGTGTTATTATTAAAAAAAATCTCATCGCCCATGGAGTATCAAATTTCAAGCAATGACAGCTCTGTCGAATAGACGAGTATTACTTGAGAGGAAATCAGATGGCTACAAAACGAAGAAATCAAAAATGTCGCTGTTATCTGTTACAGCCGTAGAAAAATTATATTGTTCAACTCGCACGGAATGCTGATTTCTCTATCACTATCATTCTGTGTTTGTTGAACAATATACTATTTCAAATATGTTGCACACCATACTTTTCCTACAACTGCACAATGAAAAAAAATTATTGATATTTATTTTATACTGATCTTCACAACATTGAATATTGTGGCCTTTCTTAGTGTGCGACATCTCAAAGTATTTACCAAAAGTAGAAATGAAATGTTCGGCAAAAAATCTAATATTTGCAGCTTCCCATTATTTCTGGTGTACCTAGTATTATCAAAATCGTCACTACTTACCATATTATTTATAATGAATTGATGAAATGATATTCAAGGGAAATTGAGATTTGCACTATTGAAAAATCCTCTCAGAATAAAAAACTTCTGCTGACAGTTGTGACAGCTATTCGGAGCTGAACAGCAGCCAACTGAGTTTTGGTCGATTTTCGTTGATTCTCCTTGGAAATGTATATGTGGTATTGGCAAACTGCCGTTTGACGTTTGCACTTCATGCATCTTCTCTTCACTTTTTCAAGATGTTCAACCATAATATCAACTTTATCTAGTATCACTGTACTTATAGAATGGTTTATTTAGATGGCATTTCTATAGTGTTATTCAGAGAAAGAAGCATCATCACCCTCTAAGAAAGCTAAATATTTTCTTTCTTCCTTGGAGACTTTCACATTTTCCAGAGGGCATACTTATTCGCCTGGTTATCTCTAATGGTACCTGAAGCAGAATACTGCATTACAATTTCTCGAATAATTTATACGATGAGTGGTCGCTATCAAAAAATCCAATGGTGTTGCGGTTTTTCCAAGGCTGCCAGAAGATCTGACACTAGCTATAGGCGATTCAAAATAAGCGATACGCTCTCTTGCGGACATTCAAGTAACATCAAAGTACATTGAATATCTGTGAATACTCGAGCTTTCATTCATTTCCAGTTCAGTAGTGATGGCTTGGTTCCACATGTAATTCATGGAAGCTTCCTGCATTTCACAGAAAATGATGATTTCAATTAGTGTATAATTCAAATAATGAACAACCCGTACACATATACTCTCCCCGCCATACTATAGCTTTCATCATTTAATTGTTGCAATATCGGCAGCAGGTGAACAAAGGGCACTTCCAGAGAAGAAGAAGCTCTTTCACATCCGATATAGCCAATGCTTGGGTGCTAAGATCATTGCAGCTATGGCAAGCTCAAGGAAATCAATTATACGATGTTGTCCTTGTGTGTGATAATGCACCTTGCCATTCCAGATTAGAAAACTTTAGGGACCTAACTGAAGCAAGTCTTCTTTGTTTCGGCCCATACTCCCCAATGTTGGACCCAATTGAAACAATCTAGTTCAAAATAAAGTGTAATATAAAAGTATATCTTCGAGTACCACAAGTTGGAGGTCCTGGTGTTGGAGAACAAGGACTTGTGTACCTTGAACACAATGTTGGCCTTGCCAAAGACACAATAATTATCGTTGTAGGTGACTTTGCTAGTGCTGCACAACACACCACCATCCACCATGCTGCAATTTAGGTATTTCAAAATATACCTGTTCACCACATGATGAACCATTCGTTGTTCTCTTCATTATCTACCCTTATTCAAGTCCAGTTAGTTCTTGAATCAAAACTGATGCTTACTGAATGACAATTGATATTTTCTAGATTAAGATTGACTATTCTGAAGTACAAGTTACACCTTCTGAATTACATTTCACCAATTCGAATTATTTTGCTTTCTGAATCACAATTAACTAATCTCAATAACAATGGACGCTTTCTGAATTACAATTAACTATTCTGAAGTACAAGTTACACCTTCTGAATTACAATTTGAAAAGGCATAGTCTAACTGACACCCTAATCTCTCATAGTCCACAAGATAAAGACCAATAGTGATAGGATACTGAATTAAATCGCGTTTCAACGACTGTGGTGAGATACATTCATTGATTAATTATAGGATTCATTCACACTATTTTTTGCGGGAAATTGTTTGTTGCCAATGATTGCTATTTCGGGAATCATGAAAATAAATAACGTTTGGAATTGGTATTTTCATTCGAATATTTTTCTACAGCTCGTGAACGCCAGCTGGTTTATTTATATGGAGCCGATTCTCCAAATATTCAGGAAAAAATAGTCCGGGGCTGATCAATTCGGCGAATTTCGAGTTGAGATGGAAGTTGGAACGTTTTTTATACCCTTAACTGAGGCTACTTCGAATACGAGGGAAACTTTGTCACTTTTGAGGGCTTCTTTGATAACTTCCTCCGTCCGTACAAGGCGAAATACCAAATTTGTGGTAATGGTTATGTTATTATCAGTAAGCGCCTCTTTGATCATTCCGCTGAACATTGAGGTGTGATTGTGCTTTAAATATTTGAAAACAATGTGTGACAATGGTTCGGAACTATATAATTGAACAGTGGGTTTTCAAATTGTTGCTATCGCATGTTGAAGCTAAGCAGGAAAAAATAACAGTTGTTTTTAGTAACAATCTGGCTTTTCATCATCAGGAATTATGAGGGGATGGATTCAAAACAACAGTAATTTGCTCTTTCATCCAGCGCGATACACCTGCTCTAGCTATTGGAAAGCAGTGGCGGAAAGTTTCATTTAACTGAAGACAAACATCCAGGCGTCTAGGAACGATTCCCAAAAAACAAATTTCTCATGCTCCAGCTGAGACTATATATGGACACCTGAAGTGAAAATAAATCTCCAAGGTGCTTTTAGAGGCAATGGCTTGTGTTTTTTTCTCCCAAACATATAGTTCAAAGTGGACTTCCTTCTAGAGAATCAAGAACTGACAGAGGTTGAGCTATCAGTATACCTTCACCTACTTGCATTTTTTAGAGAATCTTGGGGTTTCGATGGAAAGAGAGATAGAAGTGGCCCTAGGTGTTCAAATTGAGACAGAAGATCTGTATCAAGCCATTCCAAGTAGAATTCGCTCTACCACTCCGCTATGTTCTTGACCTTTCTCATGAAGGCCGGCAAGAAAAAGACAAGTCTAGAACAAATACACTTCTAGTGTAACTCATTCTTCGAGTACGCTATCCTTTTCAGACAACCTACTACTCATAAATTTGGTTTCAAATTAATCTCCTGAGCAGACCAGTAAGCTGAAAAAAAATAAGGACAACGAGAACCTCTGTGTGACTTCCCACACTATGTATAGAAATGGATTAAGTTTATTGCGTTAATTGCAAGAATTGGGTTTGTGGTCAGTGTAACAAGGACATCGAGAATCCTCGGTTCAAATAAATCCTGCCTAGCTTCATTGAATCATTCATTTTCAATATTCACCCACTTGAAGTATTTTAAAATTGATTATTGTTGGTTGTTGAAACTGTTGATTCTCTGTTTTGTGCTCTCTTTGAATTCCATAGCGAATTTTGAACGTTTATATAGGGTGTTTTAGTTAACATAACAATTCATGGAGATTTTGTTTATATGGACCTGACTTTTTTTACTGATTTTATTTTAGCTGCACTGAATATGTGGAAAAATCCCTTGGTAGTTCGTTAGTTATAATCTATGAAGAAATGAACACATTCAATTTTGAAGGTAGTATCGACGCAATTCATGGTTTATTTGTTAATAGTGTCTTTCACCTGATGTATCTTCCTGTCCCAATGAAGAATCTTGTATGAGTTGACAATTCAGATATGTGTTACTTGTGCTAGGTTATGATATTGATAGCTGTTTTCTAGAAATCTTGTGAAATCCATATTGATGATTCCTATAACTTCTGAATGACAGATATTAAAGTGATTGGATGACTCTAGGAACCCCCTGAAATACCTTAGACATGGTAGTGAAAGTCTTGCACGAGGAGTCAGCTAAGTCGCAATGATTCAACTATCATCTTGGTAATATTGACCGTTGAATGGGTAGGACACTTTTAACGGATTTGATACATTGTTCTAGTTTGGAGTATTAGGTTACAAGTATAAGTAGATGATAACGTGAAGCCGACGCTGGGTCATAACTCCATCATCTATGATGAAGAGTAATGTTAATGAAGGAATACTTGCTCTGACTGCAAATACATTGTATATTCATTTCCATGCATTCTGCATCTCTAAGAAACTAAACAAAAGCGCCAAATCCACTTAAACAGCATGTACTTTTCCTCGTAATCTCTACGTGATACAATTTTATAATGTTTGATAAAGAAGAACTCTTCACCATGTATATTCTGCTATGATGCAACGGAGTGCAATTACTAATCAAGACCAGATGATGTCGTTTGATGATGATGTTATACAGTTTACTGAAAATTCTATTCGAACATAATGATAAAATTATTCCTAGCATATGAGGCACATTTGTCTTGACGTATCAACATGGAACGTTCGCCAGAGATATAAACTTCTGATCGAATACAAAAAGGTATCCAAGATACCACAAGAATAATCTTAAAAGTCTGAGTACTTATTCCGGCGACTGAGTTGCCATCCTCAGTATTCGGGATATTCTCCAGGAACCACCAGTGAAAGTGTTACTGTAGAGATAGCTGATCTTCCAATTCTTGTTGTTATATTCACTCCCTATAATTTTAATATCATTCCATTCCACCATATGTTGTGGGCACGTTTTGAAATACCATCCAATATAACTGTTTCATTTTTGACAGTAGGAAAAAATCAGAAGCTGTCTTACAGGAGATTTTCTTTTTGAATCAGAAGATACATTTTCACTGTATGAGGAAATAATGATGATTATAATAATGTTAATAATTTATTAGCCCTAGTTATATGTTCAGAATACATTTTTGGTTGCCGTGTACAAAAAATGTGAAACGATCACAATTTCAAATAAAAATGAGATACATATGTGTATATGGATCGTTTCGAAAAACTCCAATATAAGACTTGACAATTGAAAAAAAATCACAGTGGGGGTCTCACAAAAGGATAAGTGAAGAAATTCATCATGTGAATAGAAGGCATTGCTCAATGAAATTCTTTCAATTGGGCTTTGGCTTTTCCGATCGGTTCATCCTTCAGTACAATCGGCAATTTGTAAAAAAGCTTGAGAGATGTATAATTGATTGGCTGTTGCGTTCTTGGGAGCCGGTGGTAGGATATACTCAAGAATCTTTATTCCGAGTATCATATAATCATGGTAGGATAAATTTGTAGATACAAAAATTTCATTTTCCTTTACAAACATGACACATTGTAAGATGAAAGCCGAAGGTGGAGTTGAAATATTCAACTTTTTGAATAACGGTTTGTAATGACCTCGGTAACCAGCGTTCCCCAATACTCTCACGTCTTTGGAGTTTGAAAATTCTCTCACTGCCCACGGAGTTTTTCCAAAATATAAGTCCATGAGAAGAAATGGCATAAAAGTAACTATAAAAATATGTAAGTGCAGTATCCACAGTGGCGTATTCCATTAGTTTTCTGATTTGGTATTCCACTCTATCCAATTTCATTGCTGTGTAATCCGAGGTGTAATCGATGTGATCTTCCCAGTTCAATTTTGTATCAATGTGGATGCCTAATAATCTGCCACATCTTTGTTGTTCATGATTGGAGAATAATAGTTCATTGGTACTTCCTGTTTTGAATTTCAAATTGTTTGCTGAAAAACATTCAGACGATTTTGTTGCGGTTTCCAAGTTTACCAGTCTCAATGTGTTTTTATCCCGACGAGTATTCAACATCGGAGTATTATCGGCATATAATATCATTGCATAAGGATTCACATATTCCGGAAGGTCGTTGATGCAAATAATAAAAAAAGTTGGTCCCACTATGGATCCTTGAGGGACACCAATCTTAATAAGTAGATAGTCTGATTGCTCACTAGAAGGTAGGACATCTCATTGCTGTCGACTATCTAAATAGGAGGTCATCAATTTGGATGCTGAACCTCTTATTCCATAATAATCCAACTTATTCAAAAGATGGTCATGCGTAACGCAATCAAATGCCTTCGATAGATCTAACATAGTATTACAGGTTAGTTTGTTATCATCAATGGCCTCAAGTATTTTTTCCGATATAAGTATCAATCCCTTTGTTGTGGATCTTCCATCGCGATAACCGAGACAATTCGGGATTTCAGCAGGGATTCGAAAGTTTTTGAAAAAACAGGGGGAACTGAAATAGGTTTGAATGAATTGATGTTACTCACTTGTAACCTAACCTAACCTAACCTAGTCGCATTGGAAATTCAGGAAATTTCTTAATCTTGAGCTGTTTCAACTAACCTATCATCTCGCCAAATTGCAGCTGCCTCTGATGTAATCTCTCCTACACTTCAACAGGATACAGGATGTCATAGCATTAATTCGTGATTGTCAGTGGCTCTCAGGACATTATAGCTGATAATTAAGTCTAGGGAAGCATTCCTATTATGAATGTTAAGCAGACGTTGAGTCATAACTCCATCATCCATGGCTAATCATGTTGATGTACGTACTCCAATTTCCCTCGCACATTTCCATAAATTCCGCACCACAAAGAAACCCAACAAAAACGCTTAATCCACTGAAACATCGTGTAATTTCGCTCGCCCTCCACACAATCTAATTCAGTAATGTTTATTCACGAAGAACTCCTCACCATATTTATGTTAGCCATGAGCTGGCGGTGGCTCTAAAAAGTGTGATGGCTCTAGCAGGTGCGTGCTCCAACTCAGTATTGATTGACAAAAAACGCGAACTCCACGCGGTCACGCTAACACTCAAACTCGTTATTTCACTTCTTACCTAGCATCTACATAATTTCCAAACAATTAAATTCGCCACAGCATTTGACATACGATATTCTTTCGAATAGCGTCATTGAGTGAAGAAATGTCGGATAGAATGACTACACTACTATAATATTTTGTTCCCATAAATCTCAGAAGCCCATGTAATCTCTACACAGAGGAGAATTCCTACTAACCATAGTCAGGTATCGAATTACCCCAGCAAGAAACTCTGATAGCATAAGGGACAAGCGAGTTATCACCTGTGATTATAAAGTCGACTTTGCTGATTATAACCCACCTGCGATTATTAGATAGATAGAACCTTGCTGCCACTAGCGAGTGCATCTGTATATTGCTATAAGACGATGTTTCTGTAGTAGGTATCTGACTTTGCTATCGCTAGTGAGTGCATCTAATAATGGGAGTAGGGCAATGTAATGATCGTAGGTAGGGAACTTTGCTACTCTTGATGGGTGATCATATAGATAGTTGCATGACCTTCTTACTGTAGTTATTCAGTTATTTTCCAGGATTGTTGTCATCAAGAAAGGTGGAATCTCGACTGATATCCAATATCACTTCTCATAATATCCACCCTGATGTTTGGTATGAATAGCAATGTATTGATTCCTAAACAAAATATCGGATCAATGATCTTTGAAATTCAATAGATCAATTGATTCATGCACCCTCAGGAAAAATAGAAGGTTTTTGAGGAATTGATGAAAAACAGATTCATTCTGAAACTTTCTAAAACCATTCAAAAACTAGGCGTTAGTTATTCCAGATGCGTACAGGAAGACAAAATGATTTCATAACCTGAACATTTTAGCTCACAATGAGTTTTTAGACCACATTCTATAGAGAAACTCTGGAACATATTTGACAATTCCAAAGTTTCATGGTACCAAAAGGAAGGAAATGTTGAATGTGAAATATTTTAATTTCAGTCGAAAGCACTGAAAAGGACACAGGAGATTCATTTTATTCGTTTGAAAATGGTTCCATTTTATATTTGAATTTAGATTCAGATTGAATTCAAGAGGGGAAGTATTCGTAACTGTCGTGTCTTCGAGATTGTCGTCCTATACATGGGTTTGCATCAAGATCCTAACTGTGAATAATTGATCAAACAAGATGTCTGACAAATGCTTATATAGAGGGGGACAAATCTGCAAAATATCGAATAACGATAAGTAGGCGCAAAATAACCCCAAGTAGGTTCGTCAAATATTATTTTCGTGACAGACTGACAGTTGTATTATTGGTAGTGAGTGCAGTTCTATGCGATGAACCTCGCAGCCACAAGCACTAGTAGTAGTTCAGCTAGACAATATTTAAAAAAAATCATGCTGTCCCAGAGTGTTATTGCTATCATAGGTTTTCAAGGTGCTGCTTCTATTCGAAAATGTATAACGGTAACATGATTTCTCATAATGGCAGCAAGTAATATCTCAGCAAAAACTCTGATAGCACGAATTTCCTCAGTGTAGACTAGGTTCAATGTATGGGTATATTTGCCCTCCACTGCGACCCTTATGTCTATTGTGGCTCACGCCAATTCATTTTTCACCAAGTAGATCCAGCTTCATGGATGAAGCCGGCTTGTCCACTTCGTGAATGATCTTCAAGGGAAGCCCTGTCAAACCACGGCACATCATAAGCGTCTAGCGAGTCTAGCCATACCAATCTCAAGTTTATCAGAAGATTATAAGGTGATATGTGGATTTGGGGAACGAAAATATATCGTTCATGCATTAAAAAGAGGTATGCTCTCCACCTCCGCCTAAATGAAACTTTTTTCTGGGAAAATTTGTTTTCGAGAAATTACTTGAGTGAGAATACTAAAAAAAAAATCATGCCTCGCGGGTTTGGACCCGAGCCACCGCCCTGGAAATCAAATACACTGTCCACTGAGCTATCACCTTCCTCGAAAGTTCTCACTCAAGTCACTATGAAGAGAAGAAGTATCTTGTGTTGTGGGTGACGTCACTTAACCTCGATTTCGAAGATTCGATGGTAGAGCTAGACGCTTGTCGGATCATCCAAGTCTTGGCATATGATTACTCAGACCTGTGAATAGGACCGTTAGAAAACGTAGGTCATTCCTGCTGTAGTTTAACATTTGTTTGCTAGCATTCTTCGAAGGATGCATAAAGGCCTTGAAATGAGCCGATACTGTGAGAAATCTGGAACTCTTCTTGCAATCCAGGTATTCAGCATATGTTTGGCTAAACTTGATGAGATGCCAATGGCAGTTTCTGGTCCGATGAAACTAATTGTGGCACCCTACTTTGCAAGAGAATCTGCCATTCCATTATACCTCATATTCCGGAGTAGCCAGAAATCATGACCAGAGGAAATTCATTGAGTCTTTCTATTACCTAGAGTCTTTTCATTCATTTTTTCACCTTCAAGTGGAGTGGTTAAGTCATGAAGAAGCAAGCTTACCACCTCAGCTATGCTATCTCTTATCGAATTTTCTTTCAGGCAGATCACTCCACGTGGTGGTGGACGGTTTATCGTCTGATACCATTGCCATCAATCCCGGCGTTCCTCAAGGATCCCTTATGGCACCAACATTGTTATACTACTTCATATCAATGATTTGTTGGGAGCAACCACTTGCCCTATCCACAGTTTTGCAGATGATAGTGCTCTCCAAACGGCGTCATCTTCCAGAATTCCCATTTCCACCCAGGAAACTTGGAACTTACGGCGAAGGCCGGTCATTGCTGCCAATGAAGATCTTGCTAAAATCACAGCCTGAGGAACCAACAACCTAGTTGAATTCAACGCCGCGAAAACTCAAGCCTCCTCTAGAAAGGCGGAACCCAGTATGCCTGATAGCGACGTTATCACCAAGTCAACTATATCTTGTCTCCTGTGCATCTGTGTCTCCATCAGCAATACTCTTTCATGGCATATTCATGTCAGATCCATCGCGAAAGCTGCATCACAAAAACTCGGATTTTGATTCTGTGCGAAAAGCTAATTTACACCTCTCATGATTGACAAAGCACACAGATACGACCTGTTCTAGAATACTGTTTTCACATATTGGGTTCAGCATCTAAACATACTCTAATGCTCTTTGGTCATATAGGTATATATTTATATAATACACCACTACTTCTCAACGTGGAAGCTCTTTTGAGATATCGTCAATGGCCCATATGTTTCTCGCGCCTAACCTGTCTTTCGGAGTACAATATTGCGTGATACAAGTATTTGTTGAAATAGGTATTTGGCATGGTAGGTAATTTACTTCAGAGTAGGAGTACATTTTTTAATAATATGGGGTGAAAGGTGAGAAGGCTAGCTATTATGCTTGGCAAAGTATATTGCGATCATGAAAAATGGTACTCACAATTCTGTAATACACAAGTAATATTTCTTGGAGTCCAGAGAGTCTATACACAGATAAAAAGGATTTCTTCGATCAAACAAATCTACTATCTTGAAAGAGTTTTTCATTTGAGTGGAGCGATACTTGTCTCAAATCAATCGGCTTGCTTGCTTCTTGCTTTCTTGATATGAATTTGCTCAACATAAACAGTGTATTCATTTATTCAAGAAAACCGCGAATACAAGTGACATGAATTCAAAATTATATTGGTTCAAGAAAATCTCTGCTTGTCTAAAAGACTTGCAGTGACTCCTCAGTCGTTAGGCGCCATCTGCCATTGCCGCTGTTGTTTCTTCTGGAGACGGTGCAAAGCACCTTTGTTTCTCAATGGTGAAGTGTTCAAGAATCAAGTGTGCTAAGTCATGGATAATAGTGGTGTGGTATCATCTTCACAGCAATGCGACATTCCATATTTGGGGACAATCTGCGGGGGTGGGAACTTTTTATATTTTTGTAACATAGTTGTTCCTAGTAAGGTGTTTTCTCTTCTTATTCTATCGGAAACATGCTAGGAACCTTGATATCAATCATACCTGAAAACATGACCACACATCACTGTCAACGCATATGGCCATGTTTGTATATTCTGCACAGCACACATTCGTTCAGCAGTGACGATTTGTCCAGTCGCATTCATTCGATGAACGCACTAATAGGTATAGTTAGGTAATTGTCCATTCTTTGTATATTTTTCACTCGATTCCGGATTAGAATGATTGGACCAATGAAAATATGTCTCCTTCCTTCGTGTTTAAACATACCTATAACAACTTTTGAACATGCAATTTTGTCAAACACAGATTTTCTTGTGACCAGAAAATATCTGGTTGTCTTGAAATTTCGTTTGTTTTCGACAATGCCTGGCTGTGATGAATGGAAATGTTCTTTCTTCTGAAGCGAGTTCTATAGGTATACAGTTAATGATTCCTGTAGGCTTCCGTGGTTCAACATTTAAACAATTTCAAGCACAGTGACATTCTTGGGAAGTAGACGAGGACAGAAAATCACAAAAATCTAGAATTTTTTTTTAAATTTAAGTTACACATAGTATTTGATGATTTCACAAATATTTCATATATGTATTTATATTATTGTTATGATAGGATGACCAAGTTTTGATGATAAAGCCTTTTGTTCACCAACTGTACATATACTCTACTGGACCCGTCCTTATTGTTTTGCCGTCCTGTAGATAGCATTGAATGCGTTTGAAAGTCACGTAAAAAAAGAGAGTTTCACCCAACAGTACCCAATCATCAGCTGGTAGCTGTTCGTTGCCTCTCTCTCTTTTGTCAAATTCATTTTTTTAGTTTCACCCAACAGTACCCAATCATCAGCTGGTAGCTGTTCGTTGCCTCTCTTTTTTGTCAAATTCATTTTTTTGTTTTCTACATCTTTCTTCAGGCCCAACAAAGATCATACACACTCTAGATAGACACCGTAAATGTAAGAATGAGCAAAGCTCAGTTGGGACGTAACAGAGCGGTGCGTACAACAAATCAGCACAGCCGATTAGCCGCCGGTATGTTACATCAAAGCGTTACCAATTTTTACACAGGCGTTGTCTATCTAGAGTGTGTATTATCTTTGGGCGCAGTTAATGGTCGATTTGCAATCTCAACTCTTGACACCAAATCCTCCAATTAGGTAGGTACATAATTCCACACTATAAATTCAAATCGAATGAAAATAACATGCGGTATCTTAATTTCATTGCAATAAGCATAATCGCTAAATTTCATACCCAACCATAGGCAGATTTTGTTGCGACTTGAGTCTTACTCCTCGGCTCTCTCTCTAGGCACTTTTTGTGGAAGTTCAATATTATCAGATCATTGAACATATGGCCATATATGGATAATTGATATTTTCAATAACTTGCATTCATCGAGAAAGTGGATACCAAGTAAAATCAACATGTTTGAATTAATTATTCTCAGAGTTTGCAATTGGATACAAAGAGTGACTTATAATGTTATCAACAATGAGCAATGCAAGAATTTGATTATTACAACAGTAATGCCTATAATGTGCCCCACAACATATTGTGCTCAAACTATTGTAGAAACAATATGCAGACATAGGTATTCATTTCACCGGAAATGACACCAACCTTTGTTTTCGAATGAGACCCTGTCTTATGTTAGAAACTTCGTTGTTTACGTTTGAGAATGGTGATATTCTTCGAAAGGTAGATAACGTAGATATAAAGGTACTGAATAAAATAACACCCTGGAAATTCAGAAAGTTCTATACCTAATCTGTTATCTAGAAAAGACAGACCATTTCACTTTTAGGACATGGATGATGGCAACATCTCCCTTGTGGGCTTCTTTTCAATATCCACATTATAGGCAACGATCTGTTCTGTCAAATAGTCTCTAGGGTGTGATAGCGTTAACTCTGCAGGGTTATATTCTTTGTTGCGTTCGGTGCTGTTCATAAGTTAGAAGTGAATAAAAGTAATCATGTTCCTCATTGTTAGTCACTTGGATCTCCAAAGGATACAAACAGGAAGGTATTTAGGAAAATATATACCTACATAACAGTTTCTCATGATTTGAATGTCGAATGAGAGTGTTCAGTATAATTGCATTTTGTAATTCCTATAAAATTCAGATAAGCTGAAAAATGTAGTATTATTTAATTACTGGTACCTTGGTAGCCCAAAGAAAATAGTGTCACAAATAAATGTACAGAACTTCCGACTGTATAGTATGCTCAAGTTAGAAGGCTCATCAATAAGTTCATTCGTATGTTAGATAACCCAAAGATATCTGCTGGCCTGAAAGTTCTGGGACACTTGGGTATAGCGTCATCGCAACCGTAATGTACTTCTATCGTGATTGGGAAGTGAAGAGGTATCTATATATAATGAAATAATCAATATACCTGTCGTGCATAACAGGTTTTATGTATGTCTGGCGAACCTTGCATATATGTACCTAGGGGTCAGGTACATATTGTACTATTTTACGCCCGTGATATATAAATAACTATTATTGAACTAAACATGTGAATAACCCTCGCTCACGCTTGACCATTAATCACACGTTGCGATCCCTTCAATCATTTTCTATGCCCTTGATGAATAAATAACTATTATCTCCTTGGCATGTTTATTTTAGATTTGGGAGTTCTTGTTTCGATGCGGTGTTCTACAATGCACTGATGTCTGTCGACAACCTATGTTGAGGGGCGAAATTATGTTTATTGAGTTATTTCAGAATCGTAGACGCAAATGAAGTTAGAGTTTCAACGTTGTTAGATTATATGTGTGTATGGAGTAAATAGTTTACTCCGTGCTTACAGGTATTTGAGGTATAACGTAAGTATCAGTAATTTGAGCAAGACGGTGAATAAACTATTGATGTGCAAATAATACTGTCTGATGTATTGATATCGAAGGAGTACCACTTCGTATTTCATACTGAAGATTGAGTCAGGGTTACCATTTCTCCTAGTATGGATGTATATTTACTGCACCGATCACTTCAATCATTCGTTCAGTAGTTTGGGGTGGGAAGTCTAGCAGAACTTTCGCTATTATGACTATGTCTTCAGAAATCATTTGGAGATGGTCTTTTCCGTCATTTAAAGAAACTATATTTCACAATACATGGCTCTCTAATACCTGAAAGTAATTTTCTGCGATTTTTTTCATCGCATAAAAAAATATTGTGAAGACCAAAATGAACGAGCGAATTCGAACTATCAGACATGGCCACAAAACATCTGACGTCAGTGCGTGAGTAATATGGATTGGGCAGTACCAACTCATCATACTATAAATCTCACAGGTGCCAATAAGATGCATGTCGGCGTCGTTAGATTTTATTGTAAAGAAACAGCAATTTTCACTATTTTCACTGTTGAGTTGACGTAAACTGTTTATATGATTCAGTCTACACATTTTTCAATTGTAAAGTATGAGATGTAATACAGAAAATATAAGTTATTGTGATTTTGAATAGTTGATTGTAATTCAGATAGTATAACTTGAAATTCAGATTATTTAATAATTGTAATTCCGAAAGCGTAATATGTAATTCAGATTAGTGAAATGTTATTCAGAAAGTGTAACTTGTAATTCTGGATAGTGAAATGTAATTCAGAAACCGTCAGTTGTAATTCAAAAAGCATAACTTGTAATTCAGAAAGTATCACTTATGATTCAGAAACTAGGAACAGCCCATATGCATCCATTCTCCTTGAGGTGCGGGTGTTGAAAAACAACGACTTTTCAAACTACATAGAACAGAATACTGACCAGGCCAAAGATGCAATCTTTGAAGGTGATTGTGCTAGAGCTGCACAACACACACACCAGCATTCACCATGCTGTAGCTCTGGCATTTCAAGATATGCTCGTTGGTCGATAAATATAAAATATTGATGTTCACCACACATTACACAATGAACCATTCGTTGATTTCTATTCCCTACCCTTATTTAAGTCCATAGGGTTCATGAATTACATCAAGTAATGCTGTCTGAATTACAAATCACACTTTATGAATTACAATTGACTATTCTGAGTTACAAGTTACACTTTCTGAATTACATTCCACTAATCTGAATTACATTCCACTAATCTGAATTACATGTTATGCATTCTGAATCACAATTGACTAATTTCAATTGACACTTTCTGAATTACAATTGAATATTCTGAATTACAAATGACACTTTCTGACTTATATTTTACTGATCTGAATTATTACAAGTTACACTTCCTAAATTACAATTGAAAATGTTGTAGAATATTGGAAGGAACGCATTTATAGGAATATTAATGATAATAATGATGATAGTCGACTTTATTTAGTATTTCAATATTACATGATAGACGAAGTTAAGCTATAGTTACTCTTACACAAAACCTCATATGTATTATGAGAATGAGAGTAACTGGAAGAAAATAAAGATTTTGTGATGGGACAAATTACTATGTATAGTATAGTATACAACAAGTTACGTAGTTTGAAATAAAAATTTTATTCTTCTTATCACATATTGAATATTGCCTTCAGTTCCTTTTCGAATGTGGATGTCGATAATTACATGAGATCTTCAATAATCGTGTTGTAAAAAATACATCTAAGTAGGAGAACGATTTTCTGAACTTGGCTGGACGAATGACGAGGGATGTGAAGGTTTTGGTAAGTTCAAAGGTTGAAAGAATGGAGCTCTTACTTCTTAGTCAATTCATTGAATAGATGAATAGATAAACAGTGTTTTTCGATTTCAATATTGAATAAGTGATGTTTCAGTATATAGTTAAATTCCCTGAGAACGGACATTGATACCCAACCAAGGTTGGTACGAGCTTGGGATATGTGTTCAAATTTACGCATCTCTAAGATGAAATAAACACAAGAATTTTGCACAAGTTGAATTTCAAATTTATTAGCCGAATCCAAGAAGGGACCATAGATAGTTGGGCATAACGGGGACAGGCAGAAGAGATGTCAGATGAGCCAAGTACTTATTCACGGGACAGCAGAGTAGAATGACCGGTCTCGGATTGGTTGTAATTTTCTCAATTCGGATTTGAATATGTTTTATATCAAAGGAACTTGTACGCTTGTAGTGATTGGTGTTGGTATCTTCATTATTATTATAGCAGTCATGCGATTCGACTGGTCATTCCATTTACACAATTTCATAGAGTTATTGAGCCTGTTCACCAGAGCGGTGGTTTGTTTATAATGTATTTTAAAAACTTCACTCTATCACTGAGAATCCGAGATGCACAAGAAGCGATATGATCAGTCGGGTATCCACTTTTCGATTTGTTCATTTCATCATATAATACTGATGCTGTTAGATAATCCAACTGATACTAAAAATTAATAGGTACCAATTTTTCATCAACACCAATTCATCCGACATTTTATTCATCATTCATTCTTCAATACAACTGACAAATAATTTCAACCTGATGATTCGTGGCACTGGAAAACTGCATTGCATATTTATTCAGATTGATTTCCTAATGTGGATTACTGGAAATAGTTAGTGAAATTTCATAGTGTATTGAATTACAGTGCAGATGATATCAATCAGTTTCATTGAAGTACTTTTATGTTTGGGTTACTCCAGCCAATCACTAACCTAGATACATATATAGCTACGTAACATGATTTTGAATCAATCAATACTGAATTGCTTATTTAGGTCTATTTACTATTTTCTTTTGATTTTAGTACAATAATCATTGCCTTATTCTTGTCAATGATATTGAAAAATGACCAGTGGGTTCATACAGCGAATCAGATTGACTGAGGAATGTGATAAGAAAGTTCAAGATTGTATTTCAATGAGAACGTTTATACAAGAACTAAGGCAAAATGAAAAATACCTAAATACGATATAAAATAAGAGTAACGCAAACAAATTGAGCAAAATAGAAAACCATGTGAAAGGCGTCTCATTGTTAGATGTCTAGATAATCTTGATACCCAAGGAATATTTCGGAGTTCAGAGTGAATTGAAAGTGATCAGAAGTGAATCACCAATTAACCAATCACCTGAATTTCCTACTACATAGCAATTTTCGAATCATAGCAACAACAACAGCGGCATGCTCGTTTAACAAACTCTTACCAATCACTGACAAATTGATATTGCATTCGCAATAATACGAAATTCATTTGTTGTTTAACATTTCTGATGAATATGTGGCCAGGATAATGTTTTTCACTTTTCTTCAAAACACTATTGCGAAAAAGGGTGAAATTTTACGATATACCTGCCAAAGAGACATAAAACGAAAATCGAGTTTTATGATTATAAAATTCAAGTATCCATCTCGTTTATAATAATCCACATTGCGACAGCCAAATCCAATGCTCGTTGAAATTCTGGCACTTATTCTCACCCATGTCACTCTGGCCCTGCGACGATCCCAGAATATTTTATAACTTAGTTTTCTCCTCCTCTAAGTAATATAAAATGGACAATCACAAATCTCGATTCAATCTCGACAAAGTTGCCATTCAAATTCTCCTTACAAATTCACTTCCATATAAAACCCGAAACTTTTGTACGTCTAGTTGAATTTCGAATCGTGTTACGATTTCAACGCCTTCTTTGTAGGGGCAACTAGAGAACGATTGGTAGAGGTATGGGTTAGAGAGGGTCGTTTGAAATAGTCACCCAGGAATATATTCCTAGTCGATATCGAGTAGGCGAACGTAAATTTATTGTCAGATTCAACACTTTGTTAAATACCGTCTGTAGGTTAATCGATGAGGTGGAACATTCAGTTTACTTGAATTATCGGGATTTTCTGTTCTCGTTTCAATAAAATAGAAATATTATTATTATAACAATATATTATGTGTACTAGGACAAATCACATGATTTGCCCCAAAATGTCAATGCGTTTAACGAATTTTTCTATCAGGGAACCTGAAAGAAAAATAACTTGTCAGTGACACTTCGTTTGTAAAAATGTTTGAAAAAATATCGATTGCTTTCACTCATCTTTGGACGTTCCGGAAACGAATCTGCTCCCGTTCTCAACATGAAAATGCAATGCCATCAAAAATTGTGCTCTTACACTCAGTGACATACTGATGATGGCATATTAGGAGATTTTATTTTTCAGGTGAGAACCGTGATTCGGACTGAAAGAATTCAAGATACCATGAACAATGAATGGTCTTCCTGTAATTTGATCTGAAAAATCGAATCCATTTTTCTGCATTGTGATATTGTCGTATTAACGATAGTGTTATGATCATGCAGTGAAAAGGTTTTGATTTTTTTAAGCAAAATCCGTGCATCAGATTGGAAAAATTGTAGAAATCAAATTTGCTTAGAAATGATTTAGAATTCCAGGCATGGTTTCAACTTTGAGATTAATCAGTGGCGTACCATCAATGTCTGCCAAAATAGGGATGTCAAATTCCATACGAACGCCACTGGTGGCAACAACGAAAAATTTGGTACACTTACTAATGCCTCTAGATACAAAGTACATGTACGCCAAATTTCATCGAAATATCTGAAGTGATAATTAATAACAAGCTATTCATTTATGAAAACTCTACCACCCTGTATCTCAAAAGTTGGGACGTTTGGGTCATACGTTCGTTCATATGCAATTTTCTTCTTCAAATGGGACCAAGAATTGCCCCATCAAATATTGACATTCCATTAGGTAATACCCTGTATATCCCAATGTTCTGAAATTTGACATCTTTGGCATGGGTAATACTGTTAATGTCTTGACATATTTTGCAATACTTTTCATGTTCAGACAATTGATTGATGGCATAATATCTTATCGGTGTGGTCAGGTTGTGGTTAACAAACTGAAACTGAAATGTCATTCGGGACTTCATCAGGTATTGCGTATTGTTGTCAAATATGTCGTAACAATACATTTCAATCATTTTAGTACGGTGAAATTGAAATATGGACCTATTGTCACTATAAAAGCACTTCTTTTCAATTCTAATCAGAATCTAGTAGTCATGCATGACTGTGTTTGGCTTGAATATCAAAAGTAGGTAAGCAATATCGTTGTTTGAGACAAAAAACAATTGCTGGCCGTGATCATTCTAAAACAAGTTATCCATCCCGAATATATCGAATGAAATACATATCAAGCAAGTATGTGAATCTCGAAGGCTTTCCTGATCAAACCAAAATAACTCAACTATACCCTTGATCAAATACACTAGTGTGAATACTTGAAGACTATACTAAGGTGTAATCGAGGGGCGAACCGCAGACGAAAATTTGTACACTAGACTTCACATCTTCCTAAGACTTCACTGACTTTATCATGACTTCACTGACTTCATCAAGACTTCAGTGAATTCATCGTGACTTCACTGACTTCATCAAGACTTCACTGACTTCATCGAGACTTCAGTGACTTTATTGGTACTTCTTTTGATAAGATTTTCATTGAGATATCACGACAATCATTGAAAATTCAATTTCGTTGAGAAGTGACGTCATTATGTAGTTCAGTAAACGAACAAAAATAGGAGAATATTCGTGTAGTCGCAAATTTCTGTAGAGTGATGAAGGAAAGTGCCATGAACAACATACTAAAAGTCCTGATCCCTAGGGGATGAGCGGGGCAGTAGGGAAACGTTTGAAGGTCATTTTTTCAAGTTGTTCTTGAATAATTCGACAATCGCGAACTCTAGCGGAAAAATGAAGGTATACAAAGTTGAACAACATGAAATTTCCTATGGAAAAGTTTCTATTCACTTTTCGTCTAGAATGAATAGTTCCTGAGAAAGCAAACATTTTTAATGTATACTTTTCAATAATTGCCAATTATAATAATCATTTTCGTCCATATTTTCCATATCCAGCAATGGTGCACATACATATATACTTGCATATATACGTATTGAGCGATCCATCCTCTCCTCCATATTTTCATCCAGTTGAACGCAAACGTAAAGAATACTGTGACGTTGAAGGCTGCTGATCTGAATGAGCTTCTCTCAGATTTTTTTCAATTTAGTCAACTTTGATATTCTCTTTTCTGCAAGATGGTTGAACAACACCGTGTGTTTTGTTCTTGAAACCTCCAATTTTCATACTTGCACGGGAAATGTTCCTCAGGAATCTGTGCTATCATTCAATCACTAGCAATACCAGTCAAACGAACTCGACAAGTCCAGTCAGCACATTATTTCGTCTTCAATATTTTGTTTTTGTAATGTATAATGTTTGGTTTATTGTGGCATGATATTTCCTCGGCTATCACTCTGGGATAATTCGATGGGAGTCAAGTTATGACTCGACTCAAGGCGAAGAGGAAATAACTCGGGAAAGAAGGGTCACTCGGATTGACGCGAGGATAGAAGACTGTTGTATTTCACGGGAAATTCAGACAAACGTGGTACTTATTTATTACGATTTTCAGTATGAGGATTCATCGAGACTTCACTAACTTCATCATGACTTCACTGACTTCATCGAGACTTCACTGACTTCATCGTGACTTCACTGACTTCATCGTGACTTCACTGACTTCATCGTGACTTCACTGACTTCATCGAGACTTCTTCAACGTGTACACCAGACTTCATTAGCGGTTCGCCCCTCGGGTGTATTTATATCTCCAGCATGGGTATAAAATGCTAAATCTGTCGAAATCGGAAACAAATAAACCAACCATAACAATGTTGTTTATTCTTTATGACCTCTAGTACATCCTTTTTAGTTCCTAGGAGCTAAAGTTCAACTTCAGCTCCTAGAAACTAAAGTTCAACTTCAGCTCCTAGCAACATACCTATTTTTGTGTCAGTAATAAAAACGTCAATTCGAGAGCTAATTTTGGTATCAAATTGCGAACGACTTTTGTGTCGGTTGCGGAAAAAATTTATCATTTTCTGTATTCGATGTAATTCGATGGAAATCTCTATGAAAACCAAACTCTCAATGCCCGTTATGATGAAGAAAAGAAAATTCGGAAATTTCATTGGTGAACGTATCGATCGAACGTAAACAACTGATGGAGTTTGGGTTGTTGTTCACCACACAGTTTGCTTTTTATTCCTGGTTGAAATGAAGAAGGAAACCTATTCAATCGTAACATCGTCATTAGTTAGAATTATTTATTACACAGGTACCCATTATCTCCGAGTAGATGAGGGAATCACTTTATGTGACTCATAAATGCGTTGGATGTGTGATTTAGCGGGATTTCCATCAACCCACATTACAAATCCTAATTGAAGTTTGAGATTTCAAGTTTACGATACTTTAGGTCGTAACCATATACTCACTCTCGTATATTCCTTCAAAGTTGTCACCTATGACATCAGAGATAGGAATTAACACGTTTGAGACTGATATAAAGTTTCGTATTTGTGTGGTGCTCATACACCACATCAATGGTGTGCTTAGAAAGTTTCCCAGACACATCGCACACAAACTATTCAGTTTTTGGCAATTTGGCTGTATACTTCATCAAATCACTCAATTATGTGTATGAGTATATCGAGTAGTTACATTTCTCCTCAATCCTTTTAGGCTCATTTCATATGGCCATATTAGGAGAAAACCCAGCTTTAGTCATGACATGGGCAAGTTTTTTGATTTGAACATTCTGTTTTTTTCATGATCAATTCGACAGTAAATCTATAATTAATGTGAAGAACTTCACGAACGATGAGATTTCTACTGAATCATCAAAAATACATTAATTCGATTCGAAAGGCAATATTATTTTTGAGGAACTCTGTGAAAATAAATTACAGAAGTTTATCCTATCATCAGAATTTTCAAGAACAATTTCAGAATCAGAACCTCAACCCACATCGGATTATCAATATAGGAAGAATAGCTTCATTTCTACATGAATGGGATTTGAAAACTGCTTCGAGAACAAATAATAGGTTGGGATGTTTCATCAAAAATGATGAATAACAAAAAACTTCTAAATTAAAAAAATCAGAGGCATATCTTTTATGCCTGTCCCTCACCTATTAATCTACTCTATACCTATACTCTTCTGGAAATCCACGAGAATAAACAACTTAGTGAGTAATGAGTATCAAACTCTTGGAACAAACGATTTGAGGCCTCCCAGATATGGGCTCAACTAATCCGGAATGCTTTCATTGAATATTCGACTCTACAATTTCCTACCTCAAGAGTTCAGTATTCCCAATTTTAACAGCTTAAAATTGAAATCAAGAAGATGATGTCTCATTGTTTTTACTCAATAGACGAATTTCTGAGAACACCCCCACTTCCTGATAAATGATTGGTGTATATTTTATTTTGTTATCTGCCCTACATGCATACATTTTCACAACAGCATCGATTTTGATGAAGTATTTGCAAAAATCTGTGATATCAATGATGAATGAAATCAAGTTTTGAATTATTCATAGTGTTGATCATATTCTAGAGATCATCTAGGAATGAAACTAGATTATAGGTATATATAGCCTGAGTCTTACTCATTAATATTGATCATTATACTAAGTATACACAACCATTTCTCTAACAGATTAGGTGTTGTATATATTATATTATTATATTTTCACAGAAGAAGTGAAAATTCATCCGGAAGCTGGTTGAATAGAGATTACAATTTCAGAAGATAGATAATAGAAATTTCTCAACCTTCAAATTATACATATTTCAGTCAGTTGACAAAATTTGTTCAAGCATGTCACAAGATTCATAATTGAGAAAGAAACATAACATTGGCAACTGAAATGGCACTCGATTGTCTTTCACATGGACAAATTATTCGCATGTTCATTACAATGCATGATCAGTCCTGTTGGAAGTTCCATCATCACTATGATGAGGGAGTTCGATACTTACAGCATCTTTGTCATTATAGCAGATTCATGCCTGTTACTCACAATAAGTAGGTCGATGTAAATCGCAGACTGATTCAAGATACGTTTATATACAAAGTGTTCCAGTTTTTTGTAGCAGGACTTTACCAGCTTGAAGAAGACATTTTTTCAAGATGAAAATCTCATACAAACATATATGCGTGGGAGCTTCGTTTTCGATGTACAGGGTGTTGAAGTTCCATATTTTTTTTATGTTTTTTGAATTTTCTCCTACAATTTTTGGAAAAATCGATTGAAATTTGGTACACCTAATACACTTCAAAAACTGAATATTTGAGGCTATTGAGCGTTTTTGAATACCCACAGGGTGATAGACTTTCAGTAAATGTTTAAGAAATGTCAAATAAGTGTGTTTGAGATATATCGGTTTTATTACAAGTAATTTATTTTTGGCATTTATCTCGAGATCCATACAGTTTTCGAAAAATTGCAGAGACAATCTGAATCTATGTCCCATTGAAAGCAGAGACGACACGCAAAAAAGTTCTACAGGGTTAAATTGGGTACGACCCCTGAATGTCTATCACCTTGTAGGTATTCAAAAGCGCTCGATGGCCTCAAATATTGAGTTTTTGAAGCTTATTAGGTGTTCCAAATTTCAATCAATTATTCTGAAAATTATAGAAGAAAATTCAGAATAAACAAAAGAAAATCTGAAACTTTGACACCCTGTAAATCGGAAACGAAGCTCCCACGCATATATGTTTGTTTGAGATTTTCCTCTTGAAAAAATGTCTTCTTCAAGCTGTTGAAGTCCTGCTACAAAAAACTGAAACACCCTGTATATTTATGTTTTCTACCAAAGTGACCACTCAATTAGAGGTGAATTTTCGAAAACGTCTCGAGTTAATAGTCTAATATAAATAATGGATATCGAGAAGGCTGTTTCTGATAATACACTGAATCGAATGGGCCATGGTTTCAGTCACCGTTTTTTATTTTTATTACAGAAATGAGATTTTGTCCTATTCTCATAACCATTCCACAATGGTGCTTTTTTGGTCTTTCATTGTCCTCCACAAAACATGAGAACAGTTTTTCCCAATATTCAGCTCAAGTGGAGTTCTAGAGAAAAAAACTCAAGAATTGCAAGACTATCGAAATAAAAAAAAAAATTTGTTTCAATGGCAAGTTGGGGAGAAATCACGAAAATGTCCCGAGATAAGGTCCCAGTGTATCATAATATGACTGACTTTTGATCAGAAAAAAATTTCGTGAGTTCTGGCAGCATTGGGAATGTAGACCATATATAGTGTAATGGTTCCATTTTACACCCTGTGTAAGTTTTATTCTGCGGACTTTTTCAGAGCGTTCTAGCTCCCTTTGAAGCCGATTGAATATCACATCAGATATCAAAAACCGCATGAAGATCGGTCAATTTTTTCAAAAATTACAGGTCTTCGAAAAAGAGTCAAATTATGAGTGGTCCATTTAGTGTGTTAAGAACTGTAGATACAAAAATTGAATAGATATACCTTCATAATCTGTTCTTATGAGGTGACCGCTATAGACAGACGTATATTTGGGAATGTTCTGAGATTATGCATCTGGTTGGAAACCTGTTTATTATACTGCTTATACTGATGCACAAAGCAATTTCTGGCAGTTGCTTGCCATCATCATGAAAACTAAATTTGTTTTATGTGACAAATAACTGATGCAAATTCGTTCGAAAAACTGTTGAAAATACATTGTTCAATTCACACGTATTCAAATAGGGATTTCGTTACTTTTCTCCATCCTTTAAGTTTAAAACTTTTAGGGATGATGGGCTCTTTTTCGCGATAGCTACGGATCACAATGAATCTTTTAGGTCGCAGTGTATTCAACCCCTATGCATACAATACAATATCGACAAGAACTCTGTGAAGCTTTTCCACATTTCAACATCAATATTAATTGTGGTGTTTCCATAAAGGTTCAATGACATGCCCACATCTGCTTCAAAATGTCCATACTGTTACAGATGTCGTTGGAATCCAGGAAATCTGGAGTTTATGAAGGTCCATGCTTCTCCAGAATATTCCCACACGATCGAGCTGTAGCTGATCTATTCAAAGTAAATGACCATTACTAGAAAATGACCTAAGTGAGACGAAAATCCAGATTCTGCCGAACGATTCCCAAGCAGAAAAAAAAACAAGACCACAAACCTTTCTGCCTGCACTATATATGCGGACAAAGCCGAGGAAGTATAAAGGAAAACTAACATAATATACGGAGCCCTTTCAACCTCGCCTTTTAGTATACCGATGACATCCCCAGATAGATTTTCTTGAATCAACCAAAATAACAAATGATTGTGTATACGTTAAGATGTTTAAAATACCCGAGGATATCAGACCAACGTGAATGGAATTCAAGCCATTCATTTCATGCTCCGTCAAATTGCAATGCGTCTCTTGTCTTCAACATAGCCGTAGATGCTATTTATTCAGGGGGTGTAGAGCTCTTGTTCTGATATTTGAAGGGAAATTGAATGCATGAAACAATTTAGAAGTTTAGAAGCCTCTGCCTTGTTCACTGCGTCTTTTTCAGATCTATTGTAAGATTTCCGTTGTTGAGAGTATTTTGTGTGACTGTACTCTTCTAATTAGCCTCAGTAGCTTGAACAATGGCTCCCTGGTGAAATTAGATGCTTTTGGATTTTCTTCCTATCAACAGGAATTTGCCAGTCTTGTCGTCTGATCTTCGCAGTGGCATAAGTAAAAATGTTATTCTAATGATGATATGGGTAGAATACTGACTCAATATACCAAATTCAGCTACAACTCGAATAAGCAATATATTTGCAATTGAATTTGCCGATCATAATATTCTAATTTTCTACAATATACTATTTTACTTCATCGTGCAGTCAAAATGGGAAACATATGGTTTCAAGGCTGAACTATATTGACATTTCCATATTGGTCTCAGCATATTCATTAAATATTATGTCGAAGAAAAAGTTATATTGAGAACATTCATTTCACTTTTGTAGATAGTAGATACTTCTCGTATATACTGAGTCTCATGTTACGATTTCCACCAATATTATAGCTGAAGGCTAAGGGCCTTTGAGAGATGAATGTTTCCCGATTGACGCTAGGATCTATTGTAACACTCGTGGTGCATACAAGATTTTATTTTACAAGAAAAATATATCTGATTATAATGAAAAATCGACTTTCATTGTTACTAGTATTTTCTCTCCATTTTTCTTTCCATGGTAAGCCTGGCATTTGTTGATATTTTGACATTTGTTGAATATTGCTGTCATCATTTAATTTAGCGAAAGTCGTCGCTGCTCGCTGTTCTTTATGTAGTCTTATAGGAATAATAGAAATGGATACGAATTAGCGGGCGTCATGATTCATAAAGCTAGCAACTGTTGCCAGGGTATTATAGAGCAGTAATGGACAAGTGAAAAATAATATTAATTTTCCTAACAAGTACGAAAAGTGATACTTTCCCACACGCTAATGCCGTTGATCCGAACTACATGCACGAAGCAGAGTTTGGGTAAGCAGTCGAATGCGGAAAAGACACTATTTCCGCATGAGTTAGGAACAATATTTTTTCTACAAGCGTAAGAAATTGATCGATTTGTTTAATCAATTATTCCTGCAAATAGAAACAACTAACAATGGTGATATATTCTCTATCTTCTGATAATTAGTGATATATCTATTGTGTGTACCGTTTGAAGCATTATGTAGATAAGGTTTCAGACATTTCTAGGAAATGAGCAAAAATACTCCTTCTTTATTTGGTGTTTTCACTTTTTTACTATTGCACCATTCAATAAATTCCGTGTAGTGCTTCTCATACCATTAATAAGACTTCTTTTGGCTATAACTCATCTGTATCGCATCTGTACCTGGAAGCTCGCAATTCCACTGAATCAAAAAATGATAGTAACGATCTGTCTGTCACTCTGAGAATGACACTAACTGTGTTTTGATTGACATGACAACAATGGCTTTCCACATCGGATCAATTAAAGGCTATAGGGGGATTTATATATTACTCAACTATTATTGTTCAATATTTCTTCATCATACAATAAGAAGTGCAATTTGATGGATGATTTTGTTCAAACTTACTCAATACTGCAACAAGAAGACCTAACATTCTCATATTATTCAACCCAACACTCATATTTTGCGAGAATATTATATAAATGTTTATTTCGCACTAGTATAGGAAAAAATTTCCCGCACTAGTATGGAATAGTAATTTTCCTATCAAGTTCGGAAAGTGATACTTTCTCGCACGCGAATGCCGTTGACACGAACGACGCGCCATTGCACCATTCAATAAATCCCGTGTAGGCTTCTCATACCTTTCTTGGCAATAACTCATCTGTTTCGCATCTGTAGCTGGAAGTTTTTCATCGCAATTCCACTGAATCGAAAATGGCAATAACGCTCTGTCTGTCACTCTGAGAATTACACAAACTAATTCGTGTTTTGATTGACATGACAACAATTGATTCCCACATTAGATCGATTAAAGGCTATAGGGGGATTTATATAACAATCAATTATTATATTTAAATATTCCTTCATGGTGATGATTTTGTACAAACTTACTGAGTACAAAGTAACAAAAAACCTAAAATTCTCATATTGTGTCACCCACCACTCATATTTTGCGAGAATATTATATAAATGTTTTTCCCCTAAACTAAATTGCGTGCGGGTATAGGGTGAATCACTCACGCTTGTAGAAAAAAACTATCTCAACTCCGCTTTGATTTCATTAATTTTTCTCACAATATTCACTATGACTGATTCAAATAGAAATAAATGCATCAGGTCTTGTATTATAGTAGGAAATTTGCAAATGCTCATCCTCTCATCATCTGTTCAATGGCCAATATTACTAGGTCATATAATGTCACTGACAATGTGATCCAGTCATTTGGTGACGGAAAGCACTGAATTGAGGAAAACATTGCTAAAGAATTCTTCTCGACAGATCTATATGGTTTTTTTGGTGCTGAATCTGGAAATCTAATTATCGACTAGATTCGAATATGGCTTCACAACGAAAATCACAATAAACCATGAAAATTCGGGACTTATTTTGAATTTTTGTTCATAACTCCGAAACGACGTGATTCAGAGAAAAAAATACATGATACCAAAATGGAACACTATGAAATTTACTTAAACAAGATCAAAATCGGCTCGATATCTTATTTGATTCAGCCGCTAGAGCACCCTGTAAATTGACAATTGAAAGGAGGAAGGAAAGCTCAAAGTCATCTCCACAACTTAAATATTGATGTAGTTATTCAACAGGACATGTTTCGAACTTATAAAAATCCATCTCCAGCCGTATTTTAGACAAGTAAAGACATGTGAAAATATACAAAATGTTATAAGAAAAAATTTGACTCACGTGGAGGTGGACATTATTTGTTTTAACAAAGTTGCCGATGTCTCTCATCATAAAATCATTGATAATAATAATAATAAATAATTGGAAGGAATAAACGGGTTTTCATTCAAAATGAAGGGCTCCGTGCCCTGAGAACGCGCACTTGTGATATAAAATCAATAGTCAAGTCCCAGAAGGAAAACTTGACGACCACACACGGTGCTCTAAATAACCATTTTGGTGTAGGTACTACAGAAAAAGAGCAGGGTATAGTACACCAAAATTTTAGAGGACCTTCCACTCCACTTTGGGCAAACATGGACTTCTACCATAGTTTTGAAGTTGTTCAAAATATTCGTATTTCAGAATTAGTATACATAGTATATTCTGAATCTAGCAAGAACATTAAAATTTGTATAGTACTATTTTTTATTCTCTTGGGACTACCCTGATTATCACACAGTTAGTTGCTCAGTGAATTGTTCCAAATTTTATGTTATTTCTCCATTTTTCGTGAGTGAGCAATAATTATGGTACACTTTGTGATAAGACGATGAAACCGAAATTGTGAGTGTGCAGAGAAGGTTGAAAGCCATTGTAAAAGCTAGCGCAAGGAGGAAAGACGGTAAAAATGATATGTTTGAGAAATCAGTCTCTCTCACAGTTCATGTTTCATGCAGGAAACAATACACCAAGGAAACGAATATTGTTGCTGCTGAAAAAAGGCTAAAGAGATAAATCCTCCTGCGCGATTTGGATCAGCTAAACATATTTTTGCATGTCGAACTCATTGTTTCTTTGGTGGTAATGAAATTCCGAAGAACTATGCTGAGAGAAACAAAAAAAGTTTATTTCATCTGCACGTGACTCTGTCTATCAGGTGAGAACGATGAATGTGAGAGGTAATAATATTCAACATGCCAGTACTTTGAATGATGATTATTCTCGAGCCGTTGAACACCGTTTAGGACCTGTATGTATGTATGTATGTATGTATGTATGTATGTATGTATGTATGTGTGTGGGCGGTCCGGGACCTGACGCACTTAGGCCTCCCTTTTCGGGCCCATTGTGCACCCACATTCCTGGGATCGCAATTCAGCCATGGAGAAGGCCGATCTCGCTAGCAAAAGAGACCAACTCTCTACTTTTTAATATCCTCTGGGTCCAGGATACTGCTCCCAAAATGGATATCCCCTGCTGCCACTATTGCCGGGCATTCAGTGAGGATGTGAGTAGAAGTCTCTTCATCCTCTAGGCACCATCTGCATTCAGGATCCTCCACAATCCCGATCATGGTGAGATGTTTGTTCAGGTGGTAGTGCCCTGTCAGAAGGCCCACCACCAGTTTCAGCTCCATCCTGTTCAAAGCCAAGAGGGCATTGGTCTGTCTTCGTGACGGGTTTCCTATATGGAGTTTGGACTGCCTCATTCGAGGAGCCTTTCTCCGTTAAGGACCTATTGAAGACCTGGTTGCGGCTGGTGGTCAATACCATCGTTCTTGTATGCTAAATTTCCTGATTCGCACATCCAGTTACAAATCCAAAGTACCTGTCGGCGCAGATCCCGTTGACAGACTGTAGGCTTCGAAAGTCTGAAATAGGAATATTTTGAGTAACTTGAAAACTATGGTCAATCTTCAGCGCGCTCTAGCGGCTGAACCAGATAGTTAGCGAGCTGATTTTCATCCTTTCTTCATGTGAATTTCATATGCTTTCATTATCATCTGCACTAATTTTTCTCTTCATCAAGTCGTTTCGGAATTATGAGCGAAAAACCAAAACACATTTTTCATAATTTTCTGCCATTTTCATGGTGAAGCCATATCCGAATCTAGTCGATAAATGAATTTTTCTACAAGCGTGCGTGATTCACCCTATACCCGCACGCAATTAAGTTTGGGAAGTGTCATTTTCTTGCAACAGTACGGGAAAATTTTTCCCACACTAGAAAGTGTCTTTCCCGCACTCGACTGCTTGCCCGAACTCCGCTTCACGTCGTTTGTTTCAACGACAGTCGCGTGCGGGTAAGAATCACTTTCAGCACTTTTCCCTACATGTCGCACACTTTACTTTTTCTACAACTGCACTTGGTATTCATTTTATAATGTGGCACTATGCCACATCGAATATTGTGACCAAAGAGTAGACGCCTTTCCTAGTTCCTCAAAGTATTTCAAAAAAGTACACTTTCCGAAAAAGATTTTATTTCTGTATTTTTTCAGATCACATAAATTTCTCGTAACAATATGCCAATTCATACTTTTTTCTCGAAATTTCCGGAAACAAATCCAACTTTCGCAGCTATTTCCATTATCTCTGTCTCTGGCGGTGTATTTATTATAATCGTCACATCTCGGTATATACATCATTTTATTTATTATGAATTGTTGAAACAATATTTGATGAAGAATGCGATTTTTATCAAAAGCACTAATGAGAACTACCCTGAAGAATTCAAAAAACTTCCTCTGACAGTTGTGACAACTATTCAGAGCTGAACAGCAGCCAAGTTTTTGTAGAATTTTGTTGATTCTCCATGGAAATGTATGTGGTGTTGGCAAAGTGCCATGAGAAAAAATATTTCTCACAGTATGGGCAATACATGGTTTTGAAACTAAGTAAGCTATGAGAAATGCGCTACTTTTCATAGCATAAGTAGAAAAATTACTATTTCAGATTCAGCATCCCAAAAAACATATGGTTCCGTTGAGACAAACTCTTTAGCAATTTTTTCCTGTCCAAACTACCAAATGATTGGACTAATGCTCTATCTGACAATTCGCCGTGAAATATACAGGGTTCTTCGAATCAAGCAAAATATAAAAGAGACGATAGAACAACCATCGATGAGAAGAATCAAGAAAGTACTCTGCGTTGAAAAAAAAAAGAAGTTGTCCAAAACTACGGCGGACAGCGGCGGATCTACGGTTTCTGGGGCCCTGAGCTTGATAATTCTTGGGGCCCTTACCAATCATTTTTTCTCCTCCTGTTATTTCTTCTCACCAATTTTCCCATCTAACATTTTCTGACCAAATAGGAGCGAAAAATGCATGATGAAAATATATACAAGGAACAAAAAAAAGTGCATTCATTGATATGGTTTGGGATATAATAACAAGTGAAAAAAATCAAAACCACCTAAAATGAAATAAACGTAACTATAACACTGACTAGGATCAGATACGTTCAAAATAAAAGAACTAAACCGTAACGAAATTACTAGGAGAAACATACTACGATACTACTTCCAATTTTCTGATTCACGAATCTGCGAATACTTTCATTGCACCATCATAAATCGAACTGCTCATCAAATCACTTCCGATGGAAAGCATTCCCAAAGTTTGTTATGTTTTCTTCGGAATTAGGTACACAATTTGATTTGATTATTGATAATTTTGAAAATAAACGCTCTCCGCCGCAATTGGTCACTGATGGCAGTGTTTAAAACAAGTTCAATGTAGTATTTTTGCATTGAGAAACACGTTCATCATTCCTTCAGTAAATAGGGTCCCGCCGATTTCATAGGAACATTATTACTATTTCCTCAACGGTATACGTTTTGCAGATGAAAAAAAATTGCCGTTCCTGAAAAATTGGAATGAAAAAACAGAAAATCATTTCGTTTTAACTGTTGATATTTCATCTAAATCGAAAAAGCACATGTTTTTTTTTTCAGTTTGCAAAATGCCATATCGAGGAAGTTATTGAACTTTTGTCGGATTTAAGCAACTTTCTTTCCCTTAACCGGCCCACTGTCGCTATGAGATCGGCAGGACCCTGCTTATGGTTTTCAAAATTTTTGGAATGTTGCCGCTGGTTCTAGGTATATAAAATAAATACCTATTGCTCAAAAGAGAAATTCATTTCAACCATTATTTTATCTATACAAACGAATGATATGGGAAAATAGTCATGCAATGCCAGGGCCCCTCGGGGGCCCCTGCATGGGTCGGGGCCCTAAGCTTGAGCATACTAAGCGTACCGGTAAATCCGCCACTGACGGCGGATCTAAAATATAATTATAATTCATTGATAATAAATTAGGCAGATACAATTTCATTTTTTACGTCTCTCAATTTACAGTTGTAACTGTTGATAAGGCAAATATTAATGACCAACAAAGTTGTTTTATAAGATGACACTTCAGAGCCGTCGTACAAAACAACTATTTAGACCTACCATATTCAGATTCATTAAAACCTTCACGATGTACCGGACTACAATCTTCCCCCTATTTTTTTGTCCATTGCCATCTCCAATTACGACCAATCGAACGCACGATCCGTACGTCCAGAGTCAATATTTTCCATGTTAAATAGAGTGATAAAAGATAAAATCCACCGTAGCTCAAGAGGCCAAAAGACTGAGGTAACTTTATCACTATCGCGCCGAAAGTATTTCTGTTTCTTCGGCAAAGTTCTCTTCCAGAAGCAATAAATATTCTCGCGAAATCCACGTGATGTCGGTCCGATAAAAGAGCCCTGAATGCGAGTCCAAGAGAAAGAATGAGGTGGGAGGGGCTCTCAATCAGTAGCGTAGATTTTTCTAGACAGGTCGTTTATCGAATTGTTACATATAGCATTTGAGTAGCAACATCGCAAGCGACTATGCGGCTATCGCATGTCTTTGCTATAGTCTCCGTCTCCACTAGTCTCCGTCTCCGTCTCCATCCGAGGGATGTCCTTCTGGTACGTTCCTGGGATGTACCAAGTACGAAGACAGGATATCTCTTGGACGTCCCAAGGATATTCCAGGGACATCCCTTCGACAAAAGAAAGAAAATGTAGGTCGAGTAGGGATTGAAGCCAGGACCTTCAGCTTATCTGGCACGCACCTTACTCCATTGGCTAATATGCCATCTGAAGATCTATGTACTGAACAGATTTATAAACAGTACAAAACTGAAACCTGTATAAATACAACTTTTTACTGTTAGGATTTCATGTATAACTATTATCATTCTATAGGGTGTTTGGAAATGGGGGACATGTTGCGTTTACGATTTCTGCTCGCGAGAAATGATAATTTCTTGAGAAGTTCTGAGACTATATTCTTTATTTACATTACAATTATTTTCCGAAAGTAGAACAAAAATTTACAAGAAAATTCAACTCAATATGTTGATATCAGATATTCCAGGAACACGAATAGGATAACCTAGGGATGTTCCGGGCGGGATGTCCACTAGACAACCACTGCGGGACATCCCCTGGATGCCCCAATCATGTTCTGTGTTAGGGAAACAACCTGGTATAGTGATGGAATTCTCTACAGAGAGTTTGTCCGTAGCTTCTACAAAACTTTAACATAATCTTTTTTCACCCACATAACTCAAGTGGTATTCAGCGTACGGATATGTACCACGCTGAATGATTGTTCAATCACATATTGACAATCTGTGATCAATTATTCAAAAAAATCGAACACGTTACTATGGCAACATAATTTCTCAAATAAACACATTGCAATGGCAAAACAATTTCTTGAATACAATTTCAGTCGATTTAGTCCTGTCCTGCTCTTCAATTGTAGGAAATGTCAACTGCCATTTTCGGATTTTGTTGCAATCGGAGGCAATCAGAATTATTCGAACACTTTCTGCTTCCCTCAGAATTCATCCATGAAAATGTATGCAGACGAAACTGAAATCGAAGAGAAAATGTACTACTTGCATATTTCTCCCAGAATCCTCAGTAAAAATGAAGCTCTCATCTTTGTGGGCAATGTATTCTATGCTAAGGATGACAATAATAAACGTGAATCACAATATTATTGTGAGCAAATATGCAAAGTTGCCTGCATTCTTGAAACGCACATCAGAATATGGATAACAACCTTTGGGATCAAAAACTTTGACACCTTGGCAAATCGAAGAATTTTCATCTTCTACGCCAGATGAAATCTTATTCACGAAGGTGAGCAAGTCATTTTGATAAAAATCCATGTATTCAGTGAATTGAACACATATACAACAAATATCACTTACATGTCTCGTTGGTTACATTCACAGTTCACAGTACTTATTTCTCAGTCTTCTCGAATTATTTTGTAGGTAAGCAGGTTGATTTTTGGCAGCTCCTATAAGCTTGTCGAATAAAGGAATTATTCGTAGTTCGTAGAAAAAGTATGGTAAATTATGCGTTAACTCTTCTAAACCCTAGTTGATAAAACACTCGCTTCACTCTGCTTGCGCTCGTGCCACATCAGAACTGCTCGTGCCAAAATATTGTTTACCAAGAAGACGTTTATAAAACTTTTTTATATATACTTGTTACATTGTTACTATTAGAACTTCTATATATGGAATGCCTAATTTACTCCTACACAGAGCAGAATAGGCAGTCTTGACTTGACTCGTCTATGAGTTGCGATAGGAGTTAAACTATAGTTTTGACTACATGAGATTAATAGTTATGATGTTTCTCTTGGTAAGATCCCCACAATGTCCAAGTTGCTATTGCAACTGTAAATAATTATCCCTAATTAGGAGATTTAAAAAATTTACCTACGGCCACTATACAAAAGTAGGCAAGAACACACGAGATACAGCCTCAGTAAGTAGCTCTTTACGCACAGTAAGCACATCGCACAGTTTTCGTTCTTCCGCCAGTCCTGATCGCGTCCCTAATAACACACTTATGTCCCATGGATATCCTTAGGACGTCCTGTCGGGACATTCAGGACGTCCATAGGACGTTCGAATTTGGTACCGTGGACGTCTATTGGACGTCTGTGGGACGCACAAATGTCCCACTTGAGGACCAATTAGGAACGTCCTTGAGGGATGTCCCTGGGACGACTATCGATTACCTAAATCCTTCAGTATTCCTCATCAAGCACTACAGAGGACATCCTTAAGACATCCATAGGACAACCTATCAGCAACGCTAAGGGATATCGATTAGATGACCATAGGATGTCCCAGGGACGTACGAATTATTCTTGAATTTGAATTTTTCTGGGTCCCTCTAGAACCAGATCTTGCATAAGTGATTAGGACATCCCGTTGAGTTGATGGTCCGTAGAAGGTCCCCAAGAAGTTTCCCAAGAATGTCCAATGGACTTACGAGCAATCATTCGTCGGCGAGGTGTAAGTTAACGTCCTCGCAGGGACTACATATTGAAAGTACCGACTGGGACGTCCATAGGACGTTATTTCTAGGACATTGGAAGGGTACAGTTCATGTACCAATTGGGACATCCGACGGATATCCCTAAGGGACATTTGAAGGATGTCCCTAAGGGACATTTCGATTGTTATACGATCCTGGAAATATTAAGGGCGTCTGTTCAGAGACAATTGAAGGAATGTACCATCAGGGAAATTTCATGGTTGTCTAGAAGGGACATTATATGAGATCTGGAGTCATGCCAGAATATGTACTTCTCATGACATCCGATGGATGTCCCTCAAGGAACGTTTGATATCATATCCCATCAGGTACATGCCAAGGCTGTCCTTGCATGGACATTCTGCAATATGTACCACGTGGGACGTCTGAGGGATGCTATTTCTAGGACATTTGAGATGATGTACCAGCTGGGACATCCCGTGGACGTCCTTGCTCATACATTGCACGAGATGTACGGGATGGGACGTCCCAAGGACACTTATTTTTGGTTCGGAACATTCGGACGTGAATTGTACCAAATAGGGACGTCCCAAGGACGTTGTGTGCTATTAGGGGTAATCGCCGTCAACAGCGGATGACATCATAGCTGTCAAGAATTATATTTCAGACTGTTTGTCCAAACTTTTCTGATGTACTATATGGCAGTAGGTGAAGTATAGTACGTAATACGTGTTATAAAGCAATTACGCACTCATGGAATTACCGCTGCGTGCGTAACTTTTCCATTCGTGCGTAATATGCTTGTTACAACACATATTACGTAATATACTATTCCATCTGCCTAATTCACAGTTGCAACTGTAAATTAGGCAAATATTCGTGGTAAAAACAGTTTTTTTTTTAGGAAGGCAGTTCAGACGCGTCATATCACCCTATATTATACGCGTCGGGAGACAACACAACCTCGAGTTAAAATCTGATACTCGTTTTCCTTGTATAATAAATAACTACTGTCCTTTTCATCGAATCATTGCTAGGTATACGGATCTCTGGATAGAATTGTACAGTACTTAATAATCTAGCAATAAAACCTATACCTCTACATTGTATTCGAATACACAGTTGAAATGCCAACATATTCTAGAAGGTCATCTATTCATTATCGAAGCCGTATATATTTAGATCTACATCACATTAAATCACGAAGAAAACATTCACTAGACACTAGATGAATAGATTGTTGGCTCATAATTCACAACAAAAACACATTCGAACACATGGCATGAAATATTTATCGAAGTATGTATCAACACAGTGTAATTGTAGAAGAAAAGTGAAAAACAATTCAATCAAACTTCAGGAGTCTATTACAAATATGAGAATTTCTCATCATATATTATACAGAATATTATATGGATACAAAGTAAACAGGAAGTTCCCAATATAAAAGCGATTAATGAAGTGGATGATAAGTGATGAAATAACAAATTGAAAGTATTTTCTGTTGACTATTCCACTCTTGTTCTCGATAATCAATCAGAATTGTAAGATTGGTTGACTTACCTGGTAAGGAATACCAATCTAGATTATTCGAACATCGTAGCCCTCCTTTGGTCACTGATAGATCCCTGTATTTCATACCTCAGCACATATTTTAAAGATAAATAATTATTACACAACGTTTTTTGTCACGTACTGCTATCTCCACCATGAGCATCAATGAGTCAGTCCATTTTGTGCAGTGATCCTCCTCTGGGTAGAAGGGTGGGTGGGTTGTTGACCAAAGGAGGGCTACGATGTTCGAATAATCTAGATTGGTATTCCTTACCAGGTAAGTCAACCAATCTTACAATTATTCTTCACATCTACGCCCTCCTTTGGTCACTGATAGAATTTTAGAGAATATTTGCTGCGTGATTTTCGTGCAACTAACATTTATTACACAGAAAAATTGAACAATAACCCAAAATACATTTACATATTATTTTCGGCATAATATAAGTAAAAATTATAACCTAATTTATCGACGCCCTGTCAATAATAGAATGTATGAACTCGTCTGGATTGATGGCCAATGGTCTATTATAGAAGTTGTTGAAAACATTTGACGTTTCTGACCAACCTGCGGTATTTCTGATTGTACTCAAATTGACACCCGCTCTAGCGGCTGCGGATGTTGCCGAATGGCGTACACTGTGAGAACTGAAAATGTTGGTATCAATCCCACTGATCCTCAAAAAGTCTTTTATCCATCTACTTATTGTCTGCGAAGAAGCAGGATGAAAAGGTTTTTTGAGGGTCAATATTAATGTGTCCATTGCCTTTGGACGTATATTTTGAGTATGCTTTATGTAATATTCTAGAGTAGATGCTACACAAAGTCCTGGTTTATTTTCGAAATAGGGAAAACTCAGCAGTGGCTGATTTTTATTTTTGCCAGAGGTCTTAATTCTCTCAGGAATGCGTATTTCCATCCTATTTGTTTTTCTTGCAATATTACTAATAGAAATTTTCGAAAGTGTTTGTACTCTTTGAGCTGTTGTTAGGGCCAGAAGTGTACATAATTTCATCGATAAGTCCTTAAGCGATAGCTTACTTAAAGGATACATATTTTCTAGTGATATAAGCACAGGCTCTGGGTCCCATGTACTGGAGTATTTTGGACCAGAAGGGTTTATGTTGTAAGCCCCCTTCAAAAATCTCTTCAATACAAGCTGGTCCTCTGATTTTATTTGAAAAATAAGTGACAAGGCTGATCTAGTGGTGTTCAAAGAAGAATAGGATTTTTTACATTCCAACATGTATTGAAGAAATTCTATAATTCTGTTCAATTTATAGTCATATGGGTCCAATGTATTACTGTTGCAATAAACCCACCATGATTTAAGGGAAGATGAATATTGCCTAATAGTTTTTTCACTCAGAGAAGCCATCATTGTTGGTATTGCTGCGGCAGGTACTCGGTTACAAAACGCTTGCCGGATAATTTCCCCGCCACCAGGGAAAGGGTATCGTGGAGGGGATGCATCTCTCTGAAAGGAGACAACAGTAATGTTTCTGATGGTAGATAATGTAGTGGCTCTTCTATTAGTAGGTTACAAAATAATGGGTACCAAGCTTGAGTTGGCCAATTGGGCACGACTAAAATACCCGTAGCTCTATCTTTGATTATTTTTTGCAATACTTTTCCAATGAGAGAAAAAGGTGGAAACGCATAAAAGAAAATGTGATTCCAATTTGAAGTGAATGCATCCGTGGATACTGAGTATGGATCCGATCCCCAAGAAATGTATTTTCGACATTTTTTATTTATACGTGACGCGAAAATATCTATTTCTGGTATTCCAAAGTTCTCAATTATTTCATAAAATATTGTATCATTGAGTTCATATTCAGTATCTATAGATTTTATTCGAGAAAGTTCATCAGCTCTATAATTTTCAATAGAACTTATATAAGTAGCAATTAAAAAAATATTCCTTTCTTCGCACCATCGCCATATTTCCTGGGTTAATTTATTTAAGTTTTTATGCTTTATACTGCCCATTTTCGAAATACATGCTATTGCTGTTGTATTATCGATTCTTAACAGGATGTTGCAATTAGCCATATGTTTAGCAAAACATTTCAGACCATAAAACGCTGCCTGTAATTCCTGTCTATTTATGTGATATTTTGATTCTTTTGGATCCCAAAAACCCCAAGCTTTTTTCTTGCCTGAAACTGCTCCCCAACCTGTGGTGGAGGCATCTGATGATATCTCTATTGAAAATGTTAGAGGTTCGAAACACTGAACGGCTTTTCTGATGTGTGTCAACCACCAATGTACTTCACCCATTACATTATTTGGAATTGACATCACAGAGTTGTAGTTTTTGTTTTTCCTCAATGCCCCAAACTTTATGGTCTCAAATTGTTTTATATGTAACCAGCTATATTTGACAGTGGGTGCTATTGAAACCAACTTTCCGATAATTCTTGAATACAATCTGATAGTACAAGTTCTCATGTTCAAAAAATGTGCTAATAAACTTCGGATCTTATCCTGTTTTTCTTTCGATAAGCTAATGGTCATGTTGGTACTATCGAAAACAAATCCTAAATATTCAAGTTTTTGGGTTGGAATAATTATGCTTTTCTGAGTGTTGATTATGAATCCTAAGAACTGGAAAATATTTATCGTAGTTTTTATGTACTGCTGACATAGGTCATAAGATTCGCCTATTAAAAGAATATCGTCCAAATAAACTACCAAACGACAACCCTTCAATCTCAGATATTTGATGATTGGTTTCAACAGCTTTGTGAAAATATAAGGTGCTATATTCAAACCGAAGGGCAAACAGTTGAACTCGTATAATTTTCCTTCAAACTGAAACCTCAAATATTTTCTATATTTTGTTTCTATAGGAATGAGAAAATAGGCATCTTTCAAGTCCAGTTTTGCAAGAAAATCATTTTTCGATATCAGATGAATGACTGTTTTGTGGTTTTCCAATTTGAAATGTGGTGCAGGAATGAATTCGTTCAACATTTTCAAGTTCAGAATGAATCTATATGTACCATTGGGTTTTGATATGAGAAAAAAAGGAGATATAAATTCATTCCTCGTATGAAGACATTCTGATATTGCACCTTTTTTCAATAAACTATTAATTTCTGATAGGTAATTCGCCCGTTGGCTGTCTGAAATAGTAACTGACGGCCTAATTAACTGACGTGGTGTATCTGAAAATGGAATTTTCAAACCTCGAGTCCACTCTAGCAAGGTTTTATTCTTTGTTATTTCAAACCATCGCCCAGTGAAACATTTTAACCTGCCCGCATAGTTTTTCACCTGATTTACTGTTGATATCTGTATCTCTGGCGTGAGTACTTCTTCAACTGATGGTTGCGTCCCGCTGATCTTGGGGCTTCCTCTCGATTCCAAGATGTACCTGGTTCCCTGGGATCCCTCGGCTCTCTCCTCATCCGGGTCTTTTGAAAAACTCGCTTGGAGTTTAAATACCCCTTGTTCGTTTTCTGCTTCACATCCTTCTTCACATTCCCCTTGATCTCTTCGCTTGCCTTCTTTATCAGCTGACACGATTTCACCTTCTCCATGAACCCCGATCCAAACAAATACTCGTCTATTGAACTCTGTTGCGAGGCCGCTCTACTGTCTGCGTTGATGAATGGAATTATGCTTGTTCGGCGATGTATTGACAGTGCATGGTGGATGTTTGCAAATATTTGAGCTGCTTCCACTAGAGCCTGAACTTTTTCGTCTGTCAATATTAATTCTGCTGAAGGTTCCTTAACTTTCATATCTATCAATCCACTAAGAGCACTCAAGCCTGCTCCAAGTTGTTCCTGTAGTGAGTATAAAAATTTTTCCCTATTCTTGTTAGCATCAGGGATAAGGTTTTTCAACTCCTCATTGAGTTTCGGAGGATGTAATGATGAACAATTTTCTGGAACTAGATATTTCGCTAGTAATTCGGAACGAATATCAGCAGGAACCCCATCTCTCAGATAACATGTCCATCTTGCCACAATCTCCTCATGAATCGGATTTCCAGACTTATTCTGAGTACCTGGATTAGTTCCGAGAATGCCAGAAACCTCAGCTGTTTGAATGGTATCTTGATTTGGATCGACGTGCACCTGCGCCTGCGTTATTACCACATTCGGACTCCCCTCAATATCTGGCTCATCGGATGAAAATGAAGATTGGCTCGAGCCTAGTAGGGTAAACAAAAATAACCAGGTGTCAGTTCAGACATGTTCTAACACAACTGATGATGCATTGAAATCGGGAATGTCGGCCCGAACGGAACCTCACCCATTTATCTTAATTGAAATTCTTTAAGGAATTATTGGTCCCGAAAGGCGACCTCATCCTGTTAGTATAGTACTCGGTATAGTATGGAACAAACATGTTATTTATCATTCAGTCATGGGTTGTCGGTCCCGAACGGAAAACCTCACCCTGTAATTCAAGTGATTAGTGGTCCCGAACGGAAACCTTCACTTTTGTTTGCTATTTATAACAGACCAGGAAGAATTGATCCCGAACGGGAAGAACTCCCTGTATATATTGGTATGCTGCTTGAATTCCCATAACCTTTGAAAATAAAGAAATTATTTATAAAACTTACTGTCACTGCTCGAACTGCATTCGCCGAAATGTTTCTCCAGTCGAGCCATTTTCTTTTTCATTTCCAAAAAATCTTCTAAAACCTTCCTTTTGCTAGTTTTTCTCGGCATTTTTACACGAAATCACACACAACTGTTCACTGAGGCACAAAATAAAGGACTGGCTCATTGATGCTCATGGTGGAGATAGCAGTACGTGACAAAAAACGTTGTGTAATAATTATTTATCTTTAAAATATGTGCTGAGGTATGAAATACAGGGATCTATCAGTGACCAAAGGAGGGCGTAGATGTGAAGAATAATCGACCATTTGCACGGTTTCTTCTGTACCTAATACCACCGAACATGAACAGAAACCTATTACAGCGGTGTTTTTTGTTGACTAAATTTTAGCGGACTTGCTCTACCAATGCCACAGAATTGTTGAGTATTCTGTGCCAATGCAGAAGCCGAATTGTACCACACGTGGCCAACCAACCTCGTTTTACAGCGATTGAACTTTTCGACATTCAAAACGTCAATCATGTTGACAGCCAGAATGATATATGCATCAGTGTGAGTGTGTGCAACTCTCGCGAGGCGCTCGTTTATTGTCTCAATCATGAAATATTCATACGAATACAACTCGTGATAGTATTTTTCCTGAAACATCCGTCGATTGACATGCTCCAGCTTGTTGTTTCAATTTTGCTAATGACATTGATTCAAAACTTCTCGCCTACGGCTCGAATGTTTTGATAAATAATGTCATTCGCGAAATTATTAGGCAACAAGCTGTCGTAACTATCGCCAAATATTTACGACAAAATAGTATCACTTGTGGGATCACATATGAAAAAAATTGTTTGCAAGACATTGTATCCTGAAGTTTTTGGAAATCATTGAACAGAATTTGACGGCAGAGTCTTCTGTGGTATATCTCATAGAATTTTTCTGTGTCAGTTACATGGGATATAGGATACACATTTCCGGATGTAATTTCAATCGAGTGGATTTCAGAAATAACTCCGATTGAATCAATACTTGGTTAGCAACATTATATCAATATTATCATAAATTTGATAATATCGTGTACAGTGGTGTCAATTCACACCTCCATAGTGAAAAATCACACGGATGTGGTGATCTAGAGGGGTTCTGGAATATCCATTCAAAGCAAACGCAAAAAATACAGTCATTGTATGGAACTAACAACTAGTTACTTCCTGACCATTCACGAATAAATCAAAACCGTGTATGAATCATGAGATTGGGGTCTAATATAATTCACTCATCGTCTTGCATTCTCCCATGTGAATGAATAATGATGTTGAAATCACCCCCGGAAAATCCTAATCTCATTGAAGAATAGATAAAAATTGTGTAAATATATCATCATCCACGAATTCTAGTATACAGATTGATAGGTGACAATAAGAACCGATGATTTCGTGAAAATAATTCATTAAATAAATTTCAAGTTGATTCATGATGATTTTGAAATTGCGAAGCTAGTACTGATATCGAACCATATCGAAACATAAAACTGGATATCGAACTATAAATTTTGTGCACAGAAAAATATTGAGTAAATATCTTGATAGATGGCGACACTCGACAGCCTTCACCTCAGAGATTTTCTGTAATGTCTCAACTCTCAGTACAATGGATCATTTCATACACTGAATACTAATGTCAGTATATCAGAGTCGTGTTATTCAACACTGTGATGCAGATGAGAAATCACCGCTTCTCTATAAGTGTGCTTTCACAACAGAGAAATATCCGAAAAATATTCGCATATCATGATATTATCAGTAAAAGCGAAAACATAACAGATACAGTGTGAAAATAATCACCAAATGATTGTATAGTACACCACTAGGCACTCTAGTGTAGTTCTTGACTGTATGTAAGAACGAATGACACCCTATGATGGTGTTAAAAATATCAGTGTTAATTCTCACTAAAATAATCAGGACCTCAGGGGACACCCTTCAGTGTTAGCTGGTGTGAACTGGTGTTATTTTTATTCACTGGTCAATAGATTATATAGCTTCACTTCCCTATCAGACACACGACATTTTAACTGATCATAAAGGATAAGTCAATTCATCGCAGCATGTCCATCTTCTGGTTAGACTGATGATGAATAATAAAGTCGAAAATTGCCAACCTTCATTCTCATGGATTATGAAACAGTATTATAGTCGCTCGTTGTTAAACTGGTGAAGATGACTAAGATAGCTTTTTTTCCATATTTTTATGCAGTCGTTTCGGATATTATTTCAGCCGCAAGCCATTGAATGTGGAATTCGTATAAATAAAACATACAGAATACCAGTGCGGAGATATTCTAGAAGAATTCAACCCTTATCACGTGTTTCTGAAGGATCGAATCTTCCCTACTTGAATGCATGACCCCAAAGGAAATATCAACTTTCTACAATATAAGTTTCAGTGTGTATACAAACTTATCCTTCGATGTAGTAGCTACACTTCTTGAGGTTATTGAAGCTCACTACATGTTGCATAGTCATGGAATAGCTCATCTCTTGTTTCGTATAACAATATACAGGGTATAACGTTCGTATACTCCAGGAGATGATTCTACAGATGAAATGTACGCAAATGCAGTTTTCTCCATTTATCTTTGTTACCATTGATCCTAGAATCACGAAATTCAGATGGTGAGGAAACGAATATCGTTGATTGATATATTACGCTTACGCTGGGTAAGCGTAATATATCAATCAACGATAATATATAGAGTTGCGAAACTCGTAACCGAAGAAATAAAAATGCCCCTTTCCTTTTCTCACGATTTATCTCATTTTGATTATACAAGAATATGATTTTTCAAACACTTTTACATAGAACAGATACACTTGTAAGGAGGCCGTTGAACAATCCGTTTTCGAGAAGAGTTTGATATTTTATTTTGATATTCGAAAAAATTCACAATGATTAGGGCGTCTGTTATGATAGATAAAGTGGAGCTTGATACTTGAGAAAATATGCAGGCGTTGCAAGTAGGGCTGGGAATTTATTTCGATATATCGATATTTTATCGAATATTCGATATATCGAATAACGATATTTCGGTCGAAATATATCGATATATCGAATATTCGAATATTTGAATATTTGAATAATCAAATATTCGAATATTCAAATATTCAAATATTCGAATATTTGAATATTCCATTTTCCATTCCATATTTGAATATTTGATTATTCAAATATTCAAATATTCGAATAATGGAATATTCAACTATTCAAATATTCGAATAATTCGAATATTTGAATATTCCATTATTCGAATATTTGATTATTCAAATATTCAAATATTCGAATATTCGAACATATTTGACGTCAGAACATGCAGAACAACTGATATTCCTAAGTGATAATAATAAGCATGTGCCCATTCGAATTGACTAGATCTTTATTATTAACAAATGTTTAGCATATTTATCAAGTTTTTCATATTTTTACTAGAGAATCTATTACGTTTTTCAGTTATTATGTAGTTAATTGAAAATTGCCTTCAACAAATATATGATCTTTTCAATATTTTTTTCTTTAATTTTCGAGTCAATCAACTATCCGGTACCCTATAGCCTATAGAGTGTAGTTATAGGCCATTAACTCTATACGAACGTTAAAGGTAGGTATGCATAATAATATAAATATATATTCCATAATTTTTACTCAGAAATGCTCAGAATATTATTTACTCCATCATAATTTCCCATTTTCCCATATAATTTCACACTACTTTCCCCATCAAGAGCATACCTATTATATTCTTCAAATTGATTATTGATAATTGACATCCATCTTAGCATATTACTCATATTCGTTTGAAATCTGGAGGAAATAAATAAAAACAAATAGTAATGTTTCTGGTGGTGATGGAGTTATTTGACAGTAAGTTACTCAATCAATATCTAGAACGAATGTATAGTGAGAATATAGTAATTCGAAAAAACTGAAATCCATTCGATATCGAATATTTGTCTTAATTGTCGAATATTCGATATATAGGGCATTCGATAATAATATATCGTTTATTCGAAATATTTGAATATTCGAACATTTGCATATTCGAATATTTGAATATTCGAATATCGGAATATTCGAATATTTGAGCATTTAGATATTTGAATATTCGAATATTTGAATATTCGAATATCTGAATATTCGAATATTCGAATTTCTAAATATATGAATATTCGACTATTTGAATATTCGAATATTTGGATATTCGATATATCGAATATTTGGATATTCGATATATCGAATATTCAATATATCGAATATATCGATATATTTTGGATATCGATATTCGATATCCAATATCCGATATCGCCCAGCTCTAGTTGCAAGGGTTAGATGTACTCGTATAATTGATGAAATAAACCTCTGGTGTACGCACTCCAATCCTTTCCTGTTTTACGATTCCTTGATTTCTGCCTACTTCGATAAACATAACATGGCGTTGGTGAATCTTGCCAAGTTTAGTCTGGTGTCGAACCAAAATTAGGGGCATCAATGTGATAATTGTGACCGAATTGTGACCAATGAAGATAGGGAATACATTTTGCGATTTTGCCGCCTCAAGGTTGGTAGAACTGATGTTGATCATACATTCAATATGTGAACCCCACGTCATCGTCTGAAATACAATTGTTTATATCAAGAACCAGTTTGACGAAACAAATGAAGAGTGAGCGCACCAGACGTTTATTTCATCAATCTCGTATACATACTTATCGTGAATCTATTGTGTTCTCGGTTGTCTCTCATTCGCCGAACTATCAACTCTGACGCGTTCATTTGAATTTGAGAAAAAAATGTATCGACAAGAATTCGAATCACAAAATTATAGATTGAGATAAAGAAATGGCGGCAAATGGAGCATATCAAACTTTTGTAGCTGCTAGATATATTCATTCTATAAACAATTAGTTTTCATATTTTTTTTTTTGAAATTGAAATTATTTTTTCACTTTACAGCACTGAACTCTGGATCGTATTCTTCCACATTACCATATCCTCGTAGTAGGTAAAGGTACCTAACGCGATACCTGCTATAGGTTTTTGAATAATTATGAGCTCAATCAAAACAATTCCAATTAACGTCTTCCACAGCATCCAATGTTAGTCCATCAAGGAGCGTTTCCCATTTCCAACCTGATTACCATTCAACATCGGAAATGTTGATTTGGAAAGTAGATATCGTGTGTTCAACGACTTCCTAATTGAAGTGGGCGGCAAAGGCACAGGAGAAGGTTTCCGTTCAATTTTGTGCAAGTGGCTGACTATATTCGAAAAGACTTCGTTACGATCTGATGAACATTCGGTTGTCAAGAGTAATTTGCAGATTACATTTTCTTCGGAAAAAGCAAGATGAATAACATCGGAGAAAGCAGCAAAATGAATAAGAGTACTCTCCTTAGTTAAATCCAAGCTTTCGAAATATTATATCTTCATCATTAAAGAGACAACAGCAAACATTCTCTTGTTTTAGCATTCGGGCAGGGTCCATTCAGCCAGCAGTTCACATTGATTTAACATCAAGTCACAAGTGGATGTAAACAATGATGAAATTCCAACTACGAAAAAGCCAAAATGCTCAAAATCGCCAGTAGAGCAATCAGCCACTACCACATCACACGAATATGGGAATTATAGTTTTGGACTGTTTCGTTCCTTTCTATTCAGATGACGTTACACTTATATTGTCTATGAGAGACACCTATGAGGGAATAACGTACCGACTTTATTTTTGTAGGGCCAGGTTACCTGGCTGAATCAAGATCAATAAGCATTCAGGAAAGAAACACTCACATCAATATTCGATTTGTGGAAATGACTTTGAACTTTGTATTAATTTTCAAATTCAAGAGCAGATCATTCATAATAATAATTATGTGATATGAGTTTAATGTGAAATTTTTGGAGACGACCGAAGAGAGTGGCGATTCTTCTCATTATGCAAACTGAATTCAAAATCCTGAAAATGTGAAATCAATTTGAAACGGAGAATATTATTTCACGGCGACGACAAATATATTATATAAGATAACTACGAATATAATTTTGTGTATATTTCCAATTATCACTTCGTGGGGTTTCGATGGATATTAATAAATTTCATCAAGGACATCATCTATTTTATTGATGATGCAACTGATTCCTGGAATATGAAGGCCATTTTTAACAAATTTCTATTGATATGACTACCTTTTTTTGGATGAATTTCTAAAGAACTGTAATCGATGATTTTTTTATAATAATTTCGGAAATACAACTTCTGATTCATTTTTCAAGTGATTGAACCTTGACTATAGGTATAAATAGTACTCAGTTGATCATTCTAGCTTCTGTACAATTACTATCGGTGATTGAGAGATGATAAAGATAAATCTATACAGGGTGTCCCAGACTCGAGGAGGTGATTCTATATATGAAATTGAGAGAAAATTTGTTTTTATTCACATGTGTCCGAAAATACTTCCTAAGGGCACCACAGCCCATTGAACATAAATGAATTGAATAAATTGAATGCAGTATTTTATTTCAATTATCTTTGTCACTATTATTGATATAAGAATCACTAATTTGAATATCTCGAGATGATCTGATCCCACAAATCGTTTCGTGGTATGAAAAATTTGATTTTATATAGGTATACATAAATCAAATTTCGTACAATAGAAGAATCATGACAGTTTCGTAATATTTGAAAACACGAGTTGCCTCTGATCATTTTTGTAACCGTAACAACGGTAGGTATAAACAATGCCGTTTAAAGATGTTAAATTAAATTGTCAGATCGATATCCAGAACCATCATTCAGTTGCTTGAGTGAAAATTTCTTCAAGTTTTTTTTTTATCACTTGGAGCGCACGAAAGGGAATCCCTATAATGTTCAAAGAACATCGTGCGTTCCTGGATTATTTTCACTGGCAGTGGATATCAAATATTTCCTTCATTTCGTTTTTGTCTGGTGAAGAAAAACATATTCTGAAGATTTATTATGGCCACGAGTTTGTTGCTATACTCAATACAGTTCAGTGATTACATAACAACTCTAATGGTATTTTTGTGATTGATCATATGAAAATGGCTTGTAATGGTAATGGATCTGTTATCATCGACAACAAAACATCATGATCAGAACTTTATAGATATAAGCTCTATATAGGGAATCGTCTACATCTGTATACATAATACAGTATTCCTATGAAAATCATAACGATTTCAACTGTCGATCAACTGTTTTTTTTTATTCATTCATTTAGCGAAAGCTAATATACAAGTCAATGTAATATTGAAACAGTCATAGGATCTAACTAAACGAACAAGGAACATCTTGACACTTGATTCCCCACTTGAGATCAACACAAAAGTTACAATAAAAATTACAGGACATTGAATAACAACTTAAAATCTCCAAAAGTTTGAGTTGGTTTGTTTCAATGAATGCATTTTCAACTTGATTTTGAATAAATTATGATGGCAAGTCATTATATTGTGTCAAACGGAATTTTCTGCCAATCTTTTACTCCTCGGTAAAATAAAAAAGTGTTCTTTCTGTCTGGTGTTATGATGATGCATTTCTTTATCATAAGTCAGCTTATTTACCAAATAATTTTGTGCTTCACCTCTTTGTATTTCAAAAACGAATATCAATACCAAAAAAATTCAAAATAATCCTCGATAGGCAGCCAATTCAAACTTTTTAACAGATCCTTTATGAGTGTGTAGTTATTACATGCTAATATAATACGCATTGCTCTGTTTTGAAATTTTTTTATTCTATTCAAATCATTCTGATTCAGAAGATATAGAATTGTTAAAAAAAAAATTGGGGTGTGAATCACAGAACTCAGGTGTTTGAGTTCTGTGGTGTGATATTGATGTGATGAGCGTACATCATTCAATGGAATAAAATAGAAGTATAATATACATAATTGAGTAATTAATGGAGGAGCTGATTTTTTACCATCTGGATTATCTATATCCATTTCAATAAACGACTATATCTAATGCAGCAAAAAAATTGATAACAAATCCATCCTCCATTTAAGAACTCCATATTCTCAATCGCACTCACATAAATGTGACAGTGGTTGAAAGTAATTAACAGGCAATAATTATTTGTTATATATAGGCAGCAATGTAGTAGATTGACTGATGCCGCAGTTGATAGTTCAATAAATTTTCTCCAAATGACATTGGAAGTAGCTTTTCTATGAACTTAACAGGCATAGTAAGTGTATTTTGCTGCCTTGGCAGAAAAAGTTTGTTGCTATGCAACTTTTCAAGTAATTCGAATCAAATTGTTGTTCATTTCATGAATATCTTGTGGAAATGACTGTGAGCTTTCTGTAGTTATTTATCATTTCATTCCACTTTGAACATTGTGGCTAGGTTAGGTTCCATGTGAGTGGGGCGAATACTTTCCCTCCACTGCGATCCCAAATGGGTCTATTGTGGCTCACCCCTAGAGGTTACAGTTCACCGTACAATCCACATCCTTTCACAAAGTTCATGGTTGAATTGGGTGAGATTTGTCTGAAATCCATAGGTTCTAAATTGGTAGAGCCAAATGTGTCGAGCCTTAGTCTTTCTAAGCTAGAGCATGAACATAATATGTGTTTAGCCGTTTCGTCTTCCACACAACAGAACCGACAGTCCGTTTGTTGGTTCAGACCCATCCTTCCCAGGTGGTATCTTAGACGACAGTGTCCCGTACCCAATCAGCCAAAGTACGTCTTAAAGGCGTCTTTAAGACGTACATGTCGGGACATAAGTACGTCTTAAAGACGTACATATTACGCCCAAGAGACGTCTTTAAGACGTCTTTAAAACGTACATTTTCCACTAATATGTACGTCTTTAAGACGTCTTTTTTAGGTGTTTTTGGTCCATGACCTCAAATTGATCTTTCAAATTACGGAAAAATCACATAGTTTCAGTTGATTTTCACCTGTGCACTGAAGTTAGCAACAAGTGCAGACAAGCAAAAAAAAAGGAAATAAACAACTTCATCAAACGGTAGACACAAGCGGTCACCCATTCAAGTACTAACCGCGGTCTTTGTTGCTTGACTTCGATGATTATAGCATATTCACTTCTTCTGTTACTCTGTTTGTTCTATATATCACATAACAAGCTTTTACTTAGTTCAACATGTCCTTGTGTCTGTTTGTAATCAAAACGTGCAAGATAAATTTGACTCACTTTAAATCGTCCGATTGATTTGAAAGGACCCCGCACTTTTAGTACGTAAAATGGTTCTCGGTGAAATTTTCTGAATTTTCAGTATGTTGTAGAATTCGATGAACTGATTGAACCTGCAGAATCGTAAAGTTCTTTGATGAACAGATTCTGAGATACAGGGCGTTGAAGTTACAAATCGGTATTTTTCATTTAATTATTTTCTCGAAATTCAAAGATGCCAAGTACAATTTTTTTCGCTCATATCATCAGCGAACCTCCATATTACTCAACATAATTCAGATGGTTCAGATAATGTAATTGTTTACAGAGTGAAACATATAAACATTTCAGTGATGTCTGAAAATTCGATGTAATAATGAAATATCGAAAAAATAATTTAGGCATGCAATATGCTATTCTCATTCCATCATGAATCACAATTCATACATTTCATACAGGGTGATTTGAAAAATTGGTGACACCTAAGACCGATTTATTCATACACATCCTGTATATTCGAGTGGATTGTTAACCTCCCAAGATAGCTGATACCGTATGAACATGATTTTGTTGAGATATATAGGGTGATCATGAAGATTTTCGATGATGAAAATGACAAAAAATCGTGTTTTCTGAAATCACCCTGTTATTCATGATTATCTCGGTGAAATTCCCTAATTATTTTTTAATATATTCATCATTCGCTCCTCAACGCTGTCTTGAAAATTCAGTTTCCTATCATGACGGGTGTCATAGTTATTAATTCAGGAACTTACCATTTGCATGAAGAGTTGAAGAGACTTGTTCACTTTCATCCGCATAGTGGCCGATATTTTTCAAAAATAGTGAAACGTGAGAATGTGGAGACGAAAATAAGTTTGGTATTCATATACAGGGTGAACATTAGAAATTCAATAACAATAGCAGATATATGAATTTAATAATATTAATATAATGTACAGATAGTTAGGCGAATTTCTAATGTTCATCCTGTATATGAATACTAAACTTTATTTTCGTCTCCATATTCTCACGTTTCACTATTTGTGAAAAATATCGGCCACTATGCGGTTGTAAGTGAACAAGTCTCTTCAAGGCCCTGCTTCAACTCTTCATGCAAATGGTAAGTTCCTGAATTAATAACTATGACACCCGTCATGATAGGAAACTGAATTTTCAAGACAGCGTTGAGGAGCGAATGATGAATATATTAAAAAATAATTAGGGAATTTCACCGAGATAATCATGAATAACAGGGTGATTTCAAAAAACTCGATTTTTTGTCATTTTCATCATCGAAAATCTTCATGATCACCCTATATATCTCAACGAAATCATGTTCATACGGTGTCAGCTATCTTAGGAGGTTAACAATTCACTCGAATATACAGGATGTGTATGAATAAATCGGTCTTAGGTGTCACCAATTTTTCAAATCACCCTGTATGAAATGTATGAATTGTGATTCATGATGGAATGAGAATAGTATATTGCATGCCTAAATTATTTTTTCGATATTTTATTATTACATCGAATTTTCAGACATCACTGAAATGTTTATATGTTTCACTCTGTAAACAATTACATTATCTGAACCATCTGAATTATGTTGAGTAATATGGAGGTTCGTTAATGATATGAGCGAAAAAAATTGTACTTGGCATCTTTGAATTTCGAGAAAATAAATAAATGAAAAATAACGATTTGTAACTTCAACGCCCTGTATCTCAGAATCTGTTCATCAAAGAACTTTACGATTCTGCAGGTTCAATCAGTTCATCGAATTCTACAACATACTGAAAATTCAGAAAATTTCACCGAGAACCATTTTACGTACTAAAAGTGCGGGGTCCTTTGGCAAGTAAATATTATTCCGGTGACAATTCGTTGTGATATTATTATTGAATGGAAAAACAGAATGGCGGATCCAATATGGCGGACGATTTTCTCATTGATTATGTTCCGATTCGAATCAAAATTCAATATTCAAGATGGTGATTCCAATGCGTGGCATAAGGTTTTCTGATTATGGTCTGATCTGATTCAAAATTGGCATCTGAAGGATTTCGGGATCAGAGATTATAATTCCTTTTGTCGAAAATGAAGAATCCAAGATGTCGGCTTCAAAATGGCGGACGAGTTTTGTGATCATAGTCCGATTTTATTCAAAATTTATTACTATACTTTTGGGGTCGGAGAATATGATTTTTTTGGTAAAAATTCGAGAATCTAACACGAAGGCTCCAAAATGTCGGACGAAAAAATTAAAAAACATCACTTTTGTTGAAAATAAGAAAAAACTGAACAATTGAAAATAAAAAACGTGAAGAGATGACATTTTGTTTTTCTTCAGAAAATAACTTACATTATTGTTCTATAAGTCGAATTGACGTACTGGAATGTCCGTCTTTAAGACGTCTTTTATAAGACATGGGAGGAACGACGTGGATACGACCCAAAAAGTTACGTCTCAAAGACGTCAATTCGTGTACGTCTTTAAGATGTACATGGATTTACATCTTAAAGACGTACTTTATACGTCCCTGGACGTAAAGACGTAAGTAAGTCGTAAAATGTACGTTTTTAAGATGTCTGGTGCTGATTGGGTAAGCAGTCCAGTCAGAATTCGCAGGTTACTCCTGCTCCATTCTAGGATCTGCCTGGTTATTTTTTTCCGATGGTTTAGGCAGGAACGCCTTCGAATGGGTTAATCCTGATAATTCAGACCAGTACGTGAGTGTTTTTCTCTCCGCCCAGCCCGAAATAGTTGTTTTCGCCGCACTTGCGGTGACCACAAAATATGGTTCTGGTCCTATGAACACATATTCGGTTCCCTGTTTGGCGAGTATGTCGGCTTTCTCGTTACCCTCCACCCCCTGTTGTCAAGGCACCCACAGCAAAGTGACTCTGTTGTTAGCACCCAGGCATTCTAGGGATTCAATACAGCTCCATACAAGCTTGGAATTTTTCTTGCTGGAGCTCAGTGCTTTTAGAGCAGCCTGACTGTCTGATACAATACTGATATTTTTGTTTACTAGAGGTTTATTCGACAACTCTCTAGCACACAATTCAATTGCGAATACCTCCGCCTGAAAAATTATAGCATATTTGCCGAGATTGACATAAATTTCCGTCTTCGGTTTTTTGCTGAACACACCGGCTGCAACTCCAAGAGGGGTTTTCGAACCATCTGATGTGTACATTACGTGTTCGGTCTCTGGGAATTGGACTGATACACTTGCCCATTCGTCTCTCTTCGTGAAGAGGACTTTGAAAGACTTTTTCACGTGTGTCTGAGTGGCCAACATGTCGGGAACCATTCCTAGAGTTTGGTGATTTTTTGTTGCACACAGTATCCCGAAGTGGTCCAGCTGTCGCCCCCCTCTAATTTGATTTTCCAATGACAAAAATCTGTAGGAAACCATCCTGGCTTCCCTCTCCAAGAACATTGTGGCTATTCCGAAGTTGGATCAAATTAGTAATTGAAATCGACAATACCATTGGGTGAAATTAGAATTATGGAGTTTTTAATAGAAAAATTACACAAATATGGTTTCATAACATGACAGAAAAAAATACTCCATGCCTTGGTTATCTTCCACCACCAGTCGCAGCATTGAATCTTGGCCATTTCTGCCTAGAGTGAAACAAAGAACTATTCCTTTTCGAAATTCAACACGTTAACCTTGGTCTCTATTGATATTTTGATGTTTATATCGACGATTAAAATGCAGATTCCAGGGAATATGGGCCAAACAATATTGATTATGTTTGGTTGCCGTCCCATAATCGTTTATTGATATAGAGAAATTGATCGTTATAATAAGTACCTATATGAAGGTAAACAATGATCGATTCCGTACATCGAGTCGAAGGAAAAACGGAATTCCCAAGCAACATTTCATTCATTCGTGGGCGGAAAGTGCAAATTATTGTATGACGACGGTATAGCCTGTGAATCTCTGCCGGGAAGTGTGGAAAGCAGTTTTCACAGTGATGGAGTCTAATTAATCTCTGAGACTACTTAACACATCTTGAATTTCATAAAGGGATTTCTCTCTTGTAGAGCTCTTGAACTTGTCATATCATTCCTTGAGAGAATATACGCTCCGCAAATAGAGAAAACATTCACTGGAAATATTCTCCATCATGGATGGAGAATACTGTTAACTCACAGATTTCTACATTGAGTGAGACATTTTGTATAAATTTGACTTCTCGATATACGAATGTATACCAAGCTTTACCGTTCCATAGATAGGAAAATAGTTGTTCGACATATTTCGAGATAGACGACAAGAAGATGTGCTGACAGGGCCTGTTGAGTACGACTAACTGCTTTTGTTAGTATGGAATGATAGCAGAGATGTCTCGTGGAATAAGGGAAAGGTCGCCGACTTTCCTTAGGTGTTCCAATGATGTTAGAGAATCAGTTAGTGTGACATCACCCACCAGATGGATGGCTCGCCTCTGTGGATGGAATCAGAGTGCAATAGCGTATGATTGGGTGCTGAACCCTTTATGTGGAAACAGTATCCTAAAATAGTACGTGTCTGAGCCTTGTAAATCATGAGAAGCTGTTGAGGTCTAAATTAACTTCACGTATGAAATGGAAATTCGAGTTTCTGTGGAAAAGCTTCTGCGAATGGATCTGACATGATTTTCTCATAAAAGAGTATTGATGGCAATACCGAAGACAGGCTTCAGTTTTGGTGGTTACCACAATAGTTTATGAAATGAATGAAAATGGCAGAAAACGAGAGAAAAACAACTACTTTCCTGGCTATATGACATGCAGAACATTGCATTACATCCTTCCGTAATCTATGCAATAAATCGTATAGACGAATAAAATCGCATCAGGATGTGTTCACGTTGGGTCAGGTTTGCACCAACTAGCGGGACATCCCTGCACTGCTGGGAGCCAACAGCTCGAAACTGGTCTGCAGGTAGTCACGCGTTCCTGAACCACTTAGGCGCAGCTCAGCGTTTAGGAAGGAGACACTTGCGATTTCATTCGTCTATACGAATTATTGCATAGATTTGGGAAACATGTAATACAATATTCTGCGTGGTATTCAGACAGGAATGTTGTTTTTTTTTCTCCTTATCCACCATTTCCGTTCGTTTTATGAACTATTGTGGTGATGACTTCGAGTTTTTTTTTTGTTTTTTTTTTTTATTAATTTTGTGGTTCTTCAGGCTGTAATTTCAACAAGAACTTCATTGACATCGCCGTGAGTTCTCAATTTTTCGAGAAGAAATGGGAATTCTGGAGTAGAACGCGCTGTGGAAAGTACTATCATCCGGAAAGCTGTCGATAGGGAAGTGATCACTGTAACAGATTATTGATACGGAGTAGGAACAAGATTGGTTCCAAAAGAAAACCCTGTGGAACACCAGATTTGATGGCTATGGTCATAGATTAACGTCTTTTATATCAGACGATATACCCCGTCGACCATCACATGCAGTGATTTATCTGATAGAGTGATAGAGATGAAAACAGAGTGAATACCGTAAATGAAACTGTCTTAATGTCATACTCCAAGGAACTGGTGGATTTATCTCATGAAGAATATTGATATTTCTCTTTTATTTTACATTGTTTCAGTCTGGAAAATATGGTGCAAATACTCTATGGACCAAATACGTACAACTGAAATCAACATTGATTTTCAAAGTATATCAGCATTCAGTGAACTGATGGTATTTCTGAAAGTTAAATCAAAAGGATACATTCCTGAAAACTAAAAGGTTCTGGAAGGTGAACAAGTATTACTTTTCATAAGAAATGCTCCAGATGATACTTTCCTGCTACATAAAGTTGTTCTGGTAATGGGTGTATTTGGAGGCTCAAGACGTGATGAAATAGTCAAGATGAAAATTGATGACATTGAAGACAGAGGAGCCGTTTTACTGATCAAGGTACCAGAAACAAAGACCTGCACCTCAGAAAGATTCACCATTGTGGCAGAAAGGGAAATAGGAGCCTTGAACTTAGTTGAAAAGTACATTGCACTACGACCACAAGGATGTTAACAACGTAGGTTTTTTCAACCTGAAAAAATGATAAATGCATTGATTCACCTGTGAGTAATAACACTAAAGGAAGTGTTCCTTCTATCATAGCGAAATACCTCAATTTGGAAAACCCGAAAGGTTACACCGGACATTGTCCACGCCAAACGTCGTTCACGCTTCTTATTCAAGGTGGTGCTTCCTTTGGAATACAAAAATTACATGGAAAATGGAGGAGTAGTACGGTAACGAAGAGCTTTATTGACGAAAGTATCTCCTCGAAGAATAAATTTGCTACAATGATAGCCCATTCTGTTTCCGAAAAAGAAAATGTTAACGTTCCGAACGAAACCGAATGCATATTGAGGAGTTCATCATCGGTCAACTAACAGAATTTCAAACTTGGTACGAATTTTCAGGAACAATTGAAAATTTTAATTTCTATTTGAGAGAAAATATTCAGTCCCTTTCCATGTACAGTTCTGAATGAAACTTTTCTCAGTAATTAATTTATTGAACTACAGAAAAAACAATTAGCGGGCGTTATGATTCATGATGCCCTCGATAACGTCCTAGGGCAATATGGGTCTGTTACTAGCAACCGTTGCCAAGATATTATGGAGCAGTTATATGGACAAGTGGAAAGAAAAATTCATACATTACACTAATTATTGTTACGCTATACAGTGACGATCGATGAGGACCATTTTTATTCAATGTTACAACTTTTTCAGCCCTCCTTCGAAATTGGGGATCTCTTTCTTGCGACCTCTCTGCTTTTGAAATGAACCCAGCTCCGAACAACTATCATTAATCTCGCAACTTCGTAATTCGTAAATGTAATTTTGATGCAGGGCTCTCGAGGATGCACAAAAAACTGGGTGGATTGCATTTTTGAATACACTGTGAAACTTGGTGAGTTCCGCCGAATGATTGTTGACTAGATTGCCTGATGGAAACTCCAACCTGGAATGTTCACTAATTTGTTATTCGATTCCATATACATAGAATCGAAAACTTGTTCCATGGATACCTATACGTTATTCAGATTGAAAGGTACAAACTGAAATGGGTGATAGATTTCATCATGTTCATCAAAAAAGTTTATATGACGGCGTCAATTAGTGAAATCCGTCATTCCCTGAAATGCCCACCACATTAGGGTCAGGGGAATAATGGCCTAATATATTTTCTCCATGCCTGACATCAGCGGTCCAGTAAATGGTCCCATATACACTGCGGCCGGCAGCTGGTCCCAGTGCTGGGTACCCAGCAATCATATTCAGTTCCCCGGCAAAAGGCCAGTACTACATAATCGACACTTTAAGTTTCCCATAGCGAGCCCTGTACATACATAAATGATGGGACTGTAATGGCCAACTTTCGACATTGGTTACATACTATCGAGGTTGGGGTAGGGTTTTTAGGGGTTCAATGGATCTGAAAGTTGTAGTAACTCTATATTTCATAATGTAACCCTCTCATATCATATCAAACAGACACATACCAGATTCCTAGGAAAACATTTATAAATGACACAATATCTTCTTATTCTTTCTGTTCTTCCATGATGAAACTTCTCAGAGTGACTAATATCTATATCTACATCTTATTTGTATTGTTGCGAGGTAGGTACTCCTGAAATATAGAATTCTTCATCAGTTATCAGTGGCCTTCGTTGATACCAGAATTATTCCTCCATAGGAGTATGAGAAACGAAATACTGTTGCATGAGTTTATAACTTGATCGATATAGTCTGATAACGTGATAACATATGGAGCTTTTCAATTCTCATTATTTTTTTGGCACAGTCATTTCTGTAGTTGAAACCTTATTGTTATTAACTTCTATAATAGACAGGTTTACATAACCTGAGATTACTTTTGATAGCAACGGATGAATTAAACATGATAGTTATGTTTCTGAAGAGATAGAGCCACTCCAATTATTGTTTTCACTAGGTATATGAGGTTATGAGATACCAAACCCAAGCATTCCATGAAAAAAATCCAAAACACTAGATAGGTAGATTGATACCTGATCAATATTATCATAATTGAAGAATCCATCTTCTATTTAATCTATAATTGAGAAACAAACGCTATCACTAGAGTCACATATGATGATGATCCAAATGATCAGAGCTGATTGTTGATGTAGACGTTCCTAGAACATCCGCCAGGGGGACAAGTAGTGAACAGGATATGGGCCAGCAAACGGTCACAGCTCGTTAGTGTTCATCTGGTTACATACATCTTACCATCACAAGGCCTTCATCGTATTTTTAACTGATGGTTACTTAGCATAGGGAAATCATCGGCCCATTACCAATACCCCGTCATCGTCACTTTCCCAAACTTGCCTGCAGTAGGCCGGACTTCTCCCGGTAGTTCAATGTTTGCTGGGTAGTCATTTTACGTATTGTCGGCAAACAGCGTGACAGCGTAACTTCCATTTTTAGCCGTTACTCTGTTTGCCGGAGGGTTGAGGAAGGAGAATATCCTTTCTGATGCATATCCATAAGAAGGAATACTATTTTTCCGCCTGAATGAACCTTCTTCCTAGAAAGTATATTTTCCAGAGAATTACTTGAGAGAACAGAAAAGACTACTGCTTCTGAACAACCAAAGCTGACTCGGCCTGAATGAACTTCCCTTCCTTCATTATAGGGAATGCCTGAAACTATTAGGCAAACGGTGTACGAAATTTAGAGTTACGCTGTTTGCCGGCAATACGTGAAATGACTATAGGCATTCCAGAGAATGACGGATTTCACTGTTTGACGACATAAGTCCGATCTCGATCAGAATCGGAGCTACAGGGGGTCATTGTTAAATAATTTTTTTCTATTAATTAACATAGCTCGCTCACTTTTGGAGATATCAAGTAGAAATTGAGTGTGGTTGATAATTTCTAGAAGATCATAATTTTGAGCACCCTATAGATTTTTTGAATCTACAGGGTGATACGTTTTTCGGGATAGAGGCTTCCTTATCCCCCACAAACTTCTTCGTAGTATATGCCACTGACATTTTATAGCTAAGAAATTGAATATATCGTTCAATTCAGAGGCTTTTTTTGCCTCTCAATAATTCATTTCAAGAAACCAACCGTTTTCGAACTGAATAAGCATATCAGTTCTAAAACATTTGTGCTTATATTGTTTCGCTCAAATTTTACTATTTTTTTTTCTGAAGTTGGTTGAATTTTCTCCAAGAATGGATTTTTCTCTATAAAAGTTGTCGAGCAATAAAATTCTCTAAATTGAAAAATTCACATAATCCGATGACAAGATGATGTTAGAGGGGTTATACGAAAAAGTTTAGGGGGATAAAGAAACCTGTACCTCCAAAAATGTATCACTCTGTAGATTTGAGAATTTTTGTGAATGATTGAAATAATAATTTTCTAGGAAGTAACTACCTCACTGAATTCCATATTGATAACTTCAATATACAATAGAGCAAGATATTCTAATAAATAGGGAAAAATAATTAATCTTTGACTTCTTATAGCTACTGATCGAGATCGGACTCCTGTTCACTTTTTCGATTAAAATGATGAGATCTATCACACATTCTAGTTGGTGCCTTAAAACCTGAATCAACCTGTATACCGTTGTCCAGAATTGTCCCATATATTTTCAGGGCTGACAGTTCATTGAAAAAAAGTTACTTGTTCTCATGCACTTATATTCGGAAATCAAAAGGAAGATATACATCTGATAATGTGTACCAGAAATAGGGTATAGGAACTTTAATTTTAAATTCGAAGTTAGTCGGGTTTAGGGTGATGAACCCAACAAGATGGCTTGCCTGTCAAACAAATGTTTCCGCTTTCAGCGAATTCGGCATTTCACACCCATGCTAGAGATATAAATACACCATATTATAGTTGTGCATTTTTTTTGGATCAGGAATGCCTTCAAGATTCACACACTTGCTTGATCTGTATTTCATCCATAATTCTCGGGATGGCTAACCTGTTTTTGAGTAATGACGTCCAGTAATAGTTTTGTGTTCCTCACAACGACATTGTTTATCTTGATTCGATAACCGAGCCAAACACAGTGGAGTATGGAGGGAAATGAATAATCGCTATCATCATTGTTGATATGCTCACTAACATGTTCCACATCATTTTCGTATACCTGGCACTGGCGTGGTATTTGCTATTAGGGCTGACACCTGGTCTATACACAAATGGGTCACTCTGTGGCTGTATTTATATTGAAACTACGATTCATACATCTGTGAAAATTAAATAAACCTGATCTGTTAATGCAGGTAGAATATTCTCACCATACGGGTTATTTGTTGCATTGCATATAATATGGCACGACATTGGTGATTACTTCACATATTTATTTTAGTTGTGACTTTGTGTGACTAGCAAATTTTGCTTTCGCTTGGTTTCGTTAGACGCTCCGCCTCGCAAATGCAAAATTCGCTTGTCAAACAAAGTGTCACTTTTGATCCTAATAAAACAATCTACTAGTTTACGCTGTTCACTTCCAGTAGATGCCGTGGCAATATTTTCCGTATAGTGGAGCTATAGCTAGGCTAGCGAAGCTCTGGGCTGAAATTTTCTGTTTCTAGGTATGTTCAGAACAAAACAGAGATTTATTAATTTTGATCGAAATATGATGGTTGTGAATAAAATAGTAAACAAACCTCGGTAGTATAAATTTCATTCCTGTTTCGAGATCATTCCTAACTAATCTCACGCACGATAGGAATGAATATCTTTCCACCTCAGTGTGTAATGTATCTACTATCGCTTTTGCATGTGTGATTATATAGTTTCTCATTTTTCCCAAGTTCTTTAATTACCTATTCTAGCTATTCCAGCCTGACATCTGAAGCATTGAAATTTAACGTGATGTGAAATAATCTTCATGAATGTAAAGGACTCAGACAACCGTATATAGCTGTGATTTTATAATTCCATCCGTTCTGAAATAAAGTGAACTCGAACACTGAAACAGAATTCCCACATGATACTTCGAAGTTGCGCTCGTAACTTTAAATGCCATGAGACGCGTGAGTTATAAGAGTAAAATTCAATTTGAAATTTAATTTTCGTAATCTACTCCAAGACGCTGCCTTCTAACACTTGTATGCATATAACAGCTCTTAACGTTGTCGGATAATCAACGTTGAGAAATCACTGATCTATATGGGGTGTTTCATAACTAATTGGAAATATTGTAACTATAGAAACATGAGCTCAAAATATGACAGAAATGTGTCTTCTGTCGGAGTTAGAGGGTGATTTATTAGAAATTTTAGGTATCATTGTCATATTTTTTCCAAAGAGAAAACAGAATTACACCAAGTCGGTCGACCACAAAAATCATATTACACAAAATGTAATGTGGCTAGTTTCGGCTCAAACAGTATACAGTACACAGTACCTGTAAAGATATTCAGTTTACAAAAGAACAATAAGTTGTTGAGGAGCAAACATACCTATAAGGCCCTGTGGAAATCACATTATAAAATAAAAATATTAGAGCCGTGGAGTCATTTGGCCAAAAAACAGTCCGGTAATGGGATATTTGAATTTTGGAACCGACAAATCAGCCAAAAGAACCCAACTATCAAGTCATTATTTTTCGAGATATATTTCCAGTTGAACAAGAAGCTGTACAGTTATTTTGATTTTTATGTGTATTGATTATGTCTTGGATCATTGGATTGCATTCATTACGGAAATGAAACTTCAATCCACAAAACAACAAATATAAAAGCATGATATTTTTGAATTTTCAAATATAATAAATAATAAAACAGACAGAAATAAGAGACACATTGTTTCTAGGTTTGGGTTGAATCTTCATATTTTGAGCTCAGAATTCTATATTGCTGAAATATTTCCAATAATTGATGGAACACCCTGTATAAACAAATTCAATTTTTCAGTATTGATGGTGGGGAAGAGTTTTATACAAATTCACTTAGGGTGAGATTGCTGTTCATATGTACAGTGTGACCAACATGAAAAAAGTTGCGCATTCAAAGGGCCATTCCAATAGCTTTCGAAAATTTCTTCATAGTCCCTCACCTACATCGAGAGAAGTGAACTTTTTCCGCCAACCTCTAGCCAAAGAATACATTTCCTGGCCTCATTTTCGTACTTTTCCTCCACAACTTTTGCTCCTCCATCAATGGAATAACTCATACGGCATTGACGACCTCAATTATATTCTATTATACAGGGTTATTCGCGTTATTCGACACGAAACATTGTGGCTGAAGCATTTGGTTTCTTCACGAATTTGTTTTATGGACAGGTACCAATGAGTGCCACATTCTGAAAATTCGTACAGGGTGTGCCAAAAACTCGAAATGTATCTGCGTTGTTATTTTTCAATGGAATAACCTTTTTCATCATTGCATTTTCAGATTCTTCCTGAAGAGCTGATTCCATCAATTCACCACACTTGGGGTATTTTTTTTATCGCTTGGAGCGCACGAAAGGGAATCCCTATAATGTTCAAAGAACATCGTGCATTCCTAGGGAGGATAGGGACAGGAGGTAGGTATTGGAATTTTTCTTGAACTTCTGGAGATTATATCTTGTTGGGAACACCTCCACAGGCAATGAATGCCAGAGCCTAGCCGTTCTATGGATGAAGGAGTCTTGATACAGTGCTGTTCGACATCTTTCGAGGTTGACAACGAAAGGATGTGCTGACTGGGCTTGTCTAGTTCGGCTGATTGGTATGATATATTATAGAGATTTTATTCATCATTATTCAAAACGGCTAACAGGATCCTATCTCAACTTTTGATTTTCCATCTACTGCCATTTAATTGGAACAGATACAGCGTGGTGCAAGATTCAGAATTCTGATCACCCTGTATAAGTTCCAATCACTCTATCACAAAAAAAATATGTAGAAGGCAAGAATGGGAATATCGTGCCCATAGGCGCCGGTTCCACGGGGGCAAGGGGGGCACTCGCCCCCCTTGAGAAATATTAAGGGGGGCAACGCCCCTCTTGAGAATTCCATATTACACTACTCTGAAATTCTACAAAGAATATTATTTCAATTGGATAAATCCAGAGGCGGACTGGGGGGCCGGGCGGTCGGGCAATCGCCCGATGGGCCGGTGCCCTTTGGGGCCGGTAGAAATGTTGAATGTTGAAAAATATACACATAGATAGTGCAAAGAAATCTACATCAAACGTTTTGTATGGTGCAAAGAGAAGCATTGTTTCTAAATGTGAATTCTAGAAAATCACGATTCATCCGTCGAGATTTACTGGTGATCAAATAATATTAACTGAAAACTCATTAAGGCAGGTTTATGAAAAGGTAAAAAATTATTATTCTGCTGATGGAATAAGCCTTAATAGTTTGCAAAGGCAACTGATAGATTTTACCTGGAAGTGGGAAAGACTGTCCCGTACTTTGAATAGGCTATAAGAAATTCTCTAAATCTAAATCAATAGGAAGCGACGATATCATATTCGATCTCGTTAATGTGGATCCATGAGAGATTCACTCGTTTTTTAATTTCAATTTCTAATGCGGCTAATGTTTTATTATTTGTTGTTGAAAAATATTTTTCCTAGTCTTTTTGTAGCTTTGATATTATTCACAAAAGTGCTTCATGTTCCTCTACCATAGAAATATTGTTCATTTTATTTTTATTTTCCATTTATAAAATGTTATTTATTATGTTATTCATTTCATTTTTCTTTAGTATATTTGATGTTTTATCGACAGTTTTTTTGTTTGAGTTTTATTTTAATCAAAACTATTTTTTTAATATTTTTCTTGCGGTTTTCTTTATGTTACTAGAATATGTAATGCAATTATATAGGTAAAAGTGCACTTATCATGCAATGTTTTTTTTTTCGAATATTTTTTTTGTACTTTCGTATTTTCGTCTGAAAAACACGAATTTCACAATGAAAATGTTCGAACTTTCACCTTCTTCTGTCATCCATCTTGGATATTCATTTTCAACTACTTGTCCTTTTTCCATCAGTGGACAATTTATATACTAACGTTAGTAGTATGGTTTATTTGTATTTTTCTCATATTATAGTGAGGTCACACCAGGACCATTCAATTATCAAATCTGAATCAAATAGTCATCTCAATCTAGAAGGTCAAATGTAAAAAAAATTGCGAGAAACCAAACTATTGTTCACCTCATTTGCATATGAAAAAATAACAAATAGACTATACTTCTTGTTGATTTCAGGAAATAAAATGTGTCATTGAAGTACAACGTGAGTATATAAATTGTGCAGTAATGGAAAAAGAAGTACAAGTAGTTGTAAATGAATATCTAAGATGGGTAGCAAATGAAGGCGGAATTTCGAACATTTTCGTAAAATATCTCGATAAATAGTTGTTTGTTCACATTTTCATTATGAAATTCGTGATCTTCAGACAAGAACACGTAAATACCAAAAGAATTTTTCGAAAAAAAAAACATCATATGATATGAGCACTTTTACTAATACGAATATATTAGCTTCAAAATTTCTTCCGGAGGTGGGCCGGTAGGGTTCAATTCGCCCGGGCCGATTGAAAGGTCCAGTCCGCTCCTGGATAAATCTTTCAAATCTTCAAAAATTGTTAATGACATACTGATACGATATCAGATTGATATTAACAAATGCAGAGGACAATGCTATGATGGGGCTGCAAATGTGAGTGGATGTCTTACAGACCTCCAAAACAGGATCACCATGGATGAACCACGAGCACTATATGTTCATTGCTTAGCACATACTCTCAATTTAGTAGTTCAGGATTCCTTCACGAAAATTCCCAAAGTGAGAGACTTTTTGGTATTAGCAAGAGATATGCTGAATTTTTTAAAAAATTCACCAAAGAGGTTGGAGATTTTCAAAGATATACAAACAAGTTTTGAATCCAAATGTGCGACTTTGAGGCCATTTTGTCCTACTAGGTGGTGCATGAGAGTTATATCGCTGAAAAGCATTTTGACAAACTACGAATCTCTTTTGAAATTTATGGAGGGAGCGAGTAATGAAATCTCTGATGCTGGAGCGAAAGCTAATGTTTTTTTGGTTAAACTGCAGACTTTTGAGTTTGTATTTTTACTGAATATGTTGATAGATATATTTGAAAGAGTTGAGACTGTTAACGGTAGTCTTCAAGAAATAAATATGTCAATCAATGATTCAATGAGGAAAGTCAAATGTTTGATTGAAATATTCACCACCTCTCGAGAAAATAATACAAAATTCAACTTGTTATGGCAACAATCAATGAAAATGATTGAAAAATATGATATTGAGGAGCCCCAATTGCCAAGACAACGCAAGTTGTCAAAGAAACTTGGAGACTCTGCCAATCATCATTTTCCGACATCTCCAGAAGATGTATACTTTGAGGTTCTTGATCAAGGTATCCAAGTAGCTAGATTTGCTTCTGAAGCAATTGAAAGGGTCTTGAAATTGAAAAACTTCTTACTGGATAGGAATGTGAATGGAAATATTTTGAAGGAATACGGCGACGACTTTGATGAATCACGGGCCATTTTACACAAAGAAATGTTTTTTGATATTCATAAAGTTGCAAAATATGACTCTGTTTCCGAAATCATAAAAATATTCGATAAAAATGATCATTTGAAAGATATTCTTCCAGAATATCTTAAAGTGGTAATGCTCTTATTAACAATTCCAGCAACTTCATGCACCGCTGAGAGAAGCTTCAGTTGTCTAAGGAGGCTCAAATCATATCTTAGAAATGATATGACACAGCAGCGTTTGAATAACACGATTGTGTTACACTGTCACCGAGAAATGACTCAAGATATAGTCATTGGTAAAATAGCAAACTCTTTCATTTGTTGAAATGCTCAAAGATTGCGAGTTTTCAGTAAAACATGAAAGACATTTGAATCATGGGATCAAAGACTTCTCCGGTCGATAGCGATAGCCTTTCTCTAATGAATATTTTTCTCACAACCGTTACATATATATTTTATTTTTATTCAATGTTTTGTGAATTTCTTCACTGATTTATTTTGTTCTAGGTTTTGTGATATTCGATTTTTTTTGTTATATGTACACCTACATGAACATTGTTTTTAATTCTTGTTTGTTTTCATTATTATTTATTTCATTTTATATGATGTATATGTATATATATATATTCTTAATCTATTCTGCCCCTCTTGATATTTTGAAGTTCCGGCGCCTATGATCGTGCCTATAAGTCATACTGTACCTAGTCCTTATAGTTTTAGTTCTTTAATGAATTTTGTTTGTTAGTTTCATAAATAAATTATTAAAAAATGACTAGCTGTTTGCGGAAGGCGAAGAATCATATATATTTGTATAACATGGGAGTAACGTGACTTCTCCTCCGTTCAATCCTATGGAGGAAAAGTCTAGCACTTTCTTACCTTGTTATACAAATAGCTATTATCTACTTATCGAAACATGGTCTTGATTATATGTTCTCAGATTGAAAAAGCTTTTTCACAATCTGAATACAAAATCGTATTTTACAAAGTAGTTTGAATTTGTTTTGACCTAGTTTCAGTCATTATCAACGCTTTGTTGAAATTTCAATGGAAACATTCCATCAGTTTTACCTATTTCTGATCATTTAGTGTCAAATATTGATGGACTAGTTATTTAGTACTGAAAAGTAAAGAACATATTTCACTAAATTATTCAACGCAGCGCATCAAAGTGTTTCATGTTAATGGATTTTTACCTGAATCGCCTCAACTAAACTCTGACAGTACGATCATAGTAGTTGAAAGCAATATCATTCATAACAGAATGATAATCGTTATTTTCTAAACAAAGATATATTCTACTGATAGTGGCTTCTAAGACATGTCTAAGCATTTTTTGGTCTTGGCTTGTTGAATGTATATTGCTTTTAGGTGTGAATGAAGATTTAACATCAACAACCAAGCGACACATTTGTGTAAGTGCATATCGAATGACTCTCAAACTATCTCACTGTGCCCAACATAAGCTTCTCAGGAGTAACCATACTTTTGAAGATGCTTGGAATTACTATCAGCAATAACATTTCTTGGGAAAATCATGTGAGATCAATTGCCAAAAGTGCATCCCGAAAACTTGGTTTTCTGTTTCGGGCCTGGAGTTATTCCACTTCCAGTCATCTGCTTATGATCTATAAGGCACAGATCCGACCTGTCCTGGAATACTGTTCCCATATTTGCAGTGCAGCACCCAAACATACCCTGAAACTGTTGGATTCTGTCCAAAAAAGGGCAATTCGTCTCGATGGGTGATGCCTCGCTCACAAACTAACTCACTTCTCTGGAAAACCGTAGAAAAGTTGGCGATCTGGCTCTATTTCATAGATATTTCCATGGACGATGCTCTTCTGAAATATCAACAATTCAGTCTTCGCGAGATCAATCCGTCGAGTTGATGTTCCGCACCCCTTCGTGGTCACTTTGGATACCTGCAGAACATCTCTTTCCGAAGACTCGTTCATCCAACGAACATTGCCAAAGGAGGTGTTCCCAGAGGCATATAACCTCCAGAAATTCAAGGAAAACACCAATTCCACCCTTATTTCCCTTGGTTCTCACGATGTTCTCTGAAAATTACAGGATATCCCTTTTCGTGGGAACCAGAACAAAAAAAAATGTCCGATTCTGGTAGTGTGGGAAACAATTGCGGATTTGGAGGGAGAACGAAATTTGTACTGTCAAAGTAACGGCTGGACTCTACCTAACTTTTTGTTACTGAAGTTATCTTCCAGTTCAGTTATTCTGTGTGATACCTAAATATTTACTGTTACAAACCTTTTCATGTGATGAATGAAAATAATCAATGAGGATCAGTTTATCTGTGGGCGAATTCTGAACTGCTCATCTAGCTTTCACTTTCAGTAGCTGTGCATTTGCTAAAATCGATGATTGGTCTAGCAAGGGACATACGGTTAAACCCGAAAATGTTCCTTGCGGTTTCTCGGTTTCGAAAACGACCTCATTTACAATTTAAGCTCGCCACGAATGGAAGACCTGAATACTCAATTCGACGAGAACATGGGACAAATAATGTGGAACTGTAGGGCTAGTGAATGTCTCAGGAATTCATAGTAGTTACAAGTAGTTTCCAGAGTTCAGATGACCAAAGATCAGAAGATGACAATGTCGTGGAATGGAAAATCAAATGGACATATGCAAGGATAAATAGTTGAAGAATACATTATGCAAATTGAGTTCTACAATAAGATCCAAGAAAAAATAATAGTATGGTTTATAAGATGATACCAGGGCCGAAGTTGCACATTCATTCCCGATGCAAAAAATTTTCATTCGTGACAACACTGTTAGTATAATTGTTCATAATTAATCGCAATTTTGCTAAAAATGTTAGTTTTTTCAACGAATTGATTTATGAGAGAGACTTTAAAGAGCTTTTGTGCAGAAATTTTGACAGAAATTTGTCGAAAACGTGCTGTTTGCCAGCTCGCATATAAAGTGCAAACAAAAACAAAACAAGAAGGACAAATTCAAGTTCTCGCCTGTGATTCGTGCAACACATATTACTGTGGGGATTGCTCTGAACTAACAACATATGAGGTAAGAAGCATGATGCCTCTTGCAGAATAACCACTAAAATTCATTTGTAAACCCTATATAGCGAATTATTTAATAGAGTGTCTCAAAAACACAATTCAAGATAAAACCACAATTATAAACGATGAACGAATGATAATTGATATACTTTATGAACACATTAAGAAGATAGAATGCTCTAAATCTCATGCAAGTATTGCTTCCACTCCTGCTTTGCCGAAACCGCCAATAAGACCTCATACTTCTAAGAATGTTCCTCCGGTACTTACTCTGGTATTTATGAAGCCAAAAAATGTGCAAGGTGCAGAAGTTACTGAAGCCGATCTCCAATCAAACATTTATCCGATCGAATTCAATATTAGCTTGAATTCTGTTAGGATCGCAAAAAATGAGATTATGGTTATCAACTGTAGTAGCGAAGAAGAATGCCAAAAGTTATTGCAAACTTCATAAAAACAAGACACTGAGATACAGAAATGAAGATATACCTAGGTTCAAGATTATTATGTCAACAACAAGCAAGGACATGCGAGATTTCTCCAACTGTTTGAAACAACAAAATCATTTTATCCAAGATGACGATGATCTGAATATATCATTCATCGAGCCATTAAAAAATAACAAATCTATTGTCTTTGGTGAATGCCCTGGAGACCTATTCGGAAAATTAATGGCATATTAAAAGGTGTTTATATTGTGATCATAAAGAAACAGACTTTAAGAATAAACTCTCTTGTACGTTCTGCAGCTTAGAGCATAAATTTGAGAATTGTCAAAAACATTGAAAAAATGTTGCAACTGCTCTCGAGCAGATGAGAAATTGAATTTGAAAGAAAATGTTGAGTGTGAAACTGATTCTCAAGACTGACCTACATATAAATATTTTCAAGAAGAAAAAGAAAACAAATTCAACATACGCCAACCACATATAAGAGGAGCACGATAGTTTTGATGATAATTTCGAAATTCTACATGTAAAAAATAAAAGAATGTAACTCAATCATTTTGAATCATCATAAATCAAACTCAAAAATTCTGACATTTTACTCAATGATCAATTGGACCTCAATAGTTCACCACTGTTGAATTTGTTTACATAGTAGGTAATAATATGTATTTGCTATCAACCCTTTCAAGTAATTGGGTACATCGTATTTTAATGTAGATATTGTGCCTAATTTTCGAAAATGGAACCTATCTACAGTTATAACTGATCCTTCAGGCTGGGAAAGTAGGATATATAAGCAAGCCAAGGTTAGTTTAGTTCATCGTACCAGTATATCACCTGACGAAGCTACTGTGTTATCAAAACATGTCGTGTGTTTAAAAATTTTGTGGAAATCTTATCGTTTGTGGAGTTCTTACATTTGCTATGGATTTCCATTAAGAAACGGCCAAGTCAATTCAAAAATTATCAATCGTTATATCATACAGGTTTTCAATATGAAATGAAATATGTAACTATTGAATTTGAAGCGAAAACCTGTGGTCTTCTTCAGAAAAGAAAGATGGCGGGACCTATGAGGAATATTTTGGAAATGTTGTCCAATTATCTTAATTCAACTCATTTGAGAAATATTGATTGATCACATTGAAAAAGTGGACTTTGAATTATATGAATTCAATATCGAATTGCCTTCAAGGATACATCATTGTGATATACAACTTCATTATAGAATATAGTACAGTTAACACAAGATAAAGCTACATCAAGAAGTGGGTTGCTATATTTTCTACAAACTGTATCCTATTTAGAGGCAGTGCATAGTTTGTTGCATTCAGTGGGGTTGAATTAGTTTAATCTTGTTCTAGTACAACAGGGAGTTTAGACTCATTAGACTATAGATATTAATTTTATCCCACAATATAACTATTGTAGATGCACGGTTGTTCATCGTGAGGGTCAAATGTGAATACGAATACTACGGAACATTTTCAGCTAATTCGGCTTGAATATATATCAATATTCTGCAGTTTTGGCAGAATGGTAAAAGATATCGAGCAGAACATACTGCTGACTCTGTTATTCATAATCTGTACCTTCAACATTGTATAGAGTTTTTAAACGAATATAATGCAATAAAAGAATTATAGCTTTCAATATGATTACATCATGGTGAAAATAGATATTCAATTGAGAGCATATTCGGTATTCTATCACAGTATCCTTCGATATTGTGGGCCAAATAATATTATTATCGAATAATTCATGAGTATAGAATTATAGATACCATAACAGGACATCAGGTTTTGAGCAGGAATTATCGAATGCTCATAGGACAAAATTCATTAGCAAATATAAAAACTTCTCCTATATCGATGGTCTTTCCAAATTGAATGACCATAAATATATACATTCGTATACGATGAATAATATATGAAAAAAAAATACTGTCTCTAAAACTGGAGGTGTTCTTAGGGTACGCGATATAACGTATAAGGAACTTTAGACCAGTGAAAAATGGTTATTCACCGCTATTATTCACTGGTGTGAAAAATGACTATCGATCTGCTTGAGGAAGTAGAACAGTCGTGGACAAATGATTAATATAACAGGAATCTTCAATTTTCAGTTTTCTGAATGTCGAAGGAGTCAATGAAAAGTTGTTGAGAATAAATGTATATATCAGACAATAGTAGTCGTGGACAAAGTATAGTATTCTTCTCGCATATTATGAACTAATATTCACTCAGGTTAATTATGCCACTCAGTACGCTCGTGACATGAACTCAACTTTCGTGAATAATAACCCTCATTACCTATATGCTTGTTGAATAATATACTATTCTCCAAAAGTTCAAAAAAATTCCAATACCTACCTCCTGTCTTTATCCTCCCTAGGAACGCACGATGTTCTTTGAACATTATAGGGATTCCCTTTCATGCGCTCCAAGCGATAAAAAAAAATCGAAGTATCTGCTGTAAGAAATCGGTACTTCAAAGTGTAGTAAATACTTAAGTCATTTCCACAAGAGTGCTACTTGGCATAGTATCCTCCGGAAAATATACAGGAATCTACTTCGAAATGTAGTTCCTTCTCAGTTCTGAAGTATTTATTATCGAGAAAATGCTAATGCTCCTCGGATTAGCGGGTACATTTAATTTTCATTCATAATACCCTTAGTTGGTGTTGTGTGTTTGAGGAAACTTTTTTATCGATATGTTCTCGTTTAGCATACGGAGGATCTAATTTATCTGAGATCTCCCATTGGTGGAAGATAAAGCAAGGCTACATGGCACCATCAAAGCTTCGTCAAGTCCCATTCTTTTATCCATCCAAAACATCACGCAGTTTCCTTGATCCTCTCATCGAATCGTTACTTTGTTTAAGAGCCTTTCATGCAGGAGAGGCCCGCTGTCTGGTTCTATTTCCTGTGACAAATCTCTCTAATGCTCTGAGACGTTTCCTGCCAGTTTCGTCCATTAGGTATCTGCCAACGCTTTGTTCCATAAATGATTCAATGGAGATTCAGTATCAGCGACACGTTGTGAAATAGCACTGATTTCCAGTTGTTCTTTTTTTACCGATGGTATGATCCTTTTATTATGTTCTCGTTTCCATACACTGAGGAAAATTTCTTTTAACCATAGTCAGAAATCGAATTACCCCAGCAAGAAACTCTAATAGCATAGGGGACAAGCGAGTTATCACCTGTGATTATAAAGTCGACTTTGCTGATTATAACCCACCTGCGATTATTTGATATAGAACCTTGCTGTCACTAGCGAGTGCATCTGTATGATGCTATTAGACGATGTTTTTGTAGTAGGTATCTGACTTTGCTACCGCTAGTGAGTGCATCTAATAATGGGAGTAGGGCAATGTTATAATCGTAGGTAGGGAACTTTGCTACTCTTGATGGGTGATCATATAGATAGTTGCATGACCTTCTCACTGTATAGTTATTCAGTTATCTTCCAGGTTTGTTGTCATCAAGAAAGATGAAATTTTGACTGATATCCACTTTCACTTTCCATAATTTCCACCCTGATGTTTGGTATGAATAGCAATTTATTGATTCTTAAAGAACATTTCGGACCGATGATCTTTGAAATTCAATAGATCCATTGATTCATGCACCCTCAGGAAAAACCAAAGGGTTTTTTGAGTAATTGATGAAAAAAAGAATTTTTCTGAAACCTTCTGAAACCATTGTATTTTGAAAACTAGGCAAGTTATTACAGATGCGTACAGGAAAACAGAATGTTACCAGTAACATCATTCAAATAATTTCATCACCTGGACATTTTTGCTCACAATAAGTTTTTAGACCAGATTCTATAGAGAAGCTCTGAAACATATTTGACCATTTTACAGTTTCATGATACCAAAGAGAGGAAAATGTTATTGAATGAAAAATATTTGAATTTCCGAAATATACGAAATACCTCGAAAAAATTCACCTTCATCATTCCATCAATCCTGGTATAATAACTGAAGCACTCAGATCTACGAACGCACCGAAAGGGACACAGAAGATTTTTTTATTTGTTTGAAATTTTTTTTATTTTATATTTGAATTCAGATTTTGAATAATGAATAGAATTCAAGAGGGAAAGTATTCGTAACTGTCGTGTCGTCGAGATTGTCGTCCAGATTGTCGTCCTGTATATACATGGGTTTGCATCAAGAGCCCAACTGTGAATGATTGATCAAGCAAGATGTCTGACAAATGTTTACATAGAGGGGGACAAATCAGCGAAATATCGAATAACGATGAGTAGGCGCTAAATAACCCCAAGTTGGTTCATCAAATATTATTTTCGTGGCAGACTGGCAGTTGTATCATTGGAAGTGAGTGCAGTTCTATGCGATGAACCTCGCAGCCACAAGCATATAACTCACTAGTAGTAATTCAGCTAGACAATTATAACAAAAATCATGCTGACCCAGAGTGGCTCCCTGATAGCTACAGCAGTATACCGTCCTGTGGCAGGAAATTCACTTTCAGCAAAGTCGTTATTGCTATCATAGGATTTGAAGGTGCTGCTTCTATTCGAAAATGTATAACGGTAATATGATTTCTTGTAATGGTAGCAAGAGATATCTCAGCAAAAACTCTAATAGCACAATTTTCCTCATATGTCATACATTTCATTTGTAGATTGGAGTAAATGTATGTTATGCACGTTGGTAAAAGTCCTCATTCAATTTGAGTGGAGTGATGTATATGTAGTTAGTAAATGAATGAATTAGTTTTGAAATCCTTAACTCATATATGAAATGTTCTGGCTCAAGTTTGACTTTATTTTGTTCCAAAAAAGTTCTTATACAATGAGGAAGATTTCGCTATTAGAGTTTTTGATGAGATATTTTTTGCTACCATTACAAGCAATCCTATAATCGTTACACATTTTCCAATAGGAGCACTACATTGATATCCTATGATAGCAATAACGATTCTGCTGATAGTGAATTTTCTGCCACAGGAAGGTATACTGCTGCCGCTGTAAGGCATATGCCTGTGGATGCGAGGATCGTCGCATCTGCACTTACGACCAATAAATACAACTGTCATCCTGCCACGAAATCAATATTTGACGAACCTACTTGGAGTTATGCAGTGCCTACTGATCGTGTTTCGATATTTTTCTGATTTTTCACTCTCTATGAGCCTGACAAATAGTCTCGCGTTTCAAAGACAATCATGTTCAATCATTTCCACAGTTGGGCTGTTGATGCAAACCCATGTACAGGACGACAATCTTGACGACACGGCAGTTACGAATACTTTCCTTATTGAATTCAATTAATTATCTGAATTTGGATTCAAATAAAGATTGAAAACATTTATATTTGAATAAAAGAATCTTTCGTGTCCCTAATTTCAGTGATCGTAGATCTAGAGTGCTTCATTTATTACCAGGATTGATGGAATGATATAAAGGTGAGTTTATTGAAGGTATTATAACTGAAATATCAAAGTTATTTCTCTCGACCTTCGTTGGTTATATACTTCTCAGCTAATACATAGTTAAATAAGAAGGTATTTGAAAACAGTCTTATTCAATATCTCCAAAAGTATGAACTTCTGTTTCAATATCTATATCGTTAGTTGATTCAGTTGACTTCTTGTTGAATACCTATTTTGATATCGCATGTCGTAACTTCAATAATTGTTCATAGATTTTTATTGTGTATTTGTAATTCCTAGCAGAATGCTCTCGATTGTACAGTCATAGTCATTCTGATTGTAGCGATCTCAGTCTTCGTTTCTTCCATCATTTTCTGAGACTACAGCGGAATTAATAAAATCATGATCCTACAATGAAAGATAATTCCTAGGTATGTTGGTGATTTATGCACTAGCTGAAGAGAAAACAATGCTGTCGACTGTTCTGTATGTTTAACTCAATCTGCATAATTTTTTTGTGGAGCAGAAATGAGAATGATTGTTAGCGGTCTTGATGTTTTGAGAGTATTACTAGAATTTTGATGAAGGAAGTATAGCCTTTTTTTTATTCGAGAGATAATGTCAATTCTCAATTTCAGAGGTTTTTGATTTTTCATGTTCTCTTTTTGGATATTCAACAGATAGAATCAGTAGTTGTTTTCTGTTGAATAAACCAAGAAAGAATTATTATTTTCATCAAATGGAGAATACGAATTCTCAATGTATCCTTTTATATATATGTATCCATTTTTTTTGTGTTCATAAATATATCTGAGAATATTCCTTTTCAATAAAGTATAGCCTATGACTGCAGTTGTCAAACAAACTGAAAGGAGATTCAATTCGACTTGGCTGTCATAAAATAAACGCTGTGATAAAATTCCACGTGAAATTGTGAATAACTACAAAACCTAGTGAAAATTCAAGTGACATTCATTTTGATAGGAAGCTTGCTCTCCTCCTGCGTGAAGTTAGGAAGAAGACTGATAAATATTTCGCGTAGATATTAATCTTTTTCCTCCGTATATATTCGCAAATTGCTTACGAGTATATATTTCCTGAGATGCCTGAGATACCTTAGATGCTTCGCTTCACATCAAATGACGGATAAATAACAGATTTCACTATTTGGTTGTCACTGCACAAAAATCTCTCCTGAGCTGATTCCCAAGATGAAAATGAGGAATAAAAATCAAAGAAATCTTCCTATATATGGATGCTACACCACCGCAAAGATGAGCGAATTGAAATGATTTTGTGTCAATATGTCTGGTACCGTTCGATGAATAGAAACAAACTTTCAGATTTTTTTATAATATATTGTTTCGAGTTATTATTATTACCTATAATATTTCAATATGTACTACGTAAGAGTTTGTTCTCATTGGTATTTGATGGAGTGCAAGGAACATCAGCCGATCAAGCATGCAATATCCACTTATTGCATCAGTTTTTATATCTATCCACTATGTAAATGTCAGTAATATATATGAAATCAGAACCATTCACGGCTTTCCATATTTGAGGGTCTGTTCTCACTGACGAAGAGTTTTTGGTTCCATGTAATGAAATGAAATTTGTCTCATTTTTTATCCTGCAATCAGAGCTCACGAGAGATTTTGGTGGAGTTCATTCAGGAACACCTTGTATTCATTGCTGAGGAGCTCAACAAGAAGTGATTACTGTTAATTTAAACTAATTCATGCTTGTATCGACATAAAGGGTTAAGCTGGCTTTTGTTTAAACAGATTACTGATCTTGAGATATAACATATTATGCACTGAACTCGGATGAATTATTGTGATTAATATTATTACTCAACTTTGACACAACATAATACGTCAAGGCCAAATATTCTTGTTGAGACGTTTGCTGTGTAACTTGTCTGAAAGGAGCAAATAATCGACTATATACCTACGAGTTAATACACATCTGATCTTCATTAGGAGGATCGTGTTCATCATTCATTATCGGATATTCAAATGGGAATCTGAAATCGCTTCCGCACAAAATTGTTTTTCTCCGATTGGCAGCAAATATTAATTTTGCTGACACATATCAATCAGCAAAGTGGTTACTTTCAGTTCCTAGGAGCTGAAGTTGAACTTAAGCTCCCAGGAACTTGAAAGATGTACTAGGTCATCAAGAATAAACAACATTGTTACGGTTGGTTCTTTGGGTTGGGACGCATACCTGAATTGTTCTCGATTTTGGCAGATTCGGCATTCCATACCCATGCTGAGAGTAAATTGTTAACCTTCATTTGAATACCGAGCCAAACACAGTTGATTATGGAGAGAATCAAATAATCGTCATCCTTATTATTGATATGCTCACTAACCTCTCATTTTCCACTTTTAGTTCCTATACCTGGCACTGGCGCGGTATTTGCTATCGGGGCTGACACCTGGTCACTCTATGATTATACCTATCCTCGAAAATTGAATAAACCTGATCTGTATATGCGGGTAAAATGCAGGTAGAATTTTCTCACCCACGAATAATTTGTTACATTGTTTATATATATATAGCATGGGAAATACGTTTCGAGTATAGTATTGAATTCGTGCCTGTAGTGTCTGATAACATGATGTATATCAACACATATTCTATATACTTACTCATATTATTATGATAAAGGTATTTTAACAATCTGTTAAGTAAGTCACATTGGTGGTTATTTCACATATTTATTCTAGTTTATTCTTTCGGATGCAAAAAATAAGCATGTTTCATTCGGATCGAAAGTGACTCTGTCTGACTTCGGTAGACGCTCCGCTCCGCCTCGCAAATGCAAATTTTGTTTGTCAAACATAGTGTCACTTTTGATCCTAATAAAACAATCTACTATTTATCGGGTGCTTCTTTTCAAAAATACAGTTCCAATTGGTATGTCATTATATTATATTATATTTATTTGTGGTGCTTCAATAGCGCTACTTTTTTTACAAACGTATAAATGTTATTACTGACGTATGTTCACAGAACTGGACAATTTTGATGATTTAGTACATAGCAAGTGACATTTTTCCTACATAAACCAGGTCCGAAATCCATTTTCATTTCATGTATCTCAATTGCACTTGAATCTATAGAGGAAATACTCATATGTATAGGACACTGTGTGCTTTTTGAGGTTGGATCACTTTTCCAGTTATACCTATCTCAGAAAGCATCCATTCAATTTCAAAAAGCGTCAATTATATTTCAGAAAAGTCAATCCAATTTTAGGAAACCTCAGTTGTATTTCAATATAGTTCATTGAGTTTCAGAAAGCATTAATTGTATTTCAGATTATTCAATTGAATTTCAGAAACATTAGTTGTATTTTAGAAATCGATAGAATTTTCAGAAAGTATTCCTTGTATTTCAGTGTGATCACTTGTGTTTTTGTATTTATTTGTATTTCTCGAAAGAGTCAATTGTATTTGAAATACTTACTTGTATTTCAGTATGCATCAATTGTTTTTCAGAAAGCATCAGTTCTATGAATATTCAATTGAATTTCGGACAGCGTGACTTGTATTTCAGAATATTCAATTGAATTTTAGAAAGCGTCAGTTGTAGTTCAGAATAGTTGATTGAATTTCTTGGTGCTCCAGTTGTATTTCGGCATAGTCAATTGTATTTCAGGAAGCATCAATTGTATTTCATAATATTCAATTGAATTTCAGAAAGCGACAGATGTTTTTCAGAATAGTGAATTGAATTTCAGAAATCGCCAATTTTGTTTCAGGTTAGTTATTTGCATTTCGAACAGAATAATTTTTTTCATCCCTTGGAGCGCACGAAACAAAATTCCAATTATCTTCGAAGAACATCGTGCGTATCTAGAAAGGATAGGTAGAGGAGGGAGGTGTTAAAATTTTTATTTGATTTCTTGAAAGTTATAAGTTCTCGGAAATACTTCCATTGGCAAAGAATTCCCAAGTGTAGTTTCTAGCGATATTTTATAAAATGAATTTTTTTATGATCGCAAGTTGAACATGCACTTACCACGAAGAATTCTTCTTCTAGTGAAGTCAGCTTGCAGGAGCGGCGAGGTTATTGAGCACTATATAGCACTAAAGCGATGAAAGCGGTGAAAGCGGCAAGAACCAAGTAGCGTGTAGCTATTGATAAGCACATGCGACCGTTATGGAGATTCTCGTTCGAATGTCTTTTTTGCTTCTATCACGAGCTGCGTGAGGTCGCCACTTTCGGTGCCAAGTTCAACTTGTTTCATGCGGTAAATGAGAATATTTTGAATGAAATTAGATACAATAAAGTAAGTTTCTTGTAACTGATAATTATCTAAATAAAATAAGAATAGGACATATACATATAACAAAAAAAAGTGAGTGAGGACACAACACCAAGCTTTTTCGTTTCATGGACAAAATGGTTCTGGTGGTGTTGGTCGACATATTTCAAGGTCGACTGCTCGTGATGGAATGATAGCCCGATATTTCTGAGGAACATTTCCCGTGGAAGTATCAGCCATAGAAAAGTGAAAGGTCGCCGAGTTTCCTACGGTGTTCTGATGAAGTCAAAGTATTGGTGAGTGTGGCATCACCCACCAGGCGAATGGATATTAATTCAGAACCATCAAGGTTCAACTGTGAGTTGAAATTCCATTTCATGTGAGAATTCATAGGGTGTTCAGTGCTCCCAAGAATACTCTGTGGGGTAGATTTAAAATTTTGCGTATCAACCGATTCCTTCTTCGATTGACTACTCTGAAATGAAATTGATCTTTCCTGAAAAACAATTGACGCTTTCCGAAATACATGTAACTATTATGTGAAATTGACGCATTTTGATATTCAATTAGCTATTCTGAAAAACAATTGGAAAAGGTGTAGATCGTGATGACAAATTCGACTGTCGACTTTTCAATCAAGCATCCATTTCGGATATATCCGGAGCTTCCGCTGATCGTTCGAGTCCGACGTGAACCCACTATTTCCATGCCCTAATGAATCCGGAACCGGATTAACCGAAGCCAACTTCGTCATAACATTTAAGGATTTTGAGGCGCTCCTATACGCGATATGACTTTATGCCATCCCATAAATAGAGGTATTTGATTACTAATACTAATTAAATTTGCATTGGAACCTTTCTGAATGCAGACCACGTATTCGACCACCTTCAAACTCCCGCTTTTGATATATTGCACCCGTATCGGTGTAATTATATACCAAAACCTAAGACCGACCGCCGTGAGCGATACAATGAATATTCATTACTTTCCCTGGCACATATATAGGGAGAAATATAAACGGCGTATACCAGAGCAAAGGGTATTAACATGAATTCCGGACTTTAAAAACTATACTGTTATTCAATAGCCTGGTTGGCGAAGCAACAAAAATAATTTTTTTCTGTGACGGGAAAAAAGTTTTGCATCTCATCTCTGTTGGCAGGTTATAAACTGTCACTTTTCATGAATTACTTTTTTCCCGTGAGAAAAAAGTGAGTACTTTTTTCTCGGATATATATCACATAATATGTATACACTGTTGATGGCTTTTGTTGTGCTACACAGTAAAAAAAATAGAGTTAAATTCAACACTATACCTGTTCCCACGAGGACCACTAAGCTCTAGAGTAAATGATTTGACTCTATAGTTTATTATATTATAGTGTGATTTTTTCAATTCAATCAGTGTAAATGTTCAATGGAAGCACATTGAAACTTACTCTATTTATTTCTCTAAATATATTGAATGAACACAAAAATAGAGTTGAAAGACCCCAAGCTAGTGTCAATATCATCACTTCAGAGTGAAATTCAATAACTGAATATTACATAGTCACAAAGGTTGAGAGTTGGGAATATAGAGTACAGAGTAGATTTCACACTATGAACAGTGTCGGATCCACCGGAAATTGATTGTATTAATTACACCACCTGTATGTCAAATGACTCCTGCATTCTTCAAATTGACACTACCATATGTTTAGGTGCTAATAAGGAGTTATCATTTATTCATCATTTTAGATTGATATAAAACACTAGTTGAGTAAACTAGTTACTACTTCCTATTGGGATTTCATCCAAGTTAGATTAACCATTATTTCACATGTCACAGTATTTATTGGACTCCGACAGACGTTCAGCGGCGAAATCTCGGCATAGTCTCTGCAGCGCCACCTGCATGCAGTGGCATGAATTGACGGATGAGAAGTAGTGTGACTTTATAATATTTTAATATTTTGATATTTGAAAAATGACTCGCGTCCCACTAGACTATACTTAGTTAACCAATCTGTTTCATGAATCGATCGAAATAATAATTCGAAACGGAAAAAACGGAAAATAACTGAGATAGGTATATTCAAAAATACGTTAATAACTCAATATTGAGAAAAATCTCTCACTACGTGGGTAAAGTAAAAAAGCTACTTGAAGCTAATATCATGATCATTATATATTATCATTGACACTATATCAGCATTACTTATTCCACTATCCAGTAGACTGAACGATCTGAACCTGTATAAATTGATATTTCATCGTATATAGATTGAATTGAACAATGATAGAGTGTCAATTTAATCAACACGAGTGGAACATTCAAGTTCACTAGTGTCAGTTAACACTAGTATGAATTCAATCTCAATTGTTAGTGAATTGAGTTATCTGAATTGCTATTTTATTAAAATTTTAGGAATATAGAGTGAATTCAATACGACATAAGTGAAAATTCAATCTAGAATTATCTTCAATAAAGATAATCTGCGATAAGTGTAGTTATAGAGTTGATTGCAGTATCAGAGTGAGTTTGCAAGAGTATTTTGACTCTAAAAACATACTCTGCGAATTTAACTCGAAGCGATTTTATACTGTGTATAGTTTCGAAAAATGAGGCAATAATACCGTCTCCGAGAAAGAACTGCAAGTCCTTTTATCTTCCATTCGACTTCGCGGTTACGTATATTACTAAACAACAACTGAATTCGCAATTTTTTGAAATCAAATCACAGAATTAGACTGACAGAAGTGACATCAGATATTTGATTACTTCAAAAGAATGATAAATATGCCTACAACGCAGGTGTCCCTACCGTTAAAAACTTAAAATTTCACGTCGATAATTTTCAGATTTCAGAATAATGTAAATACCTTCTCAATATTGACTCGTCCTTTCTTCTGTCACAGAAAAAAATTGTGTATTATACATAGGAAAAATATTAGATTTTAGCTCACAACCTGGAGCTAAGATCTACTACTTTTTTCCCTTGTATAATAAATAACTATTCTTCTGTGATGGGAAAAAAGTTGGAAATTTCATATCTGTTGACAGGTTGAAAAATGTCACTTTCCATCAATTACTTTTTTCCCAAGAAAGGACTGCAAGTCCTTTCATCTTTCATTAAATCACTAAACAACCAGTGTGTTCACAATTTCTGAAAATCAAATCACAAAATTATAGACTGACAGATATTTGATTACTTCAAAAGAATGAAAAAGATGCCTGTTAAAAACGTCAAATTTTATGTCGATAATTTCCTGATTTTCTCAATATTGATTCATCCTCTTTCCCGTCACAGAAAAAAAGGAGTGTATTATATACGAAAAAAATATTTGATTTTAGCTCAAGGTTTTCTGTCTCCCTCCGTTACGCGTCGGTAGACAACACTGTTGGATATCAAGATTGGCTGAGATAAATGTTTTTCTTTTTTAACGTTAGTGAAGCATATAACAAGTTGAATATTGAAATATAATTTCACTTTCTTTACTCTGCATTTTTCTATTGAAATTACAGGTTATAGACCCAGTAGCCATAGCTGTGTTGTAAATCACGATGTATTGAAATAAATTTAACAAATACTGCGAATATTCAAAGATAATCCCTATAGATTGTCTGATTCTACAGTTGTGTGTTGATTCTCTGTTATTTGTAGTAGGTATTCAGTCCAGAATAATTCATTTTATATTTTGATGAAAATGACGATAAGAAATATACTTGCACTTTTCTTATAGAAATAGAGAATGGACACGTAAGTTGAATCTTATGTGGGCATTGGACTAGTCACTGGTGATTTTGTCACGCGTTTTCCCGTGTTTTTCATGTCATGAAATATCGTGAATTTCAATAATGATTCAAAAATGTACAGAGCCCTGAGGAAAAACGGTTTATGATAGTGGACAAGTTGGGGTTAGTATTTCGAAATTATTATTAAATAAAAATGTTCACTGAAACAGGCCCATTAGTCCAAATCCTACGCTCAAACAGGATTGACGAAAAAGAAAAAATGAAAGTGATAATATCATTTTGATAGATCTAATAACAAGTGAAAGGAAAGTGAGGGTGAACCACTGATTTGAGAAATCAGAAAGGATATAGATATTCTCAATCGATATTCAACAGTAGTGCCCCAAGTGATTGAATTTTCGCGATTCTGAACGAAACTGAAATGATAGAGAGAAGTGGTGTTTTCTCGAAGCCATTCAGTTTAACTAGGAATGAAAGACGGACTCATGAGATGGATTCAATCACAAGTACACCGATTTACCACTAAACAAACCGATTTTTTAAACGCCTCGACACGTGTTTCGCTAACTATGGCAGCATCTTCAGGAGAAGATTAAAACTAAATATCCTATTGATCATTCTAGAACACGTGATTTTGACATAGTTTCTTGAGGGGCACATAAACTATCTGTTATGTTACCTTTGATGAGCATTGCCCAGGCCGTCCCTCTGCCACATCCACAATATAATAACAGTTTCACCAAACAAAATTATGAATTTCTTTCTGGTTCTAACTCGGATTCCAAGGAAAACGATCCCACTCATTCTGGTTTTCTATGACAGATCTTGACAAAATACAATGTTTGCCCCTCAGCAACCTGTCAAATGACGTAATTCTGGAATGATTAATTGTAATGTGCTACTTATATACTAGGTATATGTTCACCCAACCGTGAAAAATACTAACCGTCAAGTTAATAATTGTCATGGTTGAGTTTACATGTTGATATATATATATATTACTAAACTATATATGGAATAGGTCAATTATCCTCATTCATCACTTCATTACTGTTCTCAAATATCTCTTGCTTTTATATGCGTCTAATTTCCTAATATTATTAAACTAATTTGAGGTTAGTAATATGTGTGTTATGATTGTGATTGAACATGTGCTCGGCTACACACGATTTATCTAACCTATCATATTTTAAATGTATGCGATGTGTTCTTTGAACCGTGTTTCAATGGGTCGCCTGGTTTGGCCAATATATGTTTGATAACAATCATTACAACTCATTTCGTATATTCCCAACTTTTCGAGTGTGTCCCCACTATTTACCTAATTTTGACCCCGACTGATAAACGCTTTCAAAACCAAAAGTCTTTGAAAACCTTATCAAGTCCCTTCGTATACTTGGGATTGAACATGATTGAGATTCTGAGGATAATGGACCTATTCCATATAGCCCTCTATATAGTTTAGTAATATAAAATTGAGATTAACATGTAAACTCAACCATGACGAACATAAACTTGACGGTTAGTATTTTTCAAGGTTGGGAACATATACCTAGTATATAAGCAGCACACTAGAATAGGATATTTAGTTTTAATCTTCTCCTGAAAATGCTATTATAAATGGCGAAACAGGTGTCGAGGCATTGAAAAAATCGGATTGGTTAGTGGTAAAACAGTGTAGTGTATTATCGTGCCAATGGTTCCAGTCTTCGATATATAGATAAACATTGAAAACACCGAATTCGACTGGCTAATCAGAGTCAAGAGTAAAGTTCGGTGTTATCTTTGAGCCGAACCTGACTGGAATCCTGTTATTTCACGTGGCTGCCATTCTTGGATCTCCACCGACTGGACTACTGATGCCAATATAGGGAGAAATATAAACGGCGCACCAGAGCAAAGGGTATTAACATGAATTCCGGTCTGGAAAAACTACCGTTATTTAATGGGTGTTTGGGTGCTGGGTAACGTAATAATTCTGGATCGCAAAGCTGGGTATTTATTAAATCAAGTCGACTCGGATCGTCGAGTATCCCGCAGTCGAGAACGTGACGGTTACGGTTATTTATTCAGGAAGAACCAAGGAAGTTTTGAATGCAATAATAGGGTGTACGGAGAATGTTACCAGACATGTTTGCAGCGAAGAGGGCCAGGCCAGAAGAGGGGCCTGAATCAAATAGTTATTTATGTATCAAGGGCGTGAAATAGGCTTTTATGGACCGCAGCGTGTAAGTAATAGACCGAGCGACAGCGAGGGCTATTAACACGCCTAGTTCCATAAAAGCTAGTTACGCCCGAAATACATACAACATTTTATGCACGACCTGTATATATTCGATATCTCATGTAGGTATCTCTTCACCCCTCAAGCACAATAAAAATACATCACGGTTGCAGTGAGACTGTATTGTATCCATATCGCGAATACAATTAATCAAGAAGTATGGAATCAACGTTACCATGGCAACTCAGTCAATTTTTCGAAATAGGAATTAATAGGCCAGTAGCCATATTACCTGTCAATTTGTGTAATCATACATAATTCATCAGTGATTTCAAAATGAATTCTAGTGATGAAGAAAGTGTGAATCGTACTCCACCAGAAATTATAGTGAGGCAGCTGAGGAAGCAAAATCGAGTTTATTGCCAAGTAAATAAAAAAAAATATACGCCAAAGTATACGAAGAATTCGTAAGCTGGTGCGACAGAAATGATGTAAAAAATGAGAACTACACTGAAAGTGTGGTTCTTGCCTATTTTCTGGAAAAATTGAAATCTCGTAAGCCCTCTTCCATGTGGTCATATTATTCCATGTTGAAAGCTACTTTAAATGTACATGATAATAGAGATATTAGTAAATATGCAAGATTGATAGCTGTTTTGAAAAGAAAATCTGACGGTTATAAACCAAAGAAATCGGAGATTCTAAGCAGAGAAGAAATAGAGTTATTCTTGAGTGAAGCACCAGACGATTCGTACCTTATGATGAAAGTAAGTACTATTTTCATGCTTTCTTAATGTCAAGTATGATAATTTGAAACTTTGTTGTAGGTAGCACTGATTTACCACCAGCTCAATGACTTTATCGCCCGCCGGGCGGTAAAGTAGTCCGCGGGCGTTAAAGTGCTACTTTACGCCCGGTCGTGCATAAAAGAATAAATATGTGGAGGTGAAAGCTGATTATGTGACGTCAGTGTCTTTCATATCGAAGGTCATCTCACGTAATGACGTATCTCAGTCAAGTCAATTGAATCAGCTATGTCGGTTCGTTCGAAGTTTGTTTGAAGTCCGTGCGGGCCATTCCTTGCTCGGGGAGCTCTAACTGACTTCGAATAAACCTTACCTGCATATTTGTATCCAAGGAAATAATGAAAGAGGAAGCCAATGGCTTCATTGAATGAATATACAATGGTGAAACATCCAAGTATAATTATTATTGGTTGTGTTGGCTGTGAAAGTATATCGAACAAAATCAGACTTTTTCAACCTTCTGAAAGTTGGATTTGTGTGAACATTCACATCTGTGTAGTAGGCGTGTGATAAGCCCGATGGAATTCAATAGTGTTTCATATATTTAGCTACTTAAATGTGATTGGAATACTTATTCAACACCGAATGGTTGGACAGAAATAAAAATGAAAGAAAGTGATTGATTGAACCAGCTAGATGTTGAAATTATATGAGCATGTGTTTTCGAAATTCTACATGAGAATGCATGAGAAAATAGAAATATAAACTATACGGGATTTCAAAGGGCATCACATGCTGACCTCACGAAATGAAAATATTTTAATCGACGTAGATTTGTCCATTCCATTCATTTGAAAATCATGTAAGGTACAGGACATCCCTAGAGCAACAAATCGTAATTCATTCAATAATCAGATAAATTCTCTTTGAAATACAGTTAATTGAGAAGATCTTTCATTGAAAATGTTTGTTGAGGCTATTGAGAGGGTATCCATATTTCCTGTTCAGACAGGTCTGGTAGGTATATTCGATCGAAATGTAAATTATATGAATGCTGCATCTACTCTTTCATCATTTATACATTGATGATTCCCATTATATTGAATATATCATATCTCATCCGACTGCTGCAAGAGCATATTTCCTAGATCTCTTTCATCATTATTTCGAGTGAAATCAATAAATCAGATTAGTTGTACGATATCTGGATTCATTTCTTCAGTATACAGAGTGTTGTCGAAATGAATATATACATCAAACACAGCAATTGCTTTAGTCCACCAAGAATTCACGAAATTTTCGATTTCAGCTCTAGTGTCTCTGTATATTATTTTTGTTGATCTTGCGAGGTTATGAGTGATGCTTGTGGAGTAAGACGACTCTGAAATAATTGTATTATCAATGTAGGTAATCCAATTTACGGTTTCGGAAATACATCTTTCTCCCTGTTGAATATATCCAGGAACTATCTAAAGGATTCTATTCAACGGTATATATGAATCTTTTGTGATTCCAAAGACAAAAATGACTGTTCAAACTTTTTTATTTATTTGACAACTTCAATCAAAATTATATTTCTAAAAATAAAACCTGACACCTGTAACTATATACAGAGCATCTATAAGGTGAAAAATAAATAATTAACATTCTCCAGCCTCCAAGAAAAGTAATTTGTTGACTGAGCGAACGAAGTTCCCATTTTTGGTATTTACTTCCACCGTTCGAACTTGTCCATCAGAACCCGGAAACAATTTTGTGACTCTTCCAAGTCTCCAATGGTTTCTGTTAGATTCATCTGGAATGGCGATTATACTTCCGATGGTTATATTCAAGCTTTTATCAAACCATTTAGTCCTCTTCTGTAGATTTGGTAAGTATTCTTTTATCCACCTCTGCCAGAATCGATCTGCTAGGCATTGGGAGACACGCCATTGTTTTCTTCCGTAAATGTCACCAGCTTTGAAAACACCAGGTATGTTTTCAGTGTTTGCACTTCCTATGAGAAAATGCATAGGGGTTAATGCTCCTATTTCGCCACTATTTGCATCACCAGGAACGTGACTTATTGGTCGGGTATTGACTGTTCTCTCAGCCTCTAATAACAATGTCATCAGCAGTTCTTCTGAAGGATATTGTTCTTTCAAAGTATTGTATAGTACATTTTTTACTGTGCGAATTAACCTCTCCCATACACCTCCTCTATTTGGAGCCAATGGTGCATTAAACACACATTTTATTTTGAATTTTGATAATCCGGCTACCATATTAGTCTGATTCAGTTCCTTGATACTATTCTTCATCTCATTTTGTGCACCAACGAAGTTAGTACCATTGTCAGAATGAAGTTCTAGCGGTTGACCTCTTCTACTGATGAATCTCTGTATTGCCATCAAAGCTGAATCCGTATTCAGAGTTTTAGCAATTTCTATGTGTACTGCACGAGTATTGAAACAAGTGAACAGTACACCATATCGTTTTTCTCGACTTCTCCTAACCTTGATCAATAATGGACCGAAGTAGTCGACACCACAGTATGTGAACGGTAAACATCTTCAAACGGCATTGCGGAAGAGGTGCCATTTCTGGTTGTATTGGTCGGGATTTTCTAATTCGGCATATTTGACAATTTCTCAAAGAAGTTTTCACACTTTGTCTACTTTTCAATATCCAATACTCCTGTCTCAAATTATTCAGTACTGTTTCTTGACCTACGTGATTCACCATTTCATGGAAATGAATAATTAATAATTCCACATATTTTTCATGTTTGGAAGACGGTAGAATGATTGGGAATTTTGTGTCGAAGCAAACATCTGCATATTTGATTCTGCTATCCATTCGCAAGATACCATTTTCATCTAGAAATGGAGACAGCTCAAAAATATTAGATTTCTTGTTCAATTTTTGTCCCTTCTCTAAATCAATGATGTCTTCTCTGAACTTGATACCATTTTCATCTAGAAATGGAGACAGCTCAAAAATATTAGATTTCTTCTTCAATTTTTTTCCCTTCTCTAAATCAATGATGTCTTCTCTGAACTTCTCTCTCTGAACTTTTTTCCACCATACATTTTCGGCAAACGTTATTTCTTCAGGATTCAATTCATCTTGATTTCTAGTCCTCGTCTGGATATTCTTCAGGAACCGGAAAATCCATGCTATTGTCCTTACCAGTCGAAACCATTTGGAAAATCTGTTGATATCTGGCAAGGAACTATCTTTTTCGATGATAATATTAATATAATATTCTTCATTGGTGATACAATTTTTGGGTTTGTTTTCTTTCGGCCAATCAGCTTCACCTACTTTCAGGAGTTGGGGTCCTTGAAACCAGAACGAGCTGATTGCAAAATCTACGTCATTACTCTCCTTTGTAGCTAAATCAGCAGGATTGAGCTCTGATGGAATCGACCTCCAATCAATCACATCAGTTAGCTGTGAAATTTCATCAACTCTATACGATTCGTAGGGCTTTAGTTTGATTGATTCTGACCGTATCCACTGAAGTACAATTTCTGAGTTAGACCACCAAAATCTTCTCGTGATTTTGTAAGTACTCTCATCGCTGATTTGTTTTCCGAGCCTGGCTGCTAAAACAGCTGCTTGCAGTTCCATACGGGGTATAGTTGTATTCTTATTCAGAGGTCCAAGCTTGCTTTTCGATGAAATCATAGAAATTTTGAATTTACCTTCAAAATTGGCTAGATAGTAGGCAACTGCTGCATACGCTTTATTACTTGCGTCACAAAATACGTGTAGTTCAACTTCTATCGGAGTGTACTCGAAATAATGTCTCGGAATTTTTAAATTGTCCAAATATCCTAGAAGACAGCACCAGTTTTGCCATTTTTTGTAGATATATTCGGGTACCACTTCATCCCAATCCATTTTTCTGGTCCAACATTCTTGGAAGATCAGCCTTCCTTTGATTACCAGAGGAGATAAGAATCCGATAGGATCAAAGATTGTCATGACTATTTTCAGAATTTCTCTCTTTGTGGGTAATTTAGAGCCATTTACTAATTCTGTGTTTATTTTCCTGAATGTGTTTCGAAATGTTAATATATCTGTTTCAGTATTCCAGTACAATCCCAAAATTCTCTCAAAATGATTAGAGTAAAAATTTAGAATACAATTTTTAGCAAGATATTCAGGAGGAATCGTTTTAAGTGCTTCAGCTGAATTAGATAACCAGTTTACCATTTGAAAACATCCACGACGATGCACCTCAATTACACTCTTGATGGTCTCGATAACTTCTGGTAAGTTGTCTTTAGAATCTAAATAGGCATCTACATAATGCTGATCTAACATGATTCGCATTATATCAGGAAATTCTTCTGAAAATTCGTTAGCATTATGATTCTTGACATACTGAGCAATGGAAGGAGAGCAAACTGCACCAAAAATCATGACACGCATCTGATATATATCTGGATCACGATTCCTGTCCATACCACGGAATAAAAACCTCTGACAGCTACGATCTCCATTTCGAATTAAAACTTGGTGGAACATTTCCCTGATATCACCACAAAATGCATATGTTCGTTCTCTGAAGCGCAAAAGAATGGAAGTCAGTAGTGGATAGTAGTCTGGACCTTTAAGCAGGAAGTCGTTCAGACTAACTCCATGACTTTTGGCAGCAGCATCGAATACGAATCGGAATTTCCCGGGCTTGCTCATATTTTTGACACCAAAGTGTGGAAGATACCATGTTCGACCAGTTTCTACTTCATATTCGATCTTTGATAACTTCTCACAATATCCTTTTTGTTCATATTCTTTGATTTTATTGCAATATTGTTCTGCAACATCACTATCTCCGTCCATTTTCTTCTCCATGCACTTTAGTCTTTTGTAAGCTGTCATTTTGCTTTCAGGAAGAATAGTGTTTTCATCTTTCCATGGTAGACCTATTTCAAATCTTTCACCCCGACGTTTGATTGTCTTTTGAAAGATTTCTTCCGCCCTCTTATCTTCTCTCGATAATTTGGCAGCTGTTACAGATACGATATTTTCAATTCGAAAATGTTCTTCTATCATTTTGGTCATATATTCCTCATCGTGGTAACACATATTCACATGGTATGTTCTGGTTTCATTTCCATTTTCGATGTCATATGGACCATGAACCACCCATCCTAATTTGGTTCTAGAGAATACTGGTTGATCAAATCTGGGATGTATAGTTTCATGCGAAATCAAGACAAAAATGTTGTCTTGTCCTATCAATATCTTTGGACGAACATTCTTCACCGATTCTAAGATTTGACTATCCAAGTACTTATATTTATCGCATAAGTACTTTGGATCGATTTTCTGGCGAGGCAACATTAAATTTTTAATAACTCTAGCATTCTTGATCATATATAAGTATTCTTCTCATTCATGCCAGCAATATGAAAATTAACAATTCTCGAACTTTCTTCATTGTTTGTGATCTGATTCGTCCATTGCAGGCAAATTGGAGTAATAGGTCCATCTAATTTGATTTTATCAGCAATGCTTCCATCGATTAATGTCACTGTCGATCCTTCATCCAGCAACGCATATGTTTCAATAGAGTCCTTTTCGCCAAAAATCACAACTTTTATCACTTTCAAAATACTGGACGTTTTTTCAGAAACACACCCTAAAAATTCTGGAGAGTTTTCACCAGCAACTTCCATTTCATGAAGTGTTAAAACTGGACTATCATCGGCATCATTGGCTTTTCTTGTACTCGACTGATCGTCTCTCTTGAGGTGCAATAATCGATTATGTTTACCCTTGCACTGATCGATATTACAGGTAGTTTTTGAAAAACATTTGCTCACAACATGACCAGTATTCAAACATTTATAACATAATTTGTTTTCCCGGACGAACTCTCTTCGGTCAGTAATAGATTTTTCAAGAAAACTCTTACAATTATACAACTTATGAATCTCCATCGGACATAATTTTCACTTTTCGTGCGTTTTCTGAACAACACTCAATACCTCTTTCTTTTTATCAACTGATATGTATTGACATGTGTTGGTTTGAAATGACGTTGACACCGACATCAAAAGGTTGACTTCAGATTTCAGCCAGTCTGAAAAATCTTTCAAACTAATTTCTTTCTTCTCCAGCTCTTTGTGAACTTTGATTTGTGCCCATGCTCTTCTTGAATTCCTTGGTAGTTTGTCTTCTAGCTTCATCAGCAAATCTGGATTGTCTAAATACTTGATGCTTCCCGTGTTTATCATCGAAATAACCATATTGGATACAGTTATCGAAAACTGCATGTAAGTTTCCACATTATCATCTTTAGGATTTGGACAACGTCTGGCTTTTTCCATAAGATCAATTATCATCCAATCACTCTTGACGAAGTTCATTTTCAAAGTATCTATGATGGCATCAACATTATCAGCACTACAAAAAGATCTTTCACCACATCTCCTTTCCTTTGAGGCAAAATTGAAGACGATTCAAATTGTCTGTTTGAGATAAATGTTTTTCTCGAGTTGTCCGATTGAATTCAGCTAACCAGAAAGGAAATTCATGAATAGCACCATGAAAATGTTGAAGTTGAGTACTATTTTTATCAGCTAATTTTTCCAAATTAATATTGAGGTTTTTCATGCAAGATACTAAAGTTTCGGTTACATTTTCTTTGTTTGCAGGGGAATCCAAAACATTTTCGTTTTCTGGAATTATTGAATATCCACAGACAGCTTGTCTTTTAGTATCATCAACCCAATTTTCTACAATTGACTTCTTGTCTAGTTCTTCATCTGCAATGAGATACAGACTCTCTGATTTCTGTGATCCTCTCTTTGGTAATTTTGCACTTATCATGCGATGGGTTTTTTTTCTAAAATTTTTTTTGGTACTTACGTATTTTTGTCTGAAAAACACGAATTTGATATTGAAAATGTGAACATACCACTATTTATCGAGATATTTCACGAAAAAGTTCGAAATTTTGCCTTATTTTCTTCCTTGTGTTGGATGCATTTACAGGTACTTGCTCTTTTTATTTTGTCATTGGACACTTCATATACTCATGATTTACTTCAATGACACATTTTAAGCTAGAAAATTCAACAGGAAATATGATTTTTATGGTGAGTTTTTCCTATTTAGTGAGCAAGCATACCAGATGACCGCCATTTAATCGATGGGTAATCCAAATAGAAGATGTCAAATGTCAATAGATTGCCTTGGAATGACATCACACACGCCATTATTTCAAATGATATTCTTCCTTCTTTTCACTAAACATGGATAAATCACAAGAAAATCATATTTCTAGTTGACTCATATAATAAAAAATATGTGTCCAACATTGTGTGATATGTATAAATTGTCCATTGATGGAAAAAGAAGGGCAAATTGTTCTAAATGCGCCCCAAAGACAGGCGGAAAAGAAGGTGAAATTTGTAACTTTATAGTGAAATATCTCAATAAATAATGGTTTGTTCACATTTTCATTATCAAATTCGTGTTTTTCAGACAAAAATACGTAAGTACCAAAAAAAATTTTCGAAAAAAAACCCATCGCATGATAAGTGCAAAATTACCCTCTCTTTGATCCAACAGATTTGATACTGAATGTTCTTTCCATTTCAATTAATTCTTGTTTTTTTATCAGCATCTGAAGCTCCAGTTCTTTCTTTTTTATCAGTATATCCATTTCTATTTCTTTTTCCTTAATCATCATTTCCATTTCTATCTGCCTTCTCTGCTTTTCTATCTCCAATTTCAGAAGTTCATTTCTACCAATTTCGGTTCGTTCAATATTAGTGTGTTGTCTAGAGCTGGATGGTATTTCTTCATCTTGATTAGAGAGTCTCTGAGCCGCACGAATATTTATGGATGTCGATGGTCTATTTTCAATTGGGGCACCATCTCCACCGCCATCCTCAAAATTTTCTCGGAGAACTTCTCTTCCGTTTCCTCTTGCTAAGAGTTGTCCATCCAAGCTGCTAACACCAAATCTCCTCGGAGGAATTCCGCGATTTGTTCGTGAACTTCTTCGAAACGTATTTTCCATTTTTTTCAATAGCTCGAAGGACCAACTGTTGAATATATCCAGGAACTATCTAAAGGATTCTATTTAACGGTATATATGAATCTTTTGTGATTCCAAAGACAAAAATGACTGTTCAAACTTCTTTATTTATTTTATAACTTCAATTATAATTATATTTTCAAAAACAATACCTGACACCTGTGACTATATACAGAGCATCTATAAGGTGAAATGTAAATGATTAACACTCCCTCTGAATTATAATTGACCAAGGAGTAGAGCTTCAAAACTCGGAGCATGATCAAATCTTATAAAACATGTTCTTCAATCCCCTCAATTCACAATGTGGGGACAATATAGATACCACGTGAAAAAAAAAATAACACGACCTCACACCAACTGACATGATTGGGTGTTCCCTGATGTCCTGATTGTTTCAGTAAGATTCAACACCGACATATTTTCCATCATCGTTAGGTGTCATAAGTTCCTTATCTACAGTCAAGAGTACGATGAAAGGAATATTGAGGGAACTGTTCTATGCTCACTAGGAAAAATTCATTGGACATAGCCCTCAGGAACAGTTAAACGTCGACACGTCCCAGGTAACAAGCTGACGTCATTTGTACGTCAATATATGGTCATTTATGGTCATTGACGTCATATGACCTCGAAATGACGTCATTCTGACGTACTTAATATGACGTTATATAGACGTCCTTGATGTGTCGTCAATATGACGTCATCTGATGGTCATTTTCATGACTAATTATAACCATTTTCCATTGAGTCATCTACATCAAGGAAAATTCATAATCAAGAAGTTTCCCATCTCTGTTATATGAAAACGTCAGTAGTTATGTTATATAACATATATTATTATGTCACCCATCATATATTATGCTTTATAATGATTTTTCCTCTAATCTGTGCGAGATGTGTGTTTTCGATGGTCTCTGAGATAATTGTTAATTATATACCTTCTGTGCAAAGTATTCTCCTTATAGGTATTAAAAATATAAGACGGAATTTCACGTCATAAAAAGCTTATAACGTTGTTAATTATTCCGGAATGCGAATTCAAATCAGAGCGGGAGAGTGCGTAGAGGACTGTACTTGATTGGTCGGCACGGACCTGGCGCAGACATGCGAACGTCGACCGCCAGCGCCAAGTCGTTCACTTTCGCTTCGCCGTTGCGGCCATGATGACCATAACAACAAAATAACAATACATATAGAAGCAGGGCCTACTGTATCTCTAGAGTAGGCCCTGATAGAAGGCCATCATTATCATGTTATTCGGCTATCTATGTGGTGTGGTGTGGTGGTCATACTTATTCATATTCTTGTATCAAGTAGTAGAATTTGAGGATGGCAGCATGGTCATGATTTTAGACAAGTGGTGTATGCCGAAAAAGCAGAATGTGAATTGGACGCCATTGAAGGAATACCATAGGGCTCTGAGAAATCTCTCGAGTGCATCATCCGAATGGGATAAGTTCCCAATAAAAACAACATTTTATGAAACTGGTAATTATAGTACTGGTGAAGGAACATCAATATAATTATACAAAAAAAAATCTTATCTTTTCTGATGATATTGATACAACCCTAATACAACAGTGTTTTTTTTTACCTACAGAAAATTTCGAAATAGCACAAAATGAACTGAAACATGCAGAAGATTTCAGTGATTTAAATAATCTTAAAGATCACGTCATTTTGATGCCATTAGGATGTCGTCATTTTGACGCCATTAGGATGACGTCATTTTGACGACATGAAAATGACGTCATTCGTCTTTGACTTAGAAAGTCATATAAACGTCATTATGACGTCATTTTGGAAGTCATCCTGACGTCAGGTCTGACGTGATAGTGACGTACAAATGACGTCAGCTTGTTACCTGGTGTGTTCGGGCTCTTGGCCCTCATCTGTACGGTGAAAGAAGTGCAAAAGATAGACAACACTTGGTGGAAGACTGCACAACAAATAGACGGAGTCAACAAACAGAAGCCAGCTGGTGGTTTCGGATGTCACGCATGTAGCTGTATAGCTGCTTTCGTGGTGACGTCAGTTGTAGCCCTGAAAATGCAGGGTCTCCTGACCGAAACCAACATTATTGTGCGGCTGGCTTCTGTTTGTTGACTCCGTCGATTTGTTGTTCCGTCTTCCACCAATAAGTGTTACCCAGCAAACATTGAACTAATGGGAGAAGTCCGGCCTAGTGCAGGCTAGTATGGGAAAGTGACGATGCCGGGGTATTGGTTATGGGCCGATGATTTTCCTATACCAAGTAACCATCAATTAAAAATACGATGGTGGCCTTGTGATGGTAAGATGTCTGGAACTGATTGAATGCTATCAAGATCTGGCCCTTTGCTCGCCAATTTCATGTTCGTTACTCGTTCCCCTGGTGGATGTTCTGGGAACGTCTACATCAACAATCAGCTGATCAATATTATGTGTGACTAAGATGGCTGACTCTCATGAGTGGTGATCGCGTACTAGTTTGTTTATGTAGAATAAATGTGGTTCTCTCTTTCCCTGGTGGTTGTTTGTGATGGCAGGAGTGTTCCCAATTGATAATAATAGAAGATAGATTCTTCAGTTATGATAATATTGAGTAAGTATCAATCTACCCACATATATAGTGTTCAGAATATAATTATTAAATGCATGTGTTTGGTATCTCATAACCTCATATACCTAATGATCATAATACTTGGAGTTGGCTATACTTCTCTAAAAGCAACTATCATTTTCAACTTGTATCTTATTAGGTTATGTGTACCTGTCTTTATATTGACGAACTACATAACAACGAGGTTTCAGCTATAGAAATACCTGTGCCAAGAAAATAATGAGGATTGAGGATGTTATCACGTCATCAGACTATATTATCAGTTATAAACTCATGCAACTCATAGGTCACTATAATATATAACTAATGATGCATTTCATATTTCAGAAGTACCTCACAACGGAGAATCAACTTTGAAGGAATGCTACCCAATAAGATATATATATACCACATACCAACCAGTAAGCAGTCACTCCGAGAAGTTTCATCGTTCATAAAATTGTTTTCTTGAAATCTGGTATGTGTCTGATTTATGATGAGAGGGTTATATCGTGAAATAAAGAGGTACTAGAACTTTCAGATCCATTGGACTCCTAAATAAACCCCTACTCCTCCCCTACCTCGATAGTATGTAACCAATGTCGTTATAGTAGAGTGCCAAACGAACCGTAAGTCGCTTAGATCAAAAGTTGGTGGGAAATCGGAGGTAAAAAGCTGTGACATGGATAGAATTGTTACCTACCATCTCCAGATCATGGATCCACTTGTCGTCAAAAAATCGTCCTGTGCGTTTGGGGGGTAGGGGGTAATTTATAAAAAAATATGGATTTTTTTTTTATTCATGGAAAATATTGATGGGTTCCAGAACTTCCACCCTGCCGAATCTTGATTTCGTGTGACAAGTAGAACAAATTATAGAAAATTTTGAAATTCACCAATTACATTACGATATATGAGAAAATCATATTTCAAACGCCCATAACTCAAAACTTGTAAATTCTCGTTAAATTGTTTTTCATATACCTCGCATTATCTCAGTAACTATGACGTTTATCAGAAAAGTACTCGAAATAATGTCGATGCGCCTATGTTTCAAGATGCGAATGGTTCTTCGATTTTGAAAATCGAAGCATAAATAAGGAAGATATTGGGAAAATCATAATCCAATGCAGGTAGTACGAAGGACGGCGACTCGCCGCTTTCATACCCCGATTCTCCCCGCAACGCCCGCAGCCGTCCTAGTACGATCACCGTAAATATGAAATACTGAGTGTTACAGTACAGTACGATCTTGGAATTCACGGGAGAAATGGAATTGATCGCTATTTTCCAAGTTAACAGAAATTTATTTTAACTTGCTGTTTGATTGGAAGTGCCCTCCATTTATTTTATGAATGATTCTATCTGGAAAGTACATTTATTATCCATCAGAGTAAAATGTCAACCATCTCATTTATTAACAAATTGACAAATATTGAAACAAAACATGATGCATATAATATTGAAATAAAAATAAGATATCCATGTGGAAACTTGAAAAAAACATTATTTGATACCTATCGAATTGCGAAGTTGTAAATACACGTAAATACGATACAGTGTCCACAAGAACACAAAGCTATGAATCATTATTCCCAAACCAACGTGTTTCGGTGTGAGTTTTTTGAATTTCGAATTAGCGAGTATTATAGGTACCTTGACATCAGATACTGTGATACTGAACACCTTTGAATCAACTGAATCAACTTTATCGTGTATAAGGCAACTAATTTAAAAAAAGTTTTTTTGGTATCATATCCTTGTAAGCCTTGACATCCATATTTTTGAGTTGTTCATAATCTGGAATATCGCTCATATCTTGATAAATATCTCAAAAAAATTTCGATTTGTGTATCTGGGTCATATCTGATGCATTTACAAAGTCAGGGGAGTTATCTTCTGTAATTTCACTTTGTTCTTTATATGTGTATGAATCAGATGAGTTTTTGTCACTTTTGGAATCACATATTACGACTCATTAAAACGTTTTGATTCATTTGATAATGTCTATTTCCTTGTCGTAGTGCTTTCTGATTTCTTCGATAAATTCATTTCACTTGATTTTTCTAGATTTTCTCTCCTCGTTCCTCTGGACGTTTCGGGAACGAATCTGCTCCCGTTCCCAACATAAAAATGCAAAACATTTTTCTTCGGAAGTTGCATTTTCATGTTGAGAACGGGAGCAGATTCGTTGCCGAACCGTCCAAAGAAACGAGGAGAGAAAATCCCAAAAAATCAAGTAAAATGAATGTTTCACCTTCTCGATTAACCTACAGACAGTAAGTAATATTCGATTGAGATTTTCCTACCAGTTTTGCCACCAAGTTCGGCATATTTTTGATATAAACAGTTGAAAGTATACCCTTTTTCATTAGAAAATCTGCACCATCTATTAATTTTATCAGATTATCAAATTCTTTGTCATGTGTGGTATGACAACTTTATTCTCACTCAGTGAGCCTCTATAATGTTTCCAATTCGATACAAAGCATTGGTTATGATACTTGACTTCCATGGCAATTAACAATGTTGGTAGTCAATACTAGGTCAGAACTTGATTCTTATTTGAACGTTTTTGGTATAAAATACCTTCACATCAATTTCACTATAGAAAGCGTTTTATTTCTGACATTATTGTCTCCAGTTTTCAATATTCCTGTGCCAGAAGATCAATCGACCTTTATTTTCATTGAATTTCATCAATTCTCTGGAGTTCCATATCGATTTGCCTCGCATAGTTTTTTTCCGAGGTTTTTTCTTATATTCATACAACTTTCAAATGTTTTTATCGATAATTCTGTACAACGAAGAAGTTGACCATCTTTTCCACAAATGGAACATTTTCTCGATGATTCTGTACTCTGCTGGAAAGGAATCTTCAACTTCAAGACATATTCAAGATCAGTGTCTGAATTGCTAGTACTTTCCATCTTTTATCTAGGGAAACATATATCTTATGGTAAATTCACAATAATAGATTTCGTTAACTAATCAATACTTATTTAATTATTGAAACAGAGCACATAGTACCAAATATCGAATAATTAATTCACAATAAGTCACCATTAAATGCAATGGTCAACGCCTCAATGTTGATGTGTATAACGAAAGCGTATGGAACCATGATAGCCGCGGGTATTGCGGGGAGAATAGGGGTACGATTGCGGCGAAACGCGATCGTCCGTGGTACCTGCATTGCATTATGATTTTCTCAATATCTTCCTTATTTATGCTTCGATTTTGAAAATCGAAGAACCATTCGCATCTTGAAACATAGGCGCATCGACATTATTCGAAGTATTTTTTTGATAAACGTTGTAGTTACTGAGATAATGCGAGGTATATGAAAAACAATTTAACGAGAATTTACAAGTTTTGAGTTATAGGCGTTTGAAATATGATTCTCTCATATATCGTAATGTAATTAGTAAATTTCAAAGTTTTCTATAATTTGTTCTACTTGTCACACGAAATCAAGATTCAACAGGGTGGAACTTCTGAAACCCATAAATATTTTCCACGAATAAAAAAAAAATCCATATTTTTTTATAAATTACCCCCTACCCCCCAAACGCACAGGACGATTTTTTGACGACAAGTGGATCCATGATCTGGAGATGGTAGGTAACAATTCTAACCATATCACAGCTTTTTACCTCCGATTTCCCACGGGGTGAACGATAGGATTCGATTGGCACTCTACTATTAATTGGCGTTTACAGTCCCATCATTTATGTATATGCTGGGCTTGCCATGAGAAACTCAATGTGTCGATTATATTGTACTGGCCTTTTGCCGGGGAACTGAATATGGTTGCTGTGTACTCAGCACTGGGACCAGCTGCTGGCCGCAGTGTACTGATATATAGAGTCCCGCATATGGGACCATTTACTGGGCCGCTGATGTCAGGTATGGAAAAAATATATCAGGCCATTGATGCCCCATATCAAAATGTTTGCTGGGTACCTATCTTTTGCACTCCTTTCATCGTACAGATGAGGGACAAGAGCCCAAAACACGTGTCTGCGTTTAACTCTTTCTAAGGGCTATGTCCAATAGTGTGTCGAGAGTTACACTGGAATACCCAGCGTTTGTTTGATCAGAACGTATATTTGTGTGATGTGGTGTTTTACACAAAGGTTTACTATGGAATCATTTGGTGATTTTTTTCAGAGCTGAATCGTATATATAATTCGTTTTACAAGGAAACTGTCACTTTTTGCATATTTTTAGGTGTGTTAACACTCTTATTGAGTGTTATCATGCTGAAAAGTGATGCTTTATTGTCTTCATCTGGGTGTTGATCAACACGACTCTGATATACTTGCATTAGTATGCAGTGTATGAAAAAATCCACTTAGAAAATTATTTTCAAATCATACCATATCAGCTGTCATGGTCATGGCTAATCATTGGAAATAGTGCTTTCATAGTGACGGGTCCATATACATCATCAGAACGTATCGACACAGACCATCGATTAGTAGGAATTTATTTGACTAGAATAGTAAGAAATCAGAATAGCAAATCATCAGAACCATATTTCAGCGACTGCAATATGTACAACCCGTAATTTGTCGAACCGTACTTTGACAGACTGCATTATGTCAGAATGCATAAATCACAATAGTATATCGAAAGACTGCCATATATTCAGAAGTGTACTTTGCCAAACCAGTAAATAAAATACTCTTCATGTCGTCAGAATCATAAAAATATATAATCGTAAAGTCATAGAACCGTAAAAGCACAGACTGTAATTCAGCGACCCGTACTCTGTAGACCACCATTTCATCAGAATGAACATTCCCGACCAGCAAACTGGCAGAATTGTGATGTACAGAATCTGAAAATGGCAGAATGCGAAAAGTTCATACCCGTAAAAAGACAGACTGTCGATTTTTGATACCCGTAAAATGAAAGATCCGTACAATGACAGACTCGTAAAAGCACAGACTGTCAATACTCTAGATCCGTAAAATGCAAGACCCGTACATCGACAGACTCATAATCCATCGGACTACCGGAATTTCCAATCCATAATTCATCAAAACCGTAAAACGACAGACCCGTAAAACAGCAGAATCGTAAAATGACAGACTCGTACAATGGCAGAATCGTGCAGCTACCAAACCCGTAAATTTTCAGAATTTTTTGGATTAAGACCCGTGAAATAGCAGAACCGTAAAATGGCAGAACCGTACATTGACAGACCCGTAAAACATCAGAACCGTACATCGACAGACCGTCAATATACCAGAATGTGTGAGACGCGTGGAGACTCGGAACAAGCGGTAGCGCATTGTTGCCAAGTTGAATCGATAGAAATTCCTTGCTACACCTACTCAAATCTGATTCAAACTGTTTTATGAAGAATTCTAGAGGGCTGAGATAGGTTCGTACATTGTAGTATTTGTGTTTGATAATCTGTTTGATCCGAATCAGGAAGATATTGACGCGATAATTTGATTGTATCAAGATAAAGAAGTATATATCATTCTTTTTGTTGTAAAATCAAATAACAAAACATCAGACATGTGAATATAACGATGTTTTCTATGTATAATAGGAGAATCTATTCTCGGAGATTCTATAAGGCAGAAATGGAATCATTGTATGTCCATTCCTGAACATATAAATATTGGAGAAAAACATCAAACTTTCAAACTTTTCTATAGTCATGGTCTGAGATTCGGATCAGAGTGTATACCTTTCAATTTGATTCTCCAATTAAATAGTAGATAATATAAATAAAGAACTTGTAACATTTGTATATCGCTATTTCGTTTCGGGAAACCTACTCCCCAAGAGTTTTCGAATCTAGTGATTTCTTATTGTCAATTGTGCTTAAATCCCTCACATGACTTCAGTTATAGATTATATATAGGGTGTCCCAAAATTGCTCTACTTGGAGTAGAGGTCAAAATAAGTTGATTGGACCCAATTTGTTTATATACCAAAATGTTCCGTTCGTCAATGGGGTACTTTGTATGTGATCAATGAGGTACTTTGTATGTGATCAATTCCATTTGCGTTTCGGATATCATAATGACTTCATTCATCTTCCATGAAATGTCGAATCTCAAGCAATGGCGGCTCGAAATACCGCCTGTTGGTTGATCGAGGAGGTGTTACATACATTTTACTTGATTATTTGGGATTTTCCCTCCTCGCTTCTACAAAATAATAATATGAGCATAATTTCAATATACAGTGTGGTCATTTAAGTGTGCAACATATGGGAATCTTCTTAATGAATTGCACAACCAAAATACAGATAGTGCCAAGAGTTGGTGCATGTTCGATCATCATTTCAGGTGCACTCAGAATAGTTGCAAGTCAAACAGCATACAGGGTAGGTAAAAAGATATAAAAAGTGCTCAGGAGTAAAGTACCCGTATTTCAAAAAATTCAGCAGAATGTTATTGAGAAAAGTTGTTCACAATTAAAATTCATACCTAAATACCAGAGCATGGCTTCCTAAGACATTCTTCAGCTCTTCAATTCCTTTCGTTAATAAATTCCCATTTTTTTTTCAAATTCAAGCATATTTTTGCATTCAACTTGGATTTCAATTTTTATAGGAAATCACAAACTTCATGTTTGTTGCAACGATATTCAGCTCAACTTTGAAATTTTGCGAACCCTATTTTCAACAAGGTAAAACATCATTAATGATAATATGCATATTCAAAAACCTTCATTTGATGTGAACATTTTGTATTTGAAATGTTTATGAAAAAGCTGAACAAATTGATCGACAACCATGATATCTTTCGAAAAATCACGGACACCCGTCAAGGAACAGAACAAATGAGGGTTGACAGTAAATATTGAGGCAGTTTGGTGACATACTCCTTATCTAATGATGTTTTACCTTGTTGAAAATATGGTTTGCGAAATCTCAAAATTAAGCTGTATATCGTTGCAACAAACATCAAGTTTGTGATTCCCTAAAAAAATAAAATCCAAGTTGATTGCACAAAAGTGCATTAATTTCAACAAAAGTATGATCAACTGATTTTGTTATGATCAAATTATGAAAGTGTTTAGGGTGAATATAAAAAAAATACAAATTGGGAAGTTATTAATGGAACAAATCGAAACACTGAAATATGTCTTAGGAGGCCATGTTTTGGTATTCAGGAAAAACTTTCAATTGTAAAGAACTCATTTCCATAACAGTTTGCTGAATTTTCTGAAATAAGGGTACTTTACTCCTGAGCATTTTTTATATTTTTTGACCTACCCTGTATGCTGTTTGACTGTATTTTGGTTGTGCAATTCATCAAAAAAATTTCCATATGTTGCACACTGTACAAGTACAGAGGATTTGCCCCAAAATTTTACTGAAATTCAAATGGCACTCTGTATGAATAATTTTACGTAAGTCGATAGAGCGAAAAAATACCTTTCAAATGACATTTGTTTTCAAAATGGCGGATCATGCAGGAACCTTTTTGTCTGCAATCATCATGGACATATTGTGACGTCATCCGTCGAATTTTTGGAAAGCATCCTTATGAAATAAAAAATTTACGAAGCACTTGGATTAGTTATTGATGGAACATATTTTTCAACGCTTGAAGCGCACGAAAGGAAATACCTATGATAATTTGTTTTTATTAAGTCATCATTTCAAACAATTTTCTTAGTCTTGAATTCCCCCAAGAATGTGAAATAGGAATGGTACTTTATTCAAGGAAAGTTCAGTATAAAGAGGTCATTATGTTGTTTTTATAGGAATATTGAGGAATGTTGAATGAAAAAGTTGTTTGAAACCACCCAAACTTTTATTTTGTGTAGTTGTTTTATATACAGTGTCCTTCGTTTTTTTTCGGGTATGCTAATAGCTTTGTGTTTTTTTTTTTCAATGGAACACCCTGAATTCAGCTTTCCATGAAGATTTCGAGAATTCAATAGTTGATAGGATGTTCCATTCGAGAAATTGTCTATTTTAAATGTGGAAATTGAGAATGAAAATCAACCTGTTTCAGGATATCCCTTGGAAATATTGAGTTTGGCTCGAAATTCTTTTTTATTTAATTTGACATGTGATGTGGAACTTCTCAAAACTACGGAAATATTGAAACTTCTCACTTTTCGTATAATCCGTGGTGTAAAGTGAAATATAACATAACTGGTTTAACTGGTGATGAAATATTATTCACTACAGCACCAGTTACGTTATTGAATATGTGGTTGGACGAAAAGAATAATGTATTTCAAGCTGCTTTCTCAATATCAGTTGGAAAAACTGAACTTGAATCAGCCATTTTTCACTGATGGAAGTATCGAACGAGTCTTTTTCGTGAATTTGGTCACTAATTTGCGAGCATATTATTTTATGACGGATACTTCGAAGTGACGGGCGGAGTCGACTTGCCTATACTCAATTTTTGTACATAATCGGTAGAATTCATGTAGAAATGATGGTCATTATATTATCTGTTCGAGCGAAAATTTCTAGCAAAATTAGAAAAAAAATTACACGTAATACGTTCGTTCGTCTCGCATAATCCCGTCGTCAAACAAAATGACGCGTTTCCTAACTGGTTACGTATAAAGCACTGTACATTTCACACTTTGTCGACCATCTCCATATCAACGAAGTTCCTCAGTGATGAAAAATGCGATGATGACTAATTGAAATTTTATCTCATAGAGAATGTCACTCAGAAACTAGTGGCGCACTCATTTTTTTTTTTTTTTTTCGGGGTAAGTACCTATATGATTTTGGAGATAAGTACGCATCAAACTTATGATTTTTTCAGTAGAACACCCTGTATTTCATCCGCTCATCAAATTCCTTGTTTTCTTTCCTTTCGAATTATGTATAATGTTATGAATATAAAATTTTCAAAGATGCTCCAAAATCAATGAAGCATGGACTTTCATAGTGATATAGATTTTTTAAATAAAAAAGTTCCACTCGAACTCTTGATTTTACCATGAAGAGAAAAAAACAATTCCAACACTGAATAACTAACACAAAACAAAACGTAGGTACCTAATAGCAACAAATAAATAGTAATAAGAAGTATACATAATGTTGAATAAGCAGCTGTTTCAATATTTACTAAAACAATTGAATTTCGAGATCATTCAGTAACTTATTCTTTGAATTATTCGAATTAATGTCCCTTTTCTCTATCACACAATTGACACAATTCCTCAACAGGTACAAGTACACTGGTATGCAGAAATCATGTCGCAGTTGGACGGTGTAACAGCTTTTATTGTAGCGGTGATTTAGAGCGCTTACATCGTCCAACTGCGACATGTTTTCTGAATACGAGTGTACGTCTTAATACACTAGGAAGCACAACAATCTTGAAGAAATTCGTGCAGAATGGTGTAACAACAGAGGCAGTTTTTTAGGAATTACAAAGATATCCTTCAATGATTTTTGATGCGTCTTCAGGTTAGGTGTGTCAATTGTGTCAATTGTGGCAATTGTGTGGAAAACTGGGCAACAATCAAGTTACTGTATAATTTCGAAATTCAACTGTTTCGGTGAATATTCAATCAGGTACCTCTTTTACATCATGACTTTATTCTTATTACTATTTATTTGTTGCTATTCGGTACGCCTAGGTACGTTTTGTGTTCTGTATAGGTAATTAGTGTCAGTATATCGTTTCTGTCCTCATCAAAAAAATATCAGAAGTAATATTCCTCCAATTAGACTTTTTCATATAAAAAATCAATAGTCCACTATTGAAATACAATGTTTGAGTGATTTTTGAGCATCTTTGAATTTATCTATACAATATGTATAATAAGTTATAGGCAAAATCTGAGTTTCACAAAAAAGTGGCACAGAACCGCAAAAACCGCAAGGTTCCATGTTCCACAACAACAGAGATACCTCAGATGTCTGAACCAAAATGGAATACACTGTACAGGGTGATTCAAACTCCCCGCCCTTGGCTCATAACAAGGAAAGGAAAACTGCAGATGGAAATCTCTCAGAGGGGATATATTTATCCTTATTTGAAAATATCCCAGCTCCTTTCAAAATGGCAGAAATGACGTCTGCAAAATTATTTTTTCCACAGAGTCACAATTTTTCCTCATATTCTGAAAAAACATATATTTTTTTAAACATCTTCCATCGTGAAACTTTCTTTCTTTATTCATTAAGTATGATAGCTATGATGTGATATATGATTGGCATTTTCAAATAAACTTCAACTGACCCCGCCGTGATAAAAATCAAGTCGACCGGAAAACAGATAGTAAGTAATTTGATATATTTTGCATTCATCATTTAGAACCGATTAAAGCTGAAACCAGCTGACTCGATTTTTGATTACGGCAGTTGATATTCATTCGAAAATATTCTTTGCATAAAGTCACAATTTTTTTCTCATGTTCTGAAAGAAAATATTTCATTCAACAACTTTCAGAAAGGAAATTTTCTCCTATCATTATTTGGTTGATAGCTATCGGGACTTTGATGTTAGCAGTTTTGAATAAATCTTAACTGACCCCGTTGTAATGAAAATCAAGGCAAATCGTTTTGCAAGCAATATGGATTGGGATACATTTTGCATTCATATTTGAACCGATTGAAACGTAAACCTGGCGACTTGTTACGGCGGGGTCAGTTGAGATTTATTTAAAATACCAAAGATTATTGAAATGGAAATACTAAATCCAGAGTCCCACGGCTTTTAACCAAATGGAGATAGGAGAAACTTGTCATGATGAGAGTTGTTAAAAAAATATGTTCTTTCGGAATATGAGGAAAAAATAGTGGCTTCGTGAAAAGAAAAATTATCTGACGCTATCTCGGGAAAAGTTGAAATATACGAGAACATATACTTTACACGACACATCCATCTAATCCTCTCTGTCGTATTTGCATTTGCAGTTTTCCTTTTCCTGTTATGAGCCAAGGGCGGAAAGTTTGAATCACCCTGTACATAATGGTTTCATACTCACATAGGTCATCTTTTGATCAGAAAATCATTCCGGACATATAAGTATTATTCAGTGTTGCGCTTCAGCGCTACAGGGGCTAAGTTTTCCTCCCATAATTTTTTTATGCACTGTTATGCACATAAGAGCAGGGTACCTAATTTCAATCTTTCATTTGAGGAACTTGGTAGCACTTTCAATATTTGAGGGATCAAAAGTAAATACTGGCGTTTTTTCTCAAACGCTATAACAATAATGCTTCCGAAGCAATATGATAACCACGGCCTTTCATTATTTTCTTGCATATTTAATCAATTTTTCCACTCCTCAGGTGCATAATAGTTATTAATACACCAAGGTAGTGAAGAATATTAGTATTACCCAGGGACAGCAATACATTACAATCATTACATTTTTGTGGAACTGAGATATGAACCTATTGCTACTATGAAAGCACTTCTTTTCAATTTAAAAAAAAATCTAGTAGTAAATACCTATAACAGATTCAAATGCCATCAGAAGAGTGGGTTCGGGTTATTATATCAGAGGTGAGTGGCTATGTCTTTATTGACTAGTGGTAATAAAATGACGAAAACTACCTTGGCAGTAAAAGTACACTTCACGCCTCGGGAAGGAGTAAATAATGGTAGGTTTTATAGCTAGTGGTGGAAAAAATAGTATATATACCACGGGACTGATATTAGGATAATAAGGAATACGAACAAACTGAAAGAAGATCAGGAAGGAAAGAAATTTGTTTCATCATTCGTAGACCGATGACATTCGATATTCTCTGGTTCTTTCAATACGTGTATGAATGAAGGTAGGTGTACCAGATTTGTACCTGTTCAGTTTCTAAAATCAATGGATATGTTTTCCATTTGAATTTTTTGACTCATGATTTTGGTGAAAATAATCACTTATTCGAAGGGTAGGAGAAAATCCAATTCTCATTTGACCTTGAATAAGGAAAAAAATCGCCTACGGCACTCTCCTTATTTATTATATCACTCAATACTGAATGTAATCTTTTTTTTATTTTCGAAATCTATAGCCGGCCTACTCCGGTCGAGCTACCAACTTTTCGCATCGGGATCAAAAGTACTACAATTTTGGTTTCATCCAATTTCTCGAAATCCTTGTTCAATTCTGTTGAAAAAACGAGTGACACCTTGTTTTGAAGAATGTTTGAAAAAGGAAGAATACCATAAAAATATTAGGTACATTTTCACATTCACGTTTCCGGAGCGAATTTGCTTCCGTATTCAACATAAAAATGGAACATGTTTTAGTACGGCAGACGGTGCGGTCTATCGTTCAATAACCCAATCATGGGGTATAACTTAATTGAACATCAAGGACATTTTTTGTCATCATCATCCACATATATAATGAGAAATTACGACATCGCCCCATGGTCGAGAGATTTTCTACAGGGAAAAATGTACGAAGATCGCGTTTTTCAATATGTCTGAAAAATAGCAGTCTAACAATAATGGGGATGAAGCTAAAAAAACATATGAGGGCTCATTTTGTAGCCTGAAGTATAACCAATCGAATGGTGTATTGACAATTCATATTTTATCATCCGAATATATAAAAATTTCACCACTTTCAAAAACTATCCTATATAATTTTTCAATATTTCATTAATCTTCAACAAGCAAGAACTCGATTATTTTCCAAATGAACTACATCATATTTTCCCATCAAAAACTGCGTAATTTTATGAGGAACATTTCATCTCGATCAATGGTATGGATATTCCTAACAGTTTTTGTTCTGCAATTAAATTTTTAGGACAGCGCACCACAGTCGAGGCGTTTCGTCGGAGCAAAAATGTAAAATCAATAAACCATTCTAAGCGTAACGATCGATGAAACTTTCACTCGTCGCGCGCTTAGACCGTATTCTTCATTAAAATATGCTCATTTTGTCGAAATGGAAGATATGGTGAGCAATTTATATTTAACTAGATATCTTCGAATGTATAGTTGATTGTCACAAATGCAAATTAGGCGGTTTTTACAAGAAACATCTTACAGAAAAGTAAACAATGTACATTTATTGATGGTCTTCGTCATCGGACTTTTCAATATTCTTACAATGAGCGTTACATTTACATTCAGTACAACAAAATACATCCTCTGTTTTGCAAATGCACTTCTGTGAGTTCTGTGTTGAACATGTATTTTCTGTACGCAGTAAATTCATACACCCAAATGGTCTACTGGTTAGCGCTGTGTGGCGTTGTCGACTTTCAGTCTGAAGGTCCATGGTTCGAATCGCTGTGAACTCGAACTTTTTTTTGCAACTTTTTTGTTTTTTCAGTTCATCCTGGTTTTCCTTTTTCATAAAATATTTGAAGTCAAATAGGTTAGTGCGTTTAGGATAAACAGTCTCATTTTATTCAATTTTGTTGAAGAACTCAACTTTTGAAATATATTATTAATCAATGTGTTTCTACACTTCATTCGGTTTTCCTTCCACAAAAATATTGCAATCAGGGATAGGTTAGTTCGTTAAGCATAAATAGTTTCTGAGTTCGAAGATGAGATATTACGGTCGGCGTGGTTTGTGCTAGCGTACAGTATATTTAGTAAAATCGCAACCAGGAGAGTAGTTGTTTTCTGTTGAATATACTGAGAAGGAATTGATGATTTCATCACATACCGAATGCGAATTCTCTATGTATTTCCTTATATCTAAATAAACAGGTGCGGAAAAGTATGACTTTCGGCATTTGTTAGGTAAACTACATTTTCGTCTAAACTCGACAATGCGAAGATCAATTATTGTTTTATTGATTGTTCTATCTCAGATTCACAGAGGCTGTTCAAAAAACTGCTTAGGAACTGGTGATGGGTTCAGTTTTGACGAGCGGATATGGTCAATATCATGGAAAATTAGTCTTCAAGTTCTGAATGGTTGGAGATGACATTTCGAGAATTACACAGATTAATATTAGCTTTGAGTATTCACACTCAGTTTTCATTCGTAGGTTACCCGATTTCATCTTCGAATTTTGTCCGCCCTATATCCTATTTTTATCTGGTGGCGCCTATGGTCCAAGGTCACCTGATATAGATCAGAATCAGAATCAGATAGACAAGAACGTCTATTTAATAGCTTCCATAGTGAGTTTTACAAGAACGTTTATTCAATGGCTTCCATGTGTATGTGTGTATATGTATAAGCATTTTTTCATCAATCCCTATCTACAGCACCGCACTAATTATCGTTAATAAAGAATTCTCGAAACTAAATTCCGTAGCTGAACTTCGATTTCAATCTAGTTTCGTATCACCTTCTTCCTTTTTCTAGAAATATGGGTACAAAATACAAAATGAATGAATTTGGGTATGACATAGATTCATATAAAGAACATCCAATATCTTGTATCTATAATCAAACTTTGGAAACTCCAAAATTTGTTGTAAAAAAAATTGTAAAATTGTTTTATCCGTCATTTGGTTGCTCCCTTACGAGCAACCCTCAGAAGTCTTCGAAAGTCTTGTGCGAGGAAGGAATGACGGGGGCCTTACCTTTTAACGTGTGATCCCAAACACTTGTAACATGCCAAACACCTATTTCTCGTACCCTTCTCCCAACTGACTTCAAGGAATTGTAGTTTTTAAGAAAATACTTCAAATAAACACTTTCTTCTCCATATAGCAAAAAAGTTGGGTGACGTTCATATATTTCATATTGAAATGTGGTCATTCATCACTTCATATCATATGAACGATCTCATTCTCGAGTGTACAAGAGCAATAGGAACATAAAAGCAGGTCGAACTGAAAGTGTACGTAGAATCCCCACATGACGTGAGAGCAGGCAACACTGTGACCGGCGTTCGCTCTGCGCGTGGCTGGTAGGCCTCTCTGCAGTCTGTCAATTTACGGTTCTGCTGCATTACATTCTGATGAATTCCGATTCTGCCAATGTACGGTTTTGATTTTTTACGGTTCTGCTGACGTACAGTTCCTATATTTCACGATTCTGTCGATGTACGGTTCTGAATTTTTACGATTCTGTTATTTTACGGATCTAACATTTTACTATTCTGCTGAATTACGGTTCTGATAGTTTACGATTCTATCACAATACAGTATATGACATTACAGTCTGATGAAGTGCATTCTGTCATTGTACGTTCTGATATAATATGATTCTGATGGAATACGGTCTGTTGTATTACGAGTCTGTCGATGTACGGTTTTAGCATTTTACGATTCTTTCAATTTACAGTTCTGATATTTTGAGATTCTGTGAATATGCTGTTCTGATTTTTTGCTATTCTGTCAATGTACGGTTCTGACATTTTACTATTCTGTCGATAAACGGTCTGTTGTATTTCGATTCTGACAAAGTACGGTCTGCTAATGTGCGGTCTGTCATTCTGCGATTCTGACGAATTACGGTCTGTGTTGTTATGATTCTGACGAAATATCATTCCGCTGTGATGTTGGTTTGTTAGTTTTCGATTCTGTATATTTGCGGATCTGCGATATTGCTATTATAGAAAAATACACATCTGCGCATTTGCAATCTGTTATTGTCTGGTATGCTCATGTATAGTATACAAAATACGGTTTGAGGAATTGCGGTTCTGTGCATCTACAGTAGAGATAAATACGATTCCTATAAAATATTGTTCTGTTAAGTTACTGGTTTGAAAATGTATATTCTGATGGATTACGGATCTGCGATTTTACATTCTGGTGATTTGTGTGTTCCCCATAGTGACAATAGGTCCATAATCGGTTTCACAGAACTGAAGCCTCGGGATATAATCTTGGTCCCTGGGTAATAATTTTATTCTCTACTACCTTGGTGTATAAATAACTATTATTCGTTAACTTGAATAATACAAATCATTGAAAGTATAACTGTTCATCCATTTGGCGTTTTTTTAGGGCTGGATATTTCAGAACCTGAGTGTGAATAGACACCACTATATATACACTTCATCATACAATTTTTGATAAAACTGTTGTAACATTGTTGATCAAGTAGTCATTCAATCTTAGTCAGCTCTGAAGTCGACTCGATTGGAATTACACTCAAAAATTACTTACTGTGTAATAAAAAAGAGCGGATTTGAAAGGAGACGTATTATTATATTATTCATGAAACGGGTATTAGAGGTACAATAATAACAACTACCATATTGTGTATTTCTGTATACTTTCTCCTCATTGAAAAACAGACTTTCCTGCTAACAAAGAAACTATATGAAAACATTCCCCTTCTTCGAATGCAACTAACGGCCCTTCATTAAGCCCTTCTAGTGGTTCTTCTGCTGGTCATATCGAATCCTGACACGCACTAAACTTACCCTAATTTGCTCAGTCCATTTGGCAGATTAATTAATGATATGGAATACAGGGTGCTTCATGAGGAATTCCATAGCCACACAGAAAAAAGGGATTTCCTCGATCAAACAAATCCAGTTTCTTGGAAATGAATTGCTTCGTACAAGAATTTTTCATTTGAAAGACACAATATGAACTTGTCCCAAATCAATCGGCTTGCTTGCCTCGTTAATTTCTTTATATGAATGTGATCACATAAACAGTATATTTCTTCATTGAAGAAATCTGCGACTGCAAGTGACAAGTGACCTAAATTCCAATTTATATTGGATGAAGAAAATCTCAGATTGTCTAAAAGACTTGCAGTGAAGTATATACAGCGTAACGCTTGCGACCAAACGATCCTTCAGTCGTTAGCTGCCATTCGTCATTGCAGCTTTCGTTTCTTCTGATGACGGTGCCAGCACCTTCGTTTTCCAATGGTAAACTGTTCAAGAATCAAGTTTGCTGAGTCATCGATGATAGTGGTGTGGTATCATCTTCACAGCAATGCAGCATTCCATATTTGTCGACAATCTACGGGGGTAGGAACTTTGTATATTTTCGTAACAAAGTTGTACCTAGGAAGGTGTTTTCTCTCCTTATTTCATCGATAACATGCTGAAAACCTTGATATCAATCATACCTGAAACCATAACTACCTATCACTGTCAAGTGTCAACGCATATGGCCATGTTTGTATAACCTGCACAACACACATTCGTTCAGCAGTGACGATTTGACCAGTCGCACTAGTAGGTATAGGTAGGTAATCGTCTATTCCTTGTATATTTTTTACTCGATTCCTGATCAAAATGATTGAATCAATAATAATGTTTCAATTCTTCGTGTTCTACAAACCTATAACAACTTTTATACATGCCCAACGCAAAATTTCTTGTAACCCGAAAATATCTGGTTGTCCTAAAATTCCGTTTGTTCTCGACAATGCCTGGCTGTGATAGAAATACGGTTAATGATTTCCATTCAAGAAGCCACTCTGCAAAACACACAAAATATTTTTTAATTGATGATTTAACTCTTTTCTCTAGATTTTCGTGGTTAAACATTCAAGCCATTTCAAGCACAGTGACATTCTGGCAAAGAAGGGGAGGATAGCAAATCACGAATATCTAGAAAAATTAATATTCCACCTCCTAGATTGAGCCAGACATAGTATCTGGTTTATATCATACATGTTTTCATGTTTGTTATGTTATAATAGGTTGACCAAATTTTGATAATGAATCCTCTTTGGTTACCAACAAGAATCAATTTTATTCAATACTCAATACTCTTATAGTAAGTTATATTTTGATTTTCTTCAAAATGATAATCTGTTATTGGCACAAGAAAATAAGGATTTTCTGAAAAAATATACACCTATTATAATGATATATTATCCATTTGTAACGAGCTCGAAATTTCTTGATCTATGAACAAAATTGTTCTAATACGATAGGAGATTAACTGTTCTTGTTTAATACTAATTAATTCCATCTTCGACCAATACGATCTGTGATAATGAATAAATATCCATTCGAATCAAGATTTTTCGTCATGAATAAGTCAAGAAAGTTCTGTAAAAAAATCCTTTTTGTTTGTGCAAAAGGTGGATAGAGGAGATCAAGACGAGTAGATGTAGGCAATAATACGTTTCTCCACCTTATTTTTTAGAATATGTGTGCATTTTCAGTGTTGGCATAGCAATAGAAAGTTTATTTTTCCAGTCCGGCTCTGGATTTTCCCTACAATATATCATCTTGGATAGCATCAAGAGAGATACGTCGCTAGCGAATTATCGAATTATGATAAATCAATTCTGAAATATCGGTCATCAAAGTAATATATAAATTATTGATCTCCTTTCCAACATTTGGCTATGAGACCCTCCTCATAAATTACCCTGTATATCTATTTGATAGGGGGTTTGTTGTTCGGAGAGCATACCCTTGGGAACTTGGGATACCTAGTAAAGTCTGACGAACAGTTCGTGTAATGTACACGATTGACACAACCGTTGATGTTTATTCCGCAACAGTAGCGTCACTTCAAGCAGAAGAGGAATCAACAAATACCTTCGGCAAATATTGCATTCAATAGTTTCATTACGATTCACTGAAGGAAGAAGTCTCTTCATATCGACGTGTTCCTCAGCCAGAAAGAAATTCCCCAGGACAATGTCTAAGGTTCAGTAATAGTATATAATAATAATACACATGGGCGACGCTACGAATACTTTCAGGAAGGTGTATTTGCTTCTACACAACACATACAACAACGATTTTTATGAATAGCGATGGATTACCAAGCAACTGAATCACAGTTATAGCAATCAACATTAGCAAATGGAGTTACATGTGAAAATTTCGGAAATGGCTGGAAAATCTGAAATACCAAATGGTCAAACATCCTAATGCAACTGGATAGTGTTGTGTCTGCTCGGGGAGTTGAGACCGAGAAACCAAATACTCATGTGGTCAATGCGCTTTTCATCTTTGCCTAGAACATGTGAAAATTTTCTGTATAAAAATGTGCTTGTGATCATTCTTTCTTTCCAATTTTCATTGAAACCATATCTTTCAATATCGATAGGTTACTCTCTTGTAAATTATGAATGGGATTTATTTTTCAATGTTATCATCGCATCAAATATATGCATTTGCGAAGGAGCATTATCATCATATTTCTGATATTTTCATTTAACTAAATATTTTGGAAGTCTCATTGTTTTTTTCATCAGGCAATACCGCATCCACCATAAACATAATATTTGTAGTCGAAATGAACAATATCTGAATTTCAAAACGATTTTTTATACTGTTGTTTCCTACACCCCACTTTACCAATGGAGATCAATTCGGTCACCCTACCAACGCCAGGTTAACTAATAAAATTCTGATACAAGATGAATGAACATGTATGCTATGTCAATTAACAAACAAACTCTCACATAGATTCTCTGAATTTTCATTCGAACAGTAATATATTTGAGGAAATTCTAAATCTTCTCTTCGTAATTTGCTGCTGGCGACCATGTGGCTACACAAAAAACTGAAAATATATTGTGACTTTTTCGAGTTGGTAAAACGTTTGAAAGAATTCTTGAGCAATTTCCGATAGCGGGAAATTTATCCTGATCCAAATTCCATAAACTCAACGCCGGCCAATGGGATATGCTGAGGGTCAATTTTGATTGACCAAGTATTCTGGCTAGTTTCGTCGTGGACAACAATGTTAACAATACACCTAAATTATACAGTAAGCAGTTCTCCTTTTATTTTCTGGCACTTTCTTTTCGTTGAAGTGTTGGCTCAGTGTAACTTATAATTATTATTGAACTGATAATCTACTCACTGAGTATGCATGCAGAACATAAACTGTTGTAGCTACCAAGATTTTTTGTATTCAAATTGTATTTTCGTTTTCAGTCGAGGATTTATATCATTTTAGTATGATTTACATTCCAATTACGTTTCTTAAAATAATGCAAATTGTAAATTTACCCGAATTCTTGCTGAAGAAGTGAAGAACTATAATGTTTCTGAAAGCAATAAAGAATCTTATCTGATCTTATCTAATCTGTGCATGCAGAACGGACCATTGTAAATAAAATTTGATTTTATTGGGCTGTCCTGAGATATCTCTATATGGAAGTATTTTGCATAATGTCCACCTGAATGAAACAATATGGAGCTTTGGACTTAACCATTTTTATTAAACGTTACTAAACTCGGACAATATAATCATAGAGCAGATTCAATGACACGGAACACATACTTAAATTTCCACAAACTGTGATATTATGTTAATACTGTCAATAGGTCTGTTTATTAGTGTTGCTCCATCGAGTACAGTACTCATAATGATTCAATTTCTGAAGACGACGAATGCACACTACGAGTATGATGGCAAGCTATGTTTACAATTTCTCTGTCCCTCTGTTTCTTTTTCAGTCTCCTACGGAAGCCAATTAATGACCTTTATTTTCTTTCTCGACTCACCTCATCGTGCCCAATATGTATAGAGACCAGAGAGCATGATAGTTGGTTTAGGTCAATTGCCAGTCCATATAAATTGATATCCTCTCAATGACCGATGAGCAGTCAAATAACACCGGATGATTCAATTTGTAGCCAGGTACGTATAGCCTCGTGGTGAAAGCGTCAGTATTCTAATCCGCGTTCGCTTGCCAGTGTGGGTACAATTCCCCCCTGCAGAAATTCTTCTGATGATCTAAGAAAGTGTTTGGGATCATACGTTGAAAAGTATGGCCCCCGTCATTCCTTGAGGGTTGATCGTAAGGGGACAACCAAATGACAGATAGAGCATATTTTTAGAACAATTCGCTGGAGGTTGCGGAAATTGTGGAATTTCATATCACAACAACAATCCCAAGCCATATCCAGTTTCCTGATCCCCAAACATGTAGATAACGAGTCGTTGCTGCAGAACAAATATTTTGACGATGATTGAAAAATGGGATTGGGGCCATAGGCGGATTGATGGTTAATCCACATCGAACTCATTTGCTTATCCTGATCACAGTTTGTACAAGCAACGGGAACTGTATGCCGATTTGCATCAATCGTTTCTGATACACTATTTATTCATCGTCTGTCAATCCAGATATCAACAATCGCACATATGCATCAAATTTCACATTTCTCCCAATGAAAAATACGGATCTCGAAATAACTCATGAATAAACTGCTAATAAATGGTTAAACATCTTTGAAAATTCACAGAATTTCCAGAAGGGACACTCTCTAGGAATATCGTATGATTTCATGTCGGTAGTTCTTCTGATTATTTTTTCTGGTATAGTGAAAATATTTATTGCAGAAAACATCCACTCTGTGCATGGAATGAAAAATCAAATCATCAAATTCTGTTCACAATAATTATACTGTTTTCAAATTCATTATATTGCGCGAGAATTGAATCAATATTTATGTTTCAGACATGAAAATATAGTCGCTTCAGTCACATTAGAGAAAATTTGGCCGTTGAATTTATTCACCTATCGGGTGAAGTGAAAATCTAGGTTCGGCTTCAGAAAAAATTTACATTTATTCGAAATATTACAATAACACACTGTATGTAATAATTGACAGAGTTCATCGAAGGAATCGTGGAGAGGAGGAAAAACTGAACTGGATTTGATGCTTTTTGTTTTCCCGCCACCAATTTTCATTGTGACAATCATAAACAGAAAGCTAAAAGTATGTCAATTTGAAGAGTATTGAAATTATAAAACCACTTTCAATTATGATTATTTGATATATTCTTGTTGAATGATCGTTCGAAAGAACTTACTCAGTCTCACAGTCTTTATAACAGAGATGCAGGGTGAATTGTCGGTTTCGAATGATTTTTCACTCGTCCATATAAGTATTAGACTACCCATCGCAGTAATATTTTCTCAAATTTGGTATTGAGCTTACTTGGGACGATGGATTCATTGACCTATCAGGCAGAATGGCAATACAGGTTCAGCTTCAGGAAAAGTCTCATAGTCTTTATAACAGAGATACAGGGTCAATTATCGAATTATAATTATTTGGTAATATTTCCATTTCGCCTGATAGGTTGATGAATCCATCGTCCCAAGTAAGCTACATACCTACCAAATTTGAGAAAATGTTACTGGGTAGTTTAAGACTTATGAAGACTGTGAGACTTAGTGAGTTCTTTCGAGCGATTTTTTTGACTCAAATATCAAATAATCATAATTGACACTGGTTTCATAATTCCAATACTCTTCAAATTGGAATATTTTCAACTTCCTGTTTATGATTGTTACGATGAGAATTGGTGGCGGGAAAACAAAAAGCATCATACACAATTCAGTTTTTCCTCCTCTTCACGATTCTTTTTATGTACTGTGTTAATTATTGAATACAGTGTGTTATTTTAATATTTCGAATAAATGTAAATTTTTCCTGAAGCCGAACCTGGATTTCCACTCCGCCCGATAGGGGAATAAATTTAACGTCCCAAGTATAACCTCCTTACCAAATTTGAGAGAAATATACTGGGTAGGTCAATACATATAGACGAATGAATATTTATTCGAAATCGCCCTGTATCTTCGTTATGAAGACTCTAAGACCTATCAAATATGGTATTTTCAGAACCACCTTGGTGACCCCTATGTACCATTGAAATATTTCCCTTTACCTATGAAACACCCTGTATTAACAAACAAACAATCAAACAAGCAATGAAATCTTCCTCTTCATAATATTAGTATAGATGAACAATTTATAGGTGATTTGCAATCACCACGTGAATTGATGAACTTCGCCTTCTACCCCACAATTTTTGTCTTCACTTTTTTCCCTCGTCTTACGAATATGTATATGATCAGTTTTGTGAGTAATGAGAATGTCAATCATTATTATAATTATTATATTTCGATGGATTCAGTGAGCCAACCACCATAACCATTATGTTTATTGAAGAGAAGACCTTTTATATACCCGGAATGAAGTGCATTGTTAGCTGCATATATTTCATGCGGCCTTCCTATTGTGGGCACGGATTATTGAAATCCTTCTGAAAAAACACCTTCCCGGAAAATTCCTGTTGTATTACATGAGCAACTAAAAAACAATGCGTACGAATACTGGTGAAATACTCGAGCGAAAGAAATATAACAAAAGTACCACTCGGGAGTTTGTATTGCCGCATTGTCGTTTATGGAATAATCAGAGTGTTTTTATCCATCCTTGATAATCAGGCATTGATACTTTTTTCATGTTGCGTTGAATAGGAATAAAATATATGATGGAAATATTCATAAAGAACTTTCTTTCAACTGGAGATACTTCAGAATTCCTTTGTAGAATGTTCAGTGAAAACCTGAACAATTCTATAGTAATATTATCTATTACCCTTCGAATTTGTATATCTGTAATTATGGTTTTCAAGATTTTGTAGAGATTTATCGGCATACCTATAGAATCCAGAAGCCAGTCGGTCCTGTGATATAAGGTGCTGATCAACTATAGCTACAATATATCTCACTACAAAACAAATTGGAAATCTTATATGCCAGTAATATTATTCCAGATCTGTACTCATGATAGTCTACAAGAATGATATATGATCTATATTTTTCGACAGCTATATCGAGTGACACAGGTTATCGGGCTACCGCTGTAACTTCTACATTATTCGTTATAGGATTTTTCTGAAATTTGGTACAGTCATGTGAGCAACCATTTCGGATTTTATGTCATTACAATCCAATATGGCAAACTTCTGGTTTCTCTGGTAATGCCAGGTAATTTGTTTCTTCGAATGAAACACCCTGTATATTTATATTCAGTGTGTCCCACTTACCATGCTCACCATGGGTATCTTTTTAACGGTGAGAGATACGAGGTCGGTGAAATGACACCAAATGTGGAGTTTGTCAAGGCCAACTATTTTGTGAAAAAATATTTTAATAAAATCTATTCGTTTTTGTTTTATACGCAAAAAACAAATTTTGATCATTTCCATGTCTCCTTCGTAACTTCTTTATTTATGAAAATATCCAAATAGGAATTTCACATTCTCATGGCAGTTTTTCAAAGTGATTTCGAAAAAATTATGAAATTTATACCAACTCTTCTAGAATTTGAGATATCAGCACCAACTTTAGTTTTTCAAATGTAGGTCATAGCTCACTATGACTTAGTTACAAATAACTTTTTTTTCTCTTACAGATGATATGTCGCAGTAATAGTTTTGTGTTGATAACAACGGAGTTATCGTCATTTATACGAAAACAACAAATTATTTGAAAGCCGCCATCTTGAATTTATAAATTTTAACAGAAAAAACATAATCTCCGACCTCAAAAACCCCCACCTACCAATTTTGAATGGAATCGGACCAAATCTTGTCAGCCATCTTGAAGCAGCCATTTTTTTTGATTTTAACAAAAATTCCATAATGTATTGTCACCGAAATCATGGAGACCTGCCAAATTTCAAGTTAATCGGATTTATGGAACTTTTTTGAAATTGAAAAAATGGCTGCTCCAAGATGGCGGACAAGATTTGGTCCGATTCCATTCAAAATTGGTAAGTGGGGGTTTTCGAGGTCAGAGATCATGATTTTTCTGTTAAAATCTATGAATTCAAGATGGCAGCTTTCGAAAAATTTTTTTGTCTTCGTACAAATGATGATAACTCCGTTGTTATCAACACAAAACTATTACTGCGACATATCATCTGTAAGAGAAAAAAAAGGTATCTGTAACTAAGTCATAGTGAGCTATGACCTACATTTGAAAAACTGAAGTTGGTGCTGATATCCCAAATTCTAGAAGAGTTGGTATAAATTTCATATTTTTTTTAAATCACTTCAGAAAACTGCCATGACAATGTGGAATTCCTATTTGAATATTTTCATAAATAAAGAAGTTACGGAGGAGACATGAAAATGATCAAAATCTGTTTTTTGCGTATAAAACAAAAACGAATAGATTTTATTAAAATATTTTTTCACATTATAGTTGGCCTTGACAAACTCTACATTTGGTGTCATTTAACCGACCTCGTATCTCTCACCGTTAAAAAGATACCCATGGTGAGCATGGTAAGTGGGACACACTGTACATCCAAATTCAACAGGTTAAAACAAGTGCAATCTAATGACATGATTCAGAAATATCATTTTCCACAGCATACTTTGAAAATTATTGGAACTGCAAGGGAATTCATGAAACTAGTTCTTGATTTTGGGATGTATTCAATTTGTTACAGCACCGAAATACAAAAATGATATGTCAATTTTGTACTTCATGTATGTTCTAGAGATACATATTATGTAGGTGACACATATAGGGGGGGTTCTATCCAAAAAAATTAAATTTTTGATCTAAATGTGATGTGACCAATATGATTCATCGATTAGTGACACAAAACATTTGAAGAATATTGGATTGTAATGTGATCAAATCCGAAATGGTTGCTCATACTATTAGTGTACCAAATTTCAAGGAAAATCGTTCACGAATGCAGAAGTTACAGAGATACCCTGTCTCACTCGGTATACCTGACGATGACGTAGAAATGACTTCGAGATGCCTCCCAAATTTGGTGATTCTGAGGATTGAACTTGAAAAACGTTCATTCTAACAGAACATGAGCATTCTCGAAAACATAATGAAACGTTCATTCAAACATGACATGATGATTCACAAGGAACTTCTGATGTAGCTAACTAATGTTGGTTATGCATTGTTGTGGCTTTGCTAGAAGTCCCTCGGGTGAGATATAAGTCCATAAGTACATTGAATCGTCTCTCACGCTTCAATAATTATTTATTAAACAAGGGAAAAAAGTAGTAGCGGAGGGAGATAAAAAACCGTGAGCTGAAATCTGATATTCTTTCTGTGTATAATACACTATTTTTTGCTTTGACAGGGAAGAGAAAGAATCAATATCGAGAAGATATTATATTAAAATCAAAAAATTATCGACATGAAAGTTGAAGTTTCCAACAGTAATGACACCTGCGTTGCGTTCTGAAGTTATCAAATATCTGTCAGTCTAATCCTGTGATTTGATTTAGAAAAATCACGAAATCAGTGGTTGTTTAGTAATTTACGTATCCGCGAAGTCGTATAGAAGATAAAAGGGTTTGCAGTTATTTCTCGGAGACGGTGTTATTAATTGGCTTATGTTTTGGAACTATATAGCACAACAAAAGTCATCTACAGTGTATATATATATATAAACATATATGTAATATATATCCTGGAAAAGGTATTTAGGAAGTGATGATGTGTCAACAGAGATGAAATTTCAAACTCTTATCCCGTCACAGAAAATGGTTATTTGTTTCACTAGACAGAAAAGTACAAGATCTAATGTCGCGGCTGGTGTTTCATAGTCTAGGCGTAGACCAGGGTATCTGTTTCCACTGATGCTTGATAAAGAATTTTGAGATATTTGATTTTCAGTATCTGTTGAAAGTGTTCGAACTTATAAAGGAGCGACCGAAGAGTTTTGCAGACTTGCACCAGATGTTTATTCCACCAAAGATGACAATCAACTATTATGCCCAGATATTTCGCGTTATTGGCTTGTTTATTGTAAATGTTCCTTCAGAACTCACATCAAATTGTAAATGTGTCAAAGTCAGGGAGGTTACTGACGTAACATGGGAAAGGAACAAAACAAGTTTTCTCATAATTAATCGAAAGTACTTTTTGGCCAAAACATTTAATTGAATTCCCCATATATCCTTCCGCTTTTTCTCTCAACCCGTCCCAAGTATCATCCTCATACATAACGACAGTGTCGTCTACGAAACTAGTAACCATACCGTAGCTATTGATGGTGCGTATAGAGTTTATATAAATTATAAAAAGTATTGGACCCAGTACAGTACCTTGTGGCACTCCACACTTTATTTCCAATTTTTGCTCAATGTTTCATCAATCCTCACAATGTCATGAGAGTAACGTTTAGAATATACTAACAAATGACGAATGATCAAGTAATGTTGCTGTCGTCATTATCACGTCCTGAAGAAATCGTCACAGTGATGTCACCAATTTGTGGGTGACGTTACATACCAAATTGGAACGTCACTTCGACGTGATCCTTCGTGATCTGGTTGCCTGGTGTTCTCAATCAAATTTCGATTATTGTTGTTTCTCAATTCGAATTGATCATAGTGGATACTTTGAACTCATTGGAGGTTTCATCAACATCATATGGAGAAAACGAAGGATATCTTGATGAGTGAATGAAATATTCATTTGACTTCATGTAGATACGATTCCTTCAGAATAGAGATTTTCAGCTGAGATTGAGATATCATTTTTCACCGTGGTACCATGTATATATCGCTATAGAAATCACCTTTCCTACCGCAGTTCATCGATCAGTTTCCTTTTTCCCTCCGTCCTCACCTAAAGGTGGATATCCTCACCGAAACGATCATTTTATGCAAGATCTATGAATAAATGGTTACCAATATACATAAAACGTTCGACTCAGTGATGGATCGTATAATAGGGAACTTTCATTATGTTGAAAGTATACACGAATTCGAAGAAGTGTCAAATGACAAGATTATAATGTACCGTAGTTTCTCTTCGATGGCATTTTACCACTTTTACCGTAATGAAAAATTTTACGACGCTATCGCATATTGCTTTTCTATTTCTATATGGAATTTTACTGCTCAGTAAATCGCTTTTCGCGTCAGAAAATTGCTGTAAAACTGAACCTATCACGACTGTTCCATTGTAGCATTTCGAGTCAACCTCGACTCGACATAATAGGGATAAGAAAAAATGATACGAAAATACGAAAAGTATCAATTCACATAACCTAGTGTCCTGACTGGTGATGTAATAGTTATGTACCTGCTACCAATATATCATGTATTGTGAAACATAACGACAATGACTTGAGTTTCGTTATGAGATACTATACCCCACTAGTGCGGTGAAGTAATGAAACATTATAAGTTTTCCACTCATGAAAATAAATAGGAACTGTTGAAAACGAATATTCTCAGATGAAATTAGGAACATGAAAAAATGGATATATAAATATAAAGAGAGAATCATTGAGAATTCGCATTCTCTATATGATGAAAATATCAATTCTTTATCGGTTTATTCAACAGAAAACAACTACTTCTCTGGCTATATGCCACGATGAACATTGAATATATATATAACCAGAGAGTTAAGAAGAACACCAATTCCTACCTCATTTCCCGTGGTTCTCACGATGTTCTCTGAACATTATAGAATATCCCTGTTCGTGGGAACCATTACATGAAAAACAAACGATAAGAATTTGAAAACAAAATCTTCAGAAGTTGAGAATTCGCATTCTCCTTCAGATAAGAATATCTATATGTTCATAATATCATTCTGAACTTTCAGCAGAAAACAACTACTTTCCTGGCTATTTGCCACGTCGAACGTCGAATTATATGTGTTGAACAACCAAAAGGAGATCATGAAAAATAAAAATCCTGTGGAATTTAGAATTGACATTCTCTCTCAAATCGAATGAAATAATATGATACATTATGAAATAAACTTATAACTAACCAATATGTTCAGTATTGAAATGAAAATGTTAATGTATAAGAGAGGTATACTTGTATTAAATCTGATCTCGATGGGCTTAGAATTCAAAAAAATTCATTCGTATTAGTGATATACGAATTATATCTCTCACAAACAGGTTTTATGACTTCATTCGCATCAACTCATTTTGGATATCAAATCATCCTCAGTCTCTTGAAGTCCAGGTATTCTTCCAGCCATTAGAATATTGGTGGACGATGTTCCAGCCATTCTTCGTGATATACACAATTTTCATCTCTCTATAATATAACCAAAACTATAGAGACTGGGAATCATTATTTGTTGACATACTCCTGTCATCTGGGTGCATTTGTTACTGAATGTATGACAAATTGATATTCATTATACAGGACGTGGAAAGAAATTCGGAATTGAGAAAACCTAATCAGGAATCTGCGATTGAATGTCTATGAAAATAACAAGTTTCCATCGTTCAAGTTTGAACCTCTCGATTGGGTGAAAGTATCGAAAAGTAATATTCTCAGATAAAATTATGAAAATAAAAAAAATTTATATATACAGAACAACTACATTCCTGGCTATATGCCACGACCCACGACGAACATCCCATTATATGTATCGAATTGTTAATAGATGAGTTCATGTAAGTAGATTCTGCAAAGGAAGGAAGATGTTGACGTGGATCAAAACCATTGTGTTGAGACGGGATCACACTTCAATCCAAAACATGATGAAGCAAAGTCTATAATCACTAACTTATGACACAGGGCGTAAAGAATAGTAATCTTCGTTTTTTCCTGTACATGGATCAAGCCATCAGCTTTTTTGGAAACTGGAATTCAGTTTGACAATCCGAAATATAAATTTACGATTTGATCGGAATTCCACCAGAATCGAAAAAGAATTTGAGAACAGTTTTTGCTAGCCGTTTTTTTTGCCGGTAGTGTAGTATTGATCAATAATTTATAATATTCAATAACAAATTTCATCGTTGTCGCGATATGATGAGAAATTCAATGATTTTCACTTTCATTAGATCAGATATAAAAATACTTCGCTAATAAATTCATTATATTTCCTTATCGCTCTGCTACAGGCTGAACATCAGACTTGATGAAAATTTCATTAGAAGCGTGTATCATCTCGGTCGGTTTTAAGATCTTTCTTATCAGCTAACTCAAAGAGAGAGTTGCTTCTGGAAATTTACATTTTTATTTAGTTATATTAGGATTGAATCAGATTATACCATTTTTCTTTTCAGATAGTCTGATTACTTCTTCAATACGAAACCAATCGTTTGATGTTCGGAATTGTTAATCATTATACGAGTTTTATAAGTCGTTATTTTGTATATCGTCGACTCGATACTCAATTTGTGAATGAGTATGTGATATCAGAATTATCAATATTAAGGGTGAGATAGAAATAAATACAAATATTCCAAACCCCAACAAAGCTTGGCATCAATGCAATATACAGAGTGGTGTTTCGAATTCGACTGACAACCCTCGACATAGACTGAGATAGAGACATACATTATATATACATACATAAGAAATAAAAATCGGATTTCTGCGATAACTACAGACTTATTGTATATCTCGCATTCATATTCGGCATCTGGTTCATCTTTGAAAGGGTCATTTTTTTGACCAGAGATTTATCTCTGATTTTCCATTCAGTGTTGAGCTACAGGGGAATGTGATAATTTTTCCTCCCATAATTTTTACGCCACTGATGGAATTTCGATTATTCCCAATTTCTCGAAATTATTGTCCAATTTTGTTCAAAAAATATATCATCTGCAATTGAGCTGCAATAAACGGTTTTCGAGATATTCGACCCATAATAAAAGCATTTTGGCCCTTTTTCATAATTTTCAGTAGATGCCCTGATTAGTATGAATACTCAATGGTAGAAGTTACAGATATTTTTCTAGTGGTGAGTAGATGAGATATACGTCAGATTCAATTCTTTTTCCATAAAGTATGTTCTAGAGAGACAGAGAGACATGTAGGTGACTTATGAGGGTTTTATTTGAAAAAATTTAATTTTAGCTCAAAATGTGATGTGACTGAAATAATTCATCGATAAGTGACACAAAATAGTTATTTGTCTTACTAGGCAGAAAAGTACAAAATTTAATGCCGCGGCTGGCGTTTCATAACCTAGGCGTAGCCATGTATAAATATAGTATAATTGTCTTTCCAAAGTCTTTCTAATTTCAAATAATACATCATTTTTTGTTCACCCAAAGTTATTGTCAATTTTGATTACCAATTTGATTCGAATTACTTGGAACGTTGCATAGCATCATCAATTTTTTTTGCCTAGGCAGTGAAAGTACATTCGCTAATAACCAAAAAAGAACAATAACTTTATCTGATATTCGAATCCAATCAAATTTTTTATATACCTCTGTTAAAATAGTTTGTTTCTTACGTTTTTTTTTTCATTTTTATTGTATTTGTGTTGTTTATTCTTACTATTCGTTCCTGTGTATATATTCAAATGTTATATGTGTACATACCTATCTAGCTCTTTTTGTGATATTTGTGAGTATTTTGAAATTGAGAATTAGGAATATGATCATTCTTTTATGAGAATGTTAATTTTGTTTGTTTCTATTTTGTTGGAGATATTGTCCTTTTCTCTTTACTAAAAGTACTTAATACTATATGACGCCATAGTTCATTTCATTATACCTGATGCTTGGAATTCGTATATTATAAAATAGATCTTTCATGGGATAATCATGTCAGATCCATTGCAAAAGCTGCTTCACAAAAACTCGGATTCTTGTTCCGTGCGAAAAGCTACTTTACACCTCAACAGCTTCTCATGATCTACAAAGCGCAGATACGGCCTGTTCTAGAATACTGTTCCCACATATGGGGTTCAGCACCAAAACATACGCTGATGCTCTTAGATTCCATCCAGAGAAGAGCCATTCGCCTGGTGGGTGACGCCACACTCACTCACTCTTTGACATCATTGGAACACCGTAGAAAGGTCGGCGACCTTTCACTTTTCTATCGATACTTCCACGGGCAATGTTCTTCGGAAATCTCTGCAATCATCCCTCCACTAGCAATACCAATCAGACGAACTAGACAAGCCCAGTCAGCACATCCTTTCGTTGTCAACCTCGACAGATGTCGAACAGCACTTCATCAAGACTCCTTCATCCATAGAACGGCTAGGCTCTGGAATTCATTGCCTGTGGAAGTATTCCCAACAACATATAATCTCCAAAAATTCAAAAAAAATTCCAATACCTACCTCCTATCCCTATTCTCCCTAGGAACGCACGATGTTCTTTGAGCATTATAGGGATTCCCTTTCGTGCGCTCCAATCGATAAAAAAAAAAAAAAAAAAAAAAAAAAAAAAAAAAAAAAAAAAAAAAAAAATTCCGACATGGTTATAATAGTTTGTTTCTTACGTTTCTTTCTTATTTTTTTTTTGTATTTGTGTCGTTTATTTTTACTATTTGCTCCTGTGTATTAATTCAAATGTTAAATGTACATACCTATAGAGCTCTATCATTTTGTGATATTTGTGAGTATTTTCAAATTGAGAATTAGGAATATGATTATTCTTATATGGGAATGTTTGTTATGTTTCTTTCTATTTTCTTGGTAATAGGTTAATTTTCTGTTTACTAAAAGTACATAATGCTATGACTCCATAGTTTATTTCATTATACGTGCTTGAAATTCGTATACTTATCATAAAATAGATCTGAATTTTGACAAAGTATTTACTGATGAAATTAAAATTTAACTGTCAACCCTGGTCTGCTAGGAGAGTGAGTTGTTATTGAGTTGACATTGACAACTGTCATTTGCTGTTGTCAAATTAATTATTCACAAAATCCAATAGATTTCAGGTGTGAATAGGATCGTGATGTGGATATGAGTGTTTTGAGGAAGACGAAAATATTTAATATTCACCTCGACGAAAAACTGTCCATTGGGTCGCCTGATTGATTGCCTCGGCTGAGGCCTCGGCTATCAATTTGCGGAGTCGACTATAATAGACAGTTTCTCGTCCTTGGTACAAACAAAACTATTTCAGAAAAAAATATGTTTCTCTAGTATGTGGAACTCATTGTGAATAACTTTGATCACATTTCATTTATCCACGAGGTAAAATAAAGTATAACAAGTCAAATTTCAACATTTTCGGAAAACTGACTTTCGACATCAAGGATATCTATTGAGCTAGAATATGTGAGAATATACAGGGTGTCCATTCGAAAAATTTAAGTTGCTGGCATTTCCGGAAAAACCGGAAGTTCGAGATATCGGATTGTGATGTGATCAAATCCGACATGGTTGCTTATATAACTGTACCAAATTTCAGAGGTTACAGGGGTGGCCCGATATCCTATGTCACCCGGTATATTATTGGGCAGTAGAACACCTGCCTGTTGGGTGGCCTCAAATCTATAAGTGAATGAATAAATGAATACGCATGCTGCATGGGTTCCAGTTCTAACTTGTGAATATTGAATGAGCTTCTGTCTTATGGCATCAGAGCAGTCTAGATAGTAGGTTACGTCGGTGTCTGTACGACTGAGATGTTTATAATTCCTCTGGTGTGCCCGTCCTTCAATTGTTTCCGAGATTGTTTCGTCAGACTAGTTGTCGATATGAACAATTGAATGCAAGTTAGGAACGTGGGGTTCTTATATTAGATGACAGATGGCGTGAACGATGGTCAATTTCTTGAATAATTTCAAATGGCGTTTCGTATCTTATTATGGAGTTGAACAAGACTTTCAAGGATGTGTTTTCCTTCTTTCGGGACCTGAAGAATCCAGTTGATGATGCACGAATTCAATAATAGCTGATGAAAAGTATCTAGAGACAGGACGCAGAAGAGACCAGGCGCAACAAAAAGGCGGAAACAACTTGATCTTGACATATTTGTCACGAGGGTCATGTTTCCTGCTCATTCAAGATTTTCTTCAAATTTTGAATGGGAATATCATGAATTGAGGGCATTAGAAGTTTATTAACCAGGTATTGATATTATATTATTAGTTTAGTGAGTGTATTTTGCTTTCATCATGGACTGAACTGCAGTAATGTGTAAGAATCATTCGAAAATCCGAATATTCATTCAAGTTTATGTACCAGAAGTTGGAAAATAAACTATTGTCACAGAATTTTTTCGAATAAGGACTTTGTGTCGTTCATGAATTCACCATTGAAAGTCGAAAATATGACGCACCGTTCCCATTCAAACAAGAAATTGTGATAGTGGAAATGTGAGCCCTAATGAATGTGTCATGATGCCTGTAAATTTCGAATGAAACTTCGAAAATTTACCAAGATTCTCTCATACTACGCTTTCATTACAAAGTAGGCGATATCGAGAAATTTCGAAACTCCTTTCAATTGGAAGTGACAACACCATTTGACTTTCTATATACAACTATTGTACGACGATCTTGAAACCAACTTGTCAGAAATATATTTTTAGGAAGTCACATCACGAATAGATGCAATTGAAGGGCTTATTGTGAAACAATGACAAGCAACACAAGAGTTCAAACTGAGTGCTCTTCTCGGTCGAAGCAGTGTAGTGTTACAAGTCACTACAAAATTATTACGGGGTGGCTCGAAGAAAATATAATCACATTATTGCATAGGTCTATTTTTTTCCCTAGTTATACTAACCAGAATAGTGACAAGCCACACAAAATGGCCAACACGAGCGAAAGCTGTTCCGATTATACTGTGAATTCTGACGATTCTTGCAAGAAAAATAGTGAAGTTGAGGCGACATTCAATGACAGTGACCGCGACCGTATAAGTGACTCAAGGGATGAAAATACTGCAGTATGTATTTCTTGCTCAAATGTGGCAAGTCACATTATTATAATTCTAAAATAATGCGTAATGAAGGATTATTGTAGTGGCATGACACGTGGATTGCATTTTGTTCAAGGTGCATGAATGAGAAAAAAAAATTCCAACAAGTCGATGGAGACAAAGAGATTAGTGTTATTTGCGAGATCAAATAGAAGATTCCGACGAAATTCAAGGCAACAATGTGTAAGATTTTAGGTAAACATTCTGAATGGAATAATGTAACGAGCCACATTTCTCCTAATGGAGCCTGTGTTATCTCAAGTTTGGAGTGATTTTATCAGGATTCTTGTTAACTATAGTCCCATAGGGCATGACGCATTGACCTATACAAGACTGAAAACATTGAAGTTGTTACTGGATTTTATATTATTTTAAATACTCATGTCATTGTTTCACAATAAGCCCTCCAATTATATGATTATTCTCAAAATGATCTTGGATCTTGGTGGGTGCGCAGGGTGCGTCAGAGCAACAACATCCCAATAATAAGCGAAAACAAACAATTCTGACGCCCCTTCACCATTCCATATCGATTTCGCTTCCAAAGATGCATTAAGTTGAAACGAAACAAGACACACCAGATTGAAAGTTGCGAGATATCTATTTTAGTTTCACCGTCCCCGTTTTCCGGAGAGAAACTTCCAAGTCAATTTTTTGTTAGGCATAAATATTTAAAGACAGCTCGACAGATAGAGTTCTGCTGTGATTCGGAATTGCTTCGTTTCCGAGACGTTAAGATCAGGACGAAAATAAATCTAGCAAATGTGTCGGGACTAGAAGGGTCAGATCAATACGTCGAGGAATAGTTCAAAGTACTTAACAAACTACTAAATTTTCACGGAATTGTTTGAACACTTCGACAGGTTTCACATGAGAACAATAGCAGCTTCTCCAGGTGTTGAAATTTAGGTTACAAAACGGATTGATTCCTATGATCCTATAATGTTGATATCACCCATATCGTATTATCAAGAGTTCCATAGTTCATTTCAAATCATTTTCATTCAGAATGACTTTAATACGATGATTTGTAGTACATTTTAATGGCTCTCATTTGAGCATAAAAGAAAGTCATTAGCTCTGACAGTTTTCTTGACATTAATTGTGAATAAAAAAACAAAAAAGAAAATTGGATTCTCAAAGAAATAAGCCTATAAATACTGCTAATTACAATATGTCGGCATTATAGGCATAAGAGATGAACTTCGAGGTTGAGGCGTATAATTTTGTATTCATATCTTTATAAAATTTCACAAACTCAATTGAGGATTTTTTGGGTGTCCTGGTTCATCACGGTCTTATTCCATCAGGACTGGAGGAAACTACTGGTGAATTCTGTCCATCTCAGCCTGCATGATCTTTCGAAAATGGAGGATCGTCGTGGTTGTTCCCATTCACGTAGATCAGAAAAATGGCGACATTATAACAAGTCTTGTTGAAGCGCAGAGTGGCCAAAGCTGGGTCATCCAAGTCCATTTTGTTCTTGCAGTTGAATGAGGGTGATTTGCTGGTTCGCATTATGTTGTTATTTGAATTGAACCATGAGAGTTCTTTGATCAACTTCACCCACTTTTGCACTTGGTGGTATGTGAATTACGAATGGAAGAAAGCAGACTCTTTGGTTGGGAGCAAACGAGCCAGGTTTTCATCTTTGCGTTGACTATAGAGACTGCCAATATGATTACGAAATGCCATCATATACAGATGTTCAAAACCGCTTCGTTACTAATATTTTCATGGATTTTGACAAAACATTCAATGTGCTATATTGACAAGAGGGTTTGGTTCAAATTTCGTACTTGAACTAAACTCAGATGCTTCAACAAGTTGCCTTCTGAACGAAATCAATATCGGGACTGGAATATCAAGTTTTCTATGTTTAGTTATTGAGAGAATGACTCACCCTATATATGATATTGGCATCAGGCCCTATAACCCCATAAGTTTTGTCGGGTTCATCTCGAGCACCCTGTATATGAGAAACAATTGACTTAATATCATTTGTTATTTTGTAACCGTACTTGAGAATACGGATTGACATCAAATAATTACTAATTGAATAGAAGAATTTAGCAAACTACTATTGGTAGATATTGCCAATATAAGATTCATAATTGTATACCATCGTTAACTTGTTCCTGTCTAATGGTTCAGCGATCATATTTCTAACGTAATTACGAAAATTCCAGAGACTGTTTTCGTCGAAAGCCACAGCAATTTATATCTTCTCCAGTCACTCAGTGGTTTTAGTCCTGCGACAAACAATGAAGCATGTTGAGGTATTCCGTGATAATATAACGACGACCTATTTATCATATAGGAACGGTCAAAAAACGTGGTTATAATCAGAAAATATATCTCATGTTATGAATGCAGGAACAAAGTGTCACCATAGGTTATACAACCAAACGACGCATATAAGAGGATGAACAATTAGGTATTGGATGGTAGATTTGGTAGGATTGTGAAATGTATCGAAATATTATGGATTCTGTTATATTAGTACAAATAATATGTATCACCCTTTATGTCGATCGAAATGTTATGACATGATATTAATGCATGCTGATCACCTGAATATACTTACAAAATCTCAGAGATAATCATTAACAATATCGTAGTGAACGACAAACAAAGAAGATAACACTGTGATACTGATGATACTATTTCATGAGTTTAATGGGTCCCTAAAGTATTAGTTATCAAAACTTGATCATCTTGTATACAGCGATCACTGACGAATCTAAAATAGGACAAAATCGGTCTTATATAATATCTTTCATGACGATAGTTGAAAAGAAGCATGTGATAATCGATCATTTTCTTCACTCTGATGATATAGCAACACGTCAACTAAGGAATTCTGATTGATGGTGTTCTGTCGTTGATACCAATTTCTGCATTTCATATTCAAATATGACGGTGAATAACGTCATCTTTCATTGATTTTATGAGTCTAATTACTTCCTTTTCACTTGATGCATGCGATATATAGCATTCTTTGCTTTTTCCTATTGTATAGAATTTCATACAGGAAGATCACAATATAGGGGCAATATATGATGAAGCTGTATTATGAGACCTAATGATACGATGAATCGCTATGCTATGCCATTATTGAACATCCGACAACATTGCAGAAACTGTTGAGTCTGGGTTCCACCATTTACCTCTGATCAATGATTCACCGAAGTTTCAGGCAAACTTTGAAGCTCAATACCTTCCAAAATATATTCTTTCCTCGACAAAAATGTATTCTCTCTTTCCGTTTCGTTCTTTCGTTTTCTTCCTATCGCAGTGTGCAGCATCCGAAATATACATTGATATTTTGTAGGTATTCTGAAAAATTTTGGGATCCAAGCACAATTTCAACATATTTTCGAACCGTGTTAGGTTTAGTTGGCTTTGTTATTTTTTCTTTAGTAGAAATCTAGTACCATCGGGTTTGAAACATAATTAGATTTCAATCCATTCCTCCCGTTGAAATATTAGCTGATCAATTTATTTGGATATCCCAGTCCTGTGGAGTGTGGTTACATTCATTGGGGACTCATTTATCACTGAGGAAGCAGGAAGGCATTCTTTATAGAGCAATTCTCGAAACAATTGGTGCAGCTCTAATGTCAGATATATCAAAAAGTATGCATGGAAGAAAGAATACACCGCTATACAGGGTGCATCTAAATAACATCGAAAAAATTCAAGGAATGATTCCTTGTGATATAAATATTATAAAGTCTTACAAAATATATAGATCTCCAATATACATGCATGATAAACTAACCATTATTGGTTCTGTCATTCACAACCGAAATACCTGGTACAGCAATCATCTGATGATAAACCAACATATAACATCTTTGTACCATATATAGATCATTCTCTTATAATGCTCCCAATATATTCAATATGATACCAATAGCAGTAAAGAATGAAAAATCATTTCTAAGCTTCAAAAGATCGTACAAGAATAACTCTACCAATCACGTTCGAGTTGATTTCCCATATGTTATTCCTTTCAAGTTTTGTCTTCTTATTGAATCAAATCAAATCCATACACTTATTTGTAAATTCCATAAATGTATTTCATTGTTGTTTTTATAATGTCTCATGAATTTCATCAATGTATTTTATGATTGTTTCATGTGTCATGGTACTCGGTTGAGTAGAGCAGCTATAAGCTGGACTTCGCCAGGGATAATTGAAATGAAGACCTTTAGTATTATAATTATCATTATATTTAAGTGAATGAAGTTCATATGAACATGTGTCCTAACTGCTTCGTTTTCGAAATAGAACGCCACAAGAAAACACCCCTTGAATGTTTTCGGCGTTATTTAGCTACACCCTGTATATAGGCTGCTATACATATTGGGACTCCAATGCTCCAGTAGCCGATGATGAATTTAATAGTATATTATGTAACAAGTGTTATAAACGTCCTTTTAGTAACGAGAATTTTAAGCACGAGCGGAGCAGAGCGGAGCGAGTGTTTAATAAACGAGTGTCTAGAAGAGTTTATAAACGCGTTACATACTATGCTGTTTCTACGAACTCCGAGAATTACATTAACATACCTGCTATTCCTGCTAACCTACAAAATAATTCGAAAGAAATGGGAATTGAGAACATAATACATGCAACTGAATGCAACCAGCGAGACACGAATAAGTGATATTGGTTGTAGATGTGTCCAGTCCATTGCTTACTAACCTTTGTTTCACGTTCATTGTCATGCTTAGCGCAGAATGAATGAATTGTTCTCAAAGATGGATGCTTCATTTTTACACTTCTTGGAGATATGCAAGTACCAGAACATTCTCTTCGATTTCACTTACGTCTGCATTTCGCATATTTTCAATGAATAATTCTGTTACAAACGAATATTGTTTGAATCATTCTGATACGAAATTTGAAAATAACAGTTGACAGTTGAAACAATTGACAAGCCAGACATGTCTCAAATTACTGAAGCTGTGTTTGATGAACTGTGTTGCCATGTTAATAAGTTTAAGAAATCGTGTAGCCGTGGTAACGTGTTTAATATTTCGTATATATATATTTCGTGATTGATCGATCATTTAGCGTGGTACATATCCGTACGCAAAATGCCATTTTAGTTATGTGAGTAGAAAAAATCCCTCAAGGTGTATGAAGACACTTACTGATTATGCTACAATCTATTCAGTGACAACGATTTTCGATGATTAGACATTAGGAATCTGGTCAATACTTTCAAATTCTTCTCAATCAGAAGATAAATACAACATATATCTTCAAGTAATCATTCCGTGATATGGTTTCGCATATTGATTATAATCAGTGAAATAGCATGTTTAACGTTACAAGTCAACATTCGTTGAATATATAATCTGATATTCTCATGTATACCGAGCAAATTTCAGTTCTCTCGCCATGTCGTGGTAATTCAGGATCGCTTCATGCATTACCCATCACGAAAATCAACCTTCAATCTACATAATATAAATAATCAGATCGATATTCAGAATGTTTTCATTACTTGGTTATAGGTTATCAGGTATTCCATATCTTGTGCATAATGGTTTGATCCCTACATGTTTTGTAAACATTTTAATGGAACAATAATCAATAAGTTCAACGTCACACGACGATATTCCTCGAATAATTCGATATTCTCATGTACCCACAGAGCACGAAATCATCTCAGAGATGTTGAAAGTACGAGATTTCGAGACATTGAACCTTCACTGCGATGTTCTGTTCACACATGCCGCAGGCGGCAATTATCGAGATGTCCTTGATATGTCACAAAACTACCTTCTACCATAGATTAAACAAACCTTCTACCTACTTCTTTTTGAAGCCTTTTCATGGACACAACTGAACATATTTTCAACGCGTCTTGCGCACATTAAATCGCTGTAAAAAAACCATTTTCGAGGTACTTTTCTGAAGCATTTTGTCAAAATGAACTTTTGCATTAGGATTCCATTTCCCTTGAATGAAAAAATGCATTAAAAATAGATTGAACATAAAAATATTTTCTTGATATGAAATTACCTTCTCAATCGGTTTCTGAGTAGTGTTTACTACACACAGACAATTTTTGAAATGTTCTCCACAATGCATAATTTTGCAACTGCGGAGAAGCTGTGTATTGATGAATTCGTAGTTTTATATATTGATTACACTGAGGAACCGAACAACACATCTTGCATCTGATGATCATTATTATAAACTAAATAAGTCTTCTACCACAATAAACTTTACCAAATTCCTTTCTGTTCGTTAGCAGCGTGATGTAAGCGTGACACCCCAGCAAACACAAATATATATCTGATACATAACAACCACATATTTCTGTTCTCATCCGATGTTGCAGACATATTATCTGTACAGTTAATGTATCTTGCATGTAACGTCAAATTTCCGCTTCCCTGAATATGTCCTTTATATATCTGACATATGTTGAGCGTTTTCGGAGTCACATTGCATACATGTCTCAGATACATTATAAGTAACGAATTTGTTCTTATATAATGATACTTGAATGAATGTCACAGAGTAATATATGTGAGATGAATCCAAAATAATGTACTTGATCATTTTGAGAAATATACAGGAATTTGAGTGTCGACAGCCATATTGAGAACTTTGTTATTATTGAAGATACAAAATTGTTCAAATCAACAAACTATCAGTAGGTATTTCTGACTATAGAAGAAAATTTCTCATTATATGTTACAAAAAACGCCATACTCAAATGTTTATTTTTTTTCTTCCACCATAAAGAGCATTGAAAATACTGCTAGTTTGATAATTTGAACAATGTTGTATATTCAATTATAACAAAGTTACCTATGGTGGACACTCAATATTTGGATAACCCTGTATACTTAGGTTGTAGTTACCTCCTCGTTTGTAGTGTTTCATGTCTGATTGTTTCCAGTGCCTAGTCCTAGAGAAATGGAAATCATGGTTTCTTGATTGAAAATCAATGGGAATTATTTGAAATTCAAGTTTTAAATACATCACTGAGAAAACATCATACCTATGTTAATAGAGACAAAATATTGAAGATGAAAATTTTATTATCAATTTGAAATGATCCAGCATTTCTGACACCAAAATGGAAGAATAGGTACTTCAGTGGTAATGATAGGTAAATTGAGTGGTAAATCACCTATATTCATATGCTTATGTCTAGCTAATTCTATATCAGTTGTATATCCAGGTATGTATTCTCTTTTGAGAAAAGCACTACACATACTATATATAGCACTTTTGACACACCAAAATGGTTTATAATGTCTCAGTGGAACTTTGACCATACACTATTGATAGGTACACCTTCGTGTTTCTAGGTGGGTTCTAGAGTTCTACTTCAGAGGTTAAAACCTACTTTGGGAAATGCACTTTGAAGTGTAGTGGAATATGGAAAGTTTGATTGTTTGATGACCCAAATTCTTCTGTCAAAGAATGTTTCCTTTTTTCATGCTTTTGGATTTTCTAACCCATCCATATTGTCCCTAAAAGTCACAAATGAAAACACCATTACTTTCAACATCCATTTGAGCACATTCTTCAGGTTCAGTTGTTGAAGAACAGCTGATGATACTTACATAGATAAACAGACATTGAAAATTGCACATGGAAGTGTCATGGAATATTCGATGACCCAGAAGTCTTCCAAATTGATCTTGATAGTCACAGATGAAAAAATCATTCAAAACCCCATTGGGCGGGCATCTTCTTCAGATTCAGCTGCTTTGGAGTGGCTTGTGGTATTAACTCACTTACATAAATAAATGTACATTAGCAGTGTGATCATGTTGAGACAGATTTTTTCCTGAAAAAATGTGTGAGACAAACATGCAAAGCATAACATAACCTTCAAAGGAAACTAACATGAAGTTCTCTCCATCAACTAGGTACCAACTCATACGGAACAGAACGTTTCACTGTTATGAATATGTTGGTGATTTTAGAAATAGTCTTGTATAGTTTCGAGACATAAGTGAAACATGCGATTTTGTTTCCTTTACCATACATGTATAATTCAACTGAACAATCTTTTTTCATGGCATTCGAAGCATCATATATGTATATGATATGTTTCCTGTTATGTAACCACCTGAACAAGAAAATATATTGCATGAAATGTAATAGCTTTGTAGCAGATATGTTGCATGGTGATGTTTCTCCGGAACCCTGATGAGCTCCATTTGCCATATGGCAGACATATGTGTGTTTGCTGGGACGCTGCAAACGCGAATGCCAATTGCGAACAAGAAGAACAAAATCGAAAACAAATCAGAATTCATCGTATTGTGACGTAAGCATGAGACGTTGTGGTGGGGCAAACAAAGAAAGGGCACAGAAGAACAAAAACAATACTTTCAATATCCTTCTAAGACCTCTTTGGGAAGTGCATATTACGCCTCAAAAAACATCCTCATGCCTACATTTCTGAAACATCCCAAAACATCCCAGGGACACCTCTCAGTAGGCAAACAAAGAAATGCCACAGAAGAACATAAACAATACTTCAATATCCTTCAAATACCTCTTTGGTCAGTGCATATTACGTCTCAAAATAACATCTTCATGCCAGCATTTTCAAAACATCTCAAAACATCCCAGGGATGTTTGTGCTCGCTGGGTACCTATTGAATAAATGTTAGTTCAGATCCTATGCCTTGTCGAGGTAAGCAGGATTGACTCCTGCATTTTCCCACGAAATTCAATTTCGGAATTGTAATGACGGTGGATACGGAACAGTGTGGATGTTGGGGAGTGGCTTGAATAAATCTGTTGCGCGTATACAAGATTGGACAAGAGCCAGTTCCAAGTATTGGAAGCTTGACAACTCATGCGGGTTGAAACTGAATACATTTCCACGAATACTTCCGAGGAGTAGAACGGTGGGCGTTGGATGTCGACATGTCACTGAATCGTGAAAAGCATTTTTCGTGATCCCACACTAATTGTCCTTGGCACGTCCCATCCCGTACGTCTTATGCATTGTCCGAGCAAGGACCACCATGGAATGTCTGAACTGGTACATCATTTCAAACGTTTCACGTGGTACATATTATATATGTATTATTATTATTATTATTCTTATGATTTTGGAGATTCCTTTAGGATTATATATTACATATTTATAAAATGTCCCTTCTAGAACAACCATGAACAGACGCCCTTGATATTTCTAGGATCGTATAACACCAGGAATGTCCCTGAGGGATATCCATCGGATGTTCCAATTCGTACATGAACTGTTATGACTTCGGAAGGGATAGATGATCCAGGAGTAGGTACAAGAAAATTCTTCAGGAAATCTCATTTCGCTTGTGCTTAAAATACTCGCTACTAAAAGGACGTTTATAACACTTGTTAAATTATATACTATTACTACCAAGGTGTATATTACATTGTTTTCATCACAAGCTATACATTTCAATCATTCCAGTTCTGTGAAACTGATAAATGAACGTATTGTCACTGTGGAAGCACTTCTCTTCAATTCAAATTGAAATCTAGTTGTCATGTTCATGACAGCATATGACAGGTCGTTATTCACTAGATTCGAGTGCCATTCCAGCGAATATTGCATGAGAACAGTGAATTTAGGTTAATTACAACAGAGGTGGCTATGTCTTTATTGACTAGTGGTTGATGAAATGACGAAAACTACCTTGATAGTAAAAACACACTTAACGCCTCAAAAAGGAGTAAATGATGGTAGGTTTTATAGCTAGTGGTGGAATAAATAATTTATGCACGACTGGGCGTAAAGCAGCACTTTACCGCTCTGTTTTAGGGGCGTAAGTGGTACATTGCCGCCCGTGGACTACTTTACCGCCTGGCGTAATCAATCAAATCTTTATTCCTTCAGACAATAATAACATTGTGTCGGAAACGTCAAATTTCTTTGGTTCCTCATCTAATATTACAGTTCTCTTGATATTTCTGAGATGGAAAATGATATGATCGAACCCAAGATAAGTTATCTGTGATGACATCAATTGACAGCAAATATAATAGTCTACTCTTTTTGCAAAAAATTTAGTTACTATGGTAACGTCGATTTTTTCAATTATCTTAGTTATCATTGAAACTCGAATCACGGAATTTCGTATATGAGGGTGATTCGATATTACATATCGATTCGTGGTATACGATGCGCATGATTCAATATACAGGGAAGTGCGAAACTCGTAACTGATGCTATAAAAATGCCCCAAGTTTTTGTGGTTCAAGATTTATGTCATTTCTACTATCAGAATATTATTTTTCAAACACTTCCACATGAAAAAGTTATTCTTGTTAGAATGTCACAAGACAAGCCGTTTTCGGGAAGGGTAATTTTTCATTTCGATGGACAAAAACATTCATCAAGTGAATTTTGCAAAAGCTAATCTACAAGTCAATGTAAACTAAAATTAGCCACTCAATTCACAAACTCAAGATCAACACATAAGGTACAATAAAAATACAGGACATGAAATGAACGATTGAAAATCTTCCAAAGTTTGAGTTGGTTCGTTTCAATAATGTCATTTTCAACTTGGTCTTGAATATATATTGATGGAAAATGCATTCTTCACGTCAGATGGCAAGATATTGTTTGAAGCCTTAAACAAAACGACATTTTTTGTCAATCTTTTACTCCTCGGTAAAATGAAAAAGTGTTCTTTCTGTCTGGTGTTATGATGATGCATTTCTTTATTATTAGTCAGCTTATTTACCAAATAATTAGGTGCTTCAAAAACAAATACCAATACCAAAAATTCAAAATAATCCTCAATAGGCAGCCAATTACAACTTTTTAACATATCCTTTATATGTGTGTACTTATTATACATGCTAATATAATACGCGTTGCTCTGTTTTGCAATTTTTCTATTCTATTCAAATCATCATTTAGAAGATATAGAATTGTTGAACAAAAATTGAGGTGTGGAAGAATCAGAGTATTGCAAACAATTGTCTTCGAAGAAAATGAGAGGTAGTGTGAACATCTAGACAAATATAATATTCCGCATGATTCATTTTTGATATTATATAGTTCGAATGTTCTTGGAATGATAGTTTACGATCTACTATGACTCCTGAATATTTGATTTTCTCAATTTTTTCGATTCAATCATTTCCAATCTCCAAGTAATAGTTACTTATTTTCAACTCTAGTTGTATTGCTTCCTTTCCGATAAACATAAATTTAGTTCTAAACCTCCCCTGTATATAAAATCATATTTCTCGTTCTACGGAATGATTTTGAATATCGAATCATCCTTAGGTACAACATTTCATGATTCTAGGAGCAATGATGAGAAGATCATTGAAGAAAACTGCATATAAGGACCTACCTCCAAGAGGCTCTAGCGACTTGAAAGCCTATACTTTACGCCCTTGATACATATAAATATAACTATCACGAAACGGTCAAGAAAATAAGTTGAAAAAAAAAAGAATTCGAAGAATTGAAAGTATCAAACTTTCTCAGAAGAGAGAAGATTAACGAAACTTGTCAATAATCAAAATTTGAATTCAATAATATAATGATATGAAATGACAGAGATTGAGATAAAAAGTCGAATAGGAGACTGAGTTAGACAATATAACTGAAAGAGGGATTGGAAATGAGTAGAAACTATAAGTATAGAAGAGTTGGATACTCCATTGAAATAGTTAAACTATTGAATATACTATAGTCTTCACTACACATAGTGAGATGGATCACCTCAGATGGTGGGACATAGGTATAAAATTTAACTGACATTTTTGAGGAACATTTCCCGTAGTACTTTCAATAGACAAGTGACAAGTCGACTATTTTCTTGCGGTGTTCCAATGATGTTAAGGAATTAGTGAGTGTGAAATTGGGTGCTTAAATTTATGTGTATGAACAGTATTCGGAAACAAGGTTGGATCTCTAATGTGTTCATCATATTTGAGTCATAAAAATTTGATATAGCTTCATCTCGTGATGCTCGATTGTTACGAAGCCAAATTCCAGTTATGCTCATCTTCTACGGATTCATATTTCTTCACCATGCCCAAATCCAAACTAGAGAAATGGAGTTTCCATCCATACTATTACATGAATAACCTCTTCAGTGAATCACAGTATCGAGTGTCACAACTCACATTCCCATTTTAAGAAAATGCGATATCGGATTTTCAGTTGAATTATATTCAAAGCTTTTTGGCAAACATATTATGACAGATTTTCCAATACAGCACCTTCGACCCCGACGCGTCATAAAGTAAATTACATCGAAAGGGATTCCTTGTCATGTGTCAAGTTGAGAAACCTGGCCGACATCGCTGGGAATTCTTTATTTTTATACGGTCGATATCTTCGGAGGCAATACAATATGATTCCGGAGACGATATTTTCGAGTAAAGCCTCGATGTAGAAATGAGTTTTGATAAAGAAAAATGTGAATTTCTGATGAAAGATCCCACAAATCCAAATGAAAAAAATACGAACGAATCGGAGATCGCTGGGACTCTGGATTTTCTTGATGATGATTGAATATAAATGACAGTTCGAAATCTCTGATGAACAGATGAAAGGTGAGTAGGCCACCACAAAACCTGTCATAATGTTGAATGAAATCATCTGTTCTGAATTCTTTTCACCTGAAATCACCATTTCTTCTCAGATGAACATGTTTTGTACATATAAACGATTCAAAATAAGCGATACGCCCTCTTGCGGATGTTCAAGTAACTAATGGAAAGTACATTGAATGTTTGTTTACATTCAAGTTTTAAGCATTTTATCGGAAGTTTAGAGGTAATTGTGATATTTTTTGAGTTTGAATTCTTCAGTATAGTATTGAATCATTTATTGCTCCGTTTCACATGTAATTCATGAAATATTTCTCACTGTTTTTCACAGAAAATGTTAATTTTCATCAGTGTATAATTGAAAGATTTTTGCCCAACTTCGAGATTGAACTCTGCTGCATTTTATTCACAGTAGTGAAAAGTTACAGTAGGAATTTAGAAAAATGAAATCTTCACTCAAAAACGAAGTTCTGATGTTCAATGTTTCGTACTGGGTAAATTCATTATTGTCCGCAAATACATCCAGCTCAGAGGAGTTTTTCTCAATCACAAACACATGTAAGCAGATAAATCTCAAATACCTACTTTGTGAACATCGTATTCACTCCACCTAATTCACAATTCATTTCACTACTGAATGGAAATGAAATACAAACCAACATAACCTCAAATTGAAGCATTTTTATTTTGCGAATCTCAAGTATTTTAAGTAGTATAACATACTCTATTGAACGAATATCTGCTGAAAAGCTCCCTCGAATCACAAGAGTACACAAATAATAGTACATTATACTCCTAGGGAATAAAGTGATATTTTAAATCCCGAGACAAAAAGTTTATAGCCCGACCAACGGACTATAGCCCTCTCACGGCTCAATGGTGCATTTTCGTAAAGATGTAAGTTGACTTCAATCGGCCTATTTTGGTTTCTTGTTTACCCTGTAGAATTCATGGTACGTTGTTCTGGGATACCTTGTATATCGAATGACAACGGGATATCACAGCAATGCTGACATTGCAGCCAATTCAACAATAATACCAAATTAGTCGGTACCAAATTTCCCTCTCAATGACTGATGAAAATTTAAGGGCATTATCGACTGACTGGATATACCATTAAAACCCCTAGAATTAACATGAAATAGCGGACTTCATTTTCCGTTTGTATTTGGAGTTAATGTCATATGCAGGTCAGCTGTAAAATAGTCATAGCACATACGTAATCATGAGGAATCTCGCATTTCAATGTCGCCAATAGAAATCTTCTTGAAATTTTAGTCTATTTATGGACCTGTGAAATATTCAATTCCATCATTTTGAAATACTTATTCAAACTTGTTCACTGTCGAAAACCGTTTTCTCCTTACAGCTCTTTACATTTTTGAATAATAATTTATGAAATTCACGATATTTCATAACATGAGAAACGTGGGACAACGCGCTACGACATAATATTACATCGAGATCAAAATTATGTACAGGGTGGCTGGTATTCGAGCCTCATCATTGGGATCTCGTATACCGTAAGAGATACGGGGTTGGAAAATTCCGAATACTCTCAAAGATTTTTTGAAAAAAAAACGGAATATTCGCGTATTATTAACAAAACAAATAACACATTCTCATTGAGACTTTTTCGGTTCTACTACACATTTTCCAATTATAATAGAGAAAGCGTCAAATGTTATTCGGTCAATATCATTTGTTATTCAGATTTTTTAATTGGAATTCAGAAAATATCAAATTTTATTCAGATTATAGTCAATTAAAATTCAGAAAGAGTCAATTGAAATTCCAATTGATCAATTGGAATTCAGGAAGCGTCAATTGAAATTCAGAGAGTGGCAATTGAAATTCAGAAAGTGTCATTTGTGATTCAGAATGGATCATTTGTAATTCAGAACGGGTCACTTGAAATTCAGAATACGTCATTTGTAATTCAGATTGGTTAATTAAAATTCAGAAAGCTTCAGTTGAAATTCAGATTAGTCAATTGAAATTCAGAAAATATCAATTGGAATTCAGATTGGTCAATTGATATTCAGAAATAGTCCATTGAAATTCAGAAAGCTTCATTTGTAATCCAGAAATATGGAACAGTGTAGCCTTTACTTGTTGAGCCAAGCGAAATGAATGTGATAAATCACAAAGCAATATTTTTTTCGGAAATCAAGTTTTCTAAATTGACGCTTTATGATTTTCATTTGATTATAATCTGAAACAATTGAAGTTTTCTGAATTTCACTTGTCTGATCCGAATCAAAATTGATATTTTCTGACTTTCATGTCACTTATCTGAATCACAAATAACGTAGTCTGAATAACAATTGTTGCATTCTGAATTACAAATGACGATATCTGAATTTCAATTGACGCTTTCCGAATTCCAATTGTAAAATCTGATTCACAACTGACGTTTTCTGAATTTCACTTGACTACTCTGAATTGCAATCGATATTTTCAGAATTTCAATACGCTAATCTGATGAATTACAATTGAAAATCTCTGAATTTCATTAGAGAAATCTGAAATACAATTCACGCTTTGTGAATTACAATTGAAAGAGGTATAGATGGTGTTATCAGGTTTTCGAACCAACGTTTGGTCTTCGAACTGTACGATACGACTTATGTATCGTAAGTATTTCAGTATAATATAACTTCCCACTCTTTAGGTGAATTTTTATTTTCATGTGTAACGTGGAACATTTTTATTGGTTCTTGAGGAGTAAGACACTATGGTGCTAATTGGCATATCATGTCATCGAGAGCTAGCGTTTTTGAGATGTGACTATTTTGATTATTGAAAAAAAATCTTGTGATCATTTTGAATAATGAATAACTGTATATAAGACACTATCAATACATGGAAAGATCAAAATACAATTGATAGATATATGGCGTTAATTCAATTAGTGAGTTCACAACTTTATTGTCAACCTGGTCAAGTTCAACGCAAGCAACAAAAATATGACAGAGTGCAATAACATTGAAATCATTTGAGAATGAGATAACAACCAAGATATAAAGAATTCGTGAATCCGCTTGCAGTCTTCTGAATAGAGAAGATTGCTTTCTGTTCAGTTGATAAAAACACTGGAAACAGAATATAGTATTTTTGCACTCCTGAAACCTGGCTATTATAATGGTGAATTCGATATCAATTGAAAAACGCCCTGTATATTGATTTCACATTTATTTATCAACTTCTGTCACTGAGAGTGTCAAGAAGCAAAAACGACAACATCAACTGCAAGACAAATTTCCCATTTTAATGTTGAAAACGGAAGCAGATCCGTTCTCGAAACGTCCTGAGATAAGTGAAATTCAATATTTTTCATTATACCGATATTCTCTTTCCTCGAATATTTATCAAATAAGCTGTCACTGAATATCGATTGCATTTCTCCTATAGGAAATGTAAGGCGCAGTTACATTTTGGAGAGAATCATCTATAATTATTCGTCTTTACACTACATGTATACCTGTTGAAATAATATACAGGGTGTAAATTTGAAAACTTTCAATGCGAATATCTCGCGAAATAAAAAAGTTAGAAAAACGCCGCTTGGCAAAAATGCTAAAGAGTTAAGGGGAACTAGAACCACCATATTTCAGTGAAGGGATGAGTCACCCTGTCAGCGCAACACACCCCAACTTTGAAATGTCAAATGGCACTACCTCTTTTGTGATACCTCAAATGAACGGTCTCAGTCAGTAGTATTCACCTGTACAAGACTTATTTTCCACCCACTACAGGGTGAACGGAAAACATAAAGTCGAATAAAATAAAATGCAGAATGCCGATATATTCCAAGAGATGTGTTCCAAAATGTTAGAATGGCATTTGAACATCGATTATACTATTGCATTTTGACCATCTGATCAAATAAAATATCCTTTTTACACAATTCATTTTATTTTATTCGACTTTATATTTCTCGTACACCCTGTAGTAGGTGGAAAAAAAGTCTTGTACAGGTGAATACTACTGACTGAGACTGTTCATTCGAGGCATCACAAAAAAGGTAGTGCCATTTGACATTTCAAAGTTGGGGTGTGTCGCGCCGACGGGGTGACTCATCCCTTGACCGAAATATGGTGGTTCTAGTTCCCCTTAAATCTTTAGCATTTTTGCCAAACGGCGTTTTTCTAACTTTCTTCTTTCGCGAGATATTCGCATTGGAAGTTTTCAAATTTACACCCTGTACCAATATTCATATTCATAGGAACAATGAGAGAGAAAATTCAAGAATACAATATTGAGATACATTCTCGCCGATACTACTAGTTCGATTTAAACGTTTTTTTTTTCTTGAATATCCCTCTTTCTGAACATTGGCGTGCAAACTGTATTCGCATAAAAATCTCTTTTTTCTGAATACCGCGCAGGTGAAGCAATTATACCGTGTTATTTTCATAAAACTGATGATACCCTATAAAGTGTAACAGTAAGATTATCAAGTAAGAATTGAAATTACACCTCAGCTTTTTTTTCTCAATAACATTCCTTTCTTGGATGACCTCCATTATCTGAACTTTCACTCCGGAAACAAAACTTCATAGCATAACATGATATTATCGAATTCATATAGGTAGCATTATATGCACGTGAGTCGGAGGCTATACAGGGTGTATCTTAATAACACCGAAAAAATCCAAGGGATCCTAGGGATAATCTAGAAAATGAAGTTCTTCAATTGTTTTTATTCATAACCCCCCTGTATGAGCTTTCATGGTGCCGAAAGTCAGTATGGTTGGGCACTGAGGAAGCCCTGAAATTTCAAAATGATTGTGATTGGGGTTATTGACTTATCGTTTCCTCAGAAGCTAAGCTAGATACTCACACATGAGATGAAAAAGTTGTTATTTCAACAGTTCAACCCTAAAAAATATGAAACTCAGAAACACCGGTGGCGTACATCAACATTTACCATAAATATAGATAAATTTACCCACTGTGACGCCACTGGAAATATTATTTCGAATTTGAATGTACTAGAAGAAGCTCCATATCATCATAAACAAAACCACAACGTTTTATTGGAAATGAATGAAAAAACGATTTTTCTCGAAAACGAAGTAAGTTAGGACAAATGTTGTTTTGGTGTTATTGAGATGATCTGGGCAAGATGCCAAATGGCTTTGACTACTCGCAAAAATTGGGATCATAAATGGGAGGATTTTTTTAAAACTACATGTAATGCCGTTTGCGCATTCACGTATAGGGCAAGGATTTTGGTTAATGCAAGATAATGCCAGGCTTCACGTCGCTCGAGTTGTGAGAAATTATTATTAAATCTGTATCGCCGTATGGTATGACCAGCTCGGAGCCTGGATTTACACGATATCGAGTAAACTCCATCCCAGATTCTTAGGAAAGAGTGTCGCCAGATAGTCCACTCGTTGAAAGTCGGATACCCGAAATCGAGTTTCGCCAACGAACGATCAGACGTATTCTGCTGGGTCTCAAAACGAATAAGGCCAACGGTCCTGATGGAATTCCAATCATCATCCTCAAAAAGTGTGAACCAGAATTGACACCTATTATCTGCAAGTTATTTACCATCTCGTACAAGTTGGATGTTCTTCTATCGTGCTGGAAAATAGCAAGAATCCAATCAACCCCCAAAAATTAAAAAAAAACTTGACCAACAGCTATACGCCTATCGCCCTGTTATCAATTATATCCTCCAAAGTGATGAATAAAGCCATCAACATTGAGCTAATCAAATTTCTGGGAAGTTTCGGAATCATTGACGATACAGACAATATGGCTCTCGCCACCGAAGTTTACTTGCCTACGTCAACCATATATGGCAAGCTTCATGAGTAAAACATATGGGAATGCTCTAGCTTTGGAGTTGGATATATCGACCGTGTTTTGCACCAACTATACCATCATATCATGGCTCACCACCTCTTCCATCTAGTTTTCTTTCAGGCAGATTGTTCCATGTGGTGGTGGACGGAGTATCGTCTGATACCATTGCCATCAATACCGGCGTTCCACAAGGATCAATGTTGGCTCCTACATTGTTCCTCCTTCATATCATTGATCTGTCATTGACTACCACACTTGCTCTATCCACAGCTTTGCAGATTAGAAAGTACTTTCCATACTGCGTTCTCTTCTAGAATCCCCATTCCTTCCCAGGAAACCAAGAACTTACGACGACGGCAAAGCTGTCAATTACTGCCTGTGAAGAGAACTCAGTTTCAATATTCTCCTGAAGATGCTAACATGGTTAGCGAAACACGTGTCGAGGTGTAAAAAATCGGGTTGATTAGCGGTAAATCAGTGTGTAGTGTATTATCGTACCAAAGGTTTCAGTCTTCGATATATGAGATAACATATTTAAAAAAAAAAACGTTCAAATCGGACAGGTAGTTTGGACGAAAACATATCCCAAACTCTTGGATAGTTTTCGTGGTGCTTAAATTTTTTGAGGAAGTGAATTTAGAGACATGAATTGAGTTTTGCAATAAAAAATATATATTTATAATATCCCATTGACTAATCGTTCCTGAACATTCGTTCATAGGAAGAGATAATGATATATTAGTATTTCATCGAGTTCTAATGTTACCTATACCACTATGAACGCCTAATTTTTTTTCTTGGCTGAAGTGACTATATTACGAGCTTGACAACTTTCTGGTATACCAGAATCATACTGCCTCAATTCATAAGTTACATATTGATAGAGGGAAGTAGAGGTCAAGCTAAGCACCAGAAAACCACACAGATTAAGGTTGAACCCTAATCGTGTGCCTTGTTAAACAAATTCTCTAATCTTTTCCATAATATCTCCGTTATATTTCGGCAGCATTTCCGCAACGACTCTTATTAGGGCTCATTACTCAACAACTTTGCCTAGTAAATCATGCAACTTTTATCGAAACTCAGATTCTATCTGCAGCTATAATTACCGGTGTAAGGGGAGGCGAAGGGGTGATAGTTTACCAAGTTGTGTTCGGGGGTGGGGAAGATCATGAGATAAATCTTGGTTGACGACGACGAATGTTCAAGCACTCGACTTCTTATATTATTAGTTCGCCTGATTTCTCACAACTGCCAAAGATCACGCACTGTTCGATTCACTCTATAGTTTTTGTGAGAATGTATCAATTTTACGAACAGGGTTGTTCCAGAACTGATGAATGTGGGCTTTTGACACGTTATTGCACAACCACATAGACAATCATAGCAGCAATAGGGGCTCATCGTTACCTATATCATTTTTGTGTCATTCATCATCTCTCCAATTCTTGTTCTGGTGTATCGTTGATCATTTTTATCGCTGAAAATCATATTTGCAAGATCATTCTGTCAATTATTGGCATTCAATTATTCCACTGTGTCGTTAGAAACCTGAATTGATTTTTGCTATTTTCATGTAAATAATACGTCTATGCGTTGTTCAAAATCGTTGAATTTCAGAGCTCATTTCAAACGTAACGTCATGGCAGCCATTTGGCGTGAAATAAATGGTGACTTCAGTTTTTATACTGTTTCGTTATTGGTCAGATAATCTTCCATTTCCACTCATGAAGCAAAATTGTCAAGTCACCAATTGAAATCAAGTTATCAAAAAGATGTTTGAGCCTTGTCGTTGAATAAATTATAATAGGAGGAACTCATGACATTATAGTTCATTCTTGACTTTCTCGAGCAACCAGCATGTCCAAATATGTCTCATTCTCCATAACAAAATATTATGTGAATGTTGGAGACTTGGCAACATTGTGCTGAATGTCGAGAACTGACAAGACCACGTCCACAAGTCGTGCGCTGGTTTGTCACGTCCACCGATTCAAATGTCCTCTATTGTGAATTAATAAAATTATTATTTATTCAAATCATAAGGGAACGTTTTGAGACAATTGCATTTTTATTGCTAATAAGGAATATTGCCAATACTCAATTGATAATTCATGAATTATTGAATAACTAATATTTCTGAAGTTCTCAATCGTATTTCAACACATGGCAACTATGCTATGGTCTGCTTCTACTCACGAAATTGTGACGTCAGTTTTTACTGGCGGTAAATTTCTAGCCGTTCGAAAATTACCGTGGCACCATTGATGATTCTAGCACCTGAAAATTGAATTGAAAACAGGAAATTGGCAGATATTTGAGTGATGATTCTACCCAAGAAATAAAACAAAAATAGTACACTCGCCTATTATATCTGTTAGCAAGACGAATTTTGCAATTGTTACAATTTTTTTTGTATTACACATTATGGCTTAATTGACAGATACATCTTGTTCTCATCAATTAGGCCCAAATTGCAAGATAACTCTTGCAATTAGCTGAATTGATTGACCAGATAATCTTGTGATTATAACTATTTTTCGCTTTTATGGAGGCTAGCCCACTTGCAGAAAATAATGGAATCTTTTGTACATCATTCTTTATTCAGCATGATGTATGCACACCAAAAAATGTTCAATAGTGTTAGAAGTTATGCAATAAGGAAAAGAACCACTTCGAGAGACACTATTTTCCTTGCCTCATTCAACATTTCAATAATTCAACTAGGAAAAAGCCATATACTCAAAGTGGAATGCAGAGGTTCACATAGGGAGAAACTTGAAGTCATCACCACAATAGTTCATAAAATAAACGAGAATGGTAGATAACGAGAGAAAAACAACTACTTTCCTGGCTATATGCCACGCAGGACATTGGATTACATACACCCGAAATCCATGCAATAATTCGTATAGACGAATAAAATCGCAAGTGCATCCTTCCTAAACGCCGAGCTGCGCCTAAGTGGTTCAGGAACGCATGACTACCTGCAGATCGGTTTCGAGCTGTCGGCTCTCATCACTACATAGCTATCCCAGATAGCTTCTGGACCGCTTTATGGTGCGAATTCGATCCAACGTTGCGTTTACGTTCCTGAACCACTTAGGCGCAGCTTGGCGCGTAGGAATGAAGCACTTGCGATTTATTCGTCTATTCGCATTATTGCATATTGCATAGATTTCGGGGGGATGTAATCCACTGTTTTGCGTGGCATGGCATATAGCCAGGAGAGTTGTTGTTTTCTCTCGTTATCTACCATGTTCGTTAATTTTATTAACTATTGTGGTAATGACTTTGAGTTTCTCTCTATGTGATTTCAATAATTATTTCTGATTATGATAGTTTATCACGAAATGGCATGCCCACAGATCATATCAAATATTTAAGAGAGTCATAATGAAGGAGTTGGGTTCATTTGGACTGAAATAACATTGAACAAATTCAGACCCACATGCTGGTGCTTTCGAATATTTTCTTTACATCGAACGATTTTTGGAATTTAGGGTTTTATGGAGCTGGTCATAATGCTTTGTCCCTAACAGCTACCCACCAGCACTATGCGTGGTTTGAAAAAGTGTCTTAGGTTATTTAAGTAATTTTCTTTTTCTACCAATAATGGTAGGTTTATTGAGATTTTTTTACAATACTTAAAAACTCACATAAGCGTTATATCGAAGACTGGAACCTTTGGCACGATAATACACTACACTGTTTTACTACTAAACAAACCGATTTTTTAACGCCTCGACACGTGTTTCGCTAACTATGTTAGCATCTTCAGGAGAAGATAAAAACTAAATATCCTATTCTAGTGTGCTGCTTATGTACTAGGTATATGTTCACCCAACTGTAAAAAAAAATCGGTTTGGTTAGTGGTAAAACAGTGTAGTGCACATAAGCGTTGTTTTCTCCTCACAGATTTTTTTTTTATTTTTATGAATTTGCTGATGATGAAGGATCAATCCTTCGAAACATGTCATTTTGTCCATGACCGTTGGTCATCATTGAATTGTTTATGTATGGTAGAGTTGTGACTATAAGTTTTTCCACCTCGCCTGATTTTTATCCCCTCCACTGTAAGTTATGGATCGCCTACGTTGGTTAAATAGCTAACATTCATAACTGATATGATCTGACGCATAAGTTGATAATATAGGAATCCATATGGTACGTGGATATCTCAAACTATGTTGAGTGTGGCAAAACAAAGTGTGATATCCAATCTCGATTTTCAATGTTCTTTTCGATTCAAACATCGAAAATTTCCTGATGAAGATGTTATGCTAAGGCCATACCTACATTTTCGATTTCAACTACTATTTATAAATCTATCGATTATATTAAGTGGAAAGAGTGTGCATCGATGAGTTTCACTTACACTACGAAACAATGTTGTGGTAAAAAGAAATCAATATAACACTGGTATACAGTGTGTCCCACTTACCATGCTCACCATGGGTATCTTTATAACGGTGAGAGATACGAGGTCGGTTGAAGACACCAAATGTGGAGTTTGTCAAGGCCAACTATAATGTGAAAAAATATTTTGATAAAATCTATCCGTTTTTGTTTTATACGCAAAAAACAGATTTTGATCATTTTCATGTCTCCTATGTAACTTCTTTATTTATCAAAATATTCAAATAGGAATATCACATTCTCATGGCAGTTTTTCAATGTGATTTCGAAAAAAATATGAAATTTATACCAACTCTTCTAGAATTTGAGATATCAGCACCAACTTCAGTTTTTCGAATGTAGGTCATAGCTCACTATGACTTAGTTACGAATAAATGTTTTTTCTCTCACAGATGATGTGTCGCAGTAATAGTTTTGAGCTGATAACAACGGAGTTATCGTCATTTATATGGAAATAAAGAATCATTTGGAAGCCGCCATCTTGAATTTATAAATTTTAACAAAAAAATCATGATCTCCGACCTCAAAAACTCCCACTTACCAATTTTTAATGGAATCGGACCGAATCTTGTCCGCCATCTTGTAGCAGCCCTTTTTTTCTCTTCTAGAATTTGAGATATCAGCACCAACTTCAGTTTTTCGAATGTAGGTCATAGCTTACTATGACTTAGTTACGAATAAATGTTTTTTCTCTCACAGATGATGTGTCGCAGTAATAGTTTTGTGCTGATAACAACGGAGTTATCGTCATTTATATAAAAATAAAGAATCATTTGGAAGCCGCCATCTTGAATTTATAAATTTTAACAAAAAAATCATGATCTCCGACCTCAAAAACCCCCACTTACCAATTTTTAATGGAATCGGACCGAATCTTGTCCGCCATCTTGGAGCAGCCCTTTTTTTAATGTCTACAAAAATGCCATTATGTATTGTGGACAAGATTTGGTCCGATTCCATTCAAAATTGGTGAGTGGGGGTTTTTGAGGTCAGAGATCATGATTTTTTTGTTAAAATTTATAAATTCAAGATGGCGGCTCCCAAATAATTCTTTGTTTTTGTATAAATGACGATAACTCCGTTGTTATCAACACAAAACTATTACTGCGACATATCATCGGTTAGAGAACAAAAAGTTATTTGTAACTAAGTCATAGTGAGCTATGACCTACATTTGAAAAACTGAAGTTGGTGCTGATATCTCAAATTCTAGAAGAGTTGGTATGAATTTCATATTTTTTTCGTAATCACTTTGAAAAACTGCCATGAGAATGTGAAGTTCCTATTCGAATATTCTCATAAATAAAGAAGTTACGGAGGATACATGAAAATGATCAAAATCTGTTTTTTGCGTATAAAACAAAAACGGATAGATTTTATCAAAATATTTTTTCACATTATAGTTGGCCGTGACAAACTCCACATTTGGTGTCATTTAACCGACCTCGTATCTCTCACCGTTAAAAAGATACCCATGGTGAGCATGGTAAGTGGGACACACTGTACTCGAAAAGAGAAAATTTTCAATTTGGAATAGGTCATTAGAAGTTACCTATATTCATGCATGTATCAAAAAACTCTACCACAATTCATACATTTTACATTTTCGTATTATGGTTTCCGAAACTACAATGAAGAAATTCAGAATGATTTCACCCTATATATAGGCTTCAGAGTACGTTAACTAGGAATCACGCATACCTTTGATGAAGGCTGTTATATACCACTAATGACATCGATACGTGTTCGACAACAGTTGAATGAATACTTATTATTACCTGTATATAGGGTCCGGTGAACTGGACACAATATCGTATCGTATGGAACGAACTTCCATTACGCCAAAATGTAATGTAACGAGCAAACAGGAATTTGTTAATTAACGAAATCATGATGGACGAAATTAAAGATGAGAATGGATAGGTAAACAGGTCACGAAAGAACATATCAGACTTATCTTTGAGATCATAATATATAAAACCATTATTGTAGCCATAGACTAATTTACATTTCACATTTTGAGGTTACGACAGTTATTGGATAATGCCTATGATAATACACTGGGTAGTTAAATGAGTACAATTGTCACATATGAACATACTTGTCACAAATTATAAAAGACATAGTCAGATAGTGGCTATACTGGGTTTCTCATCGATTGTAGAGGTATGATTTCAATTCCTTTCAAAGAGAGCTACAGATGTTATGCTTTCAATGTTAGAGGGAAATTGTTGAAACTGTCAGGTCCTTAAAAAAAATTGAATTCTGGGTTTGCGTTAATCCAACTCGTTGAATGTGGAAATCAGTTCTATTTCTAGTGTTGTATCCGTGGATTTGGACATTATATTGGACTTCCTCTTGTAAATAGGTTGGCGCAAAATTATGTCTTATTTTCAAGTTTACACTGATTAAAAAGCACTCTTTGAATTTTCTTCTTAAGTCTGAGTTAATGACTGTAATTCAATTCCTAATCATATTCACTCATGTTACGTATAAAAATAGCACCAAGGACTAATTACCATAACTAGAGACGTTTTATTGGGAGTACTTCAATTAACTTCATTGGACTTCTTGTAATGACAATTGATGTCTAAACCTATGATAATTAACGCAGACGAGTGAATTTCAATCATATTACCATAACTTGTTATCGAATTACCATCATAGGAAAATTCAATGACGATCGTTGACGAATGTCCTCGAGTACATACGAACAAGAATTTTGCAACTTCATGACAGCATTTATATTTTTGTTGCACCAATTTATCTTTGCCTATTCGCTAGGTATAGGCGAGATCGATGATCGAATAATTCTTCATCAAATGATTACTCAAAATAAATAGAAAAAAAGATCTTTTGGCATAAAACCCCTTTATTGGAATGATTAATTACTCTAGCTGATTCAAGTTGATAATCGAACATTTTTTTACCAAATCATTGTCCAGAATAGAAAAAAATCTATTTGGCACATTCAAATTCCGAAGCTTATACTCATTGGAAAGTTCATCATTGGAAAAAAAATATCGGAAATGAATATATTGAGAAAGGGAAATTTTTCAAACATTGAAAGTTCTTAAATGTTTGAAAAATAGTGTATTTTTAACATATTATTTTCTTCGTTTCCAAGAGTACTTCGAGAGATTCTCATGTGGATGTAATTCTCACTGACAGAGCTCCAAAAATGAAGAGTGCTAAATAGATTTTTTCTATTCTGGAAAATTATTTGGAAAAAAATATCCGATCATCAACTTGAAATAACTAGAGTTATTAATCATTCCGATACAGGGGTTTAATGCCTGTTATAGGTTCTGGATAATAACAGCGATTATACTCTTCAATTAGAGTGATTCACATTGATAAATGACAGTAATTCATCCACGGTGTAGCCTTCATGTCATGCTTCATTAAATTATCTAGTGACTGTTATTGGGTCGTCATAGCAAAATGAATTGAATAGCCTTCATAAGACAGCTAGGCTGTCCCCTATTTAATTCAATTTTTTTATGAAGGTTATTCAATTTTTTCGATTTATTTCTCAGTGTAGAATCAAGATCTGCTAAAGAATGTGGAAGATGGTTAACGCCATCGCCCGGTGCGATACCACCACATCAACCATAGGCACTGTGAAATGGGTATACTTACCCGTGTTTCAGTAGCTGGTTGATGTTCCGGCCAACCCAACCCAACCCAATTTCCTTTTCCTTCCACGCCAACCTCCCTTCTTTATACAGAATACGCGATGATGAGTTCTCCTCAAGTAAAATTATCCGGAAGTAAAATACCTCTCCATTCGGATTTCCGGGCGAGAGGTGCTAGAGGGGGTTCACCATCGGCTGAAAAAGTCCTCAAGATAGACCTATGTAACATCCGAGGTCTAAGTAAGAATATCAACGATGTCCATCGACACCTTCAAATTGAAAAGCCAGACATATTGGCTCTTACTGAGACACAGGTCAATTCATCCACCAATACGACCTATCTGCTCTGTCCTGGGTACGAACTCCACACACGTTTTAGATTCAAGGGAGGTCTCTGCCTCTACTCTAAAACGAATCTCTCATGTCAACGAGAAAAAACTTTGGAACCAAACAAGTTTGATGTCATGTGGTTCAAACTCGATAGCCAGAAACAGACCAAATACCTATGTTGTCTCTACTTATCACCAAATGATCCATCCTATGAAGAGCTCTTCGAATTCTTGTCTCTGAAGCTTGACCAAATCCAACAGAACCATCCAGCAGCAGAAATCATCATCATGGGCGATTTCAATGTACACAACACTGCTTGGCTCGTACACTCTAACCGAACGGATGAAGCTGGGCGACAAGCCGAAGCTTTCGCCATCACTCACGGCTTAGAGCAGCTTATCAAAGAACCCACACGAATTCCCGATGTCAATAACCATTCAGCTAACATACTTGACTTATTCCTCACTAATAATTCAGCACCCTACACCATAGATGTACGAGCTCCACTTGGCAATTCTGACCATACACTCATCTCCACAACCTGCCCATTTTTCATTCCATCAACTGCTCCGGCACCCCCACGTCTTATATGGCATTACAATTCAGGAGATTGGGACGGTCTCCGCATGTTTTTCTCCGAGTTTCCTTGGCATAGAGTATGCTTTGACTCTGAGGACCCTTCACAGTGTGCTGCGGAAATATCCGAGATCATCATGCTCGGAATGGACACATACATACCTCATTTTTCGAAAAGATCATCACCTTCGAAACCCTGGTTCAACAAAAACTGTTCTAGAACTGTTGCCTTGAAACAAACAGCCTACCATCGCTGGCGCAAAAACCCTAACCTCGCGACTAGAGCAGAATACGTTGATGCCAAGAATAACTGCAGCCAAACAATAGATTCTTCGAAAGAAACATACAATGCCAAGATAAGATCGAAACTCATAGATTGCCCCAATGGCTCTCGTTCGTTTTGGTCCCTTGCTAAAGCGGTCGGAAGAAATTTCACTAATAGCTCATTTCCACCACTGTCCAAATCCGACGGCACGTTAGCAACAACATCGCAGGAGAAAGCAAATATTTTTGCAGAGATGTTCGCAGCAAACTCTACTTTAGATTCCCAAGGAAAACTGCCGCCAGACATTCCACCTGTTGAGAATCGAATGCCCGAAATCGTCTTCCGTCAACGCACTATCAGACGAATTTTGCTTGGTCTCAAAACGAATAAGGCTAACGGTCCTGATGGAATTCCACCCATTATCCTCAAAAAATGTGCACCAGAATTAACACCGATTCTCTGCAAGTTGTTTACCATCTCGTACAGGTCGGGTATTTTTCCATCATGCTGGAAGATAGCTAGAGTCCAACCAATCCCCAAAAAAGGGAACAAGAACCTGCCCAACAACTACAGGCCCATTGCCCTGTTATCAGTAATCTCCAAAGTGATGGAGAAAGCCATCAATATTGAGCTCATCAAATATCTGGAGAGCTCAGGAATCATCAATGATAGACAATACGGCTTTCGCCATCGAAGATCTACTGGAGATCTACTTGCCTACGTCACCCATTTATGGCAATCTTCAATAGAAAAACACGGGGAATCTCTAGCTGTCGCGTTGGACATTTCGAAAGCATTCGACCGTGTTTGGCACGAAGGACTCCTCCACAAACTACCATCATACGGCTTACCACCTCAGCTATGCCATCTCTTATCGAGTTTTCTTTCAGGCAGATCGCTTCACGTGGTGGTGGACGGTGTATCGTCTGATACCTTTGGCATCAATTCCGGCGTTCCACAAGGATCAATTTTGGCACCAACATTATTCCTGCTTCATATCAATGATCTGTTGGGAGTAACAACTTGCCCCATCCACAGCTTTGCAGATGATAGTACCCTCCATACTGCGTTCTCTTCCAGAATTCCCATTTCTTCCCAGGAGACTAAGAACTCACGGCGCAGGCAGGTCAATGCTGTCAATGAAGATCTTGCTGAAATCACAGCCTGGGGAACAAACAACCTAGTGGAATTCAACGCCACCAAAACTCAAGCCTGCATTTTCTCTAGAAAGGCGGAACTCAGTATGCCCGATATTGTGATGTCTGGCTCCACCATCCCCACCAAGCCCACCATATCTATGCTCGGTATTTCCATCAGCAACACTCTTTCATGGGATAATCATGTCAGATCCATCGCAAAAGCTGCTTCACAAAAACTCGGATTCTTGTTCCGTGCGAAGAGCTACTTTACACCTCAACAGCTTCTCATGATATACAAAGCGCAGATACGGCCTGTTCTAGAATACTGTTCCCACATATGGGGTTCAGCACCAAAACATACGCTGATGCTCTTAGATTCCATCCAGAGAAGAGCCATTCGCCTGGTGGGTGACGCCACACTCACTCACTCTTTGACATCATTGGAACACCGTAGAAAGGTCGGCGACCTTTCACTTTTCTATCGATACTTCCACGGGAAATGTTCTTCGGAAATCTCTGCTATCATCCCTTCACTAGCAATACCGATCAGACGAACTAGACAAGCCCAGTCAGCACATCCTTTCGTTGTCAACCTCGAAAGATGTCGAACAGCACTTTATCAAGACTCCTTCATCCATAGAACGGCTAGGCTCTGGAATTCATTGCCTGTGGAAGTATTCCCAACAACATATAATCTCCAAAAGTTCAAAAAAAATTCCAATACCTACCTCCTGTCCCTATCCTCCCTAGGAACGCGCGATGTTCTTTGAACATTATAGGGATTCCCTTTCGTGCGCTCCAAGCGATAAAAAAAAAAAAAAAAAAAAAAAAAGAGATATTATATTGGCATCCATTCCAGTTGCTTCAACATACCACTTATTAGGTGTTTGTCTTCCAGAATACAAAATAATGCGCATGACTCAGTTTTGAAGTTTCTGCATCCGTGCTGGTTAATTTTGGTTCAGGATTGTGGAGCAATAGGTGGAATGCGGTAGGACTAATGTATTATACAGCAATAATTCCGACCATCTCGTTTAGTATATGGAGCACATCTGGGTAAAATGTTTTCTGAATGATATTGTTTTTATAATACAGTTAGCATGCTCTTTGAACTGTAATCTTCTATCTACATTTACCCCCAAGTACTTGAATATGTTTTCCTGGTCTACATTCCTTTATTGATATCTTTATAGCTCCTTTCTGTTCTTATTATTATATATATTTGGTCTTGTCATCGTCGATCCTCAAATGGTTGGCACAACACCATCTGTATATAGCTTCCAATGTTTTGTTGATAGTTTCATTAGTTTCTATGAGTTTTATGTAATCATTACTCGCAAAATATATCAGTGTATCAACCGTAGAAAAAAAAATTATGGTGTGGTAGTGGCATGATGGTATGATGTGGGTGACAGACCCTTCAATATACGATTATATTTTGGTCCAGGTGATTCCATAAGGGTGGCGAGGTAATGCTTCTCAGGACTCAATTGTTTTTGAAACAAGCCTCTTATCCTAGCGTGAGCGATAAAACCAGGATGGCATGGATGGGTCTTTATTCTATTCACCCAACCTTCTTCTCTTTGTAACCGGACCTTTTGTTAGTAAAATTATTCCTTCCTGAGATACAGTATCTCGTCACCCCTATTGAATAGCCTGGTTCTGTATCAGAATGAATCAGAAAATGAGGTGCTAGACAGATATTTAACATCTAGGGAATACATCAGCTCGGCTGAGAAGAGGAAAAAAATATTGTAGGTGCTGTGCGGAGAAGGAGCAAAATTTATTGATATAGGCAAAAAGAATACAAGGAAACGATTCAGAATATACATTTGATCAAGTTCGGATCATAAAATAATGACCTATCGTTACTCTTGAATGTAAGGAAAAGTAAAAAAAAATAACGTATTCCCAATCAAATTGTCAGCCATTTGTGACAAAATAACGTGACATAATATATGTTATTGAGATGTATTCGGAGTAACGTTATTCCGAGTTTATCTTTCGATGATTCATTAGATACTGAAAACGTCAACTCACAATACGTTTTATGGATTCAATAGATGTTTGTCATCAATTACCAACTACGTTTATTGATATAACAATATCACATCTTAAGCTTTGGTTAATTTGAAATGTTAACATAACTCATACTTATCCATTCAAATTAACTGTTTCATGATGAACTTGTTATTATCAGCAATTATTCGATCATCATTCATGATCAAGGTGTCGTTCCAGTTAGTGAGAAGAAAGTTTCATCATTTCGAATTATCGACGTTTCTTTTCAAATTTCGATGGTAGCAGAGCTGTGGATTGGAACGAAGTCATGGTAAAAGGGAAATGAAACGTGTGAATAACGTGTTCAATACCTGGTTATTTCTACTTATAATCGCCCTATGCTGATGATAATTTTTTTCAAGTTCACGAATGTTTATGTTGATACAGAATTTCCTACGGCTTCTACTAGGAAAAATTTTATATAAACAGAAACATGAGTGATAGCGAAAAAAAAATCGGAAATTAATTCTGCTGCGTGGGAGATTCCGTGAGAAAATTCCATAAACTAGAGTGGGTTCTGATATGATGAGAAGATGAAACCTACGACCCATTCTGCGTAGTTGTCAAATAAAATGTGACAGTTAAGTATAACTTGTTGTTATTATTCATATGTGTGAAACATGAAATAACACATTTTTATCTGAAATCCAATGTCTACATAGTTTTAAATTCGAATAATACTAGGTATAGAAAAAACATATTTTCGATGACTTCATAGTTGGATATGACGCACTATATTTTCACAATAGGAGTTGATTTCATTTGTTATAGTTACTAAGGTTCATTACTAAAATGTCAGGAACATTAGAAACATTAATTCGTTTTCAACCATAACATCTGATATAACATGACTACATAGCTTCAAGTTAAACTTAAAAAACTATACCTATTTCCGATGAGTTTAGTTAAATATGACGCACTATATTTTTACGATAGAGGTTGATTTTACTTTCTATAGTAATTAAGGTTCATTACTATAATTTGATATTTCATGTCCACATAATTTCAAATGGAAGAACACCGCACGTTTTATAGGGAAAATTGCCCCCCTGTCGAATTGGCTGAATTTTTGATATGTTTTAGTCCGCGACATTTTGAACAAAAATGTCCGAATACCGCCCTGTTCTAATTTTGACGCAAGAGGCTGCTGAAGTCTCAATGTTTTTTTTCTTTCTCCTGATGAATTTTTCATTTTGAGCCATATTATTTCTTGGTAGGATTAGTCACCACGAGGAGTTTTCTTCAATATTGTTGCTGTTTGTCAAGAATTATACAGTGTGTTCCAGAAATTATGGGGGAGATAAAATATGATACTATACAATAATTCAATGTAAAAGGATATTGTCACATGTCGCATTCCAATTATGAAACAGTTTTTCCGATGAAAACATTCATTATTATTATTATATTATTATTCAATGAGGAGATATACAACGTTATTGACTCGTTTTATAACAGTAGCAGATATTATCAGTAATATCAGTATTCATTTGCATCTTTAGATGAATATTCCTTGTAACTCATTCGTCATAAAATTTTGATTATACCTAGTATATTTTTTCAAATGCATGTCAATATATTTCAGATATCACGCCCTCGAAAATCGTACTATCCTTTCAAAAATCATTAATTATGCTGATTTATTGATGCTATATACGAACTGTTTTAAAAGGGAAAACGCAGAATTACATTCCTCCTCAAACCTTGACAAACAGGAGATTAATACTAGAAAAAACATCATCACATCAATATTGAATATTGAAATATTATTTCGATTCTAATATCATTCAGCTGCTGTTATATGGAACGGGTTGATATCTTCGTGTATCTTTTCGTTATTCAAAGGGTGAACATGGAATTCGAATGAACGTATTTTGTGAATGGAATAGGACATTTCTCGATATCCTTTCCTATAAAATTAATCAATACCATTATTGTTTTGAACAATAATAGCTGGAACACATTGTATAATTGTTGACCAGTAGCAACATTGATGAATACTTCTTGTAGTGACTTATCCTATCAAAATAAAATATAATGATAATTTCACCAGGAAAAAAGGAATCAAGATTGAGACTTCAGCGGCCTCTAGCACAAAATTACCGATTAGAACGGTTTGGTATTGGGACATTTTGTTCAGATCGTCTTGAACTATAACTTATCAAAAATTCAGCCAATGCGACAGGAGGCCAATTTTCCCTATAAAACGTGCGGTGTCCTTTGAAAAAACATATTTTCGATGGGTATAGTTGAATATGACGCCTCGTATGACGCACTATATACTGTAACAATAAAAGTTGATTTTTCCTGTTAGTAACGAAGGTTCATCACCACAATTTCAGGAAACTGAAATACAGTTATTAGTCTTCAACCACAACATCTGATATTATTATACTTTTGCCAATTGATATAAGGCGCTTTATTCTGGACAACGTTGAAATTATCATTCAGTAACTCAGTTCTCACCATTTCGACCGTTATTCAACGTTTATAGAACGATTGTTCACTGTCAGTATTGCTCTAGTGAGACTGATTGATCATGAACATGGTGATAGCATTAATACTTTGAGAGTCATGAACTTGAGCAGTTGGCCATTGTTTATCGCAGCAATACAGGAATTGTTGAATCATACCTACTCTATTAATGGAATAGAGGTATAGTGTCGATTCATTAAACCGAAACACAGGCTCTATATGCTCCATCTTCATCAATATTATGTCGAAATATCTGTGCATTGGTTGTAGCACCTGGGAACCGAATATCATTTTTCGTTAGCAAAATGCGGCGAACCGGTGAATATTGGCATGATACACTTTCCCATTATCAATGATTATGGGAAAATGCTCCATACACTAACGGGAAAGCAGGGAAATTGTTAATTAACATCCATTATTCTATGCATGATGATTAATGAACTTGGATGTGTTTGCTTAGATTTCTGAAAGATATCCATCTTGTATGATGCTGACAATACTGCTTATACCCTCAGTGATAGTAATAATATCCATGATGAAAATGTTATTATGATAATTGGAACGCTTTTGTATCTAAACTTATGGAGTGACATGTGAGTGGATTGAAAGGGAAAAATGGAATATTCTGATGAAATATATTTTGCATGTACTTACTTACTCGATTTTCAATATCTTATGACAGACATTATTGTAATGAATAGAGTATTAGGACTAATAGTGACAGAAAGATGGCGTAATAATATGACATCGTATAGTGCTACTAAAGCACACAACAATACTGTGGTGAAATACACACAAATTCAAAATACTCACCTTGGATGGTTCTCTTAGTTTTAATCTTTTCAATCACCATCATTCTACAAATACAGGAAAAAATGATAATTCACTGTTTTCCATATTCAACAGCTATTAAAATATAACTTGACAGTTGACAGTTAGTAGTTGCACTAGTTGCAGATTGAAGACTGTAAGAATCCATTTGGCGCACATATAAGTGCACGTCACGTACTCAATACTACCTGAGACCTGCCATCTAGAGACAGGACAGAAAAAACACAGAGCGCAACAAATAATCTAAGCAGAATGGCATATAATAGCTCATGAGTTTGATTGATATGCGCTCGCACGACTTTTTTTTGTTAAGAGCAAGATATCCAACAATGTTCATTGTTTATCATATTTTTTTCACAATGCAAATTATTGAAGTAAGTTATACCTATACCTAAACTGATCGTTGAAATTTGAAATCCTTGTGTATAAGTTTTCGATGACATCAATAAGTATTTTGAATGAGATTGAGTAATTTTGCAATATACAGGGTAGAAGGTTCCGTAGTAATGATTTTCTTCACTACCAAGGTGTTATATATATTGATTTTTCTTCTCCACTAGGTATACCTGCAATATACCTCAATTTAGCTCAGGGCATTTCGCGGATTTTGCAAAAAAATGGAATTTTTCACACATTATGTCCAGCCCTCGATACCCTCAATCAAAAGGGATGGTGGAAAGAACCAAACAAACAATTAAAAAATTATTCCGTAAAGCAATTGAAGATATTAAGGACATGGATCTTGTTTTACTGATGTATAGAACAACACCAATGGAAACTGGCTTTTCACCATCGCAATTGCTGAAGTCTCGGAATTTGAGAGACATTCTACCAAATACTGTACAAGAATTGAAACCACTTCAAATCGATTTTGAGAAATATGATAAAACTCTGGACGTTCACAGGAATCGGCAAAAAGAATATTATGATCGAAACTGTAAAAATCTTGAACATATACAAACAGACCGTAAAGTACGATATCAAAAGCAGCCTGGTTGAAAGGTGGTCATTTGGAAAAATTGTTGATAAACCGAGACAACGCTCTTACGTGGTTGAAGACCAAGATGGGTCACAATTTGAAATTTTGCCAAATCCTGTTGAAGCTCAGAGTACTAGCGAGTAGCGATAGTGATGATTATTTGGATACTACGGATATTCTAGAAAATTCTGGTATAAGTGACAATATCTATAATATCCCACAAAGTACCTCCTCAGGAAGAATGATCAAACAACCAGAAAGACTTACATATTCTTGATAATTTGAAATTCTAATTGTTTGTTATAACTATACGTAGGTACATAAATCACCAACTTAAAAAAGGGGAAGATGTAACATATTATATTGTAATCGTTTATAACAAGTATGTAAACGTTCTGAATTATCATATGAAAACGTCGTGTAAACGAAGAAGTTATAAAAAGCGGGTACTCGACTATGATGTTTTCTGAATTTATTTCGATATGAAAATAAACTCAGTCTTCACCATTCTCTTGTTTTAATTTTGTGAAACTGAAAAAAGAAGTACTTCTCTCCAATCCTAAATAAAATCTTGTAGTCATGAAGATGACAGCATAATGACAAGTCGTTATTGATGAATGCCTACTAGATTCGGGTGTCATTCCTGCGAATGTCGCATAGGAACAGTGAATTTGGGTTAATTATAACAGGGGTGGCTTTGTCTCTATTGACTAGTGGTTCATAACATGACTGATATTACCTTGGTCGATTAACTTAAAATTTGGCAGGTGTTCATAATTTTTGTTGAAATGAAAAAAAGATGGCGGACAAGATTTGGTCCGATTCCATTCGAAATTGGTAAGTTGGGGTTTTTGAGGTCAGAGATTATCGTTTCTTTGTTAAAATTTATAAATTCGAGATGGCGGATTCCAAATAATTTTTTGTTTTTGTATAAATGACGATAACTCCGTTGTTATCAACACAAAACTATTACTGCGACATATCATCTGTGAGAGGAAAAAAAGTTATTTGTAACTAAGTCATAGTGAGCAATGACCTACATTTGAAAAACTAAAGTTGGTGCTGTTATCTCAAATTCTAGAAGGGTTGGTATAAATTTCATATTTTTTTCGAAATCACTTTGAAAAACTGTCATGAGAATGTGAAATTCCTATTTGAATATTTTCATGAATAAAGAAGTTATGGAGGAGACATGAGAATGATCAACATCTGTTTTTTGCGTATAAAACAAAAACGAATAGATTTTATCAAAATATTTTCTCACATTATAATTGGCCTTGACAAACTCCACATTTGGTGTCATTTAACCGACCTCATATCTCTCACCGTTAAAAAGATACCCATGGTCAGCATGCTAAGTGGGGCACACTGTATACTATTTTTCACGCTGGCGAAAACACAAAAATTGAGAGAGAATAAGAATTTGGTCAAAGTGTTTTGTCATAATTAGTAGTAGACTAGTTCTTGGAATTCGTATCTTGAAAATATGCATCTTGTTGACAACCCATGGTAACAGCAAATATCAAACTGAAATTCATGAAAACAACTTTGAAAATGGTTAACGCATATGAAAAAAATCGAGAAAGAACCCCAAGAAATTGCTGATACTGCTCCTGCAGTGATTCTTAACCTGCTACCAGTGAGATCTAGAAATCTGTATGATGCAGCTTATACTCGCTTCTGAGAAGGGTGTTTCGGAAAGAAAGCGCAGAGCTATGCGGAAAATGTAAAGTCGGTATAAACTCCCTAGGGAGAAAATATGTCATATTATCTCCCTAGGAAATAATACGCCACTTCTGCCCCTCTCTTGTTACCAGAGAAAGTAAATTCTACTCCCGCCGGTGTAAAAACACACTTTATGCTAGTGGTGGAAAAACCTATTTATGTCTTGTGCAGCTTCTCTTAGTTTTTGTCGTTCATCTGAGAACCCATTGTGAACGACATCTGATTGTCTATATATGAAGGTCTGAATAGATCTTTTAGGCTGTTTTAAAGACTACAATAACTAATCAAACCACCGTGAATACGTCTGTTTAGAGATTATGAGGATTGAATAATTTATTACATTCATCGGATTATTATTATTATTCATTTCCTTTCCAAACTATGCAGAATTTATATTGCTCAAAAAGGATGAGCGTTCAACTTTTTTCATGAATATATTTTCCCCAATCGAGTATAGGCCGACGTAAGTTGTATTTAAAGTCTCGGGGCACATGAAAAAGCGAAGGGTCGTAAGTTGAGAGTGAAAATGTCGAGGGAGAAATAAGTAAAATCGGACAGATAGCCGAATAAATCTTCATTTGGAAAAAATGTTCGCTTCACCCTTCTGGAGTCGATACATGGACATGGAATATTTGATGCGAGGGAAATGATTTAGGGTATTATTCCGGGAGATTTAGGGGCTTAACACTTTCGAAACACATTCTGAATGAGATTAATGTAGTTATGGACGGATTCAGGTGGATGATGAGAATTGGGGAGCTAAAACTTGTCCCTAATAGCACACAACGTCCTAGGGACCTCCCTAGTTGGTACAATTCAAGTCCGAATGATCGTATAACAACTGAAATGTCCCTTAGGGATATCCGTCGGATGTCCCAATTGGTACATGAACTGTACTCTTTCAATGTCCTAGAAATAACGTCCTACAGACGCCCCAGTTGGTACTTTCAATATGTTGTTCCTGCGAGCACCTTAACTTACACCTCGCCGACGAATGATTGCTCGTAGGCTATGAATCAATGTCCTTCACGTAAGTCCATTGGACATTCTTGGAAAACTTTTTCAGGATCTATTGGAGACCTTCTGAGGACCATCAACTCAACTGGATGTTCTCATCAGTTATGCAAGATCAATTCAAATTCAGGAATAATTCGTTCTTTCCTGGGACATCCAATCAATATATATCCCTCAGCGTTGCTGATAGGTTGTCTATCGGATGTCCTAAAGATGTCCTCCGTAGTGCTTGATGATGAGGAATACTGTAGGATTTAGGTATTCGATACTTGTACCAGGGACAACCCTCAAAGACGTCCCTAGTTGGTCCTCAAGTGGGACATTTGTGCATCCCACAGACGTACACGGTACCAGATACGAACGTCCTATGGACATCCTGAATGTCCCTACAGGACGTCCTAAGGATATCCATGGGACATGATTGTGTTGCATGCATTTCTTGTTCTGAAATATTTCAAGATTGATTACTAGTCAGAGTCCACATTGTTTTCCTCGAATAGGAAGCTGCGCCAGCAGGTCCTGTTACTGATGAATAATTCACATTTCTTAATTACCAACTCATCGAACTATGTCTTACCCCATTCAATTAATTCCTAATTTCCATCATAGAGTTCTTGTCGAACAAAACAAGTCGGTATGTAGATTCTGAATAAGTCGTATAGAAATTACATAATCAACAATTCGTACCATGAACAGCTTATATTTTATAGCGTTGCCTTATACAGTATGCGTGGAAACCTATGATGAAGATGGAATAAAATCTGAATCATAACAAAAATATATTGAAAAAAATCCTGGGGCAGGTCGACTTTCAATTTTGAAAATATATTTCTTTAAAGAAAATCTCCTAACCACCTGTCAACCTCCTACCCTACAGATCAGCCCCTTTAAAGTTTTCAAAATGTATAGGGGATCCATGAGTTACACCTTGTTAGAGAAATATATGAAATCTCTATACAATAGTCTATTTATTTTTATTTTTGGTTGTCATATCGATCCGCAAGAGTTGAAAGATGCATTCATTAGACGTTTTGTTTGAATTTTTGGTAACTATAGGTATTTTGTTTCATAGTATCACTTGTACAGTTAATTTACCTGAATTTGAAATAAGTTTTTCATACCGAATATAGATTCGAAATACCTCTTCTGACAAGATGTTGAACAATTTTAAAATTTTCAAGGGGCCGATCTATAGACGAGAAGGATGACAGGTGGTTTGGAATTTTCGTGTGAAAAAATTTTTTTCGAAAATAAAAATCGATGGTGCAAGGATTTTTGGAATATATTTCCGTTATGGAGATACGAATTTTATTTCCATCATAGGTTTCCACAGTGAATAATTTGAAATGAATTCGAAATATCGAAAAAAGTTAAGAAAACTCAATAATCAATAAATAATCTTGCTGCAACATAGAGAAGTAGGTATATATTTTCAAATGCACTTGCCATGGACTATGATCAGTTGTATTCATCTTTTGGGGCGCACAGAAGGGACTCCTTATTATTTTCTAAGTACATCGTGCGTACCTAGTAAGAATAATAGCGAGACAAGGAAGATAGTTCATGGTATCTGTGAAATTCCGCATTCATTGACGAAGATACATTGTATTGTTACTTCAACCAATATAAACTGAATTTCTTCTTCTTTCGGCACCCAATCTTACGCTACTTCATCGACTTCTAATGGATACGATGACATCCATATCTTCGAATTTAAATCATACAATTCGAAATCTCCTTCATGCATGGGGTACAGAGAGCTACCCATACCATACACCCCAACATGGGGCTGTGGGGATGGGTTACGAAATACCACGCTCACTCAAATTTTACAGGGTAATTCTCGAATACGTGTAGAAAATTCGAAGGAGAATTCATAAACATTAGTTTGCCATTTGAAGTAAATGATTAGATTTCGAAAACGCATATAGCAATCGATAATGTGAAAGTCGAGATGGGTGACTTTGGCACAAATTATGTGGAGGAACATGTTTGTACGTTTCCTTATATCAATCGACAAACTCACGAACATACGTTTATTGAAACTTCATTTTTGTTTTGACGGCAACAGTATGCTCCTGATGTACTTTTCACACTCATTTCAAAAACACCCTGTATACATTGATTATCATCTAGCAGTTTTGAGTTTTGGTGACAATGCAATTTTAATCTATGGTTCAACACAGAATTCAGTATATTGTCTTTAAATATGGCTGAAGTGCTTGACTCTAGTACGAATGTGTATATTGAGTGATTTTCGGGTCGGAGAATACGATCTCAAGTCGAAAATATAAATTCAAAGATATACTAGATGAGTTATGTTATTATTCGCCAGATTCACCGAAAGATATTCTTGTTTTTTTTTGAGGTCGACCAATACAAATTCCTGATGGGGATTGAAAAATACATACTCGTCTCTCAACTTCAGGAAGACGAGATTGTAATATCTCTTCTCATTCGACGGAATGGTATATCTATTGAGATTTTGAGGTTGAGGAATGCGATTTCATTGAGAATGGATATATCTGGCAAGTTTGCAGTCGATAAATAATATAGTCAAAACTTTTGATGATGAAGATGTTACCTCCACAACCTTGGACGATTTTGTCATTTCTCATTCAATTGGACCGAGAGTATATTTACAAAAGAGTATTGGAAATCAATGATTTTGCGAATTCAGAATAGCGGACTAATAACATAATACTAAAATACTCATTGAAAAGTGGAAGATGCAATAATACAAGAACCCCAAGGAATGAATGAATTAAGAAACTGATGGGTGTTTTGAATAATATGTATATGTATAATATGATATATTCGGGGAAATATCAGTGGAAAAAAGTTGTTGTGACCAATATCAGTTGGATTTCTTCGGATTATTGAATGGAATAATATCCAATAGAACAGCTACTAAAGCTTCCTCTAATTGAATATCACATAATATGTATAATAACAATGTTTAACACCATTTTCACAAAATCATTGAATGTGCGATGAGTGAAAAACTCATTAGATAACGAGATTTCATGAAACTATTCCAATTAGAATTGAATAATTATCTATTTTGTTTTATTTTCTAGCACATCGTGCAGGACGTGGTGAGTACCTACCTCCAAAAAAGAAGTACCATGAGTAGTACCAGTCCGTAAGTATGAACAACAATTTTCAACAATTGATAGATGGTTTCAACAATTGATAGATGGATTTCGGTTTCTCTTTGGATTCTAACATATTTGGAAAATGGAAAAATCAAACATCTTCGATGTCATCTTGAGATCCTGTCTCGTAGGGCGATCAAGGAAATTATTTGATCTCTGTATTCCATACTTCAATCAAGCATCAAAAGATGATCGAATTCTCACCACAGCAAACTCCATGCTTTCGATAAAATACAATCCCACTGTCGATCAAAAAATAAATACCAACCTGTGATAACGTATGGTTGAATAGGGGATTTCGAAACGAATACGATGGGATGAAGAAATTTACATCCATCTGGGATAAAGAAGGATCGCTCTTGGTAGAACGAGTTATGGAGATCCAATTCCAACACCCTGTATATAATCGATGAAATGAAAGCAACCCCATCTCCACAAGGATTGAGTAACTAGTGCTCGAACTAGTGAGTACATAGAACTTCATTCACGATTCTATATGAGGTAGGAAGTGCCATGGTCATTTGTATTTCTAGTCGATAAAAATTCCGAGATATTCCTCAAAATTTCGGAAATATGACTCAATTCTCTCCTTAGAATTTCCCCATTCTTGTCGAAATCCCGACATTTATCCGGATATTCCGACTATTCTTTCATTTTCATATCCTAGTCTGATTTCGATTAATTCCTCCATATTTTTTCTTATATAGGTAAATGACAAACAGCTTCCAAATCGAATATTTCGTTTAAAAATTCTCAAGGTTATGCTGTCACTGTCATTTCGAAAGCCACCAAAATTCGTCCACAATCTCTGTACATCGGTGGAATGGTTTGCAAAATGGTTGACACAACAGTAATAAATGAACGCGTGGTATCATTGTTCAATCAATCATTCGCATCTAGTCAATTCGAATATTGAAAATAATATTCTGTCGAATAATAAAAACCATCAACAGATACATTTTATAATCATCATTATAATCTGTTGAATAATAATCGATTCGTATTTTCGCCAGTAGAATTTTTTACCCATGTGTGAATTCCGGCCATTGATCAAATTTGGCGATTGAGTACAACGTATTATGTATGTTCAAATCTAACCACTTTACATGATGTTTTTGTGAGACATGATCTCTTGTTTGTTCAATTTCGGAACACCCTGTAGACCTGAGTATTCACATCAGTATTTCCAATACATGTCAGGAACTGTTTCAATGAATGCAAGCATGTGTCTGGTAAGTGGAGCTTCTGATACTATATAAATAACTAATGGACTCTAATGGTATACATATATAATATTCGAGTCACCGAATGTCGCCTAATTAATGTTTGATGAAATTATCATGACAGGAATGGTTCTCAAACCCATTTTAATACATCTAAGAATGTTTCGTGTCACCTCAATTAAATTCCTGGATTGAATAACAATGCTGAATTTTCCACCACGCTACATCTAAGCTGCCTGGAGAAAATTACGAAGAAGGATGGAATTAAAAATAAAATAAAATTAAGGTAAAATCAGAAGATTTTTCAACCAAGAAGCAGCTGAGATCCAAGGAAAGTTTCTCGATAATTTCCACTATAGAATATCCGGAAAATGGTTATCAACTTTTCTGATCACTCCAAGCGGAAAAACAATTCATCGGAAATTCCTCCATTGACATATTTCTCCACTTCATTCGTTTCGATAGGGCTTCGATTATATGACGAGCTTAATGGAATTGATGAACAATAATAAATTTACAGGATTATACAATACACAGTTGTGAGGTTGCTGAATACAACGGATATTGAAAGGCCTCTTTGTGTGCTTCTGCTGGCGTTTGCTTCTGTCACTTGAGATTCATTTATATATACAAGGCGACAAATCAATCAATATATTGCCGGGGTAGCAACCGGGTGGGACCAAATCTCTACCCCCTCTCACAAGACTCCAATAGGCAATGATTGCCGGTCACCTTTATCTTTCAACTTATACTGACAGCATCTCTGGGAGAAATGGAAGATTTGGATACGCCGAATCAGCGCGCTAGAGCCATCTCCGTTATGTAACGGCATGTTCTCCTGTTGCAATTTACGGATGGTGAGGCCGTCCGATATGACAGACTAGGTACTGGCTCTGCAGTGTCAGTGCCCAAGCAGAAACTCTGCTCCTCCGCCGAAGCAGGCAAGATATCCTTCCACCTGGCCCATAGTGGAATTCTATTTCACCCCTTTCACCGTAGTCCGATGGTGTTTTTGGAAACCGCTGCCCCCTGGAGTCCAACCCAATTGGTGAGGCATCAGGCCGTATGTACGACCTGATGGGGCTATCCTCATCATCCCAGGTACCCATGTCAACAAGATTCATCTTGTTACGTTTGATGGGCCACCATCGCAAAAGACTTTGGCCTGATTGCTACTCATGTTGACAAGAATCCTCTCGTCCCGTTGAATGAGTGATCATTCGAGGACTTTCACACGTTCCTTTACCTCGTTTACGGGTACCCGGCTTTGCCTACGATGACTGGCGGTAGGATCGCTTGGGACTGCCCCCTCCTTGATGAACTAAAGCACAAGCTACACCAAAGTTCTATTTTCTGCCGAGCAAGCCCAGCTACCCATGTCGATAGGAATCCTCCAGTCCCGTTCGCTGGGACATGACTAGAGTGGGGACCTCAAGCTTTCAACCAGTGGTATCTGGAGCAATGGACTCAATATAAACACCTGGTAGGGACCCTCTGTGAATTGACGAGTGAAGCAAAAATATTGTTCAGGCAACTCTCAGTGTTCACGGATACCTATCTCTTTCTATCTTATGTGGGCTAATGGAAAGCGCTCGCATTATTTGAAATATTTTCTCGTTTTTTGCTTTTATTCAAGAGTAAACGTGATTGAATAAAAATATCCATATAGGAAAAATGAAAATGTTGCAATCAATCATCATTAAAACATTTTTTTTGTTTTTTTATTGTCTTAAAAATGACATTTCATTTTTATTCTTACAGGATTAGGAAATCAAATGAATACAACATTGAAATTATATATTTCCATCCAAATGTCACCATATATTGTACAGAGTGAGCGGAGCACAATGTCTATCAGAAGAAAAATAAAAACGATAGGAAAAATTTGAAAAGAGGTTCATGAATGGTATTGAGTACCTAAGGTCCATTTCGAGCATAATTGCCATAATTCCATAGGTTCCTATTTTTCCATTAGGTCACTGCCTAAAAACATATAATCCCTATTATTAATTGAAAAAATACAATTCTCAATACAATATCCTTCTTCAATGAAACAGTTTGGGTTTCTTTATTGATGAACTTCGAAACTTGGGAGCTGGAAGTCATTGGCAAATCGAAGTCCATAATATGATAAACATCTTCCTTACACAGAAAATAATTTTGTACGTAAAATTAATGAACGGCGGTCGTCAATTTTTTGAACATTAATATTACGAATCGATGATTATTACAATCATTTCTGATGATGGGTTCATCCCGCAAGACACTGAAACAATGAACGAGCCAACATTGAACAATGAACGAAAAACATCAAAAGTTAATCATTTTTTTTATTCATGTGATGAAAAAATTCATTGAATCAACGTTTGATGTTTATTGATCAATGTTTTTCATCATTGGAGCAATAAACTTTTCGTCATAGATCTATCAACAACAAACATAAGAAAATAATGAATGGACTTCATTGTTTCAATGAACACTAAACGTTGATTTCATGAAATGAAACATCAACTTCCAGAATAGGCGCCAAATTAATGCTGCCTACCCATGGATCAATCACGCCAAACATTATTACTATGAAAAGGTTTCATAATACGCGATGAATTTTTCATTTGCCGGTTTATTTTATTTCTATTCGTTCAGTTGTTAATGAAAAGTTGAAAGGGCTGGGTCGTGTTTTGTCTTTCTGTGGCTCGTAGAATTCCTACCTATTTGTGAAATTGTGCCAGATCAATGGGATACAAAACCTAACATATTTGAGAAAGGTGAGTCCTGTTAATTTTGAATTACTTTCTTCACAATCCTTACGATTAGGATATATTTACTCAGCAAACATTGAACTACCGGGAAAATTCCGGCCTAGTGCAGGCAAGTGTGAGAAAGTGTCGATGCCGGTGTATTGGTAATGGCCGATGATTCCACTTTGCTAAGTAACCATCAGTTGAAAATACGACGATGGCCTTGTGATGGTATGATGTATAGAACGAGTTGAGCACTAACGAGTTGTGGCCCCTTGCTGGCCAATATCCTGTTCACTACTCGTCCCACTGGTGTATTTTCTGGAAACGTCTACATCTACAATCAGCTGATCATTTGGACAATTATTATATTATGTCACTCTAGTGATAGCGTATGTTTCGTTTTTCTCTGGTTTGTTGTCATATCATTATACTCATCACTTTCCCTGGTCGTTATATTGGCAGTTATGGTGGCAGGAGTAAGATGGATACTTCAATGATGATAATATGTATTGAGTAAGTATCAATCTACCTATCTAGTGTTCCAAATTTTGTTATGAATTGCATGTGTTTGTGATGATAATAATTGTAGTGGCTCCTACCTCTCCAGAAGCGTAACTATCATGGAATGCTTGGTTCGTTATTATCAAAAGTGATATTAGGTTATGGAAACCTGTCTCTATCATTGAAGTGAATAACAATAACGAAAACTGAAAAGCTCCATATTATGTAAGTATATCACGTAATCAGACTATATATTGATCAAGTTATAAACTCATGTAACAGAGTATTTTGTTTCTCATATTTCTATATGAAGAAAGAATTCTGACATCGAGAAAGGCCACTTCATGATAACTTATGAAGAATTTTATATTTCAGGAGTACCTACCTCGCAACGAAGAATCTATTTTGGAGGAATGCTTCCCAAATAAGATGAAGATGTAGATATACCAGCCGGTGAGCAGTCACTCTGAGAAGTTTTATCATGAAAGAAGAGAGAGGTTAAGAAGATATCATTGTGTTATTCATAAATTGTTTCCTTGAAATCTGGTATGTGTCTATTTGATATATAATATGATGATAAACATTAAAAAATATATTGAGTTACTAGAACTTCCAGATCAATTGGACCCCTGAAACCTCTACCCCTCCCTCTACCCCTCCTCCTACCCCCTCCCCCATACCTCGTTAATATGTACCCAATGTCGATAATTGGCCATTACAGGGCCATCATTTATGTATGTGCTGGGCTTGCTCTGGGCAACTCAATGTGTCGATTATGTTGTACCCATATCAAAATGTTTGCTGGGTAGGTACTCGTGGGATGCACAAGGTACTATTCTTTCTACAACTACTGGTTATTGTCATCACATTGTTATCATTTTATTTTCTACAGAAAATGAAAATCAAGTTAATTAGTTGTTCAGATCAGTATTTTGCCTGATTTGACAAAATTTCCGTTGCCTTGTATAGGGAGAGGGGGTATAGGTGTTGGGATTTTTTTTTTAACTTCTGGAGGTTATTAGTTCTTGAAAATACTTCCATTGGCAAAGAATTCCAGAGCTTCGCCGTTCTATAGACGAACGAGTTTTGGTAGAGTGTAGTTCAACATATTTCAAAGTTAACAGAGAAAGAATGTGCTGACTGAGCCTGCCGAGTTCGTCTGACTGGTATTACTTGTGATTGAATTATAGCAGAGATTTCTGTGGAACATTTCCCTGATTATCAGGTAATTAAATATAATTATATTATAATGAATGGAAAAGGCAATATTTGTTTATTCCGAGAAAAAATGTATAAGGTGAGCGAATATTTGTTTTTTGAATATCTTCCAAGTTTATCAGTCTTCGATCATTCAGTGTATTTTTGACATTTCGGAAACATTTTTAGTTGATTTTATTAACAAATATTCATTACATTTGTTATTCAATACAATTAGGTAGATTTCAACAAAAAATAAAAATAAAAGATAATTCATTAAGAAAACCATTGTTCTGCGACTGCCTTGTAAATGTATATTATATTATTCATCAGGTTACATCAAATCAGTGGATGTAATATTAGATACTACTAGATAATTTTGGGCCGATTTTGGGTTTTTCAAAATTTTAGAAATTAATCACTCTGATGCGTGAAAAAATTGTCCCCTTATTACTGATAGTGACGATACTGTTGTCAACATTATCTTCGACGACGACTATACCACTGTTAAATACCAATTGAATTTGTTCGTAACATCGATAACTGGCGAACATAGATTCATGCTCATTTTTCATTGATTCAATGAAGAAAATCATCAAGTGTTGTCTATCGTTCGTAATATCAATAACCGCCGATCATAGATCCATGCTAGCTGATTATTGATTCAATGTTCAGCTGTTATAAACTGAGTCTGTCCTTCGTAACTGGCACTTACATATTCATGTTCACTGTTAATTGATTCAATGTACATCAACCATAAACCAATGTTTATCATCATAGATCCATGCTCGCTGTTTATTGATTCAATGTACAACAACCATGAACCAATATAAATCCATTCGTAATATCAATAACCGGCAAACATAGATCCATGACCATGATTCGTTGATTCAACGTACTGCAGTCATAACTTAATCAACAAGAAAATTTACGTACGACCGTTCATTGTATTAATGACACCCGTCATCGGCCCAAAATTAATGTTGACGTTCACTGATTTGATGTACTTTTTTATTAATATAACGTACCTTTTTCGTTCTGTGTAGGATCCAAGTTATGAACGTCTACGTCCTGAAAATAAATTACTAGCTAGTTTTTTTTCATTTTGAAGAGGTGCAAACATACTCTTTTTCCATTATTAATCAACTAGGTACCTATGAGCTTTCTTATTTTCCTTAGAAGATCAGTATTTTCTGGTAACAAATGCTTCGGAAATGGAAATGTACTGGTACAGCATCTGGTTTCAATAACCTAGCAGTACCTGTTACCTAAATAAATAATCAGTTGGCAGGAAATTCTTTCCACGAAGATTGTTGGTTTTATATTTACCTAATCTCAGTGAGACTCTTGTTTTTTGGCTTAACTCAATAAATACTATAGCTCTAGGCCTTTCCTCAGTTTTGGAAATATTCGTCTAAACAGCGGAACAGCAATATCTGCATTGATATAAGGACTTTTTTGCCATGCCTCTCTATCCGTTATAGTTATTTCGAAAGTATTATCAGTATTAATACTCTGAGTACTTCAAAATATTTGGGTCATACATCAATAACTTGTTGCCTGATTACATAGAGTGTCGGTTTCACAGTTGAAACAATCCCACCGCAAAACGGGAGGAATATTTTCTGTTGAAGTGACTCGATATCTAATAGTGCAGGAAGAGTGAGAAGTATTATCCTGATATTTTGGAGATTGAATTGTATCCGATGCGATTATTTCTAGGGTAGTTGTAAACGGCACAAGTTCTTGACGCGCTTTGTTTTTATGTAATTATTCTGAATTTATGCTTGGTGGAGTTAGTCTATGTATGGATATCCACGTATATTAGAAATTGTAAAAGTTAACTCGACTAAATTGAACGTTTTTATTGGTTCAAAATCATAAGAAGCAAATAATCGATGCTATTTGAGATCACACGTAAAAAGGTAAGGCCCCCGTCATTCCTTGCTCGCAGAAGACACTCAGGGCTTCTGAGGGTTGCTCGTGAGGGGGCAACCAAATGACGGATAGAACTATTTTAGAACAATTTTCAGAACAATTTATATTTTGGAATTCAGCTATCTGTTCGCATTTCCATCATCATGATGGGTACGCTTTCCAACTCTTCATATAGCTTGTTCGTCACTCGGTATTAAAAAATGGAGCATATTTTCCCAGAACCGATCTAGTAGTCATATATTTGATAGATTTTTCTTGAGAACAAGAAGAGCGAATTTGAATATCTGCGATGATCGCGAGAATGTCGATTGTTGAATTTGGCGCGAATATATGTGTTTTGCAGGAATTGGAAATACTTAATTAGTTGAAGAAAGCACAATCCCAATTTGTACTCCATAGACTTTTCAATAGGAATTTGTTATCAGTTTGGATTTTTGAGATGATGCTCCCATACTAACAGCCCAATAATAAGCGATACTTGCGGAACAATATTTCAGTTCATGAGAGCACTTCACCATCATTCTTCTGAGTCCATCCATCATTGTAGATGAGAGAAATCGATAAACCACCTCTCCTTTCACCCACCTACTCAATAGATATTGATTTAAACGGAGAAAGATGGGCTTGCACGAGTATTGCGATATATTAAATTTTCACGGAATTTTTTCATTGTCATGCGAAAAAAATACTTTTTTCTCCGATTGGCACATATCAATCAGCAAAGTGGTTACTTTGCTGATTGATATGTATCAGCAAAATTAATGATCTATAAATCGTTTATAGTTTCTTTCGTATTTCATCCGAGACTTCTCCGGCAACAAATTCAACTCTATATTTTTTGCCACCTGCCTTATTTCTGGAGGTTTAAGTACTTTCAGGTCGCTATCACTGTCCATTATATGATGATTCAAATATACCGATATTTTTTCGCACAACTGTCAGAAATTTCATAAATTGTCAAACTATAATTATTATGGACATCTCCATAGCAACCAACTATTCCAACAACTGCGATTTCTATCAAGTTTTATTTTAATTGAACACTACAGGAAAAATGAAGATATATATATCATTATGAACAATCGGAGAATTATCGGAAAAAATTATATGTTCAACTCGGCAGCAAAGTAGATTGACTGCCATAGCTGGATTCCTAGCTATGAATTCAGCCTCGGCAGTCGATCTACTACTTTGCTGCCTAGTAAAACAAATAACTATTCCACTTGAGATTTCATTCAAAACTGAATAACGGTTCATTGCATAGTGGTATTTCCATAACAAAGTTTCACTTCAATTATTACTTCCAAGATGATCAAAGGAGATATTTTCATGATCTCTTCATCGGCGATGGTGATATAGAAACTTGATTCTCTTCAGGATAGTACAGAAACCAAGACAGAATAATGTGTGTTGAGAAACAAATACCTTATACAACTCTCGTCACTTTAAGCTAATTGCATAAAAAATTACAGATTACAATAATTCTTGTATTTGTTCATTGGTGAATCGCATAAAGAACTAATCGACAAACATCTGACTAATTTTTTGTGAGCAATTTCGTAACTTTCACGAGCAACTCATTTATTGCAATGTTTGCTTTTTTCGGGATTTCTGGTGGTGTAGAAATAATCTCATCGTCATCGCTTGATATGTTTCAACTGAAATTGAGAATTATCAGGGGAAAATAATTACTTAAAAACAATATCACTTGCCTGCTGAGGTCGAGAGGTGGAAGGGGTTGAGCTTTCAAACAACCCAAGTATCCCGATATCCGGTGAAACTATGAGTCCTATGGAATGGCGAAGCTGTAGGTAATAAGAAGGTCAATAAATTTCAGCTTCAAACTTTTTTCACATAATCCCAAAATTCATGTGGAACATTGAAATAGATAACTAAATTCCTGATATTCTTTGACGAAGAAACTTCTTCACAAAATTTGTTGTATATTTTTTTAATACGAAATATCAATTTTTTCACCTTATTTTGCCCTAATATCGGAAAAGCACCCTGATTTTAATCGAAAATACTCGCTTCAAAATATCTGCTATATCAAAAAAGTCGATAAGCTTTTTGTTCGTTGAAATTTCTACTTGTTGCGACTTTTTGATAGTTCGAAAGATATACAGTGTGACCCACTTCTAATGGAAACACCCTTGTATTTTACGTAATCGTTGGGGAAGGAACCTGAAATTTGCTGGAGCGAGAGATATATCAAAAATGCATTCTATGAGCAAGTGGGGTCATCTTCAGTAATATACACTGCTCGCCAACGGCCAGGGAACCTACCCAATTTCCGGAAAAGGATATTAGGTGTCGAAATATGTCGAAAATCACTTCTGACTCGGAATCAAGATGCCCAATTCACTAACTATTCATATTTTTTCTGAAAAATTTTCAGTTGTGAAAAATTAAATTTTGTCGCACTTTTTACGGTAGCACCCTCGTATCTCACGTAATTGGATTTTCCGTTCCTCCTGCAAATTTTAGAACCCTACTTCAATAATTACGTGAGATACGGGGGTGCTTCCATGAGACGTGAGACAAAATTGAATTTTTCTGAACTGAAAATTTTTAAAGAAAACTATGAATAGTTAGTGAATTCGGCGTCCTGATTCCAAATCTGAAGTGATTTTCAATATATTCTGACTCCTGATATCATTTTCCGGAAATTGAGGTTGTTCCATGGCTGTTGGCGAGCGGTGTATATCACTGGAGATGACCCTACTTGGTCATAGAGTGCATTTTTGGTATATCTCTCGCTCCAGCAAATTTCAGGATCCTTGCCCAACAATTACGTAAGATACCGGGGTGTTTCCATTAGAAGTGGGTAACACTGTGTATGTACATCTAGGGTGAATGTTCTCAGGAAATTCGAAGAAAGGAAATTTGAATTCGAATTTTGTTTCCAATTATACACTGTGTCCATAAAGTCACCCCCCCCCTGGTTAACTTTAGGACGGATAGGTTTTTTTTTTAAATTTTTTCCTGCTTCAATGGTAGTTTCAGTGCAACATATTATTCCAAAAACAAAATATGTATCCTCCAAAATGGCGCCTGGGCGCCATTATGGAAGATTTTTCAAATGGAGTGGGGGGTCGAAAGATACCTCGATTGAAAGGTCTTTCGATTCTCTATGCAACCTCAGAATCTCAGACGAAAATATTCATCCAAAACAAAATGGCGGATGATGACGTTTGAAATCTCACACCAAAATTCTTTCGACTAGATGGCTATTAAAGTGCTCGCATGTGATCTTCAAATCTCTATTGGCGTATAGAAGAGTTCTCTTTCCATTAGGATATCAATAGGAAGCCATTTTGAAGAGAATAACATGGTAGTAACGTGGAATAAACATTGTTCTTTATTTTGAATAAATATTTCTAAAATTTTGCAGAATTTGGAAAGACAATCGAGCAAAGGTAATAATTGACTACCATGTTATTCTCTTCAAAATGGCTTCCTATTGATATCTTCATAGATAGAGAACTCTTCTATACGCCAACAGAGATTTGAAGATCACATGCGAGCACTTTAATAGCCATCTAGTCGAAAGTATTCTGGTGTGAGATTTCAAACGTTACCATCCGCCATTTTGTTTTGGATGAATATTCTCGTCTGAGATTCTGAGGTTGTATAGAGAATCGAAAGACCTTTCAATCGAGGTATCTTTCGACCCCCCACTCCATTTAAAAAAATCTTTCAAAATGGCGCCCAAGCGCGAGGATGTAGCACTGAAACCACCATCGGAGCAAAATAAAATTGAAAAAATAAATCCCATCCGTTCGATAGTTAACCAGGGGGGGGTGACTTTATGGACACAGTGTATAATATGTACAATCTTGAGCTATTCATGAAAATCAATGCTTATAACTCGAAAAACGTGAGACCCCTTGTTACATTGATAAACAACATAATTTCAAATCCTTGAAACTTTTTGATTGCGAAAAACTTGCGATAATAGTTATTCTAGATAATGAAGATAAAGGATTCAGGAGGAATTACATTTAAAAATCGTGACTGCTGCTTGTTCGTTTCTCTGCATTTTCTGAGAAAATTGACCACATTTTAATGTATATATGTTTTTTGCACCTTCGGATTTCAATAAACAGATAGCTCTCCGAGTTCTTTTTGAAAAAGCAGATATTTCGACATGAGAATTTTTGATTGAAATTCAGTGTGCTTTTTCAATATCAAGGCAAAATGAGATAAAAATATCGATTATATATATATAGAAAATACAGTGTATTTGTGATATAAAAAGGGAAGTTTTCCCCAAATTTCGTGATTTCGCGAGATAAGAATGAAAAATTAGAAGATGTTATTTGAATTTTTTACATGAATTTTCAGTTTATGTGAAGAAAGTTATGAAACTAAAGTTGTCGATCCTTTCATAACCTACAACTCTGCCATTTAATTTCTTCCTTACGACTTGTAGTTTTGCAGGAAATCGGGATAATCCGTTTTTTTAAAGCTCACCCTCTTTCTCTCCCCGACTTCAGATAGCCCGTTATTTATTTCTCCTTTCATTTTTGTTATATTGTCTATATACTATATCCAATGGGATTCATCCCACTATAATTTTCTTCAACTTATAACCATTTTCAAAGTCTTCAGCACTGGTCTAAGGGTATCAGACGATGATCTGTCCACTACCACATGAAGCAAGCAAGCAAGCATGCCTTCTCTCTCGAAAAGCCGATCTCACTGTGCCCAACATAGGCTTGTCAGGAGTAACCATACCTTTGAAGACATCTATTTCGATGCTTGGTATTACTATCAGCAATAACCTTTCTTGTGAAAATCACGTGATGAATCAATTGCTAAAAGTGCATCCGAAAAACTTGGTTTCCTGTTTCGGGCCAGGAGCTATTCCACTTCCAGTCAGCTGCTTATGATCGATAAGGCACATGTCCTGAAACACTGTTTCCATATTTGGAGTGCAGCACCCAAACCTACCCTGAATCTGTTGATATCTGGAACACCGTAGAAAAGTTGGCAATCTGGTTCTATTTCATAGATATTCCCATGGACGATGCTCTTCTGAAATATCAACAATTTTTCCTCTCTCAGCAGTCCCCGCGAGATTTACCCGTCGAGTTGTGGCTTTGCACCCCTTCTTGTGGTCACTTTGGAGACCTGCAGAACATCTCTTTCCAAAGACTCGTTCGTGCAACGAAAAGCGAGGCTGTGGAACACATTGCCAAGGGAGGTGTTTCATGAGGCATATAACCTCCATAAATTCAAGAAGAACACCAATTCCTACCTAATTTTTCTTGGTTCTCACGATGTTCTCTGAACAGGATATATCCCTTTTCGTGGGAACCAGAACATGAAAAAAAAATCTATCTGAAAGAAAACTCGATAAAGAGTGACATACGTCCTCAAGGGTTTACTAAGCTGTATTCGATCCTGTATCACGAATGAGGGACAAACATACCAGTTACCAACTGGACTACTTTTCATTCAAAGTGTGGTTATTGTATAACCAAAGTGTATAACAAAGTTCTCAAAGAACAGTTAAAACCGTTTCACGGTACCTACTTCCCAGATATTGTGAAAACATATCTAAACCTCCACCTAAATATTGAGTCCCAACTGAAATCCCGATTCTTTCAGACCCTTTTTTCTCACATTTGCTACCATATTCAAATAACTTCTCGATGTTTGCATATCGCACCATCTTTTATCTTTCCTCCGCCTCTTTTTTATCGAAACGCCAACAGTCAGATAGCCTTCCGCGAAAATATATAGCACTTTCATGAAAAGAACGCGCTTTTATGAAATATGAGGTGAATATATTCCATTCCGATTGAAAAATCCCACGGATATACACGTTGGATATTGTTTTTCGAATGAACTATATACAATGCTATATTATGCATGTCGGTCGAGTGAATTGGATCTGATGGTTGGTACAAAATTTCATTCCGTTGTTTCGCACAATGTCGAAAGAGGATATTTATATAGGGTGCATTTCGAATCAGATGGTTGGGATGTTGGTTGATGAATATTTGTCAGTCACCCGGTAAGGGGATTATGTTTGTCCACAACCGGTTAGATCCACTGAAAAGGCTACAGGTGCTACAGAACAAGGTGACGGCATTATACCGGCTGCCCTACAACAGAGAATCGAGGAGATACTGCTTGTACTGGTTCGATTATTTCGAACCAGCTACTTCTTGCGCCACATTCCGCAGGTTGATGTGGTTTTTATTCCGAAGGTGGGTAAACGTCCCAGTTACCAGCCCGAATCCTATAGACCTATTAGCCTCACTTCGTTTCTCCAGAAAACTATGGAGAAACAACTTGATCAACACATCAGAAGCAAAATCCTGTCGAATAGTCCGCTTAACAAAAATCAATTTGCCTATCAATCAGGCAAATCTACAGAGACCGCCTTACATAGTCTGGTGGGAAAGATTGAGAAGGCACAGGTAGATGAAGAAATTGCTCTGTGTGCTTTCATCGACATAGAAGGAGCGTTCGATAACACTTCCTATGAATCGATAGAGCGAGCCACAACCATCAAGGGGCTCGCGGCGCCAACAACAGGCTGGATACAATCCATGCTCAGGAGTAGAAGAATAAAAGCTACACTGGGAAGAAGCTCGGTAACTGCACAGGTCACTAGAGGTTGCCCCCAAGGAGGAGTACTGTCTCCTCTTTAATGGTCCAGAATTGTCGATAACCTACTCAACAAACTAACCACCGCTGGCTTCGATATTCAAGGCTATGCGGATGACATTGTCATAATAATAAGAGGCAAGCATGATAGAATGAACTATATACAATGCTTTATTATGCATGTCGGTCGAGTGAATTGGATCTGATGGTTGGTACAAAATTTCATTTCGTTGGTTCGCACAATGTCGAAAGAGAATATTTATATAGGGTGCACTCCGAATCAGATGGTTGAAATTTTTGTAGATGAATATTTGTCAGTCACCCGGTAATGGGATTATGTTTGTCCACAACCGCTTAGATCTACTGAAAATGCTACAGGTGCTACAGAACAAGATATCTCGAATCATTACTAACGGTAATAGATACACTCGAGTGGCTGACATGCATGCTCATTGTCATGATCTGCCCTTGATTAAAGATTACATCATTAACGTTTCAAATACATTTCATAAACATCACATCCAGATTAGCGAACTCACAAGAGATTTTCGCATTCATAAGTGAATATGAATGCGAAAATCATGGCAAATTACCTTTCTTAGATGTACTTGTGATCAAAAATAGCGAAAACAACTTAGAATTTGATGTCTTTAGAAAAGAAATTAACACATTCAGATACATACCTAATGACTCCAATCACTGTTTTCAGCACAAAATGGCAAGTTTAAATCTTCTTTCTTCTGAGCACAGAAAGATTCAATGCTGAAAGAATTGTTGTTTATAAAGTGGCTGGCGTCAATGGATATGATATCAGAATAGTAGATAAATTAATACGTAGACATAAAATAATCCCAATCCCGTTCAATCCCAAGTATACGAAGGGACTTGATAAGGTTTTCAAAGACTTAGGTTTTGAAAGCGTTTATCAGTCTGGGTCAAAATTAGGCAATTTATTAGGCAATCCGAAAGATAAAGTGGACACACTTGAAAAGTAGGGAATATACGAAATAAGTTGTAATGATTGTGATAAAACATATATAGGCCAAACCAGGCGACCCATAAAAACAAGGTTCAAAGAACACATAGCCCATTTGAAATATGGCAGGTTAGATAAATCTTGTGTAGCCGAACATAATAATATGTTCAGTCACAATCATAACACACATATTACTAACCTCAAATTAGTTAAGCAAGTTAATAACATTAGAAAACGAGACGCATATGAAAGCTTAGAGATATTTAAGAATAGTAATAGAGTAATGAATAAGGATAATGGAACTATTCCATATATAGCCCTCTATATAGTTTAGTAAAATAAAAATTAAGATTAACATGTGAACTCAACCATGACAAACATTAACTTGACTGTTAGTATTTTTTCACAGTTTTCACATATACCTAGTATATAAGCAGCACACTAAAATAGGATATTTAGTTTTAATCTTCTCCTGAAGATGCTAACATAGTTAGCGAAACACGTGTCGAGGCGTCAAAAAATCGGTTTTGTTAGTGGTAAAACAGTGTAGTGTAACAAAAGAGTATTGTAATAAAAAGGAAATTCTAAAAATGTGTTAATATACGGGGTGTTCCATTTAAAAAAATTAAGTTGCTAGGACTCATTGATAGAAACGGCAACGTCGCAATTTCGAAAATATTTTAGATCGATAGAACAGGTGATAAAATCCTGCGTTGCGTTCTCCATTAACGGCTAACGTACCATCGACCATGAGTTACCCTGTATAAATATATCCTGCCGAATTTAGGCGCCAAAATCCTATTTAATTACGTGAGGTACGAAATAATGAGAATCAGCGGGAAGCATTGAACGCGAAATTACTGCAATGTCAACAAATTGAATTTTCGCGTTGAAACAACACAACACCGCACGTATCAAATATATCCAAAATGACTCATAAAATCCAATGAAACACCTTGGGGCCCAAGAAGATTTAATTAAAAAGTAATCATCGATATGATATATCTCTCAGTCCAGGAAAGATATACTAAATATAGAGAAAGCGCAGGGGTGGAATGAACTGGATCAGATGGAAGTGAGGGCGGTCTAAAAATGAGCATAAACTCCAATGGTTTATTCCTGATAACGATGAAATATAATAATATGTGGTTACTAGATGATCTATAATTCCCTCAGGTTAAGTCTAGAACCCTATCACTATGTCATATATACGTTAGTACAAGTTGAATACTTCAATTTCTAGAATAATGCTACTCAGTTTTTTTTTATCGCTTGGAGCGCACGAAAGGGAATCCCTATAATGTTCAAAGAACATCGTGCGTTCCTAGGAAGGATAGGGACAGGAGGTAGGTATTGAAATTTTTTTTGAACTTTTGGAGATTATATGTTGTTGGGAATACTTCCACAGGCAATGAGTTCCAGAGCCTAGCCGTTCTATGGATGAAGGGGTCTTGATAAAATGCTGTTCGACATCTTTCGAGGTTGACAACAAAAGGATGTGCTGACTGGGCTTATCTAGTTCGTCTGATTGGTATTGCTAGAGAAGGGATGATAGCAGAGATTTCCGAAAGTGTCTTGTGACAAGATGCAATCATCTAGATAGCATACTACATGCCAGCAAAACTAAGAGTGTAAGAACGATGAGATGTCACATCATTTCACTCAACTGTACCCCCGATAGCAATGTCTGTTTATTTTGTGATAAGATTTCTATGTCTGGAATACAATAAACTTAAATTAAATATGAGTACCTATGTCATGAATACATAATTCAATGAATGTAGTGTGATATAGTATATGCATCTAAAGTAATCTCTCAAGCATACTTCAATTCAGTTATTCCCTTATATGTAAAGATAACATATGCATATTTCTTGCTATTTCTTATTCTTCATTCTTGAGAATGTAGTTGTTCTCTAAATGAAGTTGGACTTTCGAAGTATATTTCTGTTGGGATAGTTGAAATGTAATATATCTTCTGTAGAGGAAACCAGTGAAATAACTCTATCTTCTCAACTATATACTCTGAGGTCCCAATCTATATAGTGAGAAAATAGTGGTAGCATTTGACACATGAAACAGGATTATCCACCGAAGATGCTCACTTCTATATTCATGTATATGAATATCGAAATTAGGAAAGGCTCTGATCTCATTGGTTTTATAGTCTTCATATAGACTAGAAATCACAAACATTTTTTTTATTTATACATTTATATATGAAAAAAAATCCCAGACCCCGCATCTCAGCTTAGGCCAGAATGCCTGTCTTGCTTTGTGCTCGGTCTCAGGATCGTACATTTTGTTGTTGTGCTGGAATAGTGAGTTAAATTATAAATAAAAAATGACTAAGAATTCCAGGTATCGATATTCGAAAACTAACACAGTAGAAGATAAATAAAATAATACAGTGATAAATAAATAATACAGTGGAGAGCAGATGACAGATAAGTAGTAGGTACATATACATATCACCTGAAGGTTTTTCATTGTCTGTAAATTGTTTTTTCTTGTTGTTTCTCATCAGTCGGGTTATATTTTTCTCGGTCTGTTTTGAGTTAATATCGAGTTTAATATTTCATAAAATTTCGTTGGTGAGTTAAAAATGTGTTTTTTTGTTTCAGCTTTGTATTTCTTCAGACTTGAAATTTGTTTCAGTTCGGTTGGAATGGAGTTGTGAAATCTAGGACCAAAGAAAAAAACAGATCTCTTCTTTATGTTTTTCTGAATGATTGGATATGGAGACTTATTTGTAGTTGACCTCATAATCCGAATACATGTTTTGTTGAACTTGTCACGGTGTGTATACAGTCTTTTCAAGCATTGGTAAACAAATATGAACTTGGTGTTCAATAATTGCGTTTCTTCATATAGCCTATCAGTAGAAGATCTATTGTTTCTCTCAAGAATTATATCCATCAAGGTATTTTGTGTTGTTTGTAGAATATTATTCCGAATGGTGTTGAAAGTACCACCCCATATTGTGATGCAGTAGGACAAAATAGATGCATCTAAGGAATTATAGAGCAATAGGAGATTCTTCATAGAAAGGATTTCTCGCAGGGTATAGAAATTGTACATAAGAGTTCTTAAGCGTTTGTTCACATGTGTTACATGGTCTGTCCATCGTATGTGTTGGTATGAGATAACTCTTAAGTCTTTTATCGAAGAAACTTTTTCTATCGAGGTGCATGCACAAAAGTTTTGGTGGCATACACATTCCTTAAACTTTGGTGGCAGTGAACTGAATGTAACTAAGTAAATCCATAGGTAGAGGTACCCCCTTCTCAAAGGTACAGTCTAGTCTGTGAATATTGAATATGATACTCGATATGGAAATGCTTTGTATACACACTTCGTAGGTTGGGGATAAAAATAATTCAGTGTTCTGAGAGCTACTGTCAGTTTCAATTAAGCAAGCGTGATTCATTCTAAGCTTCCCAATCTCTGATGTGTGTTAGATTAAACATCTGTTGAAGTGATTGCTGGTTGATTCGGATCAGAATGTTTATTCCTTTGATATTGAATGATTCAGCCCTATGAACACCAGATCCTTATAGAATTACGTGTTATTAAAGCATTGTAAGGATCAAGAATCATGATATGGAAGGAAGCATCATATGTTATTTGTATTTGAAATCATTACATAAGAAGTATGAGTACCTATACTGTGTCGGCTGTGAGTATAATGGTGCTGGTTAAAGTAATGAAGAAGAGAATGTTTCAACATCAGCAACTAGCCCTCAATGTATCAATCAATTAAGCTTACTAATGTGGACATACATCGGATACTGTGATAATTAACTTTATCCACAACTGTCAAGTAATGAATATGAGTTGACACTTTTCTAAATGTCATAATGACGTTAATTACCGCACTAGTGCTTTCTTGAATCTATCACCGCACTAGTGCGGTAATGAGATGAGAAATAAATTGCAACCAAAATAAATCGTTTATTGAATGAATACAAAGCACCTTCACTTGAAGACATTTTCACTCAAGAAACTCAATGATGTAGTGGTGCCCGCGAGAGTCTCGTTTTCGAGAGTCTCGCATGGTCTCGTCTCGTTTTCGAGACAAGACTCAAGACGAGACTCGGACATGACGAGACGAGACTTTTAATAGTCTCGTCTCGAGTCTCGTGCAAGACTGCTCGTGTCTCGTGCGAGAGTCTCGCAGGTAAATAATTCTGGTGCTGATTGCAGACTTGAGAATTTCATCCATAATACAACATATTTAGAAAGAATTCTATAAGAAAACATCGGATTCACCTTAATAATGAATCTGCACGATGTTCGTTATGTCTTAACGACTGGGTGGAAAACAAAGACATTTGCGATCGTGAAGGCTGATCTGACTGATAAAGGTCTTTTTCTCAGATACCTATTTTTTATTCGAATAAAATAATGTTAGATCAGAGTTTTTGTTTTGTTTATTCGTTTAGAATATACGTGTTACTTTTTATCTGATTTTTATAACTTTCGAATATATCATAATCCTATGTTTTTTTTCTTGTTTAGATGTATGATGTAAGTATGTACCTATTAGGTACTTACTTTTCAATGAATAATGTTATTTCTGTTGTAATTTTCTCTTCCTACTTCTACATCATACCTAAAAAGTAGGTAAAGGTAAATATCCCGTACTAGACTGGAACAAGATTATGCATGACCAAATTGCGATACATTTGCGGGACTCTCGTACGCGACGCGAGACAAGACGAGACTAGAGGCTGCGAGACGAGACTCGAGACAAGATTCCATATTCCATTGGCGAGACGAGACGAGACTTTATGAAAGTCTCGTGTCGTTGGTCTCGTGTGAATCACTACAATGATGTTTCTGGATATCGATCTGACAATTCAACACCTATAATAAACTTGTGTTCTCAATTTTCAGAAAACTGTCATGGGTAGGTTCGTCGAAGTGGAATATCAATGAGGTGCATTTAAAGATAGTTATAAAAACGTTGACAGTTGTAGATTAAATCTTGACGCAACGCGTGGGATACTCAACGCACTCATGTGATCACCTCACATGCGTGCGTCAATAATGTCTTTATCCCACTTGTCACGTCCGGATTTGGTCGTAGTAGAGTGCCAATCGAATCCTATCGTTCACCCCGTGGGAAATCGGAGGTAAAAAGCTGTGACATGGCTAGAATTGTTACCTACCATCTCCAGATCATGGATCCACTTGTCGTCAAAAAATCGTCCTGTGCGTTTGGGGGGTAGGGGGTAATTTATAAAAAAATATGGATTTTTTTTTTATTCGTGGAAAATATTTATGGGTTTCAGAACTTCCACCCTGTTGAATCTTGATTTCGTGTGACAAGTAGAACGAATTATAGAAGATTTTGAAATTTAATAATTACATTACGATATACGAGAGAATCATATTTCAAACGCCTATAACTCAAAACTTGTAAATTCTCGTTAAATTGTTTTTCATATACCTCGCATTATCTCAGTAACTACAACGTTTATCAAAAAAATACTCTGAATAATGTCGATCCGCCTATGTTTAAAGATGCGAATGGTTCTCCGATTTTGAAAATCGAAGCATAAATAAGGAAGATATTGAGAAAATCGTAATGCAATGCAGGTACCACGGACGATCGCGTTTCGCCGCAATCGTACCCCTATTCTCCCCGCAATACCTGCGGCTATCGTGGTTCCATACGCTTTCGTTATACACATCATCATTGAGGCGTTGACCATTGCATTTAATGGTGACTTATTTTGAATTAATTATTCGATATTTGGTACTGTGTGCTCTGTTTCAATAATTAAATAAGTATTGATTAATTAACGAAATCTATTATTGTAAATTTACCATAAGATATATGTTTCCCTAGATAAAAGATGGAAAGTACTAGCAATTCAGACACTGATCTTGAATATGTCTTGAAGTTGAAGATTCCTTTCCAGCAGAGTACAGAATCATCGAGAAAATGTTTCATTTGTGGAAAAGATGGTCAACTCCTTCGATGTACAGAATTATCGATAAAAACATTTAAAAGTTGTATGAATATAAGAAAAAACCTCGGAAAAAACTATATGCGAGGCAAATCGATATGGAACTCCAGAGAATTGATGAAATTTTCAATGAAAATAAAGGTCGATTGATCTTCTGGCACAGGAATATTGAAAACTGAAGACAATAATGTCAGGAATAAAACGCTTTCTATAGTGAAATTGATGTGAAGGTATTTTTTGATGTGTCTAAAAGAATTTTCTACCAAAAACGTTCAAATAAGAGTCACGTTTTGACCTAGTATGGACTACCAACATTGTTAATTGCCATGGAAGTCAAGTATCATAACCAATGCTTTGTATCGAATTGAAAACATTATAGAGGATCACTGAGTGAGAATAAAGTTGTCAAACCACACATGACAAAGAATTTGATGATCTGATAAAATTAATAGATGGTGCAGATTTTCTAATGAAAAAGGGTATACTTTCAACTGTTTAAATCAAAAATATGCCGAACTTGGTGGCAAAACTGGTGGGAAAATATCAATCGAAGATTACTGTCTGTAGGGGTATCGAGAAGGTGAAACATTCATTTTACTTGATTTTTTGGGATTTTCTCTCCTCGTTTCTTTGGACGGTTCGGCAACGAATCTGCTCCCATTCTCAACATGAAAATGCAACTTCCGAAGAAAAATGTTTTGCATTTTTATGTTGGGAACGGGAGTAGATTCGTTCCCGAAACGTCCAGAGGAACGAGGAGAGAAAATCTAGAAAAATCAAGTAAATGGATTTATCGAAGAAATCAGAAAGCACTACGACAAGGAAATAGAAATTATCAAATGAATCAAAACTCATCTGATTCATACACATATAAAGAACAAAGTGAAATTACAGAAGATAACTCCCCTGACTTTGTATATGCATCAGATATGACCCAGATACACAAATTTTTTTGAGATATTTATCAAGATATGAGAGATATTCCAGATTATAAACAACTCAAAAATATGGATGTCAAGGCTTACAAGGATATGATACCAAAAAAACTTTTTTTAAATTAGTTGCCTTATACACGATAAAGTTGATTCAGTTGATTCAAAGGTGTTCAGTATCTGATGTCAAGGTATAATACTCGCTAATTCGAAATTCAAAAAACTCATACCGAAACACGTTGGTTTGGGAATGATGATTCATCAAGAGACATGATGGAAAAAAATTATCTTAGCTTCGTGTTCTTGTGGACACTGTATCGTATATACGTGTATTTACAACTTCGCAATTCGATAGGTATCAAATAATGTTTTTTTCAAGTTTCCACAAGGATATCTTATTTTTATTTCAATATTATATGCATCATGTTTTGTTTCAATATTTGTCAATTTGTTAATAAATGAGATGGTTGACATTTTACTCTGATGGATAATAAAATAAATGTACTTTCGAGATAGAATCATTCATAAAATAAATGGAGGGCACTTCCAATCAAACAGCAAGTTAAAATAAATTTCTGTTAACTTGGAAAATAGCGATCAATTCCATTTCTCCCGTGAATTCCAAGATCGTACTATTCTGTAACACTCAGTATTTCATATTTACGGTGATCGTACTAGGACGGCTGCGGGCGTTGCGGGGAGAATCGGGGTATGAAAGCGGCGAGTCGCCGTCCTTCGTACTACCTGCATTGGATTATGATTTTCCCAATATCTTCCTTATTTATGCTTCGATTTTCAAAATCGAAGAACCATTCGCATGTTGAAACATAGGCGCATCGTCATTATTTCGCGTATTTTTTCGATAAACGTTATAGTTACTGAGATAATGCGAGGTATATAAAAAGCAATTTGACGAAAATTTACAAGTTTCGAGTTATAGCCGTTTGAAATATGATTTTCTCATATATCATAATGTAATTGGTGAATTTCAAAATTTTCTATAATTTGTTCTACTTGTCACACAAAATCAAGATCCGACAGGGTGGAAGTTCTGGAACCCATCAATATTTTCCACGAATAAAAAAAAAATCCATATTTTTTCATAAATTACCCCCTACCCCCCAAACGCACAGGACGATTTTTTGACGACAAGTGGATCCATGATCTGGAGATGGTAAGTAACAATTCTAGCCATGTCACAGCTTTTTACCTCCGATTTCCCACCAACTTTTGATCTAAGCGACTTACGGTTCGTTTGGCACTCTACTATCGGTTCTTTTGCCGTTGAGTGTTGTAATAATGTTCAATGTTTCACTCCTTATATTGCTTGTACTGAATCTATTTGGGAATATTCCGAAAACTCCCCAGTATGGAAACGGATATTAATTTCTGTGGGAGACGACGACCTGCGGAGTTGTTCTAAGGATGAACAAGCATTATTACAGTGTCGGATTTACACGGTTCTTTCGACGGTGAGTGTAGTAATAATGTTCAATGCTTCACTCCTTATATTGCCCGTACTAAATCTATCTGGGAATATTCCGAAAACTCCCCAGTATAAAAACGGATATTAATATCTGTGGAAGGCGACGACCTGCGGAGTTGTTCTAAGGATGAACAAGCATTATTACATGGTAGGGAGTGCTCCGCTGTGATTTATGCGGGAGTCAGTATATTGTGCCTACTGTGAAGACGGACCTATTGCTTGTACTGCTATTGTTGTCGGATCGCACCAACAGCGGTGCGGCCGGCTATTCTGCGTCTCATAACACTCTGGAGATGGATTAACAACGCAGGTTCTCGCTTCTCTGTTCGTATGCACATTATGAAACTCCCACAACAATTTTGCCTGACAATAGTCATCAATTTCCAGGACGCATGCCGCCATCCACTTTATGAACGTTGAGCTTTATTTTGTAACGATCAGATTTTGGCAAATAACTGCATTGCTTATTTCTCTTTCACTATTTATGTTTTTCTTGCTCTCAACAATATTTTATGTCGTCATCTTCTCTCAACTTTTCATGTCCTGTATTCCTTGTTATATCGGCATTCACTATTCTCTAATTTTTTGATATCCGACAAGACCATCTTCTGCTGCTTCCCTGGCTGTACATAGATCTTCCCATCTCTAACTAACAGTGGCAACTCATTTCTATTGGAGGTTCAGCTCAGTAATTGTATTGTATTCATAAGGAGTGAATACACTGCGACCCAAAAGATATATTTCCCTCTTCTTTCGCTATATCCGGTGAGGTTGTTCTTCGTAGTTATAGCAATTTCTCTAGTCCTATGTATCTTAAGAAAGTCAGGATATGTGGATATAGGTTTCCTTATTCTTTCCCCAGAACCTAAATCCATCTTCCTCATTCAAAACGAGGCTCCTAAGATGTTCTTTCAACCGGCAGAACCCTGTTATAGGACTCCTGTTAGTATACGAAATTCATTTTTGCTGAGACCGACATATGTGTCTGGCTATACCCAAAAGTATCTTTGCCAGTCTGATACCTTGGAGATTGATCTAGATCCAATGCAATCTCTGTTCAATCTCCAATTATGTCTGATACATTACTGCTTCTGATTCTGCAAAATGGGACGGTGTCCACATGTTTTTCTCTGAGATTCCTTGGCATAGGATATGCTTCGATTCTAGGGATCCTTCACATTGTGCCGTGGAAATATCTGATATCATTACGCTTGGAATGGATACATACATACCTCATTCTTCTGAAAGAATATCAGCTTCGAAAACCTGGTTCAACAAGAACTGTTCTGAAGTGGTTGCTTTGAAACAAACATCCTATCATCGCTGGCGCAAGGACACTAACCTCGTGACTAGAGCAGAATATGTTGAAGCCAGGAATAACTGCAGCCAAACAAAAGATGCATCAAAAGAATCATACAATACCAAAAGAAGTTCAGAACTCATAGAATGGCCAATTGCTCCAGTTCGTGTTGGTCCCTCTCTGAAGCAGTCGGAAGGAATTTTACTGATCGTTTATTTTCACCACTCTCCAAAGCCGACGGCACATTAGCAACAACATCGAAAGAGGAAGCGATCATTTTTGCAGATAATTTCTTAGCAAACTCCACCTTCTATTATCGTCGAGGTGCTAATTTCCCATTTGATAGTGTGGGAGTCCTCTGACTTCAGGGTTTACCCACTAAACACTCCACCCCGTTTGTAGGCTCGTCTCCGACGACACTTAAGTCTGGTGGCCTATAATTGTATCTCACCTACATGCCGTTATCAATTTTACCATATTTGACTCATGGTGCCACTTCAATATGATTTACCCTGTTCGTTCAGGTTCTGAAGATTACTCTTCCGATTCCTGTTTTCGTCTACGAAGAGAGCCAAAAGTTTTCCTTCTCCTACGAGTAACGGGAAAATGGGTTGGTCCAGCTCTGTGGTTGAGGCTAAGGCTGTTTACTCTGAGATGTCACCATGTTTCCCAGAGGCCCAGTTAGCGACACCATACCTTGGTGCCATTCATCCATCACCACGGATTCCCACAGCTTGGATGAGGTTGCCAGAGCCACGTTGCCAGTCCTCGGCCACCTAGACAAATCGCTTCAACCTTGCCACAGATATTCACAAATCATTTTACCATCTGGCGCAAGACAGCGAAGGTCCTTAATGCTTCATTTGTCTAGCGGCTGCGGTATGTCCTCCCCACACCACTTAATTGTGAGGTTAGGCTTGGAGGGTGAGAGGAAAACAGAAGTCAATGAAGGCCGATAGGATGGATTGAAAAAGGAAGAGACAAGGAGGTATCACCCAAGACAAGTCAAAGTATGGTGAATGTCCGGCTAGGATACCTCGGGTTCACCATTCCCTTACTCACAAGTTTTGAGCCCTTGGGGAAAACTCCACCTAGGATCTCGAGGAAAGAATGTCGCGTGTCCGTTAAAAGTTGAATGCCTGTCTTCCGTCAACGCATTATCAGACGCATTCTGCTCGATTCCAAAACGAAGTTCTGATGAAATTCCACCCGTCATTCTCGAATAGTGTGCACCAGAATTGACAACGTCGTGGTCAGGTATTTTCCCATCTTGCTGGGAAGTAGCTCCACCCAATCCCCAAAGAAGAGAACAAATCCATTTCAATAAGCATAGGCCCATTGCCCAATTATCAGTAACATCCAAATTGATGGAGAAAACCATCATTATTGAGCTCATTGAATATATGGAGAGCTCAAGAATCATAAATGAACGAAAATATAGCTTTCACTACCGAAGATCAATTTTGAGATTCACTTGCCTACGTCAACCATATATGAAAAACAAAGGCAGCTTTGCAGACGATAGTACTCTCCATACTGCGTTATCTTCAAGAGTTCTCATTCCTCATTTCCATCAGGAAACTGGGGTATTACGAGAAAGGCAGGTTAATGATGTCAATGAAGATCTTGCGGAAATAACAGCCTGGGAAACCAACAACCTATTTCAATTCAACGACACCAAAACTCGAGCCTGTATTTCCTCTGATAAGATGAAACTGAGTATGCCTGAAATAACAATGTCTGGTACCATCATCTCCACCAAGAATACCATATCTATGCTCGGCATTACTATCAGCATTATCAGCAATACTCCCAAATGGGAAAATCATATACGATCCATTGCAAAAGCTGCTTCACAGAAACTCGGATTCTTGATCCGTGTGAAAATCAACTTCACATCACAACAGCACAACCAGTTTAAGAATACTGTTCTCATGTATGAGACTCAAAACCCAAAACTACTCTGATGCTCTGAAATTCCATCAAGAGAAGAGCCATTCGCCTGGTGGGTGATGCGACTCACTAATTCTTTGACCCCATCAGAACAGAGTAGAAAAGTCGGCAACCTCTCACTTTTCAGAACATATTTCCTTGAGAAATTTTCCTCTGAAATCTCTGTTTCAACTCCATCTCTAGCAAGGTACGCACGATGTTCCATGAAAATGATAGAAAATTCGTTTCTTGCGCTTCAAGAGATGAAAAAAAAATTGTTTGCGTTACAGACCAATAAACATGTTGAGGAAATATCATACAGAGAACAAATTGATTATTTCAAGTATGCGTCAAACTATTCCAGCAGATTAACGAGTGACTGAAATTCTCATACTGCTAGTATAGAAAGAGATTGAGGTCGAACTGAAGAGTAGTTCTAGTGTATGAAATTGTAATCGGAAACTGCTTGATACCAAGAAACCGACCTTTTTGTATCATGAGTACACTTCAGGCAAGGAACCAGCAAGGAATAGATATTATGAAAGGGAAGTAATATTTGCACGAGTATCTGCCACGTTATTTCATAATATATACTTTCCAAACGTATTTCGGTTCTCTTTGAGAGAAACATATTCCTCCGCTGAGAATTCCTTTGCTATTGCGAATAAATACGGATCGCTCTCAAAGGACTGCGCCTAAGTTTCAACGGATCACTGGTGACCAGTTATCAATCCATAAAAATCTCTGGATAGAATGAGGAAATATGGTATCCATATTCTTTTCTCTCGATTTTTTGGGATATTCTCTTTTCGTTTCTACGAATGCAAACATGAGTTTTAATTTAATGTAATGTGTGTGAGGAATCAACATATATTAAAGAAAGAAATCAAATGTTCAGTCAACTTCGGACGTTTTGGTACAGAGGCTGCTTTCGTTTTTACGTCATGAAAATGAAGGATTATCTTCGTGAATGATTCTTCTGTTTGCCACTTTCTAGTGACATGTATTGATATAGTAGAAGATCCGAACCTAAATCGACCTTCACCGAGCTGATAATAGAACGAAATATATTTTATCATGAATTTAGTATATTAGAAAACATATTGAAAATGGGTTCGCTAAAAAAATCCTGGGCAGACTATTTTTAATTATTTTTCGAAAAATGATTTTTAATTAAATGTTGCAACATCAGGATAATAAAAAAATGTTGTCCTGACTGAAAGTATAAAACGTATAGAATGTGCAGCCGTTGGGTTGTCTACTATTTACCTGGGCGAACTACTGGGTTGTCAGGTAAACACAGGTATATCGATGCCAGTTACTTTCACTGGATTGGATAATTAAAAAAAAATTATATCATCATAAGCGCTGTTTAATTGCGAACACGTTGATATAGGGTTGTCTGCGAAAATTCCGGTCCTATGAGGGGTTTGCGAATTTTAAAGATTTTAATTTCATCGCGCGTGGGAGTGTGTGACAGAGAGATCCGAGGTGAGTATACTGTGTAATAATAAAGGACCCAACATCGCAGTCGCTTGTGATGGGAGCCTGAATAGTAGAAAGTGCGCATGCTCGGTGTGTAAACTATGGAGGGTAGAGGTACATCTACTACCCTTCATATAGTGAACAGTGCGTGTTATTTTGGAGCAACTGATATTTCAGTAGCAAAAAAAAATTAATTAATTACATAATAATTAAATATATTTAATATAATACTAATATATAAAAACAATATAATATCAATATACTGCGTTATAACCATAATAATATATCTATAATCTATAATAGACAATAAAAATATCAATTACTCACTTTGAAATTTTTTTGCTCTTTCTGGAAATAGAAACAAAGTGGACCGCCAAAAATTTAAATTAAGAAATAACAAAAAAGATAGACTAGACATCTTGTATTACGATTTAAAATTTTATTAAAAAACAGTATAAATACAAAAATAATAATAATGAGAAATAAATTCTAATAAATATTTTCTATTCAATATCTGATTCATCAGAAGTATCATTTCCACGCGCGTTGGAATTAAAATCTTTAAAATTCGCAAACCCCTAATAGGACCGGAATTTTCGCAGACAACCCTATATCAACGTGTTCGGAATTAAACAGCGCTTATGATGATATAATTTTTATTTAATTATCCAATCCAGTGAAAGTAACTGGCATCGATATACCTGTGTTACCTGACAACCCAGTAGTTCGCCCAGGTAAATAGTAGACAACCCAACGGCTGCACATTCTATACGTTTTATACTTTCAGTCAGGACAACATTTTTTTATTATCCTGATGTTGCAACATTTAATTAAAAATCATTTGTCGAAAAATAATTAAAAATAGTCTGCCCAGGATTTTTTTAGCGAACCCATTTTTAATATGTTTTCTAATATACTAAATTCATGATAAAATATATTTCGTTCTATTATCAGCTCGGTGAAGGTCGATTTAGGTTCGGATCTTAGACTAATAGAACAATGTGTAAGTTACGAGGTGTTTTTCCATCGATCTTGAATTCACCATGTTCGTACTAGGAGCTTCATGTGGTATAATTTTTAGAACGATCAAACAACCATCAATAACTACAATTGATATAATGCCATTTCATAATCCCTGCATATCTGGAAAAACAGAAGTTATTGGTAATAAGTTTCATGTGCAATCCCTTCAAGACTGAAGAATACAATGATACAAGATCAATCATCACTCAAACAAAACCAAAAACTTGAGTCCAATGAAAAAATCGTGAAGTATTATACTGGTGGAACAAACGGACCACCTACAGTGAGGATGAAAGAGCATATAAGGACAATATAAAGAAAGACATATAGACTAGTCAAATTCAGCTGATCATTATCTGAAATGGACAACATAGGATAGAGTAGATTGATAAAAAAATCATAGGAAGAGGAGATAACAGTCAAATGAGAAAATTCAAAGTATCAGTTAATGTTTCAGAAAAATAAATGTCCTAGATATTAGTCTACACAGATAATAACATTGTTTGAAGAAGTAAATATCTCAAATGATTGCAGATATACATCCACGAATACAGGTTTTCATGCAGGATGCCATCAACTTGAAGAAGTGCTATCGCATAAGCTTTGCTAATGAAAACAAGAACAAAATTACCTACCAGTATCAAATCGAAGATAATCAAAATGTACTTTATTGCCTGAAGAAAATTGAATTCTTATTGACAATGCGTTAGAGAACTTGAGAACGAGCTTGAGAACTGGCAAGAAAAAAGCTCTCGTAAAAGTTCATGGGATATATAAGTACGAAAAACTCAGTCCAAGCTCAGCTGAGAAAAAATTAGGTATATCTATCGATATATCTTCATTCCTCTTCTTTGATCATTCTCAAATGTAGGTTTTCTAATATTAGAATTTTTTGATATCTTGAAGCAAATCATCTAATTCATCCCTATTATATGTATATAGAAATTATACTTATATTTTCATCCGTAGAGATGACAGAAGAAAATCCCAAGAAATATTCTAACCATATTTCAATAGAATGAAGAGTTCGAATAAGACCGTTCGCTGTATATACCCATGGGTAAATATTAATCAATAAATTAATCATTCTTCTCTCTACACGCTCCTGATCCCGATTGATTTAAAGTATTGTCGATTATAGCGAATCCATAAATATTTCATCGGTTCCAAAAGGGTCGACAGAGAAATATCCCGATGTCGCCGAGCAAAGGGAGCTTGTTGAAATTAGTGTAGCTGCTACGTCCTGGTAAACCAGCCATATTATTCTTAATTCGAATGGAAAGGGCGACATTCGGAGAATGCTCAAATATTTATAGCAGCTGAAAAAGTAATGACACAGGTAGACAGTGATTGATTTCAGTACTGAAAAGTCTGGCAATGAATTAAATATATCCATTTGCATGGGTTAGGCCATTATTTTGATGCCAACCTTCAACAAAATACGTTCCTGATACAATTTGAAAAATTTCAACTGTATCAGCAGTAGTGTACCTACGTTCGCACGGGACCACACATAGGGAAATCAATGTGTTAGACAAAGAGCATGGGCTGGATAGTGAATACGACAGAGATATGGTTGACTATAGCTATTGACGTCTAACCTAACCTATCTCCGTTTGAGCCCACGTCAGCATCTGACATATGACAGGTGTCAAAAATGATAGGTGCTACAGTACCTTCGACATTCGGCTGTGACCTCTCGTCGTGACCTTCAGTCATGACCTTGGGACGTGACCTTCGACCGTTGAATTGGACATTTGAGCATGACCTCCAATCGTGACCTTAGACCTTCGACTGTGACCTTTGATCGTGGCCTTTGACCATTGCCTTCGACCTTTGAGCGTGACCTTCAATTGTGACCTTGGTAGTACATGAGTACTTAGTTATTCGCGAACTCGACCAGATTATATAATATGTTCTCATTTTATGCGAAATGTTCCTTATGGGGTATTGATTTTATGAGTTTTGTAGTAGATCCTTGACTACTAACAGTTCTATTTATAGTTTCTAGAGAAAGAATTCAAGCCTGTGCGCTAAAATGAGCTACCGATATTTTGAGGATTAGGCCATGACTGTACTCATAAAAACAGTTGCATCATTGACATTCACCTGGGAACTGACACACGACCCCAATGTGTGACGCATTGATGAAATAAGCTCTTCGAGGAGAATCTAAAAATGCAATGAAATACAAGGTGTTCCAACAACAACAAAGTTGTTGCTTCTTGTCGTTAGAAGCGGCAACGCCGTAGGGCTGAAAATATATTTTTCTACAAAGTGCAGATTCGGCCTGTTCTAGAATACTGTTCCCACATATGGGGTTCAGCACCTAAAAATACGCTGATGCTCTAAGATTCCATCCAGAGAAGAGCCATCCACCTGGTGGGTGACGCCACAATCACTCACTCTTTGAAATCATTGAAACACCGTAGAAAGGTCGGCGACCTTTCACTTTTCTATCGATACTTCCACGGGAAATGTGCTTCGGAAATCTCTGCTATCATCCCTCCTCTAGCAATACCAGTCAAACGAACTAGACAAGCCCAGTCAGCACATCCTTTCGTTGTCAACCTCGAAAGATGTCGAACAGCACTTTATCAAAACTCCTTCATCCATAGAACGGCTAGGCTCTAGAGTTCATTGCCTGAGGAAGTATTTCCAACAACATATGATCTCCAGAAGTTCAAATAAAATTTCAATACCTATACATCCTATCCCTATCCTCCCTAGGAACGCACGATGTTCTTTGAACATTATAGGGATTCCCTTTCGTGCGATTAAAAAATAAATAAAAGAGTAGTATTTTCGACTATTTCGTAGAAATGTCTGAAATCTAGAGGCCAAACACCATGGGCAAGCTGGCTTCCGCAATACGCTTACCTACACAATGCTTCAAACGGTACACACAATACATACATCACTAATTTTTAGGAGATAAAGAATATATCACTATTGTTTTTGTTCCTATTTGCAGGAATAAGTGATTAAACGAATCAATCAATTTCCTACGCTTGTTGAAAAAATTTTGTTCCCAACTCATGTGGAAAGTTTCTTTCTCGCACTCGACTGCTTGCCCGAACTTGGCATCGCGTCGTTTGGGTCAACGGCATTCGCATGTGGGAAAGTATCAATTCCCGCACTTGTTAGGAAAATTACTATAGAACGATGTTATTTAGTATCTGAATATTATAGTGAACTCCACGGACAAGATCCCGCCCTCCTGCAGAGATCCGAATTTCTGCTATTTTATACACACAGCTAACTGTCACAAAAGCTGAGGCTGACTATCTACATTTCCATTTGCTCATTCAGATCATTCGCACAATATCGCAGTTAAGAATATGTAATCAATATTTCATCGAATTCACCTAATGGAAGCTCATATAAAATAAATCCCAATGAGATATGTTTAATTTGTAATTTGAATTCTGCAGAAACGTTGCAGCATATTTTGTTCGATTGTCCGATTTACAATTGTCTCAGAATACCAAACAGTGATTTTCTTCCGAATTGCCACTCGTTGATTGACTTCATCACAATTTTACTTCACTTAAATGCAAAAATATCGCCAACTATATATGGAATATTCTTAAAACCAGAGCATTTACAAGAAACGAGTAGCACTTCGTGATATCATCAACTTTGCCTCATTTCCTTCTTCCTTTCTGTTTCTATGTTTGTTATTCATCAAAACTGTTTATATCTACATATATGTATAGTGACAATTATTATAATTCGCATTGTACACATATTCATGTAAAGTGACCATCAGAATTAACCGAATCCTTATTGCTATAAGACTGTCATGTCTTTGAAAGCAATAAAGAATCTATCTATCTATCTATCTATCCATCTACTATAGAACGATTTCACCATCGAAAATGTAGTTGACATGTATAAGATTTTTCCCATTATCCGATTTTGGCGACCTTCAGAGCCTCTGTTTCGTTTTCAAAGGGCTACCCTGTATGTAATTGACTGAACTCAATTTAATCGGATATTACATTAAGATTCCATCTGTGATTAACAACTGCATACACCCTTGTAGAATACCCTATAGAACCACTAGAGTATGCCGGGGGCGATAAGCAGTTCATTTAAAAATCCGGGAGCTATTGTGCTCTTGCCACGTCTTGTCAGAGTGAAAACAATGAGGTAGTTTCTTGGGAAAGGAAGCCCGACCCATTGTCATTGCTCACCGACTGAGTGACTACTCGTGTACTGGCGCAGTTCAGAACGTTACTAGATTAATTCAGCAGGTGGCGGATGTCAAAAAATACAAGAGCGAAATACGAGACATCCAGATGAACTGGGTGTCCTAAAATAGCGGTCGTACGACTCCAAACTCAAATCAACTACATTGGCACCCCAACGACTTGTATGGCAATTCAGTTCAGAAGAGTTTGCAGATATCCACATGTCTTCCTCCGAGTTTCCTTGGCATAGAATATGCTTCTGAATCTGGGGATCCTTCACAGTGTGCGGCAGAAATATCCGAAATTATCACGCTTGGAATTGACACATGCACACCTTTTCCTTTGAAAAAGTCAAAACCTTCGAAACCCTGGTTCAACGATAACTGTTCTAGAGCTGTTGCCTTGAAACAAACAGCCTACAATCTTTGACGCAAAAAGCCTAACCTTGTGACTACAGCAGAATACGTTGTTAGCCAGCAATAAGTGCAGCCAAACAATAGATGCATCAGAAGAAACAAACAATGCCAAGATAATATCAAGTCATTGAATTGGTAGAAGAGGTCCTATCGAATGGTTACCAATATCACCTGATCTAACCCTTCTGGACCTCTTTATAGGGACGTGCTACATAAGAGAATTATGGAAGACTGCAGATTAATAACACCAGATGTCCTCAGTCACATTCGAAAAGAGTTTGAAAAAAATGTGAATCATTGTTTGCAAGTTAATGAAGGTCTTCTTGAAATATACATTGAATAAAACTTCAATCTTGCGTCATATTTTTCAATTGTAGACTGGGATTTTATTTTTGGTGGATTCATAGCGATGTGAATATGTAGTGAATAACAAGGTTTAAATCGATGAGCAATTTTAGTTAGAAATCATTTCGGGAATGTCGGTTTGTCAATTATTGTCAAGGATTGATTTTGTTCAATAACTCTGTCGAATAAATCTCAACCGATTTTTGAAAACGGTGCACCAAAGAAGTCTCAATAGGAAAGTCTTCAAAATTATGTGTTGAAAGTCGGGTAGTTTGATTTGAAATTTCGAGATAGGGGTTGCTAGGGGTTAGGGGAATGAACACATCAAGTTCGTTCAACAGTCAAAAATGCTTTCTTCAAGTGTAAAATCGACAGGCCCTGGCGATTTCTGATAGTGGATTCGGGTTTCTAGTTTTAAGGGGGGTTCTCGATATCTTTCATCACACCTACAAATTGACTCATTATTGCATCCTGATGGAAGTATAACAGCAATTCATATATCAAGGGAGCGAATCACACATGGGAGGGAATGAACCTTTGCTCCCAAGATATACAGGATATCCGTGACTCGATGCTCATAGTTCAAGGGCATATTCCTTGTGTGCCCTATACACTTTTATCCAAAACCTCATAGTTGTGAAGTAATGATCAATATCAAATCAAACAGAGTGTGTTATGACGCGAAAAGAATTTTGAATAGAGTTTTGTAATATTTTATGAATTCAGAATGTTTCGATTACCTACACAAATTTAATCAATATTTTGCTCAGAAAATTTTCCGCAGCTTCACAACATATTTTAGCTCGTTTAATCATCGAAAACATCACTCCTTGAAGAGATCTGGGTCTTCTCTTAGGGATGCTGCCACGATGCAGCTGAAGTCATAATATTCTAAATTAGCTCATCTCTGGTTTGTGGTTGATTTGAACACACACACACACACACACATTTGACTTGAAATTGTTCAAGGAATGTACCCTCAAGCTATGGCCATCGAGTCACGCGTCACCCTGTATATATGATTTGTATTCAAGAACGCATATATTCGAAAGCGTCGTCAGAATTGTGCATCAAGCGGTCTATCTTTAGAGTCTCGATCCAAATCAATGTTTCACATGATCTAAGGTTACAGACAATATTTGAATCAGAACGAAAATCAATTTGACATTGACGCTTTTGTCACATTGCATTTGTATATTGTTTAATTGCATTCTTATCAAAGTTTTGATTACGTAAATTTGTATTATGAGGAAGTGATTAGGCACTGGCATGGGTAGCAAAGATTTTATACGTATATCTCCACCAAGGCTAGAGCCAAATCATTTTAACTCTCATGGAAGGTAATTTTGTTTTTTTCCCGTGGGAGTAAATTGACAGGTTAGTGTCCTTAAATGAAGGAGCAAACGCTTACTTCTTACGCAGTGAGTAGATAATTCCATATGGCCCCACCTAGGGAAATGTAAATCACAGTTTGATGCGTTTAATAACATGATACCGTTATAATCATTTGTTGGCCAATAGCAGGAAAATATTGGTATGTATGACAACAGAGCTAGATGATAATAATAACCAGAATGCCATAAATATTGTTTGACCATTATTGACGCTCATGAGGGAATTGTAAAATATAATTTGGTTTCAATTGTCAAATGGATATTTGGTAGTTATGGAGTTATCATGACTCATACGGTGGTATGTTATAGCAGATAATCATTTTTCCTCTACCTGATCATAGTCACAACTTTCATTGTTTTTCAGAATTCAGAACTTTATGTGATTTGGAGATTCCGTTACATTTAAACCATTGTAACAAATTCTCACTAGATAATTTTTCACTACTTATTACATTTTATACATATTCAGAGATATGTAAGACTGAATTGAAGTCGAAATGAAGTCCGATAATATTGTCACGAATACTGTTATTTTCTTGAATTTCATTGGAATTCATAAAGGATTTGGAGTCATTGTCTTGTCTTTGTTTATCAATTCGAAAATTTTCGAATCATGAACGAACTTTTTTTCATAATAGTTGAACTTAAACACAGGCGTGACATTGACATCAACGAACCCGGACTATCGACCTAATTTCCTCACTGTTACGTTTCCGAAAATATAGACAACTATTTAAAAGACGTGAGGAAGCGGGCTCGACAGCTCGGGTGCCAGATCGGGTGCCTGTTCGAGTACCAGCTCGCGTTCTAGTCCTGTTTTTTGATTACGAGTCAGGGAAGTTCGAATTCCATCAATTGTAAGTTTGAAAGGTTGCCACTGTGCCCGAACCTTCGGAGATCGCGCAGAACAAAGAAGATGCCTCTCCTCAGGATCTAAGAAATATTATTTTCATGTCAAACTATAAGAAAATCATTTTTTAAGAAACATATTTTGCATTTTCTTGTTGAGAACGGGAGCAGATTCGTTCTCGAAACGTCCAAAGATGAATAGAAATTCGCTATTTTTTCGATTCATCTATATTTTTGTTGTCAAACATTTTTCTAAACAAAGTGTCACTGACAAGCTATCGGAATTTCCTTTCATCAAGCTTCCTGATAGAAAGAATTGTTAAACGCAGTGACAATTTGGGGCAAATCATCTGATTTATCCTACTACATATATATTGAAATTAGACTAATATTCTCATTTTATAGAAACGAGGAGAGAAAATATAGAATAATTGAGTGAAATGAATGTACCACCTCCTCAATTAACCTGTTCAATTTGAAAAAATTCTCGCGTACATCATTACTGAACCGTGGAGCACCCTGTATACTTAATTTCGCTTCATAAATGTGGGGAATTGGAAACGAAAACCTACGGGTTCCAGGAGATTCTTCAAATTGGCTTAAAAAACATTTATCCATCGCTTTATTGCGAGAGCACTCAATTCAAGAAACGCAGAGACGTGTTCTATTTGAAAAAATTGTCGCGGACGTCATAACTCAAAAGTGGATCACCCTATATACTCAAGTAATTCTAATAAATGTGGCGAATTGAAAATTGGAACCATCTCACTTCAAGAGATTCGTCAGAAATCGATAGTTAGGTTGAAAATCAATCATCTGTACACAGGATTCAGTATGATCCATCTACTTCTAAATAAGAGAGCTGAATTCACTTCTCTATTCTTTGAATCTGAATTTTATATTTCTGACATATTTTATATCTTCACCTTGTCTGCATACAATAATACTCCGCTGAAATAATAATACAAGAAGTTACCTATGAAGCAGAATATAATAGAGCCCATAAATTACGAATCTAAATTCTCAAGTTTACAAGTCTTTACTGGAGTTTCTATGACCACCTGAGGCTCATCATAATTCCATATCCCAACAATATTACCTCCACTGAAACTTCGCCTAGCTGTGTGCATCTATCGATACAATCAGATTTTAATGAAGAGAATGTGTATTGTGTATCTCTTCCTAAAATAAGCAGCAAAACTCCTTCCACTATTCGGTTTTCATCAGCACCAACCTTAGGGTTTCCGCAATCTGTGTATGGTCATTCTTCTCCATTACACGTGTTGAACAAAGATGTATACTTTGTCGAGTTGGCAAATACTACACAAATTCTAACGAAAATACTGATCATGACCCTCGTTTACAGCCTGGTCAATTTTGGCAGTACATTGAACTTGCCACAGCCGGCTCTATCAAAGATGGGCATGAATCTGCATATAGTGCGTATATATAGCGCACAATGAAAATTGTTAGATTTTTCAGAGAATTGCGAACTAAAGCGACTCTCACCAAGAAGAAAAAAACGCAATTTTTCACAAAAAAGCGCAATGGCGGAAAACGACCTCGAATAGCGCAATTATTCTGCTTTTTGCGCATCATTGGCAACACTGACTATCGTTTGACACCATTGAGGCTGTGTCAAGTCTGTGGTTTGACCAAGCACATACCTTCAGTGTGCAGTGCAGTCATGTGCAGTCTGATTATCAGTCTGACCAATCAGCTGTTTGGGAATATCAGTCACGTTTCAAACCTGCCCACAAAGTTACTACGCTAACTTTTGATGGGAGTCGAGTCAAACATTGACCATTCTGGTATCACCACTGTGGTTGAACGACTGACTTGACAAAGGCAGGTACCGACAATGAACGCAAAGTAAACACCTCGGTAAACACCTGGAAAGGACACCTGTGAACGAGGAGCGAGGCAAAAATAATCTTCAGGCAACCTGCAGTGGGTACAGATACCTATCTCTTTCTATTTTATGTTGGTTAATGGTGAGCCCTCGCATTATTTGAAAAATTTATCGTTTTCTGCTTTCAATCAAGAGAGCCGTTTTCCCATACCTGTATATTTTGTTATTATACTTGTCTTTTTTTTCTTTTGTTGTACTTGTTATGGAAAATAAAGACCTATTATTATTATTATTACTATTATTATATATAAGGTAGAGAATAGTGGAGAACGAAACGACGTTGCCACAGTTTATAAAAATGATGAGATAGCACATAAAGTCTGATTGTGGCAAAAGGTGGATTTTCCTTGGACCTGCGATGAATTACGTTGAATAGGTATTGAATACAGTATCTTCTGGCTGAATCTTTATATTCATCCTTCTTCCATTTTTTCGCGTCCTGACATTTCGTGAGAAATCTTCAATTGTATCATATTTTGTTCTCTCGTGAAAGGTGCTAGTTATTTCCATATGGATGGGTTTGTTCGCATGAAATTGACTGATGATCAAGCATATTTCAGTTATTCCATAATATAATGTGTCGATATTTTTTCTCTTCGATATTATGTTATTCGATATTATTTCCGTTCGCTGTTGTGTCAATCGATATTTTTCCGTTCGACATTTTCTCGGTTCGATATTTTTCATATTCGATATTTGGTTTTTCGATATTTTGTTTTTGATATCTTGTCTTTTTATATAATGTTTCTCGATATATCTTCACTGACCCGATTCCCTTCTCAACGTACACTTTTTCATTTTGTTTTATTATCCTTCCTCATTAAAAAATGATAGTGATTCGCTATTTCAATGATATTTCGCGCACGGCCAGAAATTTTCAATGTTCGGAAGTCTCAAAGCAAAGTGGAATCAGTGTCGCTAGTCGCCTGTCACAAATTTCACCTGTAGTTACTAATCATAATCGATTATTACGAGTATATATAGAGTAGTTTAGTCCTTGAGTTGTTTATTAATAAATGAAGTATGCATGGTTCTCGCATTTATGGCTCCATCTCTCTATATCTCAAAGTACCTGTATCTCGTATATCAAAAATTTTTGAAGGAAGCGGAAGAGAATATGTGGAAGAATCCCCAGAGATTCGCAAAGCTTGATTATAATGAGGATACCCGGTTTGTCTCTGAAAGCCTACAAATGGGATTAAAGCAAGGGTATTAGATATCATAACAAAAACTTGCCGTTTGAAACCTTCAGGCATGAATGTGAGATAATATCAGAGGGTGCAGATGTTTGACGTATGGGGTTTCGAAAACTTTATGTAGATCATATTCAGATCAGTGGATATACATCAAATCCCATGAGTCGTGAAAAATCAACCAGAAATAATTGTTTTTTTTATATTATGATTTACACTGAAACAGTTTCTTTTTCGAATGGACAATGATATAACCTCTGGTAGGGGTCCATGTTTCCTCAAAGTGGAATGTGGACTTTTTCAAAGGAAAGAAGGAGAGCTCCAAGTCATCTCTACACTTTCAAAAATGTCAATCATTTATTGGGACATGTTTCATACTGATAAAAGTTCATATTCAGACCAATTCAGAAGTATCTATAAACAGAATCGTGAGAACATTGAATATCAGAAATTACAAGAAAATTTAATTCATGGAGGAGCGCTCTTACAGAATATGTAAATAAACCAATGCAAATTGTATAGGATAACGCGTTTGAATGCAAAATGATCTTGTCATTTTTATGCACGAATGCAATTCATTTGGATATTTCTCGATTTTTTTTATCGCTTGGAGCGCACGAAAGGGATCCCTATAATGTTCAAAGAGCATCTTGCGTTCCTAGGGAGGATAGGAATAGGAGGTAGGTATTGGAATTTTTTTTGAACTTCTGGAGATTATATGTTGTTGGGAATACTTCCTCAGGCAATGAATTCCAGAGCCTAGTCGTTCTATGGATGAAGGAGTTTTGATAAAGTACTGTTCGAAATGTTTCGAGGTTGACAACGAAAGGATGTGCTGACTGGGCTTGTCTAGTTCGTCTGACTGGTATTGCTAGTGAAAGGATGATAGCAGAGATTTCCGAAGAACATTTTCCGTGGAAGTATCGATAGAAAAGTGAAAGGTCGCCGACCTTTCTACGGTGTTCCATTGATGTCAAAGAGTGAGTGAGTGTGGCGTCACCCACCAGGCGGATGGATCTTCTCTGGATGGAATCTAAGAGCATCAGCGTATGTTTTGGTGCTGAACCCCATATGTGGGAACAGTATTCTGGAACAGGCCGTATCTGCGCTCTGTAGATCATGAGGAGCTGCTATTGAGGTGTAGTAGCTTTTCGTACGGAACAAGAATCCGAGTTTTTGTGAAGCAGCTTTTGCGATGGATCTCACATGATTATCCCATGAAAGAGTGTTGCTGATGGAAATACCGAGCATAGAATATGGTGAGCTTGGTGGGGATGGTGGTGCCAGACATTACAATAGAGAAATTCTCGATAGATTGAATGAAGCACTCACCAAAACGCGACGATTCTTTCACTTTCTGAAGTCTATCTAACATTTATTACCTTTTATACATAAGACAAATATTTGATAGCACATAAATAATTTGTTGTTGTCTTTAGTGATGAAATTATCGGATATGATTGCACAAGTGCATAAATATTAATGATTGTTCAGCATGAAAGCCTGTTTTTTGGAAATTGCAGGAGTTTATTATCAGATTTTGGCAAAAGAGCCCAATTCCGAAGGAGAAGCGCTTTAGCAAGATATGAAAATAGACGAATGCCATTCCTATAATATAATGCGCTGGAATCCAAAATCATCTGGCCATATTTTTATGCACGAATGTCATTTTTTTGAAAATTTCACACGTGACATTTCTTTCACTTTTTGAGGCCTATCTGACATTTATTCGTTCTGGCAGTGCAACTATCGCTCTGCATTGCAATTACCACTGAAGATTTTCGATTATTGCATTGCTCTTATTTCATGTATGAATTCAGCCTCGGCAATTTTTTCTCCGATTGGCAGCAAATATCAATTTTGCTGACACATATCAATCAGCAAAGTATTACTTTTCCTGCCTACGCAGCAAAGTGGGTACTTCGCTGCCTATGCAGCAAAGTGGCTACTTTGCTGATTGATATGTATCAGCAAAATTAATAATCCCTGAAACGTTTATAATTTCCTTCATATTTCATCCAAGACTTCTCCGGCAACAAATTTGACTCCATATTTTTTGCCACCTCCCTCATTTCTGGAGGTGTAAGTACTTCCAGGTCGCTATCACTGTGGATTATATAATAATTAGAATATACCGATATTTTTTCGCAAAACTGTCAGAAATTTCATGAATTATCAAACTATAATTATTATGGACATTTCCATAGCAACCAACCATTCCAACAACTACGATTTCTATCAAATTTTATTTTAATTGAACACTACAAGAAAAATAAAGAGATATAATATATCATTATGAACAATCGTAGAAAAATATTTTACCCTCGTTCAAATGAAAACAAAGAGGTGAAATCAAGAAATTTCAATACTACAATGAATTTCTAGTCGTCAAAGTTATTTGCCTGTTTTTCATCCCCTCCCGGTAAATTCGCTTCTAGCGTTATTCTTATTAGCGTAGTATTCCACTTGTCTCCAATCCCATTCCCAACAATGTCGTATTTCACGTGATGTAGTGTCTTCCTAATTAAAAACGTGGTCCTCAAATATTTGAGAATGAACCACTAGAATGAGAAGAAAGAATATTCAGTCGACTGCTCCTATAAAGCAGTAGTCAACGTGCGCCCAGAAAATATGAACATTTTTCTTGACATTTCATTTCGGCTTTGCAGTTTCGATGAGTACGAAACCCATCCTCGGAACGGTTTAAACTTCAGAAAATATGATTCGCGAGCTGAGTGGTCGGTCTGTATCTCAATGCGGAATCGGGGTCAGGCTCGCTGCTTTCAAATCTGCAGTATAGGGTGCGCCACATAAAATTGAAGCGTTTTGTTTTTAAGATATAAAAAAAATTGAATGCAAAAGCTGTTTGAAATGACTCGAATTTTCATCTTGTAATGTTTCTTTTGTATACACCGTCATTCGTTTTTCCAGAAAAAGCATATACTCTGTTTTTTCAATGAATTAAGTTACCATTTATATCTTTCGACATGTCGATATAGCCTTCTTTTCTGATCTCGAAAATATACAGGGTGAGTCAGTATTCAATACTGTGGTAACACCATGGATGTATTGACTTGCAGGAACTTTCAAGGTCAATAACTTTTTTATATAAAGTACTATTACATTATACTGGCTCACTCTATCAGGCCTATCATTTACAACATGTTCTTTCCAGACACCCTGCATATACAGCATAGGGTGTCTCGAAATAATACAGGGTCCTGCATGTCACCTCCCGTCTCCTATAGCTCAGTTAATAGTTGAGTCAGGTTTTGATATTTTGCAGACTTCATCTGTCTCGTAGGGTGCATACCAAAAAAATATTTTCGATTATACAGGGTGTCCCTAAAAAGTGTGACGTCATAATGATATGTTTCTTCAAATGGCATGCCATATATTTTGATGCACATTGAGTGCTTCTTGTGGTCACCTACATACTTCTGGAAATCATAATAAAATGAAAGAAATTGATTCAGTAATATTCACGTAAAAAAATATATAACAAAAGAAAATTAATTGAGAATCACTGGTCAGAAAGATAGTGCCTCGTCGATAAAATCATCAGAGGTGCATATTAAATAGCCAAAAACTGTCGCTAACCGAGTTTGATTGACACGAATCATCACATAAGTGGAATTCCATTTTCTTCTTCTACTGATTCAATTCCTCTTCTGAGTTTCCAGTTGTAAAATTTGGAACACTATAACATTCCCACTTTGATGTCATTTGATTCGTCTCCTCTTGAGATAATAATGATATTTTCATTCTCATAAAATATAATATTTTACTTCCTCAATAACCTCACAGACAGAATTCATAGATTTTGGTTCAAGTTTGTTCAGGATTGCTCATTCCATTATGTTGGTATTAGTTCAGTCAGGTCAAAGAGTTTATCAAATTCATGACAAAAAATAGAACAGTTATATCTTTGATCGGAGAGAAGAATGTCGCTTTCCCTTTTTCCAATAGTGTTTCAACTCCCCCTTTCCAATAATGTGAACTGATCCGTTATCAAGCCGTTTATTTTCAGCCATTTCCAAAGATCGTATCGAAGACACTTAATATCGATGTTTTTGTGCGTCTAGATGTAATAATCCGGGGAATTCGCGGACTGGGAATCCGGGATGATTTTTTTAATAGAAAGTCCGAGGAGCTTCCGTCCTACCAGCCATCTCTCGTCCTAAGATAGTAATCGATTTCCAGTCTTGAGGGCTCGTGTGCTTAAAAGTCGATGATACTCTTGGGTCTTATTACTGTCGCGTACGGATATGACATCACCGTACAGGGAGTTTTATGGCTTTCGCAAAATTTCTCATACACGGCGCTGATTTTTTAAGTGAAAATTTTATACCAGTCATTTTTAAGCAATCTGTTTGCTTTATTTCGACAATGTTACCATGGTAACCAACAAATTTCTTGGAAATTTTTCATCCACATGAGCATGTAGACGTAAAATTGATAGGTGAAAATTTTCTGGCAAATGACAGCTATCATATAATTAGACAGTATTCCAAATAATATTGACAACATCCTCTATTTACTCACTTTGAAAGTTGTAAATATTACAACAGTTCATTGAGGTGTATTTTCTATAACATAATAAGACCGTAACTACAACTCCAATAATTAATTATGAGAACCTGGAATATTATTCTAATGGATACCTACCTACGTAATTTCTAAGACTAAACCTATAGAAGCATATTCCATTGTTTTTTAACAAGTGATATCATTTTGACTTCTATAATTGTTGCTAATATTAAAAACACAACTATTATAAATAATTCTTTTTGCACCTGTTGTTGATTCTTGCCTTGGTTCAATTTTATCAGTCATTGTATTTGAATTCAAACTGTTTTTCAGAGAATGGTCGCTCCTCATGGCACCAATTATATTTTCATGATGACCCACATCCATCTGAAGATACGGTTTGGTAGAAAGAGCGTTACTGTGACCTGTAATCTTCATGAGTTGTTGCTCTTGAACACCATTTTCCTCCAAGTTTGATATCGCTGTAGCTCTCGCAGAGTGATTTTTGATTTTTACATTCTTCACATCAACTCCTATTTCACGAGCAGATTCTTTCAACCATGATGAAATTGTATTTTTACCGATAGGGCAATTTTTATACCATTTCTTCGAATAATTTTCATTCTAATTTGAGGTAGGGGTCACAAACAATCTATCTACTTTTGAATTTACAAGTTTTTCCATATATTTTTCAAAGAATCGTATTGAACATTCATCAAGATTTTTGCTATTTCTTACTAAATATTGTGTTTTTTCATCCCAAATTGTTAAAATGTTCTTATACTCTCCAATAGTGAGAGCAGCAGTATTTGTTTTTTTTTCGAAGGATTTTTTTTTAGCTGTCGCCATTTTGCATCACGAGCAGCTCTTGCAGATACTAATTCAATATCTGCAATGGTATCAAATTTCACATGGAATTTACGAAAGTACATTTCTTGCAGTTGCTTTGCTGTTGAATTCCACATAACCTAAAATGATCAATTCGTGATTCTAAAAATGTCCGTATATAAAACAAGGGTTCTTACCTTTACTACAGTTTCTTTATAATCCTCTAAGTTTCTCCTTTCCATATTGAACCCCCAGTTCTCTGAAATTGCAGCTAATTCTGCAACAGAATTTTCTTCTTCAATCCAATATAATTTTTCTCTGCAAAACTCCAAGAACTGAGTCCACACTGTTGCCTTAAATTTTTTGGTACCTGGTGGAGTTGAATTTTACACCTCTTTTCTAATTATTTCTGTACTTTCCTTTTCAAATCGCAATATTCCTTTTTGAAGTGAAAAAGCCACACAGTGTTGATGACGAATAACGAAAAACATCAGAATTCACATCACACACCAGCCTTCTATTTATTCGTGAATAACGTCCGATTTTGGTCCGAATAAATATTTACTATTTGATGTTTTCTTTTCAAATATAATTCCGGTATAATCTTTTCGTACCGAATTCCCCACGTGAATGAATCAATTGCGAGAACATGAATTTTTAAAGAAAATTGACACCACCCAATTCACACTTTCATAGTGAAAAATCGTATGGATCCAGTAATTTTGAGGGGTTCTGAAATAGCCATTCAAAAAAAACATCAAAACGATGAGAAGTAATGACTTTCTATAGTGGTATTATTCAAAATTTAACGCGAAAACTACACTTATTATATGAAATTAACACCTAGTTCCACCCTGACCTATCACGAATAAATCGAAACCTTGCATGAATCATGAGATTTGGGGCTAATATAATTCACTCATCGTCTTGCATTCTCCCATATGAATAAATAATGTTGCTGATGTTGAAATTACCCCCTGAAAAACCTAAACTTTTTGTTGAATGGATAAAAATAGTATAGGTATATCATCATCCACGAATTCTGATATCCACATTGATAAGTGACAATGTGATAACGCTTTTACCATGCTGCTGGTCACCACACAGTCTACCGGGTTACTCGAAAGTTTTCATTATGAAGAAAGAAGAAATATCGTTGGTTCCTTGCTGATATAGGGACGCATTTGAACGCATTTCATTCACAAATTGCCGTTTCTTACATATGAGGGGTCATCCATTGATTCCAGAGATGTATCGAAAACCTCGACAAGCACTATGCGCTCTCAAAAAAACCAATGACAACTATGAGCTTGTTGGATGGAAACAAAGTGAAATATGATGAAACAAAGAACGAAATGTCTATCGATAAGAATGTTGTAATGTATAATGAATGAGTGAAATGTGATTGATTCAAGATTGTTTCTTGTCATTTCACTACTTGATACAGTGGTATTCTATACGGTTCATGAGTGTGGTTTGAACATCAAAATTATAAGGTGATTTTGGATAATAGTACACACGGAGGTGCATGGAAAGTGATTCATTCCTGTAGTGAGATTAGTTAGTTAAACGAGACGCAAAGCGTCGAGGTTAGCTAAAATCTCGAGGTTTGTATACTATTTCATTTACAACCATCATATTTCGATCAAAATTAATGTTCCGATCTGAACATACCTGAATCATTGAATGAGTAAGGCGGGAAGTGAGGGCGGGAAGTATAAAATAGTCTGGTAGTTTAAAAATAATTCCGAATTACCCAACAGATGGCAATTTATTCCTGTACACAAACTCCATTTTCTCCGTGCAGTATTGAATCACAAATCACAAGATTTATGCTTGGCGTAAATGACGTTGTGGCGTGGCAAGGTGGAACAAATGAAAATCAACTATGCAGGCTTATTAGAGACTGGAGCCCTTGTTGTCGGTTGGTAATATCGACGGCGAATTTCTTGGGGCGTATCGTTTTGAATACATCAATAATAATATGGCTAGATGAACAACTCGAAAGTTGCGAGCGATAACGGGTTCATGAATTCGGATGTAAGTGAGAAATAGGGGGATTTACATACTTAGATAAACCTACAAGTTTGGGGTATGTTGTATGTTCGCACGAGTAATGTATATACACTATACAGGTAGTTTTCTACCACCACGAGATATACATTCCACTTGAAGTGGAAGTTCACGAGTTTCCTTCCGTTTTCGACTAGAAATTATAATTGAGAATGGATAATAACTATACAGAGTGGTTAATGAGTACGTGGCCAAGCTTGAATTGATGTTTGAAAATATCGTGAATATAATCATGGCTCAAACCACCTTCCAACTACTACGAATGACGCTGTGAAATATCAACGCAATCGGTGAACAAACTTTACGATTTTTACATAAGAAAGGTTTTCCAAACAACATTTGACACACTGTATCTATAAATAGAAAACAATGTAATGCCATGCCTACGTTCATCTCAAGTTTTCCATAAACATAAAAATTAAGACCCTGCGTGCCTCTATAGATCATACACGACTAGATTGGACACGATGCCCAATGATTTCTCCATATCTTGGAGCGTACGATAGGGAATCTGAAGGAAAATGAAAAGAATTATTTCTAACTTTTGGAGGTTATGAATTCGACTATATACTTCCATTGGCAAAGAATTTCAGAGCTTTGCCGTTCTATAGACGAACGAGTTCTGATAAAGTGTTGATCGACGAATTCCAAAGTTGACAACGGGAGGATGTACTTTCCAAGAAAAATATAGGTCAGCTGATCCGGAGTTAGTATATAGTGTCATCTTCAAAACCTCATCTCATCAAGTCATCACTGGATCTTATCGTAAAGAAGAACTTAAATCAGAACAAAATTCAACACCTACACCTCTCCCTGTCCTCCCTGGGTAAGCACGATGTTCCATGAACATTAGAGGAATTTCCTTTCGTATGCTCCAGGAGATAAAGACAAACAGATGAAGAGGTTAGTTGGTTTAACAGTAGGGCAAGGAGAATGGTTCATCAAATGGCTCAATATAATAATAAATGTAATAAGTTGATATTACATCTCCCTAACAACGCGAGTACATCATAGGGACTCCCCAGAGACGTCCGTCCTTAATTTCGAACTAGGACATCCAAGTGATATCCTTTGTCGGGACAAAGTACATACTAGGGACGTCCCAGGGACATCCGCTTCCAGACAAAAAGACAAAAAGGACATCCAAGGGATGTCCCTTCTTGTACGTCCCTGGGATGTACCGAGTACGAAGAAGGGATATCCCTAGGACGTCCCAAGGATATCCCAGAGACATCCCTTCGACAAGAGAAGAAAAATGAAGGTCGAGTAAGGATAGAACCTGGGACCTTCATCTTATCAGGCACGCACCTTACTCCTATGGCTAATATGTCTTCTGAAGATTCATGTATTAAACTACAGAAACTTGAATAATTAAAACTTTGTTAGGATTCGGGTATAATTATTATCAATCTTGGGTGTTTAGAAATGAGAGGCATTATGCATTTACGATTTCTGTTTGCGGGAAATGGTCATTTCTCGAGAAGTTTTGAGACTGTATTCTTTATTCTCATTACAATTATCTTCCGGAAGAAATACATTTTCGGAAAAATTCGAGTCAATATTTTGATGAAATTTCAATGACTCTCTGATGTGAATATGTGAATGGATATCCTATATAACCTAGGGATGTACCAAGCCAGATGTCAACTGGACAACCACTGCGGGACGTACCTAGGACATCCCAGTGTTGTTAGAGCTGAGACCCCTACTCCGCTAGATTGAATATAGATGGTGCTGTTAGGCTTCGCCGCTGAACATCTGTTGATATATACTGATTAAATCATGGAAATCATCCATATCTCAGGGTGGTCTGAGGTGATTTCGGAAGAAAAACGAGTAAATCAAAGCCTATTGACCACACTTTATATAAAACACATCAATTATTACATACTGATTAAAATTATGTGTTATTCAAGCTTTATATACTCTCCAAAAATGGAGGGGAGTGAGAAGACCACTTCTGCGGTGCAATGCTGTAAACAGTGCGAAGAAACAATAAACGACAACTGACAACACGAATTCGAAATTGGGAATCTGATGGTAAAGATTGTGAAAAGTGGCATTATTGTGAACAAACAAGTCAGCGCCAAGTAGAAGGTAGAATATGACATACGGACATTGGTCCAGTGGTGAACCAATATTCATTTTATTGTTGCCTATTCATAGACATCAGACCTATTGTCACCGACACAGTGTCGTTTGTCCCTGTTCTATCGCCGTAGCGGCAACCTAACCAGGATTGTTGGCACTCTGTAGACATCCAGAAAAAAACATTTTATTCTGATAATCTTCATCATTTTGAGATCTTCGTTGAAATTGTGAAATCCATTTAGGTCCTGCAGAATGTATAGTCCTCCTAGAATCAGGTCTCCAATAAATCACTCCTCTGTTGTTTTCCAACACCAAACCTGAACCGCCTTTATGGAATCCCTCTTTCCATACCAGTAACAAAAGCAGTTTTTTTCCAAGTGAATTACGGCATTGGAATTCATTTCAGATCTCCCTGTATCAGATTGGGGTTTCACTTCGTGAGCCATAAATTTTATTTCAAAGTAATAAATGAATACTTCATTCTATTCGCCGTACTTCATTTCCATAATCAATAATTGATACTGATGATTATTCTCAAAGTAGGAAAGTTGGTCTTCTATGCCAACAGTGAACTATGGTTATGGATTCAGTTAACTTTTGCTCCAAACTTTATGAGGAGTTGTTCCGAGATCAGATGCCGTATTTATGAATACATAAGGAAAAACTGCTTGAAATATCGCTCAATATTTTTTTTTATCTCTTGGAGCTCACGAAAGAAAATTCCTATAATGTTTGTAGAACATCGTGCGTAAGTAGTGAGATAGGGAGAGGAGGAAGGTGTTGGGAATTTTTCAAAACTTTTGGAGTTAATAAAATCCTGGGAATATTTCCATTGACAAAGAATTCCAAAGCTTCGCCGATCTTTAGACAAACATGTTCTGGTAGAGGGTTGCTCGACATATTTCAAGGTTAACGACGGAAGGATGTGCTGACTGAGTCTGTTTAGTTCATCTGACTGGTATTGTTTGTGATGGAATTATAGCAGGAATTCCTGAGGAACATTTGCCGTGGAAGTATTCATAGAAAAGTGAAAGGACCCTGACTTTTCTATGATGTTCTGATGAGGGCAAAGAGTTGGTGAGTGTGGCATCCCCTCTCAGGCAAATGACTATTCTCTGGATAAAATCTAAGAGAATCAGCGTATGTTTGAGTGCTGAACGCCATACATGAGAACATTATTCTAGATCTGGCCGTACCTGAGCTTAATAGATCATGAGTAGTAGTTGAAATGTGAAGTAGTTTTTCACACGGATCGAGTATCCGAGGTTTTGTGGAGCAGCTTTTGCGATGGATCAGATATGATTTTTCAATGAGAAAGTATTGCTGATGATGATACCGAGCTAAGATAAAGTGGTCTTAGTTGAAATGGTGGTACCAGACAATATCATATCAGGCATACTGAGTTCCACCTGTTTGGAGATAGTACAGGCTTGAGTTTTGTTTGCGTTGAATTCGAATGTTGTTGGCAAAATTGATCCTTGTGGTACGCCGAAATTGCTGAAAATGGTATCAGACGCTACTCCGTCTACCACCACATGGATAGATGTGCCTGAAAAAAAAAACTCGTTCGAAGATGGCTCAGCTGAGGTGGTAAGCCGTATGATACTAGTTTGTGAAGCTAGCAGTCCTTGGTGCCAAACACGGTCGAATGCCATCGATAGATCTAACGCCAAAGCTAGAGATTCCCCATGTTCTTCTATTGAAGTTTCCCATATAGGGGTGACGGAGGCAAGTGAGTCTCCAGTTGATCTTTGGTGGCGAAAGCCATATTATCTATCATTGATGATTCCTGAGCTTTCCAGATATTTGATGTGCTCAATGTTTATGGCTGTCTTCATAACTTTGAAGATGTCTGATAGCAGGGAAATTGGCCTATATAGTTGTTGGGCTGGCTTCAGATCTCTCTTTTCGGGAATGGTTGGTCTCAATAGCAATTTTTCAGCAAGATGAAAAACTACCCGACCTGTAGAAAATGGTGAATAGCTTCCAGAGAATCGGTATCAATTCTGGTGCACACTTTTTGAGAATAATGGGTGGGATTTCATCGGGACAATTTGATTTATACATTCTGAGACCGAGCAGAATACGTCTGATAGTGCGTTGACGAAAGACAATTTCTGTCGTTCGAATTTCAACGGGTGGAATGTCTGGAGTTTGCTGCGAACATCTCTGCAAAAATGTTCACTTTCTCTTACGATGTTGTTGCTAATGTGTCGTTGGTGGTGGTTATAAACTACATATTAGTGAAATACCTTCCGACTGCTTGAGCGAGGAACAAAACGAACGGGAGCCATTTGGACAATCTATGAGTTTTGATCTTATTTCTCCATTATATGATTCTTTTGATGCATCTACATCTACAGTCCGTTCCAAGCGTGATGGTCTCGGACATTTTCGGTGCACACTTAGGAGGATCTTCAGAATCAAAGCATATTCTGTCCCAATGAAACTCAGAACAAACATGCAGACGGTCTACCAGTCTCCTGAGTTATAATCACATACAAGACGTGGGGGTGCTGGAGTAGTTGATGAAATGAAGAATGGGCAGGTTGTAGAAATGGATGTGTGATTGCCAAGTGGAGCTCGTTCATCTAATGTTTAAGGTGCTGAATTATTAGTGAGGAATAAGTCGGGTGTGTTGGCAGAATGATTGTTTACATCGGGAATTCGTGTAGGTTTCTTGATAAGCTGCTCTATGTAAGCCGTGACTGATGGCGAAAGCTTCGACATATAATGATAATCATTAATCAAAAACATTCGAGTTAATGTGTCTATCATTTGTTTCAACAAAGGTTTGGGGTCACTAGAGTCAGTTCGAAAAAGATTCATTAGGCTCATCAATGACTCTACTTTGACAAAGTCACCGAAAATCCTATACAGGATGGCCCAAAGAAATTGAAACAGACTTCCGGAAAAACGATTCTTTGAGAAAACGATCAAATAGATTCATATTTTATTCATGAGGGACACCTGCTCGAATAAAATGCAGGTTTCTCTGAATTTTAGTGACCCTTTGTGGGTGAAAAAAAATTTAATATATTCTATTGAGTTATTAATTCATTCATTTATACATGTGTTGTACTATGTTTTACAAAATCGTTCTAAGACTTACAAGGTATCACTCTGGTCGCAGAATCGTGGAGCGATCGATTTCACGCTCAATCTACAGAACTTTAATATTGTTGATTCTCAAAACAGCTCACAGTTATTGCTTTCACAAATCAATATGAATTTCAATGGCATAATTCATTATTTATCGAATTCTAAATGAATGTTTCTCTCCTATCAGTAATAATCTATGAAAAGTGGGTATGGTGAGAATGTACGAAAAGTGGACAAGGTGAGAATTCTAGCGAGGTGGGCATAGGAGAATTGAGTTTCTTGATAATTGAGTATGGTGAGAATCTATATGAGAAGTTGGCATGGGCGAGATTCTATGACAAATTGGCAAGGTGGAAATTCTTCGAAGGTTGTGCATGGTGAGAGTTGGGTATGATGAAATTTCATGAGAAGTGGGCATAGTGAGGATCTATGGAACGTGGACGAAGTGAGAATCCGTGGAAGGTGGGCATGTTGAGAATTGGATCTCCTGAGAATTGAGTATGGTAAGAATCTATGAGAAATGGGCATGGTGAGAATCTATGAGTAGAAGATATAGTGAGGATCTATGGAAAGTGGGCATGATGGGAATTTTTAAAAAGTGAACATGGCGCTAATCTATGAAAAATGAAAATGGTGCGAATCCGAGGGAGAACATATTATGAATTGTGTATTGTAAAAATTGGGCTTGGTGATGATCTACGATATGCGGAAAAGGTGAAAATCTAGGACATCGTAAGGATATATGAAAAGTGGACAAAGTGAGGTGAGGATTGGGTCCCGTGATCTCTATGATTATGAGAATTCATGAGAAGTGATCACGGTGGTAATCTATGAACATTAGACATGGTGAGAATCCAAGGAAGGTAAGCATGTTGAGAATAGGGTGATGTGAATTGATAATCTATGATATGTGGGTAAAGTGAAAATTTGTGGACGCAGTGGACAAGATGAGGATCAGAAAAAGTGGGCATGGTGGTAATCAATTTGAGGTGGGCATGTTGAGAATCCAGAGGAGAAGACAAGGTGAGAATTCATGGAAAGTGGACAAGGTGGAAATCCGAGGAAGATATCTTCCATATGGGCATGATGAGAATTTGGACGCGTGACAAACTATGAGATATGAAACATATATGTATAGCTCACATGGACGAAAATTCATTGGCAGTCATATACCCATAGATAAGATTTCCAAAGTTCAATTGAAAATTGAAACTGATGGAATTTCGGAGCCGAAATTATATTACTGAATGTGGCATCAACTCCAGAATCCTAAAACGAAATATTATATTCGTCTCGTTTGGAAATCGAAAGTAGGGATCATGTCTGATGAAAGCCGAATTAACACGGAGACAATCAAAGAGAAATTATGGCAGTTTTCCGAATGATTGTTGACGTCAACACTGCTGGGGCCGCTAAAATTTGGGGCGCCTGAGGCTATAGCCTAATCAGCCTTATTGGTAATACGCCCCTTATATCATACCTCTTTGAAATCGGAATCGAAACACTTGAAACATCATTGCCCTGAGAGAATTCGCGATTTCGTGAAAGATCGTGACTATATATAGAGATGTTATTCACATGTCAGTAACTTCTTATAGAAGAGAAAATTTTCCCAGACGCATGATTAATAATTATCCAGAAGTTTTTGTGTTTATTTTCTGCTTGATACTATCTCAGTTTTAGAATATGTTCATTTATTGAACACATCTATTTGACAGTTTCACAATAATTTCCATGACATTGGATGTTTCCTATCTGGTGATTTGAACACAAACTGGAAAAAAAGAGCAAGCCATCTTCAAGACAAATTTAATAATTGAAACACGCGTATATAATTATTGTGCTTTTCGTGCAGTAATTTGTACGGAGCAGATGTCAAAATTGCTATTTTTTATATGAATCTTATGATGTGTACGAGTACCTTGAGTTGTGTGTCCGTAAAGTATGGAATGAATTCGATATTCCCTGAAGTGAAGGCCTTTTCAAAAAAATCTGAAACACCTTGATTTTTATTAGATATTTGAGATTTTTTTTCCTATTACTAGAAATCATTTTCAATGAACGATTTCAATGAACGTGCAGTGAGGACAAATCAGATTATTCACTCTAAAATGTCACTGTGTTTGAAGAGCCTGAAAAAAATTCACCAGCTTGTCAGTGACAATTTGTATTGATGGTGATGACGTCATGACGTCAACGGCAAGCTTTATGAATGTAACATTATTTTGTGATCATCTTGAAACAATAAAAATGACCCGGTTCCAGAGAGGTACTTATATAAAACGTCATGAAATACAGGATGTTACTTAAAAAAAATTGTCGATACCGTCATCACCTTGATGTGTATCGACCTGTCAAGATTGAGTGGAAGAAAGCACTTCCTCGTTCCTATCTTGTGGAAACTTTCAAGAACTAACTCTGCCATTTGAAAGATAGACTCATTTTTTCCTCTACTGTATTGTATTTTTTGTCCTTACTGTTAGTTGTGGCAACCTTATTCATATTTATTTATATTGGGTGGCCAGGTAGCCGTGCGGACAGAGTGTCTATATTCTAATTCGCATTCGCTTGCCGGTCGTGGGTTCGATCCCCGTCGACTGCAGAAATTTTTCTGATGGCCCAAGAAAGTGTTTGGGATCATACGTTAAAAGGTAAGGCCCCCGTCATTCCTTGCTCGCACAAGACTTTCGAAGACTTTTGAGGGTTGCTCGTAAGGGAGCAACCGAATGACGGATAGAACAAATTTTAGAACAAATTTTAGAACAAATTTAAGAACAAATTTTAGAACAAATTTTTTAGAACAAATTTTAATTTAATGAAGAACATTTGGTATATGATTAGTCGCTAGGACAATGTTGTTGATATATGTCATATAAGAAATTAAAAGCGTTCATTATTATTATAAATTGAATTTAGTGATGAAATGAAGAACATCAAAGTTGAATCAACATTTCTCGCATTAATTTGAATCTTTAACATACTTAACGAACACAGTGTATGAATATTTCCTTATTGTTTAGGCTGTACTACAAACCATTTCCAACCTAATGATTATGAGATTGGAATTATCGAAACAGAATCCCTAAATTCCAATACACATGAGGAATAATAAAGTAGAGTCGGGGATTATGGAATACAGTTTTTATTTTTTGAGAAATTTCGAAAAATATTGAATAAAATATAAATTGAAAATGGTGGAGGTGTGGCCGAAAGATTCATTTGACCGAATGAGGATAACAAACTTTGATAAATATATCAACAGAAAAATAATGTTTTGGATTATCGCAAAATATACATTTCTGTCGGTCAAAAAAAGGTTGAAATGTTTGTCCAGTACACAGCTTCGCGAACGATAGTACCCTCCATACCGCCTTCTCTTCCAGGGCTCCAATACCAGCCAGGCAAATCAGAAACGAACGCGGAAAAAATGTTGACAACATGAATATGGACTTGGCAACAATTCTCGAATAAGGATCCAATCACGTGATAGATTTCAATGCAAACAAAACACAAGCATGCCTTTCCTATCTTTACTATCAGCAATAACCTTTCTTGAGAAAATCATGTGAGATCAATTGCTAAAAGTGCATCCCAAAAACTTGGATTCCTGTCTCGGGTCAGGCGCTATTACACTTCCAGTCAGCTGCTCCTGAGACTGTTGGATTCTATCCAAAAAAGGGCAATTCGTCTCGTGGGTGATGCCTCGCTCACAAAGTCATTTACTTCTCTGAAACACCGTTGGAAAAGTTGGCGATCTGGTTCTATTCTATAGGAATTTTCATGGACGATGCTCTTTTGAAATATCCACAATTGTCCCTCTCTTGGCAGTCCCCGCGAAATTAACCCGTCGAGTTAAGGCTTCGCACCCTTTCGTGGTCACTTTGAAGACCTGCAGAACATCTCTTTCCAAAGACTCGTTTATCCAACGGACAACGAGGCTCTGGAACAGGGAGGTGTTCCTCGAGGCATATATCCTCCAGAAATTTAAGAAGAACACCAATTCCTACCTTATTGTCTTTGGTTCTCACGATATTCTCTGAACAAGACAGGATATCCCTTTTCGTGGAAACCAGAACATTAAAAAAATCGGCATATACAGTTCGTGTGCTGAAACCTTGCATCTTAAAGGCTTTGTTTCCCCTATTCATATCCATATTATATAGTGGATGGAATAATGGATACATCCATTCTTCTGCTTAACTGCTATTACACTTTTTTCATCTTCCTCATTTCACTTCCTACTTCCATTCAAAATATTTGAAAATTCCGGTAATATGGAATACTATTCCGTAATTGTCGCCTAAGTATATCACTTCGGAGAATAAAAAGTTTGAAAAAATATGAATTATCTAAAATGAGCGCTATATATACATTAGAACTTCCATACATCATTGATCTACTCAACCTAAAACTCATATGAATCCAAATCACTTCCAAATGAGTTTGAAATATCCATTTAATAATCATACCTGAAAATTTCGTGGGCAAAAACGATAGATACTTTATCTACCTATTTCAATCCAGCAAAAATGGACGGTGAAATATTTATTGCATTTCTCCTCAGCTCCAGGACATACGTGATTCAATTCACACCTCGAACATTTCCCAGAGATTTTCATCATGTGACTCCCATTGCGCTTTGCTGAAAAGCCACCGGTGATAGTTTCTGTGCACTGGATATGAATAAGGAAATAAAAGCCCCTTCGTCAACGTCACAAATACGGCCACGTGAAGTTAACATCCACCGAACGTTTTATGAACACCATTCAGAACTTATTCATCGACTGCGTGCTTTGTTATTTCCTGGAAATACCCCGGAATTGGACCCTGTCGGTCAAAAGTTCCTGGATTTCATGGAAAACATAAATTCGGAATCGGAGTTATGGATTTCTGCTTTTTTCAAGCGTGAGGGTAAGCCGTTTGAACTGGTCACTTGAGCTCCATTCAAAACCAAATACTCCATACGTTGTATTGATAGGTGAGGCAACCTCGGAAATGGAAAACTGTCAGTTGGTTTTTTAATTGAGGAGATGGTATAGATATTTGATATTCACGTAACTAAACTGAGCGTCAATTGAAACGTTAATAGTGAAATTTGGCATCAAGTTTGACTTCTCGTAATTTCTAAAATAATGAACGAATTTTGAATTGCCGCCCAGATTCAGAATGCCTTTTTCATCGTCTTCTGAACCGTTCCTTACAGCTCTTTCTAAATTGATCAGGACTCGTGATACAGAGTGGAACATAGTTTCGTGCATTTTGAAGAAAATTTCTCCGACCCCCCATTTTGTCGGAAGACCACGATGCTCATATTCCATTCGGGCATTTCATAAATAGCAACCATACCTTGGGACGTTTTCGAGAACGATGAATCAGTCTATTTATTGTCGTGACTGACCTATTGAAAATTGTACTTAAATGAGTTTGGGTATATCCTAATCGTCGTAGCCTGAAATAATAATTATCTGTACTGAATTATTGAACGAGGCATCTTCAAATTTTTTAGGACCCCAATTACACTGACGTTTTCATGAAAATTGGCAATTGATATAACCTCTATGCATATCTACATTGTTTCAACAATACGTTGTTATAGAAACAAGGTATCGTTGTTTGTTTTTGTTGATGAGATGTGTTGATTTACTTCTCACTAAGGTAGAAAACTTTTATCATAGATTGCAAAGTAATAAGTTATTGATTGTTTTTTAGTAACCTGGTATACATATCTGCTCCAACGCTTTCCTGAAATGCATAATAGCATCCATTAATGGAACTCATCTAAAATTAGTCCATTCAAAAAAATACGAAAAAAAATTTTTTTGGAAACCACGTTTCAATTGACGCCCAGTTTAGTTAGGAAACGAGACATTTTGAGTAACATAGTTGTGAAAAATTATACGCCACTGATTTTTCTAAAAACCAAGATTATTTATTCAAAATGATGTGTGCATATACATATTTTTGTCTAAAAGAGAATGCAAATTCTCAATTTCAGAAGATTTTATATTTTATTTTCAAACTCTTATCGTGTGTGTTCAATAAATATAATTCAATGTTCGTCGTGGCATATAGCCAGGAAAGTAGTTGTTTTCTATTGAATTAACTGAAAAAGAGTTGATATTCTCATCACATAGAGAATGCGAATTCTCAATGTATTGCTTTATGTAAATATATATATCCATTTTTGTATGTTCATAATTTATCTGAGAATATTCTTTCTCGAGATTTTACTTGCCCTTTTTTTCTGTTAAGAATTATATCCAAGAGATTATTTGGGTTTTCAATGAAATTACATGATGATGATGTATTCTCTTCGAAATATTTTAGCTATTGGATTTCTTAATCACAAACTGATTCCTGATTGATTTAGATATTACTCAAACGAATACTTATGTACCCAGTATGCTCACAAGTCGATACAATGACTAAAACAAGACTTTTGTTTGCCTGTTCCGAGTTTTCAAATCTGCGGGTAACCTGATACATCGATATTTATTCAAAATATCTTCCTAACGACTGATCTGGTGGAGATGAATATTTTCATAATTATATTACATCAACTCATACATCTTAGGGAAAGAATCCCTACCATGAACAACAACTTTGCCACATGTATTTATATCTGAAAAATTAAGAATGTTCCAAGTATTGGTGGCCAGGTAGCCGTGCGGACAGAGTGTCTATATTCTAATTCGCATTCGCTTGCCGGTCGTGGGTTCGATCCCCGTCGACTGCAGAAATTTTTCTGATGGCCCAAGAAAGTGTTTGGGATCACACGTTAAAAGGTAAGGCCCCCGTCATTCCTTGCTCGCACAAGACTTTCGAAGACTTTTGAGGGTTGCTCGTAAGGGGGCAACCGAATGACGGATAGAAAAAATTTTAGAACAAATTTTAAAACAAAATCCCCATTGAGTCCAAGAGCTCGTGAACCTTTTATAAAACGGTTTATCTGTAAGGCTAAAAAATTGTATAGTGATGGATCAAAAGGCGATTTTGAAGAGCAGAAGAGGGTGCCAGGCGAGTCCTGAAGTGGAGGAAATATAATTTGCTGACCAAAATTGAAGCTTGCTGACCAGACATTTCGATTAATTTCTGATAATAAAGTTATATTAATGGGTATATCGTTGTTACTGGTGAAATAATTCCAACTCACCCCCTCAGAAAGGTAGTTTATTCTAGCGGTTTTTCATAAATCCTTGCTGAGCGATCATTTCTGGTTAGAAGTTTTGTTTCAAATTGAATATTCGACAATCTAATATGATTACCTAGTTGCCATTTGATTAACAATCTTGATCAAGTCCTCAAGAGGGGTAGTTTATCCCTGATGTTTATCAAAAATCTTTGCTGACCGAGAATTTCTGCTCTGAATTTTTGCTTCAAATTACATATTTGAAGATCTTATATGGGTATCCAGTTGCCACCAAGGCAATAATTTCAATCCACTCCTTAAGAGGGGTAGTTCATTCTTGATGTTTCTAAAGAATCCTTGCTGGTCGAGCATTTCTAGTTCGAATTTTTGCTTCAAATTACATATTTGGAGATCTTATATAGATGTCCAGTTGTCACCAAGGTAATAATTTCAATCCACCCCTTAAGAGGGGTACTTTGTTCTCGATGTTTTTCAAAAATCCTAGCGGACCGAGCATTTCTGGTACGTTTTTTTCCATCAAATTGGATATTTGATCATCTTATAGAGGCATTCAGTGCAACCAGTGGCAATAAGAATGATCTCAATCTACCCTTGAAAGAGATAGTTTATTGCTAGATATTCAAATATGCAATTGAGCAAAAATTCGTTCTAGAAATATATTCGGTCAGCAGGAAAATTTGAGAAATAGCAAGAATAAACTATCTCTCTGAGGAAATGGATCGAATTTTTCCTATCTTCATGAGATGTTCAAATATGCAATTTGAAGCGAAAATTCAAACCAGAAATGCTCGCTCAGCAAGGATTTTTGAAAAACCGCTAGAGTAAACTACCCTTCTGAGGGGGTGAACTGGATTTATTTCACAAGTGGCAACTAGTTATTCAGTCAAATACCTGTATTATCGAATATGAACGGAAATGTCCGGTCAGCAAACTTTTATTTTGGTCAGCAAATTATATTTCCTCCACTTTTGGACTCGCCTGGCACCTACTTCTGCTCATCAAAATCGCCTGTCAATCTTTTTCTTCATTCTACAATATCTAAATAACATATCATGATGAAGTTTCAAGTTTTCAGCGCCAAGTTTAGTTTTACCATAATTTTCACACTCTGAATTATATGGGAGATGGTGACGTGCAAGGGTGAGGCCTGCCAGGTCATGGTTTTCTCACTTAACACCCTTTGATCAATCACTACACAAATTTCTAGCTTTACTAATTCTACGGTAGTGAAAATGTATGTGCACTAACATTTTGAAACAAATCATCCGAGTTCATCGAAATGATACTAATATTTCTATTTATGTATAGACAAAGAGAGAAAATAACGAACATTCAGAAAAAACAAGTGATCAAACATGTATCTATGCTATCCAGACTAGGAAGGCTTACTCGTCACGAAACTAGACAGTGAAGAAAAAGGAGGGTTCATGATATGAGAAATTTGCGGAGAAAAACCTGTGAATTAAGATGAAATGTGGAGGGCAAGAAGCTGCAATAAAGCGAGCAATAGGCTCGAGGGAGAGGGCGAGTAAGTGAAATGAATGACGTCGGTCGAACCGCAGATATTAAACCGTAACCTCAGGCCACACGCCAAATAAAGTTCACTTAATGTTCCCGGAGGTCCATAAGGGACCTCTTTATTTCAATCTTAATACTAGACCGACGTTGCGCGTTCAACACGAAACTTTCTGAATTCAAATATTCTCCTCTGGATTGAGTGGACAGTGGAATTGTTATTCGGCATTCGATTTACCTCGTAAAATATGGAATGGCGAAAGTTTTCCAAATAATGTTTGGCAATTTCAGAAGGGTTTTCACTATTATAATATGATCCCTAGAAGTGAGCCAATGCCGTGTGTGGACGCACATTGCACATCGCACCTTACATATCAGACATTGTACACACACATAGAAATGAATGCTCATTCCAAGAAAAGTATATTGTTTAACGAGCACGAAATGATAGCCATCTTCAACGGCTCATGCTGCAAATCATACGAATGGAAAATTAGTATTCTGATCGAGTTGAACACTATACTTTTTCTACGACTGTGATAGATAACAACAAAAATTTTGATTTTCTCTTGAGAAACCCACCTACCTATATCAGGAATATATCACTGGCAGGGGCACCCCATAGCATGGAACTACCTATATATATATTATCCATTCTCGGTACAAATAATAATATAATCGATTATGTAGACATTTTTTCAAGATTTCTAATTTCCACTTGAGTATAGTCTGTACGATATTCATTCACTGCCAGAAGGTACTTGTTTATCACTTGGTGCGCACGAAAGAAAATTCCTATAATGTTCGAAGAACATCCTGCGTACCTAGCCAGGATAAGAAGAGAAGGTAGGTGTTGGATTTTTTTTTAACTTTTGGAGATTATAAGTCCTTGGGGATAATTCCAGAGCCTTTCCGTTCTAATAAAGAACGAGTTCCGATATAGTGCTGTTCGACATATTTCGCGGTTGACAACGAAAGGATGTGCTGACTGTGCTTGTGGAATTCGCCTGGTTGGTATTGCTAGTCATGGAATGATAGCAGAGATTTCTGAAGAACATTTCCCGTGGAAGTATCTATAAAAAAGTGGAAGGTCGCCGACCTTCCTACGGTATTCAAATGATGTCAATGTATTTTAGTGAGTATGTCACCAGGCGAATGGTTCTTTTCTGGATGGAATCTAATAAGAGCATCAGAGTATGTTTGGGTGCTGAAACCCATATGTGAGAACATTATTCTAGAACAGGTCGTATCTGTGTTTTGTAAATCATGAGAAGCTGTTAGGAGTAAATGCAGCTTCTCACACGGAATGAAAATTCGAGTTTTTGTGAAGCAGCTTTCACGATGATGGATCTGACATGATTATCCCATGAAAGAGTATCGCTATTAGACATTGTTATATCAGACATACTGAGTTCCACCGTTCTAGAGAAAATACATAATCATATTCTGACTTTGTTTTGCATCTAGCTATGCTATTTAATCCTCTTGTAATTAATTCGTGCGATATGGAAACAATCCGTATTTACGAATTCCTCTTACTTTTTGGTTGGTTACCCAATTGTATTCGTATCTCATGATTGCCTTATTTGCACTTCGACTTCTCTATATTCCAGCAGAGCAAACCTGCCATATGAGACCAGGTATATGAGCAATTCCTATATTTATTTGAATTCGTTTCAGTCCAATTTATTCCTCACCTTGAACAAATAGCTGGAAATTGATTATTTCAGTGATCACACTGATTCACCTGTTTACGATATAATAGACAACAAACAAAATGCAAATGGTCAGAATAGAGTAATATTTGTGATCAATAATATGGAGCCTTGAGAATATATTTATTAGTTAACATTCAGCATAACTTATGACAAGTTCCTAATCATGTCACTGACTGATGTCATCCAACCTCGCCGCCTATATCCCTGTATACATACAGGGCGTATACTGCTTATGAATACATTACACGTTCCAACTTTTCAAAAGAAAAACAATAAAAAGAAAATAGCTGATTTCAATAATACAAAATCAATAAATTTTAACTGAATCTGTTTGGAGGTTTCACCACACGACCATATCTGGTAGTGTGTTGGAGCGGAACTGGAACTTGACCAGCACTTGATGGAGTTGACAATGGATCTCTGGACCTTGGTAGATAACATGATGTTTGATACTGATTATCGGGATCAGCTGTTCGTCTAGAGGAAAACCGCTCTGAAGTCTGACCTTCTGGAGATGGAGGTCTAGCTATGTTAACTGGGACCTCTTGAGAAATATCAATTTGCGGCGGGAAGTAAACTTGAGGAATCGCTTGCAGAGGAGTCGCTTGATTTATATTCGTCATGTTTTCTTCTTCTTGTATAGATCTAGATGAAGATTTTGATGGAAGACTAGGTTTCCAAGTGGTAGGTAGACCAGGTAGACGTGGTAGACTGAAAGATTTCACTCTTACAGATGAGGTTTCAGGTTTTTGCGTAGTAGCTAATGGTCGCATTCGTCTCAGTTGTTGTCTGTTTCTTCTATAATCAGTGTTATTAACTCGAACAATATAATCATTGGGGCCACTCTTGCTGATAATGAATCCAGGATTCCACTGTCGACATTTCTCTTGAATCAAAACTTGTTCACCTGGTGTAAGATCCGTTAATTTTTTAGTATGGATGTCATAATGTTCTTTCTGTTTGGATTGGTTCGATCTGAGAATATCTCTTACTCCTCTCGTAGGAAATGTTGGCCTCAGGGTCTCTACATTTACTGGGAGAGTGGTACGCAGTCTTCTTCCCATGAGTAACATACTCGGAGCAGGTAAATTCTGTTTGGGAGTAACATTATAATTTAAAATGGCCAAAAATGGATCTTGTTTATCTTGAAATGACTTTGTCAACAAAGTTTTTACAGTTTGAATGGTTCTTTCGACCATACCATTAGATCGGGGGTAATAGGGACTAGAAGTTGTCAACTGAATGCTATAGATTCTACCAAAATGACGAAATTCCAGGGAACTGAATGGTGGTCCATTGTCCGAGAATATTTCCGAGGGTATTCCGTTGATCAAAAATATGTTTTTCAGTGTTGATATCACAGCATCAGCAGTTTTACTTGTCAGTTTATTTACGACAGTGAATTTACTATAATAATCAACAACAACTAAAAAATTCTGTGATCCTAGGGACTTGAAATCAATACCTATTTTCTGCCAAGGTAACTCTGGAATGCTATGAACTGACAAAGGTTCTGTTTGATTACTTCTAGAATACATTTGACAAGTTGGACAACTCAAAACAAGATTTTCAATATCAGATGATAATCCTGGATAGTATATTGTCTCTTGGGCACGGTTTTTGCATGATACAACGCCTTGATGGGACTGATGAATTATATTCAAAAATTCATTCCTCAGGGAATTTGGGATTATGAGCCTCTTCTTATAAAACAAGACGTTTCTGTGGAGATGGATGTCTTCCTTAATCGGCCAATATGGTTTAACTATTCCAGGAACACTGCTTTTATGTTTAGGCCAACCAGTCAAAGTATAAAATTTGATTTTCTGTAGAGCTGGATCTTGGTCAATGGCAATAATAAGTCTCTCTTCATTTTCTTTTGATGTAGAAATTACTGAGAAGACTCTCAAATTTGACTCCAAATAATCCGTATTTATATTGTCTTCTAAAGGTTCTCGGCTCAGAGTATCAGCAACTTGAAGTTCTTTACCAGGGAGATATATAAGGGTAAACTGATATTCCAGGAGTCGAAAAGCTAATCGTTGGATTCTTGGAGATAATTCATCGAAGGGTTTCTTAAGAAGACCCAATAGAGGGCGATGATCTGTCTGGATTCGAAAATTTTGTCCATACAAATAATAATGAAAACGTTCACAGCCGAAAACAATCGCTAATAGCTCCTTATCTATATGATTATATCTTTGCTGAGTTGTAGTGAGAGAAACAGAAGCAAACTCAATGGGGCGATTTTCTTGATAAATTACAGCGCCCAGTCCGAAAGGACTTGCATCCACAGAGAGGACAATTTCTTTTTTAGGATCATAAAACGATAAAATAGTATGTCTAGAAACCAGATTTTTTATATGATTGAAATTATTATTTTCAATTTCAGTCCACTGCCACTCATTTTTCGAACTCATTAGATTAGATTAGATTTAGAATGGGGCCTTCGGGCTATCTGCCTCCACACCGCGACCTTTTCAGATCTATTGTGTCTGCCCTCAAAATCGATTAGAGTTCTTCGGCTAGCCCCGTCTTCTCTATGAGACTCCATAGGCTAGCTTTCAGATCCCCTGTGTATCTCTGGGCTTCTGGTTTTTCCTCACCCAGCGTAAGGAACCTTAGTCTTGACAAGCCCTCACAGTGGCAAAGTATGTGTACTGCTGTTTCCTCCTATTTTTTTTTTTTTTTTTTTTTTTTTTCGAACTCAATAGTGCTCTGAGAACATTTGTTTCTTGTGACAAATTCGGAATGAATTTCGATAGATAAACAATCATTCCAAGAAAACGCTGTAAATCTCTCTTATTCTTTGGTGGTTGCATGTCTCTTATTGCTTTTATTTTAGTATCGTCTGGTAAAAGTCCATCAGTACTCAATATGTGTCCAAAAAACTTTACTGATGAAACACAGAATTCCGATTCTTCAGAATTCAAAGTGAAACCGCTTTCCTTTATTCTACTTAGGACATTATCCAGATTTCTGTTATGTTCTTGCATACATTTCCCAAATACTAAAATATCATCGAAGTAGGTGATAACACCATGAATTCCCTGTAACACATCATTAACAATCCTCTGAAAAATTTCTGGAGCGGATGAAATTCCAAAAGGCATCCTCAAATATCTGAATCTACCAAAGCTGGTTGTAAATGTGCATAGAAGTGAACTCTCTTGTGTCAGAGGAATTTGCAGAAAAGCAGATGATGCATCTAATAAACTGAAATATTTAGCTCCCGATAATTGAGAGAATAAGCAGTCTTGAGTCGGAATGTGATATAATTCTCGTTTTATATATTTATTTAAGTTCCTCGGATCAATGCATATTCTAACATCTCCATTTGCTTTAGGAACAACTACAATAGGATGAACCCAATCAGACGGTTCCGTGACCGGTACAATTATATTTTGAGTAACCATTTCATCCAGCTTAGCTTTTACTTTGTCTTTAATTGCAATAGGGATTTTTCTTGGTGCACAGACTACCGGTACGGCATCATCTCGAAGAACAATTTAACAATGCGTTTTAACTTGTCCGATGCCCGAAAACACAGATTTGTAGTCATTCAGAATATCTTGTGTATGAGAATTTATAGTGTGAATTGATTTCTCTTTTATAATATCTAGTTTGTGAAGAGCATCTAGCCCCAAAATAGAGCTCTTGGATTGTGAGTTCAATATATAAAATAATAATTTAGCCTCCTTTTCATACAATGAACAGTTCAAGTGGATTTGACCAACTACATCTATTTTATGACCGGAATACGATGATAAAGTGATATTTGTCTCTGAAAGATTCTCAACACCAATATTCAACTCATGGAAGTCTTTGGAGTTTAAAATATTGACTTGACTGCCAGAATCTATTTTTACATTTATTTCTTTTCCAGAAATATTCAATTTTTCATACCATTCTATGGCATTAACATCTGAGCTTGAAACAGTCCATACAATTTGATGCGGATCATCAGAATGAGGAAAATTATCTACATCAGAATAATATTCATCTTCAGAATAATATTCAGGTTCCTCAAAAATTTCATGAACCGTGTTATTTCTGCAAAATCTACGATAGTGTCCCTTCCGCTCACATAAACTACAAAAGCGATTTGATGCAGGACATTTGTCTTTTTCGTGTGATTGTCCACACCGAGAACATTTCGCATTTTGATATTCTGATGTATTCCCGCCGTGATAATCATGTTGATATTTTCTCATATGCTGTCCTATTGGATTATCTGAAAAGTGACCAGATTTTCCCCGATTTTCATAAGACGCATATCTTCGATTCGAAATATTCTTCATGAAACGCTTATTAATAACATCGACCGAAGTATCTTTAGTGATTTGCTTTTGAGTAGCAACACTGGATTCCATTGCTCTACTAACCTGAATTGCATCATTCATACACAAATTGGGAGTTTGGAGAAGTTTTTCTTGTATTCTAAGGTCTCTGATGCCTAAAACTATCCTGTCACGAATTAGTATATCCTTTTCTTTGAATTCACATGATGATGCAAGATATTTTAAAGCCGTAACGAACTGATCAACTGTTTCATCCAGCATTTGATCCCGTCTAAAAAACTTGTAATGCTCATATACCAAATTTTTGATTGGGTTACAGTATTGATCAAACTTGGTCATTACAATTTCTAATTTCTTCGAATCCTCATCACTTGTATATTCGAAAGCATTATAGATATGAATACCTTCATCTCCCAATAAATGTAAGAGCAGGGCAATTTTAACTTCATCCGTTTCCTTACTCTTTCCTGTAGCTAATATGTATAGTTCATACTTCTGCTTCCACAGCTTCCAGTTATTGGAAACGTTATCCTTGAAATTCATACAATCTGGCGTCCGATGATCCCCCATCTTTTACCACGTCTCAATCAGTCTTCTGCAGTACCTAGTCCCCGCTTCAGAAGCGCTGTGTCCGCAATCTGAGAGCTGCCTAGTTAGCAAAGGTCTTGTCCTGATTTTTGCCTTTTCCGATGCCACCAAGTGATATTTGTGATCAATAATATGGAGCCTTGAGAATATATTTATTAGTTAACATTCAGCATAACTTATGACAAGTTCCTAATCATGTCACTGACTGATGTCATCCAACCTCGCCGCCTATATCCCTGTATACATACAGGGCGTATACTGCTTATGAATACATTACAAATAGAAATGATTGACTTGACTTGTGTCAGTTCATAAGATTATTTGGCCATGGAAAAATATACCCTTGTATCCTGTATATATGTGAGCTACGTTACAAGGTGTGGCAAAGAAAACATTGCAGAAATAACGTGACAACCCTCTCTAATGATATCGATTTCAATATTGATTCTCATAAACGTTTTACCTAATATATTTTGTTTACTTCGAAATAGTTCGAAAGGACATAATCGCAATATGTTATTTCAACAATATCATACGAAAGTTATATCTGACAAATAATGTTGTTATTAATTGTATCATGTACATCTGTACAGTTGATGTTTGAATGGGTTTTTTTTGGGAACTGGATACATTTTTCAATGTCAACTCACTATATTATACTGATACAATCCATATAACATAAAAATATAGTTTAAACGTAGAATAGGTTCATTTTGTACTATGATTCTTAGGCAGATAATTTGAGAACCTCAAACATTTGCCCAATCAAAAAGTGTAACAACCCTTATTACGTTGCATTGCAACAATAAACGGGGTGTTCCAAAAAATCGTTACCACTTGTAATACAAGTTAAAATAAGTTGATTGGACCCAATCTATCTATACAACAAAATAAACCATTTATCCTTGAATCGAGTTCAAAGTTTACATAAAAAAAACACATATTTGTACACTGTTCAGAAATGGGTGGAACAAATTGGATGAAATTCGACAAAAGTGCATTTTAGAGGAGAACCTTTTTCTCAGTAATCAAAGGAATCGAAAAGAAATTGAAGATGGGTTGAAACCACCCTCACCTCCTGACATTTTTACCACAACATTCTTAGGGGTGCTTTTACGGTTTTTGAATTTTCTGAGTGGGATGGTTAATTATCTTCATTCCATCACCTCTGATGAAAATTTCAGATTTCACATAGTTCTGAAGGAAAAAATGTTTTCTTGAATAATGCTAACAGATATTCGTAGTAGAAGTTCAGTATAAACAAAGGCAGAACGTTTTTTTTAAATCAATGTTCAATATGTCGCCCACCTCCATCAATACAATGCATGTCAATTCGTTTGTTTCTACTGTCAAATAATTTTGTATTACAATTTTATCAAAGTTCTACTAGGAATATCTGAGCATACTTTATTAAAACTTCTTCTGCCTTCGGAACTATGCGGAATAAGAAATCTCCACAAGAGTAACAAAATGAAGATAATTAATCAGTCATCTCGCTTAAAAAAAATTGAGAACACTTTTACCACACCTAAGAATGTTCTGAAAAAAATGTCAGCGGGGAGGGTTGTTTCAACCCTTCTACAATTCCTTTCAGGTTTCTTCGATCACTGAAAGAATAATCATCATCTGGAATGCACATTCGTCAAATTTCATCTGATTTGTTTCACACATTTTTGAATAGCGCACAATAATATGTTTTTTATGTAAACTTTGAACTCGTCTCACGGACAAACGGTATGCCTTTTTATGTAAATAAGTTGGGCCCATACAACTTACTTTTAAACTGTATTACACGTGGTAGCTTTGTGTCCCAGCAATTATGGGACACCCTGTATAGTTTGAATACAAACTAATTGCTAACAAACCAACTATACGTATAGTCCTCCTGGATTTCAGTAATTGTAGCTCTAGTGGTCAGGTTAGATATAGGTCCTGAGGAAAAATAGCGTGCAAAGAGGGGCATTGTATATTCAAGAGATGAATTATTATCTAAAATTTCCGTGTGGCATGGATTTGGTTTCAGCTGTTGAGGGTCGTCTTTAGTGGGGCCTGGGAATACGATTTATCGGTGCATTAGAATTAATTAGTTTTATGGAAAATCGATATTTCCTACGAAATTAGTTCGGTACGGTTCGACTATCCATATCGGAATTAGGAAGATATTGCGGTAATGGAATTATCGTAATTCAAGATTCTGACTTAACACTTCCTTTATAGTTCGAACGATCTTTCTATTCCAAAACATAAATTGTGATATCAGCGTGTTACCTCAGATAGTTCAAATGTTTCATATAGAGCCCATAAATGCTCAAATGGGAGTAGTATGTTCAAGAAGCAAAGCCCAAAATCATCTCCACGGTAATACAATATGAGTGATAGATTAGACACGTGTTCCGGAAGCGAAAGAGATCCATTTTCAGCCTATATGTGACAATTAAGTCATATACAAGCAAATGAGAGTTATGGTAGATTGAATTGTGAATATGGAATGGCTGAATGTTATTATATAACAGAGAATTGATTTCATTGGCATTGTCATATTTGATCTCCTTGGAAAGATGAGACAGCAGCAACATCATTTCAGAATCGACATTTTGTGGGAATGACAAGGCGGCAAACAAGCAAGTGAACTCTTGAAGCAAAAATGAACCAAAAACAAGGCAGACAACAGCAAAAAACAATTTCGTCATTAAAAAACGTCAGATGTTGAATGTCAAAGTGACAGAATAGTCCAAAGACAATGCCTAGCATGAAATATTGAACTAACTTGTCCAAGAAAAACAAAAAATGATGAATATGATGAAATCAGCCACAGAGCTCAGGACATACAGACAACAAAGTATAGTAGGATAATCACAAAATTATGACTATTAAGGTATGTGTATTAGTTTCCTTTTATTGTGGCACATTTTTCGTTGCATATGCTGGTGATTAGTGGTGATGAATGCCCATTGGGTCTTGAACATATCTCTAACATAACCATTAATATTAAATTTATGAGGAGTTGAGTTTGGAGTTTTATTCCTTCCTAGAGAGTTCGGTTTTAACTCTGGAAATGATAAATATCAATCATCATCTTCTTCAGTGGAGATGGAGTCAGCCTTTCCAGATATCTGAAATACCTATATACAGGGTGTTTCAAAAAAACCTAACCCCTTTGATAGGGTAGGTAGAACACTGCAAAATAAGTTGGGTTTGTTCAGTAAGTAATTTCGTAACGTCATCCGTTTTCAAGATACAAGGTGTTACGATTACGTCAAAACTACTGGCAACATTGTGACAAAATTTTGTATGGATCTGTTTTGAAACCTGACACATCGCATACATTTGTTTTTATAACTGACTCTCATAGAGGGCGAATTTGATGTGAACCCAAACATCACTCAATTTTACACCAAAAAGGAACTCTTGGTAAAACTCGATACCGTGTTTCGTTTTCGGAATATTTCGATTTGGAAATAATAAAGTGATAGCTGATGCTCGTATAAAATGAATTTTATTGAGAAAAATTTACTTCTTTAGTCAGATTCAAAAACAATAGCTTCATTTTTGTGCTGTGGTTATTGATTGAACTAAGAATCACAAGTAGAAAATTGGGAAATATTTGACTAGAAACCTAAAATATTGAATCAGTTAGAGTGAGTGTTCAAAATGTCCTCCGTTTCCACGAATACCCGATTCAATTTTTTTTTCATGGAAGCATTATTTTTATAAACAATTGGGGATCAGCTGTAAGGTCATCTGAGTGATGTTCGATTCTGACTTGCAACTCCAGACGTGAATTTACCTCTGTAGCATACACTTTTTGCTTGATACAACGAAACTGTGTAATTCATGTTTTTTGTAAAATTTGTTTCAATTATATTCTTGTGAATCATTGTTAAATCAATAAGTTCAGCATTAGAAATGTATTGTTTTTTTCGGTTTGCAATAAATAGTTGATGATTCTTTATAATACTCACTCTAATACATAGCTTTATACCAGCAACAGTTATCTCTTCATCATTTTCAAATCGGAATATTTCGACAATGGAGCACAGTATCGAGTTTCACCAAGAGTACCTTCTTGGTGTAAAATTGAATGATGTTCAAGTTCACATCAAATTCGGATTGGAAAATCTAACCTAAAAAAAGTTATGTTCAAAACTACTGGGTACGAACCGTGTAACTAGCGCCATCTATTAGAGTCTGATAGAAAAACAAATTCATGCCATGTGTCAGGTTCCAAAAAACATCCATTATTAATTTCATCACAATGTTGCCAGTAGTTTCGACATAATCGTAAAAAATGTGAGAAAATCATTTTTCAACACCTTGTATCTTGAAAACGGATGCCGTTACGACATTTTTTCACTAAGCAAATTCAACTTATTTTGCAGTGTTTTACCTACCCTAGCAATTGGGTCAGGTTTTTTTTAAACACCCTGTATATAGCGCTCCTTTTCAGCTTTTATCAGATCTGAGAACTATCAATAATAGCCCATTCACATCTTTTATCGCTATGGAAATCGAGGTCAAGGTCTTCACAATGTGAATCTAAATATCTCTTGAAGTCTTCACTGATACATATGTGAAAGATAAAATATCTCATTGGTTTCCTGAAGCAAAGCAAATATTTTATTAATGTGGACATTTTGAAACGTCAACCTCGAAAGTCCTTGCGAAATAACCCTTCTGACTGTGCATACAGATCCAACATAGATATGAGATCAACGAAGACCCTATATTCACGTATGTCATGTTCTTTCTATCGCACTGGAAATTCAAATCTGATGCATCCGACTGGCCGTACATCCGGAACACCTTGCCCACTTATATCTTATTCCGGTCATCTTCATCTCACGAGGACAAAAGACAGGCTTCGCTTTTACGTTTCGTCCGTAGATCCAGGGAAATCTCATCCTCGGCTGACACTAATAGGCCAGTCGTTACTCATGTTTTTCAACGAAAATTTCGGAAATATATGGAAAGTTCTCAAACTCTGAAATAACAACGAGGGATGCATGAACATTCGTTTGGCCTCGTCACCCCTGCTCGAAATCCTCGAAACCTTGTTGAGGTGAGTGAAAATTAAAATTTGCAATTGATGTTCAGGAAAAGTGACGAAACGATTTGAAAGGCACTAAGACTGTGTTGTCATATTGCTTCGATGACTCGAACATTGCAAATCATTTGTCCACCTTCCAATTCCTATATTTGAATACAAAAATGGTTTCGTGACATTTGAATGGTTGAAATCACAGTATCCACCATTTTTCATAGTTCAGTGAGTACCACTACACGGTCCTGATAAGCATCATCCAAACGCCTTTGATTTTTTCATTCATTCTGTTCAGAGAATGAGTTGTATTCAGGATTGGGAAGTTGTTCATTGGCTCATTGCGCACCTTTCGTTGTGATCTAGATATTCACGAATGTTTTAACCACTTTCTTGTACGGGAAGTGAGCTTTCACCTGCATTAAAGCAAGTTGAAATTCAATAGTCTTCACTATGAATCTCTCGTCCCCACATGGATGCTGGTGTTCCGCGATCAATTCTAGCACCAACACTATTTCTACTCCATAACAACAATTTGTTGGAAGCAACTTCATGTTCAGAACACAGCTTCGCGGATGATAGTACCCTCCATACCGCCTTCTCTTCCAGGGCTCCAATACCGGCCAGGCAAATCATAGACGAACGAGGGAGAAATGTTGACAACATGAATATAGACTTGGTAACAATTCTCGAATGGGGATCCAATTACTTGGTAGATTTCAATGCAAACAGAACTCAAGGAAAGCCGATCTCACTGTGCCCAACATAGGCTTGTCAGGAGTAACCATACCTTTGAAGACATCCATTTTGATGCTTGGTATCACTATCAGCAATAACCTTCCTTGGGAAAATCACATGAGGTCAATTGCTAGAAGTGCATCGTAGAAACTTAGTCTTCTGTTTCGGGCCAGGAGCTATTTCACTTCCAGTCAGCTGCTTATGATCTATAAGGCACGGATCCGACCTGTCCTGGAATACTGTTCCCATATTTGGAGTGCAGCACCCAAACATACCCTGAAACTGTTGGATTCTGTCCAAAAAAGGGCAATTCGGCTCGTGGGTTATGCCTCGCTCACAAACTCACTCACTTGTCTGAAACACCGTAGGAAAATTGGCGATCTGGCTCTATTTCATAGATATTGCCATGATATCTTCATAGATATAGATAGATATAATATAAACAATTGTTCTCCCCTTAGCAGGACCCGCGAGATTAACCCGTGGATTGAGGCTCCCACCCCTTCGTGGTCACTTTGGAGACCTGCAGAACTTTTCTTTCCAAAGACTCGTTCATCCAGCGAGGCTCTGGAACACATTGCCAAGGGAGGTGTTCCCCGAGGCATATAACCTCCAGAAATTCAAGGAGAACACCAATTCCTACCTTATTTCCCTTGGTTCTCACGATGTTATCTGAACATTACAGAATATCCCTTTTCGTGGGAACCAGAACATAAAAAAAATTCTTTGACGCTGAATCCAACAAAATCAATCGTGAGTTCTGATTCAAATTGATGGATTCATTGGTCAAATTCAACATTAGTTTCAACAAAATCCATGACACAAGTTATACAAGAATAGGTAAATAAAACTCCCATAGTAATTGAAATTTTCTTGGTTTAAATAAATTATATTTGGTAAACTGATTATCCTGCTGTCATCGTCTTCTCAAAGACATTGTCGCCGTGAAGCGTTTCGATAGCTACCTCAATGTTATTCGTCGGAATCGAAGTCATCTCGAAGGTCTCCAAAGTGTTGGCCAGCGAATTCTTGCTGAATCTATTCACCGACGAAGCTGCACTTTGGCCTGTCCGATTTGTGATGGACGAGGTGATGGACGGGCAGGTGTTCTTATTGCTCTTCAACTCGCACCTGTCTTGGACTTCCGCTCCTCGTAGGACTTGGCTTAGTTGATGAGAATGAATAGGACAATCCCACATGCGTTTCTTCCCAACTACGAAGATTGGTAACTAGATCCGAAGCGAAAATCTCCTTGGAATTGTCAAGAATAATCTTGCTGCTGTCTTGCGACTTGGTATAGTCTTGATGACTGGTACTGCTGTGTATCGACAAGCAGTCATCGTTTGTGGAAGTGGTAGCCGGAAATTGGGAAACTTTGATTGAATAGTAAAAATAATCTTTGTCATTGACGATTGAATTTGAAAGTATTGAAGACTCACGACCATCGTTTCATTCGTGCCAGCTATCACAGGCAAAATTTGGATTCATCTTTGTCACACATCATCTCCTTATTATCCAAAATTTGAGAGCTTCTTTCGATGTTGATACCAGTTCCATTTCTGATAACTGGGCTATAAACGTATCGCGGAAATACGAACGGTAAGACTGTCCAATGCCATGTATTTGTCAAGAGAGGTTGCGGCGCTATCAGAACTGAGAGATGAGATTGCAGAAATGTAAAATGTACATCACGGGTCTGGACAAATGTCCAGTAGATATCTCGTATTATTTGAGGAATAGGTATTTCTCAAGTACGCGACTTGAGTACGAAATAAATCTGTAGTACAGTGAAAATATCCAATAACTCACGATGTTCTTTCTACATGAGCCACTCAAGGTGATACATTTCCATTCAGGTACCTACAGATTTCCTCTACACTCGTGAAAATGCTGAAGAAATATATGAAATCATCGAGTTCTGTTCTATTGAGTGGAATGTCTATTCTCTCATTCCCGATTGAAGGTTCATGATAAACTTCCAAGTATTGATTCACCCATGAAATGTCCTTCCATGTTACAGAGTGGCATCGAACTAAATACATATTTCGAATGGCATCATTGGGAAAATTCACACCAAGAAAAAATTGGTTATGTAAGTTTCCATCAGAAGGATTCTCATCACTGTTCATTGAAATATAAAAACTAATATAAAAACATTCTTGTTTCACTACTATTGATCGAACACCATCTTCGTCACACTCGAAGAAATGTCTCAAAATGATTCATCTCCCCAAACCATACAAGTGCAGTCAATTCTCAGTAATCTTCGATTTTTCGATTTGTATTTTCCCTAATAATGGGATGCAATATCCGAAAGGATCTTAACAGTAGAATTAAATTATGAAAAGGATATCAAAACAATAATAGCAGTGTACGGACCCTCTGAAGATGAGAAAAGTGAAATTAAAGAAAGATTCTGGGAAGATCTGAATATCACTGTCGAAACGGCAAAAGGAAGCATATTTATAGCAGGAGATATGAATGGCAGAGTAGGAAAATCAAATCACACATATTCAGTTATAGGGGAGTATGGAGAAGACGTGAGGAATAATAATGGCAGGCGACTGATAGAATTTTGTGCGTTACATGACCTGTTAATTACTAATACATTTTACAAACATAAAGATATACATAAATACACGAGAGTCGAATCGAGCAGAGGAGAGAAGTCAATAATAGACTACATATTAGTTGAGAGAAAAAATAGAAGACTAATAAATAATGTAGCAGTTAAAAGAGGATATGAAATATACAGTGATCACTACTTAGTGGTGGCAGAAATCAAAACTACCCAAGAAGAACAAAAAATAAGACAAGTACAAAAAGAAGAAACAATGGATGTTGAAACTATTAGATCATATAAATTGAAGAACAGTGAAGTTGCCAAACGATACCAAAGAAGAATAGAAAGCGAAATACAAAAACTAGAGAGCGTTATACGGAACATGGGTATTGAAGAAACGTGGAGAGAATTTAAAAACATTATAATACAAGCGGCTTAAGATATATGTGGAACATGTAAGAAAAATAAAAATAAGAAACAAACTGCATGGTGGACAGAAGAAATCAAAAAACAAATTAAGAGCAAAAAGGAGAAATGGCAAAAATATTTAAGTAACAAATCTGAAGAAAATTATGAAACCTATAAGAGAAGCAGAATAAAAGTCAAAAATTTAGTACTGGAATCGAAGCAAAAGAAGTGGGAAGAATTTGGAGAAAAATTGGAAAGAGATAGTAGAGGAAACCAAAAATTGTTCTACAGAGTCTTAAAAAACCTAAGAAATAATAAAAAGACAGAAGTGACAGTGATAAAAAATGAAGATGGGGTGGTTTTGAGAGAAAATGCAGATATAATGAGAAGATGGAAAGAATATTTCGAGAAATTACTAGAAACGGATCGCGTGACAGAAGAGCAAGAATTAGAGGAGGATGGAAGAGAAGAAATAACAGAAACACGAGAATCAGATGACGAAAATATAACAAAGGAAGAACTAAGCATGGCAATAAGTGAACTTAAGAATGGAAAGGCTCCAGGAAACGACAAGATCACAGCAGAAATGGTGAAAAGTATGGGAGAAAGTGGTATACAAATGCTACTAGGAATATTCAATAAAGTGTGGAGAGAAGAAAAATTACCAGAAGATTGGGGGGTTGGGCTAATAGTACCAATATTCAAGAAAGGAGATAGCAAAGATTGCAACAACTATAGAGGGATAACACTGCTGAGCACAATTACGAAATTATTTGAAAAGATAATAGAGAAAAGATTAAGAAAAGTAGTAGAACCAACTTTGACAGAATCACAGAGTGGATTCCGTAAAGGAAGATGTACGCAAGACCATATTTTCACAATAAAAGAAGTCACAAATAGATTACTAACAAGAAATAAAACAGCCTACTTAGCATTCATCGACTTAGAAAAAGCATTCGACAGGGTACCAAGAAATAAAATATGGGAATGCCTAAATAAAAAGAAAGTAGAGAAGAAACTATTGAGAGTAATCAATCCCCCCGTGCGTGCGTGTATACAAAAGGCATGAAGGTCTTCCCTGTCCCAGGATTCTGTACCAGGGACCTGGTGGCGGTGAGGATCCTCACGTCTGAAAATAATCGTAATCGGGAGGTGATAGTTTGCTCTGCATACTTTCCGTACGAATTAAATGCCCCACCCCAGGAGGTTGAATCGCTAATGCGATATTGCGAGGAGTCTGGGATGAGCCTGATTATGGGATGTGACTCGAATGCTCATCATGTATTATGGGGCAATCGGGACACAAATTCCAGGGGAAACGCTCTGCTCGAATTCCTTAGCACCAGTCATCTGGAAATTGTGAACGAGGGTTCAACACCAACGTTCTTTACGCCAAGGCGGCAATCCTGCATAGATTTGACATTATGCACTCGAGATATGCTGACCGAAGTTCATTCATGGAATGTGTCACAAGATGATTCTCTGTCGGATCATCGACACATTCTGTTCAAGTTAGGTGGGATAAGCCCTCCTGAAAAGAAAAAATATAGGAACCCACGGACTACCAAATGGGACCTCTTTCGAGAGGAACTGAAAGGAAGACTAGTGGGACTACCATCAAAGTACGGAAGCGAAGCCGAAATAGATATGGCAGTGACATATCTAAATGAGGCAATCACTTCATCGTATGAAAATAGCTGCCCCCTCAAAGAGAGGTCGGACAATGCGAAAACGCCATGGTGGAATTCAGAAATAGAAAACCATCGTAGGCTTACAAGAAAGCTTCTGAACAAGGAGAAGCGTACTGGAGTACCAGAACATTGGGAAGAATATAAGTCGGCCCAAAAAACGTACAAGAAAGTCATCAGACAATCACAAAGGGACAGTTGGCGTGCCTACTGCGAGGATATAAATACAATACCCTCAGCAGCAAGACTTTGTAAAGTTTTATCGAAAGAAAGGGGGGAAGGTGTAGGTGTGATGTCCTTGCCCAATGGAAGTAAAACTACATCGGCGGAAGAGACATTACAACACCTAATATCCACACAGACTCAGAATTTACCAATGAACCACCTATGAGGACGAATCCAGTGAGGAGAACTCACATGGATTACAAAACGGCCTCAAGGGTGGTTACATATGAGAAAGTAAGATGGGCCATAAAGTCTTTCGCACCATTCAAATCGCCGGGTGTGGATGGTATATTTCCGGCCCTCCTCCAAGAAGGACTGGATGCCATCATACACCTGCTTATGAAGATACTACGATCCTGTCTGGCTCTGGGCTACATACCAGTGGAATGGAGATCGGTCAGGATCGTTTTCATCCCAAAACCAGGGAAAATAGATTATTCCCAGGCCAAAGCGTATCGACCTATCAGTCTGACGTCCTTTCTCATGAAGACGTTGGAAAGGCTGATAGATCGACACATCAGAGAAGAGCCGTTGCAAACGAATCCACTGCACGAGCAGCAATTTGCCTACCAAACTGGAAAGTCCACAGACGCAGCTCTCCATCATCTAATTCGAAGGGTGGAGAGAGTGCTAGCTTGTGGACGATCTGCCATGGGGGTCTTCTTAGACATAGAAGGGGCATTTGATAATACATCATTTGAGTCCATCTGCTCCGCTGCGGAGAGGCATGGAACTAACCCAACTTTGATTAGGTGGATTCGGGCCATGCTGTCACAGCGAGTAGTAAGAGCAGAACTAAGTGGGAGTTCTGTGACCGCCAGAGTATCGAGAGGGTGCCCTCAAGGTGGAGTGTTATCACCGCTCCTATGGTGCCTGGTGGTCAATGAGCTCCTCACAACACTCAATGAGTCAGGGATATATGCGCAAGCATATGCAGATGACTTAGTTATTATGGTTCAAGGCCAACCGGTGAATCACCTAGGGAACTCCATGATGGGAGCTCTCAGGAAAGTGGAACAGTGGTGCTCCGCCGGTGGGCTTAGAGTGAATCCTGAAAAAGCGGATCTGGTGTTATTCACCAAGAAACGTAAAATAGGGACACTTCCAGAGGTTTTTCTCTCAGGAAGGTGTCTTCAATACAAAGGCTCAACCAAATATCTTGGAGTCACAATCGACTCCAAGTTGACCTGGAATGAGCATATAGGTAATCGCACCAAGAAGGCTATATGCTGTTACTGGGCATGCAGAAGAGCCTTCGGGAAAACGTGGGGCCTATCACCTAAGACCCTTCACTGGATATACACGGCAATTATTCGCCCAACACTAACGTACGGGTCCATCGTATGGTGGACCAGTACTAAAAAGAGCAAAACCAGACATGAACTGGATAGAGTTCAGCGACTGGCTTGCTTAGGAATGACAGGTGCTATGAGGACAGCGCCTACTAGGGCCCTTGAGGTCCTACTAGGTCTGCCCCCTTTACATCTGATTGTAGAGCATGAAGCCATGCGCACTGCCTACAGACTCAAAGGTGCAAACCAATGGATCGAAAAGGCAGACTATGGACACTCCCTAATATGGAACAAGGCCGAAGAGAGCTGTCCCAGTCTGCTGATGGTAAGGGACAGCACTCTGCCAGTTCTGAATTTCAATTAAGCTCCGCATGTCATTTTTCCTACAAGAGAGGAATGGACTGGCAATACACCAGGCTTGCTTCCTGCCAACGAATCAACCTGGTTCACGGATGGCTCAAGGTTTGGTGGCGGGTCTGGTGCAGGAGTATATGAAGGAGGAACAGGGAAAGGAATATCAGTACCTCTTGGCAAATACGCTTCAGTGTTCCAGGCCGAAGTGTTTGCAATTCTGACGTGTGTCCAAGAAAATTTCGGCAGAAGTGGACGTGGACCAGTCACCATATGCTCGGACAGTAAAGCTGCTATTATGGCATTGAGATCCAATAGGATCACAACTAAATTGGTGTCCGAGTGTAGAAGTGCCTTAGAAAATATGGCAAAAACTAGGAAAGTCAGCCTCATGTGGGTTCCAGGACACTCTGGTATCCCGGGGAACGAGGAGGCAGACAGATTAGCCAAGATCGGTTCAGGAACGACACCCATTGGACCAGAACCGATATTGGGAATACCCAATAGTACGGCTATGTCCTTCATGAAGGAAATGCTACAGAGGCAGTTCCTTGAAACATGGTGGGACACACCAGGAATGAGACAATCAAAGCTCCATATAAAGGAACCTTCAAAAAGGCTCACGAGAGAGATCCTGTCACTTAATAGAAGGGATCTCAAGATAGTAGTTGGGCTCTTAACTGGGCACAACCACCTCAACAGGCACCTAGAACTCATAGGGATCAAAGATGATCCCATCTGCAGATGGTGCTTGGAGGATGATGAAACATCATCACACATACTCACTGAATGCCCCGCGCTGGTGCATCAGAGGAAAGCTGCCTTTGGGAGCATTGTACTGCACCCAAAGGATGTGAAAGTGACTCAGCTGAGGAAGCTGCTGAATTTCGTCAAAGAAATCGGCATGCCCAGCTGATTCACAGGACAAGTGGGCGCACAATGGGCCCGACTGAAGAGGCCTGAGTGCAGGGGTCTACGCACCCGCCCACCTGTGCAGAGAAGAAGAAGAAGAAGAAGAAGAAGAAGAAGAGAGTAATCAAATGCATTTACAAAGAAACAAAAAATATAATTATCAGTAAAAACGCGAAGTCTGACGAATTCCGAACAAAAGAGGGGGTGAGACAAGGAGGTAATCTGAGTCCTCTGTTATTCATAACGTTGATGGACGAAATAATAAAAGAAGCGCAACTAAAAACAAAACCATTATATATTGGATACAAAAACTTGGAAAGGATTGGAATATCTGAATGTGCGTTTGCAGATGACGTAGCAATAATTACAGGAAGCGAGAAAGATCTGAATGAAAACTTGAGAGTATGGAAGGAAGTGTTAATGAAGTATGGCATGAAATTGAACAAAACAAAAACAAAAGTGATGGTAATCTCAGGGGAAAGGAAAGAAATTGAAGTAATGATTGACGACGAGAGAATAGAACAAGTTAAAAATTTTCAGTACTTAGGGATAACACTAGAAGAAACGGGAAAACACGAAGTGGAATTAAGCAATAGGATAGAAAAAGCTAACAGAGTATATTACTCATTGAATAAGGGATTTATAAATAAAAGAGAAATATCACGAAAAACTAAAATGAAAGTCTACAAAACCATTTACAGACCTATACTAACGCACGGCTGTGAATCATGGGTATTAACGGAACAAGAAAAGAGCAAAATCAGAGCAACAGAAATGAAGTATCTGAGAAGAGTGAAAGGCATTACAAGGAGAGAAAAAATCAGAAATGTAGTAATAAGAGAAGAATTGGAAATAGAATCGATAGAAGAATATATTGAGAAAAAACAACTAGCGTGGTGGGGACATCTACAAAGAATGAAAAACGGAACACAGGTCAAAAGGATATGGGAGTCCAAAGCTCAAGGGAAAAGGAAAGTAGGGCGACCAATACAGACGTGGGACAATGTTGTTGGAAAAATTTTGAAGAAGAGAAGAAAAACGTGGCCAGAAGCTAAGGACTTAGCACAAGAAAGAAAGGAATGGAAGAAATTTATAAACAATAATTATTATTAATGTACTGAAACATGCACCCTTACACCCTATGGGTAAAAAGGGATATGATTATATATATATATATTTTCCCTAATAATGCAGGTCTCCTTATATTTTGACCCATACCTACAACTTAACCTATACAGGGTGAAAAACAAAGTTCATATATGAGAGTTGCAGGGTTTCATCTGTATACTATATCTTTTGGCACTTCTTAACCCTTTCAGCCCCACTTCTTCCATATGCACAAACTGATTTAGAATTGTGATTTCTGATTCATTTTGTATATAGTTAGGTTATACTCCTACAGGTTTGCATCATTTGAAATTTCTTTTTTGACATTGACTGATGGGACAAATATGCCCCATTGGAATTGTTGAATGGATGTCCTACTAGTAACCTATGAAATAAAATTTCAAGTCTAGTCAAATCTTCGTTCAATATAACTTTGCAGTTTTATGTATGATATATAGCGCGATACAGTTTCGTCAAAGTAGTTACTTACATTCTGCACAGACGATTGATCATCATCGCTGTCGATTTCATTATCTTGTTGACCATCTGAATCAGAGGATGATGTCTTTGTCTCGTACTCTCTCTCTCCAGGTTTTCATCGGTTTCAAAGGGATACAACTCATATTCAGTACCAAACTATCATAATTGCATACGAATCATCACCAACTTTCCCAAAAACTCTATGAAAATGAAGAAAAACAGATATAAAACAATCAAAACAATGCAACACGTGTGAAAATAAATGGAAAAACGACTCCGCAAGGCGACGCCGTCTTGCCAATTCTGTTTCATTTCGTTGCTTTTGCACGAAGAATACCACTTAAGCAAAAATACGTTGACATTGGGACATATTCATCCCAGTAAATATTCATAAACTTTGAGTGGGACATATATATCCCGATAAGGCTAAAGGGTTAAACAAACAGATGGGAATCGCAAAATGAAGAAGGTGTCCAAATCAGTTGTTCAAAATGGAATACCCTGTATATATCTTACACTAGTGAAGGATCTTATTCTTCTGTATTGATCTGGACTCATCTCCTGTGACGTAATGGAAATTCCTGTATTTCTGTGGAAAGTTGCGAACTGTAAAGCTGCATGCTATTGATTTGATCATTTCATTGTTGATTTCCTAGTCTCTCAATTTTTTCTATGAATGAAATATAAAAAAAAAATATCGAATGTAATGCTCTGAAGGGGAGGGGGGTAATCACCCCCTCTACCACCACGTAGGTCCGCCATCGAAACTGGTAATGATAATCTTATACTTAAACTAAAATGAGTTCAGCGTGCAACTGCGTGCGTCCGAAAGCAAATGAAGATCGAGGAACCACCATATTGCCGTGTTAGTACGCAACGCAAAAAAAAGTGTGCCGGAGAATCACCATATTATAGCGTTTTCTACTCGTCGCACTAGCTCGAACTTTTTCGGTACTGAGTTCGTTTTGCGTGGTCCACTCAGAATTTCAATAGCGAACTTTCGTCGAGAAATGATCACCAATGGCTTTCAAACTTGCTCAATGCGCGCTTAAGCTTTGTTTTCATGACAACGTTGTGCGTCGTGCGTCTTGCGTTGCCTCGTTCTGATTGGCTATTTCAAATGACGCAAATTCGATGAAATTTGTTATAATTTTCATACATGCGTCCGCTTCCAGATTTTGACAGGTCGAATTTGAATCCATTTTGAATCAAATATTCAAAATTTATTATAGGTTTTCAATAATTATTGCCAAAAATAGTAATAATTTGACATCTGCAGTGTTAAAATATATGGCAAAGTAAAAAATTACTAATTTTATTGTACTTGAGAAGAAAAAAACGCGACTACCAGAAAAAAACAATTTTGGGTGAGACCTATATTTTAAAATAGAAAAAGTTTAGGAGCATTTCAAACCTTGATTAGAGAGCTTGCTGACCAGGACTCTGAATGCTATTTCAATTTCTTCAGGTACAATGGTATTCTATAGTAGTCACTTACTCTTTGAATAATCCATCAAAATCCCAAGTACACTGTGAATAATTTGAATTTTATTGAATTAAAATTTTCTTAAATCTGTGCTCATCCTGTTTTGGGTGATTGGAAGAACCTAAAACAAAACCTAAAAGTGTAGAGGTTCTCTATCTCACATTTCTCGCTCTCTCGCGTTCGACGCAAAGAAGTTGAATATTTTTAACTTCATTCCTACGAAATAATGCGTCAGTCAAAATAGCCAATCAGAACAAGGCAACGCAAGACCCACGACGCAAAACTTTGTCATGAAAACAAAACTTTACAGTTGAGTCAAGAGTTCGAGTTTTCAGAACTGTGCTTGTACGACGGTGCGATACACATAACCTCAAATATTCGTGTCACTAGCGGGAAAATGTGTGGAATTCGAATAATTATGAATGTCTCATTGAATTTAATTACTATAATTACAATAATTTCCGAAATCATTGATACTTGGGATACAAGCGATGATGAAGAGATGATGATTGAGATACAGAAGTACTTCGTTACGAAACACTCGAAACAGCGGTTACGGAGGATTCAAAATCACCTGAAAGGTAATGGTACAGGTATAAACATATTTGATTGTTGATTCAGTAATGATGAAAAATACTATAACCTCGTGAACGACACTTCAATGCTACATCACTATTTTCGAATGATTCAATTGAACCGCACTTTATGGAAAAAACGATTCAGTGCCACTTGTACTTGCTCTGTGGTAGTGCATTCTGTAAATCGGGGAGAGAAAAACGCTATAAGATGTCACCGCGGTTAATATAGTTATTTTCCTAACAAGTGCGCGAAGTGTTATTTTTTCGCACGCAAATAGTTAGGCGAACGACGCGGAGCAGAGTTTGAATAAGTTTTTGCGTGCGGAAGAAAAACTTTGCGCACGTGTTAGGAACAACGTTTTTCCTACGAGCTTCATATCAGATGAAGAGGAAAAGAAAAAAAATTATAACTAATTCAAAAATGTAACTATACAACAATCTCATACAACAATAAAATATATTAATAGAAAATCACATTTTCCCTACGAGGTTCATATCAAAATACAACGGAAATGAAAAAAAAATCAACTCAAATTACAATGTATTGAATATTGTTTTGTTAAACTTGTTAGAAATAGCAAAACAACAAACAATTACATATTGATAATATATAATGATATGGAAATGAATCACTTGTTCCTTATTTATATTGAAGTGAAATACAAATATCGAGAAGAACGGTTGAAAAGTAAAAGGGATAACGGCTTCTCATAATGCATACAATAGTCTACAGCAACTAAAATGAATATAAATGATCCATACCAGTTAGATTTTCTAGTAGTATTACTTATCCGCACGCCGTGCGGATAACACTCATATCCGCACTGAGTGCGGAAAAGTATTACTTTACGCACGCAAATGAGTGCGAAAAAGTACTACTCTGCGCTCGCTCGTAGAAAAAAGATACTTCAAGATCTTGAAATAATAATAGACAAGATATAATATGTCAAGAGAACGTCAAGACAAGATTCTCTGAAATATCTCGACTTTTTCTCATGACAAGAAAAAAGGTTGTTATCAAGACAAGCATTCTTGTCTTGTTGACCTCTTATATCTTCACTGGACAATGATGACCTGAATACACCTGGGGTGCCCTCAGTTTTCCCAACTCTAGCTATATCCTACAGCACATTCACTCTCATTTCCTCTGCTCTGCTATCGTCTCCCAAGATAATCTAATCGTATGTCTGAATTCGTTCAGAAAATGAAAGAAATGAGATCTCTCGAACTAATGAAATGGCGTAGGTATATTCGTTTCCTGATGAAAACCATAATAACAAAACAAATTTATATTTCTTGAAGATATTTATTTTCGTTATTCGTTATGGTTGATTCAGGATTTATCATTCCTTGCTTATTCAAGATGATGTTTTGAATGAGAATGATATACATATCTGGCATAATTGACTGGGAAGAGTTCTTGAGCATTCTACGTAATTTGTGATAGTTATCTCCATAGACCTATTGAGGTCTCTAGAAAAACACTATTTGAATCAAATGACTATAGGAAAACGTATTCTGACAGACAGATCGTACTAACATTCTACTGTATGGTATAGGTATTACACAGTGCATAGACATTTTGCGGTTGTTTGTAGATCATATTATTTCAGGTTAATTCATTGCACGAATATTTCACTCAAACAGCTATAACTACTGTGCTAATTTGTTCTCAACAATTCTGCAGAAATCTCTCCGTTTGTGGAGTACCTATTTAATATAACCATGTTTCAGTCTAGAAGTTATTCAAGAAACTTTGACAGCAACCTTGAAATAATACCAAGCCTACTGAATATTTCTGACGACAGAATACTGGTGGTAGATTGTCGATAACGATAATCCTGTTAATAGCGAATATAGTGAAGTTTCCATCATCTCGTGCTGCTACGGCAATGAAATACGATATTGCCACAATTTTCCACAGACTCTTTCTACCCTTCCTGATAATAAAAGTCTCATCTTGAGCGATAATTCACGTTTGTAACGTATCCCGTCATTTATTTCCTTACCTGATATAATTTTTATCTTTTTGCGCACTGGGATGCCTACCAATATATTGCGTTATGAAGAAAAGTTAATATACCTAAACAGTTGATGTCATAAATTATTTGCTTCATTAAAAGAAGTGTTTCGATATCATTGATAAACGGAATATAGGAAACTGTAAGAAAAGTGGAAGATAGATGTTGATGAATGGGGTGAGTCCTACACTGACATAGTGTAGAAACATGGCAATTATTTGATATTCAGTTCAAAAATAGTTATATTGATTGCTTCAACTATTGTAAGTTTCACTTGTTATGATAATAAATATTTTTTTTGTAATATTGCAGGATGACGAAATTCCGTTCGTTTCACATTTGGAATCAATCGATTTATTAACCATGATTGAATCAGCAGACTGTTTTTCCAAATAAAAGTCCTAGCTGTGTATGTAACATTCCATTTCATGAGAATTCGATAGTATCTAAATAAATCCAGGATTCAAATAACCATCTGCGGGGTTTCAGATGAATTTGGGGTTTCTGGCCGATGGCTCGTTCAGGTTGTTGGTGCTACTGGTATAGGAAATTTTATTTGAGTGAACAACGAGGAGTGAACTTCTTTAATAAATTTGACATTTGATATTTTTGTGATAGTTGAAGGATGTAGAATGAAATCTCATGCAGAACTCTTGGAAAAACTTCTTCCTGAGAAAATCTCGTATAAGGAAAAAAAATCTGAGCGAAAAAATATTCCTATGTTGACAAAGACACAAATTTCTTGCGATTTCTGCTCCTGATTCATTGAAATTGATGCTCAATTTCAGAACTCTGAAAATTCACTCAATAAAGGATCACATGAAAATATAAGAACAGGACTTTCGTCTGCCTTGAGAGTTGATTCAATGATGACAACCTGATGTTGAACCTTATAATTATAATATATTGACACAACACTGCATCAAATTAGTATTTCTTGTTCTGCCATTCGCATGTTTGAAATAACTTTCTCCGAAATGTATCTATAGCACATATATGATAATTATAACTTTGATATTGTCATTCAATAATTCTTCCTATAGACTGTAACCAAATAGAGCGTCTCTCTTCCTAAGTTGCAAGTGACAAATAATTCCATACATATGGAGAGTTTTTCAAAGCGGCTCTGATATTCTGAAGGTTTGACATGTGATTCACCGGTGAAATGTGATTCCATGGATATTCACGATGTTTTGAAAACTATTCGCGGTAGCCAAGGTCATCATCTGACGTTGTGATTACATGAAAACTACAAAAAACATGTTTAACCTTCAAATCTGAGCCAGACTTCAAGAATGTTTTCCCGTAGTTTTCATGTCATCGCAACGTCAGATGATGACCTTGGCTACCGCGAATATCCAGCAAACATCAAATCTCTCGCCGCCTTCTGGCTCAGTTCATGACAGCAAAATGCTAGCCATCACCGGCCAAACTTCGGCTCATTGTATGGCATATATTGATCGTTTGCCTATAATTTGGCCGACAGTAGAAGTAAAACGCCGGTTCTGGCCCTCTGCTCGAGGTCACCGATCTTGGGCAGAGTGACCTTAGATGGGAGTAAGATTGGGTGAGAGTGACCTTGGGCGGAGTGGCCTTGTATAGCGAAGAACCGACGCAGCGACCCCGAAGGGAATCAACTTTGATGAGAGGGAGAGAGAGTGGCCTCGAAGGGAGGCTGTGCAAGTAACCTTGAGAGTGAATGACCCTGAGTTGTAGAGATGCCTTGACCATGGAAACGTGTGCAAGGTTGAAATAACGATCGTGCAACACATCACTATAGTAGAAGTGGTAGTAGTATACCATAATCTATGATCAATTATATGTGTTGCATCTCATGAGTTCTTCTTTGAAGTAAGCGTACGTTATTTCCGAACTCAATGAAGTATCAACCCCAATGCGACATTGCAATTGCAAATTCGCCGGTAGTTCCATATGTAAAGATGCAGATGCTTGTAGTAGGTGATCTATGTGATGTTGAGATCATGATGGAAATGTATTGTTGATGCAACTTTTGCTATCTAGAACTAAAACTAAAATGGATGGGTCACTTGCAAAAACATCATGAAAGAAAGCTCTACATTATGATGTGGCAATATTTTGAAACATTACATGTTTAGTGGGTCGTATCATCTTTGGAAAGACTCTCCCATGTAGAGACTGAATACTCACTGAATTGACAAGTTGAAGTTTAAAACGAAAACGTGAATGACGATTCCGAACGCCGTAAAAATTTTTATTGTTTCAATATTGAACCAAAATAGTTTTTCTGCAATAATATTGTTAACATTCATAACGGCATGGATTTTTGTTTGATATTTTATTGTCTGGTTCAATCTTGCAATATTCATACGAATACAGATCAAGATACTATTTCTACCTCAAAATATTCGTCGATTAACACTACAGCTTGCTACGGCTCGATCTATTTGATAAACACTGTCATTTGCCAAATTGATAGAAATCAAGCTGCATGTCGTTGTAGAAAGCTAGTATATCACTTGTGGTATCACATGAATGAAGAATTCTCGAAAGTTGAGCTTTGGCAGTCATAAAAAATCAACCATAATAAGTATTCATTATTCCAGATCTTTTGTGATTTTATCTCCTCCTTTCTATAAAACAAAAATATGAATATTATTGCAATATACGAGTAGTAAGGACAAATCAGATGATTTGCCCCAAAATGTCACTGCGTTTGAAGAATGTTCCTATCAGAGAGCCAAAAAGAAAAATTCACTAGCTTGTCAGTAACAATTTGTATTGACAAGAGTTCGAAGAAGAGAAATGTCGGCATTTAGAAAAAATATCAAATTTTGACTTAGCTTTGGACGTTTCAGAAACGAATCCATTTTTTATGATGAAAACGGGAGCAGATTCGTTACCGAAACGTCCGAAGCTGAGTAAAACTTTGATGATATTTACTCTCTTCAAGCTTTTTTCTATATAAATTGACACTGGCAAGCTAGTCAATTTCTTTAAACGCAGTGACATTTTGGGAAAAATCATCTGATTTGTCCTAACTACACGTTTATTGAAATAATATTCATATTTTCATTTTATAGAATCGAGGAGAGAATATCCCAAAAAAATCTGGAATAATGAATGTACCACTTCTCCGATTAACCTACAGACAGTATTTATTTGATAATGAGTATCTTTCTCCGACTCGAAACATCAATAACATGCCAGATCACCAAGGTGTACCTAGGAGAGTTAGACCTGTTAAATATGCCCATGTTATTCCAAAATTCGATTCAAGCCTTGGGAATGGAATATGGCCGCGGTCGGTTTATCCCATATTAAATATGTAAATTATGAATGGTTCGTAGCTTAGGTAGATAACAGTCGTACACGACTCCCAGGCCACCAATTTTAATTGGATTATACAACTGCCCGTTCCGATATTCATGCTGGGCAAACTCTGGATTTATCCTATTATCAATACCTATCGTACTCCGTACTCTTTCAACATCACTTTTTATTGCGAGTCTCAAATTTCACTGTCTATTCAAAAGATATTCGTGTCAAATATAGTCACCGCAATTGAAGTGGGACACATGAAATTTTTGCTCATATCATAACTTTTAAAAAAATATACCGATTTCAATTCGGTTTTCAGATTTCAATAGCTCATTCTATTGGTTCCAGAATCATGAATTCTAAGATCGAATAAATGGAAAAACAAAAATTCCACAGGGCGATAAATACCACACTGCAAACTTGCATCGAATTTGGAGGGATATACAATTTTTTCTTCTGGAACGGAAGAGGAACAGATAACAACGTACAACTGGAATTCGAGATATTCTGAAAATGGATTCTTTCAATGACTTTTTGAGTTTGGATTTGATGGCATATCTAGAAATATTTTATGTTTATATATTGATCACACACTGTTGTTTTGATATATTTTTTTGTGAAATAATGTCACAAAAGTAGTGTGTATTATTTCTAACTCTAACTCTTTACAAAAAGAAGAGTTCCAGTTGTATCTCATCTGTTCCTTTTCTGTTTCAGAAGGAGAATATTTGGACTGAGTGGAATCACTTCAAATTCAATGCAAGTTTGCAGGTTCCTCGAATCCATGATTTTGTAGTCAATAAAATGAGCTTCTGGAATCTGAAAATCGAATTGTAATCTGTTGATTTCTTTGGAAGTCTGAGTGAAAATTCCAGGTATCCTGCACTTCAATATAATTGCGGAGCACTATATTACACTCCTGATGAAGTGGGAAAACCAAGCATCAATAAATTCCAGTCGTCAAAAGAAGAATGTTGGGTCTATATACAGACAACAAAAATCGAACGAAAAGTCATCTCTGTTACATTGAGAAAACATATTTCGGACTCATATGATATGTATATCCATTATTAGTCGAAAATGAGGCAAAATTGTCGTTCATTAAAATATCCAATTTCAATTCCATATGCCTCAGCATTTGAAATTGAAACTACACAAACTCTTTATTTTTCGTATTCTCCAAAGGTAATTGAATAAAACGGATTCTTCCCGAAATAGGATCAAGACAGGTACCAAAGAAACTCAATTCCAAACATACCTCATGGAGTGTCACGTGATGATATCATCAAGGCATTATAAATGGGTTCAGTAAAACATTGAAGATAAATTCGTGTGAATATTTTATCACGTATCCAAAAAATTCAGAACTCATCTATGCTATTCATAACACGGAGTGATTTCGAAATATAAGTTAATTCAATGAATACATCAGTATGACACAGTAATGAATTTTCTGAAACAATCAATTTTCTCCTCCAAAAAACATGCTGAATGGCAAGAAATTTCACTATTCATGAGTTTCTCCGAATTCCCCCACATGGAATACAGGGTGTCCCGAAATTAGCCTGCCAAACTTACCAGCAACTTTTAGGACCGAAAATAGAAAGAAAACTTCCAATGAACATGAGTCGAGGAATGTTACCTAAGGGAGCTACGTTTCCCTGAAAGGGGGCTAATGAAGATGGTATTTCTTGAGTATTTCCGAAACTCTATATAAAATGATGCAATTTGGTACAAGAACTAAACTTCCCATACCCAATGTAGTGAAAATGGAATCATTTCGAAATTTCAATCAGGAGTGTATAATACAGGGTGGGACTACCGAAAATATTGCTCTATATTTTTTGCATGCATATTTTTTGACAATTCAATCCTGGATTATGAAATTCCTCACCTCTTCACAGAAAAAAATACTCCTGTTTCGTGACGATCAGATGTGTTTTCATCGAGTAGAAGCAATTTAAAAATATTGTTACATCTCAGATATTATGTATAACATTGATATGAGGCGTAGTGAAAATGAAAAAAAATGCACAAACATTAAAGTAGTTTTCCCATAATTTTTTCTATTTTTCGCACTTTCATGATGTTGTTTGATGAAAATGAAGTACTTTATTTTTTTGTAGCCACTATGATTTGAAAATTGGCAACGTTATGCATAAGATGTGAGTGTATCAATATTTTTAAATCGATTTCACTCGAAAATGATACATCTGATCGATGAGGAGAAAGAGTACATTTCTTCGTGAAACGGTGTGGATTTCCATGATCCGAGATTAAATTATCAAAAAATATGCATACGAAAAAGTTTGAGCAATATTTAATGTAGTCCCACCCTGTATCATACATTCCTGGATGAAACTTCGAGATGATTTTATGTTCACCGCATTGGGCAGGTAAGTTTAGTTCTTGTACCAAATTACATCATTTTCATCACGTGGCATTTCGGAAATATTCAAGAGATATCATCTTCAGAAGCCCCCTCTCAGGGGGCCGTAGCTCCCCTAGGGGACATTTCTCGACTCATATTCATTGGAAATTTTCTTCCTATTTTTGGTCTCAGAAGCAGCTGGTGAAGTTTGGCATATCAAAATAATAAACTGTTCTAATTTTGAACATTTTTAAATTTCCAAGTTGATCGCATTACTTCTTGAACTCAAAAACATTGTCCTGCGAAGTATTTTCAATTATTCTACTCTGCTACTTACCGTTTAAAATGCTTGCTTCCATTTGAAAATTCAGAAATAACACTACTGTAGAAATTCAAGTGTTCTGCCATAAAAACGGTTTCATAACGTTTATCTCAATATACGAAGGTATGTAAACTGGGCGTCAATTGAAACGTTAATACTGAAATTTGGCATAAAGTTTGACTTCTCGTAATTTCTAAAATATTGAACGAATTTTGAATCGCCGCCCAGATTCTGAATGCCTTTTTCATCGTCTTTCGAACCGTTCCTTACAACTTCTTCTGAATTGGTCAGGACACGTGACACAGGGTGAAACAAAGTTTCGTGCATTTTGAAAAGAATTTCTCCGCCCCCCTATTTTGTCGGAAGACCACGATGCTCATATTTTATTCAGGCATTTCATGAATAGCAATCATACCTCGGGATATTTTCGAGTTTTTGCCAAAAACTACTGTGGTTTCCGAACAAAAATTTTTTTTTGCATTTTTTTCAAATGGCCTGATCTTCAAAACGATGATTCAGTCTATTTATCGTCATGACTGACTTATTGAAAATGGTACTTAAATGAGTTTGGGTGTATCCTAATCGTCGTAACCTGAAATAATAATCATCTGTACTGAATATCACTATAATTATCTTACCAAATGATTTCAACCCGATTTGAACGAGACATCTTTGAATTTTTTAGGACCCGAATTACACTGACGTTTTCATGAAAATTGGCAATTGATATAACCTCTATGCATACCTACATTGTTTCAACAATACGTTGTTATAGAAACAAGGTATCGTTGTTTGTTTTTGTTGATGAGATGTGCTGATTTACTGCTCACTAAGGTAGACAACTTTTATCATAGACTGCCAAGTAATGAATTATTGATTGTTTTCGAGTAACCTGGTATACATATCTGCTCCAACGCTTTCCTGAAATGCATAAAAGCATCCATTTATGGAACTCCTCTAAAATTAGTCCATTTGAAAAAAAAAAAAAAAAATTTTTCTCGGAAACCACTGTAGTTTTTGGCAAAAACTCGAAAATGTCCCGAGGTATGGTTGCTATTTATGAAATGCCCGAATAAAATATGAGCATCGTGGTCTTCCGACAAAATGGGGGGGCGGATAATTTTTTTTCAGAATTCACGAAACTTTGTTTCACCCTGTATCACGGGTCCTGATCAATTTAGAAGAAGCTGTAAGGAACGGTTCGAAAGACGATGAAAAAGGCATTCAGAATCTGGGCGGCAATTCAAAATTGGTTCAATATTTTAGAAATTACGAGAAGTCAAACTTGATGCCAAATTTCACTATTAACGTTTCAATTGACGCCCAGTTTATGTTGTTAGCAAAAATTGTCTGTTCTCACGAAAATATAACTGAAAAGCATTGGGTTTGTGGAACAATTTGTTCCTGAAGCACTGAAATCGACCTTCCTATACAAACTACGTAAGTATACGGTGACTGATTGAAGTGCCTGTTGTTTTCATGAACAGGAAGGATGCTTGTTGTAAAATGAGTCACTTTGTAACTTACAAACTATATCTGTTAGTAGGTTATTCTGTTATATTGTCAACACAAATATAGCAGCAAAAATGATACAATATTGTGTTTTCATATCATGGAAAAAAGCTCTACATTATAATGTGGCAATATTTTGAAACATTACATGTTTAGTGGGTCGTATCATCTTTGGAAAGACTCTCCCATGTAAAGACTGCATACTAACTGAACTGACAAGTTGAAGTTTCCACGAAAATAACTGCAAAGCATTGGGTTTGTGATACAATTTGTTCCTGGAGCACTGAAATCGACATTCCTATACGAACTAGGTAAGTATACGGTGACTGATTGAAGTGCCTGATATGGATCAATTTTCATGACGAACACAATTCTTTGGATTTGTTCTCATGAACACTAAGGATTTTTGTTGAAAAATAAGTTTTAGCCACTCTTCGAAAATTCACATTTTCGAAAAACACCTTGTAACTCTGAAACGAATATAGATATCGATTTGCGGTTTCCACCATCAAATTTGTCAATTGAATTGATTAACAGGCACCAACATATGAGTTTTTTTTATCTAGTACGGTAATAGGACTTTCCCTTCAAAAGTTTCCAATTCGGCCCACCCTGTATATTTTTAGCAATTTTGCATGGAATACCTACAGGGACGCCCACATTTCGTTGTCGTTTTTTTGCACATTTTGAGGGATGCAAAGATTTCTTGAAGAAAACAAAGTTAGCATGTGCCGTTCTTGACATAATTATCTGCTAGCGTCTGAAAACGCAATATTGACAATATTGATTTATGCTCAATTATCTCGGGAACGGCTCATGATGTCTTCGGTTCATTCACAATATCATAATTTCCCTCGAAATGTTTTTTTTTTGCATGTTATGGTTCCCACGAAAAGGGATATCCTGTAATGTAGAGAACATCGTGAGAATTATTTAATCGACATCCTATCTCTAACCGTTTCACAGATAGCAATATAGTGGGATAAAGAAATTTGGGCCACCCTGTTACAGCAAAATAGAATAGATAAATGGAGAACACATTCCAGTCAACCAGATGACGAATGATCACGTCACTGTGACGTTTTTAATTGGTGATTTTTCGTCAGAGACATCACACACCAATTTATGACGTCACTATGACGTACTTTTTGTGACGTGATAATCACGTCTACGATTCGACGTCGAGTGAACGTCACTTAGATGGGTTGAAGAAGATGTCAGTTCCATGACGTTGCAGGAACGTCCTGTCGACGTCCATTTTTCCCAGACCTTCTCAAAACCATGGATACTTATAAATTATTATGTGAAACAGAATTATATTTCATGGAAGCAAATCAACATGCAAGTTTTATTGGAATTATTAATATACCCGAAAAGTAGGAGAACACTTTATTCTAAAAAACTTTGACACACTAGCTATATATCTCGGAAACCAACAAACTATGTATATATACAAATGATTGTTTAGGTATACCTATATTGAAACCGTTATTATTATGACGTTGCAGTGACGTATCTATGACGTCTAAAAATCACGTCGGTGTGACGTACCAATTTGGTGATCTTCGTCATTCAGGAAATTTTTCAATAATTTGCTATTTATTCAACAAAGTGAAGCCTATTTCGCCAACAGCCTTTCCATTGCTATATTAAACTATTCTTTGTTTACTTACATCTCGCCGACACAAACTACACAATTTTCGATACAAATACGAGTAACTGATTGCATTCTGATGGAGATGCGTACTGAAGGATAGCGCTTCTGAATAGGCGATTGAATGAACATGACACAGGATGGACCCACCAAGCAGACTCAACAATGCATAATCAGTATCATATGATGTCATCAGAGGCCAGTGGTGTTTATCACACCATGTTAAAGGAATCTCTTTTACGTATCATCGCCAAATTTAATCGTCATGTTGACGTCATTATGACGTCATTATGACTTCAGTCAAACGTCACTGTTTGGTGAGTGAATGACGTCAATACGACGTAAGTAATATGGCGTCATGGGGCTGTGACTTACTCACGTCATTATCACGTCATGTGACGTCACCTTGGTCATTCAAGTGCTGATGGAAAAAAGACGTCACTGGAGCGTCATCTGGTTGCCTGGGATACCACCTCATTTATCTGAGTGTCAATCATTCAAAACCATTGAGTATAATACCTTGTCATCATAGTTGTATATGAGTTTCAATTGCCAGCACAGATGAACTTGATGAGCCTGATGATCCTTTCAGTTTCTCCGATACATTCAGTTATTTTTAACGCTCCCTGTCGACAATACTATTATGATTCCCATAACGATGATTAATGACACTCCATTTTAGATTTATGATAATCCGTAATCGAAAACTTTCTATCGTTTTCTTTCCAATCTAAAAGCAGTTAGCAACTAGCTAAATCAAAGATTACAATCCAACTCCATACTCAACTGAAGTTGGATTCAAGATGAATTATTGGAAACGAAAAATGGTTCTCAATGAAACACGAAGAACAGCAAATTGAACTCATCAGAATCGTATTAATTGGAAGATGCTTATCTCGAACCAAACAAAATAATAAAGTTGTGATCATTATAGCTCTCGTTCAATTTCTTGTTCCGAAAAAATTGACGAGTAGGCTTCATTGCCTCGCAGAATTAATATAGTGCTAGTAAAACTTTTTTAATATAGCGATTTCTTCCTTCCATTACCGGTTTAATTAAATACTGAATTGAATGAAATATAGTTTCTTTACTTTTAATTATGAATGTTTACACAATGATTCAATATAAACCTATATACGAATCCAGTTTTGAATCTTTTTTATGCCGAAAGCAGTGTTTCCATGCAATATTCAATATTCCAGAAAGGTGAGATGTATATAGCTTCTTAGTGAAATGCAAAATGGAACAAACCAGATAATCAACTTGTGAATAATGTGAATCGAATGCAGAATTTTGATAATGAAATGAATCCACCATTGAGGTGGTAGGAGCTATACCGGGTGTTTCTCAATAATGGCTTACCCCTATACCTTTTTTGTATATAAGCAGTATAAATAGACAAATGAAATTCGGTGTCTTAGCATCGTACAAGAAATATGAATGGTTTGAACTATCCGAATTTCTTCCTATCACTCTTTATATTATTTATTATTATACTCATCCCAATAGAAGATTCACATTGTGAGTACATTGACAACCTATTTGTTCTTTTTTGGAAATCATCATCCTGAAACTTTTAATTTTTATTACAAGAGTGCCGGAAGAGCGTTTGAACAGAATCAAATATGATATAACTGGATATTTATTCAAAATTAGGAGGTGATACCTGATATAGCAACAAATGAATAGTAATGTAGAGTTCATTATATCATAATGAAGAATGAGCAATTGATTGAATATTCACCAAAACAATTGGATTTCGAAATTATACAGTTACGAATTCATTGAATTGTTCAAATTGATGTCCATTTTCCTTAACACACAATTGACAAACTTCCTCTATTCATCTCAATACAGTACGTCTCAATATACGTCTAAATAAGAGGCATAGCTATCTTGAAGAAATTCGTGCAACAACAGAGGCATAGTTTCCATTGATTACATAGTCATCCTGATTTTGAATGCATTGAGACGTATTGAGAGAGTGTGTGAGAGAAAATGGACATCACTTGGTGATATATTTGTCCTGTTTACTTAATTAGGAGGTTAATGAGCATTTTTTCCACAATAACTGAATATTTCAGTACTCAAATGACTTGGACATCAAGTTGAAATGTATGTCGTACTCATATCAATTACATGAGTAATTACCCACGTATGAGTTCAAACGCCTATATAGATTTTTAAATGTTGTTTATTACGCGTGATGAAATAATCTCGATTGCGATTGCAGGCACATCATGAAACAACGAAACAAAAATATAAGTTAATATTTGATGATTTATCGCCACTCTCATTACTCTTTTCGATTTAATTGCGGCAGTAAATTCTGAGTGTCGCACCAACAATACCGGAATAAGGCGAAATAAATTTGATAATATTTCATCAGGAAGATTAGCAAGGCAAGGGATTACCTGTTTCATTTCATAAACTCTGTCGAACATTTTTCATTTTGAATCATCTGTTCGCTATAATCCTACAGCCTGCAGCTGAAGCACTGACCTGCAAACACTCGGCATCATCGGCATATAGATACTGTTTGGTCGTTTATCGTGTCTCTGCTTACAAGTCGTGGACTTGGCAACACGGCTTGAATAGAAAAATATGCACGTCGACAACCTGCCTGGCATCTTTCATTCTAACTTTCAACAGGTTAGATTGTCTTTTCGAAACAATATTCCCCGCATGTTGTCTTGAAATATACCTACATAACCCACACATTATATGTATTAACATAATCAATCTATAGAAATTCATTCGGTCAGAACTCTAGAGGAATAGATCCGAGAATAATCGTACTTGTCGAAATAGAAAGTTCATTTGAAGATTGCCATATTTTGAACTGCAATTTCTTAGAAAAGTAAATATAGATTAGATTTAGAGTAGGGCCTTCGGGCTATCTTTCTCCACACCGCGACTTTTTCTGCCCTCAGAATCGTTTATAGTTCTTCGGCTATCGTCCCGTCTTCTCTATACTCCATCCTCTGTGTAACTTTGTGCTCTTGGTTTTTTTCTCACTCAGCGTAACAAACCTTAGTCTTGACAAGCCCTCACAGTGGAAAATTATGTGTAATGCTGTGTCCTCCTCTTCCTGACAGAACCTGTACAGTAGGTCTTCAGTCACACCTATCGTACTCATGTGTTCGTTGAGCCTACAATGTCCTGTGAGAAGTCCCACTAGTATTCTAGTTGTACTTCGTTTCTGGCTCATTAGCAATTCTGTGAATATTGGCGATGGTTTTTTTCAAAAATTCTTCCGCTTGTCTCATTCCTGGCAAGTTGTTCCACCATTCTTGTGATTTGGTTTTCATCTATGATTTGATACTTGTCATTTGTATAGCTTTCGCAATACCACAAAAGAATTCTGGGTCATTCACAGCTTTGTTTGCTCCTATATACTGGGGCAAGTGAGCCTGCCTCTTCATTACTCTCGTACCTTGTATGCTAGAGTCAGTCTGTTCTGACTGCCCAGTTCATTTAGGGTTTATGAGCAGTCCCATACTAGCTTTGGGTTAACTTGAATTGAGTTGACTGCTTTGATGGCCGCTTGGCTATCCCAATAGATTGCAATGGTTTTCCCTTTGAACTCTTGCCGTATCAATTCTTTCACGCAATTATGTATTCCAATTATTTCTGCCTGAAACACCGTCGCGTATTCGCCTAAGCTCAGTGAGACTCTTGTCTTCGGGTTGGCCTCATAAATACAAGCTCCTGACCCTTCCTCGGTTTCGGAGCCGTCTGTATCGACAGCAATGTCTGCATTGATAGGAGGTCCTTCCCTCGATGCCTCTCTGACCGTTAGAGATATGTTGAGAGGTTTTTTAAAGCAATTCTTTGGAATTAAATCATCCAATTATACCATTCCAACTCTTCATTTAGCTTCCTATTATAGTCTTCACCGTGGGTGTTACTTATGGGTGCTCGACCCCTGGACAATCTACTCACGACTGCTCTGGCTTCGCCTTGAATGTATATTTGTAGTGGTGGCCAGTTTCAGAGGACCTCTGAAGCGGCTGTTGAAGTGGTTTTCATTGCACCAGTCGCGCTCAGGCAAGCTTGCCTTCGAATAGCACTGAGCCTTCGAATCACTCCAGCCTTTTGTGTCTTTGGCCACAAAAGAATCGACCCCTTTGCTCAGTAAATAGAATCTCTATATTCTCAGTAACGTATGATCATAACACTTTATTTTTGAACTGCAAATGTGAAAATCGCTGAACGATAATAATACTCTTATTTTAGATAACTTGAAAGTATCATTAGATTTTTACCTATATATACCTTTTTGTGGATGATCAGCCTAATAACGGGGGCATTTATAAACTGTCATATAGGCTTTCATATTCAGGATTACAATTCCAGACACTCTAATCGAATATACGGAATATCAAAGTCAGACGTTCACAGAACGAAATACTGATAATCTTGAGAGATAATGAGGAGAGTTCACAATTTGTAAAATAAAAATGTATTCATTGTTTGAACATATTCCAAAACTATCCTGATGGCAACTCGAAATTTTGTTATTTGATAATCGTAGATTATCAGTGATCTATCACTTTGATATACTGCCTTCGCACAGTCTCGATATTTTGATATTCTGCCAACGTACGGATCTGCAGATTCGAGGTATGTCAGTATGACCAGTCACAGTCTGTCGTTTCATGCCATCATATTGTATTGATAATTTTCCAGGTCTCACATTTTGTATGATTTAGATATTTCTGATATTATACAGAACAATCAATGAGAGCACACAGCTTTCATTGCATCAGGTCTGAGGGAAATAGAATATACATATAAGTATATATATTCATGATCATCGAAATACAAATATCTTATTTCTCGAGAGAAATCATTTCATGGTTAGGAAGTTGAATTATACCGATGAGGTAGCAAAATGAGAAATCAAAAAGACAGCATGTAAGTACCTAGTATACAATCAAGAGCCAAAATAAAAGAACAAAAATATATGGTTCCGATCATCAACACCAATATTCCAACCAATCAAAAACGTGTATTTTGAAATACGTCGTGATATGATCGATGAATAAATCATTTTGTCCTCAATTATCTTACAATTAGAGGAATATTTAAGGGTAATATTCAATATTTGAGTCCGAGGCAAATCGAATCGAAGATTTATCTTCCAACTCAGAGTATTCAATTTTTTTTTTCAATTCTTTTCTTACAATAATTATATAACCATATGTAACTGTCCGATTTCAAAGTGGGATTATTTGTCTAGGATTCCACCGATTCAGCATAATTTCCATTTCGAACTAGTTCAAAGCAGACTGTCATAAAAGGTAATTACAGCTAAAATTTCAATAAAAATCGAACTCAGTTATAAAACCATTTTTATATGCTCCACTTTATTTTCTTCAAACATCTGATGCTCATTATTTCAGTATCTAAACTGGAAGTTTTATAACTTCATATTTCCATCCTGAAATACAATTCGCATTTAGCTCACGTGAAATAGGAAACTATTGTATCAAATGCATAGAGAAAACAGGAAACAGTTCCAACTTTAAATTGGTTGCTCCAAGTTCAGAAAAATTTTGCGTTGTCGATGAGAAGAATCATTTGCGACAATCAGTTTTTCCATTATTCACTTCTGAGATATTTAGCAGAATTATTTGAAAAATAATATTTGTACCAACAGAAATCAACCATATGTATAGGATGAAATATGATTCGGCTGGAATCGAGATGACCAAACTCAAAATGTTGATGAAGGAAATAATGGCAAAATTTGGTTCGATTGCAGACATTGCAACTAGCATTTATATTTGTGATCACGTGATGACAACTATTCGGTCGACTAAGTTACTTCTTTCGGATACCTTATGAATACGGGGAGACTACGTTATCGCGTCGACCAAAATGGGAAACAATGCAACCAATGAATAAATATAACTGTTTGCCGACGTATAGGAGTCTCACTACACTTGATCTGAGTAAGCTACTTGGCCATTTTACCAATCCAACTCTATGTAAGAATAAATATGGCGTCTATTGGCACACAATGAATGGAATCAATAGAATTAGTTCACTTTTGTGATTTCCTATAATTGTTATATAGTTGTTCTTCTGTTACAAGGAAAAATTCGGGGATAAAAACAATTCACTAACCAGAAATGTTTACATTGTGCGTCAACAAAAGTATGTTCTGACAGGTTGTTGGATTGTTTTAAATGTGCAGCTGAACAAATAGAACCCATATTTTCATTGCCAATCTTGAGAGTTAATGAGGTATAACTCAGAATTCTTCGAATACTACATGGAATAGTGATCAACTCAGAGTATAATGATAAAACCTTCAACCAATCTTACTTCACTCTCATAATGAAATCTCAATAATCGAAAGCACCTCAGAGTTCTGTTCGTTTGTGCTTGCTCTACATGCTGAACTTCATTTTTTTCATGACTTTCCCTGTTGACATCATGCCATGAACGGAGACAATGGGAAAAAAATCAACCTTAGTAAGTTCAGCAATACAAACGGACAGGCTACTGAAGTGAGTTCATGAAATAGGCTCAGTCGAGCAATTTGGATAAATTCTTGGATTATTGGAAACGACATAACTATAGCGATCAGATAGATAGAAGGTGATATCAAATTAATATCGGTGGCGCTGCTAGATTGCGTCCTGATGATGACACGAAACAGTTCTATGAACATAATATTAAAAAATCGGTACATACAATACTCACGTTCCAACCAGTATCTGAAACTGATATTCTCAATATAATAAAAGGAATTAGAAGTAAAGCTGTTGGACCAGATGGCATCAATATTCTCACTTTAAACTTGTGCCTATCATTTCTGTTGCCGTATATCACCCATATAATCAACTTTTGTTTATTGAACTCTGTGTTTCCTCAAAATTGGAAAAAATCTTTTGTTACTCCCTTGCCTAAAGTAAATAATCCACAAACATTACAAGAATTACGACCGATCAGTGTATTGCCAACTCTATCAAAGATCTTAGAGAAAGCTATCAATATACAACTACAGAATCACTTGGCTAAAAATTCCGTAATACACTCAGTACAGTCTGGATTTAAAACTGGCCACAATTGTACAACAGCACTATTGAATATCTCTGATGACATTATGACAGCTCTTGATAAAAGTAAATTAACTGTGTTGTTACTATTTGACTACTCCAAAGCATTGGACACTCTTAATCATAATTTACTCTTCTCGATCTTATCTTATAGTGGTTTGGATATTAAAGCTGTGGATTTATTTGAATTTTATCTATCTGAGAGAAGTCAAGCTGTAAAGAATCAAGCAAGTGTATCAAGTTTTTCATCTGTGGATACCGGAGTGCCCCAAGGTTCAATATTAGGCCCTATACTCTTCTCTGTTTATATATCTAATTTTCCTGATATTTTCTTTTCGTGTTCACAACATTACTACGCTGACGATACGCAGTTGTATATGTCTTTTTCCTTGGATGAAGCAAATCAAGCGGTAACTGCTATCAATTATGACTTGCATAATCTTCATACATTTTCAATCAACCACTGTCTACAACTAAATGCATCTAAGACTAATGCAATCATTTTTGGAAGTAAAGCTGAGTCGCAGGAGTTTAAGACAGAGTACTCATCAAAAATTTTAATTAATGGTAATTCTATACAATTTAGTGAAAAAGTAAAAAATTCGGGAGTCTGGTTTGATGAGAACTTAAGATTCACGCACCATATTAGTAGCTGCTTACAAAAAGCCTATGGAGCTCTAAAACTCATATTTCAATCTCGCCATGTGTTGGATAGATCGGTTAAAATCCTACTGTGTGAGTCACTTGTATTATCTAAATTAAATTTCTGTGACATTATTTATAATTCCTGTTTAAATTCATTAGATGCAAAAAGAATACAAAAATTGCAAAACTCGTGCCTAAGACTAATTTTTGGTATTCGCAAATTTGAACATATCAGTCATACATTCAGAATTACTAAATGGTTACATATGGAAAATCGTCGAGAAATGCACTCTACCATGTATTATATCAAGCTAGTAAAGGAACACTCTCCACCATATCTGTATCATAAAATAAAATTCAGAACCGATGTACATTCTCTAAACTTAAGACACAGAAATACTCTTACTATACCTCGTCACCATACTGAGTCATTCAAACGATCGTTTTCTTACTGTATAGCTAACCGTCTCAATAACTTACCCCACGATTTCACTCGCTCATCACTACATAAACTTAAACGAGTTCTCTTTGACTACTATTTATCTGAGCAATAATTAAGATTTTCGGAAAAAAATTGTATTCCCTCGGTCAAGAGCTAAACTAGTATCCTTTTTATCCTTTCTGTGTTGATATGAATTGATTTAAATTATTTATCATTATTTTCGCTGTTTTTGACTTCCTTTTGGGGTTAGATGGAAGAGCAGATGTATGTTAAATGTAAAATTTATATTTCATACTGTAAATTTTTTTTTAATGCATACAAACTGAATCTCGCCCTAACTATGCACTAACAAAATTTAATTATCTTTCATTAATTGGTAATAAAGACATTTATTATTATTATTATTATTATTATTATTATTGCGCTCAACATATCCTAGGCCATATATATTGACTTATCATTTTGTTCTTGTACCAATCGCTTCATGTAACAAAATGCATTACATTTCCAGATATTCCATGAAATTGGAAGTGCTTTCCGAAGTGGAAAATCATGTACTTCCCTGGTACATCTATAGACAGATGTACTGAATTATTCCAATGATATGTTGGAATCGATATTTTCTGTGGATGTCTATTTTCCGCCAAAATTGCTATTGGGAAAATTACTCTGGAGCCAATCAATTGATTAACAGAGCCAGCACTCGGGGATACATTGATAATTCAGAGCGCTTTCTAGCTTCAAGATAATGTATTTACATAAATCTTCGTGTACCCCTGAAGTCGTATAGATGGTAACGTTAAAACACTTCACGAATTATTACAAACTATGTAGGCCCGGAAGCGTATATTTACAAACTCAACAGTGCAGAAGTAACCAGCTCCATCGCCACTGGTGAAATTGAGGATGTTGCTAGTTCAACTTCATTAAAAATTCAAATGACCGGACAGGAAAGCAGATGATGAGGTACTTTCGAGTACTTAATCTGTATCCATAAATTCCGGTTTTCGTGTTGAAAACTATACTACAGAACAGAGGAGGTCGGATCTGCACTGTGGTACAGTTAGTAATTACGCCAAGGTTTTCTAGTCGCTTGCTGGTCGTGGATTCAATTCCAAACGACTGCAGAAAATTTCCTGATGGCCCAATAAATTGGATCACATGTTAGGTATGGTTAAGCCGCCGTTATTCCCACCGACTCATTACTCTATCTAGACTGCCAGTAGTCATATCGCAGAAACCATAAAATGAAGGGGCAGTTGCTCGCCTGAAAACGCTTCTGCTCAATACGCAGGAACCTCCATGCTGTCATTTATGACTTTGACGTGGTATCGAAATCAACCTATCCATTCCGTTCATGAGCGGGACAAGGTGGATGGCGTCGGCTTAAGTGTTTTGTTCATGTCATCAGGGGTCGACTTAATAAATATAATATCAGAATTGAGTAGTGATATCAATTTTTTCTTTTCAATTTCGCCAATCTCATGAAATATGATGTGCTTTGTTTCTCATCAGTGGGAGAATTCCACGATTGATAATACTGAAGATATTTTTTTACATCGGTGATTTTGTGGGTAATGAATAATAATTCATTATTTGGACTTCATTTGCTTTCATCAATTGATATTTACCATACCTGCTCATCTATTTCAGAATATTCTAGATTGGAAGTTTCCTCATTCAATGATGATTTTAGCATTCCTAAGAATGAGATAAATGAATGATTTGGGGCTATTAGGAGACCATTATTGGAACCTTAGCCACTCAGGAAGCATAATTATGTTCGGCCCAGTTTACGCCAGACAGCAGTTTTTTTATGCTTCTAGGCAAATCCAGGACATATAATATATTAATAATAATAATAATAAATGTCTTTATTGGATTCAAAGCTGTAATACATCGATTCATATACATATATAGATATAGATATATATCATAAGAGTGTAGTTTTGAATCCAAATGGCGAAGTTCAAATCTACACTGCGAGGCACTGTAGCTTTGCTCTTACACTTAACCATTAGAAACTTATGTACTATATAAACATAATGAAGTGAAAAAAAAAAATAAATTGATGCACTATGCTTATTACTATAAATTTGTAAATACAATAGGCGAACGGAATATTGAATAGAGTAGGTGAATCATATCACATCCCTAGAGCCTATAATAATTATGCTGTAGGTAGCATATAATTTATAAAAAAAAAAGGTAGAACTTTGTTGATACCAAAAGAATAAGGATATTCAAAAAAGTATAAATAGAAGTTTACACAAAAAAAAAGAAGTAAGGCAGAGGCCAATGCCCAACTGTTTGAAAATAATCGTCTATAAGTTTGTCATTGTGAAAAAGTGTGATAGAACTAAACGATATCATTGATTATGTCAACTCAAAGACGGTATAGAGGCGATTGGTTCCTATCGTTTTCTTTATATCACGTGACTATAATATGATTCTCGATGAAATCATTCAATTCACTGAGCATTGAGCATATCGTTTCTACGTTAGACCAGTCCAGTATGGAAGTTTTCATAGAAGGCACACTGTTGCTCAAATAAAATTTGTTTCAAATTAGCTTTGAATGTATTCGTATTCATGTCCTTGAGTCGGGTTGGGAGTCGGTTGTATATATGGCAGATCTGGTATGAAAAAGACCTTTTGAAGAATTCATGAGAGTGAGTAGGAGGAGACAGTAACCCTCTGAAACGGACGTTCAGGTTATGTATATCACTCCTGAAGGTTATTTTATCATAGAGGTAAGAAGGAGTATGGGTTTTGATTATTTTGTGGAATAAACACGCGGAATGTAAGAGCCTCCGCCGCTCCACGTTCAGCCACCCTGTAATCTCTAATTTAGAGGAAATGCTTTGTCTGCGTCTTACTCCATGAATAAGGCGCAGACACGAGTTTTGTATTTTTTGCAGCTTGTGTTTATTCCTCACAGTTAGACTAGGACCATAAAGAGAATCGGCAAAGTTGAGGGCTGATAGGACAAGGCACTCACAGAGAATAATTTTAACTTTCTTTGTAATAAATTTTCTGATTCCATAAATCAATTTCAGTGAGCAATATGCTTTTTGGATCATCTTATTTATGTGCGAATCGAAACGGAAAGTTGTATCCATAACCACACCTAAGTTTTTAGCTTCATCAACTATTTTTAAATCATTCGAGTTAATCTCAATTTTAGTTTCATTTTTCACTAGGATTCTTGAGTTCCTAGGTCCAAATACCAGTGCCTGAGATTTTCCGGGATTCAGTATCAGACAATAGAATAGAATCTTTATTGTTTACAGAAATACGTGGTTTCATAACAAGGAACTCATACAGTTCGAGGTAGCAACAACCTATGACTAATATACAGATATACCACCGAATTGATGCAGTGGAGGAAGAATAAATAATCACATGATACCTACCAAAAGCTAGTAGGAAGAGAATGACAAGGAATAACAAAAGAATATGTATAAACCCTAAATCAGGAGCCCTCTGTCCAATTACAAACATGAGTAGGTACATACCTAATACAATACATGTCAGTGCATTAAATGTAAGTGGACAAAAAGCTATCTGATAAACTCATCGAGTAAAGTATAGTCCATTATATATACAGCCTAAAGCATATTTACTGACCCTTCATTCGTTTTTACTCAGGGATCAGAGTTTCAAAATATTCCAAATGTGGCGGGTGCTCAGATTTTCTGCAGATGAGGGCGTGATATCCTTGAATAAGTTAACCAACCCGTCCAAATCAGAGAGAGGTAGATCTGGAGATTTCATCGTGACGTAGATCGGACAATCGAATGAGATATGGTTGAATGTTCCATATCGATTTCGATTACAGATGGTACATATTTCACCAGGATTAATTCGATAAGTAGCTCTGTTATATGTGATTTTGATGGCGTTTTCTCTAGTGAGTCTGAGTTAGCCAGGGTCCGAGTAACCGAAATAGGGATTTTCAGGTGTAACTACTGTTGGGCACCAGTATTCATTTTGAAGTAGTTATAAACTGTGAGGGAGCTAGAGCATCCATTCAATAGAGCCATATCATTTTTACTTAGTTTCGAGAAGCTCAAATCATTCAAGGAGTAGGGGGAATTCACGTACTCAAGTTGATATTTAAATTGTGAAGCCCAATAATACCTGATGAGACAGGACTCATTGCCGTTGGCTAGATCAATTTGACATTGAAACCATATGCAAATTTGCCGTTGTCTGAAATTAAGTTCTCAAATCTGAGTATTTGGAAGCTATGAGACCTGAATACGGCATATTTCATTCGTTTCTCATTTTCCGAATGACGGATAGAACACTTCCCTGAACAATACCAACCCGTGCGCTCAAACAAGGCAAGAGGTGTAAAGTGTGAAGACACACAACTGATGATGATCTTCAAGCACTATGATGATATGTAGAAAGCTGTAAATCTTGTTTCGATGTTTGACACATACACCAACAGTGAGGAAGCGTCAAATGAAAAAATTCCAACACCTACATCCTCTCCCTATCATCTCTAGGTACGCACGATGTTCTCCAAACTCTATTTATTGGAATTTCCTCCCAAGCGCTGCGAGTGATGAAAACAAAGGAATTTCAAGCGAAACTGATAGGGAATTCGTATGGAGATTAAATACAAAAATGTTTTCAGCAGCTTGAACAATATGAAAGACAAAATTTCCACAACTCCCTGATGATTGAAATGGTTTGAATAAAGGTTTGCAATGTTCTGCATAATATATAAGTATAGTTCGACCCGCCAAAGAAGACCGGTGACGAAAGGGAGGGGATGAGGACAGTCAGTATCTATGCTTAGAGTATACGAACAATTCGGTTTTGCAGATCACATCGCTTTCATCAAGTCACGAACGATATGACTGACTGCACGTTTGAATTTATACTTCCATTTCTAGCGATCGCTTGGAATTTCGTTTCCAAGCTGACAGTGAGTTGATGATCGCAACATTTATTTTTTGCTCTTGGCTCACATCTTTCACAATCCAGACTATGTATGTGAAATATATAACAGGAGTACAATTTCTATATACCAAGTATCAGCTTCATTGAGTGGGATATAAATTGCATTACAATTTGGTTAGTATAGCGATTGAAGCACCTGTATTCTGTAAACTTCGTTATATCTGCTCTCTGTAGCTCAGATATATCACCGCAATATACCCTATACTCTGCAAAACAAATAATCGTACAATTACATTTCCAATTCCATGGTCCGCCAAAGAGTTTTTATGCAACAAATTACATGTTGCTGAATAGAGAGAAAACAACACGTGGGTAAACATTGACAATTAATAAAATAAAATTCCACATTCCGAAATACCTCACGGACATTTATTGGTGTGTTGTGGATGTTGAATAGGTAGCAACACGATGAACGCATTAAACTCTATTGATATTTTGTGGGGTAGTTGCTCATGTGTACTGAAATTCAACAACCCAAATGGAAGCTTAATGGAAGTAGTGTATCATTCAGTTACTAGATCTTTGCCATTTGAATTTTTTTATTCATCTCTTGGTGCGTACAAAGGGAATCCCTATTATGTTCGAGGAACATCGTGCGCACCTATGGAGGAGAGGATGGTAGTTACAAGTTCTTGGAAATACTTCCTTCATCAAATAAGTCGAAAGCTTAGTCATTCTACAGACAATCCCAGCAAACATTGAAATACCGGGAAAAGTCTGGCCTAGTGCAGGCAAGTCTAGGAAAGTGATGATGCCGGGGTTTTGGTGATAGGCCGATGATTTTCCTATGCTAAGTTACCATTAGTTAAAATCACGATGATGGCCTTGTAGTAAGATGTCTGGAACCAGTTGAACGCTAACGAGTTGTGACCCTCTACTGGCCAATATCCTGTTCACTACTTGTCCCCCTGGTAGATGTTCTGGGAACATCTACATCAACAATCAGCTGATCATTTGGATTATATGGACTCTAGTGATAGCGTCTGTTTCGTTTTCCTCTGGTTTGTTGTCGAATTATTGTGCTCCCCACTTTCCCTTGTCGTTATTCATGATGGTAGGAGTATCCTCAATTGATACTATAGAAGATGGATTCTTCAATCATGATGATATGGACTAAGTATCAATCTACCTATCTATTGTTTAGAATTTCATTATGAAATGCATGTGTTTGGTATCTCATAACCTCATATACCTAAAATTGGAGTGGCTCTATCTCTTCAGGAGCATAACTGTCAAAAGTATCCTCAGGTTATGTAAACTTGTTTAATATATATAGTAAATAACAATGAGGTTCCAACTACAGAAAAGACTTGACCAAAAAAATATTGAGAATTGAAAATCTGCATATGTTATCACTTTATAAGACCATATTAATGAAGTTACAAACTCATGCAACAATATTTCGTTTCTCATACTCCTATGGAGGAAGGATTCTGGTATCAAGAGAGGCCCCTGATTACTGATGAAGAATGTTATATATCGGGAGTACAAAGAATTCATTTTAAAGGAACAATGCTATCCAAATAAGATGTGAGCTGGTGAGCAGTCACTCTAAGAAGTTTCATCATGAAAGAAGAGAGGTTAAGAAGATATTGTGTCATTCACAATTTTTTTCTTGATTTCTGCTATATGTCTGTTTGATATGATATGATATGATATGATATAAGAGGGTCACATTATAAAATATATAGAGTTACTAGAACTTTCAGATCCATTGAACCCCTTAATCCACTACCCCTCCCCCTACCTCAATAGTATGTAACCAATGTCGATAATTGGCCACGACAGTCCCATCATTTATGTATATGCTGGCCTTTCTATGGGAAACTCAATGTTTCGATTATGTTGTACTGGTCTCCTGCCGGCGAACTGAAAATGATTGCTGCCATTAATGCCCCTTATCAAAAATGTTTGCTGGAAAACAAGTTTTGGAATTGAGTCGTTCGTATTAATTCGAAGTTGATGACAAAATGTGCCGACTTAGCCTGTCGAGTATGTACGTCTGACTGGTATTGCTAGTGAGGAAATGCTAGAGATTGCTGAAGAACACTTCCCGTGGAAGTATCTATAGGAGAAGGTCGCCGACTTCGCTGCGGTGTTCCAATGATATTAAAGAACTAGTTAATGTCGAATCGCCCTCCAAGCAAATACGGCTTGTCTCTGGATGGAATCTGAGAGCATCAGCATATGTTTGTTTGCTGAACCCATATGTATTCTAAAACAGGTCGCTTCTGAGCTTTGTATCATGGGAAGCTGTCGAGAGGTGAAGTAGCTCTTTTCACGAAATGAGAATCCAAGTTTTCTTGAAGCATCTCTAGCGATGGATCTGGAATGATTTTCCCATGAGGGAATATTGCTGATGAAAATACAGAGCATACATACCAGACATTGATATATCAGACATATACAGAGGTCAGCTTTTCAAGGGAAAATACATCAGACTTGAGTTTTGTTGGCGTTGAATTCCACTAGGTTGTTGGTTCCTCAGGCTGTAATTCTAGCAAGATCATTATTGGTAGCGTTGACCTGTTATTGGTTCTCAGTTATTACTTTCCTGAGGAGCAATATAAATTATGGAAGAGAAAGCAGTATGAAGAATACTATCATTAGCAAAACTGTAAATAAGACAAGTTGTTACTACCAATTGAGTTTATAGATACTTTTCCAATGATATAACGATTTCGAGAATGGAAACTGGACGTTCTTTGAAAATAAACCTAAGATTCAATCGACCTATAGGGTCGAAGAAAAGTCCTACACACAACACACATGCGCTGATAGATTTCTTGCCAGTTGGTGTATTTACATAAATACTTCTAGGAGCCAATCTGTAAAACTTCTGATAATGGCTGTGGAAGGACCTTATTATGGTATTCAACTTTCCAATATCATTTTTTTTCTCGGGACAAATGACGTGGATATAGAGCTGTGCCTCTTCGATGGATAAGTGTGTATAGATCGATATACTAACATAAGAAAACCTAATCTATAAGCTCAAATATGATTCCGCATACTGAGTCGACCTGAAATTATCAAGTATCTCTTCGACAACGTCTGCTTCAGATATTTTCCAACTTCCGCCATTTGGTGGCGTGTTTGCCATCCTTGAAGAATTCATTTACCCATGTGAATATCTAATCTGTACCAGCTATATTTCTGTATACCATTCCTGCATTTTCTTCGATGAATATGTTGACCACAATAGTACAATTACCCCTTCTTGCGAAAACACAAATTTTTCTCGTGGCCAAGAGGGGGTTTTGATAATCTTGCCAGTCACTATAACTATGACCTATCAGGGAAAAAGATTCACCATTCTCTATAATGTTGTTGAAGAGAACATCATTCCACAAAATCATAAGGTGTCAAAACTTCAATGTTCTTCGTCAATTGACTATTGACAGTTTATGTTGAGGTTCGATTTCTGTTTTATAGATATTGAGTCAAGTTCCTCCCAACACGAATTCCATGTAATGTTCCACACTGTTACTGAAGATTATTATGAAACCGTTCTCACATCAACTATGGTAGCAAGCAGTATCATCATTTTTAGAGCTCAGTCAGTTGATCGATTGATTGATTAATAGCAGAATGATCAGTCATGGTTCGAAGCCCAAAACACTGCAGCCTTTGGGCCTATTGTATTCCTGATCATGCTGTTGACTTAGGTGAACAGGTTCGCTACCTCGATAAGGTTTAGCAGCCTCTTCACCGAATCATTCTTTGGACAGGCCCCTTGAGAGTTTACTGCTCCCAGAAGATTGTATCTCCAACGCGCTAGTGCTTCGCACTCCAATATTACATGGGTGGCAGTTTACTTCTCCTCATTGCATAGTCTGCATACGGGTTCATCTGTATAGATGCCCATTTGATACATATGTTTCCTCAAGGGGCAGTGACCGGTTATTAGTCCCGTCACTTTCCTGATCTGACTTCTGTTTAGGCTCAGAAAGTCGTTAGTCACTGTTTTGGACAGTGTTCCAACCATCAGTTCACTATGTCTTTGTCCTGACACAGTTCAGTCAGTTAGTAATCCTACATTCATCACTTTACCCACTTTGGCGTATTGAATTTTAAATTCCACTTCGAAATTGGTATCTCTGCATGGTTCGAGAAAATCAATTACTTGGCTATCATCCTTTTCTTCGAAAAATAATCATCAGTAGGAAATGTTCATGATATCTGAGAATTTGACAGTTACGACTGTCCATGTTCCTAAAAATTACCAGCAGTATTATTATCACCTACTTCTGCTCTATAACTGTTTTCCCCCAAAAGAGTGTTCAACCCAAATTTCGGAACCCATAGACTGATGAATCAAATTGATTACTTTCTCGATAAAATCTTCAACTTGTCTATCTTCACATGTATCAATCCACTCACAATATTAAGTCGAGGGCTATTAGGATTGAACATTATGAAACTGACTCGTTTATTTTGAATACATAATGTTGTAAGTCTTTATTGATCTCTTCGATCAATCGAATGCATTTCTCGGCTTCTCCCATTCATTTCAATTGAGCAATCCTTCAATGAAGGGTCGAGCAAATAGCTCCTATACCGCATCGTTCTTGCATGTGGTTCTTGTATTTGTCATAAAGCCCGTGAGATATAATATATGGAAAGAAATAAAAGCACGCTATTTGGAGAGAAAATATTATAGTTAAAAACTTGTTGAGTATCGAATTTCATATTCATCATATACAGTAGGGAGGATCATGTCCACCAGTCATGGCTTAGTGTGGTTAACCATAGCACAATGGCATATAGAGGCAGTCGATGCCATTTATATAGTTTATTTTTCAGCACAATACAAACGAGATGATACTTAGTCACACATTATAGGTCATAGCAGTCCTATTGTTTTTGGTTCACAACAAATATGTGGTTATTCTTTCGAATACTCACTTACACCTGATGCATCGCAGTTATAACTTCATCATTCTCAAATCGGAATATTCCGCAGAAGCTTCATAATATAGTGTTACATCAAAAATATCTTCCTGGTAATCATCAAATTGGAAATTAAAAATCTGACCTCGAAAAAGTTATGTAAACAATTATTCGATACGAACCGTGTACTAAATTAGCGCCTTTTATGAGAGTTCGATATTAGAACAAATGCATGTGTCAGCTTCCAGAACATATTCAAATACAAAATCATATTACAATATTGCCAGTAATTTTTTATTATGATCGTGAAAAATGTACAGAACACGTTTTTTTTCAACACCTTGTATTTCGAATACGGAAGCAACCAGGATCACTTCTCTTTAAAAAACCCTGTGAAATTTGTTCATCATTCAATGATATTGAAGTACAGCTGTAGAAAAATTTATCAATAATAATAATGATGATACACTTTATTGTCTGAAGATATACTCTCATTGACAAAGTTCGTATGTGATAAAGTAAATATACATGGAACATAATACAATCAATTTGTGGAATAACGTGAGACAAAATAGAATAAAAACAAGGAGAATAAATAACAATAAGCAAATATAAATATAAAATATGCACACTCTCATTGTATAAGTATAAAAACTCTATTATGCAGTTCATTGTCAACATTTCTATCTGCGTAGAATTCTTCCAAAGAGTAATATGCTTCTGATAACAAAAGCTTTTTCACAATTTGTTCAAAATTTTTGTTATCTCTGATGAATTTAATCTCAGTTGGTAGGCGATTGAATATTTTTTCAACATTACAAATGGAGGAATTCCTAACTTTTGGAGATATTGGAATTGGAAACGTATGTTGAGTATATTTCTTGTATTGATTTGGGACGTAGAACAAATTTCATTTCCATATTTTTTTGCATCAAACATACCGTCTCTGGAATGAAAATGCAAGGTTATGTCGAAATATTGTATTTTACGAATAATGGTCTACAAGAATCCCTGAATTCAGCCTTACACATTTACGCCTCTTTTTTGTAAAACAAACACCATATCAAATAAATATTGGCAGCATGTTCCCCAAAAACGGATAACATATGGTAGGTGGGAATTAATATTACAAATGCTATTTACATGTTCAGTAAATTGCAGGCTGTGTTCAATTTGCAAGCCCAAACATTTTGCTAACATTTTATCTTCGATTAACTCACCACTCAAGTGGATATCCAGCCTGGAACCCCCAAAGGTAATGACAAATTGGTCTTCTTGTAGTATCATTTTCCAGTCTCGTTACCTACGTGAACAACAGTTCGGCTTGTGGTCTGGATATGTCTCTGACAGCTTTCGTAAATTCAAGCTTTCTGAAAGGATTTACTGTCTTAGAATATTTTCACTCCTTGTATTCGCCGAGCAAACTTCATAAACCTACCTTGGAAACATAAAACCACTTGAAATGCTGCCAGCTTAGGCAGTATAAAAATAAAAGGGAGCGTAGAAAACAAAACACTAATAGAAGCCTGGGAATGGACGTCAGTGGGTGGAATCAGAGAGAGGATAAATCATAGACCAGTAAGCATCAAGTATTATGAGTATCAAGACAAAGTTATTATTCTGTGCTTGGCAAAATATAATTCGCAACGGGTACTAACATTCCGTAGTTCCAACAAAAAAGTTCTGTAGCTACACGAACAGAAGAATATTTAGTGCATCCTAAGATACAATGAGGACTCACATTATTTATTGTCCACCATATTGCGCTACTGAAATGTGAGGTCACAGATGATAGAACTGATCAATATACTTCTTTTTGTGTTATTTGACCTCATTCCTCGATATCTTTTTCTTCGTCAATGTAACTCCTGGTTTATGGATTCTATACTATGAATGAGAATATTATCCAGAGGTAAATTCGTTATTGCCTCTTCCACTGTTTCATCTGTCATTCCGATATCGATGGGAGTTTTGACGCAAAATTGAAAGGCCAGATAGTACTCGATGAAATTTTCGAAATGAGGTATCGCAACTTCCCTATTCAAAATCCTAGGATTGTGTTTTCTCCTGGAAGGAGAATGAAATTACAGGGATGAAGAAAGCAGATAAGCCGTTCCTCGTCGAATAAGAAATTGACGGGTCCGATCATGTAAAGTTCTCGTTGAAGTATCCTGATGTGGACTACATTTATTCCAATTGTCATTTGGAAAGCGTCAAGTGTAATTCGGATTAGATAATTGAGATTCCGAAAATATCAAATGTTATTCCGATTAGTCAATTGAATTCAGAACAAGTCAATTGTAATTCAGATTAATCAATTGAAATTCAGAAAGCATCAACTGAAATTCAGAAGCGACAATTGAAATTCAGAAAGTTTCATTGGTGATTCAGAATGTATCATTTGTAATTCGGAACTGGTCAATTGTAATTCAGACGACGTCAATTGTAATTCAGATTGGTTAACTGGAATTCAGAGTATGTCAGTTGAAATTCAGATTAGTCAATTGATATTCAGAAAAAGTCCATTGAAATTCAGAAAGCTTCATTTGTAATTCAGAAATATGGAACAGTGCTACCTTTGCTTGTTGAGCCAAGCTTGATGAATGTAGGCAATGAATTACAAAGCAATATTTCTTTCAATTAAAACATCTCCATCATTGTTCAACCTATTGAAATTGATCTCAATTGACCATCAATGGAAATAATGCCATAATTCTGAAGTCGCTGGTTCCACATGAATACCTTAATGAATCCATCAGTCTGAATTACGATTGACACATTCTCAATTACAATTAATGATATCTGAATCCCAATTGATGCTTTCTGATTTTCATTTGACTAATCGGAATTACAATTCGAGTTTCCTGAATCTAACTTGTCTGATCCGAATTACAATTGATATTTTCTTAATTTCATGTTACTTATCTGAATTACAGATAACGTAGTCTGAATAACAATTGTTGCATTCTGAATTACAAGTGACAATACCCTAATTTCAATTAACGCTTTCTAAGTTCCAATTGGAAAATTTTTAACAACAGTAGTTTTAGAAATTCCACTTCACTAATCTGAATTGCAATTGATATTTTCTGAATTTCAATTAGGTGATCTGAATTACAATCGACACTTTCTGAATTTCATTAGAGGAATCTGAATTACAATTTACGCTTTCTGAATAACAATTGAAAGAGGTGTAGTCCTAGAGGATATCTACCTCTCCGAGAAAACATCGTGTGTTTGGGACTTTGATGATGTCGTAGTATAATAGTTAATGATAAGCTGAATAAACCCGATTTACTCTTTGCAATGAAACTGCATGTACCTGAAGTGATATTACGTAAACGAAATTATATTTTTTATAAAGACGTGTCATCCTGCTCACCTTTTGTAAGATGCCAGAATGCTGTAAATGAGCATATTGAGTGATGGGATACAGACATTTTCAATTCTAATAGTTGCAGAATAAAAGGCACTGTTGATAATTAATAAATAACTATTTAATTGTTTTTCACCACTTTTTAAAATGTTTAACGTGTCCATGATAGTGGATTGTGTTGTGGATCTTTCTCATTCATTTTCAATTTAGGTGGTTTCGGAAGTGATTTTAATCTTTCTATTATTAATTTTAAGTGTTTACTGTATGTGATAAAGCTGTTATGTAATTGGGCCAAAAGCCTGTTGTTCAAGCAGTATAAATGAATGATTTCTGATTCTGGTTTCTGATGATTATACAGGGTGATTCTTGGGGAGACTCACATATAAGCGAAATCAAGAGGAACAATTATAATTTTTTCCATTTCTTGGAGCGCCCGAAATGACAATCCTATTATATTCGAAGAACTTGGAAATACTATCAAGAACTTCAAGGATTGGGCCCTTCTATAGATGAATAAGTTTTGATAAAGTGTTGCTCGACATAGTTCAAGGTTGACAACGAAAGGATGGGCTGACTAGGCATGTCAAGATCGTCAGCTGGTATTGCTAGTCATAAAATGAGATCATATATAGATTTCTGGAGAACATTTCTCGTGGTAGAATCCATAGAAAAGTGAAAGTTCGCCGAACGGTGTTCGAATGTTGTCGAAGAATTAGTGAGTATGGCATCACCCACCAGGCGAATGGCTCTTTTCTGCATTCTGTCATTTCTGTATCCTTCTATTCTCACTCTATCCTGGACTATATATGTTGACATGCCTTTTAGCTGGAAAAATAAGAACGACGCAAGAGCATCCGTGTCGTCGGCTGAAGCCATTTTTCACTGCACTGGTATTCGCAACAAAAAAACTAGAGCGCAAATTTCACATCAAATAATGGTTGAATAATGATACCGAACTGAAGCTATACTCGTCATATGAACCCAGGATTGTGAGTTAAACTGTAAGCTCTAGATTCCAGATGCAGCATTGGAATGCAGGGATGTAGAAATGAGTATAACTATACTAATTAGTCGAAATTGAATGCAGTGTCAGCATAGCGGCAAAATCCAATGCCAATCCATATTACAAAAAAAATTTTCATTACATATATAATTATTCTAAGTGGACTAACTGAATGATATTATGTTCGAGAGATTGATACTGAAGTTACGACCCCATAGTGATGCAAAATTCGTAATCTGAATATCTGCTGAAATGATTAATTGGTTTGATTTAAAAAAATTTTCATGACTATTCCATCATTGTAAGAAAACCCTTTAGAGAAAAATATCTGCATTTTTCAATCAAGACTTCTTCTGAGATTAGCGGACATCAGTTTCTGACAAATATAACGAAAAACTCTCAAAAATTGAGTTTTATGTTCATTATTCCGTCAAATATCAAGAGACTTTTCAATTGAGAACCTCAGTACCCCAGTTATTTTTCAATATTTGAATGACCCGTTTTCTATCAACGTGTTCACATCATCTTGGTATGTATGTATGTTTGTTTGTTAACGCGCTATCTATGAACATGATTTTGATCCACTTCAATACGTCGATTTGAATTGAAATTTCGGACACCTATCAAGAACCGATGACAATAGAACAATTCGATAACTCCGTTTCATTATCCTTATTAGGATCTCCAGGATGAGCAATTTTTTCTTGGGAATGGAATGATGAATGTTGCTCCACTACCAAAAATTCGAAATGTTTCTTCACCAAAATTTCGAACTGAACTCAAAATAGCAGCTTCTTAGTCAGTGAATTCTATGTTGTGTATTTATCAACACATTTTTATTATTTTATGCACTACAGGGATTTGAAGGGTACCTCTATTCCTATTTCCGGAGAAAAAGTGGTAGGTACCAAATCATCAGGTATTTGAAGTTACTTTGAATCACTAGGGATCAGAAGTGAATTTATTTGCATATAAACTAAATTTGGAAATGCATATTTTCAAAATGTCTGTTGCACTTGTGGCTTTTCATCATCGAATATACGCTCCACAATGACGATGCTTCGAGCTTTTTTGACTTTTCCAAGAAATATGCAAGCAGTACCTTCTCTTCTGTACATTTTTCCACGTTCCGTTCATTGCAAAATTTGATAAACTCAGATAAATGTTTTTTATATTGTTCTCCAGATTTTCTTGGTAATAATTGGCCTTCAACTCCTTGAGCTGCCTTTCCAATTTGTTCCATCGCGATCCACGTTCCCTAATCGGTGTGGCGTGTTTGACTTATATTTATGCATTCATCATCCCGTTGGTCAGGCTATAAACTTTTTGTCTAGGGATTTGAAATCCCATTTTATTCCCTAGGTGTATGATGTACTATTTTTTTAAACATTTTCCAGTTTGACTATCCATAAAAGCGTGTTTATTCAGTTTCTCAAACTACTACATATTCATATTTCAAGAACCTTAACATGTACGCGAGTACCTCTATGGCAGCCTGACTATCAGATAGAATCTGAATTGTTTTTCTGAGCATCTCCTCCTCATGTTAACTCAGATATAAGCACCAACTTTATAAGTTTTTTCATTGGAAATCGTAGTGTGTATATTTCAAGTGAGCCTGATTCATTATATCTTGGAGATATGAACTCTGATTTCATGAATTTGGACTTGAAATAGTAGTGTGTATTTTACTTGTAAGCCTGATTCATTATACCTCTGGCTACAACAAATGTTTTAGTGTCCATTTCTTCGTACATTTCTTGTTTCATTTTTGTATCATGTTTCCATTTTTCTCTGCATCATCATTCCTCCTAGTCTACCTGTGTTTCGAATGGTTCACGAAGTGAACGTTCCTTCTAGCACAGGTTCATCAATTTCACGTTTTTGATTTTGTTCTGTCTATATAAGTTTTCTTTTTGCATTGGTATGCCCATCTTCACATTCGCCTTGCTGATTGATTATATCAAGAGGAATTTTCATGGCTGTAGTTGAAGAACTATTCAGTACTAGCATAATAGCCCTTGCAGCAGGCTTGGGCAACCTTTTTGTCTAGGGGGCCAAATTGGAAAATTCCTGATGGAGCACGGGTCAGGGCGAAAACGATCTCAATTTTGATTTTCTTGATTTTTCCACAAACGAAGTTTACTTTTGAAAATATTTCACATAAGTGAATAGCACAAATTATCCATTTATCTTCTTCAAGTAATTGGTGACATCAACTGATGAATATGTGATGATATCAGATAACAATCATTTCCCAAAGGTAGGTCTAGTTTGAGTTTGCCCTTGAGATCCATGGAAGTTTGTACTTCTTCTGTCTACTCCTAAGAACATTTCAACATCTCACCCTGACTGAACCAGCAAACTTCACAATGAAGAATGATTTCTTCATATTCCGTATCCAAGCATATCCAAGACTGCAGGAATTGCAGAGACTGGCGGTGATTCAAACTTTCAACTTTCTGATTCTATGAAACTGTATACACACGGAACAACAATCTCTAGTATGTACGTAAATTCGAAGACAGACACTCTCCTGATGAATACAGTGAAATATGAACAAACAATTGATTCCAATATTTTTTCTTGATAATTATGATTTTATTTTGGCAACCACTCCCACACAATTTCCTATCATCGCAGAAGCTATATCTAATGTGACAGCATTTACTTTTGCCCAATGCAGATTCAAACCAATGTTACCAAAAATGCAACCATTCACAGGATGTTCGTCTCTGAAGAACTGATTATTCTGATGGCGATTCATATCGGTCACAATTGGGTAAAGAACGCACCTTCAATAAGGGAGAGATATAAGACACGCTGTAGCATCGTTTATGTTGAATATTTTTCCATGAAACTTGATATATATCTATTTCAGAGGAAGCCGATTCAAGTGGTGTACGCAGATATTTTCTCAAGAAATCCCTGATATAGACTTGCCTCCTGAATATGACCTATAGGCCTTGATATAGATACAAAATGGAAGCCGCTCAGCTCCAAAATACTGGTCACCCTTCTACATTTCGAAGAAAAAATTCGTTGAAATTTCTCAATAAGTAAAATATTTATGATTGTGGCCCACTTTCAAAAAGGTCAATCTGTATAATTTCAATGTCCTAATGTCATTCGGCGAATGATTACAAATTCATCAGCATTGTGAACTAGTTTGGGTCTTGTGAATTAGGAAAACTGTTCAAGAATTCAAATAGACTGTTTGGATCCCACAATTTACAGAGAATGTGAATTGAATTTGAGATGCAACGCGCATCCCGAAGAAGGAACTTCATCAAGTTTCCTTATCCACCTTGTGAAAGTCGAGTTGGTATATTTCAGATTATGAATTTCACAGTTCACAGCCATCACAATACGAATCCCAGCAATCTGAAGGAGTTTTCGAAACGGAACGCTGAAGTAATACGGAAGTTGTATTGCGATATCCATTTCAGAATTTCTGATGCAGCGAAAACTTCTCATGGCTCATGGCTTGCTTCAATTGCTCGGCATTACATCATTGGAGTCACTGGATGGTATTAGATAAGTTCGGACACAGAAATGATAACTGTTAGTGTTTTTGTATGTTTATAGATTCCCTAAGTAACACACCTTGCATTGTGACGAGAGCACCATGAATTTTATGAGAGTCAGGATTCAAATATAAGTTCATTAACTATTATTTAAAAAAGGCATGAATGCAAATGTTCTGCTGTGTAATGAAATGTGATAATTCTGAAGAGAGTGGATTTCATTCATTCAATTTCACAAAGAAATAATACCTGAACCATTTTCTTATGGAAGGAATATACACTCACCAGCAAAATAAACCGGCCACCAAAAAATCTGCCCAAATTGTTCAGCCTGAAACTTTTTCAATCCTTGTCCGATTTTTCAAAATTTCGATCAAATTGTAGATTCATGTACCGGAATGTTAGCCTAAATATCAGTTTTCCTGAAAAGCTGATGACTTGATCATTATACAGGAAGAAACAAAAGTTACTCTTTCACCCTATACTTCTCAACAACCTATGACAAAATCGCGTGATTGAACAAGTCTTAATTATGCTTCGGATTGAAGTCTGATCCCTTCTTAACACAAAAGTTTTTGATTCACGTCAATATCTTATTTTTAAAAGAAGATACGAGTGTTTCAAGGAAGTATGGCGCTCTTCAACATTTTTTACCAATAATCAGAATTCACATGAACTTATTGATTAACTACTTCAAGGATTGATATCACATATTTATACCCTACTTTCTTGGCACTCACGGGAAAATCAATTACAAAAAACAGACAAGAAGCAGACCTGTAGCCAATAACGAGTATGCTCTCCTCGATATTGAATTACAGCATTCAACCGAAGTGGCATCGAATTGATCAAATAACTCAAATAGCCTTGAAGAATTGCCTAAAATCCTCCTTGAAGGGCGAATCCTAGCTCTTGAAGAGTATCTGACAAGGCTGGGCGAAGGCGAATGAGCCTCTAGAGGTCACCCCTAAGATAGGTAGATAGGTTCTGAATTATTGTTATTGAAAATTTGAAAAATCTATACTTTCTTGAAGCACTTGTATCTTCTCTCGAAGAAGAAAAATTGACGTTATTCAACAACCGTTGTATGAAGAAGGAACAAAAGAGGATCACACTAATTTAAAACATGATGAAGCATTGAAGCAGAAGGTTGGAGAATGGATCTGAATTATTGTGAATAAAAATTTTAAGAATCCATACTCTCTTGAAACACTTGTATCTTCCTTTAAAAACTGGTTATCCACATGAATAAAAAACCATAATGTAGAGAAGAGATCACTCTTCAATCTAAAACATAATGAAGCTAAGTTAAACCACTCACCTTTCCCACACGGCGTTAAGAAGTTAAGGGTGAAAAAGTAACTTTCGTTTTTCCATCATGTATGATGATCGAGTCATCAGATTTTCTCAGGAACTAATATTTGGGCTAACATTTGGAAACATGGATCTACGATTTGGTCGGAATTTCACCAAAATCGGACCAGAATTGAACAAGTTACAGAGCAAACAATTTGGCTAAAATATTTGGTGGCCGGTTTTTTTTGCCGGTGAGTGTATATATGAAACAGCCTGAATGGAAAATTAATTTCGAGACAAGCTAAATTTGTGAGGTACATACACTGAAAGTCACTCCTCATGACAGCAAATCAGAATGAAACCATATATTTCTACTCACATAACTAAGCGTACGGATATGTACTACACTGTATATATGATCCATTTTTCACGGATTTATTCGGAAAATGAAACACGTTTCCATGACAACACAATTTCCTAATTACAATACCCTGGCAACATAGTTTTTCAAACACACATTCAGTCGTTATTCCAGATTTTTTTTTATTCTCGCTCCTCGTCTCTATGAAATACAAGTATGAATACTATTTCAAAATACGTGAAGTTAGGACAAATCAGATGATTATCCCCAGAATGTCACTGCGTTTGAAGGATTTTCTCATCAGAGAGCCTAAAAGAAGAATTCACAAGCTTGTCAATGACAATAAATAAAGTCTTTGCCATCAAATTTACTTGTGGTACCACAGGCAATGTAGATCTGCTGAAAATGAAGTTTCCTCTGTTCCGTCTATCAGAACCCTATTTAAGAAAACTGAGCTATAAGTAGGTATATAGTGTTCATTTTGTCATATTACAATTTTGTTACATATGCATTCTATTCATCTTTATAACAGTCGGTACTGCAAAAAAGTGTACTTATCGCCATGAATCGAAGTGGGTTCATACCCCAGTTTTATTTCCATCTCCAGTATAATTGATTTGACAGAAAATCTAACCTCTTGAACCGTATCTGACAATCAGGCGCTACTAGGAAGATTGAAGAGGCAAAGAGCAGAATATATTTCCTATTCTTTCATTCACAATCATTTATGTGAGGTTGTCATTACTAACGTCATTAAAGATTGGGAAGTGTCACATTACACACCTCTACTTCCCGCCCTCACTTTCCGCCCCCACTCATGTGATATTTCAGGTATGTTCAGAACGAAACAAAGATTTATTGATATTGATCGAAAAATGATGGTTATTTATAAAACAGTATACATACCTTGGTAGGAAGTTTCATTCCTGTCTCGAGATCATAGCTAACCTTGACGCTTTACGTGTTTATTAACTAACTAATCTCACGACAGTAATGAATCTCTTCCCATCTCGGTGTGTAATATACTATTATTCACTCAAACATTGTGATATAGCAAAGAGAAAAGGACGGAAGTTCAGCTGTGTCAGAACTCTTGTCTAACTAATATCATCTAGTGACTATATACATCATCAGTGCCCGGATAAGAGGAAACATATCCTGCGCATCTTTCAAAAATCAAATCTCCAACGAAGGGCGAGGAACAATTAATTATCGAATAAGTAGGTACCTAATCACTATATTAGTCAATATGTTCATGGTTATATATTTTTTTCGAATAGATATATGAATCGAGTGATGGGTCTTCGAAAAATATGGAGAATATATACATAGTATAACCAATCCGAAAAGTCCTGGAACGAAACAGTGCCACGTTGGACCATAGACGTTCAGTCCTCACTAACCAATTCTGTTACGATATAAACTCATGAAATCTTGATTTGAAGTCACATTCATTAACCTTCATTTATGATTCAAAGTAACATAACTTTAGATATCAGGTGCACGAAACAAAGTACTGGAGACAGGACATACAAGAAGAAAAGAATATTGAAATATATAAATGAGACAAAATGACAAAAACAGATAAGATATCTCAATAGCACTGATATTTTGCTTAGAATCATTAGGGAAAGGTAGATTCAACTCATTTAGGCAGGATCTCTCTAACATATCTTGCACCAAAGCCCGCTCCTGCTTATATTCGCTACTTCTTATTGCACCTATCATACCCAAATCTTTTGAATTGATCTGATTTTTCAAAATTTTAATACGCACATTCTTTGTATTCCTTGGACTCACGGACTGTTCCATTTTGGGAGAAGGTACATCCAACAACACCAATATAAAAACAAGCTTGTCCAAACACATCTGTCTATGGACCTGAAAGCACACTGTCAAAGCAAACAAATGGTGAATCTGATAAATTAAAAATCACTGCGCTATACCATTGATCGAGCAGTATTTGCAATGCGGTATTTATTCCACGTCGACCTCCTAATTTATGGGACATACGTTGTTCTCCATTCGTTACAAATAGGTGTTTTTGATTTTCCGTGCACATGTGTCAGATGATCGACCCTAGAGGTGAAACTAGAAACACAACCTCACTTTCCTAATTTGTTTACAAGGGATTGAGATAGCTTTGCACAACCATTTTGGCATACCCATTGTCCAATCGAAGATGCAGCTTATGTAAATTCTTATTTTTGATGAATATTGCTCGATAGTATAGTTGCAACAATCACAGAACGCAGGTTTTGGCATTCAAATTGGCAGTCATTTTCAGTCTACAAGAAATGTGTTTTCCAATTTGGATCCTTCATAGTTGAAATCATGCCAGTTGGCAACCAGGCATTTCCATTACATGGAAATTTGTTTTGGAGGGTTTCTTTTATGTGCTTCCACTCAGGTAGCGTTCGTCCAACTCGCAAATGCTGTACGCCTCTTCGGTATCTTCGGTCGGAGGTTTTTACGTTGAGTCGGGTTCTCATCAGATGGCGGTCATGAATGCTATCTGGAGACAACCCTGCACTGATGAAAGCCAATATAGCTCGAAACCGGTCTGTAGGTAGTCTATACGAATCAGTGTATAGAATTTGGGAGAATGTAATTCAATGTTCTGCGTGGCATATAGCCAGCAAAGTAGTTGTTTTTCTCTCGTTATCTGGCAGTTCATCGTTCATTTTTTTGTAGAAATTACCTTGAGCTTTGGGTATTTATATATGTATATAATAGCATTCTGAATATTCAACAAAAAACAACTACTTCCCTAGCTATTTCGAATGAAGTCAAATAACCTGTTATTGAGATATGTATGTTGAACATCACATCATGATAAGAATGATATTTGGATGATTTGAACTCATCAAGATCAGAGTTTGAACAAGTATACTTTTGATATCTGGTAGAAGTCCATGCTTTGGTCAAAGTGGAGTGGGAATTTTCAAAAGGAAGAAGGAAAGCTCAAAGTCAAAGGTACATTATTCGGACTTGTAAAAGTCCATCTAGAGCTGTATTTCACTTTGAGCTTTTCTTCTTTCTTTTGGAGTATACTTTTCCTACACATCTCAATTCCGATTTCAATACTAAATATATTAGTGAGTTATATTTTCATATCACAATTCACATATTATATTATTTATCCGATTTGAAAGGAAATGCCGATTCTCAATTTCAGGAGATTAATGTTTGCATATCCTTCTCCTGCTTGTTCAACAAATATAATACAATGATGGACGTGGTATATATCCAGAAAAATAGTTGTTTTCTGTTGAATATTCAGGATGATATTATACACACATATATTTTTATCTGGCAGATAATGCAAATTCTGAACTTCAGAAGATTCAATATGCAAATTCTTTTAGTGTTGGTTCAATAGATGTTATTCAATGTTCGTCGTGATAGGAAAGTAGTTGTTGTCTTTTGAATATAATAATGATAATAATAATAATAATAAACGGCTTCATTCTCAGTACTGTACAATATTGACATACATTTTTTATAAGTAGATAATATGGACTGAAAATAAAAGGCGAAGTTCAACTCATATAGTAGGTAAACCTACTATTGCCCTGTTCTTCTACTCAACCTTCAAAGGTCTCAAAAAACAGATTGGAGCTAACTTAACTTAAACATCCTTTTAATATTATTACATTTTTTCACTGAAGGGGGTCTTAGAAATTGTTCAGATCTGGTTTTCACACAGCTTTAGCTTAAGACTGGTTTTGAATTTTTTGAAATTCAGTTTTGAATTGAGGCGGCGTTAGAAGTCCTTCGAACCGTACATTGATTGTATGTACATCAGTTCTGAATTTTAATTCATTATACAGGTAGGGGGGACATTTGGTAATGATAATTTTATGATAGAGACAGGACGAGTGCAGTTGTCTTCTATTTTCCATGTTCAACCAGCCAGATTCTTTAAGTTTATAAGATATTCTTTCTCGTTTTCTTATACCATGTATCAGACGCAAACAAGAGTTCTGTACTTTCTGTATTTTTTGTTTGATTTGACTGGTTAAATTCGATCCATAAAGGCAATCCGCATAGTTGAACATGGACAAAACTAAGCTATCGCATATTTTTATTTTGAGTTTCACAGATAGCAAATGTCTATTACTATAAATGAGCTTAATTGTGGAGTATGCTGTTTAGACAAGTTTATTATTGAATCTCTCAAATCTGAGCTAACTGTCGATAATAACACCAAGACTTTTTGCTTCATCTAAAATAATCATAGGAGTATCTCTTATGATGATATCAACTGCATTCTTCATAATTGATTGGTATTTTTTGGGACCAAATGCAATTATGTTAGATTTGCTTGCATTTATAATAAGACAGTGATTCCTCGCCATATCAATAAGAGACCCTAGATCTTCATTAATCATGGCACAAGCATCATCTATCGCAGAGTATACTGAGATCGTTTCATTATTTTTATCAGATAGAGAATGCGAAAAACGAAAACTATGTTTCTGTATTGTTCCGATGACAAAAATCAACTGAGAATTGAATTGGTTCAAAGTTATTACCTAACTCTAGTGATCATTCTTCCGAAAGTGAAGAAAATAGTGTGGCATAAATAACATGGGTCCAAAGTAACTTGCTATTCCTTCGAATAGTTTCCGCTGTGGTTTTTTTTCCGTTGGAAAAAAACTCCACTCACTGAATGAATTGCTTACTTCATAGTCCCTCGGTATACATTTCACTATTGTTCTTCTTCTCCAGATAATATATCTCTCTGCAAATCATCATCTCGACAGTGTCGAAGAGACTGAAATATATTCCATATTCCAATAATTCCGCAGGAGTGCTATTGTGTATATAAGTAAATATTTGATCGATGCTGAGTTTCTCAATCGTCGTGAAACATTACCGGCTCCGTGATGCAGAAGAATTATGAGGGAATATTTTAATAATAAAATCTCTCCATCTCCCAATTGAAAACTCCTCCTCTCCATTTTCATTTTAGGTATGTGAACGTACCAGTATACCTCGGGGAAATTCTTTGTCACTTTAACGAAAATTGCCTGTGAAGCACTTTGTTTCTTATTTTCTGTCTCCCTCCCCTCGCTACCAAAAATTATTGAAGTGACTTCGCAGTTCGCACTGCTTTCGGCATTTTCTGCTGTAACAGTTACATTTTGTCGGATTGTTTGAGTTGTGTATGCTCATATCATATGAAAACTTTTGTTTTTGTTCTGATGCCTCCAGAAATTTCGAAATATTGTTCTGAAACACCAAACTATATGTTTCATGTCGAATTCAACAAAAGATTTTCAATTATTGGAACATATTCCTGAAGTGTTCGTTCGAATATAGATATCATTTCTACAGAGTGTCCCATTGAGAAACGGAAAATATTTAACGGTGGGTAGTGTTTATCAATGTGGTTCTGAATATATAATTTTTGTAGGGTCTACCAATTTTATTGAATTATTCGTGACAACATTGTTTGACCATTTTCTTGTTCTTGTTGTGATATTGGTCACTGATTTTTGGATCACATCCTAATTATTTTTTATTTTTCTGGTAATAACCTCAGCAGAATGCACTGCAGATTCAAGTCAACCTCACAAATGATGATCTACTGGATTCAAATCGAGTTATCTTATGGTCCAGTAATTTGGGCCGCCTTGTCCATTCCATGGATCAGGAAAATCCTGGACTCCAAGATCACCCGATTGGAATACCGTAGATCATCACCTGTGGGGTTACCTTGAACCTGGAGTTTATTGTCTTGAGATAACTACACCACGGAGGAGCTAATTCAAAGTATCAAAGAAGCATGCAGATAAATCAAAAACATGAAATTGTTTAAATCAAACTGGAGGGCACTTTTAGGCCAATCAAATAATTATATTTTGAGGAATTAATTTCCAGCAAGCTGGAAATCATTTAATTACCTTCATTCGGTCCCAAATGCGTGTAATCTAAGTTTGCACCATTCCAGGAGTTGAGCTTAACTTTTGATAGCCAAAAAACCGCCAAATTTTTGCACTTTTTTTATTTTTTTGCTTATAGCTGCAAAATGGTTCATCGGTCGAAAAATGTCATTCTATTCAATAATATAGAAGGCAAATTTCTGCGTCGAATGACATCTGAAAACATCAAATTCCGTTTAGTAGTATAGCCGAAATCGAATGTTAAAAAAGAAGAAAATTTCGTAGTTTGGTGCAAGCTTACATTTTGCGGCTTTCCAAGACGACATATCGTGAAAACCGAGGTGAAAACAGATACTCCTATTGAAAAAACCCATGAAATAAAAGTTGAAGAAAATAAAATTTCACGTTATATAGATAGATGTCCAAATGTTTAAGTTTTCTTGATTTGTCCAATTATCCGGATATCTGAATGCCCGGTTCAGCTTCGGTCCCAAATTTTGCATCAATTTATAATTATTTTTCATCTAGTGCGCGAAATGCTACTTTAGTGATCGAGAGCTGATTTTTTTGACGAGGCGCAGCCAAGTTAAAAAATAGTCGAAATCACCAAAGTATTTCGCGCACGAGTTGCACCGAACTACGAAATTTTCTTTTTTTTAACATTCGATTTCGGCTATACCTCTGAACGGAATTTGATGTTTTCAGATGCCATTCGACGCAGAATTTTGTCCTCTGTATTATTGAATAGAATAACATTTTTCGTCCGACGCACCGTTTTGCAGCTATAAGCAAAAAAATTAAAAAAGTGCAAAAATGTGGCGGTTTTTTGGCTATCAAAAGTTAAGCTCACCACCTGACATGGTGCAAACTCAGATTACACGCATTTAGGACCAAATAGAGGTATTAAAATGATTTCCAGTTTGCTGGAAATTAATTCCTCAAAACGGTTTTTTTCGATTTAATTTTATTAGCCTATTTGAGCAAATAAATGTTATAATTTTTATATTTCAAGTTATGAAGGTAGATTTACCATTATTCTTGTTGTTATATTGATTTCTGAGATTCCTTTCCACAAATACATAAGTACTGAATAGTGATTTCGAAATATATACGTGAAGACAAACTGGCTTATTCATGCTTTAAGTGATGATAGCATGTCGGGAAATGAAGAGTACATCATTCAATTCAGTTTCATGTCCACTTTTCGAATATGTATAATGCTGATTATGAAAATTCGGAAATTCAGGGTATTTCATTTGGTATATAGAAATATGATCAATTTTTGTTCATTCGGGCCTGGATTTTGATCGTGATTGATAGCTAAATAAGTCGTTCGGACAGAAGAAGGAGAACTTGTGTACCAAATTCCAAAAGAATGAATTAGGTGGTTCGTGATAATCTTTGTTATTCGATTAAACAACTGAAGACATTCCATTTTTACCTATCCAAATACATAAAACCTCAATCTCAAAATCAGAAACTTTTTGGTAAATTAGCATTCGAGAAAATAAAATGAAATATGTGAGCAGATTTTTGAAATTCGAAAATACAGGCTGTTCTTTTTGGAGTCCAGAAATATAATCAATTCTCGTTAATCCGGACCTGGACTTTTATCATGACTGATACATGACACAAATGTTAGTCGTTTGTGTAGAACTGGAATAAATTGTGAATCAAATTCCAAGAGAACATACTGGGTGATTCGTAAGTTATGTCCTCACGAAGAATTGAGCAAAATCGATATAACATCCTATATCTTGGATATAAAACAAGTGAGACCCTACAAATATGGTATATTCAGAGCCAACCTGTTTATTTTTCGTTTCCCAATGTGATACCCTGTATATCCTGTTCTTGATAGATTGATTCAAGTAGGGACCTTCTTGATCGAACTGAGTATTTTAAATATCTAGAGCAACCCGGAAAAGGCAGACTTCGTTATTCTATATTTAAACTCTATTAATTCTCTACAAGACAACCTAATTTGGTTCAGTATAAAGCCAAGAAACCAATATTAACTTCGTACAACGGGTGGTGTCTCGTTGCAATATGTGGAGAGCACAAAAAACGTTTAAATTCCACGGGACATCTATTAAAAATAACAATTTCTGGTTCATGATACGATACGGAGAAGAGGACCTCTGGGAAATTCTTCGTCATTCCAAAGGAAATTGCTGATGAAACAACAATTATTATTCATTGAGCATATATATACATACGGATAAACTCCACTGGTATTCTGATTTTTCATATGTATGGAATAATATAAAAATGTAGCATATCTGAAATTTCACTCTACAGAACCTCTAACATTTTCTTCACTGAATATAAATGATCTGATACATATCACTACTAACTCACGCTCTTCTGATGCCACGATATTCGTAGCAAAAAAGCAATTCACACGATGACATCAGAATCCGACCCAAAACGATGATTTGGAGAAGAACCAAGAAGGAGCAATGACAACCTTTAGTTTCTTGGATAAAAACTCGATGTGCGAATCCTAAAATCACCATAGAAATCAATTCGTCTTCCTATACCATTCTTGGCACATCACGGCATCTGACAGAGTGTCTTGGAATACCATGTTGCCTCTCAACTCTTCCATCATGATGGAATAGTTATTTATTATTCAATGGGGAAAAGGTTTCAGGATGTGTTGTCTCCAGACTCGTAGCGGAGGGATACAAAAAACCGTGAGCAAAAGTCTAATATTTTCCTATGTATAATTCACTAGTTTTTTATGACAGGAGAAAGGACGAATCAATATTGAGAAGTTATTAAATTATATTGAAATCAGGAATTTATCGACGTGTAATCTGAATTTTCTCACATCAATGATTCCTGCGTTGCAGGCATCTTGATTTGATTTTGATAAATTCAGAATGTAGTGGCTATATTTAGTAATTTACGTAACCGCGAAGTCCAAAAGGTCTTTCTTGGAGACGTTGTTTTCGGCTCATTTCTCGGAACTATAGCACAACAAACGCCATCAACAGTGTTTATCAATCGGGGAAAAAATACTCACTTTCTTTTTCCGTGAGAAAAAAGTTATTCATGAAAAGTGACATTTCATAATCCGACAACGGTGGAGAACTTCGAACTTTTTTCCCGTCACAGAAAAAAACTCTCTCATTCCTTGTGGGTTCATACTCTTGTGACTGTGTCCACTTGGGCATGATATATTCTTCTGATGAGATGGACGACCTGTCATGGACTACAAATCATTTATTGCTGTTTCAGTAAATTCAAGTTCGTCTCCTTAATCAATCTCGAAGAAGAAAATACAATTAGCTAACAGGCAAACAATTTCAAATTACATTATATTACATAACTGGATCCTGGAGAAACTTCAGTATGAAGGGAATCCAGGCAGAAAGGTTTCAGGCCAGCTGGAGAGAGGCTCCTGGAATGAGGCAGTTCAAACATGGAACCCGTCACGAAGACAATGCCCTCTTGACTTTGAACAGGAAGGAGTTGAAACTGGTGGTAGGCCTTCTGACAGAGCACTGCCACTTGAACAAGCATCTCAGCACGATCGAGATTGTGGAAGATCCTGAATGCAGATGGTGCTTAGAGGATGGAGAGACTCACTGAATGCTTGGCAGTAGTGGCAGCAAGGGATATCCATTTTGAGGGCAGTATCCTGGACCCAGAAGATCTTGAAAAGATATGGCCTAGGAAAATGGTTTCATCTGCTCGCGAGATCAGCCTTTTAAATGGCTGACCTGCGATCCCAGGAATGTGATTGCACTATGGGCGCGAAAGAGAGGCTAATAAGTGCGTCAGGTCCCTGACCGCCCACACACATAAATACATGTAGAATTGTACATTCGATTGTTTTCTGGTAGTTACCAACTACTTCATATGTTTTGCCCGTAGTAGTATAGTCATGTAATGATGAACCAATCACTCAATATACACTATAATCTATCCCTTTATCTTCAATTTTAGTCAGGCTAATTCTTCTGCCGAAGTGATTTAATTATCCATATCCTGTTTCTAACACCTCGTGAAGGTATTCAACCTAGAATAGATTCCACAAGGAAAATACGTTCCTGGAGTCACAATGCAGGTGTTGAAAACGATTATGGGATTGTTCGAATATCGGAAGAAGCACTTATCAACTTGTTTTGATATTTTATTGAATATAGCTTCTGCAGTGTGGGCTACGACATAATATTCCATATTATTATATTGGATTACATCTTATTGGGAATTCATATAAGATGGAATTGGTAATATGAGTAGAATATTCCAATTTCTAGTACTCATTGGTTTGAGTTGGAATACAAGATACCTATTGAGACTGACAAATATTGCCGAATCACTCAAATGATATGAATTTTTTCAGATTCAGTTCGTGTCCATCCATGGAAATATGTAGTATCCCTCAGGGTCAAAGAAATTACAACTCATTTTTTTATATATATATGCCTTTATTCATTCCAAGAAGATTACAGTGAATCTTATAGTAGGAACTAGGGCTATCTGTATTTACAATTATAAAAGTAAAGATAAAAGTACGTATATAGGTAAAAAGCACCATACCAAAACATAATACATAAATCAATGTGGAAAAGCATAATAACATCATAGACACAATTCACACTCATCTGATACAGCCTATGAGCAGAAGGGACATGAAAAGGATATTTGTTTTCATAATACATGTTATACTAGATGATAGAAGAAAGGAACCAAGCGCGCAAAGGAGAATTTTTATCCGGATGAGCATATATTTCAAGCAAGTAAATACTGTTCCAACTTGGTTTTGAACATGTGATCAGATACATGCGTGTTTCTGATACTGACGGATACATTATTATAAATTTTCAGGCCTTCACGAAAGAGAGACTTCTGGCCATACTTGGAAAGGACAACTGGTAAATAAAGATTTTGGTTTTGCCTTGTACCATACTGATGTATATCAGATACAGTTATCAAATGCGTTACTGCGAGTTTTGATATAATGGATATATAGTGCCATTTTATATTTATAAATATTTTCTAATGAAAGAAATCCTCTAGGGAAATACAATGGAGTAGTGGGATACCTGAATAGCAGAAAATGAATATTCTTTATTGCTTTATTCTGTAGGACTTTCAGAGGATTGATTGCTGATTCATGAGCAAAACTCCAATGAATGGTGATATTTTTTTCTTAACATGAGTTATATGTTTTTTCCATGAGAGCACTTCATCAATGTATAGTCCTAGGTATTTGGTTGATTTTGAGTATGTTAGCTGGCCACCAAAATGAATAGGGGACTCAACTTCACTTTTGGATGTTTTGGAAATGAACATATACGAAGACTTGTCAATATTGAGGGTTAGTTTGTGAGAATTCAGCCAATTTTGTTTGTGTAGGAAGTCATCTGCTATTGATCTTCTTATGGATGTAACATCCTTACCGACGTATACTGAGGTTGTGTCGTCTGCAAACAATTTCAAGTCACCGATCAGGGGTTGCAAAGATAATTCGTTGAAGTATATTAAAAAAAGGGTGTGTCCCAAAATCGAGCCTTGTGGCACACCACATTTTATATCTTTGAGGTCACTTCTAATGCCATTGGTACTGGTCAACTGTTTTCGGCCACTCAGATATCCGACAAACCAATCATTAGCTAGCCCTCTTATTCCTATATTACTGAGCTTGCGTGCCAATATAATTATCATGATCTACGGTGTCTAATGCATTTCGCAGGTCAAGCGAAACCAACGAGCAAATTTCACCCTCATCAACTTTCATTTGCAAGTCTGAAATCAAGTCAACCACAGCAATTTCAGTATCGCTTGACCTACGGAAGCCATACTGATAGTCTTGTAAAAAATTTATTCTCTCGAGATATTGCACAAGTCGACGATTTACACAATCTTCAAATATTTTAGGAAACGTGGGCAGGTTAGGGTAGGTTAGGCTAGGTTAGGTTAGGTTAGGTTAGGTTAGGTTAGGTTAGGTTAGGTTAGGTTAGGTTAGGTTAGGTTAGGTTAGGTTAGGTTAGGTTAGGTTAGGTATTTTTTTGGTGGAAACCTTGAGAATTTGGACTCTGTGATCGCTCATAGGGTGGTCTATAATTGAAAGACCCTATGAAACGAAATATTTTCATTCAGTTATTTCCATGGAGTTCCATATGGAATCCATGGAGAGGAAAAAAAATAATGCAATTCCTCATGTTTTCCTACTCATTCATCAATTTATAAGAAGCGTCAGCGGACGGTGTGTTGCACCATCGACTGACACTGTGGGGGATTCTAGTGGCTTACGACAGTTTGCGTTTCCATTAGTTTTCAACGATGATGATACGATCATATTTTCAAAAGTGTAATGGAATAATACTATTGGTGCAAGGAATATGCGATTTTAGAATTAAAGGCAAGTGATGTAGATTATCACAGAAAGCCATAATATTATCTTTATTCATACTACCCATTCAATAGTCCAGCCAAAAAACCTCAAAAAATGATCCAACCTCCGAAAAAATTCGGAAGTTTTGAAACTTTGCACATTGATTTATAGGTACCTAGGGATGAATATACCAAAAGTCCCCATGAATATGATGCGAGCTCTAGCGGCAATTAGCGGAAACAGGGCACTTTTTTGGTTTTTCGTTAATATCTCGAGAACCGTTGGTCAGAGGTGGAGGTTCATATACATAATTGAAGCTTATTAAATTCGCAACAAAAATGATGATTCACTCTTTTCTTGTACTCCTAATGGTTACCGAGTTATAGGGCGCTAAAGAAAGCGTTTTTTACAAATTCACACTAGCGCTGGTACAATATGGCATTTCTAATAAATTTTGACAATGGTTTACCAATTTCTCTGAGGATTGAAGAGATAAACTCCACAGTTTGTTCAAAAAGAGAGACATGGTGTATACAATGTACCTATTACTACCCTTAACAGTCATGGTGTTGAAACAGAACAAGCATCCAGTGATGCTGATACATTGATCGTCCGAACAGCACTCGTGAAATCCTTCACTTGTGACAAAGTAGCAATAGTCGGTGAAGATGTAGATCTTATTATTCTCCTTGACCTTAACCCCGACTGAACAAAACATATTATTTGTGAAACCGAGCCATGGCAAAGCAGGAAGGAAAGTATATCCAAGCCAGCAATTGCAAACTTTGGGAATGAAGAACTGCATACTTCTTGTGCATGCGTTCAGCGGATGCGATACGACTTCGACTGCTTATCGAGAAGGGACACTTTCCTGTTTCAAATTGTTCAAGAAGCAAGCTGTACTGCAAGGTATTGCTATTGTTTACCATCAAATTCAATTGTGGCTTGGGAATGAACTACCTCCTGCATAGTGGGGTTGGAAATTGGAAAGCGATCGGCTGATCCCTGTGACAACAGAAGATCCAGCAGCACCTGCAGCTGTCCTCAACCTTATTTGTTGCAAATGTACAAGTGGATGTGGGAACAGATGTGGCTGTCGAAAGTCAGGAATAAGTTGTACAAGCATTTGTCATAACTGCCATGGCGAATGCTTGAATGGTGTTACTTCCACAATCGAAGAAGACTTAGATGACTCTGATGATCCTGATATAATATATCTTGAAGAAATAGAGCATTCAGTGCTAAATACAAACACTGAACATTTGGTACCTGAAGATCAAAACACTGTGTTTGCTGGACGCTTAACCAGAAGTCAGGTGAGATTGCTTTTTTTTTGTTATACATTCACCTTGCAATAGTATACATAAATCTGTCGTCATGTTCATACGTTGTTTTACTGCTCGCTCACCTACTTTCTTCTATTTACATGTTCTCATTTAAATAATGGTTCTCTTACATCATCATCTCATGCATAGTTACTTCTTTTCAGCCAGCAAGTTCGAAAGCTGACCAAGCTGAGCAGATTGCAGGGCCTTCTACTATGAAGAGTTGATAGATTTTTCTGCACACAATTTTCCTTGGAATATCCTCAGCATTTTTTTGTTCTTGTATTTCACGTATTAATATATATCATGTCCCTCTTTTCAAATAAAGCTGTGAAGTTTATTTCCTCAATCCTCAGAAAAATTGGTAAACCATTGTCAAATCTTATTAGAAATGCCATATCGTACCAGCGCCAGCGTGGATTTATAAAAAACGCCTTCTTTAGCGCCCTATAACTCGGTAACCATTAGGAGTACAAGAAAACTATAGATGATTATTTTCGATGCAAATTTAATAAGCTTCAATTATGTATATGATGAACCTTCACCTCCGACCAATTGCCGCTAGAGCTCGCATCATATTCATGAGGACTTTTGGTATATTCATCCCTAGGTACCTCTGAATTGGTGTGCAAAGTTTCAAAACTCTCGGATTTTTCAGGAGGTCAAACCTTGTTTCAACTGGACTATAAATCCGATTATGATCACATGAGAATTAGATGGATAGATCTACGAATCTCCATCCATAAATCTAGGGCATCCACCCATTATAATGTCAAAAAAATTTAGTGCACTAGCGTAGCTGAGTCCTTCACCGCAGAAAATTCACCTCACATCCACATTAATCTGCACTAATGTATGCCACGAAGCTGCTTTGCAGAACTTGATCATTAAACGGAGGTATGGACGCAATATTAATGCTGGATAAATAGTGGGTGTCCCTGCAGGTATTGTTGGGGATATATGGAGAGCAGCGTACGTGCATTTCTACATATTCCACCTGATTCTAGGTTTTCAGGAGCGGGATCATATAGATATTCGATATGGGATTCTAGATACAAAGATTAAGATGGCGAATATATCTACTGAGTACTAGAATTTCATTGGCGACTTCAAAATATTATGAATAAATGACTTTTCGATCCAACTCCTACAGTGATGTTTCCAAAGCCAGAAGCAAAATTCGAGAATGTGGCAATACAGGGAATTGTTTCGATTTGAACTAGTTCAAACTGAAAAATCCGATGGCATTATCGCAACAAGACCATCATCCACATGCGGAACACTAATTTTTCTGATGAATATTCCCTATATGTGATGAGTTGCATATGCATTCATAATTTTTTTTTTCAATCATCTAGTTCCAGTTCGTTTTTATTTTATTTTCTCGGTTCTTTTTTTTTTTCAAACAAGAAGAAAGAGTTCGAATGAATTCAAAAAGTTGGACTTTTCTCACTTTTTTATAAAACTTATGAATTATTCCAACCATAAGTAATTGGAACTTTCTTCCATGACTAGTCTCCTCACATTCGCTATTCGATTCAATTGAATCCAACTGTGAAATGCATATTGGCAAATGTATACAAAATTACTGATAATTCGATACATTTCTTCGGATATGTCATAGGAAAGGTGCAAAGAAGTGAATTCAACCCTGATATGCATAATGCAAAAGTTAATAGTTTTTGAGAAATTGAAATCTTTCTGTTTTTCTCCAGGGTTCTCAGGGTTTTCTTCAACGGTTTGATATTAGTTTTCCATAATTCTGCTGTGAATTGTTTCAAGACTTTAACTGGAATACATGATCAACACTATGGTCCTATGTTTGGAATGATAAAAACCTAGAACAAATTTAGACTGTTGCAATTTTGCCACTCTCCTTTTCGTCTATAAGACTCGACCACAGTTTCCATTTGAAATTTCAGGGTTATGAAGCCCCTTCGCTAAGAAATTGAAGGCACAGGCAAGAATATATATCCGGAATGTGGCCAAATCTACGTGTCCGAATAGGAAGGAGGTGCATATCTTTCCTTGGACCAGTCTGTATATTCATCAACTGAGATAGTTATTGATTTACCAAGGACGAAAAACTTTCTATTTTAGTTGTATCAGACGAGGCCTTAGCCGAGATTAGCAATCGGGTGAGACAAATAGACAGTTTCTCTTACGCCAAGGTGCATATTATATTTTTTCGTCTACCTCAACACTCATATTCACATCACAGTTCTATTCACACGTGAAATCTATAGGATATCGTGAATAATTGATTCGACAACTGTCACGATATGATAGATGGTTAGTCCATCCCAATCGATTTATTAGGGGTAATGCTTGGCTTGCGAGAGGTTATATTCAAATAGGTACTAATAGTTCAGGGGTAGCTGAAAGTACGCGACTATATTCAAACATAACATTATTCATTGAAGCATGCAACATTATGGGTAGTAATGACATATATGAATAACCAAAAATGAATATGAAGACCTATTAACAACTCACATTATAATGACCATCACGACGAGTTCTTGTCAAGTCAAGAGTAGCCCCAGACCAGACTTAGTTCGAACCTTTACATCCAATATTCATATACATCATTTCATTAGATTTGCACATTTCTCATGAGAGTTCCTTGGTCAGTTTTCATAGTTCAGTGTCAACGGATGATTTGATCAACTTCATGTTTATAAAACCCTCATTGTTCGAAATTACTAATATACCTCATGTTCTTCTCGTGACATGACCCTCCACTCCTAGAAAACTGGATCCAATTTTGAAATTACAACCTATATATAGATATCGAGGAGAACATATTCCTGAAATACATTTTTCATAAAAATAATACATCTAGGAAATTGAATACACACACTCGCAAGTTTAGTGTCTACGATGCACCTTCTCACCTCTACTAGACCGGCCCTGGCTATTTAACTGTAGCATTACAATCAAACTCTCCTCGGTGGGACTTCTGGCAGCTCGGGGGTAGGGATGGCGATTGGGCATGGCAGCCTCCAATCGTCATGAGAATTTCGGCAGGATCCTTTTGGGCTCGAAGGTATCCTTGTCCTGGGCATTGGTATGGAATCTTCTGGGCTTTAAGAACTCCTAGACTTTGTTTCGAGGTAGTTGGCAGCTGAACCAAGGAAACTGCTGGCTTCTGAGGGTAGCGCATGACGGCTGATGGTCATGGCATTCTTCAGTCGTCAGCAAAGGACAGTACTTCCATTCCATCAGTTTATACCTTGTCAAAAATTCAGTATATTCCAATAGATCTGTTTAGGATATACAGGGTGTTTCACAGGTAAAGGGAAATATTCCAATGGTAGATAGAGGTCACAAAGGTGGTTCTGGAAATACCATATTTGATAGGCATTAGAGTTTTCATAACGGAGATACAGGGCGATTTATCGATTTCGAATAATTATTCATTCGTCTATAAGTATTGAACTACTTGGTATATTTTTCTAAAATTTAGTATGGAGCTTAAACTTGGGACGTTGAATTCATTCACCTATCGGGCGAAGAGAAAATCCAGGTTCGGCTTCAGGAAAAATTCACATTTATTCGAAATATTGAAATAACACACTGTATGTAATAATTGACAGAGTTCATCAAAAGAATCGTAAAGAGGAGGAAAAACTGAACTGGATTTGATGCTTTTTGTTTTCCCGCCACCAATTTTCATCGTAACAATCATGAACAGAAAGCTGAAAGTATGTCAATTTGAAGAGTATTGAAATTATGAAACCAGTGTCGATTATTATTATTCGATATATTTTAGCCAAAAAATCGCTCGAAAGAACTTACTAAGTCTCACAGTTCTTATAACGGAGATACAGGGTGAATTATCGGTTTTGAATAATTATTCACTCGTCCATACGTATTGAACTACCCAGTAACATTTTATCAAATATGGTATGTAGCTTACTTGGGACGTTGGATTCATTAACCTATCAGGCGGAATTATAATTCGATAATTCACCCTGTATCTCTGTCATAAAGACTATGAGACTTTTCCTGAAGCTGAACCTGTATTTCCATTCTGCCTGATAGGTCAATGAATCCATCGTCCCAAGTAAGCTCAATACCAAATTTGAGAAAATATTACTGCGATGGGTAGTTTAATACTTATGGACGAGTGATAATTCACCCTGTATCTCTGTTATAAAGACTGTGAGACTAAGTAAGTTCTTTCGAACGATCATTTAACAAGAATATATCAAATAATCATAATTGAAAGTGGTTTCATAATTTTAATACTCTTGAAATTGACATACTTTTAGCTTCCTGTTTATGATTGTTACGATGAGAATTGGTGGCGGGAAAACAAAAAGCATCAAATCCAGTTCAGTTTTTCCTCCTCTTCACGATTCCTTTGATGAACTTTGTCAATTATTACATACAGTGTGTTATTTTAATATTTCGAATAAATGTAAATTTTTCCTGAAGCCGGACCTGGATTTTCACTCCGCCCGATAGGTGAATGCATTCAACGTCCCAAGTTTGAGCTCCATACCAAATTTTAGAAAAATGTACTGGGTGGTTCGATACTTATAGACGAATGAATAATTATTCGAAATCGATAAATCGCCCTGTATCTCCGTTATGAAAACTCTGAGACCTATCAAATATGGTATTTTCAGAACCACCTTGGTGACCCCTATCTACCATTGAAATATTTTCCTTTACCTGTGAAACACCCTGTATTATATGCTATACGTATTCCAAGAAGGGATAATGAAATCAACCTATGACGCCGAAACATTATGTATTTTTAGTAAACAAAGAAGTAACCTATTTCCAACAAAATAGGAATAAACAAAACGAACATTCTCATACAAAAATAATCATATCCCATATTCTCAATTCACAAATAGTACGAAATACAGTTATACACGAGTACACTCATAAGATTTATCGAGAATCAGGAACGAATAGTGAAAATGAATAACAAGGATACAAAACAAATAAAAACATTGAATGAAAGAAACAAACTGTTATTACAGAGGTACCTATATAAAAAATCGAGTTCGATCTGAATCAGATAATGTATTGTTCTCCTTTGGTTCATACATATCATTATTGTATCTTACTATATGTACATTTATTATTTATTTTGCGAGATTAATACAATCAGAGCGTGTCGAAATATCATGCAATTTATAAGTGTATGTAAATAACTAAAGATTGATGATAAAGGTAATTAGTGTCAACTTCTTACTCAGTATATCATGAAATGTTTCAGTAGATCAGTAGATGAATGTGCTAATCAGGACATCTACTGAAAATTTGAACTGGAAACCCTGCAGCGAACGAAAAGTGTTCACGGACAAAAAGTTAGTGTCTGATGCCGACGAAAAGTACTTTCCTTGAAAAATAGTCGGTTTCTCATTCAGAAATTAGAACGTAAAATATGATTTTTTGTAGTGGTCGACGGAAAAAATATTCTCATCCATCTAGATTCACATCACCATGACCACATTAGGGTCCATCTGCCATAACTCGTCAGCTGACAAAGCCCATCTCGAGTTGAGTTTTCCATTAGCCCTACGTAGCAGGCCCGGCCTAATTGCGCCCAACTATAACATTAAATCTCACCTGACGGGAGAGCGGAGGCCGCATCTGCCCGCAACGTGTACCAAAGGATATTTTTACCTCTCGGATCGGCCCTAATTGACAAATGGCTCTGCAGGGTACGTCACTGTGTCCCGTGTAGCCATTGTCGCGCTGCCCGGCCACACATACATTCACGTGTCCATCGTTCTCCACCCATAATCTATTACGATCATGGACAGATTCCATGCAGGTACTGTGAATGTTTTTGGTTACATTTTAGATGTTATAGAATTATATTACAGTCCTAAAATAACTCGACAGCTTGGAATCAGAATCATATTCGCACAATGAAACACCCACAGTAGTAGAAATACAATGAGGGTACGGCAACAATTGCTGTTTAACATGAATTTATGGGAATTAGGAACATTGTGCACTTGAGATCAGCAGGGAGATTCTATTCCACGAATCGAGTCGAACCGGCCATATTTATTCAATATCTGGTGTTCTGTTTCTCGAATGAATCGTGTGAACCCTATTTGATTCCTCGATAGCTCAAGAGGAGTCGAATTGATTCGTTTTGTCAATCTAACCTTATCTATCATCGAATGTTTCTATCAATCTTCATCTCAATTTGAGGTTAAATCATCTTGTTCGTGTGAGAGCACAGCTCACCTGTGTGTAATCAACTCATTACTTCATAAATATAATATATAATTCATTTTCGATGTCGTTCAAACTCAAAGATGCCCATTGAGAAATGTTGATAACATTTTTAGAAGAGCACAGAACTTGGCCACAGGACGATTTTCAGAGTCTAATAGAGTTGTGGAATCAATGGAAGACTGTGAATCAGGCTGAGCCAAGTGAAATTCATTGGGGCTTGGCGACCAAACTCCTGAGAAATGGCATAAGGTAGCATCTTTTGTATGATCCAGTTGCATCAAACCTAAATTCAGAGAATATATGGGGTCTCAATGATTGTATCAGAAGACAAACCAACCTTTTGCTCAATCTGAATAGCTCATATCTTTTTCAGGTTGAGAAAAAGAATGGGTAGGTTATTCTGTTCCATAGTTCTTCTCGTCGACGGATTGAATCCAAATTTCTTTGCCTATATTCAGCTGTCAAAATATCAACTCGAACAATTTGTAACATTTTTATTTTTGTCTTGAGATTGAAAGAATCGAAATTCATTCATTCATCTATTCATTGAAAACAATATAACCACTATATGACCTCAAATTTGTCAAGGCTTTTGCCTTGATGATCATTTCATTAGAACAAAATCACACCCCATGTCGCCAAAGCACCGACAATTCCGAAGTCCAATTCGATCGCGACTTGATAATCAAAGAAGAGAATAGGAAAAGAATTCGACTTCAAGTTCATCATCGTATCGTACGACAATCGACGAACGTGAAACAGAATCCTCCTGCAAGACAGGATAGAGAATGATGTGAACAATCTTTGAAATATAAAGAAAATCGTCAAGTCCCAACTGAATCATATACATATCCATATCAAGTGCACTAGTTCATATCGATCGAAAACTCGTTCAGAATATGGTTGAGAGGGATCAAAAGAAGTTCTGAATAAACTGAGAGAAATTTTGCTTGGGGTGCAAATAATAGTATCAGATACTTTCACCTCAAGCTATTTCGATTGGAAATGTATCCATGAACATTTCCAAACTTCTTCACCTCCCGTCTTCATCGCTCTCTACTCATATTCTAGTACAGAATCAATTATTGAAGTTACAGTATCATTTTGTCTCTCTAATGATCTCAAACTCCGGACCCTATTTGGTCGCTAACATTAGTAGATATGTAATGAGGATACGGCACCAATTATTTTTCTGATTTGTATTGGTAGGTATCAGGGATATTGTACATTCTAGTTCAGAACAGAGTAGTCAAAACATGCAAACAACCTCAGTGAAATATCAAAAATGTACGGGTTTCCTAAGTTTTGACAGGCAATGAAGGTTCGGCAACAACTGTTTCTTCGATCTGGATTGTGAAGAATTAGGAATATTGTATATTTGAGATAAGGACTTGATAGTGGGAGATGAACTCAACGATCTTTTAATCACCAAGAAACTCGAGTTGTTACTGAATTCCTATACATTTTTGATCAGGCACAGTAAATCTCAATCAATTGGGAAATCCTTCAAAATGGTTCAAGGGCATGAGAAGTAGTTCAGTATCATTCGAGAAAATTTTTTCTTGTGGATCAAGAACAAGTCTCATATACTTATATGCACTATTGGGCGGTAAAGTGTACTTTACCGCCCGGAGGGCCGCGGGTCGTAAGTACTCCTGTGTTCTGAAACTCCTTATATCCACCTAATGAATCATAACATAACTTTGTTCGCACTCTTAGCTGATTCTATGATTTACAACGCAAAATGATACCTGGAGGTAATTAATGAGGCGCCGTTCAATTTTCCTATTTCCAAAACTCATCGGCATCATATTTATGAAACCCAAAACACTTTTAAGAGATGTAGTAATGATACATCATAAAAAAATCTAATCACTGAGACATCACATTATAGTCACTTTAGTATAGAACAAGGGACATCCGTATTATCTACTCCAATATCAAAATTCAACAATAGCATGAAGGATACAAAAAAGAACAATACTTCTACTGATATAATGTGATACATTAACAAACACGATTCTTTCAGCATGTTATTTCGTACTGCCCTTGGTTTTTCAAGGGTACCGCAGCATAATATGCTCAAACGTGAACTGTAAAAAACTCCTCATAGACTCAATTACGATGGAAATAATGAAGAGTTGTAGAGAGAAGATCAGCAGTCAGCAGTAAATCTTATTATTTTGCCATTGTTCCTACAATAATTGACAATATACAGCGTAACTGATACTTTGAAGAATGCCTTTGAAACCCACCTTGACTTTCTTGAAAAATTAATCTCTCGACTGTAGAAAATCCTCATTATCTATTCCGTCTTCCATGTCGATCGAGAGGGTAACTTTATCATGTTATATTCGTTTTGCAGTTTTTGATGCTGCTAAATTACGTTACATATAGAATAACCTGTTCTGTTCCATTCAATTAGTGCGAAATATCAAAAGAAACCCTATATTTTTCCGCGTTGCCGTCCTAATGAAATTAATGAGCGTATATGATGAAGTTCACTTTGTTTATACTGTGATGGAGTTTTTGATGTACGCATACCCTGCATTCTGTTCTTTGCAAGGGTGCAATTAACATCCCCTTTTGAGTGGAACTATGCATCCTCTGCTGATGAGTTCTGTTCTGTCAGTCAAATTTTGAGTACTCTCTCGAATGGAAGAATATTTTTTTCAATACAAAAAAAATTGAGAATTACACCACCCAATTATCACCCCATTGAAATGTGAATGTCTCTTCAAAAACCGATATTATTGTTACTCATATTGTTATTCATGGGTAGAAGTTTGATTTATGTGCCAATTCATTATTCAGAAAAATATCATGTGTGAATAACAACTTAATAGTAGGTGATGAGTTTTTGATAATTCCAGCTATATGCACGTTGCTAAAGAATTATCGCGTGTGGACAAAGTCCTCAAGTTGGATTTTAAAAAAACAACAAGGACGAGTGCTAATCTAGTTGAAATTATTTAAAAAAACAACCACCACGAATTTGATTCCACTTGATTCTGTTTTTAATTTACCAAACCTAACCTAACCTAACCTGCTGATATAACCGTGGCATCTAGTATACTTCATCGTTAGAACACCTCTTTATCTCTCTACCAAAACTCGTTTGCCTATAGAACGACGAAGCTTTGTTATTCTTTGCCATTGGTAGTGTTCCCAAGAACAAGAAAAGTAATCTCCTAAAGTTTTGAAAAATGCAATACCTACCTCCTTTTCCTGTCCTTCCTACGTACGCGCGATGTTTCTCAAACATTATAGGAATTTCTTTTCGTGCGCTCGAAGAGATGAAAAAAACTGATTCATAGAGAGATCGAGGAACTTCCATCGTAGGGTTATCTTGGTTGTTCGTGAATACGCTATCATTGTCCACTCGTGTAGTCAACATCGGTTAGTACAGTCAGTGAAGAAGTCATATAGTGAACTGTAGATATTTCTGTGATTATATTACTGAAACAGTAGAAGATCAGTATATGTACCTACATGAAATACGTCTAGAATGCCATGAAGAATTCAAAAATTGCATAAACTACAGAGTTTACATTTGAAATGAGAAACTTGGTATTGGCCGCTGTTACATAACAAACCCTATATAGAAAGTTTTTGTTGAGAGGCATGCGCTTTTAAAAATATCAATCAATTTTCCTAACACGTCCCATTTTGGGAATTGAAATTTGATGAATTGCTCATAATCTTGGTCATAATCCGATTTTATATTATCTTGGCTATTATTTGTCAACGATTACTTCCAAATAACTTTCGAATAGGACAATCAATCTGGAAGAAAGGAGATTAGGTACTATCAATCTATTCACAAGTAATTATTATATTCTACCTACAAAGGACTGAAGATCTTGTTCTGATTGTACTTTTGCCCAATCTCTTGGAGCGCACAGAGGAAAATTCCTATGATGTTCATGAAACATCGTGCGTTACCTAGGGAAGATAGGAAAAGAAGGGAGATATTCAATTTTTTTTTAACTCTTGGAAGTTTTAAGTTCTTGGGAATTCTCCGATTGGCAGATAATTAGGAAGCTTCGCCTTTCTATAGACGAATGAGTTTTGGTAGAGTGAAGTTCGACATATTTCAAGGTTAATGACATAAGGTTGTGCTGACTGGGCCAGTCGAGTTCGTCTGACTGGTATCGCTATTCTTCTTCTTGATCTGTATCTATCTCTATTAATATTTTCCTCTTTTTCTCGTTCAGTGAGTAATCGATGAATTTTTTCAAGTGATATTTCATTTCGTGCCAACATAATTCGGGGTAGTATTCAATGTCACTGTAAAACGTTGGATCATACTTTTTGCACAGTCAGGTATATCGTAGCATTCAGAATTCTGATTACGAATGGAAAATTATGTGTTACTATATATGTCTTGAATAATTTCTTGTTTGGTAATGAAACCTCTTTTGAAACTTCGAAATCACATTTTGAGATGTTTGCCAACTCTTGCTTTTTGATAAATACCCTTAACAACTTTCCGTTTCGAACAAAGTTTTCATTCATAATATAAATATTATCAACGAAAAGTTGAGTCGACATTCTACTGATCTTTATCAGCCTCTTAAGCTTTGACCCGAACTGAATTAGAATGAATAATATTTAAATTCTTCGAGTATCTAGCTCTCTGCTCTTTGACGAAAATAACAGGTATTTTGTTTCCATTTAGCCCTAATTATCCATTCGCTCTTAACCTAACCAGCCTAACTAAACATGACGTTGGATGGAATGGTGAGAGATTTTTTTGATGGTATTTGAAGCCATTGTAACGGGATTCGACTCTACAGATTATTTTATCCACGACTCTCGTATGAAATATTCATAATACATGTACTTTCCCAAGCAAAATGGTAGTCATTTTTCACCAGACCAGTTAGACCAGTGAATAAAAGTTATTCACCGCTCTTATTCACTGATATATGAAAACCCAGATAGCACACACTCGCCTAAGGTCATCCTCAATGTGTCGCCAAACGCCTGGAGAGGACGTTCTATTTTCTACAACCTAAGAACATCATCAGGCGTAAATTTTGCGCTGTAATTGTCCTAAATGAGTTCTTTCAGTGACAGCCTGAGGATGTAAAGAATTTCGTGCCTACGGACGTCTTCAGATGACATTCCATGAAATAACGTGTCATCGAAGACACAAGGAAGAAAAAGAAGAACTAGAATTGAGGTTATGTCTCATGATAGTCATGATTTGTTCAAGATACATCATAATATTAATGATTATATCAAAATTATTAGAGTATTCATTGAATACCTCCATCCATGCATTCATCAAATTTCTATTTCACAAAATGATTGCGAGAAGAACTTATTGCACAGAATTAAAAGATAACAATAACAAAAGGATGATAATCTCTGTTGATGACATTTCTCTCAGGTAGCAAGAAACAAAGGTGAGTAAATACTAAATAGAATCATTGATAGTACCGGACATGAAATATATTGATACATTCATATACATTATTTATTATTGTTTCAGGAGGTTATTGAGAACACAAACTTGATGATATCATCATAGCAAACATGTTTTATTCCAAGATATCTTTGCTTCTTCAGAATCTATAAAATATTGTATGGAAGCTTGAACATTCAGTATGAATTCAATAAAGGTAGGTACCTGAATCAAATCATTGATATAGTAGGTACTGGACATGAAATGTTAATAGGTTAATTATTTGTTTCAGATGAAGTTATTGAGAACACAAGATTGATGATGTCATCAGAGCAAAGATGTTTCATTCCAAGATATTTTGGCTTCTTCGAAATCTATGTGAGATTGTATGCATGTTTGCACTTTCAGTATATTCAATAAAGGTAGGTACCTAAATCAAATCATTGATATAGTGGGTACTGGAACATGAAATATTAATAGGTACATTATTTGTTTCAGGAGGTTATTGATAACACAAAATGATGATATCATCAGAGCAGAGATATTTTATTCCAAGATATTTTGGCTTCTTCGGAAATTATGAAAGATTGTACATAATGCAGACTTGAACTTTCAGTAGATTCAATAATGGTTGGTACCTTACCACATATATCATATCATTGATAGTAAGTACTGGACATGAAATATTGATACATTGTTTGTTTCAGATAGTTTTGCTTCTTCAGAATCTATAAAATATTGCATGAAGGCTTCAACTTCCAGTTGATTCTGCATCAGGAATGTCCAGAGTTCAGAAATCAAAAACAACATGGAGAAATATAACTACCAATAGGCAATAACTTCTAGTAGTGCTCAACAAGAAGCTGAAATACATTTCTTCAAAAAGGAAATTGAAATTTTTCAGAATAAGTTATTAATAATAGAATTTAAAGTTTTTCATTTGGTTTTTCATTTGAACCTATTATAAATAGAGGGAAATTTTGCAAATATCATGAGATCCATATTATTTTGAAGAAATTATCATTTGCATAATACAAGGTGAGTCAATAGTGTGTTATCCTTGTATATTAGCCAAACCATCAGATGAATTGAGGAAATTCAAGTACTACAGTAATCGGGTTTCATGAGAACTTTCACATTAAATTGTTTTCATATCTGTATAGGGTGTTTGAATTCCAAGATACATTGACTGATGATTGTTTTTTTTTCAAATGGGTCACCCTGTATACTATTGCACTTGGGGTCTAGCGGGAATGATAACAGAGATATAGGGTGTTCAAACATAAGATTTTTCAATTTTAGGATTTTTTTTTGTGGAAACTATTCAATATTGGTCAAAACGGCTCACATTTCCTTATGAACTTTTGATTTACTATCTAATGACATTCAATCGGAACAAATAGAGGGTGGTTCAACATTCAGAATACTGATCAGCTTATTGTATCTGTTCCAAATAAATATCAGTAGATAGCTAATCAATAGTTAAGACAGGGACATGTGAGCCGTTTTGACCATTAATGAATAGTTTCGACACAAAAAATTCTACATTTGAAGAATCTCGATTGTCAGCACCCTACATCTCTGTAATAACTCCAACTCCTATTACTGTTGTACTTGAATTTTCATTTTATATATCTGACGGTATGGCTAATATCGGAGGAGAACACACTAGTGACTCATTCTGTATACGAATAATATTCTCCCATAAATCTTGAACCTCCTTGAAACATCATCAAAAACCGCCTCAAGTTGTTACTATGATGTCCTGAGGTTGTCTCAAAAGATTTTATAAGGATGTTCTGAGACGTTATTAGTATGTAGAGAATGGTAACAGGAGGATGTCTTAAGAAAGTCCTCTGGCTCGCTCTCGACGTCCTGAGGACATTATTGTGAACGCCTCAGAAGGGCCTCAAAAGGAATTTGTGCTATCTGGGAAATGTCTATCGTTTTGCTTGAGGAAGTACAACAGTATAATATACTATTTTCAACGCACATGATCGGAACTAGGCTTCCTAATATATCATTCCATCATCCGAACTGAAAGTATCCCAGCACAAGTGGTCAAAGTGATTTATGGAGGAATCACGTGATACTCTTTTTCCTACGCTAAGCTCGTGATATTAACTCGACCTTCGTAAATAATAGCCCTCATTATATGCTTGTTGAATAATATACTATTTTCAGGGTGTTTCAATTTTTTGTGGCAGGACTTCAACAGCTTGAAGAGGACATTTTTTTAAGATGAAAATCTCATACAAACATATATGCGTGGAAGCTTTGTTTCAGATTTACAGGGTGTCAAAGTTTCAGATTTTTCGTATGTTTATGTTTTTTCAATTTTCCCCTACAATTTTCGGAATAATTGATTGAAATTTGGTAGTGTTCAAATTACTAATTGAGCAGATCCCATCCTGATTCATTCCTTATGAGTTTGAATTATAGATCAGTTTGATGAAATATTTGGAATACATTTACATTTGCATATTGTATACAACTGATCCCAATGAGCTAATATCAAACAATGTGAATTTATTTCTATATCATGAACGGTGAAGCGTCGATTCCATAGTTTGTATTCGCAAGGGGCATTTGACTCAGAAAACATAATAATTATTTGTGATAGTTCCCAATTTTCAGTAGATATATTAATATAAATCGCTATATTTTACTCTCATACCGAAAACATATGAGAATTCGCCCCAACACAAATTATATAGTGGACGTAATTTGTTGTTCAGAACTGCATATGTAAAGCGCTCTGCAATTTGTATGCCGTTTCGAACTCAACAAGTCAGTTTGACCATTCTATTTGAAGTATTGAAAAGCTAAATGAACGGGAAATGTGGTCTGTTTCCACTGATAGAGGATGCTATATAAGCTTTTCATCAATGAAAGTTTGCTGTATGATGTAGGTAGAACGAGTAACTGAACAGTTTCAGAGGGAAGAGAGGACGTTGAAATGCTCAAAGCTTCATTATGGCATCCTCCATCTAATTGAATGGTTTCGAATATCTTGCGAAGCAAACAAGGGTAATCAAGAGGGCCATCATTCAGGTATCGACTGATAGAATTGAAAAATACCTCGAAATGTGCTAAGAGTCGCAAAAGAAACGAGGGAGTAGACTAATTTTATTTATTTCTGCGATAAAATCATCACTCAAATACCAACCTTTCAATTTCAATAATGCCACGGTAATTTTCAAACGGCTAGAAATTCACCGTCAGTCAAAACTGACGCCACGATTTCGTGAGTAGGTGCAGACCATATTCCTAATTAGCAATAAACATTTAATTGTCACAAAATGGTCCCTCATGATTTGTGGCTAACCTCATGATAAATTTGTGTGAATAATGATTATATCGATTCACACTAGACGAAATTTGAATCAGTGAATGTGACAACCCAGCGCACGACTTGTGGGCGTGGTCTTGTCAGTTCTCAGCATTCTGCACAATGTTGCCAAGTCTCCGACATTTATATGATATTTTGTTATGGAGAATGAGTGGAAATGGAAGATTATCTGACCAATAACAATACAGCATAAGAATGGACGTCACCGTTTATTCGACTTATCGCCAAATGGCCATAAAGGTTCATTTGAAATGAGCTCTGGAATTCAACAATTTCGAAAAACGCATAGACTCATAATCTACATAAAAAAGCGTAAGAAGTGTTCCTAACGAAACAGGGGGGTAATTGAATGCCAATAATTCCCTAATAACACACTTATGTCCCATGGATATCCTTAGGGCGTCCTGTCGGGACATTCAGGACGTCCATAGGACGTTCGAATTAGGTACCGTGGACGTCCATTGAACGTCTGTGGGACGCACAAATGTCCCACTTGAGGACCAACTAGGGACGTCCTTGAGGGATGTCCCTGGGACAACTATCGAATACCTAAATCCTACAGTATTCCTCATCGAGCACTACAGAGGACATCCATAGGACAACCTATCAGCAACGCTGAGGGATATCAATTGGATGTCCATAAGATGTCCCAGGAACGTACGAATTATTCTTGAATTTGAATTTTGCTGGATCCCTCTAGGACCAGATCTTGCATGACTGATTAGGACATCCAGTTGAGTTGATGGTCCGTAGAAGGTCCCCAAAAAGTTTTCCACGGACGTCCAATGGACTTACGTGAAGGACATTGACGAGGAGTACTTATAGCCTACGAGCAATCATTCGTCGGCGGGGTGTAAGTAAACGTCCTCGCAGGGACAACATATTGAAAGTACCGACTGGGACGTCCATAGGACGTTATTTCTAGGACATTGAAAGAGTACAGTTCATGTACCAATTGGGACATCCGACGGATATCTCTAAGGGACATTCGAAGGATGTCCCTAAGGGACATTTCGATTGTTATACGATCCAGGAAATATAGAGGGCGTCTCTGCAGAGATATTTGAAGGAATGTACCATCAGGGACATTTCATGGTTGTCTAGAAGGGACATTATATAAGATCTGAAGTCATGCCAAGACTACTCGGGACATCCGATGTATGTCCCTGAAGGAACGTTCAAAATCATATCCCATCAGGGACATGCCAAGGACGTCCTTGCATGGACATTCTACAATATGTACCACGTGGGACGTCTAAGGGATGTTATTTCTAGGACATTTGAAATGATGTACCAGCTGGGACATTCCGTGGACGTCCTTGCTCGGACATTGCATGATATTACGGGATGGGACGTCCCAAGGACACTTATTTTTGGTTCGGGACATTCGGACGTGAATTGTACCAAATAGGGACGTCCCTAGGACGTTGTGTGCTATTAGGGATTCATTCGCCACTCGCCCATTGTTATAAACAGTTCGTTAAATATAGGAACTAACTTCCCTGTATGTCGATCAAAATGTACTGAATATACAATATACCTATAGTTGAACGTTGGCAAAAAATTCATGAATCATGTGCTGTCTATGGTATAGACTAAATGTAAATATATCTTCCGCTGATCCTGAGTGATGCACACGAAACTCCTTCACGAAAGTAACTGTCAGGTTTCTATTTCAGTAGTAAGTGAACGGTCTGAAACGATCTAATATGATGACAAAGACTTCTAGAAAGCTTCATAACAGAGAGTTTCTTTGGGATGGTGAGGGAGAATGTTGGCCTAATCGAAGAACAAAGCATGTTTTCATGCTGCCTATCTGGCCGATGGGTCAGAGTGTGTCAGATGTTCAGAACAAACAATATCTATTCCATTAATCCAGGCATGCAAGCGTCTGTATGTGATTCCGGAAGAATGTTTGTGATTGGAGACCGACGTGAGAAAAATGGAGGGTGTGTCTGGGACTACCTTGCAGATATATACGTATCCATTAATTAAATGCGGAAACATACAAGAGCTTATTCTCTTGTTTCGGAAACAATTACACCGTTTCCGCTGCTAGCTCTTATTTCCAGCCTAGCATGTAATCTTTTCGAGCGCTATTTTATTGTTTCACAGTTGCGTTGTTTTCAGTATGGAAGGACGCTGGAAGGATTGAATAGATGAAATCTGCCTTCTCATGGTAAATTTTATTCTTGTCGAACTATGTATTCGATGATAGCTCATAATATATACATATATAGATTTGTATTTCTGTTTCTCCAATGTGGGTCTTTTGTGCTATTGTATACTGACGCCGATAACCACACTACCCTCAAGTGGAAATACATTCTTGCTCAACCCTGTGGCGTTCCTTAGGGATCTTTAAAGGTTCAACATCTTCTTCGAAGGATGGCATATCCTCTCCTATCATCTTGTGCTCAATGATATGGTTATAGGCGATTCAAAATGAAAGCGATACGCGCCATTCCGGAGATTCAAGTAACTAATGGAAAGTACATTGATGGTTTGTTTACATTCAAGTTTCCATGCATTTTATCGAAATTTTAGTGGTCATTGTGAGATTTTTCGAGTTTGAATTTTTTGGTAGAGTATCTTGAATCATCATTGCTCCGTTTTATATATGTTCTCCATGAAAGTTTTCCCACAGCATTTCACAGTGTATAATTGTTGCATTTGATTCCCAGAAGTGGAAAGTTAAAGTATATGAATTTGAAAAAATCAAATCCTCACTTGAAAGCAAAGCACATAATCATGTTCAATTTTTCCTACTAGGTAGATAAATTATTCGCAGTTACATTCAGCTTTGAGGACTTTCTCTCTTTCATAAACACATGTAAGTAGATGCATCGACTGCATTACATATACATCTTGAATACCCACTTTGTGAACATCATATCACTCCACTTAATTTACAATATTTATTTCACAGAATAAGTATGGATTTATGCAGCTTCTATTTACAATTATCAGGTAAAAATTATCGATTAACAATTATCAAGTAAGGATTAGCTAAGATGTTACCATTTATGCAAACCAAATTGACAATAAAAAATAAGAAGTAGGCAGGCGCAAATGTCCTTTTTTAAACCATTCAAGATAACCATAGAAAACGTTTTCATAATATTTCAGCCACATTATTGGGATATTGCCTCACCAGTGGGGCAAACACTCAAATATAATAGGAATAATGGATTGTGAATAGAAACACGAAAACGGGAAATGGTTTGAGATTAGTTTCTATCATAGGATGGACCAATTCTTGGTCATCTACAAGGTCATCTGCGTACTACTTGCGCACAATAGGAAAACCTAGTTCAATTAATGTAAATAGTTGAAAATTGTCATTCGATAAATGATAATTTTTATCTGTCGACATAAACATAGTGATTGAAAATAGCAAGCTCATCTCATATTCGATAATTGTCAATTGATGCTGCATAAATTCACAGTAAAGGTGAATACATGCAAGCAAAATTCAAAACTCAAATGAATTTCAAACTCGAACCAATAATATAAAACTATGAAGTGTAATGTAGGTGCTCATGCAAGACACTAAAGAATCAAGACTAAAATTAAAAGTAAGGAAGACGGTCAACATGCAACCAAGAAATTATTTTTTTTTCATAATTCACGACAGCGCATGCGCCAAATAATAACTAGGCGCGCTGGAAAAAGATTAAACAACTGATTAAAGGTTATTGCATAAACACCCATATATTTTCAATTGAAAATTCGTTTGAATCTTAAATTCATTATATTTTAGTTGATGTTGCATGAATCCGCCTCAAGAATGGAATGCAAACCAACGTAACCTCAAATTGAGTCATTCCTAATAAGCGAATTTCATGTATTCGAAGTAGTGAAACATATTTTATTCATCAAATATCTGCTGGAAAGCTTCCACGAATCACGAAAGTACACAAATAATAGTATATTACACACCGAGGTGAAATGTGATTCATGTGAGATTAATTAGTTAACCAAGACGCAAAGCGAGGTTTGTATACTATCTTATAATAATTATAATAATAATGATAATAATAATGTTTATTGAAGTACAAAATAACAAAAATACATGTGTTCAAATATCATTGTACTTCAAAAGGCAAATAGTTGGCAAGCCATTTTTCATATTTGCCTTGGATGATTCAAATCACAGGGATTAATATACAAATACTGCACCTACATGAGGTGAGCATTACATGACAATACATGACAATGAATAATGAGATTAACAATCAAAATCAAAAAAATAAGTTGGAGACAACACTAAAATTATACAGTGCATATTATTGGTTCATTGATAGTATATGCAGTTTGAATGATTTTTTGAACATTTTCATATCTAGAGTACCACTGAAAAAATTTTCATACATATTTATCATCGTAAGTGCAATATATTCAAAGCAACCTTGTAATTTGGATAAACGATGTTGGGTATAGTAAATGAATCAGCATTTCTAACATTTGCTGTATGAATGGTAGATCTTCTGATGAGTAATTCGTGCAAGTACTTGGGAGTCTCAGTAGACAACAACCATTATATTTCGATCAAAATTAATAAATCTCTGTTTCGTTCTGAACATATCTGAAATATTACATAATTTAGGGCGGGAAGTGAGGGCAAGAAGTAGAGGTGTGTAATATGACACTTCCCAACCTTCAACGACGTTAGTAATGACAACATTACATATATGGTTGTAAATAAACAGTTTTCTTCGCTCAAATCATTATCAAACAATGGAAATAATACACACAAGCAACTGAACCATTTCAAACCAATGTCCTTTCCACAAGTGGCAACTTTGGCGCTGCGATAGTTGCCTATCTGCAACCAATGATATGATGTGTATCGTTGATGAACGCGAAGACAGCTTTTCTGAGCAGAAATTGACAATGAATAATGGACACGTATGATGTGATAGGAAGAAGGATGTAAAAATTGGTGATTGATGAACGAACACGAGGTAGCTTGAGCAGAAGTCCGGCTTAGACCTTTCTAATTACGTTTCTAAAATGAAAAAGTAATGATATCTTGATTGGGAGATACTGGATGTTGACAAGCGGTCTCAACAACATCATATACTGTATACATATCTGAGTAGTGTTCATGTGCAATACATCTGAGTTCGAAGAATTCAGGAAGCCGTTAATGGTTAATGCAGTGTGACTGTCCTACCTTTATCAAGCCACTAGATCAATAAATACGTACGCTATACCCAACTAGGCATACAAAATGGATGAAAAATATCACTCACTCACCGGCAAAAAACCGGCCACCAAAAAATTTGCTCAAATCGTTTTCCCTTTAACTTTTTTAATCCCTGTCCGATTATGAAATTTTGATTCAATCTTAGATTCATGTCTCAGAATGTTAGCCTCAATATTAGTTTTCGTGAAGAGCTGATTACTTGATCATTATACAGGGAAATACCAAATTTACTATTTCATCCTTCATTTTAACGCCCTGTGGCGAAATTGAGTGGTCTAACTCGGCTTTTCTCTGCTTTGGATTGAAGTGTGATACCTTTTCAATACAATAGATCTTGTTTCATGTCAATCTCTCCTCATTTGAAGAGAAGATACGAGTGTTTCAAGAAACTATGGCATTTTTAAATTAGAGAGAAATCTACTGTCCAGATTTCACATTGGCTCATTATACTGAAGGTCATCAACTTACATTTATTACAATTCCATTGTATGATAATGAATAATCATACGTTGGATGGTAACTTGGAAGAACTTTTGAATAAAGTGTCTTCTCATTGTATTCAAAATAGTCGTCGAATGTCATTATTCTTCTCTAATGATGACTGTTCAGGTATTGATGTAGAAAGAAAGACATTAACGAGTTTCTGAAAATGTTTACTATTAAGGTTTCATTGAGAGATGGTTGCTTAGTAAATATATTTGCAAAATTTTTTTCTTCTTGGAATTGTGAAAAAATTCTAGAATTCCCTAATATCTGTTTTACTGCACCTCATTCGGAGAAAAAAAAAATGATAGTGAAATAAATTATAATTATTGAACTCTTCACTATTAAGTTCGTCGATTATAGCTCCAAGCACAATTCATAGTGAAAAGATCGATATTATGTTAGTAACTTCAGCAATATGAATTACTATCTATTTTGGATAGGTAAAAAAATGAATAAAGATTTTACGAGAATTTACTTCAGATCAGAGTAGAATCCTCCTATACGAAGACTGATAAAATTTACTATAATATTATGCAAATTGCTACTATCTCATCATAGTGAAATGGAATATTATTATAGTAATAGATTCTCAACTATCATAATATTTAATTGAGAAATTCAATATAATCATAGTAAGGAAATGAAATAAAATTTTGAAAAATATTGAAATAAACTGAATTCGTCCATTTCATATTGAATAATAATTATTCTCCGAATAGAAACATATCATATACAGGGTGAAAAACGCGACTGATTTGAGAAAAAATAATAACAGGAAGGCTGTTTTGAATAACCCCATATGTTATACCATTTCGGAATCTGTATTTATTATGAGCACCTTTTTCTTATGATTAGTTATCTTTGTGGAATAGTTTTTTCAATGGCAAAACATGAGGAAAACAACAATTCTCTTGGGTAATTGGTACGAAGTAATACTCACAGGTCATCAAATCATTCCTCGGGAAAGGTGCATCCATGCGCATGAAATTTGTGAAATAAAAAATTACAAATGTGTAAGGTTTTATTTCGATCAGTTTTTTTCATAGAAATGAAGGAAAATTAATAACTTTCGAACAGTCAACAAATGGATAACCACATAAACGGTTAGCTGGATTTAAAATGACCCTTTCTACCACCCCACTACTTTCGATAATTCGATCTATGACTAATGGGACACCCTGTATACCAATATAAAAACAAGTATGATATAGTTCTCATTCCATCTATCTCTCAATATCCATGGGTATATAGGATTTTGATCAATTTCGATAACAACTCCGAAGTTTGTGCTTCAGGATGTCGAATCCTTGCATTTCCTGCTATCTTAAAACTCCATCCATGCGAAGACCGAATCGGTAGATCGTGTTTTTCCCTGCTAGAGATGGTGAAGGTTCAAACCAAGCTATCAGCTCGCCTGATAATCATTAGTGATAATGTGTAGTTCAGGATTTTCGATAGTTGATTTCCAACTATGAAGCAAAATAATTCATAAGGTGAGAAGATACATTCTGTCACTGGGCACTAAAGAGTAATAAAAAATAACACATAGGAACACAACCGCCTTCCCAGCGAGCACAAAAACATCTCAGAGATGTTAAAAGTTGGAGATTTCGAGACATTGAACCTCCACTGCGATGTTTTGTTCACACATGAATAGAACTATAATAGAACAGCCAATGTCCGCCGCAGGCGGCAATTATCGAGATGTCCTCGATATGTCACAAAACTACCTTCTCCCTAGTTATTTTTAAAGCCTTTTCATGGACACAACAAAACATTCTCAACGCGTCTTGCGCACATAAAATCGCTGTAAAAAAACATTTTCGAGGTACTTTTCTGAAGCCTTTTGTCGAAATGGACTTTTGCATTAGGATTCCATTTCCCTTGAATGAAAAAATGCATTAAAAATAGATTGAATATAAAGATATTTTCTTGATATGAAATTACCTTCTTGATCGGTTTCTGAGTAGTGCTTACTACACACAGACATATAATTGGAAATAGGTTTCCCAATTCTTGAAATGTTCTCCACAATGCATAATTTTGCAACTGCGGAGAAGATGTGTATTGATAAATTCGTACTTTTATGTATTGATTACACTGAGGCACCGAACAACACATCTTGCATCTGATGCGGTCATTATTACAAACTAAATAAGTCTTCTAACACAATAAACTTCACCAAATTCCTTTCTGTTCGTTAGCAGCGTGATGTAAGCGTGACACGCTGCAAACGCGAATGCCAATTGCGAACAAGAAGAACAAAATCGAAAACAAATCAGAATTCATCGTATTGTGACGTAAGCATGAGACGTTGTGGTGGGGCAAACAAAGAAAAGGCACAAAAGAACAAAAACAATACTTTCAATATCCTTCTAAGACCTCTTTGGGAAGTGCATATTACGCCTCAAAAAAACATCCTCATGCCTACATTTCTAAAACATCCCAAAACATCCCAGGGATACCTCTCAGTAGGCAAACAAAGAAATGCCACAGAAGAACAAAAACAATACTTCAATATCCTTCAAAGACCTCTTTGGTCAGTGCATATTACGTCTCAAAATAACATCTTCATGCCAACATTTTCAAAACATCCCAAAACATCCCAGGGATGTTTGTGCTCGATGGGCTGTACTTGGCGAAGGTATAAAAAACTGGTGAATGGTGAATGAGCGAGTCGTCGACTTGTCCGCGTCTTCATTTCTCATGGACTGTGGACTTGATTCGTGTATCGCTTTGTTTGATGTCATTATCGGCGAATAACGAACGTTGAACATGACATCATAGAATAAGAACTGAAATTATGGTAATGGTTACAAAAATACCTATGTATTAGTTACTACAGAAACTATATAAACAACACCTGCGAAAAATAACCCAACAATATAGAAATTATTCAAAGAGAATTCATCCCATTTTACTATGTTTCGATGATGATAATAATGATAATTTCAATAGCTTCTGTCAAAGAAATTATGCATGCGGAGACCGAATCGGTATATCGCATTTCCACTGCTAGAGATGGTGACGGTCAGACGGTTTGAATCAGGCTATCAGCTCGCCTGATAATCATTAGTAATAATGATTGTGTAGTTCAGGCTTTTGGATAGTTGATTTTCAACCATGAAGCGAAATGATCCATATGGGGAGAAAATACATTTTGTCACTGGTCATACTAATCAGTAATATAAAATAACACATAAGACCACAACCACCCTTTCCTTGATGGCGAAGCGATAAAAGACTGGTGAATGGTGAATGAGCGAGTCGTCGACTTGTCAGCGTCTTCATTTCCCGTGGACTGTGAACTTGTTTTGATTCGTTGATCGCTTTGTATGATGTCGTGATCGGCGAATAACGAACGTTTAACTTGACATCATACAATAAGAACCAAAATTATGGTAATGGTTACAAAAATACCTATGTTTTAGTTACTACAGAAACTATATATAAACAACACCTGCGAAAAATAACTCAACAATAGAAGGTGCGTTTTTTTGGTTTCCCACTGGTGGCAGTAGAATTGACGACCAATAAAACGATGTGATTCATTTTTGAAAGTTGTGACATTCAGCTGATCTTGCTGTTTATCAAGTAATGCCGCAAATGTATTTTTCAACATTCAAAAGTCATTTCAGGATGAGTCCAGAAGTTTTCGAAAGTATTCTGGGTAGAATTGCGAAAAATTCCAAAATATTTCCTGAGGCCAGTTCACTTTACGGCAATTTCAGGTCAGATTTTGACATTTTGAGGTTAGATTATATATAAAATACCACCGTTTCCACCATTTTATATACTTCCTCCACAATCGTCTTCCTGTCATTCCGTATGAGAAGACGAAATGAAAAGTTGGAACCAGTTTCAGAATTTCGTTCAATAAAACGACATGAATTGTCATTCCGGTGTAGGAATCTTGCCAATAAAACGCACCTATAGAATTAATTCATAGAAAATTCATCTCATTTTACCTACCATGTTCCGATAATGATAATAAAATTGCAATAGTTTCTGTGAAAGAAATTATGGATATTTTTACTATGTACGGATTGATTTCAACTGTATATGATGAAATGAAGATAACTTCATCTACATCTGTCAAGTAATGATTATAATTTGACACTTTTTTTAATATCATGATGACGTTGATTACCGCACTAGTGCTTCTTTGAATCAATTACCGCACTAGTGCGGTAATGAGATTAGAAATAAAGTTCAACTGAAATGGATCGATGAATACAAAGAAAATCCAAATAACACTGGTCGCCGCATTTACAATATCGGATGATGGAACATCTTCACTTGAAGACATACTCAAGAAACTCAATGATGGTTATGGATATCGATCTGACAATTTAATTTAACATCTATAAACGGCTTTATATATACCGACCGTTGCTACGGTTACAAAAATGATCACAGGCATCTTGTGTTTTCAATTATCAGAAAACTGTCATGAGTAGGTACGTCGAAATGGCATATCAATGAGGTACATTTAAGGATAGTTATGAAAACGTTGACAGTTGTTGATGAAATTTAGTACGCAACGCGTGGGATTCTACATATTATTAACGTACTCATGTGATTACACGAGTGAGCCTACGATTTTGTCGTGCAATCCTCACATGCGTGCGTTAATCATGAATGTATCCCACTTGTCACGTAAATAACTGATATGGACAGATTTATTTCCCACTATGAATCATTTTGTGAATAGTTTCACAATAATGACAAACATCACTAAAATGAAATAACTATAAAAAATTGGTGGATATTATATTTCTTACTACCATGATGAACTATACATATGGTTTCCATTGTCAAATAATTGTTCTGTGTTCAGCTATATACCCAATTTCAATTCAGAAGAATAATGAAATATTGCAATTATACCTGGGTCGATCCATATATTTCACTCATTCTGTGTTATCTCCTTTCGAGAAACATACGGAAATGTTTCCGTGTTATTTTCATCTGAATCTGCTGTCACGTACTCGGCCTGTTGGTCCATGTTAATCAAATATTTATTTGTTTTCCGAACGTAAATCATAACGCGCGTGATGCCGAAACGGCCTAATATTCCCCCATACAAATTGATTTTTATCGCATTCTGATGTTCCTGCTTTCGGAATCCTACCGGAAACAAATGCGAAAATTTCGACGTATGGGGGAATTGTAGAGGAAAAGTGCCCTATAGAGGGCTTTGAATTATTAAATATGTTGAAGTTCGGTGAAATGTGGGGTCGAATTTAATGGTAGTGGTCATAACAATGAATTCGAATTCGGAAAAGCAAATCCTCACCTTGGTTGGATCATACCGATTTTTGCATTATTCCATCTCATCAACATTATACACGGTTTTTAAAATAAATCCCAATGAGATATGTTCAATTTGTAATTTGAATTCTGCAGAAACGTTGCAGCATATTTTGTTCGATTGTCCGATTTACAATAGTTTCAGAATATCAAACCGTGATCATTTCCCCAATAGCCACTCTTTGATTGACTCCATCGACAATCTTACTCTACTTAAATGCAAAAATATCGCCAACCATATATGGAATATACTAAAAACCAGAGCATTTGCAAGAAACGAGTAGCACTTCGTGATATCATCAACTTTGCCCCATTTCCTTATTCTTTCTTCCTGTTCGTATTTTTGTTATTATCGAAACTGTTTATATGCATATATGTATAGTGACAATTATCACAATCCGCATTGAACACATTTCCATGTAAAGTGATCATCAGAAATAACCGAATCCTTGCTATTGGACTGCAATATGTCTTTGAAAGCAATAAAGAATCTATCTATCTATCTACACGGTTTCGATTGGTTGGAACATTGTCGATCTAAATGAATACCTAGTATGCGGCCTAGCACGCAAGGAGGTATTATAGCTCTTGCCTACTATAACTACCTAACTTTTTTTTATGTTCTGGTTCTTACGAAAAGAGATATCCTGTAATGTTCAGAGAACATCTTGAGAACTAGGTTGTCATCTAGAACGACAATGGTTGGAGTATTTGTGTTTATTTATTTATTTATTTATTTATTTATTTCAAGTTCGGGATACAAACAGGTGAAACCCATACAAGCATCCACTAATAGTTACAATAACAATAGATCCTTCGGTAGTCTAAGAGGTAAAGGAATAAACTGAATTGTATTCATTATAAGATTAAGAATGAAAATATGTCTTACAGTTATTTTGAAAGAATTAAATGTCATGGAGAATATATCTAAATTATTACAATATTTGTTGAAACAGTAACACATTCTGGTGATTGGAGAGTCTTTTCCCAAATTTGTGTTGCAACTAGGACTAGTAAGTATTTGTCTATTTCTAGTATATCTTTGAGGAACATGATAAAAAATCATAAACACTAAATTAGGAGAATAGTAACAATTTTTTATGATTTTGTAAGAGTAAATCCGTAATTATTCGTCGTTGTTCGAGAAGCTGTATTTTATAAAGAGAACGAATTTCACTGATGCCAACAGTTATGTAAACCTTCGTTATTTTGTGTTGAAACACTATATGCAATATACAGGATGATTCAGGTTTCAAGATACAAACTGAAATAGGTGATAGAGCATTTCAATCAAAATAGTTCATATAAACATGAATCCGATCTCGATCAGTAGCGGAGTTACTAGGGGTCAAAATTCAATTATTGTTTACTGTTAATTGTAATATCTCGCTCACTTTTGAAGATATCGATTCAGTGTGGCTCTTTGGATGGGTGGTCCGTTCAATATAGATGCTTTTTTTTTCTACAATTCTTGAATTCTATTGTTGAACGAAATGTGTTGAAGATTCAATACAAGGTACTGGAATTGCAATGCTTTCAAGCATGATCCAAATCTAGATCAGTAGCGAGGATACGGAGGGTAGAAGGTCGAGGTTTATTTTAGTCTTCAAAGTTGGTTAAATATTGAATGGTTCATGCATAAATTCTACAACTTTGAAAATTCTCCAAATCGCAAATCCTGAAGTCTATTGAGCTCTTGAAACAAATTCCCATCTGTTTTTTGAATCTATAACTATTCACTTTATGATTTCAAATCCACCCTGTAGTTTATTCACAGTATGATTTCAAACCCACCCTGTAACGTGAGCGGAACATATGCATATTTATCTCGAAAACGGTTCATTTCTAGAAAAAAATCAGAGAGCGAACCGCCCAATTCTGAACATGTCAAAGGCATATTATGAAAACGTTTGGGATGTATAAAGAAGCCTACACCCATCAAAACTTATAACCCTGTGGATATCGAGAATATTTGTAATGCTCAAAATGATGACCTTTTAGGAAGATAAAATAGATAGATAGAAGCGGTATATTTTAATTGATGGAAAAAAATAATCAAACTCAAGCACCCTGTACCTCCGCCACTGATCGAGATCGGATCATTGTTTATACACAATTTTCTGATCAAAATGATGAGATTCATCACCCATTTCAGTTCGTACCCTGAAATCCGAATCACCCCGTATATGTTTACATTATTGTATTCACGTGCTGTGTTTTTGTTTTGATTTTTCCGCCTTCTCATCATTGATAGTTCAATTATTGAAAATGAACGGTAATGACACACCAGCAGGTAGCTGTCATGAATGTCACAATATTTTCAGATTCAGAAATGAGTAACACTCATCACTGAAATTTAGCCGAAACCGTCATAGACACTCACTATTAATTTATATCGAAAAATTCAGAAGCAATTCTGCATCATCGGCATTTCAATGTTGAAAGCCCTGTAGAATGTCTGGTCAAATAATCAAGAAGTGAATCATCGGTGTATATAATTCATTGTCATTCAAGTTTGTTCGAAATTTTGAAAAAAAAAAAATGTTGAGCCAGAGGCGGATTCAGGGAGAGCCATAGGGGCCATGCCCCCTCCTTGCTAACCTCATATGAATATGTTGAACTGTAGGTATTCTGAGTACCGTTCCTCTTGCTAACCTTAATGAGCCTCTCCTCGAAAATCGCTTGGATCAGGTCCTGTTTTTAGCTGAATTATGTTTGATTCTTAAATAAAATGAAGATTTTTTTTTGTTTTTGTATGAAAATTGATATTTCATGAAGGGTGATAAAACTAATAGATCTTGGGACAAGGTGACCAAATTCACAACCTGTTATTTTTGAAGTCATCTATCCCTCAGAGTGGTCTAATTTCCCAAAGGATAGCAATAAAAACACCAAATTGGTCGACCACAAATTATATTAATCCATTCATACTCACTAGTTTCGGCTCAAAGGTCATTTCCAGACACATCAAATACTTGTAAAAAGAGAGGGAAATTACGAAAAGAAAACAAGCTACTGAAGAAGAAACATACCTATCGAAAAATCGAAAATTCAGGCCGGTTATGGAAAAAAATGTTTGTTGAATTGACTAAATAGCCAGAAGAAAAAACGGATGATGCACTTCAACATTGGAATGAAATAAGTGGGAATTATTTGTTATAATTCACTCAAGAAAGTATCATCACTGATGGTGACCATTAGACAAAAGCCGATAGCCAAGGAGCATGTGAAAGAGCAGAAATTTGACAGAATGACTGCGTGACAAGTAATACAAATCAAAATGACATATAACATGGACTAAAGTCTATGGCGTAACGTGGCCTAAGTATGAACTCGAGCATTGTGACAATGTAACAAGAATGGTTTCAGAGGCAAGCAATGAATCAATATAACAAAACTGAACAAAAATAGAATAAATGAGAAATGCGCCATCAGGTTGAAATCCGATGAATTAGCTTAGAAGAAGAAGAAGAAGTGTTGGGTTGTAGAAATTGTCTTCAAAATCAGGAAACAAAACAAAAACAGGACAGGTTCAAGTTAGAGCTAAGTTGAAACGAATAAACAATAAACGGGACAAAAATTGATCATGCGAAAAATGTGGTAACGTTCAGAATTGGTTTGGTCGTTGGGACAATTGATATTTGAGTTGTGATACATTTTTCAAACTTCTTAATTTTCTAAGAGGTTCAGCCGTGGACGATGTGGACCTTTGATTCAAAGGTGGATAATCTGAATATGGAGTTGAAATCAAGAGTATAGTTGGAATCGATAATATGATTTGCAAAGGATGAGGTGGTGTTAGGATTCTCTGAATTGAGAAATTCGTGGATGACCCTGTTTTGCTCCGACGTGCCCCTGTACTCTTGATGTGATGATATTTTTAGAGCGACACCTGAGTAAACACATATCTATTTTCTTTCGTTTTGGCAATCAATCATTCAATTTCACACTGTGTCGTTCTTTTATTGATTCGAATACAATCTAAACACAATTTGTGCTTTCTTTTCATTGCAGGCTCATTCTGTCATCCCTCTGGGCTAGAATGCGAATATAATCGTATGTTTCTGTTCAGTTCTATACACGTTATTTCCGCTAAATGTTAGTGTGGAGGGATCTGGAATCTGAATAATGATTTCTTTGTTTTGAATAGAGTTGGCTAGCTATATTTCTCAAATAGAGGAGATAACAATGGGAGTGGCCAATGTAGAGAAAGAACTCTGTATTAAATTGTCGAGCTTTCAAAAAGTTTTATTTTCATTTGAAAAAAGTAAGTTAGTATGGTATCTTTTGTGTTGAATCAGGAAAAACTCTTTTCAAATTTAACACAAGATACAATACTTATAATGGGTCTCTGTTTTTTCAGATGTCTTGATAATAAGAATAAAACTCTTAGTGAGGTCGACAATTCAACAAAGAGTTCTTTCTCTACATTGGCAAGTCCCTTTGCCTGCAACCTCAAGTACAACATCGTTTTCAACTGTTGTTTCCTAAATATTAGTTTTCTTCAACTAGTCCAGTTACGAGTCTATATACCCTTCCACAAAATATTTATATTTAGAAATTTCGATGAACTAAAATGAAATAAACCTCCCTATGTCAAAATATAGTATTTGATGCAATGATTCATTATTTGAAATCATCAGAAATACTCTTTTCCAATCATTTGAGTCGGCACTTCACAATGCAACTATACAAATATACGATACGATCAAGGTATTGTGTATATCCCAGTACTACCCCTATGTTGGAAGTGAATTATTGCTAAATGGTAATATGTTTTCATTACTTCTTGAGCAATATGAGAGATATTATGGTACTTGTCGGTGTATAATGTCATCGAGATCTAGCGTTTTTCAAAGGTGTCGACTACAATTATTATTGGAGAAGCGTATTTTGTGATGATTTTAAATAAAACTAATCAGAAAGAAGACACGACACAAAGTTATCTCCACAAATTTATTATCAGAATTAACTGTTTAGAACTGTTGTTAGTCCATCATCAGAAGTATGAATTGAAAAATTTCTACAGAGAAAAGTTTTTTATAGCACAACTAAAATTTTTACTCGAAGTTTTGTGAGTACTCACGTGGAAGTGAAAAAAAGGGGCAACAGTAACATCATTGGTTATATGTATATAATAATGATAGATTGTTCCATTTTGAACCACTTGGATGACCAAGTCTTGGACCACTCCATAAAGCCCTCTTTGGCTTATGTACACTTTGCCCTCTATTAGTATCACATTTTATTTTATAACTTATAATATTGCTGTTGCCTCCTCTGTTTAATTTTCACGTGACTGCTCACATAACCCAAGGTGGAAATTTCAGTTTTTCATATTATAAAAAACTAGTCCGATAGCCCGAAACATGCTCAAATAATTCTGATAATAGAGTGGCATTGGTGCATTCGTGTTTTCAATGACCCCACAGAAAAAAAATACAAAGAAATCAGATCAGGTCACCTTGGTGATCAGTCGACGGTTCATCTTCAACGAATTCAATGCCAATAACTCTCTCAAATCACAATTGATTTCCAAAGTCGATGTAGGGTGAATCTATTTGAAATATTTGATGTGAAGTTATTAGGGATAATGTAGATGAACATATCCATATGGGTTGACTATTGAATGTGCTCTCAGCAGAAACAAAAATTGATGAATCTCCGTTTCGAAATGTTAGAGACGTTAAGTTTCCCTTAGAAGACCCTGTATGTACATACAAATAGAATAACGATTTCATGTTTCCAAGCCATCCTGGGTATATGTGGTATATAGTAAATATTTTAATTTCGCCTCATTTTATGCTTGCAGGAAATTATTCGGATTTTCCATATATACAGTATTTAACACGTAAGTATGGGTCTATGAATAAAACTAATATTCACAATGACATTAAAATACTCTCACTAATTAAATATTTTATCGTTTCCGTAAGATGACTAGAAAGATAATTGAAATTATGAACAAATCTACCATATACTATATTATTCCACTTGTATCTACTTGTTTTCTGAAAATGGATGGTTAGATATTAATTGGATCATCAGTTAGAAACATAACAAATCACAAGTGCATATATAGTACAATGGTTCCTAATTTTATATTGAATGATGGTAATAGTTCCACAATGTTTCTTGTTATTCTAAATACAATGGTACCTACACAGAGTGATTAAAATGAATTGCACCCAGATGATAAAAAGCTGACAAAATATGAAAATTGGTCAAAAATGACCTAGGTGAAATTTTGTTGCTTAACAATTATTCATAGGGTGGTGAGGTCGAGATATTCCATTGGTTATTCAGGAAGTCGGCGTCATATGCAGACGGAAACAACTTCTGATTTTCATGTTCTTTACCTTAGTGGAATAATAGACACTAAATTTTTTGCGAAGATACTACTTCTGTTGATGCCCATTTCATAAGCGTGATGATTAACGACTAAAATGTGTATTTCCATGAATTTATCGAAACCAGTTGGATTCATTGAGTTGAAACAGCTATACCTTTTTCATTCATATTATGAAACCATCTCCGTGAGCATACGCTTACCACCTACTGTGGATATCCCAATATCAACAATTTGTCGAGATATTTGGCCCATTGTCATATTTTGATATGGTATGATTTTACTTTTGCTCTAAGTACAATATCATGAATCACTCTATAAAGGCATTTCATGGTGATATGTATTCAAAATTCATTGTAGTCACGAAATATTCAAATTATAAAATAATACCCTTTCCTCTCATTATTGTCACGTACCTAATATAAAGCCCACTCCTATTGTATACAGTTGCTCGCTAGATTGTCGCGAAATATATACAGGATGATTGGTTCACCGACGTATATCAGGAAGAAGGAGGTATATATCTATTGTGATTTTGAACATATTTGACCATGTATACTATTATTCAAAGTGTTACAATTTTTGAGATATCATCTCTTATAAATTCGAAATTGAATGGAATCGTTTTTTGAATTCTACCTAGCAAAGAGCATTTTTCCATACATTCAGATCCGAGTTCAGATCCCATTGAGTTCAATTCCGATAATATACGTATTCAGCTTCAAAACAAGATACAATAATCACCTGAAATGTTTGACAAAACTATGATATCTCGAAATTCGTAACACTTTGTATAATAGTATACATGGTGAAATATGTTCGAAATGTTCTTACCTGTCACTTCCCTTCAAATATACGTCGGTGTAGCGTAGTTGCAATAAAATGAAAAATGTCTTTCGTTACTTTTTTGGGTATGGGATTCTTCAAAATTTAAACGAGAATATTGCTGAATCAAGAAAATTCTGGTTTCGACTAGAACATATTTTTTATTTTGTCTGAGAAGTTGCTGGTTCACGTGATGGTGGAACATTTGAATAATATTTTCAACGTTTATTCTTGGTTGCGATCCTATATTTTCATTGAAAAAATATATATGATTGTTCAAATAATGACGTGTAGTGCTGAATATATTTCTTGTCCAAAATGAAATTAATTTGGCAAAATTGTTCCTAGACTTCTCCAAGAAACTAACACGCGACCAGAAAGTAGCCAAACGTTTAGGAAACATTCTCGTCAAAACTATACAGGGTGTTATTTAAGTACGTGGCCAAACTTGAAGGGGTGATTCTTTGAGTGATTCTAAGACGAAAAGTTCATATAAACATAGGTCTCGTAATGCTTCGTTTTCAAGATACAGGGTGTCAAAATTTTTAAAAGAAATCGTTTTTTTCGTAAATATCTTAATAATCCTTCAACTGATTTCATTGAAATTTGGTAGTGTTATTCAAGGTCGTAAAGGGCTAATTCAACCCTAACTATATCAAAATTATCAAGTCCAGTGGCGTCCCGGAAGGCACTGTAACCAATATTTTTGACAGAAAAAATGTGCGCCACTGATTTTTTTGCAATTTTTGTATTTGTTTCACATTGAGCAACTAAAATACAACTTTTTCATTTCTAGAATTTTTTTCGTATCTTGCTTTGTTTTTGAGAAAAAACATAAAAATCACTTCATTGCACATCCCTGTGACAACACAATAAAACATTTCAACTACCAAACCATCAAAAACTGGGGTCTTACTAATATTTTTGATATAGTTAATGTTGAATTAGCCCTTTACGACCTTGAATAACACTGCCAAATTTCAATAAAATCGGTTGAAGGGTTATTAAGATATTTACGAAAAAACGATATCTTTTAAAAATTTTGACACCCTGTATCTTGAAAACGAAGCATTACCGGACCTTTGTTTATATGAACTTTTTGTCTTAGAATCACCCAACGAATCACCCCTTCAAGTTTGGCCACGTACTTAAATAACACCCTGTATGTTTTTGCTTTGAATGACAGGTTATTCCTTTATGAACATTAGTGTGTAACCTGTTATCGCATAAAAACTCTTGTTCATACATACCGAGTGTAGCCATTACAGCGTGTTTTTTTTTTTCATTGAATTTGTAATACACTATCGAGTTATGATTGTAATCAAAATGTAGCCTTATCTTTTTTCAATATTTCTTGTTCGTATCCACTCCATTTATTTTTCCTCTTATGGAAAATTATTATCCAAATTGAACTACGTCAAAACGAAACAGAATGCTGAGTCATGTTGGTCCAGGTCTTTCCTAATTTGAATCCAGTCTCTGCCGTGCGCTTTCCAAAGTAGTCAAGTTACGTTCTTCTTGAACACCGTAATAAATTTTGAATTGACTCGGCCGTTACTTGATGGAAATCTATGGCAAATGTATAACTCCACAAACGATAGAATTTCCAAAAAATTCTCAAACACACGACATGTCTCGCTAACACAGTAGCTTCGTCAGGTGATGATGACAATGAGTTCATTCTTATCTTATCGTTTGTGAAGTTATACATTCACCGTAATAAAGTTGGCGATATGGCTCTACTTTATAGATATTTTCCTTCGATATTTTCTATTTGCAAACAGGATCGACCCGAATGTGTGGTGCCAAAATCACCAATATGTATACCTTTCAGATATGATCACAAGTTCCGTGCGATCAGTCCAAGAAATTCCTCCCCAGACCATAGCCTTCTAGGTGCTTATGATGCTGATTGAATTCAATAAAATAATGTCATGCTAAAAAATTGTGTTTCTGGCCTAACAGAAATGATAATGGAGTAAATCCAAACAAGAAATGATGAAGAAAGATAAGGCAAAAGTGTACTTTCAATTTCAACGTACATGTTACACTCCACAGGGTACCTATTACAAATTTCTTGAATAAAACTATAACTGCTACACCCGGTATTCATTAAAACACACTCACTCCTCTGGAACACCGTAGAAAAGTTGGCGATCTGGCTCTATTTTATAAATCGTATTTATACAGGGTGTCCCAACGAAAACTTTCCACCCGGATTTACTGGGAAATGACAAATTATTTTCGGAAACGCTGAAACACGTCGATTTTGATTTCTAGGGGGACACATGTCAGTGATGAATTTAGTCACGCAACTTCATCCCCCTGACAGGGGCGGCTACCCCATTGCGAATCATCATAGGGAACTTGGGTCGAGTGATACATCATCTTCAAGCTCTCGTCATTCTCTCCATAATTTTTCCAAAATAGAATGAATGGTGATTGAAATTAGTGTTGTTGACAGGTTCAATGTAAATAGTCAATATCTTACCTGTTCCTATTCAAATTAAATTTATTAACTATTTTAAGACTCAATGAGTGGACAGATAGACAATAGCAACATCCCATCCGGTCAGGTAATCCAGTCACCCCACGAAAAACGAAAACAAATTATTCAAAACAAAGTAAGTAGCCAGGTTGGGACTATTAATTGCGAAGATCTTTCAACCAAGTATCAGTTTTATGTCGCTATTCGCGAATACAACATCACAAGCGGAAGATGCCCACCCCAATTGTGAGCGAAACGTCCAAAGGAACCTCCTCCACAGAGGTGAACCGACCACGGCACTGAAGCCCGGAAACCATATTTCTTAGTTTTTGTTCTGTTGACTTTTTCATAGACAAAAAATACCTGTTTTTTATGGTTCTCCTGCGTGTATGTTCTCAGCATGAATTCACAGTTCGCATGATTCTTCTGGAAATATCATTTGATTCGTATTCTGTGAGTTAAGTTTCTGCCTGACAATGGTTTACGCATTAGAAGAACGAATTGAGTTAGTGAAACTTTACTACAAAAATGATGATTGTCTAAGAGCTGCAGCTAGAATTTTCAATACAAGGCATCCAGGGAAAAATGCATCTCATACCTATGTTCAAACGTTGATTGAGAAATTCGAAAGAACTGGGTCTGTGGGAAACCAGAAACATCATCCTGAACGTCTGATAAGGAACGAGGCTGTTGAGATAGCGGTTTTGGGGCACGTGGCTATGGATCCTACTCAAAGTATTAGAAGCTTGGCTGACGCGTCAGGTGTAGCGCGATCGAGTATTCAGAGAATTCTCAAGTCACATCGATTCCATCCATACAAACTAAAACTTGTACATGAACTGAACGAAGACGATTTTGACAGACGTCAACAGTTTTGTGAGGAAATGTCTGAGCGTCTGAGAACAAATCCCAATTTGCTCTTCAATATTTGTTTTTCAGACGAGAGTACATTTTTTGTTAATGGAAACGTGAATCGTCACAATTCCCGCTACTGGAGCGATACCAATCCCAGGTTAATACGTGAGGTCCACACACAAACTCCGCAGAAGTTGAATGTTTGGTGTGGTATTTTTGGCAAAAATATTATTGGACCACTTTTTATAGATGATAATTTGAATGGACAAATGTATTTAAATCTTCTTGAGAATGCCATCGATCCCATGATAACGGATATTATCGAAAACGATGGAGATTATTCGGAAGACAACCTCCATTTTCAACAAGATGGAGCACCACCTCACTATGCAGTGGCGGTTAGAAACTTTCTGGATGAACGATATACCAATCATTGGATAGGGCGACGAGGACCAATTGAGTGGCCAGCTAGATCACCGGACCTCAACCCGTTGGATTATATTTTATGGGGGCATCTCAAAAGCAAAGTTTTTGCCACTCCGCCAGAGTCACTAGAGGAACTACGTGGTTGAATTGTAAACGAGTGCGGCAGAATAACTCCAGAAGTATTGGCAAACGTTCGTAATAGTTTCGAAAGTAGACTTTATCATTGTATGGAGGTAGGAGGGGCTCATTTCGAGCAATTAATAAATTGAATTTCGATAAGAACAGGTACGATATTGATTATTGAAATTAAACCTATTACCACACTAATCTCAATTACCAGTCATTCGATTTTGAAAAAATATAAACGTTTGGATAGAGAATGACGAGAGCTTGAAGATGAAGTATCACTCGACCCAAGTTCCCTATGATGATTCGCAATGGGGTAGCCGCCCCTGTCAGGGGGATGAAGTTGCGTGACTAAATTCATCACTGACATGTGTCCCCCTAGAAATCAAAATTGACGTGTTTCAGCGTTTCCGAAAATAATTTGTCATTTCCCAGTAAATCCGTGTGGAAAGTTTTCGTTGGGACACCCTGTATATACATCATTAAGTCTTCCCTAAGAATCTTTATGCCTGTTAAACTTTATTGCTCACTTCTAAGAACATTCCGTGTATAGACCATCATTTATATATAATAATTATGATGAAAAAAGTATAGTACTGAAATAAAATAGGATACGCTCGGATAATATCTCGAAATAGTTAACGAAAATAATTGTTGGATAATGTTTGACGTTAACGACGAGTCTTTGTTATCGAATACAAAAGAGGTCAGCCTTGTCCGCTTTCACAGAAACAAACGGATAATATGAAGTTTGAAATAACTCTCAAATCAGAGCTCGATCACAAGAGAAAATTGTATTTCTACTTTTCCATTCAACATTCATGAAGCATTGAGAAATACAGGGTTCATCTAAATAACACCGAAAAAATTTAAGGGGTGATTCCTTGTGATACCTTCGGAAATGAAGTTTATATGAACATGTGTCCAAACTTGCTTCGTTTTCGAGATACAGGATATCAATATTTCCATGACAGATCGTTTTTTATTCATTACTCAATTGTTTTTTCATCAATTTCAACAAAACGTTGTGGTTTTGGTAATGGTAACATGGAGCTTCATCTGGTGCAATTAGATTCGGAATAATATTTCCAGTGGCGTAACAGTGGGTAGGTTCATCGATATTTATGGTGAATGTCAATGCACGCCACCGGTTTTTCCTAGTTTAATATTTTAATTAGAGTGAATTATTTAAATAACAACTTTTTCATTTCCTGGGTGATTTTTGTATCTAGCTCAGTTTCTGAGGAAACAATAAAAATTCGATTCGACTCCAAATTTAATGTATATAGGTGTTTTTAAGACTCAGGCTTTCTCAGTCTCCAGCCATAATAAATTTTGGCATCATGGAAGCTGATACAGGAGCATTAGAGATGAAAGCAATCAATACTTCCAACTTCAACATCCTGTATCTCGAAAACAGAGCGAGTTAGGACACATGTTTTTATGAACTTTATCTGCTAGAATATGAGAAGGAATCATTCCTTGAATTTTTCTGGCATTTTCAAGATACACTCTGTATATTCAACGACGAATGAATTATAAATTTGGTTTTCACAAAGCATCTCTAGAATTAATCTCGAAATGGAGATGTTTTGAGGATTTTCTCATTATCCTACTATCAAGCCAATAAGTGACCACATCTCCTCATATTGAACCTTCATGGCTCAGCAGTGGGGAATGAATTATTATTACACTATCATTATAATACGAGGGGGTTTTGAAATTAGTACATATATTTAGTACATCAAAATGTTCCCAAAATGTCAGATTTTTCTTTATTGTTTCAATCAAGGAAAGAATTTATCTTGTTAAACGACAATGAAAATCAAATACGCCACCTCAAGAGAATTCGAATGATTGTACAGAGGTTACGTCAGAATTGCTACAGTATTGAACATCAGGTGGAAAATGGGGTATCATCCCATATTTCCACTCTGATTTACAGTGTGCCAAGATAAGGATATGAACAGCATGGGGATCTCAGTAAGGGTTTCTTATTCGAAACTGAACGTTGTACGGAGATTTTTCAAACGCCATTTTGAGGTAAGAGAATGTCAATGAGGAAGTGTCATTGGTTTTCACGGAACTTCTCTTAATACTTCAGGAATAAATAAATACCAAATCGCCGAATTCGGTTTTTTCCAAATATCTCCGGAAGTAGGGATAACTCAACATCTATTCATTGCATGATCCCTGATGTGCGCAAGTTTTTGCTAATGTCACCTATTGTGTAACTCTTACGGTTACCGTCTTCTCCATGCTGGTCTTCCTTATCTCATTGGGCACACTGTATATATTTTGTTATTGTTCTCATCCGAAGTATAGGTATATGTCAAGCTTTCTTGAAGGTTTGAATATTTGAATTTATTTCAATACCACCCTGTATATTTCTATGCGAATTCACAGCAAATATTCCAGTTGAAGTGTCTTGTTTCTTTGCATTCTTATTATTGAAATTTATTTTCCAGTAGTGAACATTACATGTTTTATTGAATGAAAAAGTCAATTTTATAACCTTACTGTTACAAGAATATTTGGATGGATATGAAGAAAAAACTTGTGAAATTTGTATAATTCATAAATCGCTACTCCTAAGAAGGAACTCAATTTTTCAGAAATGTTTATGTCGGCGTCAATTAGTGGAAACCGTCATTCCCTGAAATGCATAGTCATTTCACGTATTGTCGACATACAGCTCAACAGCGTAACATTTTCAGCTGTTACTCTGTTTGCCAGAGAGGTTGAGGAACGAAAATATCCTTTCTGCATATGCATTAGAAGGGAGACCATTTTTTCGCCTAAATGAACCTTCTTCCTTCCAGAAGAGACTACTGCTTCTAAACAACCTAAGCTGACTCGGCCTAAATGAGCCTTCCTTTCATCATCACAGGGAATGCCTGAAACTATTTGGCAAACGGTGTACGAAATTCAGAGTTACGCTGTTTGCCGGCAATATACGTGAAATGACTAGGCATTCTAGAGAATGACAGATTTCACTGTTTGAAGACGACATATATACTTCTACGGGATTAAAAAGGACGAGACCTACCTATAGTATACCACTCTAGTTTGGTACCGCTCCATATACAGTGTGTTTAACTTTAGACGGTGATAACTTATTATTTTTCAACGGTACCTACGATTTTTTGCTCATGCATTGAGTACCCCTAGAGATCTATATCCTGGTATGTACTATTTGGGAATTCGCCTCATTCTACCCGTTATTAAATGATGAATCGTAGGCACATTCAGTGAAACACTCATAATGTTTCGATAACATAAAATAAATGTTCCATTTATCATTCGGCAATGTGGGTTTATTAATCGAAGCCAACCAAGCCGATCGATTTTCCTCAACAATGTTCCATTAAAGCTTATTAACAGAAATTGAAGTAGTGATCCGAGTGTTGTATTGCAATAATAATGCCCGAACACTTTGCCGCTGAAGGAAAAGCGAGACTAAAGGTTTCCAAGGCAACTTGAAGCTTTTAACTTTCAATAAAATTGGCGCAGTCCTCTAGAAGAGCCAATATAGATTACATTAAACTGAGTACACGGGTATATAAAATGAACGATATATGTGTAGTACGGTTTTGGGTAAATAAATTCTACCGGCATATCGATGCCATAAAAGCGGAATCAAATTTCAATGCAATTGGCCGAAGTGGAGCTTTCCAATTTTTATTCGAAGATAGTGCGGAAATATATAAGTTTATAAGGTGAATTTTTAACAGAGCTGCATAAAACGTAATTCCGTGTATCAAACTCCAAAGATGTGGAAAATGATATTTGGTAGTCCAAAATACGATATACTAAATATTTCAGCATTCCCCCCATCAGCTCCTTTTCAGAAAACAGAAAGCAACACTTTTTTTTTCAATTCAATAACATGATACTAGGAATCAACATCATGTTGCCACTCATCTTATTTTTCATGGAGACATATTTTCCAGTGGGAAAATTGCTTAAGTCTTGCACACATACGAATGATAATATATAGATAATAAATTATGTATCACAGAATGTTAAGAGTTGAATGTTACAAATGAGGAGACTCAACTTCATCAATAATATGGTAATCCATCAGAATGTCAATCATTTAAATTCATATCAGCTTCAAATAATCATACTATTGCACACAGATGTAGAATAAAATCAATTGCTGTATACACATTATGACTTACTACATATACCTTGGAAGAGGAGCAACCTACCTCGAAAGAGAAGCAATTTTGAAAAAACGGTTGAAAATACCTCAAGAAATCAAGATTTGCAAATCCATATATTCTTCATCTTGATTTTTCCACAAAACGATAGGTTTAGATGATAGAAAAATAATGTCTATAGATACACATATTGATTTACATTAGGATTCAATTCTATTCAAAATTGGTATATGGGGGTTGTCGGGGTCGGAGATTATGATTTTTTTGTCAAAATTGGGAGATTCAAGATGACGGATCGAATATGGCGAACGAGCTTTGTAATAAAATGTAAGTTCAAATAACTGATGAAACACGCTTTTAGATAGCCAAACTGAAGAGAAGTGGATAATGAATATTAGTTAAAAAAAGTAAAGATAGATTGCCGAACTCAAAATGACTTGGAAATATTCGGTAGTTTGATAAACTAACAATACACGCTTTAATGGATGCCGGGTCAGCTATAGTAATACAGGGTGTCTTGTAATTGAATGTTAATATCTGAGGAGGATATTTTCGGGCCCATTTTAACAAGAAAATTCCATATTGACGTATGACCTTAACTTCTTAACTTTCGAGATAAAGGGTGGTAACCCAGCAAACATGTATCGCGCGGGCCTTTAGACGCCCTCCAAAAACTGCCGACAGTCAACATCAGCGGGCCACAATCATGATACATCGTCGGCCCGGCTAGCCCGTGTCGCACCGGCCGCTAGTAGGCCGCCCGACTATCTACCGACACTATTCGGTTAGAAATAAAAAAAAGATATAGTCGGGAGTCGGACTCGAACTTGCGATCGAACGGATATCCAATCAACTGTCAGACGCTTATACCACTAGGCTACTGCGAAACTTGAAAGATACTATTACGAATCCATCAGTCAACAGAATTGAAATAGTACAATACTTCAATTATATTTGATATTTGATCATATACGATATACCTATCATAACTTGTTGATTCGACGACGTAGAATAGGTTTAGTCTGATAATGTTCTAGCCACATTACTTTTCCAGTGTTTGATCTATTACTGTGAATCAAATATTTTTCGAATATAGGTAAAGAGCTGAACTTCGCATTGGAGCATCATTGTTATAATATAGGGTAATGAACAAATATTTAGCTCAAAATCATTACCACAAAAATGGATTGGTAGACAATAACGAGTTTAATTATTGTTATATAACATATATCATTATTCTTGATGTCGGACGATAGTTTGCTGGGATCAATCATAAAACTCACCAACTTTTTCTAAATAATATTAATATTATCACGCCGTTTAACAAATACCTGAAGACAAGTGACAGACAACTGACGCGATCTACGGACACAGAACTAAAACACGAAAATAAATTAGCAGTACTACCAATGCTCAAAAACCCAGTGATGCCAACATTGCGTTTGGTTCAGTTACCACTGACCTGTAAACAACATACATACTGCGTCAAAGCGACATCGGCACGATTGTCGGGAATTTTAAACGGGCAATTTCTGGCTGAATAACAAACATCCATTATAAACATGCGTACGTTCAGCCATGGCGGCAAAACCGATGTCGTTTCAACATTTTAACGACATAGGTGTGCCGCTGCCGACAACTAACCGCAGTTACCAGCAATCGGCCGCCTATTTACCGCTCAATCATGTTTGCTGGGAAAATTCTCAGAAGTGAATAGTTTTTTATTATTATTTGTAATACCACTCATATTCTGATGAAATTTGGCATACATCTTCTATGTATCAACATCCACATTTTCATCCACCACCAGTGGCGTTCGTACGGAAATTCTCATACCTATTTTGGCAGACATTGATGGTACGCCACTGATTAATCTCGGAAATTTCAAATCCTGAAATTCTCAATCATTTCTATGAGCAAATTTGATATCTACAATTTTTTCAATCTGATTCACGGTTCTTGCATGAAAAATAAAACCCTTATTTTCACTGCATGATCATAATAATATCGTTGATATCACAATGCAGTGGAATATATTTAATTTTTTGGGTTGAAACTGTGATTTGGACTGAAACAATTCAAGAGATCAGAGTCGAGTGGTGTTAGAGATATCATTGAAGAACTATTAATTTTCCAACATTTTACGACCCTATCTCAAAAGTTACAAGAATACCCTATTATTGATGATTTATATTTTCCACAAGCACTGAATCATCCACGTTTCAATACGCTTCTCAAAGAAAAATATCATGAACGAACGTGATTTGATAGCAATAGGAGTGGGCTCCTGCAACCATAATATCCCCAAATAAATTAATTTCCGTCCTCAAGTCCTCAAGAGGTAATAAAAGCCGCATCAAATTCCACCTCGATAGATCGAAGTTGAACTTTTCCTTTTTTGTTTACAGATCCGCCGGAGATAAAAGTGAAACCGAGGAATTTACAAGTGAGGGCTGGTGGTATAGCAGCTTTCTATTGCGCGGCGCATGGCGATCCCACACCTGTCATTCAGTGGAAGAAAAATAGCAAGAAAGTCTCAAGTAAGTAGATCATGTGAGGAACACGATAGTCTTCAATCAACAATCAATTTGAATTTGGGACCAATGGGGAAGTTTACAATATTGATGTTTTTATCTCACAGTGAAGTTAGTAAAATTGTTATGATACGTATCTTTTCTCATTTTTATTCAGATCGAATTTCACTTCAGAAGAGAATAATTAAAAAAAGGGCTTGGCTCCTTCACCATTCCCATTTGACGTACATTTTATAAAAAACCACATTCACACAGTGTTGAAATACGATTCCATGTGCCAGTATGACGTTGCCGGCATAATCAATATGTCTAGATTACCAGAAATCGTTCTTGAATACAGCATAATTATATTATTTCAGCAATTAGATATAATGGGTTTCTCAATCTTACTTCTTCGAGTATCATAAATAATTCTCATGAATCTCTTATTTGCTGGATGACGTTGATTACTAATAAAGATGAATTATGTCACGTGTCATCTGTCAACGAAGGCCCTTTTGGTCATTTTCATCAATGCAAAGATAGGTTAGAGGGTGGATTCATCCCCCCCCCCACAAGGGTAGGTTAGAGGGATAATATTAGGTTAGGTGATCAGTCATTCGTCATCGAAAGATCTCTTGGTCATTTTCATCAATGCAAGGGTAGGTTGAAGGGTGGATTCATCCCCCGCAAGGTTAGATGCCTCAACGGCGTTGGAACGCTCAAACTACGTTGGGTTAGGCAGGTATTTCATGTAATAATAATGCATTGGTGAAATAGGGGTCAAGTGAGCTGTGAGTGAGGTAGGTGCACTACTTATGCAATAGTATCTATCAATTTTCACTACCGTTATATCAGAAAATAAGAATCATTACTTTTGAATAATTCTTTTATGAATTCGTTTCGTAATGGAACAGATCTATATCCTAGGAAAGTTTGAGATTATATCTTACAAACAGCGCATTTTATCTCGAGCGAGTCCACACGAGTATTTATTTTTTGTTAATGAGGCAATTGAATATGAAATTTGAACCCAACTATCTCATTGATGGCATATTTTCTCATTTTCAATCTCCATTCACTCATGCAATTTTCAAGATTTGATACTGATGCTACTTCCAAATCCAAACTCATTCTGGCACTCACAACCACAATATGAGGAATGCAGAATTATATACTTATAGGCTGCCAAAATATAAACTTGCTACTTCTCAAGGCAAGTCACCCAATCTACACTAAGTATCCAACAAACTTGCTAATTCAATAATAAATATCTGATCAACTATTGTATTGATAAACATTAACGCACTTGCTCAGCTGGCAAGTTGAAATATCTCATACCATTGATTGCCTTTCAGTATACGAGTTTGTTACGAAAAATTTCCGTCGACTATATTTCTCATTTCTCATGCAATGAAGAAATCTTGGACCGCGAATTATTCATCCATCTAGAATCACCCGATAGCCCTGGTCAAGTTGTCACTGATACTATACCTTTTCAACTTCAATTTCGGAATCGGTAAGTTATATTTCAGAATTGGTTAGTTCCATTTCAGAAATGGGGTAAACTCAATTTCAGAATCGGTGAGATGAATTCCAGAAAAAGTCCATTCAATTTCAGAAATGGTGAGTTGTATTTCAGAATTGGTAGGTTGAATTTCAGAAAATGAATCCTTATATTTCTTTGAAATGTTTCCAATTGCATGTGAGATTAAACAAACCATATTTACAATATTCAACTTTACAAAATCAATTAAATAACATAGTTATAATCTCAACTTGATCCACAGACATGTCCTTCATCCGATTCGCAGAAGGATAGTGAATGATTATAAGAATGCCAACACATTTGAGGTGTTATCATTCGCATTGAATGTTTTGCACATTCTTCAAGACATCGCAGTCTGAATTCTACCTGGTTGAGCAATCTGTTTGGATCCCCGGCTATTACCCTTTGGCGATTCTCTTACAAAAAGCTCTTCACTACTGAATTGAAGACACTCATATATCTTCAATCGGGTTCAACATAGGGCTGTACGGTGCCAATCTGCAAAATATAACATCTTGAAATTCTTCCTCCATGCATATCTCTTTTATTCTTGAATGTGCAGGTGCAATATCCAGAACTACCACTATGGTATCTGCAGGATGCCCATTTCGAACGTACGCTCTAAAACACCGTTTCATCCATTGTAAACAATCTTCTCTTTTGCAATTGAAAACATTCCAAACAGGTATAAGGATTCATTATCTGAAATTGAACCTACCAATTCTGAAATACAACTTACCATTTCTGAAATGGAATGGACTTTCTCTGAAATTCATCTCACCGATTCTGAAATTGAGTTTACCATTTCTGAAATCGAACTAACCAATTCTGAAATCGAGATTATTTTTTCCGAAATATAACTTACCGATTCCGAAATTGAAGTAGAAAAGTTATAGTGTCATTCGACATTTGTCGAAATAATCAACATAGACAATAAATTCCGTTCATTATAAAACTAAAATCTTCAATGAAATCAATTTTTTCGACCGGCAAATACTCTCATTTCTATACTGAATAGGAAAGTTGGTGATTCTGGTGATATACAATGCTACTGCATAGGTGCTGCAAATCGCTTCTGCAATCTGAATTGTCCATCCGAGAGAGTGGACATTCGCTCGAAATAGATGATTGGTACTGATTACGCTAAAATATATGCTTCATTCCACATGTAAAAACGAGCAGAAAATCCACCCCAATCTCAATAAATAGACCACGCAACTTCTGGTACGTCCGAGCGCACTAATTGGTGCATGCACGAATTTTATACGGGCTATTCAACATCTATTCAGCCCTTTCGGGTAGCTGCAACAGAGTAAATTCTGCTTCTCGACAAATGATCGCGATAGTTACTATCCGGAGGAAATGTGAGTAGAGAATCTGGGCATTGTTTTATAGTCAATCACGACTCATTGTGAGGATGAATTCAGGAATATCGTCGAATTTCACAATTCCATCGGATTTCACGATTATGTACAGTAAGTTCCATTATTCATGTGATAAAAAACGAAAATAAATATTGTTTCTGAAGTCATGGAAAAGCCAATGCTGGAAACTATCCTATAGCGGGTCATTAGCGTTGAGTTTTTATTATTATCACGTGTATTTCTAGAAGATTATCATTTCAATATATATTTGTCAATGATAAATTACTTCGCAATTCCAACTATGCAATAGATACAATGCTCAAAGTGGAATATAAGGTTAAATAAATACAGAAAGCCCAAAGTCTATTGAGCTTTTTTTTTGTATTCATTTACTTTGCAATCATTTTGTTGATCTAATACTGATGCTCAATACCTTCTGTATCGATACTTTCATTATAGAATTTGAGATCATGTTTTTTTTTTATCGCTTGGAGTGCACGAAAGGAAATCCCTATAATGTCCAAAGAACATCGTGCGTTCCTAGGGTGGATAGGGACAGGAGGTAGGTTTTGAAATTTGTTTTGAACTTCTGGTGATCATATGTTGTTGGGAATACTTCCTCAGGCAATGAATTCCAGTATTATTTCAGGATTCACTGAATAACAGTATGAGTGCCACTAACTTACCATTAACACTTGACGAATTGATCATTCAAGAAAATCCAGTTATGGTTTGCTCGGTTATTCTCAACATGAGAACTTAAGGAGCATCCATTCGATTCTTTTGTTCGTTTCCCCTCCTAGAGAGAGGAGGTTCAGCATGAAAACTACTTTCACACAAGACATGCGAAATCAATACCAATGAAGATTTCATGTTATAAAACGAAAATATTCATCATAAATCAACTGCAATGGGAAATCTGAACTGGCAAAGAACTTGGCCCTGGATGATGGAAGATTTCAGGGGCCCATGTAATTTTATAGTTTCTCGCAGATATGATAGTATATATAATTAGCATACATGGTACACAGACACGTATTTTTTAATCATTGACCGACATGAGCTATAAGAGGTTCTCACTGGCGTTCGTATAGCTTGAATAATCCGCATTTTCATTCGATGAACATGTGAAGAAGTCCATACTGTTTAAAGTGGTGTGGTAGTATTTGAAGAAGGAATAAATCTCAAAATCATCTCCACGATATTACATGGGTGAACATTGTTATGTTACACAAAAGGGCATGTTACGGGCCTATAGTAAGCCCATCATCTGTCAAAAAGCATCTATAACGTCATGAAGGTGGAAAAACAAATCATGACAGTTGAAAATCAAATCAAAGTTATGAAATACGGAATACAATCGAAACTGAAGAATTTACAGGGTTTTTTCATTCTAAGGCCCCCTGTGATATACAATCTCGGCAGGTTCTCATGGGGCGGAAAAGCGATTTTTTTCGAATTTCTTGGTTATAACGACTGTTCCGAACACATTTCACAGAGGTCATTGTTGTGTAATAAAGTTCTCCAATTTCATCTGACAACTTGATTCACTAAACAGGAATCCATTCTCGAGAATTATAATATAACCATTACTTTATGATAATGTGTCTAGCTCCCTGTTTTCGAGTGTTACAAAGTTTACATTCGCCAAAATTCTTTTAATAATTAGACGTTCTCCACTTCTCAGCCAGGAAAGCGTGAATATTCGGAAAAGAATAATTACTGATAGGAGGTTCTTGAAGTGAAGGGTTCGAAGAACTGTATAGGGTTGGTTTAGTTGCTCATAGACACCTGCGTGTTCAGTTTGATACAGGGTGAAGAAATATCAGGAAGTTCACAAAAATCATCGCATTCGGGTTAGGTAATGAATGTTTCCAAAATCATAAGTTGAAATCGTCATTTTTATAATAATCTAATCACAACACAGAATAGTGAACTAAAAATGAAATCAGCAAATATCGTATGACGATTCAACCACACAATATAAGAAATAATCATAGAGCAGTTCTAAAAAACATTACAGCTCATTGTTTATGAATCATTATACTAAGTCGTTATTTCAAATCATGTTTCCTCGTTTATTATTATAGTTCTTAGTTGATATAATAATGGGGCCATTGTAAGGAGTAATATAGGAGTGGTTTTCCTCTTTAAAAAAAGGTTCAGATCCTTAGGAATGGTCCTAAAAAAGCAATAATCTATGGTTTAGTTCCATGATGAGCAGCACATATACAGGTTGACAATTTTAAAACGAGCAGCACCCAATATTTCTTCAACAGATGAAACACGTCAATTCATATATCAAGGACAACAACTCTCAAGGTATTCGTTCTAACATTACATTCAACCCCTTCACCATCAGTGCAACTACTCCTGAAATTCCAAAAGAAAACCTCCAATGATTTTGCAATTTATGAAATCCTCACGTGATTCCAGATGAATTATACTTATTCGCTATTCTTCCTTCTTCCAAATTGCAGTGCCTAACCCGAGGGGTGAGTACATGAGGCAATCCGGTGTACATCGTAGGAATAATGCGAGGCAGTGTGGGGCATTGTACATTGCAAGGCATTGTGTGGAATTGTGAGGCATTTTAAGGCAATGCGAGGAATTGGAAGGGCACTGAAAGGGCAATATGGTGCAACGTTTGGTTTGAATTTGTTGCGCTCGCATCCGTTTCTGTTGTTCAAGGAGATGCCTCCGCCTCCGTTTTGATGTAGGATATATTCCAGGTCTGGCAACCAACTCTCCAGAAGTCAAAACTTGTGTGGGGTTATGTATGGCGAGACCTTCAACTTATAGTAGATTTCGAACCTTTCTGTTTCGTCAACGAAATTCTCATTCCATATCTGCGAATATTTTAATTTCGTCTTAGAATATTCCTATCATCAATATTTTATTCAATCCAATTCTTGTGTTTTCTTGTTCATTTGTAGAGTATTTTTCCATCAAAAAATCACTTTTCTACAAATTAAATCACTGAAAAATATAGGAAACAATGTCCGTCTAATACCTAGTCCTCAGTTTTGTACTTTCAAATAAACTTCAATTTTTTATGTTCCATTGATATATACATACATTTCTCACAAATTCTACTGCTTGTCTTGTGTAGTTTTCAGATGAACTCTGAAAAAGTATCCATTGATACTTGTTGAATTAGATAATTTATTATGACAATAAATTATAGAAACTATGTAGGAGACATAAGAAGCGTTCTTTCCTTTTCAAAAGAATTCGTCTCTCTTCACAAATGATATATGCGTATTGCGGGGCGATGTAGAGATTGTTGGGTATTGAGGGGCAATGTTGGGCATTGAGGGGTAGAGTTGGGCATCGCTTGGCATTGTTGGGCAGTTTGAGTAAAAAAGAGGCATTGCGAGGCCGTTTCGTCAGATTGATGCATTCATTGCCCCCTGGTGGACAGAAAATGGCTAAGTACTTACCCCTCGGCTCAGTCCCACCAATTTTTGGATTGTAATTTATTATGCTGATGAAGTAATAATGTACAGACCTAACTGAATATTTCATGAATAGTTCAAAATGGCCCTCATTGTTCTTTATTTTTTCTTCAAAATTGCAGTGCTTTACCCCACCAATTTTTGGATTGTAATTTATTATGCTGATGAAAAAATAATGTTCAGACCCAACTGAATACTTGATGAATTGTTCAAAATGGTCCTCATTGTTATGTGAGGACAATTACAGCCGACATTCCAGAGACCTTCCAGAAGGTCCGCGAACAGTTTGAATATCGACTGTGTTTTTGCTGAATAAATAGATAAATTTCAATACCAAATTTCTTGTGTCATTTGAGTAGCCAACTAATCCCAAACAGCAATTCACCCTTCAAAATTACATTGTTATAATACAACTCCAATTAGATTCGAAGTGAATTCACAAAATTTAGGTATAGCCTATTACTGACCATCCAGAGAGATTACATGTCTAGGGCAGTTCGACTACGCCTAGGTACAGAGCATTCCAGAGGCCGACAAGGGCTATTATTGCCTGTCGACACAGGCTGATTAACAAACATTATATGAACGAGTAAATTAGACAGAGCACGGCAATCAGGGTTGGAGGGCCCATTTTATTCTATGGTTGTACAGATGTTGGGATCACTAAGGAAATTTATGTTGTTGAACTGTTCTAGGTGTGTATCGTTTTATCGATTCTAGCGTAATTGGAGTCGGGAATACTTCAATCAATTATGTTATTTCGTGTAATCGTGTTACTACCTTTGACATAATTTGATATCGAAACAGAATGTTTCCATAACGTTCTATGTTCCAATGCATTGTAGATGATAGCAAAGCTGAATAAACGAATGATACATAGTTGAAGAGGAAACATCTGATAAGAAAGACACCTACACGCAAAAAAAAATTAAACAAACTACTAGAATCGCTGTATATTATACCACGAAAATCGTCTATAATAGGGACAAACTTTCGGGTAAGATATACTCCATAAATACGTTGAAACAACCTAATCGTCTATTATTTGGCATCGTGGTTAAACTTAATGCGAAAAGTTGAAAACAATCAACACAGCATCGTGGTAAAATTCACCACATTTACAGGGAAACACCACAAAGGGAGTATTTGATACTATGACCAGCAAGTTAATCTTATTTTGTGATTTCCACCAATCCAGCTGTTGATTTCGAGTGCTGAATTGGTTACCATAGGTGATTGTGAAGTATATTAAATTTGATATCTAGATTGCCACACCATTGGCATTGATTTTAATTATCATTCTCCTTGAATATCAATTTCGAGGTATTTTGTCCGACGATCTATTGTTGAGATATTGTTGAAGGTCAGCCCATTAAAACCATAATCCAACAAATGCAATAATATATCCTATGAATGACTATGTAACCCTTATATGGTGGAAAACTGCCTATTCAAATCACCATTTCTTTTATATAATGGTCCGTGATTGTTATATAGAATTACCGTTATCTGAAATGGAAAAAAATTTATAAGTAGGTATGAAAACTTAGACTAGTTAGTTAGTTATCATACCATTATGCGATATATGAGTACTTATATAGTTACCCATTACCTACCCACAGCCTTACCCACTTAGTATTGTAAGGATTTGTGGATCGACAATGGACTGTTAGGACCTGGGTTATACACTTTCTCGAATATTAAATAGACTTTTGAACACTATTCTTGTAAATTAACTGCAGCTGACAGTGATCTTCTTATCTATTCATTGTCTCGAACAGAATTGTGTCACACTGTCAAAACTGTCAAAGCCTCCTAGTCTGGTCGCAGGTTTGTTACTGGGTGTCCTGCTGCTCATTCAGATCTGTATGAGCCAGCAGTACTCACGTTAACACCCCCTCCCAAACCAAGAACCGGACAACTGATAGCAGTACTACAGAACCAACAGAAACAACAAGAAACAGACATAGTTATAGTTCAAACTGACTGAAACAACTGAAATGTATATATACTATTTTATGAAGGTATTACATTCACAATATTATCAAAAAAATGAATACAATGCAAGAAAACCTAAAACTAAATTAATCACCACCTAATACCAATCAAACTGGATGGTCAGTAGAACTAATTCATGTCAGTGTAGGCATTACTGCTGAGCCAAGTGAATAGGGTTCTTAGAAGCGAACCAAGCTTTCAACAATAGAATCTAGATAATTATGTATACGTGTCCAGGGACCTAAGACCCTTCCCACAAACATGTCTTATCAACAGATCAGATGATACAAAATATAAGCAAAACCTTATATTTTCAACGGCGCGCCTTTCATCTCCAGGGACCGAAGACCCTTCCGAATCAAGGTACTAGTGTTTGTCAAAGCCTATCTCCAGGGACCAAGGACCCTTCCGATCAAACTCTAACGCACACTTTTTTTTTTTAACAGACAAAAAAAAAAAATTATTTTTTTTGCTACTATCAAGGTGTATGCATACTCAACTGTTACTCAGATCGCAAGTGGAAACAAGACGATCACGTAAAGAACGAAACTTAGTTGAAAGTAAAGGTTTCGTAAGAATATCAGCAAGCTGATCGTTGGTACCAATTTTTAGAATATCAACTTTCTTCTCACGTACATGTTGACGTATTAGAAGGTATTTCCGATCTATGTATTTCAAGCGGCTCTTACTGGTGCTCGTTAAACAATTTTGTCTTGCAGCTTCATTATCTTCATATATAGGTACTGGAAAAGCAACAAGATCAACTATTTCTTTCAACAACTGGGCTAAAAACAGAACTTCATTAACTGCATGGGTCAATGCAATGAATTCAGCCTCTGCTGAACTTTGTGCAATGGTGGATTGAAGTTTAGAACACCACAAAACATGATTACCAAATGCTGAAACAATAAATCCAGTCGTTGACTTTTGACTAGATTTATCACCAGCAAAATCTGCATCACAATAGCAGGTCAATATAGGAGAGCCAACTGTATACTTAAGACCCAACTGGCTGGTTCCTTTCAGATATCGAAACACTCTTTTCACAAGAGTCCAGTGATATTGCTGGGGATTTGACTGAAAACGGGCAAGATAGTTAACTGCGAAAGAGATATCGGGTCTTGTAAACAAACTCAGATACAGTAAAGAGCCTATTGCTTTCTTATAAGGAAAACTTGCCTCATTCGAACATTCTTGTATTTTATGTTTTCCTTGGGGAACCAACGGGGTATCAACAGAATTTGAATTCTCCATGCGGAACTCCTTCAACATATTATGTACAAATTGCGTCTGATGAAGAAACAACTGATTGTCAGACTTCATGATTTCTAGTCCAAGAAACTTTGTTGGAAAACCAAACTGCTTCAAGTCAAATCGTGACTTCAATGACTCAACAGTTTCTTTTATAATTTGAGCAGAAGTTCCAGATATTAGTATGTCATCGACATATACTAGAATTAGTATCAACTGGCAGCCTATCTTTTTCACATACAAACATGGTTCACGCAAATTTGGTTCAAACCCAGATTCACATAAATACTTATCCAATGTCATGAACCAACATTTAGGTGCTATTGCCAAACCATAAAGGGCTTTTTTTAACTTACAAACAAACTTTGTTTTATCACAATCCACACCTTCAGGAATACTGATATATTTTTCTCTATCAATTTTTCCATACAGAAAAGCTGTTTTTATATCCACCTGTTCTATATGCCAGTTCTTTGAAACTGATAAGGCAAGGAATAGCTTTACAACAGATAGGGCAGGAGTAGGAGATGCTGTTTCTTCGGGGGAATACTGTTCACGGTCTCTACAACCTACAACAACTAACCGTGCTTTGTAAACACCATCGTCTTTAACTGTGAATACCCATTTCAAAGGTATTGCTGTTACACCAGGTTTCCTCGGAACAATGTCCCAAACTGAATGTTGCTTCATGGCAGTAAGTTCTGACTGTATAGCTGCCATCCATTTGCTACTGTGTGGGCATGATATTGCTTCTAGATAAGTTTGAGGTGTATTACTTGAATTATAAATTTCACTGTCATACAAAAACCCATATGGATTCAAAATACATGATTTTATCGAAATTTCTTCAGGTTCTAACTGTTCACTACTAGAAGTACCACAGTTTTCTTTGAGCATTTGTTTATTGGTTTCAGTTTCAGTAACCGACTCTGAGATTATCAAATTTTGATCATTCACCCCTTCTGAAGTACCAGCACGACCCATTTGATTTGATTCTTTTTCAGAAGTAACTTCAAAATCATCGAGGACAGTAGTTAGTTTGTTCCCATATGATTTATAGGTAAAATTCTCATTAAACATAACATTACAGGAATTTACAGTTTTATGTGTTGCTGGATCATACACTGTATATCCAGTATCTGTGTATCCTATAAGGTACATTGTACTTGAACGTGGATTCATTTTTCTGCCTTTGGGTACATTTTCAATTTTGACCTCAGCACGTGAGCCAAACAGTCGGATATTCTGAAGATTTGCTTGCTTCCCCATCAGTTTCTCAAAGGGAGTCAAGAAATCTATAGCTGAATGAGGTGTTCGATTATACAGATAACATGCTACTGAGAAGGCAAAACCCCAAAAAGTGACAGGAAAACCTGATTCAAAGAGCAATGCTCGGGCACGTTCTTGAATTGTACGATTAAATCTTTCAGCGGTGCCATTATGCTCATGCTGATAAGGTTCAGCCAACTGTAATTGTATGCCGAACTGATTCAACACTGTTTCACAGGATCCACTTGTGAATTCTGTGCCATTGTCACAACGTAACTTACTGAACTGACCAGGATCAGGAAAAAGAGACTGTAGATAGTGTAAACCATATTTCAAAAATATGTGAGTTTCTGACTTTTGTTTCATGAGGAAAATCTGAGAATAACGAGAGTAATCATCAATGAGGACTAAAACATACCTTTTCTTACTGAAATTTGTAGGAGGATTAATTGTTAGAAGATCTGCATGTAAAATTTGACAAGTTCTAAGTGCTCTTTCACGATCTTTTGAGCATGCCTTCCTTGTCATTTTTGATTTTGAACAGATAGAACAACTGGCGGTAGTCAAGTTGTATGTGAGTTCTTCAACCCCTTGTACAACACTCGGTAACTTACCCAAATAAGAAGAAGAAATGTGACCCATCCTACGATGCCACATAACACCCTCTTGAATCAACTTCTGTAATTGAGCACGAGTCAGGTTTTTACGTTTCTTACGAATTTTTCGTCTATTGTCTTGAACAACTGGTTTTAATTCAACAGATTTTATTTTGAATACAGAGTTTTCTGTCGAACTCAACTTATCAGATACACTAACAGTATTCAAACTAACAGGAACAGAAGTAATATCAGCATCTAAATCACAACATCTGAAGCTTTCCGAACAGATTCTAACAGACATCCTGTATAAGCCATCAGACACATACAGCAGAGAAAGTTTTCTTCTCAGTTTTCTGGAAATAATGAAACCGTTATTAGGATTCATTATAATACTGGTTTTGAACTGAACATTAAATGCTCGAACACCAAGAACATTTTCTACCAAACCAGGTACAAACTGAACATGTGCTAACTGTAAAATATGGGAACATTTCCCGAACTGTACAAGAATGGGTAGAGTTCCCTCTCCCAATGCAAATATGTTGTCAGTTTTCGAAGCAAGAACAACAGGTACAGGTTTTTTATAAACCTGATAGTCAAACAGAACATTCTGTACATTCACAGCATGGTGAGTTGCACCAGAATCTATCAAAAACGTTACAGATACAATGAATTGATGAATGTTGAAATGAAACTTACTGGATTTCAAATCTTGCAATTTCTTACAGTCTTTCTTCTCATGACCTTTCTTGTGACAAAAGAAACAAAATCTGCCATCATTTGTGCACGCAACTGCTTTATGAAAAAGAAGACCACATTTGTTACATCGTGCTGCTTTCTTTTCATCAGCTGTCATCTTTTTCATCTTTTCCAACTGATCAACTGTATATGGGTTACCAACAGACATATTTTTGGGTTTTTCTTTCTTTGAAAGAGAACTACTGGATGAAGTTGAGTACTTCTCTTTTTTAAACGGAGGTTCACTAGAGTTTCCTTCTGCTCGGCTTTCTGTACAAAAATCACAATAATTAGTACTACTTTCACCACATTGTATACAAAAGACTGAAACAAAACTGTCAGTTAACAAATTTCTGTCACTAGAAAAATTCAGGCAAATTGAACAAGCAGTTATGACAACATTGTTTTCAGAATTCAAATTCAACTCTACATTATCATTACAATCTGAACACACAATGTTTGATGAATCGATACAATAATAATTGTACTCACTGTTTTCTAAATTTTTAACATACTGGTTGTTTGCAACGTCAAGAAATGTGTTTCTGACAAATTCAAATGTTCTCATTTCTTCTGGCAATGTAGCAACTGTTGTGTAAAATCCCATAAATGGACGAATGTGTCGTACTTTGTGTAGGAAATACGCCACTGTAATCTTCGGATCAAGCGGCACACCAAGCTCTTGGAACTGTTGAATGGCATTTTCAAATTTTGATACGAAAGTGATTGGATTCATCTTTGGATATAAAATAATTTTCCCAAAATTATCCAACAACTCCACCATTTTTTGAATATCATTCATTCCAAACATTTTTACCAGCTTTTGAAAGGCTGCTGCAGCAGAAGACTCATTGGAGATTACATTTCGTGGGCCATTTTGAAGAGTTGCTTCTAAATACTGCATGACCTGGGCATCATACATCCTCTTCTCCTCACTAGAAAAAGTACAATTCTCCCCTCCCAAGGGATATTGCAAAAACTGAGATCTTCCTAGAGCCAAAATGTCTCTTTCAACTCTTTGTTTCCAAGTACGGAAATTACTATGTCCTTTCAACCTATCATTTACATCGATTATGGGTAGAACAAATGTAGGTACCTTGAGTTGCTTCTGAATACCATCAGTCGATACTTGGTTCGTTATATCTGTAAAATTTGAATCATTCAAACTACTCACTTGGGACGGAGTTGAATTCTTCATTTTTTCCGCTATCAATGATATAAACTGCGGATTTGAGAAAAAAGCCATTAGCGATTCCGGAAATTGTTGAACAGTCACCGAGTTAGAAGGACTAGGCCTATTTTCGTTGACAGCCGTTGTCTTTTCATTTTGGACGTTTTGTTCTTGATCGCTGTCAACATCTGACATTTTTTATTCTTTCTGTTAGTCTGATGGACGCCGTATAAATTTTTCAGGATTTCTCACTGTTCCGCCGACTCTGCTACCATGTAAGGATTTGTGGATCGACAATGGACTGTTAGGACCTGGGTTATACACTTTCTCGAATATTAAATAGACTTTTGAACACTATTCTTGTAAATTAACTGCAGCTGACAGTGATCTTCTTATCTATTCATTGTCTCGAACAGAATTGTGTCACACTGTCAAAACTGTCAAAGCCTCCTAGTCTGGTCGCAGGTTTGTTACTGGGTGTCCTGCTGCTCATTCAGATCTGTATGAGCCAGCAGTACTCACGTTAACAAGTATATCTATACCAACCTATAATGTACGTAGCTATATATTTAGATTGCTTATTGTGTTCAATGATAATGCGTTCAAAAAAATTCAACTAGGTATCGCATATTGTATAAACTTAATTTGTGAAAACAGAATTCTCAAATTTTTCAAATATACCCATACTTTGCTCATGTTTCACAGATGAATATTCCTTCATATTCAGTGTAGCAAGATCGAAGATATATATTTGGAGAAGTTATTGATCTCTGAAATGGATGAAAGATTATTATATCGCTTGGGACATCATCGTGAAAATTATGCCTCTGAAAATATATAGATACCTGCTGTTGTAGTCAATTGGACACTCGAAAATAATCATGGGTTATCTATTCAATAATTTTTTATAGGTCGCGTGCACGAATGGTGCACGATGACCGACCCTGGAGGCAAAATTTTGAAACACAACCTCATTCTTCTGTGACTTATTGAAACCTCACTTTCTTACTTGGTTACAGAGGAATCAAAGGATTGAACTAGTTTTTCACAATATTTTGGCATACGAATCGTGTTTTTTGCGCTATTCATTAATTCGAGCATGCCTTCGCATTGTGCTGTTGTACAATGCACAAAAAATGCAGCAAGCGACTAAAGAATATGATTTTTCAGGTAAATAGTAATCTCACATAGTTATCATTATGAAATGTTGTCATTCCTTATTAAAATTCCTTCTGCCTTCTGTCACTTCTGCAATACAAGCTAATACAGCTAATAGATTGAAAATGTCTACAACACACACGATCGTCCGCATGTCAGACCAGTCCTCCCGATTGATTGCATGAATCTAATTTTCTGGCATTATTTTAGGAATTTCAGATGTATTTCTATTAGCTTCTATCGCAGAAAGAATTCCGATGAGAAATCAGAGAAATTACCAAATTTCAAAAATGAAAACTATATGTAAGTGACTATAGTAGGTACTTACTTTTGAATCATATTGTACCAACCGGATTACTTCGTCTTCCGCTGCAGTTTTTGTGCATTTCACAACAGCATAATGTGATGGCATGAGCAAATTGATGAATAGCGGAAAAATACGATTCGTATGCCAAAATAATTGTGAAAAACTATTTCAATCACTTGTAAACAAATAAGTAAAGTGACGTTTGTGTTTTAATATTTTGCCTCCAGTGTCGGTCATCTGACAGTTCTTGCACGCAACCCCTATAGATAGCATAACCTACAACAATCCTGAACTAAAATAGGCACAGAAAGAGAATTTGCCAAAGAAATATTTCATACTCCTACTCTCAACAATCTCCTAATTTTGTTATTTATACAATAATACGGAGTTTATTAATTGAGAATGTGGTACTTTTATCTCTCCAATTTATAAATGCTATTAATCAAAGAGCAATTGGCGGTGATATTTTATCTCTCCAATTAATAAATGCTATTAATTAAAGAGAAATTGGTGGTGATATTTACCGGAATAGGTAGTTGAAATTAACATAATATAATAGGGAACTCTGAACTGTCGGACTTAACTCAATAGTTCCAATGAAATGTCTAGCCCTGTTATTTTCATCCCCCAATGTCTGGATTTCTAAACCACATTTTTAAATGTACGTGTACTATTGGAGAGGTAAAGTAAACTCATTGTCGAGGTGCATAGTACTTCGATCGCATTCAAAAGTACCACGACTTTTTGAATGCAAAATTCTAGTGGATTCCTCTGCCAGATTTTTCTGCTTGTAGCGGAAGAAAGATAAAGTGTTACGAATTTCGAGATATCAATGTTTTGTCGAACATTTTATCTGATTATATATTTTATCACATATCTCATTGATATTGAACAGTTGATGTGATCTGAGTGTGATAATTAAATATGTTGGTCATCCATATTGAAAAAACGATTTTCTGCAACATATCCAACTTCTAAATTATATTACTTATACCACCTCCTTCCAGATATACATCGGTGAACCAAACACCCTGTATATGAGATCTGCATGCCTTTTTATCGCCAAGGAGTGGAATTTTCTACACAAGACTACAATATCAATGACCTATTAGAAGGCCTATTCAGAGTACTTACTGTTTGGCGTTTGTTGATTCTCCAAGTAGGAGAAATTCTCCCTCAGACCAAGGCTTAGTCTTCTTAATTTTCATAGATGATCAAAAAAACAAAAACGCGGTATTGAAATGATATTGACTTTGATTATTTCATTGTCTGCTAAACATGGAAAAAAAATCTCTGTAACGATATGGGAATGACTTTTAAGGTCATATCTTGATATCAGGGTTCTACCGTCGCTCTGCAAACAGTGTATTGAAGATCTCCTCTTTTTTCTTCATATTTAGCAGACAATGGAGTATACAATGAGCGATGGTAGAACCCTGATATCAAGATATGACCTTAAACGAAGCAAGCCAAAATTGATACCCCTGAAACTATCACAATTTTAGACAAGCAGCAGTGAATTGTGGAAAGTACGAAGTTCTTAGGAATACACATAGATCAGCATCTAGAGAGCATAGAGAGCATATTGACAGTGTCTGTCGGAAGTCGAACAAAACCTATTATAGCTTCAGGGATCTCAGAAAGTATTTAGATATAGAAAGTCTTCGAATAATGTATTTAGCAAATTTTGAATCTCAAATTAGATATGGTATAATTTTTCGGGGAGGTAATCCTAATATTCAAAAAGTGTTTGTTATACAGAAGAGAATAATTGTGAGAGTGATGCATAAAATGGATTATAGAGAGAGTTGTAGGGGGATTTTTAAAGCAAAAAACTCATTAACAATACTTGGTATTTATATTTACGAATGTCTATCATTTTTTTATATAAATAGATCTACAATATTTGCTGATTCACATCCATTTCATACATATAATATGAGGAATACTATTGTTAGCTATCCTCGTCATAAACTTGGATTTACTGAAAAAAAAGCTCATTATATGTGTTTGAAAATGTTCAATAGTCTCCCGAACAATATGAGAGGTATAACCACTTCAAAAAATTTCAAGAAAGCGACTAGGAAATTGACTGTCGAGATTGAACCTTACAGTATTCAAGATTACTTGGTAAATTGAAAATTGCCATTGATGTATGTTGTCATGTGCCCATCTGGACACTAAGTTACTGTTCCTTTTTCTTCGACACTAGGCCATTTTTTGTATCTTCAAAAAATCATCATTTTCGTATTGTTTTTTGTGGGTATTTGTCTGGAATAAAGAGTATTATTAATATTATCATTATAATAATTATTATTATTATTATCGAAAGGCATTCCCATATGATGCTAACTTTGTGAATGACATTGTAGAGTTCCCTGTTGGAAAACATTCCATGAAAACATCTTGACTGCATATCGAGTCACGGAGCTTCTGGACGTCGCATTGAAAATTTCCATTTTCAGGTTCGCAGACTCGGTATCAGGTGAAGGAGTTTCCAGACGGCGCGTCCTTATTGAGGATAGAGCCTGTCAAGCCAGGAAGGGATGACGCCAACTACGAGTGCGTGGCTGAGAACGGAGTAGGGGATGCGGTGAGTTCGGAGGCCACCCTGGTCGTCTTCGAAGGTGAGTGCTTTCATACTTTTTGGCTATAATTGCACGAGTGCATAAAAATTACCGATAATTTTGCAAGAAAGCCTGTTATCTGAAAATTGCAAGAGTTTATTTTCATATTTTGGCGAAAGATCCCGAGCTCGAAGAAAGTGCAGAGAATTCAATGGAATGCATCCTGATCTACAACCAATGGACAAATAGAAGTTCGTACGATTACAACATAATTTCAGTAATCATCTGTCAAAAATTTAAAAACGTTCGCAATACATTTTCAAACCATTGGCCATTGGCTTCCAAACATTTCAAAATTCGGATATTTGGAGATACAGTTGTAGCCCTCCTCATTTCAATGGCATCTAGTTCTTCAATGCAGTTGATAACTCGTTGACACAGGTCTTGTATACTGTGCACTGACGTCATGTATGCTTTTCTCTTCAAATCACACCTAAAGAAGAAATCAAGTGGCGTGAGATCGGGTGATCTCGCAGGTCAATTCCACGGACCCAAACGTCTTAACCAGCGATAAACATTTCGAGAAACTCCTTTGTTACCTCCCTAGTGCAATGAGCCGGTGCTCCATCCAGTTGAAAGAAACCAACTGTAACGATACTCTTCTAATGACAGATTGTTCAAGAAGTCGTTCACAACTGACCTTAGAATTTGAAGTTATTACGTAGAATTCAACGGTTCATCGTAATTAGCAAAACTTATTCGGTTATTCTTTAGAAGGCAAAACAAATTGTCGTTCCGTCTATTGAAGATTCCTTCTCTGGAAGATTTTAATTCGTCTGACCAAATTATTTTTTCAAGAAGTTATATAGGAACTTCTTGGATGCGAATAAGGATTGTTTCGCAAAATACCTTTTTTTGATAATATTCTGGTTTTAGAGCTTGTATGGACGCATGTGATGATTATGCAGGGTCCTTTGAACAGAAGCACGATCCAAGCTTAAATCATATTCGAAACATCAAGTGGAAGCTTGGGGATCACCGTAGAAATAGACCAAAACATTTATTATGTTGTCTTCAGTTGAAGTTATAGGCTTCGGTAAATGTCATTCCGTTTCCGATTTTAATCCATAATTAATGAAATTTTGTTGTAATCGAACGAACTTCTCTGTTCATTGGTTTTAGTTCAGGATACGTTTCGTTGCATTTTCTGCACGTTCTTGCTAAAATTCTCTCACATTTTCCATGAAGGATATACAATCGCATCAGAGCTTCGTTTGAATAGTTATTTTCCTTCATTTTCATTCTTTATAAAGACCTTCCGTTGAGAAACACATTGCCATGTACCATCATGACATTTAATAGCCACCTTAGATGGATGAACGTGAGAAAAATAATTTGATGTTTTTAGGAAATCGATCCTATCTCGGAATCCTTGCTATTCAGGTATAGGATCATGATTCATCAATTCGAACAGAATATATTCATCTTCCAGGATATTCCATAATGTACAGGGTGTTCCATTCAAAAAAACGCACTTTCAACCCTTTTTGTATCTAGCAGTAAGATCATGAATTTTGATCGACCCTGTATAACGCAGAGCAAACTCCTCTATACAGAATCGATAAACATGATCTTGATGAACTAAACACAAAATTGCAACTTCCTGAGCATCCAAATACCGCAGAAATAAACATTCAATTCGAGCTCTGCTTTGGATATGGAATATACAAAATAATCAACATCCCAAAAACCGTCAGACAAAGGTATAGAATGAAATAATAATCAGAAAGTGATGATATGTTCAAAAATGTGGCAATATACAGGGTGTCCCATTTGAAATAACAAAGAAACTGCTACTTTCTAGTATGAGCGGCAACGCTGCATTGCTGAAGGTATTTTAGATCGATAGATCAAGAGCAATTACTTGAGTAACCAAATTTTCAGAATAATCCTATGTCCCGTTCTCCGTAAACGTCGAAGGTGCCATCGATCATGACCCACCTTGTAAATACCTCGGGTGAGAATGCTATTATATAGCTCGCACATTATATCCTTCAGGGCTTCGCGCCTCTGGATATAAAAGAGCTTGCTATATAATAGCTCACTTCTCACCCTAGGTATAATATATACTATTCCCTGTTTTGTAACAACCAATCCTTTAGCCTAATGCAAGCGGCGCCATCTTGTTGAAAATACATTAAATATTGTGTCAACTTCACTCAGACAGCAGGAAAGCTGACCGAGACGAATGAAAAAAAAATATTCTGAAGGTATATATTGAGGAATAATCCATTTTGTCCTCCCAATACCTACCTCCTGGCCCTATCCTCCCTAGGAACGCACGATGTTCTTTGAACATTATAGGGATTTCCTTTCGTGCGCTCCAAGCGATAAAAAAAAATCTTCAACCAATCCAGGAACATGGAAATTATTCTCATAATTTCAAGGATCAGTTATGATTTTGTCAAATGATTAGACGACGCAATATTTCGAAGGATTATGTCATGTTGATTTCCATTCGAGAAATACTATGATACTCTGAGAAGCATATTTCTAACTTATATTCCAATATCACGTATATTGTTTGTTCTATTGGAAATTGAATTATCTAATGAATAATCCTCAATAATAAAGAATAGCGAAATATAAATTACATATTTTCGAGGAATATTCCTCTGCCACACTTTCTTCAGGGGCAATGGGAGAATATGTGATAACTCAGCGCTCTCTAGAATATTTATAACTTTCATAGGTATGATTGCGTCGGCTATTGAAAGATCGAAGCATAAAAGTTTTCAGTAACACAAAGGTCAGTGAATGCCCAAATGCGATTTGCTTAACTGGCAAAAAATCAGCTCAAGAATGTGGAAGGCCAACTATTTTTTGCCGTTGAAGTCACATTCCCAGCAATTGAAGCATTGGGCTACTAACTTCACGACAATGTATAATCTATATCATGACGGCAACCTGGACTACCTCAAACAATCATAACATCGACCATAAACCTCCGTATACATACAATGACATATGGTTGAGCAAATAGTTTGAGAGCATGATAAAATGCGCAAAATACAAAATCCAATTACCGATTGTTTACTATTGAACATTGTTCTTCAGTGGACTGATCAAAACCCATATTTTGTAATGATTCTTAAAATACATTAAAAATGCAACAGCTTTCAGCTGAGATATTTCTCATCCAACTTTTATTCAACATTACCAGGTTTCACCATCAGCTCCGGAGGAGAGTGATTTCATAAAAATATAGGAAGGTTGATTCATGGAAGCAACGTGCAAGAAGATATTATATCACGATATAAATTACACATGTACGGCACTTCATTCACGAATTTATTCAGGCTTGAGCGAAGTGTATAGAGCAAGTAAATGAAATATAAGAGTGAGGAATTCATGAACGTGATATAAGATATATTTTATATATACACACCATCAAACGAAATTAGAGTAGATTGTGAAATAAGTACACATATTCAGCACATCGATATAATGCAGTCTTACGAATATTCTCAACGTAACATCAGATTGGTTTCTTGTTCTTTTAATCAACGAGAAATTTCATCCAGGAAATTGAAAAAAACGAAAAAAATCAAGAACACCACTTTGAAACGATCTAAATGCGATTGAACCCCGCGTGATTTCGCCTTCAGCACGGAAATTCGAACAGAGGTGTCGTCAGAATTGCTACAGTGTGGAACTTTGGGTTCAAAAGGGGTCTCACCCCAAATTTAATTGCAATCTGTAATTTATTTTATCGGTACCATTCGATAATATACGTCGAGCTTCCTCAGGAATTGAAATATTTGTATTCATTTCGATGTCACCCTGTATAAGCAACCAATTGATTTCATTAGATGTTTCGAGACCTGTCAACTCCTGAGGGTGAAAGAAGATATAACTTTTGTATGTTAAAATAAATCGTCCATCGATATATTCCATTGAATGTTACACTTACTTGAGGAACGAAAAAGTTGAGCACTATTTCATGCCACAAAATAACTGTTACTCATGTGATGTCTTTCAAAAAAACATCGAAGTACATACCAAATTTTCATTCATCATACCAATATACTCATAGTTTCGGAATTTTCATGATTGAATTTGAGTTATCTTCGACACTCACTTTCGGAACTACCTATATCATCATCCACCAATATTCTAGAAACTCTTAGTCTTGAGATTCTAGGTTTATCACCATCTGTTAGTGGAACATTAAACCACTTTGAGAATTACAGGTGTTGCGATAGTCTACAGAATCTGACATGGATGTCTTTTCTGTAAGCATATAGACGTAGGGGTCTATATGCACGACTTAGTCGCAAGGTATGATTGATGAATCTACCTATACACCTTGCACTTAAGCCACTAGATGGCTATGAAGGCTAGATCGTCCTTCTGCCCCCTGAGGGCTTCGACTTGTTCGTTATATGGAGGTACCCTTCGTGAATCGATTGTCAGCTGGCCAGTGCAACTGATGAGACTTATGGCAAGTCGAAACAGTCTGTCTTGCATCAGCTGACAATCGATTCACGAAATTTCCCTAGAAACTCTTAGTCTTGAGATTCTAGGTTTATCACCATCTGTTAGTGGAACATTAAACCACTTTGAGAATTACAGGTGTTGCGATAGTCTACAGAATCTGACATGGATGTCTTTTCTGTAAGCATATAGACGTAGGGGTCTATATGCACGACTTATTCGCAAGGTATGATTGATGAATCTACCTATACACCTTGCACTTAAGCCACTAGATGGCTATGAAGACTAGATCGTCCTTCTGCCCCCTCAGGGCTTCGACTTGTTCGATATATGGAGGTACCCTTCGTGAATCGATTGTCAGCTGGCCAGTGCAACTGATGAGACTTATGGCAAGTCGAAACAGTCTGTCTTGCATCAGCTGACAATCGATTCACGAAATTTCCCTAGAAACTCTTAGTCTTGAGATTCTAGGTTTATCACCATCTGTTAGTGGAACATTAAACCACTTTGAGAATTACAGGTGTTGCGATAGTCTACAGAATCTGACATGGATGTCTTTTCTGTAAGCATATAGACGTAGGGGTCTATATGCACGACTTAGTCGCAAGGTATGATTGATGAATCTACCTATACACCTTGCACTTAAGCCACTAGATGGCTATGAAGGCTAGATCGTCCTTCTGCCCCCTCAGGGCTTCGACTTGTTCGATATATGGAGGTACCCTTCGTGAATCGATTGTCAGCTGGCCAGTGCAACTGATGAGACTTATGGCAAGTCGAAACAGTCTGTCTTGCATCAGCTGACAATCAATTCACGAAATTTCCCTAGAAACTCTTAGTCTTGAGATTCTAGGTTCATCCTCATCTGTTAGTGGAACATTAAACCACTTTGAGAATTACAGGTGTTGCGATAGTCTACAGAATCTGACATGGATGTCTTTTCTGTAAGCATATAGACGTAGGGGTCTATATGCACGACTTAGTCGCAAGGTATGATTGATGAATCTACCTATACACCTTGCACTTAAGCCACTAGATGGCTATGAAGGCTAGATCGTCCTTCTGCCCCCTCAGGGCATCGACTTGTTCGATATATGGAGGTACCCTTCGTGAATCGATTGTCAGCTGGCCAGTGCAACTGATGACACTTATGGCATGTTGAAACAGTCTGTCTTGCATCAGCTGACAATCGATTCACGAAATTTCCCTAGAAACTCTTAGTCTTGAGATTCTAGGTTCATCACCATCTGTTAGTGGAACATTAAACCACTTTGAGAATTACAGGTGTTGCGATAGTCTACAGAATCTGACATGGATGTCTTTTCTGTAAGCATATAGACGTAGGGGTCTATATGCACGACTTAGTCGCAAGGTATGATTGATGAATCTACCTATACACCTTGCACTTAAGCCACTAGATGGCTATGAAGGCTAGATCGTCCTTCTGCCCCCTCAGGGCTTCGACTTGTTCGATATATGGAGGTACCCTTCGTGAATCGATTGTCAGCTGGCCAGTGCAACTGATGAGACTTATGGCAAGTCGAAACAGTCTGTCTTGCATCAGCTGACAATCGATTCACGAAATTTCCCTAGAAACTCTTAGTCTTGAGATTCTAGGTTTATCACCATCTGTTAGTGGAACATTAAACCACTTTGAGAATTACAGGTGTTGCGATAGTCTACAGAATCTGACATGGATGTCTTTTCTGTAAGCATATAGACGTAGGGGTCTATATGCACGACTTAGTCGCAAGGTATGATTGATGAATCTACCTATACACCTTGCACTTAAGCCACTAGATGGCTATGAAGGCTAGATCGTCCTTCTGCCCCCTCAGGGCTTCGACTTGTTCGATATATGGAGGTACCCTTCGTGAATCGATTGTCAGCTGGCCAGTGCAACTGATGAGACTTATGGCAAGTCGAAACAGTCTGTCTTGCATCAGCTGACAATCGATTCACGAAATTTCCCTAGAAACTCTTAGTCTTGAGATTCTAGGTTTATCACCATCTGTTAGTGGAACATTAAACCACTTTGAGAATTACAGGTGTTGCGATAGTCTACAGAATCTGACATGGATGTCTTTCCTGTAAGCATATAGACGTAGGGGTCTATATGCACGACTTAGTCGCAAGGTATGATTGATGAATCTACCTATACACCTTGCACTTAAGCCACTAGATGGCTATGAAGGCTAGATCGTCCTTCTGCCCCCTCAGGGCTTCGACTTGTTCGATATATGGAGGTACCCTTCGTGAATCGATTGTCAGCTGGCCAGTGCAACTGATGAGACTTATGGCAAGTCGAAACAGTCTGTCTTGCATCAGCTGACAATCGATTCACGAAATTTCCCTAGAAACTCTTAGTCTTGAGATTCTAGGTTTATCACCATCTGTTAGTGGAACATTAAACCACTTTGAGAATTACAGGTGTTGCGATAGTCTACAGAATCTGACATGGATGTCTTTTCTGTAAGCATATAGACGTAGGGGTCTATATGCACGACTTAGTCGCAAGGTATGATTGATGAATCTACCTATACACCCTGCACTTAAGCCACTAGATGGCTATGAAGGCTAGATCGTCCTTCTGCCCCCTCAGGGCTTCGACTTGTTCGATATATGGAGGTACCCTTCGTGAATCGATTGTCAGCTGGCCAGTGCAACTGATGAGACTTATGGCAAGTCGAAACAGTCTGTCTTGCATCAGCTGACAATCGATTCACGAAATTTCCCTAGAAACTCTTAGTCTTGAGATTCTAGGTTTATCACCATCTGTTAGTGGAACATTAAACCACTTTGAGAATTACAGGTGTTGCGATAGTCTACAGAATCTGACATGGATGTCTTTTCTGTAAGCATATAGACGTAGGGGTCTATATGCACGACTTAGTCGCAAGGTATGATTGATGAATCTACCTATACACCTTGCACTTAAGCCACTAGATGGCTATGAAGGCTAGATCGTCCTTCTGCCCCCTCAGGGCTTCGACTTGTTCGATATATGGAGGTACCCTTCGTGAATCGATTGTCAGCTGGCCAGTGCAACTGATGAGACTTATGGCAAGTCGAAACAGTCTGTCTTGCATCAGCTGACAATCGATTCACGAAATTTCCCTAGAAACTCTTATTCTTGAGATTCTAGGTTTATCACCATCTGTTAGTGGAACATTAAACCACTTTGAGAATTACAGGTGTTGCGATAGTCTACAGAATCTGACATGGATGTCTTTTCTGTAAGCATATAGACGTAGGGGTCTATATGCACGACTTAGTCGCAAGGTATGATTGATGAATCTACCTATACACCTTGCACTTAAGCCACTAGATGGCTATGAAGGCTAGATCGTCCTTCTGCCCCCTCAGGGCTTCGACTTGTTCGATATATGGAGGTACCCTTCGTGAATCGATTGTCAGCTGGCCAGTGCAACTGATGAGACTTATGGCAAGTCGAAACAGTCTGTCTTGCATCAGCTGACAATCGATTCACGAAATTTCCCTAGAAACTCTTAGTCTTGAGATTCTAGGTTCATCACCATCTGTTAGTGGAACATTAAATCACTTTGAGAATTACAGGTGTTGCGATAGTCTACAGAATCTGACATGGATGTCTTTTCTGTAAGCATATAGACGTAGGGGTCTATATGCACGACTTAGTCGCAAGGTATGATTGATGAATCTACCTATACACCTTGCACTTAAGCCACTAGATGGCTATGAAGGCTAGATCGTCCTTCTGCCCCCTAAGGGCTTCGACTTGTTCGATATATGGAGGTACCCTTCGTGAATCGATTGTCAGCTGGCCAGTGCAACTGATGAGACTTATGGCATGTCGAAACAGTCTGTCTTGCATCAGCTGACAATCGATTCACGAAATTTCCCTAGAAACTCTTAGTCTTGAGATTCTAGGTTCATCACCATCTGTTAGTGGAACATTAAACCACTTTGAGAATTACAGGTGTTGCGATAGTCTACAGAATCTGACATGGATGTCTTTTCTGTAAGCATATAGACGTAGGGGTCTATATGCACGACTTAGTCGCAAGGTATGATTGATGAATCTACCTATACACCTTGCACTTAAGCCACTAGATGGCTATGAAGGCTAGATCGTCCTTCTGCCCCCTCAGGGCTTCGACTTGTTCGATATATGGAGGTACCCTTCGTGAATCGATTGTCAGCTGGCCAGTGCAACTGATGAGACTTATGGCAAGTCGAAACAGTCTGTCTTGCATCAGCTGACAATCGATTCACGAAATTTCCCTAGAAACTCTTAGTCTTGAGATTCTAGGTTTATCACCATCTGTTAGTGGAACATTAAACCACTTTGAGAATTACAGGTGTTGCGATAGTCTACAGAATCTGACATGGATGTCTTTTCTGTAAGCATATAGACGTAGGGGTCTATATGCACGACTTAGTCGCAAGGTATGATTGATGAATCTACCTATACACCTTGCACTTAAGCCACTAGATGGCTATGAAGGCTAGATCGTCCTTCTGCCCCCTCAGGGCTTCGACAAAAATAGATATGTTTTTGTTGCACATGCAGCCATATCGATGGGTCTTACTTCTTTTACATGAATTTCAATGTTTCGTTGACGACGGTAAGGCGGATTAACGACTACTCCGCATTAGCAATCATTCAATAGGAATTCTATATAACCTTCATTCATGTGATTTCCACTAGCAGTTATGGCCCTTGAGTTATGTTAATCAGCCTGTTCATCAAAGCTTGTATGCCAGGATCCTTTCCAGCAAACATTCAGATATGGGGAATTGATGGCCTAATATATTTTTTCCATACCTGACATCAGCGGCCCAGTAAATGGTCCCATATGAGGGACACTGTGTATCAGTACACTGCGGCGGAGGCTGGTCCCAGTGCTGACTACCCAATGTTTTCCGGCAGAAAGCCAGTACAGCATAATCGACACATTGGGAATCCCCTAGCAAGCCCTGCATATACATCGATGATGGGACTGTAATGGCAAATTATCGACATTTGTCACTTTTTACCAAGGTAGGGAAAGGACTAGGGGTATTGGGGGTCCAATGGATCGGAAAGTTCTACTAACTCTTTATTTTCCAATGTCCTTCTCATCATATTATATCAAACAGTCCCATACCAGATTTCAAGGAAACTATTTTATGAATGACACAATGATAACTTCTTAACCTCTCTCTCATTCTTCCATGATGAAACTTCTCAGAGTGACTGCTAACTGGCTGGTATGTGGTATCTACATCTACATCTTCTTTGGGAAGCATCCTTCCAAAATGGAATCTTTGTTGCGAGGTACTCTTGAAATATGAAATTACTCATCAGTTATCAGTGGTGTTTCTTGATATCAAAATGCTTCCTCAAGAGAAGTATGAGAAACGAAATACTGTTGCATGCGTTCATAACTCCATCAATTTAGTCTGATAACGTGATAATGGAGCTCTCCAATCCCCATTATTTTTTGGCACAGACATTCCTCCAGTTGGTACCTTTTTGTATCATTGAGTTCTATGATAGAGACAGGTTTACATAACCTGAAAGCAACGAACGAGTTGCGAAAATGGTGCCTAGTTATGCTTTTGGAGAAGTAGAGCCACATGAAAGGCACTCCAATTATCATAATCAATAGGTATATGAGGTTATGAGATGTCAAACACATGCATTTGATAATGGAATTCCAGACACCAGATAGCTAGATTGATGCTTACTCAATATCATCACAATTGAAGAATCCATCTTCTTGACATCTGACAATACTCCTGCTATCGAGCCTGCCATCATGAATAACGACCAGGAAAAGTGAGGAGCACAATAATTCGAGACACCAGAAAAAAACGGAACATACGCTATCACTAGAGTCACATATGATAAAGATCAGATGATCAGCTGATTGTTGATGCAGACGTTCCCAGAACATCAGCCTGGGGGAAGAGCAGTTAACAGTTAGTGTTCAAAGAGTTTCAGACTTCTTGCCATTACAAGGCCATCATCATATTTTGAACTGATGATTACCAAGCAAATACCCTGGCATCGTCACTTTTCCAGACTTGCCTGCACTAGCCAACCATAATTAATATGATGCACAATGATTTTCCCTCAGATGATAGTGGCCTGTGTTTCATCCGCGAAAAAGTCCTATTCCAGCACAACATAATAATATATAGGAACATAAAATTTCAGTCTATATGTACCAATCGCAGAATGATTCACTATAAAATACTGCTGTTCATCCTGCATTTCGATGTATTGTTTCCCCATTGGCATTCTGTAAACTCAATTATTCCTGAACAAAATCAGGTTACGATCATCTCTATATCATTGGCGTAGGAATAACCTACTCAATCCATACTCAAACATAGGATGAGAAACTTAAACAGATTAATTCTTATTCGGATTCTACTTCGTAATCTGCTGGAATAATGAAATAGAATCCTTGAGTATTATTTTCATATACGGATCTCATCAAAATTAGCCTGCTGAACTTCACTAGTGGCTTCTGAGACCAAAAATAAGAAACGGATCATGATCATGAGTCGATAAATGATTCCTGAGGGAGCTTTGGCTGCCTGAAAGAAGGCTCATGAAGATGATATTTCTTGAATTATTCCGAGACGCCATATGATAAAATGATGTGATTCGATACAAGAAATCAACTTTCCATGCCCAATGCAGTGAAAATAAGGTCTTTCCAAAATTTCATTCATGACTGTTTAATACAGGATGGGACTACATTGAATGTTGCTGAAACTTTTTTGTATGCAAATTTCCTCATACTCAGATTATGAAAATCCATACCTTCTCACGAAAAAAGATTATACTCTTGATGTTCCATATTGATCAATTTATCATTTTCGAGTGAAATTGATTCAAAAATATCGAAACATCTCACATGAAATGAATCGTGGTGAAAAAACTGCACGAAATTTGAAGTAGTTCTCAATCATTATTTTCCTATTCGTTCTATGACATTGTTTCGTGGATTCGAAGTAGTTGATTTTTCTCATAGCCACTATGATTGGCAACTTCATGCATACAATTTGTGAATCGATTTCACTCGTAATGATCTGATCGATATGATGGAACAGAAGCACTTTTTTTTGTAAAGAGGTGTGGATTTTCATAATCCAAAATTAAAATATCGAAAAATACGCATACAAGATCGAGCAATATTTAATGTTGTCTCACCCTTTAGTATACACCCCTCAATGGAATTCTTGAAGGATTTTATCTTCATTGCATTGTGCATAGAAAGTCGAGTTCTTGTACCGAATTCCATTATTTTACCATATAGCGATTCGGAAATATTTAAGAATTATCATCTTCAGGAGTGCCGTAGCTCCCTTAAGAGACATTCATTGACTTATGTTCATTGAAACTTTTCTCCCTATTCTTTGGCGCAGAAACCGCTGTTATATAAGCTAGTCTAATAATGTTGTGTTTCAATATTAGATCTCTCGATTCCATCTGAAAGTCCAGATGAAGTTAATGAAGGATGAGATATTGAAAACAGCTCTTACTATGAGTATTTATCAATCTGTTGAGCTGATGAACATCCGTGACATGTCGAGTCAAAAAACTAATTATTCTCAACAGATTCATGCTCGAATGCGGTAACTTCTGTTTGTTGAGCTTGTGACGCCACTGGAAACACTGCGGATTGTTTCATCTTTTATGGCCATACGGTCGTAAACTTTGAACTTTTCTTTCATGAGCCCATAAAAAACATAATGTAGATTGATTTTTTATGTGTGTCAATGGATTTAGTTAACATTCAGAACGATAAAGAACCATTAGTTCTTTCATCAAATATCCGGTACACATAAGCTTTTAATTCTCCTGTTGATGGTTTTTTGAAAAAAAGGAAAAAAACATTCTTTGCGATTTGTATTCGGTTTTTTCTACTGGGAAATGTCAATGAATACAGATTGAAACTTCAAACAGCAAACTTTAATTGACTCTCTATGTCAAAAAGTTGTTGTTTTCTGTTGCAATATTGATTCTCGTACTGGATATTGAAGTAATCAGGTGACTTGATGACCATGTCGCTTGTTTCATTTTCTTGACAAGCACGGTATTGGTCTATTATGGTTTAGATAGTCTGCTGTCTCGTTATCGTCTTAAAAAATGCGCTCTACTGTGCATGAGCAGAACATTTCGAGAAAAATAAGAGAACACGCTGTATTAAATATGTCAGTTCATTAACCGTCAACTGTAGTTAATATAATTTTCAATTGGTGAAAGTGATCATATCCAATAATATCACATAACTTGAGTACAATTAGAATGAACAAACAAAAAGGAAAAGATCTTGTGCTCAATGAACAGCCAAATCATTAATCATCTGGTACGGTTAGGCGTTGTGATTCTGAAGTCAATCTCGAAGGGAAAACAATAATTAATCAAGAAACAAAGTCGATTAGTTAAGGTATCCGAGGAATCCGAGGCATAATTAATCCATTGCTCGGCATCTCACTGAATTATATCACATTACTTGAATCAACAAAAGTCTACCGAGATGTAGGATCGTCGTTTCTCAGGAATACAATACCCAGAATATTTGGAGATTCTGGGGAAAATCAGCAAAGTAGGCACACTTCAGGGACGGATCCAATAAGGGATGATTGAAGGGGCCCACTAAACATATTTCAGTATCAGAAACGTTCCAGAAATGTCTCACGGATATCTGAAACCTTGCCACTTGATTCTCTCTGAAGTTTCAGAAACGTTCCACAGAATGTAAATGTCCTCTACCCCAGTGAAGTTTCATGGAACGTTTCAACAACATCGTCCCAGACATGTTCCAAGACAACCGTTATGGGCACGTTTCAACAAATTTATCTTGGATGCGTTTCAAAAAAAATGTCCTTGACAAAGATTTTCAAATAGTTTCCATATTTGTATAGTTTTATCCACTCTCCAAAGAAAGTTGTGGTGTTGAAATTCAGATACATAGACAGTAGAAACAGACAATTTTCTTGGTACCACTAATTCTTATTTTACAAACACTGTCCCCAAGATGACCATTTTTGTCTTCTCGAAACGAAACAACTGGTGACGATGGATCACAAATTGACTATCAGGTTTGACTACCACTGCCAAACACATAGGTACATTCAGAAATCAGAAACAGTGACTAGGTATTTCGCAAACTCGAAATAGGACTGTAGCATTAGTTGGCGACTGAGCTAACGCACATTCCACCCTGTCTAAGCTATCATTGACTTACGTCTCGTTTCAGTAGTCTTCCTCTGACCCCAGACAGCACTGGATATTCATAGAATATTCTCTAAATATGCTAAAAAGGAGGAGTATATTCCGAATATTCATCGATTATTCCTAGAATATATACATGCCTCTGGAACATCTAAAAGGAATATTCCAAAGTGAATAGTCCGACATGTTCAGGGAATATTCAGGTATGAATCTTCCAGGAATATTCCCAACTGAATATTCTTTGTTGTATATTCATAAAATATACCCAACTGAATATTCTGTGCGGTATATTCATGATATATTCTCAACTGAATATTCTGTGGTGTATATTCATGAAATATTCCATGAATATTTCTATGTTTCTCAACACATAAATACCAATTATTATTATTTCAGAGATGTGAGTATCGAACATCAATTAGATGTAAGGAGATTTTGAAAGAAAGAGTGTTTATGATCCGATTTCGAACAATGCTCTCACAAGAACTTGATATGTATAACATTATTCAATTCGATTACTGGCCTAGTGGTCAAGGCGTTGCTCTGATAGTCTTGAGGTCACGAGTTCGATCCCTACTCGGGTAACTTTTTTTTATTTCAGAATATGTTTATTGGAATATTCCAGGAACATTCAACATAGAATATTCTTTTGGGTATATTCTATGATTATCTGAGGAATTCCTATTCGCATATTTAGAGAATATTCCACAGATATTCCGGAATATTCCAGATTATTTCTAGAATATTCCAATATTCCAAAAGGAATATGATAGGGAGATTCATGGAATATCTGGTGCTGTCTGGGACCTTGTACTGTCTTATTGTAATCTATGCCGATACCAATCCTTCCCCTTTCCGCATCAACACCCGCGTCTCTCATCCGTCACAACTTCCATTAGCAACAAGAAATTCAACATACGATATTCATATCACTTGCTCTCATATCTACATTTTGAGATGGGAAGTTTAGGCATGAACAAAAATGAGAATTGTATAAGCGTTGAAGTAAAATATAATGAAATGTCTCTGGGAGGTTTCATGTTTAGTGGGGGGCCTGTCAACTAGCATTTATTAGTAAATCTACTGGTGTGGTCACCTTGTGATTTCACTAGTAAGTTACTATAAAGTGAATATTACGTATTTCGACTAACCTGGAACTCAACAACGTTATGCTAACGTTCCGTCCCTATACTGACTTCCTGTTTCTCTTCCACTTTTTAAAAATTCCTTTTTTATCTTCATCATTTCAATCATGAGGTTAACTCACGAATAATCAATAAGAAGGATATATCCATCAATAAATGCAAACTTGTGCACGTGAAATAATTGATACAAGCTCATTATCAGATTCAACAAGTTCATCAAATAAACTCACCGGCAAAATGATCGATCTACACCAAATATTGATGAATTGGCAATTCAAGTCTGATTCGTTCGATTTTTGTTTCATTTCGTAGGTGAATTCATAAAGAATCTCACGCAAGGTTGAGATTTCAAGAAATGGGGCATATCTCCAAATTATACAGAGTGACACAATAAGTGCATTTTTACTCCAATTTTGGGAAATATCTTTGGAGAGGCTGTTAAATCGAGTAATTTCTTATTCAATCATCAACCTACGTACATTGTTCTCTGATTTTTTTGAGTCGGATAATAGTTTTTGAAGAGTATAATCCAGAAAGGTTCAATGTTGACATCTGAAAAGGAAATGAGTTATTATTATTAAATAATACCCTGTTTTTCTGTTACGAATTGGCAAAATATTTTTCTTCACATATACAATATCAAATCACCTTGACTCACCCTGTATATGTAGAAGGTGTAATGAACCTTGCTGTCCTGATAGCTTCGAATATTTCCATACCAGTCGGAGATTAATTATCATGATTGAAAATGCATAACGTCCACTAGAGTAGACCTTCAGGTTTTTGACGTTTTTGAGGAAAATCGATGAGTTTGGTCAATATTTCATATTGTCAATTTATTACCATACTACGAAATCACGAAATAGTTTCTGTTTAAATTAAATCGAGTTCATCATTGGGAATATTAGCATTGAAGCATCTTCTAAGATACCTATATATAATTATTCAATAAGTGATTATTAAGGACCAGTTGGAACTATTGTCTTCTCAGAATATGAATACTGTTGTCATTGGTCATAATAATATCGAATCTCATGAGGTTATTACTAGATATGAATTTGGCAGCATCAGGATATCAGATGATCATACTAAAAATATCAAATATCACTAATGCTACGTGAGGAGGCGTATGACGTCATCCAGAGAAGGCGTTCTTCGAAGGTGCCGATTTTAATCATTGAAAATAAGTATTCGTGATGATTCCAAATAACGGATGATTCCATCGAATGATATTTATACCCGGAATGATCAATATAAGATAGGTATGTGATATGTAACGTATATCCCATTCTCAAGGAATTTTCATATCAATTAAAAATCTGTCAATCCAGACTAGATGTTAAACCAACTAATGGGATGGTCGCTTTATTTTCTCTTATCTGCGCTTGGTGAAGGCCAAACAACTAGAATCGTAGGCTCTCTGGTATTACCCAAGATTACTGAATTGTGTATTACAACGTAATTTTGGCGGATGCGTAGACGGCGAACAGCGGACATAGAAAACAAGGATAATAAAGGAAAACAAAAACAATTACGTTCAGTAAAATAAATATCAACTGATATTAGGCTCCCGCTACGATCGGACTTTCGTTTTATCCACTTTTGATGGTTTTTTATAGGCTGAACGAGAATGTATATTGATCTCTGCTATTCCAGTGCAGCACTAGAGAGCCGAAAGCCGATCAGTATTAGAGATTACAAAACGCAGAATTATTAGTGGTAATAGTTATGAGAGTGCTCTAGAATTTTAGATGATTGTTCATTCTCTTTTCAATTTCCAGTTGTTGGCTTGTTGATGGTTATCAAAAACAATTTCATCAATGACATTCATCGGAAATGATCAAGCTATTCCACAAAATGGTTCATTGTTCTTTAGATAATAGAAACTCAAATCTATATTCCTCTGGCACATTGAACAGCATATTCGTCAAATTCTTGAAAAATTCAGGCATCATTCTCACTAGTATAAAGAACAAAATTTAGTCTCCAGATGGTAGAGATATATATATAGTTATTAGCGTTATGAGGCCGATATGAAGCAAATAACGTGTAACGGAATTATTGATTGTTCGGACAGGGACTACTCTGGTACTCGTCGGGGGGCCTCGAACGCCAGATTTTTCATGAGGTGGTTTTCTCCACCTGCTCTGCACGAAGCTATTCTTGTACAGAGGCCCAAAGAAGCAACAGTGGAGACAGTTACAGGAGGTATACCCACCTCGGTACCTACAGTATAAACCAGGGGTCAATGTTATTGAATCAACTTGGAATGAATAAGGAGTCAAGGGAGTGTAGGCTCTGATTACAAACCCTGGGTTCAGCCTAGAATACTGGTTGCTCTTTCATTCTGGATAATTACAGGAATCAAAGCAAATATCTCTTCCGGAAACGGGTCTTTGGTATTTTCAGGTAAGGCCTGGGAAATTATTTATTCAAACTATTACATTGAAGTCTACCTGGAGAATCGTAAACACAGTGCCAAACGAATTAAAGAGACTCAATTCATATTCATCTTTTCTTTTCTATGAATCATCTAATTGTTGCCATATCGGAATTTTAGGGGCGTTAATTATCTTTATCCATTCGTCTCGAAATTTCATGAACCACATTATATTTTACACATCAAAATGTGCGGTTTCCGTTTTTTCAACCAATATCAACGCCTAATTCTAGCCAATCGTTCAATATTATACCCTAATAAAACAATTATGTCCCATGGATATCCTTAGGACGTCCTGTCGGGACATTCGGGACGTCTATAGGACGATCGAATTCGGTACCGTGGACGTCTATATTGAACGTCTGTGGGACGCACAAATGGCCCACTTGAGAATCAACTAGGGATGTCCTTGAGGGATGTCCCAGGGACGTTTGAATTATTCTTGAATTCGAATTTTTCTGGGTCTCTCTAGGACCAGAATTTGCATAACTGATGAGGACATTCAGTTGAGTTGATGGTCCGTAGCATGTCTCCAGTAGATCCTGAAAAAGTTTCCCAAGGAGGTCCAATAGAATTATGTGAAGGACATTGACGGGGAGTATGAATAGCCTACGAGCATTCATTTGTCGAGGAGGTGTAAGTTACCGTCCTCGCAGGGACAACATATTGAAAGTACCGACTGAGACGTCCGTAGGACGTTATTTCTAGGACATTGTAAGACTACAGTTCATGTAACAATAGAGACATCCGACAGATATCCGTATGGGACATTCGAAGAATGTACCGAAGGAACATTTCGATTGTTTTACGATCCTGGAAATATCAAGGGCGTCTGTGCAAAGATATCTGAAGGAATGTACCATCAGGGACATTATATAAGATCTGAAGTCATGCCATAGTATGTACTACTCGAGACATCCGATGGATGTCCCTAAAGGAACGTTCAAAATAATATCCCATCAGAGATATGCCAAGGACGTCCTTGCATGGACATTATACATTATGTACCACGTGGGACGTCTAGGGGATGCTATTTCTAGAACATTTGAAATGATGTACCTGCTGGTACATTCCGTAGACGTCCTTGCTCGGACATTGAATGAGATGTACGGGATGGGACGTCTCAAAGATACTTATTTTTGGTCCGGGACATTCGGACTTGAATTGTACCAAATAGGGACGTCCCTTGGACGTTGTGTGCTATTAGGGTACTGATAATTTGTTAGTAGCAAATTACAGCGACAACATTTTTACGTTTGGATCTCCGTTTGAAAAGTGGCTATACGAACAAGTCTGTTCGAACAAAAACTACGCAAAACCGTGAAATGTTTGTTCTCCCTGAGCATTTGGCGGAATAGTCGAGAAAAAGATCACGCCGAATAAAATTCGTGGTGGTTATTTTTTTTTAAATTTCAACTAGATTTGCACTCGTCTTTGTTGTTATCAAGAAATCTCACTCGTCTATAGCGACAAAGATTTTGGCATCTTGTATAAATTATCGAAAAAATTTCCACCAATTGTATAATTACTGTTGATAATTGAAAATCGAAAATTGAAACTCGAAATGTCACAATTTTATAAGTTCGTTGTTATGTTCTTCCACACCTTTCACAACGTCTCACCATTGTATAAATTCAACAATATATTGTGTTATCAACCCACATTAGCCACACAAAACAGAAGTCATCTTCAGGAAATAAGAAAAATCCTTCCAAACGAAACGTGATGCATAGTACTCGGCATAATACAAAATATTTATCGCTGTTGACTGAAATGCCAAGAAGCGGTGTTGCTACATCAGCCAAACAGTTTTTAATATCCCGATATTGACAAACTGAAGCACATAACAAGAAGACCAGCGAATATATAAACATTAATTATCGATTGATTTTTCAGAATTGTTATTATACCTATTCCAAATAACAAATAAATGCATGTGTTGAACTACCTAGATCCATAAACGGATGTAAAAAATGAAGATGACGTAACATTGATCACTTTTAATTTAGGCGGCATGACAACACTGGCTGCGATTGATAACTGATATTATGTTTGTTGTGCAAATTCATGTAAGCATCATAATATTTGTTATGTTATCCTTCTAGTCTAGGTTCAAACAACCTGATGTCAACTTATCTATCACAGTTCTGGAGACATATTGATTTTCCTGTGAATAATTACCGCCGTAGTAGTTCACAAAAAAATCGTATCTCGCAAACCGTTCAGAACAGTAGCTGGAAGTTCAGACTAACTCCTGTTGCCCCGTTGACGCTTCTATCTTGTACCATATGTGCACGGGTGATTTTCTACCCCCGATGGAAATCCAATAGTTAATGGACTAACAACTATAATGAGACATAGAGAAATTTCCGGAAGATTTTCGCCGAAAGAAAGTTCAACATGTAACTATCATGAATACATTCTGTTCAAAATAGCACACACCCGCTTCCTTGAAGTACCAATTTGAACAACAGGAATTGGAAAGTTAAAACAATAATACTTCAAATAGAAACTTTTATTCCGGAACAGTTCGAGCCAGCTTGCTTCCGGTTGAATAGATAAAAACATAACAGAGGCGTATTGAATAGAAAGCATGAATGTGAGTTTACTCACGTGAAGGGGATATATTAGGGCTGCATAAGAAAACGATTATTTGTGCATGCGGGATCATTTCAAAGTTAAAACAAATAACTCGGAACGTGATTCTTAAACTCAAATTTTCATGAATATTTTCGCAGAATTTATGTGAACGAATGACGTGATAATTAACGTGCTCATCACGATGAAGGATATTCGAGGTGAATGGTACTTTATTGAATATAAATTTTTCCTTGGTTTATTCAACAGAAAACAACTACTTTCCTGGCTATATATGCTACGACGAACATTGAGTTATATCTATTGAACCTTCTGAAGTTGCATAATGCATATTAATTCAAATTACCATTATAATCATTTCAGTGACAATCTTGTTGAATTTTCACCTCAAACATGATCTTGAAATCACCTTATCCCCTTAGATTTTTTCAATGGTAAATGAGTAGTTCCGTAAGGCTACGTCACTGCTCTGACTATATATTATTATAGGATGTACTAGTGAATATTCACACCAAGAAAACTCTCAACAATCTTGTGAAACTAATTTTGTTTATGCCGTTTATGAAATTTCTTCACGTTTTTTCTTTTTGTTCCGCGATTCGTTGGATTATATTACGTCCGTAATCTGGCTTCTAATATATTGCTTATTCTGTTCCAGCCATCTTCATAGTATGTACCTATTATTTTCATTCTCCGTGAGAAAATTACTACAGGAATATTGTTGAGCAGAGTGAAGCAATAAACAACACTCTATTTTGTCTTCCGAGCTGAAGTTTTGCCAATACCTAAACATATTTCAATGAACCACAATACGGCATACACAAGAAACAAATTACACTTCATGATATACTCAAATAGAGAATGTATCCAGACGGGATTCGGATAATATATGCTGAATGAATCTACAGGCTTATATTTAAAATAGAGAGATTTGTGAGCACAAATAATATATACATATACAGAGAAATGCACAAAAAACGGCCAGGATTGTAACTTTTGAATTATTCTGGATAGGGTTTTGAAAATTGGTGAGTAGCAAGTATACCAAATTTTTCATCAATTGATGAAACAATTTTTCTTCTATCACTCCTAGTTTCGCCGGAAACGAGCCCAACTTTTGATTTTCATATGGGACACCCTGTATTGTATACCATAATCGGTTAGGATTTGTCATAACGAATTCAATGAAACCGCGGGTTCGATAGGATTATTTCAAACGATTACAAAGATATTTGCGTTCGAAGTTTCCATATGCTCAATAGGTGTGACTTCGCAATATCAAAACTTCTTTCTCTGTCACACTCGTTGAGCATATGGAAACTTAGAACGTGAATATCTGCGTAATCGTTTGGAATAACCCTATCAAACCCGGTATCCATGAATTCGCTATGACAATCCCCATCCGATTATGTAATACAATTCAGGATGTCCCATTTAGAAATCAAAAGTTGAAGTCGTTTCCAGTAAAACCAATGAGCAATTTGGTATACTAGCTGGCCACAATTTTCAAAATCCTATCTTGAATAATTCAAAAGTTACAGTCCTGACCGTTTTTTGTGCACTGCCTGTATGTGTATTGAGAAGGACGGTATATTAAGGGAACTGTTTCAAGCAAACTGGGAGAAGATTATTAGACATAGTTCTCAGGAAGAGTTACTGCAGACACTTGTTTCGGGCTTTCGGCTCTCATCAGTACGGTGACAGAAGTGCAAAAGATAGCCAACACTTGGTGAAAGACGATTTGTTGTTTCGTCTTCCACCAAGAGTTGTCGTTCTTTCGCACTCCTTTCACCGTACTGATGATGGCCGACAGCCCGAAACACGTGTCTACGTTCAACTGTTCCGAGGGCTATGTCCAATGATCTTCTCCTCAATGTTCCTTTTATCTTCATCTGAACGAAACCACAATAATTATTATGCGGCTGGCTTCTGTTGGCTCCGTCGATTTGTTGTTTCGTCTTCCACCAAGTCTTGCCTATCTTCTGCACTTCTTCCATCGTACTGTTGAGGGCTGAACGTTCGAAACAGGTGTCTGCGGTTAATTCTTGATGAGGCCTTGTCCAATAATCTTTTTATATGTATATTCAAACAGATTGCCCCATTGAAAACGAAGCAGAGCCTCTGTAGGGCGCCAAAACCGGATTATGAAGAAATAGTGGAACACGTAGAACACATTTTTGGGACATATCGTTCTAAAATATTTCCAGCGCTGCGGCGTTGTCGCTTCTAACGAAAAGTAGCAACAATGTTTTTATTTCATATGGAAGAACATTCATTTCATTGCATTTCCAGATGCTTCCTAAAGAGCTGATTCCATCAATGCATCATACTTGGGTTCTAGCGGTAATGATTACAGAGATAAAATCGAGATTTTTCGAATTTAGGATTTTTTGTAATAAATCTTTGGTGGAAGTCTACCGTATAGCTCAAAGTGGAGTGATAGGGTTTGAATTCAATGAGAAAAGCACAATGTCACCTCCACAATTTTTAAATCAATACCATCAAATTGGGAATATGTTAGCCTATGCTAAGAAGTCCTACAATACAAGGAGATACATCATATCATAATCATAAGGTTTCTCATATATATGATGTATCTCCTTATCATTGTACATTGGACATTGCATAAGTCTGAAACATGTTCCTAATTTGACGTTTTTAAATTGAAAAGTGGTGGAGATGACTTCGTGCCCTTCTCGTAGGATTCCGATTCATTATCTACTGACATTTAATTGAAACAGATAGGTACAGGGGTAATCGGAATTCTGAATATTGCACCACCCTGCATATGTGAGGGGTTGCTTTCGAGAAAAAAAGCAAGTTGGTGCTGATTTCAGCTACCCCTGGCTGTTATATTCCTCATATTGCTTTGGAATGTAGGTAAATACATCAAAATGTTGACGAGTCTCGCGAATTTTCAGAAAAATCATTCACCTCCCTGCTAACAAGTTCATTCCAGTTAAAGTCTCCACTCTGTATGCATATATCTTTCTCGTAAGTGATAGAATCATTTGGAGGGTTCACACTGTGAGCACTTTATGTGAATTGCATATCTTTTTCAGAGCATACTTCGCAACTATTTCGTTCCGACTGATTGGGTACCTTCGAAAGGAAATTTAATCGTAACATTATCGTATATACGGCTGCGGAATTGAGCTACTGTGTTGTGTGAATGGGGAAGTTGAAGGGAGATAAAGCTTTTCTGGTGATTGCAAGGAAGTTATATAGCAGAAAAGGCAAAAATTTGTGCCAAAGACCTGTTTAAATCTTGTTACAGGTTTCGGGAAAGAGTGTTTGAAAGTTTCCGAAGTTGGCTTTCATTCGATCATCTTTAATACGAGAGCCATCGATATATTCCGCAATTTGATTGATCTGCTATGCCAGGCAGCTCGATTGATGAAAAAGAAATTCACTACATGATTAGACCATTTCATTCACTTCTCCACTGGTCTTAATAATTAATTTATAATGGAATGTTGAGGAACTTGATAGGTCAATTTTCAAACATCCTGCTTTCCCTCTCATTTCCTCCCATGTGTGTTTGATGCAAACGCGGGAGATTATGCCATAATAGCACACAACGTCCTAGGGACGTCCCTATTTGGTACAATTCACGTCCGAATGTCCCGAACCAAAAATAAGTGTCCTTGGGATGTCCCATCCCGTACATTTCATACAAAGTCCGAGCAAGGACGTCCACGGAATGTCCCAGCTGGTACATCATTTCAAATGTCCCGACAGGACGTCCTAAGGATATTCATGAGACATAAGTGTGTTATCAGGGTAAATACCTCTGCTCCCTTGATATATAAATAGCTTTTATAGCAAAACTGATGATTTCTGAAAAAATCTCCAGAAACAGTTCGTTTTTGTTTCCATTCGTCCACATTTTTGAATGGAAATTCAATAGACAGAGTGATCCACGTTCGAGTTCTAAAGTCCTATATAATATGCATTTTCTTCAATCCTCATGAAAAGCTGATTTTCAAACAATATTGATGTCATTGATGAATACATTTTCAAATCAGCTGTTTTATCCATTTTTGTCTGCAGATTGATGTGACTGTTATACAGAACTGTCAACGACCTTGCTATATAGTAGGAGTTTGCAGCGAGAAGAAGCCATACTTGATTTCGGAAGGCGAGACTGCATGTACTGATAATTTCAAATTGTGTTGGCTTTGTTCTTTATCAGAAGTGCATCGGGAATTTCCTTGTATTGTTTATAAACTCTCGTACTCCATATATTATTCACTCTATATTGTGTAAAACCAGTGGACGGTGTATCGTCTGATACCATCGGCATCAATTCCGGCGTTCCACAAGGATCAATTTTGGCATCAACATTATTCCTGCTTCATATCAATGATCTGTTGGGAGTAACAACTTGCCCCATCCACAGCTTTGCAGATGATAGTACCCACCATACTGCGTTCTCTTACCGAATTCCCATTTCTTTCCAGAAAACTGAGAACTCACGGCGCAGGCAGGTCAATGCTGTCAATGAAGATCTTGCTGAAATCACAGCCTGGGGAACAAACAACCTAGTTGAATTCAACGCCACCAAAACTCAAGCCTGCATTTTCTCTAGAAAGGCGGAACTCAGTATGCCTGATATTGTGATGTCTGGCTCCACCATCCCCACCAAGCCCACCATATCTTTGCTCGGTATTTCCATCAGCAACACTCTTTCATGGGATAATCATGTCAGATCCATCGCAAAAGCTGCTCCACAAAAACTCGGGTTCTTGTTCCGTGCGAAAAGCTACTTAACACCTCAACAGCTTCTCGTGATCTACAAAGCGCAGATACGGCCTGTTAGAATACTGTTCCCACATATGGGGTTCAGCACCAAAACATAAGCTGATGCTCTCAGATTCCATCCAGAGAAGAGCCATTCGCCTGGTGGGTGACGTCACACTCACTCACTCTTTGACATCATTGGAACACCGTAGAGAGGTCGGCGACCTTTCACTTTTCTATCGATACTTCCACGGGAAATGTTCTTCGGAAATCTCTGGTATCATCCCTTCACTAGCAATACCAATCAGACGAACTAGACAAGCCCAGTCAGCACATCCTTTCGTTGTCAACCTCGAAAGATGTCGAGCAGCACTTTATCAAGACTCCTTCATCCATAGAACGGATAGGCTCTGGAATTCATTGCCTGTGGAAGTTCAAAAAAAATTCCAATACCTACCTCCTGTCCCTATCCTTCCAAGGAACGCACGATTTTCTTTGAACCTCATAGGGATTCCCTTTCGTGCGCTCCAAGCGATAAAAAAAAGCATATACACACTCAATTAATGGTTTTTGGCACTCAAAAATGAGTTGAAACGCACTCAAGAAATCGCAAAACTGAATTAATATTCAAACCGTAACAGGAAACATTGACTTAATTCTGATTCCTTATAATCACCCATCACTCAGTCAAGAAGAGTGAATTTCCAACTGGATCGGGCGTGGACCGAAATTGAGACATTATTGAGTGAAATTTGAGTGAAATTTCACAATTTCTTTTTCACTGTATACCTGAACCAAGGTGTGAGTGCAGTATAGATTCATTACTAATGAGTTAATATTGTAATGATATTCGCCTTGGAGGGGCTTTAGAAACATCAGCAGGAAGGCAGGAGTACAACGATCATCCTGTATCACGCATCCCAGATTGCTCTCCTACCTCCCAATGATTCCTACATGCACTAGCATATTTCCAAACACTCAATATATGCCGCGGTGACAGATAACGTCACAGTAGATTCTGGAATGTTCTGGAAACAAGCGATGGAACAATTAGAGAGAGAGGTTTGTTCTAAGAAGCTTCTAGAACAAAAAGAAGGAGACGGAAGATCATTCGAGAAGGTTCTCGAACCAAGCCTGCCAAGTGATCTCATATATAAACAGCCGAATAACTGCCATCAGTCAGTCAAACAGCGAGTGTCAGAGAGACAGTTATATACCGCGTGTTATAAATCGTTTTACATAAATAGTAGTTATAAGTTCGATATAAATTAGTGTTTCTTTAGTTTTAATAAATCAGTTCGAAAATAAATAGTGTCCTGTTCGCTTATGCACCCGAATAACGTAACAATATAATAAAACTGTATAACTTTCATCATCGACTCGCTATAACTTCGAGGTGATATATTTCTCATAAAGAACTACTTTTTCCACACGAAACGAATTTCTGATATGACACCGCAGCATCCATAACGCTAACAACAAAACTTCATTAGTGGCCCATTTTTCTCCTTAATTTTCTCAAATATTGTTGACGGCACCCATAAAAGTTTCTCTCGAGAGGACTCTACGAACAAAAGATCATAATTCACACACCTAAGTGGTTTCAGCTAGCTATACGAACTCCCCGCACTTCTCAGACTTCCTTTTCCCGAATTAAGCATCACTCTGCCGGATAAAAATCTGAACACATAGTAAATATACCCGAGAATGGTGGTTGTAAAAGGGAGACATATCCCTATGGACGGAATGGAGTAGGAACAATGCATTTCATCTCTATCATAGATTCTTTGACATATTCAGTTGATTATTTTCCTCCATATACAGGGTGTTTCATAGGTAAAGGGAAATATTTCAATGGTAGATAGGGGTCACCAAGGTGGTTCTGAAAATACCATATTTGATAGGTCTTAGAGTCTTCATAACGGAGATACAGGGCGATTTATCGATTTCAAATAATAATTATTCATTCGTCTATAAGTATTGAACTACCCAGTATATTTTTCTAAAATTTGGTATGGAGCTAATACTTGGGACGTTGAATTCATTCACCTATCGGGTGAAGTGAAAATCCAGGTTCGGCTTCAGGAAAAATTTACATTTATTCGAAATATCAAAATAACACACTGTATGTAATAATTGACAGAGTTCATCAAAGAAATCGTGAAGAGGAGGAAACACTGAACTGGATTTGATGATTTCTGTTTTCCCGCCACCAATTCTCATCGTAACAATCATAAACAGAAAGCTAAAAGTATGTCAATTTGAAGAGTATTGAAATTATGAAACCACTTTCAATTATGATTATTTGATATATTCTTGTTAAATGATCGTTAGAAAGAACTTACTCAGTCTCACAGTCTTTATAACAGAGATACAGGGTGAATTATCGGTTTCGAATAATTATTATTCACTCGTCCATATAAGTATTAGACTACCCATCGCAGTAATATTTTCTCAAATTTGGTATTGAGCTTACTTGGGACGATGGATTCATTGACCTATCAGGCAGAATGAAAATACAGGTTCAGCTTCAGGAAAAGTCTGATAGTCTTTATAACAGAGATACAGGGTGAATTATCGAATTATAATTATTTGGTATTATTTCCATTCCGCCTGATAGGTTAATGAATCCATCGTCCCAAGTAAGCTACATACCTACCAAATTCAAGAAAATGTTACTGAGTGGTTTGAGACTTATGGAGACTGTGAGACTCAGTGAGTTCTTTCGAGAGATTTTTTGACTGAAATATCAAATAATCATAATTGACACTGGTTTCATAATTCCAATACTCTTCAAATTGAAATACTTTCAACTTTCTGTTTATGCTTGTTACGATGAGAATTGGTGGCAGGAAAACAAAAAGCATCATACACAATTTAGTTTTTCCTCCTCTTCACAATTCTTTTGATGTACTGTGTCAATTATTGAATACAGTGTGTTATTTTAATATTTTGAATAAATGTAAATTTTTCCTGAAGCCGAACCTGGATTTTTCACTCCGCCCGATAGGTAAATAGATTTAACGCCCCAAATATGAGCTCCTTACCAAATTTGAGAAAAATATACTGGGTAGGTCAATACATATAGACGAATGAATAAATATTCGAAATCGATAAATCGCCCTGTATCTCCGTTATGAAGACTCTAAGACGTATCAAATATGGTATTTTCAGAACCACCTTGGTGACCCCTATCTACCATTGAAATATTTACCTTTACCTATGAAACACCCTGTATAGTAAATTTCATTGTTTAAATTGGTATTGCACTATAGTTGAACTTGCCAAACCAGTGAATCAGATCGTGAGGGAGAAAACGCGGATGACACTCGTATATGGCCTAATCTCAGCTGACAGAATAACAATCCAAGTTTGATATGGGATATATCAACATGTCTACAAATAATGATGCATATATGTTGCATCCAATGGGGAAGACCACTAAAGGATGAATCCGTCCACACCTGCTTCAAACGATGAATTACGATTACCATTTGATGAAAAATGAATATTATATGTTAAAGTTGAAGGGAATCGAATCTATAGCGTTTGGAAATCAGCATATTATTCCATTCGATATTTCAAAAAGCCAGATACATAATTATTGGTCTCGAACTGTTGCTATCTCAGATAACTTGCCATCCTGTAGTGTTACGGTGTGATTGTTCAGCTCAAGGACAATAGGCGTGTTGAGACTAATACGTCACACCAGTCACACCAATGAAATGATACCATTTCAAATGACGCAGGAAGTGCGTGTTTTGAAATCAACGTATTTCTATTAATTTTTGTATCTTCCTAGTACGAATGGAAAACTCTTATATACCATATATTATATTATATTATATCTACTGATAGTTTAATTGATGGGAACTGTTTTGAGCAAACTAGGAGAGAATTATTGCTCTCCGGAAGATTTAACCGCAGACACGTGTTTCGGGCTTTCGTCCCTCCTCAGTACGGTCGAAGAAGTGCTTCTGTTTGTTGACTCCATCGATTTGTTGTTTTGTCTTCCACCAAATGTTGCCCATCTTTTGCACTTCTTTTACCGTACACGTGTCTGCGGGTAATTCTGCCTGAAGGCTATGTCTTTTCCTATGTAGTTTTATTCCCATAGAGCTCACAATAATGTCGTTTTGAAAGAATCAATAGTCTTGCCCTTTGCCAAATTCTATCAACATCATCAATGACCGTTAACTGAAAGTTTGGGTACATTAAAGAAAGAAGTTCAGCTGTTAGTATAGAAGTAGTACTGTGGGAAAGCCACTGCCAGACAAGTAGACTCTCATGGGCATTTTTTACTAACTTCTGCCCTCTACATATTAACACATCCTACACCTAGTTATCTTTTCAAAACTTTCTGGGCTTCTGGGGAAGGCCAGGAAGTCGGTCCACTCTAAATCGATCAAATTCTCTTGTTGTACTTTATTCACGATTCTGATCTTTTTATACGCCTCACCCTCTAGACGAAGTGCAGTGACACTCTCACAACTGTAGAATAACTCATGTCAAAACTTTTCATCTTTCTTCTTCATCAGTGAATAACTAGATAGTCAGGATATTCTAATTTTGTCATATTGTTTCGTCTATCCATTATGCTTATGTAATATGCGATGCATATATTTTTGTTTTGTCCTTTTTCCTGTTCTGTACATTGGGAATCCTGTTGAATAGTGTAATAGATAAATAAATAAAGAAATAAACTATGAGTGATAGGTGCCTGCGCAACCTATTGTGTCCTGTCAACACCTGTATGAGGAGGCGCAGTACATATGACGATCCTTGCCGAGTAACCACGCCATCTTTGACTTCCTTGGACCAGCCACCAGATTTTGCGATTGCCTTCAGCCTCCTACATGTCTTCAATACCCTTCTTGTGCTTTGTCCGTCCATTTGCTGGGGGCAAACAAAGTTATTGCAATGCCCATTATAGCCTCCGGACCTCTGAGAACGGTGTCGTGGATCCAATTAGAGCCAGCTCGTGAGCCTCTTCGTTCCTTTGACACGGAACCCATTCTAGTTCAATTTCCTCCAGTTCGGCTTGTTTATCGCGAGCATTCCTGCACCAAAATGCAGACCTCGGTTTGGGGGGGGGGCAGATATCTTTGAGCACCACTTGACTATCCGAGCAAATCTAAATCTTGTGCTCTGGTCCCTTCTCCACCTCTTGTCTCTCTGCTTCAGCCAGAATGGCGAATACTTCAGCCTAAGAAATTGATAAGGGTATTTTCCTAGGGCGTAGATCTCTCTAATACCTCTTCCTTCTTGATAAATTCCTGCACCGGAGTCATGTAACAGTTTGACGCGATCCGTCCGTAGCATTCCTGGGCGAAATTCCACTCTGTTATTCTTCCACTGCTCCCTGCTTGGAAAAGTAAGGGTGAACCTGCTATTCCATCTCAGCCAATTTTGAACGTTTTTCACTCTTGAGGTGGTGATAGGGATCTCCTCCACCCAATTCGCAATTTCAACATGATGTTCCAGGACATGCAATATTTGTTATATTACGTTAGTGCAATTATTTATCATGCACATATCCAATAAGGTTGTCGTCATGCTGCTCACTGAGTTGAATGCAATCTGCTTACTGCGTGCACATCGTTATCACTTGTATTTGACGTTCAACTGTCACATAACCATTGACAGGCCAATCATAGTCAAGAGTCAAGTTTGGTGTTATCGATATGCCTAAGTTGACTTGAGCTTCTGATCGGTTCATTTGATATAACTTCGTGAAATAGTTAACAGTAATTCCACAAGTGGTGGTAATTTCTTGATAATTCTAACTAGATGCACGAATTTGGGGTGAATAATCGTTTTGACTATTTTTAATTTTTGAGCGCACGAAAGGGAATCCCTATAATGTCCAAAGAACATCGTGCGCTCCTAGGGAGGATAGGGACAGGAGGTAGGTATTGGAATTTTTTTTTGAACTCCTGGAGATTATATGTTGTTGGGAATACTTCCTCAGGCAATGGATTCCAGAGCCTAGCCGTTCTATGAATGAAGGAGTTTTGATAAAGTGCTGTTCGACATCTTTTGAGGTTGACAACGAGAGGATGTGCTGACTGGGCTTGTCTAGTTCGTCTGACTGGTATTGCTAGTGAAGGGATGATAGCAGAGATTTCCGAAGAACATTTCCCATGGAAGATAGAATGGTGAAAGGTCGCCGACCTTTCTACGGTGTTCTAATTATGTCAAAGAGTGAGTGAGTGTGGCGTCACTCACCAGGCGAATGGCTCTTCTCTGGATGGAATCTAAGAGCATCAGCGTATGTTTTGGTGCTGAACCCCATATGTGGGAACATCATTTTGGAACAGGCCGTATCTGTGCTTTGTAGATCATGAGAAGCTTTTGAGGTGTAAAGTAGCTTTTCGCACGGAACAAGAATCCGAGTTTTTGTGAAGCAGCTTTTGCGATGGATCTGACATGATTATCCTATGTAAGAGTGTTGCTGATGGAAATATCGAGCATAGATATGGTGGGCTTGGTGGGGATGGTGGTGCCAGACATTACAATTTCGGGCATACTGAGTTCCGCCTTTCTAGAGAAACTACAGGCTTGAGTTTTGGTGGCGTTGAATTCAACTAGGTTGTTGGTTCCCCAGGCTGTGATTTCAGCAAGGTCTTCATTGACAGCATTGACCTGCCTGCGCAGAAATTAGAATTCTGGAAGAGAACGCAGTATGGAGGGTACTATCATCTGCAAAGCTGTGGATGGGGTAAGTTGTAACTCCCAACAGATCATTGATATGAAGAAGGAATAATGTTGGTGACAAAATTGATCCTTGTGGAACGCCGGAATTGATGCCAATGGTATCAGACGATACACCGTCCACCATCACGTGAAGCGATCTGCCTGAAAGTGCAAAATGCTAAGCAAAAACGAATATTTCACAGCCACACACTTCGGTTTTGCGTCCAACGCAGTCTATGAACCCATTTTCGAAGGTAGATCTAAAAGTGGAAAAATTATCGCTTCAATCTGCTACTGACAAATCATCAGTATGATATCAATTGACCGGCTAGTATTGAGCATTGATATTGGTTGAAACAACAAAAACGTCACATTATAATATATAAAGAAAACAATCACTGTCATTTTCCATTCGTTGATCGAGACGTATCATTTGAAGACTCTATTTTGATGCTTACATTCGAGGATGAACATCTCCGGAAGGAGCAAATTTCATTTTTACCCTTCGTATTATTCCTACCTGTAACTTACCTTCTCAATTCTGAGTTCGGTTGTATACTCATGGGACACCTTGTACTGTTTTCAACTATTTTGTTCACATTGGGTTTTTACGAAGTTTTATCTAGCAGTGGTGAGATAGCAGGTCCCTTATATTTGGTGTTCAATATTCCCGTATTTACACCCCAAAAACTGCCTATCCTGCCAGAATTCTCGTCATTCCAGCGGGATAAAAAGTTGGATCTTGTTAGTGAACAATGCGAAATTTCTGCGTCATGCATATTTTAAGTGAACTTCACATGTTCGGTGGATGGAATGAAGTATTATTAACATTATATCTCCCACATATATGAAAGTACTCCTTCCTTCCAGATGGAATTCAATGTGTGGAATGGCAGACCCAGATAGACCATTTAGGTGTTGTTATACATATACGTTACTTCATTAATATTTTTCAACCAACTAGTACATTATACTAGACATTAGGAGGACGTTTTGTTTTGAGGAAGGGAACAGATTCATTTCATAAACGTTGAAAACCCAACAAGTCCTACGTTGAATTTTGTTCAAAAATGAAAATGAAATTTTGTCAAAAAGATTTGTCATTTCTTCACCACTACTATCAAACCGTGGAGTAAGGTGTGTTTTCACTACCAAGATAGTTTTCGTCGTATTATGGCTGTGTCTAGTCTGTGGTTCGACTGGGCACATACGTTCAGTGTGAAGTCTGACCATCAGTCTGACCAACCAGCTATTTGGGAATATCGGTCACGTTTCAAACCTGCCCATAAAGTTACCGCATCAACTTTTGATGTGAGTCGAGTCAACCATTGACCAAACCTAGTATCACCACTGTGGTCGAACAAATGACTTGACACAGTCTATGAACCACTAGTCGGAAAACACATAGCCATCTCTATTGTAATCAACCCGAATGCATTGTTCTGATCAGAGATCCGCAGGAATTACACTCGTATCTAACAGGTATATATCAATAACGACTTGTCATATGATGTCATGGTCATGGCTGAGTATTGAAAATGAGTGCTTTCATATTGACAATAGGTCCATATTTCGGTTTCAACAAGACTGAAATGATTGAAAAATACTGCCAGTGGTTGAAAAAATGTAATATAAACCTATGTAGTGAAGAATATCATAACCACGGAACCTTATACCCCTCGGTTGAAGCCTCGGGGAAATCTTGGTCCCTGGGTGATGATGCTTTTCTTCACTACCTCGGTGTATAAATCACTATTATAAATGAAGCCAAGTACCCTCTACATTCCTATTCACAGAACTTGTCACTGACATCAGTGACATTTGACATTTGTCGAAATAATCAATATGGACAATAAATTCTTTTTGTTAGGAAACATGTGTTAAAATCATTTCAGAAACGTTAAGAGGCAAACCCGTTAACGTTAAATCCTCGATATTTTCGATTTGAATGCAGATTCTGTAAGTTATAGTGCAAACAATGAATGGAAGCGGTGTATGTTTGGTTGCCTATACAACAATCGTGCATTAATAGATAAATTGATCATCATTAGGGGTCATTAATGATCAATTTCATAAACATCAAACATATTCGTTAATACGGAGTCGACGGGAAACAATGTTAGAGAGTTGAAGTGTTGCCACGAACGTTAACGTTAACGTAGAAATTAACAGCTACGCATGCGCATTTTTCAATTCTTCACGTTCGCGTTGGTAGTGGGCTTACGGGTGTACTTTATCTCACGTACTTCCACGTATACCTTAAATATCACCGTACGTTAACCAAACCAAACTCGAAATATGCCGATGAGTCAAAATCATCAAATTCGGGATCCTTGAGGAGTTCCGCATCAGGGCAACCTTCCATTTTAACACGAATGAATGTTTTGATCTAATCAAACAACCAAAACTGACCAATACAAACCGATAACATAATTTGTTATAACGTTACGATGACAGTGACGACTTCAACTCAATTTGAAGACAATACGTAAACGTTATTTTTCGTACTTTAACGTTTACGTGGAGGTCTACGTACAGTGATTTCTTCAACTCTCTATTATTATCACGGGTCCTTACAGCCTTGAAGCCTATAGGGATATAATCTTGATGGTCTCTGGGTAATAATGCTATTACTTACTACCTTTGGTGTATAAATAACTATTTTCTCCAAGCGACAGGCAAAGTGACTTTACCCATCGGTACAACTGGCAGGAAAGGAAAGGTGTACTTTCTCTGCTATGCAACGTTCCGAGTAATTTGAATGAAATCGGTAATCCAAATGAACACAAAATGACCTCACCAAATATCATAACATTTGGAGAGAGAATTATATGTTTCACATGGCAGGAAATATTTAATATCACTGTCGTGCCATATGAAATTATTAACTATATTGTTCAAGTTAAGAATTATCTCGAGTGAAATTTGATTTCCTTTTGGAGGAAGTTACTCATTCGAAATGCGTTCATATTAATTTGGCAAAATAACATGTATTCCATCTTTAGTCGATCAAAAATCATACGGCTTATGTGTGCTCGAGATGCCTTCCTGATGCATCACAGATATGCTTGTTGTTATTTCCATCAATTCCATTTCAATTGATTCTAGATAATGATAAAATATTAATTTTTCAATAAATGACATAGAAAATAAAATATATTTCCTCACAATTAGATATATCATTCTCAATACATGACATGCAGACATAATCCAATATTCTGTGATATTAAACAGGAATTCAGTTCTTTCCTGTTAAATATTGGAATAATAGTTGTTATTGAATATTTTCTCAATCATTTTGCCAAATGAGGTATCTCAATATTTGTCATATATATTTCATTAATTTGTTGTATAAGCCAATAGATATTTATAAAATCATTTCCTGGGGTCTCATAAAGGGGAATCGACCAAAATAATTTTGTTTGATGTAACATATTCTGTTTTCTTTGTGTAGAATTCATAGTTTCAATTGATATAGAATTTTTGTCCAAAACGTGCCCAATAGACGACAATTTTTTAAGCACCCGTATAAATACATTCTCGAATTTCACGGAATTATCCCTTCAGGCTATGACTCCACCCAGAAGAGAATAGACTCGGGAATAGAACTTTAATTTAATTTGAATTTTAAGGAACAGTCAGTATAGGATTTCCTCGAGAGAGGTTTTCGGTTTCACTATACGTATATATAAATTGAGAGGCAGCTATTTCTTCGGAGTTACTTCCAAGTGATGATATCCTGAAATAAAATTATTGAATAAATCATCAGAGTTCCAAGATACCACATAATTCACTTTCGTGTTCTTGAGGAATTATTTGAGGAAAATTCGGTGTACAAGAAAATGGAGTCGCGCTGAATTTACATATTCCGTTCGAATGAGATTATGATTGATGGGATCTCTTTCTCTCAGGACTATAAACGATAATCTCGAACAACAGCCGCGATTTCAGAACACAAAATAAAAATGTTGTCATCATTCAAGTATAGAAATACATGCCATTGTTATTTACAGGGTGATTCAAAATTCGATGTGGAAACAAGGACGTTTTCTTTGAGTCAAAATAAGACTTTTTCTTCATATAAACGTGTATCCTAAAATTTAACTCCTCCAAGTTACAGCCACTGTGAGTTAGGTAAAAAAAATAGTAGATTGTTTTATTAGGATCAAAAGTGACACTTTGTTTGACAAGCGAATTTTGCATTTGCGAGGCGGAGCGTTTAGCGAAGCCGAGCGAAAGCAAAATTTGCGAGTCGAACAAAGTCACTTTTGATCCGAATGAAACATGCTATTTTTTCTGCAACCGAAACAATTAACTCAAATAAATATGTGAAGTTACCACCAATGCCGTGCCATATGTATGCAATGCAACAAATATTGACAAATAATCCGTGTAGTGAGAACATTCTACCTGCATCAACAGCAGGTTCATTCAAATTTCAAGGATGTTCGAATTTCGAATTGTAGTTTCAATATAAGTACAATCACAGAGTGACATATTTCTGTATGGACCAGGTGCTCTAATAGCAAATACCGCGCCAGCTATAGGAACAAGACGTGGAAAATGTTAGGTTAATGAGCATATCAACAATGATAATGGCGATTATTTACTCCTCTCTATGATACAATGTTTTTCACTTAATAATCAAATGAAGCTAAACAATATCGTTGTTTGAGACAAAAAACTATTGCTTACCGTGATTATTCAAAAACAAGTTATCCATCCCGAGAATAACGAATGTAATACAGATCAAGCAAGTATTTGAATCTTGAATAAGGCTTCCCTGATCAAACAAAAATACTCAGCTGAGATGTTTATAATTCCAATACTAAACTATAATAAGGTGTATTTATATCTCCAGCATGGGTATGAAATTCCAAATCTGCTGAAATCGGAAACAAATCAGGTATGCGTCTCAATCCAAATAACCAATCGTCACAATGTTGTTCATTCTTGATGACGTCCAGTACTTCCTTTTTAGTTCCTAGGAGCTAAAGTTCAACTTTAGCTCCTAGGAACTAAAATTCAACTTTAGCTCCTATAGGAACTAAATATGTTGCCTAGCAACCTACCTATTTTTGTGTCAGTAATAGAAACGTCAATTTAAGAGCTAATTTTGGTATCAAAATGGACGACTTTTGTGTCGGTTGCAGAAAAAATATATTTTGGAATTGTGACTGAAATGACGGATCAAATCTTCTGATAATTGGCAGGCCCCTGTCCTTTTAGACACTTTGCTTCATTCTCCCCAGAAAAAAATTCATATTTTGTCAGTTTTGGGAGGAAGGGGGGGGGTGAAGGGGCCGTTGAAGGGGGTTCAAGCGGGGTTGAAAGGGGGTTGAAGGGTGGTTGGATGGGGTTGAAGGGGGGTTAAAGAAGGGTCAAAGGGGGGGTTGAAGGGAAGTTAAAGGGAGGTCAAAACGGGTGTAGGGAATTAAGGGGAGTCGAAGGGGAGGTTGGAGGGGGGAGGGGGTTGGAGGGGGGTTGTAGGGAAGGATTGAAAGGGGGGTTTGGAGGGTGGGTTGAAGGAGGATTTCTCACTTTTATTTGCCGAAATGGGGTGTATTTCAGGACACATGACATGAAACAAATTAGTGGGCAAATCCTCCGAAAATCAGAAATGATGCGGAACAAATATCAGAATCAAGCTGAAGATCTTCAAGAGGATATTGTCAAACTTTGTGTAGGTTGTGCCCGTTCTTCAGAATTTATAGGCCTTTTCAGTCATTTATAAGAAAAACTATATCTCGAAATATATGACTCCGGAATACGAAAGGAATTTTTGGATTTTTTTCCATCAATTCATCGTATAAAACATTATTTTTTTCTGTGACAAAAAAAGTTCGGAATTTCATGTGTTTTGGCAGAATATAGAATGTCACTTTTCATGAATTACATTTTTTCCATGAGAAAAAAGTGAGTACTATTTTCCTGGGTATATATCACAATAATGTTAATGGCTTTTATTCTGCTATATTCCGGAAAAATCCCATAACACTGTCTTCGAGAAAGAACTGCGACTGTTTTTTCAGTAAATTACTGACAGATATTTGATATTTTCAAAAGAATAATGAAGATGCCTGCAACGCAGATGTCATTCCTGTTGATATCTTCAAATTTCACGTCGATAATATTCTGATTTCATTATATTGTTTTATCTTCCCAATATCGATTTGTCCTTTTTTCTGTCACAGAAAGAAATAGTGTACTATACACGAAAAAATATAAGATTTTTTACCTCACTTTTTACCCGTGTATAGTTAATAAAATTGTTCAGTGACGAGAAGAAAATTTGAAATTTCATCGCTGTTGACAAGTTGAAAAATGTCACTTTTGATATAATTTTTTTTTCCGGATATATGAATATATATATTATATACCTTGTTGATAACTTTTGTCCTGATAGTTCCGTAAAATAAGCCAATATTCACCATCTCTGGGAAAGAACTGCAAGTCCTTCAATCTTCTGTTCCACTTCGCGGTTACGTAAATTACTGAGCAACCACTCAGTTCACAAATTTTTCAAAATCAAATGACAGAATCAGACTGACAGATATTCGATTACTTAGAAGAATAATAAAGATCACTGCAAAAGGATGCCAGGCAACGCAGGTGTAATTCCTGATAAAAACTCCAAATATCACGTCGATACTTTACTGATATGATGAAATATCTTCTCAATATTGATTCGTCCTACTGCCTGTCATAGAAAAAAACAGTGTATTATACACGAGAAACATATTATATTCTAGCTAATGCTTTTTCCCTTGTATAATTAATAACTTCAAAGCTCCAAAATGACTGGGCGAATTCAAACTATCAGAAATGGCCGCGAATCGAGTGACGTCATTGCGCGAGCAATTTGGATTGGTATAACGCTCTCACCTTCTCGCGGGAGCCAATAAAATGCACGATGGACATGACAACGATGTCAATTTGGACAGAAAGATATGATTAATCAGACTTTCATTCAAGAACACTCTATATGGTTCGATATATCAGCGGTTCCCAACTGGTAGTACATATGTATAGTTTATGAAAGTTGAAAGAACACATCACCGCGGGCCGTCAGTACATTAGAAAGTCCAAAGGTGATCATATTATTAGTTGCGGTGGTACAAAAACACAATTAGAACGCAATAAAATATCCAAAATCAGCACCACATAAGATGAAACAAATAGAGGAAGATCAATGAGTACCGTCAAAAAATCATAAAATACAAAAACTTTGGCAACACTGGTAATGTGAATAACACTTGCTTAAGTCACATAGTATCTTGGTTGTTACTTGCAATGAGGATTTTGTGATATATATCACTCAAGAAGGTTTAGAACCGCTGCGATAGATGAAATGGATAGCTGTCAGTCAACCTCAAACCATTTAAAATGGTTAAGTATCTTATTCTCACAGCTCCCACTGTTATAAGCAAAGTCCAGGTTCTGCTATGAAATTTTACATGAAACTGACATTTCGTAATTCGACTCGAAATTGATATTTGATCTAGTTTTGTTCTACTCATGCTCATCACCGAATTACGATATCATATCCGCACCTCGTATAGAACACGCCGGGTTATCATCTCGTTCAGTCATAACAATCGGACATAAATATCAACTATGGACCAACTGTTGTCTCATGTGTCCATTATTCAATTATATTCAAAAGAAAAATCTGCTGAACATACACGACTATCCAATGGGAATTCACTATTTGCAGTCTTCCTAATAACTTCTGCGCTGTTTCTGTCATTTCCTGTGTTATTAACAACCGAATCATAAATATCAATTAGCTGGTCTATATGGGATAGTTACATGGATCTGAATCATGAAGACAAATCATACGGTATCTGCAACAAGGACAATAATTGGGAATAATAGATACCTTTGTCTGGAGAGACATTAGCCATTAACTATAGTATATATAGCTTATCTGGCATTATGGAATATGCCAAAACTGGGTTGAAATACTTACCAAATGAAACTATTGCAATTGTTGGGGTAACAAGATCTACATATAGTTCTTTGGCTACATATATATTTGTGCGCAAGTATTTTCGAATCGTTTTGTTATTACCCCATATATTGTTTATCATGTACCTACCACAGAAAACGATTCATTTTGATATTTTGGATTCATGATATCAACATCTACGTGACACAATCATGTTGATTATAAACAAGATATGCTTTTGTCCAAAATCGGAATAGTGTACCGTAGTGTAGAATTTGACCACAGAATCTCAAATCAGACAATAATTTGATACACATAATATCGAATGTGAAAATTTGAGGAATAATAAGACCTCCACAATCATCATCATCATCATCATTTTCATTACTCCATAAGCTGTTATACAAAAGATTGGATTCGTCAAAAAATTACATACTAACCTAATAAATACATAACAATGAGTAACAAACAAATAATAATGAATAAGATGAGAAGAACGTATACATATACATGCATCAGAAGTTGAGGACATAACATAACTATGTGGTACAATTCATAAAAACTAATCATAAATATCATGAATATCAAATCATATCAATATTTTTCAAATGATCCACAAATTCATATTTCGAATAGAAGCACTCATTCAGAAAATTTATTTTTAAGATTTCTCTCGAATTCGATATCTCTCAACTGCTTGAGATCAGTGGGTTGGGCATTATAACGATCACTACCAGCATATTGGTGATTTTTTTATAGTTAGTAGTAACGCGGTTTCTTGAGTCTTATCTTAGAATTGTTCCTTGTATTGTAGTTATGGAGGTCTGAATGTTTGTTGAGTGTATTTTTGTAGATGTAAATACATCGAAGTATTTTATATAAGTAGTGCTGGGAACGGTGAGGATACCTTGTTGTTTGAATGTGTTTCTACAAGACCAATTAAATGGGAGATTGAATAAAAATCTGTTAGGTTAGGAGTAAATGTTTAAATAAATGAAAAAGAATCAGGATAACAGGAAAAAACTTTCCTGGATGATGCCATGCCAAAGAACATTGAATTATATATTTCCAAAGACTATACAGGGTGAGTCATGAGGAACTGTAAATACTCCAACCACGAATAGAGGCCCTTGAGGGGAATACCTCTCTTCTTCATCGAGTTGGAGACAATTTTTGGCATAAACTTCTCCAAACGGAAAGTGAAATACATCTTGTGCAAGTTGTGCACTGAAAGATTCTATTGAGTGGAAGAATTTCTCAATTATAGTGAAACAGTATCACGCGTGAACCACTGATTTTTTACATATGGTTATTGTGCGATGTTATTTTCTTATACGTGTATATTTATATATCGTCTTTATGTGTGCTAGTAGTTATACTATTATTTTTATTTCTATTCATTCTGTATTGTGATATATGTTGAAATTTTGTATTTTTGTATTTTTGACACGACCTATGTCATTGTAATGATCTATGGGTTAAATAAATATTCTATTCTCTTCTATTTTTTACCAATATATAGGGTGAATTATGAGATTTGACAAGAACATCTTTTGGTCATAACTATCCAAAAGTTTCTTAGATTCGTCTGATTTTTCCATGAAATATTCCACTACTACTCTCTTATTGACTGACTCGTTCAGAATCAGAAAAATATAGGACTGTTCATGAAAAATTTTGACAGGTTAGTTCATAGCAAAAAGGACATCCTGTAAATTTTTTTTCTGAAATTGTTCCTCACACTCTTACTGCATTTCGTGAAAAACAATATGAATTTTATGAAAAAACGAAAGTTTATCAGGAAATGTATTTATTATAGGAAATTAATACGTAGCATTCCATGAATTTCACGAATGAAAGTGAGACTCATATTTTCAATGTTTCAGCTCAATGGAAATCAACATATCATTTTATTTTCAGGCCTGGATTTAGCATTTAATTTTTTTTGTGGAGGATAATAATCACCCTGTAGATCTTCTTCGAATCAGTGGATGGGGTATCTGTAAAGATAGCTATGAATGATTATATATTGTTTAAATTCACAGTTTCATCTATTCGATTTGGTTTATTCAGTTAATTTGATCACTTATTTTCCGTTCTAGAATTATCCTCCTTTGTCAGTATAGCTTTTGAGAAATAATTGTGAATAAACTAAATACCCATATTTTCTGTTCGACTATCTTGAATCATTCGAATCGATCACTAGCAATATCCATACAGATACCTCATCCTCTGATTCGAAGGATCTACAGGGTGATTATTATCCTCCACAAATAATGAAATTACGAAATCCAGGTCTGGATATGGAAGAACATGATGATTTCAATCGATATGTGTCTTACTTTCATTGGTGAAATTTATGCGTTGTGAAGTAAACATTTTCGAATGAATAAATTGTTTTGCCATACCTTCGTTTTTGCTTATGATTTAACGTTTATTGAATAATTCTGTGAAAGTTTGAGGAGAATTTTGACAATCATCTGTTACAGTTTAAAAGAACCATACAGGATGAATTTTTTGATAAAACAGAATCTCTCGATTTTTTTCAAGAACGGACCTGAATTTCACCGATCCTGAAAATGTCAGTCGATTAGGATTTAGTAGATGAATCATCCATCAAAAAATCAGACGAATCGAAAGAGCAGCTGGAAAGTTATGACCAGAAGATGTTTTTGTAAAATCTCATAAATCACCCTATATATTCGTGAGAAAGAGAAGAAGACACTTTCTGATGGTTATTAGGTATTCCCCTTGATGGCCTCTATTCGTGGTAGGAGTGTGTACAGTTCCTCATGACTCACCCTGTATGAATATTTTGTGCAATGTAGATAATCATTTCTTGAGCTGCCAGTTTTCTGTCCTGTACTGATGAGGGCCAATAGCATTAAACCCGTCCTGCAGGTAGTTAGTCGGTACCTGACTTCAATTCGAGCACAATTTAGCAAAAAAATTAATTCTCGCAAATACTGTTCATCTACAGTGTGACCCATTTAAGATGGAAGCACCCTTATAAAACTTACATTTTTCAACCGAATGGAATGATTTTATTTTTGTTAGGTAGATATTCAAAAAGTCTATTAGGACACCAAATATCATGAATAAATCTCCATTTCCAGGGCCAACTAATCTGATTTTTCAAGGTCAAAAATCTAAAAAAATTACTAGCGATTTTTTTAGAAAAAATCTGACTACACCACTGGATTTGTGACATTTTCAAATGGGTAACATGTAAATTACGTTGAAATGCGTCAATCAATAAAAAAGTAATAAAGGAATGAAATTTGAAAAATATGCCGTTTAATCAACCCATCAATTTTTATTACTGAACAGATTTCGATGGAACTGTGATCAGTAATATTTCAAGACATCCTGAATCCAGTGGAGTATACAGAATTTTCATAAAATTCCTGAACATGAATTGGTGGGTTGATTAAACAGCATATTTTTCAAATTTCATTCCTTTATAACTTTTTTATTGATTGACGCATTGCAACGTAATTTACATGTTACCCATTTGAAAATGTCACAAATCCAGTGAAGTAGTCAGATTTTTTCTAAAAAAATCGCTAGTAATTTTTTAGGATTTTTGACCTTGAAAAATCAGATTAGTTGGCCCTGGAAATGGAGATTTATTCATGATATTTGGTGTCCTGATAGAGTTTTTGAATATCTACCTAACAAAAAAAAATCATTCCAATCGGTTGAAAAATGTAAGTTTTATAAGGGTGCTTCCATCTTAAATGGGTCACACTGTACTATATACGAAAGATTGTACAAGACTTCGCAAGAATATAATTCAATACACTGAGTAAAATCAGAGAGAGAAATAGTTATTTTCCTTCCGCTATTTATTTGAATATCTCGTGAAAAGGACTCCGAGATTTCCACTCTTCGTTAACTATTCATTCCACTACAAGAATCTTGGGTTTTCGATGATTGAAATTTAGTGAGCTGGGTTTGAATGAGTGCCAAATAGTCAAATGCTGAAATGACCTCACTGAGCTAGCGGTCTTTCCAGATATCGAACGGTTTTCGGCGAACCTGATAAACCAAGGAAACATTCTGACAGTGAGAAATCAGAGTTAAAATGTTCTCAGGATTCAGACTATCACTCTCGACTGCCTTATTGGTCTTTGAAGCGACCTTCGACTAAGATGGTGAGAAAGCCATCAGAAGTATGAAAAATGATTGTTCTATATATCCGTGAAACCTCTTCAGTGAGATACACATTTAATGTCGCCATATCGTGTTGAAAATTAATGTATCCCTCAGTTTTTGTCACCTACATATTTTGTTGCTTTCCGAATAATTTCCACATCTCGGCTTTTAGCAGTCAAGCCATAATTGTGCACTACCTACCACTCTTTTATCATTGTTGAAAACTGACAAATATCGCTTTTACATGGCTGTAAATCATTAGTCGTCTAATTCTTTGCGAACGTTCTACAAAAGTTTCCATGCCACATCGCAATTATAGCTATATTGCTGCATTGGCGCTGATGTTACATGACATGACATATTTTATAATGCTTTAGTGTAATGAAATTTCTTGACGTTGCGAGATGCTATTGAATGTACCTTCCATTAGAAACATCAAAGGATTTATCAGAGAGATTTCTTGTATTTTTATGAATTCCATCCATCCAGGATTGGAAAAAATCAGTGGTTACCTCTTTCACTCTCTATTCTAGTACTATAAGTAGACTGCTGAAAATTTCAGATCAACGACGGCGTTTAAATGTTCCATGTAGTTTTGGAATCAACAATGGGGAAGACCACTGATTTTTTAAAACGACATTATCGTGAACTCCATACTGAAAAACTACCAGTGAATTAATTTTGAATTTTTTCATTCATTCTAAGACGATGAGAAAAATGTATTAGTATATGTCCATTTCAAAACACACAATTCCTGCGCCATTTGAAAATTCATCAATTCATTGATGTGACTGGTGCGACGTCTTAGTCCCAACACGCCAATTGTCCTTGAACTGACAAATTACACTACAACACTGCAGAATGACGAGGTATCAGAGAGAGATAGCTACAGTTCGGGACTAATACGTCACGACTCCACCATCATATTTGGCTGTTTGAAATATCGAATGAAATATGCTGATTTCAAAACGATATAGATTCGATTTCCTTCAACTTCAACTCATAATATTCATTGTACATAAAATGTAAATTATGATTCGTCGATTGAAAGGGGTTTGCACGGATTTCTTCCTTCAGTGGTCTTCCCCATTGTTACAAGACAGATTTTGGGAAGATCGACGCTGGAGGATGTGACAATTGATACTTCTGGGTGCTTCTGGGAACCCATAACCAGAAATGATCTAATCTGAATTCTTTTTGTATGTTCTGGTTCCCACGAAGAGGGATATCCTGTGATGTTCAGAGAACATCGTGAGAACCAAGGGAAATAAGGTAGGAATTGGTGTTCTTCTAAAATTTCTGGGGGTTATATGCATCGGGAAACACCTCCCTTGGCAATGTGTTCCAGAGCCTCGCTGTTCGTTGGATGAATAACGAATCTTTAGGAAGAAATGTTCTGCAGGTCTCCTGAGTAATCACGAGGGGGTGCGAAGCCTCAACTCGACGGGTTAATCTCGCGGGCCAAAGGAGGAACAATTGTTGATATTTCAGAAGAGCATCGTTCATGAAAATATCTATAAAATAGAGACAGATCGCCAACTTTTCTACGGTGTTCCAGAGAGGTGAGTGAGACGAATTGCCCATTTTTGGACAGAATTTTTGCACTCCAAATATTGGAATAGTATTCCAACTATGGAAACAGTATCCCAGGACATATCGGAACTGTGCCTTATAGATCATAAGCAGCTGACTGAAAGTGAAATAGCTCCTGGCCCGAAACAGAAAACCAAGTTTTTGGTATGGACTTTTAGCAATTGATCTCACGTAATTTTCCCAAGGAAGGTTATTGCTAATAGTAATACCAATCATCGAAATGGATGTCTTCAAAGGTATGGTTACTCCTGACAAGCTTATGTTGGGCACAGTGAGATCGGCTTTTCTACAAAAAAGGCATGCTTGTGTTCTGTTTGCATTGAAATCTACCAAGTTATTGGATCCTCATCCGAGAATTTTTGCCAAGTCCATATTTATGTTGTCAACATTTTTCCCTCGTTCGTTTCTGATTGGAAATGGAAACAGGATATTTCCGACAAAAAGAACATCTCGAAGAATAGCGAGTGTTGGAGGACCACATATTCTTGAATTGCGTAGCATTGCTCAAGGCAGGGATGTTTTGCCTATAAGCAATGAAAAGGGGGAAATTTTCACGACCTGAAACCTTCACACTTCCTCAATTCTCTGAAGATCATCTATGAATGAGGAAATCATGAGACACATATATAGCAAGATGAAGGAACACAATTAACTCCGGTATATATGATGATTTTCCTGGATGCTCTATCATGGATATATTTATTTTCCAGTTGTTCATCACTGATTCAAAATACCTTGGCAACGGATGCTATTAAAAAGACCCATAACGCCTGAAACTTTATGGAGGGCATTTTTCTCTGTTACATTACATACTAATTCTTGAAAGTACGCCAATAACACGGTCTCATCTATAGCAATAATTTCATTTTTCAACTCCCATTGATTGAATACTTTATAATTCTTGTCGTATATACGAGTACGATGGATTTCCCCGGCAATAAATTATTACTCGAAGTGTTGCCTGCATTTTTCATGATATATTCTTGGGTAAATTCGTTTTCCACCACTAGCTATCAAACCTACCATTATTTACTCCTTTTCGAGGCTAGGAATGTATTTTTATCAACAAGGTAGTTTTCGTCATTTTATGAGCCACTAGTCAATAGCGACATAGCCAGACACAGCCTCTGTTGTATTTTTTTTATGTTCTGGTTCTCACGAAAAGGGATACCCTGTAATGTTAATTCACAGAACATCGTGAGAACCAAGGAAAATGAGGTAGGAATTGGTGTCCTTCTTAAATTTATGGAGGTTATATGCCTCGGGGAACACCTCTCGTGGCAATGTGTTCCTAAAACATGATATCGAAGTAAAATTGGCCCAGGTTTATACAGCTCTGAAGTTGGTATTTGCTTCTGTAAGCATGCTATACACACATCAAACAATAAATATTGATACGCTTATACAACTGCTATAAGACAAACTTTTTCCTGCATTATACAACACTTATGTCTGAAAAAGTGGTTGTTACTTTGTTAGGCTCCAATTTATAGAATAACATCCAACATTTTACAGAGTACGTTTGGAAGCCTCAAGAAACAGTTGTAAGAATGCTTGTAGGTTGCAATGGAAAACCGTGAGTAACCATCTATATTCGTTTGTCGTACGCGCGTGTTATCGTTGAAGAACCATTTGGTTCAATTGAAAATAACTATGCGATGAAAATATTTCCCATACCCATACCTATACCATTCTAGATTTCTTCAACAGGTACAATCTCGTTATCAAATCGTGAAATCGAGTGCAAATTACCGCACAAAAAAGAGCCATTTCTCAACCATTTTGCTCGGGATAGTGATTGGCACACGTGCCGTTCGATAAAAAACAATGTTTGCACATGCCTTCAGGACATACAGGGTGTCCGGAGATAAAACCGACAAGACTTGTGGGGTTATAGGGACTGTCAATATGATTGCAAAATGCCATAAACCAATATCCAAAACCGCTTCGTTATTGACATACAGAGTGATTTGTGGATTTTGACAAAAAATTCCATCCGCCATATCAAATACAGGGATCAACCGATTAGATTCAAATTTGGTACACGAATTACACTGAAAAGCATCAACAAGTAGCCCTTTGATCGAAACCAATATCAGGACCGGAATGATATTTTTCCCCTATGTTGAGTTATTGTGAGAATAACTCACCCTGTATAATAATAACAAAAAATTCCAACTCAGATTCGACATCTACGGTGAAAATTGTATAGGAATTTGTTGAAAAATGTCTTGGCACTATCTTAGTTATTCCGTAATTGATTATTATTTCAATTTTTGTCTTTCAAAATTCTATTATTGTCGGATAAATTACTATCAAAATTGGTAATATAATAAATATTAACGAAACCATGACATGAATATCGTTATTTTCTTCAATCAGTCCGTAAATCGTAGTAAAATAAAATACTCTCATGACCCGAAAAAACTGAAAAATAAATTCGTATCAGGACTGGAATGCGGTTTTCTATGATTATATTCCTGTAAGAATAGATGATCTATAGTATAACAATGATCTGATCGCAGATTCGAAATGCACTGAGAAAAGTTTAAAAAAATTATCGGATTGAACTTTCAAATAATAAATCCGTATCAGTACCTTATAATGTTTGTGTATAAAGAATACTTGTGTCAAATTCATAATTTCGTTATGGAAAACCATTGTTCACCTGTCATCAGCGTTTGTTTTATTGGTGTTCATTCATTATTCCAGTGTTTTTAGGATCAAACTATAGTTCTGAGAGTGTGCTTATGATGCCGTTTCATTTAACTTATGAGGAATACGCAGATATTCTATTTGTGTTTGGGCTTTAACTGGTGATGTTTACCTAAATTTTCTGGTCAATACTTGACCGGATCTATTGCAAGGTGTAAATACCTGAGGTATATGGTTTCAGCATGATGGTGCTAGACCTCACTTTTCAGTTCCAGTTAGAAACCATCTCGATGCCAATTACCCCAATAGATGGATTGGCCGTGGAGGTTCAGTAAATTGGCCACCGCTATCCCCTGATCTAACTCAGCTAGATTATTTTTTATGAGGTCACTTAAAGTAAGAAGTTCATAATGAAGAAATTTTCAATAGGACATTACTGCTGCATGTGTTAGTGTCAGAAATAACCCTCAAATAATTCGCAAGTCAGAGAATCATCTGATAGCACGCTCTCAAAAATGTATTGATGTTGGAGGGCTCTACTTCAAAAATGTTTTGTAATACTGGGTAGTGAAAGTTTTCCACGAATTCGTTGCTTTTGTTATGTTCATTACAAACAGTTATTGTTCGTTGTGTAGTATTCTCATAAATTCAAATTCATTAGTGAGCGAATATAATTTACGAAAACTTCACTGATGTAATCCTTCTTTAACAGGTACTTATACGATTTTTTTAGATTCCGAATCTACCATCAGATTATTGATAACTATTGATGTACTAGGTCAGCTAACATGACCAAACAAAACACTCATTCCAGTCCTGATACGAATTTATTCTTCAGTTTTTTCGGGTTATGAGAATATTTCATTTTACTCCGATTCATGAACTGATCGAAGAAAATAACGACATTCATGTCATGGTTTCGTAAATATACGTACTTTATCCGACAATGATTGATTTTTCAATGAAAAAAATCAAAATAATAATTAATTACGGAATAACTAAGATGGTGCCAGGAGATTTTTCAACAAATTCCTATACAATTTTCACCGTAGATTGCGAATCTGAGTTGAAATTTTTGGTTATTATGACACAGGGTGAGTTATCCTAACAATAACTCAACATAGGGGAAAAATATTATTCCGGTCCTGATATTGGTTTCGATCAAAGGGCTACTTGTTGACGCTTTTCAGTGTAATTCGTGTACCAAATCTGAATCCAATCGGCTAATCCCTGTATTTTATATGGCGGATTGAATTTTTTGTCAAAATCTACAAATCACTCTGTATCTCAGTAACGAAGACGATTTCGACATTCGTTTATAGCATTCTGCAATCATATTGACAGTCCCTATAACCCCATGGGTTTTGTCGGTTTTATCTCCGGACACCCTGTATATCATTTCATTATAAATTACGGTCGAAATTTGCAGCCGGCTCACCTACTATCCTACTAATATATTCACAAGTATAAATACACCCAACCCTGCAACGTCTGCTCGTTACATGTTCCTAATGAATCGTTATTTCAAAGAATATCAACTATTGTTCATCAACTAATTAGCGTTTTTGGTATAGTAGGTAAAACATTGTACGATATTCGTATCGTGGATTTATATTACGATAATCGACGGACTATGGTAATACCCATCTCATATGATTCTTTTCGATACTTGTATCTTAAATATCTATTTTCATTCACTAGATTGCAATAATCGTTGTTCAACTCAACGTAAGCTGTATCAGTTTGTAACTTGAATAAATATGAACCCCAATGAATTTCCGAAAATACCTTATCGGATGATTCGAAAAAGAAGTACGTACAGCAAACGAGGCGTTCTGTAATCGGATTACCGACGTAGAAGAATAAATAAGACGATATGAGCAATGGGCTCAAGTATCAGGAAAACGGGAGGTCGTTCTCTAAATAAACGGTGTGGTTTACGGTTTGTGGTATCAAGTAGCCTCTGGATCGCCGAGAGCTAACATCATGCGGAAATGCGGTACAACAGCGACGGAGATTGGAGAATTTCAAGGGAAATTTTCTGATGTGGCCAACATAAAATGAATTATTCTCCAATTGGCACTCTCCAGCTCTAAGGGCCTATTTATGCATCATTGTCTTAGTCATTGTCTCTCAATCATAGTCTTACCAAAGTGAATAGAATAATTTTATTTTATTTCATTTTATTTTCACAAACAGGAATACAAACAGGACGAACCCAAAGACAGTATTCACATACAGGTATATATACTGAATATGTCATGTTGCTAGGAATTCAATTTCATTATACAGTGCACAATTTTATATATTCTATATGAAAAAGAAACATTTTCAATATATCATCGATTAGATGCTGAAACAAAATGTTTCTTGAGTTTGTTCACAAAGATTGATAAAGAGTCGAGAAAAATATCAATCTCTATTATGTTTGAATTGGAGTTTTCGAGCATCGATGTAAAGAGGAGTTGAGATAGTAATTTGTGTTCGGTATGGATGTATGGAACAAGTTATAATAGCGAGTGGAATATTGTGGAACATTTGTAATGGATCAAGTTATTTATAGATGAGGAATGAATGATTCCATTCATGATTTTGAAAGAGAATTTGATATCGGCGATAGCTCTTTTGTCAGCAAGACTAATCAAATTAGGTTTTCGAATAACGAAGTGATTTTGTGACGTGTTTTTGAAATATTTTTTTGTTGATATAAGCAATGAATTCATTCTGAATACTTTCTATTTGTTTGGTGTATATTATATAATAGGTATTCCAAATGATTGAGCCGAAGCCTAGCAGACTATTCACGTATGACCTGAAAAGAGTACGCAAAGTATTATAATCTTTGAAAGGATACGTTGTTCTCAAAATGAAACCTAGCATTCTGTTCGCTTTCTTAGAAATTTAAGAAATATGTTTATTGAAAGTCATCTTTGAATCAAAAATAATTCCCAAATCCTCCACTTCACTACATATGTGGAGATAATTATCCTGCATGGTATATTTATGAGTAATCAAATTGGAGTTTCTACTAGAAGTCATCTGATGGCATTTGTTGAGATTCAGAAAGAGGGAGTTATTTCTGCAGTACTCTGAGAAGCGATCAAGGTCCTCCTGAATGAGCATACAATCATTCAAGTGTGAAACTGTATGAAATATTGTGAGATCATCAGAGTACATAAGGAAATACGAGAATTTGAAACATTCAGAGAAGTCATTTATATAAATATTGAAGAGTAGTGGACCTAGATGTGAGCCTTGAAGAACACGAGATATTATATTGAACACACACGATATAATTCAATGTTCGTCGTGGCATATAGCCAGGAAAGTAGTTGTTTTCTATTGAATCAACTGAGAAAGAGTAAATATTCTCATTACATAGAGAATGCGAATTCTCAATGTATTGCTTTATATAAATATATATCCATTTTTGTATGTTCATAATTTATCTGAGAATATTCCTTTTCAACACTTTCATACCCAATCAGGGGGTTCAAACTTGAACGATGGAAACTTGTGATTTTTATAGACCTCTAATCGCAGATTCGTGATAGAGTCTCAATTCAGAATTTCTTTCCACGCCCTGTATGATGAATGTCAATTTATCATACACCCAAAAGCAGAGGAGGTAGGTATTGGATTTTTTTCAACTCTTGGAAGTTATAAGTTCTTGGCAAAGAATTCCGAATATTTGCCGTTCTACAGACGAGTGTTAATAAAGTATTGTTCGGCATATCTCAAGGTTGACAACGAAAGGATGTACTGACTAGGCTTGTCGAGTTCGTCTAACTGGCATGGTATGAGTTTCAGTTGATGCCCGAGTGAGCCACAAGTTTTGAAAGAGTTACGTTCCAATTGAAATCATTAGCAATAACATTCAGTAACGCTCGAAGTCATCGCCACAGATTTTGACAGTGTCAATAGTTCAGGGATATGTTAAGGACTAAGTTGATAAGACTATAATCAATAGTAACATGACTCAAACAGAAATGATCAAATGAGTGAGGAGATCAAGGTTTTGACTGATAGAAGGGCGTTCATCATATAACCCTCTGCCTGACAAAAAAACGGACATCAACCTTCCAAAAGAGTGACTATTCAAAAATTAATGACTGCATGTTTTATTTATTCTTCACCATTCAATATACCTAATATTATTACACAAAATGTTTATATTATTGCCTCATTTCGATTTTTTTTAACTCGGTGCATGCAGCACTCAAGTGCGGCTCTTACCTATATTGAAGAAAACGCATAGTTCCCTATTGACATTATCTACAGACGATTTTTTTCATCTGTCTAGGTATTTCTTATCACTCTGAATATTCTCTCCATAATTTTTGAAAAATGTGCACCACATAACTATTCAGTGATTGCCTTTCAAGTGAAGGAAAAACAGTATGTGTAGTTCACCAGCCAGTTCCTCGTACAGATTTTCGGAAGTAGGTTGCTGTTTCCATGGGAAGATTAACTAAAACTCGATCAATCAATTGGTACAGCATAGGCATAGGCAATCATGCAGATTCGAGATACGATACGTCGAAGAACTAAATATTTCCAAAGAAATACCGCTGCCCTATCGCGGGATGTCGCGAGTGACTGTCTCCCGCGTGCACATTGAGCACGAGTATATGTACACCGTGTAGTGTTTAAAGTGTGAGCAAATGTTTGTGAAAATTCAATATATACCTATTTTTTCTTTCTTTCGAAATATCAAGTTTCACTTATAATTAAAAGAGGAACTTGGCTCTTCCACCATTCATATGACTTATTTCATGAACATCCATATTCACACAGAGTTGAAATACGATTCCCTGTGCCAGTCTTCATCAATATTACTAGATTTCCGTGAATTTTTCTATGAATGCAAAATAACTATATCATAACAGCAATCGAATATAATAGGTTCTCCAATCCAACTTTGTCAAGAATTATGAATTATTCCCATGAATATCTCATTGAATAAATGAAGTAATACTAACTGGTGAAGATAAATCATGATATTTTGTGATAGTCTCTATAATTTTTTGCTTCTGTTATAATACAATATGTTATTCATAACTTGTCAGTAATTTTTTGCTAATGAAATCGTTCCTTAATAAAACGGATCTATTTACTAGGAAAGTTGCAGATTATATCTTGCAACAGCGCCTTATACTTCGAGTCTATCCACACCACTCAAAATACTGACAGGCACAACAAGAGGAAGGAGCCACGGCTGTCGGCTTCATGTTGTTCTGACCGATGGCAGTAAATCAGGAAGAAGAGTTTCAATGGATGTAGTCGATAGTGATTCATTGATTCAATGATATTTTCTTCCAGGATCGAGCTCTATTCGAGATTTTTCGATGCATTCATAAAAAAGAATAACCTGTCAGAATGAAGCCAACTATCCTCTGAATTCCTGCTCCGAGTGCATTTGTAGTTATGTATATTTTTGTTCACCAGTTTCACTTCTTCTTCTATTTTTTCATTCATTTTTCATTCGTTAGCTATTCGTTAGCTATTCGCTAGCTTTAATCGGTCGCCATTCTGTACAGCGTGGACATAAAACTGGAGAGTTCCAAACTTATTTTATGACGATTCATCTGAAGAAAACTTCCCCATTCTCCACAAATTACAGAAAAATCATGAATTCAATGGGGAACCGGACATTCTTTTGTCCGGTTTACCAATATTTTCTTGTCTCGACCGACATCTGGCAACCTTACCTGTGCATGTCACAATTTCATTTATTCTTTCTCATCATGACTTTGATTCCACGTCATTGCCACTAGTTATTCACCAAGGAGTTTTCAACCTGTTTAGTCGAAGAGAAACTTTTTGTCATCAGGTTTATTTCAAAATCAATGAACAGCATCAGAAACAATGGATAAATAGCAAAATATTAAACCCGACACGTTCTTCGGGGATGCTTTTGCTGGACTTATAATGTAAACTACTTTTTCTCATGCCAGGTAGGGTCGTGAGATTCAAGAAACGTACACCTGCAAAAAACGAGGACACGTAATTTGTAATATTAATTTCGTGGTGAAAGATCTATTTCTCTGCGCACACAATGATAAATCTAGGTCGAGTACAAATGAAACATGACGTACTTACGAAAATGAATCCCATTTGATATTCTTTCCAGGTTTTACCAGAATTCATCAACGCTTTCACGCTTCTGAGAGCATATTTCTCAAGCTTCCCTCATTCTTCTTCCTATTTCGGGAGTGTCTACATTGATGAACGCCCGGAATATATGTTCATAATATAAAATGTTCCTGTTGATAAGATAGTCTATGACTATGAATCTTTATCTGGTAATGACCTAGTCACATCTTCATCCAAGTTTCTAATTATAACTATAACGATATTTATCATACATTCTTAGTTACATTATACGTAATTATATCATCAATTAGGAAAATACGGGTTCGGTTTTTCACAAACATTCTGTGAGAAACAAAACGATTCATTCGAATACAAACACTACAATCTACAATACGAGATATGGAATCACAATAACAATGTGCCCAGGGGTGCACTGGGAAGCTGCTTGAATAATATCCACGTCTTCAGATATCAACTTTGTATACATGGACAACCAACACCCTTGCAGCTTGATCTTTAGTCTTAACTCTACTGGTCATCCTAACTATTCCCTGCTACCTCTCTTATGTAGCTTATATAACTCCCTAATCATGCATTCAATATACAAGGTGTTTTTGAAATAAGTAAATATAATCAGCACATCGACATGATACAGTACAACGAATTTTCCCATGATATCAGATTTTTCATAATTCTTCTAATCAACAAGAAATTCCATCCCGAAGATTGAACAAAAAACGAGAAAAACTAATCAAGTTCGTCACTTTGAAACAATTCAGATGATTGAAATCCGCGTGATTGTGCCTTACGCACGAAAATTTGATCAGAGGTTACGTCAGAATTGCTACAGTTTGGACCTTTGGGTGGAAAAAGAGGTCAAACCTCAAATTTTATCTTGATTCCTATATATTTCTTTTATTGGTATGTACCACTCGATAGTATACGTTAAGCTCTTCAAGCTTACTCAAGGCTTCAAATATTTGCACTGATTTCAATGCCACCCTGTATATTGGTCATGAAACCAGTACTCGTCGTTATTCTGAATATAATATGGGGTGATGGTACTGAATCACACATTATTATATAATTATAATCATAATAATAATAATTATTATTCTAGAATGCTGGTAATTAACTTGATGGGTGTCTCTGGAGTGTTTCTAACAAATGTCTCTCACTCTTTGAACTAATTCATCAACTTCTCTCGCTAGTCGCTCTCTCAATAATACTGCTGTACTCAGTACTGTCGGGCTACTTGATGATATTTATAACTGACCTGGGACATTCTGGCGTTTCCATAGCCTTTCTAGTACCTTCGCCAAAATCTCGAACAGCGCGTAAGTATATCCCCAAAAACGTAGTCTCGTAACACATACCAATGTCAGTGGGTAGTGACATTTTGTATGTAATGTTCGAAAAACATAGCATATTCGGACGATTTGATATGCATCCAAGGACACACTCAGGGCAGTAACTTTCAGTTCAATCGAAACCCACTTTTAGGACTCAACCAATAATTAAGGTATTGCTTGTAAAATTTAGTTTCGAGTCATCTGAACAGTAACCTGTCTTGAACACTATCGATTCACTACATCAACTTCCTGGGGTCAAATTTGGTTTCATCACTTCGTCTCCAAAACGAGTGGTAGGTTTCTCTAAACAACAACAATATTTTCTACAGGATGAATATATCGAGAATTTTCATCGCTACAATATTTTTCGGAAAAATATTTACCAATACTTCTTCCCAACGCCACTGGAGATCAGATTGAGTTGAAAATGCTATAGACACACACTCAGTATAAACTGACCTAACCTGACCAAAATTCTCAAATTTTCTGTCAATTTAATATAAAAATCGTTTTTTTGTTGCGGTTCCACTCATTCTTGTTTACATTTTGAATGTTTTGATTCTGGTTATATAAAAACTGATTCCGATTTGGAACGAGAATATCACATTTGTGATTTGATACCAATATTTATAGAGTACTTTCGTAAAGTACTGAATTAATTTATTTTCAGTTGAATCATCCATTTCCTATAGGAATCTCTTGAAACAGGTCTATTCCTGATGATATTTTGTCACATTTTTAAGGGAGAATTGAATATACAGGATGATTCACACGAGTGAGTAATGATGTCCGCGACAATTATTTCGAAGGGAAAACCCTATAATTCATACAATTTTTGGAGTCTCTATAAAAAGTTGGATTCGAAACTATATATATCACACTTAGGGTTTGTATATAGCGCTTCACTTTAATTCAGTTCGCTCCTAATGTAATGGATATATTCGTAAAAAAAATGATAGTTTCTCCTACACGAATCATCCTGTATGTATCAATCGAATTTGGAAGAATGCCCAATTGAAAATGAAATACGAGGGCCTTTTTTCCAGAAATTGCTCCTTTCAATTCAAGCAACGCACTGTATTTTTGAATTCAGCTTTCCATGGAGAATCCAAAAATTGAATAATTCAAAGAGTGTTCCAATTGAGAAAATTGTCGCTGGGGTCAATACTCAAACGTGGAGCACCCTGTATATTTGAGTGTTCCTTATAATTGTGACAAATTGAGATTGAAAATCGTTCATTTCGGGAGATTCCTCAGTAATGGATGGTTTGACTTGAAATGAATGCGTATTCAGTACTTGTATCATTGTAATCAATTTGTCCATATAATTGTGAAAAGTCACCAAGATACGGTAGGTGCTGAAAAAGTGAGGATTTCCAACTTCGATCTGAGTGTCGAACACATGAAGGACTGTGGAAATTTCGCATAATTTGTTGCACTCTATCTCCAAAGATAACTGAGATATCGCGCCGCAAGAGTATCGAAAACAGTGTACATCCTGAAGACGAATTTTCCTCAATATCTCCGAATCTATCTATTTAAAAATCATGAAATCAGGTACATCGCATGAACTTTCATACTGGAACAACTATAGCCCTATCGATTTGAGTACCTTTCTTCGTGAAAATTCTCCTGGTATGATATTCTGAAATGAGAATATGGAAAAAAATACCATGAAAATTCCAATTGTTGTATGGTTCGTTCCTGACTGAGACATTGGAATTTTGAGCTCAAATTTCAATTCGCCATCGAATGTTCATGCGATATACCGATATTTGATGATTTTTGGAAGAATGATTTCTGAAATATTGAGGAAAAACGTCTTCAGGGTTTACTATTCGAAGGGGCTCGCTTAGGAAGAATTTTTCGACGAATGTGTGAAGGTACTTTGTTCCATGAAAATACTCCAATTACCACGAATATTCCACCAATGATCAAGAACACCTTGTATATGCGGGAAAAACAACAAAAAATAATATCATGATCCTGGATCCGCCCTTGTATGCAGGCTTCCACATGAATTCATATCAGCATGATTATGATTAATTTCAGTTTGATGAGAAGACGATTATTGCTATACGATTCATCAATTGAGATGGACAAGAAATGGACGTTTGCTTCTTCTATAAAGATTTGTTTGTTCCTACTCCTCATTTGTTCATATTTTTTACTGTAATGATTGTACGCTCCAGTTACTATCCTCCCAATGAATATGGTTTCGATTATCTTATGCAAAATGTATATATGTAATAACTATTGCATGTGTATCCTAATGGTCATATAGATGTCATAGGAAATATCTAAACATCTCATGCACGTATTGTTGGGAAATGATTATACTTCTAATGAACACGTGTCCATGAATTAACTCAAAAATAATGGATTATTCCATGGTGTAATATAAAAACTGATTAGATCTCCTGAGAATTGGCATTCCTCTTTTTTTGCAGCACTATATTGATTCTTTGCCTAAAAAATCATGGGGGTAAACCTAAATTTTCGAGACTTATGTTTTCTTTGTATATCAGTACATCCCTACGGTGAATTCACGCAATATGGTTGAGAAAGTGTTTGTAATGCATTGAAATAATCAATTATTGTTATCAGATATTATTTATACATTATATTGAACTAGTATTGGTATGTGGCAGAAATTTGAATGATGGTGTGTACAACCCTATCGGCACGGTTCTACTTTTGTATCCTTGTATAGAACTGTTTGCCCTTTCGTTTCATCATAAACTCCCACCGATTTCGAGGTGCGTCTTACACCAAGCATCAGTATAGAGTGACACCGAACAACGTCTTATATAATTCAGGTGTTAAATCGGGAAGGCAAAAAGATGTGGAAAATAATCCGAGGAAATGGCTTTTAGAAACACAATTTTACGGAAAATCCCTAATGCACACCGAGGTCCTATACCACGTCGTGAGTATTAGTGCCCCGTATATTACCTGTGCACTGATGAATTTTTGATGCACCCTGTCGTGTTTATCACCTTCTTCACTTCGCATATTGGGTGCACAATTTTGATACCGTAGGGGACCCTGACATATTTTTTATTTATCTCTACTTATAGAACAAGACGTTCCATAATTTTAATGGAGAAGGTGAGTCAGTGATGTTTTTCACAGGGGTTCTTCATCAGAAGACTATACATGTTTTGTATTCAGTCGTCCCTCACTTGATGAAAATCCGTAGTAAATGCGAAAAACTCCATAGAGAATCAGTAGCTTCTTTCTCAAGGTATCATCATTATATTTTTTCGAAGTCCTTCAAATGGGATACTGATATCCGTTCAACCCTGATGGAAAGCTAGGTTGAGTATAACAGTTCGTTCTGAAGGAACTAGACACTGCGGCTAACTCAGTGGGCGGTTGGTTGATGGAATAAGGTGATATTCAGTATCAGTTGTTATCCACTAACTCTCCTCACATATGCATATGAATACCTAATACCTTCGCCTATCGGGGATAACTCTGAACTTGTGTTCTCGAAAACAAATAGAACCGTCAGTAACCCAGATATAAATTACCTAGTAAGTAGAGCTCTGTATATTTTTCATGAATTTATGGTTTCTATAGGATATTCGATAGTGAAACTCTGAAATCAGGGCAATTTCTGTACTCTCATCTAGGTGGTCACCTGAGTACGACTATCAGATAGGACAGAAAATAGTTATGTGAGGGTTGCGTAACACACACATGTGGAATATCAATTCAATGAGACATATTTTCATATTATATTTCTTTGTGGAATACAATTTCTTCTTTATTAACCCCAAACGAAACCTGCATTTTTCTGATTCAGCTGACGGTTTGAAGATTTTTGTTAAGTTTGACGCTGTGTTTCTAGTGATTTTGCAATGAGTGACTTGAGGTAAGAAATGTTGAAAATCGTTTATTCTTTCGTTGTTCTGATCATTTTCAACAAATAACATAATATATTTACTTTTTTCATATTTGTGGTTATTTTTCACACTTCTCGATCAATCCAAGGACGTTCAATTGAAGGAGTCCTTTCAAAAGGACGGTATTCGGTTATGCGGTTTCTCTGCAGGTATTGGAAAAAGCCACTAACCATGGTATAGCTCTCAGAGGAATTGTAGAATGACTCTACGTCGGACATTTCTATAGATATTGGGGCTGAAGACGATGCAGTTCCAAATAATTTACCCGGAGTGCAACCAAGAGCCCCTGCGGAAATTGAATTTGACGTGGAAGGTGATGACGACTACCACTGTCCACTTTTGTTGAAAGTCGACATAAACTAAAAATGACGTTTGATGATACTCTCAATTTTGATTTTACGTTCATGCGATGGAAACCAGTTCAAACTGCACATCGCAATCGTTTCGCTGGAAATATTTTCGAGGAGAAATTGTCAATTTTAGCAATATTCATGCAAAGCAAAAAAACAACAATTCCGGAGAAATATAAACACTTCTAGAAGACCTGAAGTTTTGCTAAGCATTTGGTAACATTTTCAAATCTTCATTTATTTTTTTAATAGCAACCCTTCATCGGCTTCATCCTACTGTCCTTTCAAAAAACCGCTTTATTCTACAAAACTAGAAATCGAGAAATGTATCCAGGATTTTTTCGAGAAAAATTGGACCTTCCATTAACCTTTTTTTTAAATATATGTATATACAGAATCGAAAAAAAATTGTTTCAGGGACAAACGGGTTGATTCTCATTTGTATCAAATACTGAAATTTGAACAGAATACCTTTACCTACTAACTGCTACATTGGAAATTTCGTATGGACATTTTCAAACTGATTATCGCTCCGTACTTCCCAGATCATAGGCCGGAAAATGCTACTTTCTCAAAGAAAAAGCGTCTGGAAAGTGAGCACGTCCCGGATGGTTGCCGAAAAAGTTCTATCCCAGCTTGTAATGTCTTGCGGTATACGTTTTCGATAGGCCACCCTACATAGTGAGTTGGCATGTATCGATTGTCTGACTCATCAGTGGAGATTATGAATTTCCATCGCATGCGAAAAATGATTTTCCGCTATAAATGTAACAATTTTCACTTCAAAATTTGAATATTTCGTTCCCCATGCCACGATCTGACTAACACCCGACATGTAAGCTATGTTGCCAGTTGCTGTGAATGACATGTCGCAAGAATCCATAGGAAAAGTCACTTCTTTCGTGATTCAGTGATATGATAACAACATGTATTTATTTCCAATCACTGACGTTGAAGTTGGAAATATCATTTGTGAATTGAAGGCAAAGAAAGTCCCATGATATGATAAAATACATATGGTGGTATCTTGTTTATATAGTGCGATTCAGCTGGTCGTTTAGATTTACATTTACAATTACTAAATCTGCTAACCAGCGGTGGTTTGATCACAATGTGATTCAAAATCAATGAGAATCCATTAACATATAGTTCAAATGCATTATTAATCCCATATGCCAGCATGTTTTCTTCATCAGTATAAATGAGCCTTAGATAAATTCACATACATCAGAATCAGAAAGAATTTTCAAGTATATCAATTGGTTGTTTGAGGGGAATCAATATTTTGTCGAAAAAAAACTGTTTTTTTTTTTTGAGAATGTTGATTTATCAGAATTATTCCGAGATATTGTGAATGTTCAAGAATAAATCTGAATCGTTATTCTGATTTGTCGATAATTGAAGGAGACATTTTATTATCACCAAAACGACGTATATCGCTCAACTTGATTTACTCGTTCAAGTACTTTATTGGTGCAGAATTTGAACCACGAATTTCTTGGAATTAGAGGTATGCTGGGACAAAATCTATCCCGCTCTGCAATGGGCTCATGATTTGTGGTACGACGGTTTATTTTCCATCCCGCCCCATATATCTTACTCATATTGGTCTTTAGAATAATATGTTATAAGCTGAAGCGAATCAAACAATACATTATTAGTAAATAAAATAAACTCGAAATTTGTTCCAAACGTTGTGTTTTTCCTCTCGAATTGCGGCTGCAAATTTCATGCTTATCATGTGATTACATGTTTTGTTGCATAAAATACTATTTAGGCAACATAGGTAATCTACTTGTTATATTATTCCAACTTATATGTTTATTCTTTGATCACAATATGTGAAAATCTACGCTGTTTGAAATTTGTCCCACTATACAACATGACCAAGACATATTTCAAGGATAATGATGAGGAAAATGATGTCGAATTCAATTTTAACAACATTTCACTGTCGGATATGAATATCGAGACACCAGTACTTACCTATGGATACATGTGACCCAGAAGATTTGATACCCCTTTGTCGGAGTTGAAACCAGTAATAGAGAAAAAATGGTGTGGAATGGATGAGATCGTTCAGCCAAAAGATTTCAATAGAACCTCAGGAGTTGCTCAAGATGGATAATCTCTTTCGTCAATTTATCACGGACAAATTATTGAATCACATAGTTTTCAAGATCAATCTATATACTGAGCAGAATTATCAGACGACTGAAAAGACATATAAAGGAACAGATATTCATGAAATATTTTTCTTGGATGCCGCTGTAGTCAACTCATTTATTCTTCACAAAATACTCTATATCTTTCAAAGTTATCAATGGAATATCAATTTGATCATTTATTCGTCAATAAATATTAGTATCGTCATCGAGAACATCAACGGAATGGACGATTCAAATAGAGAAAAACTCTCAGTCAAAGCCCGGTAATGAGAGTCACACAGGGTTCTCATCAGCCTATCCGAACAAATCTAAGGAGAAAATGACCTTTGCAATTCAGGAGAGTTTGAAGTTGAAACAAACTGGTTGTGTGTTCCACTCTGTCTTGCAAAGAACAAAACATGTTTGCAGACGTTTCACAGTGATTTGAAAGAAGTCGATTCTCATGAAATTTGTCACCTCATGGAATGGTGGGTTATATATTGACCCAACGTTTTTTTTTTTGTAAAAATTGGGAAATTCTAAAATTATTTTATATTCTTTCGTATCTTTCGAGTTTGGAGTTCGTTTGTTGATAGATCTCCTGAAAATCTGAAGAAAAATAAAGCTGTACATCTAGGGGGTGTTATATTTCGAAATTCCTGTACCTGAGGGAGTTGGGTAAAATATTTCTACTCTTTCAAGGCAAGGTACCATCAAATCGAATACAATTTGGATAAATCAATCATCCTTCTTGAATTAGGAACAGTCAATTATTTATTATTGACGATATTCCTGAGCAGCATCTGGAAGATACATTTGCAATCCAAAGAACATTTCTTGTCCCATATATTTTTATTTATGTAAGCATAAAACCTGTAGCATCCAATGAATTCCTAATATTTTCCACTTGTTTATTGCCTCATTCAATTCACATATTGGATATATATATATATCCCAATCGGTGAACCGTTGGATCTGGAATGATGAGTGAAAGATCTCATAAATTCTGGAGGCTATAAAACTGGTCGGGATCGTGTTCCTTCCAAGTGCGTATAAATAAAAGGGCAAGGTCTTCTGGTATCCCAAAATTGCTAATGAAATGTCTTCAGACATAGAGATTGTCCGATGTCTATGTATTTTGGGCTCGATGCGTTCAGTGACTATCCACAATAATTCACCTCATAGAGATGTATTCACAAAACTAGAAAAAACTGTAGCGTAACCTCGCTAACACTTTTCAAAAATATACAAATTTGCCTGAGTAGCTGTAACCGGGACAAAAAACGAATGATTCTCACGTCCGTTGACGATGAAATTAAAGCCAAACTCATGAAAGTATATTCAAGCTTTCGGAAATGTTTATTTCCATCATTCCATCATTATAGCATCCCTGAAGATGCAAATAAACATTTCCGAAAGCTTGGATGAACTTCGAAGGGTTTCGCTCTAACTTGTTGCACTCCCCAATACATTGATTCTTTTTTTTTCCTTTCATATATACAGAGTGTTTTTGAGATAAGTGCTATATTCAGCACATTAATATGATACAGTCTAAGGAATATTTTCATGATATCAGAATATTTCTAATTCTTCTAATTAACGAGAAATTCAATCCCGAAAATTGAACAATATACAAGAAAATAATCAAGTAGGTACGCCACTATAAAACAATTTGAATAATTGAACTCCGCGTGATTGTGCCTACCGCATGGAAATTTGAACAGAGGTGACGTCAGACTTACTACAGTGTAGAACTTTGGGTGGATGAAGGGGTCTGACCTCAAATTTCATTTTGATCCCCAAATTTTTTATTAGTGTCATTCGCTAGTATACGTCGAGCTTTCTCAGTATTTGAAATATTCGCACTTATTTCAATGACACACTGTGTATATATAGGGTGGCCCAGTTTGTGATACCGAAAATTCTACAGTACCCGTTGTAATGATAAAAAAATTTGAATCTCAACACATACTTTTAAACGCGTCGTTTTCGATATATTATAATAGGATGTTGATGAAAATACGAGTCTGAATATCATTTTTTGATGAAAAGTTCGAATCAGTTTGGGATAAATCAACAAAATTTTGCACAGATACTGAACGTTTCACGCCCTAGAGATGAAACAGTGAGCATAGCACATTGTATCATTTTAATTTTTTTATTTCTTCCAATGTTCTGATTCTCACAAGAAAAAATATCCTGTATTGTTCAGAGAACATCGTAAGAACCGAGGGAAATAAGGTAGGAATTGGTGTTCTTCCTCAATTTCTGGAGGTTTTATGCCTCGGGGAACACCTCCCTTGGCAATGTGTTCCAGAGCCTCGCCGTTCGTTGGATAAACGTGTCTTTGGAAAGAGATGTTCTGCAGGTCTCCAAAGTAACCACGAAGGGGTGCGAAGCCCCAACTCGACGGATTAATCTCGCGGGGACTGCCAAGGGAGGAACAATTGTTGATATTTCAGAAGAGCTTTCTCATGCAGAGACCTATGTTTTTTAAGATTTTGAACTACAAATTTAGAAAGGAATGCACATTTGAAAATTGGGGTGAGTTTTTTCTTCACTACCCCCAGATTCAGCCGCCACCTCGGCTTCACTTTATGAAACAATTTTTTCGTACTTCCGGGCCTAAAGTGACAACTTCACTCCCTTGTGACAGGTACTAAAGTGTCACATTTAATCCCTCCGGGATTAAATATTGACGAAACTCCCGGAACGATTAAATCACAAACAAACGAATTTAAGGGATATTTTATTGAAAAATATAATTAATTAGAATGGTAATTAACGTTAATATTCAAATTAATATTGTGACAGTTCGTCATATTGACCAGTCTTTCCTGGGTTAATGCAGCAGGTAACTGACGAGTAACAGATAGGTCCTTTTCATATTGAACTGGTGTTTGTTTCGAAGATCCTGCGGAAACAGGAAGCGAGAATGAGGACTGTGGCATAACTATAGTGGACGAATCGGCGACTTGACCAAATATTTTATCTGAAATTTTTTGTTTATTTTTAATAGACGATTCAATATATCCCTCGGCCACGTTGGAGGATTTCCATCCTCCATGTCTCTTCAGCACGTCTATTGTTGCTCCCGAATCAGCTAATAAAGACGCAGATGTGCGTCTAAAACAATGTCCCGTATAAGACGTCGCATTTTTTTATTTCAAGAAAGCTGCTATTTGCCGTGGAAATGTACCAAACATGTTTTTTCCTACTACTCGCGTAGTACATTCTTTGTTGATGTATTGAACAAAAAATTTTGAATGAGTTGTCCCTGTCTTTCGCAATGCCACATATTTCCGAAATATCGCCACAAAACTGATGGCACTGTTTTCTGAATTTTTGATCACAAAATTTCGGTCAATTTTATTTTTGGTGTTTCTAATCGCAATTAGGAAGGAATCGCCCAAATCTCTCACATCGTCGATTTCTAAATCAACCAACTCTTTTCCACGACAAGCTCCCGCAACGCCCAAAATAAGTGCAACCTACAAAAAAATTGATTTCCTAAAATTTCTGAATATAAACAAATTTCCAAATTTACCTTGAGCATTAAATATTTATCATCCGGAGCCTCCCGTAAGAACTGATCTACCTGCTCAGACGTGAGAATTCTTGACTTCTTTGGCTTAAATCCCTCATTTCTTCTCTTCAAAAAAGCTAATAATTTTGGAAATTTACTTATATCAATATCTTCTCTAATGTTAATAACCGATTTCAGCATTGACTAATGTGCCCAGAGAGTTGAGGCACAAACCGCTTTTGATTTATCATCGAAGTAGACTAACAGCGCATTTTCAGTAGGTTGTCTCACATTTTTTAAGCGGCACCACTTTTTAAAAGCATCGTACTGCTGCTCGTATAGTTTTCTAGATTTCGGTGGTAACAATTCTTCACCTACTTCGGCTGCTCTTTTATCAATATCAGATACACCTTCTTCACTCATGATACCAATTATTATCAATAACAATGTTTCTTTACAATGACACTAGTAATGACAATGTTTCGAAATTATAACTGTCACAACGCAATGTAACTATGGTAACTTATTTTAAAGACAGTTTATTAAATGAGTTGAAGAGAGAAAAAACTGATTGAAATTATTGAAATAATTAATAAAATCATACCGGAAGTACGAAAAGTATCGTAAATACCTTGCGACTGAAGTACATTTAATCCTTCAGGTAAATTATGGCCCTCCCTTTACCTTCAGGATTAAATGTACTACTTCAGTCCCGCGGTATATAATGTACTATTATTTCATCTCATAAAACGTAACAATCTCAGTATCTATAGGAAATATTGTTGACAAAGTAGATAATTTGAGTAGTTCTATATGAAAGGAAAAAATCAAATCGCCCTAGGAATATGAAAGTACAGAGGTGTGGTGGACCAAATTGTAACACACTGTATATGAGATGTTGAAATAATATATAATTTGAAGCAAAACTTTGAACCAGAAATGCTCGTTTAGTGAAGATTTTTGAAAATTAGAATAAACTACTCCTCTTTAGGGGAGCATCGAGATTATTCTGTTGGTGGTAACTAAAAATTTATGTAAGATGCTCAAATATGTAATTTGAAGCGAATATTCGAATCAGAAATGCTCAGTCAGCAAGGATATTCTTGTTTTATCACAATATCAGAGAGTAGTTCAATTGACATAGATAACATCATTTGAAAATTCAAGAACAACATGAATAAAAAACAGTTTGAAAGATAACTCGATTGATCAAAAACAGTCCAAACCTATAGATGTTAGTTGAATACCATAAATCAAATTGACTAATTTTTCAACAGAAATCAGCGAATCTAATATCTTTGCATTCATTATTATCAGAGAATAATCAATTCTCTTCCTTCCAAATCATTTCATTGAGAGGGAAACTATTATCAATCATGCCTGGGAGTTTCTAGATTGGTGAAATGAAAAAAGCAATATTTCACTCTAGGTGGCAGATGGTTAAAACTAGATAGCGGCAAGTAAATTTCTCGAGAAATAATTTCAAGGAAATGAACAGATTCTACCTCACATTATATACTATACTTCACTTCATCGCATGAGGTAGAATCTCGACATGAACATTACGGAAAACCGAGAATTTCTCGAATACCTCTCTTCTCTGCAATAAATACTTCTTGCTTTAGTGTTCCTTCGGCTGAAATCGGAATATAAATTACTCTTTCTATAAATTACTGAGAAAGCTGCGGTTTATCTTAGGCACGTGGTTGCTGACTGCAACAATTGTTCTATTATCTTTACGAAAATAAATTGCTTGTCGCTACGACTTGCTCAGTTTGGTTGAATTTCTTCTAGACAGTGGTGGCACCAAAACTACCTCCAATCAATGTACCAAAAAGGGAGAAAAGGCGAAATCAAAGAGTTCTGTTAACCTCACCTAGATAAAACAAATACCTTTTGTGACCCTTCTGAGGCATTCACAATAATGTCCTCAAGTCGTCGAGGACGAGCATAGAGACGTCTTTAGGACGTCCTTTTGTTACCAATCTCCACATCCTGATAACGTGTCAGGACATCCCTATATGGTCTTTCAGGACATGCATAGGATTATACGAGAACAACTTTAGGCAGTAATCAGAAATGTCTCTGGGACATCTTTTGATGACTTTTTAGGTATATTCAAGATCATCAAGAATGAAACCCATTGGGTGAGGAAGACTATAACGAAGATGAGAAGAAAAAATATTTTTCTAGTCAAATAACTGAAATGGCATTTAGCGTACCGATATGTACCACGATAGATGATCACGAATTGACGATCTGTGATTTATTCAAAATATTAAACACGTTAAACCATGGCAACACGATTTCTTAAACACATTACCATGGCAACACAGTTCATTAAACACAGCTTCAGTAATTTGAGACATGCCTGGCTTGTCAATTGTATTAACTGTCAACTGTTATTTTCAAATTTTGTATCAAAATTATTCGAAAAATATTCGTTTGTATCAGCGTTCTCCATTATCAATATATGCGGAATGTAGACGAAAGTAAAATCGAAGAAAATACTCTGGTACTTGCATATCTCCAAGAAATATAAAAATGAAGCATCCATCTTTGAGATCAATTCATTTATTCTGCGCTCAGCATGACAATAAACGTGAAACAAAGGTTAGTAATTATTAGACTGGACACATCTACAACCATATCACTTATACGTGTCTCGCTGGTTGCATGCATCAGTTGCATAAAGTTGCATTTATTATGTTCTCCATCCCCATTCCTTTCGAATAATTTTAGGTTAGCAGGAATAGCAGGTAGTTTAATGTAATTTTTGGAGTTCGTAGAAAAAGCATAGTATGTAACGCGTTTATAAACTCTTCTAGACACTCGTTTATTAAACACTCGTTACTAAAAGGACGTTTATAACACTTGTTACATAATATACTATCACAGGCGATCTGAGGCCAAGAAGTGGAAGAAGGTGAATTTTTAAGGGTGAAAAACGGATTATCTCAATTTCTAGCAAAACTAGAAGTCCCATGGGGAAAAGTTAAATGGCAAAGTTGTAGGTAATTAAACGATTGTGTCAACACTTCATGCACATAACCTCTGAATGTATTTGAAAAATCCAAATAACAAAGTCTTATATTATTAACTCTTTTCACGAGATTTGGTGATAACTTTCCTCTTTATGTCTCAAATTGTTTTGATTCAAAATATTCATTTTTTCACCTCATTTTGACTTGCATATCGAGAATTCTCGCATCAAAATGTCTGCTTCTCCAAAACAGTTAGTACAGACAATGCATATGATTGATGGAACAGTGAGATGATAGTTGAATCTACAAAAATGTTTTTATGTCAACTATAAATATTGTAGAGTGAATTGAACCAAATTGAAGCTTTGCTCAAGTATACAAATATTTCAATGAAAATATTTTGTCTTTATGAATAAGTCGCTCATTTGTTGGAATTGATATATGTATTCTGTTGATTTCGCAAACATATTTTCAATTAGTCAAAAAAATTTGACCAAAATAATTATTTAAGTGCAACAAATCTTCTTTTTATGTGTGAATGGGTGAAAAATACTTAGACCTACCCAAAATGTCATGTTCTTGAACAGAAATAGATCTCAAATCCGAGAAACCCTTGTCGAAGAATGTTCTCTCTCAAATTCCGATTTCCAAAACAGTCCTAAATTGTATCTTGAAAAGGGCGAGGGGAACATTAATTCTTCTGCTGGAGGATTCAATCGATTTTCACGCCCCCACAGCGTTCCATCTCGTTAAAAAGAAATTAAAAACAATCGGAGGAAAAGAGGAATGAGAAATCTAATCAGATGAATTCATTGGGCGAATTAGCTTAATTGTTCGGGGTTGATACTGATCCAATTAGATAATCATCATACTTTGTTTTGAGTGTTTTTCTTCTCAATTCGTGCAATCTTATACGTATTCATAAGAGATGTCGTGCAACTCAGTGGAGCACTCTCATTTGAATGAGAGCCTAATTACGAAGAAGATACAGGGTGATTTCCGTAGGCCACACGTAAGAAGTCTTCCAACGTGCAGTTGGATTCAATACCAGAAAATTCGAACATTTCCAATCTACCTGAAATAAATAATATTAGAGCCAACTTTCTTATTCTGAATATAAATGTTCGATATTCAACGGAATGCTTTCTCTTAGGCTTGATTCAAATCGCATAAAGCCTATATATAAAATTAGATTTCTTGATACGAGAAAGCAACTGCACTCACCTAATGCTGATTCCATGCAATAATGTTTCATTTTTACGAAGATTATGTTATACGCTATACAGGGTGATTCAAAAGTAAGCGGCATGTTTTAATGGGCGTATTTCTTATATGAAAATGAGGCAAGAAGTTTCTATTATTAAGGATCCCAAAATGCTTCCTGAAGGAGTTATACGCCCCTTTGAATAAGACACCTGAAACACGATTTTCTCTCTATAACTTTGAAATCCTCAACGATGTATTTTATAAAATTGGTAGATTCGATGGTGAATAAGATTCTGAATTCGAAATTCCGAAATTCAATTCAGGGGCGTCACATACGGGAAAGGGTAAGTGTAAAAACATACTTTTTTTATATTCAGGCTATTGTGATTTCGTTCAAAAATTCTTGAGTTATGTTCTTACATGTACTGTTCTTACACTCACCCTTCGCCCCTGAATAGAATTTTGAAATTCCGAATTGACAGTCTTATTTACCACCAAATGGTGAACAAACCGAATTAGATAAAATCATATAAAGGACTATCGTGGTATTACCTTTGATATCCGGCCGACCGCGGTGAGCATATGAAGTAAGGCAAAAATATAATGATGATAGAAGCAAGCAAGTGGTTGTCTATCAAATAGCAAATTGTTCTTTTTGAAATTCATTTCTGCTGCGCACAGGTAAACGACACTAATTGGCATGCGCGATGATTGGAGTGAGTGGTGTTTTTTTTGCGTGAAAACCTATTCATTTTTAAATAAATGTTTTCATACAATTTTAGCCAAGCCAATAATGAAGATTCAATTGAACAAGAAACCTACACTTTCTTTCACACGAATCGATTAGCTTTCTTATTCAGAGTTCAGACAACCTAATTTATGTCAACTTTCATAGGTGTCACAGCTCTGAAGATACCGTAAAATGGGGTTATTTTGCTCCACTTTCAGAATGAACTGAACAAAACGTTATGAGAAAAATGTAAATGATATTTAACGTTCCAAAAGAGTGACAGATGATGTTGAAAAGTTTGTAAAACTAATTCTTGTGATGAATTTTGAGGAAAATATTCCTAGGTGTTTGATTTTTTGATGGAAAATGACGCAAACCATGTCAATTGAAGAAGCAATCCATCGAATTCAAGTGACTGAAGCTAATGCTATTTCAATCTGTGAGGAAAATTAATTCATCATCATAATCTACTTTATTAGATACAAATAAAATTTTTCATTATCAATACGTTTATTAGTATTCCCAATGCAACATATAATCTCCAGAAGTTCAAAAAAATTCCAATACCTACCTCCTATCCCTTTCCTCCCTAGGAACGCACGATGTTCTTTGAACATTATAGGGATTCCCTTTCGTGCGCTCCAAGCGATAAAAAAAAATCTCAGAATATTCAAAAACACAACATTTTCCAATTCCTAGAAATAGAAAACAAAACAGAAGTGATTCATCGAAATAGTAGGTAATATACCTATTTCAAGTACAACTTTGAAACATAATTTGAAACCATCATGTTGTTAAGTCCGGAACATCGAAAAATTCCTTTCTAAGAGAATTGGACTATATGGTCCAGTTTTTGGGGCCATTTCCATATACTTTCAGTGATTTCTGCTTTGCTTCAGCTTTGCTTCGATTGTAATCTGTACGTCTGTGGAGCTGAAGATTTCACCCCACTACTACCAAATTAGGGGAACTATCGATCGATTTGTTCGTTTGACAGAATAACTTGTCTATGTATTCAGAAATATACGCAGTCTTATTTTATTCTTCACTATTTATCCATAAGCAGCAAAAAAGTAGGCTGTGATAAAAAATACAAGTTTTGACAGTTCATAATCAGTAGTGTTATTAGTTATTAGTTATTGGCAACGTTGGGAAGGCATATTCATTAACACTGAAATGTTTAAAAACACAATAATACTAGCACCAACAATTATCAATAATATCACACTAGTGATTATGAACTGTTAGATTATGAGATTTGTTTGCACAGCCTACTTAACCGCAGCTTATGAATTAATAGTGGAGAAATAAATGAGCCCACGAGAAAATCTGAGATTATAGACAAGTTAATCTGTCAAGAACGACACCTAAATTCACTCAAATGATGTTGACCTTTGAAGACTGTTATTTTTTGTTACAAAATTGAAATCCGAATCACGAATTCAAGAAAAATGCCTCAAAATGAAGCTGAACATTTCAAAAATTAATAATTAAACATTTGTCAAATTGGATTCGCGCTGGTGAAAAGTCGGTCTCTTTATTCATTTGTTACTGCTCTTTTCAAATATCAAAACAGACGCACACAATAATGCCACACATGATGTTATTTTAGTTGTTTTGATGGACCTGGATTCTGACCTAAATTTTTATTCAGTTCTGATGGATTATACAGGTGGAATATTACTACCAAGTATGAATAGATTATAAAAAGCTGTTGGAAAATTATGACTAGATGAAGATTTTGCTAAAATCAAGATCACGTCCTGTAGGTCTTATTTAAATAAGACGGTAGACACATCAACGTATAGTATGTACATTCAAATCTGGAACATCCTGTATAATGTTTACGAATGTGTATTCGTTTCCTAAATCCATTAGAATTCAATACATATATACACAAAATATTGTTTGCAAAACTGAATGAGGACTTGGAATATTTGATATCGATGAAAAATGAAGTTATATAAATATCAGTGGAACAATATTTCTCAATGTGATTTTGTTCCATTTTTCGTTATAAAAAGTCCATACACAACAAAAACATTCATTCGGCCTTATGAAAATATTGCAATTATTCATTGTTGTTGAATCAATTCGAAATTATTCTAGCTCTTTTATGTACCTTTATACAATATCAACTACGAAATGGCCAGCCAGCTAGAGTTTTGAATAGAGCCAGATCACCAACAAAAACATACCCTGAAACTGTTTGATTCTGTCCAAAAAAGGGCAATTCGTCTCGTGGGTGATGCCTCGCTCACAAACTCACTCACTTCTCTGGAACACCATGCATAGAGAAGTTGGCGATCTGGCTCCATTTTATGGACATCTTCATGGACGATGCTGTTCTGAAATATCAACAATTGTACCTCCCTTGGCAGTCCACGCGAGATTAACCCGTCGAGTTGAGGCTTCGCACCCCGTCGTGGTCACTTTGGAGACCTGCAGAACATGTCTTTCCAAAGACTCGTTCATCCAACGAACAGCGAGGCTTTGGAATACATTGCCAAGGGAGGTGTTCTTCGAGGCATATAACCTCCAGAAATTCAAGAACACCAATTCCTACCTCATTTTCCTTGGTTCTCACGATGTTCTCTGAACACTACAGGATATATCTTTTCGTGGGAACCGTAACATAAAAAAAAATGATAGAAACAAGTTGATATCAAAGGAGTGCATTAATAGTTATTTAACCAACTAGTTTATTAATGAGGGCGATTAATGATCGAGATATTTTAACGTGCGAGCGAAGCGAGCGCGTTAATGTTCGAGATCATTAATCGCCTTTTAATATACAAGTTGGTTACAAAATTTTTCCGTCGACTATATTTCTCATTTCTCCTGCAATGAAGAAAACTTGGTTCGCGAATTCATCATTCATCTGGAAACTGCTAAGAATCACCCAGTAGCCTTGTCACTGACATTAGTGTCATTTGACATTTGTCGAAATGATCAACATAGAAAATAAATTCCTTGTGTTAGAAAACAGGGATTAAAATCGTGTCAGAAACTTGGAAAGGTGAACCCGTTAACAGAAAATCTTCAATGAAATCCATATTTTCGATTTAAATGCAGATTCCGTAAGTTATAGCATAAACAATGAATGCACGCGGTGTATGTTTGGTTGCCTATAAAACAATCGTACATTTATAGACAAATCGTTCATTAATAGGGGTCATTAATGAACGATTTCATATACATTAAACTTAGTCGTTAATACGAGGTCGACGGAAAAAAATGTTAAATATGTCGAAGATGAGTTTCCAGATAATTATATCAGCTGTGAGATAAAATTGGAGTGGAATAACTGTATCGAAGTCAGAAGTTTTTCCAGGAAATATCGACTGTGAGGCTGGAACTGACACGTCCATGCTCAGTTTCCACACGATTGGACCAGAGAGGATAGTCTGCGAGTATATTCAGTTTGGCATGTATATGAAAAACGTATTTTACTGTCAAATATTTTCCCTCTTTTTATTATCTTTCTTGGTGAGTGAGCGCCGCATAATATCATTTAAAAAGTAACTTATATCTCTGATATATTGCCGAAGGTGTTTTACTTTACATTCATAAGTGGGGTGCAGGCACTATTTCATATCTGCTACCTCCATCTGACGTTCGTTCGCGCCGCATGCTACATTTCAAAATACCATCTTTCATTCCATTCTTTCGGCATTTACATTTCAGCACGGCTTTCATATTTTTTAAAGCGCGCCATGTATCATAAAGCTCTAAAGCTGGAAAAGATTCTCCGAAATTTGAAAGTTAACTTTCCTCAAGTGAACATTAAGCAGAATATCATTTTTCAAAGGTCGCTCGCTTTCTCATAAATATGCAGTTGCGTCTAATGTTTCAGCATAAATGAAATGTTTTGTTCTGGCTACTTCAGCTCGCATGCGAACGAAGGTTGTCTGGAACGGGAGCTTTCAACTCTTCCCTCCCTTCGTTCTTTTCACCTTTCGGAGCGCTGTGTATCTTAATGATTGCCAGCTCTGCAACTTTGGATTTTCTGGATGAACATGGGAGGGCGAATATTGAAGTGCTCCAACCAGACTCATACTTCTCTTTACACGGAAAAAAAGGATTTGTTGCATCAACAAATTATTTATGCTTAAATTATTTTTGTTGGACTAAGCAATTTTTTGTTGAATCAACCAGATACATGATTATTTCATGGAAGCAGCTTGTTCAAATCAAGAATGCAGTCTAATTGAATCAATAGTATAATATCAATTCCATCAACAAAATATATATGGTTTTATCAAAAACATGTCGATCCAAAATAATGTCGATGTTGATTCAATTATAAACATTTTGTTGATTTGATCAAATAATGATCATTTTGATGGGAATATATCTTTGGAACAACATACAAGTTTTCTTATTCCGATGCAGCAATGAACTTGTTTCGAACGGATCATTTGCTTGAATAGAGCAACGAAATATGTAATATCAGTGAAATATTTTGTTCATTCTACATCAACTTAAATTTTCGCCTCTAGATGGCGATCATTTCGCCTCGTCTATGCCTGCCTCGAATTCATTATATACGTGAAGCCTGATTCTTCGTGTTTGAAATATCTACTAGACAAATCGAATTTTGGATGATTAGCAATCCTAAATAGTTTTCCATCAGCTGAAGAGAAGTAAAGTCTGATGATCTATGCTAGGAGTCGACTTGTTTCCTAGTTTTGTTTATTCCATTGATGTGAAATTTCAGACAATTCCCGAATATTGAATTTGGTTCAACAAGACAATTTGTCGAATGTATATATAGTTTCTTTTGAATCAACAAAATATTACATTGAATCAAACAAATATTTCATTGAATCAAACAAATATTTCATTGAATCAACCAAATATTTCTTTGAATCAACCAAATATTTCGTTGAATCAACTAAATATTTGATTCAAGCATTATCTTATTATTTTGAATCAAACAAAATGATTGTTTAAGCCAATTCAATATCTATTCAAAACCATTCATGGATGTGCTTGATTATTCCAGAGTTCATGCAAGACATATTTACTTGATTCAAACTTCAAATTCGCTCTGAAACAAGATTATATTTCATTTCAAGATTATATTTTGTCGTGCATATATGACACTTTTATTTGCTCCATTCAATTAAATTTTGCTTGATTCAACAATTTCTTTTATTCCGTGTATATGATGATGTTGAAATCGAATATATCCACTCATTTTACGATAGAACATATACAGGATGAATCAAAAATGTCTTTCTGGAAGTGATAGTTAATCAAAATGAATGTAGTTTGATGAATAAGCTGATGGCTCGGAATTTATATATTAAGGGAGATATATCCTTCCAAATATGATTGAATTGAGATAATTTTCTCTCCTAACATCTGAACGGTAAAAGACACCAGAGTGAGATTTTCTGAATGAATGAATGTTGATGAACTACCTTCTTCAATTGTACTTCTACATTTCTGATATTGTTATGAAGAGTAAACCTTTGTTAGAAGTCCATAATGCTCAAAGTGCATGGAGTGAAATGTTTCAAAGGAAGGAAATAATGCTCTGAGTCATCTCCACAAATGTTGAAGGTGTTGTTACACAAGCATAAGGACATGTTTAGGTCTTATAAAAGACCATCTTCAGCCTAATGGAAGTTCTACAATACAAAAAGATTGATGTGCAAGAATTACATAATTTGTTATTGATTTGCTTGGAGTTGAAAATATGTGATGCTATCAATTCTGGAATTGCTGTCAATGCCCATAGTCGAAAAATCGAGTTCATAAATGAAAAACGCATACCATTCATCTCATTGGTATTTGAAATTTCAAACTAAAAGTAGCATATAGAACAAATAACACGTTGGGAAGGTTTATCAAAAATAATTAAGACGAAACTTCTAAATTCAGAAAATCAGGAGTATACAAACTCAACTGATGTGAATCTTGTCCTAATGTGTATATCGGTCAGACAGGTCGTACGTTTAATCAGCGGATTCATGAACATGAGATGAACTTTTCAAACAAGTTCAACACAAGCCATGTATTTAAAGATAACCATAGTTTTGAAATTCTACACGTAGAAAATATAGGAATGAAACCCAATCTTTTAAGTCATTAGAAATCAACAAATTCTACCATTTTACTCAACCATCAACTAGGCCTCAATAGTTCACAGCTGTTAAATTTGTTTTATTGGTAGGTAATATGTATTTGCTATCAATCTTTTCAAGTCAATCCTGTACACCGTATTTTATTATATTATGCCTATTTTCCGAAAATGGAAGTATATCAAACATTCCCACAGGTAATTCTAATCCTTCAGGTTCATTGTACCAGTATTTCACCTGATGAAGCTATTGTGTTAGCGGAACATGTCGTATGATACGGAATTTCGTGGAAATCTTATCGTTTGTGAAGTTCTTGATTAAACTACTTTTTATTTAATTATTCGTGAGAACCATCCATCTTTCTCAAAGTGGTCCCATTTATTCTTAGAAGAAAAAGCAAAAAAGTCCCAAAGTCTGTCGACCACGAGATGGTTTAATATAAGTAGTGTCACTAGTTTCGGCCACAGGACATCATCAGACACGAAAATAATGTATTCTGAAGTACCTAAAAGATAATTATGGACATCGTCAAGGAGTTGAAAAAGAGTCAAAGAGTCGATATACCAACCTCAGCAATTCATATCAAGAGCATCAAAACGAAAGCCTAGGTCGAATTTCAAAATATTAGTCCTAAATTTATAATAGGTTTAAATCTGGAAAAAGTCCAGTAAAACCAGATTATATTGATGAAGAAGAACATTATCACAATTCATCAAGAACTTTGAAAAATTCTCTCACGTGAGATTCATCAGGTTATGCAAAATGTAAATGGAAGCCAAGACGGAATTCGACGAACCAGAAACATCATAAATCATATGGGAAGTAGAACATGACAAAGAACAAGTGACACAAGTCAAATTCAATAACACATGACATACAAATGAAAATTGAGTGATGACACAGAATCATGACGAACAACGAGTGACACCATGCAGTCAATGTCAAATATGATAAAACTAAATACTGCCTGTAGTTTAATCGAGGAGGTGGTACATACATAATTCAAGATTTTCTGGAATTTTCTCTCCTTGTTACTATGAAATGAAAATATGTATATCATTTCAATATACGTGTAGAATGAAAAGATCAGTTGATTTGCCCCAAAATGTCACTGCGTTTAAAGGAATTGAAGATCAGAGAGCCTATATAAGAGAAAAATTCACTAGCTTGTCAGTAACAATTTGTATTGAAAAAAGTTTGGAGTAGAGAAATAAAGGTGTATAGAAAAAATAACAAATTTTTACTTATCTTTGGACGTTTCGGGAACGGATCTGCTACCACATTAAAAATGTGTATGCGAAGAATTTTGTCGATTAGACGATTCATCAAATTGAAAACAAACAAGGTCCACAACAACAAAATCAACCATCAATAACGACAAATATAATACCATACATTACCGGCATATCAGAAAAAATAAAATGGTGGTGTAAAACTGTGTTCAAAACTGAAAATACAATGATATCAATCCTAACCCGAACAATACCGAAAAATGATGAACAATCGTCAAAAAATTGTACAGGTGAAACCAAGAGACCTCTTTCAGTAAAAACACGAAGGAACATAAATACAATATAAAGAAAAGACACATCGACAAATCGAAACTAGCTGAACATGTCCTTACTGAAGATGAATAACATATTATGGCAAAGTGGTATAATATTAGAAAAGGAGATGACAACCAGAAAAGAAAAATCTGAACCGAGACAATAGCATTGCTCCCTGTTTAGTTGATATAGATAGAACATGGTATTCAGTATTGAAATCTGATAATGAAAATGGTTAATTCAAGATTAATTAATGAAAACATCATGTAACTCATTTTATTGCCAACATTACCAATTGTCACTGGGAACTGAATAGTGTCAGGACAAATACGAATTTGCGATACAAAAAATTCATTTCTCATGTTGAAAACGGGAGCAGATTCATTCCTGAATCGTCCAAAGCTAAGTAAGAATTTGATATTTCTTCTATATACCTTTATTTCTCCTCTCCAAACTTTTTTCAATACAAATTGTCACTGACAAGCTAGTGAATTTTTCTTTCAGGCTCTCTGATAGGAAAATTCTTCAAACGCAGGGACATTCTGGGGCAAATCCTTGGATAAATTTTAAAAAAATTCTTCATGTGAACATAGGTCCGTAACAGCTTCTTTTCTGAGATACAGGATGTTGAAATTTAACAAAAAAATCAGTTATTCCCCAATATCTCTGAAACCGCTCTGGCTTTTTTATTCAATTCTGGTACATACCAAGAAGGAATTGAAATACATTTTTTCCATAATGAAGGATTTCTTAATTTCCATCAGTGGCGTCCCTGTTAACATACCCTGTCATATTTTTCATCAAAATAATGATACGCCACTGTTTTTTTTTTCAAATAAATATCATTTTTGTGTTTATCCTCTATCTTCTCATAAAAATGGTCTCATGTCTTTCTTTCGTCCGGCGAACGGTTTTTGAGTTAGAAAATAAAATTCATTCATTTGCTTGTCCCTATTCGATTTTTACTCTCATAATTTCACAATTGTGGTAACCAAAAGATCTAAACAATATTCTTATAATTGTATGGTAATTATTCTCAAGTGTTTGTGATGAAGAAAACAGCCAGAGTGGTTTCAGAGATATTGGGGAATAACTGATTTTTTTGTTAAATTTCAACATCCTGTATCTCAGACACGAAGCTGTTACGGACCTATGTTCACATGAAGAATTTTTCTTAAAATCATCCAAGGATTATCGCTCTTTAGGATCAGCATTCAATTATAAAACACCTGTATATTGTTATGATATTCATATTTTTATTTCATAGAAACGAGGAGAGAAAATCCCAAAGAAACTGGAATAATGAATGATGATACTAACATAGATCTAAATATAGATCTATGATACTAATAAGACATTGACCGGACCAAATTTATTTACTGTGTAGATAGGGTTCAATCTGACAATTTTCATTTTGCCGTATTTTTGCCGGTAAGATCTTCCCAGTTACGCTAATGTGATTTCACTACATTCTGAAAATAATGCGTTCTTTGGTGAAGGATCGACTTCAGAGCAAGCTGTACGCGGGCTTTCCACTCTCCTTTTTGCCTTCCGCAAAGTGATGGGACATTCCGGCCTCTGTAATTACTGCCACACTTGCCAACTTCGTAGTTCTGCGGATGTAAATTAGAGAGAACGAGGAGCTACCCAAGCATCGGGATAATCCATTGAGATCTTTAATGTATGTTTGGGTACCTTTTGGTTCAATGTTGGACTTGTAGAGAGATAACAACTTGAGAAACTCGCGTTTTATCGTTGCAGCAAGAGGCTGTTAGTTTTCTGGATACTTTCATTATTTCATCAGAAACTTCTGGTTGGTTGAGAATATGGAGAATACAATAGAAGTTGATTACGAAAGATATAATACAATGCGATACAATTTTGTTGCTCTCTATCATGGGTTTCGTAATTGAAGGTGTGGGAGACATGTTGAATCTCTATTAATGAGGGCTGACATAGTTTGATTTTCCACCAGATCGCGATACTGATACGTGAGGTCAAGGTTGATATAAATGATAGCTTTGATTTTCGTTTCATTTGGCCACTCCTTATGATATTTTCATATTAGCACCAACACTATTTTTACTCCATATCAATGATTTGTTAGAATCAACTTCATGTCCAGTACACAGCTTTGCGGATGATAGTACCCTCCATACCGCCTTCTCTTCCAGGGCTCCAATACCAGCCAGGCAAATCAGAAACGAATGAAAGAGAAATGTTGACAACATAAATGAGGACTTGGCAACAATTCTCGAATGGGAATTCAATAACTTGGTAGATTTCAACGTAAACAAAACACAAGCATGCCATTTTTCTAGAAAAGCCGATCTCACTGTGCCCAACATAACCTTGTCAGGAGTAACCATACCTTTGAAGACATCCATTTCGATGCTTGGTATTACTTTCAGCAGTAACCTTTTTTGGAAAAATCACAAGAGATTAATTGCCAAAAGTGCATCCCAACAACTTGGTTTTCTGCAGCACCCAAACATATCCTGAAACTGTTGGATTTTGTCCAAAACGAGCAATTCGTCTCGTGGGTGATGCCTCGCTCACAAACTCACTCACTTCTCTGGAAAACCATAGAAAAGTTGTCGATCTGGCTCCATTTTATAAAAATTATCATGGACGATGCTCTTCTGAAATATCAACAATTGTTCATTATTCCAAATTTTTTGGGATTTTCTCTCCTCGTTTCTATAAAATAAAAATATGAATATTATTTCAATATACGTGTAGTAAGGACAAATCAGATGATTTGCCCCAAAATGTCACTGCGTTTAAACGAAATAGAAACGAGGAGAGAAAATCCCAAAAAATTTGGAATAATGAATATACCACCTCCTCGATTAACCTACAGACAGTATCAACAATTGTTCCTTCCTTGGCAGTCCCCGCGAGATTAACCCGTCAAGTTGAGGCTTCGCACCCCGTCGTGGCCACTTTGGAGACCTGCAGAACATCTCTTTCTAAAGACTCGTTTATCCAACGAACAGCGAGACTCAGGAACACATTGCCAAGAGAGGTGTTCCCCGAGGCATATGACCTGCAGAAATTCAAGAAGATCACCAATTCCTATCTTATTTTCCTTAGTTCTCACGATGTTCTCTGAACATTACAGGATATCCCTTTTCGTACAAAATGCAAGCCTGCTCTAGTCTGACCATACTCCAAGTTTCTTTATTTCTTCACTGAGGCCACATCATTCACTCAAAAAATGTCGAAGGAACATACCTCAGCTATCGGACTCAATTCTAGGACTTTTTACTTTGGCCCTTCCCTCTCTAATAGGTAACGCCAACTGGTGAGACTGAAAATGTTAATGATGTTAATATCATGACAATGTCAGTCACGTCTGGAAACATTTTGCACTTGACTTGTTCTCTATTACATTGCGAATTCATAGAACCAGACTGTCATATCAATTACATGTTCGAAGCGAATAGTTCGAAGTGTGAAACCTAACTTGTATGTGGATTCAAAAGTCCATCGAACTACTAAATCCGAATCGACTGAAATACAGTGTTGTGATATCGGGATAAATTATTTGGTTTATGGAGGAATCTTTGGAATAATGAAGTTTCCTTCACAATGGAATACAGGATTACAGCCCCTCTAAAATTTTGTCATTTGGTGTGTCGTGTAAGGCAAACATCCAGAAATTGGATGTAATGTATTATTATTCACATGCTGATGTAAGGATACTGATGCATGAGTGCTGAATACATCTATGTTCACGTTTTAACCCTCATGGATTTCCTCTATCCTCAATATGTCTTATCCTGAAGATGATGAAACTGAAACAAATTCTACGACCATTTGCCCCTTGGATGGATTTCGTAATGTTCATTCTGAAAGCGGTTTGGAGATTGAAGGTACTAGAATGTTTTGGACTATCATCCAACGTTTCGATTATATTATGTCTCCCATGTCTCTTGTATCCTCTTCAATCTCCAGACCTTCCAGACCTCCTTGTGTCCCCTGCACAGGGCTAAGGCTGTTCACCATGTTACCACCCTATTTCTCAGATGTCCCGGTATCGACATCATGCGATTAATCCATCTCATCTCCCACAAAGTACCCCATATTTGCACACGCAGATGTCCATTAAACTGTCCCATCTAAATGAAAGAAAAAAAGATGGCCACAACATGCTACATCTGCCGAGCAGCAGGGACTTGTACTCCTCGCAGCATGGTGAGGCTGGACTTCGGTGGAGAAGGAAACAAAAATAGTTGGATATAAGATACCTCGAGTTCACTATCACTAATCGCAAGTAATAACTGAAGAGTCTCAAAAGTTACTGCTCTCGAATTTAAGGTTCAAGTATCATTTATTGAAGTATAAGGTTCACTGAAACCGAATTGGATTTCATTTGCAGCTATTATGAAACATCGCGTGAATAATAATACTATAATTCCTTCGATAAAAAAGAGCATACTAAAAAAACATGATTACCAATAATTTCTGGAAGAGAGTCAAATAAAGTAAAACCGAGAGTAGAACCATTTTCAAATTCAAAAAAGCTGTATTCTGTGGGCGCATCTTGAATTCCGAGACAAAATCATTCGGAATGAATACAAAGATTATCTGTAATGAATTTTCACGTCGAACTACGCTTTCTGGAATGAAACATCTACAGACACAATGCGAAAAACTTATTTATTCCAGAATGATCACATCCTATTTCACACATGCAACAGGCGCTTGACAAATCACTGGTTTCCCTTCGTCGACACTGCTAAAGTTCTTCTTTTATCTAATCTGAGACCATGATTCATTATTTGGCGCAAATGGTGTCTTGTTGTGTGGGGACTTATCTGGTCCCTTTTGCCGATATTATCTTGCGTGAAAAATCGCATTCGCTATATCCTGAATCAAGCCAGCAACAGATTGGTTGGGGATCACTTGTGGGTAATTGAGCTGTAAGGATATTTCACCAATCTATACAGGGTGGGTCAGTTTTCTGTACCAGGACTTCAACAGCTTGAAGAACACATTTCCAATATAGAGAGGTTATGTGACCATATATGCGTGGGAGCTTCGTTTTCGATATACAGGGAGTCAAAGTTTCAGATGTTTACAATATTTATCTAGTTTACTCCCACAATTTTCGGATTAATAATAATAATAAGGTTTATTTTGATAAAGTTCAACAATATAACATCTTATATATACTATGAATGCAAATAAACAGAGGGTCAAACCGCAAAGCCACTGGCTGTCCGCGGTACGAGTGATTTAAAAAGTACCTACTAAATTCCTAATTGAGTATAACAATACTATAGATTATTAATATAATTTTTCGACTAAGACTAAATGAATAACAATGGAAATAAGTGATAAAATACATCGAGAAGTTATTGGGAAATATTTGATGATGAATTGATCGAGAATGCGGTGAAAGCTATCAAATGAAATTTTATTCAATTCGGAGGGGCTGTATTATTTATAATGTAGTGAATTCTACGTCTTTCTACGGAATGCAAGAATTTTTTCATATTATATCTGAAAATATGGTGAGGAATTATATTTCTAATGATTTGGGGTAGGAAATTGTAGACTCTGGAGGCCAGAAACATATGACTTCTTTGTCCAACAGTTTCGGTGCTGGTGGCAGTTGGTAAGTTTTCATTTGAATATTGTTCTATCCGTCATTCGATTGCCCCCATACGAGCAACCCTTAGAAGTCTTCGAAAGTCTTGTGCGAGCAAGGAATGACGGGGGCCTTACCTTTCAACGTGTGATCCCAAACATTTATTTGATATATCTACCTATTACAGAAAACGCATTATCAATGGCTATAAGGCGATTTCGATTATCTAGAGGTTGTACCAAATTTAACCCTCTTGAACCTTTCTGCGTGCTGTCTCTGCCTTAAAATGAAACATCATTTCAAATTATCCATTTTGTTCTAAACCTTTTTGCTCTTTTATATATTCTTCGAAAACTAAATGGTCGAAATTCCTCAGTAGGGTAGTTGATATCCCCTGTCTTCGCATTCAGAAGGGATGTTCAATTAAATTATACTGTTATCTTCTCCCATGGCAAAAATATCGCCAAGAAAATCATCAAATCCATAGGTACTTAAGGAAATATTCGAAATTTCCTTTTGCGTTAGTTATATTTGATCTGGAAGTATAAGTAAGTTCAGAACAGTTCAACCAAGTGAAAAAAAAACAATTTTCCATAGCTTTACTTGCACGTTGTTTCTTACATTCTGATGGCTCAACAACAAAGTCTATCTTGAAGACATCTCGAGTTGTTGCACTTTGAGTCTCATGATTGCTGAGGAAAATGATGGATGGGTTATCATTGGAGCAGTAACATTTTATTGTCCGAATAACAATAATTATATCATCATTAATTGATTTGTATGGCTTTTCTATGTCACATTGATGGATCAAAAACCCCTCTTGGAGTTGGAGCCGGTGTGTTCAGCGAAAAACCGAAGACGGAAATCTCAGTCAATCTAATTGAGTATTATCCAATATCACAGTCGGAGGTCTTCACAATTGAATTGTGTGCTAGAGAATTGACGAATAGACCACTGGTAAACAAAAATATCAGTATTGTATCAGACAATCAGACTGCTCTCAAAGGTCCAGCAAGATAAATTCCAAGCTTGTATGGTTTTGTGTTTAATCCCCAGAATGTCTGGGTGCTAACAACAAAGTCACTCTGCTGTGGGTGCCTGGACATCAGGGGGTGGAGGGCAACGAGAAAGCCGACATCCTCGCCAAACAGGGAACCGAATCTGTGTGTGACCAGAGGGTCTCCGCAAGTGCGGCTGAAACGACAATCTCGGACTGGGCAGAGGGGAAAAGACTCACGCACTGGTCTGAATTACCAGGATTAACCCATCCGAAGGCGTTCCTGCCTAAACCAACAAAAGAAAAGACCAGGCAGATCCTCGAATGGAGCAGGGGTAACCTGCGAATTTGTCCAAGACACCACCAAGGAAAGATGGTTCTGAACCAACAAACAGAATGTCGGTTGTGCTCTGTAGAAGAAGAACCTGCTGAACACATACTTTGTTAATGCTCCCGCTCAGAGAGACTAAGGTTCGACATATTTGGCTTTACCAATTTGAAACCTATCGATTGTAGACAAATCTCACCTCATTCAACCATGGACTTCATGAACAGAAGTGGATTGTTCAGTGAACTGTAACCTCTAGGGGTGAGCAACAATAGACCCATTTGGGGTTGCACTTGAGGGTTGGTTTCTTCCCCACTCACATGGAACCTTACCTAACCTATGTCACATTGGCATGACGTTACAACTTCACTTCAACTAGGCAATGCTCGCAGTGATCAGAGCAGTGAGATATGATTATGAAAAATAATTTTGTATACCGGATAATCATCCATCAAAAATGTTACTACACCTCTCAGTCACTTATATTCCACAAAGTATCAATTGTATTTCATAATAGTCATTTGAATTTCCGAAAGCGTCAATTGTATTTCGGAATAGCGTCAATTACTTTTCAGAATAGTCAATTCGATTTCAGAAAACGTATATTGTATTCCAAATGAAATATTCTAAAATTCGAATGACATTTTCTGAAATGCCATTGACGCTTTCTGAAATACGAGTGACTATTCTGGAATACAATTGATGCTTTCTGAAATTCCATCGACTATTCTGAAATACAATTGCTGCTTTCTGAAATACAAGTGACGCTTTCTGAAATACAAGTGACGCTTTCTGAAATACATCTGACGAAAAAGGTGTATAGGAAGGACCAAGGACATTCTTATGAATAATTGTCTTGCCAACCTGACGAGTGTCACTCACTTCTACTAAGAACTTCAAAATATCTATAGTCATTTGAATTCACTTCCTCTCTCTCAAAAGCTAAAAGTTGATTTCTTACTTGTAGGTACGCACTGATGATGACTGAAGAACAGTCGAAAGCGCTATAAATATATTCAGAATAATCATTTTTTCTCCAAGCAGCAGGAAAAGTGGCTTTCCTCTGATACCTAACAGTACAGAAAGTTGTACTCTCTCTGCCTAGGCAGGAAAAGCTTGGTGCTATGCAAGTTCACAAGAAATTTTGATGACATTGGTAATCAGAATTGACACTGGCATTGGGTGAACACAAAATAATTGAGTTTTTAATGAAAAAATTACACAAAATCTGTTTATCCATTTTACACGGCAAGAAATGTATATTGACTGCCGCGGCTGATAGTTCATAGCCGAGCTTTCCTGCCTAGTAAAACAAAAAACTATTTAACTAAATACTTACCAGACTTTCGTTTTATACTATAATATCGCATTTTCTATGACGAATTACTGATTATTTGAATAAGCCATTTTCTTGTCCATGAATAAATTTTTTATAGGTAGTAGGTTTTCAAAAATCTACCGTAACGTAAATGTAATTCGACGAACTGAAAAGCACTGTATCTTGCCTATCTCGTGGAAATAAACTGATTGGACTAAGTGCGGTGAAGTATGCATTCCTCTTTTCTTCTTTCTTTCCGGATGTACTTTCCAGTGGTGCTGAGAGCTACTATAATGGCACCATATTATTCATCTCGTAAAACGGAGTCTGAGATACAAATATTTGCCTCCTTTTTTAATATAATTCAACCATAATATCTCACTATACGGTTATGCATCTCGGGTATGAGCACAGCCGTTTTTTATTGTTGAAATAATGTTGAACTTGCATTACCTAAGAACAAGAATATTGTTCTAAACTGTCGATGATACAGTTTGAATCGTGATTTCGAGAACATTAAACTTTAGCAATGATACGTGCTCAAAATAGAGTGGTGAAATTCAATCAATTTGAGACAGATCAATCTTCATTTATAAATTCATTCCACATTCATTCATGCTCAATTGAGTATTAAGAATAATTTGATCTTCATCAAGTAGAAGCATTCGGAGTATTCGCGAATCCAAAGGTCTAGACGCCAACTAGTGGTGAAATCGTGAACCTACCTAGTGAGTAATCGTTAATGGATGCACAGTTTGAATCACTTTCCAATAGTCCTCAATACTTCAAAATAGTATATATCATCACAAAGCTCAAAAACGAATGGACCACGGCTGTGACTGTACAAAACAAGAAACATTACTCATAATCCTCCATTGTTGTTCACGTCTTGCAGAGCCCTCATTGGTAGTTAGAATCGCGAATACGAGGGAAAGGGGAGCCTTGTCTAGTATACAGGGTGTCCCCGAAAGGTCTGTACACAATTTCAGCACGTATTCCTGAGATCAGAATAATCCGATTTGAAGCAACTTACCTCACCTCAAAATAGCTTCTTTTACGAAATACAGGGTGGTGAAGTTGAAAAATGAAAATAAAATTTTTCAGAAGTTATGAAGAGTTTTAAACGTTGTACTTCATCATAATTGGTATCCGGAAGATTTCTGAGATGTGAAACCCGAATATGAACACCTTTTCACTGTGTCCATTAGGGGGCGCTTGCCTAAAATGGTCATTACTTTTTCTCAGTGTTGTTCTTCACATTCTCAGCTGAAGAAATTATTTTTGAACAATTGCAGGCAAAAAAGGTGATTTTGTGAAAATTCACCAAGCAGATCTCGAGATTTTTTAATTTTATTCATATTTTTTGGTGTTCGATGCTGCACCGGAATATTAAAATTATTTTGAATTTAAAATGTTTGCTGTTTCCATCGTGGATGTAATTTGGTGGGTGAATTTGCATTGCAAGAATGAATTTCTCAAAATACGTCCTTGGAGAAACTTGTCGATTTCCATTCCTCAACTTGACCACTCTGTATCTCTGAGCAATTTTGGACTGCGGTAAGTTATTTTAAATCGGCTTATTTTGACCTCATCAGTAATATGTGCTGAGATTTTGTACAGAAGTTTCAGGGACACCCTGTATGCCTCGGAGTTTGGAGCCCTAGAAAACGAGTACTGATACTTGAGCTGAACTCATCTAATACTCATATCCTGATTCCTGAGGAAAATATACAATGAAAGCTTCACCTGATGGTGGTGTAGCCTATGTATGAATACATGAAAATTACATGCATACACTTGGTATATGTAGATGAAAAAATAACGACCTTCTGCAACAACTGACGGAATATAGTTATCAACCTTACAAGTGCTGAAAGTAGTACTTTTACGCACGCGACGGCAGTTGCACAAACAACGCGAAGCGGAGTTCGGGCAAGTCGTCAAGGGCAGAAAAGACATTTCCTGCAAAAGTTAAGTACAAAGTTTTTTCTACGAGTGTTTTCGTCCATATCGATAATAAAAAAAAAAGGAATATACCGGGTGTCAACGAATCTATTAGACAAGTCATAACTTCTAGACCATTAGGTGTATAAAAATGAGATTTGGTATAGGTGAATGGTATGTGAAGAGGAAAGTTTTCACAAATTGTTCACATTCCGATCACTTCCGGTTTCACGAAAATGGCTCCGGTTCTAAATTTTCAAATAGAACACCCTGTATATGGTAACATTTTCGGACTTTTGAGACAATTCTAGATCAGAATGTGACATTTTCGGAAGTCTTTATGCTTACTCAATTTTTTCGGAGTCACTTTTGAAATTACATCTATGTGGCCATGATCGGAAGTAAACCAATCTAAGGACCTCAGGTGATATCATAAAATTACAATCGCGAAGTTTCAGTGACAAGTTTGATAGATATGAATAAGACAAGTTGACAAAATTACATTTTCGTGTCTAACTATTATTTTTCAAATGGCGACCATATTTTGACAAGCACTTTCCGAAAAAACGATATTTTAACGAATCTAACGATACTAATTTATTTGCGATTGGATTACAAATAAGAACATAAATTAAATATTACTGACGAAAATACTTCATGATAATTAATTTACTTTTGTCAAGTGTGCCATGGATGATAATTCATTTACTTGTAAGCACTTCCTGAAAAGAGGATATTGTGACGAATCCAACGATACTAATTTATTTGCGATCGGATCAACAAACTTAACAGAATCAACAATAACTTCAGCGATGCACTTGAATTTTTTTCAATTTCATAATTTCTTGAAATTTTCACTATATTAAATTTTCGAAGTGCATTCCTCTTTGTTCAAGACACATATTTAATATTTAATTTATGTCCTTATTGGTTATCCAATCGCAAATAAATTAGTTCCTTTTTTCGGAAAGTGCTTGTCAAAAAATCGTCGCCATTTGAAAAATAATGGTTAGATTCGAAAATGTGATTTTGCCAACTTGTCTTATTCATATCTATTATACTTGTTACTGAAACTTCGCGATTGTGATTTTATGAAATCACCTGAGGCCCTTACATTAGTTTACTTCCGATCATGGCCACCTAGAAGTAATTTCAAAAGTGACTCAAAAAAAATTAAGTAAGCATGAAAACTTCCGAAAATGTCACATTCTTATCGAGCATTCTCTCAGAAATCCAAAAATGTCACAATATACAGGGTGTTCCATTTAAAAATTTAGAACCGGAGCCATTTCCGGTGAAACCGGAAGTGACCGAAAAGTGAAAAATATGTGGAAACTCTCCTCTTCACATACCATTCACCTATACCAAATCTCATTTTGATACACTCAATGGTCTAGAAGTTATGACTTGTCTAATAGATTCGTTGACACCCGGTATAGCAAATGCCGCTATTTGAATTCGATTGGTTAGTGTTTGGCCCACTACAGTAATGCCTTGATCAAATTGTTGCTGAAAATTGCTATAGTGAAGTGAGGAAGGTAGATTGGTCTGAAGTGCTTATTTGTTGACTGCTACTACTGTCAGTTTATAGCGACTGTTGCTATGGGTACAATCTGGTGCCAACACACATGTCTCCTGGTATTTCCTTAGAAAAAGAGTAAAATTAAGGAGGAAAAGTTAAATTGAACAGAAAAGTACAACTTCCAAATCGAAAAATCATGCGAAAAAAGAATATTGTTTAACGAGCACGGAATGATAGTGATCTCCTACGAAAATGAAGTTCGCAGCATGAGCCATAGGCGAGTAGGAAATTATCATTCCGTGCTAGTTATACACTATAATCTGTTTACGGCTATAATAGATAACAGCGGCATTTTCGATTTCTTCGTCTTGTATAGTCATCTGATTCCCTGTCAAGTAATACTCATCTATCAGAGAGAGCTGTCATTGGCTTGAAATTTGACATTCCATGAGCAATGAGTTTTTTTTTGAAATAATTACACAATGGAGTCATTGTGATAGCAGATACGGAAATAAAATTGATGACATACAAAGTACCTCATTGATGTATCGAACACAGTGAAACGAGAGCAATCTTTTGTGTTACTTTTCTGCACGCTCGTAGGAAAAAAAGTGGCAGTTACCGTTGGAAATGCCCAAACAGTGCCGAATCGGATATTATGACATACAACCCGCGATAAAGGAGCATAAAGGAGATCTTTTTATTCTCCACATGATATAACCCAATGCATCCTCGTACCTGTAATAACAATAAGAATAAAAGTGCCAGCGGAATCTTCCGACAATCGACTCGGGAAGGAAAACTACCATAGGAAATGATATTTTACTGGAATGCGAAGCGATATAATGGCGCCACACTGCGGCGCTTTGAATAAACATTTCCTCTGATTTATGGGCGGGAATGTTCACAAAATACCAAAAATAAAATGCGCCAAAAGATATTATTTGTTATTCCAATGATGGAAATAAGTTGATCGTGTACTCACTGATGCGCTTCTGTTTCTCCATTGTCAACAAATTATGCTTTTGAATATGACCAAACTAATATAGTTTATTATTCCAAATTTTTTGGTATTTTCTCTCCTCGTTCCTACAGAATAAAAATATAAATATAATTTCAATATACGTGTAGTAAGGACAAATCAGATGATTCGCCTCAAAATGCCACTGCGTTTGAAGAATTTTCCTATCAGAGAGCCTAAAAAAAAATTCACTAGCTTGTCAGTGACAATTTGTATTGAAAAAAGTTTGGAGAAGAGAAATAAAGGTATATAAAAAAAATATCAAATTTTCACTTATCTTTGGACGTTTTGGGACCGATTCTGCTTCCGTTTTCAACATATGAAATGATTATTTTAATAGCAAATTCGTATCTGTCTTGAAGTTTTCATTGACAATTGGTGACGTTGGCAATCAAATGAGTTACAGGATGTTTTCATTAATCAATCTTGAATTCACCATTTTCAACGTCACCAATTGTCAATGAAAACTGAAAAGCGAATTTGCTATTAATAATCATTTCGTATGTTGAAAACGGGAGCAGAATCGGTCCCGAAACGTCCAAAGATAAGTGAAAATTCAATAATTTGCCTATATACCCTTATTTCTCTTTTCCAAACTTTTTTCAATACAAATTGTCACTGACAATAAGCTAGTGAATTTTTCTTATAGGCTCTCTCTGATAGAAAGATTCTTCGAACCCAGTGGCATTTTGGGGCAAATCATCTGATTATATTGAAATAGTATTCATATTTTTATTTTTTAGAGACGAGGAGAGAAAATCTCAAAAAATTTGGAATAATGAATGTACCACCTCCCCGATTATAACCTACAGACAGTATTCAATGTATTCAACGAATGAGTGGTGGTTGTTGATTCGGATACGACAAAAAAATTGGAGTGAATGGGGAATCTCTTAATGATTTTGGTAAATTGAACAAATGAGTCAGTATCCCTTGTTCCTTTGGGGGCATCTATCTGCTCGGGATAACCTATAGACACTATCTAAACAACATTTTACTTGCTTTTTTTATTGTTCCGATTTTCACATCAATTCATATAGGTATAAATTATAACACACAGAGAATATATTACTGAATTATTTATAGTACAATAATGTGATGCAGTTGTTGTCAGTCTTGACGATATCTAATTTTCAATTTGAAGGCATTCCCAAGAAAATTTTTGTCTGCGGCGCATTTTTACCGTACAAAATTTCAGTATTTAGTGTCTTGACCTCCTTATTTCTGGTATACATTGATATGGAGTTGAAGTTGTCACTCTGAAATAATTCCAATTTTCAATTTGAACGTATTTGACCTTGAACTTCAAGATTATCTCCCCTGCGGCGCATTCAATAACCGAGCAGTTTGAGTTTCTTCACCCTTTCTGGTATTCATTGAAATGACACCCCTGGAATTGTCCTTTGTCTCCATCAAGAAGGGGTCGAATCCGCCAATGTGTAGTACATGTTCGAATCCTGCAAGACGTTCGAAGTACGATCGCATATTAATTTCGAAAATCTAGTTGAGTTCACTTAACTTTGGAGAGTCTATAGTTCTGTGAACTGTGGCTAGTCTATTGATTAATTATGTATGATTACCCGGTGTACTGCAGCAATGTTTGAAATATGAAATATACATCCGACTAATCTGAAAAAACTATATTTTATTCAACGCTGCACAATTTCGCATTATCTGCCTGATGAGAACTTGTTCTATTAAGTACATTACCCAAGACATCTCATGAATATTAAAGGATGCCAGAAAATAACATCTCGCATTTTCCATTACTCGTTTCCAGAAACAGCAATGTATAGGTACATTCCATCCGAAAATAGTAAAATATGTTTTCGGTTAACGCTAAGAGCTCTATATAAACATCAACTACTGTTAATAGTAATTACTCAAGAGCCAAGAGGCTGTTTTAATTCATGTTTGCGAAACATTAAAATTTTCAATTGTTTTCCTTGTTCGGAGTGCTTTCTTGAAAATTCGACGGAGTTGCTTTAATAATTCGAGAGCTCGCTCTTGAACGCTTTTATTATAATCAAAAAGGGCTCTTCAGTCTACTAGGTGGGTATTTCAGTTTGTGAGGCCAGATGCCCAGGGCCGTTCCTATTGGATGCAGCGCATGCCCAGAGGAAGTGGGTGGTCAAAACAATGGGCGACCAAAGCAATGAGGGGCGGCTTATCCATAGTTCCGAATTGGATGATTTACAGGGTGGTCCTTGACTCAATAGCTATCTCCATTAATATTGGTCTACCACAAACGTTCGAATGAAGTATTTTTCATGGGCATTCAGGATATATAACTAGAAAATGCGAAAATGCATTTTGAACTTGAAAATTTCATTTCCAACATCGAAAGGCGGTAAAAAGTCGGGCCCATGCCGAGAACGGCGGGCAAATGTCAATGTCGGCATGATATATACAAAAGGCCCGCCGTACAATTTGAAAAGACTATGTGACGGAGGAAAAATGTACAAAAACCTTTGATAGCCTTTGTTATCCAGCCGCTAACCTTCCCCTGTATGTATCCTAGTCCAAGGCCAATAAAGTGTCATCATCCCTGATTTTTCTCTGAGATTGGCATCGCTCGCTGATGGCTTGAGTTTTTATCATGATTATTTTGTAGTGGCAAGGATTATTCAATATGACGTGTATCAGTTTCTTCGTTCATACTGTTCCAAGTTTCAACATCAGGATTCGACATTTGGCCACGGTAGTAGAAACATGGCGTCTCGAGGCCAAAAGTCAGGTTAATGTGTGTGCAAGTCCAAAATTTTCTAATTACCTGATCTGGATTATAATCCAATAATTGATGTGTAATGTAATAAGTGTGTGTATCAGGCTCTTCTTTCTCTACGCCGGTATAGAGGCCAAATGATGACGGATTCATCGGATAAGAAGGTCACACTTGAATTCAAACGTGCTCCATTATCTTTACGCCGGTAACCAGGCCAGATCAGCAACGGATTTGCTGGATAAGACCAGTAAATACGATCGAATCTTATGAACACCGATGACTCGGCTTCAGGCCATTCTGATAGGGAATCGGTGTCTTATGTGGCGAGTAGAGTGATAATATTATCACATAACCAAGTATTTATTTAATAAAAAATGAATACCTACGTTCCAACACTCTCAACAGAGATTTTAGTGCTGTTGGCTTTCTAGTGGATTTTTACACAAAATGAAAGGGAATAACTGAATAAGTGTAAGTAGAGGGAAAAATAGTAGATTGTTTTATTAGGATCAAAAGTGACACTTTGTTTGACAAGCGAATTTTGCATTTGCGAGGCGGAGCATTTAGCGAAGCCGAGCGAAAGCAAAATTTGCGAGTCGAACAAAGTCACTTTTGATCCGAATGAAACATGCTATTTTTTCTGTAACCGAAACAATTAACTCAAATAAACATGTGAAGTAACCACCAATGCCGTGCCATATGTATGCAATGCAACAAATATTGACAAATAATCCATGTGGTGAGAATATTTTACCTGCATTAACAGCAGGTTAGGTTTTCTAGGATGTTCGAATTGTGGTTTCAATATAAATACAACCACAGAGTGACATATTTGTGTACGGACCAGGTGCTCTAATGGCAAATACCACGCCAGTGCCAGCTATAGGAACAAGACGTGGAAAATGTTAGGTTAGTGAGCATATCAACAATGATAATAGTACTTATTTATTCCTCTCAATACTACACTGTGTTTGACTTGATAATCAAATGAAGCTAAACAATATCGTTGTTAGAGACAAAAAACTATTGCTTGCCGTGATTATTCAAAAACAAGTTATCCATCCCGAGAATGACGAATGAAATACATACCAAGCAAGTATTTGAATCTTGAAGGCTTCCCTGATCAAAACGAAAATACTTAACTGAGATGTTTACAATTCCAATACTGAACTATAATAAGGTGTATTTATATCTCCAGCATGGGTATGAAATGCCAAATCTGCTGAAATCGGAAACAAATCAGGTATGCGTCTCAACTGAAATAACCAACCGTCACAATGTTGTTTATTCTTGATGACGTCCAGTAAATCCTTCTTAGTTCCTAGGAGCTAAAGTTCAACTTTAGCTCCTAGGAACTAAAATTCAACTTCAGCTCCTAGGAACTAAATATGTTGCCTAGCAACATACCTATTTTTGTGTCAGTAATAGAAACGTCAATTTGAGAGCTAATTTTGGTATCAAAATGGACGACTTTTGTGTCGGTTGCAGAAAAACATATATACAAACTTGCACAGCTAAATATAATTTCCAGTTTCAGATCATGATATTACGAACAACATTGGACAAACAGATGCAATAAAAGTTTGGACTGTTTGGCGGATACAAGAATATAATTATATGAGAACTTTGGAAATGAATAAGCTTTTATTACATATGAATCATGAATATCTTCTCGAAACGAAAATCAGAGAGGACACACTTGGAGATACAATTTTATTTCAATAATTACTATATAGGTATGTATAACGTTGCATGTTTTGGATTAGAAGAGAATTAAATCATTCAATCTTTCAGCGCAGCATTCAGCTACGAAATCAACAACCACCAGCCCAATCACAGATAATGAAGAAATCACACAATGATCCAGACTATGATATAGATTTCATTTTGATATATAATATCCCGAATCACTTCCAGAAAACTCCCTATATAATAAATGGTAATAGTATGACAAAAATTATTTCATATACAGTGTGTCCCACTTACCATGCTCACCATGGGTATCTTTTTAACGGTGAGAGATACGAGGTCGGTTAAATGACACCAAATGTGGAGTTTGTCAAGACCAACTATAATGTGAAAAAATATTTTGATAAAATCTATTCGTTTTTGTTTTATACGCAAAAAACAGGTTTTGATCATTTTCATGTCTCCTCCGTAACTTCTTTATTTATTAAAATTTCCAAATAGGAATTTCACATTCTCATGGCAGTTTCTCGAAGTGATTTTGAACAAAATATGAAATTTATACCAACTCTTCTAGAATTTGAGATATCAGCACCAACTTCAGTTTTTCAAATGTAGGTCATAGCTCACTATGACTTAGTTACAAATAACTTTTTTCTCTCTTACAGATGATATGTCGCAGTAATAGTTTTCTGTTGATAACAACGGAGTTATCGTCATTTATACAAAAATAAAAAATTATTTGGGAGCCGCCATCTTGAATTTATAAATTTTAACAAAAAAATCATGATCTCCAACCTCAAAAACCCCCACTCACCAATTTTGAATGGAATCGGAACAAATCTTGTCCGCCATCTTGGAGCAGCCATTTTTTTTAATTTCAACAAAAATTCCATAACTTCGATTGACTTGAAATTTGGCAGGTGTTCATAATTTCGGTGACAATACATTATGAAATTTTTGTTGAAATCAAAAAAATGGCTGCTCCAAGATGGCAGGCAAGATTGGGTCCGATTCCATTCAAAATTGGTAAGTGGGGGTTTTTGAGGTCGGAGATCATGATTTTTTTATTCAAATCCATAAATTCAAGATGTCGGCTTCCAAACAATTTTTTGTTTTTGTATGAATGACGATAACTCCGTTGTTATCAACACAAAACTATAACTGCGACATATCATCTGTAAGAGAAAAAAAAGTTATTTGTAACTAAGTCATAGTGAGCTATGACCTACATTTGAAAAACTAAAGTTGGTGCTGATATCTCTAATTCTAGAAGAGTTGGTATAAATTTCATATTTTTTCGAAATCACTTTGAAAAACTGCCATGAGAATGTGAAATTCCTATTTGAATATTTTTATAAATAAAGAAGTTACGGAGGAGACATGGAAATGATCAAAATCTGTTTTTTGCGTATAAAACAAAAACGAATAGATTTTATCAAAATATTTTTTCACATTATAGTTGGCCTTGACACACTCCACATTTGGTGTCATTTAACCGACCTCGTATCTCTCACCGTTAAAAAGATACCCATGGTGAGCATGGTGAGTGGGACATACTGTATAAGTTTAAGGAAATGTTGTTTTGTGGAAATTGTCCTTGATGTGGAATGAGCCCTTTGTGCCTCTGACGACAGGATAGTTGTCCATACCAGTCCGAATTTGGCAGGAGATGGGGTGTTCAAAGTGAGACACGCTGTATAAAGTGTCCCATTGTCTCCATGCCAAATTCCTGCTGGCCTGCATATGCTCAAACCTTGATAATTCATTACAATAATCCAATTCGACTCTGCTATTGTCAGAGGATATGTATTTAAGCGGTCGTCTGGCGCCATTTCGAAGCACAATTGCCCTGTAATTGTTTCTTGCGGAACAGTTACCAGTGGTCTGAACATATTGTGCGCCCATGTCCAAAAAAGACGACCTCAACAATTCTGCACGACACAGGGCTTGTAGTCACCACTTCTGTTAGTGTCATGTTGATGAACTATTATATTATTACAATAGCTTATCAGGACCTATTGTATTAATGCCTTTGTTCTGTCACTTGACTGTTATATATTTCTTCTTCTGCTGTTTCCATCCGTCCGATACATCTCCATATCCATCGGGATTGCTAAACAGCTTCACAAAAGTTATGAATTCCCATTTCATTATAATATGTGCTTGTTTCATTTTGTTTCCCAGCTAAATGAGCTGAATTTCGGTCCATGTTCGATGGGTTGAAGATTCACTTCACTGAAATGAATTCCATTTTTGAGTTTCTCGGCTCATTTTGGATTCCAGAACATTCAATGAGGGTTCATATTCACTTCATAAAGTGATTTGAACATGTAAGGGAAATGAAATCAAATTCGATGTCAGATTTTTTCAATTCATTGGTGAATTGTAAAGGAATAAATGTCAAGACAACAGTAGGCTGATTATATAGGAAACTATTTCCGATATATACAAAGTGATTCAAAAGTAAGCAGCATCCTTCCACGGGCGTATTCCTAGGATGAAAATGGGGCAAAAAGTACCTAATAATGATGGTCCGAGAATGCTTCCTATATAAGGGAGCTACCCCGTTTTTAATAGGGCACCTCAAAGACGATTCTTTCTTTATTATAACTTCAAAATCCTTAACAATATATTTCCAAAAATTGGTGTACGGCATAAATATTTGATGGTAAATAGGACTATAAATTCGGAATTTGAAAATGTTATTCAGGGGCATGACATGCGGGGGAAGTTAAGTGTATCTTTGATAATGAATATTAATTTACATCAGTAAAAATACGCAAATCAGAAAGTTTTCAAAGTCAATTTTCCCCTAAATGGTACGCTCTATCGAAATGCACTAGGAGTTCATTTTCCCCGTGAAAAACTCTATAGAATTCAATAATTTTCAAACGAAATTACAATAACCTGAATATCAAATAAAGAAGGAATGTTTTGATACTTACCTTCCCCTGTATGGCAGGCCCCTGAATGACATTCTGAAATTTTAAATTCAGAGTCTTATCAACTATCAAATGTTCATGCCGTACACCGATTCTCGAAAATGTATTGTGAAGGATTTCGAAGTTATAGAGAAAAAATCTTTGAAGTGTCCTATTCAAAAGGGCGCAGCTCCCTAAGGAAGCATTTCCGAACCCTTAATATCAATAACTTCTCACCTCATTTTCATACAAGGAATGCGCCCCTGAAAGAATGCCGCTTACTTTTGAATCACCCTGAATAAAATGTACCTGCGTACATGATTCTCATTAGTTTAATAGTTATCCATGTATCAAGGGCGTAAAATAGGCTTTTATGGACCGTAGCATGTACTGGTACTGGTATAAAAGTGAGGGACGTTTGCACGTCAGCAACTTTTTGGAAGCTTCAATGAGTGATGTGGTTCACTTAAGAGAGCTATGGCCAACACCCTTTCCAGGTACTGTCCAGGTCCACCAGCTCTCTTTTTCAGTTGTCTTTTGTAGGCTTGTACAATATGCTGCAGTGGCAGGCCTGTCAGCTATTCTCGTTAACCCCCATTCGAGGCATACCGAGTAGCATTGGCCCGTTCTCACGCTCAGCTGGTTTTCCACACCCACCTAAATTTTTTGTTCTAAAATTTGTTCTATCCGTCATTCGGTTGCCCCCTTACGAGCAACCCTCAAAAGTCTTCGAAAGTCTTGTGCGAGCAAGGAATGACGGGGGCCTTACCTTTTAACGTGTGATCCCAAACACTTTCTTGGGCCATCAGAAAAATTTCTGCAGTCGACGGGGATCGAACCCACGACCGGCAAGCGAATGCGAATTAGAATATAGACACTCTGTCCGCACGGCTACCTGGCCACCTCATACACTGTCCTAATTATTCTCTGGTGCTCACAACCACATCATCATCATTACTTTCTGTGTGTTCTGTGTAGGCTTTGTTACGAACTCCATTCACCACTTCATGAGCAGCAATGTTAATTGGAACGCAACAGTGAATCGTGCAGGACTATATCCCCAGCCGATGCTAATGAATTTAACGATATTTATTTCTTGAGTTGAACATCAAAAAAGTTCCTGGCTCAGACTGGGATTCTAACACACAACCTCGCGGTCGTTAGTCGGATGTTCTTCCAGTGTGCCAGTCTGGTCCCACCGTAGCGTACCGAAGGTACATAATAGCAATTCACGCCCGAAATACATACAAGATTTTATGCACGACCGGTAGGTTTATTTGATTTTTTATTGTGACTACCTCTTCACCTCTCAAGAATGATAATCGAAATAGGAGAATAATAAATTATTTGCTAACAATTACGTCATCGCAAATGCATCAGATGCACAGATTGCATCTTATTAATATTAAGAGATCTGTAATATCATGTAATATAAATGTCCTGAATTATACAGGTGGTAAAGTGCCATCTCACGCCCCCAAAATAACCGAGCTGTTTGGTACCACTTTAACCCCATTCGATCATGAATTCTGTTAAGATACGTGTGTAGCCGTTACCACCGATACAACAAGGCCAGCAGACTCTGACGTAAACAGCTCGTGACGTCACCAAGGAAGGCCAGTGTTTTATTTTATCGCTTGTCGACTAACGCGTCAGTTCGTGTTAATTCATCCATGATTCACGTATGTTTTTGAAACGGTCCCGAATTCTTTTGTTGTTTATTTATCAAAATAATTGGCGGAAAAATTACTGTTTTGTGAAATATTTTGTGTTGTGATCGGCAAAATAACAATGCCTTTCAAGTGTTGTGTTCCCTTTTGTCGGGGGAATTATGTGGGTGGTTCAAAAGTTTATGCTTTTAGTTTCCCGTTGGACGAGGATCTATCGAAAATGTGGGTATATGCAATTCACCGCGGGGATTTTACTCCATCTAAGTTCAGTAGTAAACAGAGCTTAATTTATAATGATGAATTAATAATAGAAGACAATTACTCTCTCATAAAAAGTATAAGTAGAGGAAGAATAGGAAGAATAGAAAAGCTTTGATTGTGCAGTTAGTTTTGTATTCGTATATTATAGTCAACAAAATCATCTCTGAATTCGAGGAAATTTTCTTGAATGTTCATAATAAACACGGGCATTTTTAATTCTCATTCCCAAATTTCTTTCTGAAAACGGTCATTTGCCTCGTGGCAATGAATGCAGAATTCATTCCAATGATCAAATTGCAACTATCATATTAACATGAACTACAAACACTAAAAGGTAAAATTGCATTTATCATGATTTTTATCATGAAGATATTTGACTAAAAAGTTCCAAATTTCACCTTCTTTTTCAACTGTCTTCTGGATGGCATTTAGAACAAATTTCCCTTCTTTTTTCATCATATTGGACAATTTATATATAATTCAACTATAAATACGACTTTCTTGAGATTAATCCATATTTAGTGAAAAGAAGGAAGAATATCATTCAAAATAATGGCGTGTGTAATGTCATTCGAAAGCAATCTATTGACATTTGACATCTCGTATTTTGATTGACTATTGATTAAATGGTCGTCATCTGGAATGCTTTTTCACTAAGTATGAAAAACTCGCCATAAAAATCATATTTCGTGTTGAATTTTCTATATAAAAATGTGCCATCGAAGTACATCATGAGTATAATATAAAGTGTCCAATGACAAAATAAGAGCAAGTAGCTTCAAATGCCCCCAACACAAGGGAAGAAAGAAGGCGAAATTTCGAACTCATTCTTGAAATATCTCAATAAATAGTGGTTTGTTCACATTTTCATTATAAAATTCGGTTTATCAGACAAAAATACGTGAGTAAAGAAAAAAATTTTCAAAAAAAAACCTTCGCATGATAAATGCAGTTTTACCCTTAAAAATTACGGTTTCAAGTGTAACGATCCACTTGGGTGAAAAATCCAACAACAGAAAATTGAAAACACTCACTGGTTATTTTTTCAGGTAATAGGAATTCTCCAAGATAAATATAGGTAATTGTAACAAACGGCATGTCAATCAAAATAAAATACATTTTCCACAATTTTCTTCCGATCAATCTCACGATAAGTTTATGTTCTGCGGGCCCTGTATAAGTAGGTGTGAAGTTTACCTTCACCACAATTTTTGCCAATATATTTCTTTCGAATGGGTTGCTGTAGGTGGATATCTGTGTTTTATCCTGGTTTTTGCTTTGAAACTTCGTTTTTTCATGATAAAATCGAATGGGGTGCGAAGAAGGGCTCAGTTGACGACTGGCATCCTTTTTCAACCGGAAGCCCTCCAAAAAACAGCAAAATCGGCTCAATGATGATCTAAAACTAAAATCGAAATACGCGGTCGCCTTATAGCGCTATAAGCGCTTGTCGTTTCGAGCCGCTGGTTAGGCCTCACTAAGTGACGTCACCCACGGAGCATGCAGGCCTTGTTGTATCGGTGGTAACGGTGTAGCCTAAATATATGAAGACCAACACTGTAACGCAATTTCTCCATGATTATTTCACAGATTATACCTGCTTGAATAATGACATCAATTTTGAGAACATTAAACTTCAATTCATTTGTTATACAAAGGAAAGAAGTAGTAGATTTTAGGTCCAGATTGTGTTGTCCCATTTCATTTCTGTGAAATCAGCAACATCAAACTTCACACTGCTCGTGTTGTTGGAAAACCATTGAAGTTAACTGCCCCTCAACTCCGTTCCAACAGTGTACTTACCCGTGTTCTCCATGACTTTGATATAAAGCCTTATTTTATCAAGCTTTGATATTGAATGCATTTTGCTTTACCAAGTCGGTCATTTGTATAAGTTTCCAATAGATTTGATTGAGATGGTGCCGAATCATGCACTTTCCATATTAGTCCCTTTGACTATCGAATTTTTCTATATCAGCTTGGCTTTGTAACTTGAGTTGAATAATGATTCTCAGGAAAATGGAATGGTCTTTTGATTATAGAACTCTGGGATGTTGGTTATGGAAATAAATCACGATATTTGTTGACGAATAGGAAATGGTGAGCAGTGAAACCTGTTATAGCGAAGCGTTACTTCAACATTAAAATGAGTGCAGGAAAAATAGGGTTTTATCAATTTTGCTGTATTCTTTGTGAGGACGTAACTTACAAACCGTCCAGTATGTTATTTCGGAATTTGATACGCAATTCCTTCTTCTTCTACTCAAGGGACTCCCCTATAAGTCACGAGCAAATTCCAGGTACGGATTAACGAAAATTGATTATATTTCTGGCCCTCAAAAAGATCACCCTGTATTTAAGAATTTCCATAATCCGCTTACATATACATATGAATTGAATTGAATGAATTGCTGATTGTAAAAACTCAAAACATTCCATTTTTACCTCGATTTTCACCTACTCAAATGCATAAAACCTCGAATTCAGAATCAGAAATCCATTAGTGAAGGAGCATGCGTGGAAATAAAAAGTAAACAATTCAATTCAACTTTTTGTGCACTTTTCAAATATGTAAGCAAGTTAGGTGGTTCGTAAGTTATGAACTCACAAAGCATTGAACAATATTCATTAAACGCCCTATATCTCCGATATAAAACTTGCAAGATCCTACAAATATGGTATATTCAGAACCACCTTGATGAGCTCTACCCACCAGTGGAATTTTCACGTTTCCCAATGGGACACCCTATATGAAGAATTATATCGAGAATTCGCATTCTCTATTTGATGAGAATAGTAATTTTTCCTCGGTATGTTCAACAGAAAACAACTACATTCCTGAACAATGAAAATTTGTTATTTTTATTGACCTCTAATCGCAGATTCTCAATTCAGAATTTCTTTCCAAGCAATGTGTGATGAATATCAGTTGGTCATATTCAAAACATAATATCTGATTCTTGGATATATGAGAAGTTGATATTCATATCATACAGGACTTGGAAAGAAATTCTGAATTGAAAAAATAACAAGTTTCCATCGTTCAACTTTAAACCGCTTAATTAGGTGAAAGTATTGAAAGGGAATATTCTCAGATGAATTATGAACATGAAAAAATCGATATATATATATATATATAAATAAATACATTGAGAATTCGCATTCTCTATGCGATGGAAATTTCAATTCTATCTCGGTTTATCCATCAAGAAATATGTTGAGAACTTGCATTCTCCTTCAGATGAAAATATGTATATGCACATAATATTATTCTTAATAATCAACAGGAAACTACTACTTCCCTAGCTATTTCCTTCGCTATATTTCAATTGATAAAAAAAAATAATTAAACTTTGACCCCCTGTAGCTCCGCTACTGAACGAGATCGGACTAATGTTTGTATGAACTTTTCTGATTAATATGATGAGATATATCTCCCATTTCAGTTTGTGCCTCAAAACCTGAATCACCCTGTATATTCTTTAGCGTTGACTGGACAACTTCCCAAACATTTTTCGTCAAATGGGAAGCATGGGGAATTCTTCGATATTTTCTAGATTTATAATAGTAAAATATTCATTTTCAGAATGAAAACACGGCAGCAGAATATGTTGAATTATCGCGAAGATATTCAATGTTCCATTTAGTAAAAAATGTGCTTGTTGCGTTTTTTTCAATCAGTAGTTTGATTCATCAAACAATCGAAAATCATCCCAAACAAACCCTGAACAGCATCTATATGCATTCGGCGGTACCTACACGAATATTCTGTGCATCTAACTGTGATGAAGTTATCTGTGATAATTGGATATTTAGTGTATTTACAGAATGCTGTACTGATGAAATACGATTATGATAGAATACGATTTTGAAGAAATACGGTTTTGACGAAATACGAAACTGGCGAAATACGGTTCTGACGAAATACGGTTCTGACGAAATACGGTGATGATGGAATACGGTTCTGATGAAATACAGTTTTGATGAAATATGTTTTTGATAGAATACAGTTCCGATGGAATACGGTTCCGATGAATTACTGGAACAATAAAATACAGTGCCGATGAATTGATGTGACGATGGAATACAGTTTCTATACGATACGATTTTGATGAATTACGATTCTGATGTTTTACTGAAGCGACGAATTACGGTACTGATAATTTACTGAAGGTATGGAAAAAGGTTCTGTTGGATCAGCATTCCTATGTAGTACGGTTCTGATAGAATACTCTATCGATAGAATTAGATGATGATGATGTTATGATCAAATACGGTTCTTATCGAATACCATTCTGATAGATTACATTTTGACGAATCACGTTTTGTTATAATACATACCTACAAATTACGGAGCTATGTTTTACAAGGCAATGGAAAACGTGCTTACAGAATACAGTAACTATCAATTACGGTACCTACGAATTACCATTCTGATGAAATATATTCTTATAAATTATATTTTGATACATTATATTCTGACGTTTTGGGTGTTCCCGCTATTTGCCACGTCGAAAATTGAAATATATCTGTTGAATTTTGAATTGACTCGGCCGTTACTTGATGGAAATCCATGGCAAATGTGAAAACTTCACAAACGATAAGGTTAGCAAGCCAACGTTAGTTTAGTTCATTGTACCAGTATATCACCTGACGAAGATGCTGTGTCAGCGAAACATGTCGTGAGTATTTTGTGGAAATCTTATCGTTTGTAAAGTTTTTACATATCTGTTGGAACTCGTTGGAGTTGGTTCCAACTTCGAAGGAGCTATATAAAATTCCACAAATTGCCAAACCAAATAATGTATATCTAGGAATGCACAAATATATATGTCGGCAATTAATTCATCATCTCCAGTCGAACTGAAGGATAAATATACACTGCTATCGAGTCCTCAGTACATCTATTGGAATTTCCTCAAGGAATCATTTTGATTGTCAATATTTGGAGCATCCAGTGTATATGCAATGATTATTTCACGGTTCTATGGAAATTCCCGCTCCACCAATTCATGCTGAAGACTTATAAGGGATATACGAAATACTATATACAATGGTATTTGGAGCATGAAATATATTGAATAAATGAACTGGAATAAGCAAGCCCGATTTATAACATAAAGGAAAATGAGAGATATTTCAGACCTCCGCGTAATTTGACTGGATTTTTGAGCTATATGACGACTCCATTTTATTCATTTATTTATATATTTATTAACGGATAAGCCAATTATGCAATTTGCAAAAGAAAGTATAAAAATACAGAACACAACGTACATATTATCATATCTATGAAGGAGACTAACAAAAAAAAATTGAGAAGGCTAAAACGAATGAAAAGATAGGATTATGAAATAAGTGTTACAGTTTTTTATCGCTTTCCTGGAAGAACCTAAAGATGAATTGAACAGTTCAATTTGGTAATTGTGTGTATTCGCTGTTTTCATAATTCTATTCATGGATTCATTTTCACCATAATTTGTCCTACAGAATAGTATCTCAAAAATGTCACTATTTCTGTTACTTCTAGTATTTGACGATAGCGTCAGAGCAACAATTTCAGGAGAATCCATGTAGCCATTGATGATTTTATGAAGGAATAATAGATCAATTTCCATTCTTCTATGTATCAACGTATTCATGTTCAAAATATCTAATATTTGTGGATAGCAATATTCATCCCTATTGAAGCCCATGTGATATGCACAACTTCTTTGAAATGTATTTGGACAACCCTCTGAAAGATCAGAATCTTTGTAAAATAGTGACCAGATCAAAGGATTATATTCAAGAATAGACCTCACCTGTGCACAATAAATGATTTTAGCAGCATAAACAGAGAGTTCTTTAGCAGAACGAAGGAAAAAGCCTAGCATTTTACGAGCACGAAATGATGTTTCTATTATGTGATATTTGAAGGTCATTTTCGAGTCGAATATTACTCCTAAGTCTTTGATTGTATTGGTTACTGATAGATTAGTATCATCAACTTTGTAAATATGGCCTCGTTAAAATGTTATCTTTTGATATTTTTTCAAATTCAGTTTTAATACATTGATATGGCACCATCTGGAAAAGTTATTTGGATCGAGCTGCAAACTCTCAGCATCAGAAATGCATTGAACCGTTCTAAAAATCTTCAGGTCATCGGCAACCATGAAGGGACTGTTGATGATGACATCAGAGAGGTCATTAACAAAAAGATTAAATAACAGAGGTCCCATGTGAGATCCCTGTGGTACACCTGATGGTACTTCGATTGGTTGTGAAACTGAAATCCAATATCTCACATATTGTACTCTACTAGTGAGATAGCTGCTGATTCAACTTGAGATATTTGCCTCTATACCCAAAGCTTCATGTTTTGCAAGTAACAGACTATGGGTGACTCTATCTAAGGCTCAAGAAAAGTCTGTGTAAATAGAGTCTACTTGCAGGTGATTCTCTCATGAATTGATGATATAATTTTGATAAAGCAACAGGTTTGTTGATGTTGATCGACCCTAACAGTAATCATGTTGTTTTTTAGTGATCGAACAAGCCAACATTTTCGTTAACTCTGACTGATTACAAATACCTCTATAATTGCTAACATCCTTATGTGAACTATTTTTATGAATAGGTTTGACATACCTATGTTTCCAGTTGTGAGGTAACTTTTCCTTCTCAAGAGATGAATTGAACAGTAAGTTAATAGGTTTTGTTGAAGTATAGATACATGTTTTTATCAATTTATTATTCTGTCAGAGGAACTTTCTTGGTCCTATGTGTGACGTTCGACAGATTTGAAAAGTGACACTTGTTGAGACCTGTTGATTATCTTGTATCTATTATGGTTCACTGAATATGTCCGTTCAGTTTTCCCAAGAAATTACATTTGAAGCTTGTTTAATCAATACCTACCTAATCGTTAGTATATTCGGTGTTTCTATAGTTCCAGATTTTACCAATTTCTAGAGCCCTGAAAGTTTCGCTCTGTTCTTGTGATGCTGATATTTCTGCTCATTCAATTGCAAGTGCGCCAATGCTTATCCAAATTTCGGTAACTCTATAGCGATGCATACAAAACAGCATTTCCATTGTCTCCTTCTTGAACAATAAGACTTTCGATTTGTCAGTTTCTATAATTAGGAGCCAGTCGTGTTTCCGCCTGTCGAAGTTGCAGATTTTGGCGCACTGAAAGACAGAAAAAAGTTACGCTAGAATGGATGTCACAAAAAGCTAGATTTTCAATAGGGAATTATTCAATTGCGATGATTAATGAGGTATTTAGACAGCGTAACTGAATAGTAGAACATTTATTCGGGAGTCAGTTCTCTCTTTTTATTCCTATCGCACTCGACGTGATAATCGGTGATGTATTTTGTTTTTCAATTAGGATTGTTCTCATTCAGCCTTACTTCTTGAGGAGGTCATTCGTCATCCAATGTGAAATTAATTATTGTAGTGAAAATACTCTTCTAGCTGGTCATAAAAAGTACTGATTGTTTTATTTCATCCTGTCAAATATGTGGGCTTGCTTTGAGGCAAGTAGATATTCCATTACAAAATCCTATATAATATTAATAATGATAATAATAATTTATTATATTGTCTTCATTTATTCTCCACATATCTGCATACTGACGATACATGAAATATCTATATAGAAGTAAATGGAAGACAAAATGATAGATAATGAAAGGCTACAGCTACAGCTACAGAGCTGCTTTTAAACCCAACCGGATGAATATGAAGATACCACAGACATACTAATTCAACTATTCATCAGGGTGGCATTGAAATAAGTGCAAATATTCTGAACACTGAGAGAGCACGACGTGTACTATCGAATGGCACTGATAAAAAAACATTAGGGATCAAAATAAAATTTGAGATTAGACCCCTTTTCCCACCCAGAGTTCTACACTGTAGCAAATCTGTCGTCACCATTGTTCAAATTTCCATGCGGTAGGCACAATCACGCGAAGTTCAATTATTTGAATTGTTTTGAAGTGGCGTATTCGATTTTTTTCTCGTATTTTGTTCAATTTTTGAGATGAAATTTCTTGTTGATTAGAAGATTTAGAAAAAATCTGATATCATGGGAATATTCCTTCGACTGTATCATATTAATGTGCAGAATATGTGCACTTATTTCAAAAACACTTTGTATAAGGTGTATAATACAAAAAAAAATCAAGTATTTGTACCTAATCATGGCCAAGATGGAAATCGAGCTGTTGTACAAACATTTTCACTGCTGCCTTGCCAGAAACATAATTTTAATCTATTTTTGAAATTTTCGGAAGATTTGTGTGTGAGAGCGGAATTAATTTCTTACGATGATAGCGTGGTTTACTAGATATCAAAAATTTTTGGGTGAGGGTAAGCAAATGTATTTCCATCCAATCACTTAATCTCCGCCAACGCGAATCCCCAATACCAACTCTTCTAGAATTTGAGATATCAGCACCAACTTTAGTTTTTCAAATGTAGGTCATAGCTCACTATGGCTTAGTTACAAATAACTTTTTTTTTTCTTACAGATGATAGTCGCAGTGATAGTTTTGTGTTCATAACGACGGAGTTATCGTCATTTATACAAAAACAAAAAATTATTTGGAAGCCGCCATCTTGAATTTATAAATATCAACAAAAAAATCATGATCTCCGACCTCAAAAACCCCCACTTACCAATTTTGAATGGAATCGGACCGGATCTTGTCCGCCATCTTGGAGCAGCCATTTTTTTCTAATTTCAACAAAAATTACATAATGTATTGTCACCGAAAGCATGAACACCTGCCAAATTTCAAGTTAATCGGACGACCAGAAGTGGGAGATGTTCGTAGATCCGGTGACAATACATTATAGAATTTTTGTTGAAATTGAAATAAAAAGGGCTGCTTCAAGATTGCGGACAAGATTCGGTCCGATTCCATTCAAAATGGGTAAGTGGGAGTTTTTGAGGTCGGAGATCATTATTTTTTTGATAAAATTTATGAATTCAAGATGGCGGCTTCCAAATAATTTTTTGTTTTTGTATAAACAAAACAACAAAACAACAATATTTCAAATTCTAGAAGAGTTGGTATAAATTTCATATTCTTTTCGAAATCACTCTGAAAAACTGCCATGAGAATGTGAAATTCATATTTGAATATTTTCATAAATAAAGAAGCTACAGAGGAGACATGAAAATAATCAAAATCTGTTTTTTGCGTATAAAACAAAAACGAATTTTTTTTTCAAAATATTTTTGCACATTATAGTTGGCCTTGAAAAACTCCACATTTGGTGTCATTTAACCGACCTCGTATCTCTCACCGTTAAAAAGATACCCATGGTGAGCATGGTAAGTGGGACACACTGTATATCATCATCGATAATCCTTCATGGCGTTATACTTCATGATAAGAAACCAAATGATTGTGCGGTCTTGTACTGTTATACTTCAAGTAATAGCAAATAGCAAACATTCAACACAGATATTCAAAGTTTGAAATTACTTCTGGAATATCCGATGTGAGTATAAAGGAATATTTGACAATTATAGTTGATGAGTGTTCAATATTTTCGATCCTATATCCTATTCAATACTGACATTTGCTGGTGGTGTCCATAATCATTAGTTGATCGTCAATCCATAACTACTGGTATCATTATAAAATGGATCTTCTTCGATACTATGCAAATGTGGCAAGAATACATCCCCAGGCATTTTTCCATTATTGTGTGGACTATTCCATAGATATAGCAGACACTTCCATGGAAAAAAAGCATTATCCCTATGGTGAAATGTTTGCAAACAATATGGATAAATCAGAGTGAACCATAACTGTGGAAAATTGAATGATATTTTTCCAAAGACTTTGAAAATACATATACCGGATGAGAGTCAGCTCTGGGGAGTGAAATAGTTATTCATCTAACGAGTGCGGAATGAACTACTTTTCCGCACCCGGTGGCAGTTGCATGAATGACGCAGAGCGGAGTTCGAGAAAGTGGTCAAGGGCGGATATAGTATATTACATAACTAGTGTGGAAAGTGACATATTTCGCGCGAGTGGACGTTCAGCACGAGCCGCAGAGCGGCGAGTGCGGAAACGAAACGAGCGCAGGAAATAAACTTTCCAACGAGTTTTGTACACTATTTTTCCTACGACCACAAATATTTATATTATATGTCATGAGTGTTTATGATACCAGAGTAGGGATCATGTTTCTGATCATATTCGATCACATGAAGGTGATATCATTATCATCATTATTCAATTTTACTTCAATATTCAAATGACATCATTAGTTCAACGTTAACTTAACATTTCAACTCAATATGAACTCAACATTTACTCAACATTAACTCAACATCAACTTAACATCCACTTCACATCAACTTAACATAAATTTAACATTAACTTGAAATTATCTTATCATTAACCCAACATCAAGTCATCATCAACTCAACATCAACTTAAAATTAACCTATTATTGACTTAACATCAACTCAACATTAACTTAATAATTATTCAACATTAACTGAACATTATAGCAACATTAACTCAAAATTATCTTGACATTACCTCAAAATCAAATTGACATCAACTCATTATCAAATTGACAATAACTTCACATTAATCACTAGATTGCCCATACATTGACATTAATTCAACTTCCAATTGAAATTAGCTTGATTTCAACTGTTCATCAACTCAACATTACGTCAACATTAACAACAATAACTCATGTTAAATCGACACTAACTTCCCATTAACTTGACCATAACTTAACTTACCATAATTCAGCATAATAATCATTCATTGGTACATCATAATCTATAGACCCTGTTACTGTGCGATTTTCGAATATTTCCACCCAAGTTTTACTTTCGAACTTTCTAACTGTTATATGTTGTCATAGTGAAACGAGTCACTTTCTCAATAACAAATCAATGTGTTCTGAGCTGTTTTCATAGGTGGTCGTAGGAAATAGTATATTGTTTAACGAGCACGGATTGATGGTGATTTCCTACGAGAATAAAGTTTGCAGCATGAGCCATACTTGAATGCTGCAATCATTCGAGAAGGAAATTAGCATTTCATGCAAGTTATGCACTATAATTTTTCAACGGCTATATTAGATAACAGCGGCATTTTCGAATTCTTCGTTTTGTAGTCATCTGATTTCCTGTCAAGTAATGCTCATCTATCAGACAGAGCTGTCATTGCTTGAAATTTGACATTCATGGGCGATGATTTTTTTTAATAATTCGTGAAAATCACGAAGTGTGCAGCCTCTGGTGGCTAACTGTACAAGTCTTGCGTGTATGAACAACAAATATGGCGACCATTGTTTCGAATTTCATAAATATGTGTTTTATTCGAAAATAATTTATTTGTTGAAGTGCATATTCCAGTACCTCATTTCTCCCTGATGAAAAAACTCGAATTATTGCATGAAACCAGTACCTACCTTATAATAATATAATATTCATTTGAATTAGAATCTTTGTATAATTGTTGGTTGCAATGATTTGATCTTGAGAATAACTTCCTCAATTGCTGGAGATCCTTGTTTATGTAAATCGATGATATTGCTCATTCTGAGCAGCCTCTCCAACCATATCTTCTTTTTCAACCCCTTCACTAGAATCCCATCTCTTTCATAAAAGCCAGTGATATTTCTTGATGAATTCAATTATTTCTTCATACCTATACCATATTGTTGTAATAGCTGATTGCTTTGTATGGTTCCATTCCAGTCCATGCAAGTGTTGAGCGGACCATTCCGATCATTCCTTATGTTTGAAAACTGTGGGATTGTAGTGTGATATCAATGATGAATACCACCATTGTCCACATCAAAATGGCAATTTCTCTGCACAAGAAGTAATTTTTTCCATACTGGAAACCTTGTACGTATCTCAAGAAGTCAACTTATTATTCACTATTTTGCAAAATGATTTGGAAATAACCAATTTGCAATGAGTGCATACGGCAATGTTTTTGTTGTTCATACTCAGTTGGAAATTTGACGTTTATTAGAGCCATTTATTGGTTCGTGATTTTCGCGACAGCAAAACAAGAGCAATCTTGTGTTATAGCCATTAAAAAACAGTATTTTCAATTTCCCTAAATGCCCTCATGTGTTCCATTTCAGATCACCAGTGAACATGCTGAGAACGCACGACTATGCCCGCTGACGAGAGATACTCAAAGCGACCGCGTAATTCTGTAATTGGTTCTATTAGTTGCCAAAGTGGACCATAAATCAATTCGTGGGCAACGCTAATACTTACCCGCGAAGTTACCAACATTGATCGCTTGCTCTCCGTACCTCCGTCCAACGAACAATATCGATCGGACAATAAGGATTACTCTAACTGCAAGACCGAGTATAAAGGCACAGAAAGCTAAATCTTGTAGGCATTAATGATGGAATAGCTGGAAATGCAGAGGTATTATCATACTATACGTCACTGTAAGCCAGGTCGGCGGAGAACATGATATTGATGGAAATATAGAAACGTCAGGGTTATTCTATCTATGATTACAAAACATGTTGACCGCTAACCTATAATACAAAACAGCTTCAAACGGATGAAAGGCTCATTGAGACATGTAGGGTACTACACTGACGAAACCAAGCCTTATTCAATATTCTGGGTCCTTAGAGTAATATGGCATGACAATTCAAATCCTCATCTGAGTCAATATCAGATGAGCCTGGGTTTGTCTATGGAGCCAACTCACCCTGGCAAGCCATGGCAAGGTAACCCTTCAGTGAGTTCCAGGGCATTTTATTTGGAGAATGGAACTGCAGATGCTCTGGGAACAAGATGGTCTGCGGAGCAGCTTTCAAGGACCAAGAGAAAAATAGAAACTCCAAGAAAACCTGGAATCTGATTAAGGCATCTTCGTGATATGATGAACAGATGGATTGGTAGATGACAGAGCAGTAACTGGCATTGCTTATTGGAATGATTATTTTCTGATTGGTGGTTGAACATTATCAAAAACCTTGGCTGATTGAGCTATCCAAAGGTTGAGCAAAAGTATATGATTAGACACTATTGTATTCATAAAACACCTACATCAGATGGACAACTGTTGTCATCATATTTGCTAATTTGCTTCGTATACGAATAGTGCATTGCATTCAGTTCATTCATTAGGAATGACACAAGTGGCGGTAATTTTTCGATTATTTTAACTAGATGCACGGATATTTGTTGTCTCAAAAGCAACAAAGATGAATGACAACTAGTTGAAATTGAAAACAAATTCCACCACGAATGTGATTCGAAGTGATTATTTTTTTACCAATTTCGCAAAATGTCCAGCGACAACGAATATTTCACAGCAACAAACTTTGTTTTTGCGTCATTTTTCATCGAACAGATTTGTTCGTCGAACAAAAAAGCCTACCAAACAGCGTAGTCTATGGGCCCCTTCATGTATTCATTCGAACGAAGAACCAAACGTGTAAAAATTATCGCTGTAATTGGCTACTAACAAATTATCAGTAGGATACCGAATGATTAGCTATAGAATGACGCTACGATATGGATTGAAACAACGAAAACGTCAAATTTTGACATGTGAAAAAAATAATCAGTATATTTTCTCCACTTCCTGCATTTTTTGATGCTATATTTTCTTTCTTGTCTTGATGACAGGATGCACACTGACTGTCACTGAATAAACCATGCGAAGTTTTGTACTGACAGTTGCAGGTATAGATTCATTGTCGATCTAAATGGAAACCTAGTTAGGTAGTTAGTAGGCGAGAGCATAATATTGTCTGTTCTTTGAAAAAATAAATGAAGGCGTTCAGTAGTACAGAGACATCAATGTGAACCAAGTAAACTAAGTTATTCATTTGTCAGACCTAACCGTAACATTTTTCATGGTCCTGTCAAGTTTGTAAATAAAAATCTGTCATGTGGAATCCCGAAAATGAAACATTATCACGAAGGATATTATCAAGTATGAAAACCATCTACCTATACTTGAATGGAAGCAGGAAGATGTTTAGGCAATGCTGTATTAGTATGATTCATGATGCAACTTGAATTTAAGTTGGAACTGTGGAAACTTCGGAAACTCAATAGTGCTATTACACTTTTTCGACATGCAAGCCAAGCAGAAAGGTAGGGGCTGCTTTTTTCCTTCTATATTTTTGATAAGTTACTCTATAATGGGGAAGACCACTGAGGGAAAAAATCCGTGCAAACCTCTTTCAATCGACGAATCATGATTTACATTTTATGTACAATCAATATTATGAGTTGAAGTTGAAGGAAATCGAATCTATATCGTTTTGAAATCAGCATATTCCATTCGATATTTCAAACAGCCAAATATGATGGTGGAGTCGTGACGTATTAGTCCCGAACTGTAGCTATCTCTCTCTGATACCTCGTCATTCTGCAGTGTTGCAGTGTAATTGGTCAGTTCAAGGACAATAGGCGTGTTGGGACTAAGACGTCGCACCAGTCACACCAATGAATTGATGAAATTTCAAATGGCGCAGGAATTGTGTGTTTTGAAATGGACATATACTAATTTATTTTTTTCATCGTCTTAGCATCAATGAAAGAATTCAAAATTAGTTCACTGGTAGTTTTTCAGTATAGAGTTCACGATAATGTCGTTTTAAAAAATCAGTGGTCTTCCCCATTCGTGAAATTCCATTATTTGCAGTGAAAACATGTCTTTAGTGATGTAAACCATGTACACATCGGAATCACTATATACTTGAAAATTTCAGGTACCTACCTACCTACAGCGAAGAGTACTTACATTAATAGCTTTTCAGTTGAAAAACGGAAAACTATGAGTGATGTGGAAGTATCACATTAGAAATCATTATGTGAGTAATGTTCAGAAGGAATGTACCAGAAGGATGATGATGTTCCAGAACAGAATGGAAAATTTACCATCTGAAATAAATATATAGAAGCACTAAGGTTAGACTCAATCTGGTTATTTCATCAATGTCTCATGGATATTCTGCTCCAAACACAAAATATCATTATATTTTTTATAGATAGGTACCTCCTTGAAAGTCGAGCTGCAAAAATATCCAGTTCACAAGATTTTATGAAAAAACACACAAGAAAATGGGACAGTGAATAAAATCAGAAACTTTTCATCCTGTAGTTCGATGAGCTGAATCCAGATAAGCAGTAAGAACAACGATTTGTTTGCTGGAAATAGCCAGGCATTTCATTCTAGGTTACAAATTATACACACCCCAATGTATATTCAATTTATCCATTTTTCAAGCAATCAATTAGATGATGAAGAACATGTGATATTCTACTCCAGCACACTCAGGACCATTTTCGTAGTGAGCCACTCAGAATTTCACTAGAGTAAAGTGATTTCAAGATTGTATAGGAATCATCCTCAGATTATGGTATTCTATTGTTCAGGGTTCTTTGTCAAGATGCTGGGATATTTAGAATTTTTTATTGGAATATAACTTGTATGTACTGTATGAATGGAAATACAATTTAATTTTTTTGATAAATTGTACATAATTATGAAGAATTATTTCAATTTTTATTCTACTATATAGTTTGTTCTCTTCTGATACCCTGTTTATTGTTGTACAGATGTATTGGCAGATAGGTTTGAAAACACTATATATATTGTACAAATATTGTATATAGGTGAAGTATTTTTGAAGTAAAACAATGATTATTTTTTATTAAATCATCTTATTGAAGCTACGAACTTCACTAAATATGAGAAGATGTGTCTATTATTGGCACAAATTAAACCACAGGAATATTCAATACCAATATGTATCTTTTTAATTTATATTTAAGTCAACATTTTGAATGAACTTTATTATTATATATTATCATTCTATAATATCTGTTCAAATGCCCGTTTCCTCCTCAGATGCTTCTTCATCGTCAGGTCCTGTTCCTTAAGGCAGGAATTCCTCTTCAGCATCATATTCCAAACAACATTGCCGAGTCTGAAAATATAAAAATATTGTCCCTAGTTTCAATGTCCTGTACCATTCTGAAATGAATTTAATGACTTTTGACTATGGAACAACTTTTAGAGGAACCAAAGTCAAGTTCTTGGTGAATTTCATACCGAAACTAATAATTAGTTAGTTAGTATAGGTACAAATTTGTTAAATACCATTTTATTTATATATTTCTACCTTGAACAAACTTGGGACCGTACTCTCTTTCCAAAACCGTTTCCTATTCTTCATTGGCAAGGAACAGTTCCCTTAAAATGTTGGAAACATATAGTATCATGTTCGCTTACTTCAAAAACTCACATTCCTGAAATATAAATATCATTAAGTTCCAAATATTATGTGATTCAAGAAAAAAAGTTCACCTTGATATCCAATGAATATGGCGTGAACCCATTGACGCCTCAGGATTTGAGGCTCAAATTCACAACAGTGGGGATTGGGGAAACCATGTCTTGATAATTCAATTACACCTTCACCTCCTGGAGTGCGCAGTTTTCAGATGACATTGCAAAATAACACAATCGCACTCACAAACCAATCAACAAACTCTGATAGGAAACCAATACTAGAAGAAATGATTAGGTATAGGTATAATTGTAATTTCCAAGAAAGGAAATCAAAGTTCAACACATCCACAAAGACGAAGTTATAAGTTAATGACAACTGTCAGAAAATAATTTTATGATTACATGAATCTTCTCCATCGTCTTCCTATCAAATATCACGTCAATGATGGAAAGCACGTCTGTGGTTGAGTACATATTGGAGAAAAATAGAAGAAGAGAATATCAACCTAATATGGTCTATTTTGACAGAAACAAATGAGCTTTTTCCATTTTCAGGATGCCAGCGCCACTTGACAGGCAGCCAGATTTTGATTCAAAGAACAGACAATATTGTACCTCCTCGCGTACTAGGTCGCCTACTAGGTTTTCATTTAGATCGACAATGATAGATTCCATACCAGATTGTACCTTTCGTCAACTCGAAAAATCATGATTTGCAGAAACACAATAAGCTCAATACATAGTGATTCACATAAGAACCGACATAGAGCAGGGGCATATAGGGGGTCCCAAAATATGGCAATTTGACGCAACTTACCTCTATATCAAGTTGCTTCCCTGAGGAGATATAGGCTTTGAAAGTGAAGTTATAAATTTTGAAAAATATCAATATCTTCGTTATCCTTCAACTTAAAGCGAACAAATTTGGTACACTTAGTGGATGTATTTGGAACGTTACTTGACAGTAACTTGAGTTTCATTGAAATTTGTAAAGGGGGTATACCGGGTGGCGCACCATTAATATTCAACATAATTTTGTTAACCCTTGATGGATTTCAAAATTCTTTGCTTTGTTTTGTGGGCAATTCAATTCTAAAACTTTTCTTACTCTGGTAATTTTTCAAAAAACCTCATCATTTTCATCAAAAACTCGAATAACTGAAAACGCGCGCTCTAGGTGTGTTATTTAAAATCATCGAAAATTCAAAAGTTGGCTATGAAAATGAACGTCAAACTTGACAAAGTGAGTTGTTCAATTAAGTAATTGTTGTTTGAGTGTTTTTAAAATGAACGGGAAGCTTTCTTTTAACGAGCAAGTTGATATGCTGTTAGTGCTATGCCTATAACTCCTTAGGGAAGTAACTTGGTATATGTCGGTTGTTATGTGAATCACCCTGTATATTCTTCAAACTATGAATGAAAACGCTCTAATTTCCTCATTTTTTGTCTACAAGATATAGCTGTTATGCCTGAAATTCATTTACTCAAATCTCATGAAATGTGGATGGCAAAAATTCAGAGCATTCAAATATAGTATATTATTCAACAAGCATAATGAGAGCTATTATTCACGAAGGTTGAGTTCATGTCACGAGCGTAGTGAGTGGCATAATCAACCTGAGTGAATTATAGCTCATTATATGCGAGTAGAATACTATACTTCATCCACGACTCATGTATAAAATATTCATAATACAGTCGAGATGTCTCGCCCGGCGTGTTCGCCAAAACTTCAATCTAACAATCCTAATAATAATGCAATTCCGCGCCCGAGTGTCGTTAATCCATCTCATCCTCCTCTCCTATCCCAATAAATAATTTGCCCACGACTACTTTTGTCTTTCATATTTAAATTTATTTTCAACAACTGTTTCATCATAAATTATATGACAAGATATTATGTTACAAGTGTTATAAACATCCTATTAGTTACAAGTACTTTGAGCACGAGCGCAGCAGAGCGGAGCCAGTATTCAATAAACGAGTATATAGAATAGTTTATAATTGCGTAACATACTATACTTTTTCTACAAACTCAGATTCCTCTCTTGTCGAAGATTGTCCGAAAATTATATTAACCTACCTGTTAACCTACAAAATAATTCGAATGGAATGGGAATTGAGAACATAATACATATCACTATACAACTGCATGAAACCAAAGTGACACGTATATGTATTATTGGTTGTAGATGTGTCCAGTCCATGAAATAGATGTATTCGAGTTTCTATTAAAATTGGCTTGCTTTCCAACCTTTGTGAATAAGAAGTTTCTATCTGATCTAGAAGATAAAAACTCTTCGATTCGCTGAGGTATCAAAGTTTTCGATTTTTGATTTGGATTGCATGATTTTTGCTCACATAAATATTGTGTTTTACGATTGAGGTCATATACTCAGCACATAAATTGCCCACAAATGTGAGAAAGGAAATATGCGACTACCTAATACATTCTCTTCGATTTCACTTGAGTCTACATTTCGTATACATTTCAAATCAAGAATTTTGTTACAAACAGAAATTGTTTGAATTATTCTGATTGTCACCGATTGCTACAAAATTCGAAAATGACATTTGACAGTTCCTACAATTGACCCAGATGACTGAAGATGTGAATAATCGATCATTTAGCGTGGTACATATCCGCAGTATGAAAGCCATTTTAGTTATGTGAGTAGAAAAAAAATTGAAGATACCTGTTGTTTTATCGCGTACCATAGGAACTTTAGACCCGTGAATAAATGTAAGTCACCGCTATTATTCACTGGTGTGAAAAATGGCTATCGTTTTGCTTGAGGCAGTACATGTATTATGAATATTTTATACAACAGTCGTGGATAAAAATTATTATTTCATATCATCACTCATACACCTCTGGTTCTCGAAATAGAATGGATCGAGTTCTCTGCGTTCATTTAGAATATGATATGCAGTCCTACTAATCAAAATAAAATATAGACACTACACGAATATAGAAATTCAAACTTCACACAAGTATGAAGCCGGCATTACGATTCAATTATGAATCAAATCATTGACAAACTGGGACAATTAAATGATATCAAAATATATAATATGTTTGGGAAATCAACCGATACATGAAGCAATTAAATCCAGTTCGCATTCGCAAACATCCATTGAGTGGAACACGCTCACTCACAGAGGCTGGTAAACACTCGCTCATCCAAACAATAAACAAACAGTTTGATACCAACAGATCTGAAATTATTCTAATTTTTTTCGAAGATTATCCTAAATTGTTGAAGAACTACTAACAGCTATTCAGATGACGATTATTTGAATATTATAGTTATTCTATTCATAGGGGATTTCATTGCGTATATCGGATGTCCCAGATACAGACAGCCAATATCTCAGTGATGCTGCTTAAAAAAATTTGAATATCACAGTTTTGTCAAACTCATATGACTTTCAAGCCGTTTTGTCAAAAACAAATTCTGTCAAACTACCTCTGCAAAACCATCCCCAACTTGAATTTTTCAAATTATACAATAATATGTTTTTGTTAATTTGTGAAGCGCAAACAATTCTTACTTCAATGATGTATCACACTTGATCACATAGGTACGAATATATACTACCAAACTTATAAAATTCTATCATTATGATATTTTTTCACAGTTGTTAGTGGCACGCGTCTTTCAGTCAGTTTTTTTGACAGTTGTTCGTGCTCCCTCATTTTGGTCAGTTTGTAGGTACATTCAACTAACACAATTCCTTTGAGGTTTACCCCAAATGAGAATTTATTCTGGCAATTGGGAATCAGTCAAATTATCAAAACTGATATACATCGTTGAAGTTAGAATTGATCACAAATCAACAATGGTGTCCGTTGTAATTTTGAAAATGTAAGTTGAAAGTGGATTTCCAGAAGTAGTTTGACAGAAGTTGACTTTGACACAACTGCTTGAAAGTCATATGGGTTTCGACAAAAGTATCATTTGATGAACAAATTGTTTAGCATAACTGTGATATAAGCTGAATGAGTAGATCTGGAATACTCAGTGTATGGCAAGTTTCATAAAAAAAAAATGTGTGTGTAGGACCACACATCAGAAGTGACTTCTACGACCGGTAAGTATTTCCAATATCATTTGGACAATATGGAGAAAATAAATAAAGCAAATTCGATTCTATGCAATATTTTGACATATTCGCGAAAAGGGTGAACTAGAACTCTTTAACAAAATACATTAGGTTCGTTCTCGTTCGAGAAATAAACAGTCCGAAACCATCACGAGCATGCGCAGTTTCACAGAACTATTGGCATTTTTTATGTTGCGTGGAACTGCGCATGCTTCCGATTGCTTCGGACTGTCTATTTTCGATCGAGAACAAACCTTATATCGACCGATACCGACTCTCTGAGCTGGAAATTTGGGAACAAGGAACCACAAACAGTTCCCAACGACGTGACGAGAATGTGATACGTAGTACGAAGCCAACAGCCAAAATGAAAACTGCTGTGATTTATGAACATTCTGGTCTCTTGAATTGTTTCGATAATTTTCCTGGAAAAAAATGAATGCCAATTAATTGCATAAATTTGTGCCAAAAAATTTTCTTCAAAAACTGTGGTGGAAATGAATGCTTGATCAATGTCCATAGACATAGAAATGGAGATTCGTTTTCTCCAAATATTTTTTGATACATGTAAGACTCACTCTACACTCTGTATATTGACAACTATGTCTTGGTCCAGAAAGGCATAGTTTCCGATGATACAAAAAGTGTCAAACATGCTTCATAAAATATTTGAAGAAAATTAATCTTCATTCGTATTCTACGTCAATGGACACGGATCACACATTTAATTTCACCCCCGGTTTTAGAAGCAATATTTCGCACAAATTTATACAAATTCCAAGAGAATCGGTGGAATGATTTTCGAGATATTCATAAAAACCGATTTAATCTGAAAAGTTTACCACCCTGTATCTTGAACTATGATTTTCCAGATCACAGTATAAATGAGATGGATTTCATGTGTCATGCAGAATCACCCCCTCGAGTTTTTGCGCAAAATTTCCGGACACCTTGTATACAAAGAACATGGTGATCTCTAGCTGTCGCATCGGATATATCGAGAGCATTTGAACTTGTTTAGCACCGAGCATTTCTCCAAGAACTCCCATCATATGACAATGGATTATTCTTCTCCCGACTTTTCTTCCAGACAGGTCGCTCCATGTGATGGTAAAATGAGTATCGTCTGATAATATACCCTCGCCCTCAACCAGCGTCCCACAAGGGTCCACTTTGACACCAACATCGTCCCCATACTCCATATCGATGAACTTTTTGGGAGTATCCATACGTGCCCTATCCACAGTTTATTGGCGCAGATGACAGTACTCTCCATTCTGCGTTTTCCTTCCAGAATTTTAATTTCATCCTAGAAAACTGGGAAGTCACGACGATGGCAGCGCTGTCAATGAAGAATCAATGAATCACAACTTGGGGAACCAACAACCCGGTTGAAAACACGCCACCAGAACTCAAGCCTTGTTTTCTCCATAAAGTCCACAATATTTATATTCAAATTCACCAGTCACATTCTTCGAAGATAACGAACAATAAGTTGAGAGGAAGTTCATTAGTAATTCCCTCAAAAGAACACTACTATTGGTACCAGGCATTTTAATATCAAGCATATTGAAGTTGAATGTTTTGAAGTGGCAATACAGGCTTGAGTAGGAAGTTGATTTTCGGTTACTTAAAATTCAAGTATTCGGATCCCCAGACTGTAATTTTTCTTCGTGAGTTCTCAGTTTACTCTGATGAGACGAGAATGCTGGAAGAGAACGCGCAGTATGGAAAATCCTGATATCAGCAAAGTTGTGGATGGGGCATTCTTATATTCCTATTGATTTTATGTTCAGCCATTTTATTTGCCTGTCTGAATAGATTCCACAACTCAACAATCCATAAATTTGCTTCTATTACTGAAATTGATCAAAATATTATGTATTTGCTGATGATTTTCTAATAGACGGAAGATTCCCAAATCACTATCGATGATATTTCTCACCTATACAAAGTGTATTATTCTGTCCAGACAAAAACGAATTCAATCATTAGAGGATTCCATTGATTCTCAGAATCTGAGTATATCTTTTGAATTCCCGATTGACTACATCACTACACACACAATCACCCTACCACTATTGATGGTTAGCGAAAAAACTTATTCACAGAATGAACTCGCATAACTCGAATTTAATTATTTCACAGTCCTGTATTTTTCAAATTCTTATTGTTATCTCAATCAAATGAATATGAACAACTTAGTTGTTTTCAATTCACAAAATATGGCGCGACTCGATGAAGAACCGACGACCGAAGAATACTTTCACATGTCGGAAAAATTGATAGGAGAAGAATTCGTATAAAGTGCAGCCAATCAATTATTCAGGAAATTCATCTCCTCCAAGAAGATCCAGGTTGCTTGAGATTGCTTATGCAAACGCAAACTTTACATGTCCCATTTGCAATGGTGCAACTGATTTGCAGATCCTTTGATTTGCAGAGTCAATGTATTTGTAAATCAGAACATCTATCTACCTCAAAATACTATATAGTCAGCTAATATTTGTGTCCTTTCCATTTCTACTGAGAATAGCAACTCGGTTGGATTATATCTATCATAATCATAATATTTTTATTTCAAGAGAAATCAATCAGTTTTGTTAATGTTATTGGATGAAAAATATTTTTTTTCAACATTTTTCGAGTTGATAACTGCTATAAATATAACTATTGATATTACTGTCGATCTGATGATCTTTCTCCTGATTGTTGAATTAGGAGATTGAGTCGACAACGGACATCATATTCGACACACTTCCAATGATGAATAGTATTCGAGTACCTACCTCTAACTCTGTATAGGTGAGAAACAGCATCTATAGTGATTCGAAAATCTTTCGCCATATCTGTTATAACATGATTTGGTGATTCTGTTTAGTTTTCCCATATTATTTCCCAAGATTCCTACATGCAGCATCAATTGAGTTATTATTCGTAGTAGACATCGGTATGAAGAATACTCCACAGTAACTTGTTCAAACTATCTGAGCATCAGATTTATTTAGAATTCGATCGATCATCACTCATTCTAGGAAATCATAAGCCAATAGTCACTACTCTCAGAGCCACCCTGTATACTTCAGATATTCGCAGAAAGGATTGTCATCAGGAATCATCAAGTTCCTTCCTAAGTTTTACAGGATTACAATCATTTGATGGATATGACTAGCAGGACAGGTACGGTTTCTTGAAAACCAAAACATAGTGCATAACATTAAAATCTGATTGAACAGATGCATTTATTCAATATCAATGTTGATATCAGTATATTACAAAATGTCCAAAAATAAATTGATATTTTCAGAAATAATTGCAACATTATTTTCCAGATCAACTTTGTATTACGTGAGCTCGTGCAGGTATCACTCTATAGTGGATTTTCACCGACCACATGAATAAACAAAAGGTAGTCAAAATCAAAAATTTTGAAAAATTTTAATTTAGCACCCTGTGTAATACGAACTATTGTAGAATTTTAGCAAATTTACCGAAGGCCAATTTCCCCCCTGTTGCGGTGCAACACATAATTCGATCGAAAAATTAACTGGAATGTTTTATTTTTGGACATAAATAATAGTACCTTCTGAAAATGGACCCTCTTATGACGTAGAAACCTCATCTCGCTATAGTTGAAAGAAAATACCAAACGCCCGACGGAGACTGAGGCAACTGATATATTAATTCTTTCAACTGTGATCTCGCGCTAATTCACTCTGTCAGAAATCATATATCATTCATCTCTGTCTGGAATAGTCTTGTTTCAGTATTGGGGTTTTGATATCACATCATCGCCTCGTTTTCAGAAGTCCGAAAAATCGGGGATTTCAATAATTTTTTATAAAACATAGGGAGCTCACAGCAAGAAACGGTTTGCGGTGGTGAGCTAGTTTGGGTGAGTTCTATCGAATTATGAAATGATTTTTTTTTGTGATATGCCCATTGTAGGGCCACCTGATGTGTTAGTCAGCACGCACCTGATGAACGTATTCCGCTGTTATTCTCATCGGAAAATATTTCGTTGTTTCAGCTGACAAACTACCTCCCGGATTCCCCCAAATAACGCAATCTCCGATCACAAACAAAGTCGTGGAGATCGGCCATAACGCCGTTTTGAAATGCGAGGCATCGGGCAATCCGCCGCCCAGAATAACTTGGCTGAAAAATATGCTGCCCATCAACATCACCAGCCCAGGATCCAGGTATTCCATAAGGGACGACATGCCAGGTAAATGAAAATTGTTTTTCCCACCAAACATTGTTTATCTTCGGAATGCTGAAGTCGATTTTGAACTCGCGGGATATCACAATAACTAACTTTCTCAGGAGCGTGGGTATTGAATTTTTCATATGGGTTTATACAGGATGTATTTGAATAACACCCAAATAATTCAAAGAGTGATTCCTTGTGATATTTTTTGCAAAGGAAGGTTACATAAACATGTAACTTGCTCCGTTTTTGAGATACAGGTTGTTGACTTTTGAAGTATTGTTTGTTTTTTATTTATACCCCCCTGTATAAGCTTTCATGGTGCCAAAATTCAGTTTGGTTGGAGACTGACAAAGCCTCAAAATTTTAAAATGATTCTAATGGGTGTTATTGAGTAATCTCAATGGAAGTCTTGAATACTCCTACATTGAAATTTGGAGTCAAATCGAATTTTCATTGTTTCCTCAAACACTAAGCCAGATACAGAAACCACACATGGAACAAATAAGTTGTTATTCCCATAGGTTAATCTATTGAAAATATGAAACTCAGGAAAGCCAATGGCGTACAATGACATTCATCATAAATATCGATAAATTCACCCACTGTGACGCCACTGGAAATATGATTTCCAATCTAATTGCACCAGAAGAAGCTCCATATTATTATCGAAGAAACCACAACGTTTCATTGAATTTGATGAAAAGACAATTGAATGATGAATAAAAAAACGATTCTTCATTTCTTTATTTCTTGAAATATCACAACCCAGGCAACCAGATGACGAATGATCACGTCACTGTGATGTCCCTAATTGGTGATTTTTCGTCAGAGGCGTCACACACCAATTTATGACGTCACTATGACGTGATAATCACGTCATCGTTTCGACGTCGAGTGAACGTCACTCAGATGGATAAAAGAAGACGTCAGTTTCATGACGTTGCAGGGACGTCCTGTCGACGTCCATTTTTTCCAGACTTTCTCTAAACCTTGGATACTTATATTATCATGTGAAACAGAAGTATACCTCATGAAAGCAAATCAACATGCAAGTTTTATTGGAATTATTAATGTACCCAAAAAGTAGGAGAAATTTTTTTTCTAAAAAACTTTGACACACTGTATGTCTCGGAAACCAACAAGCTATGTATATATACAAATGATTGTTAAGGTAAACCTTTATTGAAACCGTTACTCTTATGACGTTGCAGTGACGTATCTATGACGTCTAAAAATCACGTCGGTGTGACGTACCAATTTGGTGAGCTTCGTCATTTAGGAAATTTTTCAATATTATTCAACAAAGTGAAGCCAAATTCGCCAACATCCTTTCCATTGCTATCAAACTATTCTTTGTTTGCTTACATCTCGCCGACACAAACTACATGATTTATGATACAAATACGAGTAACTGATTGCATTCTGATGGTGATGCGTACTGAAGGATGGCGCTGCTAAATAGGCGATTGAATGAACATGACACAGGAGGGACCCACCAAGCAGACTCAATAATGCATAATCAATATTATATTATGTCATCAGAGGCTAGTGGTGTTAATCACACCATGTTAAAGGGGTCTTTTTTACGTATCATCGCCAAATTCAATCGTCATTATGACGTCATTATGACGTCAGTCGGACGTCACAGTTTGGTGAGTGAATGACGTCAATACGACGTGAGTAATATGGAGCCATTGGGCTGTGACTTATTCACGTCATTATCACGTCAATGCGACGTCAACTACTGATGTCACCTTGGTCATTCAAGTGACGTAAAAAAGACGTCACTGTAACGTCATCTGGTTGCTTGGGAAGTAATCAACTCTTGTTTTTTTGCGGTGCTATTTAGATACACCTCGTGTAAAAGAATAAAACACAAATGTATTGTACTGTACTATACAGTACTGTTTGTACTGTATGTATGAAATCCACATGAGGAATCTTGTTGAGAAGATAGTTTTCATACATATACTTATTTCATCCAGCCAATGGAAATGCTTGAAACAACAAGAATTCGGTGTGCTAGAATCGTGAGAAGATGAGAACGCAAACTATCGGAATTTTCAAGTAGGAAACATCCAAATACTCAAAGTAGAATGCAATGGTCACACAGAAAGAGAAACTCAAATACCACAATAGTTCTAGTATCGAGAGGAAAACAACTGTCTAACTTTTCCGGGAAGAGGTTTATCAACAAATTGTATAGGTACCGAAAACCCACCTTCATTTTCAACAAAAAATCATCCCTTTGATTTTTTTGGTGTCATTGAGATACAGTGTGCTGAAGAACGGTTCAACAATTGCGGGAGCATTTCACAGTCGTCAATATACAATTCTGACACGAAGATAGAGAAACTCAAAGTCGTTACTATGCAATAATTCGTATATTGACGAATGAAATCGCAAGTGTTTTCTTCCTAAACGCCGAGCTGCGCCTAAGTGGTTCAGGAACGCGTGATAATCTGCAGACCAGTATCGAGCTGTTGGCTCCAATCAGTGCAGGGCTGTCCCAGATAGCATTCTTGACCGCTATCTGGTGCGAACCTGACTCAACGTAAACGCATCTCAGCATTTATACCCCACGAGGAGTTCTGCCGCGTTCAACGTCTATGGGAAAGGCTGGATGACCGAATGACGTATTTTGAACTAGTAATTCTTCACGGGTCTACAGTAGTACCATCCTGTAATTGTGATAATTGTGAGACACTATCACCTGGACTTTTGACACAAGAAAATATTTTCAAGTCGTCTACATAAAGCAGAACTTCACACTATTTGAAGCATGAACTATTGTCGTTCAAGTATAATACAAAAAGTAAAGGTCCCAGATGGGATCCTTGGGGTACTCCTGAGGTTACTAAATAGGAATCTGATTCATAACCGTTAGCTACGACAGACGAAGAAGGTTTCCATGTACACCAATTTCAAACAGCTTCAACATTAGTATATTGTGTTTGATTTTATCGAATGCTTCGCTAAAATCGGTGTATATAAAGTCGGCCTGAATCCAATACATTGCAGATGAAATATTCTCGCTATACGAAACAATATTAGTTTCAATAGACCTCTTGGGGATAAAGCCATGTTGCTCATGAATGATACATTCTTTGACTGTATACATTAGTCACATTAGTGTGTTATGTCAAATGAGTTCTTGTACTTCGCATAAGAAATTGATTTTGCAAATCGGTCGATAATTACTTATTTGTCACCATTTTTGAAAACCGGAACAACGAATGCTCCTTTCCATTTCTTTGGGAATGTGCATTTATTGAATGATCTATTATGAATAATGGTCAGGGGAACATACAAACTAGGTGCGTATTTTTATATGAGAACTTGTCGTGAATTTAAAAACACACAGACACTCCGTACCCTTTATATGTCATATGTCAATAGTGTTCTGAGTTATGGTTCATTAATATGGAACCCTGGTTACGATATTTATATAAACAAACTTGAACGGATACAGAATATATTCATTGATTACGTCAATAAAAAATGCTTTCCATCCAACCCCAGCAACCGTAACTATGTTCGAAATGAGCTGAACTTATTATCACTAGCGCATAGAAGGAACATTTCTGACGTGAAATTTCTTTATAAAATCATAAATAATTTAGTTGATTCGCCTGCTATCCTCAGTAATATTTACCTTACAGCTCCTACTTATATTACAAGGAATCATCACATTTTTCGTTACGAACAATCTCAAACAAATTATTTTTTGAACTCTCCAATGCAGAGATGCAAAATATTAAACAACGCTCTGTCGAATTCTATCGATATTGACATTTTCTCTTACTCACTTTCCAAATTTTCTTACATTTTGAAAAAACATTTCCTGGCTTCACCTACTTGATTTTGATATTTTAACGTTTTAATATGTACTGAATAAAATTATTTCACCCTTGTTTGTATCAACACACTACAATCACTACATGTTGTACCTATACTCAATCATTTATAATTACTCCAATTATTGATTTTCATCAACTTTGTAATTGATATTCGATTTGTTTAGTTTAAATATATCTGTATGATGAGATATGACATATCTGTGAATACTGCTTTTGGGTTAGTCCCGTTTGTATTCCTATTCGTAAATAGATAAATAAATAAATAAAATGTTGGGATGCCATCAGGTTCACCACCTTTATTTTCATTTAGTTCACAAAGGATGTCTAGAACTTCACTTTCAGCTACAGCTATATTACTAATTATATCCCTTTCCTTTTTTGGCAACAACTCAGTAGTTTGTTGACAGGGTCAAAAGACACTTCTGAAGAATTTTGAAAAAACTTTATAGACGGCGGCAACTTCTGCACATTCATTATCCAACTTCATTGAATTGGGTAAAATATTGCTCCTATTCTTTGTGGATACGAAATGCCAAAATTTTATCGAATTATTTTTATTATCACATCATAATAATAAATAAGTGTCAAAATATTCTTCAGTGGGCTATGAATGTTTCAGTAGATCAGTATCTCTCAACCCTTTCAATATAATTAGATTTATTGAATACTACTAGTGCGCGTTTCCACCAAATATTCAAATGTCTGTAGCACGCGCTCCCACCAGAATGTTAGGGATCCCGCCAAAAGTTTAACAAGTCAGGTTGATTATAAGGGTCTTGTAATTAACAAGGGAGTTTTAACTAGCATTCGATAAAAATAACATGATTACATCATCGCAGGTCAAAGGAAAAGTTAAAGCTCAAAGGCTCCTACTTATAAGGTACATGATTGATATTAATTATTATAAGTTGGTACTTAAACTATTTACTAGAAAATGTTTCCAGAATAATTAATTACCTGAGCTAATGTCACATGAAATCAATTCCACTGGGATGTTATATCGAATACAACCTAACTGATACAGGGAGGTACAGAATTTCATAGTGGAATTTCATTGATTCCAACAATCGATCAAAGCACTGTTTTCGAGATCGAAAAACGAATCATTCTGAAGAATTTATAAGAATCTGAGGAAAATGTGGTAGAAAGCTAGATGTTTGAAGAAGCACTGCATCATATTTTCATTATATTCTCCCAATGCTTGCATATCCATTCGATTCGCCAGAATCTGAAATTATACCAAAACAATGTAAGCTGCATACAGAAACTGAAATTGTTTGTCTGATGTTATCTTCCACCAAAACTGTCCGAGCGCTAACACAACTGAAATAACAAAATTGTGTAAACATTTCTATTGATCACTTTCATGATGGCATTGAATAACAAGGTTGGTTTATTATTTGTTTTCCTTCATGAGTATATATGCTTTGTTCAAAAAATAACCTTCGAATAAAGAACACCAGCGTGTACAAGGTGATTTAGTAAACCGATCTAAATGATGAGGAAAGTTCAGATAAATGTTTTTCTATGAATATCTTTCTACCATTTAGAGTGTTAAGGAGTAGACTGACAAAGCAGTTTTTGTATCAAATCTCTTTGTACCAATAGTCCTTGTTTTCTTCAATAAATTAGTTCAGAATGAGCATACTTGGAAAAATTCTGAGAACATCGGAATCACTCAGTAACGTAGATTCCGCGGGGTGAAATGATACCTTTCCAATTCTTCATCACTAATTCTGAGAACTGAAATTGAACCGCTACAAAATGGTATCTATATATATTTTTAACTTCTGGAGATTATATGTTGTTGGGAATACTTCCTCAGGCAATGAATTCCAGAGCCTAACCGTTCTATGGATGAAGGAGTTTTGATAAAGTGCTTTCGAGGTTGACAACGAAAGAATGTGCTGACTGGGCTTGTCTAGTTCGTCTGACTGGTATTGCTAGTGATATTCTTATGGACAAATTTCCTTTTTAACCTGACGAGTAAGTAACCTCACTTTTATTAATTTCCACTTTCGTATTCAACTATTTCTAATTTCAATTCCATGATGATGTGTTTTTTCGAAACCAAGAGTTGAATAAAAAAATGTTACTCACAGGTCTGGACTGATGATGACTCAACAGTCTAAAGCGCTCTGTCACGAGTACTAAATTTGGATAAATTATCTTGTACGAAATACAACACTGCCCTTTATTGGTAATTCTTAATAGCATCCACACATAAGTGTCCTTGAGATTGGGTCAGTATCATATGAAATCGATCCAGATGACAATTTTCAATTGAAGTGTTAACCAAGTCAGCCTCTATATCGGTGATGGTCAAAGTTTATGTTGGCCGAGTATCTCCTTCGCTACTTCACAAGCCTCTGTCCCTACAAATATCTAGACATCAGTTTGTCGTGGTCTGCCTAACGGTATAGAATTTCACGAGGAGTCCACATAGTGACGCCTTTCATATTTCCTCCCAATATTCCATGTTACTTCTTGTGAAGTGGTTGTTTGTGCGGAATCCCAAAGTGGCCGAGCTTCCTTGCACGGTGGCATGTTTCCTGAGAGGTTCTCGAGGGATCATTAGGTCGTATCAGCTTGCCTCCGGTGCCTAGCAATCGTTATTATCATGCGGGCTACATTATGCATCGGTCCATGAGCGCTGTTGCCGCTGTCACGATAATATCATCGATGATCGTATCCTCCGACCAGCAATGAGTATGAAATGATGAACCAAAGAAGGGAAGATTTGTATTTTGTGCAAGAATTTATTCAAAATATTCGTAGCAGAGCGCTTTCGACTGTTAAGTCATCATCAGTGCTTACTCGTCAGGTTAACAGGGAAATTCGTCCATAAAAATATATTTTGTCCAGTTTAAAACTAAAGACATTTAAGTAAAATACGTTACAAACAAATTAAAATGTGTTTCCCAAATGGGGGTGGAATATGGATTACATCTTGCTAAGCAGCCGTTGTCGCTACGACGTGTCGTGTTGAAGTGAACTTGATGACGAAGTTTTACCCCCTTTTGTGAAACACATTTCAATTTGTTTGTAACGTACTAAATGTCGTTAGTTTCAAACTGAATTTCCCTGTTAACCTGACGAGTACGCACTGATGATGACTTAACAGTCGAAAGCGCTCTGATACGAATATTTTGAATAAATTCTTGCACGAAATCCAAAACTTCCCTTCTTTGGTATATATTCACGTGCATACAGCCCAGCAACCCTTACTGAATTGATAAAGACATTAGGAAGGTTTTTCAATTTCATTGACATATGCGAGTGGCTCAAGGTCAAGCGTAGAATTGGCACCGAACATAAACTATGTTCGGTGGAATTGGTATACAGTACAGCTTTACGAATGGTTCTTTTTGATAGTCAGGCTACGCTGATAAGCTGATATTATACAGCTAGGGTGAGAAGTGAGCTATCACATAGCAAGCACTTTTAGGCGCGAAGTGCCGAAGGATATAATGTGCGAGCTATGCATAACATTTTCACTCGAGGTATCCTACCTTGAATAAGATACATTTTCTAAAGCACGATTAAAATCATTATATAAATGTTGGTTGCAATTATTTGATCTTGAAAATAACTTCAAGTCCCCAACTGCTGGGGATCCTTTTTGTTTATGTAAATCGATGAAATTATGCATTCTTAGCAGTTTCTTCAACCATATTCATATCCAACCAGCGCTGTGTATGAACTTTTTTCTCACCGTAGTTTTTTTTAGTTCATACACATCGTTATGCAGTGTGTCATTTATTTTGTGTCTATATGCATATTTCCATTTTTCTGTTTTGTTTTTTGATACAATATCCACACAGATTTTGGACCAAAATTGTTATTTTCCCATTCTGTAATTGGCCTCGGCTGTTGAATTGGTGTACCGCGAAAAAAATATCTCCTTTTCCAACCCCTTCACTTGAATTAAATCTCCTTCATGACAGACAGTGATATAGCTTGATGAATTCAATTATTTCTTCATACCTATACCATATCTTTGTAATAGCTGATTCCTTATGGTTCCATATTCCAATCCATGCAAGTGTTGAGTGGGCCATTCCGACCGTTCCATTTTAATGTGACATCAATGATGAATACTACGATTGTCCACATCGAAATAGCAATTTCTCTGCACAAAAAGTTATGTCTTTCATACTGGAAACCTTGTACGTCAATTATGAAGACTTCACGGTCAACTTATTATTTTCTATTTCGCAGAAGGATTCCCAAATAACCAATTTGCAATTTGACGTTGATTTGACGTTTGATAGTGCCATCTATTAGTTCGTGATTATCGCGAATTGAGTAAAATATAAACAATCACTCTTACCTTTCAGCTGTAAGGCTTCAATAATTCAAGGTCACAAGTTCCATGCGAACAGTCAAAAGAATTCCACCCCAGACCATAGCCTGCTACTTACGTGCTTTTAATACTGATGAAATGCAATAAAATCACATTTTGCTATAAAATGGTGTTTTCGGACAAAAAAAAAATGGATCAAATACAAGAAATAAACGTTGGAAAAATTTGGCTGTAGTACAATCTCAATTCCAAGTTGATAATGTAACTGCCACACCTTACAAAGTATTGTAAACTTAATGAAATAAACACGCTATATATGCTACGGTATTGATAAAAAGAGTTTTTTTTGCAAATATAGTTTGACATCAATGTTCAAAAGGAGATAAGATGTCATTATACTCAGAAAACGTCCAAATCGGACAAGTAGTTTTGACGAAAATGTATCTCAAACTTTTGGATACTTTTTGCTGGTGCGCTTAGTTTTTGGTGAAGTGTATAATCAATGTAAATCAAACGTCCTCAAATGAGTTGAGTTCTAGCACGCTCTATACATTTCATTGATAACATGAGCTCAAATTCGACGGCAACACTGCACGGCGGCTACCAATAGTTATTATCTCGTGGATTACGTTTTACATTACATATACGCTATAATGCGAAGTCGGAATTTGTTAATGCAGCAACTCCGGTTAACTTTTGTCTTCTTAATCTTTCGGGAAAGTCTGGAAAGCCAGCAGCTAAGCAATTCCAGTCAGTGTGAAATGGAATTCAGTGGGAACTCATCGCCTGATACATGTATGAAATTCATAAAGTGAATCTGGATTCAGGGTTCCAAAATTGACGCTCTGTTGACTCCATAATGAATATAGCCGAGAATGGGATAGAATGTCTCATGGTAATGAGGCAGCAACCAGTAATATTTGTCATTGGAAAATTGAGATGTTGAAATCCCGGAGATTTCATGTGGAAATACTGTCGACCCATCAGTTATCATTATGGCGACTTGAAACCTGCTGGATCGCAACTTTGTGGTGGATTTAACGGAATTGAAATGAAGCTGCATCGAAGGAAATCAAATATGGATGCTTTCGGCTTTTGGATTATTGACTTTCAAATTAGTTCGGAGTACTGCATTACTGGAATGAAATATATATACCGGTTGTTTCGAAATCAATTCACCACTCTGTGTCATCGATTTTTCATTAGCTAATATTATACAGGGTGTATCTAAATAACACCAAAAAAATTCAAGGAACGATTTCTTGTGGTATTTTAGGTAATGAAGTTTGTATAAACTTGTATCCTAACTTGCTCCGTTTTCGAGATACAGCTCGAGATACAGGGTATCAATATTTCCATGAAAAATCGTTTGTTTATTCATTGCTCGATTGTCTTTTCATCAATTTTAATAAAACGTCGTGGTTTTGTTGATAGTCATATGGAGCTTCGTCTGGTGCAATTAGATTTACAATAATATTTCCATTGGGGTCAAAGTGGGTAAATTTATCGATATATATGGTGAAAGTTAGGAACTTTATTTGCTAGAATATCACAAGGAATCACCTCTCGATTTTTTTCGGTGTTATTTAGATACACCCTGTATATCAATCCCCACATACATTGAAAAACTGTGAATACATCAAATTCCATGATTCAAAATTCAACTTGGGGCAACAATGTAAATGTGATATGCAGAAGCTCACTTGGAAAGAACATATGTAGAGTATTAAACTACAAAACTTAGGAAACTAATTCATAGATTCTATGAACTAAGAAATATATAGTACCGCTCAAAACTCTGAAATCAATTTAGAGAGCTTGGATTGGTAGTTTGGGGTAATGCAGGTACAACAACCTCAACAAAATTACCGTATCCGAAAAATGGATTATAAAAAGTATGCTTTTCAGAAACAAAAGATATCCTAGCGAAAGTGTGCTCAACGAAAGTAAGTTACTGACCTATTCCATCTGAAATCCGTCATAGGATTCATGATTAATAACAATGACTACAAAGTAAATTTAAAACATTGTCAAGATACAAGAAATGGCACTAGAGGCAAGGTTGAGCTGCAAAACCCCAAACACAAAGTTTGTCGATACCCGAGTCGAAAGCACATTCACTGCGTGGGCCCAAAAATTTACAATGACTTACCTGACTGTTTAAAGCTAAAGAATTAGCACAGAAATGAAAAACACTCAACAGAATGGATTGTCGATGGCGAATATGAAATTAATTATGCAATATGATTTTTTATACGGAATGTAGTTTTATTAACTGATAGAATGTACAACAACCGACTTAATACCTGGGACCTAATGACCTCGGAAATAACTGTAAAACAGATTAAGGGGTGCATATAATGTATTAAAAATACCATTGTGCATCTAAAACTATTAGCAGTAACGTTCAGCCTGTTAGGATAATGTTTATTTGATACATGTAAGAATAGCATTAGTTCACTGTGATAATTTGAAACTGCTTCTTCATAACTTCAACTATAACATAGGTATATCATAAGTTTTGTCTCGAAAGTATGTAATTTGTACCTGCTGCTAATAAATTATTATTATTATTGTTATTATCATCATATTCAGTACATCGATTCTATATAATTTCACAAGTATCAGACCAAATTACCAAATATAATATTTCTGGAATCGTGTTTTTCTACTTTTTTAATTCAAGATGAAAGTATTCAATTCTTTATAGTAATTGCGATTCAACAATTCGACGATGTACTACAGTCATAGGGACTTTGCTTGTTGAAATTCAACTTTCTGCACCCTCCTTGGATATTTGTATGGGTGTGCTATTTCTTGCGACATTTTCACCTATTTTCAACGCCATCGGGCATGAGTTGAGCTTTATAACATAGTCACTCATTTCATCGCACTTACTCAGGGCCGGATTAACCACACGGCACGAAGGGCCTAGGGGCCTAGGGAAGAATTCAGTATTGGAGGCGAACATTTTGCCAATGAGCATTATACGCAAAAGAAATTGTTGAGCTATTATAAATTAACCACGACATTATTTTTCATGGTTTCGTTGCTGACTTTTCATGTACCAATGTAGAATGATCTGTTGGATGAATAATAGTTATTAGAAGAAAAAGCAATGGAAATACCACTGTCGACCACGAAAAATCGTTCAATAAGTAGTACTAACTAGTTTCGGCCACAGGCCATCATCAGACACAAAAATGATGTATTCGGAAGTAACTAAAAGATAATTATGGACATTGTTGAGGAGTCAAAAAAGAGTCAAAGAATCGATATAATAACCTCAGCAATACATATTGAGAGCAAAAAAAATAAAAAATTAAATTGAAAGTCTAGGTCGAATTTAACAGTATCGGCCCTGAATTTAAAATAGGTTCGAATCTGGAAGAAGTCCAGTAAACCAGATCAGCATTAAATTATTGAAGAAGAACATTGGCACGATTTATCAAAACCCTTTAAAAATTCTCTCACGTGAGATTCATCAGGTTATGCAAAATGCTAATGGGAGCTACGACGGAATTAGAAGAACCAGAAACATCATAAATCACATGAAAAGTAAAACATGACAAAGAACATATGACACAAGTCGATGTCAGTAAGACATGACATGAAAATTGAATTAAGGGATGACACAAAATCATGACAACTACGGCGAGTGACAAGAAACCAAATAAATTTTGGAAGCAATGGGAACCATAGATTTGGAAATATACAAAAATGGAACAATATATGGGTTATAATATGTTTTGATGCTAATCATTGAAATTTTAAAGTACGAAAAATCTACGTTCAAAATTGGTTTGATCATCAGGACAAGTAAAATTTGGATTATTTATAGATTCTTGAATTTCTAGAATTTCCAAGAGGTTCAACCTACAAATGTGAAGGAAATCGATGTTGTCAGATATATTGAAATTATGATAAGATTCAAATATATGGTTTGAGAAAGAGGAGCTAGTGTTTGAATTATTAATGTTACTTTTCCTATTCATCAGCTTGTTATGTTCAGAGGCTCGTATTTCGAAACTCCGCAGAATCCATTTTGATTTAGATAAAAATATGTATATTTTTGCAAATTTTTCTGGATAGAGAACTTTTCTTCACGTCAATAGAGAGTTGAAGTTAACAGGAGAGAAAGAGAGAGAGAGATTTTAAGTATCAACATCTACCTTCCTAATCAAAATATGTATCTTCAGTGGATTCAAAAGAATGCAGTTCTGATAAAGTCAATTAGGGAGGAGGGTTATCTTATAGACACATCAATGAATTCAATAAACCATTTTCGATTTCATAACATTTTGATGGAGAGCTGGTTGATGGTTTGCAGTTGCACTATCAATGTTCTAAAAGGTGAGTAATCTACAAGTATTTCTTTCCACAGAAATATGAACCCAATTTTGTGGACTTAGATTTTCAATTCCAGTGCTGCCGTTGAATCTCCAATACCTTTCATTAATTACCAGACTAATATACATCAAGCGTACCTATTATGCAACCAAATATTAGACCCTTGGCAATTGATCCGAGCTCATATCCGCATGCAAGAGTCCTATACATAGAGATAATATTGAGGGTTTATACCTATACCCTCCTGAATAATAATTCGATCGGTATAAGATGGGAAATGGCATACCTAATATATGACTAATTGATTCAGATAACAACGCCAATTTCTTGAAAATTTCGAGATCTCGTCTTGAGATCAAGACAAGACAAGAAATTACTTGATTCGTCAAGAAAACAAGAAATCTTGAAATTTCTTGACGGAGAATGAAAACGCTAAAACTTACGTTTGTCCTTTATGATGAAATAAGAGAAAATATCAATATAATGTACTTTTCACCACCACTTCACGAAATGGAATCATTGCATGTGGATGTGCGCGACCGCGACGTCGTTTGCTTTTGTCAGAAAACGAAAATAAAAATCGGGGAACCACCGGATTGCCAATTAGTACACGACAAGGTTGCCAGTTCTACTAAATTTTCAGGAGATTTACTGATTTGCATATATTGACCTATTACATTCCTAATTCACTGAAAAAAATTATGACACCCATTTAATATTAGAATCACCTATTGATATTGATTAATTTTAGTAAATGACATAGATTCATAATATCTTGGGTGATATTTGGTGACGCTGTGTAGATAAATTTTCTGGCGCCACTGATTATAAATTTGAATGCGTCTGAGCGCTTGATATGTTGGTGAGAAAGTACCGTCAAAAGGGTTACTTGAGACACTTTTCAGACATTTTTACGCAAGATTTTCTCAAAAATCGAGATAAAAATTTCCTTTTTTCACAAATGAAGAAGTTCTTACTCGGCAAACAGTAATCAATAGGAAAGCATGAATATTAATAAATACCCTCAGTCCATAACAATGTTTGAATATGTATTATGTAATGTTTTTGTTTATTTTTGTATTTAATCTCCTATCCTGGTTGAGTGGAAGAGCAGCGTCAGTTGAACTCCGCCAGGTTAAATAAAGGCAATTTATTATTATTATTATTATTATTATAAAAGCGTCTTATAAATTATTAGATAGGGCCTACTGTTCTTGAGATATCGAAAACAACATTTTATGGGGTAACTTGAGACAGGCATGAAAAAAGGCGAAAATTGCAAGTTATACTTTACCCAGGTTAAGTTGAGACAAAGCATTTTCTGGAAAAAAAATTATTAATTGGGCTGAGAAAAGGTAGTAAACAAGTTACATAACAAATTGACTTTTAATTTATCAATGAAAAAAGGAAAAATGAGGTTTTTATTTCCTTAGAGAAATAGTGAACATCAATAATGACTAAACAACTAACAATATAAATTGCAGGTTTGCATCAATATAATCCACGTATTTTCTAGCCCCAAGTTGTCTTCTATATTCAGAAGGCATGTCTCAATTCACCCTGAAAAAGTCGAATTTTCGAAAAATACCCGTACAACCTCTTTAAGACACTGTTTTGAAGTTATTTTTACACATCATTTGATTAAACAGATATTGATTGAGGAAACGGGACTTTCATTTTATGAATAAATTAATTCGTCTTCTCACCGTACCTGAGACAACTTCGTTGTTTCTATAACCATGAAATATACGGTTACATACAAGCTGAATTTTTTTGAACAATATAGTGACACTATCGCAATAACCAACTTACTACCGTGTATTCTATCTATGCGAACAGGAATACAGCAAAATAACTTCAGAGAATTCATCATAGATGGAACTAGGAGACCGATTTCGTTAACATTGCAGTTTGTCTCATGTTATCCTTAGTGTCTCAAGAAATCCCGTTTGACGGTACTCACTTTTTTCGCGGAAAAAGAGTGATATTATGAAAAGTTACATTTTGTTGCCTGATATCAAATCAACAAAGATAAAATGTCAAACTGTTTTACCGCCACAGAAATATACATATTTTTTTGACGTCATAGGTTCACTTATAACATAGCAATAAAAAGTTCGCCGGAGAATCACCCATGTTACGGTATCACCGGTCGATCAAGAAATCTCAAGATCTTGAAATTTCTTGAATCAAGATAAGAAATGATATTTCAAGAGAAACTTCAAGACATCAAGATGTTTCGAAATTTCTTGGCTTTTTCTCAAGACAAGACAAGAAGTTGTTATCATCAGTTGCGGCTCCTCAGAGGAGGCAACGGAGGCTGAGCTATGAGGTTGCACTGCGCAACCCACTCGCGCAATGCAAATGCCCGAATACGCCTGAATAGCACGTGTTTGTCGTGTCGCGAATTGCGGGCATTGTTTATGTTCATGTTGGGTTAATGGTTAGGGGCTCTATAAATTTCTGAAAAATGAGTGTTGTAAACGATTGCGATTTATTGGAATACTTCTTGGTGAACCCATTCAGTGCTTTGTCTTATGAAGATAAATTGATTGTGAAAAACAAACGTCCGACACCGGAATTAAAAAATCTGATTGTAACTGGTAAAAAACAAAATCGTTCGTTCATTTCTCATAATTATAAAAAATATATCTGGCTGACGGGATCTGAGATTTTGTTGGTACTGCGTATTATTTTCAACCGATAAGTCATCATGTTGGGGGCGATTAGGATATAATGATTTGAAAAATTTGGCTCGCGGATAGACTCTGCGAATCACAGGAACACATCTCTTCAAGTATTAAGTTCAGGTTGACCGGTAAACAGAATGTCATTGAAGCTATTGATTTGGGTGAGTAGAGAGTTGTTTGTCGCAATAAATCTCATATCATTCAGCCTCCTCTGTCATGAATGTCACGAGGCGCCACTGGTTATCATATGCATGAAAAAAATCAAAGGTATGTTTGACATAATGAGATTTTTCACGGAAGCATTTGACTACTTAATATTATCAGCCTTCGCAAAATAAGAACTCTCCAATTGAATTAGGAACATCCCCAAAAATATCCCTGCCTGAATGAGGAAAATCAAGACGAAAAATGCGGAGTATCGTGTGCTGCATACCTAATTCCTCTAACAAGGAGGTATAATTAGCGTCGGGCGATAAAACACCCTTACTTGAGAAGGATGTAACGAGAGAGGTATATATTAATCCACATCATTTTTGATGTTTCAAGAAAGACAGAGATGAGAAAAAACAAGAACATTTACGGCCCTCGGCCCTCTATTACTTTAGAGCCGTATTCAACACAGGATGCTGGAACTCCTGAGGCGAGGACATCTCTTAGCTCTTAGCTTTCAGGACAATTAGACAGTGGCGGTTTCTCAGGAGAAGCAGTGTCTCATCAATGAAAACGAGAAAGCATTCTATAATTTATTATTGGCAGTCCAAAGAGTAAATTGATCAATAAGATATAATGTATGTTATGCACAACCAGGCGTAAAATATCATTTTACCGCCCGGTGTATATAGTATGATGCAAATATATGGAATGAATTAATTTCAAAATAAGAGGAATTTCGAAAAAAATTCAAAGACTAGAGTTTAGAACTTTTTTATTGATGTATTTTCTTAACTAGACGACCCTTCGATGTCCAATTCCCAGTAGCAGACCTCTGCAAGAATCAGCTAATCAAATGAAAATCTATTTTTATTTGAATCTTCTTATGCCAAATTTTGACTGTTGGATAGATGATCAGTAGACCTTTCAAACGAGGTGTCACATGAGACCTGTTTGTATTTGAAAAAATCGTCCATTACGTCTTTACTTCAACACCGGTGACGTAACATCTCTCATATGAAATAATGAATTTATTCCATACATTTGCATCATACATGTAACCTGAGATGCAAAATTATATTTTTCTACAAGCGTGCGTGATTCACCCTATACCCGCACGCAATTCAGTGTGGGAAGTGTCATTTTCCCGCAACAGTGCAAGAAAATTTTCCCATACTAGTGCGGGAAATTTTTTCCCGCACTAGTGCTGGAAAACAAAGATATGATAAAATCGCTAGTAATATAAGTGATTGGTGATGGAATATAAAAGTCTAAGTTTGTTTGTTGCAGTATTAATTATGTATGTTCAGAATAATCCATGAAATTGCACTATTTCTTGTAAAAATTAAGAAATATTGAGGAATAAAAATTGATTATTATAAAAATCCCCCTATAGATTTGGATTGATCTGACGGGAAACGTCAATTTGTCATGCCAATCAAACCTCAAATGAGTTTGAAATTGTCGAAGTGACAGACACAGCGTTACTGACATTTTCGATTCAGTGGAAATGCCACAATGTGATCAAAAACTTCTAGCTATAGCCCACTAAACATAATAACATAACTCAAACATAAATGTAATATTACAATGTGACTTTGTGATGTTATTTAGAGATATGCTTGATATCACAGTGACGTTGCGGCAATCGACGTATGTGCCTCGTATAAATATTGCAATGTAATGTTGATCGTAAATATTATATAAATATATCAGGAATCACATAAAATCAATGTTTCTTCATAACGTATATTTAATGTTACTCAAAACATCTAAACAATATTGTATATTAACATTCTAATTAGTTTCTAGTAGTTTTTTGGTTATGTCTATTTTGTCTGGAATCATCAAGAAAATCACCTGAATGATCTTCAGAAAAGACATCAGAGAAGATGAAATATCCCTAAATATTAATTGATCCAACCGAACTATACGTATGATCTAGTTACCCAGTGATATTTTGAGACAGATTGACTACTATTTTCCTAAGTATCATTTTAGTTATTCTGTCTCATAAATCTAGTCAGTCCAGCTATATGATTTCTGCATAATAATCCAGTGATCCCTTACTGAAATTCTGAAAAGTAATAGGTAAATATATTTCTATACGAGTTTTTGGGAGTTTTCTGAATTATTTTGAAATTCTATTCTATGTTCTTCTTCTAGCTATGATAAATAACTCACCCATTACATTTGTAATTCGTGAAATATGAACACAATCCGTATTCACGAATCCCTCCTACTTTTTCACATATTATAAAATGCAGATACAGATTGGTTGCATTTCTATATTCCAACAGAGCAAACCTGGATTATAAGTAGTTATCATGAGCAATTCATTGTTGTTTCGAATTTGAGTCCAAGACTTGTTTAGTTCTTCACTTACTTTGATAACTATACGAATAATACCTAAAAACTCATATTCCAAAACAATATTGTTATTATTTTAGGTGATTTCAATATGTCTGATATAAAATGGATACCCAAAAATAATGAATTATACTTGGAGCCTCGGGATGTTGAACAGAAACATGTTGAACTGATAGACTCCTTTTCTTATCTTCAACTCATGCAATTCAATGCAGTTTATAATAAAAATAACAAACTATTAGATCTTGTGTTATCAAACGAAAATTATATCAAATCTGTTGAACATTCCGATGATCCGTTGGTGCCAGAAGACTCTCAGCACCACCCATCACTGAATATCACATTTGTGTATGATAGGCTGAAACCATTAGAAAAATCAATCAAATCTGTCAGAAACTTCAACAAGGCAAATTTCGATAAAATACATGAACTGTTGAGCAATATCGACTGGGAGAAAATATTTCAAAACTTAAGGGTTGATGACGCAGTTGCTGTTTTCTATACAGGAAATTAAATAAAATTATTGATGAAAATGTTCCGGTCAAGAGATCTAACAGCAGATTTCCTACATATTTCAGAAGAGAAACTATTAAAACAATAAAACAGAAAAAGTACTACCACAAGAAATTTAAGATATACCAAAACCAACATGACTATAACCGTTTTAAAGATTTGAGAAAACGCGCAAAAGATTTGATGCGGCAGGATTACTGTGAATACATAGATATGATTGAATCGGAAATACCAAAGAATAACAAAAAGTTTTGGAATTTTTTATCAAACAAAAAAAAATCAACTGTATGCATCCCCAACAAGGTTAGTTACAACAACTCCTCCGCCAACAATGGCAATGATATGTGTAATCTATTCGCAGATTTTTTTGAATCCGTATACACTCAACCAAAAACTTTTACACCAACCTTATCTAATACTCTCACGAATCTCACACAAGTGACAAAAGTTACCCAAAACCAAGTACTTAACTTAATCAACACACTGGATGCCACTAAATGTCCAGGGCCAGATAATATTCCTCCATCATTTATAAAAAAATGCGCATTGCACCTGAGCAAGCCCCTTACAATTATCTACAATCTATCACTCTCATCTACATTTCCTAAATTGTGGAAAACAGCTCATGTCGCCCCTATTCACAAATCAGGAGACAAATCAAATGTCAAAAACTATAGGCCCATCAGCAAGTTATCTATATTCGGAAAACTTCTAGAAAAAATAATTTATGATCTTTTATTATATGAAGTAAACAATGTTATTATTAAACAGCAACATGGTTTTTTTCCCAAAAGATCCATAGAAACCAATTTAACTGTTTATTCTGAATATATAAGAGAGAATATGGACAATGGAACACAGATTGATGCGATATACACCGACTTCAGTAAAGCGTTTGACAAAGTAGATCACCATACCCTAATGAATAAACTTACTGAAGTTGGGGTAAGCGAAAATATATCCAAGTGGATTCAGTCATATATAACAGATCGTAAACAAAAAGTCACAATAAATGGATTTGAATCTAGGTCGTTTTCGTGCCCTTCTGGAGTACCTCAAGGTAGCCACTTGGGTCCCTTACTGTTTATCATATATATAAACGACGTAATCAAATGCTTTAAAAATTCAAAATTTGTAGTATATGCAGATGACCTTAAAATTTTTCACAGGATAAGGGATCAGAGTGACTGCAGAGCCCTCCAGGAAGACTTGAATAAATTTTCTGTGTTCTGTGATACTAATGCACTTTCTCTCAATCTGGAAAAATGCCATCACATAAGCTTTACGAATAATAATAAAAATAAAATAAATTACTTATATACAATCAAGCAGAAATCAATTCAGAAGGTTAGCGAGATAAAAGATTTGGGGATCATAATAGACGATAAACTCAATTTCAAAGCCCACATAAATAAAATTGCAAACGAAACGAACAAAATTATGGGATTTATCATAAGGAACAGCAAAGATTTTAAAAATCCTAAAACATTAATTTCATTATATAATGCATATATCCACAGTAAATTAAGTTTTTGCTCTATCATCTGGAATCCGATATATGCAGTATATATCAACAGACTGGAAAAAATCCAAAACAAATTTTTAAGATTCTTGGGATACAAAATTAATTCCCCTGTAAAAGATAGCAACTACGACAGCATCAGGAAAAAATTCAATATTCTCCGACTGGCTGATAGAAGATCTCTCAGTGATGTATTATTTTTAACCAAAATCATTAAAAACCAAACTGACTCGCAAGAATTACTGTCACAATTACAATTTAATGTTCCACCAAGAAGCCTTCGGAGAAAGGAATTTTTCAATTACCCAAGTAAAAGGACAAATATTGGTACAAATTCTCCTCTCATACGATCTCAAAAAGAATTTAATTTATGTATGCAAAAAATTGATATAGACATATTTTCCAAAAACTACTTATCATTAAAAAAATTAATTAAATCTTCATATCTTTAACTATGGTACAGCATCATTAAAATTGATGTTTAAAACTTATAGATTTGTTACTTTTTAAGATATTATTGTATGTAAAATATTTTACCTTATTCTAATTTTAATATCACTTAATTTCATTCACTATTACTTTATGTATATTTGTAATAATCTCCATAGACACTATTAATTCACTGTATCTCAAATTAGTGGACACTATTTTTGGACCTGTCTGTATGTGTCCCCCCAAGCTGCTAAATAAATAAATAAATAAATATAAAAAAAAAAAAAAAAAAAAACAATATTTTCACTGATCACACTATTTGGCTTGTTCACCATAATATACCACAAACAAAATGGCTGAAATGGAATTGAATTGACTTTTTACAGTTGACAAGGTTACTTTGCCGTAAAAGAACAAATATCATCTCCTTGTATCCTGTATGCATGTAAGCTACGTTATAAGGTGGTGAAACGAAAACGTTGCACAAATAACATACAAACCCTGTCTGAGATATATCTGATAAACCTAAAATCAATATATCACAATATTTTCTAATGATATTGATGTCAATATTGATGCGATGTCTCATAAACGTTTTACTTCATAATATTGTGTTGGATACTTCAGAAGGACATTATCGCAATGTTATTCCAACAATATCACAAAAGTTAACTGAAAAATATTTTTGTTATGTATCATGTTTAGTGGGAGGGATTTGATACAGATGCGTTATCACCAACGAAGTCTTAAGAAAGGTATGAGAAGCTATACACGCGTTTCATTGAATGGTGCAACAATAAATAAATGAAAAAACCGAATGAAGAATAGGTATTTTTGGCTCATTCATAGAAGTGTCTGAAACCTAGAGACCAAACTCCTAATGGGCCTGCTGGCTTCCGCAATGAACCAACATAATGCGTCAAACTGTAAGTTCACCATAGCTATTACTAATAATTGATAGATAGAGAATATATATCTCTTGTTAGTTGTTCCTATTTGCTTGAATAATCAATTGAACGATTCAATCAATTTCCTACGCTTGTAGAAAAATGATTGTTCCTAACTCATGCGGGAAAGAATCACTTTCACTTGTTAGGAAAATTACTATATCCAACCCAAAATAAGTTATCTGTGATGACATTAACTGACAGCAAATCTGAAAGTCTTCTCCTAATTCTAAGTTATCATGGTAACGTTGATTACAATGATATTCCTCACTGCAGTCATGATGTTTCACTATCGTTCTTGATAGGTGAAGAGGTATTCACAATGAAAAATCAAATAAACCGTTCGTGCATAGAATGATGTATTTATTCCAGGCCTAACTTACAAGAAAATATATTTTTTCGAAAAGAGTTACTGTGAATGAGAATATTTTCTGTAATTCTGAATAAATATTCTTGGGAAGAGCATTCTGTTCTTCTCAAATCAATATTTTCATTTCTCCAACTTTATTGCCTCATTCAACATATACTCTATTCAAGAATTTTCAAATTCTCTTGTGAAAAAAATATTGTACTATTTTTACCATGATTTTCTCTGTTTACATCATGTTCACACCATGCCATGAACAGAGAAAAAAATCAACTTCAGCAAGTTCAGCAATACAAACGAACAGGCATCATAAGTCGATACAAATGATTGAGGAACGAGTTTGTGGTCTTTGCACAGATTGCACTAGTACAATTTCTGCACCCCACAGAAAATTGCCCTATCGACGCCCAAGTTGAGTTATCCCAATTTTCTGCAGACTGAGAGTAGCTGTCAGTTAGGAAAACTCAATTCATCGTGGGTCTATAGAATTTTCTTTCAGACATATCGCTTTATGTGATGGTGAACGGATTGTCGTCTGATACTAAAACCATGGAAAATCTTCGGCTGTGGCCTTAGATAATTCGAAAGCAACCGTTCAAGTTCAAGTTCCAGTTTATTTAATCCACAGAGCAATTATATGCTATCGGACAAGTCAAGTCAGTACAAATATTTGGATATATGAAATACAATAAAACATACAGTCTAACTATAAAGAAAAGGGGATTAAAAAAATTCGTTCAAACTATATAGGAGCAGGTCGAGGAGATGCATTTTCATTTTATTTTTGAACGTATGCAGTTCATTGATCAATTTTAATTCTTCGGGAAGAGAATTGTATAGTCTGAGTCCCAATATGTCCGATGGTTTCTGAGATATCGTCAAACGTACGTTGGGCAAATAGAGATTATTCTTTGTTCGCGTCTAATAACTATGTACTGAATTATGTTTTTTAAACTTTCTCGTTTTTTATGTATATTAGTTAAAACTTCAAAGATATATAACCCACATAGGGGAAGTAACTTGTATTTTTTGAATAATTTCCTACATGTGGTGCCACTAGGAACACTGGCAAGACATCGTACAATTCTTTTCTGCACTATGAAGACTTCATGAAACTTTCATTTTTCATGATTTAGTAGGGTGTATAGTAAGTATCTACACTTCTCGTCAAGAATGACAATGAAATGGCAATAAGATTCAAAGTATTATAGGCATAAATGATTTTTAAACTCTCTAATAAAGATTTTGATGATGGTTACTCAGACAGAAGACACATTTTATGTAGGTCATTTAGGTTTAATCTTCATATTTTGAGCTTAGGATTATACAGAATGAGTCATAACTATTGGATTGGGACATAGGCTGAGAGCAGATTGTTTGAACCAAAATGTGGCGATAGCACTAAAAATGCTTCATTGAAATATTGCTGTGGAGAAGGATACAGAGTGTTACAATCGAAAAAGTATTGACTTTTAGCTCACACCAAAATTTAGTCACTGACAAGAAATGTCATTCACCAGCACCAGCAGTCCAAAGCACACATCATAAACAAATTGATATTCGAAATCTTCTTTCGAAAAATATCTCATTTTGATACATCTAATATTTCAGAAGTTATGATTTCACCATGATAGATTCGTTGAAACCTGATATTTCTCAAGATAATTATTTGAAATTCATATCTGGTCTCTTTATTGAAAAAGAAGTAATGGAGGAAATAAACTTGAAAAATGTCGAAGACGGCCTCACGAAAAAAGAGAAAGAAATTTGGACGAGGTAACGGATCCTGAAGTCCTGCAAACGAATCATGAAACACCCTGTATAGCATAACAAAAGCCAACAACAGTGTATATTTTTGTAAAATTTGTATATCGCTACTTCAAAGTTGGGAACTAACTCCCCCGAAGTCGAAACTTGTGTGGGGTTAGAAAGAGCGGGACCTACTGCTCATAGTGGAATCCGAACCACTTCTAGGGCATCGAGGTATATATATATACACCGTATCCCAGCTAAAATTTTTTGCCATATCTTCGTAGTCGTTTGAAAAAATCCCATCAAACCCGGAATTGTTGAACTTGTAATAATGAACTCTAATTGAATATGGAATAATATACTTGGTGTCCCCTATTCAAATAGGAAAGTTTAGGTGTACTTTGGTGTGACCCTGTATACCTACGATTTATTCAATAGCATATTTCGAGTGAGCATCATCAAATAATATACTGGGTGACCAAATTTCAAGTCATTCGATTGCGCGGTTGATTTTTTACAGGGGGGACATTTTAGCTGGGACACGGTGTATATATCCGGGAAAAGTTACATTTTTCAACCTGTCAACATAGCTGAAATGTCAAACTTTTTTCTCGTCACCTGAAAGTTTCAGAACACTCTCAATTCTCTATAAATTCTCAAGAAATTTCTCCCTTCGGAGTAAGGGGTGCAGGGATTCATTGCCCTTCAGTCTGCGAAACGAGTCCACCCCTGGATTAAGTTCCCCTAAGTTTTTTCGTTAGTTGCTCGATTTTTAATCGACGTTATCCGACTTTTCTGTCAGTGAAAGCTATACATTAATTTATTTTATGAATCATATAATACCGAATTATTGCCTCGGAATGCCTCCACTTCCTCTCGAATCACGAATCGGTATCAAATTCCCTCATCAGCAGCTAGAATTTCCCCAGAACGAACTTTGATCCCTGGAATTTTCTCGCGACACGACGCGCTCACCTCAGCCGTGAAATTTCCTGGCGCCTCGCGCGGATTTCCCAAAAAGAAAATAACAGGATTAGCGCATTAACAAATTCCGGCGTCGTATGGCACGTCTAACGTGAAGCGCGTGGCAATAACGATGGTAGTTGCAGAACGCCAGGGAAACCGACACCAGCCGAGATGGTCCCCTTAGGAGCCACAGGAAAACGCCTCAGATTACCTGGAAACATGGACGAACCGAAAGAGACTTATTGGGGAGGGGGGATGCAGTATAGTAAATTTTGCCAATGGGCGAGTGGCTCGGCGAGTGGACTGGTGAATAATAAGCATTCAATGGTCTAGTGGACTAATATTGAATGGGGAAGACCACTAAGAGGAGAAATCCGTGCAAACCTCTTTCAATCGACGAATCATGATTCACGTTTGATGTACAATCAATATTATGAGTTGAAGTTGAAGGGAATCGAATCTATATAGTTTTGAAATCAGCATATTTCATTCGATATTTCAAACAGCCAAATATGATGATGGAGTCGTGACGTATTAGTCCCGAACTGTAGCTATATCTCTCTCTGATACATCGTCATTCTGCAGTGTTGCAGCGTGATTGGTCAGTTCAAGGACAATAGGCGTGTTGGGAATAAGACGTCGCACCAGTCACACCAATGAATTGACAAAATTTCAAATGGCGCAGGAATTGTGTGTTTTGAAATGGACATATTCTAATTTATTTTTTCCATCGTCTTAGCATGAATGACGAAATTCAAAATTAATTCGCTGGTAGTTTTTCAGTATAGAGTTCACGATAATGTCATTTTAAAAAATCAGTGGTCTCCCCCATTACTCCACTTTTTTTATGCTCTGGTTCCCACGAGAAGAGATATCCTGTAATGTTCAGAGAACATCGTAAGAACCAAGGAAAATAAGGTAGGAATTGGTGTTCTTCTCAAATTTCTGGAGGTTATATGCCTCGGGGAACACCTTCCTTGGCAATGTGCTCCAGAGCCTCGCTGTTCGTTGGATGAACGAGTCTTTGGAAAGAGATGTTCTGCAGGTCTCGAAAGTGACCACAAAAGGTTGCAAAGCCTTAACTCGATGGTTTAATCTCGCGGGGACAGCCAAGGGAGGAACCGAGGGAGGAACAATTGTTGATATTTCAGAAGAGCATCGTCCATGAAAATATCTATAAAACAGAGCCAGTTCGTTCGCCAACTTTTCTACGGTGTTCCAGAGAAGTGAGTGAGTTTGTGAGCGAGGCATTACCCACGAGTCGAATCGCCCTTTTTTGGACAGAATCCAACAGTTCCAGGGTATGTTTGGGTGCTGCACTCGAGATATGCAGTATTCCAGGACAGGTTGGATCTGTGCTTTATAGAAGGTTGCCAAGGCAATCATATAATCAAGGTATCGAAGAAAATGTTGGAGTTCTGTCGTTGAATGAACCATAAAAGGAGAAACCAATAATATTACAGTTGATTCTTGATTTTTTCGAGCAACCAGCAAGTCCAAATATTTCTTATCCTCCATAACAAAATACTATGTAAATGTTGGAGACTTGGCAACGTTGTGCTGAATGATGAGAACTGACAAGACCACGCCCATAAGTCACACGAAGTGTTTTCACGTTTACACGAGCGTTTACCGGGTCGAATGTCCTCTTTGTAATGTAAGCAATAAGCCACAACACATCAGGGAACATTTTGAGACAATTGATTTTATAATACTAATTAGAAATATCAATTACTCATATATTATTGAGAATCTATGGATTATTGAATAGCTAATATTTCTAAAGTTCCCAATCGTAATTGACATATGGCAACTGTGCTATGGTCTGCCCCTACTTACGAAATCGTGACGTCAGTTTTTACTCACGGTAAATTTCTAGACATTTTAAAATTACCGTGGCATTATTGATGATTTTGGCACCTCAAAATAGACCGAAAAATTCTAAATGAATATGATATTGGAAGATAATGGCGAATTGCCTCAATTTGGTGTTGATATACAGGGTGTTACATAATTCAATACAAATATTTTAATGACATATTCCTGGGGTCAAAATAAGACTTTTTTTTCCTATAAACATGTGTCCTAAAATCCACCCCCTCCAAGCTACAAACATCTGTATGCAATCCTCATTCACCCCTTTCGATTCGAGTTACCTTATTTTTGAATCAAGAAATGAATAGATCGTCTGAAAATACAAGGGCCTGTGAATTTTCAAAATATTTGATGCATAATTGTAGCCAGAATTCAAAATTTAAGATTTTTTTTGCGCATCTTGCGATGTCTGTAGCTTGGAGGGGGTGGATTTTAGGACACATGTTCATAGGAAAAAAAAGTCTTATTTTGACCCCAGGAATATGTCATTAAAATATTTGTATTGAATTATGTAACACCCTGTATAAAGCATATTGGGGCGATGGTAAATAAGACCAGTAATATAGGAATTTCCAACTCCATCGATACCATCCCCAATCATGGAGACTAAATTTAGTGGCGTATCTACTACTGCGCGGCTCATCAGAATTCCTCAAATTTTTACAAATTTCCAAAATATATTTCGTGAGATAATTAACATTTCTGGTCAATATTTTATATATAGATATGAAGTTAAAAAATATTGAAATACATATATAAATAACTTCTCCCATGATATCACGAGAAACATTACAATTTAACAAAATATTCAATGAACTGAATAAGTTTGCTGAGCTGACTGCTGTATACCTCAGGTCAGGTAGTGTTAATTTATTTTCTGATACCTATGATTTGTTTCAGGTTCTCTTCAGATACTATCGAGTGAAGAAAAAGATCACGGAAAATATGAATGTGTGGCTGAAAACTCAATCGGCACCGATTATTCGAAGCATTCGCTACTATACGTCAAAGGTAAGGTTTTGTTTATTGAAACTCTATTCCTGGAATATTCATAAGTATTATGTTTGAGTATTCGCTGATCAGTAGGAAATAGAATCAGTGTATATTGGGGGTAGTACCAAAGTCCCTTTTTCGTTTGTAGTCAAAGCTAATATAGGAAGGGAAAATCTCAGAAACTCCACAAACAGCAGGCTGTTAATCCCGATACACTTCTCTTACCCATCCTCAACTCCAACCCCTTCAAACCAGACCTGGCATCATTCGCAATATCTGAAAAATGTTTTTTTCATTTTATTTTCCACTTAGGCTGTGTGATACTAGAATGGTAAATGTTTGACTCGACTCCCATCAAAAGTCAACGTGGTAACTTTGTGGGCAGGTTTGTAACGTGACCGATATTCCCAAACAGCTGGTTGGTGTGATGGTCAGACTTCATACTGAACGTTTGTGCCCGGTCAAATTTCACGAAAATATCTATGATAAATGAAAATAAATTGTGTCTTGAAATATTAACACCCTATAGTTCGAAAGTTAAGAAGTGTAGGGTAATATGTTCATATGAATATTTTTCCTCAAAATGAGCTAAGGAACCATATCTTGTATTTTTAACCATCAAATAAATAACGCCCTGTATAGCGTTTTGATTGAAGATGAATTGAAAAACAGAGCTCTTCCCGGTTAGATCAAAAGAATATGAATCTATTTCCAGTAGTCCGTGAGTATACCTATTCCTGAACGATGCGCTTGATGGAGACTATACTTATTGGGTGCAAATAACGAGCATTCTATTTTTCATTCTATCACATGATATTTTGAGTCGAAAAGAAGAAAAGGTTCAAACTTACCAAAACAAAATCATCTCCTCGATGTTGTAGAGAGATGCGAACAAATATGGAATATTTTCCACACAAAAGGTATCGATGACTAAAACGAATTTTAAGCACAATTACATTTTGAAGCGAATCATCCGATTTGTCTTTACTTCAACAGGTGAATTGAAATAATACTGATATTTCTATTTATAGAGACGAGAAAAAAATATCCCGCAAATTCCGATAAATGAATATTCCACCTCCTCGATTAACCTACAGACAGTAAGGTTGACATTATTCCTGATGAAAGAACGTGAAAGGAGGAGATTTACTCCACTGCACGTATTTATGCATACGAAAAATCCAGAAGGCCGGTTGAGTTCTCAATCGGCTTTTTCCGCTTTGTCCACCGCCCCTGTGCTCAACTACCCGATTCCTACCCGATTTTCATCCATCTATTCATGAGCCTATAGAAAAAGAAAAGCAATAAATTCCACATTTTTCCACGATTCTGTTCATATTGATAATTCCGTAGTATATATAACATCGAAGATGAACTTCATTGCAAATTCACCCCCAACTGGAGCATCGCTTAGGTACGTGAGATCGAATACATCGTAAATCAGCCCCTGTAGATTCACGTTTCGGTAAATAAATCTCGAATTTCATATAAATATATCAGCCAATCGTGACGCGATATTAATTTCAGCTCTCTGTAGCGGTTTTCCGCATTTATGAAGGCTGATAACAAAAGGTGTATAACATAAATCTGAGAAAGATAAGCTCATGAATTATTCTATGGGTGTCCAACTCGGAAAAACATTGACAGCATCAGATGAGATATTAATTGCTCATAGGATCAGGAACATCAGGATGCATTGTGGGTGTGTTGTACAGATGTTATTGTGGTGTGATATGGAATTCATAAATAACTTCTCTTCCTGGCACAAACCAGAATAATCTCAACAACGAAAAACGAGGATATTTTTGAAATGGCAACAGCACTCACTACCATGACTATCACAGAGTAATATACCTGGAATGTATTGTATATGTGCATCAGAATTTAAAATTTTCCTTTGGGAACGTGTACAATGAAATTTGAAAAATCATTTCCATGCTGGAGAAATAATATATAAATCAACAAACACCTCTGCAGGCTTTGCGCTGTGGCTTTGCTAATTTTATAGCAGGACAATAAATAAGGCATTTCTGTAGTCTGTCTGATGTCCTTCCGGCAACAAAATGCTGATGCACGTCGATATGTTTGCTTCGTTGGTGTACTACCGGATTTGCTGGCAAATGGATTGCTGCCTGCTTATCACAATACAACATTGGTATGGTAACATTTCCTAAATCTTTCTGTACGAATGGCATCCATGAAGATTGTCTGCAAGATGTTGAAAGAGCCATATACTCAGATTCAGTCGTGTAGGAACAGCAACATTTTGCTGCTTTTTAGATGACCAGGAAACTCCTGCATTACCAAAACAACCAATGTTGATCGATTCCATGTCTTCTAAAGGAATTGACTTCAAATTCAACCCTCCGACAGCTGCTCACATGGGGGGAGCATGGGAGAGATTGATTGGGATTGTGAAACGGGCTATAGGAAAGGTATTGCACGATCAGTTGTTGAGAGATGAAACTTTACAAACTTTCTTTGCGGAAGCAAAGAAAATCGCCAATTCCAGACCACTTACAAAGGTTTCTATAGATCCCAACGACCATGAAGCTCTCACACCCAACCATTTTTCATTGGGTTCAAGTAATGGAGATTGTCCAGTTCCAATGTAGAACCCGGACTCTGGATTCCTAAGAAGAGAATGGCGAAAATCGTCGAGGTTGGCGGACTCCTTCTGGAAGCGATGGGTTCGAGAGTACCTGCCCACACTTACTAAAAGGACTAAATGGACGAAGGAGAGTAAACCCATTCAAGTAGATGATGTAGTCGTTCTTGTTGACAATACAACACCTAGATATGAATGGAAAATTGGTCGAGTCACTGCCGTCCATTCAGGACCTGATGGTAGAACTCGAGTTGTTAACGTCAAGACTGCAACTTCTGAATACACCCGAACGGTAACAAAAATTCGCCGTTTGGAGCTAGAAGAAACCTAGTTTCTTTAGCAAGAGGGAGAATATGCGAGCCCAGATAGAAACGGACCTTGTATGAAATGCACATTGTTTTGTTTTCATGGATTGATTGTTTTATATTCGAAAAATGGTTGAATTATTAGGTTGTTGAAAAAAGTCACAAAACGTCAATAAATCTTCAAAGACAAAATAATTCTTATTTATTGACCAGACGGTTATTCTGAGCAAGGAAACAACAACCAACATATAGTTATAGAGCGTCAGTCAGATATGGAACTAACATATGATATGCATCTGAATAAATACGATCAGAGCTGAACCAGTTTTCTTGTAAAATAGCCTCATCCCTATGGTGACTTTCATATGCCCTAACAGGTGCTGTACTAGATTTCCATTTGTATGGTGTTCGGGTCACTAGAAAACTGGTATAAGCTATATCTGGCCTTGTTCCAACAGTAAGCTTCCTACTTTGAATTGATACTCTTGTTTATTCATCCTTACGTCAGTTAGTTTAGCTTTATAGGAAATAGAACCACGATCCACCATGCCATATTTATCGAGAATTCTATTATTCAAATCTCTTGACATATTGTCAAATAATTGTCATACCAATTTATTTGAAAGAATTGGCGATAGAAAATAACCCAGGCAACCAGATGACGAATGATCACGTCACTGTGACGTCCCTGATTGGTGATTTTTCGTCAGAGACGTCACACACCAATTTATGACGTCACTATGACGTCGAGTGAACGTCACTTAGTTGGGTAAAAGAAGACGTCATTTTCATGACGTTGCAGGGACGTCCTGTCGACGTCCATTTTTCCCAGACCTTCTCTAAACCATGGATACTTGTATATTATCATGTGAAACAGAAGTATAACTAATGAAAGCGAATCAACATGCAAGTTTTATTCGAATTATTAATATACCCGAAAAGTAGTGGAAAAACTTTTTTCTAAAAAACTTTGACACACTGTATATCTCAGAAACCAACAAGCTATGTATATATAAAAATGATTGTTCAGGTATACCTATATTGAAACCGTTACTCTTATAACGTTGCAGTGACGTATCGATGACATCTAAAAATCACGTCGGTGTGACGTACCAATTTGGTGAGCTTCGTGATTTAGTAAATTTTTCAATAATTTACTATTTAGATTTTTGTTGGGTGACGAATAATGCATCAATATACATTATTCAACAAAGTGAAGCCAAATTCGCCAACATCCTTTCCATTGCTATCAAACTAATCTTTGTTTGTTTACATCTGGCCGACACAAACTACATAATTTTTTATACAAATACGACTAAGCAAGCAGACTCAACAATGCATAATCAATATTATATAATGTCATCAGAGGCTAGAGTGGTGTTAATCACACCATGTTGAAGGAATCTTTTCTACGTATCATCTCCAAATTCAATCGTCATTTTGACGTCATTATGACGTCAGTCGGACGTCACAGTTTGGTGAGTGAATGACGTCATTGAGCTGTGACTTATTCACGTCATCATCACTTCAATGCAACGTCAACTACTGATGTCACCTTGGTTATTCGAGTGATGTAAAAAATACGTCACTGAAAACTGAAACGTCATCTAGTTGCCTGGGAACACGTCGCCCTACCTGACGGTAACAACTTGAACACTTCTGAGCGGTTTGTTTTGATGATATGACCAATAAGCATTGACAAAAAACAACTGTGAACCAATCAAAACGAAGTGAACAGGCCGCTTCGGCAGCTTTCATCAACTCCGATAGGTGGCGTAAGCTTATTTTCTATCGCGAATAGCACGAATTTTGGTTTTCAATGAAATGAAGTTATTTCGAAATTTTTACTGAGTAAACATCGAATAGCTAAAATTTCACATTCTTCAGATGCGAGTATCAATAAATCATCTACATACATTGCAACTATCTGTTTATAATCTTCCAGACACGAACATACACGGATCGTCCGAAGATTGTACAACAGGTCTCTGTTGAAGAACTGATAGCAGTTTTTGATTCCATTGCCTAGGTGATTGTTTCAAACCTTAGATACTTCGTGTCAGATAACAAATTCTCCCTGGCTCAGTATCAACTGCTTGTAGTCCAAGAGCCGTCTGCAAATTTCTACCGTCATCTGATAACGAAATGATATATATATATATATATGTCCCAAAGGCATGTAAAACCATCGTAGATTATCGAACGGCATCTCACTATCCTGAGCAATATGATTGAAAAATTGCACTTTCCTGTGCGAAAATGTTCACTCGATTTCGCGATTTGATAACGAGATGAGAATTATGCCATCCGATACCAATTGATGGATGGTAGATTTCAAAAACCCACCTGTGTCACTCCTCAGTCTGAGCCAAATTATTCACGGCACAGCGATTCATTTGCTGCTATTATTCCGCACATACTTCCGTCATGTGCATGATAACGAGTTGAAATTTGAAGCAAATAAAGGGGATGAAGTCGCCTTTTCGAATATCCAATTAGCCGCAATTCAATATATTAATATACCAATTGTACTAATATTTCTGCTGTCACAGTTTGAATAACTTTGACAGACATTCTCTCAGCTATTTTCTGAAATAGCATATCATCAAATAAGACAAAGATGGGAAACTATATTTGCCACTGAAGAGTGAAACTTTGAACCACCATCAAGCATCATGACCTTGAGAAAGCGGCAGCTAAATTTAAAGAAACTCTATTTGACTGACAAAGATGGGAAACTATATTTGCCAATGAAAAGTGAAACTTGAACCAACATCAAGCATCATGACCTTGAGAAAGCGACAGCTAAATTTGGAGAAACTCTATTTGGCTGACAAAGATGGGAAACTATATTTGCCACTGAAAAGTGAAGCTTGACGCAACATCAAGCATCATGACCTTGAGAAAGCGGCAGCTAATTTTGGAGAAACTCCATTTGGCTGACAAAGATGGGAAACTATATTTGCCATTGAAAAGTGAAACTTGAACTAACATCAAGCATCATGTCCTTGAGAAAGCGGCAGCTAAATTTGAAGAAACTCTATTTGGCTGACAAAGATGGGAAACTATATTTGCCATTGAAAAGTGGAACTTGAACTAACATCAAGCATCATGACCTTGAGAAAGCGGCAGCTAAATTTGGAGATATTCTATTTGGCTCACCGCGAAAAGCTAGCAGCAAGAAGCTGCTGTGGAAGGCGATGCACCTTCAATTGACTGTATTAATTAACTTGAATATGATAATTTCAATTTCAAACTGTTTTATTTATTCTGAACTTGAAAATTATCATCCCTAATTTGATTGTGTTTATTTCTCATTTTGAATTTGTTCACCAGTTTGGATATGTGTTCTATTCCAATTTGAAATTGATGAGTCTCAATTTGAACTTGAAAAGGTATGGTGCAATCTGATGAACATTTCGTATTTTCAGTTCGACGTGTGCCGCCCCAATTTTCTATACCGCCACCATCGATAAATGAAGTTAAATTAGGAGACGATCTGAATCTCACCTGCGTTGCTGTCGGATCTCCAATGCCGTTTGTGAAGTGGCGAAAAGGGCTAACTCAGGAGCTAACTCCTGAAGATAAACTGCCCATTGGAAAGAATACTCTAGAGCTGAGTAATATCCAGGAATCCGCGAATTATACATGTATCGCTGCCAGTGCTCTTGGGGTTATAGAAGCACCTGCCGTTGTGAAAGTTCAATGTGAGTATCATCATGCTTCTTTCGCTGACAAATCAAAATTTCAATTGGATGTCGTCATGTTCCTGCCTTATACAATAGAAATGAGAAAAATACACTAATAGATAAATACTAAATGATATACACGAAGTAATCTCCACGACATATTCAATGTGATGAACACATCAAAAATTGGTACTTCCCAGCAAACACAGATACATCACAGAGATATCGCAGCGATGTAACAATGGTGACCTGCGATATCGCATTCCATGTCGCATAGACGTCGCTGCGATGTCAGGGGGATGTTATTTTGTCCCACTCAAGTTTCCTAGATGCGACATCACTGCGATAACTTCTCTGCGATATGACAGCGATATATTTTTTGCAATGTAATTGCGATATGTTATTTGTGATGACAAAGCGAAGTGTTTTTGCGATGAATCTACCAAGTGATGCGATATTACATCGCAGGGATGTATACATATGACATCGCACGGATGTATACATATGACATTGCAGGGATGTATACATATGACATCGCAGGGATGTAAACCTATGACATTACAGCGATGTACATTTATTACGCAGAGATGAGGTAATATGTAGGAAAAAATGTGAGGGAAGAAAAGTCTGATAAAAAAAATATAAATAAACATTTATTTTCAATATACAATGAACAAAACAAAAAATGAGAGGTGATTCTCCAACAAAAAATATAAAAGTTATGAAATCCATGTTATTTCTTATCGTTTCTGGACATCACATTTGGACAACATTTTATAAATATATATATATAATATAATTATTAGCTCTAGTCGAGGCTTTAGTAGAAATTATCACATCATTGTCATCTGCTGCAACTCCTTCCTCAGAAACAAATTCTGAGAAAATTTCAGCATCAGCTCTCATGTTTCCTGAAGAATCCATTAATGCACAGGCGGCGTCAGAGACAGATGAATAATTGTTTGGACTACCATGATCAGATATATATATTCAAAATACCAGATATTTCCATTATAATTCGTCTCTTATGACGATATGAGTAAGATGAAAAGGATTGCCTTGACATGGTTTCAAGTTCCAAGTGATTCCAATTTCCAAGTGAAAAATGAAAATTCATTTATACTCACCCCGGCTTTTAACTCTTCTACTACAAACAGGAACACTGAACAGCGTGCCGGTGCCGTGTGCCGTGAAACGAAACGATGATGAAACCATAGATTAAACAAACATTTGTTTAATCTATGATGAAACGGAAACGACGCTTATAAAATACCTTCAGTGTCAACTGTCAAGTTCCAGTGTCACGACTGTCACGAGTCACGACCAGTGTTGCCACAATCTCCTTTTTGATCGAGGTAGATTCCTTGAACGAAGCGGTGTAGAACGATTCCGAAACGAGGTAGCTTCAATTAAATTTGATCAGCGACTTAAGTGAACTGTTTCGCTATTGTATTCATCCTGTCTCATAATCGAGCTCAAAAATACATGCGGAATTCTCGCGAGGATAAAATGATATCGGCAACCTTGGACGGATCTACGGACTATGCGAAATTCGAATATTGTATTACTCGTACATCGCAGCGACAGAACATTCGTAATATCGAAGTGTTGCCTCATCGCGACATCTCAGAGATGTCATTTCGCAGATGTGTTTGCTTCTGTACATCGCAGCGATATGATATTCGTAATATCGCAGTGTTGCCTCATCGCGACATCTCAGAGATGTCATGTCGCAGATGTGTTTGCTTCTGTACATCGCAGCGATGACATATTCGTAATATCGCTGTGTTGCCTCATCGCGATATCTCAGAGATGCCATGTCGCAGATGTGTTTGCTTCAGGACATCGCAACGATGGAACATTCGTAATATCGCAGTATTGCCTCATCGCGATATCTCAGAGATGCCATGTCGCAGATGTTCGCTTATGTACATCGCAACGATAGAACATTCGTAATATCGCAGTGTTGCCTCATCGCGACATCTCAGAGATGTCATGTCGCAGATGTGTTTGCTTCTGTACATCGCAGCGATGGAACATTCGTAATATCGCATTGTTGCCTCATCGCGACATCTCAGAGATGTCATGTCGCAGATGTGTTTGCTTCAGTACATCGCAGCGATGAAACATTGGTAATATCGCTGTGTTGCCTCATCGCGATATCTCAGAGATGCCATGTCGCAGATGTTTGCTGATGTACATCGCAGCGATAGAACATTCGTGATATCGCAGTGTTGCCTCATCGCGACATCTCAGAGATGTCATGTCGCAAAAGTGTTTGCTTATGAACATCGCGGCGATGGAACGTTTGTGATATCGCACTGTTACGTAGACGCGACATCTCAGAGATGTCATGTCGCAGATGTGTCAATTTATGAACATCGCAGCGATAGAACGTTTGTGATATCGCACTGTTACCTAGGCGCGACATCTCAGAGATGTCATGTCACAGATGTGTTGGCTGGGTTATTGTTCCGGACATATACAGGATGTTTCCTAACCACGGTTTCTAACGGCAGGGGGTGATTTGTTAGGTCATTTCAAGAAGAAAATTTCCCATGATCATATGCCCGGAGTTGCTCCGTTTCTGAGATACAGGGCGTAGAAATTGAAGAAAAAAAAACGGTAATTATAAAATATCATGAATATCCCGGAACCAATTTAGTTGAAATTTGGTTCTTTTATTTGTCAAATCTCCTAAAATTTCAGCATATCAAGTGTCAATTATATTTTTGGCGGAAATAATGGAAAACTCATTTCTCCAATGCAGGTGTTCATGATATGCAATATACAGTGAATTTGAATTTTTTCTCGAAAACGAAGCTGGATAGGAAGAAAATACAAAAAAACAAAAAAGTTGTATTTTGAGTTGCTCAATCTAAAAAAGGATAAAAATTCACCAAAACAAGTCAGTGGCGTACTTTTTTTCACAATATTGTTGGCTGTGGTGTCCACTGAGACGCCACTGGCCCCAATAATTTCAATCTAAATAGGGCTAAATGAGCGCCTTATCAGTTCAAATAAAAGTCCAAAATTTCAACCAAATCGGTTCTAGGATATCCATGATATATTATAATTACCGTTTTTTTTTCTTTAATTTCATCAACGCCCTGTATCTCAGAAACGAAGCGACTCCGGACATAATTATGTTAATAAAAACTTTTCTTCCTAAAATGACCTAACGAATCACCACCTGCAGTTAGGAACCGTAATTAGGAAACATATATATGTATAGTGAAGGATTTTAAATTTGAAAATTCCCCGGGAAACCTTTTTCATTGAAACTCATGGTGGGAACCAACAAATGGCATCAAAAAGGGCACACATGGATGCGACATTGAAAATAGCAAAAACTAATAGATAGTTAAAGATTACTCATACAGAGGGTGTGTTTCATTACTGATTGGAAATATATTTCAGTTATAAAATCCTCCTCCAAATATGGATTCGATCAACCCAAATCAATCTAGACAAAATGTTATTGTATGTTTTTTTCGTTAATATGGATTGAAGTTCCATTTGCCTAAGGAATGCAATCCAATGATCCAGAACAACATCAAAAACTAAATAATCGTGCAGCTTCATGTTCAACTTGTAATATCTCGAAAAATAATGACTTTATCGCTTCAAAGAGAATCGAAAAATTGTGATAGAACTGTAATTCCACCAATGGCGTAGAATTAGGGAAGGCACAACCAGTCAGTTTATTGCCCCTGTTGTACGCCTCTGTTAGTGGACAGAAACGTTCATTTTACATAATTCAGTAGTATATATGGTGAATGGAATCTACACTTCCTGCCAAATATGACAGCAAGACGTCAATTAGTTTTGAAGTACTAGGCACAAATCATCTTTCAGATGGAACATCCTGTAACTCAAACACGACACATAAACATTCCATCTGAGTGATTTGGATTAAAACCTTATATTTTTAGCTCAGGATTCTATAGTTGAAGTATTTCCAATTAATAATATACTTAGGTGAATTACACATTAACACAGATTGATCCCAGATATAAGAGGGCATGGCATTCATGCCACACATCACATCCGTGACTCGAAATGGGAATCCCACTGAAATCACAAAGACTGCTATTCCGGACCCTTTTGGACATTTTATGATTCACATTATATGATGCCAAATGAAACTCACAGAACGTATATCAAGCGACTCCTCATTCAACATCAAAATTGATTGATTCCGTTTGATACATAACTAGTCAAGAATGTGAGGTTCCAGTGTTAGTTGTTAGGAAGCCCCACAAATTCACCTACGTTTTGAGTCTCAAATCCATGCAATGAAATGTGACGAATATTGCGAATGTGTTGTAAAAGAAAGATTCCCCTGGCAGTACCAATGTTGTATTCTTGTAATTCGCATTGTTACCTAGAGCGCCATGAATGTGACATCCCAGGGATGTTTGTGTTTACTGGGTATTTACCCTGTATAGAAACAAGCAAAAAATATATCAATACTGCTATCACTTACTCATATGCTGTTCACTGAGAAATTCTGATAATTATTGAATATTAATTGGAACCTCTCCAAAAGAAACTGTTTCGAAGATTTATTCTTTAGTTATGTGTATCATACAACGTAGTTTCAATGTACTTTGACGTATCATTTCAGTCATCATCAATGTTTTCTCGAAATTCCAAAGCCTATTCAGCAGCGCCATCCTTTAGTACGCATCTCCACCAGAATGCAATCTGTTACTCGTATTTGTATAAAAAATTATATAGATAGATAGATAGATAGATAGATAGATAGATAGATAGATAGATAGATAGATAGATAGATAGATAGATAGATAGATAGATAGATAGATAGATAGATAGAGGAGAGGATTAGACGACTGTCTAAGTTAAGGATGAAACTGTCGATTTCCTTCGGGTATGCAGTCAAAGAAAAACAAAGTGTACTCTTGTTTCTGTTCAAGCTTTCGAGTCTTTATTGGCTCTTCATCAGGAACTGGAAAATGAGGTTTTGTTGAAGCTGGCTTCCATTAAGTGGGGAATAATATATGTGTAAAAGAACATTCACAACATGAAAACATCAATATTTTTGAAAGTTGATAAAAATTATTACATTATATTTGATTTTAGTCGAGAAAACTTGCAAAGCATTTTTGCTGCGGTAAATATTACAACATGGCTGACAAACAGAAGCAGAACAGTCAAGATAGATAGATAGATAGATAGATAGATAGATAGATAGATAGATAGATAGATAGATAGATAGATAGATAGATAGATAGATAGATAGATAGATAGATAGATAGATAGATAGATAGATAGATAGATAGATAGATAGATAGATAGATAGATAGATAGATAGATAGATAGATAGATAGATAGATAGATAGATAGATAGATAGATAGATAGATAGATAGATAGATAGATAGATAGATAGATAGATAGATAGATAGATAGATAGATAGATAGATAGATAGATAGATAGATAGATAGATAGATAGATAGATAGATAGATAGATAGATAGATAGATAGATAGATAGATAGATAGATAGATAGATAGATAGATAGATAGATAGATAGATAGATAGATAGATAGATAGATAGATAGATAGATAGATAGATAGATAGATAGATAGATAGATAGATAGATAGATAGATAGATAGATAGATAGATAGATAGATAGATAGATAGATAGATAGATAGATAGATAGATAGATAGATAGATAGATAGATAGATAGATAGATAGATAGATAGATAGATAGATAGATAGATAGATAGATAGATAGATAGATAGATAGATAGATAGATAGATAGATAGATAGATAGATAGATAGATAGATAGATAGATAGATAGATAGATAGATAGATAGATAGATAGATAGATAGATAGATAGATAGATAGATAGATAGATAGATAGATAGATAGATAGATAGATAGATAGATAGATAGATAGATAGATAGATAGATAGATAGATAGATAGATAGATAGATAGATAGATAGATAGATAGATAGATAGATAGATAGATAGATAGATAGATAGATAGATAGATAGATAGATAGATAGATAGATAGATAGATAGATAGATAGATAGATAGATAGATAGATAGATAGATAGATAGATAGATAGATAGATAGATAGATAGATAGATAGATAGATAGATAGATAGATAGATAGATAGATAGATAGATAGATAGATAGATAGATAGATAGATAGATAGATAGATAGATAGATAGATAGATAGATAGATAGATAGATAATTTATTGATCTTTTAGGTGTACATGTGATACAAATAAGACAAGTCAAGCTTCGAAAAAAATGAGGTACAGATAAAAATCTTAAGTATTAGAAACATATTGAAAAAGTTGCACAAATACAGACATATTAAAAAAAACAATATTAAAAAAATATACATATATGTGAATTGCCTATATTCAATTAAAAAAAAAACACTATAGATAGTATCATTATTGAGCACTAGACCTAAGGGCAGCCATATATTCATCTATGGAGTAGAGGGCATTCGAAATTAAGAAATCTTTCAAATGTTTTTTAAAGTTGTATGAATTAAGATTTTTTACACATACAGGGAGTGCATTGTAGAGATTCACATCCAGAGAATTTTTGCAAGATTTATGCAATCTGAATCTGTTTGGCCTGATCAATTGACAGCTCCTGGTGGGATAATCGTGAAAGTCAGAATTTTTTCCGTAATCTTCTTTATTTTTATGAATATCCAACAAAAGTTGGTATATGTAAATAGATGGTAGCGTCATGATTTTTAGGGATTTAAAGAATGGTTTACATGAATCAGCGTAGCCAGCACCAGCGATAATTCTTATTGCTTTCTTTTGAAGAATAAATATTTCAATGGCTTTTGTGCTATTGCCCCATAAAATTGTTCCATATGAAATTTGGGAGTGGAAGAATGCATAATATGCTGATAGCAGTGCCTGAACGCCAATAATATTCTTCAGTTTTCGGAGAAGGAATATATATTTGGAGATTTTATTACCAAGCTGCTCTATGTGAACTGACCAGTTCAGTGTGTCATCTAGAAAAATGCCCAACAATTTGACTGAGTTCTTGTTAGAGACAATTGGAGAGAAATAGATTTGTTGAGTTTTATTCGAATTCAACATCAAATTGTTTCTTCTAAACCATGATGCCGCTTTTCCTTGGGCCAGATTAATTTCATTTAAAAGCATTTGTCTATCCTTACCAGACGTGGTAAGGGTGGTGTCATCAGCAAAAGCAATACAGCCATAGGGAGACATGTAAGTGAAGAGGTCATTGATATAAATTATAAAAAGGAGAGGGCCCAAAACAGATCCCTGTGGTACTCCACATTTGATGAGTTCCAACTCAGAAACATTATTCGAATCAAGTGCAACACATTGCTGTCTATTTGATAGATATGATTTAAATAGAGCAAGAGCTACCCCTCTTATACCATATACTTCAAGTTTACTGACAAGAATTGGATGAGATACACAATCAAACGCCTTGGTCAGGTCACAAAGAGCAGCCACAGTGTGCTCTCCTTTTTCAAAGCCATCGATTATAGTGTCAATAACTTTCTTCAGTGCATGTATAGTTGATGTCGATTTTATGAATCCAAACTGATTTGGATTGAATAGATTATGTTTAATGTAGTAACTATAAAGGCGAGTTTTCAATAAGATTTCAAATATTTTTCCAAAAATAGGAATTATCGATATCGGACGATAATTTCCGATTTCATTCGCATTTCCTTTTTTGAAAATAGGAAGAATTCGTGCAATTTTGAACTCATCTGGAAAAACTCCTTGCTCAATACACGCATTGAAGAGGATTCTTAGAGGTTCTATAATATATATAGCAGTATCTTTTATAATTATAGCGTTCAGGCGGTTCAGGTTATAGAAGTCCAAGGAATTTGATTTTTTCAGTTCATATATTGCATTGACAATCTCTGAATAAGTGATGGGTTCCATAAAAAAAGAACCTGAGAATTTATGTTTTCCGATATCAGTAAGCCTGAAAGGGCTCAGATTTATATCTGGTGTTTCTTCTGCTAGTTCTTTAGTTATATCAACACCAACTTCAGCAAAATATGAATTGAATTCATTCGCCGTGAAATCATTTCCCTGTTTGTTGTTACCTTGTGCTCTATTCATTTCAAATTGGATTAATCTCCAGCTATCTCTTATTTTGTTGTCGGAATTTAAAATAAAATCTTCATAGTAGTTTCTTTTTGCAGATAAGACATTTTTTTTATATTCATTGTTCAACGTTAAAAAATCTTGTTTATGTACAGGATTATTGGTAACATTGTATCTTGTTTTCAGTGCTTGGACTTTGTTCTTTATATCTTTGATGTGGTCGTTAATCCAGTAGTTCCTTTCTTTTGATATACCTGATATTTTCCTGAGAGGAAAATGCTTATCTATAAGATTTGTATAACAGTTCAGTAGAAAACAGGTCATATTTTCAATAGTGTTTTGGTTATAGAACTCATCCCAATTCACTTCATCCATAGACTTTAACATATTTTGTATTCCGATCTTATTGATATACCTTTTTTTAAGAGGTGATTCATTGACAAAAGGAGCACTTCTCAAAGTCATGAACTGACCAAAATGATCTGATAAACAGGGATCAATCACACCTGTTTCAAAATTTTCGTATGATGGTATATTTGTGATGATGTTGTCAATGCAGCTCCTTACACCATTATCAATTCTGGTGTTTTCAAAGATTGTGTACTCTAGACCAAAGGAATTCAATATCAAACAGAGTTTAGTTTTATTAGGGAAAGCTGTCAAAAAATCAATGTTGAAATCTCCCAAGATGATTATTTTCAGAAATTTATCGAAGAGAATAGATAATAAATCCTCAAATTTGCTCAAGAACAAATCACAATTTGAGACACATGAGGATCTGTAAATTATGATAATAGCTATCTGCCTATTACTAGTTCAATCCCACAGACTTCAATATCTCTTTCTCTGCTGTAATCATCAAGTACTAATGGTCTCACCTGTGAGAATATATTCATATTGACATATATGGCTACCCCACCATGCATGTTCCTAGGCCTGCTGTATTGAGAAACCAATGAATAATTTGGGATTTTACATAATTTAAGGCATTGTTCATCCAGCCAGTGCTCAGTCAGACATAAAACATCATAGTTGTGATCATCTAAAAAAATTTGAAGTCTATCTAATTTATTCGCTAGATCTCGAATATTAATGTGAAACAAGGTTATATTTCTATCATTATCATTTTTGAAATTATTTTTACATGCGTCCTTTCTCAAGCCACTGATGCTTGTTTGTTTATGAATGGTACAGTTTGTTTTGATTGCTTGGGAGCATTGCTTCCTTCCTGTTGGACAGGATCCTCTGATTTCAAAGGCATCCTCTTTTTCGCAAAAAAAGATACAAGTGCTCCGTTCGGCCACACATCACATCTCCAAGCTTTCTTGAGAAGGTCACGTCTGATGGTCACCTTTGCTGAGGAATATAGGTCTGGTCTTTTGGATGGATGTGTTTCACATTCCAGGCCAGGCAATGATCGTTTCCAAAAAATTCTTGAGTTCTTCTGGTTTGGTATTTGGTTTGAGCCTCGTTACGTGAAGAGATACCAATCTCGGGACCGTTTCCACTTCGCATATTTGTTCAGTTTGTCCTACTAGATATCTACGTTTTTTTCTGTGAGTGACCTGGGTCCAATCACTCGTTTCTTCCGCCTGGGACTTTTCACTGCTCTGAGGATTCAGCAACTGTATGTTCCTCATGGAGGTGCTGGTTTTAGCTTCTTGAATAGCAACATTAAGTTGCTTCGCTGAAATCTGTTTTGGATTTATATTTTCGTTTTTCGTTGAATTATTGTGTTTGCCATTCGTGTGAGTAGTCACTGCCGAAAATCCTGCTTTCGGTTTTACACCAAGGCCGAGCTTCAGACCTGAACCTGAACTCTGTGGCTTGGCGAGGGGTATAGCAGTAGGAGGGGTATTGTTTTTACTTGCACACTTTGGTATGTGATCGAACTCGTTTTTTGTTCCTGATGTAAATGATTTTCATCCTGCAGACACTGAAGTCTTTCTTGCAGATCTCGGATAATGAAATCCTTATGTTTTACAATAATTTTCAGGTACGAAATTTCTTTCTTCAGTGGATTTTCATCCATGTTTTCGATTTCGTCAGTACAAAATACATTGAAATCAGTGGAATCTACGTCGATCGGCTTATGATATTCTTTATGGTTAGAGTTTGTTTCGGTGTCACTCACGATTTCTTGGCAACACAACATGCCTTCTTCACAGAATTTTACGTTCTTTAGCCTCTTTGCACAACTGGGATGCGCTACTGTTGCACAATTTATGCACTTTATTGGTGTTTTCACTTTGGCAGAGCAATATTTGCAGACCGCATTTGACGCGTCCTGCTCACCCGCCGCCATTTTCTATATAGTTTGTGTCGGCGAGATGTAAGCAGACAAAGAATAGTTTGATAGCAATGGAAAGGATGTTGGGGAATTTGGCTTCACTTTGTTGAATAATGTATATTGATGCATTCTTTGTCACCCACCAAAAATCTAAATAGCAAATTATTGAAAAATTTCCTTAATGACGAAGCTCACCAAATTGGTACGTCACACCGACGTGGTTTTTAGACGTCATAGATACGTCACTGCAACGTCATAAGAGTAACGGTTTCAATATAGGTGTATACCTAAACAATCATTATTATATATACATAGCTTGTTGGTTTCCGAGATATACAGTGTGTCAAAGTTTTCTAGAAAAAAATTTTTTCACTGCCCCAACTAGCATTTATAGTCGCGATTACGTAATTACGACTATTGGGTCGACTATTAAGTAATATTTACTAGTTGCGGTTACGTTATAATAACGTCGTTACTACGTATTTACGACCAAAATGGGGAACAAATCACGAGTAATTATTACGGTTTGCCGACGTAGCGGGAACTCACACAATTACGTAATGCTTACGACCCGTCGACGTCGAAATTACGTAAAGATGTAGTAAATTTTCCTACCTGACTTTCTATTTCTTTTCCACTTCATAAAAATATTATTTTCTCTCTTTATTATTCTTCATTTCATCCATGAAGTTCACATTCACGAAAAATGAACAAGTCCAATATGCCTAACCATTCAATAAATAATACAAGGACAAACACGCGAAATAATTGATACTCGAACTTGAAAAATTCGAACAACATTCAGTTTTTCGATAAATGTGATGATTTTGCCTCGAAATTCAAGATGCGCCCACAAAATACGGCTCATTTCACCAAAAATATGGTTTTATTTCATTCGGCTATTTTTCAAAAATCATCGTAAATCATGTTAATTTCCATTATTATGCAATTTGTGATCGAACGAATGCTATTATTCTTCATAAAATGATGTTTATCAACAAGAAAAACCAAAATTATTTCCTGTTCAAATGGTTATCACATCAATCAATATGGCTTCCAATCGAAAATGAATCAGAAAGTTACTTTTGGAACTCGTCAGTTATGATAACCTATGTATTGGTAACTTCAACTGAATATAATTACCGAAAAGTTGTTTCAACTATATGAAGGAATTGTTTGAGTAGGAATTACCAATATGTTACTTGAAATATCACCAAGAATTGACTAAATTATTAGGTGATCGATCAAGTAACGACAACGTCGTAGAAACCTAATTGGTGACCATAGAGTAATTGCAACTGTGAAGCCTTCTTGGGTTGGTAAGCGTTACCGTAATAATATATACAAAGTTCCGAAACCTTAAGAGTAGTTTTGAGGAGTGACAGTTTCGAAATAGTTACTTCGTAATAAGCCATGAGAATTTCTCACTTTGAAGTTATTATCTAGTGTAAAAACTACGTAATTTTCACTCACTAAATAACTATCACTGACATTTATACTATGAAGTTCTGAAATAAGTGATAAATACGTTTTTATCACTAAATATAGGTAATAGTTTCTTGAACCATGGTGCCTGTGACTGAAAATGCTAGTTGGGGCTTTTCGGTGATATTAATAATTAGAATAAAACTTGCATGTTGATTTGCTTTCATGAGTTATACTTCTGTTTCACATGAAAATAGATAAGTATCCATGGTTTGGAGAAGGCCTGGGAAAAATAGACGTCGACAGGACGTCCCTGCAACGTCATGAAACTGACGTCTTCTTTTACCCATCTAAGTGACGTTCACTCGACGTCGAAACGATGACGAGATTATCACGTCATAGAAAGTACGTCATAGTGACGTCATAAATTGGTGTGCGACGTCTCTGACGAAAAATCACCAATAAGGGACGTCACAGTGACGTGATTATTCGTCATCTGGTTGCCTGGGTATAGGATTCAGCACTCGTCTCAATTCTCATTGGCTCATTCAAATACACCTCACTATCACAACCGATAACTGCATGAAAGGGGCCGAATCGCTTATTGTTCAAACAGTGCCCAAATCGGTAGTGGAATGTTATATAAATAGTTGGTGCTGAAACCCCGAGTGGAATGTCATTCATAATTATTTTACCGAAATTCAATATTTTTCCATAAGGATACCTTGTGAAGAACAACAAAGTAGAGGTCGCATGTTCATGTCACAAATTTTAATCAATGTTTCGATTCAAGGAGATCGAAAACTATCGAAAAATGAAATGAAAAACCAGGTCCCTGTTTCAAAAAATAATGTTGAAGATGACCGCTCGAAGAAACGTCTGATTCCTGATATGAGAATTTCATTTCGTAGAGTAGGAAGAGTGGCAATGATGAAGTGACATTTATTTTGAAATATCTCTTCAAATAAACTGCGATTTTGCATTTTTTCCTTTTTTTCCGGATATCTCCGGAAATAATTGAAATTTTTCTAATTTCGAATATAAGCAGCATTTTGTTTCATGAAATGGTGCAAGTTTGCCCTAATTAAATTCTTCCCTATTGCTATGTATCTCAAGGTTACCTAGATCGCCGTACATAGCCACGAAACACCCAATCTGGAAATATAATTATTATATTATTCTTCATCGCCCTGTCACGGCTCAACAGTGCATTTTTTTATTGAGCTAAAATTTAATCAACATACGCGCTAATAACTGCGATGGTTCCAATCGATATATATATAGGCTATATTGAGTTTGAGAACTCTATATGATAAGGTTCGTTACCAAAATACTAAGTATAGTTACAAAATTTTCGTATTAAGGTATTATAAATGACAAAAAAAGTTCTCACTAATTCACTGTACCAAAGATCATACACACACTGTCATCTTTGACTGTACTATGTACAGTGTGTCCAGTTTTCGATGCTTTTGCCTGATATCTCATCAGTTATTTTTGGAGATAGAACCTTGCGGTTTTCGCGGTCCTGTGCCACTTTTTCGTGAAACTCAAGATGGCCTTATCAGATTTTGCAAGACTGTTTCCGTTTATGAGATACAGGGCGATTTTGAAAATTTATACTTTTTGGACCCCCTCTATATCTACGAAGTTTCTCAGCAAAAATGTCAAATTTAAATCTCATCCCATATGAGAGTTTACGCAGAATCCAGTGGCGCACTCAAAATTTTTTTTCGGGGTAAGGTTTTGGAGATACGACTCGAACTTATGTTTTTTTAAATGGAACACCCTGTATTTTATAAGCTCATAAAATTCCTTATTTTTTTCTCTTTAAAATGAATAATTATTGAATTTTAATTGTGGGCTATGGATTTTTCTTATAAAAAAGTTTCAATTGAAGAAATATTCATTTTGATTTTTCCATAAAGAGGACAAAAACAATACCAACAATAATTAGCTAAGAAAACACAAAAATTATGTACCTGATAGCAACAAATAAATAGTAATAAAAATTTCATAATGTAGAATATGCACCAGATTGAATATTTACAAATACAATTGAATTTCGGAATTATTCAATAACTTATTCACTGAATTGTTCGAATTGATGTCCATTTTCCATAACACACAATTGACACATTTTCTCAATACGTCTTGATACGTAAGAGTCACAAATATCTTGAAGAACTTCGTGCAACAACAGAGGCAGTTTTCCAGGAATTACAAAGACATCCTTTAATGATTTTGAATGCATTAAGACGTATTGAGAAAGCATGTGAGGGAAATTGAATATCAATTTGAACAATTCAATGAATGAATTACTGATTAATTTCGAAATTCAATTGTCTTAGTGAATATTAAATCAGGTGCTTATTCTAGAATATGAACTTTTTATTACCATTCATTTGTTGCTATCAGGTACCTAATTTTTGTGTTATCTTAATTAACTAGTGTTGGGATTGTTTTTGTCATTTTCATGGAAGAATCAATTGAAATATTCTTCAATTGGAACTTTTTTTAAATGAAAAATCCATAGCCCACTATTAAAATTCAATGTTTTAGTGATTTTGGAGTATTTTTGGATATTTCATACATATTCATCATATTTCATTTTGATAGGGAAAAAATAAGGAATTTAATGAGCTTATAAAATACAGGCGGGTGTTCCATTTGAAAAATCATACCCAGAAAAAAAAATTGAGTGCGCCACTGAATTCTGCGCAAAATTCTGTATGGGATAAGATTTCAATTTGACATTTTCGCAGAAAGTATAAATTTTCAAAATCGCCCTGTATCTCATAAACGCAAACAGTTATGCGAAATCTGATTAGGCCATCTTGAGTTTCACAGAAAAGTGGTACAGGACCGCGAAAACCGCAAGGTTCTATCTCGAAAGATAACTGAGATATCACACAAAAGCATCGAAAACTGGACACACTGTACACATGAATTTATTTATTCCAGTGTATACTCTAATTCAGAGCTTCCATATGCACAAAACTTTCAAGTTCCATGGTGCGTAGTACTCAAAAACTATTGTTCCGTGATTGACAACTGATATTTGACTTGTTGTTTCTCTATGCGTTACCATCGTCCATGATTCATGCAATGTTGCCAACTCGGGAATTTTGTAGCTGGCTCTAGACATTTTGTAACCCGTCTAGCTTCGTCTAGCTTGGCCTAGCTAGCAATGATCTAGCTACGGTCTTGCTACGATGTAGCTACTCAAAAATTGCATCCTGCCATTGTCAATTTCTTCTAGCTATCAATTGAATCTGAACTTCTATAAACCAAGAGACACATAATAATTGCAATCACGTATATCATCGGGTGGAGTCAATTAATATAGTGTGTTTTACTCCGATATTAGCCAAACCGTCGAATAGATAGATAAAATTTGAATGAAAACTATCACCTAAAATTATTTTCATAGCTATTTTTTTTTTCAAATGAGACACCCTATTTTCAATATTGCACTTTCGACTGCACCATATCATATCAAAATTGATACACCACTGTTTTTTGTTTTCTGTATTCAATTCTACAGTTGCCAATTTGTTCAATTATTTTCGTGAAAAACTGTGAAGTCCCATGAAAAAATCTTTGTTATTTTCATTTGGTTATTGGAACAAAATCAATTCACACGAGCTATAGAGGGTGTTGGAAATTCAAGAAAAATAATTCGTTTTCTTATCATCATATCCCTCAATACAGTTCTAGATATATCTTCATGAAATTTGACATGCACCTTCTATAAAGCACCATAATTTATAGTAATTTAAAATTAGGATGGGTTTTATTCGAATAAATAGTCAATTGATTGAATTAGTTCAAAATGGTTTTCATGTTTTTTCGCGAAAACGGTGCGTCGGACGAAAAATATTGAAAAAGTCAAATATTTGCAAGATAAAATGATTTCGAAAATGATTTCAATTTTTGGAAAAAGCAAGGGAGTGCCATATTTTCTCCGAAAAATCTCTCGAATAAACATTCCATACGAACACCACTGGTATAAAATATTGAAGAATCTCCTGGATCAGGAAATGCCTATTGATGGTATAGGTGCATGTCAAGTTTGATGAAAATATCTTATTATTATGTACCTAATAAGAAAGCGATGTTTTTCTCAAAATTTTGATATCCAATAGCTCGAAAGTTAATCCCAGACAGCACAGAATATTCTACGAACATATTCTGACTACGTTCAAATATACTTATATAGTTTAGCATATTCTCATAGAATGTTTCAAGAATAATCATACAATATTTTGTATCTCGCTAACGAGGCCTTCTACGACGTTCTACGACTTTTGTTAATGGAAACTTTTTTCATTTTTTTGAGACGCCCTATCACCCGCCTCTCAAAAAGTACGCCTCACATATTACGAAACATATCCTGTATATCTCAGGAGATTCTAGGAATCTACTTTCATATAATAGTATAGAATAAGAGCCGGCTGCAGATTTCTACAGTCATCTGATAACAATAAAATGATGTATAGGCTATATGGTACCTATATAAAAGGTATGTCCCAAAGGAAATTAAATACAGAACAGAATGAAACATTGCACTTATACCTGTGCGATTTGATAACGAGATGAGAATTATGCCATCCGATTTAATTGAATGGTAGATCTCAAAAACCTACTTGTGCCCTCAGTGTGAGCCAAATCCACGGCACAGCGATTTATTTGCTCCTATTATTCCAGAACATATTTCGGTCATGTGATAACGGCTGGAAACAGAATGCAAATAAGAGGGGATGATGTCCCTTTTGCGAATATCCAAACGTGCCACGATTCAAACTGAAATAAGTTAGTGGCAGAGCGTCAATATTTCCGTGAATATTTCGTCCGCGTCGAAAGATAATACTCGATGGACCAGTGTGAAACTATATCATGTGGTGCTCACACTATACAAGTATTCTTATCCACTCGTTTAGTTGTTCGAGCCTGAAACATCTTTCCTTTCAATTTAAATAAATTTCTTTGTTATAATATTAATAATGGTGGAATAATTGTAGTATGGTGTGCTACAAACGCATCTTCGGCGTTTACGTCAATGCGAGTAAAACAATTGCTCGCAGTCTGAGCTTACAGTCATGTAATCAGTTCACCGGAATTGAAATCGCCGTGATCATTTTGGTGCGAGATACCTGAGTAGCACACCATATTATATTTCCACCATGAATTTAGCTATCTTCTCACTCACCACACATGTTGGCAACACTGTGTTCATGTTTGTTTTGTTTTCGAACTTGTTGATTGACAGCGATTTGCTGTGTGCTGTGAGCTGTGAGAGCTGTGACCTCAGCCCTGTGACTTGATTGATCCTTGACTTCGACTTCTTTGACTTTTTTCCAGTTTGTTGCATGTTGCATTGAAAATTGCAATTCTTCCCTTTAACATTGTGTGGTTCTGTTAGTTCTGATCGTGTGAAAAAAAAAACAAGTTAATCATGTGGAAGGAAGAGACGACTGATTCAATGGATACTGCATTATTTCTCCTATTATGAGAAACTGCATCATAGATTGTGTGTGTGGTTGATTGTGGGCGAACTTTCATGAAGTACCTATTCATAACAAAAACAAAAACAATATGATGTTATTTTTACTCATGTTATCTCTACCGCTGATCTCTGGCATAAGTGAGTTTTTTATATAATTTCTTAACACCTATTATAGTGTTTCAGTATTCATTATTCTCACTGCCTTGTTTTTGTTCACTATGCTCTAGTTTTTTTCTAGTCAACAAGGCAGTGGCTGGATCAAGCGTGGGAGTGGTGCAATAATATTAATACAATGCATTAAATTGAAATATACACAAGTATTATTGTAATCATTGTATTTCTGCAAATAGTAGAGGAGTAATTTTTTACAGAGACACTTGATGCTTGCAAGATGAAGCAAGAGTAAAGTTTCCCACAACATTATTAGACATTTCTAATAATTTCAGAGAGGAAAATGAATAAAAATAACTTCAAATGCTCATTCAATTGCTCTGATTTTACTTGTTATTTCTGTTTCCAGTGTTTGCAATAGGTACACTGGGTATTCTGATTTCCTAAAAGTGAAGGGATATTCATACACCTGTTCATGAAAATTAATTTCTTAATAAAAATCATTAGCATGGTGAGATCCCAAAAGTGTGATCCTATGTTCTACAATCCCAAGCAAGAAAATATTATCAGAACCTGACACCAATGTACAAAAAATAGTTTCAGATTGTGGGATGGTGTATTTTTGCTAGTCAGTGTTTCTACAAGCATTCATTATAGTAGGTGTTGTTTGTCTTGGTTATACTCTTCCAAATCTCAGTCAAATCAAAGTTATAATACTTGGTTAGACTTGAGTTAGGTGTCATGTTTTTGAATCAAATATGAAATGTAGAAACCAGAAAAAATAATAACCATAATATGGGTGCATTAAAATGTTTCAAAGGTGCAAGCTGTTGCACCCTGTGAGTACTTCCTTTGTTTTATAGTTAGGTTCTCCAGATTGAAAGGAACAATTGTATTTTAAATGTGGATGTGGATGTCCTATCAATGACTTTTTTTCATAAATGTGGATTTCCCATTAATGAATTTTTTTCTCAGCTCTTCCTGGACCTCCTACTAATGTCAAAGTCTCTGAAATCACTGCTACATCAGTGAGACTCACATGGTCCTACAATGGCCCAGAAGACCTGCAGTACTATGTGATCCAGTACAAACCAAAATATGCTAATCAAGCCTACAGCGAGATCAGTGGAATCATCACAATGTACTACTCTGTGAGAAATTTGAGTCCTTACACTGAGTATGAAATGTATGTGATTGCCGTGAATAACATTGGAAGGGGACCCCCAAGTGCACCTGCCGTTGTCACTACAGGGGAGACAGGTATATGATTTTTTCATTTAATATTTTAGATATCTCAAAATAAATAAAAAATTATTTCCTAGTAGTCCAGAAAATATAATATATTCAATAAAGGAACAAATAATGATATTTTGCTGTTTTCATTATTAATATACTCTCTTAATACTCACTACAGTATTCGTTGTGGATGAAAATGAAAACAATGATATCAATATTCCTAAACTATGGAGGAAGCTAGAACTTCAATTATTATATTATCATTCAATAGAGGAACTGAATAAATGTGAATACTTCACAAAAGATAAGATTCCCACAAAAATCTTATTGTTTGTGAATTTTCACATTTGCCATCGATTTCCATCAAGTAACTGCTGAGACAATTCAAAAATTGGAACTAAATAAGTTTAGTTTAGTGATTTTTTCCAGGATTTTTGTTTGCTGTGTATATTTGAAAAGTATGCATAGTGTACATTACGCACCCTCTCAAATTTAAAGCCCTGAAATGAAAAATGCTTAATCTCATTGGCAATGTGCAACTTAGGTTAGAAGAATGGAAGAATGTGTTTAAATAAATCATTATTTGCGTAATGCCTTGATATTGCCATCTGAAAGATATGGCTTATATATTTTTGTGGTTTTTGATTTCATGATGCAAAATTTCATAGTATTTTTTTAATAATTGATACTTATATTTCTTTGCTCCACCTAGTATCCCTATTATATAAGTATGTTTCACTCAAATTTCAACACTGTTCCTGTTTTTTCATGAGATCATTTTTTAGATCTTTCATTGTCTTCATAAAAACTCTCCTGGAAACATTGAAGATGTTTATCAACAACATTATCTGGAAAAAGAAAGTTATTTGTATTAGTATAAACAGTAAATACTACTCCAGTCAAAAAAATTAAACTACTTAGAGAATACTGGGTAAAAATTATTGTGTTGAATGTAATTATCAATCTAAATACTTATCCAGGAGCATATTGAATTCAACAACAAGTGTATGTGTACTTCTCTAATAAATTATTCAAATTATTCTACAATACCATTATCAGTTCAATCATATCTGGCAGAACTCTGAATATACAGGAATGAAATTCCTGAAAGGTATTCAGAACTATATCGAAAATGAGGAAAATATGGTGATAACCCTATTCACTGATTTGTAATTAGGCATATTTATTAATTATTCCTCTCTTCAATTTTCCCTGCTACACTGTGATTCGAAACAACAACTGGGGATATTTTGTACTAATGTAAGTAACATTTTTATTGTTTTATGAGTGTATAAATATCCAATTTCTTTCACAAGCTCCAAAGTTATATCAATTATTCATTTTTTGTCTGAAAGCACTGATTCTAAGACTACCTTTGAGTACAATAATGAAAACCATGCAAACATAAGTTTTATACAGTTTGATTCATTAAGAATGGGAAATCTCTGAAAAACATATACTAAACACCAAAACATGAAAATTTAACCCAACATGCTTTATAAAAATGTTGCAGATACAGGGTGGTCAAAGGAAAATTTTATTTAAAATTTTTCCTCAACTTTGATCAAACATTTACTATAATCCTGTTTGTTGTTGGCACTTAGTGATTATCATCATTGATCATTGTATTTTTTCCACTATCACTTTGCTTACTTCATAATTTAAAATTATTAATATGTTATAAGTGAAACATAAATCTCTTCAAGAGTGAATAACAAATAAACCATTAGAGCTGGACAAGTTGAAAAAGAGTACATTTTTTATGTAAAATTGAACAGGCTTTGATTTTTTTATTTCAGTTCCACAAGTAAGATAAATGATGTGAATTACCCAATACCCCAATATTTCAGTGTTTACTATCTGTAGTTCAGAGATTTCCCATTCTTATTGAATCACCCTGTATTGTTTCAAATTGAGAATATTGCCCCATGACAAAATATGTATAATGAAAATCTTAACACAATGTATTGATTTTTTCTAATGTGCCAATCATTTTTCTAGCTTGTCTTCTTTTGGAGGAGCCAGTAAGTTGATATTTGTGTTGTTCTCTGTCATCTTTCATCATATTTTATCTTTCCCTCATTAATATTAAAAACATTGAAAATTAACAACTCTAGTGGATTTATAAGTGTCTTTTGGGCAAACATATCAGATTTCAGATCTTCTGTATATTCAAATCAAAACTATGTATTGAAAAGTAATCAATAGTTTGATCAGCAATTTTGCATATATTGTTCAGCCAAGTTTAGTACTTCTTTCAGATGAAGAGTACTTCTATTCCATGAATCAATGAACATTTTTGATATACAAAAGGAAGAAGGAAAGCCCAAAGTCATCTCCACTACCTTATTACTGATGTAAATCAATGAAGGGAATATGTTTTGGACTTATAAAAGTTCATCTTCTGTCATCTTCTTTAGAAGTTAATGAGGTGAAACAGCTTTATTAAAAATAGATGCCAATGTCTATCATCATAATATCATCATAATCTCTCTCATATATATTGGTAAAAAGGGTGGTTGAGAATGAACGGGTTTCATTGAAAATGAAGGGCCCCGTGTCCTAAGAATGCGCACTTATTGATATACAGTGTGTCCCACTTACCATGCTCACCATGGGTATCTTTTTAACGGTGAGAGATACGAAGTCGGTTAAATGACACCAAATGTGGAGTTTGTCAAGGCCAACTATAATGTGAAAAAATATTTTGATAAAATCTATTCCTTTTTGTTTTATACGCAAAAAACAGATTCTGATCATTTTCATATCTCCTCCGTAACTTCTTTATTTATGAAAATAATCAAATAGGAATTTCACATTCTCATGGCAGTTTTTCAAAGCGATTTCGAAAAGAATATGGAATTTATATCAACTCTTCTAGAATTTGAGATATCAGCACCAACTTTGGTTTTTCAAATGTAGTTCATAGCTCACTATGACTTAGTTACAAATAACTTTTTTTTCTCTTTCAGATGATATGTCACAGTAATAGTTTTGTGCTGATAACAACGGAGTTATCGTCATTTATACAAAAACAAAAAATTATTTGGAAGCCGTCATCTTGAATTTATAAATTTTAACAAAAAAATCATGATTTCCGACCTCAAAAACCCCCACTTACCAATTTTGAATGGAATCGGACCAAATCTTGTCCGCCATCTTGGATCAGCCATTTTTTTTTAATTTCAACAAAAATTCCATAACTCCGATTAACTTGAAATTTGGCAGGTGTTCATAATTTCGGTGACAATACATTATGGAATTTTTGTTGAAATTAAAAAAATGGCTGCTCCAAGATGGCGGACAAGATTTGGCCCGATTCCATTCAAAATTGGTAAGTGGGGGTTTTTGAGGTCGGAGATCAAGATTTTTTTGTTAAAATTTATAAATTGAAGATGGCGGCTTCCAAATAATTTTTCGTTTTTGTATAAATGACGATAACTCCGTTGTTATCAACACAAAACTATTACTGCGACACATCATCTGAAAGAGAAAAAAAAGTTATTTGTAACTAAGTCATAGTGAGCTATGACCTACATTTGAAAAACTAAAGTTGGTGCTGATATCTCAAATTCTAGAAGAGTTGGTATAAATTTCATATTTTTTTCGAAATCACTTTGAAAAACTGCCATGAGAATGTGAAATTCCTATTTGAATATTTTCATTAATAAAGAAGTTACGGAGGAGACATGAAAATGACCAAAATCTGTTTTTTGCGCATAAAACGAAAACGAATAGATTTTATCAAAACATTTTTTCACATTATAGTTGGCCTTGACAAACTCCACATTTGGTGTCATTTAACCGACCTCGTATCTCTCACCGTTATAAAGATACCCATGGTGAGCATGATAAGTGGGACACACTGTATAATATATTATTATGTTTCATGAATATACAGAATGATTCGATATATATCGGAAATTTTGTATGCAGTACAGTACTATTTTCCCATTATTTTGGTCTCAATTTCATTACATTCATCTATCAGAAAGGAGCCCGCTCCATTTCCATTGAAATCTTGTCTACAGTGAAATGTGAAAATCTGGGATTAGATAGGTTAAATCATGCTGAACACGAAATGTCCTCTGGTCCAAGGCCCCTTATGACCGTTAAAAAAAGCTCTTGATGCCAAACCAGGACAGAAGATATACTAGATGCGCTTTGTACCTATATACAGGCTGATTCACGGTGGATGGCACATTACACGTTTCTGGAGAACGCAACTCAGGATTATTCTGAAAAAATGCTGCCTCAGATAATTAGTTGTGTTCTATTGACCTAAAATATTCTCAGTGTTGCGACGGTGCCACTCACATTGAAAAGTAGCAACAACTTCGATTTTTTTAATAGGACCCTGTATATAATTCCATTTCCAGATGCTCCCAGAAGAGCTGATGTCATCGATCTACCACACGGGAAAAATTTTAGATTTTAGCTCACGAATCAAGAATCTTCTTCTTTTTACCCTTGTATAATAAATAACTATTTTTATTTACATGGTGAAAAACAAATGGCGAATTGAACCCCCTTTAGATTACTAACCTATAGGTAACAAAGCCCCTCGAGAATTTTTTTTTGTTCTGGTAGAGGTTGTATCATTTGGCTTCAAGAGCTCATAGCTGTTTTTAACCGGCATAATGGGCATTGGACCAAGGCACATTTCTTGTTCAGCATGATTTAATCTATCTTATCCTAGATTTTCACAACATTTCAGCTTAGACAATATCACAATGTAAATAGTGCTTTCCATTCATTATGTTCCCATTAATTCTAACTGAGTTGTTGTTACAGAACCGGGAACATCTCCCAAAAATGTGCAAGTTCGTCCATTGAGCTCGAGTACCATGGTGATACAGTGGGAAGAGCCTGAAACACCAAATGGACAAGTAACGGTAAATAAAGTATACAATAATCGTATTTTAAATATGTACAGTGTGCCCCACTATGAGCAGTATCACCCTTGTATTTTCCTCGGTATTTTAAAACTCTAAAAGCAATCTACTTGGCACTCATTCATTCTCAAATAAACTATGGACATTACTGTGGGGAAATTCTGTACACTCAAACAATATTTTCAAATTGAAAAAGGAAGCAAGTGGAATCATAGCAAAAATCGATTTTAGGGAACACTGTCGCTCTTTCTCCATTGAATTGACGATAATGTCTTTACTGTCAGTATACATAATAATATATAATTTCCTACTTGAATTACACAAAATAATACTGTTGATGTGAAATTTTACAATATATTACCAAACCATTATAAAAATATGAATTCTACAATTTTCAAGAAGGAAATCAAAAAACTCATTCTAAAAGAATGCTTCTACACAGAGGAAGAGTTTTTACATACAATTTCAATACATAGACACCTCACCTGACATTTTCTCAATAGAAAATAAGCATACTTGAGCATACGCCACCTATCGGAGTTCATCATCAAAACAAACCGCTCAGAAGTGTTCAAGTTGTTGCCGTCAGGTGGAGCGACGTGTTATTTTCTATTGTGAATTGTTTGTTTGTTTCTTTATGTCAAATATGTATAGTCGTTCGTTTTTCAAATATTAATCTCCTGTATAAATGACCTGCTATAAATGTATCATTGTACATAACATAGTCAACAAATATCCTTCCTATCTATCTATCTTAAACAATGGCCATTTTGATCGATTCAAAACGTCAACACACACTGACACTACTTGTTGCCCCATCTTGGATACACTTACGGCACTTCATCGTGAAGACCCCCCTACAACAAATGTTATTGGTTAAAATGGTTGCCTGCAGTCTCTGAGACTGTGGCGTCACTACTGAAGGGTATGCAATGGGCATGTTTCAGTGAAAAAAATTATTTCATTATTTCGAAGTACTAACCCCAACTAATTCACTGTCGCAAATCAGCCCAAATCTTCTTCAGAGTTACCAAAGTTGTCTTTACCAGTGAAAAAGGGCTATACTTCGCGTTTTGGTTGAAAATATGGTCTCGATGTGCAGTAATGTTCTAAGTTTGGTTCCGATTCAGACCTCTTTTCGAAATATTTTACTGACTGTGGTTCTAACTCTTGATCCAAGTCGAAATCTTCTGAGCGCTTTTCAACATATTCTTCCTCACTGGAGTCTGGTAGGTCTGCCACCAAAAATGATACTACATACTTTCCACTAAGGCAATTGCTCCGTAACTGAATGAAATCAAGATAGCTAGCCGCCCAACCGAATCGAATTGCGATGCGCAATGATATGGGGAGAATAGTGGGGGATCAGTCTCTCAGACGGCATGTTAGTAGTGAAGGGTTAAATAATATCTCTGATCATTATTAGGAATACTAGAATGTTTTTATTGGTACTGAAGCATCTTGCAAGTAAATAAGTATTCAATGAGTGATTATTAGAGACCAGGTTGAACTATTGTCTTCTGTGAATGTGAATAATGTTGTCATTGGTCAAACTGAATCTCATACGGTGATTACTATAGTTACAAATCTGCCAGCGTCGAAATATGTAGTCCTACATTTTATGTGAAAGCCAGAATTCAGATAATGATCACTTTCGTTTCGGTTCATGACGTCATCGAAGCTAGCGTTTCTTGAAGGTGCCGAAATGATTTATAATTTACATACATCAGTTCAATGGTTGTTCAATGATATCATCTGCGATATTCATGATATTTCAAAATATTGTAATGAATACTGTAGTTTCGATATCTACTTGAGTACTTGCTATATTTATCTGTATAGCTTTCCTAACTTTATGCAGGCGGGATTAGTTTTTTCTTTTTTCACCATTTCACCTGGAATTTTAATGCAGCGTTTATTTAATGACATGTTTGCATAACAAGTGAACTCCTAAGCTATACTTGATATATCAATATTATAGAAATTGATATAGTGAACAATGCTGAATATACATGGTGAATGGAGTATCTTCTAGATCTGAATGACTCTGGATTAATTAAAGATGTTGATAGGTCATTTTTAGTAGATGAAAATTATATATACCCTAGGTGTATATTATACTATTTTTCATTTATTCATGTTATTCATATCTTGGGATAAAGATGTTTCAACTTGTTTATTTCAGGGATACAAAGTATACTATACGACGAATGCCCAACAACCGATGGCCCTGTGGGAATCCCAAGTAGTCGATAATAATCAATTGACAACAATCAGTGAGCTTACGCCTCACACCATTTACACTATCAGGGTACAAGCCTTCACCTCAGTGGGTCCAGGTCCATTGAGTGCTCCAGTTCACGTCAAAACACAACAAGGTGAGAACAATAAAGCATTTCAATGAATTTTGTAGTATTTTGTAGTGACATAGCATGGTTTATTTCTAGGCATTGACCATTTCAAGAGTTAACCCATCACATTGATATTGAAAGAATACAAAAGTAAAGTAAAATAATAAATTAAAAATACTCTGAAGTTTGCATTTTTCAATAATTTGTTACCGTCGAAATAAACCAATTTTTATATTCAATGACATTTTATTGACGCATTTTCCGTCAAAGTGGCTCGAAATTTGAATTTGAATTATTGATTGTAGTATTTTTATGATGGACTAACTTGTGGATTTTTTGATTTTGGTTGGTGTACTGTCTCATCTCGCACATTTTATACTGAATAACCCACAGGAAATGATGCTGAAGCAAAATGAAACACTATCAAGTTGTGAATATTCATATGATGAAGTGGATATTATTAGAGAAAGAAAAAGAATTCAAAAAGTTCATAAAAGATAGTGTGTTGTTGTTGGTCTAAATACATTCTATACTATACTCAGTTTTCGGGGTCATCTAGGTTGTGTTGTATTTGATAAGGTTAAACAGATACACCAGTTAGTTATTAATGAAGAAGAGAACGTCGTTAATTTGATTGCTGTCTTTTACTAACATCTGATGGATGATACTTTTGTTTTCAAAAAAACAAAAAATAATCATTTGAAGAGACATAAACATACATCTGTCACTTCTGACAAAAACTTTTTAACTTTGACATATACCTGGCAATTTTTGAGTTTGTTATCCTATTCTTAAAGCTGGTGCTCGATGGGAAGGAGGTAGGTAGCATTGGTCAGTTTGAGTGCTCCAAGCTCATTGTAATGGGAATGCTGTTGATCAGATCAAGATCTACTCGGAGTTACTCGTTGTTACTCTCTGTGGCAATTGGAAAGTGGCTCTGGAATCTTTAGAATAGGGTCCCTTGATGTAAATTGGCGTATTTGTCATCTTAACAGGGTACGGACAGATCCTCGTCTCCTCTCACTCTAAAGTGTTTGTGAAACAGTCATATAGTTCGATCTTTATTCATTTCTGGGGATAAACACTAGATTTCTGACATTTGTTGTTGTTTAGGTTATATTGAGGGCGTATCATATGTTATTTCCACATGTAATTTCTCATTCAACTCTACTATACCCAAATGATGATGATAATTTTCGAGTTATTGATTTTTCAACTCTAGCATAATTTTTGTGAGGCAGTGAGCAAATTTTTCTGAAAGTTCAATACGTTTTTCCAAATGGGACTGTTCTTAGGCAGTACCTATCAATAAATGAATTTTGATTTCAGACTAAGCCTTTTTGTAGATATTCAAGCTAATATGCTCATATGTCATGTGTGCTGTATATATTCATGTTGGGAATCAATTTTGCAGTTTTCCACGAACACTTAATATTTCCTGAATGAAGATTTCATTTTTTAAATCGTAGGGCATATGCCTTTTCTTTTAATCCTCCGTTTTAATCAAAACTGTTTCTACTAAAATGCATTCAAAAACTTGTGGAGTGGATGATTATAGGCACAATGAGAAAGTATAACATGTGATTCCGTATTAGTTCTACCTAGAATATTTTGATGATGTATTTACCAATTTTCCCCATTCGGTTACTTCACTTTCCATGTTGTGAGTTCATTTACATTTGATGGAAAGCTGACAAATTCAAATTTGCCATCCAACTGATTGATACAGCCTAACGCAGCACATTTTACCATCCTTCCAAAACAGAATTGAATAATTTATCAAGATCAAGTATGAAATTGAAATTTTGTAAGATCTCTTTTAACGCCTATGAATGTGACGTGACAACAATACACGAAACCAAAGTCACTAGATGATTAGAAGAGAAAGGAGCTATGATCTGTTCGTACCCTGTTAAGGTCTGGTTTCACTGACCAGATTGGCCCGAAATATTTCGGCGAATATCAGCGTACAGAACGTGGATATTCGCCGGATTCAGTTCGTTCGAAAATTTCGCCGGATACAGTTCGTTCGAAAATTTCGTCTATGTGTGGTTTGTCTGAAGAAAATTTCCGTAAATTTTCGTTCCGATATATTTCAGTCTTCTCGTAGGGTGTTTGTGGCAAAGTCAAAATAAAAAATGGATTTTTTTTATTGCTATCATCTTAGAAGAAGAACATGATGACGATGATAAGTATGCGTTCTTAGGGGTATGTACTAAAAATAATGGAGTTTTGAACATGTTTGAGAAAAGGGCCAAAGAAGGTGTTTATGAGTGGAATTCCTAAATGTACTTGACAATGCTGTTTTAATGTTTTTTGTACCAAAAAACGTCAAAACAGCAGTGTCAAGTACATTTAGGAACTCTATTTATGAGTTGTTTGTGTTGAAGCATCTTTCGGATAATGATACAAAATTTAAAGAACTTTTCCGTTTAATTCCATCACTATTCCATGATCTACTGAATCATATAGAGAATGAAATCAGTTCGCTACCTACAAATAAGCATCTGATTCCTATTTCTCGCGAGGAAAACAAACATACTACACTATTTCGGCAAACTGTGCCGTTTTGAAATCGTTCAAATCAAACACTGGTTGATTCCGACGAACTGCTATCCGTTCACTTTCCCGAAATTTCGTTCCGATCTTTTATACAAACCGCCACTACGTACTACAAATACGCTTGGTTTCACAGGAAACGCTAACGAACTTTCTGTACAATATTACCGAAATATTTCGGGCCGATCTGGTCAGAGAAACCAGGGCTTTAGATGAAGAATACATCAGTTTGTATCGAGGGACCCGACTTTAGATGAGGAAGACTTGGGACTTCTTGACCAAACGACTACTAATATGGGCCAATTGCAGGTGTGCCCAGTCAGCCCAGCAACCTGCGGGCCTCCGACATCGGCGAGAGCTCGGTGACCTTGCAATGGACCAAACCCACCCATTCCGGCGAGAATATCGTCAGCTACGAGCTCTACTGGAACGACACGTACGCCAAGGAGAAGCACCACCGGCGCATCCCCATCGCCGAGCTGTACACGCTGACGGGTCTCTACCCGAACACCCTGTACTACGTGTGGTTGGCGGCGCGGTCGCAGCGCGGCGAGGGCGCCACCACGCCGCCCATTCCGGTCAGGACGAAGCAATACGGTGAGGTCCGAGGGTGGGGAAAAGCGCCCTCGGAAAGTATCGGCTGTTTTTTTTCATTTTTTGTTGGGAAGTGGCTTCGCTGCCATGTTGGTTCCCGACTGGGGATCCGAAGTAAGGTCGATCTGTTTATTGGATGAACATTATTTTATCTACTCACTGCATAGAAAGATAGCGTTGGCTTCCTCATTTGAGGACACAAACCTTTCAATTTACTCCCACGGGAGGTAAAATAAATTGGCTTCAGTATGCTTCCTTGGTAGAGATATACACAAGATTTGTGCTACCCAAGAACCTAATCAGTGTGTCCATCACTTCTATAAAACGAATAACAATTTCATTTTCCAATGATCTCATACACACAGAAGTGTCAATGTCAAATTGATTTCCGTTCTGTAACCTTAGATCATGTAAAACCTTAGATCATGTAACACATTGATTTGGATAGAGACTCTTGAAGCACAATTTTAAGAACGACGCTCTCAAATATATGTTTTCGTGGATAAAATCATATATATATCTTGGGAGCAAACTTTCATTTCCTCCCATGTGTGTTTAATGCCCTCCGCTACGCGTCGGGCATCAAACTTCACACGCGGGAGGAAATGGATACCTTTGCTCCCTTGATATGTAAATAGCTATTATAAGTAATTCAGCATGTTAATTGCTTCCCTATGAGCGTGCGTAAATAGTATATTGTTTGATGATAGTACCCTCCATACCGCCTTCTCTTCCAGAGCTCCAATACCAGCCAGGCAAATCAGAAACGAACGAGGGAGAAATGTTGAAAACATAAATATAGACTTGGCAACAATTCTCCGATGGGGATCCAATAACTTGGTAGATTTCAATGCAAACAAAACACAAGCATGCCTTTTCTCTAGAAAAGCCGATCTCACTGTGCCCAACGTAAGCTTTTCAGAAGTAACCATACCTCTGAAGACATCCATTTCAATGCTTGGTATTACTATCAGCAATAACCTTTCTTGGGAAGATCACGTGAGATCAATTGCTAAAAGTGCTTCCCAAAAACTTGGTCTTCTGTTTCTGGCCAGGAGCTATTTTACTTCCCGTCAGCTGCTTATGATCTAAGGCACAGATCCGACCTGTCCTGGAATACTGTTCCCATATTTGGAGTGCAGCACCCAAACATACCCTGAAACTGTTGGATTCTGTCCAAAAAATGGTAATCTGTCCCGTGGGTGATGCCTCGCTCACAAACTCACTCACTCCTCTGAGACAGCGAAGAAGAGTTGGCGATCTGGCTCTATTTTATAGATATTTTCATGGACGATGTTCTTCTGAAATAATAACAATTGTTCCTTCCTTGGCAGTCCACGCGAGATTAACCCGTAGGGTTGAGGCTTCGCACCCATTTGTGGTCACTTTGGAGACCTGCAGAACATCTCTTTCCAATGCCTCATTCATCCAACGAACAGCGAAATGTCTTTTCCACCCTTGACGGCTTGCCCTATCTTTGTTCCACCTCTTTCGTGTAACCGCCATCGCGTGCGGAAAAGTATTACTTTCTGCACTTGTTAGGTAAATAACTTCATATATAACTTTCAATAATTTGACAATATTATAAAAATACATTTAATTATAAATGCTGCATTAGAGTGTACAAATGTTTTCATGAGTAAAAATCAGAAACCAATGTATTTACTGCTTGCATGGAATTTTATCTTTTTTCAAAATGAACAAAATGAACCGTCGAAAATGTTAAATAATAGTTATTTATGCAACAAGTGCAGAAAGTGAATGTTTATTGCACGAGTTGCATACAACATTTTTTCTACGTTCATGCAAAAAGCAAAAAATGATTTATTGAGGTGCGGCACTAGGTACAATTCTGTTAATTGTCAGAATTAATTTTTGACTGACGTTTCTATAACCACAGTTGCAATATAAAAAATGTTTGTCATGATGACAGCACGTTGAAGTAGAATGACAGATGAGTGCAATAAAAACTTTATTGCACTAAGTGCAATAAAGAACTTCTTTTTCCACTAAATATAGTTCAATAAAGTTCTGCTTTTTGCATGAATGTAGAAAAAAAATAAAAAGATAACACTGAGAACATTTTGCTCAGTACAAAAATGTCATTATACTACACCATAAATATAAAAATTATATTATAATATAAATAAAGAATAACTTTCGATTCATTATTATTATTATTCTATGTCTGATTCATCTGAAGAACAATTTTGATTATAGATTTTGGTAGATATTTGTCTCGGACTTCTTTGTGGCATGTTCACAGTCGCACTATTTCATTTTTAATTCGGAAACCGTCATTCAGGACAGACTTTGTATTGTGGGCAACCCTATATCATTGTATTCCCAATAAAAAACGCTTATATTAGTAAGGTGGAAATAACTAGGGCCATAATAGCTGTTAATATCTGGCAACCCAATATTTAGACAGGGCAAAATATAGGCAACCCTATGTTTGTTTATTTAGTAGGCTTTGTACTCACAGTTAGTGTAAAATTTTTATTATACTCATTGGTAGGAATAAAAAAAATATATTTTTGAATTTTTAATTGATTGTAGCCTGGCCAGGATTCTTTCAGGCAGCCCATTTTTTTAATAATATTCAACATGCTGAATTACTTATAAAATAATTTAGATCAAATAAACAGGTGGGTGAAGTTCCATCCTACTTCGGAGCCTCTACTGTAAGGTGAAATTTGAAATCGATTTGCAAATTGCATCAACTTATTTTGCCCAAAGATACATTTAGGCGATTTCCTAAAGACCAATCATAGCGATTTGGGTGATCGATCTTATTGGTCTTTAGGAATCGCCAATATCTATGTCTGGGCAAAACCAAATCCAGCTTGCAAATTACGGATTTGATAGTGGAGTCACTTCCTTTTCGTTTTTGTACTAATGGTGTAGTAGTTTCGTATAACGATTTTTGATTAGGAAGCAATGGAAAATATTTCGACGATACAATATGTCAAAGTTACTATTGTTCTGTTATAACGAGAGATTTACTTGAGGGAATTGAAAGTTCATCGGATTCAAGAAGATAACTTAGATGCAGATCATCTGCTGGTTATGAAGCCAGAACGAGTTTTATACCAAAGAAATACCTCAACTCCAGAATATTAATTTATTGGTTTCAAACTCATGATGAAAAGACCATTCATATTATATGCTAAAGGTTTTCTTTTGATTCGGTTTCAATCAATGGTTAGTATATATTTGGGACTTTTTGCCTCTGGCTAAAGATTTTTAACCATCAATTATACATTAGAGAGATATGTTACAAGATAGTGTCCAGAAAATATTTCTTATATCATTTGCATCGGTGGATTAGTATTGTTTGTTATAGAAATATGGACCTTGTGAACCAGACTCCATAAAAAAGACACAATAATAATAATTGTGACTGTGAGATACAGATTATTTGTTTTAAGCTTTCTGTTTTAATTTTCGTTCTATTTAGTCAGAAAGTTACTGTGATACAATACACCTTTCTGGCCAAAATAAACAAAAATTAACCAAAGGCTAAGAAGGAAATAATCTAAAACTCATCATTTCATCCATTTGTTTTTGTTCGTCTTTTTATGGAGTATGGCCTATGAGATACGTCCATATATTAGTAATATTCCTTAGCTTCCCTATGTACGCTGTTTTCGAACTTGTCTGTCTAAATAAATAATTATTGATTGAAAAAGCTTCTGAGCAGGGGCAAAACATCCTATGGATTATTATAAGAAAATCCAAGAATACCTTTGATCAAATTAATTTTATCTTAATCTGAAAAATTTCCGACCTTTCCAAGTTCATGTCCAATGAATTTTCAGTTCTTATTTTGGTGAAAGACAATAATTCTTCACCTATATTTATAGTGGTGTAGGTGCTTTTCAATCATGAAAATTTTGAATTTTATACCCTGTCACTAAATTTGATCTTCCCAAAAATATTGGATTAGGGGAAAGCAAACATCATCAAGGTGTGTAAGTTTTTCGCCTAACCAGGATTTTGAATGTGTGCAGAGTGTGTGAATATTAATGTTATTATTGCATTTGTGCATGCCCAAGTTAGTTATCAGTGGATATTAATTTGTTTAATCAGCACCATACAGTTCTGGAATGATGTGGAGTGCTATTCATAGTATATTCACCAAAAGTTTATTTTAATATGAGTGTATAAAATTATGAGTAATTCTCTATTCATTCTAAAGAAAATGAAATCTCTCAAGTGTTTGGTTGATTATTTCTTTTTTACAAAAGTATTTTATCTGGGTTAGTTTATCAATCCATTGAATTGGAATCAGGTTAGCAATTTGAAAAATCAAAATAGGTAAAAAACAAAAACGAACATCATACAACACAGGATTTATCGATTTTAGTTTACTATAGATAGATGCTTTTATTGATCTCTTCTGATTATTTAGATGATACAAAGGGTTACTACTGACCTGGAAGATCTTCTATTGTGTATCACAGCATAATATGGTCGAGATCATGAGATTACACCAAACATAGATTATTGAGGATCTTATCCAACTATCCAACGACCAGAAAATATTTTTTTCTGTTGATAAAAGATAAGATGTTGAGTCATGATATTGTTTTTTTTTGTAAGAACAATTTATTTAAAAAATAGCACTCCTCATATTCCTGAACTACCCGAGCACCACTTTACTTTTCACTATCGATCTCTCGCCTCCGGGTAGTATCGAACCCGTTTAATATCCACTCGAACCCTCAAATCGACGCGTTTATCGCCCGCCCAAATTTAACGCTAAAGGTGAGTTCCCAATGCACCGTTTTCTGTTCTTGCGTCCAGCGTCACAGGCTCTGATTTTTAACGCCCATTTGAACCTATAGAAATGTTTCCTTTATTGAACTATTATACAATATAGAAATGATTCATTTTCACATTTTGAAAACACATCAAAATATTACAAACTTGACATATCTGAATCAAATCTGATTTTTTTCTCATTTGGATGACAACTGATTTTTATATTTGAAACAGATTGGAGGGTTTGATTTTATGTCAATCGCAAAAATTACTGATGATTGAAAAATGTACAGCACTCATCGAAAAACCCCATTTACAGGACTTGCAGGCTCTTTCTGGTCTTATTACATGAACTATTGTTGTTGCTATAGTATGTACTCAAATTTAGTTTCAAATCTTGTAAACTCTAATTAAAAATCGCCTGTTTACATTTCATAACCTAATTCCCAATCTATGTGGCTGCTGGGTACATTTAGAATGCCCTGGATATTTTAATGACAATCAACCTATAAAATTTAAACGAGCAATCCATGACAGAGCAAGATTGCAAGAATGAAATTTTTCCAAAACTTCTGGCGAAAATGTATGATCCCAAATGGCTCAAAATGGAGTCAAAAGACCACGCAAAACACAACAAAACGTCACCAATAGCCATCATTTAAAACCTCATTCATTCAGATCACGTGATGCATTTCTGAGGCATACGCATAGTAGTGCAGAAAGACAATTTTGTTCCTATTGTCTGAAAAAAACCCTTGGGGTGCATTCAAAAACTTACTCTAGCAGTACTCACAGTCGTTCAGAAACGTACTTAGAGAAACCCCCGGCATGTCCTGCATTTGAATAGAGTTATGATGTACTCTGACAGTTATTTCAAGTTTGATGATGATTATCCTCATAAAATGAAACCTGAAAACCTGTGAGTTTTTTGACATTTGATATTTGATATGTTGCATACCTTCACATAAGAGTTTTCAAACGGCTACTTTGTGAGTAACTTTTGACGATATATTTCAAATCAGGTTTCATTCCTTTTAGATATTTGAAGAATATATATTTCTGTCTGATTTTCTCAAAATTACAATATTTAATATCAATTTGGAGAAGCACAAGTATACCACATTTGAAACCATTAATGAAATTACAAAATAAAACAATTGAATGTATTTACAATTTACATTACCTGGAATCAACTATTAATCTTCACAAACCAAAAAATCTGTTGAATTTATCATCTTTATATAAAATATAAATATGTTCTTTCATTCACTTTGTGAAAAAAAAAATCCAGTTTGAACAAACAATCAGTATTTTACAACGGAATCTTTTTATATGATTCATTACCTTATAATTTGAAACATATTGTTGAAGAAACGAGATTCAAAGTCAATATGAAACTAATATATACTCATGACACAATAAGAGAGCAATTAATTCTCATCTGAATCCTTGGAATGATTTTATTTTAATTATTATGTTTTATTGACATAACTCGTTAATTAGTTGTCTTTTTTGTCAAACATGTTTCTTGGGGTAATAAAGAACAACAACAACAACATCTGTTTAACACATGCTAGTAAGAAGGAAACAAGAGCAATGTCCATGGTGATTCGTCACTATTGAAATTGAACTCCGCCTTTAATTTTCTTTCAAAGATAAATATGTTATACAGGGTGGGTCACGGTAGATGGCACCTTAGACGTTTACGGAGAACGAGACATAAGATCATTCTGAAAATTTGGTGACTCAAGTAATTGCTCTTGATCTATCGATCTACAATATTTTCAGCTCTGCGGCGTTGCCGCTTCTATCGAAAAGTAGCAACAACTTTGTTATTTTAAATGGAACACCCTGTATTTTATTGCATCTTCAGATTCTCTCTGAAGAGCTGATTTCATCGATATATCACACTTGGGGTCTAGCGGAAATGATTACAGAGATATAGGGTGTGAAAAATCGACATTTTTCAACTTAAGGAATTTTTTTTGTCGAAACTATTCATTATTGGTCGAAACGGCTTACATGTCCCTATCTCAACTTTTGATTAACTATCTACTGATATTTAATTGGGACATATACCGGGTGATCAAGAATCTGAATTCTGCACCACCCTGTATTTGTTTCCATTAAATGTCAGTAGATAGTTGATCAAAAGTTGGGATAGGGACATGTGAGCCGTTTTGACCAATAATGAATAGTTTCGACAAAAAAAATTCCTAAAGTTGAAAAATGTCGATTTTTCACACCCTATATCTCTGTAATCATTTCCGCTAGACCCCAAGTGTGATACATCGATGAAATCAGCTCTTCAGAGAGAATCTGAAAATGCGATAAAATACAGGGTGTTCTATTTAAAATAACAAAGTTGTTGCTACTTTTCGATAGAAGCGGCAACGCCGCAGAGCTGAAAATATTTTAGATCGATAGATCAAGAGCAATTACTTGAGTAACCAAATTTTCAGAATGATCTTATGTCCCGTTCTCCGTAAACGTCTAAGGTGCCATCGACCGTGACCCACCCTGTATATTTTAGTTTTATTCAAATGTGAAATGGGAGAAAATAATAACGACGATATTATTATTATTTTTATATGCACAATACTCCATCAGCTCATTCCAATTGGAATTCGCTATAAATTTATGAACGCAGCCATGAAAGCCTTGATCGGTACGGCAAACTCCTTAATCAATATCACGTTCTTTTTGCAAACGAGTAAATATGATGAAAAAGGAGAGTAAGGCCTCCGAAATGCCCTTCTTTCTCGTTCACTAAATTCGCATATATCGGAGCTTGTGACGCGTAAAACCGAGAGTACTGCACCGGGAACTCACTGTGACCCGCCGCCGCAGTACCCGGCGCGCCGCCCAGCAACGTTATCGGAGAGGCGGTAAGTCCCACGGCGATCAGAGTGAGCTGGGACCCGCCGCCTGCCAATCGCAGCAACGGCAACATCGTCTACTACAAGCTGCAGTTCGTCGAGTCGGACAGGTCGGACAGCGAAGCGAACGTGGTCAGGTTCAACGGGACGAGCTTCGAGCTGGACGAGCTCAAGCGGTGGACGACTTACAGGATTTGGGTGCTGGCTGGGACGTCGGTGGGGGACGGGCCCAGTTCGTATCCCATCACCGTGAGAACTCACGAAGATGGTACGTTGTTATGATTTTTTTTTTTTAGTTGGGACTGGGGAGATGCGGTGAGGGGAAGGGGTGTAGCGGTGGATGGTTTTGCGAAATCTTCGAGCCACATAAATGCATTAGTTTGAAGGGTAGTTCTACGTAAATGTTACGATAATTTGAGGCTCTACTTCTATATCATCAACCATATGAATCCAAAATCGCCCAAGAGAATAATATAAAAATTTAAAATTGAAAGAAATGGGAAACGATTCGAGAATGAAATACAAAAATATAATATAGACTTACAATTTTGTAAACTAATGTAGGTTTCGAAAATATCACCCGGATCTCCCTCGTTCGAGTGATCTGTGAAGATACTGACTTCTCGAAGCTACCCTGAAGTGTAAACGTCCAAGAAAAAACACGTAACTTCAGTAGTTTCCACTTAAATTTGCCGGAACATACCACCCACGTTGCTGAGTATCTAGCTACTTCACTTAGCCCTATTTGATCCAACCCCCATTTCTTGAAGGTATTCCAAAACCAATAAAACTATAGTCACTTGTTTTTTTTAGTCACATCTCAATCCTCTAAGAACCAGTTATGTCTTTCCACTTTTTATCCATATCGAATTTGGCAACAGCCGAATCATGGCATCTGAATTCTGGTTGAGCTGAACACTGAAACGTCAACTTATGTGTCCCGAAAGACAGATTCTAATGATTAAAATCCCAGATACCAACTCCCCAACCTTCCTTGGCAGTCCCCGCGAGATTGACTCGTCGAGTTGAGGCTTCGCACCCCTTCGTGGTCACTTTGGAGACCTGCAGAACATCTCTTCCCAAAGACTCGTTCATCATCCAACGAACAGCGAGGCTCTGGATTACATTACCAAGGGAGGTGTTCCCCGAGGCATATAACCTACAAAATTTTAAGAACACCAATTCCCACCTTATTTCCCTTGGTTCTCACGATGTTCTATGAACATTACAGGATATCTCTTTTCGTGAGAACCAGAACATAAAAAAAACTTGGAGTGAATGTGGAAATAACTGTTTCTGATGTTGACATCTAATTTTACACTTTTCAAAACTGACGGGAATCACGTTACGTTGCGTAAAGTAAAATAATACATTACTGGTGATGGAATGTCCATTTCACCACCAATTACGTCATGAAAATATAGATGGACGAAAAGAATAGTTCAATTCTCGCTGCTTCCACTTGTGAAAGTAGAACTTGAATCAGTCATCAAACCGGCGAAATAGAAATCGACGTGTCTCCTCCTTTGGGCATCATTTGTTAAATAAAGAGTTATTCACGCTGGATTGCCTTCAGTGAACCATCCGATACAGATTTGCTTGCCCAGGTAGAGCTACCGGAGTACAGATTTACGCTTTATACATTTTATCGTTGTATTTTGTTGTTTTTTTCTGATGAAATGTGAAGCCAAACTATGGAATAACCAAAAGACTTTCAGCACGGTCGGGATAAGATCTATGCGCGAGGAAAGTACTGATATTTCATGAATAATGTTTCGTATGATCATAAACATAATACTGTATACTCGCACTACATAAAAAAATACGGCCAAAGAACTCATATCTATTGCCAAGCAAATTGTCGTTGTTAATAATCGAAGTATATGAGTTCTGATGAAGTATGTTGTTTGTTTGACTGTTATCTCTAGAATATCAAAGTAGAATGTTGAAGAGCTTACCATTGATTTCGTTCTATAAGGTTGTGTTAAATGTGTGATAAATTCACTTGTGCTGTAGTTTCAAAAACCTAGTTGGCGTATCTAGAGATCTCCTTATATTTATTTACACATATTATGTGTTTTGTTTGAAAGGAAATTCATCTATCTGCAAAGCTGACTCAATTTTTTAATGCCATCTACTTCATTCTTATATGGAATACTATTTCGCTCTCCGCGGCTGAATTCCCGATTGAAATAATGCAATAATCTCCCAGTCGCTCAATTTGGAAACAAGCAGGTAACCTTGGTATTAAAGGAATCGTTAAAGATAATCTTCATAAGAGTTGTCCAATAATTGAAGTCACGTAATTTGAAGCCCGTCAACTCACTAGTAAAAGCATGCTTTGCGGAGACTTCTTGCACCGTAGATGACCATATACTGAATTGACATGACAAGTTTAATATCTGAGGACTTATATCATCAGCGTAAATCACCATGTTGTCAGTGTGTGGAGATGAAGGAAATATGTCAGTGGCCCTATGAAGACCTTTGAGACATCCCAACGGTATGGAAAATTAGAAAAAACATATTTTCAAGTATCTAATACACTCAGACAAATAAATCACTTCAATGATAAGACTTCAAATGGAAAATATACAAACTTTTTCATCCAAATAATATGGTTTCTGTATGTTTCATGCAACCCAGTAGCTAGAAGTGAAATTATTTGAAATTTTCGTGGAACTACCCTATTTATTCATTCATTCAAATATATTTTCTTAACTTTATTATTTAAACAATATGTTAATTCTTATTGAAAGTACTTACCATGAAATATGAGCAATCATGAATAATTCGTACGATCGTAGGTACATTTCGAGATACGAAGATACCAAATTGAGCAATGAAGATGCATTTCAAAATCGGATTTTTTTAGTTATTGCTGGGTGTGAAATCTATTTGAAATTGATGTCGCAATTTTTTTCCGAACAATCAATTCTGGTTCAGTTTTCATGATTCATGTTGTGAACAATAATTGAAGAGAGTACCTAGTAGAGTAATTATAAATGAATGAATAATAAATATTGAAATAATGTTTGTAACTTTTAATTCTCTCATCTTATTCTGAGCAAGTCTTAATCTGTAATAAAGATTTTTGTTAATTCTTATAAGTTGGTATAAAATTCATGATACGATTTGCTAATCTCTTTTGTGTGGTTCAGGAGATTTCGCAATACTAGATTTTGTTATCGTCTTTCGTTTTAAAACAGCTGCAGAGAAACCGGAAGTGACAGTTCAAAGTAAACTGAACTCTCTAGGAAGACATTGGACTCAATAGTAAATTTAGTGAAAACAGCAGTATCATGAGGGAAATTCCTTCATTGATAATTTCAGTGCCTTTCAGTGAATATCCTATGTTTTGGCATGACAATTGGAATTTTAATCGAAGTAAAAACTATAATTCTTTCCTCAAATCCCTTACATTGATTTATTTTTCTTCAGTTGATTGATGATAATAAATTTTAATTTCTGAATTGTTTTATTTATTTATCTCGTACAATTTTTTGACATATCCCCAGAGATATGTGTGACAAAACATTTTTCAACCATTGCAGCTCACCAGGAAGAGGATATTATATATATTTTAAAAATATTGAAAATATTTTTGAACATTTTGTGATTTTTTGCAGCTATCCCTCAATATATTTTTGTAGGAGGGGTCTAGTTATATCTGGACAATATGGAATTACTTAATGAAATACTGAATTTTCGAATATATTTGATAGCTTCATATTTTTTGAATTCTATATTGTCCAATAATCATTATATTTATTATAAATTTTCTGTCTACAAAAGCGTTTGCAGGAGCAGATTCAAGGTTTTTCGTGAAAGTTTTTCAATGTTTTTTTATTCGGTACTTTTTAATTCAATAGTTGTGTATTTATTTTGTTTATTGTTGTTACTGTTTTAGCTACTCACGTTCACATGTAATGATTGCTTTTTAATTTTCACTAGCACCGAGTTGCATTGCAATGGCACAATTTTTGAGTCACATACGGCACAATTTTTTTCAATATTTCGTTTTTATTTTGAGCACCGACACTGGTATATTAGAGAAATTAGCATGAACCTAGCCCATTTACCTTCGTCCGACATCCTTCAACCTCTGCCTCAAATTGAAAAAATCCAGAACTCCCTTACTTCCATTTAATTTTGCTAATGAGCACCACCCCACTTAGTAGGTGAAATGCGCACTCAAATATGGCACTTTTTTGTCACTTTTTCATGTGTAATTTTCCACTTGCACCTTTTGAGAGTGTTTTGTGTGATTGTGAGAATAAAAACTACTCAAAATCCATAGAGAAAGATGAGAAAAACTATGATCTGATAGGGAAAAGGATGATTAAAAGAATTTTTGAAATGTATCATAATTCTACGCCACTGTGACATAATTCGGGTTATGAGAATATTCATTTATCGCATTTGAATACCAATACTTAGTAGTTTAGTAGTATATTTGAAATCGTTGATAAAGTATTTAGCATGTTATAAAAAAGTTGCTATCGAAAATATAATTATCAGTTTGAGTGAGTAACTTGCAGTATCGGTACGAGGTTTTGCATGTGTTTGATATCACAAATATGTCTTATCCATCACGTTTAAGATGATAAATCAATTAACCAATAATGACTTTGTATTCGAGACGGTAATCAAGGGAGAAATACATACTTGAGTTCATATTTAACATATCTTGAAAGTTCTTCATTATTCAACTAAATCTAGGATCGTATGCGTTTTCATTATTTCCAAATCAAGTTGGTATATTCAGATTATTTTGTTTTATAAAATCATTGAACTTATTACTTGGTGTAAATTATGTTATCTGGATATTATACCTCAATATAACTATTTGTATTAAAAAGTTCATTCATTCAAAGGGTGATTTAGGATCAAAAACAGTTTCAAATGTTGAGAGATGATACGTGAATCAACATTATTTTTTTTATTGAGGGTGATATCTGATTAATATGAAAGCCATAAAGTTCTATAACTGGTTGCTTATAAAAATATAACACCCAGTATAGGAATTCAACCTCATCTAATACCAAATGTGGGCACGATGTTAGTTACTATAGGATTTAAGCGATATCAGAATTGAATCAATAACCAAGTTTTCCACAACAAAATGAGAAAAATATGTACTTACATTCTCATTTATTTTGTCGATTCTCAAAGCAAAAACCGGTCTGTCCTGAAATATCCCCTGTAAATTGAAATGTTTGAGAATGTATGTACTGTAGCTCAACTGTCATACCCGAATTATAATAGAAATCCCGATCATATAATTTCGTCTAATCCTTCCTGTTTTATTGAACATTGCACTCATTTGGGAATTTATAGCTCTGTTATTTCACTACCTTATATTGGACCAAGGTATGCAGGCTATTATTATCATTATCATTATTATTTGTCAACGTATACCGAAAACGTAAGATTAACTCGAACTGAATTATTTATACATTCACGATAAAATCACATAGTTTTGTGCAAATGATAGCTGGTCAGATTGACAATGTACCAGCGATTTTTTTTGTTCTCCCACAAGCACCCTGGATTTTCAAACGGTTTTTATACGAATTTCGAATCAGTACATGTGTGTGAGTATTTTTTTTTAAAACATTTTTGAACCTCCAAGCATTTTTGTAGCGGAGCATTTTTGACGAAAAATGTTGGTGATGGAATAAGTAAATATTACAATTACTATTTTTTTTTCTCTAACTTTTTGCTAAACGTGGTCCTTCAGTTGTACGAAGTGAGTACTATTTTGTCTTTGTGCTAGGTAGTAGTAAACGATAGGTGGTTTCGTAGCCTATTTTTGTCGCTTTTTAGGTGAACGAACATTTCACTGTGCAGGATGTCTTCACATTTTCATAATGTCAAGGTCATTTTGAAAGTCTTAATTAAAATTGAATTTCTGGCTGATTATTTGTAGACATCTTGTGTAGATCGATAAGTAAATGTTCATTTGCCACACGTTTTCTTGAAAAGCAGCTGTGGAGTTGATTTTTGTGTGGTGATAAAGTAGGTAGTTGAATAGAAAAAAAAAAACACTTGATTATCTTTTCCTGTTCTCAAAAGAAGGATGAGGTAACTATTTGACCATCTTTCGTGTGTTGGTATTCAAATGTTCACAGGTTTTCCATTGGTTTTCAGAATTTTCAATAACGAAACATTTTTGAACAGATTTGTGATGTGCTTGCATGACATATTCTTGCCCCACTTCGAGTTTCTCATCCGATTTTTTCACACAGTGCCTGGAGATCCTCAAGATGTTAAAGTCACACCGCTCAATTCAACGACAATTAAAGTTAACTGGAAGCCACCATTGATCAGAGAACAAAATGGCATCATCTTGGGATATCACGTGCATGTTCAGGAAACTAAAGAAGAGGTAAGTATAAATTCCAAATTCTGTTGATATCCTGTATATCAAAAAAAGGTACATTTGCGGAGTCATTTTGATAAAAACTGTTTTCTTGTAAGAATCAGCCATGGAATCATATCCCTCATTATCTGAGAAATATTTTACATGTACGTGTATATTTATTGAACCATTTTGAATAAACGACTTGAAAAAGTTTCAGAGTTTCATAGCTTGACCACTTATCAAATCGCAAGCAGAGAGTAGTTGTAGCAAGCACCTTGGACCAACACTATTTCGCATTTACTTCAATTCAATTTCGAAACAACCTTAAAGGCCAAATAAAATTATACTCTGATGACACAATTCTTTTTCATTTCGGGAAATCAATTGGAACTTTTAGATCAGATATCAATGATTAATGATGGCTTACTTCTCATATACCAACATTTAATGTAAAGAAGAAACAAAGGCTGTGTCAAGTCTGTGGTTTGACCGGGCACATACGTTCAGTATGAAGTCTGACCATCAGTTTGACCAACCAGCTGTTTGGGAATATCGGTCACGTTCCAAACTGGCCCGCAAAGTTATCACGTTATTTTTTATGGAAGTCGAGTCAACCACTGACCATCCTGGTATCACCACTGTGGTCGAACGAATGACTTGGACACAGCCTAACAATAAATGTAAAATCGCCTTTAAAATTTGCCAAAAGTACCTTGGTACATTTGAATGAGATCAAATATTGGATTATTATATACACTGTGGCCAAGTTAAGGAGGGGCGAGTATGGGTATCTTGGAAACTACGAGAGATACAGATTTTGTTAAATTGGGAGGGAATTTGCGCAATTGAAGTTTCAATAAAATGATATTCTGTTTTTGAGTCATTTTCAAAAAATTAAACTTCTGAATTCTGAAGAAACATGTTTATGCCAACTTCTGATGTTACTCAATTTCACATGATTTTATTTATTAACTTGTTTGAAGTAAACTAGTCCGGAGGAAGCTCTCACTTTTTTCTGTAATGATATATTTCTTCTGTAGTTCAAATTATTTTCTAGGGCAAGAGCTTCTTCAACGAACCGATGAAGTACGACGTTTTCGGCGATTCTCTGCTGGAACTGAACGTGACAGGCCTCCAACCGGACACGCTGTACTCAGTGCAGGTGGCAGCACTGACTAGGAAAGGTGATGGAGATCGCAGCGCCCCAGTGAGCGTTCGGACCCCTGGAGGGGTTCCAAATCGACCGGCATTGGCTCTGAAGTATGTTGATAGAAGCTTGATTGGCAGGGGAAATACAGTATTTTTGTCTACAACTATTGGATAATTATGTTTTCATCCATTGCGTTTTTACTTTTGGATCACATGAAATAGAATCCTCTTATGTTCGTAAAAGATCGTGAGTACCTCGAATAGCTAGGGAGATAAAGTAGGTATTGAACTTTTGTACTTTTGTCGCTCTATGAACAAACTCGGTTTCCAGTAGGTAGTTGATTTGACAGTCATTGCGGGTGTGAACCGATTAATAATGATAATACATTCGAGTAATATTGTGCCATATCCCATCTTCGTAGCATTATCAAGATTTGTGGATCTATGAACAAACTCAGTTTCTAGCAGTTGATATGACAGTCATCGCTGTTGTGAATCGAGTAATAATGACAATACAATTGGGTGATATTGTACCATATCCCATCTTCCTGTCATGATCAAATATCCAGAAAGTATTATATGGTGAAACAGAGGATCATTATTGTAAGCTAAGCATGCGCATTTTTCAATTCTTCACGTTTGCTTTGGTAGTTGGCTTACGGGTGTATGTTATCTCACGTACCTTAAAAATCAACGAACGTTAACCAAACTATACGCGAAATATGCCAAGGAGTCAAAATTATCAAATTCGGGATCCCCAAGGAGTTCTGCACCAAGGAGTCCCCTCATTTTAACAGGATAAATGTTCAGGTCTAAACAAACAACTAATGATGACAAATACAAAGCACAAGCAAAATGTATTATTATGTTACGGTGACAGGGACGACCTCAATCAATTTAATGACAATACGTAAACGTTATTTTTCTTACGTTAACGTCTACGTGGAGGTCTACGTACAGTGATTACTTCAACTCTCTAATATGCATGGGTACAATATGAAGAAGACATATCGACATATCAAAATTAGCTGAACATATCCTCAATGAAAATGGATAACATATGGCGTAGTGGAATGATTTTTAAAAATCATATGAAGAGAAGATGAAGATTAAGAAATCTCTTGTAACTCAGAAAATTTTGAAAACTTCTGTCACTGAGTAGTGTCTAAAGACGAAAACGAAAAGAGATTGACTCAAGAATTATTTTCCATTTTTATGTTGAAAATGGGATTAGTTTCAATACCGAAAAGTCTAAAGATGTGTGATATTCCATATTTCTCCATATACCCCTCCTTAAAGATTATACAAACGAGGTGTCACCGACTATCGATGGAATTTCTCTCCTAGGTTTCTAATTATAAAATTTCGTCGATTGACATACTCCAACTGCTTTAAATTTGGTCATGACATTGTTCTGAATCTTGTCGCCTACGGCTCGATATGATTTTCAAATAGATTCAGCTATCTATTTCAATTTTGCAGGAAAAAATCAGTGATCTATATTTCAACTCTCAAAGTTGCTTTAATATCTAAATAGTTGTAGATGACGTATAGTATTTCTTTGGCGCATAATGGTCAATACTAATTTAGATGATAAAACCACTGGACTCGAGCTTGTACTGCGATTGTTGAATAATATTCTTTTTTCTTCAGGGTTATAGAACGAGAGCCTACAGTGACCATCGAACTGGAGTGGTCGAGACCGACTCAGACTTATGGAGAATTGAAAGGATATAGGCTGAGATATGGTGTGAAAGATCAGTTGCTGAAGGATGTAATGTTGAAAGGTATATTCTTTCGAATTCACTTGTACTGCTTTCCTTTGAAGAAAGTTATTAAACGTGTACTAAACTTCCATATTATCATCAAATATTCAGTCAAAAGTCTTAGAACAACAAATCATTCGAGAATTGTTGTGATATATATTCCTTAATTTATTTTGTCAGTGTTTTAACGACATTTTTAACACTGATTCCCATTTCCACTCCACGTGTTATATTGCTGTTAATACGTATGTGGAAGTTCATGAATGACGAGACATATTTCTTACATGAAAATTTTGATTTTTCAAATGCCATTTCAGGAATACATGTGACGAATTACCGAATAACAGATCTGGAAAGAGGAGTAGAATTCGAATTCCGAGTAGCTGGTCAAAATCACATCGGCATCGGACAAGAAGCTATAAAATACTTCAAAACACCTGAAGGACCACCGACCGGCCCTCCAACTAACATAACCTATCACTTCCAAACTCCAGATGTGGTCTGCGCCACATGGAGTCCGCCAATCAGAGAACACCGTAATGGGCAGATCACGAAATATGATATCCAATTTCACAAAAAGTCTGACCACAGTAATATTATTGTAAGGAATGTTTCTCACACCAAAGCTGTGTTCACTAACTTGGAAGAAAACACAGAGTATGTCTTCCACGTAAAAGCCTATACCAGTCAGGGTGAAGGCCCCAATAGTGAGAAAGTCACTATACAAACTGAACGTGACATTGGCCGAGCTCCTATGTCAGTCAAAGCTGTAGCCACCTCTGATTCGAGTGTCGAAGTCTGGTGGGAGCCTGTACCATCTAGAGGCGGTAAAATAATAGGTTATAAAATATTTTACACAATGACAGCTGTCGAAGACTTGGATGAATGGCAGCAGAAGACCGTTGGGCTCACAGAGTCCGCAGATTTAGTAAACCTGGAAAAATACGCTCAGTACGCTATAGCGGTAGCCGCTAGAATGAAAAACGGTCTGGGAAGGTTGTCCGAGAAAGAACTCGTAAAAGTGAAACCCGAGGATGTGCCATTGAATCTGAGAGCACATGAGGTTACGACACATTCCATGACCCTGTCTTGGTCCCCACCCATCAGACTAAACCCTGTCAACTACAAAATCTCGTTCGATGCTATCAAGGAGTTCGTTGATTCCCAAGGAATCACGCAAATTCAAACCATCCCTAGGGTCGATATCAAGCTGAATTCCGAGATCAGATCACATACTATTAATGAACTATCACCGTTCACAACATACAATGTTAACGTTAGTGCTATCCCGACTGACAACTCTTATAGACCACCTACGAAGATCACCGTCACGACTCAAATGGCAGCTCCACAACCCATGGTTAAACCGGATTTCTATGGCGTAGTGAACGGCGAAGAGATTCACGTCATTTTACCGCAAGCATCTGAAGAGTATGGCCCAATAAGTCACTACTTCTTGGTGGTTGTCCCTGAAAATAAGATGACAATACAGAAAAACCCTGATCAGTTTCTGACGGACGAGCTTCAATCGAACGTCGACAAAATTTCTGAAACACCAGGGTTGCCTTATATTGCAGCTAAGTTCCCTCAGAGGAACATACCATATACTTATCACTTGGGTACTGGTGAAAGTAATGATGGGTATGTGAATTACAAATTGGAGCATGGAAAAAGGTATAGGATCTTCGTTCGGGCAGTGGTTGACACGCCACAAAAGCACTTGTACACTAGCAGCCCATTCAGTGAATTCCTGTCCCTAGATATGCGTGAGGTACCACCAGGCGACCCTCCACTCAGACCTAACCCTAACACGCCCACTGAGAATGACGTCAAAGTTAGTTCCCAGAGAAAAGAAGCGGGCGTGTTCTGGATTATAGGCCCGATTATAGCAGCTCTCTTACTATCTGTGATACTCGTTATACTTTTTATCCTAAGGAAACGTAGGCAGCCTTGTAAAACTCCTGATCAAACGGCGGTAACCAGGCCTCTGATTCAACCAGATCTGAATGCCAGTATCGCGCCCAGTGATCCCGTAGAGATGCGAAGACTGAATTTCCAAACTCCAGCTATGATTTCGCATCCTCCCATATCGATCAGTGAGCTGGCGAACCACATTGAGCGGCTGAAATCCAATGATAACCTCAAATTCTCTCAGGAATACGAAAGCATCGAGCCCGGGCAGCAGTTTACCTGGGATCACTCGAACATGGACGTCAACAAGCCCAAGAATCGTTACGCCAACGTTATCGCGTACGATCACAGCAGGGTTATCCTGCCCAGCGAGAGCGGCATCTTGGGCACCGATTACATAAACGCGAACTATTGCGACGGTTATAGGAAACATAATGCGTACGTGGCCACTCAGGGACCGCTTCAAGAGACCTTCGCCGACTTCTGGCGAATGTGCTGGGAGCTGAAGTCGGCGACTATCGTGATGATGACGAAACTGGAGGAGCGCACGCGCATCAAGTGCGACCAGTATTGGCCCACCCGAGGTACGGAGACCTACGGTTGTATGTCGGTGACTGTCACGGAGGTGCAGGAATTGGCCACCTATTGCATAAGGACCTTCCAGCTGCACAAAGATGGGTATACGGATCGCAGGGAGTTGAAGCAGTTGCAGTTCACGGCGTGGCCCGATCATGGGGTACCCGATCATCCGGCGCCGTTTTTGCAGTTTTTGCGGAGGGTGAGGAGTTTGAATCCGCAGGATGCTGGGCCGGTTATCGTGCATTGTTCGGCAGGTGTTGGAAGAACAGGTGAGTAGTGATATTTTGATGATGCAGATGACGGTTAGATTTGACATAGTTATGAAAATGGCTTAACGATAAGCGAGTGGGCTATTTTTCTACCTTTCAATTCCTTATTTTCTTAGATTTTTTTCGGTCGTTTTTAAGGTCCTAAAACCACCAACAATGCCACGGTAATTTTCAAACGGCTAGAAATTAACTGCAAATAAAAACTGACGACGATTTTCTAAGTAGGGTCAGACAATAGCACAGTTGCTATGTGTTGAAATACAATTGGGAACTTTAGAAATAGCATTCATTTGATAATTCATTAATTCTAAATTATGTATTGGTAATAAAATTCTCAGTTAGCTATAAAAAATCTATTGTCTTAAAATTGTCCCTCTTATGTTTGAATTTGTGTGAATAATAATTATATTAATTCAAACTAGAGTACATTTAGCCACGACACGGATTGTGTGGGCATTGTCTTGCCATTTTTCAGCATTCAGCACATATTGCCAAGTCTTCAGCCAACATTTACATGATATTTTGTTATAGAGTATAAAAAATATTTTAACAAGCTCGTTACTTGAAAAAGTCGAAAATGAATAACTATAATATCATGGCTTCCTTCTATTATGTCAAATAAAATATTTAATTTGGTGTTAGTATTTTTCAACTACAATAACTTGATTATAATTGGTGACTTTACAACCTTGCTTCATGAATGAGAATGGAAGATTATCTGACTAATAAGTATAACAGCATAAGAACTGAATCCAAATGGCAGCCATGACGGCTCGTTTGAAGTGAGATCTGAAATTCAACAATTTCCACCACAATGCATTATGAGTCCAGTAGTAGCCCATCGAAGGGGCTCTGACAATTTTTCATCTAGTACCAACTCCATTATACAAATATCAAAAGTAAGGAGGGATCATTGATTATCAAATGTAAACTACACGGCCACCACAAAACCAAAATAAATTCAATCGAAATTGAAATTATGAAACCCTAAACTACAGTCAACCAAAAAAATAATTATATATCAACAAACAGTGATCCCGACCAAGAGCGCTTCAAGAATGTCACTGTTCTATGCGTTACGTATCTGACACCTCATCGCCTAATCTCAACCCTGATATCACTGTCCTAGTCGTATTCCTGAGATAACGACAGTCCCACAAAGTTGGTATGAGATGACATCATGAACAAAAATATCAGATGAAGGAGGTAACTCACAATAGTTTATTCCTATAAGTGCCCAATTTAATGGGCTAGTGAAAATTACATTTCCAGTTCAAAATAGGAACTTCCAACTGCAAACTCGAACTTTCCGACTGTTGAGTAGATAATTTGAAACTTGAAGTCGAAAAAATCAAATTTCGAATTTTGAGTTGGAAATATCAATTTTCTATTCAGAAAATGAAATTCCCAGGTACGGGTTTTCAATCTGAAAATGAAATACTCAGTACACACCCAGCACTTCCAACTGCGTACTCTGAATTTTCGACTGGGAGCTCATATAAAATTTAATTTCTTGTATTCCAGTATTTTCAATTCAAACTCGGGATTTCGAAATTTCCTACTGAAGAGAAAATACCATAAGACAACCGCATCGCCCTTCGTATAATTCATATTTTGTCGAAAAAAATTCTTTTTACCGCTTAACGAAGTACATTTTGACGCTTTCAAATTCCAACACAAAGTTGACGTTTTCCCTGAAATGCCATTCTTTGACAGCATTTGCGCTCATGAGCGTAAATATTCAAAACCGCTTGCACATCGCTGGTAATCTATACTTATCTATTCTTGAAAACCCCTAATTTTTTCATGATAGGAAATAGTGACAGTGAACTATCAAACACACCTCCTGATATAGGAGAAAGTGCAAAAGTTTGAATCTTTTACCGCAGAAATCAAGGAAGAAATATGAATTACAATATGATATATTCATTAATTGTTGCAACTTCGAGGAGGTGGATAAGTATTCAGGAAACGTTTTACTGGCTTATTTTGGTGGAAAATCGAAGAATTTGTAGTCATCAACTCTTTGGTCTATATATTCGATGATACATATACATGCTTGAATGTTGAAAATAATATTGAAATCAATAAGTATCCGAAACTTATCGCATATCTCAAGAAACAATCTATTGAATATAAAGCGTAAAAATCCAAAACATTCAGCGCTGAAGATATAATATACCAACAAATTTCTACAGGAAGCTCTGTTAAAAAAAGGTGTAATCATCAGAAAAACAGTGTATCTATATTTTATTGCATCAATGAGTTATGTTTAATGTGATTGCAGAGTTTATTGTACTATGGCTCAGAGGTCTGAAGCGCAGGTTGCCACGCTGGTGATCCGGGTTCAATTCTCGGTTGACCCCGACATTTTTTTTCTGACTTGTCAGTTACTCCAAGTTTTTTTTTTATCCGTTGGACACATGAGATAATGGATAAGAACTATGTCAATGGCTCATACTTTCAGGGCAGCTATTTCCAAAAGCTGCGTTTGTAGAAAAAGTCTTGTGTGTATTTCGAGCACAAAGTGTCATTGCCGCTCTCCAAAGATTAACTTTCTTTGTCGAGTGGCAATCTATTCTTTTGCGCTCTAAATTCACAAATAGCTATATTCTTCCCTGCACACAACCTCACCACCGCAAAACCCATTTGCAGGCTGCTTCATCGTGATCGATTCGATGCTGGAGCGCATGCGCCACGAGAAAACGGTCGACATCTACGGTCACGTGACGTGCTTGCGCGCGCAGCGCAACTACATGGTGCAAACCGAGGACCAGTACATCTTCATCCACGACGCGCTGCTCGAGGCGTACGCGTGCGGACCCACGGAGGTGTCGGCGCGTAGTCTGCACTCGCACATCCAGCAGCTGATGCAGCTGGAGCAGGGCGACAACGTGTCGGGCATGGAGCGCGAGTTCAAGAAGCTGAGCAACATTAAGACTGATTCGTCGCGGTTCGCCACGGCGAACTTACCGTGCAATAAGCATAAAAATAGATTGGTGAGTAATAAGAAGCAGTGGCGGCTCGTGCTCCTTTCGAAAGGGGGGTCTGAATGGGTAGTGTGAATGTAAAATTCTACGAAAAATACTGACGACACTCAAGAAGTCCTGTCTACGACTGGTTTCAAAATTATTCAAGTGAAAACAATTTGTATATTTAAAAGAATCATTCAGTAAGAGCGATGAAATAGCATGCGGTGTACCGCAAGGATCATGTTTGCCGATGACACAACCTTAATCTATTCAGCAGGTTCAGCACAACAAATTAGGGATGAATTTTCAAGTGATTTGAGAATATTATTATCATGGTTATCATGTCATAGATTGCGTATAAGTTATAGTAAATCAACTTTTATGTTCATCTAAAAAAAATCAAGTTATGAGTTCAAATTTCGAATCGCATGTAATGATGAAGTCATCAAATATTCAAATAAAATCAAGTTTCTTGGGTTGTACATAGATCAAAATTTGCCATGGTCTAAACATTTTGAAATATTTAGAAAAAAAATATCTTCAATAATAGGTATACTTTTTAGGGTACTGAATCAAGTTTCTATAAAATGTCTCAAATCTATGTACTTCTTGATATATTCTAAACTTGAATATTTGATTTCTGTATGGGGATCAACAAAACTATCAATTATGAAGCCTCTCAAAACTCTTCAAAATAAAATTATCAAATGTATATACAGACTAAATTATCTGGAACCTACTAAGAACCTTTACAGAAAAAGAGAGTTATTAGATATAGATTTCATTCAGTTAAATATTGTCAAAAGTATTCAACTTTTGTTTTCCAAATTAATAGTAGTCACCACAATTATACAACTAGACAAGCAGATAATTTTTCTGTCAATAAAATCAAATCAGATATTGGTAAAAAATCCATCTATCACAATGGAATGATACAATACAATTCACTACCAAATAACTTGAAGCTGATTAATAGCATTGAAAAATTTGAAAAGGAATTCAAGAATCATCTACGCCTGTAATATTGACATCTTATCTTATTTTTATAGTTTTCTCGTACATTTACTATAGTTTTCCAATGGGCACCTAACAGCTGAGTCAATTAAGAATCATTTTCAGTTGGACTCAAAAAAAGATTTCTTCCTGAGTGTGAGTCTTATTTTACTGTATTCTTTATTTTGTCAAATAAAGTTGAATGATTGATTGATTGATATCAGGTTCTTGTTCATAGAAAATCCATTTTTTCAATTTTCATCGGACAAACTAACAACAATCACATACTCATGACAAGAAAATACAGAAATGGTGTAAGTTGGTTCATTTTTGATAGTGTTCAATGAAATTCTGATAATTGAGTTTCTATTTCCAGTTTGAAGATAATTCATACAGCTACAACTATTAGAATAAGAAGTACAAGACTCTTATATTGAGTTTTTAACTGTGCATTGCCGTCAAGTTTGAGCAAATCAAAAGCGCATCAGTGCAAACACCATACACTATCTATTGATGTCTTAGTCACAGGTGCTCTCTTACGAATCGCGATTCTGGCCAATTATATTGTTTATAGGATTGTGGCGGTACTCTCAAAATCTCGGGGCTAGTTTTATATAGGCCCACACTGTATGTGTTTCCTAGGTAAGAAAACTGTATAAGTCGGACAAACCAAGTTTGATTTCACGAACCATAGTACATCTGAAAACTGACAGAGCAAACTCTTAAAATCTTTCCATGATAGTAACCAAATACAAAATATTAAATAGCAAAGATAACCGAGTCCAGTAAATAATAATGCTGTATTTCATTTATATAAATTTATTCGCCTGACAGATCATGCACACTGTTGCTGAAATATGTATATTTCAAAACAGATGAGAGAAACAAGAATTCTGTACAGGGTGGGCCAAATTGGACACTTTTAAAGGGAAAGTCCTATTCCCGTACCAGATAGAAAAAAACTGATGTTGGTGCCTGTTGATCAATTCAAATGACAAATTCAATGGTGAACACTGCATATCGATATCTATCTTCCTTTCAGAGTTACAAGGTGTTTTTCGAGAATGTAAATTTTCGAAAAGTGGCTGAAACCTTTTTTTTTGTCAAAAATTCTTCGTTTCTATGAAAACATTTCCAGGCACTGAAATCAGTCACCATATACCTAGTGTCAAAATATAACTTTTCCTTCATGAAGAGCAAGTTATATTCTTGAACAAATTATAGGAATGCCGATTTCAGTGCCTCAGGAATGATTGTTATCACAAACTAAATGCTTTGCAGTTATTTTCATGAGAACATACATTGTAGCCAATTATCAAAAATGTTCATTTTCAAAGAACACCTTGTAACTCCGAAACTAAGACAGATATTGATATGCGGTTTTCACCATTGAGTTTAGCATGAGAATCGACCCTCAGTCACCGACATCAGTTTTCTTCCATCTAGTTGGAGAATAGGACTTTTATGAATTTTATGAAAAAGAAAACAAATTCAACATACGCCAACCATATACTAGAAGAAAACCATACTTTTGATGATAATTTCGAAAATCTACACGTAGAAAATTAAGGACTGAAACTCAATCATTTTGAATCATTAGAAATCAACAAACTCAAAAATGTTGACATTTTACTTAATGATCAATTAGACCTCAATAGTTCACCACTGTTGAATTTGTTTTCTTAGTAAGTAATAATATTATGTATTTGCTATCAACTCTTTCAAGTTAATCCGGTATACCGTATTTGATTGTAGATATTGTGCCTAATTTCCGAAATTGGAGGTTTATCGTACCTGTCCACAGGTAACTAATCCTTCAGGTTGGGAAAGTAGGATATATAAAAGTCATGCAAGCCATCGTTAGTTTAGTTCATTGTATCAGTATATCACCTGACGAAGCTACTGTGTTAGCGAAACATGTCGTGTGTTTGAGAATTTTGTGGAAATCTTATCGGTTGTGAAGTTTTTACATGTGCCATGGATTTCCATCAAGTAACGGTCCAGTCAATTCAAAAAAAAAAAATCTCAAAGTCGGTCGACCACACTTTATAAAAAATATTAAAATATACATGGCGCAACGGCCATCATCAGTCTCATTATTGACTATATTTCAATATTTTTTATGAAGGGTGGTCGACCGACTTTCAGATATTTGTTGTTTTTCTTTTGAAATTACTTTGGATCACTTTGAGATATGGATGATTTTCATGATTCAACACGTTCTCCTCTACAGGTACATATCTTGCCGTTCGAGGCCACCAGGGTGTGCCTGACGCCTTTGCGCAGCCTCGAAGGTTCCGACTACATCAACGCCAGCTTCATCGACGGGTACCGCTACCGCAGGGCGTACATCGCGACGCAAGGCCCGATGCCGGACACGGCCGACGACCTGTGGCGGATGCTGTGGGAGCACAACAGCACCATCGTGGTGATGCTGACGAAGCTGAAGGAGATGGGGAGGGTGAGTGACCTGCGGCTGTTTGCTAATTTTTTTCAAATTTTCAAATTAACTGCTCAACACATGAAACGTAAAATCGCATTTTTTCGATCAGATTTGAATCATCATAACTTTCGATTTTCTCAACCGATTTTCAATTATTTTTCAGTTTCTGAAAGCTCGTTTCATTGACTATCGAACCTATGGATATGACTATTTCATCTTTTCCGGATGAGATTCTACAGGATGATAATCAAAGCTGTGCATTTTTCCAAAACTTTCAAACGCCTCCCGTTTGAAAGAATATTTTTTCTTGAAAAGGAACACTCAGATATATTTATGAACACAAAAAAACAAGAAATGGTTATGTATATATATGAGGAAATACATTGAGAATTCGCATTCTCCATGTGATGAAAATATTAATTCTTTCTCGGTTTATTCAACAGAAAACAACTACTTTCCTGGCTATATGCCACGACGAATATTGAATTACATCTATTGAACATACACGTTAAGAATTTGAAAACAAAATCTTCTGAAGTAGAGAATTTGCATTCTTCATATAAAGATATGCATATAATATAATTTTGAATATTCAACAGAAAACAACTACTTTCCTGGCTATTTGCCACGTCGAACATTGAATTATATCTGTTGAATATCCAAAAAGAGAGCATGAAAAATCAAAATCCTCTGAAATTAAGAATTGACATCATCTCTCAAATCGAATAGAATAAAATGATATATTATGATATAAAAATATAACTTACCGATATGTTCAGTATTGAAATGAAAATTGAAATGTATAGGAGAAGTATACTTTCATGAACTCTGATCATGATGAGCTTGGAACTTCCAAAAAAATCATTCATATCAGTGATATGGGAATAATATCTCTCACAAACAGGTTATATAAATTCATTTCGGATATCATATCCTCATCAGTAACCTGAAGTCCAGTTATTCTTAAAAAAAAAAATCTATTTTTTTTTTGTCAAAAATATATTGCTTCATGTTTTCTCGATATTAAAAAAAAATTTCGAAATTTGTGGATACAATTGATACAAATTATAAGACTTTGAGGTGTAATTATATTATGAAAATGTCACATCAATGTCGGACTATCAAATCATAATATACCAAGTATATAACATAACTAGTCACCATAAGTATACTCTGGCCAGTTCACTTTGTGAATCTTCCGTTCGGTTCGTATGGACTGGATGGTTTTCTCCGATTGAGTGGCAAGTATCAAATACTACTTCTCTGATCTGCAACAGAACATCACATATCAATCGAAGTACATACATTCATTCATATCAGAAAATAAATATCATTAGATGAATTACATGGATGTTGAATCTGAGACATAACTAAATAATATATTCAATGTCCGTAACTGGATTGCTACATATCCGCTTTCTTTCCGAATAGTGTTTTTCAGTAGGCACCTTCCACATTTTCAATTACGTACTTGGGTTATATTAAGGACCTTGAAGGCCAAGGCTGCTCGGATCTGAAACTAAGGATCAATTTCAAAATTGAATCGTGAGACCTACATAGAATATTATTTTCAACATTCATAACTGGAACGCGATATATTTTGGTACTTCATCAATTCATCAACTTTCTCAATGAAGACGAGACAGGCAGATAAACACCAATTTTCTCTGCAATGAAGATCACTTTATATACCTAACCCACCATGCGCCTACCTCCTTTGCAGAGAGGGTTTATAAACGCCGAGTTGATACTCTCCCCTCGTAAGGGTACCTGTCGTGTTTCCATAGAGAAATAAAGGTGAATATCTGTCTTATCTGTTTTCTTGAGAATCTGGAAAGGATATCAATATATTGCCTTCCGTACGAATATAATGATCTGAATTCTGTAAAGTATACTCTGGTCACTTCTCTTTGCGGACTGGGTGGTTTTCTCCGATCTGCCACTGAACATCACATATTAATCGAAGTACATTTAAATCAGAAAGTTATTATCATCAGATGAAGTACATAAATGTTGAATCTGAGACATACCTGAATGATATTTTCATCGTCCGTAATTGGATTGCTACATTTTAATCAAAATACATTCAAATCAGAAAATAAATATCATTAGATGAAGTACATGGATGTTGTTTCTGAGACATTTCTGAATAATATTTTCAACGTTTGTAACTGGATTGCTACATATCCGCTTCCTTTCCGAATAGTGGTTCTTCCAGTAGGCATCTTTCACATTTTCAATTACGTGGGTTATATTGAGGACCTTGAAGGCCAAACAATATGCTGCTCAGATCTGAAACTGAGTATCAATTTCAAATTTGAATCATGAGACCTACATACAATATAAATCTATGAAAAGTCTGAATATTGTTTTCAACATTCGTAACTGGAACGCGATATATTTTTGTAATTCATCAATTCATCAACTATCTCAATGAGGACGAGGCAGGCAGATAAACAACAATTTTCTCTGCAATGAAGAACACTGTATATACCTAACCCACCATGCGCCTACCTCCTTTGCAGAGAGGGTTTATAAACACCGAGTTGATACTCTCCCCTCGTAAGGGTACCTGTCGTGTTTCCATAGAGACATAAAGGTGAATATCTGTCTTATCTGTTTTCTTGAGAATCTGGAAAGGATATCAATATATCGCTTTCCGTGCGAATATAAGGATCTGAGTTCTGTGAAGTATTCTCTGGCCATTTCACTATGCGGATTCTTTTTTCGATTTATCGTGACTGGATGGTTTTCTCCGATTCAGTGACAAGTATCAACACTTTGCTTCTCAGACCTGCAAATAAACATGACATCAAATATCGAAGTCCATAAAAATTAATACTGATTTTCATAAGAGGCAGAAAATGGATGTTGAATCTGAAATATCCCTGAATAATATTTCCAACATTGGTAACTGGAACGCGATATGTTTTTGTAATTCATCAATTCATCAACTCAATGAAGACAAAGCAGGCAGATAACAGTTTTTGCAATGATACTGCAATACTGCAAAAATAATCATCCATTTCCACTCATGAAGCAACGTTGTCAAGTCACCAATTATAATAAATTTATCATAAAGATTAAAGTCCTGTCTTTGGATAAAACACGAGATAAAACATAAGTAAGTCTTTATATTATATGTCATTCTTGACTTTTTCGAGCAACCAGCATGTCTGTATATGTCTGTATATCTCTTGTCGAAGACTTGGCGACAATGTGCTGAATGCTGAGAACTGACAAGGCACCGCCCACAATTCGTGCGCCGGCTTGTCACGTTTACCCTCAAATATCCTCTAGTGTGAATTGATATAATAATATTAATATTAACACAAATGTATTATAAACAATAAGCCAAAACAGATGAGGGAATATTTCGAGACAATTGATTTTTATGTCTAATAAGGAATATAACCAATACAAAATTGAGAATTCATGAATTATTGAATAACTCATATATCCTAAGTTCCAATCGTATTTCAACATATGGCAACTGTGCTATGGTCTGTCCCTAGTAACGAAATCGTGACGTCAGTTTTTACTCGCGGTACATTTTCAGCCGTTTGAAAATTACCGTGGCATTATATTGTTGATCTCAGCACCTTAAAATCGAATGAAGAATTCTGAAAATATATGAAATTGAAAGTTATTTGAGTGATGATTCTATTTGAGAAATAAAAAAAATTAGTCAACTCGCCCATTTTATTTTTGTGGATGGTTCCATGGCTGTTAGCAAGCAGTGTATATCACTGAAGATGACTGCACTCGGTCATAGTGTGTACTTTCAGTATATATCTACCGTTCCTGCTAATTTCAGAATCCTAACTAAACAAATACGAAAGATACAGGGATGCTTCCATTGCAAGTGAAACACACTGTGCAATGTTCATCTTGAGTCAATTCTGATCTTCATATTACTTCATCTAAAGTTTCATCTTCAAAATGAGCCTGAGATTTTAAAAATCGGTTGGGAAGGAAAAAAGTTATGAATGCAAAACCTAAAATTTAATTTTTCGATATCACTCTGTAAGTAAAAGGGATAATAAGACAATTCGAAAAATGTCTCAAGGTAATCTGCTGACAAAGTTGAAAAAAAAAATTTTCGTTCATTTTGAAAATTCTAAAATTTTTCACAGTTTCAGGTGACACCCTGTAGCGAGTTTATGTGAAGAACCTCATGAAATTCAAATTGTTCAAAGCAGAAAAAAAGTGATTCATATTTTAACAGGGGGTTAAAATTTTATGACTAATCACCTTATCCAGGAATGCGGGCTGTATATAAATATAATATACCATAGGGAATTATACAATTAGTACAGGGTATTTCGAGACAAATTTCCAATTTGAGTATATGGATAATAATAAGAGTTTGACAATTCGTGTGTCACCATTTCAAAGAAATTTTGACGACTTCGAAATTTTCTCTGTGAAAATTGTTTCGGTACCTAGCCTAGCACAGTCAGCGATACAGATTGACAATTTTTTTTTCGGGTTTATTCTAATGGCATACATTTCTCACAAAAAAATCGTATATGTATATGAAAATGAATCAAAGGAGTACCTACTCTAAGATTTCTAGATGTATCAAGTGGTATCGGCTCAAAATACTTATCAGATTATACTATCACTCATAATTAAAAAATTGAAAAAAAAACACCAGCGTGAAAAAGGTAAAAAATGATTTCTCCAATTCCATTGTTTGTTACTATCACTCATTTTTTAGGGAACACTCCGTTTGGAACGATAAATAATTCCTTTCGCTGTCGATCACAAAATTCGACCGTTCGTGATGACATCTAATATAAAACTGTCTTGATTTACCACCTGGTCCCGAATGCATGACTAATGAGCGGAATCATGCTGATAACCGATTAATTTCCGAACAAATGATTTATCTATGACTAATGATGATAATGGAATTGTACGGGGGGAAAAGAGATATATAGTATACAAAATATAAGATGAAGTATTGAACACGAATATACTGACAGTATTATTTTTTAAAGTCTAATGATTTAAAAAAAAGTAACCTAGGCTGAAAATATAATCTTTCCCAAAATATCTAGATATGTTTTGTTAACTTGAGAGAAGAGGAAAATAATGAACAATGTGGCCTACTTTTTATAAGCGCGCATCAAATTTGACATTTGTTTGTGTAAAAATGTAATGAGCACACGAAAATAACTAAATAACTGACAAATTATTCTACGGAACAAATTCCATCGATAGTTCACCTAATTCAGCTCTAATTGAGTTGAAATTTGAGGACTGGTTAGTTTCTTGAAATAAAATTGGATTTTGAATTACGAGTTCAATAAAAATTTTATTCTCAAAATTGGATGCGCACTGTTGAATAGTAGACCAATTCATTGATTTTTCCTGCTCCTTGCAGATATCAGAACATATCTACAAAATTCTAATATAGACAGTGTTGTTATTGAGAAAGAAGACCTAATTCGGCTGTAATTCAAGTTCAATAAAAATTCTATTGTTCAAACTGGATGCGCACTGTTGAAACAAAAGAAGTTTTTGTTTTGCCTGAAGACGGATCTGGATTCTAAATTCGATTCCTATTTAGTTTTGATGAGTGACATTAGTTGAATATACCTACCAAGTATGAATCGATTATACACAGTGGTTCGAAAGTTATGACCTGACCATAGATGAAGATTTTGCCAAAATCGAGATTACGTTCTGTATCACAGTAATTCAAGATGGTAGATTCTTAAAAAATACAGTTTTGAACAGGAAGCACGAAAATCAGAAGAAAGCACGAAAATCAGAAGAGAGTATTTCTCGATCGGAAAAAATACAAAAAACGGTACGAAACATACAGGGTATATGTTACACTATCTCTATATCGAGAATCAGTAAGGAGAAATACATGAAAATATGAATGCTTCTACAGTGTGTCCCACTCACCATGCTCACCATGGGTATCTTTTTAACGGTGAGAGATACGAGGTCGGTTAAATGACACCAAATGTGGAGTTTGTCAAGGCCAACTATAATGTGAAAAAATATTTTGATAAAATCTATTCGTTTTTGTTTTATGCGCAAAAAACAGATTTTGATCATTTTCATGTCTCCTCCGTAACTTCTTTATTTATGAAAATATTCAAATAGGAATTTCACATTCTCATGGCAGTTTTTCAAAGTGATTTCGAAAAAAATATGAAATTTATACCAACTCTTCTAGAATATGAGATATCAGCACCAACTTTAGTTTTTCAAATGTAGGTCATAGCTCACTATGACTTTGTTACAAATAACTTTTTTCTCTCTTACAGATGATATGTCGCAGTAATAGTTTTGTGTTGATAACAATGGACTTATCGTCATTTATACAAAAACAAAAAAATTATTTGGAAGCCGCCATCTTGAATTTATAAATTTTAACAAAAAAAATCATGATCTCCGACCTCAAAAACCCCCACTTACCAATTTTGAATGGAATCGGACCACATCTTGCACGCCATCTTGGAGCAGCCATTTTTTTTAATTGAAGGGTGTTCAAAATCGAGATTTTTCAACTTCAGGATTCGTTTGTGCCGAAACTATTCATTATCGGCCAAAACGGCTCACATTTCCCTATCTCAACTTTTCATTTACTATTTACTGATATTCAATCGGAACAGATATAGGGTGATCAGAATTCCGAATATTGAACCAGCCAAAACACCCAACCCCTTGCCCATCGCCAGTCATCAATGTACTTGTAAGGAAACAAATTGCTTTCCATTGTGAAGTAATGACGAGAACCAACTAAGACATACGCCTCTTATTCCATACATCTCTAATTTCGACCTCAGTTTTTGATGGTTGACACAGTCGAAAGTTCGACTAAGATCACAAAGAATTACCGCTGGACATTCACCTGAATCCACGTATTCTATGGTTTTGTTCAGTAATGAGAACATAGTTGTGTTCGTAGATATTCCAGAACAAAATCCTTGCTGCCTATTACTCAAGACAGAATGTTTATCAAGAAACGAATTAAGACGTTCCAAAAAGGCATATTCGAAAGCTTTCGAGAGTCCACAAGGGACTGCTACAGGATGATAATTTCCCACAAGGGTTGTGTCTTTTTAAAAATAGGAGTGACTTCACCAGTTTTTAACTTGTGTGGAAAATTACCTCTCATAAATGACGTATTTACCAGATGTGTTAATGGTAATATTATCAAAGGAATAACTCTTTTCAATATAAACATCGGTATGTCATCTAGACCAGACGATTTTTTATTCTTCAGTTTGTTTTTTAACAATTAGAGTAATTCATGTTCCGTAAATGGGTTCAAAAACATTGTGTAAGGGTTGAAATCCTTTTCATTATCAAATATCCCATTATCACTTGGAGGTATCTGTTTAACCAATTCGATAGAAGCCTTGACGAATAAATCATTGAACTTGAAGGCAATAGTTGCCGGATATTCTTTAAGCCAATAACACGGTCTCCGAGAATGAAGTGAAGTCATCTTAGGTCAACCTGAGTCGCGTTACCTACCACTCAATACTGGGAAATCATAAAGTTATCAGATAATGTTCGTGAAATTGGCTTGCTGCTAATTTGTTCCATAAAATCATCACTTAATAAATTTTTTAGTGATATCTTAATTGAGTTCATCATTTATATTGTTGTTCTTTATATTCTCCTTGAACTAAACTACGTTTTCTCTTTCTGTTTCTAGGAAAAATGTCACCAGTATTGGCCCAGTGAACGCTCGGTGCGTTACCAGTGCTTTGTTGTTGATCCTATAGCCGAATACAATATGCCACAATATATTCTTCGTGAATTCAAGGTAGGCAAATAGTCTTCAGTTTTTCGTGATTGAAGTTATCTCTCATCATCATATTCAACCGGTTTAAATGAAAACAGACCTACATCTTGTTGGAAATGATAATTAGCTATAACGTCATATAGTATTCCACCCTTTATTCTCTAATCAATTTTGCAAATGGAATCATATCTCTGAATGTTCAAATAACTCAAGTGAATTATATGAAAAAAACCAATCATATTTTCACACCTTTCACGATGTTAGATTCAATTATGTATTGAAAGAGACAGGCCGTTTCATGTGCTTACTAGGAGGCACTCTTTGACATCAATTTTTTAGGCGATGAGAAATTCTACCTAATAGTCTGAATCTAGTGATATTTCGATTGTCTTTGATTGTTGGAACGATCATTTTATTTTTTGAGCTAGAGAGCCATGTACCCCCCTCCTCCAATGATTTCAACAGATCAAAAGAATGCAACAATAGTGCCAAATCACTCTACTGATGATCGTTCTGATAATTGAAACTGCATTCTGAAAACTAGTAGGTTTCAGAAATGTAAAAATATACAGTAATACATAGAATTTCATTTGAAAATTAAAAGTTCATGTCGCTTCTAAAAAAAAAACTGAAGTGGAATAAAAAAAATCTACCAGAAGCTTGTGCATACAAATATTAAGAATTTCCAGTAGAAAAAATCACCTTCCTAGATATCTTATTATATTTTTTTTTTACTTTTAGGTGACTGATGCACGAGATGGTTCATCCAGGACAATCAGACAGTTCCAATTCACCGACTGGCCAGAACAGGGAGTTCCGAAATCAGGTGAAGGGTTCATCGACTTCATTGGTCAAGTCCACAAGACCAAGGAGCAATTCGGACAAGATGGACCAATCACAGTACATTGCAGGTTAGTCTAATTTCTCAAAATAAATTTCAACGATTTTTCCTAATAACCTTCAAAACGGAAACAAAATTCTACTGGAAGACGCTTTCTTCTCCATTTTCAAATGTCATACTTCATTATTTGAATCATTTTTGCTTTCTAACAGATAACAATTCCACAATATCTTGACTAAGTAACGGTCTTCAACAATGATTAAATGCCACGTGACAGTTTTTAATGCAGCGACTCTTTTCGTTACCATCGATACAACAAGACCTGCATGCTCCCTGGGTGACGTCACTTAGTCAGGCCTAACCAGCGGCTCGAAACGACAAGCGCTTATAGCAAAATCGGTATATATAAGGCGACCGCGTATTTCGATTTTAGTTTTAGATCATCATTGAGCCGATTTTGCTGTTTTTTGAAGGGCGTCCGGTTAAAAAAGGATGCCAGTCGTCAACTGAGCCCTTCTTCGCACCCCATTCGATTTTATTATGGAAAAACGAAGTTTTAAAGCAAAAACCAGGATAAAACACAAATATCCACCTACAGCAACCCATTCGGATTAAACATAAACTTATCGTGAGATTGATCGAAAGAAAATTGTGGAAAATGTATTTTATTTTGATTGACATGCCGTTTGTTACAATTACCTATATTAATCTTGGAGAATTCCTATTACCTGAAAAAATAACCAGTGAGTGTTTTCAATTTTCTGTTGTTGGATTTTTCACCCAAGTGGATCGTTACACTTGAAACCGTAATTTTTAAGGGTAAAACTGCATTTATCATGCGATGGTTTTATTTTTGGGAAATTTTTTTCGGTACTCACGTATTTTTGTCTGATAAACCGAATTTTATAATAAAAATGTGAACAAACCACTATTTATTGAGATATTTCAAGAAAAAGTTCGAAATTTCGCCTTCTTTCTCCCCTTGTGTTGGGGGCATTTGAAGCTACTTGCTCTTATTTTGTCATTGGACACTTTATATACTCATGATGTACTTCGATGGCACATTTTTATATAGAAAATTCAACAGGAAATATGATTTTTATGGCGAGTTTTTCATATTTAGTGAACAAGCATTCCAGGTGACGATCATTTAATCAATAGTCAATCAAAATACGAGATGTCAAATGTCAATAGATTGCTTTCGAATGACATTACACACGCCATTATTTTGAATGATATTCTTCCTTCTTTTCACTAAATATGGATTAATCACAAGAAAATCATATTTATAGTTGAATTATATATAAACTGTCCAATATGATGAAAAAAGAAGGGAAATTTGTTCTAAATGCCATCCAGAAGACAGGTGAAAAATAAGGTGAAATTTGGAACTTTTTAGTCAAATATCTTCATGATAAATATCATGATAAATGCAGTTTTACCTTTCTAAGTAGAGTGTTTGTAGTTCATGTTAATATGATAGTTGCAATTTGATCATTGGAATGAATTCTGCATGCATTGCCACGAGGCAAATGACCGTTTTCAGAAAGAAATTTGAGAATGAGAAAATGCCCGTTTATTATGAACATTCAAGAAAATTTCCTCGAATTCAGAGATGATTTTGTTGACTTTAATATACGAATACAAAACTAACTGCACAGTCAAAGCTTTTCTATTTTTCCTCTACTTATACTTTTTATGAGAGAGTAATTGTCTTCTATTATTAATTCATCATTATAAATTAAGCTCTGTTTAATACTGAACTTAGATACTCAGATGGAGTAAAATCCTCGCGGTGAATTGCATATACTTACCCACATTTTCGATAGCTCCTCGTCCAACCGGAAACTAAAAGCATGAACTTTTGAACCACCCACATAATTCCCCCGACAAAAGGGAACACAACACTTGAAAGGCATTGTTATTTCGCCGATCACAACACAAAATATTTCACAAAACAGTAATTTTTCCGCCAATTATTTTGATGAATAAACAACAAAAGAATTCGGGACCGTTTCAAAAACATACGTGAATCACCGATGAATTAACACGAACTGACGCGTTAGTCGACAAGCGATAAAATGAAACACTGGCCTCACTTGGCGACGTCACGAGCTGTTTACGTCAGAGTCTGCTGGCCTTGTTGTATCGGTGGTAACGCTCTTTTCCACCCATCATACAGAGATGACTGTATGGTTGTATAGTGATCTGTCACGTGGTTTTCACTCCGTTGACGACCGGGTATTATCTTCCTGAAAAATTGCATTATATTCGAGGGATAGAACCCGTTTACGATAAAAAAATGGAGATAATCTGAAATTCAAATGCATAAAGAATATAATTCAAAGTTGCTATCACTATCACAATAGACTGTGGGATTTTCAGAATTCAAAGGGGGTTTCGGAGTTTTTTGCGTTCTCATATTTTTAGTGGTTTGACCTGGATAATTAACAACTACCGCAAAAACTGTAGGGCAATATTTTTATTACAACAAAATAAAACAGACTCGCTTCTGAATCTCGAAATCTTAGATCAAATTTAATGGGTCCATTTAAACGAACCTCACAAAATTCATTGAAATCACCTGAAGCGTTCTTGAGCTATTCATAAAAAACTAAAATTTTTACACAAACTTAACACATGATAACTCTGAAAAGAAACATTGTTTTAATATCTGTAGAAATTTTATGTAATTTCCAGATGTATATTCTTTGACATCTGGCATCGATAATGTTTTTCCAGATTGATTGATATTTTATTTTTAATTTTCAGTGCTGGTGTCGGTAGGACCGGTGTGTTTATTACGTTGAGCATTGTACTGGAAAGAATGCAATATGAAGGAGTGGTAGATGTATTCCAGACTTGTAGAATCCTCCGTACTCAGCGACCAGCTATGGTACAAACAGAGGTAAGGTTAACAACTATAATTGGGCCAATTGAATTGTGTATTATTTTGGATTGTTTTCATATTGTGGAAATGGACAATCTCATAAATGGGTTGAACTGGTTGAAATATCTGAAGTCTAACCAAAACTTTAGCTATTCTCTTCGAAAAGGCTACTTTTCAGAACAAATTCGAAAAATCAGGCCTTAGGCTTCAGAGCTATTTGACAAAATTGCAGTGCATGACTTTGACAGACACCTCACGCTTTAGTAACGCCAACTGACATTATTTTTCATAGACAAACAACTATCTTCTCTGCAGACTTCTAAAAATATTTGCCCATCACCCACTTCAGATACATTTTTTTCTGAAGATTTCTTGATGGACGTTTAGAGTAACGGCTTGAAGGTTAAAAAGGTGAAAAGTTTGAATTCACAATTCACTGTCATCATCAGAGATTACGACAATAAAACGGCATATTTCTATTGCATGATTATATCAACATTAATAATTCAGTTCCTTCATCCAATGCTTTTCATAAATCTTCAAAATTGAAAATAGCATAGTATCCCTCTAAACTTCAGACTAGTGATGAGGTTCAAAAATCTTGAGCATTAAGAGCACAATCCCGTTTTTTAATTGAATTTTGTGTTTCGAATCAAAAACACACTAAATAAATCTAAACTGATCAACAAAATGAACGTCGTGGTCTAAATCATAGTCCCAATTCAAAATTGAATTACTTATGGATGCCAAAAATAATTTCTATCTGATTCTCACAGTTGGCTTGCCCAATCTTTGAGTTTCTCAGAGCAATAGGAGAATACAAGAATTCCAGAAAAACGTTCTATGAAATAATAATTGAAGTACCTAGTCTAAAATTGCAGTGGTGTCGTTATGTTCCTGTTTTAGAGAATATATTTTATGATTATTCGAAAAACATGCTCATCATTCAATGTTATTCAAGTATTCCTTAATAAAATGCCTCGTTTTGAAGAAAAACGTATATCTCCCACATAAAAGCTCTGTTTCAAAGAAGTTCAAAATCGATCCATCAGAATACATCGAGCTTCATAATCATGGTGGAAAAATAAATTATAAATATTTGCTCTAAGGGGAACATGACTACACCTCTTCAATAGTACACTTCTTCAGTTGTCTTCCTGTTGAATTTTCATCTTAAATTTTTGTATGCTTATATTGCTCTTACTAGTAACTGAAAGATTGGACTAGCCAACTATGAAAACCGAATAGGCGTCAGTTATGGGATCCACGAGTAATATGATTTTGAATTCGGCACATATTTTGGACCACAACGTCATCAGTTTAGTTGAATACATGGTGTTTTACACGAACGATAGATCATTTCGAACATTTTTGGACGTGGATATACAAGCATGCTCTATCCTTCTTAGGATTTTATTGTGTCAAAACTATACGTTATTGGTTGAAACGGGTCATATGTCGATATACAAACTTTTGATTTACTATCTACTGACATTTAACGTCGTTCCCTACCTTTACAACGCGTATACCAAATAATGCATTTCAAATTCGAACACAGAATGAAAATGAATCGATAGAATTATTTGAATTTTTGAATATCTGTTGATGTTGATGAATACTATCGATCGTGGAAATAATATTTCGAATTTTTCCTTCAGTTTCTTGTAGAATGGCTTTTGAAAATGAAGAATTTGTTTTATTTTTTTTTAATTTTGTTCGCATTTATCCACATAAGACAATGCTAACATATTCCTATCGGTTTGTCGATGGGTCAAAATGATTATTTTTTTGCATTATGCATTTTGAATTGATATTTGACCTGTAATCGATTTACGCTTAGGATCTCCGCCCCTCGCTAGGCCACACCCTCGCTCCAATCAGAATGACCCATGACCGGCCACTTTACTTATGACCTACTCTGATTACTACCCCTTGACACAAATTATTTAGTCTTTGTTGACAACTTGTGCTGTGTGTATTGTTTATTGTTTCATTAGTTCCGTAATTGCTTAATCATGGCGAATGGTAAGAAAATTCTACCATCAAGAGTATTCTTAAGAGATCTAACAGATCTAAGTTGAAACAACTCAACGAAAGAAGGCAAGTTTTACAATATATTTATTAAGCAATATGCAGAGGTATTATTATTATTATTATTATTATTCCGGCTCACTAACTATGTACAGGGTGATTGGCTATGGATTTCAGGTTTTCACGATAATAATTTATGGAGAGAGTTGCGGATGGATTACTTGACCGCATCAAATTTTGGTAAAGTTGTGAAGAGAAGACCAACTACACCTTGCCATAATTTAGTGAAACAGCTACTCTACAAAAAAAAAGATTTGCAGTCGATAGCGATCATTTATGGGAGATAAATGAACAATAAGCAGTCAGCAAATATGAAGAAACGAAGAATGTGGAAGTAACTGCATGTGGACTTTTTGTTGATGCTACATTTCCATTTTTAGGTGCATCTCCTGATGGTTTGGTAGGAGATGATGGCAGCATCATCGAAGTAAAGTGCCTACCTTTTATAGAAGGAAAATTGGCTGAGTCCAAAAAATCTACCAACTGTTTTACTCTTGCTGATAATAATTGCATAAGGTTTGTTATTTTTCGTATAAAAATATAATATCTACTTGTGATGAATCGTTGAACTCAGAAAAAACGTTGATTTTCGTATTAGGAAAATATTTATTATTCCCTCTTTTTTTCTTAGATTGAAGGAAACACACAATTATTATTACCAAATCCACGGCCAACTGAACATCACCAAAAGGGATTTTTGTGATTTCATAATCTACTGCGAAAATGATTTCAATGTAGAGAGGATTTACAGAAATGAGAATATATCGAATGAAATGACTCCAAAATTGACAAAATTTTGCAGAGAATGTATTTTTCCAGAGATCATTGATGTCAGGGTACCAAGAGGAATGTAAATTACTCAACGAGAAACGGAATGAAAATTCCAGAATGTAAATACATAATAATTACTTACTAATACCCATATTATAACATTTTTATTGATTGAATAAAAATAATATGAAATGCATGAGACTATATTTTCTGAAAAAAACCCTGTATACCTGCATCGATAATATAAAAGTTCTCAGGCTTAGCCAAAGTATCTGATTTTGCAGACTAGAATAAATAATAATTTTAGAAATTATCGCTCTGATTATGCAAATCAGTTTCTATACCTGACATCACCTGTTCGGGGGGTCAGTTGTACCTCTGTTGCCGATTGTAGGAAGGTGGGAGGAGCTCAACACTTCAAAATGTGATTATTCATATTGTCTATGCAATCGCCATCTGGCGGAATTCAGTTCTCATGAGACGGTGTGGAACAGCTTTAATTGTAACAGAAACAGGGTGATCAGAATTATGATTCTTGAACCACCCTGTAGTCGTACCAATTTGATGTCAGTAGATAGTATATCAAGAGTGGAGATAGGTATATATGAGCCGTTTCGACCGATAATGAATAGTTTCAACATAAAAGAAACGTAAAGTTGAAAAATCTCGATTTTGAACACCATGTATCTCTGTAATCGTTCTTGCTAGACCTCATTGTCATATGTCGATGAAATCTTCCCTTCAGGGAGAATCTAAAAATGCAATGGAATACAGGGTGATGCATTCGAAATAACAAAGTTGCTACTACTTTTCAATAGAAGTGGCAACACCACATTGTCGTAAGTATTTCAGACTGATAGAGCATGCATGATTATCCTTGTCCACAAATTTTCGAAATGATCTGTCGTTCGATTCTCCAGTTACGTCTAATGTTCCATTCAACGTGAAACACCTTGTATTGATCATTCCATAAATGACTTCTGAATGAGAATAAAATAAACTTCATATCCATTTCAGCTACCATTCGCAAAGTGGGGTTTGGTAGATTCTGTGGCAAATTCATATTCATAGGGTTCGAAAAATTCACGTTTCAGAAACTTCCCGAATGGAAATTCACTCAACCAAACTCCAAAGTGTTTCGGATTCCACTATAAGCTGTAGGTCCCGCTCTTCCTAACCACGCACAAGTTTCGACTTCTGGGGAGTTGGTTCCCAACTTCGAAGTAACTAATTTTACTACTTCTGTTCCAGGATCAGTACCAGTTTTGTTATCGAGCAGCTCTGGAGTACCTCGGCTCGTTCGATCACTACGCCACTTAGGGCGGCCATGTGACGTAATACTGGTTTCCGCCCTCATCCCCGCCATTCCCCCACCCCCAACCGACAAATGAGCAGGAGATTCTTGACATCGTTAGTATAAGCGTACCGTAAACAATATACAGGCTAAATCGTTATGCATATTGCATATTTTTACTGCCAAAAGATTGGATACTTAGGGCCACTATTTTAGGGGTATGGTCAAACAGGAACTTCTCGAAAAGTGTTATTGGTTTACAAACTATTCCGATATGGATTGGAAAGTGTCGCACCCTATATTATTGGGATGTCATGAACCGTAAGAGTTACAGGGTTGGGTTCAAATTTGACTAGGGTCTAGAGACAGGAGACATCAAATATTGATGCGTGGTGATGGAGACGTTTCAGCGCGGGAGGAGCGTGCAGCGCAGGACAAACGTTTCTTCGAAACAATAATAATAATTATTATTATCGGTTGGTAAATAGTCAATATCCTCAATTTGTGTTGAAATTATGTATAATACATTTTTGAAGGCACTGGTGCAAACATGAGACAGCTCCACTTATACACGATTTTCACTTTTATAATGAGAGCCAGTGACAAAAAGGTGTTCTATCGATTGGTGCAAGAACGAGACAAGTTCTTTGATTCGTTTTGATGTTATACGGGATATATTTAGATCTCCTTCATCGAGTCGGTGCAAGAAAGAGGCTGCTGCGGAGCTACCTCGTTTTTGCATCAAATTAGTTGTGTCGGCCGTTTCGATGCAGCATTGGCATAATATACCATCGCAATACCATTACCGGTATTGAAATCCTTCAAAATAATACATAGCTGGCTTGATAGAAAAGGAGATGAGAAAGCGAGGAACGATGGTCTTTCCTCAAGAATGGCTTACCTACATGTCGATCATACGAAATTTCAATGGCCATTACAGTAAATGTTTCTAAGAATCTGAGCGAGGTGAACAAACAGAAACAAGAATTTGTAATCTCCTAGCAAGTTATAGAATAGAAATACACTTGGAACGGTGTCGAATGCAGCAGCTCCGCCAGTGCCTATTACAATATACCCCTATACTCTTCATGAACTTGGAGCATAAATCTGACTTCCTAGTCTTGAGATACGTCTATCTACTCTGCGTCATATCCTCTCAAGCATCCTAATTATCTCCATGTATTACTATAAATGATTTTGTAACCCTTTTACTGAATGAATACGATTCATATAATATAGTTTTCTCATGCAATAGTGCATTATTCATATTAAAATATCTCAGATAATCCCCGCCGGTGCAAAAAGGGGGCAGCTCCTCAAGATTTTGTCAAAGTTTTTCCGATTGAAACATTCTTTCGAAAAATTCATATTTGATAACATTATATATTCTCAACTAAACTAGAACATGATGTTTATAGAAAATCGGCATTATACATATTTTTCAAAATCAACAGTTTTTATCGCCTCCGGGAAAATTACTAAAAATGGTGTCCTCATTTATAGTTTGATCTCCATGTGTCTCACACTTACTTGGAGATATGGAATCAATCTTATGTGCAGACTGTACGAAAATGTACAGCAGTTTTGAAAATCTTAAAGCATTGTTTGAAGTTTCATCCTACTAAGATGGCCCCATGGACATGTTTTTTTTTTTTTTTTTTTTTTATCGCTTGGAGCGCACGAAAGGGAATCCCTATAATGTTCAAAGAACATCGTGCGTTCCTTGGGAGGATAGGGACAGGAGGTAAGTATTGGAATTTTTTTTGAACTTTTGGAGATTATATGTTGTTGGGAATACTTCCACAGGCAATGAATTCCAGAGCCTAGCCGTTCTATGGATGAAGGAGTCTTGATAAAGTGCTGTTCGACATCTTTCGAGGTTGACAACGAAAGGATGTGCTGACTGGGCTTGTCTAGTTCGTCTGATTGGTATTGCTAGTGAAGGGATGATAGCAGAGATTTCCGAAGAACATTTCCCGTGGAAGTATCGATAGAAAAGTGAAAGGTCGCCGACCTTTCTACGATGTTCCAATGATGTCAAAGAGTGAGTGAGTGTGGCGTCACCCACCAGGCGAATGGCTCTTCTCTGGATGGAATCTAAGAGCATCAGTGTATGTTTTGGTGCTGAACCCCATATGTGGGAACAGTATTCTAGAACAGGCCGTATCTGCGCTTTGTAGATCATGAGAAGCTGTTGAGGTGTAAAGTAGCTTTTCGCACGGAACAAGAATCCGAGTTTTTGTGAAGCAGCTTTTGCGATGGATCTGACATGATTATCCCATGAAAGATTGTTGCTGATGGAAATACCGAGCATAGATATGGTGGGCTTGGTGGGGATGGTGGAGCCAGACATTACAATATCGGGCATACTGAGTTCTGCCTTTCTAGAGAAAATGCAGGCTTGAGTTTTGGTGGCGTTGAATTCAACTAGGTTGTTTGTTCCCCAGACTGTGATTTCAGCAAGATCTTCATTGACAGCATTGACCTGCCTGCGTCGTGAGTTCTTAGTTTCCTGGGAAGAAATGGGAATTCTGGAAGAGAACGCAGTATGGAGGGTACTATCATCTGCAAAGCTGTGGATGGGGCAAGTTGTTACTCCCAACAGATCATTGATATGAAGCAGGAATAATGTTGGTGCCAAAATTGATCCTTGTGGAACGCCGGAACTGATGCCAAAGGTATCAGACGATACACCGTCCACCACCACGTGAAGCGATCTGCCTGAAAGAAAACTCGATAAGAGATGGCATAGCTGAGGTGGTAAGCCGTATGATGGAAGTTTGTGGAGGAGTCCTTCGTGCCAAACACGGTCGAATGCTTTCGAAATGTCCAACGCGACAGCTAGAGATTCCCCGTGTTTTTCTATTGAAGATTGCCATAAATGGGTGACGTAGGCAAGTAGATCTCCAGTAGATCTTCGGTGGCGAAAGCCGTATTGTCTATCATTGATGATTCCTGAGCTCTCCAGATATTTGATAAGCTCAATATTGATGGCTTTCTCCATCACTTTGGAGATTACTGATAACAGGGCAATGGGCCTGTAGTTGTTGGGCAGGTTCTTGTTCCCTTTTTTGGGGATTGGTTGGACTCTAGGGGATTGGTTGGACTCTACATGTAACATTTCATTCATAAAACATTTTTATTTACAATCATACATAGCTCCAAAGTTCCAAATGAGTTAAAAAGGAGAAGGCTTGAAAAAATGGCTGCAAACTGTGCGTCAATATTCACACTTTCCTTTAGCAGTCGCGTGGGTTAAGCGAAGAGCAAATCATGTTTACTACAATGACAACGCTGTTATACCCATCAGAAAATGTTTGGATCTAACCTTTTAATTTTAACACCAAATATTCCTAGTACCTCAAGTACTTACTATATTCTGATCCATCATTAATGTGAACTCAAAAGAAAGAAACAACGTTTTTCTCGCAATAATTTAGTTATATAACCTGTCATAACTACACCACTCTTCAAGTTGAAAGAACTATAACTTAACTTACCGTCGAAATACCAACGTGGGGTTTGAATGGTGGTCTTTACGATCCACGCACTGGCGAGCCATAGTAGATTGTGAATAATCGTTTTTATATAGTTTTAAAACAAAAAGTCCTAAATTGGTAACAAACACAGCACAACAACACTGTAACGTCAGCTTCTGACATAAGTGAATTACTTTAGGAAAGATATGGGGAACTCGTAGAACACACCACAATACAGTTAAAGTTATTTCTATAATACATAATAATTTTATGTAATGATGAAATTAGGAAAATTCACATTATTTTAATAGCAGAATTCATAATTTCAATGAAGGAACAATTAAACAGATTTTTGACATCCAAATTTTTGAAGGTCCATATACGTGATAAGTCGAAGCTTTCGGGGGGTGTGCGACGGTAAAAAAAATTAAATGATAAATCCTGATCCGTATTTCCGTATCCGTAATTTGCGAACTATGGTGAGGCTCAAATTTCGGATACCCTGTATTAAAAGGTTAAAGTAATCCACTAATAAGGAAATATCAGTATTTAGGAAATTCCATCTAAACGAGTAACCTGAGTGACACGTTATAAACTATGCTCTTTAGTCTTATTTTTGACACTGGAAACAAATCTCAAACAGCCTTACTTTGGTTTCCATTTAGAGTCAACTGATATATTTTTGGTTTTTCGGGGGATATATAGGGTGGAGGTAAAAGTCTATGAATTTTTATTTCTCAAAATGTAGGCATTCAAAACGAACAGAGTTTGATTTTTCAATGATGGCAAAACTGGGTGTTTCGCAATTTCGCTAACTAAGACATTCAACTGTTATGGGCAGTACATCAATATTTTTATCAATAGATCAAGCTTCTAGTTTTGAATGCCTATATTTTGAGGAATATGGCGAATAAATATATTTAGTGTGGTAGTTTCGGAAAGCATAAAGGATATTTCCTATGATGAGCATTACAATGTTGAAAGTAAAATTAGAAGGAAACTGTGTGATCATATGTTTTCTGTTCTTTTTAAATTTGAAAGCGACGTTTGAACATTCGATAATACAGGGTGTTGTTTTGATAACAGAACAATATTTCGATTTCATAAAATGTGTGAAGGTTTCACTCCTGAAAATCATTTATCTGACTTCGAAACTTTCTTCTTTGACCATATGCCTTCAAGAAGTGAATAGTGAATCATATAATCATTTACAATTTACATAGTGTGCAAATGTGTGTAAAATATGTGCCTAATGTATATGTGGAAAAGAAATGTCAGAATTTATATTTATTTTGAACACGAGATGTCTAATGTCCTCTGATGTATAAAACAATATGGTTCACAGGAAGGTATGTATATTGTATAATCCTTTCGCATCGATAAGGATCATATAGCAAATTTAGATTCATTGTTCTTGAAAATGATCGAACAAAATGCTTCTGCAATTTTCCTTGGTGCCCGAATTTATAGCGAAGATTTATCTTGATGGGCGGTTTTCAGTAAGGATGAAATAAATATTGAAATGATACTCTTGACATTGTCTTGAGGGTTCGATCCATTATATTTATTCGTTTTCAAGTACCTATTCTTGAAGACGGATAAATATAATGGAGGAACGGTTCTGTGATAGTTATCTTATCCAAATTACATCAAATTCGGGTTTTTAATGACACTTTATATACAGGAATGGTGTACTTTCACTGCCTAAGCAGAAAAAGTGTGTTCCATACAACGTTCCGAGTTATGATTTGAATCAAATTGGTAATGACAATTGACAAAGACTTAGGGTGAACACAAAATGATGGATAATTTGGACTTTGCGTGAAATTGGAACGACTTTGGAAGAAAAATTATGATTCACATGACAGAAAAAAAATATGCAATGCCTTGGATGTTTCTAGCGGCGTTAAATCTTGTTATTTCCTACCTATCAAAACAAATAGCTATTATTTTACTAGGGGGAAAAGAACGAGATTCAATTCTGCGGCTGGCGTTTCATAGCCAAGGCTAGGAAACCAGACAAAGCAATGAAACATTTTTCTCCAAATTGTGTCCAATTTCAGGCAAAATGAGAATAATCCATCACATTGTTTTCTCCAGAAGTCATTGTCAATTTTGATTATCAATTTGATTCATATTATTACTTGAAACATTCCATAGCTACACACTTTTTCTGTCTGTTAAGTGTCATCAAAAAGCTACTCTTGATGTCATTTAGAGAAACAAATTATTATATACCATACTGATGATAACATGCTTATTCCCAAACGTACATGTTCGCCATGAACATATGTGGTAACCCATTAATCGTCTTTTGAGGAAAGTCATCGTCTAAAGTTAGTATCTACACCTCAATATATGGTTAAATAAATAATCAGAATGTCGAGAATATCAGTTTAATGATTATCTCCCATCCATCGATCGAGAAAAATAAATTAAATGTTATTTATGAACCATTAATTTGTTTTTGATTATGCTCTCTTCTCCATATATCAGTTTTTAAAGAATGAGACGATTCTTTCAAAACCTCATTTATTTTATATTTTATTTGAACCTATTTCTGTCATTTCTTGTGAACATCATTTGCATTGAAGATTCAATCTCTTATGCTAAGTTTTCTGTCTATTCCTATTTTTCATTTAACCAACTTAGTAACGAGTAATGTTAACATTTCATTGAAACGTGTGTATATATCCGTATATATTATAGGTATTTTCTATTATTTTGTTACATTTATAATATTTTTATTTACTTATTTTGCACAATACTATAATCTACATATCTATTCTATGTCCTCTGATATTTCATATTTCAGAATTGGATTGTTTGTGGCTGTCTATGAGTATTCGATTTTTTCATTAAGAAAACATCTTTGATGTCCCAGGAAAAAGTTTTCGTAAGGAATCAATTATACCAACGAGTACTGAATCTATAACTCAAAGCATTTAAAGACATTCGCGAAGTAAATCCCTGGATTTCGATGTCTCTTCTCTAGATACATTCTCAGTATGATCTCAATCAAGATTAAAATAAGTAATACTCGTATATTTCAAGAATAACGTGAAGTTTTGAAATATGATATACCACTAATATTTTATACTGCAGCGATATTTACCAGATTCATTTGGGCTATTTATTTTGGTACTGTGGTCGGTTTTTGATTATTACTGAATTATTATTGTTAATATCTTTTGAGGTGAGGTCCGTACCAATTGATTTCTTGTCGAGTACTGAGTGCGGCTCTTAAAATAAAACCCCTTTAATTTCGTCATTGAGATTAGGGATATTAAAAAATATTCCATACAAAAGTTGATTGAAACAACATAAACTTTCCGGTTTCCTGAAAAAAAAGTCATCCATTTTTATATGCTAGACTCTGGAATTACTCTTTCAATACCTATGCATTATTTCAAAGCTTATTATCGTTATTAAACTGCAGTAAAGACTTCGGCTTATGATTTTTGTTTAAGTGATAATTGTTTCTCTGCTGTTGGAATTGAAGTACAATATAAAAAAAAATAGTTCAGGTCCTTGAATCGGTGCATATTTCAAAAATGTCAACGTCCATTATGTTGAAATAACCACATCTCCTATTTGATGATATTGCAGCTCTCAACCAACTTTTGTATTAAAATATTTTTTTATTTTCCCTTAACCCTGTACTAAAACATTTTCTGTCTTCGACAGAAAAAATAAACTGAAAATGCTATACCCAGTAAACATACATCTACTTAACAACATTCAATTGTATTTGCCATGATTTAGGGGTCGATGGAAACAGCTTCAAATGGATTCATGCATGATAGAATTTTCCCATGTAGGGTTATTTTTTCCTACTTCCTTCAACAGTATCTGTTATTTTTGTAGTTTCTCGAATTCAGCATTATTTGTATTCATGAAGAAGAAATTATCTGTCATATTTTCTTGACATTCCAAAAGAATACCTATAAATTTTTTGACAAATTTTCTACAATAGCATTTCAACGTTCAAAAAGAGGCTTTAGTAAACCTATTCGCCTAGTGTTTTTGAATTATCAATCGATGAAAAATGTGCCATATTACTTGACAGATAGGTATGCAAGATGCAGGCAAGATTGTGTTCATTGGGTACCTATATGTTCTATTTCAAAAATTTAAAGCAAAGTCAGTTTCTACTATAATAATGTTTCTTTCAACATTTCAGTAACTTTAGGTTCTTGTATGTACCGCAATTAAGAGCCTCAGAACAAGTTTAAGTTATAGTTTAAGGCAACTATGATACTAAAGACCTAGTGAAAGACATTTTGAGAAAGCATTGGGACACTATCGTTCGTGATTCTCATACTATTTTTTGTACGACTGATGAAAATATGAATAAGAATTCTAATAGATCAATCTCCTTCAATATATTATATCGGTAGTTGAGCTTTCCAAATTCTGTCATGCAGATACCAAATACAGGTTTGGTATTTGTATGTATTCTTCAAAATGATGTATGAATTCACTTTACTGTGTGCTGAATAGTAAGTGAGTTACTCACCGGCTCGGAAACTAGTACCAGTTTACATAACTTACGAGAATGTGATGAACAATCCAAAATATTCAGGTCGTACAAAAAATGTGGTTAATATGGCAGCTCTATTGGGTATTTAAATATTTGCAATATTTTGTACTTCATCAATAATTGAAATTTGAAATCAATGAAATATTCGTCTGATTAAACTTTATAGCTATGGATAGCTATTATATGCATATCTTCCGCGCATTGAGCTCAAATACATTTTTAATGATATCAATTAAACTTCTACAATTACTGATTACGGTTCCTCTTTCGAATTTTGCAGTTTCTTTCGAAGCAATATACATACAATAGACTATGATACTGAAACCAATAGACAAGAACATTATTGCATGAATGAAGTTCAAAATTTCTTACAAGTAATATAATTCGGGGTCCATATGTGACCTCAAATGATTAAAGAAACAAAAGATACCATGTTCGATTACTATTAGAGGGGGAACATGTTTCGAATTATTGAGTGTCCATCAGTCACAGTAAAAGTTCCACATTTGGAAAAATACTTACATAATGGGAATATATTGTGGAAAAAGAATAAGGAGGTACCATAAGAATACGATGAAATAGATTTCTAACTAGAATTATTTTCAAAATATATCGCGTTTATTCTAAAGAAACTAGGTACTTGGAATGAAAGAATTTTAAGTTCACTGGCTGTTCTAATATTATCTTTTTTTTTTTTTTTTTTCAGAAATTAGTGTTCTTGTCTATTGTAGCAAGTATGAAAATATTGATATTACCTATTAATTGAATGAAATGAAAATAATCACTTATGATTATAAGGTGCAGCTGTATAGGTACTCATAATCCCTATTTTTGTTGACCTATCACTTAATGCATGCCCATATGCAATTAAATAATAATTAATGTCTTCATTGTGATATTATTTTTGTTATTTTTTAATTTACATTAATTGTATTCTTGAATTGTATTTTGATATGTTTTTCTCTATTTCATTGACTTTTATTGTGTATTTTACTATTGTCAATAAATGATTATTTAGTTTCATTACTAGTTGAATTTGGTGTTTTATTTCCAATTTCTCCTGATCTGATCTGATGAAATAAATGAGGTGAATGGAATAATGAATCGCTATATAACCATCAAAACTGTGAATTGAATTGGAAAGTACGTGTCTTCTACTCTTCTTTATTAAATGTAGAAGATAGTCATGGATTTCAGTAACAACCTCTTTGAAAATTTCCCAGGAAAACTATGAATAGTAAGTGAATTGGGCGTCCTGATTTCGAATCCAAAGTGATTTTCAACCTATTTTAACTCCTAATATCATTTTCTGTAAATTGTGGTGGTTCCATGGCTGTTGGCGAGCAGTGTATATCAAGATGACTACACTTGGTCATAGAGTGCATTTTTGGTATATCTCTTGCTCCATCAAATTTCAGAACTCTTACCCAACGATTACATAAGATACAGGGGTGTTTCCATTAGAAGTGGGTCACACTGTATAAACATGCATGGGTCCTAAAATGCACACCATTACGGCCAATAAAAGTGACTGGGTTTACATAATTTTTGAAGGAAGAATGAAATAAAGTGTCTAAGAGGACAACGGCCTGTCAATTTTCAGAAGATTTGATCCGTTATTTTAGTCACAATTTCAGTATATCTCTTTTCTTTACCTAACTTACAGTGGCTGTAGCTTGTGGAGGGGGTGAATTTCAGGACACATGTTTGTACAAAGGAAAAGTATTATTTTGATCCCAACCCGTTACATCACATGGCAGTTTCGCGAAGTCCCAGATTGCAAATGGAAATATGTTTTCATTTTGATTACGTTCGGAACGTGCGTTATATACTTTGAGACTTCGCTTTGTTAACAAAAAATCTAAGATGCAGTGATACTTATTTCAGCATAATAATAAATATCCACAATGTCATTACCACAAAATGTGTTGAATTTTTACTTGAATATCGTCATCAAGAAACATCGCGACGAAGTCTATTTCTATTCGAGAAAGTCACCACATATATATCAAAAGTAATAGAATGGAGAAGTCTCAGAGAATCATCGCCTGAATGTGCCCAATGTGATTATTAAAAATGCATTTGTCTCAAAAACTTCCACAGTAACTCAAGTTAATTCAGTCTATAAGTATCGTACAAATATTTGTACGAAATGTTGTCAATGGTTTATGCCACAGATGAAGGAAAGAGATAGCACCTAAGCATGTAAAAGGCTTGTTTTGTGACATGTATCTCTCCCTATTAGTGGCTATAATGAATAATAGTATTAACTATTATAATACTGCCGAAATAGTAGAGAGTGATATGGTAGATCAATAACTAAGCAATTCTAGAAAACCCTATTTTTCTTTTTCACTTCAGAAAATACTCATAATGAAATTTTGATTCTGATTCATGAAATATTTCAAGTTTGACTTATATTTACTTTTCCTACTTACAAATTTTTATGTGAGGAGGTATCATATTGAAGAGCTTTGGACCAAAAATGAAGACGTATCTTTAGCAAGCAATTTTTCATTCAAGTAACGTAAAAAAGTTACAGAATGTTTATGTTTCTGTTATTATCAATGAACAAAACACCGTATATGTGCTATATCGTTGTATTCCAAATAGATTGTTACGCAATTTTCAAAGACAATATGCCATTTGAAAATAAAAACTGATTAGTATCTACCATCAGGGGGCTGCCAAATATATCACATTTTCCATAAGTCATTGGGAAGGTTATTCAATGCCATTTAATGCAGTTTTTTAATGTTTTTATTATCTTGACAAATAGGCGAGATATTGCCTGAATATAATAATGGAAAAATCAACTTGATATTTTTGTAGTAATATTCATTAATTATGTAGATTATGTTTGTGATTACTTTAGGAGCTCGCAATGGGAAATGCCCGTTCTTGTTATGTCCAGGTTATCCTTGGGTGCTCGCAGAAACGAATGTCTATTCATTTTTTGTAAATGCGATAACCTCAAGGATTCGTAGTTATGAGGAATATTCCAAATTTGAGACGAGATCACCTATTTCTTTAGAACGACTCCAAAGAGTATTCCTCACATGGTGACAGCCTATAGTGATCTTTGGCACCTAGGAGGAGGATTTCGCATTTCGATCCTGAAGATAACTACTTGTAAAGAGATATCGCGGAGAGTTCCGTGTTACCTGGGTTTGGTCCCCGGACAGTTCCCTGTGGTACCCCAGTTGTGATTTCTAATGGCTTGCTCAGTTGATTGTCTACTTTTACCTTTTGCTTTCTGTTTGATAAATAGTTTCGCAAAACTATACGGATATGTTTTATTTGGGACATTTTTGCAAGTCTCAATTTGAACAACCCAATTATAATTAAATGCGTACTTGATGTCGCGGACATTTCGAAGCAATAATTAGAGCGGGAGATGTTTTTCGTACATCGCACGCGGATTTAAGTTGCAAAATTACTTCCATAGTACTTTATAGTTACTCAGTGTTGGCTGGGAACAATATGTCCTTAAAATATTTATATCGAATTTTTAGTCACACTGTATATTGTTTCTCTTGTTATTGCCTGGCATTAAACATATCCCCATTCTTCTTTCCAATCGCTACTTTCAATCATCAATCTGCTCACAAAATAACAGGCCCGCGCACCCACCATAATCATATTCAAATTTCAATTTTCAAAAATCAGTCTACTTAGATTATTGGTTGCGGTATATATCAAATATCACACACACAACAACTGATGGTGACCTGCTCGCTGACGTCTCACCTATATCTATTGAAAAATATGGTGACACCTTAGCCGTGGCACTTGATATCTCCAAGGCATTCGATCGAGTCTGGCACCATCATGCAAGGACTCCTCGCCAAGCTTCCATCTTATGGCTTGCCTCCCCAGCTATGTTCTCTGCTAGCTAGTTTTCTCTCAAACAGCTCTCTCAATGTATTGGTCGACGGAGTTTCATCTGACTCTCATAAATAAATCATAAATGCTTGTGTTCCGCAAGGATCAATTCTAGCACCAACACTATTTCTACTCCATATCAACGATTTGTTGGAAGCAACCAAGCAACTTCATGTCCAGAGCTTCGCGGATGATAGTACCCTCCATACCGCTTTCTCTTTCCAGGGCTCCAATACCAGCCAGGCAAATCAGAAATGAACGAGGGGGAAATGTTGACAACATAAATATGGACTTGGCCACAATTCTCGAATGGGGATCCAATAACTTGGTAGATTTTAATGCAAATAAAACATAAGCTTGTCAGGAGTAACCATACCTTTGAAGACACCCATTTCGATACGTGGTATTACTATATCAGCAATAACCTTTCTTGGGAAAATCACGTAAGTTCAATTATTAAAAGTGCATCCCACAAACTTGGTTTTCTGTTTCGGGCCAGGAGCTATTTCACTTCCAGTCAGCTGTTTATGATCTATAAGGCACAGATCCGACCTGTCCTGGAATACTGTTCCCATATTTGGAGTGCAGCACCCAAACATACCCTGAAACTGTTGGATTCTGTAGAAAAAAGGGCAATTCGTCTCGTGGGTGATGCCTCGCTCACAAACTCACTCACTTCTCCGGAACACCGTAGAAAAGTTGGCGATCTGGCTCTATTTTATAGATATTTTCATGGACGATGCTCTTCTGAAATATCAACAATTGTTCCTCCCTTGGCAGTCCCCGCGAGATTAACCCGTCGAGTTGAGGCTTCGCACCCCTTCGTGGTCACTTTGGAGACCTGCAGAACATCTCTTTCCAAAGACTCGTTCATCCAACGAACAACGAGGCTCTGGAACACATTGCCAAGGGAGGTGTTCCCGGAGGCATATAACCTCCAGAAATCCAAGAAGAACACCAATTTCTACCTTATTTTCTTTGGTTCTCACGATGTTCTCTGAACATTACAGGATATCCTTTTTCGTGGGAACCAGAACAGAAAAAAAAACAGTGAAAATGTATGGAAAACTATTTGATGCAGAGTCTGCATACCATTCGGAAAACTCATTCCATTCACAAAATAAAAATAATAGGAAATGATATAATTCAAAACTAAAAGTTTTCATGTGACATCTCACTCGAAATTGAATATGTATGTATCGAACTATACCGAACACACACACAGATATGAAATACTCTCTTTTCAGAGCAAAATCCATATCTCCTCAGTAGAAAACTTGGAGTTTTGCGCTCGGTTAAACCCCGCACAGAGTATACGCAAAAAAATCAAGCGGTGTACATGGGCGTAGGTAGACAAAATGAAAGGGGGACACTACATTTTTCTATATACTTAGATATAGAAATCTGAGTTATAGTAATTTAGTGAGAAGAATTGACGTGATACACAACACCCTGTACCTCGCCATTTACGTATAGCATATATTTCACTATCAAACGAGTTATATGAACACTATATATGCCTGAGACTCGAAATACAAAATCTTTTCTTGAATCAAGTGAATACTGTCGGACAGTTTGATTCAAAAATAGTAGGTACCTATCTCAGTAAAATTTCAAAATTATCAGTTTTGAAATGCATCAATTTGCAGTTCGAATTATTTCATTTGATTTCGAAATATATCAAAGAGTTCTCAAAACCCCTCGGATATATCATAATCTGTCATTGGTACTTCATTCAAAATATTTCAATAGAATTTCAAAATTGATATTTTAATTTGAAAAAATATCATTTCTATTTCAAAATCAATGTAGGAATAGCATATCATCATATCAAACTGACTTAGCTCTCTGTACATTTATGATAACTTTAGGTATATATACAGGGTGAATAAAAAAATTTCTATAGAAATCTCAAACTTATCAGAAATTCAATAAATGATCTTGACGAACTAGTACATACATTCAGAAGTTTTTGAAGCTGAACTGAATAATTTGGATCAACATTGATATCTTTGGAAATTGACGAGCCGCTTTTGAAAATCTGGACCAATAATAAGTATATCACTTCCCGAGCAACTGTAAAGACGTAAGGCGAGCTGATAATAAAATAATAAAAATAATAATGTTTATTGAAGTAATACCCAATATGTATAACAAATTCATCGCGAAATAATATATTATGGTATTACTACTCCAAAAGGACAGAATATTGGCAAAGCCATTTTTCAATTCTGCCTGAATAATTACAATAGAACATAACATAATGAATAAATATAAAGAAAAACGATATATACAATACATACTACATAATATACAGGAAAATATACAGAAAAAATTGAAGAATAAATTAAATAAACTATAAAAAATAATGAACACCGTGATCTAAGTGAGAATAGATCACTCGGCACTAATGATATGTCCTCAATAAATATAAATATACCTACTAGGTGATGTAATGGCAGTTTTAAATATTCCCAATTGCAATTCATTATCATTCGATTCTATATTTTGAGAATCGAAATATTCAGAATGTATATGATCTAGGTACCTATATTAATATAGAAATTCTGACAATTAACTATAAAAGTTATTCTAATACCACTTCACCACTTGAACTTTGGTTAAGTGAAATGTTCGATGTAGACTGTAGAGACAGAGACTGTTGAGGCATAAAATTCTGCAATTATTCGAAAATCAATAACAATTTTGACTCATGAAATTGTCTTGCGGAAAAAAATGTGTGCAGTGAAAATCATAGACAATTTTCAACAAATATCGTGCAAGCAAAACCGTAAAAAAAGCAAAATTATCGGAAAGTCTCATTGCACTTCGTTCATAAATGTATCTCCTCGAATTGTTTATTGCTTGAAGTGAGCTTTTTTATTCAACGGTTAATTTTTTCTTGGACCTTCTTGTGTCCCCTAACGGGTGCCTATGAGCTGTGAGTATGGAGATGGGGGGTTGGAAAGGGGATTATAACTCACATGCTGAAGTTTATGGAAATCCCACTTGAGCGGTTCTTTCCCTTCTTTCAGAGGGTGGTCGGAGTTCTGAGACGTCATTCCCGCTTCTTCTTGCGTTTTCTTGGATATACAAGAGATATATAGGTACAGGTCGATTCACCACGCGGATAGCACTGCGTGTGTGTGAGTATACATAATATAGTGCAGTCAATGATATACCTTCTGGAGGGTGAAATTTTTTAATGAATCTTTTTGTGGGTATTGTTTTAATGAGGAATCTGGGAATATTGAAACAATGAAATGACAACTACTTTATTACACTACACACTGTTTTACCACTAACCAAACCAAGTTTTACACCTCGTTTCGCTAACTATATTAGCATCTTCAGGAGAATATTATAGAAGTAAATGTTCTATTCTAGTGTGCTACTTATAAACTAGGTAAATGTCCACCCAACCGTGAAAGACAATAACCGCCAAGTTAAATTTATAGTCATATTTGAGTTCACACGTTTATAACCTCTTGGTCTTATATCACTAAACTATACAGAGGGCTAAATGGGATCTCCCATATCCCATATGGGATATCCCATTTAGCCCTCTGTATAGTTTAGTGATATAGTTTAGCAATGGAAGATTTCAAAAGTAATTCCGCTTCCTAAAAAATCCAACATTTCTAGTTTCAATGATCTCAGGCCCATATCGATTTTACCCGTTCTATCTAAAGTTTTGGAGAAAATAATGAAATAACATATTACCTATGAACCAGTCTGGATTCAGGAATGGATATAGCTGCACTACTGCCTTACTGGATGTTACAGATGATATTTTTAGGGATATTGATAGAGGACACTCTGTAGCTCTAATTTTATCAGATTATTAGAAATGAGCTCTCGATACTATAAATCATGAGTTGTTGTTTGCTATACTACACTTCATAGGTTTTTCCCAAATTTCAATTAACTTTCTTAAAAGCTACCTCACAGATCGCGAACAATTCGTTGAAACCACAGTCTAGGAAAATCTGATATGAAACAAATTGCTTGTGGAGTGCCTCAAGGCTCCATTCTAGGTCCTTTACTGTTCTCAATTTACACATGTAACATTACTATAGTTGTTTAGTTGGATGTAAACCCTTCATGTATGCTGACGATACCCAAATCGAATTCACAATATCATACGCTGATATTGACTCAACAAATCTTTTAATTAATGAAGAATTATCTAAGCTCATATCATTCTCAAAACAACATCAACTTCAGGTAAACCCATCAAAAACACAAATTTTGATTTTTGGGGAAAATAAAGTAGGGTGATTCACCATAAATGTCCCCCCCTCTAGCTCACTTATTTTTGAACCGATTTGAAAATTTGAAGAATCATTTAAAATGATTTTTCAGAATTTTTTTTCCGTTTCATCAGAAAATACAGGGTGCTCGGACCAAACGATCTACAGAGTAGGTACTACTTGATTTTTTCAAAAGAAACACCCTGCGTATTCCATTATATTTTTATATTCTCCCTGAAGAGCTGATTTCATCAATATATCACACTTGGGGTCTAGCGGGAATGATTACAGAGATATGGGGTGATAAAAATCGAGATTTTTCAACTTCAGGATTTTTTGTGTTGAAACTATTCATTATTGGTTAAAACGGCTTTCACGTCCCTATCTCAACTTTTGATTCACTATCTACTGACATTCAATTGGAACATATACAGTGTGATTCAAGATTCAGAATTCTGACCACCCTGTATCTGTTCCAATTAATAAATGTCAGTAGATAGTGAATCAAAAGAGAGATACGGACATGAAAGCTGTTTTGACCAATAATGAATAGTTTCAACACAAAAAAATCCTAAAGTTGAAAAATCTCGATTTTGAACACCCTATATCTCTGTAATCATTCCCGCTAGACCCCAAGTGTGATAAATTGATGAAATCAGCTCTTCAGGGAGAATATAAAAATATAATGAAATACCGGGTGTTCCATTTGAAAAAATCAAGTAGTACTTAAGTAGATCGTTTGGTCCGAACACCCTGTATTTTCTGATGCAACGGAAAAAAAATTCTGAAAAATCATTTTAGATGATTTTTCAAATTTTAAAATCGGTTCAATAATAAGTGAGCTAAAGGGGGGGGACATTTATGGTGAATCACCCTGTACAAATCGAACAAGACATTAATATACTTGCGTCAAAGTTGCTAGAAATTTCGGTTTGGAGTTAGACACAGACTTGCGGTTCAAAAATCATGTTAGCAAATGTGTGAAACGGGCGTTTGCTAACTTGAAAATGTTATATCCTCATCGTCAAGTTTTAGAAAAATCAACAAAGGTTATGCTCACCGAATCATTAGTTCTTTCTCATTTTAACTATTGTGACGCTATTTATGGTCCTTTTCTGGATAGAATAGAAATTAGTCGGATTCAAAGGGTTCAAAAATCGTGTCTTAGGTATATTCATGGTATAAGAAAATATGAAAGTATCTCACATAAACTGAAAGAAACTAAATGGCTCTGTATGTCTGCAAGGAGAGAATGGGGGAGACCACTTATTTTTTGAAACGACATTATCGTGAATTCTATACTGAAAAACTACCAGTGAATTAATTTTGAATTTTTTCATTCATGCTAAGACGATGAAAAAAAATAAATTAGAATATGTCCATTTCAAAACACACAATTCCTGTGCCATTTGAAATTTTGTTAATTCATTGGTGAGACTGGTGCGACGTCTTAGTCCGAACACGCCTATTGTCCTTGTGCAGAATGACGAGGTATCAGAGATAGCTACAGTGCGGGACTAATACGTCACAACTCCACCATCATATTTGGCTTTTCGAAATAACGAATGAAATATGCTGATTTCAAAACGATATAGATTCGATTCCCTCCAACTTCAACTCATAATATTGATTGTAGATCAAACGTAAATCATGATTCGTCGATTGAAAGAGGTTTGCACGGATTTCTTCCCTCAGTGGTCTTCCCCATTGCACTCTGCGACCTCATTTCACAAAGTTTTTCTTCACAAAACCCCTCCTCATCTTTATAACAGGATAACATTTCGCAGTGATATTCACAATCTGAACACTCGGTTCAGGGTAATAATTCCGCCTCCATCTCATCGAACTACAGTATTCAGGAGGTCCTTCAGTTATAATATTTACAGATTATACAACCAGGTTCCTGCAAACCAAAAAACGTTTACAATCTCGAAGTTCAGGAAAGCATACAAAAATTCACTAATTGATGCTGCTAGAAAAATAATATACATTAAGATGATGCCACTTTACACTTTACGCTCATTTCATTATTCATCTTGTGCCAATTTTGATGTTTTTTACCAGTCGCTAGGGATGACACTCGTATCAGTTTTACTGCCTGTCATCTCTATTTTGCGGTATGATCCGATAATCATTTCCCAATAATCAGTTGTTCCTATATATATCTATAACCTGTATCATTCTGCAAATAAACATTATTATAATTATCATTATATAAGACAAAGGTTATATAACGTGTGAACTCAACCATGACTAACAATTACTTGGCGGTTATTGTCTTTCACGGTTGGGTGAACATTTACCTAGTATAAGTAGTACTCTAGGATAGAACACTTAGTGTTGACTTTTTCCTGAAGATGCTAAAATAGTTAGCGAAACACGTGTCGAGGTGTAAAAAATCGGTTTGGTTAGTGGTAAAACAGTGTGTATAAGTGTATTATCATGCCAAAGGTTTCAGCCTTCGATGTAACTACTTTATTCTCTACGATAATTTTTATGTTGACGTTTCTATTACTGACACAAAAATAGGTATGTTGCTAGGCAACATATTCAGTTCCTAGAAGCTAAAGTTGAATTTTAGTTCCTAGGAGCTAAAGTTGAACTTTAGCTCCTAGGAACTGAAAATGATCTACTGGACGTCATCAAGAGTAAACAACATTGTGACGGTTGGTTATATGGGTTATTGAGACGCATACCTGATTTGTTTCCGATTTCAGCAGATTTGGCATTTCATACCCATGCTGGAGATATAAATACACCTTATTATAGTTTAGTATTGGAATTATAAATTATAATGAGTTAAGTATTTTTGTTTTGATCAGGGAAGCCTTCAAGATTCAAAAACTTGCTTGATCTGTATTTCATTCGTTATGTTTTTGAATAATCACGGCAAGCAATAGTTTTTTTTGTCTCAAACAACGATGTTATTTAGCATCATTTGATTATCAAGTCAGACACAGTGTAGTATGGAGAGGAATAAATAATCACTATTATTAGCGTGATATTTGCCATTAGAGCACCTGGTCCATACACAAATATGTCACTCTGTGGTTGTATTTATGTTGAAACTACAATTCGAACATCCTTGAAAACCTATAACCTGCTGTTAATGCAGGTAGAATATTCTCACCACAGGAATTATTTGTCAATATTTGTTGCATTGCATATATATATGGCACGGCATTGGTGGTTACTTCACATGTTTATTTGAGTTAATTTTTTCGGTTGCAGAAAAAATAGCATGTTTCGACTCGCAAATTTTGCTTTCGCTCGGCTTCGCTAAACGCTCCGCCTCGCAAATGCAAAATTCGCTTGTCAAACAAAGTGTCACTTTTGATCCTAATTTCCTAATAAAACAATCTACTATTTTTATCTAAAAAAATCTTCTGATACATTTTTAGACTTTATAAAATGCACTATGTATCAACGGACTGTTGATTACCACCTGTTGAAAGGGCTGCAATTAACCAAATTCGTAGAACGAAGGCGTACCAGAAAGACGGAGAAGCGTTCATACTAATGGGCTGGCAATAAAGCAATTTGTGGAGAGCGCTTTCCTCACTGAAAATTCCAGAATTAAATTAGGAAAGCTCCATCGAGTTGAAACGAGATGGTCGATCGCATAAAAATAACTCATCAGTCAAATAAGTAGTCGTTTCATGTTAATTTCTTCATGTAGGTATGCACTTAGTGCTTCCATGAGATAAAGAACGAAATGCGTAAAATATAACCAATTTCATTCTATAAAGGTAAATAGTATAGAACTTGACCTGCTCTAAGAGTTTCACCATTGAATATCTTAGAAACCATGAATTCAAAATAAATGTACAAAGCTCTACCAACTTGGTAATTTATGTCTGGGTTACTGACGGTTTCATTTGTTGTCTGGAACACAAGTTCATAGTTATCCCCAAGGGGCAAGTTGTTAGGTATTCAAATGCATATGTGAGGAGTGTTAGTGAATAAAAATGATACTGAATATCACCTTATTCCATCAACCAGCCCAGCTCGTATTACCTCCAAAGCACGCTGAATCCTCTTCAGGAGTACTTCCTAAGATGGGAGATCAAATTGTATCCTGCAAAAACACAATTGGTCGCACTCGGAAGGGAGCGGAGGCCTCCCAGAACCAGAATAGTCCTGGATGGTGATGAGTTAGAGTGGTCTTCACAAGTTAAATACTTAGGTGTGTGCATTGACAAAAAGCTCACCTGGGCCCAGCACATTTCAAGAGCTAAACGAGCCATTGGAGCCCTGTATACATTCTGAGCAGACGATGTTAATTGGGTTTGAGACAAAAATTGAATATTTACATCATGGCTATCAGGCCAATTTTACTGTATGCCTTGATATAGTCTGGGGCCACACAGCTAAATCTTATATCACTAGATTACAAACATTACAAAACAAAATCGCGAGAATAGTAACAGGATCTCCTTGGTATGTTCGGAATAACCAGATCGCCAGAGATCTGAAACTCCCTTCAATCCGTCATTAGAGAACGAAACATCAAGACTTTCGAAAAAGCTGAGGTTCATGAGAATCAGCTCCTTCGAAGAGCAGTTGATTATGACCCAGGTGATCAATCAAAGATCAAAAGACAAAGATTGTTGATAAACTAGGGAAAATATCAATATTATGACCAAATTCACTATTCTCGAGTTTTTGATATTTATTTGTTCCGTTCGATCTTTTTCAATTCTCAGAATGTATTTCTGATACTCATTTGGGGCAGAAGGGCTGTTCGATCAAACTTCAATACCGTTTCCATTTTGTTTTCTTTTTGTTTCATGATAGATATCTGGATAAGAGGGGTCTGAATCAATTAAAAGAAAGATCCAATATAAAGAACATTTTTATAATATTGTAGTAGGTATAAACGATCTCACATAAAATCACATTACAAAACAAAATTGTATCGGGTATTCACAAGTATATTTATGCATTGATATAAAAATTGTAAAGGTTCTGAGCAACCAGATGCGAATAACAAGATCCACACAGTTTATTCCCAAGATAAGTACGAGTTCCAAAATGTTTCATAAACTCATACACTTATTTATACAGAAATTGGGCAAATCACACATACCTAAATCAGGGACACTGCCTCACCCAGTAATACTGAATACAGCATCAAAATCAAAATAATTGTGCATCGTCTTCATGTTCAACTTGTAATATCTCGAAAAATAATTACTTTATCGCTATGAAGGAAGCATACGATATTCACGTAGAAAGTATTGGAAAATCGAAAAATTGGATAAAATGGCAACTCCGCCACTTCGCGTAGAATTTGGGAAGGATCAACCAGTCACTTGCCCCTGTTGTATGCCTCTGGTAGTAGCCAGAAACGTGTATTTTACATAATTCATTAGGGTGTATAGTATCTACATTTTCCGTCAGATATGACAATATATGATACGTCAATTAGTTACAAAGTACTCTAAACAAATAATTTTTGAATTTTCATATAAAACACTGTAACTGAGACAGGAGACACATGATATTTAGGTGATTTGGGTTAAATCTCCATATTTTAAGCTCAGTATTCTAAAGTTGAGATTTCCTCTATTAGTAGAGAAACACCCTGTACACGGCAAAAATAACCGGCAAGAAAAAAAATTAGCCAAATTGATCGCATTTTAACTTCTTCAACCGATTCTGGTGGAATTCCGATCAAATCGTAGTTTTATGTTTCAGAATGTCAGCATATTGATTTAGGTTAGGTTAGTAGCAGGAAAAGCCGATGTCTACAATGTCATAATATATTCTCAATATATTCGTTTCAAGAGAAGATACAGGAGATTCAAGAAAGTGGAATATTTCAAATTTTTCTGATCCCCAGTTCCTTCATGTACTTATCGATTGCATGATGGCTCCAAAAAATCATGTTATGCATGGTGATTCATTGAGAATGGGAAATCTCTTAATTACAAATAGTAAACACTGAAAGATTGAGATTTAGCCTATATCTTGCCTGATAAGAATGTTGCTGGTTTAGGAGATATACAGGGTGTTCTAGGGAGAGATATTATTTTGAAAATGTTTCAATAACTTTGTAAGTTTCAACAGCATGAACATGAAATCTCTTAGTTTCAGGTTTTCGGGCATGAGGAATACGAATTTGCAACTTATTTTGTGATAGCTCTGTTATTTAGATAAATCACATCATATCTTCGTTGTCCATTGAATGAAGATCAAAATAAGTGAAAAATCTGAAAGTTAGGTCAATGTTACATAAAAAATGTGCTCTTCTCAAATCGTTTACCTCAAACGGTTCTTGTGTTATTCGCTCTTGAAAAGAAGTGTGTTCCACCTTAACACAATATGGCGGACGAGTATTGTAATTATGATCTGTTTCTATTCCTAATCTTCATCTAGAGTTCTAGGAGTCGGAGACAACGATTATTTCGTGGAACTAAAAAGGAATAGAAAATAATAGTGATAGTGTGTTGATGAATATTCAACTGGTACAATATCATCTCGAACAAATGTTTAAAGCGAAACAACGTTTGCCGAGTCAGCTAATAACTATATAAAACATCGTTGAAACGTACTCATTCTGAAAACTTAACCCACCTAAACCGGATATCCTCCGGACATCCCGAAAGTCCTATCCCTCCAGTATATTCCGCCGATGAAAAATTCAATATCCCCTGCAAGAATCTAGATAAAGGCTTATCCATCACTGCAAACTGGATCTCGCCCTCTCACATTGTTCCCTTCGCCGGCGAGAGCTCGCGGAGGCGAAAAAAGATTATTTTTCATGTGCATGACTTCAGATAGGTATTGTACTGTTTGTTTCCACCATCTTGCCGTCGTAGAAAGAAGAGACGTGCGTTACTGCTCGCCTCCCCCTAAAGCCCCTATCGATCGCCGCCTCTCGCGAGCTGTATCGAATTGCGGAAAACGCACCCCCGACAACCACCCCGCAACCGTTCGTACTATACTGTATACAGAACATCTGCGAAAAATCACGTACAGGGTGATCTCCAGGGTTGTATGTACATCTGTTGCGGCTCCTCAGAGGAGGCAACGGAGGCTGAGCCTCCTCAGAGATTTTCCTTGAACTGATATTATCTATACTTTCTCATTAAAAGGACAACAAAATACATGAATTTTGATTTTATTTCCTGTTTAGGTAAATATTTTTGAATTGGCAACAGTGCTTGCCCACGCATCACACGTTGAAGTCTGCAAATCACGCGTAAAATATTCAACTTGGCAACATCTATAGGTGGCTGGACTCCTTCACAACCCACTCGCGCAATGCAAATGCCCGAATACGCCCGAATAGCACGTGTTTGTCGTGTCGCGAATTGCGGGCATTGTTTATGTTTATGTTGGGTTAATGGTTAGGGGCTCTATAAATTTCTGAAAAATGAGTGTTTTAAACGATTGCGATTTAGTGGAATACTTCTTGGTGAACCCATTCAGTGCTTTGTCTTATGAAGATAAATTGATTGTGAAAAACCGATTGTGAACTGGTAACAAACAAAATCGTTCGTTCACTTCTCATAATTATAAAAAATATATCTGGCTGACGGGATCAGAGGTAAGGAATAAGCTATTTTGTTGGTACTGCGTATTATTTTCAACCGATAAGTCATCATGTTGGGGACGAATAGGATATAATGATTCGAAAATTGCTATCGCTATATGGTAGTCAATTATACCTTTGCTCGATTGTCTTTCCAAATTCTGCAAAATTTTAGAAATATTTATTCAAAATAAAGAACAATGTTTATTCCACGTGACTACCATGTTATTCTCTTTAAAATGGCTTTCTATTGATATCTTCATAGATAGAGAACTCTTCTATACGCCAATAAAGATTTGAAGATCACATGCGAGCACTCTTTAATAGCCAGTCGAAAGAATTCTGGTGTGAGATTTCAAACGTTATTATCATCCGCCATTTTGTTTTGGATGAATATTTTTGTCTGAGATTCTGAGGTTGTATAGAGAATCGAAAGACCTTTCAATCGAGGTATCTTTCGACCCCCCACTCCATTTAAAAAAATCATCCAAAATGGCGCCCAGGCGCCATTTTGGAGGATACATATTCTTTTTATGGAACAATATATAGCACTGAAACTACCATCGAAGCAAAAAAAAATTGAAAAAAAAAATCCCATCCGTTCAATAGTTAACCAGGGGGGGGGTGACTTTATGGACACAGTGTATTACATTGGACTGTTCCAGTTTTTCATCTTTGTCTTTTAATTTTGAAAATATGTGATATGTGATATAAGATCTTGATAAAGAGTGATTTGATTTTTGAAAACAATTTGAAAAATGGCAAATTTTCGATAATATATTTTTAAACTTGTTGCTAAGAGAATTGATGTATGGAAGTGAAACATACATTTTTAGATTATTATCAGGAGGTGGAGTGGTGTCACCTACATTGTTATCAATGATACTGGCTCTCTGAAAAAGTAATTTGTGAATTAGTTTTTGAATTGATCTCAATATCTAATCAATATTATCAAAATAATATTACTCCAATATTATGTTTGATATGATAATTGAATATTGCATGATATTTGCTACGAAAATTATATCCATATCTGTATTTTTCATCCAGCCAAAATAAGTTCATCAATATGAGACCCATTTCAGATCGATATACCTAATGAAATATATCAGAACCAATATTGCACTGATATTGAATTCCTCCGAAACTCAACAATATTCATTTCGTGACTTGAATATCAGAAAAACTCCTTGCCCTTACTGGGATTCGAACTCGCGACCTCGCGGTCATGGTTCAAACGCCCGTCCACTACGCCAATCTGCTCTGAAATGAATGACTGATAATTCATCTTGTGTGATTTCAACGATGTTTCATTTCCTAGTGTCTTCAAACCGAGGACACGTCCTGAAGCCTACACTGCCTACAGCTAAGGTCTGAAAATGAAATGACATGCATATACAGTGTGACCCATCAAAGATGGAAGCACCCTTATAAAACTTACATTTTTCAACCGATTGGAATGATTTCTTTTTGTTAGGTAGATATTCAAAAAGTCTATTAGGACACCAAATATCATGAATAAATCTCCATTTCCAGGGCCAACTAATCTGATTTTTCAAGGTCAAAAATCTAAAAAAATTACTAGCGATTTTTTTAGAAAAAATCTGACTACACCGCTGGATTTGTGACATTTTCAAATGGGTAACATGTAAATTACGTTGAAATGCGTCAATCAATAAAAAAGTTATAAAGGAATGAAATTTAAAAAATATGCCGTTTAATCAACCCATCAATTTTTATTACTGAACAGATTTCGATGAAACTGTGATCAGTAATATTTCAAGACATCCTGAATCCAGTGGAGTATACAGAATTTTCATAAAATTCCTGAACATGAATTGGTGGGTTGATTAAACGGCATATTTTTCAAATTTCATTCCTTTATAACTTTTTTATTGATTGACGCATTTCAACGTAATTCACATGTTACCCATTTGAAAATGTCACAAATCCAGTGGTGTAGTCAGATTTTTTCTAAAAAAATCGCTAGTAATTTTTTTAGATTTTTGACCTTGAAAAATCAGATTAGTTGGCCCTGGAAATGGAGATTTATTCATGATATTTGGTGTCCTAATAGACTTTTTGAATATCTACCTAACAAAAAAAAAATCATTCCAATCGGTTGAAAAATGTAAGTTTTATAAGGGTGCTTCCATCTTAAATGGGTCACACTGTACACCTAATAGAATCATATGTTTAATGAATGTATGCAATTTGCAATTCCGGATAACATTGAGCGGACTTGCTTCTCGCATATCAGAATGTCGCTTATTGCACCTCCTGTTATTCGGTTTCTGGTTGGTTGCATCACCCTGTATACCATCATCAGCGTTCCTGATTCCATCTTGAGACGCTGTGTTAATGGTGGCAGGGTGTCACGGGGTCTTATAAATCGACTTTGGCATCGTCGGTGACAGTTCTGACTTAATTAATTGGAGGCAAGTCTGTTTGTTTTCAATTACCGACCTAGGGGCTGGATGCTCATTTGTTCTTCATTTTGGCCCGTTCCGGGGGCATTTTGCCATCTAATGAATGAACATCTGAAAGAGATTACTCTGACGAGGAGTGAGACTGTTTCTGTCAAACGCCAGACTAACGAGAAGTCTGTTTTTTCGCCAACAAATTGATTTTGTATTTCAATAAGCCTGCATAATGATTCTTTTTTTTTCAGGTCGTTATTTTAGATTTCAAACTAGTATAGGATACGTAGTAATGTTCCGATCTGATCTCTTCAGTAAACAAAATCAGCATTCAAATGAAGTGTGATGTACATCACTTTTTATTACAGTAATGTATTTAAATTTAATCGTTTTTTCTGTGACGGGAAAAATGTCTGGAATTTCATCTCTGTTGACAGGTTTTAAAATGTCACTTTTCATAAATTACTTTTTTCCCACGGAAGAAAAGTTAGTACTTTTTTCCCGGTTATACAATGTGTCCCAATTATCATGCTCACCATATGGGTATCTTTTTAACGGTGAGAGATACGAGGTCGGTTAAATGACACCAAATGTGGAGTTTGTCGAGGCCAACTATAATGTGAAAAAATATTTTGATAAAATCTATTCGTTTTTGTTTTGAACGCAAAAAACAGATTTTGATCATTTTCATGTCTCCTCCGTAACTTCTTTATTTATGAAAATATTCGATTAGAAATTTCACATTCTCATGGCAGTTTTTCAAAGTGATTTCGAAAAAAATATGAAATTCATACCAACTCTAGAATTTGAGATATTAGCACCAACTTTAGTTTTTCAAATGTAGGTCATAGCTTACTATGACATGACTTATAGTCACAAATAACTTTTTTTTCTCTCACAGATGATGTGTCGCAGTAATAGTTTTGTGTTGATAACAACAGAGTTATCGTCATTTATACGGAAACAAAAAATTATTTGGAAGCCGCCATCTTGAATTTATAAATTTTAACAAAAAATCATGATCTCCGACCTCAAAAACCCCCACTTATCAATTTTGAATGGAATCGGAACAAATCTTGTCCGCCATCTTGGAGCAGCCATTTTTTTTTATTTCAACAAAAATTCCATAGCTCCGATTAACTTGAAATTTGGCAGGTGTTCATAATTTCGGTGACAATACATTATGGAATTTTTGTTGAAATTAAAAAAAATGGCCGTTAAAAAGATACTCATGGTGAGCATGGTAAGTGGGACACACTGTATATCACGTATACAGTGTGACCCACTTCTAATGGAAACACCCCTGTATCATACGTAATCGTTGGGTAAGGATCCTGAAATTTGCTGGAGCGAGAGATATACCAAAAATGCACTCTATGACCAAGTGGGGTCATGTTCAGTGACATACACTGCTCGCCAACAGCCATGGAATCACCCCGATGTCCGGAAAATTATATTAAGAGTCAAAATAGGCTGAAAATCACTTCGGATTCGGAATCAGGACGCCCAATTCACTAACTATTCATAGTTTTCCTAGAAAATTTTCAGTTCAGAAAAATTAAATTTTGTCTCACTTCCCATGGAAGCACCCCCGTATCTCACGTTATTATTGCGGTAGGATTCTGAAATTTGCAGGAGGAAAGAAAAGTCCAAAGATAAAGTCAATAATGTAAGATACGGAGGTGCTTCCGTGAAAAGTACGACAAAATTTAATTTTTCCTAACTGAAAATTTTCCAAGAAAAATATGAATAGTTAGTGAATTGGGCGTCCTGATTCCGAATCTGAAGTGATTTTTGACCTATTTTGACTCCTAATATCATTTTCCGGGAATTGGGTTCCATGGCTGTTAGCGAGCAGTGTATATCACTGAAGATGACCCCACTTGGTCATAGAGTGCATTTATGGTACATATCTCGCAAATTTCAGGATCCTTACCCAACGATTACGTAAGATACAGGGGTCTTCCATTATAGAAGTGGGTCACACTTTATATTATGTATATACAATGTTGATGATTTTCGTAATGCTATAGTTCCGAAAAATAAGCCAATCACACCGTCTCCGAGCAAGAAATGCAAGTCCTTTTATCTTCCATTCTCTCACGTAAATTACTAAACAACCACTGATTTTGCAAGTTTTTCAAAATCAAATTAGAATTAGACTGACAGATATTTGGTTACTTCAAAAGAATGATAAAGATGTCTGCAAAAAGATGCTAAAAACTTCAAATGTCATGTCGATAATTTTCTGATTTTGATATAATGTAATATCTTCTCGATATTGATTCGTTCTTTTTACTGTCACAGAAAAAATAGTGTATATTGAACACGGAAAAAAATGTGATTTTAGCTCCAGGTTGTGTTGTCTCCCGACGCGTAATGTTTTTTCCCTTGTGTATTAAATAACAATTTTTTTCCAAAGTCTTTTGAAAGTTATTTAGGTTTTGTTTTCAGTTGCCCACTTTGTAGAATGAATGTATAATACCTATTGTGCCATATTTTGATCGAATAAGCGGCCCTGTATATTTGGACATTTGGAGAAAAAGCAGAGTAAACAATGAAACACAGTAACAAAAAGTCGATAAAAAAGATACTTGGATTCGTAGAAACCGCTATATCGAGTAGTAGTTATTTGTGCGGATTGAATCTTTTTCACAAATTACGAATTTTACAGCACATAAGTATATTGTTTCAGCGCGAGATTGGGTAGTGTGTTGTGCTTCGTGCTGTTTCATGTTTCCACTATATTGAGAATCAAAGTTTGAAAACACTGAAAAAACATAGTGCAATAAGTGCGTGCTCTAGAAAATATTCTCATTCTGAAGGTATTTATCACTCTCTTATTTTCGTAATATCTCCGATCTAGTCAACTTGAATACAGAATCTCACACTGTAACATGTTATCTCTGTCTGTGTATTTGTTCTTTCAGATTGAATTGTGAATATCATTAATCAATTACTGATGTTCTCTTTTTGCTTTTTCAAACCATATACGCCACAGCTTCCTGTTTCTTATTCTAAATTATTGTATCCTCTGTAACTTTATTCTTTCATCTTATTTATCCTGAAATTCTTTAATTTAATCGGAACAGATACATAAACATGTCTGTTCAGATTAAATATCAGTAAATAGTGAATCGAAAGTTGAGATTGGGACATGTCAAAAATTCTAAATAAGTTGAAAAATCTCGAATTTAAAAACCAAGTAATATTTTTCGATAGACCCCAAGTGTGATATATCGATAAAATCAGCTCTTCAGGAAAAATCTATAAAAATGCGATAAAATACAGGTTGTTTCATTTGAAATATCAATGCTGCTACTAATTTCTTGTAGAAGCGGCAACACTGCATTGTCGAAAATATTCCAAGGAAGAGAACGTATCCTAAAATTTTAACACGCACATTTTGATGGAAATGATTTCTCCCGACTGATTCTCGATATAAAGATTGCCGTGACATAAAGATGAGTCACCGCCAACTTGATGTTTTTTTATTAAAAACAGAGCAAATGTCAGGTTGATGTCAATTTAAAATCGAAGGCTCTGCATAACTCATAGTTGGATATAGAATTACATAGCGAACGAAATGGAATATACAGGGTTTTATTGAAAATAAGAAAGATGGGGTTACTTCCGGTTATATCACAGGCCCAGAAGAATTTTTGTTTGGTTGTGAAATCAGCTTTGTCGATTAGGTACTTATAGGTGTGAAGTTCTATTTCTATGAATGAAAAAGTTAAATGCTATCACCTCCATGTAACATATTCGAACTAAAAAAAATAGAAAATGTTGAAATAGAGGGTGTCCCATGCAATTGAGAAAATATAATCAATACTTTACGTCACCTATTGTGGCAACTGATTCTTAGTAATATTTCAAAAAAATATCACATGCAACTCCTTTTAGTAAAATAAACTTTTTTCTGCAACCGACACAAAAGTCGTCCATTTTGATACCAAAATTAGCTCTTAAATTGACGTTTCTATTACTGACACAAAAATAGGTATGTTGCTAGGCAACATATTTAGTTCCTAGAAGCTAAAGTTGAATTTTAGTTCCTAGGAGCTGAAGTTGAAGTTTAGCTCCTAGGAACTAAGAAGGATCTACTGGACGTAGAAACAACATTGTGACGGTTGGTTATTTGGGTTGAGACGCATACCTGATTTGTTTCCGATTTCAGCAGATTTGGCATTTCATACCCATGCTGGAGATATAAATACACCTTATTATAATTTAGTATTGGAATTATAAACATCTCAGTTAAGTATTTTTGTTTTGATCAGGGAAGCCTTCAAGATTCAAATACTTGCGTGATCTGTATTTCATTCGTTATTCTCGGGATGGATAACTTGTTTTTGAAAAATCACGGCAAGCAATAGTTTTTTTGTCTCAAACAACGATATTGTTTAGCTTCATTTGATTATCAAGTCAAACACAGTGTAGTATAGAGATTATCATTGTTGATATGCTCACTAACCTAACATTTTCCACGTCTTGTTCCTATAGCTGGCACTGGCACGGTATTTGGTGCTCTCTAACACCTGGTCCATACACAAATATGTCACTCTGTGGTTGTATTCGCTAAACGCTCTGCCTCGCAAATGCAAAATTCGCTTGTCAAACAAAGTGTCACTTTTGATCCTAATAAAACAATCTACTATTCCATCTTTTATTTCATTCATAAAGATGAATAGGACAGTTGACAAAAAGAACATCAATAACCTTTTTTTTTATCGAAGACTGGAACCTTTGGCACGATAATACACTACACAATGTTTGTAGTGTATCAATAACCTCGTAGAATTACCCCAAAAAGTAAAATTGACCATGAAGGAGATATCTTATTATTTTTGATGACACTTTTGATATATGATTATTTTCACAGAATAAGAACGAAAACCAATTTAACCAAACAAACGCTCGAAGTTGCTGAAATTCGGCGGATAAATAAAGTTTTCCCTGAAAAATCTTCGTTCCCGGGAGACGGGAAACAGAAATTATGAAGATTTTTCAATTTTCCTGCGAACATGTTGTGGAATATGAGTTGTTGTTTGTCTCCGTCGACAGAGCCACTTCTATTAGGATCAAAGTGGAAATGGTAATGTGTGCTCGTATATAAGAAACGACGCGGGTTAGGGGCTGGTAGGGGATCGTAAAGGGACCGTTAGGGGTGAGGGGTGGAAAGGAATAAAAGAAGCTGCATGCGAATGCCGGATGCGAAGATGTTTCATTCGAGGAGGGCAATAAGTCTTTTGCTCTCTGCTGGTTTTCTCCAGAGAAGAGAATTCACGGATACGTTATAGTACAGGAAAATTTCGTTTTTATACTACATACATGGTGAAAAATCCTATTCAATCATTTCAATCATTCATCGCGAAAGCTGCTTCACAAAAACTCGGATTCTTGTTCCGTACGAAAAGCTACTTTACACCTCAACAGCTTCTCATGATCTACAAAGCGCAGATACGGCCTGTTCTACAATACTGTTCCCAAATATGAGATTCAGCACTAAAACATACGCTGATGCTCTTAGATTCCATCCAGAGAAGATCCATTCGCCTGGTGGGTGACGCCCGAGGTGACGCCACACTCACTTACTCACTCTTTGACATCATTTTTACACCGTAGAAAGGTCGGCGACCTTTCACTTTTTTATCGATACTTCCACGGGAAATGTTTTTCGGAAATCTCTGCTATCATCCCTTCACTAGCAATACCAGTCAGATGAACTAGACAAGCCCAGTCAGCACATCCTTTCGTTGTCAATCTCGAAAGAAGTCGAACAACACTTTATCAAAACTCCTTCATCCATAGAACGGCTAGGCTCTGGAATTCATTGCCTGAGGAAGTATTCCCAACAACATATAATCGCCAGAAGTTCAAAAAAAATTCCAATACCTACCTCCTGTCCCTATCCTCCCTAGGAACGCATGATGTTCTTTGAACATTATAGGGATTGCCTTTCGTGCGCTCCAAGCGATAAAAAAAACATACAACATTTCAACATCTCTAAACTAAATATTCCTAATTTCAATACATCTGTTTATGTGAGACAAATAAAAACATCACATCCAAAAAAGGTAAACCTTGAACATGGGCATTTCATGAAATATTAATCAACACGTACAAATGTGATTCATGACGCATACACAATGGATGTAGGTATCTACAATAATTTCTGGAGCTTCTTGATTCTGAAGTTGATTGAAATTGATAAGAATGATAAAATTGATGATAATTATAATAATAATAATAACAATACTAGTAATAACAGAAAGGACATCATCAATTTATTTGTAAATATTGAAGTGATGAAGAGTTTGTCAATTTCTTATGATTGGGATTCATAATTGGTATAAATATATTGTTTCTTCATGATGGTGGGGAAGTTCAGTGAGGTATTACACTCAAATGAAACTTTACCATCGCTGATTTCATGAATCTTTCTTCTAGGAATACTATTTTTTTTTATGTTCTGGTTCCCACGAAAAGGGATATCCTGTAATGTTCAGGGAACATCGTGAGAACGAAGGGAAATATGGTAGGAATTGGTGTTCTTCCTGAATTTCTGGAGGTTATATGCCTCGGGGAACACCTCCCTTGACAATGTGTTCCAGAGCCTCGCTGTTCGTTGGATGAACGAGTCTTTGGAAAGAGATGTTCTGCAGGTCTCCAAAGTGACCACGAAGGGGTGCGAAGCCTCAACTCGACGGGTTAATCTCGCGGGGACTGCCAAGGGAGGAATAATTGTTGATATTTCAGAAGAGCATCGTCCATGAAAATATTTATCAAATAGAGCCAGATCGCCAACTTTTCTACGGTGTTCCAGAGAAGTGAGTGAGTTTGTGAGCGAGGCATCACCCACGAGACGAATTGCCCTTTTTTGGACAGAATCCAACAGTTTCAGGATATGTTTGGGTGCTGCACTCCAAATATGGGAACAGTATTCCGGGACAGGCCGGATCTGTGCCTTATAGATCATAAGCAGCTGACTGGAAGTAAAATAGCTCCTGGCCCGAAACAGAAAACCAAGTTTTTGGGATGCTCTTTTAGCAATTGATCTCACGTGATTTTCCCATGAAAGGTTATTGCTGATAGTAATAGAGTATTATATAATTCCGTAGTAGTATTTTTAGATAAATGTAGTAACTGGCGCCTATTTTACTAAACATTTGGTATATAAAGTGCTCTATAAACATGCATGTAGGTACTGCCCTATGATTTCTCTCTCAATTCTCAGCAATTCAACAATAATCTTATGTAGAAGTCCATACTTTTGTCTGAGTGGAGTGTATTGATGATGGAGATCATTTTGTGTTTTCTAACCTTCTAATTCAACAATAGTTCTTCACGCAATTTCGTATCCCTGAAAGGAAATATAAGGAATTGTTGGATCATTTGATAGACAATCACTTAGTTTATAGGCACAAAATAAGCTTGTAAGAATTATAATTTGAATAATGACAATGCCAAATTGGATAGTTGATCACCTTCAGAAAGATTCTAAATTTGGACACCAGAGGCCGCACTATTAGTTATATTCACGAAATCCTCGAGCCATCTCAAGAGCTCAAATTATACATATTTATAATTTAATGTCACCCTGTACAGCAGAACGAATTGTTCCAATCAATATGCCAGTGACTCTCATCATATAGATTCTCTCATCGATGAATTCGACAATGAATCGAATGCAAACTATATTTATTATAATTCTCTTCACACTATAAATACTTACTATTATCATTCAAAAATGTCATAAATAAAGAGTGAACATTCGTGAGGAAATCCGGATGAATCTACATATAATATCGATAAATTATTGCGATATACCTACGATTGTCGACCCCTGAAGTACCCATCCACATTTTACTACTTGTTAAGAATAATTGCTTTCCATTCAGGTATAAAAAGTATAGTTCAAGTGGCATATTGACCCTGGATCCTTTGATATCCTTCGAGAATAAAGCTAAAATGTCCCTATAGGGTACAAAATATATTATGTAAACATTATGTTACTCAACCGACAATTAGTTTTCCTCACCTCGTTCAGATATCGAATTATTAGAACATTATTTCTATACAACTTTTCGTGAAGTTCTTGCTACTTCTTTTCCTGAAAGCATTCAAAGTACCAAAAATCTGAAATCACTGTAGAATGGACACTTTGTGTAATCCACAAATATGAAATTATTAAATCGATATATTCTTCTCTCTTATTTTTGCATTGCCTATTCATCTCTTTCTTTTTCCAGCCACGTTTCGTTTTCCACAGTTGTGCATTTTCTGGCAACCACCATACACATAATTTCAAGAACGGCCCTGGGTCTATCATATTTTCAATGCATTAATTCAAACACTCTATTATTGAATATCCATCTAAGATATTTTATTTATTTGTATACATCACATAATCATAACATTTTTGTCTCTACTAGTTTATTGCACGTAGCATAATAATAATAATAATAATAATAATGAATGGTCTTTATTTTCCTTGGCGGAGTTGAGCTGACGCTATTCTTCCACTCAACCAAGTTTCAAAGTTACAAAATTGTTGATTAAAATACTTTCATTATATTCATCCAAACCGATTTTTTAACGCCTCGACACGTGTTTCGCTAACTATGTTAGCATCTTCAGGAGAAGATTAAAACTAAATATCCTATTCTCACACACACTAGAATAGGATATTTAGTTTTAATCTTCTCCTGAAGATGCTAACATAGTTAGCGAAACACGTGTCGAGGCGTTAAAAAATCGGTTTGGTTAGTGGTAAAACAGTGTAGTGTATTATCGTGCCAAAGGTTCCAATCTTCGATATATTCATCCAGTCTACAAATTGAAGAATTAAAACTCATACTTAGTGCAGTAATAATGATACATGATAATAATGTATATATAATAATATGTAAAAACAAATACTTATAAAATAATAATAATAATAATAATGAAGATAAGAGAATGAGAAATCAGGAGATTGAGGACTCATTGTCTACCGATAAATGATTGCTTGAGCTTACTCTTGAATGTAGTAAAATAATAACTTTTCAAATTTGTATCGATAGAGTTATAGGATACGGCGGCGTCGTATGAAAAAGGAAGTTCTATGAAAGGGTATAGAAAGATCACCTATAGCTGACGGAGGTCTCTTGATGAGTGAGCTTGTTGTCTGTATTGGAGTTTATCTAAGAGATAAGTGGGCGTTTTTTTTATTAAGAGTTTGAATAAGAAAGTGACAAAATTAAGTTCTCTTTCATACATTTTCAACCACCCCATTCTATTAATGAACGGTGTTACGCATGATCTCTATATCTAAGACCATAAACGATTCTTACAGAACCATTTTGGACTTTTTGAATTCTAGCCGATTGCATTGTATCAAGCCACAAGGTAATCTTCAAAGTTCTACTAAGGAAATGCCTGTTTCGAGTATATTGAGTAAATAATAGTAGATTTTTCAAATTCATCTTATCAACATAGTATGTTGATTCATTCTGGAGAGCTTTGTGTTACGTACAAAAGACTCACATATCTGTTTTCATAACAGAATACCTAATGTGAGATATTCACAATAAAAAACTAAATGATCATGCCAATGTGAAAACTTTTTATCGCAACTATCACCTATCTGAGGAATGGATTGATGAAGAACTGAATAACCAAATTCATCGTTTTAACCATCATTTTTCCAAGTTGACCTAGCTGTAATAGAAAAGGGACCCACGAGACCCCATCAGATAGGAATTTTCCGAGGAATTTTCCTGGCCCGGAAAGCTCCGATTCATGCGGAATACTAAAACAGCGCTGGGAAATCAGCGGAGATTGAGGACTCCGCAAAATGAGACATGTATTGCGAAAAACAAATTCAATCACGGAGACGTTTCCATCAATTTGTCTTTCTCACTTGCCTTCGGGAATAGGCCGGCGTGTATTGGATTCTAAACGAGAAAATGTGTGGCGAATTGAGACGTTTCCATACTTATTAAAGACATTCCTTCCACTTTTTGCATACAGAAGTACTCGTTTCTTCATTATCTGGGATAGACATAAATCAGGAAAAAATTTACGACAATAATACCAAACGCAAAACACGGATAAACGAATGAAATACCGAACAACTCTGCAGAATCACACAATCCTTGTGATATTCTAGCAAATGAAGTTCATATAAATATGTGTCATAACTTGCTTCGTTTTTGAGGTATACAGGATGTTGAAGTTGGAAGTAGTAATTGTTTTCATTTCCAACACCCTTGTATAAGCTTTTCTGGTGTCAAAATTCACTGTGGTTTGAGACTACGGAAGCCCCAAAATTCCGATATAATTGTAATTGGGGTTATTCGGTAATCTCAATGGAAGTCTTGATGGACATGGATTCCTCAAGAAGCTAGATACAAAAATCACACAGGGGATAAAAATAGTATATTGTTCAACGAGCACGGAATGATAGTGATTTCCTACGAGAATGAAGTTTGCAGCATGAGCCATAGGCGAATGCTGCGATCATTCGAGTATAGGAAATTAGCATTCCGTGCAAGTTATACACTATCATTTTTCTACGGCTATGATAGATAACGGCGGCATTTTCGATTTCTTCGTCTTGTAGCCATCGGATTTCCTGTCAAGTAATGCTCATCTATTAGACAGAGCTGTCATTGCTTGAGTTTTTTTTTTAATAATAACACAATCGAGTCATTGTGATATCAGATACGGAAATAAAATTGATGACATACAAAGTACCTCATTGATGTATCGAACACAGTTAAACAAGAGCAATCTTGTGTTATAGCCGTAGAAGAAGTTCAATCTAATAAAAATATGAAACTCAGAAAAAACCAGTGGCGTACAATGACATTCACCACAAATATCGATAAATTTACCCCCTACTGTGACGCCACTGGAAATATTATTCCGAATCTAATTGCAACCGAAGAAGCTCCATATTAATATTAACAAAACCACAACGTTTTATCGAAATTGAGTAATGAATAAAGAAACGATCTTCCATGAAAATATTATTACCCAGTATCTCGAAAATGAAGCAAATTAGGATACCTACATGTTCATATGAACTTCATTTCCTAAAATATCACAAGGAATCGCCCCTTGAGTTTTTCGGTGTATTTAGATACACCCTGTATGTTCAATAGAGCCATTTTGGCACCAACATTGTTCCCACTTCATATCAACGAGCTATTGGGAGCAACCACTTGACCTATCCACAGCAGACGATAGTATACTCTCCATAATGCGTTCTCCTCTAGAATTCCTATTTCTTCCAAGAAAACTAAGAAATTACAGCTTAGGAAACAACAACCTTGTTGAATTCAACGCCACTGCCTGTATTTTTTCTAGAAAGACGGAACTCATTATGCCCTATATAACATTATCTGGTACACCATTCTCACCAAGATCACTATATCTTTGCTCGGTATAACCATCAGCAATGCTCTCTAATGGAAAAGTCATGTCCGACCCATCGCGAAAGCTGCTTCACAAAAACTCGGATTCTTATTTGGTGCAAAAATCTACTTCACATACCTCAACAGCTTCTCATGATCTACATAGCACAGATTCGGACAGTTTCCCAATACTGTTCTCATGTATGGGGCTCAGCACCCAAACATATATGCTGATGCTCTCAGATTCCATCCAGATAAAGAGTCATTCGCCGGGTGGGTGATGCTACACTCACGGCGAAGCATTGGAATTCTGCAAATGGAAGTAATACCAGTATTATCAAAAGGGAAAAACAACGAAACTCAAAGTTGGTCGAGTACAAATTTTAATTACAAACAACGTATGTTACTATCGTTTCGGCAACACGGCCATCATCAGAGAAAATATAAAGTACCTAGAAAAATATTTGGTCTCATGTCTGACAATCATTAAACTGAGGATGAAAATACCTCTCATGGAGACATATACCAAGAAGTGCACAAAAAACGGCCAGTGGTGTAACATCTGAATCATTGGTAGGTATAGCAAATGTAACAAATTGCTCATTAATTGACATAACAATGTTTATTCTATAACTGCCGGTTTCATCATGATTATGCTCAATGGGTGTGACGGCGCAATTTCGAGACTTTTTCCTCTGTCACACTCATTGATGAGCATATGAAAACTTTGAACGTTGTCATTACTAACGTCATTGAAGGTTGGGAAGTGTCATATTACACACCTCTACTTCCCGCCCTCACTTGCAGCCCTCACTTCCCGCCCCTCCCCTAATAACACACGTTATCCAGACGACATCCATTTTATATCCATTTGCCGTCCAAGACATCCTTGGACGCCAAATGGAACTATCGTTTGATGTACATTGTTGTATATCCAGCTGATGATCTAGTATGTACTCCATCTGGAAGCCTATCTATGTCCATGGACGCACATCGAATAGCCACTTGGATGTCCATACCGGGATACTTGGCAGTACATATTGGACATCCATAAGTGTATTGTCGGGATGTCCATTGTAGCGAGAAATTTTGAGAAGAGTGAAATGAGAAGAAGAAGATCTGAATTCATCTGTCAGAATTCGAAACATAATATAGGTTATGTTTATTTCATTCATCCATTTTGGTGGACTTTCATGATAATTACTAGTATTTTATAGTTGAATTATGCCCCAGTTTCCTGCTTTAAACGGCCGTCATACAAGTAAGTTCTTATTATTTCTGTGTCTATTCAGGTGTTCCTAATTGCGAATTGTTACGATAACATAACATATTTCTTGGATAGGTAGGTAAAACACCCTTCACCAGAATGAACAGAAGGAAAAGGATTTGAAACAGGTTCTTCCGACGTATCTACTATGAAGTAGAAAAAAATTCATCGGATGTTGACAAACTCTTGAATGATACGACAACAGATGATGTGTGGGCAAGAATCACTGACAATTTCGCAGTTTGAGGAATTTTCATCTTGGGGCCAATTATCTTGCTCATCGACCTAAACTGACGATAAAAATTTATGGAACACCTTTTTCACTACATGTGGCTCTTGCATGATGAGGCTCCACCACATTACACTCTGAATGTCCATTGCTGTTTCATTCAACAGTTTTCAGATAATAAGTAGATGAAACGGCAGAGGAAATATACTATAGTTTATGGGGAGCAGTACCTATAAATTTTAAGGTGTACTTCAGACCAGTAAATAATGAACAGGCATTATGGAGACAGATTCAGAATGCATTGAATATTTTCAAAAACAATGCAGAAACAATGCAAAATATGCATTTCAGTTTTTGTGCTGCCAGTGCATTGGACCACTTCTTTTCCAATTTATCATCAAGTAGATACTATCTATTTTCTTATCATATTATATACTTTACGTTTCACCCATGAACAATGTTTGAAATAAAAGAAAATAACATAACCTGTCTTTTGAATACGTATAGGTTGGTATATATGACCAATATATGGACACCATATGGATGTCCATAATGGACACCAAATGGATGTCCATCATGGATAACGTATGTATGTCCTAAAATGTGGAAAGCTGATTTCCTATGGACATCCATAGGATGTCCTGTGTACACAATGTGGTTATCCTATGGATGTCCAGGGTGTCCGGGTGAGGATATCCATTGGATGTCCAATGGATGAAGGTGTGTTATTAGGGATCACTACTTCCCGCCTTCACTTCTTGCCCTCACTCATGTAATAATTCAGGTATGTTCAGAACGAAACATAGATTTATCAATTTTGATCGAAATATGATGGTTGTAAATAAAATAGTATACAAACCTCGGTAGGGAGTTTCATTCCTGTCTCGAGATTATAGCTAACCTCACGACAGGAATGAATCACTTCCCACCTCGGTGTGTAATATACTATTTACAACTCTTGTTATGTGATATACTATTACGCTTTGAATATTAATGAATAATATTGTGTTCTATAGCTAGTATCGTGGTGTGTAGTGTGTAGAACCCAATTGTCGCCTGTAGGGGGAAACCGCTATGAAATGGACGGGTCTTGAAACGGACAGTTGTCGTAGTTGCTATGTGTTTGTATAACCGCATATTTCACATTCACATTTGGCAACCCTGTACCCTGATCCCACTACTACCGAAATTGCGCGCCGACTCTGTTGATTATGAGTCGACAGCATGCATGTTATTATTATCAGGTGAAAAAGTAAATTATTTGTGAAAATACTGAACTATGTCACAGGTAAGCTGTTGAAATTAAGTCAATTTCAGATTGATGAGATTAAAACTAAGTTACTCTAGTACATAAATGTAGAGGTAGATCTCGTGGAATATTTCTCAATTTAATTTTCGTAATGTCATTTTGAGGTTAACCGTGTGTTGTTTTGAAGTGGACATCAGACGCTGTGTTGAAGCGGACGTCTGATTCTGATGATGAAGTTCCGCTGAGTCAACATTCCCGACTTCCAAAATCTAAACCCAACAATAAACAACACCAATTCATACCAAAGGAGAACAAAAACCCTAATACTCGAACCAAAGACGACAATACTGCGATTGAACAAGATAACTGTGTTTGTTGCAAGGAAGCATATCAGCGTAGCAAGACAGACTGGTTACAGTGTTCCTTATGCTCTTCGATAGTTCCTGTTCGAATAAAAGTTATTTTTGAAGCAATTAATGTTCTTTATTGCGAATATAATTTTCAAAACCACTACTGTCCTCTTCAAAACCTTCACTGTCCGTTTCAATACATCGATGTTTTGAAATGGACGAAAGCAACTTTTTTCGAATTTGAATATTACTCAGACCATGAAGTTGTCTGAATTTTTTTTTCAGTTTATTTTACAAACATATTGATGGAACTTTCCGCTCATGCAGTTTCGAATAATTTAATGGTCTATAAAATTTTGATTCCGTTGTTTTTCTTAAAGTGTCCACTTCATAGCGGTTCTCCCCTAAATTACCCGAAAAAATACAAATAAACCCGTTGGGCATACCTTCAGCCTACATCCACCATTTCCCTCTACCGAGCCTTTACCGAGCGCGGAATAATGGCAGCCGCCACATGTGACGCCCCGCGCCGAAAATACATAAACACGCGTCTTTCCGACCCCCGGCGTCGCGACGCCCGATGGGAGGAGGAGATGGATGGCGCGGGGTCGGCCGATACGGAAAATGGCAAAGAAAGCCGTCATCGGGGGTGGAAGACAGAGGAGGTTTGTTGGCAGTGGCGGCAATCGAGTGAATCAGGGGGGGAAGGGGGATGTACACTGTGACCCATTTTGGTTGAGACTGCACTGTATCTCAGCTATTATTGAAGATAGAAACATGCGGTTTCCGCGACCCTGTATCACTTTTTGTAAAACTTTCAAAGCTACAAACAGAAATATTCCAACTACTTTTGTTCCTGAAATACAGGGCGAAAACGGAAATGTTCACTTTTGGAGATGTTATTATTTCTCAGGCCCTGTATAAGATGAAAAAAAAATGAAAACTGCTTATGATAGATATTTTAACATAAAAGTCAGTGGCGTATACTGATTTTTTTAAAGCAAAAGCAAAAAAATGTTTTGTTTATTGAATCCATGGAAACTGTCACAAACAGAGTCAATATAAATCAATAATGATGGCTGAGGGTAAAAACATGGAATTTCAAAATTTGGGAAAGTAAGATATTATAAAATGTTTAAACCTTTCTAACGAAAATTTCGGAGCAGCGATGCAGTTATATTTCAACAGGTAAAGAATTGGCATATTTTATTTTGTTACAAAATTCAAACAATGAAAAAGATCTTATTAGGTTTCCAGAAAGGCGTCACCCATCTCGGGCTACGGTATTCCGGTTAAAATCCAATCTTTTGAATTATGGCCACTGACTTTTATGTTAAAATATCTATTATGAGCAGTTTTAATTTTTTTTTATCCTATACGGGGCCTAAGAAATTATAACATCTCCAAAAGTGAACATTTTCGTTTTCGACCTGTATTTCAGGAACAAAAGTAGTTGGAATATTTCTGTTTGTGGCTGTGAAAGTTTTACAAAAAAGTGATACAGGGTCGCGATAACCGCATTGGGACACAGTGTACAGGGTAGTTGTTTATATTTTACTCAGTAGCTTTAATATATATTATATATTATATTAATATTGGTCGAATACAGAAACGATCAAATTGGCAAAAATTAAGTATTTTATACACATAGGCATTACTATATTCAGCATAATTTGTATATCTGATGTATGTATATAGTTATGCCTTGAAGAATTTGTTCTAAATTCAAATTGCTCTTTAGGCAGAGCCATAAATGTATAATATATTTTCCGCAAGTTCTTCTATATCTTTTGTTATATTATTTCGCTTCATTTATATATTCTTCAAAATTGTATTGATTAATTGATCTCTACTAAACAATATGTTACTATATTCACTATTACGATCATATTATGTACTATACTTCGTCACAAACAGTAGTATAATGAAATGATATATAGATTGATTCTGTACACATACATGTCCTTGGACCTAGGTGTACAACTAGTAATAATTAATATCAGAAAATTCTCACCTGTTCAGAAATGTCATAAATGTAATCTATACGAAAAATTAAATAAATTGAATTAGAAATTAGAATTAGAATTAAGTGTAGAACGCCAGACGACATCACTGCGATTTCTGGCGTTCTCTACAGCTGCCTTAGAATATACATCTTTCGATAACCGACAAAGATATAACGTAAGTAGAGTATATATATTTTAAATCAGAAGAAGAAGCTCTATCGATTAGAAAATCAAATACAGGGTGTTCCATTTAAAATATATCAGTTGATGTGAAATTTTTAGGTTTACGATAGTTTGTCTGCAATACTTTTTTTTGTGACGGGAAAAAAGTTTGGCATTTCATTTCTGGTTGGCAGGTTATAAAATGTCACTTTTCATAAATCACTTTTTTTGCCGTGGGATGGCTTCTGTTGTACTATAGTTCCGAAAAACGAGTCAAAATACTACCGTCTCCGAGAAAGAACTGCAAGTCCTTTTATCTTCCATTGGACTTCGCGGTTACGTATATCACTAAACAACCACTAAATTCGCAATTCTTTGAAATCAAATCACAGAATTAGGCTGACAGAAATGACATAAGATATTTGATTACTCCAAAAGAATGATAGAGATGCCAACAACGCAGGTGTCCCTATATACTGTTAAAAACTTAAAATTTCACGTCGATAATTTTCAGATTTCAAAATAATCTAATATCTTCTCAATCTTGACTTTTGATCAATTATGAATAGTTTCGACACAAACAATTCTTAAAGTTGAAAAATTTCGATATTTCACACCCTTTATCTTTGTTATCATTCCCGCTAGATCTCAAGTGTGATTGATCGATGGAATCAGCTCGTCAGGCAGAATCTGAAAATGGAATGATATACAGGGTGTTTCATCGAAAAAAAAAAGCGGCAACGTGGCAACGCTGAGTATATTTTAGGTCGATAGAACACAACTATTCAAGGCACCAACTTTTCAGAATAATCCTGAGTTGCGTTCTCCAGAAACGTCTAATGTGCCATCCACCGTGAATCACCCTGTATATGTTTATGAATGTGCTGAGAAAGTTCGACCTGTCTGACAGATATATACCTCAGAATAAGATCCACAGCTATAAGTTTGTATACTCCTGATTTTTCATAAACTTATTTTTTTTTTCCACCTAGTTGAAGCTGTAGATAGGGGTCAAAATATAAGGAGACACACTGTACATGATACTTGTTTATATTTTACTCAATAGCTATTTTTTGTGACGGGAAAGTTTGTGTCGAAACTATTCATAAATGATCAAAAGTTGAGATAGGGACATGAAAACCGTTTTGATTTGCATTATAATAGTAGATTGTTTTATTAGGATCAAAAGTGACACTTTGTTTGACAAGCGAATTTTGCATTTGCGAGGCGGAGCGTTTAGCGAAGCCGAGCGAAAGCAAAATTTGCGAGTCGAACAAAATCACTTTTGATCCGAATGAAACATGCTATTTTTTCTGCAACCGAAACAAATAATTCAAATAAATATGTGAAGTTACCACCAATACCGTGCCATATGTATGCAATGCAACAAATATTGAAAAATAATCCGTGTGGTGAGAACATTCTACCTGCATCAACAGCAGGTTCATTCAATTTTCAAGGACTTTCGAATTGTATTTTCAATATAAATACAATCACAGAGTGACATATTTGTGTATGGACGAGGTGCTCTAATGGCAAATACCGCGTCAGTGCCAGCTATAGAAACAAGACTTGGAAAATGTTAGGTTAGTGAGCACATCAACAATAAGAAGAGCAATTATTTTTTCCTCTCCGTAATACAATGTTTGTCGCTTGATAATCAAATGAAGGTTAACAATATCGTTGTTTGAGACAAAAAACTATTGCTTGCCGTGATTATCCAAAAACAAGTTATCCATCCCGAGAATAACGAATGAAATACAGATCAAGCAAGTATTTGAATCTTGAAGGCTTCCCTGATCAAAACAAAAATACTTAACTGAGATGTTAATAATTCCAATACTAAACTATAATAAGGTGTATTTATATCTCCAGCATGGGTATGAAATGCCAAATCTGCTGAAATCGGGAACAAATCAGGTATGCCTCTCAACCCAAATAACCAACCGTCACAATGTTGTTTATTCTTGATGACGTCCAGTAGATCCTTTTTAGTTCCTAGGAGCTAAAGTTCAACTTTAGCTCCTAGGAACTAAAATTCAACTTTAGCTCCTAGGAACTAAATATGTTGCCTAGCAACATACCTATTTTTGTGTCAGTAATAGAAACGTCAATTTAAGAGCTAATTTTGGTATCAAAATAGACGACTTTTGTGTCGGTTGCAGAAAAAAGTCATTTTATAGTTTTTTCAGTGGCGTGTCGTGAGTTTATAATACCTGATGCGGAAAAGCTGGGAGTGAATTATAATGAGAGAAACTTCGTCACAGGCAAAATTTCAAGGCCAAGTTCAAATTGATAGTTGAGAATAAGAATTGAATTATATTTGTTTCTTGAGTATGAAGCAAGTATCTATTCTTGATTTTTTCAATTTCCAAAACCAAACAGATTCATTAACTGCCCTATCACATCTTCACAGTTTTATAATATTTGTTGTTGGTAGCAACTCTCATTTATACTATTTTCTGTAATTGACTACTCATCTTCCCAATCATTTCATGAACATCTATAGCTGAAATTCCGCCACTGCTTTTCCAGGAGAAAAATGCGGCCGGGAGATGGATTGATGGAAATGTCTTCTTCTCCTCCTTTTTCTTCTTCGTCGTCTTCATCGTGATTAAATTTGCCTTTCGATGTGTACGGTGTGAGACTATGCGGAATTGAATCTAATATAGGATATCAGGCGTTTGGATTCGAATAAAAAATGAGAAATATTATAAATATGCTTCAGAAAATCTCATTTTGTCAGTCATTTCTACATAAATCGACTTCTTCTATAATTGATTAAAACATATTGATCATTTGATAAAGAAAAGCTTCCTCAGACATCTTGTTTTGTAAACTTCTATACTGAAGATGCTATATGATAGAGAACTTATATATCGGTATTTATATTTATTCTATAGAGTACCTACCTAAAATTTTGAAAATCATCCAGAGAAATATCTATCAATACCACCAGATGCATTTGGTTGACGCGTGTTGTTCACCCTTTTTTTTTCATTCTATTGATTAATAATGGAAGTCTGAAGTTTCTTCTACCTATACGTGAGTGGTGAGTGTCAAACCAGGCGAGGTATAAGTAATGTTGAAACAATAATTCACAAAAGAAGTATACTTTAGTTTGACTTGATTCTTGAATTGTGACAAATGACGCTGTGGGCAATCTTGGAATGATACGTAGGTATTTCAGTTCATATTTGTTCAACTGATCAAGTTATATTTTGAAGATTTCGAGATTATTGCTGAATACGCAAATACGAAAATGTAACCCAAAAAGTTCGAGTAAAAGGTAACTAAGCTTGCTATCTTCTTCAGCATTTAAGATCGATATGAAATAATATGTAGGTATTTCAGTTCAAATTTTCTCATCTGATCATGTAATATTGTGAAGTTTTCGAGATTATAGCTGAATACGCAAATACGAAAATATAACCCAAAAAGTTTGAGAATATTCAATAATACCTAAAAAAGTAACTGAGCTTGCTGTCTTCTCCACAGCAGTATAGATCAATATCAATGTCGAAAACAAAAAATTAATAACATAAAAATATAGGTAAATATTATCTACCTATGAATTCAAAAATAACTTGAGAAATGCATATGTGTTGATAAAAACTAATAATTTCTGAATCAAAATGACTGATTCCCGAAATTGGAGCGATGAACGAAGTGAGTAAGTAGGGATAAAAGAAAATCCATTTTGAAATATTGAATTTTAAAGTTTGCCTGGAATTTTTTTGAATCATTGATGAGAAGTTGACAGCCGAGCCCGAGCGTTTACTTTTGACCAGGTCAGAAGCACCAGAAATATCAATGACTTCTGCAATGTTGCCGGACTTTCATAACAGCCTATTTTATTTATTGCTTCAATTCAGAACTGGATAGAAAAAGTCACCGAAGTTCTTGAAACACTGCATTTTAGTATCGAGGTAAAGAGCTTAGACGCGAAACCTGAATTTCAATATCTAACTATCAAACTATATCAATAGCTTTTTTATGATTCTAGTTATTTACTGGACGGAGGAACATCATCAAACTTTTTCATCAGAGCAGCTGTGATCACATTTCATTTTGACAAAAGTATATTTTCGATTCTACGAAATTATTTTGGATACGTTCATAAATGTTTTTTTTTGTGACGTGAAAAAAGTTAGACATTGTATATATGTTGACAGGTTACAAAGTGCTACTTTTCATAAGTCGAGTACTTTTTTCCCGGATATATAGGTGCACTGTTGATGGGCTTTTGTTGTGCCAGTTTAGAAAAATAAGCCAATAACACCGTCTCCGAGAAAGAACTGATACTTAGTCCTTTTATCTTTCATTCGATTTCGCGGTTACGTAAATTACTAAAAAGCCACTAAATCAACAATTCTTTGAAATCAAAACACAGAATTAGACTGACATTTATTTGATTACTTCGAAAGAATGATGAAGTTACCTGCAGGAAGATGCCTGCAACGCAGATGAATAATTTTCTGATTCTAATATAATGTAATATATTCTCAATATTAATTCGTCCTTTTGCCTGACACAGAAAAAAATAGTTCATTATACCTACACAGGAAAATAATTAGATTTTATCTCACGGTTTTGTATCTCACTCCGCTATACGCGTCGGGAGACAACACAACTTGAAGCTAAAATATACAACTTTTTTTTCCTTGTATAATAATAGTTGTTTATTATACAAGGGAAAAAAGTAGTAGATTTTAGCTCCAAGGTTGTGTTGTCTCCCGACACGTAGCGGAGGGAGACAAAAAACTGTGAGCTAAAATCTAATATTTTTCCCGTGTATATTACACTATTTTTTTCTGTGACAGAAGAAAGGACGAATCAATATTGAGAATATATTACATTATTTTGAAATCTGAAAATTATCGACGTGAAATTTTGAGTTTTTAACAGTAGGGACACCTACGTTGTAGGCATCTTTATCATTCTTTTGAAGTAATCAAATATCTGATGTCACTTCTGTCAGTCTAATTCTGTGATTTGATTTCAAGAAATTGCGAATTTAGTGGTTGTTTAGTAATATACGTAACCGCGAAGTCGAATGGAAGATAAAAGAACTTGCAGTTCTTTCTCGGAAATCTCGGAGACGGTATTATTGACTCATTTTTCGGAACTATAGCACAACAAAAGCCATCAACAGTGATTATATATCCGGGAAAAAAGTACTCACTTTTTTCCCACGGGAAAAAAGTAATTTATGAAAAGTGACATTTTATAACCTGCCAACAGAGATGAAATGCCAAACTTTTTTCCCGTCACAGAAAAAATAACTATATGAAGTGAATGTAGGTCAAAATGTTTCATTCATTCGATGAATCTTTTGTCACATTTCAAATATCAAAATGGTGGTCAAAATGAGACAAATTCGCATTATGATATTTCGTATTATTGGTGGACGATGGTATAGTTGTATCAAATCTCATTATATATCACTAGTGCTCAGATGTCCAGCATTTCAACATTCATAATGTAAACAAAAATTCGCAATATTGAAACGAAATTACAAAAAAATTCTGCTCTGCTTCCTCAAACAATGTCGACTCTGTGTTGTATTTTTCCATATTTTCCGGCTTGCCATTTTCAAATGCTGTATCGGGATGATTAATGTTCGATTTCAGAACATAAATAAAACTCCCTACTCAGTTCCTCAACCCGAACCGCGTATTTTTGCATGCCCCATGCAAGAACTATTAAGAAATATTAAGTAAAAGTGATTCGTATGAACATGAAGTATGGCTGCATGTTTCTCTTCGTAGCTCGCGAGTCATTTCACAAATTGGAGAGATAGGGCGAAGGAAAACACAAGGGAAACGCCCTTGAATGATGTGCCAGAAGTTCACAGAACTTTCTGCTACAGTTTCAGGGTGTCTGCAAGATTGTAGTATATCATCACCAATATTTTTTCTGAAGGGCATCAGTAATTGTTTTCGATGATCCCAACTCTCAAGCGAACTCATTTTACAGCACCTTCCATCATAAAACACTGCGTATAAGTATACAGGATGAATCCTTGAAAACTGCAAGCGTAGATTGTTTTTGAATAGAGACTTGTATAACTCGATTTTTCTCGGCGTAAGATCCTACTTTTTGTTATGCAACCTGTAATAATACTCCTATTGATCACAATCCAGAATAAAAATATCATGGAGAAAAAAAAGGTTTCACGAGTTAATTTATTTCAATAAGACTTATTGCCCAATATTTTTATTTTGAATTTATATTATTTCGTATTGTAATCGACAGAATGGTTCTACAGGTTGCATAACAAGAATTAGAATCATAAACTATGAAGTTTTGTACCAGCGGCACTTGAAATACTGATCAAAGGTTTCGATTTTCACGAAATTCATATATAGAAGTACCAATACCTCTAAAACTATCAATATTTCACTGAGGTCATATAGTGATATTCTTATCAGTCATGAGCTGGGCTATCACACCTCCAAAGAATGACATTGCGTTTTGGGACGCCCATAAACTGGTATAATTCAAAGTACAGAATCCAATTAGCAGCCTTGGACTCGCATGGTTCGTATGCACAAAGAGTTTCAACAAAAAAAACTGGGCTGAATTGAAACTTTGCGATAGATCTTTAGTATACGCTGTGACATTGTGAACTCTATTTTCATTTCCATCGAACGTTTTCGGGCAAAACGAGAAGAAGAATAAGAAGAAACACCTAATATATAGCGAGGAAAATGCATGAGAAATTATTCGCTATCCGGTATAGCGAAGCTGCGAGGGAGGCTTAAATTCAAAGGCGAACACACAAATCACTGGAGAAAATATATAAAATGAGATGTTGCTTCGGTACAGTCCTAGGTAAAACACACAATATCGCAGGTGTTTTCAGTGTGGTCATTGAAGGAAGCGTACGTTTCTTCTCAAATAACACTCAAATGATTTATGCCCCACATAACATACCGAATGTTCACAAGAACCGGGCCATACCTGTGACTTTCCTAGAAACCGAAAGAATGTTTTTCTACGGCTAGTACATAAAATGGCTCCTCTTTACTGTTTTCGATAAATCAATGAGGTATACTTTGTATGTCATCAATTTTAATTCCATTTACAATGACGTCATTGTGATATTATTTCGCGAAATCTCATCCCAAGTAGCACACATATATTGGGACAATATCGGTGCAATATTACGAAAATATCGGCAAAATATTGTGAAAGTAATATTGGCGAGAAAAAAAATGTGAACATTCGGCGATATTGGTACAATATCAGTTTCCAAATGTGGGTAGAATATTCTCATATTGATATTGGTTGAATATTCGTAGAGTTATATCGGACACAAAATGTTATATCAATATTGGCGAGAAATTAATAGTGAACATTCGGCAATATTGGTGTAATATATGGAAATATCGGTGAATCATTGAATATCATCATGAAGGTATGTTGTCTCAGAAATATTGGTAGAATATTCTCATACCAATATTGCTGGAATATTCGTGAAGTTATATTGGTCACAAGATGTGATATCAATATTGCTGATAAATGGACAGTGAACATTTGACAATACTGGTGCAATATTGGTTGGAAATATTGGTACATTATTGAAAATCATCATGTAGCTATGTTGTCTTCAAAATATTGGTGGAATATTTTCATACCAATATTTGCGAGTTATTCGCATCAGGAATAATCACAAAGGTCAGCCCAGCCGGAGTGCAATGGAAGGGCCTTGCATTGGAGAAGCCTCCTTGTTGATCACGGTTAACCCCTACTCCAGGTTATAATACTTTACAATCGTCTAGAGCTAATATTTATATTCTCTCGTCTGATCGGCAATGGAAGTACGTTACCAATCATTTATAGCGCCATCTATCGACATCGATTTGGGAGTGCGTAATATGGAATAAATATCGAAATTTCGATATCGATATGTATTCTCAAAACAGTATGTGAACAATATTGCTCACATGATATAGTGAATCACATATCAGCCAATATAAGATGATATTATTTTCTGAATATTGCTAGAAAACTATTCACCCGATATGCAATTGAACTTGAAATTACAATATTGTTTTTCTCTTCTATGTCCGATATGAGATATATATTGTATTGCTGTTATTGATATTCATATTTGAATCATTGAAAACCCCTTCAGGATCGACATGGGGAAAATGTTCAAATTGCGATATTGGTTATGATTGTTGGAAACAATATGTATACGATATTTTCCGCATGATATCAATTGAAACAATATTCATCCAATTTGCCGTCGAATCCGATTACACAATATTGTATATCCGCTTCAGAATCGACATGGGGAGAATGTTTGAATTGCGATATTGGTTATAGTTGTTGGAAACAATATGTGTGCGATATCTTCCGCACGATATAGTTGGAATGATATCAGTCAATATTGGTAAATTCTATGTTCCAAATATTGTTGAAACAATATTCTACCAATATGTCGTCGAACTCGAACATACAATATTTCATAACCGCTTCAGAATTGACATGGGGAGAATGTTCAAATTGCTATATTGGTTATAATTGTTGGAAACATTATGTATATGATATCTTCCGCATGATATGGATAGAATGATATTAATCAAAATAGGTGAATATGATATTTCGAATATTGTTTAAACAATATTCAACCAATATGCCGTCGAACTCAAATATACAATATTGCACAACCGCTTCAGAATCAACATGGGGACAATATTCAAATCGCGATATTGGTTATAAAGGTAAGAAGCAAATTGTATACGATATCTTCCGCATGATATAGATAAAATGATATCAATCAAGATGGGTGAATATAATGTTTCAAATATTGTTAAAACAATATCCAACCGATATGCCGTTCAACCTGAATATACAATATTGCATAACCGCTTCAGAATCGACATGGGGAGAATGTTCAAATTGCAATATTGGTTGTAAATGTCGGGAACAATATGTATACGATGTTGTTGTATCGACATTCGTAAAACAATATTATATAACATTCATAGATATGTTTTTCAACACATTGTTAACGAATTTTACAACCTATATTGCTCCAATATTGTAGCTGACAATCCATATTCAGCTCAGGTTGAACCAATATTCCACCAATATTATAATTCCAATATTGTTTGTCCAATATACTCTCATATTGGACCTATATTATTTTTCACATGTACGATATATCTATATCGGCCCAATATGGAATTGGGTTCCAGCCAATATGATGTGCTACCTGGGATCTTCCATGAAATGTGAAATTCCAAGCAATGACAGCTCTGTCTAGTATAGATGAGCAATACTTGAGGGAAAATCAGATGGCTACAAGCCGAAAAAATAAGAACATTCGCTGTAATCTGTTACAGCCGTTGAAAAAGTATAGTGTATAGCTCGCACGGAATGCTAATTTCCCACACATAGCCGTTACGCCTACGGCTCATGCTGCAAACTTTATTCTCGTGGGAAATTACTATCATTCCGTGCTCGTTATTGATGCTCCTATTTCGAATCGTTACCATGGTTGCTTGACAAAATGTACAAAAATTGTCATGTGATAGGTTCGTACCTATATTCTAGGTGAACTTTAGGTATGTAAATCTTCAATGATGAGTCCGAATCCTGTAATATCTCATTAGAGAGTTACTTGCTATCCTAAATTTACTAATGTGATTACTTTCGAACAAAATGGAAGGTTAATAAAATTTTCCAATACATGGTTAACAATAGGGATACTGTGAGATAATTTTTCCTGTATGGTGGGTGAAGGACCTCGGTCGATGGCCCTTTGAGTATTTATACTCAATGAAATTCATTTTGTTGTTGTTGTTGTTTTTTTTCCGGTAAGAATGCCTTATATGATTTTTAAAACATATAAGGTCGTATTCCAAATTTCAGTACCAAATGCGAGCCCTAATTTGAGGAAATGGAGTGTAAAACCTATATATGTATATATCGAAGGCATTCGCCCGTGTTTGGCACCAAGGACTGCTCCACAAACTACCACCGCAGCTATGAGATCTTTTATCGAGTTTTCTTGACATCAATTCCGGCGTTCCACAAGGATCAATCTTGGCACTAACATTGTTCCAACTTTATAGTAACGATCTATTGGGACCAACCACTTGCCCTACCCACAGCTTTGCAGACGATAGTATGGAGAGTACTCTTTTAGAATTCCCATTTCTTCCCAGGAAACTGAGAACTTGAGACGAACGCGTTGGACATATCGAAAGCATTCGACCGTGTTCGGCACGAAGGACTCCTCCACAAACTACCATCATACGGCTTACCACCTCAGCTATGCCATCTCTTATCGAGTTTTCTTTCAGGCAGATCGCTTCACGTGGTGGTGGACGGTATATCGTCTCTGATACCATTGGCATCAATTCCGGCGTTCCACAAGGATCAACTTTGGCACCAACATTATTCCTGCTTCATATCAATGATCTGTTGGGAGTAACTACTTGCCCCATCCACAGCTTCGCAGATGATATAGTACCCTCCATACTGCGTTCTCTTCCAGAATTCCCATTTCTTCCCAGGAAACTAAGAACTCACGGCGCAGGCAGGTCAATGCTGTCAATGAAGATCTTGCTGAAATCACAGCCTGGGGAACGAACAACCTAGTTGAATTCAACGCCACCAAAACTCAAGCCTGCATTTTCTCTAGAAAGGCGGAACTCAGTATGCCCGATATTGTAATGTCTGGCTCCACCATCCCCACCAAGCCCACCATATCTATGCTCGGTATTTCCATCAGCAACACTCTTTCATGGGATAATCATGTCAGATCCATCGCAAAAGCTGCTTCACAAAAACTCGGATTCTTGTTCCGTGCGAAAAGCTACTTTACACCTCAACAGCTTCTCATGATCTACGAAGCGCAGATACGGCCTGTTTTAGAATACTGTTCCCACATATGGGGTTCAGCACCAAAACATACGCTGATGCTCTTAGATTCCATCCAGAGAAGAGCCATTCGCCTGGTGGGTGACGCCACACTCACTCACTCTTTGACATCATTGGAACACCGTAGAAAGTTCGGCGACCTTTCACTTTTCTATCGATACTTCCACGGGAAATGTTCTTCAGAAATCTCTGCTATCATCCCTTCACTAGCAATACCAATCAGACGAACTAGACAAGCCCAGTCAGCACATCCTTTTGTTGTCAACCTCGAAAGATGTCGAACAGCACTTTATCAGGACTCCTTCATCCATAGAGCGGCTAGGCTCTGGAATTCATTGCCTGTGGGAGTATTCCCAACAACATATAATCTCCAAAAGTTCAAAAAAAATTCCAATACCTACCTCCTGTCCCTATCCTCCCTAGGAACGCACGATGTTCTTTGAACATTATAGGAATTCCCTTTCGTGCGCTCCAAGCGATAAAAAAAAAATTAAACGCTGACAATGCAGATCTTGCGGAAATTACAGCATGGGGAACCAACAACCTAGATGAATTCAACGCCACCGAAACGCAAGGCAATATTTTCTCTCGAAAGGCGGAAGTCACTATGCCTGATATAACTATGCCTGGTACCACCATTCCCACCACTATATCCTTTCGAGAAAATAGGTATGGAAAATAATTTTTCCCTCAACCCGCCTCATTTTCATTCGATAACAAGTAAGAGGTGCAGTTGTTTGAGTGTTCAATGTTTACCTACCTGTAGTGTATAATTCGATAATGATGAAACAAAGTGATCTAGATTTTTCAAAAGAAAATTCAACGATGATGATCAGCAACTGGAACTCAACTTACTCCTAAAAATATTCTGTACATTGCCAGTGTCCACTTCGACACCAGAAAGAACCATCTCTACTTTGAAACGCATCAAAACCTATTTGAGGAACACTACCGCCCAAGTGATGCTCAATGGACTTGCCATGCTATCAATTCATAGAGAGGTAGTCGTATCTGTTGAAGAAATTATTGAAGAAATTGCTCTCAAACCAAGGCGCTTAGATTCAATTTTGTAATGTTCAAAATCATTGTAGTTACCAATAATCTTGAAAAAAAAAATGTTTCGAAAGAAAAATTATATCCCCCTCCAAGGTACACTTCTGGGTACGCCACTGCTTTCCATTTATGATTTGATGATATTGAACGTTGTGAAAACGACTTGGGGTATTATTACTATATGAACTACTTCACTCCACTTTCAGACAACATGGACTTCTACAGTAGGTCAACTTTACTATTGTGGACTGAGCGAAAAAAAAAGACGTTCAAAATGATTTCAAAGATATTTATTGATGGTTTCTAAACTGAATTTGGAATAATGAAGAAAGGAAGCATTCAAAGTTATATATTTTTCATTCGAAATTATAATATACAGAACCACTTATATACGTTCTGTTTCAATGGCCAATGCAGAATTTCTTCAAAGTGCATGCCTCTTTCAATCCTAATGAAACAAGCTACTATTTTCTAGGAATACATTGATGTATGAATTATGCCGAAGCAATTCAGATGATAATGCATATAAGAAGGAATGGTTAAAAGGAAAACAATTATTTGCATAAACTTTGTGATGTCACGTCTAGAATAAACTTTCACAAATCATTATGCAAATTCATTCATGGAAACCATTGAGGTGTACCTGATGAGCGGAAGATATAATATTCTGTTTGGAATTGAATGTGAAGATGCAGAAGATGTGTGCCGGTGATATTTGGAATATTTCTCACGACGAAATATGGGTTTGTTGGATTTGCATACAAGGTGTTGTGTCTTTTTATATTGTACGTTTTGAGCGTTGAATATATTGTTTCATATTCGATATGGATTTATGATTTCAATGGGATGTTTCAGAGTGAAGGGTAGAAAGAGAGTATCTATTCTGACTTAACGATACCTATAACTACAGTAGGTAAACAATCTCTGGTGAACATAACATTTTCATGCGCTACAAAACCGAAAATATCTGCAGACGTCAATCATTTTTTATACATGTGTACTGAAACCAGTGAACATATTATTATTATTATTATTATTATTATATCATTATTATATTCATCATACAGGACGTGGAAAATGACAGGGATTGAAAGTCTACAATAATTCTCAGATGTCAGTTTCGTTATAGTTTCAGTTATATTGCACTGTATATAAAATACGAATCATCGTTCTGCTTATACAGGGTGTTTCATGAGAAGACTCACATAGCCAAATGGTTAATAGGGGAAATCAAGACGAGTTGATGTATATATATGAAAACATTTTTTGACCCTCCATAACGAAGATACAGGGCATTATGTGAAATTGCTATATAACTTTGATGGCCGATATCACAGAAATTATTCATCGTAATCTGCTGAAATTTGGCAGCCACGTATCTCTACTGAAACTATTCAAGATAATATATTATGAAAAAAAATCCAGGTCCGGACTTTGGAAAATTTCATGTTTCATTGTTATGTCAGAAAAGTTCACTTTGTGGCCACTTTTCTCGAAAAATTCCATCAGATTCAGAACGACCAGTCAAAATGCTATAAGAACTGCCCTTCAATTTACACGGCACACTTTGACCGGTTCAATGAAAAAATATGGAACAAAATCGTAAATTGATTTTTTTGTACATTTTTACTGGATAAAAATTGACAGAAGAGAGTAGTTCTGATTTTTTTATGATTTGACATGTTAGTTTTTGACCGTTTTTGACCGAACTTCCAGATAGATATGATTACTCGTGACTCTATTTAATAAATTTGTTATGAAGTAGGTCCTGTTTTTATTTCATGTAACGTGGCGTTTGTTGATAGGTAAACACTGGTAATCGAAATATTCTTGCACTCTAGGTGCCACTTCATATTTCGAATGCTGAACAAGATGAAAATCCAAATGCTATGCTATGTTTAATACCGTAGAATATTTCCAGACCCAAGAATACGTTGCAGTTAAACCTTCACGAGGATTAACATTAGGAATTTTGAATAAATAGCAAATGCATCCTTTTATCACTTGCAGAAGTGTATCAATAACAAAAAATGGAGCTAAGTTTACGCGTGATGGCATAACTAATTTGATAAATCACCATAATATATGGGCACATGAATCCTCATGTCGTAATTTCATCAGTTAGTACCTACCTAGTACTACCCTAGTACATGCCTATCAGTTCAGATTATCAACAACGTCACGTCTCGTCACACAAATGGAAAAAACGAGGAAAAAAACAGGGCCTACTAGATTACTTCAATTGAAACCCATAAAACAAAGTCAGGAATAATAATATCTATCTGGAATTTCGATAAAAAAATATCGTGTTTTTTCTTCGTCTATTCTTCTGTCGATAACTATTCAACAAAAATGTAGAAAAAATCAATTTTCAGGATACCAGTTGAAAGTTGACAGTTATCAGCTAGGTCGAAATTTGAAATTCATTCTGGCGATTTTGTTCCATATATTTTTATTGAACTGGTCAAAGTGTGCCATGAAAATTGAAGAGCATTTTGTCTGATCTTTCTGAATCTATGGAATTTTTCGAGAAAAGTGGTCACGAAGTGAACTTTTTTTACATAACAATGAAACATGAAATTTTCCAAAGTCCGGACCTGGATATTTTTCTTTATAACATGTAATCTTAAATAGTTTCAGTAGAAATACGTCGCTGCCAAATTTCAGCAGAGTACGATAAATCATTGCTGTAATATCGGCCATCAAAGTTATATAGCAATTTCTCATAATGCCCTGTATCTTCGTTATAGAGGGTCAAAAAATGTTTTCATATATATACATCAACTCGTCTTGATTTCCCCTATACCATTTGGCTATGTGGGTCTTCTCATGAAACACCCTGTATACCTAAAGGTACGCAGGATGTTGTTCGAACAATATATAGGAATTACCTTTCGTGCGCTCCAAGAGATAAAGAAATAGTTTATACTCGGCAACTCTAAAACTAAAAGAGCTATGAAGGAATAATGAAAAAATCTTGACACTTTCACGCTATGTAGATAGCTAAAGATCAGTTTGAGGAAGAACGTTTTGGAAAAAAGGCTTATGGAATAGATTAACATCTATTTTTTTGTACTTCCAGACTGAAGTAAGTCCTTTTGTCCCTTCAAACGGAATGAACCATTGAGTTCTAGGGACTAAAAGGAACCATTGCTATGAGTCACTTCTTTACTTCAAATCAAATTAACAAAATAACCAACTGGAACTCGTTAAATCGAATTGTGACATTTGCAGGATATAAAATGTTAGATTATCATCAAAAACAGCTGAATAAAACTTATAGGTATATACAGTGGGATTGCAAAGGACCTATGTTGAAATTTTATGGTATATGATAGCAAAAAAGAAGTATTCAAATACCAATTACCTTTCAGATCTCACTCATTCCATCACTGCATTAAAGACAGCGCCCACCAAGTTTGGCTAGTTCATTAGGGAAACCTCAATTCCATGATGGTTTCCTTTTACGTTGGTCTGGGACTGACTTCTAGGTCGGAAATTTCAGGAAACATTAGAGAAGTTTCATTTGCACCACTATTAGCCTCTTCGTTCATTAGGGAATGAATCTCAATTCCATGATGGTTTCCTTCTACGTTGGTCTCGCACTGACTTCGAAGTCGGAAATTTCAGGAAACATTAGAGAAGTTTCATTTGCACCACTATAAGCCTCTTCGTATCATTGGGTAATGATTGATTTATTTCTTCGTTTTTATGTGTAGAGGTTTTTTTATATGACACATTTTATACCTTGGTCTTCAACACTGCTCAACAATTATTTGACACCAACTAGAAATTATCGGTATGTATAGGATGAGGTAATGTTCTTGCCGAACTAACTGGAACTCAAACCGAAACTGTGTCTGCCCGTATTCAAAAACAAACATGCATCCCTTACCTGTTCTTTCGGAAAATCCTGTCAGTCACACCTATCCCTTCTGTTTATCTAAATTCATAACTTTAATTCGTATAAACGGAGTGTGACCCCGTCACGTACCGTGTTTTGCATATTATGTTCCTCTGATGCTGTGCCATTGGGGTGTCTTCTGCCTGGGAAAGTGTTACTAGGCCTGGCGAATTTTTCTGATTAATATGCAGATGTATGCGATGAGGAATTAAAAAAATTGGAAGATTATCATACTTTCTTTCAGGGCTGGAACAAGCCCACCAACAGGACTATTTTTTCCAGAAGCTGAACCCGTTTCTTGAAAGTCTGCTCTACTCAGGTACTGTGGAAATTATATTTGAAAGAACAATACCTCTTCATTATTCCAAATTTTTTGGGATTTTCTCTCCTCGTTTCTATAAAATAAAAATATGAATATTATTTCAATATACGTGTAGTAAGGACAAATCAGATGATTTGCCCCAAAATGTCACTGCGTTCAAAGAATGTTCCTATCAGAGAGCCTAAAAGAAAAATTCACTAGCTGGTCAGTGACAATTTGTATTGAAAAAAGTTTGGAGAAGAGAAATAAAGGTATATAAAAAAAATATCAAATTTTCACTTATCATTGGACGTTTCGGGACCGATTCTGCTCCCGTATTCAACATAAGAAAAGATTATTTTAATAGCATAATCGTATATATCTTGGCAATCAAATGAGTTACAGGATGTTTTCATTAATTAATCTTGAATTTACCATTTTCATGTTCAGATTCTAGTAGTGAATACCATGTTCTGTCTATATCAACTGAGCAAGAAGCAATGCTGCTTATACACTTCTGTCTGAAACTCAATGATTAAGGAGTTATGAGCAATTATGAATAACAACTTTGCTCACCAGTGGATTGCAAGAGGTGGCCCAGTTCTTTGGCTACCCAGGTCACCTGACCACTATTATCATTGGGGATCCATGGAAACACATCTGATGTGACATGACATCTCTGAGATGTCGCTTTTAGGTAACAGTGCGATATCACGAAAGTTGCATCGCTGCGATGTTCATGAGCAAACACATCTGCGACATAACATCTCTGAGATGTCGCGATGAGATAACACTGCGATATTACGCATGTTCAATCTCTGCGATGTACAAAACAAATACATCTGCGACGTGACATCTCTGAGATGTCACGATGAGACAACATTGCGGTGTTACGATTGTTCCATCGCCGAGATGTACAGAAGCAGACACATCTGCGACATGACATCTCTGAGAAGTCGCGATGAGGCAACACTGCCATGTTACGAATATTCAATCGCTGCGATGAATAGAAGCAAACACATCTGCGACATGACATATCTGTTATGCCGCGATGGAGCAACACTGATGCGGTATTACGAATGTTCCATCGCTGTGATGTACACAAGCAAACACATCTGCGATTTGACATCTCTAAGATGTCATGAAGAGGCAACACTGCGATATCACGAATGTTGAATCGCTGCGATGTACACATGTGGACTTTGTATTTGAGAAATTCGAAAATTCAATATTTGAATTCTTGTTGGATGAAAATAATACATGAGTATACGTTACTAAACTAAGGAAAACTGTATTCGCAAACATTCGTTAAATTGATATCAGAATATTCTTGGTTTGCTTACAGCTCGCCGACAAATAATACATAGTTTTTGTTACAAATACCAGGACTGATCTCATCCTAATGGAGATGCGTAGGTACTAATGATAGTATAGCTGAAAAGACGATTAAATAGACTAGAGACCGAACGACCACCAACCAGTCGCAACAATGCATAATCAATATTATATTATATGTCATCATCATCAGAGATCAGTGGTATATTATCATACCATGTTTGAGGAAACTTCTATACGTCATCTCGTATCACATCGTAGTTTTATTGCAAAAACACATCGCTTTTCCATCACAAATAACATATTGCATTTATATTTCAAACATGATATCGCTGTTATATCGCACGGAACTGCAGGATATCGCATGGATGATACATGAGTGGAACAAAATAACATCCCTCTGACATCGCTGCGACGTCTATGCGACATAGAATGCGATATCGCAGGTCACAATTGTTACATCGCTGCCGTATCTGAGTGATGTAACTGTGTTTGCTGGGTAAGAGACCACCCATGCAGATTCTCTTCACAGAGCATCTTTTCCAATAATTAGACAAGCCAGAATATGTTGTCAAGCAGCAGGGGGCATTTTGAACAAAAATCTATAGTTCATAAAATGAACGAAAATGGTGATAACGAGAGAAAAACAACTACTTTCCTGGCTATATGACACGCAGAAGATTGGATTACATCCCCCCGAAATCTATGCTATAATTCGTATATATGGGACAGCCCAGCACTGATGAGAGCCAACAGCTCGAAACCGGTTTGCAGGTAGTCATGCCTTCCTGAAACACTCAGGCTCAGCTCGGCGTTTAGGAAGGAAACACTTGCGAAATTATTCGTCTTGTGTACTTTGAGTTTCTCTCTCTTTGTGACCATTGCATTGTATTTCGAGTATTTGGCTTTTTCCTAGTTGAAAAAATCATCAGTTGATAGATTATAACATCACTTTATTCAACATTCTCTTTGCTTCATTACACTCTCTCTCTAATTTAATATTGCTCCTTACACGTCAACTATAGAGTTTTAGACAAAAGTGCATAAGAGCACTTTTGACTTGGAATTGTTAAAAGAATATGCCCTTAAGCTATGGGGATGGAGTCACGGGACACCCTGTATAATGAAATTATCTTGAATACCCTGATGTTGAACAAGTTATCTGAATATCAATATAATTTGATTCAGATGGTAAATATAATTTGATTCACATGGGAGACGCAAATTAATTCTGTGTCCCACATATCAAATTATATTGTGGGCGTATATAGGTAGATATAGTGATTATTATTAATAAATTATGAAGAAAGAAGTAGGTTCATGATGGAGTAAATCGTGACATATCTCTACACTTACCGGACTTTAATATGTTTTTCTACGTTATTATAATATGGTTAATGTGATGTTGTGATGGGACGGTTATTATTTATTGCTAATTTTCAATTTGCAGTTCTGATGTTCATCATTTCTTATCTGCAACGTATAATATATACCCATACCATAATTGCTAAAGTGTGTAATACCAAAGATTATTGCCCACTTCTTATATTGCTGTATTTAGTGGAAAATATGACTTAACGCTATGAACTTTATACCATTTAGTCATATTCTTATATTATAAGCTGCCATAAGATACACCATACACCAATAGGACGGTAGAAGGTACATACCTATTGAAAAGTGTAAAAATTCATTTCAACAAATTTAGGGGGACGAATTCTGTCTGATGTTATTTTTAAAAGATTTGAATCATTCAATAGTCTCCCACAGTCCACCTTGCTGCGGTATTGAGGTACTATATCCCACAATGAATATGAACGTCTGAATGCCTGTTTATCGTCTGATGTCCTGAGGAATTCATATTGGACGTACAGTGAATGTCCATATTAGTACGCACAATAGTATCTATCGGGTGGTCACAAAAAAACCGGAAGTTTTTATTTTCCTCGTGGTTTCATCATTTCTCAACCGAATTCGAATTTCTTGGCGTCGTTTCATAGCTGAAGGGCTATAGTATACAGTGGAATATTTGAAAATTTCATAATGAACAGAAACAAAATGGCGGATTCTACCAAAGTATTGTCATTTACAAAAACCGCTGGAGAAAAAGAAAATCAGATTTTTCCCAACCTGTACCGATGTCATCTTAGGCTATTCATTTCTGAAGAGAATGAATACTCGAACATCGAAATCGAACAAATAGTCCAGTAGATACACTCATTTCTTCGCAATTTGTTATGGAGTGAATGTGCTAATCTCGTATAAACGATTATTATTATTTTGCTTCAGGCTTCATGAAAATTCAATCAAATTTGGATTTCTTAGAGTTATTCCAAAGATAAAGAGTTGTAGCTCACAATGGAACATTTGAAAATCCAATAATTGAAAGAAACAAAATGGTGGAGGATCCAAATTCGATTGAATTTTCATGAAGCCTGAAGCAAAATAATAATAATCGTTTATACGAGATTAGCACATCACATTCACTCCATAACAAATTGCAAAGAAATGAGTGTATCTACTGGACTATTTGTTCGATTTCGATGTTCGAGTACTCATTCTCTTCAGAAATGAATAGCCTAAGATGACATCGATACAAGTTGGAAATAAATCGATTTTCTTTTTCTCCAGCGGTTTTTGTAAATGACAATACTTTGGTAGAATCCGCCATTTTGTTTTTGTTCATTATGAAATTTTCAAATACTCCACGGTATACTATAGCCCTTTAGCTATGAAACGACGACAATAAGAAATTCGAATTCGGTTGAGAAATGATGAAACCACGAGAAAAATAAAAACTTCCGGTTTTTTTGTGACCACCTGATATATATAAGTATATCTCTGGACATACATTTTCATTGTTGATTGCATACATCATAGACATATCGAAATACTTTGTTTTGGAAATATTTGAAATGTGAATTCATTATGCGACTTCATTTTTGAGCTGTTTTCTATCGAATGATTGATCTAAATGCACTGCTAGTTTGTCTTCCTGAAATAACTAATAATGGATTATTGCTGACTGATAATGTTTCCTTACTTTTTGGGTTGAAATACTTTTAGAAAATTGAGCATATACGAAAGTGGTCGTATTTGGACAAGATTACAGTTCAGGAATGCGCATTTAGTCATGGTACAGCAAAATGTCTGAAAGAATTCATCTGCAATAAATTCAGTAAAAGTAAATGCAGAGGAATGGTCTAATGACTCTATGAAGTGAACTTACATTCCATCCAGAATCTATGGCTCAGCTGAACCTTAAGGCAATATTCTTTTGGACACATCAATTGCCAAGGATTCACTTTGAGTTCTGATGTTTCTCAAGAAGAGAATGGAACAACAACAACAGGAATTTCCTTTCGTGCGCTTCAAGAGACGAAAAATAAATTGCTGGCAGATAGGTCATATGAGATCACACGCAAAGTTGAAGTTTCTAAAACACAATCAAAAATCGGAAACAAATTTATCGATTTTTGGATGCATGATAAACTGATATTCATCATACAGGAAGTGAAAAGAAATTCTGAATTGAGAAAACCTAATCACGAATCTGCGATTGAGGTCTATAAAAATAACAAGTTTCCATCGTTCAGGTTTGGACCCCTTGATTGGGTGAAAGTATTGAAAAGGAATATTCTCAGATATAATTATGAACATGAAAAAATGGATATATATACAGGGTGTCTGTAAAAGGTTGGGACATGGCTCGGCTGTGAACTCCTGGGATAAAAACAAGTTGATTTAGGACAACTTATCTATATCCAAAATCGTCTCGTTGAGTTGGAACAAGGCGTTGAAGTTTTTTTGGAAAAAAATAATTTTGTTCATAAAAAGAGTAGGCTGAGATCGAATTTCATAATTTTTGGCATGGCATATTCTGTTATCACCAAATTTGTACGGCAACATGAATATTTGAAACACTTGCGAAAACATCTCAAAACGTGACTTACAGTCACAGAACATGCCATGCCAAAAATTATGAAAATCGATCTCAGCCTATAACTTCTGCTTTCGTCGTCGGATTTTTCTGAAATTCGGTACAGTTATATAAGCAATCATTTCAGATTTGATCACTTCACAATCCAATATGGCGGACTTCCGGTATTTCTGGAAATGCCAGCAACTTTGTTTTTTCAAATGAAACACCCTGTATATTTTTACATATTCAAGTTCAACAGGTCGAAACAAGTGCAATCTCTATTTCAAATATCATTTTTTCGACAAAAATTAAATTAAAATTGTTTTTTCATTTCACGTCGTGGATAAGTGAGATGTGGTCAAGACTATTCACAATGAGTCACACATAACAGAAGAACATAATTTTTTCTGAAAAATTATTTTTTGTGTCACTTATCCAGGAATCAATTCAGCCACATCACTTTTTGATCAAAAATTATTTTTTTTCAAATGGAACCCTTATGGGCCACCTACCCGTCTCTCTAGAACATACATTAAGGAACAAAATGACATATCATTTTTGTTTTTCGGTGCAGTAACAAATTGTATACATTCAAAAATCAACAACTAGTTTATGAATTTCCTTGCAGTTAAAATAATCTTTCAACTAGGTAGGCTGTGGAATGAATGACATTTGACATCAAGATTGCACATGTTTTGACCTGTTGAACTTGAATATGTAAAAATATACAGAGTGTTCCATTTGAAAAAACAAAATTTATGGCATTTCCAGAAAAACCGGGAGTCCGCCATATCGGATTGTAATGTGATCAAATCCGAAATAGTTGCTTATATAACTGTACCGAATTTCAGAAAAATCCGTTGACGAATGCAGAAGTTACAGGGGTGGCCCGATAACCTGTGTCACCCGGTATACTCTTTTAATGAGAAAAATAATTTTTCTACAAAAAACCTCAATGCCTTGTACCAACACAACGAGACGATTTTGGATATAGGTAAGTTGGCTTAAATCAACTTGTTTTTATCCCAGGAGTCCACAGCCGAGCCATGTCCCAACCTTTTACAGACACCCTGTATATATAAAGAAATACATTGGGCATTCGCAGTCTCTATGTGATGGAAATATCAATTCTTTCTCGATTTATTCAACAAAAAACAACTACTTTTCTGGCTATATGCCACGGCGAACATTGAATTACATCTATCGACCGCACACGATAATGATTTGAAAACAAAATCTTCTGAAGTATAGATTTTGCATTCTCCTTCATCCAAAAACAAATGCCCAGATGACAGGAGTATGTCAACAAATCATAATTCTCAGATGTCAGTTCGTTATAGTTTTAGTTATATGGGGAGTCGTTAATATATGGTTATATTATATAGGGAGATGAAAATTGTGTATGTCATAAAGAATGGCTGAAAGAATAACTGGACTTCAGGTTTACTGATGAGGATTCGATATCCGAAATGAGTTTATTCGAGTAAAGTCATATAATCTGTTTGTGAGAGATATAATTCCCATATTACTGATATACGAATGATTTTTTTTAAGTTCCAAACTCATCAAGATCAGAGTTTATACAAGTATACTTCTCATATACATTTCAATTTTCATTTCAATACTGAACATATTGGTAAGTTATATTTTTATATCATAATACATCATATTATTTTATCCGATTTGAGAGATGATGTCAATTCTCAATTTCAGAGGATTTTCTTTTTTCATGCCTCATTTTTGGATGTTCAACAGATATACTCCAATATTCGACGTGGCAGATAGCCAGGAAAGTAGTTGTTTTCTGTTGAATATTCAGAATGATATTATGTGCATATATTTATATGAAGGAGAATGCAAATTCATACTTCAGATGATTTTGTTTTAAAATTCTTATCGTGTGTGTTCGATAGATGTAATTCAAAGTTCGTCGTGGCATATAGCCAGAAAAGTAGTTGTTTTTTGTTGAGTAAACCGAGAAAGAATTGTTATTTTCATCTCATAGAGAATGCGAATTCTCAATGTATGTCTTCATATATATATATATATATATATTTATATCCATTTTTTATGTTCATAATTATATCTGAGAATACTCCTTTTCAAGATTTTATCGATGTTTTTTTACAACAAACACCTGAATCCTTTTCAACGAAGCAATATTGAACATCAGTTCGTTGAGGAATAATTCCAGGTGGATTGGAATTACATAGACGCATTCCTCGAATACCTTCGTGAGTCTGTATCGCTCGTGTGAAAACGATTTTAATTATACATCTTCGCCTAATCTGCATACCCCTAAAATAACGGTCACAAAAAGCACCCGAAGTCGCAGCGTTCTCTCACCATATGCAGATTCGTTCCGGGGATCCCATAGGTGGCGATGACGAGTCTCGGGAAACAATCGGGCATTGTGCCCGATTTCGGAACATCCGACGGTCTACCTGCGAGATACCGCTCACGGCCGCCTGGATATGCAAATCGAATTAATGTGCAGAGGGGATAATTACCGACGGCCCATCGAGGCTGCCTTGTTCTTCTTCATGCGGACCTTTTTTTCCACTGGAAGGGGTGTATTCCGTGTGTTTCTCGTAATGCGAAGGATTGCGAGCTGCAGGACCGGGCCAGGACCCTTTCAAATGATCGCAGGCACGTGAAATGCGCGTTCTCAAGCACATCGTTGAAAACTGGAAGGGAGGAAGGAAGAACAACGAAAAATTGTCAAAAATGACCGAAGATGCTGTTTCGTTAACATTCTGTGTCTCTCCCAGATAGCACACAATCGCCAAGGTCATCCTCAACGTGTCGCCAAACGCCTGGAGAAGACGTTCTATTTTCTACAACCTATGAACATCATCCGGCGTCGATTTAACGCCGTAATATCCCTAGATAAGATCAGTGACAGCCTGAGTATGAGGATGTTCGTGCTTATGGATGTCTTCAGAAAAGAACTTGCAACTAAATTAAACAATAACAAGCATCATAATCTGTTGATGATGACATTTCTCTCTGAAATTGAGAAATAAAGCTTCCCAACTAACATTTCAAGGGAATTATACCAAGCAAAGAGAAAAAATTACTTGAAGAAGTCGAAATTCTGACATAATATTCTGCCTTTATGCCCTATCAGTAACTAGAAAGTTATGAATCAAGTTGTAAAATGCATGATTAGGACCTTTTTCTACAACAATTTCTGAAAAACCATCAACTTTATAGGCAAAGTGCATAGTTGGAAACTACTCATTACAGACTTCAAACATAATTTCATAGTCCTAGTGGGCATATTGTTATTAATTGGGTAATATTCAACTTCAATTCAACCAGTAAAATGTCTTCAAGGCCCTCGAACTTCCATGATATTCGTTTTGGAGTAGAGATTTCTACCAGATTCTTACTTCATAAATGTTTATAAGTATAGTCAGAGAATAATCAAATGAAGAAAATGAGTCGGATTTATACTCTTTTTCATCACCTATTTCCATACCAATTGAGTGGAAGGAGTTTCTCAGACTTTTTTTCACCTAATAATATCATCACCAACTTTATGTCCGATGATGGCAATATTACCACAATAAAATTTTCATAGAACGAAGTGTCCTTGAGAGAGCTGAAAATACCAAAAATAATCCAAAAATCATGTTCTCCAAGTTGGTGGCTATTATATTGCCCCTCGTCATTCATTTCTGAAAAAAAAAAACTGGAGAGAGGCGCAACAACGATGGTAGATTTCGGGAGAAATACAACTACTTTTCTAGCTAATGCCACGCAGAACATTGAATTACATCCTCCCGAAATCTATGCATCGACTCGTATAAACGAATACCGATACAAGTGATTCTTTCTCGAATGCCTATTTCGATTTAGCCAGGCCACGCTAAACACCTACAGGCCGGTTTCGAGCTCTTTGACACTCATCAGTGCAGAGCAGTTTCCAGCTGAGCCAAAGTCTATTGGTGTCTAGCGTGGCCTGGCTAAATCGAAATCAAATAGGCATTCGGGAAAGAATCTCCCGAAATCTACTTTTGTTGTTCATTTTAGGATTATTGTGCGGAAATTACTTTGAGCTTTTTCAATTCATTTGAAATGTCATTCCACTTTGAGCATTTTGTGACTATTTCGTAGTTGGGATTGTTGTTGTCATTGAATACTTTCACCCAAACAAGGGGTTCAAACTTGAACGATGGAAACGCAGATTCGTTATTAGATAGGTTTGCTCAATTCAGAATTTCTTTCCATGTCCTGTATGATGAATATTATTTTATCATACGTCCGACTCCAAGCTTTAAATTCTCTACCAGAGTCGGAGATTTCGGGATTGCAGATGGGCCTTTTCTGGTTTGAGCTGGTAATGTAATTTTCCTTTATGATTAAACTTGGAGATTCCGACTACGAAATCGAAATTTTATGTTTTTGAAGTTGGAAATTCTTAGTTCAGTTTGAAGTAGGAAATCCCTATTGTTTGAAGTCAGAAAAAAATCCACCATGATACGTTTTCTTGGAACTTTCCAAAACTCAATTTGCCAACTCGCCTAGCCCCTGCCCTCAATTCAACGAACGCACTGTATAGAAACCCGTCGTGTGATATATTTTCGATTTGAGCTTCTCATGGAGATTCCAAAAATATAACACTTAGTATATAGGGTGTTCCATTTGAAAAAATTGTCGCGGACGTGATAACTCAAACGTGGATCACCCTGTATATTCAATTTTTCTTTGAAAATGTGCCAAATAGAAAAAAAATCGACCTGTTCCAGGAGATTTCTCATAAATGGATAGTTTGGCCAAAAATGAATTCATTCAGTAATTTACGAAAGCCCTGTATATTTAAAAGGCTTCGCAAAAATGCACTGCCCGCTCAGTCTTCTGCTTTGAGAGCTTGAACTATACTGAATATATACGGATGCTTTTTGTGCACCCACATCTTTTTCTGCACTACGAATGGTTGCTCCTGATGGATATATGCATGCATGCGAAATTATGCCAAAACGTCAACAATGTCTTCATTCGAAGTATAACAGGTTTTGGAAATGTTGGAGGCGCTTTTAACTCTTAGTCATAGTTGATGAAATCATTTTGTAATCTTACAAATGTTTTCTCGTTCATTGGTGGTAATTCAGGATACATTTGGTTGCATTTTCTGCAAGTTCTGGCAATGATTTGATCCCATTGTCTGTGTGTAATAAATGACTTCATAAGAGGTTCGTTTGAATAATCGAAATTTGCGTTCATTCTGGGAGACTGTTGATAACGTTTGATGAGCTATAGGTTCTCATAAATGTAACCAAACTGAAATGAGTTTCATTTTACCAAGGTATAGGGACTTGCTCCGCCATCTTGTAGCATTTTTCCTAATCTTTCAATTTATTGAGTAAAATAGGGAGTTACAATTGAAGAAATTAACTTTTGAGCATCACTTGTATATGAACAACGGATATAATAATAATTTCAGCACGCCCTGTATGACATGAAGGCGATTTCTCGTTGTAAATTGAATACATCAAGCCTGTCCAAACTACCGTACCAAAATATCAACTCTTCATGAATCCAGAGCCCTAATTTACTGGAGTTTTGATCGATACGGAACAAGAGCACCTTTTCTCTGTAAAGAGGTGTAGATTTTCATAATCCGAGATCAAATTGTCGGAAAATATGCATACAAAAAAGTTTTAGCGATACCTTAATGTAGTCCCATCCTGTATTATACACTCCTGAATGAAATTTTGGGATGATTACATATTTTCACTGCATTGGGCATAGAAAGTTTAGTTCTTGTACTGAATTGCATTATCTCATCACATGGCGTTTCGGAAATATGCAAGAAATTTCATCTTCAGGACCCCCCTCTCAGGAGGCCGTATATACCTAGCTCCTTCAGGAGACATCTATCGGACTCATGTTCATTCGAACTTTTCTTCCTATTTTTGGTCGTAGAAGCCGCTGGTGAAGTTTGGCAGGCTAATTATTTTAATACCCTGTATACTAAAGTCGACGCCTTCCACTTCTCTATAGAAAAAAATTCCCAAAGGAAATGTTCTTCACAAATCTCTGCTATCATCATGTCATCACTATAACAATTCCATCAGTCAGACGTACTCGAAACCCAGTCAGCACATCCTTTCGTCGTCAACCTCAAGAGATGTCGATGTCGAACGACTCTTTATCAAAACTTGGTTGTCTATAGAACGTAAAGCTTATTTGGGAGATATGAGAAAAGTAAAAAAAAACTATGAAATGCCCCAAAACATATTATATTATCATCGCGCGGGTCCTTAACGAAACCAACAATACCTAAGTAAGTAATTGTGTATACCTATTCTTAATGTTTCTGGAAGATCTGCAGCCACTTTTTATTATCTCGGAGAAAATAATCTTCCTCTATATACCTACTTGAGACTCTTGCTTGACAGAAATAGCAGTAATTAATTCATCAACTCAAACAAGTGGTGACATACAAAAAGAAGGAGCTAAAGTCTTATTAAATACCTACTCCTAAAACTGAATTCCTTATAATTATGACAAGGTACTAGGTATGGTATTATTTCCAACCCTTTCGAATATTCCCCTATTTCCCCCACCCTTCGCTCCCTTCCACTTCAAATGTCATTCATTCTGAAAAAAGATGGTTGCGTGTTTTTTAAAGTATTGATTAAATTTTTTTGAGAAGGGAGAATGAGGGGAAATGTATAGTACTGGGATAGAAATGTAGATGTCGTTAGTTTATAGCGGAAATAAGTATTGACAAACTACCAAAATGAAAATTTTTGAAATGTTTCAATCTATAACTACTACCCCAAATACCGAAACCGCTCTTCTTCTATATTTTTCCCCAGCACCACTTCATTTTCTTCATAGAGATGCATCATTATCAACATTATCGAAAACATATTTTTTATGTGAATGGAAATCGAAATTCATCAAATTTGAAAAATCTGATCATAACTACGACAAAGCCACAATGCTCAAAGTGGAATTTATTCAAATCTGATCATTTCAATCATGGGTGGGTGATTGCAGAATGATTATTCCTCTTGTAAAATTAATGATTGTATTAATGCAGTATGAACTTATGAAGAGTGTATGGCAAGCTTTACTACCACACAAGAACATGAGGAAGAGAACATCAGTATCGACCTCTATGTAGAAGTGAACGAAACAAGTTTGAAGCCAAGTTATGATATAATCTAAGAGGTGGAGCCAGGGTTGCAGTATCAAATTAGAAGCAAATTAACTGCTACCTGAACACACGTTCGCATTAAATTTTGAAGTGGTGAAAACTATATAGAATATTTCCATATTTCACATGATGATATTTTGGATAAAGTTTCTTTGGATGAAGGAGGACAGTTCATAATATATAATACCAAAACAACGGATGTTGGATAACTATTAGGGTTTTCGTGTATAGAGTGCGGAAACATAGATCCAATTGTGTATTTAGATCTATGACGGAAATAAATTATAGTAATTCATTATTAAAAAGTTTTAAATATTAACTGGACAACATATGGCAGAGTGCAATAATATCAAAATCATAGGAAAGGAAGATAACAAGCAAAAAAGAACAATCAAGGAATCCGCTTACATTCTTCTGAACGGACACAATAGCATTGATTCCTGATCAGTTGATATAGATAGAACATGGTATTCACTACTGAATACTGAACATGAGAATGGTAGATTCAAGATCAATTAATGAAAACATCCTGTAACTCATTTTTAGACTAATAAAATCACTCACTTTTATGCCACCATCAGTATGACACTGAAAAGTGTCAAACTATAAGCAGAGCACAACTTCCAAAGAAAAATATTTTGCATTTTCATGTTGAGAACGGAAGCAGATTCGATCCCGAAACGTCCAAAGATGAGTAAATTTCTATATTTTTTCAATATAGCTATATTTCTTTCATTCAAACATTGTTCAAACGAAGTGTCACTGACAAGCTACTGGATTTTTATTTTAGGCTCCCTGATAGAAAAATTTGTTGAACGCAGTGACATTTTGGGGCAAATCATCTGATTTGTCCCACTACAGATATATTGAAATAATATGCATATTTTTATTTTATAGAAACGAGGAGAGAAAATCCCAAAAAATCAAGTAAAATGAATTAGATTTTAGCTCACGGTTTTTTGTCTTCCTCCGCTAAGCGTCAACAACACAACCTGGGGCTAAAATGTACTGCTTTTTTCCCCTGTATAATATAGTTATTTATTATACAAGGGAAAAAAGTTGTAGATTTCAGCTCCAGGTTGTGTTGTCTCCCGACGCGTAGCGCGGAGGGAGACAAAAAACCGTGAGCTAAAAGCTAATATTTTTCCCGTGTACAATACACTATTTTTTTCTGTGACAGAAGAAAGGACGAATCAATATTGAGAAGTTTGTTTTGAATTCGGAAAATTATCGACGTGAAATTTTAAGTTTTTAACAGTAGGGACACCTCTGCGTTGTAGGCATCTTTATCATTCTTTCGAAGTGATCAAATATCTGATGATGTCACTTCTGTCAGTCTAATTCTGTGATTTGATTTTAAAAAATTGTTAATTTAGTGGTTGTTTAGTAATATACGTAACCGCGAAGCGAATGGAAGATAAAAGGACTCGCAGTTCTTTCTTGGAGACGGTATTATTGACTCATTGCAGAACTATTGCAAGCCATCAACAGTGTATATTATGTGATATATATCCGGGAAAAAAGTAATTTATGAAAAGTGACATTTTATAACCTGCCAACAGAGATGAAATGCCAAACTTTTTTCCCGTCACATGCCGTCACAGAAAAAAATACCTAACTATTTATCAAGAGCAACGGTCGATATTTGAGAATGAAAATGTACACAGAAAAAAAGGATTTGTTGCATCAACAAATTAGTTATGCTTGAGTTATTTTTGTTGGACTGAGCAATTTTTTGTTGAATCAACCAGATACATGATTATTCCATGGAAGCAGCTTGTTCAAATCAAGAATGTAGTCTAATTGAATCAACAGTATAATATCAATTCCATCAACAAAATATATGGTTTCTTCAAAAACAAATTATGTCGATCCAAGGGGGACCGGTCAGTTGGACCACGAGTACCTGTATTAATCCTTTTTTGAAAAAGGTCGAGTTAAGCCTACCCTGCAGTTCGACCATACCCGAAGGATGCACTGTGGCCAAACACAATGTGCGTTAGTCCCACAATGTCTAGTACACGCGTCTAGCCATAGCATTTCCTCTATGGCTTCTTGAATTCCTGATACGTAATATGAGGAAGGGAAATATCCTTTCTGCATAAGAAAGGAGACTACTTTTTCTGAACATTCTAACCTTGCTCGGCCTAAATGAACCTCCTTCCTAGGAAACATTTTTTTGAATATTACTTGAGAGAGCAAAAAAGGCTATACTTTTTCAAAACAATCTAACCCAACTCGGACTAAATAATCCTTCCTAGAAAGTATATTCTTCGATGAATTGCTCGAGGGAACAAGGAATACTACTTCTTCTAAACAATCTAACCTAACTCAGCCTGAATCAACCGTTTCCATTTTTAGACCCTCATGAAGTAGCAAACTTTTTTTCTGAAGAAATTCATTCAAAAATGCCCAGTAATCCAAGTCTATCGAAATTTTGCGATTATATCGTGGAAACTTATTCGATGAAGGAAGTAATTTTCCCCCAAGTATGTGGGCTTGTACTACAGATAGTATGTACAGGACCACAAACGCGTGTGAATCATTTCATTCTCATTTTAATTCTAGTTTTTATAGTTCTCACCCAAGTTCGTTTAATTTTGTAAATATTTTAATGAACTTTCAAGCAGAAACAAATATCAAAATAATATCCGTAAAATGTTCCTCCAAAAAACTAAAAGTGCAAAAAAGATTTTATTAAAGCTAAGTTATCAGAATAAAGAAATGGCCTTTTATCACAAAAAGATTTTGTAAAAATTATGTCTGATCATAATTCACCTCAATAATAAATATTAATATATGTTAAGAAAATAGTGATTGTTTTAATTCTTAGAATACAACCTTAATCCGCTCGAAGAGCGGTCGTGGTCCAACTGATCGGTGTACTTAAAACAGGTACCTGGCCCGTGGTCGAACTGTCCGACTCCCGATCCAAGATAATGTCGATGTTGATTCAACTATAAACATTTCGTTCATTTGATCAAACAATGATCATTTTGATGAGAATATATCCTTGAGACAACATACAAGTTGTTTTATTTCGATGTATCAATGAACTCGTTTCGAACGGATCATTTGCTTGAATAGAGCAACGAAATATGTAATATCATTGAAATATCTTGTTCATTCTATATCAACTTGAATTTTCGCCTCTAGATGGCGATCATTTCGCCTCGTCTATGCCTGCCTCGAATTCATTATATACGTGAAGCCTGATTCTTCGTGTTTGAAATATCAGCAGGATAAGTCGAACTTAGGATGATTAGCAATCCAAAATAGTTTTCCATCAGCTAAAGAGAAGTGAAGACTAAAGGTCTACTTATGCTAGGATTCGACTTGTTTCCTAGTTTTGTTTCTTCTATTGATGTGAAATTTCAGAAAATTCCCGAATATTGAATTTGGTTCAACAACACAATTTGTCGAATGGATAAATAGTTTCTCTTGAATCAACAAAATATTTCATTGAATTAACCAAATATTCAATTGAATCAACCAAATATTTCATTGAATCAACCAAATATTTCTTTGAATCAACCAAATATTTCGTTGAATCAACTAAATATTTGATTGAATCAATATCTTATTATTTTGAATCAAACGAAAGGTTTGTTTGAGTCAATTCAATTTCTCTTCATAAACAATTCATGGATGTGCTTGATTGAAGAAGATCCAGAGTTCATGCAAGACATAATTACTTGATTCAAACTTCAAATTCGCTCTGAAACAACAAGATATAGATTTACTCATTTCAAGCTTATATTTTGTCGTGCATGTATGACACTTTTATTTGCTCCATTCAATTAAATTTTGCTTGATTCAACAATTCCTTCTTTTCCGTGTATCAATATTTTTTTTGTTGAAAAAGATCACTTCGAAGGCATTTGCAGAATATTATTTCTCCTCAAGTATGTTCCAAAAAGCCTAACTTTATTTTCATTCTAGATAACCTATACGTACGTATGCAAAGTATATAAGGTAGGACAGGTCTGATTGCTTCAGGATATGGGGACAAAATATAATGGCTCTTTTAATGATATGCAAAGGCCCGCTCATTCACAACAGGAAGACAGTAGACGAACCCTTTAATGAAAACAAAAAACTTTTTTTCATCTTGAATAAATAGTTCGGTAGTTTGTTCCCAGCTACGTATGCTTTGTGATGATGGTAGCTGAAAAAATGGATGGATTTTTTTTCGATTCGTACGTTATTTATTATTTAAGTGGATGATTTATATCTGTCCCTGGGATCGAATTTCGCTCTTTGAATAAACTTAATTTGAATGTGAAAGAAACTATATTTTTTATACACCGGGTGTCTCGATTTGATATACACGGTGAGAAATGTTACCTTAACAATATTTGATACTGATACCATATACCATACCAATGCGTAACCATAACGATATTCTGACACTAGTAACCATAAAAAATGGTGAGTGTTCAACAAGATATCTGGTTGTGACTATTTAGTATACTAACCAGATGATTTTTTGCCGTGTACATTCTTTGGTGCAGCTATTTCAAATCGAAATGGAGACATTTATACAATAATCTATACGTTATTCGAATGTTAATGAGAAATTGACGAAACTGATTTTAGGTGAGAATCGTGGAAAAGAAACATAGGCCAAACTGGGCTATGTAACAAAACAAGATTCAAAGAACATCTTAAAATGTAGTTGAAAATACACTGAGAGAAATGTTTTATCGAATCAACAAGTTATGTTTTCTATATAATTTCATTGATATACAGGGTGTTTCATTACTAATTGGGGATATTTCAACCATAGATTCTCGAACTCAGAATATGAAGATTTAACCCAAATCACCTAGATGAAATATGTCTCCTGTCTTAGTTACAGGCTGTTTTATTCAAAAATTTTGAAATGTTTCTTGCCCAGTTCTTCAAAACTATTTGACGTATCACTTTCATATTTGAAGGGGAGTGTAGGTATTATACATCCAACTGAATTATGTGAACTGAACTTTTCTAGCTATCACTAGAGGCGTACGACAGGGGCAAGTGACTGGTTTATCCCTCCCAAATTCTACGCCACTGGTGGAATTGCAATTCTATCACAAATTTTCGATTCTCCAACAATTTTGACGTAGATATTGTACTTTTTCTTCATGGCGATAAAGTCATTATTTTTCGAGATATTTCAAGTTAAACATAAATCTGCACAATCAATTTTATTGATTTCAATGTGCATTAATTTTGTCAATGTTTTGGATCAATGGTTTGTATTCATCAATAAAATGAAACTACAAAAACTCAAATGTCTCGAAAACAATTTTTGTATTTCGATAAGAGTACCTTTTCATGTATAATTTTCTTCGCTCTATCGAATTCTTTTATTCTTTCATATGTGATACCACAAGTGATACTATTTTGCCGGAAATAAATGAATAAATAATTAAATATTTTTAAATATGTTTTGAGTCATTTTTTGGTACAGTGTGTACATATGGTAAGTTGAGTATTAATATATAAAAATGAATTACAATCATAAGTATAATCAAAACAACATAATAACACAAGTTACATAATACTTATATCAAAAGTGAAGACGATTACCATCAGTCCATAAATTATAAAAATCATTGAAACGAACTTATATTACTGAACAGGTAACAATTAAGATGACAGCAGCGACACTACACGTAACATATAGGTAAAGAGTGAATTAATCCACACTAATGGATCAATCCTAGTATTCTTGATAGCAATAGTAACTTTGTTCAATACCACTATGTCGTGTGTTGTAAGCATGCGAAGAAGCATTGGTATCGAAGGATTTCAAATTGCTTCTGATGTATTTCAAACATTCCAACATATAGATGGATGTGGCAGTTAACAATTTCTCTCTTATAAATATTGGTTTGCAACTGTCTCGATAGTCCATATCAAAGAATAATCTCGCGATAGGTACGTTTCTGGCCTATATAAACACTCTACCATAATCTCTACCATATTCGGCGATTGTTACGACAGCTTGTTCCCTATTAATTTCGCCGAATGACATTGTTTATCAAAACTTTCGAGCCGTAGCGAGAAGTTTTGGAACAATGTCATGAGCGGAATTAAAGCAGCAAGCTGGAGTATGTCCATCGACGAATATTTCCAGGAAAAATAGTATCACGAGTCGTATTCGTATGAAAATTCTATGATTGAGACAATAAACGAGCGGCTTGCGAGAGCTGAGTACACTGTATCCATCATTCTGGCATCCAACATGATTGACGTTTCAAACGTCCAAAATTTTATCGATGAAAAAATGGAGAAGGTTGGTCACGTGTGGGTCAATTCGGCTTCTGTATTGGTAGAGCAAGTCCGATAAAATTCAGTAAACAAAAACATATCGCTGTAACACAGAAAAAACCGTGAAAATGGACGATTCTGATTGATTCTAGAGACCAAGTGTGGAAAAGTCACCAGAGAGAATACCACGAAAGAACAGGTCTTCAAAAAATCATGACCCGCCCTCTGAAAACACCTCTTATAGCAATACCAGAAATGTTAAGTGTATTTCATCAACGTACATTATTCATGCAAATAATTTTAATCTGGTGGCTCGAGCATTTGAGAGTTGAAAGAAATCTAATTCTATATGATACCAACATTCATGAGTTGATTGAAATTTTGAAGGACATGAAAAACAAGAATTCAACTGACTATGACGAAATTTTCCTGAAAATTGTTGAAAATCTTCCATTGAATGCCCTCTCTGTGTTGGTTGCGCATATCAATGTTTCATTCCAGTCCGGCACTTTCCCAGATTTTCTGAAAACTTCTGTTGTCATCCCTTTGCATAAGGGCGGAGACATAGATAATCCATCTAATCTTCGGCCGATCTCTTTGATTCTAACTATTGCCAAAATCATTGAAAAACTGAAAAAAAACGACTCGTCGAATTTTTGAAATCCCACAATGTTATCAGTGACAATCAGTTTGGTTTTCAAAAAAACAAAAACACGCACGATGCAATATCCTCATTTCTATATAAAGTTTATTCGGAAATAAATGCAGGTGAGATTTCCGCGGCGGTGTTTTGTGACATATCAAAAGCATTCGACTGTGTTACAGGTACAGATGGTTCGAATCATATTTATCAGGAAGAAATCAAGTGGTCAAAACGACAGAACTCTCCAAGAAGAGAAATATTGATCATGGTGTTCCACAGGGATCTGTGTTTGGACCTGTACTTTTTTTATTGTATATCAACGGCCTCACGAAAATTGATATAACTGGAAAGTTCACATAATGGAATAGTAGGAATCCTCGAGATCTGCATCAAATGATATCATCTGATTTGAAAAAGGTGAAAGATTGGTGTGACGCCAATATTCTGTCGTTCAATATATCTAAAACTAGTACAATATCTCAATATCATTCAGATCCTCCCTTGATGAACTCACATTTGGTGATAATTTTATTGAAAGTAGAAATGATACTAAGTTTCTGGGATTGTTGATCGACAAAAATCTGGTAAGATTTCTTCTGGATGTTATGCAGTGAGAGTGATTTCTAGGGAATTAGGATTCTTTACTGCCAAGATGGTATATTATTCACTAATAGATTCTCAATAATTACGATATGGAATACCTTTTTGGGGAGTGTGCAGTCCAACGTCTTTGAAAACTCTGTTAATTCTACAGAAACGAGCGATAAGGTATTTGTGTAATGTCAAACCTCGAGATTCTTGCAGAATTTTATTTTCCAATAATAAAATATTGACAGTGATTGCACTATTCATTCTGGAATCTGTTTGCCTGATAAATAAGGACAAGTTAAAATTCACTACAACTCTCATCCATCATAACACGCGTAACAAAAGTTTCAGTTTGAAACTTCCTCTACCCACAAGAGAGTTTATTAAAGATTCCATATACTATAATGATGGAAAAATGTACAACCACTTGCCAGTTGATATTAGATCAGCAAGTCTGAATGACTGTCAATTCAGGAAGAAAGTCAAAAAGTTCCTCTCTGATAGACCCTATTACAGTTTGCAGGAATATTATAGTGATACGTTTGAGTTGTAATATTTTAGTATTTTAATGTGGTATTTATTTTGAGTATATTTTGTCTCGTATTTTTATGTCCTTATATTTTAACCTCTTTTCACAATATTATCTGACCTAGCTTTGTCAAAAAGATTTTGCTTCAGACAATAAAGCATATTATTATTATTATTATTATTATTTAAGTTCATGTAATTCCAGTCACGACCCTGCGGCCTCCGACGTCACGCAGAGTCGTGCTGGATAAAATCCAGTGACTACTCCTCACAGCCTGTGAGGTGAGTAATCACTGGGACCAAGTACCGTGTGCCCTGAGTAGACGCAATGATCCAAGTATGACGGCCTTCTGCATACCACCAGCCAGGATGTGTGCCTTATCACGGCACGCTGGGATTTTCTGGATCTCCGAGAGTAGCGTGTGTCGTTATTATTATTATTATTATTATTATTATTATTATTATTATTATTATTATTATTATTATTATTATTATTATTATTATTATTATTATTATTATTATTATTATTATTATTTTACCGTTTAGAAGTTATGCGGGAAAATTATTTCAATTTTATCAATTTTGATATACATTTTGGGATATTAGTTTATCCATCAAACAACACTTATTTTTCAATAGATAATCCAAAAAGCACGCGGGAAACATTTTTGACTTACCCTGTATATTCATGGTGCCAAACGTGAAGCCTCCCAAATAAATCCACAGGTTCAACTATTATAATCGGCAAGCTGTTTCCGATAGATCAATTTCGTTTGTATTGACAGTCAGATGAATGGTTGTGGTTGTTAGACTACCTACCTGTTTTATTAGGTAGAGATTAATAGTGTAGTGCCCTATTATGAGCTTAGATATTGTATTTTTCTACACTTTTCACACCCATCTTTTGAAATAGGTAGGTATATCTCGGTCTTAGTCGTTATCTATACCCATAGATCTTCAGAGTTTAATGCAATCAAATAGGTACAATATAGAATTAGTGTATTTCATTATTTCTGATAATAGGAATTTTTTCGTGCGCGTTTGACAAATTCTCGTGTGAGGCGAAGCCAGAGAGCATATATATAGGGTGTTCTATTTAAAAAACAATGTCGCGAACGTCATAATTCAAACATGGATAGACCTATTTAATTTTCTCTCACTAATGTGGGAAATTGGAGATTGACGTTGACTTGTTTCAGAATTAGTTGCATATTCTCGAAAAATTCAATAATTTTACCCCACACTAAATAAGATATTCGAACAAGCGTTCTGATATGTTCGACTTGAATTCAAGAATTTGCATTGAAGTCTCTGGAAACATCGATACGAGGTTTACAGGTGAACTCGAGCGTTTGCATTTGATGAGGTGAGAAGCGCCAGAAGTATCAGTGACTTTGGCAACGTTATCAGGCCTCCAGTCCAGTTATAGGATAATATATGTTCCGTAAATCAACCGAGGTTGCCGATGCTTTCAGGGCCGGTACCAACAATTTTGACAGTGGTTATCTCTCGGGTTATCTATTGGTTACAACGGTTGTCGTTTATTGACGGAATTCCAGTCATTTGTCAAACTATAGGTATAATCATTTTTGAAACATTCAAGGTTTGCCAGTATTCGATTTTCAATTATGGAACCCAAAGTCCCTGATTCTTGTGAATAGTAAGCACAAGCAAAGGATGTATACACTCGACAAAAAAATGATGGGTTAAATCAACCAAAAAGAGCATATGAAAATGAACCAGCGAATAGTTGAATATGTTTAGTCACCATAGGAATGTAATTGTTGTTTTCATCAAGAAATAGTTATTTAACCAACTAGTGTATTGATGAGGGCGATTAATGATCGAGATACCTTAACGTGCGAGCGAAGCGAGCGCGTTAATGGTCGAGATCGTTAATCGCCTTTTAATATACGAGTTGGTTACAAAATTTTTCCGTCGACTACATTTCTCATTTCTCCTGCAAAGAAGAAAACTAGGTTCGCGAATTCATCATTCATCTGGAAACTACTAAGAATCACCCAGTAGCCTTGTTACTGACATTAGTGACATTTGACATTTGTCGAAATGATCAACATAGAAAATAAATTCCTTGTGTTATTAAACAGGGACTAAATTCGTGTCAGAAACTTGGAAAGGCGAACCCGTTAACAGAAAATCTTCGATGAAATCCATATTTTCGATTTAAATGCAGATTCCGTGAGTTACAGCATAAACAATGAATGCACGCGGTGTATGTTTGGTTGCCTATAAAACAATCGTGTATTAATAGACGAATCGTTCATTAATAGGGGTCATTAATGAACGATTTCATATACATTAAACTTAGTCGTTAATACTAGGTCGACGGAAAATTGGTTATTAACCAGATTTTAATCTCACAACAAAATGTGGTATGTTAACCATAATTTTTGTCCATATTCTCTTATATTTTGTATAGATCGCCATAATATTTGGTTCACCAACAAAGTGCATAGTAGATATAGGTATATTGGCTATTTTTCAGGTTCTTGTACCACTGAATCAATACAGATTTCGAATAAACATCAAGTTTATTCATTACATGGTGGTCAACTGTACAAAATATCTTCAGTATAATTCTCTTCATTTGTAATGTCTCGTCTCCGTTATTTGAATATACTCTTCCATTTATCCTTTATGACACTCAATGGACGTTATTCAATTATTGCTACCACAGTTTATCATCTTCTTCCTGCAAGAAATGTATAGAATCGAAATATGAATTCAATATTGAATTGATTGAATTCATGAATAATACTCACCATCACATAATTACTATCATCTGATGAATTTTCCTCATCATGATTATAAATTGGGAAGACTACATCAGTATGGTACTCCTTGACGAGAGATTTTCTCAATCTTCTTGTATGGTTCTGGTACTTGTGATATCCCAGATAGCACAAGTACATCTTATGGATATACTATGGATATCCAGCATGGATATTGTGGATGTCCATAAGATATCCGAAAAGGCTCTGGTATATCCTATGGACGTCCATAGGATGTGACAGTGTGACCTTCTTGGATGTCTCAGAGATATTCATTATGGATATCCATAAGATATCAACTATGGATATGGATGAGAGATAGTATATCCTATATATAGAAAAAATCACAAAAATTGGGAAGCACTCACGTTTCACTGCATTCGAATAATGTACTTGTCAGTTCTTATGCATCATCAATTTTGGACGAATTCGTAGGAATCACTCCCAAATTCACTTCAAATTAATTGAATATGAGAACAGATTGACCTTATTTGACTATTCCAGTTCAACCAATCTTGGACTATTTGAGACGTTACGCCACCTCGCGCTTTTTTTGAAAACCGAAATGAAAATAATAGCAGATATAGTGCATCACAATGTGGTGTGCTATCTTTTGGAAGACCCACGCGCAAGTGTTATTTTGTCGATCTCCTTCCATTTATTTATCATTGCATTCATTGTATATACCTACTTGATTTGAAATTTCTAGGTATCGATCTATTGTCTCTTTCTTATGGATATCCTATGGGCGTATCCAGAACGTTTGTTTCGGATATCTCAAGTACATCCGCAAACGGATATCTTATGGATATACATTTTATGTCCACGGATATCCCGCCTTGAATAGGACTTGAAATGGATATCCATAAGATATCCTGTGTTAACTGGGATACAACCTCCCTGGGGATATAGGTATCCACTTCTTCTGTACTGAATGATCCAAAAATTGAAGAAAGTCCTGAGAAAAAGAGACGAACTTAAGCAATAATTTCATACAGTGTGTTGAATCATTACCAAATTAAGTACTAAATTACAACTCGATATTGAATACAGTGATTACATAATCGACTTACCAAAATCTTTTCATTGCAGAATAGGTATAACGTAAAACGATAATATCAAAATAATATAAAGCCACAACACAAAGAACAAAATAAGACGCCAGCAACAAAATCTCATGTGGACGCTGTCGCCCTGCAAAATACCAATGGGAAGATCACAAGCTCATTGTCAACTCTTCAAAGAAGGTTGGTTGATTTCAACCTACTGTTCGTTTGTCTACCAACTATAACAGTGAACGAGCTGTAATAATATATTAGTTATACAACATTATATAGTTTAAATACTATCTTTAGAGTGATTAGAAATAGTTGCAGGTAGATTTTACCTTCCTTTTCGTTCGATTACCAGTTACAGTTATAATGTTGTTGAAATACCATTCCTAGTTCGATTTGACTAATTTTTACAAATTATTTGTTGCAGCTCAAAAATATTATCAAAACCAACTGATATTTTTGGTTGACGTTGAATTTGTTCATGTTCAATTTTTCCTCAATTGTTTTGACAATCACCTAATCATTGAATGTACCATCATTGTAGTTTCATTCAACAATTCTGATGATGTTGTTGATTAAACACATTTTTTTGTCAATTCAACCCATACAATTTCTTTGAGTCTATGATAAAGAAACGTAATTAAATTGAAAATCTATTGATTATTGATTTACCTCAGTAAACGAATCCATCGGAACTTGACACAATAACTCACATGGGAATATTGTATTTTGTTGTAAATCGAAGAATCAAACTGAAAACTAAAACATGTCAACGTCAAGACAAACTTACCGAACTCACCAGAGAAATTCGAGGGTCGTTCTGGTGACAGTGAATGTACCGCTTTTTCGGTCACCGAGTTCCGTAAATAATCTTTTTTTCAGGAACCAACTCAACATTTGATATTAACGAAACGGAATATTACTAACCGACATTTCCAAGTTGATTCACGGAATATAGCCAAAGTTGAATGGTAAGATAAGTGGATTGATTGATTCCCGAAGTCCAGAAATTACTGTTTTTTTGGACGAGTAGTCGATCCGTATATATATACATTTTTAGCGAGTGTTGCTAACAGTATTCTTTTGGAAACCAAAAAAATAACTTTCTTCATAATATTCATTTGTAGAACAAAATTAGGAACAATCTAGTCCTTGTTGATTCAAATACCTATTTATCTAAAAATTTGAACGATTGCTAAAATCAAAGTCATTAAGATTGGTAAGGTGTCCGCGTCTGCTGAAGTTTTCTCCTTTAGAGGATTTAACAATTTCCGATTTTTGTGACAAGTGAGCCAAAATTACATGCCTTGTGAAAGTTTTGCAATTCTTCATATATCTATTTATACCTCCATGCAGACTAAATTCCGGGAACGCACGGTGTACAAAGAATATTGTGAAGATTACAGTGGATACCGTGAAAAAGGACAGATTTTCTGCTGCTGAAACCCTTCATTCTTCTGATAAATAAATAAGCAACAAAAAACAACACACAATCTGCATCATGCAAACGAGGTGGGTAACCCTAAACTAAATCAACCCGCACCTATCAAGCTCAAAAAGATAAAATATCATTCCCTTTATTCTCGAAATAAATCACAAAAAATGCACGACCATTTGTCTAACCCTTTCCATACAAACTTCCGGTTTGGAGATTTAATTTCAACTGTCTCTTCTCACGGTGATGTACTAACTATACGAATGTGCTCTGGCATAATAAGGACCATCATTTTTTCTTCTTTTTTAATTATATGCAAGGACATGCATACATTATCACAGGAAGACGGTGGGTGACAAGGTCGGAGTTACCTTCTTTGCCCCTCTCCAACTCCTTTCAATGTGAACAAATAGGTAACTTTATTATTTCAGTCCTGATTTTGATTGATATCCTGTGCCCTTCTAGACCGTTTCCCCGCTACTAATTTTTTAACCACTTGGTATATCGCACCGAAATCCTTTTCGAATAGAACATGAAAACCTACTTTTCCATGAAAAAACCAACAACATTAGGTTTTAAAATGGTGGCTGCGTACAAAATTCCATTTTCGGAATCTTCTCATAATTCTCAACTGTTTCATACTCTACTTTTCAATTGAATAGTTAATGTTTGAAAAGTGACTTTTTGGTAATCGAAAATCCAACCAAAAACTCGAATGATGCTTTCAATCAAGTTTGCTTTAGAAAAAATCGAGATGTCACCGCGATAACGACTAACTTTTTGACGTTTGTTCCTCTAGAAGTGTTTGAAACGATCAAAAAGTGTAATAACCATGGCCGTCTGCAAAAATCTATCACGAAAACAAGATACTGCACGCATTAGGAGGAAAAAAAATCAGATTCAGCATTTGTTAGATTAGAAAGTGAACTCTTAATCTTCAGGCTGAGATGTCAATCATTCCTCTGGTGTGCCCACTCTTCAATTGTTTCATCAGACTAGCTCTCGATATGAACAATTGAAGGCGAGTTCGGAACGTGGGGTTCTCATATTTGATGATAGATGGCGTGAACGATGGACAATTTCTTGAAAAAGTTCAAAATGCGTTTCAAATCTTATCATGAATTCGACCTAGACTTTCAGTGATGTGTTTTCCTTCTTTCGGGACCTGAATAGTTCCGTTGATGATGCACGAATTCAATCTCATTAGAAGCATCTAGAGACATTACGCATAAGAAACAGGGCGCAACAAATAACCTGTGTGGAAACATCTTAATCTTGAGATATCTTGTCCATTTGTTCCAATTCATCTTATTAGTTGAGTGAGTGTATTGTGCTTCCATCATGGACTGACTGCTGCAATGTGTAAGGATTGATTGAAAATCAGTACATTCGATTTATTTTGTGTACCAAAGGCGAGTAAATACACTTTCTTCACAGTTTCCATTTACATAAAAAATTGTGAAAATGAACATGGAAACTCAAACGGATGTGTCATGATGACTGTAAATTTGGTTTGAAACTTCGAAAATTTAGCAAGATTCTTCCCCGCCTCGCTATTTTTACAAAATAGGAAGTGATAGCAACAAATGACTTTCTATACATTTATGTTCAGGCAATAGTAACGCCTCTATGATAACATTTGATTTTGAGGAATGGTACATCAGATGATCAGCGAGATAATGGGTTTTTTGCAGAAAATTGTTATATATGGTTATATCAAATCCAATGGTTTAAGATGGATTATCCAACGACATATATATATACTCATTGACACCAAAAAGTGAAAAGTCTAGTGAAAAGATTGGTGTACAAAACAAACTTCATGAATAGAAACAGCGAATATAATATACAGTGCTTTTCTTTAATAACCTCCCCCTCCTTATTTTTTGAAAGGGTCAACGAAAATAATTGAAACTTGAGGTAATGAAATTGATGCATGAATACTACATTTTGGAGTGAAATTGACAAATGAAAAAGTTAAATGGGGTCTTGATGTGAAACATCTTCTTAATTGAAGCTCCTGACTAACACCCTAGAATATAAAGTCAATATATTTACCCACTACAAAATAGCGGAACATTTAATAATTGCCCGATTATATCGACGTCTTCTACATAATTTGAAGATATTAGCTGAGTTCAGTTCATAAGATTCTCGAAATGGTTGCCTTGAACTTCTTGACATAAGAACAGACTCTCCGATATTTCACGCCGACTACTTTCGAACACAGTTACCTCGATATTTCTACAAATATTTATCATTCTCTGTCGTATCGTATATCCAATATTGAAGCAGATGCAGTTTCGTGTACATCCTGCTTCGAATTGCCCCAAACAAAAGGTCTAAAGGTGTAAAATCTGGCGAGCGTGCTGGCCATTCTGTAGGACTTCGGGAGCCAATCCAACGACCAGGGAAAGTATTATCCAAATGTTTCTAATTTGTCTGGAGTAATGTGGTGGTGCTCCATCTTGTTGGAATACAATATCCATATTGATGCGTTTGTATTTAGGTAACTATTGACTTTATATTTTAGGGTTGTGAAGTATTTGTCAGAAGCTTCAAGAAGGTGTATCACAATAACCCCCTTTCCATTGAATTTTCTTTCTTCAGATGGCGCCCAGTCGCCATCTTGAAATTTTCTTTTTGTCAATTTTACTCGAAAATATAGCATTCATGCACCGCTTTCATTTCCTACCTTTTGCAAGCAATATCGAGAATATGCCTTCAGTGGTAACTGAAACCACCATCAACATGTTGTTTCAAATGCTTGTGACCTCTCATTGGAATGCTGGTGGAAAAAGGAATCCATCGTACTGCGGTTAAATTTCAGTTAACAATTGCTCAAAACGTGTATTGAACAATTGATGGCAATTTATTGCCACAACTGCTATCAGCTATTATATTCCAGTGTTTTTATGAAGCCTCAAGAAATTTCGTTTTTATGCCATTTTCACAGTTCCAAACGAAGTGTTATTGGAAACTGGTGAAAATGCCTAACATCATTGTCACTAAAAATCTAAATTTTGATGGAAATATATTGCAGTTTGAAACTATATTTTGATTTGACCCCCAAATGTACTGCAAACTGAAATTGGATCAGTATGCTCTGATGGATTGCATCTGAAAAAATCATGTTGGGGTTGATTTCAGCTACCCCTGGAGGGTTATGTTTTTTATATTGCTTGCAAAATGGAGGTAAATTCAATAAGACGTTGACGTGGCTCACGAATTTTCAGAAAAATCATTCACCTTCACGCTAGCGAATTCATTCCAGTTAAAAAAGTCTCTACCCTGTATAGTATTTACATTCATTCGAAAAGAAGTCCAAAATGCTGTCTGTAGGTCAATTAAGGAGATGGTACATTCATTTCACTTGATTTTTTGGGATTTTCTCCCCTCGTTTCTATAAAATGAAAATATGCGTATTATTTCAATATATTTGTAGTGGGACTAATCAGATAATTTGCCCCAAAATGTCACTGCCTTTGACAATTTTTTCTATCAGTGAAACCTGTGTTCAAAACTGAAAATACAATGAGTTCCATTCTAACTCGAACAAAACCAAAAAATGAAGAACAATCATCAAAAAATTGTATTTATAGTATACCTTGTGTTTGTGGAAAGTATTATACAGGTGAAACGAAAAGACCTCTCTCAGTAAGGAATAACGAACATACAAGTACAGTTTCAAGAAAAGACATATCGATAAATCGAAGCTAACTGAATATCCTTACTGAAGATGGACAACATATGGCAGAGTGGAATAATATCAAAATCATAGGAAAGAAGATTACAACCAAAAAAGAAAAATCAAGGAATCCGCTTGCATCCTTCTGAACGGAGACAATAGCATTGCTTCCTGTTCAGTTGATATATAGAGAACATGGTATTCACTACTGAGAACTGAACATGAAAATGTTAGATTCAAATCAAAATCAAATCAAATGACTTTATTTCTTTAAGACAACATACAATGGTATAAGAAAGAGTCAGGATGGAACCGCATGGTAGTAGGTACGGTAGGTATTCATAAAATGAATTAACAATAAGAAAATAACATTGCAAGTTGAATAAAACTACGTAACATGTTTACACATTATGAGTACATAATATACAAAATGGACAAAATATTGACTCATCTTTATGATACTATAAGAGTACATAAAAAATACAATTCACATTTAATAATTAAAATATGGAGTTGAAAGTATATTCATTCAAACTGTATAAACATTTCTCAACCAGATATTCCTTGAGGTTTTTCTTGAAGGCGCGTTCATGTTTCAAACTTTTGATAGAGAAGGGTAAGCTATTGAAAATCTTTGCGCCGATTCTAGCTGGAGCTTTATATGAAATATCGCGTTTAGAGAGTGGTATTCGTAAATCATTCTTACGACGTGTGTTGTATTCGTGGAAATCATTATTAATGAAAAACAAATCCCTATTTTTGAACACAAAAATACAGACTTCAAATACGTAGAGGCCTACACAAGTGAGAATTTCAAATCTTTTGAAGATTTCTCTACAAGAATAGTCTTTTTTTACACCAGCAATAACACCTTATGATTTTTTTTGAGAGACGAAGACATTATTCGACAGTGTAGAGTCTCCCCATTGGCAAATACCATACCTCAGTCGACTTCAAGATCAATTAATGAAAACATCCTGTAACTCATTTGTAGACTAAAATCACTCATTCATATGCCAACATCAGTATGACACTGAGAAGTGTCAAACTATAAGCAGAGCACAATTTCCAAAGAACATTATTTTGCATTCTCATGTTGAGAACGGGAGCAGATTCGTTCCCGAAACGTCCAAAGATAAGTAAACATTCGATATTTTTTCAATATATCTATATTTCTTTCCTTCAAACATTTTTTCAGACATAGTGGTACTGACAATTAAGCTACTGGATTTTTCTTTCATGCTATATCTGATTTAAAAATTTGTTAAACGCAGTGACATTTTGGGGCAAATCATCTGATTTGTCCCACTACAAATATATTGAAATAATATGCATATTTTCATTTTATAGAAACGAGGAGAGAAAATCCCGAAAAATCAAGTAAAATGAAAGTCCAAAATGGATTGTATAATGTGGTCAGTCGAGGTATGGTCACTTTTAATATTCGTATACATATAGATAGGTGTGTTATACGATATTAACAATTTACATTACAATTACCATCTCATTGATGTCGTTTGGCTCGAAGTTTGACTATACTACACTATACATATATATATAAACCCACAACTAACAAAATATAGTTTTGGAATTGAATATGAAATATATCTGTTAATACCAGTTCTATGATGTAGAAGAAGCCAACGTAACGAGATAGAACGGATATCTCTCACAATGTGATTATCATAGTTGCACAATAACACGTCCAAATACAATAGGCAAGCATTTGCATACATGCAGATCAAGATGCACATGCATCCAGAGGTATCAATTACAGGAAAAAAATTAACGAAATCTGCATATATAACCGTAGACACGGTGATGGGAAACTGACAAGAAAGACGGGAACCATACCTGCCTGTTCAGTGCCTTTTGTTCTTTTTTGCTACTCCCCTTTCTCATTGAACTGAAACAACTATTCTCTGAGATTTGATAGGTATGCAACGTTTTTTTTAATTATATTTGTGAGGCTTTTGTTGTAACAGTGAAATAAATTAGTGCTACCAGGTGGAGTTTACAAATAGTTATATGTGAATGCTCGTTGTAATTTTTGAAGGGATGTTTTTCGATTTGGTGGGACGTTCTCTTTGAAATATCGGAATTATTGAGGAATAATGCAAAAAATGTTGAAATTATGATGTGAACAAGAAATTGTTTCATACTGATTATTGGATATCGACATCGACTTTCTCATTTCATGTTCGATATTATCTAAATACTAAAGTCATGCCCACAACAGCGATTTGAAACAAGAACTACCTATAATGGTTCTCAATGTCATATTCACTTTATTCATACATACAGGGTGGCCCACGGTCGATGGTACCTTAGACGTATACGGAAAACGGTACATTGGATTATCCTGAAAATTTGGTTACTCTAATAAGCGTTTGTGATCTAACGATTCAAAATATTTTCAGCGAAGCAGCGTTGCCACTTTTACCAAAAAGTAGCATCATCTTTGTTATTTCAAATGGAACACCCTGTATTTCATTGCGTTTTTAGATTCTTCTCGAAGATCTGATTCCATCAATGCATCACACTTGGGGTCTAGCAGGAATTATTACAGAGATATAGGGTGTTCAAAATCGAGTTTTTTCAATTTTAGGATTTTTTTGTGTCGCAACTATTCATCATTGGTCAAAACGGCTCACAGGAAACGCAGTATGCATGTAATGTTCTAGTCTGCTAGAGGCTGAATCACCTGAAACAGGCCTATATACCTGAATAATTTAACCATCATATCATGGATTTCTTCAGAAGTTTAGGGTTATAGAAGACAATTATAGATGAGGATAATCCCTACATTAACTTTTGATTAACTATCTACCGACATTTAATTGGAAAAAATACAGGATGGTCCAAGATTCAGAATTTTGATCACCCTGTATCTGTTCCAATTGAATGTCATTAGATAGTGAATCAAAAGTTAAGATAGGGACATGTGAGCCGTTTTGATCGATAATGAATAGTTTCGACACGAAAAATTCCTGAAATTGAAAAATCTCGATTTTGAACACCCTATATCTCTGTAATAATTCCTGTTAGACCCCAAGTATGATACATTGATGAAATCAGCTCTTTGAGAAGAATCTAAAATCCAATGAAATAAAGGGTGTTCCATTTGAAATAACAAAGATGATGCTACTTTTTGGTAAAAGTGGCAACGCTGCATCGCTGAAAATATTTCGAATCGTTAGATCACAAACGCTTATAAGAGTTCTCGAATTTTCAGGATAATCCAATGTATCGTTTTCCTTATACGTCTAAGGTACCATCGACCGTGGGCCACCCTGTATACATACATATATTATACATTACATTTATGTGTGTGTAATAACAATTTCATCAGTACATATTTTACAATAATGCACCTAGGTGAGTGAATACCTGTTTGTGCAAAAATTCGATTACATTTAATTACCTGCATTTTTCACAGCATCTCGTGTATTCGATTGAAGTATTTGCATTCATCAAAACAAAGTGTTTATATTTTGTTATCATTTTGATTTCATTTGGTAGGATGTAATAAATTTTTGGTGCAAGTGTAACAAATCCTTGATTTTCTTTGTAACTTCTGAATGGTACTATCATGTGTTTGATAGTGTACTGTCTTGTTTGGTAACAGTGGTTCACAAAATGTTTGTTCATCTCCACACTATTTCATGATGTAACAATTTTCCAGGGGGACATATTTTTTTTTTTATCGCTTGGAGCGCACGAAAGGGAATCCCTATAATGTTCAAAGAACATCGTGCGTTCCTAGGGAGGATAGGGATAGGAGGTAGGTATTGGAATTTTTTTGAACTTCTGTAGGTTATATGTTGTTGGGAATACTTCCTCAGGCAATGAATTCCAGAGACTAGCCGTTCTATGGATGAAGGAGTTTTGATAAAGTGCTGTTCGACATCTTTCGAGGTTGACAACGAAAGGATGTGCTGACTGGGCTTGTCTAGTTCGTCTGACTGGTATTGCTAGTGGAGGAATGATAGCAGAGATTTCCGAAGCACATTTCCCGTGAAAGTATCGATAGAAAAGTGAAAGGTCGCCGACCTTTCTACGGTGTTCCAATGATGTCAAAGAGTGAGTGAGTGTGGCGTCACCCACCAGGCGGATGGCTCTTCTCTGTATGGAATCTAAGAGCATCAGCGTATGTTTTGGTGCTGTGAGAACAGTATTCTAGAACAGGCCGTATCTGGGCTTTGTAGATCATGAGAAGCTGTTGAGGTGTGAAGTAGCTTTTCGCACGGAACAAGAATCCGAGTTTTTGTGAAGCAGCTTTTGCGATGGATCTGATATGATTATCCCATGAAAGAGTGTTGCTGATGGAAATACCGAGCATAGATATGGTGGGCTTGGTGGAGATGGTGGTGCCAGACATTACAATGTCGGGCATACTGAGTTCCGCCTTTATAGAGAAAATACAGGCTTGAGTTTTGGTGGCGTTGAATTCAACTAGGTTGTTGGTTCCCCAGGCTGTGATTTCAGCAAGGTCTTCATTGACAGCATCGACCTGCCTGCGCCGTGAGTTCTTAGTTTCCTGGGAAGAAATGGGAATTCTGGAAGAGAACGCAGTATGGAGGGTACTATCATCTGCAAAGCTGTGGATGGGGCAAGTTGTTACTCCCAACAGCTAGCTACAAGCTACTGGATTTTCCTTTTAGACTCCCTGATGGAAAACGTTGTTAAACGCAGTGACATTTTGGGGCAAATCATCTGATTCGTCCCACTACAAATATATTGAAATAATACGAATATTTTTATTTTATAGAAACGAGGAGAGAAAATCCCAAAAAATCGAGTAAAATATTTCTAGCTTTCAATGGAATTTTATAGGAGGAAACGCAGTATGCATGTAATGTTCTAGTCTGCTAGAGGCTGAATCACCTGAAACAGGCCTATATACCTGAATAATTTAACCATCATATCATAGATTTCTTCAGAAATCTAGGGTTATAGAAGACAATTATAGATGAGGATAATCCCTACAATTTATAATCTAATCGTCGCTACATCGTCGTTTGGCGGGGTTGACGGTAACCTGGTACAGGTGCAGGCGGAGAAAATTGTATATTCGCTCCAGGATATTCTCATCATCTATCTGGTGGTATATGAAAGTAACTTGGTTTCTCCCTCTGCTAACAAATACCATTTTTGGCAAATACGGAAATTGGGTCTAGATTCAACTTGCTCTAGCTCCCCACCTGTTAGTCCTACATTCATGAGCAAATCATACATAAGAAATTTCATCTACTCCAACTTTTTTTATAGTGGTCTTGTCGTAAAATATATAGTTTCTGGGCAAAAAACTGGGAAACAGTGGAAACAGTTTGCTGCTTTTTGCGAATATATTGGAACTCCCCGAACTGAAACCACAGATGAATCGACTACCTGATTTTTCCGCGGAAGGATCTTCATCGTTACCGTTTTACTGAGCTATAATGGGGGAGACCACTGATTTTTCGAAACGACATTATCGTGAGCTGTATACTGAAAAACTACCAGTGAATTAATTTTGAATTTTTTCATTCATGCTAAGACGATGAAAAAAATAAATTAGAATATGTCCATTTCAAAACACATAATTCCTGCGCCATTTGAAATTTTGTCAAGTCATTGGTGAAACTGGTGCGACGTCTTAGTCCCAATACGCCTGTTGTCCTTGAACTCACCAATCACACTGCAACACTGCAGAATGACGAGGTATCAGACAGAGATAGCTACAGTGCGGGACTAATACGTCACGGCTCCACCATCATATTTGGCTTTCCGAAATAACGAATGAAATATGCTGATTTCAAAACGATATAGATTCGATTCCCTTCAACTTCAACTCATAATATTGATTGTAGATCAAACGTGAATCATGATTCGTCAATTGAAAGAGGTTTGCACGGATTTCTTCCCTCAGTGGTCTTCCCCATTCAATGAGAATAATTTGCAACACACTGGTAGGTAGTCACTATTTTACTAGATGAATCTTAACCCTAATCACACCCATTTCCAATTATCATTCATTGAAGCATTTTCCCAGGTAACGTGTCACCAGAGAAACACTGCAACCAGCCCTTATTAATCCATCTGTTGAATTAATAAATGAATCATTCGCATTATTCTTGTACCTCTGTGGGCATAGACGCGACCTGGGATGCTTTTATGATATTTGCATACAACAAAAGTGTCGTTCTGTCCCACCTAAATGAGTTACAGTTTTTGGTACTTCCGGTGACTGTTTCCGAAGAAAATAAAGGAATTAAAGAAAGGTCGCGCCAGCGGAAGGGTGTATCGTGGACCAGCGTGTGATCGCGCATAAATTAAGACGATAAAATGCAAATGAGGTTAGGTGTCTTGCCCTACAGGGCGCGTATATGGATTAGGGCAGGTCACGTACGGTGCCAGAAATATTTGTTAGAATCAGAGATGAGGCAGCGACAAAGCAGGTTATCAGAGGGACAAATAATAATAGGCGATTCCTTAAATAGAATCATCACTCAAATACCTTTCTATTCCACTTTTTTGTTGAATTTTTCGGTCGATTCTAAGGTGTCAAAATCATCAAAGCCACGGTAATTTTCAAACGGCTAAAAATTAACCGCGAGCAAAAACTGACGTCACGATTTAGTAGTGTTGAAATACGAATGAGAACTTCAGAAATACTATTTATTTAATAATCCATGCATTTTCATTTATGTATTTGTAATAATCCTAATTAGCATTAAATAATCAATTGTCGTAAACGGATCCCTCATGTGTTGTGGCTTATTGGTTATAAAACGTTGTGAAAAATTCAATACATCAAATCATTCTGTATTGATTTTCTTGAATTCAAGTGCATTTCAAATCAATGTGTGACATGATCTAAGGTTTAAGTCAGTATTTGAATCTGAATTAAGATATTGGAACGAAAATTTGAAACTCCTGTCACATTGAATTTGTTTATTTTGTATCAATATCAGGATTCTCGAATTTGTTGCAATCTTAACTGAGTAAATTTCCCAATGTTAATAATCTAATTTCAATATAGATACAGGTTCTTCCCACTGTGGATTGGGAGTCATATATGGAACGATTAAATGGCCGTGTATGGAGATATCCCGATTTGACTCTTATCAATTACTTCTTATGAGGTTATTCAAAATCGAAAGTATTTTCAATAGACCAGACAATATTATAGATTTGGAAGTTAACGAAAGAAGTTAACAACACATATCCCCTGAGGCCCTACAAAATATTTTAGGATTCCAAGATAGCCCTGCTCATCCTCAATAAAACAAGGAGATGATGGTCATTTTGGAAATTTCATTCATTGAAGAACACTTCCTAAACATTATGTTACATTATTTACGTATGAAGTATCAAATCTTCACTAGACTATCAAATTTTCTCAGTTATTTTATGATTGTATCAATTCAGAAAAACCCAATATTGCTGATCAAGATTTTTAGGGGCTGCACATAATTCAGAAGAAGGGGTGATTTATTTTCATACTATAAATTGTCGAATTAGAAGACGACCTGATTTAGGTTTTCTATAAAAAATACATTATTCCTGAGATCAAATAAAGAAAGTGGTAGCGTGTGAGTCTAACAAACTTCAAGTGTCATTAGTGTCAATGAGAGTATGGAACTTTGCATCTCCAAGTACCTTCCTGATTCCAGTAATGGTTCTGCTTATAAGTTATTAGTGATCGTCAGTTAGCCACCTATTGAATCTCTGGAGGATTCTCTTGGTAATGATATAGGAATTTTATTTCATTCTGTTGATTATTATTTATTCTTAGTAAAGGTGAAAAGGCTAACGGAGAGATTCAAAACTCTGAATTTTTTGATGAGCATCGAATGATTATAGGGGTACAATATTATTGTAAAAACTCTGTTTATTCCTGCATTCTTTCTTTTATATAAGTAAATTATCAAATTGATTCAGAATGACATATCTGGAGATTATAAAAGAATTGAAGAATTTTGGATATTCCTATTAATACACGATATATCTTGGCCATCTATCAGAGGTCTATGCGAAATGTTCATTGATGAAAAATCATTATACTTCAAGATGTATAATACTATACACAGAGTTGGTAATAAGGATTGAACTTCTTGAGAATTATTCTCTTGCTCATCTCCAGGGATTCCAAAGATTATATCAATTTCACTCTACCAGTCTGATACCCGATCCAGATAAACAATAATTCGTTGAAATGCTAACTATAGGTATTTCTTCTTTCCACTGGGTTGCTGATGTGCAAGTGAATGAATTCTATAATTCAAAACACTCTCTGTTTGGTGTAGGAATCTTCAGAATCATCTTGATTTAAGACAGTTCCAAATTTCTCAAATCCATGGCACATTGACAATATCTACTTCTCGAAACTTTGAATCCAAAACAGACTAACGTATCATGATGAATAATAATTATTGTCACAGAGACCGATGAGAGGTCTCACGGTGCCTGACGAAGACAGCAACGTCTTGAACAAACGCGCAATGAAAAGGAACCAGTTCCACGCTTTGCATATTCGCATCATTTGCATTCGCTCCATACAATTAGGGTGCTCATTGTCCTTCGGGACCCCGCCACTGCACATTACGTGCTCGCCATATGTAGGTAAGAACAAAAAAAACTCGTCGACAAAAACAAGGTGACGTGACGTGAGAGTGGAGAGAGGACCACAGCCGACAGTACTTGCGCGACATCCGTTCATGGTTCTCTTCCTATATCCGTGGGCGCGATTTGGCCCGTAGCCCGTGGTGGTCGCCTGGTCGGTCGTAGGTGGCTTTGGTAGAGTATGTGGTGCGCGGTCAGTAAGGCCAACCGATCCGCAAATGACTTATGACTTACGACTTCGCACGACCCGTGTCCCACGCCTCGTTCAGTTTGTGTCTGATCGTCGTTCATTTGTTTGATCAACAAGTGCAATGAATCAAGTGCTACTCACTTCCTATCACTTCATACTGATGATTCCCAATCACAACGGTCAATAATTATATTTCAGAGAGATATAGGGAATCTTTTCACCTGGCAATATCGCATATAGAACGGCTGATGATCACTCTCTTCTTGTCTATGTTGGTCATCGATTGTTGCTATCATTTCCTGATATTCATGGAAATGACCCCATTTATATTTCTTCATCTTCGACATCATCTTCTACAGGACCGTAAAATACTACTGAGTATACTTATTCTCAACTGACTGCTTTCTTTCAATAATGCTATGTCCTGACATTAGCATAAGACGACTCACGACTAATTTAGGATTGTATTCGTGTATGACCCATTCAATCGTAATTTTTGAGAAGATTTTTTCATTGGAGCAATTATTCTAGTGTTCCTCATCACAGTCATCACTACAGACTGATACCTACCTTCTCCCTCTATTTCCTATAGGTACGCAGGATATGTTCTTCGAACATCGTAGGGATTCCCTTTCGGGCGCTCCGAGAGATTAAAGAATATATGGTGCTCATCTGATGTATCAGCATTAGATGATCTTCGAGGAACTGAACTCATTTGTTTCCTTACCGTGTACTTCAACTTCAGACTTGTAAGAGACTTATGACTTATCAGAATCGATTCCCATCTAATATTTCCATAAGGTACAGACAATCCAAGACCCATGACTCCCACATTGAATCTAGTGCTTTATTTACTCACGAATCTAAATTCCTAATGAACAATAATTCAAATTCAGTAGTGCCAATTCCACTGCCATCACAGACCCATTAAGTTCTTGTATGATCGTCGTTGATCCAGTCAATGGTATTATATAGCAAAGAAAGGAAATATTGTGAATTTATTCTGACATAAGATCTCTTGCGACTTATATTAAAATATTCATTAAGCTCGCGAATGATTGTTTTTGGTCCATAGAATCTAAAATTTCGAGTATATCTTCAAAGTTTGCTTATTTTCAAATACAGTGCTGCTAAACTATTTCATAATATTGTCGACGACATCAGCATCATCCTCATCATCACAACTTGAAGGATTGTAAAAAACTGGTGAATGACGATTCTCAACACACAACGTTCAGTAATTCAAATAGATGGGCTCCACAAACACATGATTCATTGAATTCATTCATGATTCGTCGATAATAGTTCTCTAAAAGAGCAGCAGAATATGCCCAGCATGGCTTCTGTTTATACTATTATGCTACTGCTTATCACATTATTAGATGACAATTCCAATTTATGCATGTTCATCAAGGATATAAATTGTTTTTTCTTTCATGGTCGATATCATCGTCATCATCAACTTGTAGGATCGTGAAAGACTATAAGGACTAATGAATCTCAACACATAACGTCTAATAATTCAGACAGTCTATCTGAGGTATGCATTGAACGACACCTCTCATGACTGGTGATTCATCTTAAACTAATGCGTTGAATCCCAACACATAACGTTCAATAATTTAGATACAGAGCTGTCAACATGCCTGAATTCGGCATTAGATATTTAACAATTCATGATTTAGATATATGACTGGTGTTTCGAGAGGACCAACAACATTTTCTCAACATCATTCTTCAAAACTCAGTCATTCGAATAACCTACGATAGAAAATTCATATGATATGGTTAATCAGGTTTAGACTTTAACATCTCTTCAACTCTTTTACCTCAGCCTCCGCGATGTGAAAGGATATGAGCTTTATTCCAGGGCTGATGTTATTATGCATTCTCGCATGTGTTCAAGTATTTTGAGACAGGATATCATGAATATCTGCTTCCCATCTGATGCTTATGCGCTAAAATGTGGATGAAACAGTTCAATTTACTCTTCAGTAATGAATTAATTGAATCAACCTGTATACACGGAAAAAAAGGATTTGTTGCATCAACAAATTATTTATGCTTGAGTTATTTTTGTTGGACTGAGCAATTTTTTGTTGAATCAACCAGATACATGATTATTCCATGGAAGCAGCTTGTTCAAATCAAGAATGTAGTCTAATTGAATCAACAGTATAATATCAATTACATCAACAAAATATATGGTTTCTTCAAAAACAAATTATGTCGATCCAAAATGATGTCGATGTTGATTAAACTATAAACATTTCGTTGATTTGATCAAACAATGATCATTTTGATGAGGATATATCTTTGAAACAACATACAAGTTGTCTTATTCCGATGATCCGATGTATCAATGAACTCGTTTCGAACGGATCATTTGCTTGAATAGAGCAACGAAATATGTAATATCAATGAAATATTTTGTTCATTCTACATCAACTTCAATTTTCGCCTCTAGATGGCGATCATTTCGCCTCGTCTATGCCTGCCTCGAGTTCATTATATACGTGAAGCCTGATTCTTCGTGTTTGAAATATCAGCTGGATAAGTCGAACTTAGGATGATTAGCAATCCGAAATAGTTTTCCATCTTCTAAAGAGAAGTAAAGACTAAAGATCTACGCTAGGAGTCGACTAGTTTCCTAGTTTTGTTTATTCTATTCTATCAAAAATTCCCGAATATTGAATTTGGTTCAACAAAACAATTTGTCGAATGGATATATAGTTTCTCTTGAATCAACAAAATATGTCATTGAATTAACCAAATATTTCATTGAATCAACCAAATATTTCTTTGAATCAACCAAATATTTCGTTGAATCAACTAAATATTTGATTGAATCAATACGTTGTTATTTTGAATCGAACAAAATGTTTGTTTGAGTCTATTCAATATCTCTTCATAAACAATTCATGGATGTGCTTGATTGAAGAGTATCCAGAGTTCATGCAAGACATATTTACTCGTATTTACTTGATTCAAACTTCAAATTCGCTCTAAAACAAGATATAGATTTACTCATTTCAAGATTATATTTTGTGGTGCATATATGACACTTTTATTTGCTCCATTCAATTGAATTTTGCATGATTCAACAATTCTTTTTTTTTTTCGTGTATTCCGTAAACTTCGGTTTGACTAGGAATTCTGTGAAAGTTTAGCTAGGGTTCTTTCTCGACCACTGAAGACCGGTATATTAATTACCGATTTTATCCGTCAGAAAATAGTAGCCTGTAGATAAAGTTCCACTTTGGCTTTTCTTCTAATTTTTATATACTACTCAATCAACTGACAGATAAGGATCGATGGGAATTATGGAAACAAACAAAGAAATCCTATTCTTGAATTTTGTGAAAAATTACGTGTGTTTATACCTATTTTGGAAAATGTGACAACCATTAATCGAATGGAAGATTCAGGATACAGAAATAAACTTCATGCATGGTCAATATTTTAAGTTTCAAATGATTGGGGATCCACTTGAATTTCGATGAATGAATTTCTTTTTTGAGGGGTGAAATTGCTCCTTCTTTTCGTCATAATTGGTATTTGATACACTATAACTACCTACTTCAGAAAAGGGGTTATATGTGACACAAATAAAACATGAATTTTGTGGTATATTATGGGCTGACTCGCAACTATTAGAAAGTTTGACTGCTGGATAAAACTTAACCTGAAAGCGAAGCTTTAATCCTCTCCTGAAAATGCCATCATAGTTAGCGAAACACGTGTCGAGGCGTTCAAAAAATCAGTTTGGTTAGTAGTAAAACAGTGTAGTGTGATTATTGTGCCAAAAGTTTCAGTCTTCGACATATTCTCGGATATATTTGAAGGCGATAAACCCACATCCCAGGCAACCAGATGTTGAATGGTCACGTCACGTGACGTACCCGATTTGTTATTTTTCGTCAGAGACGTCACAAACCAATTTCTGACGTCACTATAACGTGATTTCAATGACGTGATGATCAAGTCATCATTACGACGTTGAGAAAACGTCGCTTGGATTTTTAAAATATGACGTCAGTTTCATCACGTCAGGAACGTCGTGTCACCGTCTATTGTTCAGTATGTGTGTGTATAATATATATATTCAAGGTGTCCCAAACTCGATGACCTATTGAACGTATCTGTGGAGAACATGATATAGGATCATTTTGAATACTTGGGTTTTCGGGTAATTAGTTCGATCGATATGAAAAATGTTCAGTGATGCGGAGCTTCGGAGTTGCCGCATCTATCAAGAAGTAGCAATAACTTTGTTATTTCAAATAGTACACCCTATATATTCTATTGTTTTTCACACATTGGGGTCTAGCGGAAACGATTAGAGAGTATAGGGTGTAAAAAATCGAGTTATTTCAAATTTAGTAATTTCATATGTCTAAACTTACTTACTTACTTACTTACTTACTGGTAAAAACGGCTTCCATGTCCCTATATCTCACTTTTTGATTCACTATCTACTGACATTTAATTCGAACAAATACATGTTGGTTTATTATTCAAAATTCTGATCACCTTGTATCTGTATATAATATAAAAATGATAATAGGTGTACCTATTGAAACGTCATTATCATGACATTGCAGTGACGTCAAAAAATCAGGTCGGTGTAACGTACCAATTTGGTGAGCTATATGTCATTCAGAAAATTTGTCAAAAATTTGCTATTTACATTTTTGTTGGGTGACAAAGAATGCATGAAAATACGTTACTCAACAAAGTGAAGCTGAATTCGCCAACATCAACGAGTAAGTGATCTCATTCTGATGGAGATGCGTACTAAAGGACAGCACTGATGCTGAATAGACGATTGAATGAACATGACACCTGAACGACCACCAAGCAACCTCAACAATTCATATAATCAATCATCAGAGATCAGTGTTGTTTATCACTATGTTTGAGGAATTTTTTTTGCGTTTCATCACCAAATTTGAACGTCATTTTGACGTTATTTTAAATTCAACGCTAGGTGACTGACGTCAATAAACGTGAGTAATATGACGTCATTGGGCTGTGACTTATTCTCGTCATTTATCACGTCATACAACGTCAACTACTGATGCTACCTTGGTCAGTCAACTGACTTAAAAAGACGTCACTGAAACGTCCTCTGGTTGCCTGGGATTTCGAAAATAACTTGCAGTTAAGCATTTTCTGACAGATAAACCTGCTTCCATTTGACGAAACAATACTGAAAATTCAAAAATTTATGATACACTGGACCAGATACGTGAATGTAACCTACATCACCTCATCACATTCAAGATATGGGTAATAATCCTATATTGACCCGAACCGCAGAGTTGGTGATGACGACGGAAATGACGTAGAAAACGGCCTACTGGACCCCGACCGATAAGCACACGAGGGGGTGACCACCACTGATGTCCGGTGCCGGTATACTGCCGGTGTCCATTGTCCATCTGCCTTATTGACCGCCATACGCTGTGTCGACGAAGGTGAGTTTGATTTTTTTTTCTTCAGCCGTTAGATCCGAGTAACGCCATTACACCATTATGCATCAGGGAAATGAAAGAAAATAAGGAGTTTTTTCAAAGAAAAAACAGGGTTACACAGAGCCGGTCGACAACAAAAATTATATTAACAAAACAAGCTTGTGATTAGTTTCGGCTCGACAGCCATCTTCAGAGTCATAAAATACCTGTAAAGATTATGAAATTACAAATAGACATTTGAGGAAAAAAGTTACCTAAGAAGACATCATGTGGAGATAAAAACTAGGTCAAAAACCGGGAAATCAGGCAGGTAATTAAGTATATTGTTCTTTGAATCGACTAAATAGCCAAAAGAACAAATCAATAATGCAATTCAACATCGGTAAGAGCATGAATTGAAATTTGAAATAATAAATCAAAATTCACTCAACAAGAGTTTCATTATCACTAGTGGCCAATTGGCAAATGACAGAATGACTGCGTGACAAGTGATACAAACCGAATGAGAAGTACTAAACTCTATGACCTAACTAATATTGAACAATGAAAAATTATTGTAGCTAGAATGATTACAGGTAAACAATATATTAATTGTTAAATATTAAAATTGGAAGACGAGAAACACGTGATCAGGTTGGAAGTTGATGAATCAGATAAAAGGTAAAGAAGTAATCCTTGGTAGGAATACCATCAAAATTAGAAGAAGAAAATACTAGAGGCAACAAACAGAACCGGACTGAGTTGAAGAATAACGAGGTGAAAGTACTCATGAGAACTTCAATATGCGAAAAATATGGTTACGTTCAATATTGGTTTGGTCATTGAGACACGTGACATTTGGGTTGTTAATACATTTTTGAATTTCTAAAATTTCAAGAGGGTTCAGCCGTGGACCTCTAATACAAACATAAATAATGTCCATATTGGAATTGACATCAATAGAATGGTTGGAATCAATAATATGATTTGCGAAGGACCTCATCCTTGTGGAATTATCTGAATTGAGAAATTTGTGAATGAGTCTGTCATGTTTCGAGGCACGAGTTTCAAAGCTTCTACCCGTCTGGCCAATAAGAGTTATACAATTATTACAATTCAATAATCTTGATACACCGGACTTTTTTGTCCTAGGAATTTTATCTTTGGAATTAGAAAGTGAATGTTTAAGATTAGAAGAAGTTTTGTAGGAAATGTTGAAATTGAACTTTTTGAAAATCTTAGCAATTTGAACCAAATGATTACCGAAAAAATGCAGGGATTTGAAAACTGCAAGAAAATATGACATTGAAAGTTAATCTAAAACGGATGTAATATAGCTACATATTTGTTCGATATGTGTTAATCTCCTTATCGAAGGCCGAATCAGATAGAGGCAATGAAAAAACTCTATGGAAGAAACAATTAAATGAAGCAAATTTTTGTAAAGGTGGGTGGTTCAAAGTCAAACCTATGAGTGTCAATGTTTTTTTTTAAATCAGTAAATCAAGAAAAGGCAAGGAAATAAGGAGTGGTCATATATTTTTATTCAATCCAGAGATAGGTTGATTTTTAAAAACAAATGCTGATGTTCTTATAGATTCCATCCAGAAAAGAGCCATTCGCCTGGTGGGTGAATATTGTTATTTTCATGAGAAATAAGAAAATCATTGTTGGAATATCTGACAGAGACAAGTATTCTTCTAGCTAAAACCACAGAATATTTAAGGAAGTATATCTGTTATGTCTCGAAAAATAATATACTTTTATCTGAGTCTGAATCATATTTTGAAGAATAGTAATCTATTTATCATTATCTAGAATCAACTGGAATTGAATTGATGAACATATGTTTAACGGATACCTATACATATAATCAGTTCGATCAATCAAAGCTGTCGAACTTTATATTCTTGAGACTATATTAGTATAGTCGCCCTATTACCTAATAGATGATTATTGAAGACTACAAATAATGTGGAGAGCAATGGGAAATGAACAAAATGGAAAGTATCCACATGAATCGCAATATACTATCATGTCAGTTGATGAATCTCTAATTCGAAACTATTACGATTCACTTCGACGTGTTGTGAAATACTTTTGTATAAGTAAGTACGGCATCAATGGCAATGCTCGATTGTTATTTCTGGAAAATATACACCAAAAGATTCAAAAAATTCAAGATTAGAAGAAGCTGATCTCTATTTTTCAATCTACTCACATTTCAATATGAAATTGTGTAACTTTATAGGTATCTATTATTATTTATATAGTAACCTTCAAAAGGAAGCATGAATTCCACATGAATCCAAACATTATTTCATATAGTCGGTATATTCATTTTGCATTCGCAAGAATAAGTAATCAATAATATATCATATCATGCACTGAATATTGCAGAAGTTCATAACGCCTAAAGTAGTTATATTTTTCTATCTAATAATATGATCCTATATTACATATTCCCCATCTTTGCTGCAGTGAACTTTTATACCTCCACATTTCGGCTCCCCTTTTAGTTAATAAAGAATCCCCCATCGCACTTTGATAAGATCGTGTTCTCTATTCCCCTCCATCATGCATTCTTACCATTCCATTATGGAACCTTTATACTTCTTCAACTTTGATATGTCATGTGTTCCTGATGGGGTACATATTGATTATATTATGAGACAGTCTTTTCCGTATTTTGCTCGGATAGCAAACAGCGCCTGGAAATATAAAATAGTGGTCCCCATTTTCGATGTCCTTACGGGATATCTCACTCATTTTCAATGATAGATATTTGCCGTCTTCGCGAACGTTGGCTATTTTTTCGTGAAACCCACCTTACCACTAACAGATTTCTCATAACTTGCTTCGTTTTTGAAATACAGGGCGAAATTGAAACAATTGCAATTTGGGACCCCCCTGTATCTCAGTTATGTTTCATTTTATCGAAAAAATAATAACTGTCTTTTATCCATTTTTTCACTTGGAATCCAGTGGCGTAGTTATATTTTCAAAATGAGGTATACACTCAGAGAAATAGTCGGTAATGGATACCAAACGTTTAGTGAAATAGGCGCCACACGGAAAAAAATGATTTGTTGCATCAACAAATTATTTATGCTTCACTTGTTTTTGTTGGTCTGAGAAATTTTTGTTGAATCAACCAGATAATTAACGAAATGTTTATAGTTGAATCAACATCGACATTATTTTGGATCGACATAATTTGTTTTTGAAGAAACCATATATTTTGTTGATGGAATTGATATTATACTGTTGATTCTATTAGCCTACATTCTTGATTTGAACGAGCTGCTTCCATTCAGAATGATATTATATTCATATCTTTATATGAAGGAGAATGCAAATTCTCTACTTCAGAAGATTTTGTTTTCAAATTCTTATCGTGTATGTTCAATAGATGTAATTCAATGTTCGTCGTGGCATATTGCCAGAAAAGTTGTTGTTTTCTGTTGAATAGACCTAGAAAGAATTGATATTTTCATCACATAGAGAATGCGAATTCTCAATGTATTTCTTCATGAATATATCCATTTTTTTATGTTCATAATTATATCTGAGAATATTCCTTTTCAATAAATAGTGCTGAATATTGGTAAATGTTGAATGTTGGGTAAAATTGAGACTAGTGTGTGAGGAAACACGGTATCAACAAGGTAATAATGAAAGTTCGTGATATGGACAATGTTGCCACATGTTTACTAGGCCCATCGATGATATATCTACTGAAAAAGTAGAAATGATCTAAATTGATGGCTATTACTTGAATTTTCTCATGAGTGTCATGTATTTTTGGAAACCGAAGAGCATCAATGTTTCAAATATGAAACAATATACAGGGTGTTCCATCCCAAAAAGCATGACTTTGGGTCATGTCAGAATAATAACAGTATATTTTGAAAATGTGACTACGCCACTAGATTCCGCGTAAAAAATTTATAAGATGAGTTGAAAGATAACTGAGATACAAGGGCCGTCCCAAAATGCAACATTTTCGGCAACATTAGTATTTGTTGAACTTGACTAGATGAAAGGATTTGAAGATGAATATGATGACAGACGAGATTGACGTTATGAAGTTAGGTTAGACTTCTTCTAATCTGTTTCTTTATATTTCTGTGAATACTTATCATTAGGCTGTTGCCAAGGACACAAAATAGTTTGGGTTTAGATGAAATCTCGGTTATTGTTAGGATTATCGTCTTTGTCTCTTCTAAACCAATCAGAACGTTCAATGAGCTAAGCCACCTTGTATAATTTCAAATATACGAGGATATACATAGAGTAGTTCCACCAATCATAAATTCAGAATCATTTCCATTTCCATAGTAACCAATTCATATATTGTTACATACTAATAACAAAGCGTGTTATCAAATTTTGACGTTTTTTCAGAACTACTCAAAAAATAATCACATCGAATAATACAATTCTAACTTCAAAATCTTACTGCACAAATTCAAATCGTATCAGTTCAACATACTAATCCTTCTGCTTCGCGGTCTGATTATTTCATCTGTTGAAGTGACACTTTTTTCGAATATTGTGAAGTACTTTTATTTCAACACTATTACTACTGAATATGAAAATTTTCTTGTTAGTACTGAAGTATATTGCGAGATATATAATATAAGTATTCAGCGTAGCCTCGTGGTTGAAGCGTCAGTATTCTATCCACGTTGGATTGCCGGTAGGTGGGTTTGTTTCCCAGAAAATTCTGATGGCCTATAAGAAAGTGTTTAAGATCACACGTTAAAAGGTGAGACCCCTTGCTCGCACAAGTCTCTTGAAGACTCCTGAGGGTTGCTCGTAAGGAGGGGGCAACCGGATGATGGCTAGGAACAATTTTAGAACAATTTTTTTCAGAACAATAGTTGATTAATAGCAGGGACCAGGTGTAACCATATTGTCTTCTGATCTTTGTCTTCTGTGAATGTGAATACTGTTGTCATTGGTCATATTGAATCGCATAGGGTAATTACTATAGTTATAAATTTGGCAGCGTCGAAATATGTAATTGGTTCTTGAGGAATAAAAAGGAATCAATGATACAAATATCATGCTTGGTATTCAGTATTCTCGTCTATTGATGTGTGTATAGAAATCATACATTCATTTCTCACTCTGTATATTATTCCGTGCCCCATCCACAAAACATTTCAAGTGCTGAAATATCCGTTTTTGATGCCTTAAAGGCATCCTTTCTCAGACTTTTTTATCGCTGCATATCAGACGATGATCACTCCCTGTTCAGGTGCTCGCATCCCCTTCGGGTCATTTCCGCTTATTTAATTTCATACACCTTATCGATGCGCTCCTGATGATACTTTAATTACGGTGGAAGTGATTATTAGATTATTACGGCCTTGTGGTCAGGCCTCTTTGATTGTCGATCTATTAATATACTAGCATGCGAGAATCAGTTGTTAAAAGACGATTTTTGTACCATGAAATAATTTTGTTGGTGTGTAGGTATCCGAAAATTCGAAAAGCGTCTAACCTCAACAATCAGCTATCCACCATTTCTATGACGAACTCCCTAATAATCCACATTCACACAGAGAAAAATTACTATTCCCTGTGCCAGTATGACGTTGCCGACATTATCAATATGTCTAGATTTCCGGAAATTTTTCGTTGATTGCATTATAACTATATCATAACAGCAATGGGATATAATAGGTTTTTCAATCCTATACTTTGTCAAGTATTATGAATAATTCCCATAAATCTCTCATTGGCTGAATGAAGTTGATTACTACTAAAGATAGATTATGATATTTTGCGATATTATCTATAACTTTTCACTATCGTTATATTACAATATGTTATTCATAACTTGTCAGTAAGTTTTTTTGATAATGAATTCCCTAATAAAACGGATCTATTCTCTAGGAAAGTTGCAGATTATATCTTGCAACACCGCCTAATACTTCAAGTCCGTCCACACCACTCAAAATACTGACAGGCACAACAAGAGGAAGGAGCCATGGGTATCGGCTTCATTCTGTTCTGACCGATGACAGTAAATTAGGAAGGATAGTATCATTGAATTTATCGAGCTCTATTCGAGATATTTGAATGCATAAATAACCAAACCATAACCTGTCAGAATGAAGCCAACTACCCTTTGCATTCCTGCTCCGAGTGCATTTGTGGTTATGTATGTTTTTGTTTACCAGTTTTACTTCTCCTTCTATTTTTTCCATTCGTTTTTCATTCATTATCTATTCGTTAGCTATTCGCCAGCTATATTCTTCACCATCAGCAATTTTCAGACTAATTTCAGAATGTACACGGTGATTCACCATTAATGTCCCCCCCCCCTCTAGCTCACTTATTTTTGAACCGATTTAAAAATTACAAAAATGATCTGAAATGATTTTTCAGAATTTTTTTTCCCGTTGCATCAGGAAATACAGGGTGCTCGGAACAAATGATCTACAGAGTACTACTTGATTTTTTCGAATGGAACACCCTGTATTTCATTGTATTTTTAGATTCTTCCTGAAGAGCTGATTTCAAAAATGTATCACACTTGGGGTCTAGCGGGAATGATTACAGAGATATAGGGTGTTCAACATCGAGATTTTTTCAAGCTTAGGATTTTTTTGTCTCGAAACCATTCATCATTGGTCGAAATGGCTTTTATGTTTCCATCTTAACTTTTGATTTACTGTGTACTGATATTTAATTCTAACATTTACCAGGGTGGTTCAAGATTCAAAATTCTGATCACCCTGTATCTGTTCCAATTATAAAATGTCAGTAGATAGTAAATCAAAAGTTAAGACATGGACATGAAAGTCGTTTTGACCGATGATGAATAGTTTCGTCTCAAAAAAATCCTAAAGTTGAAAAATCTCGATTTTGAACACTCTATATTTCTGTAATCATCCTCGCTAGACTCCAAAGTGATACATTGACCAAATCAGTTCAGGGAGAATTCAAAAATACAATGAAAAATAGGGTGTTTCATATAAAAAAATCAAATAGTACCCTGTAGATCGTTTGTTCCGAGCACCCTGTGTTTTCTGATGTAGCGGAAAAAAACTTTATCGAAAATCATTCAAGATGATATTTCAAATTTTGAAATCGGTTCAAAAATAACTGAGCTAGAGGGGGGGACATGTATGGTGAATCACCCTGTACGTCACAGTTTGCCGCCCCGCAAATTAGAATTTGCTTCAATTTGAAAATGAAAACGACTGGAACTTTATCGGTCGCCATTCTGTACAGCGTGGACATAAAACTGAAGAGTTCCGAACTTATTCTATGAAAATTCATCTAAAGGAAACTTCCCCATTTCTATTTCCTAATATTCAATTGAATTTCAGAAAGTGTTATTTGTATTTCAGATAATATCATTTGAAATACAATTGGCCCTTTCTTGAATTTTTCAATCGACTATTCTGAAATACAGTTGACGCTTTCTGAAATAGAAGTGAGTATACTGAAACGCAATTGATATACTTCCTGGAGTTAAATTTGCGCTCTCTCAAATACAAGTGGAAAATGTGTAGCAGTGAATCTGATTCAAAAACCCTCTCACTATTCTCTACGATTAGCTAGTATCCACCTGAATCGATCATCGCTATTATATACAATACCCTTAGGGTTCGATCACTATCCGAATCTATCAATAGGCAGGTAAACGGCCCCTTTTATACACACTCTTCTAAACATTCCAAATATTGGCAAATAACAGGTGATTAAACTAACAATCAGTACATAACAGGTGTGTGCTCCATAAAAAGCCTGTCTTCACAACAGGAAGTCAATGAATTTGGGATCATTCATGAATAACATGAATATATTATTATATATTATTTATCAAAATGTGGGTTTTGCAATATTTTGGTATGAACCTGAAACCTCAGAGTAACTACACCTTTCAAGTATGTATTTCATAAAACGTTAATAAAATTTAAGAAAGCGTCAATCATCTTTCAGAATAGCCACTTGTATATCAGAAAGAATCATCAATTGTATTTCAGAATAGTTAATTCAAATTCAGGAAGTGTCAATTGAAGTTCAAATTTTTTTTAAATTCTCAGATAATGTCACTTCGTTATAGTTTCAGATATATTATAATTATATTGTGTATATCATGAAAAATGGCTGAAAGAATAACTGGACTTCAGGTTACTGATGAGGATTTGATATCAGAAATGAGTTTTACTCGAGTGAAGGCATATATCCTATGATACGAATGATTTTTTCTGGAAGTTCCAAAGCTCATCAAGATCAGAGATCATACAAGTATACTTCTCCTATAATACATTTCAATTTTCATTTCATTCTATTCGATTTGAGAAATAATGTCAATTCTCAATTTCAGAGGATTATGATCTTTCATGCCCTCTTTTTGGATATTCAACAGATATAATGCAATGTTCGACGTGGCAAATAGCCAGGAAAGTAGTTGTTTTCTGTTGAATATTCAGAATATTATGTGCATATCTTTATATTTGTTCATAAATATATCTGAGAATATTCCATAAAATAAGTTCTTATTGTGAAACAAGGACAAGCTTCAGGAAGGTAAAAATTAGATATTTGACTGTGGATGTTTAAAATAATATATAAAATCCAGTAACAACTTCTATGGTCTCAGTCTTATATATAGGTCGATGCGTCATACCCCATGGGACTAAAGTCAACAAGAAAATTCATAAAAATTACTTCCAACTTGAGGAAAAACAGGCTTTATTTGAAAGAAAAGAGGTTACAATGGAAAAGAAATGAGCAAAATTAATGTCTCAATTCAACTAAGTTATATTTCAGACTATTCTGAAATACAATTGGTGCTTCCTGAAATTCAATTGACTAGTCTGAAATACAATTGAGGCTTTCTGAAATTGAATTGATGCTTTCTGAGATACACCTGGAAAAGGTGTTGTTTCAGGTGTTTTAGTACTCATTCAGTATAATATATCTGAAACAGTCCATTTTGTGAATAAATATGGTTCGGTAGTGCTACCTAAATCTGCGAAAAAAGTTAGTTATATACAAATATCTCAACCAGATACGTGGAAATTCGGTCCAGTTGCGTTCTTGTTTTAGGGATTGCTTTTGTTGATGAAAAGCGGGTTTTAAATATTGAAACTAATGAATAAGGTCACAAAATTACGTATAATTAATTATGTTACAGCACGTGAAAGCTAATTTATCAATGCGCATACACATATTTATAGAAAATCTGATTTATTAGATATTTTAGATTAGATTAAGCGTTTGGGATTATTGGAACCTATATATAAACTTTTCAATGATTTATGAATGAATCTCGTTTTCTATCGATTGTTATACACGAGGTTATACATATATAATATTGTTATACATGGTGTTTCTCAAAGACATGCTAATATTTGAGGTGGTGATACTTTGACTCATTTCAAGAATAAAACTTTATTCGAGATACAGGGTGATGAAATTTTGAAAAATATTCAGTTTCCTGATAATAACTGAGACAATTTTGTGTATATCTTCATGAATTTTGGTACACATCTTTAATGTATCAAGGTGCATTTTATGATGTAGACAAATTTTCATTTTCTCTACCAGTGGCACCGTTGCGGGAATATAACTGTTTATATTTTACTTTCAAGTGAGCAACGACGGAAAATTTTCAAATTTTGTACAATGCTATGAAAGGCTATTCAATTATGTACAAAGAATAAGATTCTATAATTGATACTCAATAGAACGCGTTGTTTTAGAGAAAAAAACGGAAGAACCAGACTCCATTTCAGGACATTCATTACTGAATAACCACAGTATGTAACATTTTGAAATTCTGTTACCGTTACATAGCATACTGGATTTTGCCATCAGCAAAAGATACAGGGTGGACAATACAGTATCTATTCATATTTTCAACATTGACACCCTGTGTGTCAAAAGTTAGGACATTACGAGATACGTTCATATAAAGTTTAATTCTTGAAATGGGTCGAATAATTGGCCCCTTGAATATTGGCATATCATTAAGGAACACCCTGTATATATAGTCTGAGGACCTTATTTTGTGGTCTTCAATATCATTTCCAGTTCTTTATATAAGTTCACAAAGTAAGACCTACACTCTGTTATGATTTTTGCTTTTCAAAATACTAGCATTGCATTGCTTTATCTGATCCTTTCCTTATACTATAGGTGATCTACTTTTCTATCTCTATAAAGACAACGATAATATTTCAGTGTTACCTCATTGTACAGTCAGGTTTGTTTTGAGTGGTTTTTCCTCCATGCTTGTCCTAGTTGAATTTGTAAATTCGATCATCACGCCAGCGCGAGCGCCAGCGCATCCAGTTAATTTTTTTATGTCGGGATAGCATAATATGAGTAGTCTACAAGTAGATACAATTTGAAAATAAAATTAATAATGTGTATGCATTCTGAAAACTGTGTTTCTATTGAAGTTTGGCATGAGTTAAAATCTGACACAATACGGTGATGTAACTCTAATGCAATATTCACAATACTACATGGCCTAATTATTGAATAAGCGTTGAAGAAAGAAAAGAAAAATTCACTGTGTCTCTGTATAGCCCCAGAATACGAAATCTCATTAGAGACAAAAATACAAGGGGACTCTCCACTCCAGATTCTATATTAGAGCCAAAATCTTGCTTAAATTAATTGGGTACGAGAACAATTATTATTTCAGTAGCACAGAAGGAACATTGTTGATGAGCATTTCTATATTACTTATGTGTTCATGAAATTCGACAATGAGTGATAATGTCATTGCAATTTCACTTGATTCGATATATCATCATGGTATCTGACAATTTTTTAACTGTTCCCGAGTAATGAAGAAAGATTGACCAACACTCAACGGTATACCTTCAAGATGAGGCTTTCTGAAACCGACGTGATGTTTGAAGGAACTTTTTTCTACTTATGTCGAGTGTTAATTGTATGTGAAATATACAGTCAATGTGATTTTCCTGCAAAATCAACAAAATCATGCATCCACTGTGTTCGGCTCGGTAATCCAATTGAGGTGAACAATATCGTTGTGTGAGACAAAAAGTCTTGCTGGCCGTGATTATTTAAAAGGAGTCATCCAATAGATGGAGCCAGAATGTGAATCTTGAAGGCTTTTTATATAAAAACAAAAATACTCAACTATATGGTGTATTTATATCTCCAGCATGGGTATGAGATGCCAAATCTGCCGAAATCGGAAACAAATCAGATATGCGTCCTGCAACCCAAATAAGCAACCGTAATAATGTTGTTTACTTCTTGATGACCTAGTACATCCTTTTCAGTTCCTAGGAGCTAATGTTGAACTTTAGCTGCTAGAAACTAAAAGTGTTGCCTAGCAACTCGCCTAGCAACGATCCGATGTTTGTTTCGGTAATAGAAACGTCAATTCAAGAGCTAATTTCTATATTGAAATGGACAACGTTTGTGCCGGTGGCAGAAAATAGTAAATCGTTTTATTAGGATCAAGAGTGACACTTTTGATTCGAATGAAACATGCTATTTTTTCTGCAACCGAAACAATTAACTCAAATAAATATGTGAAGTAACCACCAATGCCGTGCCATATGTATGCAATGCAACAAATATAATCCGTGTGGTGAGAATATTATACCCTTTCTACCTGATGCATCAACAGCAGGTTTATTCCATTTTCAAGGATGTTCGAATATTCGGTTCGAATTGTAGTTTCAATATAAATACAACCACTGAGTGACATATTTGCGTATAGACCAGGTGCTCTAATGGCAAATACCGCCAGTGACAGGGATAGGAACAAGACGTGGAAAATGTTAGGTTAGTGAGCATATCAACAATAATAATAGCGATTATTTATTCCTCCTCATACTACACTGTTTTTGACTTGATAATTAAATAGAGGTAAACAATATCGTTATTTGAGAGGAAAAACTATTGCTTGCCGTGATTATTCACAAACAAGTTATCCATCCCAACACGGAAAAAATGATTGGTTGCATCAACCAATTATTTATGCTTGAATTATTTTTGTTGGACCGAGCAATTTTTTGTTGAATCCACCAGACCCATGATTATTTCATGGAAGCAGCTTGTTCAAATCAAGAATAGTCTAATTAAATCAACAGTATAATATCAATTCCATCAACAAAATATATGGTTTTCTCAAGAACAAATTATGTCGATCCAAAATAATGTCGATGTTGATTCAACTATAAACATTTTGTTGATTTGATGAAATAATGATCATTTTGATGAGAATATATCTCTGAAACAACATACAAGTTTTCTTATTCCGATGTAGCAATAAACTCAATATCAATGAAATATTTTGTTCTTTCTACATTAAGTTACATTTTCGCCTCTAGATGGCGATCATTTCGTCTCGTCTATGCATGCTTCGAATTCATAATATACGTGGGACGGATTCTCCGTCTTTGAAATAAGCTGGATGAATCGAACTTAGGATGATCAGCAATCCGAAATAGTTTTGCATTAGCTGAAGGGAAGTAAAGACTGGAGATCTATGCTAGAAGTCGACTAGTTTCCTAGTTTAGTTTAGAAAACTCCCTAAGCAATACAGAATTTGTTTCAACAAAACAATTTGTAGAATGAAAATGCAATTTCTCTTTTATCAACGAAATATTTCATTGAATCAACAAAATATTTCATCGAATTAACCAAATATTTCATTGAACTAACCAAATATCTCATTGAATCAACCAAATAATTCATTGAATCAACAAAATATTTCTTTGAATCAACCAAATATTTGATTGAATCAATATCTTGTTATTTTGAAAAAAAGGACTTGATTGTTTGAGCCAATTCAATATATCTTCATGAACAATTCATGGATATGCTTGATTGAATAAGATCCAGAGTTCATTGAAGACATATTTACTCAATTCAAACTACACATTCGTTCTGAAACAGGATATAGATTTACTCATTTCAAGATTATATTTTGTCGTGCATATATGACACTTTTATTTGCTTCATTCAATTAAATTCATCATAAACAGGACTTAAAAGTGGCATATAGAACAAATAACACGTTGGGACGGTTTATCAAGAATAATAAAGACAAAACTTCTAAATTCGAAAAATCAGGGGTATACAAACTAAAATGTGGATCTTGTCCTAAGGTATACAGGTCAGACAGGTCGTACGTTTAATCAGCGCATTCATGAACATAAGATGAGTTTTATGAAAAAGAAAACAAATTCAACATACGCCAAACATATATTATAGAAGAAAACCATAGTTTTGATGATAATTTCGAAAATCTGCACGTAGAAAATAAAGGACTGAAACTCAATCATTTTGAATCATTAGAAATCAACAAACTCAAAATTTTTTACATTTTACTTAATGATCAATTAGACCTCAATAGTTCACCACTGTTGAATTTGTTTTCTTAGTAAGTAATAATATGTATTTGCTATCAACTCTTTCAAGTTAATCGGGTATACCATATTTTAATGTAGATATTGTGCCTAATTTCCGAAAATGGAGGCTCATCGTACCTGTCCACAGGTATAATCCTTCAGGTTGGGAAAAGTTAGTTTAGTGCATTATTGTACCAGTATATCACCTGACGAAGCTACTATGTTAGCGAAACATGTCGTGTGTTTGAGAATTTTGTGGAAATCTTATCGTTTGTGAAGTTTTTACATTTGTCATGGATTTCCATCAAGTAACGGCCGAGTCAATTCAAAACATCCTTTTCAGTTTCTAGGAGCTAAATATGTTGCCTAGCAACTAAGGTAGCAACATACCTATTTTTGTGTCAGTATAATAGAAACGTCAATTCAAGAGCTTATTTTGGTATTAAAATGGACGACTTTTGTGTCGGTCGCAGAAAAATGTATATTCAGTTCCTCGTGGGTAGATCAATGATGTAATGGCTCTTTTGTAAGAAATTACGCAACAAGCAGAGATAAGGTCGACCAACTACTGGGTCTGGGGGTAGCTGTTTTTTCTTACTCAATTACCTACCTCTGGCTATTCCGCAGTGCTCACCTACTTCGAAACCCGCTTTTTTAATGATATTTTAATTACAAGTAGAAGCGAAAGGTGATTGATGATCCTTTCGGACGGTTGCAAGGAACCGAACGTACCCCGCGGTGCTTACGTTTCATTAGCATTATTTCCAGTATAAGTACCTGCTCGAAAGCAATGAATTAATTGAAATTTTTAATTGTTCGACTTCGACGGTTTCATGAAGAATTAGGATGATTAATAACATCATGCATTCTGGGTATTTGGAATAACACCGACATTGACAGGTTATTCCTCCATTCTCTATTCAATTAAGAGAATGTTTCTAAGTAATTGAAATTTCTTGATTCGAGCACGGATTTTCATGGAAGATGGAAGGAAGAGTTTCATTCATCATCGATTCTCGTGTACCTTTTTTCCAGGATTGTTACGCTTTTCAACTTCGGATTGAGACTTATCATTTTCAAATGGAGGATAATCATATCAAATCTGGGACCAAATAGTGCAGCATGATACGAAGGCGTTGAAGAGTACCTCAATTATTGTTCAATAATTCCTCACTGAAAATGGACAACATAAGGCAAAGTGGAATAATATTAAAATCATCTCCCTATCCTCTCTAGGTACGCACGATGTTCTTGGAACATTGAAGGTTGTAAGAAATAAGAAAACAAGATAACAAACAGATAAGAAAATCCAAAGAATCCGCTTGTTTTTTTACATATAACGAAGGCAATAACCTTGTTTCTTGTGCATTTATATTAGATCACTCCTAACACCTGAATCAACCTGACTCACTGCATGTGAAGCGTCAATACATAAATCCGGAGGCCAAGGATAATCTTTTTATTACTATGTCGAATAAGAGAGCAGTTTTGTTCACGAAATGTCCAAATCTAAGTAAATATTTGATATCATTTGCGATATATCAATATTCCTCTTCATCAAACGTTTCTCAAAACAAGATGTCACTGACTATCGATTGAATATTCCTTTTCTTGGTCTTGCATTGACTTCCTCTTACATGCAACTCAAGTAGATAAAACTCTAGTGAACTCAAAACCGGAAACCATCAGGAAGGCAATAAAATGCCATATCAACATCGGATCAATCTCTGTGGATGAGTTTGGTCCACATAATTCAAACTTCATCTTGAATAGTTGAATAGTTGATCCTTCCAGATTGCCTGAGAATATGAACAGAAATATTTATCACCAGATGTATGTATGTACACTCGTCTTCAGCAAACATGTCGCTGTTGGAAAGTGTTGACGCTCTAATTATCGATATTATCCATTTTATCGATATTAGATTGATTTCAATACTTATATTCTTCACAAAATTGATAATTTGATAGTTTGAATAATTATTATCCTTGTCATCAAAATCTATGAAGAATACCTAGATCAATCAGAGTTATTTCAATACGCAATTATACAAACTATAATTTCAGCGTTCAAAATAATCAATTCATGTCCCCCTCAGCACACAGAATACAAGAACGAAACAATGGTCTATTTATACGGTTCAGAATTTTTGAAAATATAAAAGGTAAATAAGACAAATTAAACAAGTGAAAAGGACGAAACATCGTGCAAGGTAAACATTTTTGAGTTTATTTTAAGTCCAGTTCCACACTGGATTGTAACCATTTTATGGCTACCCTTAGAATTATTATATCGACACAAATTGTCTCAGAAATATGAAAAATGTTCGAGAAATCATGTACACAATTTAGACAGAATTTCAACAAAATTTGAGTTGCTGAAGAAATAAATTGCACATTTCTATTATGACAAAAAGCTCCACTCAATAGGTATTTTTACCGTGTACGTCTCCAAGTCTGAGCGCTCACGCATACGTTCACTTTCTCGCATAACGAACTTCACATGAGATCTATAGTAAATTCGATGCTGTCTGTGTGTGATGTGTTTTCGACTAATACGTATTATGAATTATCAACGAAAACTCGACCAAGAACGCTAATATTTGCCAAAGTGCGCAACTTTGGTCAAATTTTAACTTGCTCTAGCTCCTCACTTACTAGTCCTTTATCAATAAGCAAGAACAATGTATGTAGAGTACTTGTTCGCCCATGGTTGACTCACCTAAAACAGGTCTACCTGACAACGTGACGCTAGCTGAAGCGAAAATTTAAAACGGTCAAGAATTTCCTAGGTTTCACCAGAAGTCTGGGGTTGTAGCTGACCTTTATTAGATGAGGATAATCCCTACAATCTACAATCTAATCGTCGCTACAACGTCGTTTGGCGGGTGCATGGCTGGTACCCGGAAGGATCCGGTTCTGGAGGTGGTGATGGTGCAGGTGGAGCAGATCGTGTTCACTCCAGGGTACTCTCATCCTCTATCTGGTGGTATATATATGCAAGAAACTCGATTTTTTTCCTCCGCTAAAGTTTAACAAGCTGGCAGGTGTGAAATACAATATTCTACCTAGTTGATGTAAATATACTTAAGTAGGTACTGTGAAGAATAAAGAATATAGAGTGTAATTAATTCCTTCTAGAAATGCGTAGATTATATATGAATTTCATACACAGCGCTACAAACAGTGTTGAAACAACAACAATAAAAAATACATATGATAGAGTAACCTTTTTGATGTCTGTTGGTTTGTAGTAAAAAATATCTATTATGGTATTAGGTATGGGCAGTCAATATGCGAGACTAAGATCTTGTATAAAAATAAAATGCCCATATATTATTATGTACGACGTTTGTCGTTGTAGGGAATTGACTTGAAATCTAGAAAGAAGTGTTTCGTACACCTGAAACGGATGTACTTCAAAAATCGCCTCTGAATATTCTCTATACTCTCACAGCCACCTTTCACCTCACAAGTGCACCAAAAAGAAGTAAGTTGGTTTTAATACCAAACAACCGTTTGGAGTTTATGATAATGAAGCCCAGTGTTTTAAAACCACTCGTGACAACAGTGTTCACGTGGTGAGAAAATGTGAATTTTGTGTCGAAGATTCTGCCTATAGATCTTTGAACTCAGTCATTTCTTGCAGAAGCTGGCCGTTAATGGTGTAGAAAAAATCAATAGGTAACTTTTTGCGAGTGTAAGTAACATTTGTCGATGTCATTTTGAAGATAGTCGCAGTCATCTGAAAAATTTATCTCTCTCTTAATCTCCTAATTTCAAACTGATATCTCCGATTTCGATATCTTGCAAACCTAAGTGGTCCGTGATGAATGAATATCGCCTACCATTAGCCGCAGCCACAGCTCTTTGCAACGGCTTATTCAATCAATTAATAATAATTTTGGCCGCTCAGACACACTGATGATATCTTTCACACCGAAAAGTGAGCATTTTTCATCCTGTCACTTTCATAATATATTACTCTAAGCAGGTTAGAGTTTTGCCGATGAGAAATAGCGTTTTCAGAGTTATTTATAAGAAGGGAAAATGAAATGAGAAGTGTTTTGGGTCTGTGGTCTGGCCATTATGTGTGATAGGTACTTCTAATGATAAGCATGAAAAGAGGTCGGTATTTTATTTTTTGTTATTGCTTTGATAGATATTTCTATTCTCTGTTTATAGATGATGAATTTTATGAAACACTCTCAACTGAGTATATCATCAGTCAAGCTACTAATTGTTTGCCTGATTGTTGTTTCAATTTCGACAGATCCTTCAGAAACATACGGCTTATTTTGATCAGCTCGTAGTCTGTTATAAAACAAGTATATAAAGTATCCCAGATAACGGGAACTCTTGTAGAGATTACTTTATTTGTTTTCAACACGGTGAAAATGTATGCTAAACTGTTTGGTTCTATTTTCATTTTTCAACAAATTTAAAACAAGAATTATACATTTTTTGTGCTGAAAAAAAATGCTCAAGTAAACATTCAGTTGATGGTTTATGCTCATAGTCTGAAACGCTCATAGTAACATTCAATTATATCAATTGAACACACACGATAAGAATTTGAAAACTAAATCTTCTAAAGTTGCGAATTTGCATTACAATGTGGCATTACAATTCGGCAGACTGGGAGGGTCTCCGTATGTTTGTTTCAGCGTTTTCATTTAAGAGAGTTTGTTATTCCTCAGCAGATCCAACACGATGTGCTGAGACAATTTCTGAAATCATCATGTTGTGGATGCAAACCTACATACCGAACACTGCAAGGAGAACATCTTCCGATAAGTCTTGGTTCAGTAGTAACTGCTCCAGAGTTATCGCTCTCAAATATGCAGCATTCCATCGATGGCAGAAAGATCCAGGCCCTGAGACTAGAGCAGAATATGTCGAGCCTAGAGGCACATGCAATGGGACAATTCGACCATCAAAGGATGCTCATAATGCCAAAATAAGATCAGAACTTGTTGAATGTCCTAACGCATCCCGTTCATTTTGGTCCTTCGCCAGAGCTGTCGGAAGAAAATTCACTTCCAGCTCGTTTCCTCCCCTAACCAAGGAAAATGGAACACTAGCCACAACTGCCTAGGAGAAAGCCAACATTTTTGCGCATTTATTTGCTGGAAATTCCACTCTGGATTCATCGGAAAAACAACCTCTAAACATAACGCCAATTGACAGTCATATACTCGAGATCACCTTTCGCCAACGTACTATGAGGAAGATTTTACTGGGTCTCAACACCAACAAAGCTTGTGGCACCGACGGAAATTCACCGATTGTTCTCAAGAAATGTGCTCCTGAACTAACACCTGTTCTCTGCAAGTTGTTCAATTACTCTTGGGGATATTCCCGTCCAACTGTAAAATTGCAAGAGTACAACCAATCTATATGCTATCTATTATTTCTAAGATCATGGAGAATGCTATCAACATCGAGCTCATGAGATACCTGAACATTCAGGTATTATCAACGATAGGCAATATGGCTTCCGTCATCAGAGATCAACTGGCGACCTGCTCGCTTACGTCTCACATATATGGCAGCAATCTATTGAAAAATATGGTGAAACCTTATCCGTGGCACTTGATATCTCCAAGGCATTCGATGGAGTCTGACGCCACGGACTCCTCGCCAAGCTTGCATCTTATGGCTTGCCCCCCCCCAGATATGTTCTCTGCTAACTAGTTTTCTCTCAAACAGGTCTCTCCATGTAGTGGTCGACAGAGTTTCATCTGAATCTCTTATCATAAATGCTGGTGTTCCGCAAGGATCAATTCTAGCACTAACAATATTCCTACTCCATATTAACAATTTGTTGAAAGCAACTACACAGCTTCGCGGATGATAGTACCCTACATACCGCCTTCTCTTCCAGGGCTCCAATACCAGCCAGGCAAATCAGAAACGAACGAGACAGAAATGTTGACAACATAAATATGGGCATGGCAACAATTCTCGAATGGGGATCCAATAACTGGATAGATTTCAGTGCAAACAAAACACAAACATGCCTTTTCTCTAGAGAAGCCGACCTCACTGTGCCCAACATAAGCTTGTCAGGAGTAACCATACCTTCGAAGACATCCATTTCGATGCTTGCGGTATTACTATCAGCAATAACCGTTCTTGGGAAAATCACGTGAGATCAATTGGTAAAACTGCATCCCAAAAACTTGGTTGCCTGTTTCGGACCAGGAGCTATTTCACTTCCAGTCAGCTGCTCATGATCTATAAGGCACAGATCTGACCTGTCCTGGAATACTGTTCCCATATTTGGAGTGCAGCACCCAAACATACCCTGAAACTGTTAGATTGTGTCCAAAAGTGGGCAATTCGTCTCGTGAGTGATGCCTAGCTCACAAACTAACTTAATTCTCTGGAACACCGTAGAAAAGTTGGCGATCTGGCTTCATTTGATAAATATTTCATGAACGATGCTCTTCTGAAATATCCTCCCTTGGCAGTCCCCACGAGATTGACCCGTCGAGTTGAGGCTTCGCACCCCTTCGTGGTCACTTTGGAGACCTGCAGAATATCTCTTTCCAAAGACTCGTTCATACAACGAACAGCGAGGCTCTGGAACACATTGCCAAGGGAGGTATTCCCCGAGGCATATAACCTTCAGGAATTCAAGAAGAACACCAATTCCTACCTTATTTCCCTTGGTTCTCACGATGTTCTCGGAACATTACAGGATATTTCTTTTCGTGCATGGGAACCAGAACAAAAAAAAGAGGAACAAGAACAATTATGTGTTATAGCCGTAGAAAAAGAAAATTTTCAATCGTGACTATAGCATTTGAATTTTTAATTGAAGGCCATCTGATCATCTGCCACTATCATACCAACTATCTGGGATAATATATAGTATAGTCATCCAATTTTTTTATCAATTCTGTGGAAAAATAGTTTGTTTTTTTTTTCTTTCAAACATTCAACAAATTTTCATCAACAGAAATATCATGTCTATTTGTTCCATTGTTTTTGTGATCAATTACCATTTAATTAATCGGCTTTTCTTTAAATGCTTAAGAGACCACCATTCCCCCGCTCTCCCCTACGCAACTGTTACCATCATATCTGGAGTCGATTCGGGCCTTATTCGGGCACACGTACAGAAAGCCAAAGATGCACATAATCACCTCTAGTGTTCCGCTTACATGATCACAAAAAGCGGCCATTTTTCCCCATATATCCATTATTTGGGAACGCGTGTGCGTTTTCGTCGGACAGCGCACGCGCAATGGGCCCACCCCTCGTGGTTGCTGTGACGACAAGGGTCGCGGGAGGCGGAAATCGGGGTGGAAAAATGAATGCCACCCCGCGTCGCGGATGCATGACCTAGGGACAGGGTCCCCATCGCGGACTCCGTGATCCGTGGATTTGTGTGAGCTTAGGAACACGTGTGCGAGTTGTGCTGCGATCGACTTTGGTCGATTTCAAAATGGCGGATTTCTTGAACACTGATGCACAGGGTGATCCATAGAGAAACGAATAAAAAGAGAGTTGTCAAACCTGCAGTAAAAGTTGGCACCACGTTTAGAGCGACACACTTGGCAACTGGGTGGAACTAGTTACTATGATCGATAAAACAGATTCTCTAGTTACCGATTGAGATAAGGCGGTTTATTTCAAACCTTTACTTCCAAAATTTGTATTAATCGAGAAAATTACAAAAAAAAATTAAAAAACTTAAAAAAATATATTTTATTCCATCCAAGACTAGAGAACTACATATCAAGTAAATAAAACTCTGAAAAAAAACACAAAATAAGATATAAACTCTTCAGCCTAATAATGACTAGACATCATACAAAAAGGAAACAAACAAAAATGATGAACATTAATGTTGCCTGGGTGTCAAGTTAAAAAACACAATATCGAAATTTGGAATAACCAATTCATTCAACTCATTGACAAGAACTGATGATGGCTCTGGCTCCACTGGGCAAGTTAAAAATGAGTTGAGATTATCCAATTTGGTAGTCACATCTTCTTCACAATTTTTGTTGGCATTTTTAGGTATCATCAACTTATTCAACACTTGCTTGCACACTTGAATTTATATGCACGGGGTCTTGACATCTCACCACACTTTTACATCTGTGATATTCTTTTAATCTGAAATACTGAAATATTACATAAAACAAACATAAAACTGAAATCAGTTAACATGCGTTCTTCAAGAATACCTACTTCAATTCGATAAAATGTATGTTTAATTCAGTTCCGTTCATATTTCGGTTAGTTCAGGATGAAAGAATATCACTTATGTTTCTATAAAAATGTACCTACGTGCAACCTACATGAATATTATCAATTTCACCTTGTCAATAATAGAAATAAACTCGGAAATAAAGTAAAATAAATGTGAAAGAGAAACTCGAATTTCAGTATCAACATCAACTCGGAAAATAAACAATATCTGTTGTATTCCATTGGTCTGTTCCTTCGTTCTAAAATGCAACTTGCTAAAGTTGATGTTTTTCCATAGTTGTCTCTGTTCATAGCATGATATAAACAGAGAAAGTCATAGAAAAAAAAATTAAGTTTAACCAGTAGAGCAAACACATACGAACAGGCCTTATACTGTCGTGCTGTCGAATGTCGAAATTCAAAATGTTTCATGTCATGACTCGTTTGTCGATTGCGAACAGCGCCTCCATGCGCGACTGGGTTGCGCACAAACTTGATGGTCAATATTTCCTATGTTTTGAACAGTCTCTTTATTTTTGGTTTGTCTATGGGGTGATCCATTGAGAATGGCACGACATATACTGCCCTGCTAAACGAAAGTGCCGTATGTAGTATGTACAAAACAGCCATTTCGTGATATGCGACTATTTGAATTTTACTTTGGCCAAGAGACCTTATGGTCGATTGCACAGTGATATACATGTTTCTTGAGAAACAATTACATTTTGTATTGTCTGCAATAGCCATTTTTCGAAAACTACACGTTTTTTTGCTTAAAAAAGCATACCGGATGTCCGAGTATACCTGTTCCAATGGATTATCTCAGTCATTTCGAAAGTAACAAATTTGAAAATCTCATGATCTCCAATTCGTTCGAGGAACCTTCAACTGAGAAAAACGAAAATTGAAAGTCACTTCCGGTTTGACCGGAAGTGACTCTAACTTCTTTATTTCAAATAGCACCCTTTATATTTTTTTGCAATTTTTGCTTTCTACTCAAAATTGCCTTTCCAACGATGTATCACACTTTGTATTTCACATTTGATGTGATGAAGAGAACGACAAATTGAAATTTGGAATAAAAATCAGTATCATCTCCAATTTCTCTTGAATTGTGAAGTTATCATATCATTTTCACGGTTATTCATTCTTCAATGTCGCACACAACCTTTGAGAATTATTAACTGTCAAAGATACAAACAAATGTATTCAAATGTTTTCATGGCATACTATAAGGTATTCATTTTAAGAATCATTAATTCTTCCAGTTCTGCTACATATTTCTATAATAATTTGAAATTTGACGTTCTCTTCATCATCTCGAATGCAAAATTGTTCATGAATCATCAATTATTGAGCAACAAATCATTATGTACACAAAATATCGTAGTCTACTGCAACTGCTATTCTTTCGATTCCAAATTTCAATTTTCGATTTCTCTATCAAATCAATTGTAAAATGCAAAGTGTGATACATCGTTGGAAAGGTAATTTTGATTAGAAAGCAAAAATTGCAAGAAATATACAGGGTGCTATTTGAAATGAAGAAGAGTCACTTCCAGTCAAACCGAAAGTGACTCTCAAATTTCGTTTTTTTCAGTTGAAAGTTCCTTGAACGAATTGGAGATCATGAAACTTTTAAATTTGTTACTCTCGAAATGATTGAGATAATCCATTGGAACAGGTATACTGGGACACCCGGTATACTGCAGAAATGGTATTGCCATTACAAAGAACGAAGGCCGAATGTGCACGTACAACATACTGCTTCATCATACGGCATTTATGCCTTGTAACTCGTTGAATAAAGAATGTTTGAATTCAAGAAACTAAGATGCAAAAATGTTGATGCAAAATTTAAAATCACTTTATTGCCTTTTCACCTTTTTCTGTTTTGATGAATAAAGTCGGTTTACTATTATAATTATCATTATGTCTGACATGAGTATAATCTATTTCTTGATTTCTTTGTTGAGACTTGAGAGTATACTTCCATAGATAGAAGTCGGTGTATTTAATTTCCTTCAGGTCCACTCTTGGAATATTAGCACTTCAGCAGAAATACACCGACGTGAAAAAACAATCCAAAACAATCTAACTACGAAAATTGCGAACAGACAGATACGCTTTGCACATTCTCACCAACGTCCATGGCAGTAACCGACAAGTTCTAAGGAAGAGTGCAGTAAATACAGAGCATATGCTGCACTTTTGCTCAATATACTGCAGGAACTGCGTTTTTGTCTAGTATTCACAGTGAATTTTGTAGATACGGCAAACAAATTCCACGAATATTTCTACTAATTATGACATAAACGGTGTTTTTCCTTGGTGAAGAGATTCCAAAATGTCCGCAGTATACAATCTCATATTTGCCATTTTTGCACATACGGCACTTTCACTTAGCAGGGCAATATAGTTCACACCAAAAATATGAAGATTCAGCCCATAAAAATGTTGCTGGTTCAGGAGATACAGGGTGTTTAAGTGCAATGACTCTGTTCCACCATTAGCTGCGTAGAACCCACCATTATTCACTTCTTCTCGAAGCGTAAAGTGTGTTTTTACTACCAAGGTAGTTTTCGTTATTTTATGAACCACTAGTCAATAATGTTGCCACCTCAGTTATAATTATCCCGAATTCACTGCTCTAATGCGATATTCGCTCAAATCGAATCTAGTACGTATTAGAGTCACTGGATGTTATTAGTTTGATAAGAGTTCGGACACAGAAATGACAACGGTTAGGGTTTTTGAATGTTTAGATTTATTAAGTTTCACACCTTGCATTGTGACAAGAGCACCATAGTCGTCCCGCGTTTCTTCATTCAAATTTGTTTGAATTTGACAATACATTTTATAAAAGTCAGAATTGAAATTGAAATAAAATTTCATGATTATACATTCGAGATGAAACCAGCTATGGAAATTACTTGCTGTGTAATAAATTGTGCCAATTCTGAAAAAAATGGATATCATTTATACAATTTTCTGAAACAAATATCAATCATTCGCTTATGGAAGGAAGATATTATACGAAATGGCCTGGGTGCAAAATCAATTTGAAGACGAGCGAAATTTGTGAGGTACCTACTCATTAAGATCCACTTTTAATAACAACATCTGATTAGAATGAAACTATATTTTAGGCCCATTTCGAAACAGAAGATTTCAAAATCTGTTTGTGAGAATCTGCTGTTCCATCAATTTACAAAGCAGGCGATTTCGAGAACAAAATTCCATTATTATCATCACACAAAATACAAAACAAAATAATCATAGAAAAGAGGAAATGATCGCAAAATTACATAATGAAATTGAGAATTTGAAAACGAAACTAAGAAAATGTTTTGGAGATATTTTCTATATCGATCCATGTTACTTTTAGCTCCTAGGGCGCTAAGTGGAGTTGCTGAGAACTTTACAAAACCAAGTATTTGGTAGGTCCCGTCAAAATAAACTACTTTTTTCTCATCAAATGTTTATCGAAAAATGATTTGTTTTCTGTATTTCAGCACTTTGTATCTCCGAAATGGAGCATTTCCGGACACAAAAGCTTATATAGACTCTATTTCTTATAATTGCCTCAGGAATACTTCACTTGAAAGTACTTATGTTACTTCCTGTATATTGAGAATACCTACCTTCAATTTAATATAAATAACTTCATGTTTTATACTCATCACTGGAGTACAGTTTCACATACAATAAGGAATTATAGCTATAAGTTTATCCATATGTGTATATTTTCTAATATTAAAGTGTTGTTACATGCATTCTTTTCATTTATATAACAGTTGTTCTGCTAGAAGTGTATTACTATAAATTGAAGTGGGTGTTTGTATCCTATACCCATTGTCCATCTACGGCTATGATTGATTTGACAGAAAATATAACCTCTAAAATCGTATCTGACAATCAGGCACTACTAGGGAAATTGAAAAGACAAAGAGCAGAATATATGTCTTATTCTTTTATTCACTTAAACCATTGTATTATAGAAAATAGAAAAGGACAAAAGTTCAGCTGTGTCCGAACCTAGTACGTATTTATCAATGACGACTTGACATAATTATGCTGTCATAGTCATCGCTATTATTTTGATTAGAATTGAAGGGAAGTGCTTCCATAGTGACAAAAGGTCCATATTTCAGTTTCACAGAACGATAATGGTTGAAATATATTGAAAGTGGTGACAAAAATTTAATATACACCTTGGTAGTAAATGATATTATTACCACTAGACCTTCTACCACTCGGCTGAAGCCTCGGGATATAATTTTGGTCTCTGGGTAATAATGATATTCTTTTACTACCTTGGTGTATAAATAACTATCACTTTAAATAATGTATGTTGTTGCTGTTGTCAATGATTGTCATCATTAGTTACTGTTTTTTTTTTCAGTGAACTTATAAAAATTGTATCTATACTATAATATCATCAAGAGAAAAGATATGTTTTTCTATGGCTATATAACACATAATTGTTCTTGTTTTACTGTTTTCGATACATCAATGAGGTACTTTGTAGGTATGTCATCAATTTTATTTCCTTATCTGATATCACAATGACTCCATCGTGTTATTATTTCAAAAAAATCTCATCGCTCATGGAATGTCTAATTGCAAGCAATGACAGCTCTGTCTAATAAATGAGCATTACTTGACAGGAAATCAGATGGCTATACAAGCCGAAGAAATCGAAAATGCCGCTGTTATCTGTTATATACAGCCATAGAAAAATTATAGAGTTTAACTTGCACGAAATGCTAATTTCCTACTCGAATGATTGCAGCATCCGCCTCTGGCTCAGGCTGCAAACTTCATTCTCGTAGGAAATAACTATCATTCCGTGCTCGTTAAACAATATACTATTTCCGACGACCTACTCGAAATACGTTTTATTTCGCACTATAAAACAGCACCCGATACGTATTTCGCACTAGTGCGAAATATCTCATTTCGTACTAGTGCGAAATGAAAATGTTCGCCAAAGCACAATTTCTATATTGAATGGCCAAAACACTCACTCTAATTTGTACTGAATTTATATTGGCAGCTTTGACAATGACAAATCTGAGAATCAGTTGATGACAGTGTCCGTTTCTACACATTGTTATTGTATACCTGGTTCAAATTTAATTCAACTACATATTATTACTTATAAGTTGTGCGAAGTATTCTTGATTCTGAAAAGAAAACATGGAATTTTCATCCGAATGTTCGATTCAACTCTCTCAAAAATCCAGGGATTAGAAATCGAAACGGCATAAGGATTGCTTCCAGAAGAATCAAAACACGGGTATGATTTGGCGTATTATAATAATTTCATTGCATGGAAAGAAAAAAACAATGCGATGAGCTTCTCCGAGGTAAGTAGTCATATTGGTCTACATTGGAGGATTGGGAAATGGTTGATTGGGTATTATGCCAAATACTCTGGTCAATTTATTCTATATGATAAGAACATCATCTATCGCATCAACATAATGAGAACATTGGGAGACGTCTTACCAGTTATTCGAAAAAGTTGTTTGTGATCGAAATCTGGATACCTATACCAAATTACAAAACTTTCACAAAGGAAGTTGAAATTCGTGATACAAACGCTGATTTCTATTCCAATACTAAATAATTCTACGACAGACGGATAAAAAATAAAAAATAAGTACTGAAATTCAATGTGTGTCCTGAATATTGATTCTATACAACTTTTCTGAATATTTTTTTGTTGTTTTTGCTATATAATGCACTTTATACTACAGAAATATTTTTCCTCTTGAAATTCCCAAAGCCTATCGATTTTTGAACCTGAAATTAAAAAAACAGTTCTGATCCTCAAAATAGAAGATTTGAATTGAGAATTTGTCACCTTTTACAAGAATCGTTTCACTAATCCGGAGACTCAACTTGACCACTGGAGTTTTTCGGCCAGAATGTTCACTTTTGGCAAATTTTCCACTGTTCTGTTTGACATTTAGACCGAAATTTCAGTGACTTGTTCTTTCGGCGAAGTATCCGGATTCTTTCACCAATGACGTTAGCAGATTGGTGAAGAAACCGAAACAAATTATTCGAAATCTCTTCTGCACATGAGCCTATGAAAATCTCAATATTGACAACTTCCCAATTGTAAGAGGTAAAATAAACAAATTATAAAAGGCTGCCCGTCAAAATGTTCCCTAAAATTATCCAAGATAATGATACTATATATAGGACTAAATACCTAGTGCTCTATATACCCACAAAACATATTTGGGGTATTATTAATTTCCTTATCCTCAAGGTAATAATTATGGAAACAATCTAGCTGTTAGCTTATCAAATATTAATGAAATAAAATGGGAGAACACGAGGACGTCACATCAATTTTGATAGTAATAAAAAAAATAATCATCCCCGGAACGGGGAATTAATAAATAATTATAAAAAGACAAGCACCAATTTCTTCAACTGACATACTCTCAAAGCCTTATTTCCATTATAGCCAATTCCATCATCCTCCCTCATATCAAACGGAGAGGATTCTAAGCCGCTTATCTCGTAATCCTCGAAGCAGGAGTTTTACATAAGTTTACTCAAAAATTTGAATTCCAATATTCCACTCTCGAACTAGAAGTTTATCCGAACATTACTAAAAAATCCTATTTGTACGTTATAACATTGGTATCAAGAATTATATCGAATGGATACAAAATTGTTAAAAAAATAAACTTCATTTTTCATGAAAATTCTATTCATCTTGTTGAAAAGTAGAGTCACCTTTCGACATGTCTTGGTCAGATTGACAAGTAGAACATTTAACCATTGCATTCTGCACTCAGCATTCACGATTTTTATCAAGTGAGTTATCAACAAAATCAACAAATTCAACATAAACTACTATCCATAATTGAGGAGGAAAGAACCGTTTTGATAATTAATATTTCAAGATTTAACATTGACAAGATAATGAAATATTAGTTGAAATTAGGGATGCACCGGGTACCGGGTGGTACCCGGTACCGGCCGGGTACTCGGTACCCGGCTTCGCTTTGGATACCCGGCCGGGTATTTTTTCGGGAATAAACCGTGGTCAAGACAAAAACTAAAAGGCTCGAGAACAGAAATATATTAATAACACAAATAACATTCTCACTAGAACCCATTGATGTTTCAAAGAATAACGTTCGTCGGCATTGTGGCTTAGTGCAATATAGAGATTGATATGATGGAATATAGAAACTACACGACAGCTTCAATGCACTTATTTGGTTGATAATACCCGGCAGCCGGGTATCCGTTACCCGGCCTACCTTTAAAATCGGGTACCCGATACCCGGCTTTTTCAGAAAACAGTTCCCGGTGCATCCCTAGTTGAAATCATTAGAAATCAAAAAACTCAAAAGTCCTAACATTCATTTCAACTACCATCCTATCAACTAGGCTTAAAATTATTTTCTTAGGAAACCGTTTATCACTTTCATATTGTTGATAGATAAACCACTGAGATTCTGTAGGTTCACTAGAGTAATACACTGTAATACATATCCATCAATAGAAACATATACCATTTCGATCAAAATACATTGTGATGCAAATTTTGGGAATCATTGATAACAAAATCGATCGATTTTTTTGAGTGCACCAATGATCAGATTTCAATGCTTAGATGCAATGCCTAAATCTTGATTCATTTAATGCGATTTTGAATGATCGTTTGAGCCTGTTTGGAATTACTATTCAATTTTGAGAAAAAAATTCGAACAGAACTAAGCACCAAGAGAGACTGGAGTACAGAATCCATTCAAGCACTGGGAAATAATACCATAATATGGTATACGACGTGTCAAAAACACCCAAAGGAACTGAAGCAGGAGGTTTTGGGCATTGCACTGAATATTCCGAACCGATGAGCCAATTCCCTAGCGGTTTTCAAGCAGAAATTTACGCCATAGGACGGTGCATTCAGTTCAACCTCGACAGTAAATACCGGAACAAAGAAACCACTTTCCTCTCCAACCACCAAGAAGCAATCCAAGTACGAAGGTACACTTTCAACATCAACTCAAAGATGTATCGGAAATACCTAGACAAACTCAACAATCTAGTCAGGAAAAATAAGGTGATCCTCTTCTGTGTGCCGGGGCACACTGCAGTGAAGGGAAATGAACAAACAGACATTCTGGCATGAAAAGGAGCATCAACGCCACTGATCGGATCAGAACCATTCTGCGGCCTTTGAAATTCTTACTTCTTACCTATGGCTGGAGAAGCAATGAGAGTAACGCACTGGCGAAGAATTCTTGGACTGCGGCACGCCAACAATTTCAACCTAGCATGGTCGAAGACACTAATTGATCTCAGCAAAATTAGTCTCACAGCAATAACAAGATTTTCAACGGTGCATTGTCCCCTAAGGGGCTTACAACTTCTCTGGTCCAAATGGGACAATTATTTGATTATCTGATAGGTTTCCAAGGACTGGTCTACGAGGCTCTGGCAACCTAATCCAAGCTGTGGGAACCCGTGACGATGGATGAATGACACCGAGGTATGGTGTTGCTAACGGGGCCTCTGGGAAACAGGGCGACATCTCAGAGTAAACAGCCTCAGCCCTATGCAGGGGGCACCACAGGGCTGGACCAACCCCTTCCCCCGTCACTCGTAGGAGAAGGAAAACTTTTGGCCTTCTCCGTGGACGAGAACCTGAACGAAAAGGATCTTTCATATTGAAGTGGCCCTTAATGAGCACCATCGTGAAATATAGGTAAGATACAGTGGGTCACTAGACATAAGTGTCGTCGGAGACATCAGTCAGACGAGCCTACAAAATGGGTGAAGGATGATGTTCACAAAGGATTTCAATCACCTCGACGAAAGAAAAAAATGGGGCATTGTAGACTTAAAGAATCTATTAGGGAGCAGAGCATCCTGCAGATTCTGCGAGGAAAATGTAGTCCAGGACCATTCTTGCTGGAGTATTATGCAGTGGGTACATCACAAAAGATCGAACATACTGGGAGCATACTAGCTGACTGTGGTAGAAATACTACGAACAGACCCCCCCTAAATCCTCAAACACCTAAAAGAATTGAAACTAGAGAGCAGAAGAAGATGGGACACATTAGATCTAATATACTATGCATCCTTCTCCTTCTTCTTAGGAGATCGAATTTTTTCACATATTATGTAATTCACGATGGTGCTGTATTTTGTATTGAATGATTTTCGAAAAAAAAATATGTTCCATTGTATTACTAATATTACATAGTCCTAGAAGATACTCCTGTCAAATGAGTGAATAGGTAGTACTGATATGATCAATTTCCTAAGAAAACGAAGAGGACACCTGCAAGAATTCAATAATTCCAAACAGCCTCAAACGAGCATTTCAAATACCTTGCGAAAGAAACGAAATGTCATAAGTAATCAAATGGGTAAATATTTAGGAACAGGATGATACAATCGCAATAATATTGAAGTCTGATCACTGGTGGTTAATATGTACCACCCTGTATAACGATGGAAATGTAATAACAGGCCATGAATGCATATATTGATCGCCGTATAAGTAACCTGAAATCTCAAAGCAACATCTAACAATTATATTCACTAAAATTTGTTCACCTGGTATATTCATTCTTTCATTTGGAGTCAATCCATTACACTCCTTCGAATATAGAATTCTAATAAAGATTTTCCAAAACGAAGGATTAGCTAACCTGTAGGTCTACTTATACAGGTTATCAAATTTTACGTTTACCGAAGTACATATCTAGGTACACACACCTACCTAAGGTGGGCATATACCAATGTAAGTCATATGCATAGTCATTTATTGTACAAGTACCCTCTTCTCCTGAAGGAACTACTGTTTAGCGAAACCGTTTTTGAACATTTATGAATTCCCTTCAAATGAAATGAAGGGTTATGTTTTCCATAACAGACATCACTCCTATCAAAATGATACGAGTCCCGTTGTATTCGTAAATTTTTAATTTGTGTGCATTCGTTTTCCTCCGCACGTTCGTGATTTCCAAAGAACATATTAGAGAATACCGGCCCGACTCCCGAGTGGATGTCAGACAGAACTTTCCTTACAGTTTAATTCCCTTTTCCCTTCTTTGTTATACATTCGGCCCCTTATACGTACCGAATTCGAAGTAATCACGAAAATAATCCGCCGCCATAATCCTTACGGTTATCATCCGTCTTACATTTGCCAGGAGAAGAGATTCTCGGTTTTCCAATGATATCCTACCGAAATGGATAATTATATTTTGTGCATGAAAGAAAATTGTGTGTCAGAAGTTTATGAGAAACTCAGCTCCTTCGTGATTCATATTTATGGATAAAATAAAGCTTTTGAGAAATTCACAAATGTTCTGAATTGAATGTATTCATCATCGTCATCATCACTCGTACATAGATCATAATTATGATACCTTAGCCATCAATTCCGGGGTCGCTCATGGATCCATTTTGGTAGCAACATTTTTTCTACTTCGTATGAATGATTTGTTGATGAGAGTAACCACCTGCATTATCCACATCTTCACACATCATAGATGACAGTTCTCAACATATTGTTACTGTATGTAAATAATGATTATTACAGCATGAGGAACCAGAACTTGATCGAATTCAATGCCACCAAAATTCAATTCTGTATTTTCTCTGAAAGAGACGAATTCACTATCTGGGATAACAATGTCTGGTACCCAAATTCCTCATCTATACTCGTTCATATAGGAAAATCAAGGCAGATCCATCACAAAAACTGCTTCACAAAAACTTGGCAAAAAAAATTTACGTACGTTTTATCATAAAATTAATCACGATACCTGTTTATTTGTGGAAGTTACGAGGTTTTTAGAAAAACGTTACATTTCTACATTTTTTCTATGGCAATAACAAGGTTCCCCAAGAAATTATTTCATGCAAAGCTGGCTGTGAAAGACCTGTCAGAGTTGACAATTTGTATGCTCGTATGCAACCGACTCCTGCGAGAGCTATTGCTTTGGTGCAGGATGCTAGATCACAATATTATGTGGCCAGAGCTTTGGGAGTTTCAAGATCTAGAGTAAGAAGTAAGAGCTGTAAAACGGTTTCGTGAGTTTGGTGAATTCACAAGAAGAAATAATTCATTGTGGATGCGGATGATCGACATAATCGCTTCATAACGCTCAAAATGTTTAGAGACAGAAGACTCACTTCTATCCAAATGAAAAACAGATTAGAGGAGGTGAGGCATGTGGAAGAATTTACCTAAGAACTAGAGAACATTTTTTCGGAACCATTTTTAGCCAAGAGTGAGTTACGGAGACGTTTCGATAATGGTGTGGGATGGCGTGAGTTTTGAAGCTCAGACGGACGGTCATAGTGGAAAGGGGATCCATGACAGCCAAAAGGTATATAAGAGACGTTTCAGAACCATAATATGTTGTCCATTTGCGCCGTTCATCGTGGACAATTTCATGTTGATGGATGACAATTGAATTGTTAATGAACATTCAGCCGATGTTGAAATCCCAGTTATGAAATTGGCTTTCTCGAAGCTCAGACTTGAACCCAATTGAACATGTTTGGGAAGCTCTTGGAAGCAAAGTACGATCTCGTTTTCAGCACCCGCAAATTAACAGGAACTCAGAGAAGTATCAATAGAAGAATGGCAGCAAATCTATCGTCGTACTCGTACGTTCCATTAGCACCTTTGAATCACTTTTCTGATTCAATTCATTATTATCATCATTGCTCATTTCCAATGTTCATTATCACCATAATGTAGAAATGTAATCTCATTTCTGAAACCCTTGTAACTTTAGCAAAAAAGCAGTTATCTTAACAAATAAGAAATCGTACGTAATGAACGTATAGGTAGATGATTAAATGAGACATTTCTCGATTTACCCACTCAGCCACTCCACAGATTGTTTTGTAATTGTAAAGTTTTTGTTGATGAAATTTTATCAATATTTTGTGTGGATCGTTTATTTTGCCAGTGAGTATGTATATAGAGAATTTTTGAGAAAATACAATTGTCATTCATGTGTACCAAGCCACCAAGAGATCTTTCTCCCCTTATACAAACCAATGAAGATTCTTCTTTTAATTATCAATAGTCGACTACTTAATTTTTGATACCTGAAAAATATCTTCCCTATCCCTTCCCTTCCATTCGCTGTCAACAATGTAGACCAAGAGCCAGGAGTGAAATTTGGCACCTCATAAGTTACCACAACAATGACATTTCAGTTGTGTTATTCATTCCGCATTGAAATGAGAACCGTGAGTATATAAAATATAACTTTTCAATATATGTTCAGTATTGAAATGAAAATTGAAATGTATAGGAGAAGTATACTTGTATATACTCTGTTCTTGAGGAGCTTGAAAGCTCAAAAAAAATTATCCGTATCAGTGATATATGGGAATTGAATCTCTCACGAATAGGTTATATGAATTAATTCGGATCAATTCATCACGGATATCTAATTCTCCTCAGTAACCTGAAGTCCAGTTATTCTTTCAGCTATTCTTCATTATATAAACAACTTTCATCTCTCTATAATATAACTAAAACTATAACAAACTGATATCTGAGAATTATTATTTGTTGACATAATCCTGTCATTTGGGTGCATGTGTTTTTGGATGTGTCACGAATTGATATTTTTTTTATCGCTTGGAGCGCACGAAAGGGAATCCCTATGATGTTCAAAGAACATCGTGCGTTCCTAGGGAGGATAGGGACAGGAGGTAGGTATTGGAATTTTTTTTGAACTTTTGGAGATTATATGTTGTTGGGAATACTTCCACAGGCAATGAATTCCAGAGCCTAGCCGTTCTATGGATGAAGGAGTCCTGATAAAGTGCTGTTCGACATCTTTCGAGGTTGACAACAAAAGGATGTGCTGACTGGGCTTGTCTAGTTCGTCTGATTGGTATTGCTAGTAAAGGGATGATAGCAGAGATTTCCGAAGAACATTTCCCGTGGAAGTATCGATAAAAAAGTGAAAGGTCGCCGACCTTTCTACGGTGTTCCAATGATATTCATCATACAGGACGTGGCAAAAAAATTCTGAATTGAGATAACCTAAACACGAATCTGCGGTAAAGTTCTATTTTTTATCAATGTATGTAGTAACGTCAAAACCTCCGAGCTTGTGATTTCTACCCCATCTATTCAAATCAAATCGTTCTTTCGTATACGGTTGATGAACTCCTCTCATATTCCATTCGATTTCAGTCTTCAGCACATCCGTAAGTCGTTCATTGAGGGCATTAGTAAAGCCAATAGAGGTAATCGACGATGTCTCTCCAATCACGACATCGTCAAAGGACAAAATCGGGAAATCAGACGAAATTCAATTATATATCTCGCATCGTGTATTCGATTTGATTGAACGGAATTTTTCATCTGTCTGAATAATAATCCGGTTTGCAAGCATAGCAATGGCAGGAAGATGGCAAATGGCGAAAACCCGGATTAAATTTACGACGTCTACACAGTGAAGAAATAAAAAATCCTACTACATCCATCTCAATTTAGTTGAATCACTCATTTTTGTATTCTTTATTGATAATGTTAGCAGGATATTTTTGTAATACTTAGAAGCGATCTCCACTTTACGAAATACTTATTGAGAAATCAAGAAATTGGCAACAAGTTTCAATATTGAAGGAAATTTGGAAGTTTTACACGTTTGTCAACAAAAAGGACGGCTAGTAAATTTACTAGAGATCTTCGAGATCAACTCCTCATTGAAGGATAACAATTCTATTTCGGTTAATGAACAAGTCTTTTTTGATGGTATAAAATTTTTCAATTTTCTAAAGTTTGTTTGAGATTCAGATTCTTCTTTTTCCCTCGTTCCTCCATTGTTAAGAACTTGTTTTCAACTAGACTCAAATTTTTTTCCCTAATTGTTATTTTTTCACTCAACCAGTTTCGATCTCATCCCAGGTCTGTTTGAAAAATAGTTCAAGTGCACCATTTCACCTGTCATCTTTCTTGTTGACATCTTGTCATCCGGAAGTTTGAAGTTTGATCTTGTGATTTTTCGATTCTTCTGTGACAGCTAAGCTCTAGTGCACTCAAGTCCTACTTATGTGGGTTTTTCTAAATTCTGTTAACATTTTGGTTTTTCACCTCATGAAAACCTCCTGAGGTTACCTTAGACGGTACAGGCCCATCTTAAAATAAAAATACCTGTTTTATGTTTACTATTTGATTTAATGAGATTCCACAACTTTGAAGAACATTTTTCCATCTTCATATAAGTAATATTTTTATCATTATATTCCTGTTACTAGTTTAGACTATTGATGGACGTTATGAACATAACTATGTTGAACTATTAAATTTTGACGACTTTGAGACAAAAGTCACTTTTCCTAAAATAACTTTTTTCCGCGAAGAAGTAAGTACTCTTCGACCAATATATCGAACGCTCAGACGCATTCGTATTTATTATCAGTGGAGCCAAAAAATTCATTTACAGAGCGTGCCCAAATATCAGCCAAGATATTATGAGTCTATGTGATCAACTGCAGATCAATTTTAATAGGTGATTAGGATAATAAATAAGTTTCATGATTATTTTCAGTTGATATGAATGTTTCAGTAGATCAGTAGATTAATATGCAAATCAGTTGATCTCCTGAAAATTCTGTAGGACTGGCAACCCTGTCACGTGCTAACTCAGCAATCTGGTGGTTTTGTTTTCTGACGAAAACAAACGACGTCGTGCACTTGCAATGAGGCCAATTTGTGAACTGGTGGTAAAAAAGTATATTTTTTCTGTGACGGGAAAAAAGTTTGGCATTTCATCTCTGTTGGCAGGTTATAAAATGTCACTCTTCATAAATTACTTTTTTCCCGTGGGAAGAAAGTGAGTTTTTTTCCGGATATTCAAGGTGATTCTAAAATAGGTGGTCAAACTTTGGGAGTATATAGAGTGTGTGAAATGATTACGAAAACCTTGGTAACATTTTTTTCTGAAGTGCCCCTCAAGAAAGATACAGCCCCTCAAAGGGGGGCCTCGGAGAATGATTCTGTATTATTATCTCCAACACCTTGTATGATGAAAATCTAAAATTCAGTTTATCCACTAACTATTCAGTGCCGGTTCGAATGGAGTTAAAATCACCTCAAAATTAAATACAGGGGTGTGTCAAAACAGGGAGGTAGGGGGTAAAAATGACCCCAACTTTTTTGTTCATTACAATTTCAGTTTTTTTACATGAAATTATAAAATCTCAGGGGTATCAACATAGAAAAGGAGCTCTTGTTGGATCTCGATAAACTGAACCATTAGCGAATAAAATTTATTTTTCCAAGATTTCATTTAAATTGCAATTTTGGTATGCACTTAAGTTTAATTATCTAGTTCAAATCTTGCAACTGAATTTTCACCTACTTCTAATCGTCTGATCAACTTGGAATCTGGCAGATGACAGTTGACAACGCGTTATGGACTTTTTGATAGAAAAAAATAGGGCGGCTCCAATGTGGCTGACCAGATTTGTGATTATGGTTCGATTCGATTCAAAATTGGTTTGTAAGGGTTTTTGGGGTTTGGAAATTATGAATTCATTGTCGGAATTGATGAATTAACAATAGACGACGAGTTTCGTGATTATGGTCTGATACTATTGAAAATACTAAAATGAAAAATATTGTTAAAAACAGCCTTTTTTGAATTTTATTCGCTAATAGTTAATTTTATCGAGATGCAACAAGAGCACCTTTTTCATGTAAATAGCCCTGAGATTTCATAATTTCATGTCAAAAAACTGAAATTGCAATGAACAAAAAAGTTGGGGTTATTTTTACCCCCTACCTCCCTATTTTGAGACACCCCTGTATTTTATTTTGAGGTGATTTCAACCCCATTCGAACCGACACTGAATAGTAAGCGGATAAACAAAATTTCAGATTTTCATTATACAAGGTGTTGGAGATAATAATACAAAATCATTCTCCGAGGCCCCCATTTGAGGGGCTGTATCTTTCTTGGGGGTCACTTCAGAAAAAAATGTTACGGAGGTTTTCGTAATTATTTCACCCACTCTATATGCTCCCAAAATTTGACCACCTATTTTAGAATCACCTTGTATATCATATATATATATACACTGTTGATGGCTTTTGTTGTGCAATAGTTCCGAAAAATGAGTCAATAATACCGTCTCCGAGAAAGAACTGCAAGTCCTTTTATCTTCCATTCGACTTCGCGGTTACGTATATTACTAAACAACCACTTGATTCGCAATTTCTTGAAATCGAATCACAGAATTAGACTGACAGAAGTGACATCAGATATTTGATTACTTCAAAAAAATGATAAAGATGCCTACAACGCAGGTGTCCCTACTGTTAAAAACTTAAAATTTCACGTCGTTAATTTTCATATTTCAAAATAATGTAATATCTTCTCGATATTGATTCGTTCTTTCTTCTGTCACAGAAAAAAATAGTGTATTATACACGGGAAAAATATTAGATTTTAGCTCACGGTTTTTTGTCTTCCTCCGCTACGCGTCAGTTTTTAGTTTTAGAATACTGTTCTCATGTATGGGGATCAGTACCCAAACATATGCTGGTGCTCAAAGTTAACATGATTGATAATTTGGACCAAACATCCCAGTGCATATTGAAGCTGCCTATAGTTTGTTCAGAAAAGTTTCATGCATGCACCTGTGAAAAATAGCTAAAACTTCCTGGATCATAATCAGTAATATTTCTCATCATGATCATGTCACAATGACTTATTATTTATTTATTTATTTATTTATTTATATATAGAAAACTAACAGGTTCACACCTAATTACAAGTTTTCTAACCTAAACTAATCTATCCTAACTTCCACTTAGATCTACTTAATAGCAATAATCAATTAAAGAGCAAAAATTATAGAGCCAAAATTGAGCTGATGGGTTAAGTTGTATGATGTAACTTAGAGCCTTAGAGAATACCGGTATTGATTTTAATTACAGTAAATTCAACAAATCCTTCCGAAACTTGGCTAATTTGGTATCAAAAAAACAACTATTCATTCTGTCAACATACTTATTACAGATTTGGAGAATACTGTTCATTAAAGAGTCACTTGTTATCGAAACATGAAAGAGTATGGGTCTGGGACGAAGTGTTCTTAAGGGTACTAGAATATTAATTTGACCTAAAAGGTACTCGCTCTCTATTGATCCATTCAAAATTTTGTGTATAAATTCCATTTTAAAAATAGTTCTTCTGTTCTCTAAATGTTGTATTTTAAACTCATCGCGTATTGGTTGGTAAGATTCGAACCTTGGATTCACTTTGTGTTGACAGTAGTACAGATATTTCAAGAATTTATTCTGCACAGATTCCAAATTTATTTTCAAGACCTGAACGTGTGGATCACAAATTATGGATGCAAATTCAAGACGGCTGCGAACTAAATAGTCATAAAGCAATTTGATCGATTCAATATTCCTGAATTCACATGTTGAACGTTTGAGAAACCCTAGCATTCTAAAAGCTTCACTACTCACGATATTTATATGCTCGGTGAACTTTAGATTTTCAGTGAAGTGTACCCCTAAATCCTTCATCGAGGAACATCTTTCTAGGATAGTATTGTCCATAGTATAAATGTAATGGTCAGGATTTCTGGATCGATGAAAAGTCATTATTTTACATTTATCAAAATTGAAATATAGTTTATTAACATTGGACCAACTGATAATATTGTCAATATCATTTTGTAGCACTAAGTAATCATTAACGTTCCTGATAGGTCGAAATATTTTGAAATCATCAGCATATAATAAGCAATCAGAAGTCACAAGGTTTGGCAAGTCATCAATAAAGATTAAAAATAGTAGAGGACCAAGATTGGAGCCCTGTGGTACTCCAGATCTTGCAATATATGTTGATGAGTTGAATCCAAGAAAATTAACGTACTGTGGCCTATCACTGAGATATGACCTTAGCAAATGCACCAACTGCTCACTCAGACCATGAGATAAAAGTTTCACTAGCAAAGTATCATGATCCACTCGATCGAACGCCTTGGCAAAATCCGTGTACACAACATCTACCTGTTCTCCAATTCCAAGGAAGTCTTGGGTCTTATTCACAAAGGTAGCTAGATTTGTTTCAATGCATTTTTTCTTGCGAAAACCATGTTGTTCTGCAGAAATATTATGTTTCACATGATTATAAATTTTATCAAATATAATAAATTCATATAACTTTGCTATACAATTCAAAACAGCAACTGGTCGGTAATTTGCGATCTCACTCTTTGCTCCTTTTTTATGAATAGGAGTTATTTTGGTAGCTTTGAAATGATCAGGAAAAATTCCACAATCCAGCGATTTTTGAAATATTACCATAAGGGGATATATCAAATATTCTCTACAAGATTTTATTAGATAGCATGGAATATTATCAGGACCCGAAGATTTCTTTGGTTTAAGCTTATTGAACGCATTCATCATATCATTGACGGTAATTCTCTTGTACAACAAATGTTGAGCATTACGAACAGGTAATACATTTGCTCGATTATTTATCTGAGCCATATCATATGTTGCAGCATTGCCATTATATACCGAACAGAAAAATCTTGCAAATTCGTTTGAGACTTTCATTGGATCATTCGACAATTCCCCATCAACTAAGAAATTCTCGTTGGATTGTCTTTTTTGTTTAGAGTTCTTCACAAAATTCCAGAAAACATTTGGACTACTCTTTACGTTAGCTTCTATATTTTGAATGTATTTGCTGTGAGCCTCTTTAATATCATGTTTCAGTTCAGAGCGGAGTCTCCTATAGTTTTCTAAATAAAAATTAGAGATATGTTTATTTTTCCTGAAATTTTCTCTCAATTTCAGTTTATTTTTTATGTTCACAGAAAACCAAGGTGGATAAGATTTTTTGTGATTCAAGGTATTTGCAGAGAATTTTGGAACACATGTATCGAGTATACTGTAAATGATATTATAAAAATACTGTACCTGACCATTGACATCCGTGAAATATCCTAAAAGGGTCCAGTTGGTGCGTCCCTCAAGAGTTCATATATCAACGGGAAATTTGCTAATTTATAGTTATACATAATTATCTCGCAGATTATTCCTCAATTCACCATTTTGTCTGAATCTCATAAGTTCCAACTCACAATTCAGAGCTGGATGTTTTTTATCAAGAGGGACCAATGGAGAGGGTTCCTCGGACACCTCCAAAGAGGAATTACTAAGGGCCAAGTCAAGAGTTCGAAAGTCTTCATTTTGACAATCGTTGTAGGAATTTAAATCAAAAGTAATAATTAATTGAGATATCGTAGAAGTAATCTGAGAGTTTGAAGAAAACTTGAAGTCCTTTCCATAAACACTAGGGATGTTGAAATCTCCCAATATAACTAGATGAGTATCAGCTGTAACAGCTCCATGAAGGTCATCGAATAAGTTTGAGTAATCAATATATAACTGCGAGTTAGAGCTTGGAGGAATATAAGTTGCATTAAGTATAAAAATGTTTCCTAAAATATTGGTTTTAATAAATATGGTTTCCAAATACGTGTCCATGTCAATTACTGATGAGTTATATTTTTTCAAAATAGCAATTAAGACACCGCCACCCATACTCTTACCTGTTCTAGCAGCGTCCCTATCTTTCCTAAATACTACATACCTATCGTCAAGAATTTCCGAATCAAATATACTCTTATCTAACCAAGTTTCCGTTAAAACAATCACATCATAAGTCTCAGCTAAAGTATTCTGAAAGATTACATTTGTTTTAGAGCGTAGACCCCTGCAATTCTGATAATAAATTCTCAGTTTCATAATAACCCAATTACCAGCTCAAATTAAAGTTTATAAGTATGAACGAAACTAATCTAAATACTATATATATATGTATATCTATATCTATTTTATTGAATGAATTATTGTTACTTCAAATATTTATCAGATGCGTTGTGTGAGTGAGAGCTCCTCCATGTTAAAATTAGGAATACAAAAAAGCATCAATTTTCATGGTGGAAAAATTTCATCACATATTTTCCTGAAAATACATGGCCCTGTATATATCAATGATTCATAAAATTAAACAAATATTCTAAGAATAGATTTGGGTGAGCCCAGTTTGTGGGTGCAAAGAAATATTCATTTATATGCAAAAAACAAAAACAAAAATCATGCATAGATTAGAAGCAGCGATCGTTTGAAGCAGGTACGACAATAAACAAAAAACAATTTCATACTGCTTGTTTCCATACGCTTGTAAGTCTTTTTCAGAGAGAATAAGTTTTTTGTTATTATCTTCTTTACACCGAATAAAAACTTTACCACCTAAATGACCACGCTTCCTTCACACCATATTTTTCTTTGGCTTTCTTCAGGAGTTCATAGTTTTTCTTCGACAAATCCTCGAATATGGAAATTGAAGAGTTCCTTAGGGATTTTCGGGCTTCAAATACTTGACGATACATTAAATTGGAAATGAATTGTATATCATAAACCCTAGAAACTGGTGTACTCTTGTCATGATGAGGTAAATTTTGTAAACTACGATACAGATCTTGTGATAAACCTAATTTTAGCTCCGGTAATTCGTCTGACGAGTACGGCTATAATTATAGAGGCGATTATTTGATATTTCATCTCGCTTAATAACCCTCATTATCAATTTTATAATTGGTAAGTAGGATGCGAGAACATGCAGTCCAAGCACGCGATGGAATCGGGTGTTACTAAACCAAAACGGTATCCTACAACACATCATGTCCACAACGTTTCAACGTTTGTGTGAAACAACTGAATGACAGGTCAAATTATCACATGAAATAATCTTGGGTTACATCCTTTCGGAGCTCTGATTTTTATCGGATAAATATGGGCTTGGCAACAATTCTCGAATGGGAATCCAATAACTTGGTAGATTTCCATGCAGACGAAACACAAGCATCCCTTTTCTCTAGAAAAGCCGATCTTACTGTGCCCAACATAAGCTTGTCAGGAGTAACCATACCTTCAAAGACATCCATTTCGATGCTTGGTATTACTATCAGCAATAATCTCTCTTGGGAAAATCACGTGAGATCAATTGCTGAAAGTGCATCCCCAAAACTTGGTTTTCTGTTTCGGGCCAGGAGCTATTTCCCTTTTAGCTAAGGTCCTACGATGGTCGATACTTCCCCTTCTGAGTAAAAGCAAATCCTTTTGAACAGGCATAGAGTAAGTAGAAATAAAGAGATTCAGGGGCAGACCCACCCCTGAAACCCGCGGAGACACCCCCACCCCCTTCTCGAAGGGGTGGTGCGCACAAATGCATATAAATATTATTTACTCGAAAACGGTGACAGATAGAGATTCGCGATTCGCGCCATTCCAAAGAAAATTGAATTTTACATCTGATAGATATTTTTAGATTGATCAAAAATCTCAATGTCAGCTCCCAATAAAAAAGATATGGGAGGAGGGAGTTCTAGGCTGTCATGTTTTTCCTCATAACTATTAAACGGTTCAAATAATCGAAAAATTTGATGAGAGAAAAAATGAAGCTTGCAGTTTTTCCTATCGAACGATATATATAAAGTTGAAGATATCTATATAGAGAAGGCATCCAGTGGCGTACGAACACATGCGCGTTTGGTAGAATAATGTGTGAAAAATGATAAAAAATACCTACCTACCTACCGTTGGTGCATGCAACGTGAGAAATGAACATTTTACCATATAACGTGAGAAGAAAAAGTTGATTTACTCATCACACAGACTAATAATTATGTAGGATACTACTTGGATTCAAGAAGGAATGTGGAAAATCTAACAATAAAGGTACAAATTTGAACATTTTATTGTGATAAAAACAATCTAAAAGCATTAAAATTGATTCATCAACTCCGAAAACAACATAAAACAATCTGAGAACATAAAAATTAACTCATCAACTCTGAAAGTAAAATAAAACAAATATAAAATCAGGTACTACAGCGCTAATTGCAGCATTCCTTATATCAGGTACATAATTGTGTACATTTTAATTTCCTCAGGAAACATTTGCATTTATGATCACAAATTTTACATTGGCATTCAATCATTATATCTGTTTCCAATCTTTCGTTCTTGATAGATGTCCAGAGTGGTTTCCATTTTTCTTCTTCCAATGTCCATCTTCATTGGGATCAGATACCTTCAAAACGTATGGTAATCCGTTCCAGGAAACCTCAACTGAATTATTCGCTCTAGATAGTAGAATTGTCGTGAATGACGAATGTTTGAGACTGTTATTAGATAAAGGCGTCCATCAATGAAGAGAATTTTTCCATGATAGGTTGATACACTCGAAAAAATCAATTTCTGAACCAATCACTAAAAATAATAACATTCCCTTCAAGAATAAAAAAAAAATAAGCAGAATAAATCAGGTCAAGTGAAAGAATTAAAATCAGATGTTACTTCATTCAGTAGACTTTTACGTTGTGTCACAGAATAGAGATGGTGACCTGAAATTTTTTTTCAAATTTCAGAGTCACCCTTATCCACCCTCACTCGCTCAACTTGGTCGAACGTACCATGGCACGGAATCTGATTTATTAGAATGCTTAGACAAATACATAACAGTTGAAAGTAAACCAACTGATGTTGATGCTGTATTGATTGATGATGCTGCATTAGTACATATACTACAACCCAAGGCTTGCTGTACTTTTCTGGAATATATCTCTCTTATTGTAAAACCTTATATTCTAAGAATTTTAGATACCTCTAAGAGGATTGATGTAATCTGGAATATTTTTATTGATAAGAGCTTGAAGGCAAAAGTACAAGAGAAAAGAGGGGAAAAGGGAACAGGAAATTGGTGAGAGAAAACACCAGCATTCCACGAAATTGGAATGACTTCTTGAGAGACTCGGTAAATAAGAAACAATTGTTCGATTTAATTTCCAACCACCTCAAAGACATGCCATTATATATATACCCGAGAATACAGTAGTAGTATGTAATACAATTGAGGAAACACTTTACAATAGTGGATCCCTAGGAATCAATAAAATAACTGGTGTTTGCAACCATGAGGAAGCTGATACTCGGATTTTTGTTGATACTCAAAATTGTATGGAAAATAATTTGAAAAGAATCATGATATAAACTGTGGATACTGATGTGATCATTCTCGCAACTTTTTATCAGTATCAGCATCAAGAGCAGGATATTTCAATAGAGTTTGGTACGGGAAAGAATATGAAGTACATTTCTTGCGTAGAAATTTCTGATAAATTGAAAGAGAAATGCCTGGGTCTGCCAATGTTTCACGCTTTCACTGGGTGCGATGTAACATCAGCCTTCTTCGGAAAAGGGAAAAGGAAAAAGAAAATGTTGGGAAGCATGGTATGTTTTTTTCTGCCGAACAGATGTATTCATACAGCTGACACTTCGCCCTAAACAATCTGATGAAAATCAGTTACATATATTAGAAAAGTATGTCATATTTTTGTACGATAAACATTCAGAAGCGGAAAACTTAGATGTTTGTCGAATGAACTTATTCACAAAAAAAATAGGTCTATTGAGAATCTTCCACCCACATTCAATGCACTTTCATTACACGCCAGAAGATGCATTTATCAGGAAGGCCATATTTTGGGCAATTTAGCTACTGCTAATTTGGAATTACCGTGTCCCTCCCAATGGGGATGGACATTGGAAGAAGAAAAATGGATACTACTCTGGACTCTGGACAACTATCAAGAACGAAAGATTGGAAACAGATATAATGATTAAATGCCAATTTGAAATTTGTGATCATAAATGCAAATGTTTCCTGAGGAAATTAAAATGTACACAATTATGTACCTGTAAAGAATGCTGCAATTATCGCTGTAGTACCTGATTTTATATTTGTTTTATTTAATTTTCAGAGTTCATGAGTTGATTTTTATGTTCTCAGATTGTTTTATGTAGTTTTCGGAGTTGACGAGTCAATCTCAATGTTTGTAGATTGTTTTTATTACAATCAAAATGTTTAAATTGTTGTACCTTTATTGTTAGATTTTCCACGTTCCTTCTTGAATCCAACTAGTATCCTACATAATTATTAGTCTGTGTGATGAGTAAATCAACTTCTTCCTCTCACGTCATATAGTAAAATGTTGATTACTCACGTTGCATGCACAAACGGTAGGTAGGTAGGTATTTTTTATAATTTTTCACACATTATTCTACCAAACGCGCATGTGTTCGTACGCCACTGGATGCCTTCTTCATATAGATATCTCCAACTTCATATATATCGTTTGATAGAAAAAACTGCAAGCTTCATTTTTTCTCTCGTCAAATTTTTCGAATCTTTGGGCCGTTTGATAGTTATGAGGGAAAACATGACATCCTAGAACTCCCTCCTCCCATATATTTTTTATTGAGAGCTGACATTGAGATTTTTGATCAATCAAAAAATATCTATCAGATGTACAATTCAATTTTCTTTCGATTGGCGTAAATCACAAATCTCTATCTCTCACCGTTATTGAGAAAATAATATTTATATGCAACTGTGCGCACCACCCCTTCGAGAAGGGGGTGGGGGTGTCTCCGCGGGTTTCAGGGGTGGGTCTGCCCCTGAATCTCTTTATTTCTACTTACTCTATGCCTGTTCAGAAGGATTTGCTTTTACTCAGAAGGGGAAGTATCTGACCATTTTTGGGCTCGTAGGCACTATACTATTTCAGCTAGCTGCTCATGATCTATAAGGCACAGATCCGACCTGTCCTGGAATACTGTTCCCATACTTGGAGTGCAGCACCCAAACATACCCTGAAACTGTTGGATTCTATCCAAAAAAGGGCAATTCGTCTGGTGGGTGATGCCTCGCTCACCAACTCACTCACTTCTCTAGAACACCGTAGAAAAGTTAGCGATCTGGCTCTATTTTATAGACATTTTCATGGACGATGCTCTTCTGAAAGATCAACAATAATTGTACCTCCCTTGTCAGTCCCCGCGAGATTAACCCGTCGAGTTGAGGCTTCGCACCCTTTCGTGGTCACTTTGGACTTCTGGAGACCTGCAGAACATCTCCTTCCAAAGACTCGTTCATCCAATGAACAGCGAGGCTCTGGAACACATTGCCAAGGAAGGTGTTCTCCGAGGCATATAACCTCCAGAAATTCAAATAAAACACCAATTCCTAACTTATTTTCCTTATTGGTTCTCACGATGTTCCCTTAACATTACAGGATATGTCTATTCGTGGGAACCAGAACAAAAAATACGCTGTTGATATATACATATGTTTTATTTTTTCCTACGAGCGTGCGAAAAAGTAACTTTTCCGCACGCTCGTTGAAAGTTGTACTTTTCCACACGATTTCGAAGGACATACCAGGAGACATGTGGTGATAACTGTTGGCACCAGAACGTACCCATAGCAACAGTCGCTATATACGGACAGTAGTGGTAGTCAACAAATAAGCATTTCAAACCAATCTACTTTCCTCCATTCTCTACACTATTAATTCTCAGCACCAAACTGATGGCATGGCATTTCTGTAGTGGGCCAAACACTAACCAATCAAATTCAAATAAGGGCCTATTCATGCATCATTGTCTCAGTCTTAGTCTCAGTCACAGTCTTTGTTTCAATCATAAAATCAAGTTATAAGCATATATTTCAATAGAGGAATTCATGCAACATTTTTAGTCTCAGTCCTAATCATAATCATTAAATCATGACCCTGAAAGTTACAAACTTTCAATTTTTATGCTTATGATTGAGACCACATAAGGAATGCGCATGTGTAGACCTATTTGACAATCACAAATGACTTTTAATTTTGTGTTTGTCACCCAAAAATCATTGCCATTTTGTACTGTGTCAATAATTGATTAGGTACATCATTCTGATACTTACATTTGATAAAAAATATTAAAAAATCATGAGCCTGGAAGAAGAAACCCTAATTCGTTTGGTGGGGAAATTTCCCCATCTTTGGGACAAGAAAGACTCAAAATACAAAGATAAAATTGCAATAGAGAATTCCTAGAAATCAATGTCACAAATCCTCGCACAAATCATGGCATTGACTGGTGAATGGATTACATTTTAACTCTGGTGTGTAGAATTTGTTTTTGTACCTATCTACTGACGGATCTCTTGACATTGTCAATTGTCATATCATAATTATTAAGCCTAAGGACTGTGATGCAAAAAGGTCCAAATATGATGAGTTAATATTCTATTCACCTTGGTAAGACTATGGTTAAGACAATGATGCATAAATAGGCCCTAAGAAACGACGGTCTTCAAGATGTTGCGGCATCTGCTATATTACAGCATGCAACAAATACAAATTGCACTTTCATTTTAATATTTACCATCGTTAATGTTTTAGTTATTGCTATCTTAATGTTCTTCGAATAAGTTTCTTATCACATCGATGACAAAAAAATATATTTCATTATTCTTCAGTGCATGAAAATATCGTGCGGAAAAGTTACTTTACCGCACGATTTTTGTATTGTTGAAAATGAGGATATTTAGGACCAACTAAATGATCCATGTAACTATTCTGTCTTATGTGTCATTTTGTAGCATCATTATAAAATATTGTTCATTAAAGAACCATTATTATTTTTCCATGAATAATATGGACAAAATTACTGGAAGAAAAAACTTTGTACCTTACTCTTGCGGAAAATGTATTTTCCGCCCTTAACGACTTGCCCGAGCTCCGCTCCGCGTCGTTCGTGCAACTGCCGTCGCGTCGGAAAAGTACAACTTTCCGCACTTGTTAGGTAAATAACTATCAAATAATTTCGCATAGACAATATATAATTCTTAGACACTATTGAAATTCGACTAGCTAGTCAAGTGATCTGATAATGAGCAAAGACATTCCATAATTGAACTCTCGCTCTTTTGAATGCTATAGAGTGTCTCGAACATTTCAATTCATGCACTCAAAAGGGTGGGGACACGTTTGTCAGAACTCAAATTCCCGAATTGTCATAATTTTCAGATTCAAAACGTCGGTTCCAAAAATTGAATAGTCGTCCCCGCGGAAATACATCTGGTTGTTCGGTCACGAATTGCGAAAATTCTAAGAACTAACAATTATTTGAGTTGCCCAAAGACGAGACGACATTCCAAGTGTTCGTTGAAGCTTTGAATTTCAATATTCATTGACATAATATTTGATATAACTACACAATGAGCATGAGTTGCCTTTGGTGTTACGCCACTGTTAGGGTTTTAAATAATAATATGCCTGCACTCGTTCAATAAAGGGGTACAGAAAAATGACAATCCATCTCTTATAAAACATATTTGTGTCTGTCTTTTGTTCAGCTGTTTCACATCATGACAAGTGTGTCCACACTCTTAGAAGAGCGTTAAATGAGATTTTCGAGATCTACTAAATGCTAACGTGAGATAAGTATAATAATTATTTATACACCAAGGTTTATATTAAATTTTTTTCACCACTAGCAATATATTTCAATCATTTTTGTTCTGTGAAACCGAAATATGGACCTATTGTCACTATGAAAGCACTTATTTTCAATTCTTAGCCATGACCATGACAGCATATATTATATGCCATATAACAAGTCGTTATTGATAAATATACCTATACTAGATTTCAGTGCCATTCCTGCGAATATCTGATCAGAACAGTGCATTTGGGTTAATAACAACAGTGGTTCATAAAATGACGAAAATTATCTTGGTAGTAAAAACAGATCAGAATTCTGAATCCTAAACCACCTTGTTTCTGTTCCAATTATACATCCGTAAATAGTGAATCAGAAGCTGAGCGACTGGGACATGTGAGCCGTCCTGAGCGATAATGAATAGTTTCGACATAAAAAAGTCCTAGAGTTGAAAAAACTCGCTTTTGAACACCCTATATCTTTGTAATCTTTTTCGATAGATCCCAAGTGTGATACACCGATAAAATCAGCTATTCAGGGAGAATCTAAATATACAAGGTGTTCTATTGGGGAAATCAATGTTCCTACTACTTTCTAGTAGAAGCGGCAGCACTGCATTGTCGAAAATATTTTAAATGAAGAGAGCGTATTCTGAAATATGAGCATGCACATTTTCATGGATTTCTCCCGACTGATTTTTGATATAAAGATAGTGTAAACTCGTCGTGACATATACCCTGTATGATATCTACATGCATGAAAATAGTGGAGAAACCTCCTCGGAAATCTCTATGATTATTTCGCGATGTTCCTACCAGCATAGATTATTCTATGAACTGAGAAAGTAAGTCTCTCTGTAATATTAGCCCTCATAACTCATAATACGAGATGATGAAAACGTTGGATTAAAGATATTCGTCTCAGTGTTCAAGCTAGAAAATAATTTCACTACATAATATATAGGTATACGACTTTATTAAATCTTTGATATATCTAAACAACTCACACGTATCCAGGAGGCAATATGAATCCATCCGCTATATAAATATAAGTCTGAGATATGGCGATAAATATAAAAAGAATTTAATGAAATTTCGTTTGCCAATGGCGTATCAGGATGATGCTGACAGCCTATACGACATATATTATGAATATTCACTAAAACTTGGATCATATTATACTTGGGCCAGCCAGTGAATAAAGCTAAGTTTATTATATGAATGAATGTATTCGGCAAAAACATTTTCCCTCAACCTGGAAGAATGCTAAAGTGGTTCCGACTTCCGATCCCCAAAGTAGCACACCCAACTAGATATGATGATCTCCGGAACATAATTATTCTACCAACTTTATCAAACAGTTTTGAAAACATACTGAAAATGCAAATGACAATTTATTTGAATGATAAGTTCATATTGCCCTTTAAGCAATAAGGATTCAGAGGTGGTTGCTACAGCTTTAGCAAACGTTATTGATGGTGTGAATAAAGCAACTGACAAGGGTAAAATGACTGTTATATTTTGTCTTGATTATTCAAAGACGTTCGATATGAATAATAATAAGATTCTATTAGCTAAGCTTGAATTCCTTGGATTCAGTAAAGATATATGTGCATTTCTTTTATCTTATCTCAATGAAAAGACTCAAACAGTCGAACTTGATAATAATACTTCGAACCCACTAGAAGTAAAATCAGGAGTTCCACGAGGAAGCATTTCAGGACCACTTCTATTTACATCCTTTAGGTACTGCCAATTTCACTGACGCGATAAAACACAGTGACTATATCACTTCTATGCTGACGATACTGAGCTGTACTACTCGTTTGAATCGTCTAAGCTAGAATAAGCATGATATGCAATAAATAATGATCTAGACGCAATTTTCAGAAATTCCCCACAGCATTCATTGAAGATCAATCCCAACAAATCCTCAGCCATGATATGATAATTATCTTGACACATGAAATTGATGGAACAACAATACCCTGAAATCGGTTTGCAAGAATCTTGGTTTAATGGTTGATTCTAAATTGCGCTTTGAGGAACATATCACTTCGAAATTGATAAATCCCTACTCAGCCCTGAAATCATTATGGCTATATTATTCCGAATTCAACTGGTCAGTATACTGTCAGTAGATCCACTGACTCTGTGTTCAGAAATATAAAATCAAAAATACAGTGCTGTAATTTGGGATACGTTATCATCAGTAATCAGCAGTAGTTGATTCCTCTTCAACCCCATGCTATAGTCTATTCGCAGATGACACAACATTGATTTATTCTCAAGAAGAATATGACTCCCACGAAATTTTCTATCTGACAAAGTAGAGGTAAAAGCCGAACTTTGGTTTATCACTAACAAACTGAACTGGAACAACGAAAAAACACAGAAACACTTTATCACTATTAACACGTCCTCACAAGAAGAGGAAGAAGTAAACTATTGGAACTGACTCTAGGCGATAAGCTCAATTGGTCGGCTCACGTTAAGTAACTAAATATGAAACTATCTAGCTCAATTCTCACCCAAACCACCCCAAACTAGCTCACCACCGCAAACCGTTTCTTGCTGTGAGCTCCCTACGCTTCATAAAAAATTATTGAAATCCCCGATTTTTCAGACCTCTGAAAACGAGGCGATGATGTGACGTCAAAACCCTATTACTGAAAAAAGACTATTCCAGACAGAGTGAATTAGCGCGAGATCACAGTTGAAAGAATTAATATATCAGTCGCCTCAGTCTTCGTCGGGCGTTTAAAAGAACATTTAACTATGGCGAGATGGTCCGTTTTCAGAAGGTACTATTATTTATGCCCAAAAATAAAACATTCCAGTAACTTTTTCGATCGAATTATGTCGTCAATCATTATTTATGTATAAAAAGATCATTACAAACATGGTTTGAGTTAAAAGTTCTACTAAGGTGTACAGTCACTGTACACGCCCATTTGCGACAACTAAGACGCATCACTAACACTGCTCTACTCTCAGAACGGTATATTCCTCTTTTTTTCAGTACCACCTCAATTACAAAATTGTACTTTGGGGTAACTCATCGGCAGCTTCTACTGTCTTCAGACAGCAGGACATCAAGGCCATAAGAATCTTGAGCAATGCAAATCATGGAGAATCTTGCAGATGTCTTTTCAAGAAATTCAAAATCTTCACTCTCCCGTCACTCTTCATCTGGAACACGGTTCATGATATTAACAAAATATCTCTAATATCAACAACGCATTTAGACGTTCATGTATACATGATATCAGAGGAGCAGAAATGATTAGATTACGCCTAGATATCGGGTCACTAAATCGAAGAAGAATTCAATAAACTTCAGCCTATATAATATTCCTCCCACTGAAGTCAAAGATACGAATATTCTCAACTTCAAGAAAACTATCAAATCATGTCTGATTGAAAATGTCTTCTGTATATACCAACTTCATGAAACAGGGTTTACATAATATACTCACTGAATCGTGAAACGAATAAAATAATTCCATATTCACCCATTCTGATATGCTAGTATGCTCTAATCTACCGATGAAATCGTGAACTGATTTTTTTAATATGTTGTTCTTTTACAATTACTTTAGGAATTACTATCTATACCATATTCTGTCTATACATGTTCTTATCTTATTGTACTTATTTGTATATCTATTTTGCTAAAAATATTTATTCCACCATTATGACCTGTCATAAATGTATGTATATACATAACATGATCAAATAAATGAATCTGAATCTGATGAGCTGGTGAAATGTGTCAGTTGTCAGGTTTCCACTTCTGTAGTTTACCGTTTACCTGGCAAATTATTCACATATTATAATATAAATATATTATTGATAAGACAATACTTAATGTTGAAAAAACTATTGAAATAAATGTGATATTGCTTCACCCTCTAAAATAATGACATTCCTCTAAAGCGACACTACCTTCTGACACTGTGACTGTGACATTGTATATAGACCATGCCTAGATATTACTGATATTCATCGAGTTCAAAAAGTCCAGAACTGTTGTATTCAGATTATTTATGGCATGAAAAAGTGCCAGGGAGTATCTCATAAATTGAAGAAGTTGAATTGACATAATATGAGAAATAGAAGGCTTCATCCCATGGGTTGTTTCTATCACAAATTGATTCTTATCAAAATTCTCTTGTTTTTTGCTTATGATACTTATTGTCAAAATTTTTGCCCCCAATTATGAATTCGTCCCTGGGCAGTTGCCCCTCGTGCCCTGTGGATGATCCGGCCCTGACTAATTCATATATCAGATGATTATATCCTGTTATTTTCGTCCTTTCACCGTTTCTCATCACATCGAAATATTTATATCAAAATGATGGTATAGGCATTCAAGAAGCAGAAAAAGGCCTCAAAAGTTTTTGTATTTGGGGTTGCACACTTTGCAGTGTCTTCACCAAAACTTTTTGAATCAGTATCAAGAATAGATCTTAATATTCAAGATATCGAAAAAGGCCTTGAAATTTTTTGTATTTCAGGTTGTGCACTTTGCAGTGTCTTCGCCAAAACTTTTTGAATCACTATCTATTTATTATTATAAATCTTAATATTCATGAAATCGGAAAAGGCTTTATTAGTATATATTGTTTAACGAGCACGGAATGATATAGTGATATAGCATTCCGTGCAAGTTATACACTATAATTTTTCTACGGCTATATTAGATAACAGCGGCATTTTCGATTTCTTCGTCTTGTATAGCCATCTGATTTCCTGTCAAGTAATGCTCATCTATAGGTCGCGTGCACGAAGACCGACCCTGGAGGCAAAATATTGAAACACAACCTCATTCTTCTGTGAATTATTGAAACACAACCTCACTTTTTTATTTGGTTACAGAGGAATCAAAAGGTTGAAATAGTTTTTCACAATATTTTGGCATACGAATCGTGTTTCTTGCGTTATTCATTAATTCAAGCATGCCTTCGCATTGTGCTGTTGTACAATGCACAAAAAATGCAGCAAGAGACTAGGGAATATGATTCTTCAGGTAAATAGTAATCTCACATAGTTAGCATTATGAAATGTTGTCATTCCTTATTAAAATTCCTTCTGCCTTCTGCCACTTCTGCAATACAAGCTAATAATGCTGCTAATAGATTGAAAATGTCTACAACACACACGATCGTCAGCATGTCAGACCAGTCCTCCCGATTGATTGCATGAATCCAATCTTCTTGCATTATTCTAGAAATTTCAGGTAAATATTAGCTGATCCTATTGCACAAGGAATTCCGATGAGAAATCAGAGAAATAACCAAATTTCAAAAATGAAAACTATGTGAGTGACTATAGTAGGTACTTACTTTTGAATCATAATATACCATCCGGATTTCTTCATCTTCCGCTGCAGTTTTTGTGCATTTTACAACAGCACAATGTGATGCCATTAGCGAATTGATGAATAGCGGAAAAATACGATTAATATGCCAAAATAATTGTGGAAACCTATTTCGATCACTTGTAAACAAATATGTTTTGCCTCCAGGGTCAGTCATCTGACAGTTCTTGCACGAGACCTATTAGACGGAGCTGTCATTGCTTGAAATTTGACATTCCATGGGCGATGAGTCATTTTGATATCAGATACGGAAATAAAGAAGAAGAACCTCATTGATGTCACAGTAAAACAAGAGCAACCTTGTGTTACAGCCCATAGAAAATAGTATATTGTTTAACGAGCACGGAATGATAGTGGTTTCCCACGAGAATGAAGTTTGCAGCATGAGCTGAAGGCGAATGCTGCAATCATTCTAGTAGGAAATTTGCATTCCGTGCGAGTTATGCATTATAATTTTTCTACGGCTGTAAAAGATAATAGCGGCATTTTTTATTTCTTCGTCTTGTAGCCATCTGATTCCCTCTCAAGTAATGCTCATCTATTAGACAGAGCTGTCATTGCTTCAGATTTGACATTTTATGAGCGATGAGATTTTCTTGAAATAATAACAAAATGGAGTCATTATAATATCAGATACGGAAATAATATTGATGGGATACAAAGTTCCTCATTGACGTATCGAACACAGTAAAACAAGAGCGATTTTGTGTTATAGCCATAGAAAAAAGTTTTTGTATTTTAGGTTGTGCACTTCGCAGTGTCTCCACCAAAACTTCTCGAATCGCTATCAATAATAAATCTTAATATTCAAGAAATCGAAAAAGGTCTCGAAAGTGTTTGTATTTCAGGTTGTCCATTTCGCATTGTCTACACCATAACTGTTCGAATCACTATCAATAATAAATCTTAATATTCAAGAAATCGAAGAAGGTCTTGAAAGTTTTTATATTTCAGGTTGTGCACTTCGCAGTGTCTTCACCAGAACTTTCCGAATCACTATCAATAATAAATCTTAATATTCAAGAAATCGAAAAAGGCCTCAGAAGTTTGTTTTACGCCGGTGGGAGTGGAAGTTAGTTTTTCTGGTAACAAAAGAGGGGCAGAAGTCTCGTATTATTCCCTAGGGAGATAATGTGACATATTTTCTCCCTAGGGAGTTTATACCAACTTCACATTTTCCGCATAGCTCTGCGCTTTCTTGTCGGAGCACCCTTCTCTAAAGCGAGTATAAGCTGCATCATACAGATTTCTAGATCTCACTGATAGCAAGTTAAGAATCACTGCAGAGGCAGTATGCCAGTATCAATAGTTTCTTGGGGTTTTCCCTCGATTTCTTGTTCCAAAGTTGTTTTCATAAATTTCAGTTTGATATTTGCCGTTACCATGGGGTGCCAACAAGATGCATGTTGTCAAGATATACGAATTCCACAAAGTATACTACTATACTAATTATGACAAAACAATTCGACCAAATTTTTATTCATTCCTGATTTTTGTGTTTTTGCCAGCGTAAAAAATAGTATATACACCTCAGGACAGACTGCTTTTTTTCCCTCGGTGTTTTGTATCTCTTGGGCTTCGCCCTCGAGCTTCAAATCGCACCTTGGAAACAGTCTTGCATTTTTATCACTTGATGTATACAGTGTGTCCGCTAAAAGGAGGTCAATCCATTAACCATATATTCCTTGAACAAAAATAATATGAGTTTCTAAATACCATTTTTCATTTTAGCCCTTCTTATTCGATATACAGGATGTCAAAGTTGAAAATTAAAAACTGTTTTTTTCTAATTACTCGCGTAATTAGTAAGATATTAATCTCCAAATAAGTACATTACTTCAGCACGAAGAGTTACATCGTGTGAGGAAAACAAAACAGAAAATAACTGTCAAATATTCAAAATACTGGGGGTCAAGTACACACTTACCCCCATATTTTTTTTGTACGTGCGCTAATGACTTCCTATCTATTTTTCTTCATGTGATCAATCATTTTTGAGTATTTTTTGATTTTTGTAAAATTTCGATAAAATTATTTGTTTCTAAGATAATTCGAAAAGTACTGGTTATTGTTTGATGCCTTGCGGCTTACGGAAATCTCATGATGTTCACATACTCCTATTTATTTCGTCGAAATTGGAAGAGGGCGTATCTTATTACGTACGGAAAGGTGAATATGGAAATACCGGGTGATCAGAGCGAATGTATTGAAATAATTTTTACACTTTTTTGAATTTTTTTTTGTAAAAATTATTTTAGTACATTTGCTCCGAGCACCCGGTATTTCCATATTTACCTTTTCGTACGTAAAAAGATACGCCCTCTTTCAATTTCGACGAAATAAATAGGAGTATGTGAACATTATGAGATTACCGTAAGCCGCATAGGCATCAAACAATAACCAGTACTTTTCGAATTATCTTGAAAACAAATAATTTTATCGAAATTTTACAGGAAACAAAAAATACTCAAAAATTATTGAACACTTGAAGGAAAATAGATAGGAAGTCATTAGCGCACGTACAAACAAAATATGGGGGTAAGTGTGAACTTGACCCCCAGTATCTTGAATATTTGACAGTTATTTCCTGTTTTGTTTTCCTCACACGATGTAACTCTTTGTGCTGAAGTAATGTACCAATTTTGAGGTTAATATCTTATCAAATACGCGAGTAATTAGAAAAAAACAGTTTTTAATTTCCAACTTTGACACCCTGTATACCGAATATGAAGGGCTAAAATGAAAAATGATATTTAGAAACTCATATTGTTTTTGTTCGAGAAATATGTGGTTAATGGATTGACCTCCTTTTAGCGGACACCCTGTATATAATGTACTATTGTATTTCAGGTTGTGCACTTCGCAGTGTCTCCACCAGAACTTTTCGAATCACTATCAATAATAAATCTTAATTTTTCATAATCTAGATGTGGCGCCAATGCGTCGAACCGCATGTAATATCCTGCCACCGCATTGTTACCAACTGAACCGGAGCATGGATGCCAGCAGAAATGGCGGCGTTATTTTTATATTTTGACTCCCCTGTTTTTGTGTTCCTGGCCCGCTGTCGATCCCTAATTCGGTTTCCACCCCTGCGATATACAGGGGGCGAGCGATGCCCACCCACTTATTGCTATTCCATCTATGATTGCGACCGTCTTACGTCGCGGATTGATCGATAGCGACGTTGCCAGATGTGCGAAAAAGCCTCATACTAATAGGGCAATCGGGTGCTAGAATAATGAAGGCCAACAATTTGATAAAATTTGTTTGATGTGACGTCATTCTTGCCTGTTTGACTCAGATGGTTCGAAATGTCTAAAAATCTTTGTAACACGGTTCGAAAATTTTCGAACGAAAATATTAGTTAAGTAGGTTCTCTGAAATGGGAAAATTACGAGAGAAATTGAATGAAAATTCATCATATGGTAAGTATATTGTGTTGTATTTGTAATACAAAGTGATTTCAAGAAAAAGAAGGAGATATTTACAAGACAATGGCTTCAAAGAAGAAATATTGGTAGAGGAGTTCCTATGATTTTTTATGAAGTCAGACTGGGAGGTGTTTCAGATTTTTATCAATCCATGCATGTATACGCGTGAACGTATGCCTGCAGAAATGAGGTGAGATCAAAAAAAAAGTCCAAAGTCTCTAGTCAACCAAGCATAAATTTGGGATTGGAGCAATACAAACATTTTCCCATAATTATCAGTCCAATTACCAGCACAGTCATTTTTGAAGTATTGATAATATTAATGATATTATTTCTTGATAATTCCTAAGATTATAAAGACGAAATTCAATCGAGGGAATTTTGTGCTAACAATTGATAATTCTGTAATAATGTATGTTAATGAGATAAAGTATCTCGGCATTCTTTTTGACCCTCAACTTAACTGTTCTGCGCATATTGATTTTTTGTGTAGAAAAATAGGGAAAACAGTCGGGCACTTTTATAAAATCTGTATACAAGCCTTTCCCCGTGGTGTAGAAAAATTGTTTATAACACTATTATATTTCAACATTTCAATTACTGTATGTCCATACTCTTTTCTTGTTCTTCTACACAAATACATCGACTGCAGCTACTCCAGACCAGACCTATAGTTGTATCACACGTACGGAGAAACGTAGTGCTTTGCCCTGCGACATAAATGGAACTTTCATCATCTAACTTTTTGTTGGCGGAGATGAAGCGCATTCACCATATTTTATACATCAGGAGGGGTGAAAGAACTTACAGTCACAACTTCACCATTTGAACAATTTAATAATGACTAACGGTCTGGACGAAAGGACATGTTTCGAAGGATTAATCCTTCATTATCAGCAAATTTATGAAAAGAAGAAAATCTCTAAGAAGAAACAACGGATTTGTAATTTTTTTTAAATTTGCTGATGCTGAAGAATTATTTCTTCGAAACATGTCCTTTTGTCCAAGACCGTAGGTCACTATTGAATTGTTTATGTGGTGGAGTTATGATTGTAAGTTCTTCCTGATTTATATCACCACCACTGTGAGTTATGAATCACCTACGTTGGTTATATTTTATACATTTCATGATAGTTCGTGAAAGATTTGTCTAGTTGACTGACTTGAGGACATTTTATTGTGGATTGAAGATAGGTAGATAGATCGAATTTGGCGAAGCAACTGTTATCAAAAACTGATTCATCAGGAACCATCAGATTGGTTACTGTACCGGTTGTCCTAGAGCTTTTATATTGGCCAGCAGATATCTGGGTTATCTAACATACAACGAATTTCAAAAAATTGAGGAACTAATGAGAGCAGAATATTTTCATAATGGTGAGATCAAATCACCCTTCGAAATTGGCCTCCGGATGTTACCCTCTCCGAATTGACACTAATGAATTGATTTCATCTACAGCAAAAATCACTCACTCTCTGATTAAATCTCATATGAGATATGGAATAGTTTTCTGGGGATATTGTAGCCAAACACAAAAAGTATATGGCTGAGACTACAGTACGAACACATCATCTGAGCCGACAAAAACACAGAGGAAATTTGCTTTACCCATTCCAAAGTCTAGTTTGACAAAATTTTCTCTATTTATTGAAAGTCAAAATATGTATAACCATATGTACCCACTGAACTGAGAACTATAAAAGATTATAGTAAATTTTGAAAACTGATGAAATATGCCCTTTTGAAAAGAGCCTACTATAATATTGAGGAATTTTACAATGGAACTCTGTTATGACCTCAACATATACTATTTCAAATAGTATACATAATATTGATCTGCAATGACAATTGTTCACGTCAATTCTCAATGTGTACTGTTTATTGTCGTTCTACACTCTTAATAACTTCATTCTTCATTCTATATTATTAATCCACTTGTATATGTTTATGTTATGTAATACACTTTTATTTAATTCTGAATACTATGCTTTGTCAATGAGAAATTCTGTTTTTTTAGACAATAAAGTATATTTCTCTCTCTCTGTCCCTTGTATCAAACAATCTACCAGGAACCATGCCTCACTTTGGTTATTATTATTATTATTATTATTATTATTATTATTATTATTATAGATTCGACTGTAAAGTTTTGATGTATATAGGTGCTCTCAAAACACCTCTTGAGATCACTTAATAGCCTCAATAAGAATCATTCCAGTCTCCAACCATAGTGTTACAAGTTAGGACACATGTTTATATGAACTTTATGTCCTAGAATATGACAAGAAATCACCCTCTGGAGTTTGTCGCACTAATTCACTAACGCACCCTGTAAAGAACCTGTACGTTAGCAAACTATAGATCATCAATAGATTTATGGTTTCTGTACGAAACGTAATTATTTTGTTTTGCAGCGTTCCATAAAATGATATTCTTCCGTATTCTTCCTCAGTATATAGGAATCTTACGACACATTCATATTATAATATGAACCTTTCCTGGCTTTCCCGCAAATTTTGGAACACCCTGTACACGAAAATGTATGAAAATCCTCAATGTTAAAACGTCTCTTAAAAATCCCCAACAAATCGACAACGTCGCCTGAAATAATTCTCTCCCTTATTTTCCCAACGAGATTTCAAGGTACAAAACCCATTCCCGATATTCGCTGGGAGCGACATGCGCCCGCCGAGGGGCGAGCGGGGGGGCCAGAGGGAGAAAGGGGGGACCGGGACTGCCACCGAACGCACAAAAATATTATTTGGGCAATCATATTGCCCTAAAGTTCGGAGGAGACACTCGCGCCTAACGATTTATTATCGTAAACATGTAGGCAGCGGTCTTATTTATATATTGGCGATTTTATCTAAATTAGGAAATTTCCTTGAACGCGATCGTTACGATGGGGAACACCCAATAGCTAGTCGAATTCACATCGAAAATTTTGTAGGATGTTTCACAACGTATCCAAAAGTTTTTAATTACGTAAGAGATTTTGTTACTCCTCAGCAGATCCAACACAATGTGCTGAGACAATTTCTGAAATCATCATGTTGGGGATGCAAACCTACATACCGAACACAGCAAAGAGAACATCTTCCGATAAGGCCTGGTTCAGTAGAAACTGCTCTAGAGCTGTCGCTTCCCAACAGGCAGCATTCCATCGATGGCTGAAAAATTCAGGCCCTGAGACTAGAGCAGAATATGTCGAGGCTAGAGGCATATGTAATGAGAAAATTCGATCATCAAAGGATGTTCATAATGCCAAAATAAGATCAAAACTTGTTGAATGTCCGAACGGATCCCGTTCATTTTGGTCCTTCGCCAAAGCTGTAGGAAGAAACTTCACTTCCAGCTCGTTTCCTCCTCTAACCAAGGAAGATGGAACACAACTGCCCAGGAGAAAGCCAACATTTTTGCGCATTTATTCGCTGGAAATTTCACTCTGGATTCATCGGGAAAACATCCTCCAATAATAACGCCAATTGACAGACATATGCCCGAGATCACCTTCCTCCAACGTTCTATAAGGGAGATTTTATTAGGTCTCAACACCAACAAAGCTTGTGGCTCCGACGGAATCCCACGGATTGTTCTCAAGGAATGTGCTCCCGAACTAACATCTGTTCTCTGCAAGTTGTTCAACTACTCTTACAAACTGGGGATATTCCAGTCCAACTAAAAAATCGCAAGAGTACAACCAGTTCCTAAAACAGGAAAAAGACCCTACCTAGCAATTACAGACAGATCGCACTGCAATCTATTATTTCAAAGTTCATGGAGAAAGCTATCAACATCGAGCTCATGGAATACCTGGAACATTTAGGTATTATCAACGATCGGCAATATGGCTTCCGTCATCAGAGATCAACTGGTGACCTGCTCGCTTACGTCTCACATATATGGCAGCAATCTATTGAAAAATATGGTGGAACCTTAGCCGTAGCACTTCAGCTACTCCATATCAACGATTTGTTGGGAGCAACTTCATGTCCAGTACACAGCTTCACGGATGATAGTACCCTCCATACCGCCTTCTCTTCCAGGGCTCCAATCCCAGCCAGGCAAATCAGAAACGAATGAGGAAGAAATGTTGACAACATAAATATAGACTTGGCAACAATTCTCGAATGAGGATCCAATAACTTGGTAGATTTCAATGCAAACAAAACACGCAAGCATGCCTTTTCTCTAGAAAAGCCGATCTCACTGTGCCCAGCATAAGCTTGTCAGTAGTAACCATACCTTTGAAGACATCCATTTCGATGCTTGGTATTACTATCAGCAATAATCTTTCTAGGGAAAATCACGTGAGATAAATTGCTAAAAGTGCATCCAAAATACTTGGTTTTCTGTTTCGGGCCAGGTGGTATTTCACTTCCAGTCAGCTGTTTATGATCTATAAGGCACAGATCCGACCTGTCCTGAAATACTGCTCCCATATTTGGAGTGCAGCACCCAAACATACCCTGAAACTTTCGGATTCTGTCCAAAAAAGGGTAATTCGTCTCGTGGGTGGTGCCCCGCTCACAAACTCACTCACTTCTTTGGAACACCGTAGAAAAGTTGGCGATCTGGCTATATTTGATAGATATTTTCATGGACGATGCTCTTCTGAAATATCAACAATTGTTCCTCCCTTGGCAGTCCCCGCGAGATTAACCTGTAACATCTCTTTCCAAAGACTCATTCATCCAACGAACAACGAGGCTCTGGAACACATTGCCAATAAGGGAGGTGTTCCCCGAGGCATATAGCCTTCAGAAATTCAAGAAGAACACCAATCACTACCTTATTTCCCTTGGGTCTCACGATGTTCTCTGAACATTACATGATATCCCTTTTCGTGGGAACCAGAACATAAAAAAATATCGCGTAATATGCATATCGCACGTTGAGAACAATAGTGTAACAACACGAAAAAGTTGTTTTTTGAGTTAGAACCACCGTCGGATAGCTCTATACAATTCTCAAGTATCATGACAACTCTAGGTCGAATGGCTGTTGCGTGACAACGCTGGTCGCGTTATTGCACTAGAGGAGAAGTAGCCGAGCAAGAAAGTGACTTTTTGCCATGTCACCAAGTCTGCGCAGGATATGCCTCGTATTTTGACAATGAGGAATTTGTTATGGTAGATAATGTGACAAGTCATTGAGTCGTCTTATTGTTTAAACACATTTTGAAAATTTTTGAGTTGTCCCATTATTACATTTTCATCAGAAAATAAAATATTGAATTGAACGGGATTTTATCTTAAGTATTGGAAATTTCCTTGAACGCGATCGTTAAGATCGGAGCACCCAATAGATAGTCGAATTTAACATCCAATGTTCTGCAGGTGGTTCACAAATTAATCGAAAGTTTTCAACCACATAATATATGCATATGTCATAATATCCACCTTTGAAAAGGGCAAAAATTTATAAGAGCGTGCTCATGAATAAGAGTGCTCTGAACTAACATTTGCATGCAATCGTCATCCCTCCCCTTTTTTTATTTTTACCAACGAGAGGACCGGTAAACATCCCTGCTCAAAGAAAAAAATCAACCCATGGTCAATAAATTTGTCGTTCTGGCTACTGAAAAGTTGATCTGTTGATGAATAACTGCATAAGGTACCTACTTATTGTTAGTAAAGTGAGAATTCTAGCGCCTCGTGAGTTGGCATAACTGAAATAATGAAAATTCAATACTCAAACTTACTAAAATAAACACTTAAACACAATTTCCTTGAACGCTATCGTTTTTACAACAAAAAATAATTTGCGTGGTTTCTTTTGTAATTGGCGGACACACCTATCGTCCACCAAATATTCAAACACGTCATAAATATACAGTGTCCCACTTACCATGCTCACCATGGGTATCTTTTTAACGGTGAGAGATGCGAGGTCGGTTGAATACCAAATGTAGAGTTTGTCAAGGACAACTATAATGTGAAAAAATATTTTGATTAAATCTATTCGTTTTTGTTTTATACGCAAAAAACAGATTTTGATCATTTTCATGTCTCCTCCGTAACTTCTTCATTTATGAAAATATTCAGATAGGAATTTCACATTCTCATGGCAAGTTTTCAGAGTGATTTCGAAAAAAATATTAAATTTATACCAACTCTTCTAGAATTTGAGATATCAGCACCAACTTTAATTTTTCAAATGTAGGTCATAGCTCACTATGAATTAGTTACAAATAACTTTTTCTTCTCTCACAGATGATATGTCGCAGTAATAGTTTTGTGTTGATAACAACGGAGTTATCGTCATGTATACAAAAACAAAAAATTATTTAGAAGCCGCCATCTTGAATTTATAAATTTAAACAAAGGAATCATGATCTCCGACCTCAAGAACCCCCACTTACCAATTTTGATTGGAATCGGACCAAATCTTGTCCGCCATCATGGAGCAGCCATTTTTTTAAATTTCAACGTGTCTCGAGAAGGAGTGAATCAGTGAATAAAAGTCATGGAAACCATCCATTCTCAAAGTGGTCCGGTATTTTTTTCAACAGGAGAAATAAGAAATCAAAGTCGGTCGACCATCACAATATATTTAATATCAAAATTATATATAAGCAGTGTGTTACTATAGTTTCGGCTCTACGGCCATCTTCAGACACAATTAAAAAGTACCTAGAAAGTGTAATAAGTACAGTTGTTGAACAAAATGGTGGCTGAGAAAGATATGACATACCTGTTACGTGGAGAAACATCTTAACAATAGAAACATTTTTATCAGTAAAATTCGGATCGTTATAAAAATTAATCAGTCCAGCCTCACAATCAACAACATTTGTAACGGCTGAAAAGCCAAAAAAACATTACAATAAGTAAGTTCAACATCAAGGAAACTAATTAAATGGAAATCTACTCATCTGACTGCGTAATCAAACCATCAAAGGAAAGACACAGAAATGTGAAAATTGAAAGTGGTAATTTGACATTGACAAGACAATATTGGCAATTTCAAACACAGATTGAAAATTTTTGAATGACAATCAATTATATGAAAAAAGGAGCTCTACACCCAAAAGACACTTGATAATGAAAATACGGAAATTTTATAAACATCCGATAACAATATGAAAATATAAAAATTTTTGGGTTGATGACAGAGACACACGAGGAACGAATAAAGGTTGGTTTTAGAGCTAGTGGTGGGAAAAAACATTATTGAGCCCTATTAACGATCAATCTGTCTATTAACGAACGATTGTGGTATAGATCTGCATTGAATCGAAAATATGGATTTCATCGGAGATTTCACGATCTGATCATATTTAAATCCTTGTTTTTCAAGACAATAGTAGATTGTTTTATTAGGATCAAAAGTGACACTTTGTTTGACAAGCGAATTTTGCAGTTGCGAGGCGGAGCGTTTAGCGAAGCCGAGCGAAAGCAAAATTTGCGAGTCGAACAAAGTCACTTTTGATCCGAATGAAACATGCTATTTTTTCTGCAACCGAAACAATTAACTCAAATAAACATGTGAAGTAACCACCAATGCCGTGCTATATGTATGCAATGCAACAAATTTTGACAAATAATCCGTGTGGTGAGAATATTCTACCTGCATTAACAGCAGGTTGGGTTTTCAAGGATGTTCGAATTGTAGTTTCAATATAAATACAACCACAGAGTGACATATTTGTGAATGGACCAGGTGCTCTAATGGCAAATACCGCGCCAGTGCCAGCTATAGGAACAAGACGTGGAAAATGTTGAGTTAGTGAGCAGATCAACAATGATGATAGTGATTATTTATTCCTCTCCATACTACACTGTGTTTGACTTGATAATCAAATGAAGCTGAACAATATCGTTGTTTGAGACAAAAAACTATTGCTTGCCGTGAATATTCAAATACAAAAAGTTATCCATCCCGAGAATAACGAATGAAATACAGATCAAGCAAGTATTTATTTTGAATCTTGAAGGCTTCCCTGATCAAAACAAAAATACTTAACTGAGATGTTTATAATTCCAATACTAAACTATAGTAAGGTGTATTTATATCTCCAGCATGGGTATGAAATGCCAAATCTGCTGAAATCGGAAACAAATCAGGTATGCGTCTCAACCCAAATAACCAGCCGCCACAATGTTGTTTATTCTTGATGACGTCCAGTATATCCTTTTAAGTTCCTAGGAGCTAAAGTTCAACTTTAGCTCCTAGGAACTAAATATGTTGCCTAGCAACATACCTATTTTTGTGTCAGTAATAGAAACGTCAATTTAAGAGCTAATTTCAGTATCAAAATGGACGACTTTTGTGTCGGTTGCAGGAAAAAGGAATTTATTTTTCCTGTTGATAATCTCAACAAGAATTCTAATGTCACTAATGTCAATTACAAGTTGACTTTCATGACTACTATATTGGGTGATTCTTAAAAGTTTCGGGATGAATAATATAAATTCGCGATCCAAATTTTCTTCATTGCAGGAGAGTCGACGGAAAAATGTAAACCAAGTCATACTAAACCCCTCAGCCCTGGCCCGTACATACCCGTACTCACAATTTGTGAGTACGCGGGTATATAGGCCCTGGGCGAACCCATGGCGGCCACTCGATAAAGATGAATTTGGGAGCATCTTTGCTATCTCCGGGCCAGATCAGGGCCCACTCTATCTCACCTAGAGTAGACCCTGGCCAGATGGGACAATTTGTGGACATCTATGGCAAGGATAGGGCGATTTGCTGATATGTGTCTAGGTGGCCATGGACTGGCCAACGAGGCTCTGCCATCATAATCCAAGCTGTGGGAACCCGTGGTGATGAATGGATGACACCGAGGTATGGTGTCGCTAACGGGACCTCTGGAAAACAGGGCGACATCTCAGAGTAAACTCACAGCTTGTGAGTACGGGTATGGTGAACCCAAGATACCCTAGCCGAATATTCACCAAACTTCAACTTGTCTTGGGGTAAAATCCTCTTCTCTCTTTCTTTTCCAATCTATCCTATTGGCCTTCCTTGGCCAACTTCTCTTTTGTGAATATGTGAACATCTGTGGCAAGGATAGGGCGATTTGCTGATATCTGTCAAGGTGGCCAAGGACTGGTCAACAAGGCTCTGGCAACCTAATCCAAGCTGTGGGAACCCGTGTGTAGAGTATCCTGTATAGAGTTATATAATATAATGGAAAGTGATCTTTGAATATTAATCCGTCTACAATTATTAATTCAATTTTGAAATCAGCATATATAGTCTCAGATGAAATTCGTGAAATAATACCTACAATGAGAAGGATGTAGAGTAAGTATCCTGTATATAGGGTTATATATTAATATGGAAAGTGATCTTTGATGTCATGATGGTTGTCAGGACATATGAATTTTGTTAAATAAATAAATAAACATTCGATTCAAATATATTTTAATTTATGATTATATTATAACATATTTACACCGTGGTGATGGGTGAATAGCACCGAGGTATGGTGTCGCTAACAGGGTCTTTGGGAAACAGGGCGACATCTCAGAGTAAACTCACCACTTGTGAGTACGGGAATGGTAAACCCAAGATACCCTAGCCGAATATTCACCAAACTTCAACTTGTCATACTGAAGTTGGCATATGGATGAGTGACGATGTTATTATAAAAATGAGTTACAGCGGTATGTTTTCATTAATTGATCTTGAATCTACCATATTTATGTTCAGTTTTCAGTAGTTAATACCATGTTCTATCTACAGTGTGACCCACTTCTAATGAAAACACCCCTGTTGGGTAAGAATCCTGAAATTTGCTGGAGCGAGAGATATACCAAAAATGCACTATATGAGCAAGTGGGGTCATCTTCAGTGATATACACTGCTCACCAACAGCCATGGAACCACCACAATTTCCGGATCTATTCATAGTTTTGCTAGAAAATGTTTAGTTCAGAAAAATTTTATTTTGTCTCACTTCTCATGGAGCTCCAGGGGTCAAACGTGCGATTATTGAGGTAGGGTTCTGAAATTTGCAGGAGGAAGGAAAAGTCCAAAGATAAAGTCAATTACGTAAGACTGCAAACTGCAAAAGAGAGCCATCAGATATGTGTTCAAACTAGGACCACGCAATTCATGTAGGCAGTTATTTGTAGAGAAGAAGATATTGACAGTTGTGGCTTTATTCGTTATGGAAACTGTATGTCTTATACACAAACATAGTTCAAAATTTGAAAATATTTCATCGTGTCAAAATACTCGACAAAAATATAAAAATAGTTTCAAACTACCCTTACCTTCCTCATCCGGTAAAGGACTCCATTTTCTATAATGGCGTCAAAATGTATAACCACCTACCATCTCATTCTAGAGAGAGCCATGATAGTATTGAAGGCTTTAGAAAATATATAAAAAACTACTCGTAAGCAGACCCTATTATAGTTTGCAAGAATTTTATAATGACAACATTTACTAAAAAATGTGATTTATGATTTTATTGCCTTTATTGTATTGTATACCCGTTTAGAGCGATACCTCATAATAACATAATATGTCGAGAAATTGACAAAATGTTCAAATAACATTGTTTATATCGCTATTTCTTTTTTCATTCATTGACATTTTTTGATTAAATATATGAGTTATATATATGAGTATATTTACTTAATGTTCTTATAACAATTATGATAGGTGTACTTTTATTTTATTTATATTTTACATGGTTGTGTGTACATTGACTATATTTATTCTTGTACTGTTTATCTTCTACTTTGTCAACAAAACTAGATTTTATCGACAATAAAGTATATTTTGATTTGATTCGATTTGAAGATACGGGGGTGTTTCCGTTGAAGGTGCGGCAAAATTCAATTTTTCTGAACAAAAAATTTTCTAGGAAAACTATGAATAGTTATCAACTCAACAGGAAACAATGCTATTGTCTTCGCTCGGAAGAATGCAAGCTGATTCCTTGAATTGTCAAACGCAGTAACATTTTGGGGCGAACAATCTAAATTGTCCTACGACACATATATTATATTGAAATGATACTCATATTTTTGTTTTGTGGAAACGAAGCAAGAAAATGCCAAATGATCAAGTAAAATGAATGCAATACCTCCTCGATCAACCTACAGACAGAGTAATCATATTCTAATTCTCAATTCAAAAATAGTTACAAATATTACAAAATATAGTCACATGGGTACTTATAAGATTTGAGTATATAAAAAAAGAATAGTGAAAATGAACAACAAGAATACAAAACAAATGAAAAAATCGAACGTAGGAAACAAACTCTTATAACAGAGGTAAATTAAAAACTGAATTTGATCTGAATCAGATGAAGTATTTTCCTTTTGTGGTCTTTACATATATAATTAGTACCTATATAATGTACATTTATTACTTAATTTGTAGAATTAATTTGAACAGAGCGTTTCGAAATATCATACAATTTATAAGTGTATTTGTTCAACTAAAGATTAATAGGTAATTATGATAATAAATAAGTATCAAAATTTTTTTCAGTTCATAAAATAATCAATAGATCAATATGCAAATCAGGAGATCTACTGAAAATTCAGTAAAACCGACAACCCTGCAGCAGACGAAAAGTGTTTGCGGACGAAAAGTATACTTGCCTTCGGAAATAGTCGGTTTTTCGTTCGGAAATTAGAACGTGAAATGTGATTTTTTGTAAAGGTCGACGAACAAATTATTTATATAGGATCACACGAACGAATATATTATACCCACAAAAATAAATAACATGTCTTGTGCTATATTCTGTTCGGTCACCCAGTAGTTATTTATGTATTCCTATAGCAGAGAAATTCCAATATGCCGTCGCAAAAGAATGACAAAAGGCATAATAAAAAAGCTACATCATCCATAATACTGCGCCCATTATATTTATTGTCAAATAATTGCGCTCTCAAGACAAACATTCTCTAAAAGAATAATAAAAGTCGAATGTGAAATGTCCTCATTATACTACGAAAACGACGACATCAAAGTCGAGAAGAGGAGAACTAACAATTCGAGAATTTTCGATCAAATTCCAATTAGATATCTGAAGCGAAAATATTCTATATTTTCACTATCAGGGGCGTAGGTTGAAAAGGGGTATACCAAAATAAATATAAAATGTTCCTTCTCCACAAGTTGCCGTAATCAGATTTTTGATCAGAAGTTATGCTTTCTGGTAACAACTGATAATGATTTTTAGACTCGAAACGTTGGATAATCATGAAGTTCAATAGGTATGTCGTGGGATTCAGAATTTGAATCAGCATTTTTTAGGGCCAAAAAATATTTGTTCGACCATTTGGAAAAACAAAGTTGATGATGGTCCCTCGAAGGCGAAACGTCGGATCACATTTTCACGAAGTTTTTCGGCACTGAGCACTTTTTGCATGGTCCACTGAGAATTTTTGTCGAGTAATGATTTTCACTGTTTTTCAAACTTGCTCGATTCTCGCTGAAATTTCGAGTTTTCAGAACCGTGCTTGTGCGACAGTTCGATACACATAACCTCTAATATTCCACTGACAAATATTTAAATTTGAATGGTTATGAATGTCTCATTGAAGTTTATTGCAATAATTTCCGAAATGATGATTGAGATACAGAGGCGTACTGAGTTACGAAATAGCATTTCCCGAAAATTCAAAATCTCCTAAAAGTTATTGAAAACTATTCAGATGTGCAGGTATTTTGAAAACATTTGATCAATGATTACAGTTTTCTGCCTCGAATTTGAAATACAATTTATTAGTCAAATCTAAAATTCTACTGTTTGACAATCAAATGTTGTCAAATTCCTTGGAGTGCATATGGATTCACATTCAAATTGGTACACTCATATTGATCACATAGCCAAAGAAGTCTCATCACGCATTTCTTTGTACTTTGGAGATTGAGACAATGTTTAGACCAAAATACTCTACTCATATAATACTACTAATATATCAACTCTACTTTATCTTATGCAATAACCATATGGGGAAATTCGAAGAAAGTTTAATCAAAAAAATTGTTATATTCGAAAATTAACTTTCAAACATTGAACTGACTCTTGGATAAACTATAGGCCTTCTAGCATGCATATACCATTATATATATTCTCAAATGTGTAACATTCGTGAAAAGAATTATCTCTAAGTACGGTATCAGGTGATATTGACGACGATTAGATTGCCCCCTCATAGACTCACATTAACGGAAGAAAGTTGTACTGTAATGCAATTACATTAGAACAATTTTAGAACAACAACAATGCCTTTGAAATTATATAACTATTCACCAAATGATCAGAAAAAATATGAAATGTCAATATTTTCAAGAGTAAAATAAAAAATAACTTCTATTGCATTATTCCCCATACCTACTCGGAAAATGAATATTTAAATATCAAATTTTTAAAATAATGTGATTGCACTGTTCTTTCATGTTTCACTTGATATTTCATTTGTGGATACAGATCTTGTATACAATAACTGGTGTCCTTATTCTTAGTATGTAGAGTCCGACCACGTTAACTATGGGACAGCATGTGACGCAACGCATATGCATATTCAATGCATACGCGACCACGTGCTGTCCCAAAGTTATCGGACTCTAGTAGTATTTAGTTTTTAGTAACTTGGCCACGTCATGTCATCTTAGGAATGAATTAAATGAAATGAAAAGTATTGATGAAGAATACAAACTTTTTGAACGGCAATTCAATGCTAAATCACTATATTGTCGACATTCAATTGAAGATCATTGACAATGAAGAAAACATATGCTGGCAGTGCTCACAGAAGAGAAATCACAAGAGGTGGATGAATCCATTTTATGTAGACCAAGGAAACAAAATATATACTATCAATCTGCTATCAATAATTCAACTTTTCGATTGACAAAGCAATTCCGACATTTCTGACGACAAGCAAAAGATAGAGAGGAAAACGCTATTTTTTGTCGTTATTATTGCTCAAAATAAAATATTCGTTGTTTTCCAAATATCTTCAGAAGTATTCAGAATTTCATAACTCTTGAGGCAGCTTTCTGATCAGCATCAAATCGCGCAACTTTGCCTTGATTTAACCGGCGATCAGGTACAACTGTTATGGCTATACCTATACAGATCCCAGAGATACCCCTCGAGTTTGGGACACCCTGTATATAGAGTTGATGGAAAAAATGAGTTTCCCTCACTATATCTGTCGCTGGCTTCATCTCCACCAATCAACTTTCATGTCAATTACAGAAATAAGCAATCCTTCTTATAACGCATTAAAAATCAAGCGAATATACCTACCTGAAAAGTTTAAATGAGTTCGGTTCGCTTCTTGAGTGCTGTACGGACGACATCGACATATTCAACTTCAGGTGGGATTTTCCTGCATTTTTCCAGCGATTTTCGAGCTACGATTCCTGATATTTAATTGGACCGTGCCACAGCCGTTCGCGTTTCCAGGACCATTAGGAAAGGCAGGAGTCTTCGGCAGGATTATTCAATTTTGTCATACACGATTAGAGTTGAATTTCGCTTGGAAGGTGGCTTATTTTTGACATCAAAACATGGAAAAGATGACAGTTTTCATCATACATAATCTTGCAAGAGCTTGAATTATTGCAGTTAACTTCTTGAGTAACAGATTAATAGGATTTCTTGATTTGATGCGAAACATCATTGACTCAACCATATGGCGCTCTTGAATAGGTCCAACCAAATATTTGTTCGATTTTTCTACAGAACTTTCTCGACTTATTCATAAAAGAAAGTCTTGATTCGAATGAATATCAATTCATTATCACAGTACGTATATTGGTCGAAATATAGATTTAATTAGTTTGAAACAAGGATCAATTTTGGCACCAACATTATTCCTTCTTATTCATATCTGTTGGGAGTAACAACTTGCCCCATCCACAGCTTTGCAGATGATAGTACCCTCCATACTGCGTTCTCTTCCAGAATTCCCATTTCTTTCCAGGAAACTAAGAACTCACGGCGCAGGCAGGTCAATGCTGTCAATGAAGACCTTGCTGAAATCACAGCCTGGGGAACCAACAATCTAGTTGAATTCAACGCCACCAAAACTCAAGCCTGTATTTTCTCTAGAAAGGCGGAACTCAGTATGCCCGACATTGTAATGTCTGGCACCACCATCGCCACCAAGAAGAGTATTAAAATTATAAAACCAGATTTAATTATGATTCTTTGATATATTTTAGTTGAATGATCGTTCGAGAGAACTTATTACTAAGTCTCACTGTCTTTATAACAGAGATACAGGGTGAATTATCGGTTTCGAATAAAATTATTTACTCGTCCATAAGTATTGAACTACCCAGTAATATTTTCTCAAATTTGGTATGGAGCTCACTTAGTACGTTATATTCATTGACTTATCAGGCGGAATGGAAATACAGGTTCAGCTTCAGAAAAAGTCTCACAGTCTTTATAACAGAAATACAGGGTGAATTATCGATTTGGAATAATCATTTACTCGTCCATAAGTATCAAACGACGCAGTAATATTTTCTCAAATTTGATACGGAGCTTACTTGGGACGTTGGATTCATTGACCTATCGGGTGGAATGGAAATACAGGTTAGGCTTCAAGAAAAATTCACATTCATTCGACATATAAAAAAACACAATGTATTTAATAATTAACAAAGTTCATCAAAAGAATAATCGTGAACGGGAAGAAAAGAACTGAATTGGAATTGATACTTCTAGCGATTATTCAACTAGAAGATATGAAATTATTATAATTCGATGATTCACCCTGTATCTCCGTTATTAATACTGTGAGACTTTTCCGAAAGCTGAACCTGTATTTCCATTCCGCCTGATAGGTCAATGAATCCAACTTCCCAAGTTAGGTCCATACCAAATTTTGAGAAAATATTACTGGGTAGTTCAATACCTACTTATAGACGTGTGAATAACTATTCGAAAATGATAATTCACGCTAGCTGTATCTCCGTTATAAAGACTGTGATACTTAGTAGTAAGTTATTTCGAGCGATCATTTTACTAAAATATATCAAATAATCATAATTAGAACTGGTTTCATAATTTTAATTTTCTTCAAATTGACATACTTTCAACTTTCTGTTTATGATTGATACGATGTGAATTGGTGGCGGGAAAATAGGAAGCATCAAATCCAATTCAGTTTTTCCTCCTCTCCACGATTCCTTTGATGAATTCTGTTAATTATTACATACAGTGTGTTATTTTAATATTTCGAATAAATGTACATTTTTCCTGAAGCCGAACCTGGATTTTCGCTCCGCCCGATAGGTGAATAAATTCAACGTCCCAAGTTTAAGATCTATATCAAACTTGAGGAGAATATATCGGGTAGCTCAATACTTATAGACGAATGAATAATTATTCGAAATCGATAAATCGCCCTGTATCTCCGTTATGAATACTCTAAGACCAATCAAATATGGTATCTTCAGGACCACCTTGGTGACCCCTATGTACCACTGAAATATTTCCTCTTACCAGTGAAACACCCTGTATGTACCATTGTACCAATCTATATCAAAAAATCTAAAACGACTGTGAGGTGAATCATTAAGATATACAAGTATGACAATGATGGTAGATAAAATATAATAAAAACTCTTCAAGTCGTCTCCATTATATTTATTATAGTTATTATTATGTATACAGGGTGTCCGCTAAAAGGAGGTCAATCCATTAACCACATATTCCTTGAACAAAAACAATATGAGTTTCTAAATACCAGTTTTCATTTTAGCCCATCATATTCGATATATAGGGTGTCAAAGTTGGAAATTAAAAACTGTTTTTTTCTAATTACTCGCGTATTTGATAAGATATTAATCTCAAAATTGGTACATAACTTCAGCACAAAGAGTTACATCGTGTGAGGAAAACATAACAGAAAATAACTGTCAAATATTCAAAATACTGGGGGTCAAGTACACACTTACTCCCATATTTTTTTTGTACGTGCGCTTATGACTTCCTATCTATTCTCCTTCGAGTGTTCAATCATTTTTGAGTAATTTGTGTGTCTTGTAAAATTTCGATTAAATCATTTGTTTTTAAGATAATTCGAAAAGTACTGGTTATTGTTTGATGCCTATGCGGCTTACGGTAATCTCATAATGTTCACATACTCCTATTTATTTCGTCGAAATTGGAAGAGGGCGTATCTTTTTACGTACGGAAAGGTAAATATGGAAATACCGGGTGCTCAGAGCGAATGTATTGAAATAATTTTTACAATTTTTCAATTTTTTTTTTCTGTGAAAAAAGAAGTCATTAGCGCACGAACAAGAAAAATATGGGGGTAAGTGTGTACTTGACCCCCAGTATTTTGAATATTTGACAGTAATTTTCTGTTTTGTCTTCCTCACACGATGTAACTCTTTGAGCTGAAGTAATGTACTAATTTTGAGATTAATATCTTATTAATTACGCGAGTAATTAGAAAAAAAACAGTTTTTAATTTCCAACTGAAGAAGAATAGGTTCGCAACAAACTCAGATATGGATTTTATTACAACAGTCTGACAGGTTTGACAAGCAACAGAACTAAAATTAAATGAAGTGCTAATATCATAAACATATCCGCATATTCAGATATACTCTATGTAACATTCATGATTGTATACAATAATAGTACATACCTAAAACCAGGTGACTGTTGGTACCGAATATAATTCAATCTCACAGTTGAAAACCCAAATGGCTTTCAGTTCAACTTGTCTTGCTAACAAACTTTATAGTTTCTTAGCAACATGTAAAGTAATTATACCGCATGTATATCAAACCCAATAGATGATACTGAATGGTTATTTTGTTACATCTTGCCCCCCTTGAACTTCGTATACCCAGGCTATGTATGCGGAGTTCACTATATGAGAATAAAGTGAATTGATTTTTTTTTCCCACTTGACGGATGTGACTCCTCTTGCCCTCAAGTATTCAAAGTTCGTTCTATTGAATTGAAATGTTTGAGATGACATGCATGAAACATACCTCTTTCTTCGTTTTTATTCACATGCTCTAGTATGAATGTTACCGGAGTAATCACCTTTTTGATCCGGAATGGACCTTCATATAAAAGAAGGAATTTTTTGGTTTCTTCTTTCAATGCAGACGAAATTGGGTTAGCACGAAGTAATACCATGTCACCTGCTTTAAACTCTTTATATTTTCTACTACTGAAAGTTGCCTTTCTTCGTGCTGCTTTACCCATCAATGTTTCCTTTGCTAGAATCATTTTAATTTCAACATTCAACTTATTTTCTTCAACCAATGGATCACGTAGGTCAGCAGGTAGAAGTCTTCTTTTCTCGATGCCTTACTGTAATTCACGCGGACTATAGCCTGTCGATTCATGACATACTGAATTCATAAAATCCGCTAAGTTTTGCAATTCATTCGCCCACCGTTTTTGATGATCATGACAATACGTCCTAAATAATCTTCCTATCTCACGCATTACTCGTTCCGACGGGTTAGCTTGTGGCCTACGTACCGATGAATGTATAACTTTGATCTCCAATGCCTCGAGAGTTTCTTTCCATTTCGTTGAGGTAAATTGTGTCCCATGGTCACTCAAAATACTAACTACTTTGCCTACCTTCGGGAAATAATCTTTTATCAAACGATTCAAAATGGTACGCGTGGTAGCTTTTTTCAGGGCATATAATGTAACAAATTTGGAAAATACGTCTAACAAAACCAACACATATGAAACTCCTCCTCTGCTGATAGGAAGCGGACCATACAAATCCAGTGCTACTAGTTCATTTTTTGACGAAGGAATTATTGAAATTAAATCCGGTTTAGGTAAGATACTACATTTCGCTTTTTGGCATATTTCACAAGAGCTAACAGTTTTTTTCACATCTTTGATCATATTGTTCCACCATAATTCTGATCTAATAGCATGCCAAGTTTTATAGACTCCAAAATGTCCATATAACTGATGATATTGATCTACGAATATAGACGCAAATGATTTAGGTATACATAGTAAGTAATACTCTTCACAAGAATGTCTGATATACAATTTTTTATCATGGATTAAAAATCTATCTTGCAGTTTTGGGTCTTCGTTAATATTTTTGATGATATCTCCAAGTTTCCGGTCTTCTTGTTGATGAATTGAAATTTTCTTTAAGATATCTAAAATTTCTTTCGAGAAGTTTTTAATGGGAAGGACTTTGAAAGATTTATTTGATGGAGTGGGAGGTCGTATTGCTGAGAATCTAGAAAGAGCATCTGCTATGATATTTTTTGATCCAGGAATATACTTGATATCGAAGTCGTATTCTTGCAGTGCTAGCGCATATCTTGATATTCTGGCCGAAAGTAATCTGCATGTTTTCAAGTAGGTTACAGAGTTATTATCCGTGAATATGGTGAATTTCCTACCCAATAAATAAATTCTGAACTTGGACAATGCCCAAACAACACCTAAAGCTTCCTTCTCATTCACTGAATATCTAGTTTCACGATCAAGAAGAACCCTTGAAGCCCAAGCAATCGATTTACGCTCACCATCTATCACTTGAAAAAGATGACATCCAAGAGCTCTATCACTGGCATCTGTCTCTAAAGAATAAGGTACATTATCAACTGGATGATAGAGAAGCGTACTTTCTACAATTTTTCTCTTTATGGAATCAAAAGCATTTTGTTCTACGTCGGTCCATCTCCAGGGTGTTTTTTTCTTCAGAAGACTAGACAAAGGAACAGTCAAAGCTGAAAAGTTTTTACAGAAAGACCTATCAAAATTAGCAAGTCCTAAAAAGCTTTGCAGTTCTTTGATATTTCTAGGTACTTTGTAATCTTTTATGGCTTGAATTCGATCTGGATTCGGGCGAATCCCTTGAGAGTCGAGTATGTAGCCAAGAAACACCATTTCCTCACGGAAAAACTTACATTTCCTGAATTTTACAGTGAAGCCAGCTTTTTGTATACGATGTAAAACTTTTTCGATATGAATTAAGTGTTCTTCGAATGATTTTGACAAAATTAAGATATCGTCCACGTACACTACCAAAAAACTACTAAACTCGTTACCGAAAATTATATTCAAACACCTGACGAACGTACTCACACTAGTAGACAGGCCAAATGGCAAAGTACAGAAACAATAGGTTTCACCCTCAAACTTAAAACCGGTATATTTTTGGGAATTCGTAGTTAAAGGGATTTGCCAGTAACCGCAACTCAAATCTAGTGATGACATGTATTTGAATGTTCCAACAGACCTCAAAATTTCATCTACCGGTTTCGGGGTATTGTGTTCTTTTTCAATTCTTTGATTTAAAAATCTTGCATCTAAGCATATTCGGACGGAATTATCTTTCTTAACCGTGGCCATTATTGGAGAAATGTAAGGTGTGGGTGTTTTAGTTATTACTCCCCATTTAATCATGGTATCCAATTGTTTCCTTACCGCCATCCTTTGGGCAATTGGGATTGGGTACTGTCTTTGACAAAATTCTGATGTATCCCGCATTCGAATGTCATACTCATATTCATGTGTTCTGCCGGGTTTATCCGAAAAAATTTCTTTGAATTTTATTAATAAATCACTTACCTCATACTTTTGGTGTTCGCTCAAAGGAGAACCAGTAACTACTGCCCTTAATTCATCCGTAGACATTGAATAATCGATATCTGGCAATAATATATTATTTGTTTTTATGAAGAAGTTCCTGAGTTTTGGAATTTCAGTATATCGACAATCGTCGTTTACTTTCAGTTCGGGAACCACTATCCAATTATTTGAAATCTTGATCAATAATTTTTCATTATCCAAATCTAATTTGGATTTAACCGAACGTAAAAAGTCAATGCCAATTATAATAGGATAAATTAAATCTGAAATAACAAAGAATTCAAAACAAAACTCGTTTTGAGAAATTGAGAATGTTAAAAGTGATTGCTGTCTAACTCTATTTTGTTTGGAGCCAAACGCACCCATGACAGTAACGCCAGTACAAGAAAATGTAGGAATGTCCGGGTGAAATATTTCAATTTGTTGCCATACTTCATCACTCAAACAACAAATGTCACTCCCTGTATCAATTATTGCTGGAAATTTGAAATTGTACAAATTGATCTCAATGGTTGGCGTACGTGTAGTTATACTATCTCTTTCATAGTCGTTATCTAACAATAAATCTTCACGCGGATTATTACATACATCGATCCTTTTGATTGCCGACCTCACTGATGGACCTAATTCAAATGAGGTACCGACTCGTTTCCCGTATTCAAATCACAATCGGATACTAACTGATTATTAACCTCAATTACAGACACCTTGCTAACTTTTTCCGGATATCTTTTCGACTCGCCACGTTCCATATGCAATTTTCTGGTTTCATCAGAAAACTTACCTCGTGTGTCATTATTTCGGTGGAAATATTGGGAGTTTGTCGTTCCCGCAGTATCATTATTTCGGTAAGAGGGTTGGAAGTTTGAAAACATTGCAGAGTTAATATTATGATAGGCGTCAGCTTGTCTAAGTCTATCCAAAGCCAATGATAATGATTCACAATACATTAAAGTACTAGAAATATGGGGAGGGAAAACACGAGCTATTTTCTTAATGATATCTAGCTCACTCTGAGCCGTGGATAAATGTTTGGATAAATTAACACAACGCAAAAAATGTGTAACAAAAGAACCATTTTCGTATCGAAGCTTTCTCAACTTATCTTGTACGTCAAACTGAATATCCTCATTCCAAAATTGACCGATAAAAGCTTGTTTAAAGGCTGGAAAGTCAATGAAAATAGTTACACACGCTTGATACCACATCAAAGCCTCTCCTTTAAAATGATTAACGATATTGAGTTTGAAATATTCGAAAGGTACTTGATGAACTTGATGAAAATATTCCAACTGTGAGAGAAAATCTATAGGATGAATACTTCCCTTATTATCGAAAACTGGTAACTGTCGAAGAATCTCAATAGCATTGACACTCTTCGACGAGCCATCAGTCCCGTTGTTTGAGATCTCTATTGTGGGTTTAGGTAAAACATTTAAATTTTGCATTGCAGATACAACCTGTGTTACAATAGATATTAAATCTACATTATTCTGTACTCCTTGAGTTTCGGATTCGATGAGATTTCTATGCAAATTATAAACTCTTTGTATATTTCCATCATACGGTGCATCAGGTTCGTAACTTTGTGGAAAAGTCAAATCACGTCTGTTATCTCCTATAAGATTCCCCATATCCTGTCCCGGATAATATTGAGGTCCTGATGTAGACGGCTCACTGAAGTGCGATTCAGAAGCTGCAACATCCTGTAGATTCCTAACTGGAGTTTCACTTGATGTCAAATTTGATTTCGACAGGACTGGTTCAACTGAGATGACATTTCTTGTCAAAAAAGTCTCATTTCGATGTATGCTATCACTAATATCAAAATTTCTCCTACCTCGACCAACGTTCGCTTTTGATGGTTCTACCCTTACCCCAGGTAAAGGATTGGTTTTTGGCAAAACAGGTCTTTTCCTCAGGTTATATCTATCCATTTTTCTAGTTTGTTCCTTAGTTGGGCGCCAGATGATGAAGAATAGGTTCGCAACAAACTCAGATATGGATTTTATTACAACAGTCTGACAGGTTTGACAAGCAACAGAACTAAAATTAAATGAAGTGCTAATATCATAAACATATCCGCATATTCAGATATACTCTATGTAACATTCATGATTGTATACAATAATAGTACATACCTAAAACCAGGTGACTGTTGGTACCGAATATAATTCAATCTCACAGTTGAAAACCCAAATGGCTTTCAGTTCAACTTGTCTTGCTAACAAACTTTATAGTTTCTTAGCAACATGTAAAGTAATTATACCGCATGTATATCAAACCCAATAGATGATACTGAATGGTTATTTTGTTACACAACTTTGACATCCTGTATATCGAATATGAAGGGCTAAAATGAAAAATGGTATTTAGAAACTCATATTATTTTTGTTCAAGGAATATATGGTTAATGGATTGACCTCCTTTTAGCGGACACCCTGTATATATTTATTATATTTATTATATTTATTATATTTATTATATTTATTATATTTATTATATTTATTATATTTATTATATTTATTATATTTATTATATTTATTATATTTATTATATTTATTATATTTATTATATTTATTATATTTATTATATTTTAACTGCTTTACTCCACTTTGAGATAACATGGACTGCTACAGTAGATTAAAGATGGTAGATATAGCTATACATATAGTGAGTTCATGCGGATGATAACAAAAATACCTAGGTACCGTTCTACTATCAAAAGTGAACATCCATTAGTGGCTACATTATGCTCTTTCAAATCTCATCTTCTAACTTAAATCTTTGTCCTGAGTATATTATATCTAGGAGATAACATTTCTAGAACATAAATAATACTGTCTGTATAGCTAGAGTTTTCTCTGTTTCTCAATCTTATGTTTAATAACCCTCATGTATGAGACTGAGTATGATATTACGGGAGAACAAAAGTGAATGTATGTACCATTGAAAGTACTTTATAACCATTCTTCATCATCAGGAACAGATGATTATTGAAATGGACTTCTCACAAATTATAGTATATTATGATGTTTATTTTTGTTATAGGTACCTTCATAATGTAATATACTTTGTAGATAATGAGTATTCTGCTCCCCTCATCACGTATATATCTGTACGTATACCTTTTTTTGGTCATTTCCTTATGGAATAATGATGGCTTCACGGTCTTTATTTGCTCGTTTAATAAATGGAATTCATTATTCAATTATGCTTGGTAAACGTGGTTATTATGTTTGAAACAAAGTATAAAGAAAATTGTTGAAAAAAGATTAATTTTTGTATTATGGACTTTTATGCCAACAGCTGCTGCTAACCAATTAGTTTATAGTGAAAAAAATGATTGTTTTTGTTGTACGGCATAATTGACATGGTTCATGCCGAAAGGAGTAATTTTGATGAAAATTGTGCATATATTGAAGGTAACCGTTAAATCACAATAGATCTACATAGATATTTTTGAGAGATTTTAATTCCAATATTGAGAGCTGATACTGCTGATAATGCTGATACTATCAACTCAAACATGAACACGAAGTTTGAACAGAACAAACAATAAAATGAGTAGGTATATCGAAGACTGGAACCTTTGGCACGATAATACACTACACTGTTTTACCACTAACCAAACCGATTTTTTAACGCCTAGACACGTGTTTCGCTAGCTATGTTAGCATCTTCAGGAGAAGATTAAAACTGACAGAGAAAACCTAATCACGAATCTGCGATTGAGGTCTATGAAAAAAACAAGTTTCCATCGTTCAAGATTGAATCCCTTGGTTGAGTGGAATACATTGGGAATTCGTTTTCTCTATGTGATGAAAATATCAATTCTTTCTCGGTTTATTCAAGAGAAAACAACTACTTTCCTGGCTATATGCCACGACGAACATTGAATTACATTTATTGAACATACACGATAAGAATTTGAAAACAAAATCTTCTGAAGTAGAGAATTTGTATTCTCCTTTATTCTGAATATTCAACAGATCACAACTACTTTCCTGGCTATTTGCCACGTCAAACATTGAATTATATCTGTTGAACATCCAAGAAGAGAGCATGAAAAATGAAAATCCTCTAAAATTGAGAATTGACATCATCTCTCAAATCAGATAAAATAATATGATGTATTATGATATAAAAATATTGCTGACCGATATGTTTCGTATATATTGAAATTGAAATGTATATGAGGAGTATACTTGAATAAACTCTGATCTTGATGAGCTAGGAACTTCCAAAAATAATAATTCGTATCAGTGATATGGGAATTATATCTCTCACAAAAGGTTATATGTTATATGACTTCACCCGAATAAACTCATTTCGGATATCAAATCCTCATCAGTAACCTGAAGTCCAGTTATTCTTTCAGCCATTCTTCATGATATACACAATTTTCATCTCCCTATAATAAAACTAAAACTATAACGATGAATATCAATGCATCATACATCCAAAAACTAATTTACTACATTTATTGAATTTTGCACTAAGCTCCAACTCGCGCATAAATAGATGGAATAATCGGCCCAGGCACAAATTTCACTTTTGGCGACTTTTCTCCCATTTATTGACCATGTGCTATATATAATTATTGTATTGACTTCCATTTTTTCTGACAATGCCAGCAACATTGTTTTTTCAAATGAAACACCCTGTATATTTTTACATATTCAAGTTCAACAGGTCGAAACAAGTGCAATCTTTATGTCACATGTAATTTTTCGTCTGTCGATGAATCAATTCAGTCACATCACATATTGATCAAAAATTCAAGAACTACATTCGTCATAAAGATTGCACTTGTTATGACCTGCTGTACTTGAATATGTAAAGATATACAGGGTGTTCCATTTGAAAGAACAAAATTGCTGGCAATTCCAAGATTGTGATGTGATCAAATCCGAAATGATTGATATATCTACAAAATTTCAGAAAAATCCGTTACAGGGGTGGCTTGATACCCTGTGTCACCCGGTATATATGCAGGGCTAGATTAACCCCATGGCACGAGGGGCAACTGCTCAGGGGCGAATTCAGAATGGGGGGTAAACATTTTCCCTATATATGTGTAAGAAAAAAAGAGAAATCATCAGAGATCAAGGATCTCTTCATTCCTTTAATGATTTCATTAATTATAATAAGGTACAAAAATAACTAATTATTATTCTTTCAATAACAACTTAACCCTTAACTACTACGTTCCAAATATATAACGTTGTCACTAACCATACGTCTCACAGACGGGACTATTTAAATGTCCATATAAATCCAAATTTTTTTTATTTCATTTTTGTGAGCTATTCTAACACGTTCTCTGCATTTTTGGCGAAGAGAAAATGATGTTCAAAATTGAAATAGAAATACAAATTTCAGTGGCGATCAAAATTTCATAGAGGAGTACCTAATGTTCAAAACTTTGACATTGATCTATAGAAATACTAAAATAAAATTGAAATACTAAAATTATCGATGATATCATTGTCATTCTGAATACAGTTAGAGTCGTAATAAAATATGACACAGAACTAAATCATGAATAAAATGACAATATCTGCATATCCAGATATAGACGCAATCATATATATTATAGGGGAAATTGAACTTTTATTGTTACGTAATAACTAACTATACGTCTACGAGACGGCAATCTATCTTTCACTCAAGATATTTCTAAAACTGAACCACATACAAAGAACAACTTCGGGATACTGAATAAGTGCTGGGTGGATATAAATTACGTGGTAGGACAATGGTCGATATTGAAAAGCAGTGCGGTAATCCAACAAATCGGATGCTGATATGCCGTCTCTGAGACGTATGATTAGTAGTTAATATTCATATCATTTCACTTGTACCTACCACCTTGCAACTAAATTGACAAGGAGGTGGGTGCAACTTACGTCAGATCCCCAAGAAAAATCATGTTAGGTATATATCTTATTTTTTTGGTCGGTCAAAACCTCAAGATAACTAGAAGAGAAAAAAATTCTAAATGAATTCGAGAATACACAAAACCATATCATTATGAGAATAACATGTTTCTAATATGTTTTCGATTTTGGCCTTCGTATTTTTATTATCAGCTATTCTTAATTGCCATTTCATAATACGTATATTGGATCTATATAGGTGTGGTGATGAATGTTGACATTGGATCGCCCTGTACAGCAGGTGTCCAGTATCGTTAGACCAGTCCTTGTAAGTATAGGCACTCATGGCCACCATACCTAACCAACGGTCAGTGTAGTGGTTGATAACTACGTTTAGTTAAATAATAAGCAATTTGAGTATGGGTGGACTCGTTTGAAAGTGATCCCAAGATAAACAAAGGCTTCTAAAAAAACTGATAGGTATAATAACACCGTATAGAACTTCTATACGGTGGTAATAATGATAGGTACTATGTAAGGTACAAATGAGACATTGTTGTAGTAATCTGAATGAGATCCATATTGACCTCGGACAAATATGAAAGGAGAGCATTATTCTGAGAATATTAGGTATACTTATATCTATGATTTCCTACCGCATTGTCCATGCCAATTCAGTATAGAGGCAGTAATAGTTATTTATGTACCAAGTGCGTATGCTGCTCGTGGTGCATTCAAGATTTTATTTGGAAAAATTACCTTATTAGAATGAAAATTTGACACCAAACATTTTCGATCAATTTAAAGCTTGTATTTCGTATCGTTACCATAGCAACTAAACAAATTTATTGGAAACTTTTACCTCCTCCTTGGGGGACGGAGCATGAAATTACACTCGAAATTTTTTTACGTTTATAGGTTAATAGTAGATTGTTTTATTAGGATCAAAAGTGACACTTTGTTTGACAAGCGAATTTTGCATTTGCGAGGCGGAGCGTTTAGCGAAGCCGAGCGAAAGCAAAATTTGCGAGTCGAACATAGTCACTTTTGATCCGAATGAAACATGCTATTTTTTCTGCAACCGAAACAATTAACTCAAATAAATTTATGAAGTAACCACCAATGCCGTGCCATATGTATGCAATGCAACAAATATTGACAAATAATCCATGTGGTAAGAATATTCTACCTGCATTAACAACAGGTTAGGTTTTCAAGGATGTTCGAATTGTAGTTTCAATATAAATACAACCACAGAATGACATATTTGTGTATGGACCAGGTGCTCTAATGGCAAATACCGCGCCAGTGCCAGGTTTAGGAACAAGACATGGAAAATATTAGGTTAAGTGAGCATATCAACAATGATAATAGTGATTATTTATTCTTCTCCATACTACACTGTGTTCGACTTGATAATCTAATGAAGCTAAACAATATCGTTGTTTGAGACAAAAAAACTACTTATTGCTTGCCGTGATTATTCAAAAACAAGTTATCCATCCCGAGAATAACTAATGAAATACAGATCAAGCAAATATTTGAATCTTGAAGGCTTCCCTGATCAAAAAAAAATACTCAACTGAGATGTTTATAATTCCAATACTAAACTATAATGAGGTGTATTTATATCTCCAGCATGGGTATGAAATGCCAAATCTGCACTGAGAAAAACTGGTTAATTAAAAGGTCTAGTTGGTATTTTTTTAGTACCGATAATTAAAAATATTTGGAATTTTATTAACAATGACAACGTATCCTTATTTCCTACAAATGACTTCTCTATTTTTCGCCAATTATTTGTCATCAATAAAAATACTATTTGTGACAGAATTATCACAGTGTTGTCTATTCAGTCAATTAAAATTTCATATTGGGGTTGAAAAACCTCATTCTGGGGTTACTAACGACAGCTGACTATTTGCCACAACTGATGACACATTTATCGTAAAAGGTTTATGATTATTCATAGCAGAAATTGTTTAGCCATAACTAATAATTTTAGTTGTACTGCGTCGTTCGGGACCGCCTCGCGTCTCTTCGGGACCCACCGGCAAAAATTGCATCTTGCATCTGTTTGTCTTTCTGTTTCATCATTTGAACTTGTATCTTAATAGTGGGTAGATCGAACGGTCGTCGAGCTTTGACAAAATAAATAAAATAATTGTCTAGTGTAGCAGGGAGCGTCGTGTTCTTGCTGGTTCACTGCCCTGTGTGTTTTCAAATCACTGTTTTGTGTTTTTTTGCACTTCGCGCTGAGCCACTTGGCATTTGGTTGGCAAAATAATAATTCGCAGCTTACTATCGTTATCTGTGCGTCACTAGTTATCAGGTTTAGGTACCTATTCACAATTCAGTTCAGTTTACGACGGGCGACGGTGAGAAACGTCACAGCCGTCTTTGAAGACGGCTGTGGAAACGTCCATCCGACGTCACGTGTACACGGTGTATATTTATAATTCCCTCTCTTCTTGCTGAGCTGTGGCCTGTGGCACTTACGGACCTTACGGTGTGTGGTGTATTCCTGTTCACGATTCCATTGAAAATTGGAAGGAAAATAGCATACAAACTGTTATTATTAGAATGGGGCCTTGATTTTAATTGATATAAAACTATTAAGTTGCCAGAATAACTAAATTATATTTCAAACGTTACCAAATCACTTTTAATAGTAACTAGACTCCATTTCAGTCACAATTAAATATTTAATTTGCAACAACACACTCACTATTAACGTCAGAAGAAATGAGTAATTGCCCCAACTGGGATAATTTGTTGTGATAACAAACATATATTGAAACAGTATTTACAATCTAATTGTCATAACTATGTATCTTGATTGTGGCAAATAAAACTTGGTATTATTCCTTAAAAAGGCTTATTAGTTACCACAACAACGTCGTAGATGACTCAACTAAACTTTTCATTTGAGGCAAATAGGCGTTTCCAGAAAAACAGAATTAGTTATGGCAGTATGGCAACAACTAATGCTTGCTGTCCCCTATCGTACTAAAAAATTTTTCTGTAGTTACTAACTTTTTAGTAACGGCTACAAATTTTTTCCCTCAGTGTGCTGAAATCGGAAACAAATCTGGTATGCGTCTCGACCCAAATAACCAAACGTCACAATGTTGTTTATTCTTGATGACGTCCAGTACATTCTTTTTAGTTCCTAGGAGCTAAAGTTCAACTCTAGCTCCTAGGAACTAAAATTCAACTTCAGCTTAAAAAGGGGTTCACTGCTCCTAGCATTTTCTTTCCATTTTTGTTCACATGGTAGGCATGGCATTTGTTGATATCTTGACGTTTGTTGAATATTGCTGTCTGCATTTCATTCAGTGAAAACTAATTGCTGCTTCAATTCTTTGTGTAGTTGTTTAGAAATAATGGAAATGAATACGAATTTATCCAAGAATATCATAAAAAATGCAGATCAACTGTTGATGGTTCAAAAGTTATTCTTTTCTCGGTTCTAACTTCTATTCGTTTACTAAACAATTAATTATAATAAAACTATGTCACATTTGTGATTTTTTCTCTCAAAAATTTCATCCGCATATGGATGCACCTTTCCCAAGAAATAATATTTATGACCTGTGATACTTCGTATCAATTGAGAAACATGTTGCTTTCCTTAAGTTTTGTTGAATGAAATAATTCAGTTGTTTTTTTAATGCCTCTGGCAGATTTGAAAACTACACGACAAAGTTGACCAACCATCAAAAAGTTGTCTATTTAATACGGATTCCGAGTGGGTCTAACCCCGTATGGGGTTATTCCAAAAGTCTCCTTTGGATTCGCGATTATTAGAAAAAAAATAACTTTCCAATCATCAACAATTGGATAACCACATATACGATTAGTTTGATTGGTAATGTCCCCCATCCCTACCACCCCACTCCTCTTGATCCAGGACTGATGGGACGCCCGGTATAAATATTTATAATACAGGGTGAGTCAGAATGAGACCGACAAACTACTCATAGGGATTCCTTACCTTATTTTTAGGTGAAATGTTCCCATCAACGTCCTAAAACGCATCCTCATATGAAAGCACAATGATAATTCTCTCGGAATGAGTTCCAACGAACTAAAATAAACTGTTTTTTTATCGCTGGGAGCGCACGAAAGGAAATCCCTATAATGTTCAAAGAACATCGTGCGTTCCTACGGAGGATAGGGACAGGAGGTAGGTATTGGAATTTTTTTTGAACTTCTGGAGATTATATGTTGTTGGGAATACTTCCTCAGGCAATTCTCAACATTGAAAACGATTTGCAGAGAATACTTCTTTTGAGGTGGGTAAAAATTAGATATTTTTCTTTTTACCCGCATATTTTTCTTCCTCGAACACTTTTCAAACATCAGGGTGTCACTGACTAACGATTGAATTTTCCTCTTAGGTTTCTAATGATGCAATCTTGAACGCATTGACATCTTTGAGCTAATCATCGATTTGTCAGTACTACAAATCATTTGAAATATTACTATTAAATTTATTTATTGAAACGAAGAAAAATAATCTCAAACATTGAGAGAAATTAATACTCTGTATTTCATATCAGGTACTTTCAAGAAAAACGAATATCTCTTTGTGAAACTGAGTTCCTCCGCTTACTAACCAACTGAAAACAAATGAAACACATTATTTAGTTTCAAATAGTGTATGGTTCCCTTTATCGCACCCCAATCTATTGAACATTTCATCAAAACTACCTTCCCCTCTAGTCGAATTACAGGCATCTATTCAAATGTTCTCTATTATATTAGATTCTCAACCAGCTCAGTTTGGTTTCCAATCAATAGATGGCAGGAGAAGATATCTAATGTTAGAATCTGTAATTTTCTATACTGGAAATGTTACAGGATGGCTCTCTATTAACGAGTGACAGTGTAATTAATATAGATGGGATTAGGATTCAGGAAGAAGTCTTCCTCTTGATCCTCCAAATTCCAAATTTCGTAGAAAATTTCTAAAACGAAAAGCTAATGGTACCCAAAATAGGTACTTACCTATCTACCAATACCAACCTACATTCAGAGGTAACAAACACACAGTACTTTCTGTGTTTTGACTACTAGTACCCATGAGATGATTCCGCACAATTCTCTGTTCCGTTCTAATTAAGAGTGCTCCTTCTAATGGAGTTAGTAACAATGCCGACTCATAACATGCATGGGCTACACAGAACACACATGGGCTGATACTTACCAACGAAATACATATACCACTACTAAATACTCAAGTTACAATGATTCTTGATCGGAAAACAATTACAATGAAGAAACAGAAACTAATGGAGCTAGTTATTTGGCTAGCTGGAGATCCAACAACCACTTTTTATTATTGTTTCATTGTTTCAACCATTAACATATTGTTGGCACTATTTAATGATGTGAAAGTGTACTTGTTCTTTGCTATTTCTGTGATATAAAATGTTCTTCAAGAATCTCTGCTATCATTCCATCACTAAAAATACGTCAAGCCAAGTCGGCACATCATTTCATCGTCAACCTCGAAATATGTCCAACCGCTCTTTATCAAAACTCGTTTGTCTATAGAATGTCAAAACTTAAGCCATACATTCCCAAGAACTTATAGTATCCAAAGATTCAAATAGAATCTCTTGCCAAAATGATAATTCAATTGTGCTGGTTCAAAACATATACTTATGTAAAAAATATCATTATTCTTCATTTTTGACTGTCAGCAAGGTCATCAATATAATCACAATGGGCCATTATAACCTATCAGATGTATCTCATTGACATAATATCATTTTTTCTTCGGCTATAACACAAAATGAAGTACTTTGTATGCCATCAATTTTATTATTATATCTGATATCACACTGACTCAATTGTGTTATTATTTCACAAACATCTCATCGCTTATGGAATGCCAAATTTCAAGCAATGACAGCTCTGTCTTATAAATGAGCATTGAAGCTCTTTGAACAATATAATATTTTTTGACAGTGGGCAATTGAACTTGTTTCATCGCTCTTCGCTCTTCCAGTTTGTTTCATCTAAATACTGATAAGATGTGAAGTGAACAAGTGATACATTATTCAACCTCCATCCCAAATATCTAATCATTATATAAACTGAAATTCTTCAAGACAATTCAGACCTGGAAGGTCGAGGAGAACAAACTACATGTACAAGATGTTTCCGAAATTGGGGCGATGAATAAAATGGGGAGGTCTAATGAGATACATTGTCTTTAATGATTTCAAAAAATGTGCGCCTCCACCATACATTACAAAAAAATTGAGTGAAATTTCACTCAAGGTCCACGCAATAATGTCTCGATTTCGGTCCGCGCCCGATTGAGTTGAAATTCCATCCTACTCGATTGTGTAAAATGGTAATTCATGATTCTATCAAATGTGTTATAAACATTCTCATTGATAGGAAAACTTGATGAAATATCTAGCTTGAGTTGAGAATTCACTCAAAAATATCAATCAGTAAATTCACTCACAACCACATATGCAGTCACTCAAAGGAATTTTTTACAGTGTACTCATAGATCTGAATACACACATGGTTTACTACATTTTCAAACTATTGTGACCATTGCAAAAGTCATTGATACTTCGGGTGCTTGTGATCTTCCTGAAAGGGAGAATCTGAAGATGATATTTCTTGAATATTTCCGAAACACCAAGTGATGAAATGATGCAATTTGGTACATGAGCTAAACTTCCTATGCCCGTTGCAGTAAAATTAGAATCATTCCAAAATTGCATTCGAGTGTATAATACAGGGTGCTCAAACTTTTTTGTGTGCATATTTTTAGACAATTTGATCTCGGATTATGAGTATCCACATCTCTTCACAGAAAAAAGTGATCCTGTTCCGTATCGATCAGAAGTATTATTTTTTAGTGAAATCGATTAGAAAATATTGTTACTTCTCATTTAACACGCATCAATTTAACAATTTTCAATTCATAGTGGCTTTAAAAAATTAACTTTTCCTATTTTTCACCAAACAAACAAATTCATGAAGGCGCGCAAATTTGAAAAATGATGATAAATAACGACTTCAAATTTGTGTGCATTTTTCCCCATAATAAATGTGAGATGTAACAATAATTTTAAATTGATTTTACTCGAAATTAGTACATCCGAGTACATCTGACACGGAAAAGGAGCATTTCTTTTTCCGAGAAGAGGGGTGTGGATTTTCAAAATCCGAGTCCGAGATTAAATTGTCGAAGAATATACGCATATACAAAACAGTTTTATCAATATTTTATGTAGTCGCACCCTGTATTATACACTCCTCTATAAATTTTTTGGATGGTGTTATTCACTGCATCGGGCATGGAAAGTTTAGGTCTTGTACCGAATTGCAACATTTTTTCACGTGGCGTTTCGGAAATATTATATTCAGGTGACCCCTTTAAGGAGAAATTTTACTTTTCATGTTCATTGCAACTTTTCTTCCTATTTTATTCGTAGAAGCCGCTGGTGAAGTTTGGCAGGATAATTTCGGAACACGAACAAAGAGGTATAGATATAGGTACACATAATATTTGAGGGATGCATAGGATACATGTGTTCCATTGAGCTATTATCTACATTTGATTCGTATTTATATTACATACTAGATATAGATTTGAAATAAATGTAATACGTATACCTTGATAATGATTATGCAAACAGCCAATTATACTCGTAATTTATCATTATTGAGAAAATATCGTATATAACGGTGTAGATAATCTATAATATTGACTTCAAAATGCCATCAATTCACACTCACTGGCATTTAGCAAGAGGTTCAAATCATGATAAAATCCTTGAAATTGGCACCGTCAATATGCCCATCACTTTTACCTGTTTGCCTGTCTGATCATCCGGTGTTAACTTAAAGTGGATATTGTGAACCAGTCGATTAGGGATCTCTTAACTTTTGGGCCCGCAATAAAAATACCTGGAGGGTAGATATAACCGATTGGTTATTGGACAGCAAACTTGAATGTCACTGGTTGAGTTTGTCAACATTATACACACAAGAGTGTTCCTCGAAGGATATTTCTCATGATAACGGAAAAATTTTGCCAATCAGATAATTTGAGAGATAGACATGAAAGAATTGCGAGACTTTATCGAAGAAACAGTTGTTGATATTCTAGATATACTTACCTAATACATCATCATCACATCATCAGTATGGTAAATAAACAGTGTCATAATCTAAAGTAGTTCATTATTATAAAATAACGGACAATTCTTTTCGTCGACCTCTACAAAAAATTACATTTCAAGTAGGTACTTACTAATTTTCGTACAGTAGAAGTCCATGGTATGTCAAGAATGACATATCTACATCAGTTATAACCTGAATTCACTGTTCTAATGCGAGATTCGCAAGAATGGTATTCGAATCTGGTAGGTATTCATCAATAACAACTTTGTATGCTGTCATGGTTATAGCTACTAGATTTTAATTTGAATTGAAAAGTAGTGCTTTCACAATAGGTCCATATTCCAGTTTCACAGAACTACAGTGACTGAAACTAGTGCTAGTGGTGAAAAAAATGTGATATACAGGGTGTTTCATTGGGAAAGGTAAATAATTCAACTGTCTTCATTGTCTCATAACTTTCCAACCAACCTGTATATATTTTTAAAAATTGGTACACTTGCTCAATCTATCCTGTGAAATTGATTGAGGCAACAACAAAAGATAAAATCCAAGTCCGGCTTCACTTCTGCCAGAAAACAACACCCTATACATTCCAATTTCTCATGTTTTGCCATATCTGATCAAAATTTCCATTCAACGATGTGCTTTTTATTCGTGCACAGACGATCAATCTACTAATGATATGATACAAACAGAGGTGCCATTCGATAAACTATAATGGTTTCACATGCCTTTGGGACATATACAGGGTGATTCAGGTTTTGAGGCACAAACTGTATTGGGAGATAGATCTCATCATTTCAATCGGATAAGTTCATATAAACATTAGTCCGATCTCGTCTAGAAGCGGAGCTACAGGGGGTCAAATTTCAATAATTTTGTTCTATCAACTGAAATATCTCGCTTACTTCTTGAGATTTCATTTTGAAATTTGGTGTGGTCAATACTTCCTAGAAGATCATCATTTCAAGCTATTTGAAGATTTTCAAAATCTACAGGGTGATAGGTTTTTGTGGGTAGAGGCTTCTTTATCCCCCCCAAAATTTTTCGTCGTACGCCTCTGGCATCTTTCACTGATGAAACTGTGTGGATCGAAAGGCTTTTTTGCATTCTAATTCTTTTCGAGAAAACGAACCGTTTTTGAAATAAATGAGCATATACGTTCTAACACATGTTAATTTTGCCTATGTTTCGCATAAGTTTTATTCGTAGACAAAATTCGTTGAGAATACAATGAAATGTACGCACTAAAATTGCAATCACTAGTCCAATCTGGATCAGTAACAGGAATACGGAGGGTAGAAAGTCGAGTTTTTTTTTCAGTTATATGAAATTTAAGCGTAACATAAGCAAAATTAACATGTTTCAGAACGTATATGCTCAATTATCTCAAAAACAGTTCTATTCTCGAAAAAAATTGAAGGACAAAAAAGCCTCTAAATTGAACGATCCACACAATTTGATCACAGGAAGATGCCAGAGGCGTACTACGAAAAAACTTGGGGGGGATAAAGAAGCCTCTACCCCCAAAACCGTATCACCCTATAGATTTTGAGAATCTTAAAACGGCTTGAAATAATGATGAATGGTATCGACCACACCAAATTTTAAAATGATATCTTGAAAAGTAAGCGAGATATTTGAATTAATAGAAAAAAGTAATTTTGTCCCCCTGTAGCTCTGCTACTGAACGAGATCGAACTGATGTATATATGAACTTTTCTGATTAAAATTATGAGATCTACCTCCCATTTCAGTTTGTGCTCTAAAACCTGAATCACCCTGTATATCATTTCGTCACACATCACACACATCAGGAGAATGAAATAGTTTTGGTAAAAATGTGTTCAATTCATCAATAATAATAATGATCGAGTTTTCATTCAAATCCAAACTATTTTGTCACCCTGGCAAAAGCGTGATGCTTAGAGTTCAGAGAAATATCAAGAAAATATAGTCTAACCTAACTTTGAAACGTCAATCACGCCATCATTTTCAAATCCTTTATCATTCTAGTGAAGTCTAACAAATCCTGGGGATATTCAAATATAATCCTCAGATTATCTGATTCTTCAGTTGTGTGTTGAATTTCCTGTTTTCTGCAGTAAGTATTCAGTCCAGAAAATTAATTTCATATTTTGATAAAAATGACAATCAAAAATATCACGTCTGGCGTTTTCCTGCATTTTTATGTTATAAAATATCGTGAATTTCAATAATAATTTTAAAAGTGTACAGAGCTCTGAGGAAGAAATGGTTTGTGAGAGTGAACTAATTAGAGTTAGATCGTACTTCGAAATAACGAAATAACATTTTTCTCTGAAACAGGCCCATTTATATAGGTATACAGGCTGATTCACGGTGGATGGCACATTAGACGTTTCTGGTGAACCAGACAACGGATCATTTTGAAAATTTAATGGAGGGCATATTCGGACATTCTCTAGTCAACTAAAATATTTTCGACAATGCGGTGTTGCCGCTTCTATTAGAAAGCAGTAGCAACTTTGATTTTTCAAATGGAACACTCTGTATTTTATTGCATTATTAGATTCTCCCTGAAGAGCAGATTTCATCGATGTATCATACTTGGGGTCTAGCGGAGACTTTTGATCAACTATCTACTGAAATTTAATTGAAACAAATACAGGGTGGTGCAGAATTCAGAATCTTGATCACCCGGTATATGTCCCAATTAAATATCAGTAGATAGTTAATCAAAAGTTGAGATAGGGACATGTAAGCCGTTTTGACCAATGATGGATAGTTTCGACACAAAAAAATTCTAAAGTTGAAAAATGTCGATTTTTCACACCCTATATCTCTGTAATCATTTCCGCTAGACCCCAAGTGTGATACATCGATGAAATCAGCTCTTCAGGGAGGATCTAGGAATGCAATAAAATACAGAGTGTTCCATTTGAAAAATCAAAGTTGCTACTGCTTTCTAATAGAAGCGGCAACACCGCATTGTTGGAAATATTTTAGTTGGCTACAGAATGTCCGAATATGCCCTCCATTGGATTTTCAAAATGATCCGTTGTCTGGTTCACCAGAAACGTCTAATGTGCCATCCACCGTGAATCAGCCTGTATAGGTATCTAATTTCTTCCTCCTGACTAGGTTGACAGTATATTGATATACTACTTGCATGTATTTTGATATTTTCAATTATTATCAATCAGTAGGAGTTGTATATTTTTTCATTGACCTGTAATAAAAAATATAACAGTGGAAAAATATGATAAATCCTATCTGTCTCATTTTCGAAGTGTCTATAAATTGTAATGACTAGTTTCAAGTTACTTTCCCCGACAAAAAAAATAATAAAAAATATACATTCTTTAAAAGTCAAGGATAAAATCATTGCATTAAGTAAATGGATCTATTAATTTTTTGCATTCAGGATGTGAATTATTGTCAAGAGTTTATGTAGTTTTAACGGCATGTTAACATTATGGATCTTAATTACATTATTGTAGATATGGCGCTACCTCATACTGAAGCAATCGTCATTATTATACAGTGATTAAATTGTGCACATAATTAAAAATATATGTAATCAATAACCTAGTGGCGTATCTATGGGGAGTCTAGGGAACTATATACCATCCTCTCCTTTATTCTACATACACTGATATTTTTCAAATAGTATTTAATTTTCCTAGTAAATGAAAAATGATATGTTATTCTTTTCCTCAATGTATCTTCTAGAGAGGCAAGTGGCACAAAACAAACAAAAATTATGTTTCTCTAGTATGTGCGAGTATTGTGAATATAGTAGCCGTCGTATTTTTGAATCTGTTATAGGAGGCTGTTTATCTTTCACCAGGCATGCATACGTACACTCGTCTTCAGTGAACATGTCGCGGTTGGACGGTACATAGATCTATGGACGGTATGAGCGCTCTTATTGCAGCGGTGATTAAGAGAGCTGACACCGTCACATGACACGACATGTTCTCTGAAGACGACTGTAGATGTAATATTCAACTGCAAATTAATCCAAAATGGATTGTTTGTCGAGTTCTCGCATATAAGCATTTTTCTTGCTATAATGATTGTCACAAATATAACCAACTGATGGCCATCATCGACTAGTTCCACTGGTCCTTACAGCTTATGTATAATAAGTGGGCTTTGTTACTGCCTCCATAAGGCACCTTAGGAGCATTACTGTTAATTAGTAGGCAACAACCGAAACTACGAAAATTACAATCGCATTTCACGAATAAAAAAGCATCTTTTCTATGTTTCGATTACTATAGTCAAGCGCCTCATCAACTGCTCTATCTCACTGTTTATGCATCATCATTTCCACCATCTGTATCTACCACAAAACTAACAAAACGCTGTGGCAGCCTTTCGAAAAAATATTATATTACATCTAACCCACATATTTCACGTTAATTTCCTATTCCAAACTATCTATTACACAACAGTGGGGCACTATACCTATTACCTATACATATACCTTACTTTCCATTTCGTTTTTCTACCTGAGACCTCTCAGACTCCGAAAAGGTTCCCTTTGTATACCTATGTTTTTTTTAGTAATATTCGTGGGAGATAATGAAGTTTTTTATATTCGAAATCGAGAGTGCATGAATATCAGAAGAGCATGGGAAAGGGTTGAAGGGTGAGTGACTTCGGATGTTTGGCCTAGTCTAGTCTTCTTTCTTTTTACCTGAAATCGGTTGCATTATCAGTGAAAATTTGTTCATCAAACCTATAGATACCTCGATAAATACAGAGTAATTCAGTTCTTGAATACTTCAGAATCGTTGACCATATATAAGCAATGTTGGGATATACCGACGAATAGATTCCAGTAAGTGAACTATCTTCTAGAATTCAGTAATCTTTGCCATAAGTGCTAAAACTTGCTTTGTTTTCAAGACAAAGTGCGTGTCAAAATTCATATCGAAATTTATTAATTACTATAGAGAACCACTCTAAGATATAGTTCGAAATATTTTAACACGTATTCTAGTGAAGCTTGTAGTATACAGAGTGAATCAAAATAATAATGATAATAATAATAATAATAATAATAATAATAATAATAATAATAATAATAATAATAATAATAATCTTTATTTTGAGTAATTATTATATACAATACTATCATAGACAGTAAGGGAATATTTAAACAAAATAGTGTCTAGATCTAGGGTTTTACATTTCCAAATACTCACTCTTACATTAAATGGTTCTAGGTTTAATAATAGTACTTTTGTTTTGAACTTGTTGACATCATTAGAGAGCAATTTAATAGTACTCGGCAATTTGTTAAACATTCTGATGCAGTAGTATGATGCTCCATGTTCAGTGGCTGTTAATCTATGTCGTGGATACACTAGATTTTTATTCCTCAAACTATAGTTATAATTTCCTACATACTTATTGAACAAGTTTTTATTTTTCACAAGAAAAATCAGACATTCCTGAATGAAAACTCATATTACAGTAAAGGTGGATTCATGCAACATCAACTAAATTATAATGAATTTAAGATTTAAACGAATTTTGAATTAAAAATATATGGGTGTTCATGCAATAACCTTTCATCAGCTGTTTATTCTTTTTCCAGCAGGGCTAGTTATTATTTGGCGCATGCGTTGTGGTGAATTATGGAAGAAATTAATTTCTTAGTTGAATGTTGGCCATCTTTCTTAGTTTTAATTTTAGTTTTAATTTTTTAGTTTCTTGCATGAGCACCCACATTACATTTCATAGTTTTATATTATTGGTTTAAGTTTAAAATTCATTTAAGTTTTAAATTTTGCTTGCATGAATCCACCTTTAGAGTTTTATTCTATCTAAATCTTCCTCTGCATGAAACCGCATTTTTCATATTGAGCTTTGTTCGAAGCATTCTCTTTTGTAATATAAAGACCCTTTCAGTACAACTACTACCCCCAAAAAATATTATCCCATATCTATAAATTGATTCGAAATTTGCAAAGTACACCTTTCTCAGACCATTCAAATCTAAATAACTTTTCAGGACCCTCATACTATAACATGCTGAACTTAGTTTTTTACAAATGAATTCAATATGGATATCCCAGACAAGGAAGCTATATCCAGATCAATTCCCAAAAATTTTGTGCTTGATGAAACATCAGCCATCCTATCCTTCAGTTTAATTGACATGTGGCAATTCAGATCGGGCATAATTGGTTTTGAAAATCATAACACTTGTTTTTGGTTCATTAAGCACCATTCTATTCATCAGAAACCAATCTTTCGCCTCTTGCAGCTTACTGTCAGCAATATTAGTAAGCTCTATCATATTCGCAGCCGTTACTGAAATATTTGAATCATCAGCATAGTTAACCAAGCTAGAACACAAACAAACTTCGTATATGGATTCCTCACCTTCATTTTGAAGTAAAAAGAACGTATCAATGTATGCCCTAAAATGCATCTTCTCTGTCAGTAACTGAACAGACTGAATTTTGGCATACAAAATGGAACATTAGGCGAGTTAACTTGAACTTTCAACCATGAGTACCTATTTATTTTGTTCCAAAAATTAGGTGCCCGAATTTTGAACGGAGTACCTACGGCGGTAGGTATTCTGTTGGTATGTTTGCTTCTTATGAGGCTTTCGACTACAGGAATTTTCCTTAGACTTTCAGCTTGAACACCAGGACTCTAAAGTATTGATTGGAAATCTTTTCTCCCAATTTTACTACAAAGGTTGTTACTCTTTGGCCTGGAATGTAGTCCATTTCATATTATTTTATTTTCAAAAATTTCAAACAGTTTATTTGCTCACCTTGTCAATTCTTTTTCACGCGCTATATGGTCACTATATGTCACATGTCTACTTCATACTGATGTCAACTCAGTTATTGACATTGACACTCAGTCTCTGTCAACAATATTATTATGGTTGAAAATGAAAAATACTTGTCAGATTTCAACAGGTATTTTTGAAAATTCTTAAATGTATGTCTGTTCCTAATTCGGTTTGTACCATAATGATGTCGTCGATTACTAATTCACTTTCTGATTTGTCTTTTTAATATTCCATAAATGTTACTTACTTGGAGGTATAGCACTGATAGTGATGATGGCTTTTTAGCCGAAAGCGCTTTGCGATTTTATAATAAATTTTACACAAAATACAAAATCTCTTCATTTTTTTTTTATTTATTTATTGTACGGGTAACCCCCATTATAATAAATACAAATCATGTATTGAATCTATGTAGTCAATAAAACAGTTTAACTAATTAATAATTATAGTATACATTATAAATATGAAAATAGATGGAAAAATGACTCCCTCAGTGGAAATAAAATACCAAAATGCCCATATCTATTGATTATTCAAATTGAAACTTATATTATGTGATAATGATGCTCATAATGTTCTCAATACATTACTTTTGAATGGAGTAAGAGTTATGCCTGTTATATCACTATATTTTTCTCATTCAACAATCTGAGGAGAATTCTACTAGGTACATGTAAAAATATCATTTCAAGGAGCTCAGGACAAATAACAAGGCCTCCAATCAACTCAAACATAAACATCAGGTCAGCAATTGTTCTTCTTTTATTCAAAGAGTTGAAGTTGAGAATGTTCATAATAGAGGTATAGTCATGGTTATCAATACGAATGTTCATTTAATATGCACAGAATCTCATGAATTTATGTTGAACTCTTTCTAATGTAGTGCAGTGATTCAGTGATTCTCATAAAGGGGTGACCAAACAATAATTGACCCATACTCTAACCGAGATATTATTAATGCCATATATACACAGTTCGTATTGAACTCACTGACAATTGTTTGCAGTTACGCAAGAACAATTTTGATGTATTCACTGAAATATTGTTTATATTATTATGCTCCACAAATCGTAACTGTTCATCAAAAGTAACTCCCAGGTATCTTATCCCAGGTCTTTAACTGATTTAACATATGTTAACTAGTTTCCACCAATAGAGTAAGAAGTACAAAATTTTGTATTCAATTTGTAGAAGCTGATTGAGCAACATTTATTGATATTCATATGCATGTTATTTTCATTGCACCACCTAGCCAAGTTGATATACCATTCTGTAGGTCATTGATTCATAACTCTTGGACACGTCTTTACATGCTTCACTTTATGCATGCACCGATGACTTCGAGCTGATAGTATAGTATTTCTATACTAATTAATTATTCATTACTGTCATTACGAAGAACATTTTGCATCTACAAATTTAATTTGCGAGTAATATGTATTATCAGGATATTACATCACACCTAATAAAGATTTGAAAATCATTTTATCAATATACATACAGGCAGGTAGGCTGATGGCTGACAAAAAACTTCCCAAAAGCCATAGCATGGCTATGATTGATCCGATTTTGAAAATCAAAGAAAGCTAATGAAATCACTCATCAGATGATCCATCACTTTTAGAGTAATGTCGCCCCATCAGTGAACTATCATTGGCTTTGTGTATAGGCATTTTTCAATAGTGAATTACAAAAGTTGCCAACTGGCCGATTTATCGCCAATATTGGCGATGCAGTATATTTCCATTTATTGCTTTTTGACGGCCTGACGTATGGAAAATGTACTATTTTTATTACGCTACACACTTTTATTAGTATATTATTTATTCAACGAGCGCATAATGCTGGATATTACCATGCATGAAGATGAAAGTTGCAATACGAGCCGAAGGCGAGTGATGTAATCATCTGAGTTGGTAATAGTCATTATATGCGAGTAGAATACTATACTTTATCTACAATAATTCAAATATCAATGCAACTTTGAGAGTTTACAAATATAACTTTGGCAATAATGAAGGTTATTTCATTGCAAAATCACTAAATCTGATTTGAAATACTAATTAATTTCATCGAAAACTTATTGACAGAAATTTCAACCAACGAACAGCTTATAACTTATTTTAATAATTTTGATTGTGAAAATATGATAAACAATGTTGGATCTAACTTTTTAACAGGAAAAAAGTCGTACAATCACATATCAGTCAATATTACCAGGTATTTTATGCCATTTCACTTTTCAGTTGCAAAATGAATCATAATATTTCAGATTATTCATTAACTGCTGTAGCATTCCCCTACCGCGATGATTCATTGTAGTACCCTGTCTCTAGATGCTAGTTATCAACAATGAGGTTCCATGATTCTGATTGGTCTGTACTAATCTTTTCGAATGGCCCGCACATGAGTGTGGTCCAATCTGCAACTGTCAAGTGTCAAGTCCTATTTTATGGTTATGCGTTACTCATGATGCTAGGGTCCCTTGATGGAAATTGACGTTAAAGTCATCTTAACAGGGTACGGACAGATCATAGCTGCATTCTTTTTTAATGATGTAGAGACTTTAGTTTTGTCTACTGGCATCCCTGACATTGCTGTCACGTCACATCCATGGGCGCTACAAATTTCAATAATAGGTATGTACAGGGTGTTTACTTGTTGAAGATCATATGGCGAACGAGTTTTGTTATTATGATCCGATTCTATTCAAAATTGGAAGATATCTGGGGTTTTCCGGGGTTGGAGATAATGATTGTTTCGTCAAACTTGGAAAATTCTTTCTGGAAAACGCAACTCAGGATTATTCTGAAAAGTTGGTGCCTTGAATAATTAGTTGTGTTCTATCGACCTGAAATATTCTCAGCGCTGCCACCGTGAATCAGCCCGTATAGCGAGAGAAATTTCTAATTATGATCTGATTCTATTTACGATTGGTATCTGGGGGTTTTCTGGGTCGAACTTTATGATTTTTCGTCAATGTGGTCGGAGATTATAATTAATTCGTCAAAATTGGGATTTTCATGATGGCGGATCCATTATGGTGGACGAGTTTTGTAATGGAGATTCGATTCTATTCAAAATTGGTATCTGGGGGTTTCCGGGGAGATAATGATCGTCTCGTCAAAATTGGAAAATTCAAGATGGCGGATTCGATATGGCGAAAGACATTAGTTTATATGATTATTACTCTACCACAAATAGAAAATATGTAGGATGCAAGAGTGAAAATAACGTGACTATAAGTTATACTGCGTATACCTACATCTTTGTCACTTTTATCAATCAATTGTTCGAAAATGACTTTTAATTTGAGGGGGACGGAAAAATCATATGTATAACATGCAGCCTACTTTTCATCCTAGACAAAGTTTTATACATGATATACGTGATATTAGTCATCCATAAATTCCTCACCGAGCTGGATTTCCAAAAATATATTGAGCAACATGGATAAGTACAGTAGTTTCGGTTTCCATCATTTCTCAATCATAAGGCTCAGCTCATTAAGCTGATAGATAAACTTCTGCTCAGCTTGAAATCAGAATTCATTCAGTCAATTCAGTCAACCCTAGTATACAGTCTAAGAACAGTCTCTCTTAGTGAAATATATTAAGCTTTCAGTACAATTTATATGTTCCCTACTTCGCAAAGATTATGCTGGAGTAGTAAACTCTAAATCTAGAGGACTGTTCATCTATATCTTGGTATAGTTGAATCGGGAATTCCATATGGAAATTACGTATGATACGCCAGTGACCTCAATATAACCTAAAAAACAACGAATGTCAAAAATCTAGTGCTTTTCCCTAGAATTGAATAAGGATGGAACTATATAACTGTTTCACAAACACTTTAGAGTGAGAGGAGACGAGGATCTGTCCGTACCCTCCTGTTAAGATGACTTTAACGTCAATTTCCATCAAGGGACCCTACATGATGCTATAGTCACTGTTGAGAATGAAAAACAGTGAATTCCCATTTTTTCGTGTATTTGTAGAATTAAGGTGATTAAAACTATGAGAACCATGTAAGGTGAGCCTTTTGAATTTGCGTGTATTTCACAAACAGTCGTATATTGGTGTGTTATAGTAGAACTAGTAAAACGAATACCTACCTAGTTGAATTTGACAAGACGATGAGATGTCAAATCATTACGCCATCCTACTGTCATTGATACTCTTATTACTCCATTCATCACAATAATGTCTGTCATTAAATATTGAAAATCGAGTTAGCAATGTATGAATAACTCCATAGCTGTAGATGAAATTGATTTATCTCGAAAATGTCGAGTATATCGATACCAAACAGGAGTGACATTTTTAAGTGAAAATTATGATATTTTCATATTTTCCTTGACAATCTGCCAAAACTTGCATTAATGAAGAAGATGGGAAAAAATGTGCCTCGAACACCACCTATTTTCCACGCTGTGATCGAAGTTTCGGAAAATTCTTAACCTCTTTGAATTCGGCATTAAAAGTTCGGAGCATGTACAGGGTGATTCACCATAAATGTCCCCCCCTCTAGCTCAGTTATTTTTGAACCGATTCCAAAATTTTGAATATCATCTTGAATGATTTTCGATAAAGTTTTTTTCCGCTACATCAGAAAATACAGGGTGCTCGGAACAAACGATCGACAAGGTACTATTTGATTTTTTCAAATGGAACACCCTATTTCTAATTTTATTTTTAAATTCTCCTTGAAGAGCTGATTCAATCAATGCATCACACTTAGGGTCTGGGGGGAATGACTACAGAGATTAGGGTGTTCAAAATCGATATTTTTCAACTTTAGGATTTTTTTGTGACGAAACTATTCATTATCGGCCAAAATGGCTTTAATGTCCATATCTTAACTTTTGATTTCGATCTACTGACATTCAATAATTGGAACAGATACAGGGTGATCAGAATTCTGAATCTTAAACCACCCTGTAAATGTTCCAATTAAATGTCAGTAAATAGTAAATCAAAAGTTGAGATGGAGACATAGAAGCCATTTCGACCAATAATGAATAGTTTCGACACAAAAGAATCCTAAAGTTGAAAAATCTCGATTTTGAACACCCTATATCTCTGTAATCATTCCCGCTATACCCCAAGTGTGATGCATTGATGAAATTAGCTCTTCAGGGGGAATCTAAAAATACAATGAAATACAGAATGTTCCATTCGAAAAAATCAAGTGATACTCTGTAGATTGTTTGTTCCGAGCACCCTCTATATTTTCTGATGCAACGCGAAAAAAATTTCTGAAAAATCATTCTAGATGATTTTTCAAATTTTAAGATCGGTTCAAAAATAAGTGAGCTAGAGGGGGGGGCATTTATGGTGAATCACCCGGTACAAAATTTGGTTTTCTTATTACAGAGAGTTTCGGAAATATTTTCATGAAACTATCATCTCGGCCTCCCCTCCAGGTGGCTATAACTGCCCAGGGGACCATTTCTGGACCCAAATTTATGTGTTTTTTTATTATTTTTGTTCCTAGAATATGTGGTTGAAATTCTGGACACCCTGTAAATACAAGACATTCAGGAACACGTTGTATAATACTTGGTAAACTGTGCCACATAATATTCAACATACACACACACGGCTCGACTACGATGAAAGTGACATCTGAATATACAAACAACCCTTCTATGAACCGGAAGAAATGCATAATCATCCGATAGACTCACAAAACCCCATAAGTTTATTGTCCCTCCGCTCTTCAGAACCCATTGATTTTTTTTATCTCCTATAATAAAAGTAAAAGGAAAAGGGATCTCCGTATACCTGAGGAGAACGCACAAAGGGTTACCATCACACACTTGCAAGAAACTAGACCATATGCAAAAGAGGAAGAAAAAGCAGCAGGTATCGACAGTGGCGTATGGACCCCCATGGAAGGGTGTGGGAAATACATGAGATGAGAATTGGAAAATATAAGATTCAAATTTTTATCCTGATTCCAAAAGCATAAGGGTCTAGGCACGAAAGGAGTCGAAAAAATAGTAGAATGTTTTATTAGAATCTAAAGTGACACTTTGTTTGACAAGTGAATTTTGCATTTGCGAGTCAAACAAAATCACTTTTGATCCGAATGAAACATGCTATTTTTTCTGCAACCGAAAGAATTAAGTAAAATCAATATGTAAAGTAACCACCAATGTGACTTACTTGACAGATTATTATAATGCCTTGATTATAATAATATAGGTATGTAGATAAAATCAAGACCTCAGACTACTTTACATTAGATTATTAGTGGACGATAACTTTACTTTGTTACAATTTGTGTTGACATGCATCATCATCAGATACTACAGGCACGAATTCAATACTATACCCGAAACTTGGATGCAATGGCATATGACAAGCGTTTAGCTAGACCAGCGAATCTTTCAAACATCGAGGTCAAGTGACGTCACTTAGATAACACCAACCATCGGCCACAATCGGCCCAGCATTTGTAACGCACACCTCTCCCGGCAGTTCATGTACTTTCCCGGCGTCGAGGTGGCCAGGCGGCCGCCAGCTGACCGTAATTCACATTGCCGGCGATTAAATCATCGACTCAGAAGTGCTACAGAGGCAACAAATTTCAATGCACCATTGATGGCAGCGCTCAGACACCAACGTATACGCGCTTGCAAATCCGTATCAAGGAGGATGAGTTCTTCGAGCTTTTTCCAAGTATCTGACGGCGTACTACAAACTTAAAATTCGCACAGTTCGTAGTTCGCGGTCAGATACTTGGAAAGTGTTCGAAAGACTCATCCTCCTTGATACGGATTTGCAAGCGCATCACGTTGGTGGCTGAGCGCACACATCAATGGTGCATTGTAGGCCTTTTACGACTTTTGAAGCAATTTTATTTCCTTGAAACGCCCTATCATCTCACGAACTGCGTTCCATATATTACGAAACACCCTGTATACCTCATTGAGGGTACCTTCGTCAGTTTTCTGAAAATATAGATTCTAGGAAAGCTGTAGACGCCAGAAATCTCAGCATTGTCGTCTGGCGTTCAATATCTGCCTTAGATCGCTACCAGAAAATCTATGTTTTTCAAAATCTGACAAAAGATAACCTAATTTTTTTTTTCTGTTCTGGTTCCCACGAAAAGGGAAATCCTGTAATGTTCAGAGAACATCGTGAGAACCAAGGAAAATAAGGTAATGATGATGTTCTTCTAAAATTTCTGAAGGTTATATGCCTCGGAGAACACCTCCCTTGGCGATGTGTTCCAGAGCCTCGCTGTTCGCTGATTCGATGAACGAGTCTCTGGAAAGAGATGTTCTGCAGGTCTCCAAAGTGACCACGAAGGGGTGTGAAGCCACAACTCGACGGGTTAACCTCGCGGGGACTGCCAAGGGAGGAACAATTGTTGATATTTCAGAAGAGCATCGTCCATGAGAATATCTATAAAATAGAGCCAGATCGGAACAACGAACTCTACCGTTCAGAAAAATAAAATACCTTTGAAAAATATACCATTTCATGTAAAATATTTAGGGTTACGATGCTTTTTTGCATTTTATATTACTTAACTGCTCTTTAACTCGATCTTTTGAAAAAGGCTGAAGAAACAATTTTAACTGAGATACCTATTTAGCAGTAGATCGTGAACATGTGATTGACTCGATTAATATATAACACTAATTTCGTCGCACACCAAAATGTCGCCCCTGTTATAATGTGAATAACTTTTTTCAGTTTAGAACAATTTGGATTTGGTTTACACTGTTCGATAGCCCAGTCCTCCAGCTATAATCTCGTACTTCATTGAAACATAAGGGTATCCACATAAAATCTCTACATGGTGTTTTCCGACACTGTGCAAATTTTCGGAATATTCAAAAGGCTCTCGAATGGTGAAAAAAATGTTTTCCTCAACTTCGACAACTGAGGCATGAAGATGATCTCATTACCTCGAGATATTTCGCGAATCAACTTCCTATCTCTCTTATTTACAGAGTGATCTCAAAAAATCAACTTTTTGGATTTGCAGCCATAACTTTTTTCCACGTCAACCGATTTTGGAGATCTTAGGCTCATTTTGAAGATAAAACTTCAGATGGAGAGATCTGAATATCAGAATTGACTCAAGATGGCTATCAAAGATCTAGAGTTTTTCTTGAAAGTGACCCAAATCTGGAACGCCCTCCGAATCTCGGTTGGGAGGAGAATTGAATGAAAATCAAATTGTTCTCGGAAAAACAATTCATTCTGGATGCGTCCAGTAGTCTGAAAATTATTTATGGTAATCAGCATTTGTTATCATTGGGTATGAAGAGAGTTTTATGCGAAACACTGGTACTTTCCCTATTCAACTACGCTGATGCACTTCATGGTCCCAATCTAACAACCCATATATCAGAAAAAAGATACAGAAAGTACAGAATTCATGCATACGCTTGATTTTTTGAATTCGGCTGCGCGAAAGAATCTCGCACAAATTACGTGAAATTGGATGGTTAAATATGGACAATAGAAGAATTCACCATATTGTCACCTTGTAAAATGCTATCACCAACCTGGAACCACCTTACCTTAGTAAAAAAATAGCATACCGCGCTGACGTTCATAACTTGAACATAAGAAATAAGGGGCTCCCAACCTCCATTTTTCAGAACTGAATATTTTAGACGATCGTTCCGTTATCAAATATGGGTTTCATGCAACCCGATTTTGCGAAAAAAAATACAAAATCCATTTATTAGACGCTCAAAATTAGATTTGGAACCTACTATATGAATTACCAGCTATGTACGTTTCAATTAAGTCATGTTATACTCAATTCCTGAGTATTCGACTTTTTCATCTCCACAGTAATATATACACATGGTTTCCTGTGGGTTAAGTGGAAGAATATTCTTTGTTATGCTCTGGTATAACAGAAAATAAACTTTCCCCTTTGCTTCGAAAAAATTGTTTTTCATTTTATTTTTGTGATTATAGAAGTAATAAAGACGATTTATTATTATTATTGAGTGAAATTTAAACAATCACCCTGTACCAATTAAGTACCTAACTCATTCCTTAAACTGTGCTATATAGACTATTATAATAGAGGTTCTCTCCCAAAATATGAAGTAACAGTAACTCATAATTTCGATCAAAACAATCAGTATAAATAAATAATCGATTTTGAATTCCAGATATTACGCCGGACCCCCATCTGTGATAGGTCCTAGAAAGACGCCACTGGGTATCTAAGACGCGACATCTGCATACGTAGAAAAAGAAAAAGGGTTAGTTGTGTGTGTGTGAGAACAGAGCACAGGTAACAAAAATGATAAATTATATTCAGAATAGGGGCCTTATTTGAATATAATTCAGGAACTGTCAACCGGGGCATTTGCATGCGGAATAAAAAAGGGCCGTTACTTTCCGATGCATATATTCAAATTAGGTTTATTGAAAAATTTGTTCGATTGTTGTAGGCTTACGGGGTCCCATTCGTGACCTTTTTCGGTTACAAAGGATAACTAATGTCGTGTCACTGTTGAGGTATTTTCTAACCCCTTGAACCTACAGGGCTTCTCGTGTCTGCCTATCTGATGAGTGATAATTGTAATAGCAGTTTGATTGCAATAACAAACTTTACATAAACCTTCCGAAGAAAACAAACATGCCTCGTCTAATATTGAGAGAACAAAACATGTTGTTTTACCTTAAAAAATTAAATCTAAACATGCGATGAGGATACATGTGTTTTGCTACATATTAATTTGAAATTTGGGTTCGTTATTTGAAATAACTAGGCGTCGCCAACTTCTTGAAAATTTGAAGATATTGTCTTGATCTTGTCAAGACAAGAGGTAACTTTAGATTTCAAGACAAGATGAGAAATTTTACGTCAATACCAAGATTTCTTGTCAACAAATCTTGAAATTTCTTGACTACGGAGAAAAACGCTAAAACGTGCGTTTATAACTCATGATGAAATAAGAGATATTATCAATATAAACTGGCATCATTGAAAGTGCGCAATGTCGTTTGCTTTGGTCAGAAAATAAAAATAAAGATCGGGGAACCACCCGATTGCCATGTCAGCACGTGACAGGGTTGCCAGTTCTACTGAATTTTCAGGAAATCAACTGATTTGCATATTGATCTACTGATCTACTGAAAAATTCATAATCTATTGCAGAAATGTGATTTCGAAAGTACCTCAATGCAGCGTTTTGGGAGCTTTACTTTTTGTATGTTTTGTCAATGACATGCTTGAATTGGATATAGGTGAATGCAATATTCATTTTTTATTCACCGACGACACTATAATATACATCATTAGAAACGAATTCAACAATTTAATAAAAAAAATGAATAGCAGCCTCAGGAGAATTAGTGGGTGGTTCAACACAAACAGATCAACAATAAATATAAATAAATCTAAATACATGGTTATAAAAAGAAAGCGACAATAATTATTGAATGATTCAATCGATGAAAATATTAAATACAATGATTTAGGATTTAGATCTTGAGCGTGTTAAGTGCATGTAATATATAGGAATTGTCATCGACAAAAAACTATCTTTTAGCGAGCACATTGAATATATCTTGAAAAAAATATCGAAAAAATTAGATTTACATATATGAAAAATATAGAAAAAATTGGATTCGCATATAAAATAAGCAAAAATCTTGTTCAGTTCAGTAAACATATATGATATATAATAGAATAATCAAACTCACTTTGAATACTGAGTGCCAAGACACAGATGTTCAAAAATTAAAAATTCTACCAAATAGATGTATGCGCTTTCTTCTGAGGTGTAATAGATTCGAAAGTATAGAGCGTATGCATCAACTACAGCTTCAGTGGATAGGTATCTTACAAAATCTCGAATGCTGATCTTCATTCATAAACTAGTACTAAACATAATATAATAATGATGATTCAAAAGTATTCAATATCTCGAGAAAATTCAGCACGAAATATAATGTTGGACAAATTAGATAAATTGTATATGATTATTCGAGCTAAACAATGATTGATGAATCAACAAAATTTCCTTGAATGGAATAAAATTGTGTTCAAATATACTAATATTTCATATTTTTTTAATTGACTCGGCCTCTACTTGATGGAAATCCATGACAAATGTAAAAACTTCACAACGATAAGATTTCCACAAAATTCTCAAACACACGACATGTTTCACTAACACAGTAGCTTCGTCAGGTGATATACTGGTACAATATGTACCAGTATATTCAGGTGATATACTGGTACAATATGTACCAGTTTATCACCTGACGAAGCTACTGTGTTAGCGAAACATGTCGTGTGTTTGAGAATTTTGTGGAAATCTTATCGTTGTGAAGTTTTTACACTAATATTTCAATCTAAAAAAGCTCTCGCAATTATGGGAACACTTTATTATGAAAGAATTTGAAAAAAAAAATAAGTTGATAATGGTACTACGAATACAATACGTTTCAATATCACCCCGTTAATTCCCATCAAAAGTGAACATGGAAACATTTTTTCAGATTCATTTGTGTATCTTCAATAATGATGTTGAATAAATAGAATATATTTTCACAAAAATCACTTTCTTCGATATAACTATAAATGATTTAGAAATAGTGATTTACGTAACTAGTCTGGAAAATACTGTTTTTTTGGCGAACAGACAAAATTCAGCAAATAAAAGCAACTAAGGCTTTGTTTCAAACTTACTATCTCTGCTACTTTCCATAGTTTATTGCGATAACTGCGACCAAGCAACATACAAACTTTCAAAAATCAAAATGTCAACTAATTTCATGTCAAATATCAGTTTTAGCGATGGACAAACGAAAAAGGCAAAAATTAATTGATTGACACAATAGAAATATAAGGTAATAACACAAGGAAGGAAACAGAAGTTTTTATGACCTGTCACTTGATTAATTTTTCTGTTCGATGTCCAAACGCCAAAGTCTGGTTGCCTTTGGTTTACATGATTTCATTTTATAAAAAGTTTTTTCAATTCCCCTTGATGGAGAATCTTATCAGAGCCAGTTTTATCTGGCTCTTCGTTGGATTTAAAGATGTCCACAATCTGACATCGAACTTACGAATTTCATTCAATATGTTCATTGTATTAAAAAAAGTGTTCTAGATTGACATTGTCCTATTTTGTGTTTTATTTTCGATGTTCACACTGTAGGTATACAGGGTGAGTCATGAGGAACTGTATATATACTCCTACCACGAGTAGAGGCCCCTGAGGGGAATACCGAATGTCCATCAGAAAGTGTCTACTATACACTCCTTTTCCAATATATCGGGTGAGTTATGAGATTTGGCAAAAACATCTTTTGGTAATAACTTTCCAACAGTTCCTTCGATTCGTCTGATTTTTTTATGGAATATTCCGCTACTACTCTCTAATCCACTGACTCGTTCAGAATCAGGACAATCCAGGACTGTTCTTGAAAAATTTTGATCGTTTAGTTTATACCAAAAAGTTCATCCTGTATATCGTGTTTATAAACTGTGACAGGAAATTTTCAAGGGTCACGAACAAACATCAAAAATGAAATATTTCAAATTTTCCTCACACTTTCACTGTAGTTTGAAATGAAATTTAAATTTTATGAAAAAAGGAGAATTTGGCAAAGAAATATCTATTTGGAAATCAATACTTCGCAACCCATAAGTCTTACGAATAAAAGTGAAACTTACATTTTCAATTCTTCAGCTCAATGGAAATCAACATATTATTTTATTTTCAGGCCTGATTTAGTAGTTCATTTTTTTTGTGGAGTATAATAGTCACCCTGTAGATCTTTCTCGAATCAGTGTATGAGGTATATGTGAAAATGCTGATGGCCATCGCTATAAATAATTTTATAATTTTTATGATTTCAATTCACATTTTGTCAGTATAGATTTTGAAAAAAAAAATGTGAGTTGACCTTTATTTTCTGTTCGACTATCTTGAATTATTTGAATCGATGACCATTAACATCTAAACAGATATTTGGAAGAAGTCCATGGTAACTCAAAGTGGAGTGGTGTAGTCTCGGGTGTAGTTCATAGATGAAATACACCACTCCACTTTGAGTTACCATGGACTTCTTCCAAAGATTAAACAATGCCAGTCGGGCAACTTGGGTCCAGTTCTACAAGCGCCTCCTCCTCCAAACACAATTTTACATTAACAATCATGGAGCAGTTGCCTTTGTTTGCTCTGTTATTGTCCACGTTATTTGAATTTCAACTTCTTTCACTTCCATAACTTTGAACTATTTTATCGGCTGATGATGGGCTTATATAAGCCCGAAACATGTACCATTGATGATCTTTGATCATTTCAAAAAAATTGGGGAGATGACTTCATACACTGATTTGAAAAAGATCTACAGGGTGATTATTACCCTCCACAAAAAATGAAATGACGAAATCCAGGCCTAGAAATAAAACAACATGTTGATTTCCATTGGGCTGAAGCATTGAAAATGTGAGTCTCACTTTTATTTGTGGAATTTATGCGTTGCGAAGTAATTATTTTCGAATGAATAAAATTTGTTGTCGAACTTTCGTTTTTGCTTTTAATTTATAGTTTTTCGAAAAATTCTGTGAAAGTGTGAGAATTTTTAATACTTTATTCTTGATGCTTGTTTGTGTGCTTTGAAAATTCCCTGTCACAGTTCACGAAAACCATATACCGGATGAACTTTTTGATAAAAACTAGAACTATCTAATTTTTCAAAAACGGTCCTGGATTTTTCCCATTCTGAATAAGTCAGTCGATTAGGGTTTAGTAGAGGAATATTCCATGGAAAAATCAGACGAATCGAAGGTCAGACAAATCGAAGGAGCTGTTGAAAAGTTGTGACCAAAAGATGTTTTTGCCAAATCTCATAATTCACATTATACATATATTAGTAAAGAAGAGAAGAAGACACTTTCTGATAGTCATTAGGTATCAATGAACTCAATATGGTGTTCATATCGACTTCATTGTTAGGTGTTCCCCTCAAGGGCTTCTATTCGTTGTAGGAGTATGGACAGTTTCCCATTAGTGGTGCCCGCGAGAGTCTCGTTTTCGAGAGCCTCGCATGGTCTCGTCTTATTTTCGAGACAAGACTCGAGACGAGACTCGGACAAGACGAGACGAGACTTTTATTGGTCTCGTCTCGAGTCTCGTGCAAGACTTCTCGTGTCTCGTGCGAGATTCTCGCAGGTAAATATTTCTGCGTGCCGACTGCAGACTTGAGAATTTCATTCATAATAAAACAGATTTAGAAAGAATTCGATAAGACAACATCGGAATCGCCTTGATAATGAATCTGCACGATGTTTGTCATGTCTTAGCGACTGGGTGAAAAACAAAAACATTTGCGATCGTGCATTTTCTACAATCTGCAGGGATAGTGGCTTTTTCCTGCCGCTTAATAGGCAGAAAATGTGAACTTTTACTGCCTAGGCAGAAAATGTTTCTTGCTATGCAACGTTCCAAGAAATTCTAATGAAATTAGTAATCAAAATTGACACTGGCATTGGGTGAACACAAAATGATGGAGTTTTCAATATAAAAATTACACAAAATTGGTTTTATATAATTTGGAGAAGAAATTCTATGTTTTACACGGCAGCAAATGTAGATTTACAACTTTTCTGCCTAGTAAAACAAATAACTATTTTTTAGATACCTATTTCTCAAATAAGTAAAATAATGTTGGATTAATAAAGTTTTTGTTTTGTTTATTTGTTCAGAATATACGTGTTACTTTTTATTTTATTTTCATAACTTTCGAATATATAATGCTATGTTTTTTTCTTGTTTAGATGTATGATGTAAGGTGATTATAGGTACTTTTTTTTTCAATAAATAATGTTATTTTTGTTGTTATTCTGTCTTCCTACTTCTACTTTATACCTAAAAAGTATGTAAAGGTAAATATCCCGTACTAGACTGGAATAAGATTATGCATGACGAAATTGCAATACATTTGCGAGACCGTTGGTCTCGTGTGAATGACTATTCCTCATGACTCACCCTGTATATCTTCGTTCATAGTGATGGAACTTTGATATTTCGGGATTTGCCTGGTAACGAATTCAACTACACCGGAGCTTTTCATTAAAGTCCCATCAGGATATTGCTTCCCCATTGGATCTCAGGGAATATTGACATGGCATCTCAGTAGGCTAATCCATGGACGTTTTTCTGCTACCTCCTCGTGAGGGATTAGCGTGAGCTCTCCGTGTGTGATTACGTAACCAATAACGTTAAATTAACTCTAATGAAATGAGGAGGCAATACGGATTTGTTCGATGGTAATGAATAAATTGGAAACGTTAAATGATGCTATAGTGGAGTAGTAACTCCACAGGTTGATGGAAATTTATATATTTCGGATATTGGAAAATAGTATCGCATTGGTCAGGATTCTCTCTAGAATTAGGAGAATAATTAATGAAAACGATAAAGGTGTTCTGATCTTCATTTTTGAGAATAAACAGATAATGATCTTGACTGAGAGCAGTTGTTTTTAATTTGATTACTAGACTCCAAAGCTTGTTTGAAGATAAACTTTTTTAACACGTTTCATTGTTGGATTCTACTGAACAGTACGTTTAAAAATACGTGTGGTGTTAAGAATAAGGCCTACACATAGGCCTACACATGACACATGGCAATAAAGTTCTTTCATTCTCATGATTATGACCTGATGAATTCCAAGCAATGTATAATAGGATATTCCAAAATACACAACTGTCTCTATATAGAATACGACAATATGACATTAGCAATATTGACTCACTGGGATATACGGATAACACATGATAAAAATGATGAAAATCCTCAATATACCTATCATTTCAAAAACACCGTTTCACTCAGTAGTAGCAAAAATAAACAATTGCGGTTTTCGCAAAAATCGAGCTTGAACGTATTCATCCTATGAAAAATCTTAGTATCAAAGAACAATTGATGAAATTTGTTATTGAAACATGATTCAATCTCTTCTGAAATAGTATGTTGTTTAACGGGCACGAAATAGTCGAATACTGCGAATCGTACGAGTGGGAAATTAGCATTACGTGCGAGTTATACACTATACTTTTTCTACGGCTGTAACAGATAACAGCGAAACATTTCAATTCTTTGGCTTGTAGCGATCTGATTTTCTCTTAAGTTATGCATATCTATTAGATATAGCTGTCATAGCGTGTTTGACATTCAATGGGAGATGAGAAGTACCTGATCGATTCATCGAACACAGTGAAACAAGAATAATTTTGTGTTATAGCGTCGAAAAAGGAATATTCGCAGATATGAACGTGGAAAAAAACTGAACATCATTATCAAGAAATATATTGAGAATTCGCATTCTCTTACTGATTGAAATATGAATTTTGTTTTGGTATATTCAACAGAAAACAACTACATTCCTGACTATATGCCACGACGGACATTGAATGATACCTAAAGAAAATAATTAATATTTTCATAAGATAGAGAATGCAAATCCACAATGTACCTATTTTTTCATTCATATTATTATGTTACGGTTATGTTTCCATTTTATTTCATGATCATAATATATCTGTGAATATTCCTGTTCAAACCTTTCATTCCCGGTCACAGACCTCTTATCACAGATCCGTGATTGGTATTTTCAATTCAGAATTTTTTTAAACCCTGTATAACGAACATCAATTAATCGTACAACTGTATCGTACAACAATAGAAACAAGAAGCATGCATAAATACTTTTTTTTCTGTGATTTTCCACCATAAAATAATATGGAATAGGTTGCTTTTACTATACCCGTTAGTGATGAAAAGGTTATTGAAAATATATCAAACATTGCATTAGAAGTCAATGGCAAGACAAGCATACACATTTTTTTCCAACTCCCTCTGTCCTCCACTATTTCTTGTGATTATTTCAAAACTATCTTGAATTTCCTGAGCAAACTTCACTATATTATATTATAGTATTCTTATTATTCATAAACATTCAACTTTTGGTCAAATTTCATGGTCGATGAATGTTCACAATATCATTAATTGTGGAAACTCAGCTACCCTACAATAATCCAGGAGTCCACATACGCCATTCCGCCAGACATATTGAAAGTAAAATCGATGAATCCGTAGCACACGAACAGGGGTGGGCAGCCATCACCCACTCAATCCAAACCACCCCCTAACCCTTTGCAACTGCAACCAACCCCGCATCGTTAATGACAGATGCAAGTGCCAAGGTCACGAACGAAACCCGGTCGACTCATCTACTAATTAGGCCAGAATCTTAGCGCCAAATGAATGAGAACCGTTTCGGCCATTTTGCGCATGCGCGGATGAGTGCGAGGGTGACTATACGCAACAGTCTAGTGTTCGCAAATTTCATAGAAACCCATCGGTTTTCCTTCTCTGCACAGCTGAAGAAACGAGACGGAGATCTTTCAACTTGACTTGATAGGATTCATACGCGTGTGTATGAGTTTGGTAGCTCAAGAAACGGGTATTTCGAGTTCCATTCGTCGTGTTCCTGTCTTCCTATCCAGATTACCAAACCCTCGTCCTCTTCTCCATACTCTCATGTCCTGTCTGTTTCTTTCCTGTTGGCGGACAAGTGATTTTTCTTTATATTCGTTGGACGGTGGTTTGCCTAGAAAAAATGAAAGGTGAGCATTAAACATTCATGTTGCATGTTTGGTTTTGATGAAAAATTCGACTGGTTATTATATTGGGGAAAAAACTTGATATCTCGAGGTTTCCTAGACGTGTAACGGATTGAGGCGATTAAATATTGAAAAAAGGGTCTATTATCAATTACTGATTATTAGTTGTTATATGTTTCGTCGGTCACGCAAGTGAATGTTTCTCAATATAATGGTCTACTACCGCTTTGTTGGTGCAATTTCATCTTTCACTTTTTATTACGTATAGGTAATACATTCACAATATCCTTCGGAGATTTAGATATCCATATAGGTGATAATATCGAAGAAATCAAATATAATATGTAACTCACAACTGTTTATATTATTGGAAACCTGTTAATCATGAACATCATTTGACCGTTTCATAGAGCTTTGTGGAACATAAATGATCATTATACTTATTGAGGTTTTAGTATTGTATGTATTAGTTACCATAAGATTAGAAATAAACATTAGAGTCAATAATGAAATTGAAATTATTATTAGTCTTGGAGTATGTGCATTGTGCAGTGCTGCTTAATACCTAAGTAACAAAAGAAGAGTTATGATGTATATATTATTAACTCTGTTCATCCTAGATCTGTCAGTTATGAGATATAGCTCCATATATTTATACATTGCAAACTTTGTGACAATGAACTTGCTGTAAAAACGATCGAGATTATTTCTTCATGGCATATAAAATATGTTGCATATTATTTGCACTGAAGTATATCATTCAGTCCTAGAGACTGAGAAATTTACAACCAACTCAAACCCAACATTTCCAGAGGATTAATCAATTAATGAGCTGCAGGTGAATTTTGTATCTTGCATGATATACATATTAATTATGTGCCAATAAAAATAATATAGACATATATATTCCAGATTTTTTGTGATTTTCTCTCCTTGTTTCTATGAAATAAAAATATGAATATTATTTCAATATACGTGTAGTAGGGACAAATCAGATGATTTGCCCCAAAATGTCACTGCGTTCAAAGAATTTCCCTATCAGAGAGCCCAAAAGAAAAATTCACTAGCTTGTCAGTGACAATTTGTATTGAAAAAAGTTTGAAGACGAGAAATAAAGGGACATAGAAAAAATATCAAATTTTCACTTATCTTTGGACGTTTCGGGACCGAATCTGCTAGTGAATTTTTCTTTTAGGCTTTCTGATAGGAAAATTCTTTGAACGCAGTGACATTTTTGAGCAAATCATCTGATTTGTCCTTACTACACGTATATATTGAAATAATATTCATATTTTTATTTTATAGGAACGGGGAGAGAAAATCCCAAAAAATTTGGAATAATGACTGTACCACCTCCTCGATTAACCTGCAGACAATATTCAATATAGACACTCCCAATAATTCGAAAGATAATAGTCCTCTGAAAAATTGGATGAATACGTCGATCGTGTTTCCAAGGAGGACACTTCCTTCTTCCTTCATGTGCCTTACACAGTCAATCCCATATTTCGATAGCGAGGGTGGGTCGAGTGATGAATTTTCTGATAGGTTTTTGGATTATTCATACACTATCCTATATATCTACTACTGAGCATGCATTTTTTCAGATTCTCTGTTCTTTCACATTATATATAGACACTTTTCGAATTCAGAATATTTTGTGATTGTTTGGAACTTACTGAAGGTCAATATTCGTACAATATCACTCAGGTACAGTTGTGGAAGAATATTGGAAAACAATATGTTGCAATACATTGGTAAAATATTATCAAACAAACATTGCTCCGATGATAATACTTCATACGTTTGAGCACAGAAAATGATCCACATGAATAACAAATGAGACTATTCTACATCCTCGCCAAACAGGAAACCGAATCTGTGTTCATAGGACTAGAACCATATTTGGGGTCTCCGCAAAAGCGCAAAACAACTATCTGGAACTGGGCGGAGGAGAAAAGACTCACGCACTGGTCTGAATTACCAGGATTAACCCATTCGGAGGCGTTCCTGTCTAAACCAACGAAAGAAAAGATCATCAGGCAGATCCTAGAATGGTTCTGTTTACGAGTCACTGTCGTCATCACATCACTGTCGATTCAGCTTTGTGGAAGATGAACCGGCTGAACACATAATATTTACATGCTCTTGCTTAGAGAGATTAGGGTTCGACCGAGGGTTCGACATATTTGGCAACATCAATTTAGGACCTATCGATTTTAGACGAATCTCACCTCATTCAACCATGGACTTTGTAAAAACAAGTGTATTGTACAGTGAACTGAAACCTCTAGAGGTGAGCCACCATTGATATTTGCCCCACTCACATGGAACCTAACCTAACCTAACCTAACCTACAAATGAGTATAGTGAAAAAGATCTTTCATCAGAGGCTAAAGACTTGATAGTATACAGGGAAAAGCGAAACCGAGATACCCTAGCTAGATCTTCAACTTGTCTTGGATAGTATCCTCTTCTCTCTTCGGTTTTTAATCTCTCCTATCGGCCTCTCCTGTTCAATTATCATTTTTTCTTCTTCTTCTTCCCCCAAAACTCAACCTCGCCATAGTACGGGTATGTCAAGCTGCGGCTGCTCGCTCAGATGGAACATTTTGCAGATATTTTTGTTCTTATCACTCAGAAGAAACAGTTTCGTATGGACATCTATGTGTAAGGATGGGGCAATTTGTGAACATCTGCTTATTATATAGCCTCAGATTGATATGAACGAGGGATCTGGCATCCTGATCCAAGTGGTGGAAAACCGTGACAAGGGATGATTGATACCGAGGTTATTTCATGTGGTGTCGTTTACGGGGCATCTAGAAAACAAGGAAACATCTCAGAGTAAACAACTTTAGCCTTGGACCATGGACCAACAGGCCTAATTGTCATCGGAGACAGATGAGGGGACTGGTCAGTCGGTACTTCGGGGTATCCTCTAGATGATTTCGACCACCTCCAAGAAAAATAAATCACCAGTCGACAATTGAATGGACTAGATATTTTCATCCCATGGACGAATGATTCTTTGTTTCATCGCATTTATGATCACCTACCTATCTTACCACGTGCTATATGAGGAAACATTCGCTATTTAGAAACGAGGTACAAGATTTGAAGCACACTGGATCTCGTATGGTGTGAATCAATTAGGTCTCATTCACATGTATAACCTGTATGAAGGAAATATTATCCAGTTCTGAGTGAAGCAACTAGGAATCTTTCCACATATTTAGGTCAAGATTTGTGAGTCTTATAACCAACCAATTTTTGTCCGTGACGTCAGTAATAATGAGTGGCAAATTTCGACCGTTGAAACTACACAACTATTCATGTAGATAATGTTTGATACATATTGAAATAAAAAGCATTATTGTGGAGATCGCACAGTCTACTAGCCCATTATGATATACGATTTTATCAAGTATTTTTACGGATGTTTCATTGTTGCGATGTGCAATTCCTTATTCTGCATACTTTCAATGGAAGCACTGTGACACCCTTGTATACTCTGTCACATAATTACAATCTGAAGTGCGTGGACTATAATCCTACTTTGACATCATTCCGACGCTAATTCCAAATAAATTGTGACCGATGGATTTATTCTAATTGAGAATAATGAGCCGCTTGATCCATACGAATGAATGTTCTGTCATTATCGACGTGAAACAAACAGGGATGTCCTTCTATCAATGCTGTGGCGTTCTTAGGATTTCTATCGGGGGTAGTCCACTATGAACAGGGTTGGCCAAATTGGACACATTTTAAGGGAAAGTCCTATTTCCGTACTAGATAGAAAAAAACTGATGTTGGTGTCTGTTGATCAACAATGGTGAAAATGGTTATCGGTATCCATATCGTGAATGATGTGGAATATTCAGAAAGTGGCTGAAACTGTTTTTTACTTCAAGCGGCAGGGATAGTGGCTTTTTTCTGCTTCTCAACAGGCAGAAAAGGAGCACTTTTACTGCCTAGGCAGAAAAAGTTTGTTGCTATGCAACGTTCCAAGAAATTCTAATGAAATTAGTAATCAAAATTGACACTGACATTGGATAAACACAAAATGATGGAATTTTCAATAGAAAAATTACACAAAATTGGTTTTATATTATTTGGAGAAAAAATTCTGTTTCACACGGCAGCAAATGTAGATTGACTGCCTTGGCCGCGGCAGTCATTCTATACTATTTTTCTACCTAGTAATACAAATAACTATTTTTTGAAGAATTAGCATCCTCTTTTACATACAAATACATATGCACATAATATTCTCAATATCCAACAGAAATCAATAAGTACTCTCTTGGCCATTTTCGCAATGAATATATTTCTTTGATTCCGTAAATAATAATATCTTGAAAACAGTTGAGATTTTGACGTCTTCGTTGAAATAACGTGTATTTATTATTATTATAATAGGTTGTTGACCTATGTGGCAAAACAGATACAGAATCAAGATTTCTCATGGAAGGAAAATATATTAATCCTTCAATCATAATTTCACTTTAGACATTATATCAACATTTTATCGTGGCATTCGTGGGCATGTTGGCTCGTATCGAGGCCAAATTTGAACTTCATTTCTGTATACAATAACTTAGTATCACCCTCAATCTACTTCAAACCACAATGGGTCATAATTACTCTAATGACATTCTCAATTGTCTTCCTCATTCAACGAAGTTTCAGATCTTTTAACAAGAGTACTCACTCTGTAGGTATAGCAAAAATCAGACATTGAATTGAACATGAATAAATTGAGAGTGAGAAAAACTTCTGAATGGAAAGCGTTCTACAAACACTCTAGAAAGGAAAAAATGAAATTCACTTTTCAAATTTTAACTGTCAACTCATAACCTCATTATACCTACACAATTTATATGACCATAAGAGCTTGTCGCGATGTTCAATATTTGATTGAATTGAAATTCAAAAAAAAGTTAAGCTGTGCAGATTTAAGATAATTAGATTAATAATAGTTTATTCACACGAGTAAATCGCGCGACAAGCTTTTATAATTATATAAATTGTGTATAATGAGGTTATACGTTGATAGTTAAATATTACAGGAAAATTTCATTTTCTTCTTTTCAAATAAAAGCTTTTTATTCGAGAGTTTTCACAATTTATATTTCACTTTTTAGTTATCGCTGGCTAGGTTTCTCAGTTTGTTCATCTCATCACCATTACTGCAAGGTCGTTTGCCGGTTAATTTCGAACATTCTAGCTCTTCAATAAGGAGAGCTTCTAATAATTTCACCATACTCAAGGACACGTATGCTTGACCTGCAGCAAAGAGCACTATTCCGCCATCTTGGATGGTCCGCTATATTGGATTTATTATTTATTACCGAGTTTATTACATTATTTTCCGAGTCGCTCTCAACGAGCCCTTTCATTTGATACCCATGTTGTAAAAGTGCATTGAAAATAACTATCCAACTATCTTGGATAGTCCGCCGTATTAGATTTAGAATAACGTATCATACCTCATAATGCATTGTCATCCAATCTGAACGTGTATACATAATTCCATCCCAATCGGTTGAAGACATCTACTTCAAAATCAAGTTCAAAGATTCCACGAGGACAAACATACATACATTGGAAGTTGAATAAAAACTTCAAGAAAGAAATCGAACCGGCAGCCCCAAACGAAAGCGAAACAGGAAGAGGACGATCCTGCTGCATTCCTGCGAGTAATGCTCATCAAGCAGCTCGCGGATTGGCCGGGTGATTAGCAGGAAACGCGTCTGCCGGCTACGCCGCAATTTTCCTGCGAATGGCAGGAGCAGGACCTGCCGCAACGCGAATCACCTTGGACCGGTGACGTCATCAATTAAATTCAACTCGGAGTTTAAGATTGGAGTTCGCGATTGTTTGGGCGTCTGGCTAATGACAATGACCTAGTCAGCAATGAGATCGGAATTAGGGCTTCTGAAGTTATTTCAACTCGGAATTAGAAGTAGATGTGGCGTACATTCGGTTTTCGGGCATTATTGGAGTTGTCATCCATTTTGATTAGACTATTGGCTATTTTGAAATAAGTGAGGGTTGCTTAGCTGTGTGCACGTATATATTTATATAAATAATTGAACAAATCTTTTATTTCGTGCAAAATAGTATATTCAGAGGGTTCTCGGCTATAAAGAAAACTTCGGTGCATATACCTGTGAGTAAGTAATCAGCTTTTTGCTTTTGAAGAGATGTGGCCAATAATAAATTCAGAATTTGAAATCAGTAAAAGTGACGTTACTTACTCGTCAGGTTGACAAGAAATTTTTCAAACATATTAAAATTCGTTTCTCAAACTGTGATAAATTGTGGATCATATTTTGTTACATTTCATCAAATTCAGGATACCTAGAGCGATGGTTTTCAATTTCCCACGATTGTGGAGTGGAGTGAAGGTATAATATAGGTAATGATCCGTTTGTATTCATGGTAATAAGTTGAAGATTAAAAAGAAAGAGTTTTTCTTGATGTCATTTGGGAAAAATAGTCCTCATTGACACTTTTTCTTTCACAAAATGGAGCTATAAGTCTCAAGGCAACTATAACATCAAGATATTTTCGAGGATATTTTTTATAGAAATCAAATCGACACCTACAACGAAAACTATCGTAACTCAAAAAATGGTGATTTTGAGTTAATATATGGGATGCGTAGTTTTTCCACATATCTAGACGCACGAATACTCTGGTATTTTTTTTTTATCTCAATATGAAACGGTCAAGATATGGCGAAAGGATATAGCTTCCGTCGGTGCGATTGAGGTTATGTGTTGGTTTCTGTCGCAGTTTTCCAATACAGAAATTAAACAATAGAAGAAATGAGTAAACGTATCAAATTGATCCTGGAGAATGCGGAACAATGTTTTATAATCGAAAAGGTAGAGTTATTCCAGCAAAGGTTATGGAAAATGCTCGTGGACAAGAATGCAGAAATAGATGTGGTACGAAGCTGACAGAGGAGAATATAGAAGTGCAGTATTCCAGGCATTTTGGGAAATTGGAAACCATACAAGACAGTGGGATTACAATGCTAGATGTGTGCAGGAAACGATCCGATAGGGACTTTCTTTTTATAATATTATCAGTAATAAGTTTTGAATCTTGTTTTTAGCAAAAAATGTTGTATTGGAGGTAGAGTATGTTTATTTTTTTGCTAAATTATTCCAGCGAAAACTATAGTAACTCAATGACAGAAAAAAAACTGACAATTTTATTCCTGAGTTTTCAACAGTAATCAGCTTCTTATCTTTGAAGAACTCAATTTCCAAAGCAGTGGATGTAATATTCCATCTGGATATCTTCATTTTTCATTACCCTGAACAGCATATAAACTTTGGATGCATATTTCTCGCACATTTCTCAGTTGTTAAGAAAATGTGTTACGATAATCTTCATTGTGAGTATCGAAATTTGATATTTATATTAGATGTTATTCACGAAGTTGTCGGGCACCAGACTTTTATAAAATCATACAGGGTATATATCTTAATGCGATCACGCGATCTAATATGGAGAACAAAGAAATAGCATGATCCTGAAAATTGGTATATAGGGACGTGAAAGGAAACATGAAGGATCCAACTAAAATATAATCGTTACTGATGTGAAGCTTTCCTTTTATTCGGTGGTGACTTCATCTTCTCAACATTTTTGGATTCCTATCTTGAAACTTAAACTTCTTGAATTCCTTTCATTCGAAATTTCTTGATGGGAGAATATATTTCCTATCGAACCAACATTATACGCGTTGTTGACTGCAATCTATAGAGTTTTCAATTGACATTTTTCTGTTAGAGAGAGATATTCAGTAGCCTCGGTGTATCATTTTATTTATATGCTGCCATTTTCATGTTGAAGAAGGTGAGTTGATTCATTATGAATAGTGATATCAGTATCGGGAAGGTTTAAATGAAAAATTGATTGAATTGAATTCTTTGAAAGCAAATCAGATTGAATAGTACATTGAACACCTAGGGAATAAAGTGGTATTCTAAATCCCTAGACAAAAAGTGCATACACAGGGAGAAAAGGCGATTGCATATCTATGCACAACATTGTGTAAAAGATGTTTGTGAAGTATTATTTAACATTTGTTCAAATAATCACTACAGTCATTTCGTGAAATGTAACAAATGTTTGTGTATATCAATTTGTGAAATATTTGTACATATCCATGTAGCGGAAAACTACACAAAAATATGCACATCATCCAATGCACACAATTGTATTGACTAAATACACCGCTTTTGAAATAATGCTATTATTAGTGTAATATTTTGCCACAGGTGTGCAATTTTCTTCCACTTGGTAACGGCGTCCTATCCCCTTCTCCTTCTACCTACTTATATCTCATTCTCAATATTCTGAATTCGCACTTGACCTGTTGATGTGTTACAAGGAGGTTACAAGTGTGTATGGTGCAGAATGTAGAATCTTCTCATTTATTATTGTCTGGCGAGTTGGTGAATGATTGATGATGGTACTTAATGACCATAGGAATAGTCCTTCCGCAAAATTATTTCATGTTTACTAGTGCCACAAAGTGGAAGATGTAATAAGATGTATCAACAAAGTGTCGAAAACATTTTTCTTTGTTGGGAACTGCTTGAACTCTGGTATCTACATTCGCCAGTAAGTTATTATTTCAATAATACCTAATAATAATAAGCTTCGACTTGCTTTCAATTTCAACACCCATTGAAAGCAAGTCGAAGCTAATAGCTAATCATTAGGTTTAATTGAAATAACTTACCGACGAATGTTGATGCTAGTTCAGGTAGTTCCCAACAAAGAATCGACACTTTGTTGATACATCTTATTACATCTCTCACTTTTTGCCACTAGTAAACATGAAATAATTTCGTGGAAGGACTACCTATGATCAATCATTTACCAACTCGCTAGTTGGCAAAAAAATTTAAATGCAACTAAACGGTAGTTACTATATTTCTAAAATATCAACGAAGGGGCTGATTGTTAGCATATCAACGACCTCAGTAACTATGGTGATCCAGATCTTGGTGTGTTGTGACAAGTAACTAAGTAAAACATAATTAAATATTAGTCAAACATGCCATCACACCGATTGAAAGACGTTGATCGCGATGGAACAAATCTAAAAGGCAGCTCAAGAAGCTGAAGGCCAATTATTACCAAGAAAATCTGGAGAACAATATAAAAAACAGTTATCTGAGTTTATCAAATGGTGCAAAGAACGGAACGTATAGAGAAAAGTACAGAAGAAAAGGTACTGCTAGCATATATATTAGAAAAGTCAAAAAAGCTTGAAGCATCGTCATTATGGAGCGTATATTCGATGTTAAAAACCACAATTTCATTGAAACAGACATTTCGAAAATAAATTTCTGAATTTAGGTTTTATTGCAAAGAAATCCCTAGGGATTTGAAGTATATCATAATCATCATAATATAATCACAATATATTAAGGTGAAAAACAGGATGATTTTGAGAATGTAGATATACCCTCTAAACATGACATGGCAACATATGACATCGAAAAATATTTACACTAAAAACTCACCCTCGTTATGTATGTTAGCACTCCAATCATTCCATCAATCAATCTTGAGTATCTGACCATTGTACTAGTATCAAACCCAAATGGAAGGATGTTATCGTTAGACTAAATGACAGGTGGTTGCCTTGACTAACAAACACGCGTTCTTCAACAAAACCAGCCACACTGAACATTTTACCACATATGATATCTATTCGACTTGGGATACTGAAAATCAACTGAATGTACATCTAGAATATAAAAAGATAACCGATTTTTGGGAGTGCCTGCAGCCCGGTAGAAGGGGTAGATACGTAATTAAAATAACCCCTTGCTTGCGTAATTTGAAGAATCGAGACCCATCTGCATACAATCCAACATCGCATAAATTATCAGGGTTGTCTAGGTCACAGTGCTTGGTAATATGCATTATAATGCCCTCAATACCGACCCTTATCCGGCAAAAAATCAACCCTTTCTTACACGAAGAAATATTACATAAACCACGGTCTAGTGGAAAAAATAAAAAGGTTACAATGGAAATTTTAGTGGCTATGTGCCTAAGAGATTTGTGAAAGATACAGGGGAGGCTTCAGCTCATATATTGAATTAAAAAGTGCGTGTCGATTAGGTACACTTTGTGAAAAATTATCTCCATCGTTCATTTTATTATTAAAAGAATGTTTTTTTAATTCGTGTAATTTTCCACCCATATTTTCGTAGATACCTCATCAATTGAAATGATGATAAAATATATCAGTTACATGAACCATCATAAACCTATGTATTTTCCAATTTCTTGAATAGTAAATGTATTCAGTACTAGAAACGATACCTACCAAATTACATATTTTAGTGTTTTTTTGAATAAACCCCATGAGTTTCAATCAGAAACATATTGTTAGGTACTGATATTTTAGTCATGATAATACGCTCAATTCCAGCTGTATCTTGTACTATCGCGATTTGGTTCTGATGATGTTGTCACAAGTGACTGCGGTCGTTTCAAAAGGACTGTAGGATAAAGGGCCACTACTAAAGGAATAAATGAAGATTTGGAAATATTTTCATATTATATCTCACAAAATGCTCAGCAAGATGTTAGCTCCTTCAGAAGTGACAAAGATGTGAGAAAATTGTCAAAAAAGAGGTAGATGGGCTGCTAAGGCATATTTTGTAAAACATCTTCATATTGGAGAACAACTGACGCTCCCAAACCCGTGTATCTATGTTTTTCTGGAATTGTTGTGGACGCACCTTGGTAGGGATCAAAATAAACTATGTACCCCCTCCTTATAGGCTTGCTTCTAATAAATTGCTTACCGAAAAATACGGTATCATAGCCTCATCAAAGCTGTGATTCTCTTCAACTGGGGCAAGATCAAAAACTTTTTATTCAAGCTGTTGAGAAGTAGTAGAGTGCCAAACGAACCGTAAGTCGCTTAGATCAAAAGTTGGTGGGAAATCGGAGGTAAAAAGCTGTGACATGGCTAGAATTGTTACCTACCATCTCCAGATCATGGATCCACTTGTCGTCAAAAAATCGTCCTGTGCGTTTGGGGGGTAGGGGGTAATTTATAAAAAAAATATGGATTTTTTTTTATTCGTGGAAAATATTGATGGGTTCCAGAACTTCCACCCTGTCGAATCTTGATTTCGTGTGACAAGTAGAACAAATTATAGAAAATTTTGAAATTCACCAATTACATTACGATATATGAGAAAATCATATTTCAAACGGCTATAACTCGAAACTTGTAAATTTTCGTTAAATTGCTTTTCATATATCTCGCATTATCTCAGTAACTATGATGTTTATCAAAAAAATACTCGAAATAATGTCGATGCGCCTATGTTTCAAGATGCGAATGGTTCTTCGATTTTGAAAATCGAAGCATAAATAAGAAAGATATTGGGAAAATCATAATACAATGCAGGTAGTACGAAGGACGGCGACTCGCCGCTTTCATACCCCGATACTCCCCGCAACGCCCGCAGCCGTCCTAGTACGATCACCGTAAATATGAATTACTGAGTGTTACAGAATAGTACGATCTTGGTATTCACGGGAGAAATGGAATTGATCGCTATTTTCCAAGTTAACAGAAATTTATTTCAACTTGCTGTTTGATTGGAAGTGCCCTCCATTTATTTTATGAATTATTCTATCTCGAAAGTACATTTCTTATCCATATCAGAGTAAAATGTCAACCATCTCATTTATAAACAAATTGACAAATATTGAAACGAAACATGATGCATTTAATATTGAAATAAAAATAAGATATCCTTGTGGAAACTTGAAAAAAACATTTGATACCTATCGAATTGCGAAGTTGTAAATACACGTAAATACGATACAGTGTCCACAAGAACACAAAGCTACGATAATTTTTTTCGATCATGTCTCTTGATGAATCATTATTCCCAAACCAACGTGTTTCGGTGTGAGTTTTTTGACTTTCGAATTAGCGAGTATTACCTTGACATCAGATACTCAACACCTTTGAATCAACTGAATCAACTTTATCGTGTATAAGGCAACTAATTTAAAAAAGTTTTTTTGGTATCATATCCTTGTAAGCATTGACATCCATATTTTTGAGTTGTTTATAATCTAGAATATATCTCTCATATCTTGATAAATATCTCAAAAAAGTTTGTGTATCTGGGTCATATCTGATGCATACAAAGTCAGGGGAGTTATCTTCTTCAATTTCACTTTGTTCTTTATATGTGTATGAATCAGTTGAGTTTTTGTCATCACTTGGAATCACAAATTACGACTCATTAGAACGTTTTGATTCATTTGATAATTTCTATTTCCTTGTCGTAGTGCTTTCTGATTTCTTCGATAAATTCATTTTACTTGATTTTTCGAGATTTTCTCTGCTCGTTTCTCTGGACGTTTCGGGAACGAATCTGATCCCGTTCTCAACATAAAAATGCAAAACATTTTTCTTTGGAAGTTGCATTTTCATGTTGCGAACGGGAGCAGATAAGTTGCCGAAACGTCCAAAGAAACGAGGAGAGAAAATCCCAAAAAATCAAGTAAAATGAATGTTTCACCTTCTCGATTAACCTACAGACAGTATAATCTTCGATTAAGATTTTCCTACCAGTTTTGCCACCCAAGTTCGGCATATTTTTGATATGAACAGTTGAAAGTATACCCTTTTTCATTAGAAAATCTGCACCATCTATTAATTTTATCAGATTATCAAATTCTTTGTCATGTGTGGTATGACAACTTCATACTCACTCAGTGATCCTCTATAATGTTTCCAATTCGATGCAAAGCATTGGTTATGATACTTGACTTCCATGGCAATAAACAATGTTGGTAGTCAATACTAGGTCAAAACTTGACTCTAATTTGAACGTTCTTGGTAGAAAATTCTTTTAGACAAATTAAAAATACCTTCACATCAATTTCACTATAGAACGCGTTTTATTCCTGACATTATTGTCTCCAGTTTTCAATATTCCTGTGCCAGAAGATCGATTGACCATTATTTTCATTGAAAATATCATCAATTTGCCTCGCATAGTTTTTTCCGAGGTTTTTTCTTATATTCATATACAACTTTCAAATGTTTTTATCGATAATTCTATACAACGGAGGAGTTGACCATCTTTTCCACAAATGAAACATTTTCTCGATGATTCTGTACTCTGCTGGAAAGGAATCTTCAACTTCGAGAAATATTCAAGATCAGTGTCTGAATTGCTAGTACTTTCCATCTTTTATCTAGAGAAACATATCTTTCATGATAAATTTACAATAATAGATTTCGTTAGCTGATCAATACTTATTTAATTATTGAAACAGAACACACAGTACCAAATATCGAAAATTAATTCACAATAAGTCACCATTAGATGCAATGGTCAACGCCTCAATGTGTATAACGAAAGCGTATGGAACCAGGATAGCCACGGGTATTGCGGGGAGAATAGGGGTACGAATGCGGCGAAACGCGTTCGTCCGTGGTACCTGCATTGCATTATGATTTTCTCAATATCTTCCTTATTTATGCTTCGATTTTCAAAATCGAAGAACCATTCGCATCTTGAAACATAGGCGCATCGACATTATTTCGAGTATTTTTTTGATAAACGTTGTAGTTACTGAGATAATGCGAGGTATATGAAAAACAATTTAACGAGAATTTACAAGTTTTGAGTTATAAGCGTTTGAAATATGATTCTCTCATATATCGTAATGTAATTAGTAAATTTCAAAATTTTCTATAATTTGTTCTACTCGTCACACGAAATCAAGATTCAACAGGGTGGAAGTTCTGAAACCCATGAATATTTTCCACGAATAAAAAAAAAATCCATATTTTTTTATAAATTACCCCCTACCCCCCAAACGCACAGGACGATTTTTTGACGACAAGTGGATCCATGATCTGGAGATGGTAGGTAACAATTCTAGCCATGTCACAGCTTTTTACCTCCGATTTCCCACGGGGTGAACGATAGGATTCGATTGGCACTCTACTAAAGAGGACGCAGTTCAGAGTATACTTGTAATTTTTATTATTGAATTGAAATCTGTCTTTGGAAATAGCGGCTGATAAAAGTTCGTTGAAATTTTGCCTCAGCGTTTTTTAACCGCCACTATCGATCCAAAAATCAACAAAATTCTCACGATCGCGATTGACCTTGTTCAATATGTCAACTAAATATGATGTGACATATTGTAGACATCTTCAATCCAGTCAGCTGAATCAGAAAAATACAGATATGAAGTCCTTTTAAAAGGACGGTAGGCGTAAATGGGTTAATGGTGAATATAAATGTCCCTATATAACTTTGCACCCATCAACAATTTTTGTTAATTATCTGCATTATCTTGATTACTTTGAAATTCATCAATTATAATTTTATTAATAATTGATCTTTATGCGATATTGTATGAAATATAATTATTCAAGATATTATACATTGATACCATGATAACATGTATTTTTATGTTCTTCCTCAGATTAATAGTTATTTATGTATCAGTGGCGTAAAATAGGCTTCTATGGACCTATTAAGAACGGTAGAAATACATCATGACTGCAATGAGAAATATCATTGATGGAATCAATGGTCACTCAGTAATTTTTTCAATTAGGAGTAGACTATTATATTTGCTCTCAAGTAATGTCATCAGTCATCACAGATAACTTCTTTCAGGTTCGATCATATCATTTTACATCACAGAAATGCCAAGAGAACTGTAATATTAGATAAGGAACCATCACAACCAATACATAAATGTCCTGAATTATAGGGTAAAGTAAGGTTATCTCGTGATATTCTGATGAAACTGTAGATTTTTCCATGAAAAATCAAAGGAAATCAATATTCGAACTCCGGTAGTAAACTTACAATACTTAGGCAACATATTCATGAAAAATTACATTGATTATCAAAAATCCTGAATTTTTGGATGGATTTTTGTTGATGCGGAAAAATGAGGCAATGTTGTGATAGGACATATAATGTCGTGATATGGGTAATTTAATGTCGTGATAAAATGCAAATGCGTACATTTCATTACAATTCAACATGACACTCATTTATAATTACAATCACTGGTGCCTGTTATCTTCTAGGTCTTCGCAGGTATTGCACATGTACACATCTTCATCATCTTGGAAGTCAGTTTGACAGGTTGTATGGTATGGAGTGAGACAGAAGGAACATTGTACCCAATTGGCGCCAGTTTTCCGTTTGACATCAAAAGAAAACTTCACCTCACATTTTCCGCAAGTCCAATCTTCGTCTTCTTCATCATTGGTCCTAGAGGAGCTGGGAGCTTCAATTGTAGTTGATGTGGAAGCAACTGGACCATCTGAGTCTGTATCCGCATCGAAAGTTGTTAGCAAGCGGGCCCGAGAGTCCCCCTTTCTCTTGCGTGTTGATATTTCTCTTCTCTGCACATTAGGCACTTTCAGAATCTCGTCCTCCGTCAGGGAAGGTGTAGAGCTAGAAGTTGTTTTGACAGGAGTAGATGCTTCTGACGTTGATAACAGTTGTATTTGCGGATCAGGAGCTGGCTGGTCTGTTAACATCGATGGTTTCAAAGCTTCTGGTGGAATTGCATTCCGATTGAAGGGATAGGCTCCAGATTTCTTGAATGCATTAATAATATTCATTGGTGTCATGCTTGCTATGAAAGGTTCGCTGAAAATCTCATGAAAGTTGTAACGGCTGGGTTTTTCAAGTGGATGAGCAAGCATGTAATTATTCAGAGCTTTACCCCAATGACTTTTCAGAGGCTTGTAAACACCTACATCTAATGGCTGCAATAGATGTGAGGTGTGCGCAGGAAAAGTAAACAAAAAAATTTGGTTGTCCTTTGCTAATTGAATTATTCCTGGATTTATATGGGAACTGTGGGAATCCATCAATAAAACAACAGGTCTGCAAGAAGGGATAGAAGCTATAAAGAATTCGAACCATTCTTTGAACAACTGTTCGTTTATCCATCCTTTTGAAGATAGCCTAGTTTTGGCATTGGGTAGAGCATTCTTTGCTAAATCATCATTCCACCGAACTCCTTTGAATATGACAAATGGGGGAATGAAGGTGCCATTTGCGCAGACACAGCCAATCACAGTGTGAGTATCTCCTCGTTCAGCGTAAGTTCTCTTATAAATGAATCTCTTACCAACCTGGCTGACAATTTTTCCACTCTTAACAACAAATGTTAGGCCAGTCTCATCAACATTCCATATTCTATCAGGCTTGTCCATGATATCTAGTTTTGTTAAGAGGTCTTCCAGTTTAGAATAATAATCGTCAATCATCGTTGGGTTGGCCATAGATGCTCTATAAGCTGAAAGATTTTCTGGAGTACGAAGTGATAAGTTATATCGCTCTTTGAACTTGGACCACCACCATTTGCTAGCTATTTGCTTCTCTGTATTGAAGAATTTTTCGCGGTTTATTGTTTTCGCTAGATCATATGCCAGTTTACGCACTTTCAGAACAGTCAGCCCAAATCCCAACTCTTGCATGGTGTTGATATAATTATAAATTTTCAATTCCAATTCCGGAGGCAGAGTGAATGGTCTTCCCAATTTTGGCAAAGTGGAATGCTCAATATCAGCATTGCCTGCAAGGAAGTCTTTCAGCGTCGACCAAGGTACACCAGTGTCTTTAGCTGCCCGATATAGACTAAAATTTTGATTCCGCACAAGCCGAGCTGCTTGAACTAAGCTGGCATGTTCATATTGTCTTTCTTTGCCTTTTTGGACTTTCTTCTTCTTATGAGTCATATTTCTACAAAAGAAAAGATACACAGTGAATGAAACCTATTGAACCAGCTTTGTTTACTTTTTTCCATTTCAAAATAGGTAGGTAATGTCGTGATAGAAAAAAACAAAGATTCAGACCTCAAAATACTGAAGATATTATTCATACAAGTCTAAAGTGGCGTGATATTACAATAAACTACTCTATTATTGATTTAGAAAAAAAATATATTTTTTTTATCAGCAGTTGAATAGAATGCAGAAAATAATGGAGTCACACCCTAAGAATCTTGCTACGTTAGCTAAGGGTTTATAAACACCCCATAAATGGAATCAACAAAATTTAAAAGCTGAGCATCAACTACAATTCATAATCTTCAAAATGTGATATCACACATTGATCAAAATTGATATTTACCTTAACACATTGATTGCCAAGCCCATATCTGGAGTTTATCCCACGGGGCCAAAGGTACATTTTAGTTCCATTCATGAATTTTCACTTCCAAAAATCAAGTTTGACCCTCAAAAGTCATTATTGATTTTTTTTTCATCCATTTTGTATGTTTTTCGATGTCATTCATATATGAATGACGTGGCCTCCCATGTTAGCCTAAAGAGTTATTTCACCACGCTGGGCCACGTCATTCAAATATGTATGACGAATATGATGATTGTTTTCTTTCTACTAGCGTGCGGAAAAAAAAAACACTTTTCCGCACCCATTTCAGTGTTGAAAGAGTCATTTTTCCGCACTAGTGCGGAAAAAACTCTCCACAGTGAAATGAGTGCGGAAAAGAGGAATTTATTTTTCCGCACGCTAGTAGAAAAAATAGTGTACCTAACACATGCGGAATAGTATCACTTTCCGCACTTGTTAGGTAAACAACTATTTTTCATTATTATGTAATATTAGTTTTACTGTTTTTACGATGAATAAACCTTTTCATATATGATTTTTGTATTTTATTGTCTTGCATCACGATCTATCAAAATTTGCTCTGGCCAAATATGCCTGTGACTTCTTTGGAGGCCACACATTCATATCCCCATCTGAATTGCATTGGCTATCATGCATATTCGTATGACACGGCCTCACAACAAAAATATGTCGTCATACATATATGTATGACGCGGCCTAAACGGAAGTGGTAGTGTCATTCACATATGTATGACGTGGCAATCAATGTGTTAATTACAACCACAAACGACACGAACGGCAATCGTAAAATGCAACGCACTCTGTGAGCAATGGAATTTGTTGTTTATTCTGAAGAGTGAGGCTGCAACCCGGAGTACAAGCATCTAAGTTGGTCAGCCAGCTGGAGTACAAGTTCCGCCATCTCTAGGACCATCGAGCAGGTAAATTTGAAGACAGGCAATGTCCTCAGAAATATTTCAAGAACTATCACGACATTGCCTATGTCACGAGATTACCTTACTTTACCCTATAAGAATGCCTATTACGAGTTACCTATACGCCGGACGGTAAAGTAAAATGTCACTTTGCATATAAAACTGGGCTACTTCACGCCCGGTTATGAATGAAATTTTGATTTCTCTTGCCCATTTTCACTGTAAACATTAATTTGATGGTTTCAGAATATTCAGAACAGATTTTGACCAATTATTGTGTGCAAGTCCGGTCCTTAACATTGTCAAATCCGACTTGGCTTTGAAAGGGATCACAACAATGCACTTTTTAGTAGGGATGGGCTTACTTTGCTTGTAGCGATGAATAGAATACATGAAAAATTGCATGCGTAAGGAATTCAAGTGTATTGAACAAACAAACAGTTATTTCCCTATACCTGATGCGGAAATATTGAATGTTCCTCTCAACCCCTTCGGCAACATATCCAAAATTATGTAATTAATTAGATGAGATCATTCATATGGATTTGATCTCGGATTTGATCCTGTAGTGCACCAAAGCTTCAGACCTAGTATCCGAACTGCTTTGCCAACGTTGTCCTTTTTCCCCATGGAAAAAAGTAATTCATGAAAAGTGACATTTCATAACCTATCAATATGCAGAGATGAAATTTCTACTACTTTCTCGTCACAGAAAAAATAATGCGAAAAATTTAAATTCGACATGATGATTGCACTTGTTATTACCTGTTAAACATGGATATGTAAAAATGTTTTGAAAACACAAAGTTGCTGACATTTTTAGAAAAACCGGGAAGTGATTTTACTAAATATACTGCACGCTAGCACAAACCACGGCCACCATGATACGTCATATCTCCAAACATTACCGATATACTCAGAGTCAGCACATCGCACTAAATATACTGTGCTCCAACGCAAGAATACACTTTTTATGATTTTGACACGAATTCGACTGAAGCTCTCTCGTTGTCAATCTCTTGTACGCAGTAAATTCATATACCCAAATGGTCTACTGGTTAGCGCTGTCGACTTTCAGTCTGAAAGTCCATGGTTCGAATTGCTGTGAACTTGAACTTTTTTTTGCAACTTTTTTTTCACCAGTTTTTTTACTTCATTCTGGTTTTCCTTTTTCATAAAATATTTGAAGTCAAATAGGTTAGTGCGTTTAGGATAAACAGTCTCATTTTATTCAATTTTGTTGAAGAACTCAACTTTTGAAATATATTATTAATCAATGTGTTTCTACACTCCATTCCGTTTTCCCTCCTCAAAAATATTGCAATCAGGGATAGGTTAGTTCGTTAAGGATAAATAGTCTCTGAGTTTTGCCTAAGTACTTCGAAGATGAGATATTACGGTGGGCGTGGTTTGTGCTAGCGTACAGTATAGAGTCTATTTAGTCAACTTTGTCTTCGTCTCAAGTCTCAGTCTCAGTTCTAGTCTCAGTCTTTAATCTTTGAGAATAAGGATATGACTATTTATACAACTCTAGATATTAGGACTTAGGACTTCGACAAATTGACACAAATGGCAGTGACAGAAATGTCGGACATATAACGAAACTTTTTTCATTCTTCTGAATTTCATTGTTGATATTTTCCAAAGTGAAAAAAATGGATTCCTTCAATATTCAAGCATTAATCACTACTGGTTTGTATACAAAATACCAGAATGAAGAAAGTTGTCGTTTGTCAATAATGCCAAGCACGCACTGAGCATGCGCACTGACGTCATGGTCTTAGTCCTAAGCATAAAAGTTGAAAATTGGGAAATCTCAAGGTCACGTTTTTAGGACTGAGACTTGAGATTGTGACAAATACTGTTGTATAAATGCTCTTATGCGAATGTGTAGAATCAACTTGGTTTAAGGACTAAAATTAGAACAAGGACTGAGACTGAGACGAGGACAGAGTTGACTAAATAGACCCATATTTAGTAAAATCGCAACCGGGAATTCGCCATATTGCAGATTGTGATGTGAAGAAATTAGATATGGTCGCTATATAAGGTGATCAAATTCCAGAAAAATCCCGTTTTCGAATGCAAAAGTTACAGGGGTGGCTCGATACCCTATGTCATCCGGTATGAGCCAAAAAAATTTCAACAAAATAGAGCTGATGAAACAAAGAAGTTTGAGTGTTCAGCTCCCTGACGTTACTCCGAAAGTTTTAACTTTCTCTAACTTTCGGAATGTATTTTTGTGACGTGTTGGAGAATGTAAAATCTGAACAACAAAACGTGATGACAATGAACTTCAGAAAAGTTTTCAGCTTCATCTCAGCGATCAATAAAGAAACATTCGAATAAATCAAGAGATAAGTAGATTCATAACAGTTAACTGCTGATATCTATACTAATATTATAAAAAGGAAAGATTTGTTTGTTTGTATTGAATCGGCTCCTACTGGACCGATAAAAAAATTATTTTACCGTTAGAAGCCGAGATTATCCCTGATGAACATAGACTTTTAACCAAGGAAAAATGCTATTGAAATTTTATAATATGGGTATTTCGATGGTTTGCTGGATGATTTGAAAATACAATTGGACGCGGTATGTGGCGCTGCTGTCGGCCAACTATTGAACGGCTTGACCGATTGAGTTGAAATTTTCAATACGTAAAACAACAAAAAGAAAACAGAAGATGGAAAAAGGAGTAATAAGTATATAATTGAAGCTATAGGAATAGGTAAGCACAAAAAATGAAAATATATAAAGAAATATGTACTGTAGTTACGCGCATAGCGTACTGAATGAAAACCAATTTCACTTTCTATAATTTCCACCCTGGTTTTTGATATAAATTGCAATTTATTGATTCCTAAAGACAATTCATTGGAAAATTGAAATTCAATAGATCAAAAAAGGAGGTAATGTTGAATGTAAAATATTCAAAAAACCTTGAATAAACTCACTTTCATTAGTCTATCAATGCTGGTAATCACTAAGATCACTTAGATCGACGAAAATTCTGAATGGGACACTGAAGATTTTTTCACTTGAATGTTTTCATTCCATAATTGGATCAAGATTCAGATTCTAAATACTGGATTGAAGAGAGGAATTATTCGTAACAGTCTTGTCGTCGAGATTGTCGTCCTGTGTACATGAGTTTTATCTAACTGGGAATGATTGAACATGTCTTTGGAATGCAAGATGTCTGACGAATGCTCATAGAGGGGAAAATCAACAAAATATCGAATGACGATGAGTAGGCGCTGAATAACCCCAAGTAGGTTCCTAAAATATTACTACACAAACAAAATCATGCTGTCCCATAGTGGCTGCCTGATAGCGCCAGCAGTATACCTACCTGTGGCAGAAAATGCACATTCAGCAAAGTCGTTATTGCTACCATAGGATTTCAATGTGCTGCGACTATTCGAAAATATCTCATAATAATAGCACACTTTTCCTCTGTATGGATGAAGCAAGTGGTTACTCCCAACAGATCATCAATAAGAAGTGGCAACGATGTTGGTGCCAAAAGCGATCCTTGTGGAACGCCGGAATCGAAGGTTATGGTATCAGACGATACTCCGCCCTTCAATGAAGCGATCTGCCTGAAAGAAAACTCGATAGAAGCTGACATAGCTGAGATGGTATGCCGTATGATGTTAGTTTGTCGAAAAGTACCTGGTACCAAACACGATCGAATGCTATCGATATATCCAAAGCCACCGCTAGAGATTCCCCATGCATGTTCTTCTAATGAAGCTTGCCATATATGGGTGAAGCAGGCAAGTGAATCTCCAGTTGATCTTCGAAGGTGAAAAACATATTGTCTTTCATCAATGATTCCTGAGCTTTCCAGATATTTGATAAGCTTAATGGTGATGGCTTTCTTCATCAAATTGGAGATAACTGATAACGTGATAACAGGGCAATATCCTATACTTGTTGTTCCTTTTTGGATGATTGATTGGACCCAACTAGTACGAGATAGTAAATAACGTGCACATTGTGTTCCTGTCTGATGGTCACTACAAAACTATCTATAGGTATACTCACCTAAGTGTTTATAAAATATATATGAAATGATAAACTCTAGTGAAAGTCTAAGCCATTTCAAAGTGAAGTTTATTATATTATCGTAGATAAAATCTATTTTTCAAATCAGAGAACTTCAACATAATGCAGCATCAACCCACGAGATGAAATATGACAAACAATAAATAAAGATCCGGCTCGGAATACGCCGAACTTGATCAGTTTAGCCTCCGATGAAGTAAACAAAAAAAAAGTTAATCATTCATGTGTCGTCTATACTGTATATATGGGTTGTATTGATGCAGGGGTTGTTGCGGATGATCAGTAGTGCCGCCCCCGTTCGGAAAACGTCGCCATGACGACGGGGTTCGACTCACCCTCTCGCCCCCGATTCACCCTACCACCCTCCCATACGACTGTCACATATGAATACACACACACATGCTGCCTTCAGCAATTTCAGCTATGGGGTTTCATATTAAAGATACTGCAAGGAGGTGCAAATCATTTTTATGTACGGAACGAAAAGGAAGATTGGATGAATTGTTCAGAATTGTGAAATATTCAGGAAAAGGTATACTTTTTCAATTCAGAATGTTCTAGTACTATTTTAATGGTTCCAAGTAATCTCTATGAGATTTCTCACTGCGAATTAGATGAATCGATGACTTGGTCATCGATGTTTTGAGACGTTCAAAAGTAATAATGTGTATCTATATATCATATTATTGATCAGATGCGAAATGATATCCAAAGAATCATGAAAATATTTTATGAAATGATAAAATGTATGTAATATAAGGAAAGTAAGTTGCCATCATCTCCAGTCACCAATAACCGAACCGAATATGTTGTTGAAGGAGGAGGAGAAACGGATTGAATATCGAGGTCATCTCTTCGCAGGGTCTATTTAGTCCATTCGAAATTGGAAGAATATATTTATCTATTTATATAATGACCTAATCAGTGAATCTCCTACCAGCTGGCCATCCAAATGTGGTTCAATTTAGAGCAATGAATTGATATTCTGAAGATCAGTGGGTGAACTATTGATATATCAATGGATTACAAATATTGTTCACTCCTATAATCTACAGATCGATGCCAAGCATACTGGTTAATCAGTAATGTGTTATCTGTCAATATTGATGTTATAGTCGATTCAGAGATTTGAGAAATTAGAGTCGAAGTATTGAATGATTCTTTGATCAACTCATTCATCAGATCATCCCCAATCAGACAAAAACATATTCCCTCCAGACTAATTCACCCGATTGTAACATTTAGAGGCCATAGATGATGAGTAGATGAAGAGATTCGCTTATATAAAAACTGATTTCGAATTTTGGAATGACCATGGCATCTTGTTTGTTGCTCTTGCATTGTTATATAATTTCAATGTTCAACAGCTATAGATGACGGACGAGTCAATTAAAAAAATATACATATATAGATGTGTTCATGATATTCTCCAGAAACTACTATCTATATGCTTTCCAATTTCAAAGAAGGTGAAAATATTTGGTGACATGAACATTTCAAATTATTCCACATTGTCAATTTGAACTCGTCGATCACTATATCTACAGTGCGCATCATATTTTGTGACGGATAAATTCAGTTTTTAAAACCTATAACAGGGTTATTGTTGAAAAGGAATATTCTCAGATGAATTATGAACATACAAAAAAGGATATATATTTATATAAAGCAATACATTGAGAATTCGCATTCTCTATGTGATGAGAATATTTACTCTTTTTCAGGTAATTCAATAGAAAACAACTACTTTCCTGGCTATATGCCACGACGAACATTGAATTATATCTATTGAACACACACGATAAGAGTTTGAAAATAAAATATAAGAATTTCTGAAATTGAGAATTTGCATTCTCCTTCAGACAAAAAAATGTATATACACACATCATCCTGAATATTCAACAGAAAACAACTACTTTCCTGGCTATTTGCCACGTCGAACATTGAATTATATCTGATGAACATTCAAAAGGGAACATGAAAAATAAAGAATAAAATCCTCCGAAATTGAGAATTGACATTCTTCTTCAAATCGGTTGAATAATATGATGAATAATGATATAGAAATATGACTTACCAATATATTCAGCATTGAAATGAAAATTGGAATGTATAGGAGAAGTATACTGGCATGAACTTTGTCTGATCTTGATGAGCTTGAAAACTTCCAAAAATAATCATTCATATCAGTGATATGGAAAATATCATCTCACACACACAGGTTATATGACTTTATTGCAATGAAACCATTTCGATTCTCTGAATCCTCATCAGTAACCATGATGTCCACTTATTCTTACAGCCATTCTTCATGATATACACAATTTTCATCTCTATATAAGTTTTCAAGCTCATCAAGATCAGACAGAGTTCATGCCAGTATACTTCTCCTATACATTCCAATTTTCATTTCAATGCTGAATATATTGGTAAGTCATATTTCTATATCATTATTCATCATATTATTCAAACGATTTGAAGAAGAATGTCAATTCTCAATTTCGGAGGATTTTATTCTTTATTTTTCATGTTCCCTTTTGAATGTTCATCAGATATAATTCAATGTTCGACGTGGCAAATAGCCAGGAAAGTAGTTGTTTTCTGTTGAATATTCAGGATGATGTGTGTATATACATTTTTTTGTCTGAAGGAGAATGCAAATTCTCAATTTCAGAAATTCTTATATTTTATTTTCAAACTCTTATCGTGTGTGTTCAATAGATATAATTCAATGTTCGTCGTGGCATATAGCCAGGAAAGTAGTTGTTTTCTATTGAATTACCTGAAAAAGAGTAAATATTCTCATCACATAGAGAATGCGAATTCTCAATGTATTGCTTTATATAAATATATATCCTTTTTTGTATGTTCATAATTCATCTGAGAATATTCCTTTTCAACACTTTTATACCCAATCAGGGGGTTCAAACTTGAACGATGGAAACTTGTGATTTTTATAGACCTCTAATCGCAGATTCGTGATAGAGTCTCAATTCAGAATTCATTTCCACGCCCTGTATGATGAATGTCAATTTATCATACACCCAAAAGCAGGGTTTTTGTTTTTGAAAATACACTCCTTCATACCCCTTAATGTGATAACCACCCTCCAATTTTTCTTGATAAATTAGGTGGTTGAGTGAAACCAAATTTGATTCATGAATAAAATTCAAAAATGTTATATGGATGCAAAGCCATTTCTTTTCTTTTTTTAGGGAAATAAGGTAGGAATTAGTGTTCTTCTTAAATTTCTGGAGGTTATATACCTCGGGGAACACCTCCCTTGGCAATGTGTTCCAGAGCCTCGCTGTTCGTTGGATGAACGAGTCTTTGGAAAAAGATGTTCTGCAGGTCTCCATCAAAGTGACTACGAAGGGGTGCGAAGCCTCAACTCGACGGGTTAATCTCGCGGGGACTGCCAAGGGAGGAACAATTGTTGATATTTCAGAAGAGCATCGTCCATGAAAATATCTATAAAATAGAGCCAGATCGCCAACTCTTCTACGGTGTTCCAGAGAAGTGAGTGAGTTTGTGAGCGAGGCATCACCCTTGAGACGAATTGCCCTTCTTTGAACAGAATCCAACAGTTTCAGGGTATGTTTGGGTGCTGCACTCCAAATATGGGAACAGAATTCCAGGACAGGTCAGATCTGATCCTTATAGATCATGATGAGGTATCACCAAACCCCCTATTTCTCTTTGTAAAACAATAAGGGTGGTTGTCACGTTCAGGGGGGTGCGGGAGGGGAACTTTTTATTTCAAAAACATATAGGTCGACGTGTTCTTTTTTCGACATTATTGCCAAACAAACACAAATACAAACGAAATGACTCAGGAGATTGTTTTAGGGAATTTTGAGTTACAACACACCGAAATCACTAATGAGATGCCGTACAGGTCATAACAAGAATTCGCTGCTACTGAGTTTCTGCGCATGCGAGCGGCATCCGTAGAGTTTGAGTGTTGTTTACACGTTCAAGCATTTGCTCCAACCACATGCAAATTATCTGACCAGCCAGATTTCACTCAAGTCAAGCTTTCTGGCTTGTACAAGTGCACGATTTCGGTTTTCATGGAACAATTTGCTTGCGCAAATTAGCATGCACAAGTCAATTTGCGCAAATTGCATGAACGTAGCTATAATATTTCTCCTGACCAGCACAAATTCAAAAATCGTTATTGATTCGAAAATTTCGGTGCCTGGTAACAGAAACCGATATCAGAATTTCCCGAGCCGATGCAACTATGAAACGAACATAACATGGAAGCACCGGAGTAGAACGGAAAACATGGATATTCCCCTTGACACATCGATCGATACGCGATATCTTCCGTACCCATTCCTCAATTCCAACAACTTTTCAATATAAAGATTAGACACATGCATAACAGATTGCCTTGTTTTTCCGCTGTGGCTTCTGACAATTTTCAGAAAATTTCACCGCCGTAAAAATATTGAAGGAATCAGAACTTATAAGGGTGATTAATTCAGAAAGGGCAATCTCGCGAACTACATCAGATAGTTAACACGAAATATGAAGATTTAGCCTAACATGTCCATGATAAGAATGTTGCTGTTTTGGTAGAAACAGGGTGGCCAAGGAAAAGATTATATTGATTTTAATCCAATATTTTTCGAGTTTTGACAGCATGAACATGAAATTTTGTAGTATCAGGTTTTTTGACATGAGAAAAACGAATTTGTAACTAATTTTGTTATTGCTCATAGAAGGCGCTAGTGCTATCACTTCTGCAAATTACATCGTATAACCTCCTTCCTCCATTGAATAATGGTTAGGTTAGGTAAGGTTAGATTAGGTTGAGTTAGTTTCGGTTAGGTTAGGTTAGATTAAGGTAGGTTAGGTACTCTAGAGTACGATGACCGACCCTGGAGGTAGAACATTGAACCACAACCTTACTTTTCTGTGAAACATTGAAACACACCTCCCTTTTTTATTTGTTTACAGAGAAATCAGAGGATTGAAATACTGTTTCACAATATTTTGGCGTACGAATCGTGTTTCTTGCGCTATTCATAATATATTCAAGCATACCTTCCGACATACCTTTGCACAAAAAATGTAACAAGAGACGAAGGAATATGATTTTTCAGGCAAATAGTTTTCTTTATGAAATTTTGTTGTTGCTTATTGAAATTCCTTCTGCCACTTCTGCAATAGAAGCTAATACTGCTAATTGATCGAAAATGTCTACAACACACACGATTATATATTTCGTCAGCATGTCAGACCAGTCCTCCCGTTTGATTGCATGAATCCAATCTGCTGAGAACGGGAGCAGATTCGGTCCCGAGACGTCCAAAGATAAGTGGAAATTCGATGATATTTTTTCAATATATCTATATTTCTTTCCTTCGAAAATTTTTTCAAACAAATTGTCACTGAGAGGCTACTGGATTCTTCTTTTAGGCTCGCTGATAGAAAAATTTGTTAAACGCAGTGACATTTTGGGGCGAATCATCTACAAATATATTGAAATATTACGCATATTTTTATTTTATAGAAACGAGGAGAAAAAATTCCAAAAAATCGAGTAAAATGAGTGTAAGATGTAATTCAGAAAGTGTGACTCATGAATCAAAATATACAGTGTGTCCAAATGACGATAACTCCGTTGTTATCAACACAAAACTATTACTGCGACATATCATCTGTGAGAGAAAAAGGAGTTATTTGTAACTAAGTCATAGTGAGCTTTGACCTACATTTGAAAAACTAAAGTTGGTGCTGATATCACAAATTCTAGAAGAGTTGGTATAAATTTCATATTTTTTTCGAAATCACTTTGAAAAACTGCCATGAGAATGTGAAATTCATATTTGAATATTTTCATAAATGAAGAAGTTATGGAGGAGATATGAAAATGATCAAAATCTGTTTTTTTGCATATAAAACAAAAACGAATAGATTTTATCAAAATATTTTTTCACATTATAGTTGGCCTTGACAAACTCCACATTTGGTGTCATTTAACCGACCTCGTATCGCTCACCGTTAAAAAGATACCCATGGTGAGCATGGTAAGTGGGACACACTGTAGTTAAACGAGATAAAAACACAAAGTCTACTGGCGAAATGTGCAGTTAATTCTGCTTCATTACTTTTGATTAAGACATGTTTCGATTATTCAAATGGTCATCATCAGTCATAGTACTAATGAAGTTGATGTGGAAGTGGCTATAACTGTATAAAGAGGAAAACGTTTATTAAAAGTACATTATTAAATTAAAATTTGGAAAATTATTATATTTATAAAACAGTTTTTTGCAGAATGACAGAGCCAATCACTGCGAAATTTCGGACGCATCTGCATCTGAGAACAAGACAATCTCTGATGTCGATACGTCCGAAGACTATTCCGGAGCAAGAATGTCATACTAATGACATCAATATCTTATTATTGGCCTACACACACACGATTTTGAAGGTCGATTACACTTTGTAGGGCCATGGCTGAACAAGATTGCACCATGTGGAAGTTCATATACCTGCTCTGTCCCTTTCTCAGGTGTCATAACGAATTGCATTCTGCAGGATATAGGAAGTGAGATTCTATAAGGAATCCAGGTAATATCCTTAAAAACACGGAAGTAACATCCTATACCTCTACCACTATGATCGACGTTAACAGCCGTTAGACGGGAAGCAATTTGCATAAAACCCTTCTGCAGTAATTGTGATGTTAATGAGGCCAAGGACGAGGATGCATCTCATCATCCTGAACGGTGATGTATAGAGAGCAGTCTACCTACTTTTATGCAAATAACCTTCATATAACATCTGAAAAGTTGACTAGGATGCAAAACCAACATAGATTTTAACAGATAGTCCCGCTCGATACCGAAAGCTCTAAGTTCATGAACCTATATGAGATTTTATTCATGGAGAAATGCTGTCAAGAATGTGTATCCTTTTAATGAACCTATATGATCTTGTTCTAAGCGACTACGACCTATTACAAGAATTTTAAGTGTATATACCAATCTTGATGCAAAATAATCATCATGCCTAGATGTCCTATAACAAAAATTGTATCGAACCTGTTTCATCGAAAATACTTCTTCTCCAAGCGGCAGAGAAAGCGGCTTTCCTCTGACACTCAACAGGCAGAATAGGCATACTTTCTTTGACTAGGCAGGAAAAGTGTATTGCTGTGCACCGTTGATCCGCAATAATTGCGGTCCCTTCAATTTATTTATATCTTCAACTATGCTTTTGTGAAATCTTTTTGAATATTGTTGTAATATGTGAACATAATTTATTCCTCCAGAACAGTGCTCCTATGTAACTTGAAGCTGATGATGAAGCTTTGAAGCTTCGAAACATGTCCCGTGATTCCGTAATTTGATTACAATGAAGTATAGTTTTGGTGGAGTAGAATTTCGTCCTGTCCTATTACATAAATGATAAAATCAATTATGAAATTATGAAAAAAAAACAAAGTTTAAGTGTAAGAAATAATGGGCAAACGTTAAAGCTATATGCTGCTCTATGTGCGTCTAAGCTCTAAGAGAGTTGGATTTGTGGAGGTATTCGGAAATACCGCAGAAACAAAGTTTGGTTGATGCTGATGTGCAAAAAAATTTGGAAATTTACTTAGACAGATCTACTCGTTCGAAAGAATCAAAGAAATCTTGTATGATCTGGATCGAAATGATAGTTCTTCTAGTATTGGTGTCAACTATAATCGGAACATAATATTATTCAGGTCTATAATATGCATTATTCGTTGAAATCTATATTCGCTAGCCTGCCTTTATGCAAATTTGACAGTGAAAAAGTTGACTAGGAAGCATATACATTATGGTCGTATAGGTAGAAGAACCCTTTTGTGAAAGGTTTTGTTGGCCAGGCCTGATGCAGGAAGGCCTTATTTAGCACTCAACAACCCGCGTGGATGATAACACCTTGTTTGGCTTGTTAATTTTGAAATAAAAAAATTGGTTAGTCTCTGTCACTACTTTCTTGGTGTATACATAAAATAAGTAGACAGTATAGTTACGTAGTAATATTACCGCTGATGGTTGATTCGCCAGTACTATTCTTTTGGGTTATGGTTCTTATTATTATTTCTTATGACTGATAACTGAAAACTGTCTGTAGGTTAATCGAGGAGGTGATACATTCATTATTCCAAATTTTTTGGGATTTTCTCTCCTCGTTTCTATAAAATAAAAATGTCACTGCGTTTAAAGAAATCTTCTATCAGAGAGCCTAAAAGAAAAATTCACTAGCTTGTCAGTGACAATTTGTATTGAAAAAAGTTTGGAGAAGAGAAATAAAGGTCTACAGAAAAAATATCAAATTCTCACTCATCTTTGGACGTTTCGGGACCGAATCTGCTCCCGTTTTCATCAGAAAAAATGGTTATTTTTATAGCAAAGTCGTATGTGTCTTGAAACTTTTCAGTTCTCAGTGACAATTGGTGACGTTGACAATCAAATGAGTTACAGGATGTTTTCATTAATTAATCTTGAATTTACCATTTTCATGTTCAGATTTCAGTAGTGAATTCCATGTTCTGTCTATACCAACTGAAGAAGAATCAATGCTATTGTCTCCGTTCAGAAGAATGCAAACAGATTCCCTGATTTTTCTCTTCTGGTTGTTATCTCCTTTTTCAATGATTTTAAAATTATTCCACTCTGCCATATGTTGTCCGTCTACTATAAAATGGTGCTTTAAAATGTAACCCTTTTGGTATCATTTCATTATTACGACATTTGCAAAGAAAAATTAAACTATTTTTTGTGTGAAACAGTTCTAAATTCAAAGATTAATTAATGAACTCATCCTGTAATTCATTTGATTGCCAACGTCACCAATTGTCACTGAGACCCGAAAAGTTTCAAGACAGATACGACCATGCTATCAAAATAACCATTTCTTATGTTGGGAACGGGTTCAGATTCGGTCCCGAAACGTCCAAAGATAAGTGAAAATTTGATATTTTTTCATACCTTTATTTCTCTTCTCCAAACTTTTTTCAATACAAATTGTCACTGACAAGCTGGTGAATTTTTCTTTTAAGCTCTCTGATAGGAAAATTCTATGAACGCAGTGATATTTTGGAGCAAATCATCTGATTTGTCCTTACTACACGTATATTGAAATAATACTCATATTTTAATTTTATAGAAACGAGGAGTGAAAATCCCAAAAAATTTGGAATAATGATAACTGAATGTTTGCAATGTCATTCTCTTCGTAACTATCAATTCAATAAGATATGTTCATGTAGTTGTCCGATGAAATATGAATTTCTGCCTGTTTTGAAGGTGTGTATAGTATATTATGTTCTTTGCAAACCATTGTGGTTTTTGCTTTTGGGATGGAAACTTCACTGGAGGAATAGCATTGGTCACTTTAGTCGTTGATTTAGTACTGTGTTATATGTATATATAATAATAACCAAAGTTGTTGATATAAATTTAAGGAATATTTTTGAGTACATGTCGTAGGAAACTTTTGATTTGTGTCTGAATAGGGTTTCTGCTAAATTATGGAAGAAATGATTGTACATATTTTACTAAAGACTTTTCTATGAGCTAGTGAATTTTTAAAAATGTTAAGAATTCTTATAAATCAGGGGATAACACTCGAAAATTTTAAGAAACCTTGCAATTTATTTGGTCTTGTTATGTCTTTCACAACACATCAAATCGTTCCCAAACTGATTATATAAAATGGATGAAATAATCATTTTATAGTTATTTTTGCATTTGAGAACTTATATATATATAACCAACTCTTTCTTTTAAATATAACAAATCATCAATGAACACATAATATCATTTGTTACAGGTAAGGAATTGTCTCAGAAATGACACGAATTGGGGAGTTTGAGGTGAGTATTGAACTTTAACAATCATCACTACTTACAGTACTGTCTAGGTATCGTTTTGAAGAAATGGTTTTGTGAATGGAAATTTTCGAAAACAACTTTTTTTTATCGCTTGGAGCGCACGAAAGGGAATCCCTATAATGTTCAAAGAACATCGTGCGTTCCTAGGGAGGAAAGATCATTTAGGAATATACACTTTTGAAAGGTCTCTTTTGTACTGAGTGTTTCCGAAATTGTACGATCAATGAAATCAATGATGGGAGACGAGAAAAACGAAACAAATACCCTTTTGTAGAAAAAAAAAACATTTTTTTTATGACATTGAGCTTGAAGTTTGCCTGAAACTTATGTGAATCATTGATCATAGATTAATAGCCCAACCCAAGCGTTTGCTTTCGGCAAGATCACAAGCACCGGAAGTATCAATGACTTTTGCAAAGTTGCCGGACGTCCAATAATAGTTGAAATATGTAGTATGGTGATGTATGGTGTAATAAAATCACATGACCATTTCAGAAATTCCAAAACTTGTTATTTGATGGGAAGACATATTATGTTATATGTTTTTACTTCGTAATACCATATAGAGGATGCATTGAGAATTAAATGATTTTTGAATTGATTTACTTATATTTGATTTCTAATTGGTTCATGAATAAATTTAGTTTGCGTCACAGTTTCGAAACCAAGAATAGTTTCCTAGATCACAAATTCCTAATTTCTACCTATAGACCATGGAAATACCATTTGAGAATGTAACTTATTATATTCTTCCATTGTGTATCAATTTCGGGTGGTAGAAAATTACGTTATCAACAAGCGGTTCCTGATGACCATATAATGAGATTAATTCTCAATTATCAATTAATCATATCGAAACGCAATCTATTACGGGTTCATACAGTCAAAATATAATTCACTTGATGATGAATATTCCATTGTATAAACATTTTCAGAATTTCCTACATCCATAGAAGAATAAAGAACGCAGTATAAGCTCCTTGAGATTGGCCAAGGAGGAGAAACTAAAAGACACATTATTACTTGTTTACAACCAACACAAGGATAATCCATATGTAATAAACGAGAAATCGTAGAGGGATTAGTGTCAACGTACACCTTAGTTCCACAAGAGATTACGCTATTTTGCTCCGAAAATATTCCGCAATATATAATCTGCGGAATCTGCCTGACACCAGGAATTAATTTACTTTCTCTCGACTTTATCTCCAATCAGTTTTGAACAATATGAAGAGAATCAGTGAATCCTTTAACTTTCAAAAACGAATGTGTGGCTGGAGAAGATTTATCTTTCACGTCACTCATAAAATCAGTTCATTCTTGTAACATCGTCCCTTTGAAATATTTGAAAAATTTATCATTCGAAACAGGTATCATACCCACCCAGTGGAAAAAAGCAATTATTACACCCATTCATAAATCTGGTGATCATAGAAATCCCAGCAATTATAGACCCATTTCAGTTATTAACAACATTGCAAAGATATTCGAAAAGTGTTTGAAACATCGTTTGATGAATTTTTTCACCAAGCACAAGTGTATCTCAGAAGCACAGTTTGGATTTCAGAGAAAATATCAAAAACTTATTCACATATCAGTGTCTGTTATTCACTTATCCTGTGTCAAAACCTGTTGTTAATCCTCTCAAACATTACGTTACTCGATTCATAAGATATAAATCTTTAGATTTACCAATTTTCGAGAAAAGCCGCCTTCGAAGATTCGTGTTTTTCCTTGGCCCTAAACTATATAATACACTACCATTAATTGTTAGAGAATTGGGAAAGGAATCAGCTTTCAAATCTAAAATAAAAGATATCATAAAGTCAGGTAAAGTTAACTGTAACTTTGGAAACAAATCAAATAACTCTTATCAATCCATGAATCTCTTCTGCTTACATTGAGATGTTTATCAATAGGTGATTCACTGTTTGGATGTAATGGTGAAAATAATATTGATATTCAACTGTAATTATAGGTACCAATCAAATATTCACCTAGTATTTGAATTCGATACCTCTACTTTTTAATTTAAAATCATTTTATCACTATTTTGATGTACAATCTCTAGCAATTTCTGATTCATTTTGGGAAGATAACAAAGAAGTGCAAAACACAAGCACCTGTGATTAGTTTGTCTTCTTACTGATCGGAGCTAAGTACCAGTACCAGTAAGCACAAATGGATATATATTAATATCGATAAACTGTGAACTGTTTTAACTTACCTGAATGTTGTATTGTTTTGGAACAAATTGAATTGTATTGAATTAAATGAAAGACGAACGAAAGTCTGTACTTTTTCAAAGCGGAGTGTTGTTCCTAGATAAAATAGCAAGTAAACTCAAAATAATCTCCACCCAAATCTCAACACGAACCGAACTGGCAAATACTCTGGAAAAGAAAGTATTTTTTTACTCACATAACTAAAATGGCTTTCAGCGTACGGATATGTAACACGCTAAATGATCGATTAATCACGGAATGATGATCTGTGATTTATTCGAAAAATTAAACACGTTACCATGGCAACACAATTTCTCAAACGCATTACCATGGCAACATAGTTTTTTGAACACACCTTGATTCGTTTGAGTCCTGTCCGGCCTGCAACTGTCATTTTCGAATTTTGTTGCAATCAGAATTATTCAAACAATTTCTGTTTGTAACAGGTGCGAAATCGAAGAGAATGTTTTAGATACTTGCATATTTTCAAAAACTCTGTGTAAAAATGAAGCTCTCATCTTTGTGGCCAATTTATTTTATGCTGAGCATGACAATAAACGTAAAACATAATATTTATGAGAGCAGTAATTTTGCAATCAGAATATGGATACGAACCTGAGAAATCGAAAACTTTGATACCTCAGCGAATCGAAGAGTTTTTATCTTCTACGTCAGATGAGAACTGCTTATTCACATTGGTTAGTAAGCAAGCCATTTATGTATCCTATGGACTGGACACATCTACAACCAATATTATTTATACGTGTCTCGTTGGTTGCATCGTGGGTTAACCAGGTGAGTTAATCTAATTTTCGGAATTATGGGATCTTCTCAAAGAGAGGAATTATGAGTTCGAGTTCGTAGAAAAAGTATAGTATGTAACGCGTTTATAAACACTTCTAGACACTCGTTTACTAAACATTCACTCCGCTCTGCTATTTCAAGCACAAGCTTAAAATACTCGTTACTAAAAAAGGACCATGATAACCCTTGGAATATAATATACTAATTTCTACTCTATTCATTAACTGTCGGCTAAAATATCATCAGAAATGGAAATATGATGAATATTCACAGAACCTAAAAATAATTCTTGTTATTCCCTTCGATTACTCCGTAGAAATATTTGATAAATCACTATTGTGACCTGAAAAAAACTGAAGAATAAATTCGTTCCAGGACCGGAATAAGTATTTTCCATGTTAATATGAAGACAGGGTTCCCCTAAGAGGTGTCTACAAAATCTCAGCACATTGCGGATTTGATCAATAAATAATGATTGTGTATACTTAAACAGGTGTGACTTTCAATATACTGATGTTTTTTATGATCAATATTATTATAATTCAGACCAGACTAGTGCGAAACTCAATCAAATAATACTACACATAACACAGCAGATTGGTATTACTTTAGATCAATTTTATGATCATGAGATTCACCAGGAAATGTACAGATATATAAGCAAACAACAGTGATGCTCTACAAATTGATCTGAAGTAACACTGAAATATGCAGGACGACTGAGGAAATCATTCAGTGTTAGCTGGTGGCAGCTGGTGTTCCAGTTTTTCTTAGATATGAAAATCATAAGAAAACTCCTGAAATATTCAAATACTTTCGGGTATTCAAATACCTCGGGAGTATTGATATTTGGAAGATATTATCAGCGTTGGTGTATTTAACGATGTAACAAAGGAATAGTAAAGCAAAAAATGTCAGTTTGGCATCGAATGATTATAGCTGTAGTTGTCAGAATGAATTTCTCATTTATAATAAATGCTTCGTAAACGTGGAATATAATCTAGCAAAATACCACTCTGTTCAGAATATTGTCTTCTCATGATTATCTCTTTCATTTCTCACGAAATTGTGTTTCCGAGCAACACCACGAGTTCGTCAGGACGAGTGGTATTGCTGTACGGCAGAATTATCTCGAATATTCTGAACACTTATGATAATTCGACGCTTCTATATGGCCGATTATTGTCACTGGGGCAATTTTATTATAATTTGATTCTTCACACATAGTGCTGTTGGGATCCAAATCCGCAAACCATAATCAGCACTTGGAAGACAGTTCTGTATTTTAATGTTGTTATTCATTAAAATCTCTTGTATACCCACACAGAATTACCATATAATTAAAGAGTTTAGTGAAATTTATGTATACTTACAAACTAGTATTTCTGAATTGCATTTTAACTTGTGATTATGGGCGGTAGGTCGGAATATTCTTGAAAGACGAACTATAGCGACTCTCATAATTGATTTTTTTGAGCGGTCGCTAGCCTATCATTAGTTTCATTCAGATGAATTATTATGACAGATATTTCACAACTCGTGAGAAACGAGAGAGAAAAACTCGCTCAGTACCATTCTATCAGCATTATATATCTTTAGGCCCCAAAAGAACCAACCTGATTGTAAGCTTGGATATCGAAGTTGAATAGATGTGATATTGGTCTGGAGGGTGACAACTTCACTTGTGATCATTTTATCTGCTGAAAACCCTCAAGGCCCCTACAGAAATTGGTGGCATCAAAGAGGACATCATGAGCCTGCACAAATAAGGAGAATTAAGGGAGCATTTCAGGTAGTTGAATAAATATTTTATTTTGGAAAATGTATATTCAGGTCCTAGTTCTCAGAATTCAGTTATGCTAACATCAACATAATTCATACATCAGTATGCTCTCAATCCACGTGGAAAACAAAAAAACGCGTGGTCTTATTTATCTGGTTTCCAAACTAACCAATCAAGGAGTAATCCTAGACAAGAAACTCACGTGGAACCAAAACTCAACTCTCTGGATATGCTGAAGGATTTTTGGTCAAACTTGGGGTCTTAAACCAGATAAAATCTACTGGTCTTACCTTACGATGGCCAGGCCCATGGTCACATACGCTTCTCTGTGTGGTGTACCAAAAGTAAGGAAAAAAACGCGCAACTAAAGCTGCAAAAAATCCAGAGACTCGGATCACAGGGGCTATGCGTACGTGCCCTACTGCAGCAATGGAAGCTATGCTTGATCTACTACCCTTGCATATTTTTATCAGGGAGACTGTAGCACTTATTGCATACAGACTGAATTCCACTGAATTGTTCAGACCAGGTGATGTCACTGGTTACATGGTTATTTTAAAAGAAGTACAAATGGAATCAGCAACCAAACTATCGGACTCGATAACAGCCAGGCTCAGTTTCGATATACTGCCTTTGAAGTGGTTATGAAAAGTTGTCCTAGGTACGGTTGCGCTGAGCCTCAGCTGGACAGATAGTCTCTTGTTTGGTACACCGATAGTTCAAAAATAGAAGAAGGGGTAGGCGTGGATGTTCATGGACCCGGATGTAGGCTATTCGAAGCCTAAGGTCGCTCCCCCACTATTTTCCAATCTGAAATACATGCCGTTAACCTATGCGCCCAAAGGTGGCTGAGGAATGATCAGAGGGGTGCCAACATATGTATCTGCTCAGACGGCCAAGCCGCACTAGAAGCACTGAAATCATTTGTTTTTACCTTGAAGATCACATGGGACTGCTTAGAAACACTTATGCAACTGGGAAAGTACAATAAAGTCACACTTATGTGGGTTCCAGGGCATGAAGGAATCGAAGGAAATGAGGCAGCTAATCGCCTTGGAAAGAAAGGTGCAGAATCTGCACAGCAGAACTGAGGAAATTTGGAGGAATTGAAAAGACCTTCTACTGGAGATCAACTTCAGGTCAACGACAAGCGAAAAGGTTTATCAACCACTCGCAGAACCGAGCAAAAGAGCAACTCAGCCTCAGCGAACCAGAGCTAGATCTTATCACAGACTTTTTCACAGGAAGTACCACCTCAAGAATATATATGGGTCTGGCAGAGACTGACACTTGCCGCATTTGCAACAATGCGATCGAAACAGCGGAACATATACTTAGTCCGCCAAAGGCTGAATCACCTATAACAGGTCTATCTCACGCCTTCTGAGGTGAAAAATTCTAAGCTTCATCAGAAGTCTAGGGTTAGTGGACCAAAACTAGGTAAGGGTAATCTTAATAGATGTTAAAGACCCAACCTAAACGAACCATTTACAATCTACAATCTACCAAGTATTGTTTCGGATTGAACTTGATACACACCTGATTCTGCGCAGTCCAAAGGCCGTTTCAACAAATTGTAACGCGAGCTAACCTATCACATTTGAAGTAGTCAAGACACTTATAGAAATTGTCTCCACCGATATAATGTATTGCTAACAAGATCTCTTGTGCCATAGATCAGGACCTGTCATATATCTCTTACTCACTTACTTATGTTTCCGAACACTGAGAGACATGACTCGATGTCATCATGAATGATAGTTTGAGACGACTTCCTGCGCATTGAGCAGAAGCGTTTTCAGGGAAGCAAATTGGATGAGATTTTCGGGTTGCTGGAATATGACATGACGGTCTGAGTAGTAGTTATGATAGTGATATCCACTTGCTGATTCACATATCGCCATATAGCAACCGGAAAGTGCCAGGACACTGCCTTGACTCTTTCATAATTGGCTCTTCCATAATGTGCTGTCCAAGCACGGTTATGATCAGTTTGCAAGCCACTGGAAATCATTTGTTGACAACGGTTCGCTCTTGACATTTCTAGTGGACCACGCAGAATTTGCTCTGTTCGGAAAAAGTTCGATACAATAACAGTAGAAAACCCTAGTTTTTGCCTGGGTGAACTTTCATTCAAGCTTCACCCAATGATGTCTCAATTTCGGTCCACGCCCGATTGAGTTGAAAATTCACTATACTTGACTGAATGTTTCCAGTTCAGATTTGAATATTATTCCTGTTTCGCGATTCCCTGAGTGAGTTTTAACTCATTTCTGAGTGCCAAGACCATTCATTGAGTGTGAAAATGCCCATTATTGAGTGCTTTTATATCCAAATGACTAAGTACTTTTGAAGTTGTTTCGACTGGTTTTATTTAATATTGAGTCAATATGGTATATAGTACAAAAGTTTATTAACAATCAAAATAGTTCACAATACAATTACAATTACAATGTACTTCCAATGAAGAACAAAGCTATAACACAATTCAAAATTATCAGTACATGCGGTCTCGCCTTCAGAAATCAAGTATGGTTTCTTCTCGCCGCAAACTCCTACTAGCAAGCTCCTTGACAGTCACATCAATCTGCAAACAAAAAATGCATTCAAACAGCTTATTCAAACATGTATTCATCGGAGCAGATTTGTTGTGGGTATGTTACCTAAATAGGGACAAATTGTCGAATAACGTTCCCAACAAATATTTTACAGATCCCATGAATAATCACAACTGAATTATCGAATCAGTTTTGATAACTTTTACTCAATTGAGATTTAATATTACTAATTTGGAAATAATGTGATCAATGAAGATTCCATTTACTAATTCCTGATTTGAAATACTCATTATTGACTGAAAAGCAAACATACGAACATGACTGTGCATGGCTGTGAAAGAAATCAATAGCCATCATGTATTTTACTGAATCGCATTCACCGCAGTAGGTACCCAAACTTCACAGATAGAATCATGCTAATATCAACATGTTTTCTGCTCGAACTTGCAGTGAATCCTGCTATGCCATTATAATTCACTTCACTGAGATGGAAAGCGCAGGATGACAGGATTGTTTTTATGCACTAAATTTCCATCAAGACTGACGCTGCGTTATCAATTTGACAAAACGGCCTCTGCTTAGTCTTGACCTGGCTCGAGTCTTCCTTTCGCTGATGACCTGCGATATTCGGGCATTCCATTACTTCGTGATTCTTCATTTAGAATTATAACATAATATCATGGTGACTCGGCAATTTGTGCTATTTAATCAAAATTTTCATTAACATTGTCATTGTTGGAAGGAATTGTGAGAATACCCAATGTTCATTGAAAATTTATTGAAAAATGTCACTCAGTAGATCAACTCACTACCAAATTTCCAGCCACTCAAGAGAATTTCTTACAGTGTAAGTGCTGATTTGAATAAGGAGTAATTCAGCAGTTCACTATACGTGAACATTTGCGTGGAACATCACTATACTTTTCGTATCTGACGACATATTCATTCTGTCCAAGCTCGAATATTGATTTCAGTTAACACGGAAATAATTTACGAATGTTGTATTATTATATGTATGATATATAACAGAAGTTGCATTTATTACATATATCCATCATTTCCATGCCATTTCATGCATGCATTCGCGAAATTGCCCCGTTCAACTAAGAAGAACCAATTTTCCACGGCATTCCTCTGAGACGAATGCTTTGCTTAAAGTTCTGCCAAAAACACAACAGAAATACAACGAGAACGATGCCGTTCGATTAGGAAACATTATTTCTTTATGGTTTTCGAGAGCGAGCAGCATATACAAGACGTCGTGTATTACAAGGGAAATTGCGGTAGGCAAACCCATCTTCCGCTCGGTTAACTTTTCCGAATTTCCTGCTGTGGGTTTTATGGGAAGGCTATTAGAAGATATTGGAGTCGTTAGGAGCACTAGATCGAGGCCTGTCAATAGCATCTGCATGTATGCACTCGAATCGAAGCGGTACTAGGTATGCAGAAGTTCGACGAGTTGTGCTACGAAATAGTTCAGCAGGAATTTACGAGAACGCTGTAACTTTCTATACATATTCGACTCAGGTTCTTGAACAATTTGTAAACTCTATATTTTTGCTACTTGTGAAATTGGCAGGAATCGTTCCTAACATATACTTGAAGTTTAACCATAGTTTAAAAAAAACACTCAACACTCTGAATTACAGTACAAAAAAGTAACAGATATGTACCAAACATAAAATACACTAGTTACACGTAGGTGGGATATGAGTAATGTTAAAATTTCAATGGAGTCAAGGATGTTCTTGACGATTTAATTTTCCACCTCAGCAGATATCAGGTGCATGGACCTATTAATATTTGGGCGGATGGCGGATACAAGTATGTGTTCTGAATTTTCACTCATGTCCATTTTGTGCTGGTACTTAAGAGAACGGTGTACTTATACAGAGCATGTTCCGATATTCCTGAAAAGTACTACCAACTATATTTTACTGTTCCGATTCTACTGAATTTTACTGTCAACGTTTTCGCGGGTCATCGCAAGGAACCCTGTTAGAGGCTAAAAGTTTACTGTTGGCCATTGGTGCAGAAATGGTGATGTGTAGTTCCAGTATTCATGAACTGCTAGGTTAAGCGTTTGAATTATTATGTTTGAGACGATACTAATTATATATTATTATTTTCAAATACTTTGGGCAAATGTATCAAATCGAACTGAAAGATCTCACTGAGGCAGTAGACGCTAAAACTGCTACTGATCTACAAGGTGGTTTGTTATTCCCCCTTTCGATATCAAATATTTCACAGCTATGTAAGTAAGTAAGTAAGTAATTTATTTGACTATGTTATACACATAATAATAACACGCCACAAAAAATGTTTGTATATAGTTTGAATTTAAGATACAAATAACAATGCACACAGTAATTATAGTAAAGTAAGTAGAAATGAAAACAAATTAAAATAGTCAACACTGATATGCCTCAACTGGCGAATGCCGAATAGTGAGCTAGATAATTTCTGATTCAAGATTTTAATATAACGTGACCAGTTGAATTTGTGATCAATAGTTATGCCTAATAGTTTCACATTAAGATTTTCTTGTGTAGATGTATTGGTGGTAAATATCAATCTTTGTGTTTTATCATAATTTGAGTCGATTTGAAATAAACCAGTTCTCAGCTTTATGCTCTGCCTCTGCAGCCATCAAGATTAGGGAATCATAGTCCTTATGAGAATATAATTATGAGGGTGGTGTCGTCAGCGAACAGAACGCCATCATGAGGTCTTAAAATGCTTCATTTCTCCATCACTGAAACTAGAGGTAGGTACTAGAGCTTGGTGTTTTTGATTAATCAGAATCACTATTGGATAATATGTGTTCGAAATTAACATGATTAATCACCATGCACATCCGTAATTTCAACGTGAGTAAAGAAGATAATAATAGGAATATGTTTCGCTTCCAGTGTTCCAGTACTGCTAAAATCGTTCCGAAATAAAATAAAGATTCGAAGGTACTGCAACTGTTTAGTGTTCCTAAATTGATTACTGTGGCCAGTTATGTCAGCACTATCGGACCTTGACCTAAAATTCATTCGAGTTCCGATTTCAGACGTTACCCCCGATACTAATAAGTCCTGTAGGCTAGTATAGTGAACAGCTCGTGACGTCAGCTAACTGGGGCCATCCGCGTGTCGACTGTCGTCAGTTTGTTTAGGTATGTTCGAGAAGCGGTCGCGTGCCCGAATTCTTTTGTTGTTTATTCATCAAAATAATTGGCGGAAAATGTACTGTTTTCTGAAATATTTTGTAATGTGATAGGCGAAATAACAATGCCTTTCAAGTTTTGTGTTCCTTTTTGTCGGGGGAATTATGTGGGTGGTCCAAAAAATCATGCTTTTAGTTTCCCGTTGGACATGGAACTATCGAAAAAGGTATATGCAATTTACCGCGAGGATTTTACTTCATCTCAGTACTGTGGAGTATGTGAATTATCACATTTTACTAAAGATGCTATTAATATTGCATCTACTGCAACCGATTCGGAAACTGGTAAAACTGTAACAATAGATTTGAAAACTCCTAGGCTCAAACGAGATTATTCCTACTCGATTTCCTAACTGTCCATCTTATTTATCGAAAAATTTAAAATTACGAACAATTCGTGATAGAGCGATTCCAATAATTTCACCCTAGATTTCCAGGAATTCAATCTAGCTTTAGCCATTATAGATAAAACCGCACCTACAGCTTGTTAACCCTTATTAGCTAAAGTATGTGCCATGTTACGACAAAATGATGAAGAAGAAAATGCGAAATGCCTAACTATATTTCTATAGGTTTATTTTTGTATGAAAACCTCAAGTTATTTGTATTATGATTGCCTCTCGAGAAACAAATGATCTCAGTTTTGTTCTCGGTAACTGTCAAAATCATTGTTATGACTATAACGTTCTAGGATGCTTAGTTTGCGTCCGAGATCAACTTCTGAATCAGCAAGAATTACCAGATCATCCACATACACTGATAAAAATACCCGATTGGTGACAAAAGAATGATGCTTTTAGATTTTTTTCTCTCCTGACAAAGACAATTTCTTCCTTTCAAATACATTGCTCTCATCTGCAGATTATTGCTGTTTTTGTCATAAGGTTTTGAATCTTTTGGCTGTAAACGCTTTTGAGAGAACATCATCGACCTTGTCTCTAGTCCTGCTTGGTTTGCATCTACCTCAAGATCACAAGACTTTTAGACAAGATCTGAAATCGTTCGGTTGAGACCGTTGATGAGATCGAGTCCACCCGAGGTTAACCGAAAACATAACGACTCCGTTTGAGTCATGCGCAATAATGCATGGGTCGACCCCATCTTCCCATCATCCTTCTTCTTCTGCATCCTGCATCGTGCCGAGTACCGTCCCGTTGCCAATGCATTTTAGCGGCCATATCTGTCGTGTTGCGTTGTGCTGTGGATCATGAGCGATTCAGTGGAGTTTGAAAAACTTCTAGATGCGTGGCGTTTGAGCCATATGATGCAAACATTTCAAGGTAAGTACCTATACTTATCTAAGTAGATAGGTATTCCATAATCATATAGAATGTTTCATGTGTTATTTTTTTAAATAAATGAGTTTTTTATCAATGGTTGTTTTTTCAGGATTTCCACAGTTCTTCGCCCAAGGATAAATAAGAAGCTAAAACAAGTTGATGGGATATTTTAATTTTCAAGTATATTTCAACCAATGCAAAACGTTTTTTCGTCAGAACATCAGAACTAAATCTAATATCAACAAACCAATAATGGGGTTTTGTTGAGTATTCATAATATCATGATCCTCAAAATTTTTATAGAAATCAATTGAAATTCTAATTATTATTTCAACATTTTACAGGAGTATCCTCTCAAGAAATCTCCAGAGAATTTGCATCAAGATCATATACATTTTGTTCCAAGACCATGAGATATTGGATCAAACATTTGCTGTATTTACAGCGAAGCCCTATATTTCAATACAATAATACCATATCTTTCATCTTAAATCACATAACTTTGAAATGATATCTTGATGATTTTGACCAAAAATCATTGTTCCTTATGAAAAGTTCAGGGTATTTTGCTATAAACTCATATATCATTGGGCTAAAGAAATCATGGCAATTACCTCAACATTCCCCATAAGTTGGGAAAACTACGATTTTAAGCCAAAAGCATTAGTTATTAGGGCAAAACCAAAGTTTCTTGCCTCGAATTTATATAATTTCATGCTAAAGAAACTTAGGCGCTTGCCTCAAAGTTTTTGGAATATTGGGTCGAAATGTCCATGCATTCCGCCCTATTCAAATGCTTGGCGCCCTTGAGGTGAAGTCAAATTCCTTCAATACAAGGAATCCTTTTTATCAGTGTAGAGGTGCATTAAGAGATCATTTTCATTATCAATGTTGATTCCTTTAGCACCATTGGAGCGAAAGAAAGATTCAATATCAGAGAGGAACAATGCATATAATAATGGACTGAGTGGTTCTCCTTGTAGAACACCGGTTGTGATATCGAAATATTTCGTGAGGCCTTCGGTCGACTTGACTTTCATTTGAGCGTTACCGTAGATATTTTTGAGTAAGTGAATTATCTAAGAACTAACTCCAGTAGTGAAAAGTTTCGACCAGGGTAGTGTATGGTTGACAGAGTCAAGCGCTCGTTTGTAGTAAAAAAAGACTGCAAAGATTTTCCTTTTTTTGAGCCTGAGCATGATAATGAAGATATCTTCGACTACTCAAGGATGGAGATAAGTTATACGGATCCTCTCGTCGTCGGTTAACATGACATGGTAGACCGTTTCAAAAGCGGTTATCCGAATTACCATAGAGTGCTCCATGAGCGCTATCGAAGGAATGCGGGAGCCGTAAAACGTAATACGCCAAGGACAATAACTGGATGCAGCTAACGGATATGAAGACATAAACGGAAAAATAACTTCGAGTTGATATTCAAATTCCTCCGCTGAAGGAACACCGTATGTGAATAAGGAGAATTTAAAATAGAAAAGTTTCTTCATATCAGATGATTTATGGGCTACGAGGATGTCTCTATTGTCTCTATATCTCTGATATTCCTCTTATTGTTTGAGTTTTATTGGCGATACCACCAAAGTTTAATACGGACATTCATCATCGAGCCAGTGAAGAGAAAAATCGGTTCAATGAACACTGTCGTCTGATATGTCTCGTAGATGTTCATTTCCCTAATATATAATTAGACTTTGAGTTGGACTTTGATTCCAAGAATGACCTTCGTTAATTCCTTCTATCGATAATAAGATAATAAGGTCGATTTAGATATAATTCTATAGCTCCTCCAGGTGATTGTTACAATGTTATAATGAACCCAAGAGCTCTTTTAGTGGATTCCAAATATGATTCATTAATCTTTTGACATCGACTTCCTCTCACCTTCCTCTTAGTGCACCCTGTATTATACATTCTATCATCTGACATGGATATTGTTGAAGCTGATATGTTTATAATTCCTCTGGTGCGCCCACTCTTCAATTGTTTCGTCAGACTAACTCTCGATATGAACAATTGAATGAGAGTTCTGAACGCGGGGTTCTCATATTCCATGATAGATGGCGATTGAGGAGTTCTTGGGAAAATTTTTAAATGCGTTTCGAATCTTATTATGATATTGAAGGGTGTGTTTTCCTGTTTTTGGAATCTGAAGAGTCCCGTTGATGATGCACGAATTCAATAATAGCTGAAAAGAAGCATCTAGAAACAAGATGAAAAGGAGATAATCCGTGCGGGAACATCTCCTTTCAATAGGAAGTGATGACACCATTTGACTTTCTATACATCTATGTTAAACCATATGAGTTCTCAGTAATCCTATCAGATGATGTTGGCGCTGATATACAGGGTGATTCATAAGGAGACTCACATAGCCAAATGGTAAATATGGCCGGCGATATTTCAGAAATGATTCATCGTAATTTGCTGAAATTTCGCAGCGACTTTTCTCTATTGAAACCATTCAAGATGGCATATTATGGAAAAAAATCCAGATCCGGTCCTGGGGAAAGTTCATGTTTCATTGTTATATCGAAAAAGTTCAGACAAAAGGCCCTGAGAACTGCTCTTCAATTTGCAGGGCATACTTTGACCGACTCAATGATAAATTAGGAAACAAAAACGTTCGAAGGAATTTTCAATTTCGGGCTGGATGATGACTCTCAACTTCCAATTGGACTCATCTAAATTGATTTTTTGTATATTTTTGTTGAATAAAAATTGACAAAAAATAGTGGCTGAAGAAAAAAACGCATTTCAAAGAATTCTGTCGTTTCATTTGAGCAGCGTGAGAACAATAACGGGGAATAAGATATTGACAAAATGTATTGAACCGGGTGGAAGACGATTTGAACATGTCATGGAAATAAAACGGTTGTATCATTTCTATTTGTGTTTCTGGGCCAGTGGAGATGATTTTTTTCCTTTTTTCATTAGTAACATTCTTCAAAGCGGCTGAACACTTAGTCTGATGATGGCCGTTGAGCCGAAACCGGTCACATTTCAATATAATTGTGATATAAACTGTTGTCGACCGACTTGGAGTCTTTTCTTTCATTTATGAATATCGACTTCGGACTTTTGTTCATTTATGGGTAAAACGTACCTGGTGACTGGACAGGAAATCACACTGAAAAAAAAATTTAGTGAAATTTCACTCGAAGTCCACGCAATAATGAGTCAATTTCGATCCACGCCCGATTGAGTTGAAATTTCACCCTACTTGACTGTGTAAAATGGTAATTAATGAACCGATTCAATCAAATATGTTATAAACATTCTCATTGATATGAGAACTTGATGAAATATCTATAGTTTGAGTTGAGAATTCACTCAAATATTTCAATCAGTAAATTCACTCACAACCACATATGCATTCACTCAGAGGAATTTTATACAGTGCAGGCAGGGCGAAAACACATCCAGTCTACTTCACCAAAACTATACTTTAATGTAAGCAATTCATAGAAAGGACATGTTTCGAAGCTTTAAAGCTTCATCATTAGCAATAAGTTACATAGGAGCACTAAAGAGAAAAACAAAGCATAATGTCGGACAAAAGTCTTCAACAATGATAGTTCTGAAAACCTCACCTGTTATGGAAATATTCATAAAAACATAAATGAAAATTGTTGAAACTTTAATAAAACAGGGGACCCCAAATTGCTGATCACCTGTCTTATGGTACCTACTATGAGATGAAACATCGTAATAGATAATCAACAATCAAACCGAAACCGAAAAGTGAAAAAATTCACTTGGACATGCTTGTCAAGAAATAAGATGTCAAATATAAAATTGAATTCAAAACCATGTGGGAGTAATGGCTTGAATATGAAGTGACAAAGGTGACATAAAACATCAAATAGTGAAAATGCAGACATTGAAATAAAAGGTGTTTCAGAAGTGTCGTTGTTGAAGAATTTTGTCTGACATGTATGTCCCTTCTATGAATTGCTTACAAGGCTTTTACATTAAAGTTCAGTTTTGGTGGAGAAGAATGTATGATTTTTCGCCCTGTCCTATTGCCTATTCTCCACTGTAAGATTGATCGCCTCAGTTGGTTGGACAGGAAATTTTTGTGGGTTGACATAGTTCTCAAATCAGTGTTAATACCTTGGAGTTTGGACTGGAGAACTCTGATCGTTGATAAAAATTCACAAAAACATATTTTTCTGATTCATGAATCCATTCATGAAAGGGATATACTACATCAGATCTTGGTGGGGAAGTCTTGCATCTCATCTACTAACGATATGATTGTATAATTTGAAATGTGTTTCTCCGAACAATAATATCTAATGGAATCGCCCATGCTGAACAGAATGCTCCTCAATTAAATTCCTCAAAGTCACAAGACGAACATAGGGCGAGAATGCTTGCCGCCTCGCTTTTCCTGTGGTCTGGCGCCCACAAAAGCCGAATCCGCAAAACGCGTGCTTATCGGCTGGAAAGATTAATAATAAGATTTTCCGGGGACGTGTGTAAGATGAGAATGTTGCCAAGGATCGTGAGATGGTGGTTTTTCTCTGTGCAAGATTTTCGAGAATTCACCTACGAGTGAGTAGAACTAATAAAATAATTCGCCCTCACGCCTGTCAGCATATGAAATTGTAGCAACCGCGTTTTTGTGATCGTGACTGGGATGTCAAAGTGTAGATGCTACATGTCTAAATTATAGGAGACACGACATCAAGGCTTATATTATGGAGATGTCGTTTAATCTATGAACTATGTCGAAAATCGTGAGTCAGTGACAAGTTGACGATGATGTAGAAGATAATATATGAATAGATAGCGCGAATCTTCAAGAAACGTTGATTGCATAGCACATCACAGTTTTTTTTTCGGCGATAATATTTTAGAGTAAGTACTATGAAGTATTATGAACGGCTACAACACAAAATTGTTCTTGCTTCACTGTTTTCTATAAATCAATGAACATTGTATGTCTTCAATTTGATTCCCTTATCTGATAATAGCATAACTCAAGAGAAAATCAGATGGCTACAAGCCTAGGTGAAGAAATATAGCGTCTAACTCGCATGGCGTGTTAATTCTTCTACGGCTATAACACGGAATTGATCTTGTTTTACTGTGTCCGATACATCAATGATGTACTTTGTTTGTCATCAATTTTATTTCCCTATCTGATACCACAATGACTTCAATGTGTTATTATTATATAAACTATAGTGTATTACTTGCACGAAATGCTAGTTTCCTACTTGAATGATTGCAGCATTCGCCTATGGCTCATGTTGCAAACTTCATTCTCGTAGGAAATCACCATCATTCCGTGCTCGTTAAACAATATACTATTTCCTCTCGTGAACTTCATTCTTGTGAAAAATGACTATATCATTCCGTGTTCGTCAAACTATATACTATTTCTTATATACCCAATTCAGTTTCTTCAATCAAGAAATATTCCAGTGAATATAAGAACATTCATTGAAATATAAATTTGCAGTTTCAAAATATACAAGGTGTCTCAAAGTATCGTTCGCATATTCCGGGATATCTAAGAAATCATCTCTCTCATTAGTTTCATTAGCATCATTAGAGTTTTTCGAATAGTTGCATTAATGGAATTATTTCAAAAAAAGAAAGATACTTTATAATAACTAATAATAATTCAGATTCTTACAAATATAAGAAAGTCAAATGAAGCAGCTTATTGGTGAATCTGCTCTATTTTTTATTGTTGTTTAGGTCCAATATGGTCTCCAAGCTGAGAACACAGGAAATATTAATAGGTATTCATTTTTTCCACGTGGTTCCATGGGTTTCAGGAGGATGTTATTCGGTGTTCAATGGGGCAGTACCCAGGAAAATGTTTATTTCTTGCTCATCAATTAAGAACATTCATCATTATAATTTTGAGTGTTGATATGTTCACGATAGTGATAATAATTATCAGACCCCCCCGTTGGTAGACTTAGAACATATCAATTTGCACCTCCACTGGCGAGATATTTTGTTGATATTGAGTGATATTGGCAAAACCCCACTCGAGAGGGAATGTGTGACGCACGAGTTTACGAACCGACTGGACCGACTTGATCATGATAACTGTCACGAGGTGCACGCGGAGTGTGAGTGTGCTGATTTGCCGGAAAAATTCTTGTTCGTTTGTACTCGAGACACATTCGTCAGAGATCGTTATTAATTTCACCTATAAGAGAAATTCCATATGAAGTTACGGTAATATGATCGAAATTTACTCGTCTGCGTTGATTCTCATAGGTTTAGACCTTATTGTCATTACAAGAAGACCAATGGAGTGGATTATTATAATCCCAATGAAACGTCTATTTATGGCAACTATAGTCGTTGGCGCTATTTCTATATGTAAGATGCATGAATATGATCAGAACAGTCATAACGAGAAAATTTGATGAGTGCTTTTACCGCATTTAAATTGAATTGACGCATTTTTGTTCTTGATGCCTATACCTCCAGTTTTGCGACACCTAGTGACTGGACATGAGCAACCAAATGATCACTTATTTGTAATATCAATTCCAATGTATAGAGCACTGTGGAAGTGGCTAAGGTTTTTCTATATTTGTTGAAACAGTATCTTGTTATAATCCTGCTATTGTGAATGACAAAGTTTGCGAAATGTAGCCAACCTAAACATTTTCAGCCCAATGATTGGTGATGTGATAAAATCCATTCAGCCTCGTAATAAAAACGCGTCCATAAACAGTTGTCACCGACACACCGCCAATTCGCGAGAATGTTTATTGGGAAATTAAACGGTGTAGAGAGCTGGCGGCGAGCTCATTCCTCCTTTGTGAGGCGGCGTGTTTTACATGCGAAAGTAGATTTGTATTCCGAGCTCCTCTGAAGACGCCGAGCGAGTTCATTACTTAAGGAGCGCGATGAGACCCGAGATGAGACCGGCATCGCCTGGGGAGGCAGAGCAGCCGAGACCTACCCCAACAACATATTAGTTTAATGTGTTACGACTTTAAATGATCCACATCCGAGCAGCCACTAGTCGGATTTTCCTCTTTAAATTTGTTTTATTAAGAGGGTGAGTTTTTAGAGAGAAAATGAGGAAAAGAGAAGTTATGATTTAGGGTTGGCGGTGTTAGTTGAATTTGAATCTTTCGAGACGTATTGCGCTTCGGATAACCATGGATAACTTTATTATCTTCACATGTACGAGGTGAGTTGAATTAGACAAGAAGTTCTTCTCTCCACGTTGACGTTGACCCCTGGTAAGGCCTAAAGGTCTTATTGATATTCAGACTCTACTGATATGTAGTATGCATGAGTATTTTCTAATATCATTTGCTTTGCATGAATTTGAAAGAAAGTAATATATGTACATGGAAACGTGTGTATGCCATCATAGCTGAGTGCTGATGAGTTTGGTTATATACTTATATAAATAATATTCGTTAACTGTTACTAAATTTGTAATTGATATAAGGCTTAAAACACCCCCTCGGAGAGATCCACGAGTGGTGGTAATACATCAGGAAATGTAATGAATCAATAAGCAATTTTCTGAAATGAAGACAACAAAACAAAATATTTATTCATTATCAATAAAAGGTTTCTTTTCATGCTGTACTTATGTATGAATATTTGGTTACTAAAAACAAAGATTTAGAAATGATAAATATTGTTTGATGTGGGTGAAGAAACATATATTCTCAGTTAACAAATGAATATTTTCATGAAATAATCATAATTTAACCATGCACGAGGCTCATTCATGGGGGTGTGAACAAATAATTTGTTTTTTTCAAACAAACGTTTAATAAGCCATATTTCAATAACGGATTTGGTAACAGTTAATCATATTTATTTATTATAACCAAAATGTTCTTTCAGTGTGTAGTTTCAGAAAAGACATCAGTCAACCTCCTCGCCAGCTTGTTGGGATGATATACCCCAACAACATATAAGTTGAATTTGTTTGAATGATCCACATCCCTGCAGCCACTAGTAGGATTTTCCCCTTTACATTCGTTTCATCAAGAAGGTGAGTTTTTAGTAAGAAATTGAGAAAAAGAGAAGTTAAAATTTAAGGTTGGCTGTGTTAGTTGAATTTGAATCTTTCGAGACGTATTGCGCTTCGGATAACTTTATTATACTCACATGCACGAAGTGAGTTGAATTAAACAAGAGGTTCTTCTCTCCACGTTGAGGGTGACTCCTGGTGAGGCCTAAAAGTTTTATTGATATTCGGACTCTACGAGAACACAATAATATTGTTCTGTAGTTTCAGAAGTGGCATCAGTCAACCTCCCCGCCATCTTCTTGGGGTGATATACCTCAACAACATAATATGAGTTGAATTTGTTTGGAATGATCCACATCCGTGCAGCCACTATAGTCGGATTTTCCTCTTCAAATGTGTTTTATTAAGAGGGTGAGTTTTTAGACAGGAAATGAGGACAAGAGAAGTTATGCTTCAGGGTTGACTGTGTTAGTTGAATTTGAATTTTTCGAGACATATTGCGCTCAGAATAACTTATCCTCACATGTACGAGGTCATTTGAATTGGACAAGAGGTTTCATATTTGATATTTATGATGGATATCATTGTGCAGTATTCTTTTTCACCTGAGATTCATATTTCATTCGATTTATTAATAGAAGATACAACTTTCTTGTTTCAAGAGTATTTTCGTATCTTGCCCAGTTTCGGAAAATCGAGCTGAAAATAAAAATCAAAACCTGATATGAATCCAAATTCAACAGTAGATTCATTCAAGACACTCGATAGTCATAAGTGTAATTGGGGAATTTTGAGAAATTGGCAGTCAGCGACTTCAACGAATATTGAATACATTCTTATAAATACCTACATTAGCAGCAGATATCTCAAGATGGTAATTGGGCACCTAACTGGACATAACCACCTCAACAACCAGCTAGAGCTCATAGGGTTAGAAAATGTAAGATACTTGCAGGATGATGAAACATCATCGCATATACTCGCTGTATGCCCTGCGCTGGTGCATCATTGAAATGCTGTATTTGGCAGCATATTATACTGTACTCGAATGATGTGAAAGTGGTTCAGCGAGGGCTGCTGCTTTTCGTCCAGGAAATTAATATGACCAGCTGATTGACAGGCCATGATTGGGCCCACAGTAGGCCCGACTGCTGAATTTCGTCGAAGAAACTGGTATGACCAGCTGATTGGCAGGCCATATGTGGTCCCACAATAGGCCTGACTGAAGAGCCTGAGTGCAAAGGTCATTGCATTCGCCACCCACCCGTGCAGAGAAGAAGAAGAAGAAGAAGAAGAAGAAGAAGAAGAAGAAGAAGAAGAAGAAGAAGAAGAAGAAGAAGAAGAAGAAGAAGAAGAAGAAGAAGAAGAAGAAGAAGAGCTTATATGAACTGTTCTTTTCATTTTTGCGGTTAGATTACAGTCATCTGCTCATCTCTTCTCAAGATGAGAAACTTGGTACCGCTGTCCTGGCCAATTATTGTGACTTTCCTGTGAACTTCTCACAGAGGCTGATAAAAAGTGAAATATATGATAACAAAAACAAATTTCCCATTTCAAGTCAATTCTCTAGAAAGAGTACATTCGCATATAGTAGCTGGAATGCCGTAGTTGGGAGCCTGCATAAAATATTCATGTTTTACCTGCATAGAAAGAGACTGGGTATGTGTTTGCATTCGGCGACGGAATTTGCCGCGCCATACAACTGAAATTTCGTTAGGGCTCTTCGAGTAGAGATGCGCCTGTCTCTCTGATAGACTCCGGCAAGAGAATGGGTATGTATGTAGATTCCTTTTTATCCAGGATATATCAAAGCACTGGCGTTCGTGAATTCGTCCACCTTATCCTAAATATACTTCAAAAATTCCATATTCTTTGCCTACTCAGCCGGTTGACCAAGAAGCAAAATGATAAAAATAACTCGTCATCAGTGAATCGGTTTTTTCATCCGTAAATTTCAATATTTCAGTGTAAGCGGATTCGAACATTTTCAGGAAAACTCGTCTTTAGGCTGCCGATGCATTGATGCAGAGTTATGTGATTTTCTCGAAAACTACTTGCTTCATGTAAGGATATATACTGGATATACCTATTCAAGTGAAAGACCTCCAAGTATCGTGATTTTGTTATCAGAATATTGAAAAAAAAACGCAAAACAATTCTCGAATGGGGATCCAATAACTTGGTAGATTTCAATGCAAACAAAACACAAGCATGCCTTTTCTCTAGAAAAGCCCAACATAAGCTTGTCAGGAGTAACCATAACTTTGAAGATATCCATTTCGATGCTTGAGATTACTATCAGCAATAACCTTCCTTGGGAAAATCACGTGGGATCAATTGCTGAAAGTGCATCCCAAAAACTTGGTTTTCTGTTTCGGGCTAGGAGCTATTTCACTTCCAGTCAGCTGCTTATGATCTATTAGGCGCGCAAATCCGACCTGTCCTGGAATACTGTTCCCATATTTGGAGTGCAGCACCCAAACATACCCTGAAACTGTTGGATTCTGTCCAAAAAAGGGCAATTCGTCTCGTGGGTGATGCCTCGTTCACAAACTCTTTCACTTCTCTGGAACACCGTAGAAAAGTTGGTGATCTGGCTCTATTTTATAGATATTTCCATGGACGATGCTCTTCTGAAATATCAACAATTGTTCCTCCCTTGGCAGTCCCCGCGATATTAACTCGTCTAGTTGAAGCTTCGCACCCCTTCGTGGTTACTTTGGAGACCTGCAGAACATCTCTGTTCGAAGACTCGTTCATCCAACGAACAGCGAGGCTATGGAACACATTGCCAAGGGAGGTGTTCCCTGAGGCATATAACCCCCAGAAATTCAAGATGAACACCAGTTCCTACTTTATTCCCCTTGGTTCCCACGATGTTCTCTGAATATTACAGGATATCAATTTTCGTGAGAACCTGAACATAAAAAAAAACTATTATCAGGAAAGAAATAAAGGTTATGGAGTTGGTAACGCGGCAGATATACTTTCAGGACTTTCAGCATAATAACTGGCTCCCATACTATCATTCTCCTTCCCAGATAAATGTTGTTCGTCCTTCGTATCTAGCCTCAGATATCCCAATAAAGCGAATATATGAAAATTGGTTCAATCTTCGAGGAGCGCGCAATATTTCAATCTCCTTATGTTCCCTATGCACAGGCGACGCTTCCTGTTTGGTTGGCAGTCGTAGGAACCGTCTGGGGAATATACTCTCTCTCGCGTCTCACAATATATGAAGGATGGAGGTCCCTCAAGACAAGAATGCGAAGATCTGGATAAAAGAACAAAAATAACGAATATATACGAGGCATGGGTAGAGTGGAGCTTCCATACTCTCCTCTCTACCCGACGAATAGTGAGAGCGAGGGGATCCTGCGGATACTCTCCTGCTGCTATAGATGATGTATTTCGGATCAAAGAGACTCTAGATGCGGATTCATTGGCGTGCAAGCATCTTGTCTATTGGAAATGGAATTCTCTATACATTATAATATTATTCATTTGCTATGTTGTTATGTAGATATTTTTGGAAATATACATAACTACAGTTGTTTTTCAATTAATATTCACAAGAACAAGATGTTTCTTAAGGGTGCCTTCCATACCAGCTTCTCGCAGTAACTTTTTAATGAAGAAGTGCTGCTATTTATTTGTGACCATATCCATATGAGCAGAAAAAACGCAGAGTTTTGTACGTCAAATGAATGATGATGAAAATCAGATGGCTTTATCTCATTATCTGTCAGTAGAATATAATATAATAGTTATTTATGTAATAAGGATCATAAAGACGATCATTATGGTACAAGTCGTGAATGTTATCGGGCGAGGCGTAGCCGAGTCCGATAACACGGCGTGTGCCATAATGATTGTTTATGATTCGTATTACATACAAAATTTTATCTGATGGCATTTATTATATTACATTTTCGAAAAATTAAAAACTGCATTTTCGACATGTCACAATGACAACTATTTTTAAAGGAGTAAGTATTGTGTAGTTTCAAATATTAGTAGGTGAGTGAGCTGTGCTTTGCCATTATATTAATATAACAAATTGTAGTAATTGTTCTTTTACCATTTTTTATAATAAATAGTTTTGTACATAGTTATGCATTTTGAATAAAGTTTTTTGATCAAACCATTACATGTTTTCCTTATAGAATTTCATTATGGTACTTAGTCCCATAATGAGCTTCCTTATGTCATCAAAATTGAGTGACATAACGTTGTCATTATGACATGCCATCAGATAAAATTATTTGTGTAATTGTGATGTATGGTGTTCCGTCATGGATTCATTGCATGAAATAGCAGCAAACAGAACATTTCAACGCAAATGCCTAGTACTCCTATATTATAGGACTTATTTTGAATGATAGACCTAGAAGAAGAAGTCGATTCCGGTTTCATCCTATTAATACTGTTCATGCAAGATTTCAGTATGAAGACCATCTCTTAGCAAACCTATGGTACATAGGACCATGAACAGCAAATCGAACTCTTTCCATTATATTATCAATATTATTATACCTGAGATATCATACCAATAATAGGTACTGCTGTCACATTCCATATACCTTTGACAGATATTCCCTCAGAAAATTTTTAAAATAGCATATCATCAAATTAGACATAGATGTGAAACTATTTGACCTTGAGAAAGCAGCAGCTGAATTTGGAGAAACCTGATTGGCTCACCGCGAAAAGCTAGCATCAGCAAAAAGCTGGTGTGGAAGGTCACCTTCATTCCTCCAAAAGATTTCATCAGATGATGTACTGATTTTCAGTAATGACAGTGCCAAGAAAATCAATGTCAAACAGAATCTAAGATCATTTTTCGTCATGAAAGATCTTGGACACGCAAAACACATATTGGGAATGAAAGTACCTGTGAGTACTCCATTAGAACCTGGTAAGAAATCAATGAAACCAGAAGCAACTGAGAGAGAATGTGATCAATTGCCTTATCAGCAACTCATTGGGAGTATTATGTACATGCAGTATACAGCTCACCAGATATAGCATATGTTGCAAGTTAATTGAGTCAATTCAATACATGCTATAATCAAGGACGTTGAAAGAGTGCAAAGCGAGTCCTGAGATATCTTAAAGGTACTATGGACTATTGTCTTGTTCACGAAAGTAAACAGGATGATATACTGGAGGGATATGAAGATTCGAATTTGGCAGGAAGTGAGATAGATCGCAATTGGTTACATATTCAAGCTCAACGATGGAGCCATTTCCTGGGAAAGTCGAAAGCAGAGAACAATATGACTTCATCAAGTACCAAAGCAGAATACATGGGCTTATCAGATGCAACGAAAGAAGCAATTTTTCTAAAGAATCTACTCGTTAATTTAATATGCCAAGAAATGACTTCAATCATCTATAATGATAACCAGTCAGCACTGAAACTGTCTTCAAATCAAAGGTTTCACAACAGAACGAAGCACATTGATATTCGTCATCACTTCGTGAGAGAAGCTGTGAAATCGAATCAAATACAAGTGAAATGATCCTTCCTTTCTTCTCTAATAAGTGCTCAACCTAATATTTACATGGGTACACAGGTACTTCTTGAATATTTCTAATGTCTGAATCATAGATAAACTACACTAAATGGAAATTATGAAAATTATTGAATGTTTTTTTGAAATCATTTTGTTTTGAAGTAACCTAAAAACAGTGAAAGGGGTCACAAAACATCAAGACATAACGACAAATAACGAAAATGAGTGTCATTATCTACAGGCAGCCAATATGATAAACTGAAATAACCTCAAACTCAGCTGACATCAGAGTTTTGATAATTTCCCGCGATTCGAGAGTCGCGGGGACTTCCTGGATGATACATAAATCGATGAGGAGAAAAAAGGTATCAATATTCTGTTTCTCGAATGGATCGTGAAAACTCGACTCGATTCCTCGATAGCTCAAGAGGAGTCGAATTGATGCGTTTTGTTAATTTATCCTCATCTATCATCAAATGTTCCTCTTCAGCATCTTCATATCAATTTGAGGTTAGATCAACTTGTTTATGTGAAAGCACAGCTCTGAAGGTCTGTAATCAACTTATTACTTCATAAATATAATATATAATTCATTTTCGATGTTCATACTCAGAGATGCCCACTGGAAAATGTTAATATCATTTTTAGAACAGCACAGAACATGGCCACGGCACAGGATGATATTCAGAGTCTAATGGTCGTGAAATCAATAAAAAACTGTGAATCAGGCTAAAGCCAAGTAAATTCATTGGAGCTCGACGAGTGGACTCCTGAGAAATGGCATTAGATAGCATCTTTGGTATGTGTAATACAGTTGCATAAAACCTTAATGCACAGAATATTTGAGATTCTGTAGTGATTCCGTTCATCCTTTGACCTACCCACTGAGTGGGGTCTCAATGATTGTATCAGAAGATAAACCAACCTTTTGTTCAATCTAAATAGCTCAATAATTCTCATTTTTTCATGTAAAGAAAAGGTACCTACTTCTCCTCTCGTCGTCGACGAAGTAGATCCAAATTTCCCTGCCTATCTTCAGCTACTAAAATACCATCTCGAACAATAAAAACCATTTTCATTTTTGTCTTGGGATTGCAAACATTGAAATTCATAAAAACAATATAACCACCATAGCCTCAAATTTTTTATGACTTTGGAGCTATGGCCTCGGTGCTCGTTTCATTGAATCAAAATCTCATCCTATTTCGCCAAAAAACCGACAATTTCCGAAGTCGAAGTCGATCGCGACTTGATCGAGAAATAGAATTGGGAATGAATTCGACTTCGAGTTCCCCCTGCTGTTTCCAGTGGTAAAAGTTTTTAGCTATTCTCAAGGTTGGCAATGAATTGCTGCTCACGGAATCATTGAAGCAAAACAAATATAGTTTCATGAATGATATTTTACTTCTTCTTGGTAAGAGGATAGCAAAGAATACCGTTTCACTGAGCATATTCTTCGTATCGATTACCTGACTCCCAGTTCCTTTCTAGCAAACAAATTCGATTTTTTATTGTGGGAACACACATCCGTCTTCGCGTGTGTAACATCCTCTATCCTCTTCCACAAGACATGCCGCTTAAATATCAACGGCGAAGACATCGAATGGATCTCGAATTGTGAGCCGCAGGGTGATTTGAGGATAATAGGCCATCAAATTTTCGATCGATAGATACAAATTATGTATTGGTTACGATGGAAATCGATGTCTGATCTCGAAGATAAGAATTCAGTAACAGCGTATAAACACCATACCCATACTATTGTAGTAATGTAGTATGATACAGGGAGTTTCTGAAAAAGGTTATACTTAGACCTTCTTTCCTTTAGTTTTGAAGATGAATAACTTGAATTCGGAATTGTATATAGTACAAACACAATCGACGTCATTCCTTGATTTATTTTCACTTCCGGTTTGACCACAAGGGGTACTATAACTTGTGGTTCCCAAATCAGAAATATTAGTGCATTTCTACAATCAACATATTTAAAAAAATGTATTTGCCCCAATTTCACTTTTGTTTTATCAGATAAAAAATATATTTGCGCGTTTATTCTGTCAATTGAGCTAATTGCAAGTTCTTACTTGCAGTTAAGCATTTTTTTTGTCGCTTGGAGCGCACGAAAGGGAATCCCTGTAATGTTCAAAGAACATCGTGCGTTCCTAGGCAGGATAGGGACAGGAGGTAGGTATTGGATTTTTTTTTTAACTTCTGGAGAGCGATGTTGTTGGGAATACTTCCACAGGCAATGAATTCCAGAGCCTAGCCGTTCTATGGATGAAGGAGTCTCGATAAAGTGCTGTTCGACATCTTTCGAGGTTGACAACGAAAGGAAGATAACTAGCTATACTCAACACGACTTAAGCGATTCAACTCTGGAATTTTTTCTGGAATCACAGCCTGGGGAACCAATAACCTAGTGGCTAGAGCTCAATTTGGGCTCTTTTCTACCTTGAACGAGAGAGAGGAAAGTTCTCTCCTCTTCTATCTTTCTCTTCAATGCTACCAACCTGGCCGCATTGAAATATAGAGAGGTTCGAATAATCTTTCCTTGTCTAATATCTAGTTTGTGCCACTGATTAATTTCTGAGTTCCACAGAGTATCAATTTAACGATATTAACAAAATATGTCAAAATAACTATGATATAATTTGTGATTTCATTTAAAACATTTGAAATGTTATCTGTCATTAGAACTGAACCTGAATCAGTTATTATGTGTTCTTTCCAAAGCATTTGATTAGGTTAAAATGCATGTTAACTGATTCAGTTCAGTCCTAGTGAACTATGTCAGTTAGTTCAGAGGAAAAGGATATCATTATAACATCGGAAATAGTTCAGTGGCAGGTTAGACAAGGAAAGATTTATCGAACCTCTCTATATTTCAATGCGGCCAAGTTGGTTGTATTAAAGAGAGAGATGGAAGAGGAGAGAACTTACCTCTCTCGCACAAACTAGATGTTAGACAAGAAAAGATTTATCGGACCTCTCTATATTTCAATGGGGTCCCGTTGGTAGTATTGAAGAGGAAGAAAAGAGCTCAATTCAACTGCCTCGAGACTCAAGCATTCATTATCTTCAGAAAACCTATTCCCACAAAGTTCAGTATTTCCATCAGTGATACGACTCTTTCACGAGATAATCATGTCAGGTCCATCGCCAAATCTGCTTCACAAACACCTTTTACGCTCTACAAAGTACATATTCGACAAGTTTTAGAATATTGTTCCCCCATATAGATCGGTGAGTTTTCCTTTTTCATATACAGAGTCTCCCGAAATAACATAGAAAAATGCTAACCACATGTGTCCAGAAATGGCCCCATGGCGGATTATAGCCATCTGATGGAGAGCCCGAGATGATGGTTTAATGAGAATATTTTCGAAACCCTCTGTGATAAAATAACCAAATTTTTCACATTAACCTAACTTTCTATGTCCGATTTAGAAATGTCAAGAGTTTTCCGAAATTTTGATCAGGTGCCTGGGAAATAGGTGGCACTTTCTCTCTTTGTTTCTTTCTTTGTTTACGCAATTTTCGGCAGTTTGACCAAGAAATGTGGAAATCTCAACATTTTCTATCAAGAATGGTACACTTGTTTAGTTTTGATAACATTCACCATTTTCGAGATGAGTTGAATAAAATTCTCAGCTATGTTATGAAAATAGTGCTTCTTCCTTAATGGGGTTCCGAATTTTTCACAAAAATTGTGGTCTGATGAAAAATACCTCATTGAATCTGATGCTAGATTCAAAATATGGGGGGTGCAATAAAGAGTATAGATTGGGAAATAATATATTAGATACCATATTGAGAGAAAGTTCGTTTTAAATATGCAGCAGACTATTAAAATCGATTTTTCTCGAAAATAATTATAGCTATGGAAACAAAAGAAGAGTACCATTTTTAACTAAACATTATGCTATATCTTTATTTCCTGGTCAAACGGCCAAAACAATAAACAAAGAAGTTGTCGACTCACTCTCCGCGCGGACCAGAGTTGCCAGTTCGATTTTCATTCCATCACTAAATACCTTGTGAAAAATTCAGTAGATTTCAACAGATTTGTTTAAGATCTATTTAATGCTATATGAATTCCAAGAAAGGATAATGTAAGAATTATTGGTTCTCTATTGAGTTCCGGTAACGGCTGGATGAGAGTTAAGATGTGTGAAAAAGGAAATAACGACAGAGGATGTCATTTAGTTGATAAATGATCAACCATATCGTGAGGGTAATAGATTGAGCAATATTGCCAAATGATGATGAATTTGACGCCGAAGCTCTAGGAATGAGCGACGGTTTCAAATAATCTGTAGATTTGATTTCCCGTATAACGAACGCGAGGGCCGTATTGTATACGAGTGCAAGTGCAAATGTTGGAAAATAAACTTAACTGGTTGATAGCCGAAAATGAAATTTTCGATGTCGCGCGATTAACCATAAATAAAACGAACCGAACTGTGTTCAATGTAAAAGGCTGAATCGGGTCTTACGAATGATCATGTATGACTGACGACTAGAACTGATAAACTGTATATAGTGTCTTTTGCGAGTGATCGTTATGTACTTTGACTACTTTGTTGACCAAAGATGCATTTCGCTTTTGACAGGCCAACAGCTATCAAATTTCAATTCAAAGTAGATCATTTGACGTACCTGAATATACGGTACCTACCTATAATTGAAAAGGAATTGTGATATTTATCTTAATCCTATTGCCTATTTTTTGTCCAGATGGTCCGCGAGCCCATTCATTGACTTTTATTATTCTCCGAAGAAAGAGATGTGAAATGAAGTTGTGAAGATTATTATAATAATCCGACATAGTGGTGCCTCTTCAGGAAAGTAAACTATACAGGGTGCCCCGAGATGAAACCGACAATACTTATTGCTTATGGAGTATGAATGCCATATATACAGATGTACAAAACCGCTTCGATACTGACATACAGAGTGATTTCTGGATTTTGACAAAAAATCAATCTGCCATAGTTAATACAAGGATCATCCGATTGGGTTCAAATTTGAATTAATCTCAAAGGCTTTAACAAGAAGCCTTTTGAACGAATTCAATATTAGGACCGGAATTATTGTTGTTGAGTTGTTGAGTTATTGTGAGATTAACTCACCCTGCACAATAATCATCAAAACTCTGAAGACGTATTATGAATCTGCGGGAAAAGTACTATAGGAACTTGCTGAGAAAGTTTCTGGCACAATTTTAGTCATTCCGTGAAAAAATAATATTCAAATTTTTCCATTGATTGTCGGCTAGAATATCATCAGAAATGGAAATATGATCGATATTTATGAAACCGAGACATAATTGTTGTTTTTGTCTTCGATAACTTTGTAGAAATATTTCAAAAAATGCGACTAAAAATACCGAAGAATACATTCGTATCAGGACCGAAATGCCCCACAGGGTGACTCTAAAAGGACTCTACAAAATTTCAAATTGCTTCATTTATGAGATACAGGGTGGTGAATTCAAGGAAGAAGGGTTAAGGACACCAAATATGGACACGTTTTCACTGTGGCCATTAGAGGGCGCTTACCAATGCTCTTCTTGTGGTTCAGAAGGGCCATAACTCTTTTCTCAATGTACTTCTTCACTTTTTTCGTTGAAGAAATAGTTTTTTCTACAAACGTCAAAAAATGACAAGGTTTGCGCATTGACAACAAATTGCGAAGTGACACTTTTTTTCAGTTTCCTACGTTACAATGATACCTTGCACAAGACAATGCGCGAAGTAAAACAGTGCGCGAAGTACCTACTTCGCGCACTGTTATGTAAAATATATGAGATATTTATATTTCAACTTAATGGTCCACAATCGAGCAAACATCCACGAAATCATTTATTACTGAATGTTCAATAAATAACTTCGTTTCATCTCTTGGAGCACACGAAAGGAAATTCCTATTATGTTCGTGGAACTTCGTGCGTACCTAGGGAGGATCGGGGGAGGTCATTAAAGCATGTTCAACACTATTTTTTATATCAAGCTGAGCATATATCCACTTTAGAACAATATTTTTTGAGGTTTGTAGAAAAAATGTTGTTTGCAACTCGAGCGCGAAATACTTTGGTCATCTCGACTATTTTTTCAACTCGGCTACGCCTCGTTAAAAAAATCAGATCTCGATCACCAAAGTAGCATTTCGCGCTCTAGATACAAAAATAACTATTTTGAATATGTCTAAGCAAAAAAGGTACTCAAGGTAAAAATTCGCTAATACAATGACGGCTAAATATCTAGACTGTTTAGCTGTCATTGGCTAAAATATGACGATTTCGAGATATTTCGGTTTCGATTGTTCGATGCCGCACCGGAATACTAGAATTATTCTGGATGAAAAATGCGTGTTTGCTGTTATCTTCGTGAATGTAATTTGGTCAATGTACGGGTAGTGCGAAAATTGATTTTCCAAAATATTTTTTGGGGTGTACTTGTTGATTTTTATTTTGTACATTTACCACCTTGTATCTCGAAAACGAAGCGATTCCGGACATAGTAAGATGCTTCGAATCGGCATATTTTGACCTCAGGACTATGTGCTAAAATTCTGCACAGACCTTTCAGGGACACCTTGTATCACTGAGATAAGCATAAGCATTAACTTTTTACTGATCCTAGATATGGAATCAACTAAAAATTGTATAGGAACTTGTTGAAAACGGACTGGACACAATTTTTCATGAATTATATTTTCTTTTATTGATGAATTTTAATTCATGAAAATACAACATAATGAACAATATTTTTTTATAATAAACATAACACAACAAATTAATTTGAGTAGATCTTTCACTATACGATTTCTCCAGTTATTCTGAATCTATACGATTGGATAAATGGTGACAATTGTTAGACTATATAGGTCAAGAACATAAAAAATGATCAGAGACAATAACAACAATTATGTCTTGGATTCGTTGATATTGATTATATTTTCATTTTATTGCTCATTTTTCATCCGACAATAATTAGTGAAAACAATTTTGTGATAATTAATTACGGAATACCTGAAATTGTGCCAGAAACTTCCTCAACAATTATGCCTATTGTATTTTTCCCGTAGATTCATAATGTGACCTTGGATTTTTGATCATTATTAAACAGGGTGAGTTATTCTCTCGATAACTTAACAAAGGAAAAAAGAATATTCCGGTCCTGATATTGATTTTGTTCAAAAGGCAACTTGTTGAAGCATTTGAGTTTGGTTCATGTACCAAATCTGAACCCAATCGGGTAATCCCCAATAAGTAATATATGGCAGATTGAATTTTTCGTCACGTCCCTACGTCCCGACACAAATATAATTTTGAAAGGAACAAATAGTAGTTTTATTAGGTTCAAAATGACACTTCACTTCATTCATTTCTCTCTATACTCCACTGTGTTTGGCTTTATAATCAAAAACAAGTTATCCATCCCGAGAACAACGAATGAAATACAGATCAAGCGAGAATTGAATCTGGAAGGCTTCCCTGATCAAAACAAAAATACTCAACTATAATAAGGTGTATTTATATCTCCAACCGTAACAATGTTGTTGAACACAAAAATAGGTATGTTGCTAGGCAACGCATTCAGTTCCTAGGAGCTAAAGTTGAACTTCAGTTCCTAGGAACTAAAAGGAAATCATCAAGAATAAACAACATTGTTATGGTTGGTTATTTGGGTTGTGACGCATATCTGATCTGTTTTCGATATCGACAGATTTGGCATTTTATACTCATGCTGGAGATATAGGTATAGTTGGGTATTTTTGTGTTGATCAGGAAAGACTCCAAGATTCACATACTTGCTTGATATGTATTTCATTCGTTATTCTCGGGATGGATAACTTGTTTTTGAATAATCACGGCCAGCAATAGTTTTTTTGTCTCGAACAACGATATTTTGTACCTACATTTTATTATCAAGCCAAACACAGTGGAGTATGGAGATAAATAAATAATCGCCATTATTATTGTTGATATGCTCACTAACCTACCATTTTCCACGTCTTGCTCCTATACCTGGCACTGGCGCGGTATTTGCCATCAGAGCATCTGGTCCTTACACAAATATGTCACTCTGTGGTTGTATTTATTTCGAAACTACAACTCGAACATCCTTGAAATTTGAATAAACCTGCTGTTAATGCAGGTAGAATATTCTCACCACTTGGATTATTTGTTGCATTGCATTAATATGGCACGGCATTGGTGGTTACTTCACATATTTATTTGACTTGATTGTTTCGGTTGCAGAAAAAATAGCATGTTTCATTCGGATCAGAAGTGACTTTGTTTGACTCGCAAATTCTGCATTCGCTCGGCTTCACTTCTGATCCTACTAAAACAATCTACTATTATTCTTGATGAGCTCAAGTACATCCTTTCCAGTTCCTAGGAGCTAAAGTTCAATTTTAGCTAGAAACTAAATGTGTTGCCTAGCAACATACCTATTTTTGTGTCAGTAATATAGAAACGCCAATTCAAGAGCTAATTATTTTGGTGGTTGCAGAAAAAATGTTATTATGGCCGTTTAACGCCTTGGTAATGTACCTATGGTCACGTTGCTTTAGGGCGATACTTCGAATCGAACGTCTAGTTTGAACTTGACGCGAAAAGGGGCGAATATGGAGCCACGAGCCAGTCCGTTGGAAACCAAACCGCCGGCCAATCATGATTGGAAATTCGGTTCGGCGATTCTGGTTCCGATGTCGGGATACGTCCGACAACGACGCGTTCATGTCCGGATGACCCCGCGTTAGCCCTAGCGTTGGCACCCCAATTTTGAGGTACAGGGTGCGTCCAGGCGTACATCCAAGGGGTCACTTCCCCTCTCTAGAACAAGACGAGGAATCGGAAAATAGGGAATAATTCGAAGCAAGTTACAAGGTGAACATTTTTGTGTTAATTTTATTCCAGGTCCACACCGGATTTTGTAACAATTTCATAGCTATACCTTTTGAATTTCGTTGAAACAAAATGTCTCAGAACTATGAAAAATATTCCAGAAATCATTTGACTGGAATTCAAGTTCTTGATGGAACTAATTGTGCATTTCTATTTTGATGAAAAACTTCACCGTGTAGTAAGGAATTCCCTGTTCTGACTCTGCACAGCACGGAAAAAAAGGAATTGTTGAATCAAGCAAAATTTCATTGAATGGAGCGAATAAAAGTGTCATATATGCACGACAAAATATAATCTTGAAATGAGTAAATCTATATCTTGTTTCAGAGCGAATTTGAAGTTTGAATCAAGTAAATATGTCTTGCATGAACTCTGGATCTTCTTCGATCAAGCACATTCATGCATTGTTTATGAAGAGATATTGAATTGGCTCAAACAATCATTTTGTTTGATTCAAAATAACAAGATATTGATTCAATCAAATATTTAGTTGATTCAACGAAATATTTAGTTGATTCAACGAAATATTTGGATGATTCAATTAAATATTTGGTTAATTCAATGAAATATTTTGTTGATTGAAGAGAAACTATATATCCATTCGACAAATTGTTTTGTTGAACCAAATCCAATATTCGGAAATTTTCTGAAATTTTACATCAATAGAATAAACAAAACTAGTCGACTCCCAGCATTGATCACAAGTCTTTACATCTCCTTAGCTGATGGAAAACTATTTCGGATTGCTAATCATCCTAAGTTCGATTTATCCAGCTGGTATTTCAAACACGAACTCACGAAGAATCAGGCTTCACGTATATAATGAATTCGAGGCAGGCATAGACGAGGCGAAATGATCGCCATCTAGAGGCGAAAATTTAAGTTGATGTGGAATGAACAAAATATTTAATCGATTTTATATATTTCGTTGCTCTATTCAAGCAAAAGATCCGTTCGAAACGAGTTTATTGCTACATCGGAATAAGAAAACTTGGTTGTTTCAAAGATATAATCTCATCAAAATGATCATTGTTTGATCAAATCAACGAAATGTTTATAGTTGAATCAACATCAACATTATTTTGGATCGACAAAATTTGTTTTTGAAGAAACCATATATTTTGTTGAAGGAATTGATATTATACTGTTGATTCAATTAGCCTACATTCTTGATTTGAACAAGCTGCTTCCATGGAATAATCATGTATCTGGTTGATTCAACAAAAAATTGCTCAGACCAACCAAAATAACTCAAGCATAAATAATTTGTTGATGCAACAAATCCTTTTTTCCGTGATAGAAAGGATTTCTTTGATCAAATAAATCCATTTTCTTGCAATAAAATTGCTTCGTACAAGAATTCTCGAATCAATCGGCTTGCTTGCTTCGTTTCTTGAAATTTCTTGATATGAATTTGCTCAACATAAACAGTATATTTCTTCATTCGAGAAAACCGGGACTACAAGTGACATGAATTCCAATTCATATTGGTTCAAGAAAATCTCTGCTGGTCTAAAAGACTTGCAGTGACGTATATACGGTGCAAGGCACCTTTGTTTTTCGATGGTGAAGTGTTCAAGAATCAAGTGTGCTGAGTCATGGATAATAGTGGTGTGGTGTTATCTTCACAGCAATGCGGCATTCCATATTTGATGACAATCTGCGAGGGTAAGAACTTTGTATACCTATTTTTGTAACGTAGTTGTACCTAATGAGGTGTTTTCCCTTCATATTTTATCGGAAACATGCTAAGAACCTCGATAACAATAATACCTGAAACCAAAACTACACATGACTGTCAACGAATTTGGCCATGTTTGTGTAAGCTGCAAAACACACATTCGTTAAGCAGTGAAGATTTGACCAGTCCCATTCATTCGATGAACACACCAATAGGTATAGGCACAGGTATAGGTAATTGTCCATTATTTTCATCTTTTTCACTCGATTCCTGATAAGAACGTATATACGAACCAATAATAATATGCCTTCTTCCTTCGTATATTCACATACTTATAACAACTTCTATACATACCCTTATGTCAAACGCAGAATTTCTTGTAACCAGACAATATCTGGTTGTCTCGAAATTTCGTTTGTTTCAGACAAAGCCTGGCTGTGATGAATGGAAAAGTTGTTTTCCTCCGATTGGCAGCAAATATTAATTTTGCTGACACATATCAATCAGCAAAGTATTACTTTTCCTGCCTAGGCAGCAAAGTGGGTACTTTGCTGATTGATATGTATCAGCAAAATTAATAATCCATGAATCGTTTATTACTTCTTTCATATTTCATCCGAGACTTCTCCGGCAACAAATTCAACTCTATATTTTTTGCCACCTCCCTTATTTCTGGAGGTTTAAGTACTTCCAGGTCGCTATCACTGTCCATTATATAATAATTCAAATATACCGATATTTTTTCGCACAACTGTCAGAAATTTCATGAATTTCATAATGCCTTAGCTGGATTCCTAGCCTCGCTACGCTCGGCTATGAATTCAGCCTCGGCAGTCAATCTATTACTTTGATGCCTAGTTAAACAAATAACTATTCTTCTGAAGCAAGTTCTATAGGTATACGGTAAATGATTCCCCTTTAACAAGCCCCTCTGCAAAAAAAACACACAAAACATTTTTCAATTCATGATTTTATTAAATTAGATTAGATTAAGCTACACATAGTATTTGATGATTTTACTAAATGTAAATGTTTTCTTTTCTGTTATGTTATAATAGGATGACCAAGTTCTGATAATAAAGCCTTCATTTCTTCACCGACTGTAAGAATTGATTTCATTCAATACTCAATACTCTAATAAGAATAATAAAAGGAATAGGAATAAACAGTTATAGTTTTCATTTCAATGGTATACGCATCAGAAAACTGATTTTCCTAAATATTTCGACGACGGATCTTTCAATTTCAAAAAACGAAACACTGACGTGGTGAGATTACACTGACATAAAATGAGGTATGATTCGATACCCCTTCACGATTGAGATTTTGCAGTTGGTAGCTTCCCATTTGAAGGGGATGAAAGGGGGCGCTTTAATTTCCTGATAAAAACTTATCCACTTCGATACACTTGTTGATATATCCCGGGATTTTTGAAAAAACACACACATTTCTAAAAAATTTGGGTGGGAAGTCCTGAAATGAACACCCTATATGAAAGAACGAGCTAGAAGGACGTAATTATTGAGGTAGGGTTCTGAAATTTGCCAGAGGAAGAGAAAGTCCAAAGATAAAGTCAATACGTGAGATACGGGGGTGCTGCCATAAAAAATGCGACAAAATTTCATTTTTCCGAACTGAAAATTTTCCAGGAAAAATTTGAATAGATAGTAAATTCGTCCTGATTCCAAATCTGAAGTGATTTTCGACCTATTTTGACTCCTAATATCATTTTCCGGAAATTGCTGTAGTTTCATGGCTGTTGGCGAGCAGTGTATATCACTGAAGATGACCCCACTTAGTCATAGAGTGCATTTTTGGTATATCTCTCGCTCCACCAAATTTCAGGATCCTTACCCAACGATAACGTAAGATACAGGGGTGGTTCCATTAGAAGTGGGTCACACTGTAGAAGCCAAAAATTGGAGTTGGATATCTATAGACAATAGACATCCTTCGAGAAAGTTGCAAAAATATTAAATGTTATACAGGACTACTGTGGTGTTGTGATTGGGATTTAGGTCTTATAAGCCAACGTTTTGTCTATCTATCTATCTATGAATTTGTAACGACCTTTTTATCTTACAGTGCCCTGAAGATGTCAAAATGAATTGACGAAAGGGTGGCTTACAATAAATATAGTTTCCTTTTATCTAAGACCTGAAATCATTAAAACAACACCACAGTACATATATCATATTTTTTTTATTCTACAAGTTCCATAACCGTTATATTGGGTGTTGCATCGATTTTGCTAATTTTCTATGGGGTCATAAATGATGGTTCATCCAGTAAGTTTTCCTAATATTTGGTGCACATGTCCTTTCCGACCACAGCGACTGATATAATATATAGTCCGTTCATTGTGTTATGGAAACAACACCCTGAAATAACGAATTTTCCATATTGAAATTATGAAAATATTTTCATCACATTTACTATGTATCTTCTGAATAATTATGCTTGACTGTAACACTTCATTGTAATGTGTTTCAACAAGTTTAAACTAGACATTTTTTTCGACTCATTTTCAATCGCCTTGCTGTATTTGAATTTCTGATATTGGTTCAAGGGATATGACTGTACTGACAAAGTGTTCAAAACATTTGTATTTCAATGACGATGACAAAACGTCTTCATTTTCTACTAAGAATTCATTTAGGACAATAGCACATACAAACGGGGCAAAGACAATATGATCATCAAAAATGGACTGGCGGATGGATATCTTGAGATACCAATCTTGACCTTGATGGAACAGCCTGATTCCTCTGCGTATAACTTTCGAAGTATAGCTTCTCCCACAACACGACACACCAATCAATGTTCGAAGCATTCGAGTGACAATTCGAGCAAATTTTCTCCCTATTCAGATCGATACCATACAAAATTGCTAGCAAGAGGAGACATTTCCTTCAGTCAGGCACATGCATCAGAACAACATCGAAATTTCATCCAGGGTAAAAAGGAGAATTGTAAAATCTATAACTAAAACGGAGGCGCGGAGAGCTGCTAGCTCTCGGATTGGTTATAATACAAATGGGATATGTAGATACAGAGAATATAAAACGAAGAAATGTCAGTAGCATGTGTGTGTTGTGCGCTTTGACATGACGATTCATGGCCCGCGGAGTATTCGATCCCCCGGACTATTCGTTTGGCCGACTGCAGTGAGTTTCGACAGCACTACTCTTGACTGATGCCAAACTTACGACGCCATATATCAGATATATATCCATGCTGGGCTTTATATTCCGTATAGGGAGTTGGCACGATGAAACGAAACGAATAATGTTCCTGTATTGGTAAATATGGAAGACGGTTGTCTCCTGACATAACGGGAGGATGTGTACAGTATATCATCAATTATCATTGCAGCAGAGTGTTCTCGAATCGGAGAGATCAATAATCGAACGTTGCACTCAACACAATCTTATAATTGGGTTATACACACTAGCCGAATTCACGCAACTTATCTAATTCCTATGGATCATTTTGCGTCTGAATAGTATTTGATGCTATCATTCGTTATATAAATTGATCGCAAAGATAGAGCCGAAAGTCATCGTTATCTGAATTCTGACATTCGCATTGAAAGTAGGACCACAGATTTCGACGCTGCCAGATTTGTAACCAGTAATTGCCTAATGAGATTCAATATGACCAATGACAACAGTATTCACATTAACAGAAGACAATAGTTCGAACTGCTCCCCAATAATAACTTATTGCTTCAGTACCAATGAAAATATCCTAGTATTTCTGATAATCATCAAGATTTTATTCATACTCCAATTATTTTGTGGCCCTGACAACAGCGTAATCCCTAGAGTTTCCAGACGAGAAGAAGAAGACCAACTACAATGTCAACCTAACGTTCTAACGTTGATATCTTCTGTCACCTTCATTTTAAAATCTCTGTTTGATCTAGCGAAGACGCGAATATTCGAAGATGATCCTCTTATTATCTGATTCTTCAGTTGTAAGTTGTTCCTCTGTTATCTGCAGTAATTATTCAGTCTAGAAAATTCACTGGAGTCTAGAGCAAGCACCTTCTGGGGAAGCGAACTTTTTTCGTATTTTGATTCAAATGACAATCAGAAAAATTCTTGCACTTGTCTTACAGAAATAGAGGATATATTATAGAAACAGAACATTGAAATTTTCCTTATCGTTAGTCAAAATTATAACAGCAATGGCAGCTTTACGAACATGAACTTATTTTGGAATAACAAACGTTTGATAATCGATGGAATAATCATTATTTCTTGTCAGTGTGCCGATGCACCCGAATCAGCTATCCATTGATCGTTGCTTTCAACATAGTCCATCGTGTTCTCCTATATAGCCACACTATAGAAAATACAGGTCCTTCAGCATTGTATTGTTAGATTCCACAACAGAAGCATGCACTTGTGTTGTCATCAATGAGCAATGAGCTTCAAGGGCAATTTCATCTCAATCAGACGTGAACGTTTAATCACCTTGATGGTTCTCAAACACTTCCGAATTCTAAGTACTCACACGGAAGAGTAGACATATTTCTCTCTCCAGCAATAATTCAAGCGATTCTGCATGTTCTAGCTCTTTCATTTCGTCGTTCAGCTTTGGAACTGTTTTATCATAGTCTATCGACCTGTTATAGCCAGAGCGTTGTTCATATTCACACACTAAAGTTTCTCCTATGAGGTACCTATTCGAGAAGTCGCAGGTAGCTGTTGGTTCAACATGATATATGCTAATATGCTTCTAGTTTCTTGAAACCTCTCGATTCTGCATTGAACTGGAAAATTGCTTCCGCGATCATCTGGATATTGATTCTCTCCAGTAGTAACTTCGAGAACAGCAGAAGCTCAAACTTCTTCTTCTATTTTGGCCAATTTCAGAACAATGTTCAGCTTCAGTCTGCATGAGATATTTTTTGGGAAATTGATCCATATCGTTATCCTAATTTGTGTTTATCTGATGTCTTATTCATTCATCTCATGATATAATCTGCGGAAAATTGCCGAAAAATGTACGATTTCTGTCTTCAAAAATCAACATTCAAAATACGATTTCCTCTGCCAGTACGACGTTATCGACATCATCAATATGGTCATATTTCCGGAAATTGTTCTTTGAATGCATAATAACTATATCATAACAGCAATGGGATGTGATAGGTTCTTCAATCCTACTTTGTCAAGTATTATGCATGATAATAAATCTCTCATTGGCTGAATGAAGTTGATTACTAATAAAGAAAAATTATGATATTTTGTAATAGTATCTATAATTTTTCACTATCGTCATATAACAAGATGCTGTTCATGACTTGTCATTCATTTTTTGCTAATGAATTCGTTCCTATATAAAACTGATCTATTTTCTAGGAAAATTGCAGATTATATCTTGCAACAGCGCCTAATACTTCGAGTCCGTCCACACCACTCAAAATACTGACAGAGACACAACAAGAGGAAGGAGCCATGGGTGTCGGCTTCATTCTGGATAGTATCCTTGAATGTAGCCGATAGTGATTTATTGATTCAATGATATTCTCGTTTAGGATCGAGCTCTATTCGAGATATTTCAATGCATAAATAACAAAACCATAACCTGTCAGAATGAAGCCAACTACCCTACTCCGAGTGCATTCGGGTTATGTATGTTTTTGTTTACCGGTTTTACTTCTTCTATTTTTTCATTTGTTAGCTATTCGTTAGCTATGATCTAGCTATATTCTTCACCATCAGTTATTTTCAGACTAGATTCAGAATGTACGTCACAGTTTGCTTCCCCGAAAAAAAGGAATTGCTTCAATTTGAAAATGATAAAGACTTGGACTTTATCGGTCGCCATTCTGTATAACGTGGACATGGAACTGGACAGTTCCGAAATTATTTCATGAAAATTCATCTGAAGGAAACTTCCCTATTATCATTATTAAAATTTTAATTATTTTCTATGTTATTCATCATCGAAATATCAATCAAGTTCTAGTGGTTCTAGTCACCGGTGACCGCCTATTGGCCTATTTCATCCTTTACCTTTATTGATATTGAACATCCCATAATAATTGACACACTCGCAGAGGCCCAACAGCCTAAACTGCCTAACAATGGTCTCACATCGACATCAGGTGAGCTTCTTCACTAATCTGCTAATGCAATTCGTCACGATGTCAAGCCCATTGTCGACTGCACAAATCGCAAATAAAAAGGCATTAGAGACGGGCCACGGGCCCCCAAACCGCAAACTGAATACCGAGGGATAATAGCCGAGCGTTTTAAAAAAATAAGTAAAAGCCTCTAACTGCTCCTATTCATCAGCAGCAATTTATCTTGGGCTCGCGGATCAGGCAAAGTTGAAGTGTTTCCGGTTATTTGCCTGATGTGATAATTGCAGTTTGAGCAATAAAGCAACTAATTATGGTCATGCCAGAGGATCGTTGCAGTTGTGAACGGAAGTTCAGATGTTTTTATTGGTCTGCTTTGATTTTTTGGCTCGGCTCGAGCGTCGTATGGCGATGGTGTGCAATTAATGTTATTTATAGCGTGTATTATACCATGTTGGATTTGATGGTTATGGTTTCTTACATTGTAGTCATTGGAAATAATAAGTAGATACATGGAGATGAGAGTTCACTAACCATCATTGAAATTTCATGTGGAAACTTGTATACTTACTATCAATGACAATGTTTATTAGATATACAGGGTGTATCTAAATACGAATAAATTTGAGGAGTGATTCCTTGTGATATTCTAGGAAATAAAGTTCATATAAACATGTATCCTAACTTGCTTCGTTTTGGAGATACGTGTGGTATTAATATTTCCATGAAAAATCGTATTACTCAACTGTCTTTTCATCAATTTCAATAAGAAGTTGTGGTTTTGTTTATAGTAATATGGAGCTTCTTCTGGTACAATTGGATTCGAAATAATATTTCCAGTGGCGTCACAGTGGGTAAATTTATCTATATTTATGGTGAATGTCATTGTACGCCACCGGTTTTTCTAACTTTCATATTTTTATTAGATCAAACTATTGAAATAACAACTCTCTTATTCCCTGTGTGATTTTTGTATCTAGCTTAGTTTTTGAGGAAACAATAAGAATTTGATTTGGCTCCAAATTCAATGTAGGTGTTCTCAAGAGTTCCATTGAGATTACTCAACAACCCCAATTACAATCATTTTGAAATTTTGGGGCTTTCTCAGTCTTCAACCATACTGAATTTTGACACCACGAAAGCTTATACACAGGGGGGTTAGAAATAAAAACAATTAATACTTCCACTTTCAACATCCTATATCTCAAAAATACTTGATTAACTAGAATTTCACCAGGAATCTCCACTTACAGCGCATTATAATTATCGTTGAAATGCTCAACATAAACTCATAACGAGAGCGATCGAATCGATATCATCATTAATTTTATCTGTCTTACAGTTACAAAAAACATAGATGGTGATGAGAATTACCGAAATTATGACCGAAAATATGAAAGGGCATTCAAAGTTGTGGAAAGAAGGAACAACTGTTGAAATTGAAAGGACATACTGTTTTAGCCTTTTAGAGGGAAGCGAAATGAACAATATGACCACAACAGTAGTCGATAATCATGTAAGATATAATTTTAGAATAATAGCACTATGACAGTCACATGATAAACTAATTTTGCATCACCCCAGGTCATACAAGGTGGAGATAAGAACACTCTTCTCATATTTTCGACTTCAATGCCTTGTATCTCACAAAAACCTTCTAGAATTTATGATCATAGAAGCTTCTCTCAATTTTTTCAGACGCCCTGTCACTTCTTGAATTGCGTACATTATTTCTCGAATAGTGCGCTCAATTTGAAAAACCACTCCTGGGATATCAATATCTAACAGGTTGATGCACTTGTTGGTCCCTATACGTGTCTCGTTGGTTGCATGCAGTTGCATAGTATTCTGTATATGATTCTGTTGAAGAGAGGAATTATGAGTTCGTAGAAAAAGTATAGTATTGTAATGATATTCCCCTTAGAAGGGCTCTAGAAACATCATCAGGAAGGCAGGAGTACAACGATCATCCTGTAACACGCATCCCAGATTGTTCTCCAACATCCCAATGATTCCTACATGTACCAACCTATTTCCGAACACTCAATATGTCGCGGTGGCAAATAACGTGACAGGAGATTCGGGAATGTTCTGGAAAAAATCGATGGAACAATTAGGGAGAGAGAGGTATTGTTCTTAGAAGCTTCTAGTACAAAAGAAGGGTACGGAAGATTATTCGAGAACGTTCGAGAACCAAAACCTACATAGGGATCTCATATATAAGGACGGCCGGACAACTGCCGTCAGTCAGTCAAGCAGCGAGTGTCAGAGAGACAGTCATATACCGCGTGATATAAATCGTTTAACATAAATAGTAGTTATAAGTAGTAATTAGTGTTCCTTTAGTTAAAATAAATCAGTTCGAAAATAAATAGTGTTGTGTTCGCTTCTGCACCCGAATAACGTAACAGTATGTAACGCGTTTATAAACTCTTCTAGACACTCGTTTATTAAACAATCGCTGCGCTCTGCTGCACTCGTGCTTAAAATACTCGTTATACTAAAAAGACGTTTATAACACTAGTTACATAATATACTAATTACTACTCCTGAATCGGTGAACTGAGGTATATTACGAAATGACTATGTGGCTGCAAATTATCGTTGATGATCTTGAATTCTTGTCGTCATCTTCAATTCCAATTCAACATCTTTTGCCAACCCCATCACATACATCCGGCATATTCACCTCGTAAGTTCCATTTAGAGAACGTATTTTCGAGTATATTCTAGACGCCGAGGAGTGCGACAACCGAATATACAGAAAATTCCCTAGGCGTCACGAGGACGCTTTTCTATCTCTCTTTCTGAGGCAACGGCAACGAGAATAATACCGGGTCGTGAGAATAGTATCTATACTTATTATGAAACTTTCATAAACACAACTTTATTCGCGATTAAATTTGAAGACGAGTCACGAGGCAGTTAAGGTTTCCTCAAGGAACATGGAAGGCACAAGGAGTTCAAAGTTACCATGTAAAGTAGTTTGGTAATACACCCAAGAACTGAGGGAATCGAAACACACAATGAAGCCCCTGTAAAGCCCCTGAACTTTCTTCGCCTACTACAGGGGGTCTTCACAAAGTAATTTTTACGATCAATGGGTTCGTGATTTATTGAAGCAGGAGGCAGACTGAGATTGTAGACATTGAGAAACCATATATAGATAGTTACTGAAACATTTATTTAGGTAGTATGATCAGCAAGAGGTTACAGGCATTAAAATCAGAGTTTGTTTGTGTTTAACTGGCGAGAGATCCACTTCAACGTCTAAGTTACAAAAGGTTACAGTTTACAATAAATTTACCTGGGTGGTTAATTACACAGGTAAACGAAGTTCACTGGTAGCACTTGGTACTGTTCGAACGTAGCATGTTTGATAGACAGATACAAAGTCTGCTGGAGACGTTTTGTATTGAGTCACGTTTAAGACTGCACAAAGTACATTTCGATGAAAAGATTCAATGATAGAACTTCAATTATTTCCAAGGCTCACTAGCAAAACTTTCAACTAACCCTATGGAGATCAAGACATCGTATTGGAGACTGATCAAGACTGCTCCAAGAATAACTTCAGACTGTCTTATTTCATTCGGATTATTTCTGCTTTTATGCTGAATTTTGACAATCAATTTTGGGAGAATCAATTAAATATAAGACAAGTTCCATGTTGTGTTTATATTAGGCAAGATTTTTCATATATTTTTGAGCGATAAATTACGGATGTTATGATTAATTTGCGAAACTAAAAAGATTTTGTTGTAGTTCTGAATTGTTATGACAATAATTAATTTTGAGCTACTTATACTCTGAATGTTAACAAAGCTTTCACTTACTACAAATTTCCTGTGGTTTATTATGCTTCAATTTGCACAAGTGAGAAGATTTCAATGTAACTCTCTAATGTTATGATAATAATTCACTTTATGAATATTAACGATTGACAATGATATGCTCTTTACTTTACTTATATGGGCAAAATAATAATTTATTGATCTTTCAAGCCAATCAGATTAAAGTCACTCCCTCTTCGCTGAACTTGAAATTTCTCTGCAAATTCTCATCAACGTCATTTTTGCCTCTCAATTCGGCCCTGTGATATTCACCTGCTCCGTTCTCAATTGACCAGTGAATTCGTTTCACAAAGGAAACGTACCTACTTATTTTACTTATAATATTTTAAAAGTTATTTTTGTTCAAGACAATTATTCTTCACTGTACTATAACTTCAAAACAATTCAGTGCTTCACCCCGTTTATCTGGCAAACTATGTAGAATAGATACAAAAAAGTATACAGTATGATCCATATGCTTGTGACATACCGAACATACCTTTTTTTCGATTGGAATACCATGAATTTCATTTCATCCTTGAATAGAGCTCTATAAAAAGACGATGATAAAATGATAACATGGGTCTGAGATCACCCGTTCCAGACTTTTCCATGATCTTCTTCAATAAATAGCAAACTCTCAAGGACCTATAAAGAAGCGTTGAGAATAAAATTTTCGATGTGCAGTTTCCGGCACAAATTAAAATATTGTATATTTCGTCAATATTTAGACATTTTTAATTAGCCCAAAGTGGCACATTTCAGATTTAAGACGCATGACATCTAGACCAATGAAAGCCGAAGTCAAACTATTCTTACCTATAAATCTCACTATCAGATGTTTTTATCTGGTTACACTAAAACATTGTTCAGGATGAATCGTCCTGTATCCTCGTCCTGTATCCTCGTTTGTTGTGGTTCTTATGGCTTATATGTATAATATGTGACGTGTCGAAACCGAATGTTTCGTGTGGTAACACGTTATATAGATAAGCAACATCTGAAGCTCGTTGCCAAGGCAACCGTGATCCTGCTGGCGCGCTCTCTGAAGATAGCGCGTAGGAAACGAGACAGCTTGGCAGGATCTAAGGACGCTCTTCGATCTCGCTGATTCCATAATCCGCATAGCATATGCCTAGCCGAGTGACACTTCAAGGCATGTAGAAATGACTTCAATCTGTGCAATTTTTCAGAATTCACCATATCTACCTACTTAGTGCAGTGCCGCGAGAGCCGACTTCAGAAAAAACTGATTTATATACGAGTGATGCAAGAAAGGCTCAATAAACGAGACATCATATCATTATTATTTGGTCTTTGATTAGCGAAATAATGTATTTACAAAATTGCAGAATGAATATGTAACTGTCATTATTACAAATTTCTTGGGATTTTCTCTCCTCGTTTCTATAAAATGAAAATGTGAATATTATTTCAATATACCAGGTAGCCGTGCGGACAGAGTGTCTATATTCTAATTCGCATTCGCTTGCCGGTCGTGGGTTCGATCCCCGTCGACTGCAGAAATTTTTCTGATGGCCCAAGAAAGTGTTTGGGATCACACGTTAAAAGGTAAGGCCCCCGTCATTCCTTGCTCGCACAAGACTTTCGAAGACTTTTGAGGGTTGCTCGTAAGGGGGCAACCGAATGACGGATAGAACAAATTTTAGAACAAACAAATACGTGTAGTAAGGACAAATCAAATGATTTGCCCCAAAATGTCATTGCGTTTAAAGAATTTCCTTATCAGAGAGCCTAAAAGAAAAATTCACTTGCTTGTCAGTGACAATTTGTATTGAAAAAAAGTTTGGAGAAGAGGAATAAAGGTATATATAAAAAATATAAAATGTTCACTTATCTTTGGACGTTTCGGGACCGATTCTGCTCCCGTTTTCAACTCAGAAAATGGTTATTTTAATAGCAAAGTCGTATCTGTCTCGAAACTTTTCAGTTCTCAGTGACAATTGATGACGTTGGCAATCAAATGAGTGAATACTATGTTCTGTCTATATCAACTGAACAAGAAGCAATGCTATTGTCTTCGTTCAGAAGGATGCAAGCAGATTCCTTGATTTTTCTCTTCTGGTTGTTATCTTTCCTTCCAGCGATTTAATGAGTAATCAAATCATGAAAAGGTTACCAGGTTCTAATCCCCGGCAGAGCATAGAATTTCTATTGATAATACGAGTTATTAATTGTATAGAAATTATAATTTCCGTAGCCTCAGCCGGAGATGATTCCGCAGGAGATAAATCCGCAGGAGATCAATCCGCAGGATTCGCTGTTGCGTTTCAATTAATGGTGCTGCTTCTAAGGTGGCATATGGAGTAAGTAACGGATCCTATCAGGATCCTACATACGTACGAACCTAGTACATATACTTCTACTACTGATCAATAAACGCCGTATTCCTGTTTACACCTGACTGCGCAGAGGTTGCGGCCAAATGCGCCACAGCAGCCATCAATTTTCAAGTTCTTCATATGCATTTTGTTGAAAAAAATCGATTTTTATAATATTCATTAAAAATACTTGCGGTCACATTTCGATATGCAACCCTGTAACATTATATTTTTCTGCACAGTGAAAAATTTCCTGGTGTTATTCCAATCTAGTGGATTTCAGAAATAACTCCGATTGAATCAACACTTCATTAGCAATATTGTATCAATATTATTGAAAATTTTAAAATACCGTGTTCAGTGATGTCAATTCACACCTCCATAGTGAAAAATCACACGGATGTGGTAATTTCGAGGGGTTCTGAAATATCCATTCAAAACAAACACCAAAAGGAAGGAAAGTTATTACTTTCGATAGTGGTTTTGTTCAAGTTAACGCAAAAAATCCACTTATTATATGAAGATAACACCTAGTTACACCCATAAACATGGATATTGTCGCTTGTTACGTTGAAATCGCGCAAATAAAACAATTCTTCTGAAACAAGTTCAATACAATGTGAAAATTATCAGTTCACCCCTTATGACCTGTGGGAATCCTTCAAAGTTTAAACCGTTAAACTCCCGAGAATTTAAGAGCCACGAATGAGAGAGAGAGAGAGACAGATATATTTGTCGAGTAATCTGAAAAGCAAATTAGGCATCAGCAACAAGTGTTCCTTAATAGAGCGACCTGATTATGAGCGAAGCGATCGTAAATTTCTTTGACACAGTGTCTATTTCGGAGTTTGCTCGTGGTAATGTAATTGGAACGTAATAAGGACGGAATGGGTTCTGAGGGAACTTATTGAATTTGCAAGGAATACAGGTTCGCTGATAGGTGAGTTGTGAGCCGTGAGAATTTATATAGCGGATATACTATAAAGTCGGTGTTGTTGAAGTAAATCCTCTAAGAGTATATCGAGTAAATATTCAGGAATTCAATTGATGATTTCTGAAATACAAGTGACTATTCTGAAATACAATCATTGACGCTTTTTGAAATAACACTGAAAAAGGTTTTTTTATGTTCTGGTTCCCACGAAAAGGGATATCCTGTAATGTTCAGAGAACAGGAAAATAAGGTAGGAATTGGTGTTCTTGAATAATTTCTGGAGGTTATATGCCTCTGGGACCACCTCCCTTGGCAATGTGTTCCAGAGCATCACTGTTCGTTGGATGAACCAGTCTTCGGAAAGAGATGTTCTGCAGGTCTCCAAAGTGACCACGACGTGGTGCGAAGCCTCAACTCGACGGGTTAATCTCGCTGGAACTGCCAAAGGAGGAACAATTGTTGATATTTCAGAAGAGCATCGTCCATGTAAATGGCTATAGAATAGAGCCAGATAGCCTCGCTGTTCGTTGGATGAACGAGTCTTTGGAAAGAGATGTTCTGCAGGTCTCCAAAGTGACCACGAAGGGGTGCGAAGCCTCAACTCGACGGGTTGATCTCGTGGGGACTGCCAAGGGAGGAACAACTCTTGATATTTCAGAAGATCGTCGTCCATGAAAATATCTATATAATAGAGCCAGATCGCCAACTTTTCTACGGTGTTCCAGAGAAGTGACAGAGTTTGTGAGCGAAGCATCACCCACGAAACGAATTGCCCTTTTTTTGGGCAGAATCCAACTGTTTCAGGGTATGTTTGGGTGCTGCACTCCAAATACGGGAACAGTATTCCAGGACAGGTCGGATCTGTGCCTTATGGATCATATGCAGCTGACTGGAAGTGTAATAGCTCCTGGCCCGAAACAGAAAATCAAGTTTTTGGGATGCACTTTTAGCAATTGATCTCACGTGATTTTCCCAAGGAAGGTTATTGCTGATAGTAATACCAAGCATCGAAATGGATGTCTTCAAAGGTAGGGTTACTCCAGACAAGCCTATGTTGGGCACAGTGAGATCGGCTTTTCGAGTTTTATTGTTATTCACTTCACACTTGGTTCTCCAGTTGTATTCAGTAATGTTTCAAAGTCACCTAGAAATGGATAGTGCGGTGTTCCCTCAGAGGAATACTCTGAAGTTTCTGTAAGGTTGCCAGTTGTTTCCCATAATGAGTGTAACATCTTATAGCACTTATTCGCGAGATGAATTCAAAATTATGAAAAGCAGCATCTTGAGTAGTGTCAATAGGTTAATCGAAACTCTGTATGAAAGTAACACTCATTGTTGCAGATTCTTTGGGATTTTCTCTCCTCTTTTCTATGAAGTGAAAATATTATTATGAGTATTAATTTCATTATAGATATATTTAGACAAATCAGATATTCGAAGACAACTATTTGTTAGACAAATAGTTTCCATATTTTTTACCTTCACCTGTATGTATGTAGGTAACCGACTACTTTGGACTCAATTTTGACCTACTTTAAACAAACCGATTGATTTGAAATTTGGTATATATAGGTATATTTAGTTCGAGTGGCCATGCATCATGAAATTTTTGTTGAACGGAGGAACAAAATGGCGGCTACAAAATTGGTACATCTGTTGATTTTCGGGGTCAGAGATTATAATTCTTTCGTCAAAATTTCAAAATTCAAGATGGCGGGAGAGTTTTGTAATTATGATCCGATTCTATTCAAAATTGATATCAGGGGTTTTTGAGGTCGGACATAATGATTCATTCGTCAAATCTGATGGTTAATTCAAGATATTATTGGATTCAATATGGCGGATGAGTTTTGTAATTATGATCCGAATCTATTCAAAATTTGAATCTGAGGGTTTTCAGGATCAGAGATTATGATTCTTTCGTCAAAATTTGAAAATTCAAGATGGCGGATCCAATATAGCGGACTAGTTTTTTAATTACGCTCTGATTCAACCCAAAATTCGTATTTGGGGGTTTTCGAGGTTGGAGATTATGATTCTTTCGTCAAAATTGAAAAATTCAAGATAGCGGATACAATATGATGGAAGAGTTTTGTGATAATATGATCCGATTTTATTCAAAATTGGTGTCAAGGGATTTACGAGATAGGAAATTATAATGCTTTTGTCAAATTTGAAAAATTCAATATGGCAGATAGAATATGGCGGACGGGTTTTGTAATCATAATCCGATTCTTTTTATAATCAGTATCTGGGGATTGTCGAGGTAATTATGATTCCTTCGTCAAAATTGTGAACTTACAGAAATTGAAAAACACTAAAAAACACGCTTTTGTTATTATAGCCGAGCTGAAAAATTGAAATTTTATAGAAATTTGAAAAACTAGAGAAACACATTTTCATAGATAGCCAAACTAAAAAGAAGTAGAATATAAAATGATGAAAGTGTGTTGATAAATACACAACATAGAATGTACTGATTACGGAGATGCTAATATTTTCTATGTTGTGTATTTATCAACACACTTTTCATCATTTTATTTTCTACTTCTTTTTATTTTGGCTTTCTATAATAGGTGTTTCTCTAGTTTTTTGAACTACCATTTATTATGTTGAAAACAGGAGCAGATTTGTTCCCGCGTAACGTCCAAAGATAAGTTAGAATTTGATATTCTTTCTATATGCCTATATATATTCATTGCCCTCAAACATTTTTCAGAGCAAATTGTCTCTCACAATCGAATACAAATTTGTTTTAGGCTCTATGATTGGGACATTTTTAAACGCAAAGACATTACTACACGTATGTAAGTTTATTGAAATAATACTCATACTTTTATTTCATAGAAACGAAGAGAGAAAATTCCAATACATCTGAAATTGCAGCAGCTTTGCCTTATTTTGTATTTTATAGGTATTTGATGTGGTACTAAAAATATTACTAATGAGCATCATCATCGGATTCGCTTCCTTTACTCGATGACCAATGAAAAACCTTGGGAACAGAATCATCGATACCTTCGGTAATTTTCTGAATCTCCGACAAAGATAATCTTCCGACTCGAGGTGTAGTGTGTACTTAAAATGTTTTCACGTCGAAATGTTACCGTAAAACGCTGTCGTGACGTACCTATACGGTTGACAATGTAAAAGTTATGAGGCGATAAGTAGTAAACGCATCGGAATGTGTTCTTTAGGCTTGTATTGCATTCTAATGACGAAGTCTCGTTCTCAACCAGGATGATTGTAAAGGGCGAGACTGGTCGATACAATTTCAGACTTCAAAAAACAAAAAAGATGTTATGTCAACAAGATGGGTCCAAGAGGTCCACAAAAGTGATTCTGCGGATACGAGAGAAGGAGTTTTCTTCGAATGGGCGAGTGGGCTGATACTGAATTATTGGCATTCAATTACTCCACTGTGTCGTTAGAAACCAAAATTAATTATTGTAACACATCTCACGCATTTATTATGTAGATAATAAGTCTATGAGTCGTCCAAGATTGTTGAATTCTAGAGCTAGAGCTCATTTCGAAATTTAACGTCATGGCCGCCATTTGGCGATACGTCGAATAAATGGTGACGAGGTGACGACAGTTGTTTCGTTATTGGTCAGATAATTTTCTATTTCTACTCATGAAGCAAGGTTGTCAAGACACCAACTAATCCAATTATTATTGAGTTATCGAAAATTGTTTGAGTTTTGTCGTTGAATAAAACATAATTGGAGGAACTCATGACATTATAGTTCATTCTTGACTTTTTTGAGCAACCAGCATGTCCAAATATTTCTCATTCTCCATAACAAAATATCATGTGAATGTTGGAGACTTCGCAACATTGTGCTAAATGCTGAGAACTGACAAGACCACACCAACAGGTCGTGCGCGGGGTTGTCACGTTCACCGATTCAGATGTCCTCTAGTGTGAATTGATATAATTATCTTCTACACAAATTCATTATGAGCAATAAGCCACAAATCATAAGGGAATATTTTGAGACAATCAAATTTTTATTGCTAATTAGGAATATTACCAATACTCAATCGAGAATGAATGAATTATTGGATGACTGAGATTCCAATCTTATCTCAATACATGGCAACTGTGCTATGGTCCTTAAAAAATTTGAAATTGAAAAGTATTTGAGTGATGATTTCATTTAAGAATAAGAATGAGTCCACTCGCCTATTTTAAGAGGGGAATGAAAGACAATTTCACGAGGAAGAATATCTCGAGAAAAATGAAAGTTACCAGAAAATAATGAGAAAGATATTATATTTAGTATTGCTCAATTGAAATAGAAATAAGTGTATATATTTGGACATACCTATTAAGTGGATTTTAGTCTCTGCACGCTGATTTGAAAAACATAATTCCAATGAATAGCTCTTGGAAGGCTCCAATATTTATTTCTATAATGAAATACAGTAGTCTTCTCAATGAGAAAGAACATTTTCGTGTTTCTTTCTAGAAAATTAGACCCATCCATGGGAAAAAAACGGTTACTTTTTTTCATGTTCTGGTTCCAACGAGAAGGAATATCCTGTAATGTTCAGAGAACATCGTGAGAACCAAGGAAAATAAGATAGGAATTGGTGTTCTCCTCAAGTTTCTGGAGGTTATATGCCTCGGGAAACACCTCCCATGGCAATGTGTTCCAGAGCCTCGCTGTTCGTTGGATGAACGAGTCTTTGGAAGGAGATGTTCTGCAGGTCCCCAAAGTGACCACGAAGGGGTGCGAAGCCTCAATTCGACGGTTTTATCTCGCGGGGACTTTTTTTATGTTCTCGCTCCCACGAAAAGGGATATCCTGTAATGTTCAGAGAACATCGTGTGAACCAAGGGAAATGAGGTAGGAATTGGTGTTCTTCTTGGATTTCTGTAGGTTATATGCCTTGGGAACACCTCCCTTCGCAATGTGTTCCAGAGCCTCGCTGTTCGTTGGATGAACGAGTCTTTGGTAAGAGATGTTCTGCAGGTCTCCAAAGTGAAAGGGGTGCGAAGCCTCAACTCGACGGGTTAATCTCGCGGGGACTGCCAAGGGAGGAACAATTGTTGATATTTCGGAAGAGCATCGTCCATGAAAATATCTGTAGAATAGAGCCAGATCGCCAACTTTTTCACGGTGTCCCAGAGAAGTGAGTGAGTTTGTGAGCGAGGCATCAACCACGAGACGAATTGCCCTTATTTTGGCAGGATCCAACAGTTTCAGGGTCTGTTTGGGTGATGCACTCCAAGTATGGGAACAGTATTCCAGGACAGGTCGGATCTGTGCCTATAGATCATAAGCAGCTGACTGGAAATGAAATAGCTCCTGGCCCGATACAGGCAACCATGTTTTTGGGATGCACTTTCAGCAATTGTTCTCACGTGATTTTTCCAAGAAAGGTTATTGATTATAGTAATCCCAAGCATCGAAATGAATGTCTTCAAAGGTGAGGTTACTCCTGACAAGCTTATGTTGGGCACAGTGAGATCGTCTTTTCTATATTAGAAAAGGCATGATTGTGTTTTGTTTGCATTGAAATCTACCAAGTTATTGGATCCCCATTCGAGGATTGTTGCCAAGTCCTTATTTATGTTGTCAACATTTCTCCTCCGTTCGTTTCTGATTTGCCTGGCCGGAATTGGAGCCTTGGAAGAGAAGGCGGTACGGAGGGTACTATCATCCGCGAAGCTGTGTACTGGACATGAAGTTGCTTCCAACAAATCGTTGATATGGACTAGAAATAGTGTTGGTGCTTGAATTGATCCTTGCGGAACAGCAGCATTTATGATAAGAGAGTCAGATGAAACTCCGTCGACCACTACATGGAGAGACCTGTTTGAGAGAAAACTAGCTAGCAGAGAACAGGGGAGGCAAGCCATAAAATGGAAACTTGACGAGGAGTCCGTGGTGCCAGACTCCATCGAATGCCTTGGAGATATCAAGTGCCACGGCTAAGATTTCACCATATTCGGCAGCCAAGGGAGGAACAAGTGTTGATATTTCAGAAGAGCATCGTCCATGAAAATATCCATGAAATAGAGCCAGATCGCCAACTTTTCTACAAAATGCCGTAGTAACATTTTCCAACCATTATACAAAACATTGCCTATGATCTACTTAGTCTAGCAACGCAATACTTTTGCATCGTCGTGTATTGATAGGAAGGTATATTGATGGTACATATTCGCGATGAAATGACGGTAACTAGCAAAGCCCGGATTCCGAATAACGATGCGCTTTGACAAAGGTTTATTATTGGCCTCGTCATTTTTCCTATACGTTTGCATCTTCTTCGGTTTGCTCCTGTTATGCCAGCCAGTTGCCTTCTCTTCTACTAATGGTGGATTTAAATTCCTCGTTCCTCTGAACATGCTTACATGTATGTTTGTTAGTCAAATGAACTGGTTCTATTTTGATGTATAGAGGAAATTTCCATGTGTAACTCTCTTTGTGCTCCGCTTCTGATATTTCGTTACATCTTTCAATTTTTATGGGAATGATACGATTTCGTTCCAGCTAATAGGGTGGCTTTCTGGATTTCTCTCTCTGAGAGGAATAATACTTGTAATTCCTGGAATTGTGATTTACCATATTGTAAAGAAGTATACTTACAAATACAGAGTGTTGCAGTTTCGATCATTGTATAGATATTACTTCTGGATGTGGTTTGAAATGTTTAAACGCACCTTAACCTCAACCCATGGAAATCAGGCATCGAAAGTATATTCAAGACTGGAATACCAAGATGGATGAAATTCCAAGTTGGAGAAAATAACTGGAGTGGGTAATACACACTGACCTAAGATCAATCATGGAAAGTGAATTTTGCCATCAACTAATTTTTTGCGGACTATTAAAAAACGTACTGCTGAAAGTCATTAAATTTAACACTGAAAAAATATAGAACATGATATAAAATAACTTGAATCGATATTTGATCCAACAAATATTTCAAATATCATATTGCCAGCCTTATCCTCTCAAATGAACTCAACTTTTGATGATTGTAAGATCAAGGAATCATAGTAATGTCACATTCCGTTATCAAAAGCATCAGTGAGTGTGCTTCTTTGAACGCAAACTTTTCCGCACCATTTTTCGTTTTGAAAGTTGTATTTTTCCGTACGATTTTACTTTTCCGCACTATTTTTAGTTTTCGAAAGATTTTTACTTTCCGATAAATTCGTGCTGAAAAGTAACTTCTTCTATGTATATATACGGCTATAACACAAGATTGCACTTGTTTTACTGTGTTCGATACATCGATGAGGTACTTTGTATGTCATCAATCTTATTTCCGTATGATATCACAATGACTTCATTGTGTTATTATTTAAAAATAAAACGCATCGCTTATGGAATGTCAAATTTCAAGCAATGATAGCTCTGTCTAATAGATGAGCATTACTAGACAGGAAATCAGATGGCTACAAGACGAAGAAATCAAAAATGCCGCAGTTCTCTATTATAGCCGTAGAAAAATAATAGTGTTTAACTTGCACAGAATGCTAATTTCATACTCGAATGATTGCAATGTTGAAAATGAGGATAATTAGGAGTAACTAAACGATCTATGTAATTATTCTGTCTTATGTGTCATTTTGTAGCATTATTATAAAATCTTCTTTATCAAAAACCTTTTTTTTTTCATAAATAATGTGGACAAAAACACTCATAGGAAAAACATTGTACCTAAGGAAAGTACCACTTTGCGCACTTGTTAGGTAAATAATTATTCATATATGAGCTATGCGACGGACATTTTAATTTTTGAATTGAAACTTGATATTTCCAACTCAAAATTTGGTAGCTTATTCTTTCGACTTCAAGCCTCAAATATCGAAATATGAATCTTTATGAAGGATTCCTATAGTTTACAGTAGTAAATCACTAGTTGCAAGTCAGAAAAAACAACAATTCACCATAAACTGTTTTTTTTTTGTGAACTTATCCCAAACTCAATTTGCAAACTTGCCTAATATATCTTACAATGATTATAATTTTTGAATTCCCCTGCTATGGACCAATATATTATATAATATGTTGAATGTCATGGGAATATTATTGTTAGTGGAGGTTTTTTCCTTAGAAATAGCCTGGATTAAGTGAGAATTCTTTCCGAATTTCATTGTTACGTATAGGCATAACAGCATTTTTCCATATCTGTGGGTTCGTGATATTTGAAGGTACGCATCATATCTGCATCATTTTCCGCTATCTTCCGCCCCCTGCATCGCATCATACAAAATATTCCAGCACCCTGCTTTGCGACATTCAGACCAACTTCTACCCAGGGGCGGCTCCGGTGGGGGGAGGGGGCATGGGGGCCATCTTCCCTTTCCTCCTCGAGAACCTCATGGTGCTAAAATGTAGGTATACTGGATACCAGAAAAAATCTCTATATAGCCAACCACCAACGACCCACATTAGATATGGAATACCAGTAATTTTTGTTCACTTTTTTCTCCAATATCGAGTATTCAAGAAATTTACATACAGACTGACTGATATGAAACGCCTCCAGCCATAGCTCTCATATCAATGAAATAACTCATCAGATAATTATGAGTAGTTCTGATTTCAATCGTATCGCCAGCCAGAGTCACATTCTTGCTATCCCTGCCAAAAATACCTTATGAAGTCTCATGAAGAAATATAGATAAAATATGAGTATTAATAAGGATATATAACCGAGTTCTGTAGCGTATGAGTACATTATCTCTGGCACATGAACTTTCTAAAAGGTTTAATGATATTTCATGAGTATATGTGATTTATAAGCGTATACAAATATGGAGTATGAGAGTTTTTATCAGGCAAAAGTGGTTTGAGGAGCCTATGACCACCAATAAGATATTCCACTTCCAATTGGAAAAGTATTCTATGCACATTCATGCGCCTTAGTATATATGAGAAATGTGTAGGAATTCACAAATAGAATTCTATTGGGTATCGTCAGGAAAAAAATATATCAGGATTTTAGAGTTTCACTAAGGAATTCCTTATCTGATTTAATGCGATTTCTATTAGCATTCATGTGACTCAGAATAACTGAGAATTTACGAGTTTCAATTAGACAATGAATGCCCAATCTGAAATGTGTCCAATGAGTGTTTATAAGACAACTAGTTTCTAGGTTTATGAGCTCGAATATGAAAACACGGTTCTAAAATTATAGGTTTCTTATCAGCTTGAATCCGGTAAATAATTATTGAGTAATCATAAGTTTTTAAAAGACAATATAGATATAATCTTTAACGTATTTCATGGGTTTTTGTGAGGGTGAAAAGTGTTCGATAAATTATGATATTCAATAGGCAACTGCTGCCATGATTCTATCGGTTGCTGATGAGTTTGTATGTGGTATATGTGATTTCAAGTATTCGAGATTTCTTATAAGCAATTACTGATCTATAATGAAACGTATCTCATTAGTCAAGCTGAGGTAAGATGTGTTCCAGAATTCATGAGTGTTGATAAGGATTTACCGTTATAACTGTATTCGTATGTTATGATGTTTCATGCGTTATTTCTGTCTAAGAATTTTGGACAATACATGCCTAATCTGAATGGTATCTAATAAGTTTGTATGAGATGTGTTAGTTCTGAGGATTTTTGGGGTTTGAAAAGACATTACTGATTTGAAACGGAATGTATCATATGGGTCATGCTGAGGCTTGATGTGTATCAAATTTGATGGGTGTTGATAAGGGTATATCATTATGACTCCATTGGTATTTTGAGAGGTTTTATACGGGATTGCTGTATAAGGATTCAAGATTTTAGGTTAGACAATACATGTCTGATTCGAAATGTATCTGATCATTTTTTATGAGATATGTATCTCATGAGGAAATGTTTGTTTAAGGATTCATGAGAGTTGATAGGGATTCACCGTTATGACTGTATCCATACGTTGAAATGAATGATGCGTTATTGGGATTCACGAGTTTTGATAAGACAATACATGTCTTATCTGTATGGTAACTAATTAGTTTGTATGAGATGTGTATGTTCTGAAGATTTTTGTAGTTGGAAAAGACAATACTGATTTGAAATGAAACGAATCCTATGGGTCAAGCTGAGGCTGTATGTGTTCCAGAATTCATGAGTGTTGATAAGGATATACAGTTATGACTTCAATGGTATGTTGAGAGGTTTCATGCAGCATTTTTGTATAAGGATTCACAAGTTTAGATAGGACAATACATGCCTGATCTAAATGGTATCTAATGAGTTTGAATGAGATGTGTATGTTTCCGAGGTTTGTAAAGACAATGCTGAAGCTAAGGATATAATATGTTATAGACTTCTTGAGGGTTGATGAGGATATATAGTTATGACTTCTAGTATATCGAGAGGCTTTTTCGCAGAGTTTTTTCATGATGATTCACGAGTTTGGATCAGATAGTTCATGTCCAATATAAAATGTTTCCTATAAGTTTGTGTGAGTTTTCAATAGTACAATATTTTCAAGTTCAAAATATATATTATTAGATCTTATGAGGATTAATGACAATGATTGACAGTTGTTATATGATGATAATAATAAAACAAGAGGTTTTATGCGGAATCTGTTTACTAGTTTCAATCAGACAATGCATGCTCAATCCAAAATGTATCAAATGAGTTTGTATGAGAAAATCAGTTCAAAGATTTGTAATTTCTAATGAGAACACGCACGGTTCTAATATTATAAGGTTACCAGCAGTTTTTATGAGAAATATAATTTTTGATAGCTCATAACTTCTATTCTGCAAGACACCATTGCGTAGGTACAATTTTTGTGTTCATATAATATATCAGAGTCAGTGCTTGAACGCACGTCATTGTTGAAGGTGAACATTATACAGGGCTCGGCTATGGACTCCTGGGATGAAAACAAGTTGATTTAGGCCAACTTACCTATATCCAAAATCGTCTCGTTAAATTGGTACAAGGCTTTTTCGGAAAAAATAATTTTGCTCATAAGAAGAGTAGGCTGAGATTGATTTCCATAATTTTTGGCATGGCATGTTCTGTGACTGTGAGTCACGTTTTGAGATGTTTTTGATCATCATCAGTGACCTGCAAGTATTTCGAACAACTATGTTGCCGTTCAAATTTGGTGACAACTTCTCAGAGGTCGGACTGGAAACTTCCAGTTTCTTTTCCAGAAAGATATTCCCTTCAGAAATATTTTTTGTATCTTGTTATTTTTTCAGAATTATTTGCGAATGAATAATTTCTGATCTGAGGCATCTCATGCATTCTTAAGAAAAATAATCTGGTTGGGACATGGCTTGACTGTAGACTCTTGGGATAAAAATAGGTTGATTTTAGCCAACTTACCTATATCCAAAATCGTTTCGTTGAGTTGGTACAAGGCGTTAAAGTGCTCACCTTGGGTCCTGTATATAGTTATCGCTGAATTTGTGACGTGAAAGTTCTTGTAATGCCAACGAGGGCCAGCAACTTATCAGTTTATTTACAATAATAAATCATATTGTAGCCATGATCAATAAACAGTCCAACTAATTAGATTAATTTTCAAAAATGCACAGGATGCATCATATCAGAAATTATTTATTTGCAAATGAACCTCGAGACATATCAAAGATAAACACGATACAAAAAATATTTCTGAAGAAAATATTTTTCTGGAAAAAAACTGGAAGTTTCCAGTCCGACCTCTGGAAAGTTATCACAAAATTTGTACGGCAACATGGTTGTTTGAAACACTTGCAGGACACTGATGATGATCAAGAACATCTCAAAAAGTGACTTACAGTTGGGGAACATGCCATGCCAAAAATTATGGAAATTGATCCCAGCCTTCTCTTTTTATGAGCAAAATTATTTTTTTCCAAAAAAAATTCAACGCCTTGCACCAACTCAACGACACGATTTTGGATATAGGTAAGTTGGCCTAAATCAACTTGTTTCTATCCCAGGAGTCCACAGCCGAGCCATGTCCGAACCTTTCACAGATACCCTGTATATTTTATTTGAAAATATAACTATATTGATTGTCACTTTCTCGGAAAAAACTTATTGATTTTCTTTTTTTTTCTATATATTCAACACCCCCTGATTTTGTTACAAATAAGTTTCAGACCATCTTTTATCATCTTTTTTTTTTAATCACACGACCCTTTATATTGCCATATTTCCCGATTTATTGCAAAAACTTCAGCTCATCAAAACAGAATTGTTTTTATATTGGTACTGGTATTTCAACTTGAATACGCACACAATTCGAAGAGACGAAGAAGCCTGAGGGTTTTTGCCAAATGAATCCTCATTCGATCACATAAAAATCATTCAATATACTTTATATCCTCATACATTCTCATAATTCCTATCAGCATTGCATCAAGAAAGAAACTATTATATATTTTCATGCCTACTAGAAACTGATAGATCCACATAAAAACCCGAACAACAAAGCCAAATTCATAACATAGGTAACTCATAAATCCACATAGATTCACATTTGAAAATTCACTTGGAGAGTCATTAAGTCTCCACATAGAGGGGAACACAAAATTCAAGTTGGTAACAAAACAGTAACTTTTTTGCGTTGGTACTTCTGAGATTGAGCTAGCCACTAGCCAGCCATATTTGTTTTAGTTTATGTTGCTCGCGAAGAAAGACAGGTATCTCTGTTTTGATTCGAGAGAATACCCATTATTCTGAAATTATTGTTGAGAATTGAGGTGTGAATTGCATATCATATCATGTGTAGTGTAGTGGATTCGATAGTGCTCCAATCTGAAATAACTTTTGGATAAATGTGAACATTACTCATGATTACCAACGGGATCTGTTTCTTTGTTCGCACCAAGAGGTTGAACATCCGCCATGATGCATAAACTTGTGAGTATTTTTCATCTCGAATATTGCATCACTTCATCCTCATTGCTAATTTGGATTAATGAGGATTCTTGAGTTTGAAATAGACAATTCATTGCTGATATATATAGGGTTCTATAAGTTCCTGTAAGGTTCATATATTTCAATGATTGAAGGTTAAACATGACTGGCACAATTTTACACATAACTTTGTATCTTGTTAGTTGTTTGTATAAGGTTTCCAATCACGATACTCAATTATATTTCATTGCTCATTCACGAGCCTGAGAAGGTATGATATATGTGTAGAAATCAACGAATATAATCGTATATGATATCGTGTGGAAAGACAGGAAACAGTGAGAGCAGCATTTATTAGCTGTAATAAGGAATCCCGCATCTGATTCAATGCGTTTTTTATGAGCATTAATATGATTCAAAACGACTCCAAATTTACAAGTTTCAATGGTGAAATTCAGTGTTGATTACAATCGTATCTTACAGGTTGTTATAAGCAAAATATCTTCCAGGAATTCATACCGTCTAATGAGGAACCACAGATCCGATTACATTGAATCCTCATTGAATGTATGTGGAATGAAATATTTGAAAACCAATGAGATTGTATAAGACATTACTATCCCAATATGCAATGAATTTTATGAGTTTTCATAAGACAATTAATTTTCGAGAATTCACGGAACCAAATGGCATTGGTTTCTTGTGAGTTATTTTTTATTTTGAATTATTGAGGAATCAGAACTTCGATCAATACTGAGCTATCCTGGAAGATGTCATGAATGTTCTTATTTCAGTATATTTCAGGATTTCAGGTTCATATAATCGATGAGTCTTTGTATCCGTAATCAAATTAGGAACGCACGATGTTCTTTGAACATAATAGGAATTCCCTTTCGTGCGCTCCAAGCGATAAAAAATATATAAATTTATATATTATAGTAGAAGGCATGAATTTGAAAAATGTCTAGTTTTTCAGTAGATTTTTCATCGATGGGCCTTGTGAATATGTGGCAACATGCATTGTCCATATCACAAATTTTCATATTGACCTTACTGCTGACACAATGTTTTCTCATACACTAGTTTCAATTCCACCAACATTAAAGATCTACCAATATTCAGCAATATTTATTGTCTCTAAAAGATGTGGACCTCATTAGTAGCTGGCTATGAAAACAGAGCGAGTGTAGAATGTTTTTAAATCCTTGCCACCTCCCTGTCGAATTCACAAATTTTTCATACGATAGCGAATACTAATCCAGGATACGAAAATTAGAAATGGTTGTGATATAAAATAAGTTGGTTTCAAATTTTTGTGGTTCTGATATCCTGGACTATTATTCGCCGCTGTATGAAAAAATTGTAAATTCTACAGGTATGTGACAAATATTATAAAACATTTTGCACTCGCTTTTTTTTCATAGCCACCTACTCATTTGGTCCACAGCTTTTATATTCAATAAATACTGCTGAATATTGGTGAATGTTCTATGTTGGTAAAAATTGAATCTAGTGTGTGACGAAACACTGTATCAGCAACAAGGCAAATATGAAAATTTATGATATGGACAATGTTGCCAGATATTTACAAGTTCAATCGATGAAAAGTCTACTGAGAAACAAGAATTTATCAGAATGTTGGGCTAAGACTAGAAATATCTCATGAGCTGTATATTTTTAAAAAGCGAAAAGCATCAATGTTTCAAATGAGGAAAAATATACGTGATGTTCCATTTGAAAAAACATAACTTTGGATTGATTTTATCTGAATAATAACAGCTTATTCTGAAATTCTGATTACGCCACTGGATTCTACGTGAAAAAATGTATGACAAACACTTTCGACTTTTTCGATGAATTGGAAGATGGTTGAGATACAAGAAGGGTCCCGAAATGCAGCATTTTCAATTTTGCCCTGTATCTCAAATAGGCAGCGGGCTACAAAAACTTGGTTAAGGGTATCGTGAGTTTCACTAAAAAGAAGCCCACGTTTGCGAAAATGGGAAATCTTTATTTTAGAAAATAAATGAGATACCTATCCCGTTATGACATCGAAAATGGGATAGCCTGTACAGGGTATTCACGAATATTTCGAACCCCTACTCAACTTTTTTATGTATTGTCAATTTTATTCATCCAAGAAACTTTCTTCAATACTCTTCCTTTAAATTTGCAAATTTTATATATGCCAATGAAAAAACTGACTATTTTTTTTAAAGTTCAACTGTTTTTCTGTTGGTTTATACAGAAAAAATATGAGAGATCGTTCTTGGAAACAAAATCGAATGATACATGAAAAAATAAGCAGGGGTTCAGTACAAAATACTGAAGAACTGTCAATAGTATCTCTTTATGAATAGATATGTTGTACTCATTTTAAACTAATCAATGCCACGCTGTTTCAATTAAGACTTCCAATTAGGAACTGATGATAAGTGTATATGCACAACAGAGTTATACATCAGGAATTGATCATGAATATACCTGCAGAACGCATTTCAAACTCATAAATGCCACTGTAGTACAATGAGAAACTCTGATCAGGAACTGATTATGAATGTATCTGCAGAACACAGTTCATACTCATAGAGTTAATATGGAATTTCTATGAGGAACTGATTATGAAAGTATCTGCAATAAACATTTCAAACTCATAAATGCCACTGCATTCCGATAAGGAGTTCTGATCAGGAACTGATTATAAATCTATCTGCAAATCAGAGTTCATATGGAATCGCTATGATGAACCCATTATGAATGCATGTATCTACAATACACATTTTGAACTCATAAATACCACGGTATTTTAGTGATAAATTCCGATTAGTGACTGATTATGAAATGTATCTGCAAAACAGAATTCATACTCGTAGATTCCATATGACTGTGCTATAATAAGCTATCTATGAATGTATCTGCAATACACACTTTGAACTCATAAATGCCAAGGTATTTGAAAAAAATCCCGATTAGGGACTAATTATAATTAATGTATCTGCAAAACAGCGTTTATTGTCATACACTTCGAAAGGAATTGCTATTAGGAACTGATTATAAATGTATCTGTGAAACACAGATTATACTCATAGAGTACGTGAAAAACTGCCAATAGGAACTCATTATGGTTGTTCCTGTGAAACACATTTCAAACTGATAAATGCCACGGTAATTCAATGAGGAATCCCAATAAGGAACTGATGATAAGTGTATCTGCAAAACAGAGTTATACTCTAAGTGTTCCTGAGGAATTGCTATCAGGTATTGATTATGAATGTACCAGCAGGATACATTTCGAACTCATAAATGCCACTGTGCTCCAATAAGGAATTCCGATTAGGAATTGATTATGGATGTTTCTGCAAGACAGAGTTTATACTAATAGAGTTCATACGGAATTGATATAAGAAACTCATTCTGAATGTATCTGCAACACACATTTCAAACTCATAAATGCCACGGTATTTCAATAAGAAATTATAATAAGGAAGTGATTGTGAATGTATCTGCAAAACAGTTTATTTTCAAAAATTCCCATTATAAATGTATCTGCAATACACATTTTCAACTCATGAATGCCACGGTATTTCAATGAGAAATTCCAATCAGGAACTGATTATACATGTATCAGCAGAACAGAGTGCATACTCAAAGACTTCGAAAAGAATCGCTATTAAGAACTGATTATAAATGTATCTGTGAAACACAGCTGATACTCATTGAGTACATGAAGAACTGTCAATAGAAACCCATCATGGATGTACCTGTCAAACACATTTCGAACTGATAAATGCTACGGTGTTCCAATGGGGAATTCCAATTAGGAACTGATGATGATTGCTATAAGGGACTCATTATGAATGTATCTGCAATACACATTTCAAACTCATAAATGCCACGTCAATTCAATAAGAAATTGCAATTAGGGACTGATTTCAAATGTATCTGCAAAACATAGTTCATACTCATAGAGTTGCTATTAGAAACTCATCATGAATGTATATGCAGAACACATTCCATTCTCATGAATGCCACAGTGTTTCAATGAGGAATTGCCATCAGAATCTGATTATAAATGTATCTGTACAACATAGTTCATACTCAAAGACTTCGTTGGAAATTGCTATTAGGAACCGGTCATGAATGTACATGCAGAACACATTTCAAAATCATGAATTACGATGTTTCAATAAGGAATTGCCATTTAGAACCGATTATGAATGTATCTGTGAATTACAGTTCAAACTCATCGACTCCATTGAGGATTGCCATTAGGAACTGATTATAAATGTAACTGCAGAATACATTTCGAGCTTATAAATTACTGTTTCACTATCCAACTTGACTCTGATATATCCTCATATGTAAATAACCAGGAATTACTAGTAGGAACTGATTATGAATATATCTGCGAAAAACAGTTCATACTTATAAGAAAAAGGGAGAGAATCGCCTTTAGAAACTGATTATATATGTATCTGCAAAATACATAGGATTATACGGAATTACTGTTTCACTATCCAACTTCATTCTCATTAATTCTCATATATATTTTTTTATAAGTTTCTATGAGACATTTTTGGCAGGGATGCTATACGAATTCCAAGGAAGGATAATGAAAACATCATATAACTTCAAAACATTATGTACTTTCAGTAAACAGAAAAGTTTCCAACAAAATAGAACCAGAAAAAACAAAGATTCTCATTCAAAAATGATCATACTCTTATTTCTCAATTCAAAAATACTCCGAAATATCACAAATTACATTTACATAGGTAGGTATACTTATAAGATTTGAGTACATAAAAAACAGGAACGAATAGTAAAAAGGAACAACAAGAATATACAAAACAAATGAAAAAATTAAACATAAGAAACAAACTGTTATAACTGATAGGTATACCTATAAAAAGTTGAATTCGATCTGAATCAGATGAGGTATTGTCCTTTTTTGGTTAATACATATCATTAGTACCTATATGTACATGTATTATACTTATTTTGTAAAATTAATTTAATCAGAGCGTGCCGAAATATCATGCAATTCATAAGTGTATGTGATTAACTAAAACCTTAATAATAACAAAGGTAATTATAATAATATTCAAACTGGCCGTCGTTATACTCACACATACTTTGAAATTACATACGGTGTCAGAATATCTGACAAATGAATCATTGACGTTCATTTCAATGACATTTACTGCCACATTCAATGATAACATCTCAAAAATGTTTGCCAATTGAACATTTATTTTTTACTTTAATTAATTTTGTCCTTGTCATAATATCATTGTATTCAGAAAATAAAATCCTGAACAGAGAATAATTAAAACATTTGAAAAAATAATAATTAGGATTTGTGGAGTAATTTCTTTCACGTTTTTGTTTTCTCAGATCAGATTGTATAAGCGGCGAGGTTTCGGGCGGTTTTTTTCAGTCAGCCTGTATATTTACGAATTCTATCGAATATTTTGGAGTCGCTTCTTTAAAAACAGGAATTTTGATACTTAAGAAAACTGAATGTTATTTCATGTTTACTAGAATCAATCTTCCGAAAAAAAAAAAAAAATTTCAGAGGGCACAAATGAAAATTCCTTTGTTTTTGCTATACTCAATGAGCCGTGACTTCATATGGCCCCCTTTCCTCGAACAACGCCTGGATCCGCCCCTGCTTCTACCCTCCGAACTGCATATACCTACTCGAAAAATCCCCCATCGTTCGCCTCCACGATATTTTCCATTATTCTCCTGGAAATTTCCCTGCTGCAAGTTTTAAATCAGGTCGTTGTGCTTTGCATATGACAAGCGTTTAGTGTCAGCTGCTCATATCCTCCACATATCGTCTAAACGGCTCACATTCGGTGTAATCTTCGATGCCACAGCCAGAGTGGATCCACGTAATAAATCAAGAGCACCACGTTCCCTTACGGACGTGTCATCCGTCATAACGTACCTTGGAAAATTAACCTCAAACATTGCCGTTTGATCGTTTGCTTGGGAAGGGCTTGGGCGATGAGACTGATGAGATAATTACCTCACAGTAAATTGGTAAATATCAGTAGTCTCACTTACTGTCGGCACCTTTGATGTTCGTTTGCCTAGGTTGACTAATACTGCGCAACAAGCCACGCGCACCACAGGCCATTATTTCAACACTTGGACACAAAATCTCCAACAATCTGATACGAAACTCTAAACGACGTTACCTTTGATATTTATTATTAATAATTATTAGAATGCGTCTTCAAAATAACAAATATCAACATCAGGTGAGCACTTCGAAAGCGCAAATTAGTTCCTGCATGGAAGATACCCTTCAGATCGAGACGCCACGAGTCGATTTGATATGAATACAAAATTTTAGTGGACATAGACAACTGTGGTTATGTTGTTATATAGACATTATTCCAAAGAGACAGACATTCGAATACGATCTAGGATGTCTATCGTTGCGCATTTTCAAGCCCAACAATATTCTGTTCAGGAAGTTAAAATATTCCGAGTAGTTCCGGAGATATGCCTGAAAACCGGAAAAACACGATTTCGTTCTTATTATTCTCTGACGTTATTTAAAGATATAAGGAGACAGAAGAAACTTCCACTTTGTCACTTTCTGAGCTCTACAAAACAGTATTGAGAGATTTTCCTATCAACGTATCGTTTCGGGTAAACCATGATCAAATTACGCAGTAGAAATCTTTTCACGTAGTGTCCTCATCGAGGGATGGTAGGCATATCTGGGTATATCATGTTCATTTAATTTCACCGCAAGATATTAGTTGAGAACCTTGAAAATAAATAGACGCAAATTAAAAAAAAAAACTGTACACTGAAATGGTCACAAGACGGAATCTTAGTGAATATCCATTGTCATTCATGAAATACTAAAAAAAATCAACTCTTTCCACGATAAAACTTCATTTTTGTCCTGCTGTTCGGGTTCATTCTCCTAATCGATTTTTTAATCATCAGCTGAAATGGGTGCATCGTTTTCTTCTTCGATTTGGTTGATTTGGTGTTACGTTTCGTGGAAATGTAAATAAAGTTAGTTATATCTAGAGTGAGTAGAATAAAATAGCATGGCGACAATATAGTCCACAAAATGACTGCCGTTTCCGGAATGTCATACGTGGTCTAGTCACTAATTAGCTAAAAATTTGAAGGGTATCTCACATGCAGTAATGAATTTGCGCCTTGGAAGTGCCCACCTGATGTTAGGTTCAGATATTTTATATATTAATTTCATCATCTAAATAAACTGAGACTCACGAGTCCCAAAAGAAGGATTCTAATAGTTAGTTTTATGTCTGATTATTGGATGTTTTGTGTCCATAGAGCGAGAAACAATGACGAAGCGCTGACGAAGTAAAAAGAATGCGTTGAACTGGAGAACACATCAAGACATGCGGATGCACCTCTCTCTATATTATATAGAGGTTTGACCAATTGAAAAGTGAATCACTATTGTCGTTTTATGAAGTCACTCTACTTATATCTACTCAGGAAAGAGCAAACAAAACCATTTACGATGAGTCGCTCGAAAGATACAAGACATATTATTATGCGAACCATATATCTTAAGATGGATGACACATCGCAACGCATTCATTGTGGATGGTTGGATGAAATCTTTCCGCGGTAAGAAAAAATATCAATTTTGAAGGTTCATTTCTCATATGAGATACGTTCGCCATTTATAAAGTAGAAAGTTTGAACAATGATAGACAGAACTATTTATCTGAGTAGAATACCTTATTATTCTTCACATGATAAAACTTTCTTGCTTTCTTTTGCATGAACTTTCCGAAATATGATGCGTATCGAGCTGCTTGATAAATGATCCCTCTCATGTGGCGTGAAAGACTGATGGGGAGAGTGTACCGGGGGATGCAAATTTGCTCCAATTCATACAGCAGAGAATATCAATTTATAACGAGCATTATTGTCATTTTTATAACCACACAAGACAGTTTGATCAAATGATCGTGTCATGTAAAAATCTTCTCCATTCCAACCAATTCAACCTCACATTTGCTTTCTACACCTATACAGGGTGTTCGACCGACAACTTGACATGTTGAAGCCCCCGTGATGTTATAATTACTAAGGTGGGGACATAAATGATCTTCAAGTGTGCAGTTATAGACATACAGCATGTTGAAGTTGAGAAATAAAATTTGTTTTTTTTACTCACATTACTAAAATGGCATTTAGCGTACTGATATGTACCACGATAAATGGTCGATTAATCACGGATTGACGATCTGTGATTAATTAAAAATATTGAACACGTTACCATGGCAACAGGATTTCTTGAACACATTACCATGGCAACACAGTTCATTAAACACAGCTTCGGTAATTTGAGGCATGTCTGATGTCCTTTCAATTGTATCAACTGTCAACTGTTGTTTTCGAATGTTGTATAAGAATTATTCGAACAATTTTCGTTTGTTTCAGAATTCTTCATCAAAAATATATGCGAAATGTAGACGCATGTGAAATCGAAGAGAATGTCCTGGTGTTTGCATATCTCCAAGAAGTGTAAAAATGAAGCATCCATCTATGGGAACAAACATTGAAAATGAATAGTTTGAAAACCAAATTTTCATTGTACCAGTATATCACCTGACGAAGCTTCTGTGTTAGCGAAACATGTCGTGTGTTTGAGAATTTTGTGGAAATCTTATCGTTTGTGAAGTTTTTACATTCATTTGTCCTGATTTTCAATTATTGATTCTCCTGAATTTCAATAACTTCGTCTTGAAAATCAGAAACGATTTGATGAACAATCTGCTATACTTTTTGTTCAACCTTCTCAAGGCCACCGTATGTAAATCGGATTCGATTGGTACCGAAAAACAGTCCCGAAATTAATTTGACTCTTGTCGTCTTGTCAGATAAATCTCGAGATCGAGAGAAAGACATCCGAATGGGAAAAGTAAATTGGCAAGGCCCCGATATGTGATCGAGTGAATCGGGTGTGAGTAACAAGACGTGACTACTGACTAACTAAATGAACTAAAAGGGCTCTATCGGTGTATCTCTTCCATTTGAGAACGAATTACCCCAAAAGTCAAACATGGAATTCGTGATACGGAAACGTCGTGGCATTCGTGTCGCTATAAATTCAGATCGGGCGTAGTTTCTTTCACCTACATTTGTTGTATTGATAGTTATCAAATATATTCAATTTATTCTTGATACTCGGTATTCAATGAAAAAGAATACAAGTATCAAAAGAGGGGTTTACGTCATTCTAGTTCTAGTTGTGTAAACCTGGCTCAGCCAATGCTTTGTGTTTTACTACTTTACTGTCAACATTTGGTAACAATCATCATTCCCGATAGTCCATTTTACACATGCAAATAGGATTACGTTAATTTCTCTTCCTGATATCATTTACTGTCATTAAAATCAAGTTTATTTTTATTCAAGGACAATAATACCTTTATGCACCACCTTCTTTCAATTTTATACTCTTCTTCTTGATCAAAACATAGTCCTCAGCGTACTTAGCCCGATGAAAATATTTGTGTTATAACATTCAGTGATCACATATAATTACAATGAGAATCATTCATTCATATAATTGTTTTCAAAGTCTGATTTGACATACGACTAGAATTTTCAGAATTTCCATCCACCACATCTTGTAAAAAGAAGAGAAAGAAATCGTTTGTCTGACTTCTGACAGAAAGGCGCCTGCGCAAGTTTCATTTGTATTTGTCGTTAAGAGATAAAAGTTGGTCATCTCTTAGCGAATAGTTAAAGAAAGATACAATTTAATTTAGGTGCATAAATGAATGAATGCGGGAATATCAAGTTTTAACTTATTAGTGATATTTTTAAAGATTGTGAAATTACAGATTAATGAAGAAGTGGTGTGCATATAAGTCCGCCTCTACTTATACGCTTTTTTAATACACTCGTACAACAGATTCGATCAATCTGATCTTATCTATTCACCTGTTTTTACTTCTGCATTTATCAGACTGAGATCTTTCATTTTCAACAGTTAATGACATCAGTCATTCTTGTAGGCTGTGAATCACGTAATGATGACACTGCGCCTATCCTCCCTATATAATAGTTACGCACGACGTTCTTCGAATATTATAGGGATTCCCTTTCGTGCGCTCCAAGCGATAATAAAAAATAAGGTACTATTCGTTCTCTAATATCAATCGTCTATATGTTGAAAGGAAAGTAGTTAAAGGAATGTTGAAATGGGTATAGCTTCTCTCCCTGAGTGATAGAATTTTCAAAAACAACTCTACCAAATCCATCAATCAATCTACTTTTTAGCTCTATCCCTTTCCCAAATAGAGTTTCCTATGAATCATAGTTCGAATGACAACCTCTATATTTCTTTTCTCATACTGATGATACGATTAGCCGCTTGTTAGTTAAAACCGAAGATAAAATTTACCCATTCCATAGATCTAGTGCATATCCATAAAATGTCTTGTTCACATCCTGATTGTGTGGCACAGTATATTGGTCAGAGTGACAGAAGGATTCGAACTCGTGTGATACAACATGTTAAATTGATTGATAAATTTAATAATTCTAACAGTGATACATGCAATACAAGAAGTTCATATGTCAATGACATATTAAATTTTGATCAAAACTTTGATATCAACAATGAACTTGAAGTAGGTACCTATACTACATAATATATGCCAGAGAGGCACTCTTCTAAATTCATGAGAGATGTTTGAAATAATGAATCAATGAAAAATCAAAACATACTGTATCTAATGGATTGGCACTTCCTTAAACATCAATTTGAATCAAACTCTGGAATCAAGAGGACAATTATTATAAGATTAAAGATTTTTGACGAAAAAAAACAGGAAATACCGTTTTTTGTGTTTTTGGTAGGCAAAAAACAGTTGTGTCACACATGCATGAAACGCTTCTCAACTTATTTTCTGCCCTTATGACATATTACCGGACGGTTATCATAAGGTTGCTCACCCCTATGACTTTTTTATTATTGAAAGTAGTTAAACGTAATTTGGAGGATGTGCATTATATTTCAATAGACATTTTTTCACATATCTTCTTGCTTTTACATACTTCCGGTTTGACCGAAGAGGGCACCACTTTCGATTTTTAAATGGGACATCCCGTATTTTATTGCAAAATCGGATATGGACCATCATAATGAACTCAGCGATACCGGGTTTGATATACTATAGGGTTATTGCGAACGATTATCATGAGTGTGACGAAGAGAGAATATTTGATATTGCGCCGTCACACTATTAAGCATATGGAATCTTCGAATGCAAATATCTTCGTGATTGTTCGAAAAAACCTACCAGATCCGGCATCCTTGAATCCGCTGATGATATCCAATCGATTATGGAATAAAATACAGGGTGTTCCATTAGAAAATCGAAAGTTGGGGTCATTTTCGGTCAAACCGGAAGTACTTCAAAGCAAGTAAATGTGTCAAAAAATGTTTATTATCGGCACAAACGATTACATTTTCCTCACATTTGGATACACGGTTCTGATATAATATCTCATATAATATGAAATACCTAATCCAAAATGCTTGGAGAAATGGTAATAAATTGTATTCGCTAGCAATAATTCAAAAGGGCTGAATATGTCTGCGAGAGATGCGATGACATTGCTCTGCCGTATATATAGAACCCAGGATATATCATTTATCGAGATTCTCCAGAAAAGTGATATAGGTGAGTACGCATATATGGAGGATGAGACACATAACATACAGAGACTGATTGATGAATTTTCTGAACCCAAATTTGAATATCACCTATTACGTAGCCCCAATAACCAAACAAACCCACCAACCAAGTTGGCTCTTCTTCAACTTTTCCATAGATACTACCATGGGAAATATTCAAAAATCTCTGCTATCATTACATCATTAGCAATGCCTGCCAGTCAGTTTAGTCAGCACATTTTTTTGTCGAGGTATCTCCATCAAAATTCGTTTGTCTTAAACGGTGAAGCCTTCGAATTCTCTGCCAAACGAACTTAATATTGTAGTTTTGAAATAATTTTTCCTATCAGAACTCTAAAATTTAACCGAACCATTGAACGGAATCTATGCAGAGTCGTCGATCAACACCAACAAAACTGATACCAACATCTCCTTTTCTTCTTGATGACCTACAGGTGCTATTTGGTTGAGAGATGAGGCTCCCCTGTGCTTTGTTGTGTTCGGATGGAGACCTGGTGAAAACGTGTCGGAGAAGACTAAATCACGAATCGGATGAAGAAGATGGACGATATTCACGGATTGGTTTGTTCTAATCTGAAAATCGCCAGTGATCGCATGAAGAACCGATACCACATTAGAGCTGAAGGAGCAGGATACGTAGAAGGAGACTTGCTGTGGTTGTACAATCCCCAAAGGAAACAAGGTATTTGTCCACAACTTCAGAGATCTTTGGGAGGAAATTATACCGTCAAGAAAAAGATCGACGATGCCATCTATCGTATCAGTAAAGTACCCAGTGGAGCTACTAGATCAGCATAGTTGCGGATGCTAACAGTGTGATATCATACCTCTCAATATAGGGAGTCATATTGTAGATACGAAATCATTTTTTCTATCAACACCCTGAACATTAGCCGAACCATTGATGGATGGTATCTATGCGAAGTCGTCAATCAACACCAATAAGACTGAGACCAACATCTCCCTTTCTTCTTGATGGCCTACAGATCTGCAGTACAGGAGTCTACGGGACAGCCTCCAGCGAAGGTGCTATTTGGACGAGATATGAGGCTTCCGTAAGCTTTGTTGTGTTCGCAGATGCAGACCTGGTGAGGACGCTTGGGAGAAGACTAAATAACGAATCTGATGAAGAAGATGAACGATATGCACGAATTGGGTTGTTCCAATCTGAAAATCGCCAGTGATCGCATGAATGACCGATACCACATCAGAGCTAAGGAAGCAGGCTACGCAGAAGGAGACCTGCTGTGGTTGTACAATCCCCAAAGAAAACGAGGTATTCGTCCACAACTTCAGAGATCTTGGGGAGGAAGTTATACCGCCAAGAAAAATATCAACGAAGTCATCTATCGTATCAGTAAAGTTTTTAGTGGAAATACTAGATATCTATTAGCAGAGTTGCGGATGCTAACAGTGTGACATCATACTATCTCGATATAGGAAGTCATATTGTAGATTCAAAATGATTTTTCCTATCAACACCCTGAAAATTAACCGAACCATTGATGGATAGTATTTATGCAAAGTCGTCGATCATCACCAACAAGACTGGGACCAACATGTTCCTATTTTCTTGATGGCTTATACAGATTTTCAGTACAGGAGTCTACGGGACAGACTCCAGCAAAGAGGGTATTTGGGCGAGAGATGAGGCTCTCGTGTGCTTTGTTGTGTTCGGATGCAGACCTGGTGAGGACATGTGGGAGAAGATTAAATCACGAATCTGAGGAAGAAGAAAGAGACCTGTTGTGGTTGAACAATTCCCAAAGGAAACGAGGTATTTGTCCACAACTTCAGAGATCTTGGGGAGGAAGTTATACCGCCAAGAAGAAGATCAACCATTTCATCTATCGTATAAGTAAAGTATCCAGTGGAAACTAGATATCTATTACCAGAGTTGCGGATGCTAAGATTGTGACATCATACTATCTCAATATAGGAAGCCATATTGAAGAAAAAACACAAATTCACCGAACCATTGAAGGACGGTATCCATGCAAATTCGTCGAGTAACACTAACGAGACTGGGACCAACATCTTCCTTTCTTCTAGATGGCCTACAGATCTGCAGTACAGGACTCTACGGGACAGACTCCCACGGAGGTGCTATTTGGACGAGAGATGGGAGGAAGTTATACCGTCAAGAAGGAAATCAACGATGTCATCTATCGTATCAGTAATGTACCCAGTGGAAACTAGATATCTAGTTGCAGAGTTGCGGATGTAAACAGTGTGACATCATACAATCTCCGTACAGGAAGTATGTGCTCTAGTGTATAATTTTGGATCCGGTCCTGTGTATCGAGCTTGTTATCCACGTGTCATCTCTCTGCTGCGAATATACCATGTTTCTTTGATTCAATGAGAATACCCCTCGAGACTGGAAATTGGAAACGCTAAGGAAACACTGATCGAAATGTAGCTGTCAACTCTGGAACACACTCATACATGGTGTATAGTATTACAACTATTACAAGTGGCTGATAATTGGCAGTGGCGTACCTACGGTGCGGGGGTATGAGGGGAGGAATATGGGGGGGATAAGAGGATGAATCTCTTCCCCATATGCCGATTGAAAGACACCAATTTTCTTCACATGATATGTTTTCATCTTTGTTATGAGGGTTCATTGCGTAGAGACCGCATGAAAGAGTGGCTTCAACATCAGCGAATGGAACTGATGGAAGTGATTTCTCGTTACAGCTGAATGAAAATTCCGCATCTATTTCTTCCAATAAACATTTTGAATCTGAAGAATAAATCCATTCATCAGAAGATATTTAGAGTCCCAAATTGCAAGAAGAGCTATCACATGTAATAATATTGAAAATGAGTTGATATGACTCAATTCATTTTTATTACAAAATGTTTAATTGCCCATGAGAGAAGTTCAGTTTACATAAAAAACACAATTTTGTATGCTATTCAGAAATTAGTGAAACAATAAATTGAATGAAATTTAAGAGAAGTGCATTTTAGAGGATTACTTTCCTTTCTACTACTAATATAGAAACTCGAAAAGAATTGTTAAAGGTTCAAACCACCCTCAGCCACAGACATTATTTCCAGAAAATTCTTAGATTTTTTTTTCAAAATGATTTTTCTTGGGGTGTGGATTCGGTTTGAAAATAAGTCGATATAGGGTAATTAAAAATTATTTTAATTATTAATAATATACATGGTGGTGATCTCAATCTTTTCAACATGAAAAATTGGAAATATTTCCTAATAATTTTGTTTTGAAATTGGTATTTTTTTGGTTGAGATCATTATCATTAATAAATATTTGCTTAAACCCATAGTCATGGCCAAAACATTCTTGTAATTACCCTATATCGACCTATATTCAAACCGAATCCAAACCCCAAGCAAGAAGCCATTTCAGGGAATGCAATCGAGTAGTCGAGAATGTAATATTTTGAGTAGTGGAGCTATGCTGATCCTGAGCAACTTTGGTTTATTTCCCCGGTGTCGTTTTCAGTTTCGAATATCTGTTCGAACTAGAAGATATATATAGGAAAGGAGAGTATCTCATTCTGTTGTTTTCCTGTGATTGAAAGATTATGTAATTCATAACCGCGCCATTTGCTGTACACAATGTTTATCTGATCCACAAGAAGGGGTTCAAAAAACCAAAATTCAAAAATGTTGCTTAAAATTATTTTGGGCTTAAAACCCTTAAGAACTATGTTCTCAATTTTATAGTTTCTTTTCTCCTCCTACCTAGCAAGCCTGATGATGACTCCTAGGAGTCGAAACATGTAGCATATATGATTTGATTATAATTTACTTGGTCCGAGACTTTGAGTTTGTTCTCTTAATTATCTCATCACCTCCAATTTGAGCATGGACTACTACCAGAGATTTATGTAATTCATTTTGCTGATTACAACGGAATATAATGAAAAGGAGTGAAAGACAATGGAATCACAACGAACCATGGCTATTTCTTGTTATTTTTCTATTTTGCACGTAAAATGAGAAGACTAAGTAGTCAAGAATCGGCAAAGCGACACCACCACCATTCATTTTCTGTAGAAGTCGGATGCAAGGATCTCAATTTATCAATCCTCCTCCTTCTTGAATAGAATATTTTATGAAGAAAGGGTACGGTTCGGTCGTCATTAACTGATGACCTACAGAGGATTCAATGACAGCAAAATGTAAGTATATTATTTATATAACACAATATCAGGTGTATAGATGTATAGAATCGTGTGACTTTCATATCTATAATAATAATTAGTATCTGACAATTGGTTAGATGAATATTACGAGAGATACAATGAACTGAAGCTGTCAAACGGGACAACCAGTATATATTTTTCAGTTTGCAAAACCAATGAAATAATAATTGTTGTTCCTATGAGATGCATCAAGATCCCCGGCTACGGAAAACAGGCAATAAATTTATTTTGTCAATATTAAATTCTCCACGATTGAATATGAGCTATGCTGGTTTTCCATTCTGGCTTGGTACTTGTGTTCGCGTTCTGTTTTTATTTCCGGATTTGCTTTTAGTTCGTTGTTAGCTGATACAAAGTTAAAGAGAGCGTAAGTAAATACGTGGGCGAGTATATAATATATACGAGTATACAGGGTGCAGGAAACGAATTTTCATTCAATCTCAGAAGATGAGCTGTGGTGAAATGGGATACAGGAAGATCAAATTATTGTCTTCCGCATTAACCGGTTTTTATGTCTAGGTGTTCGAAATCCTTTTTGGACATCTTTGGGTAACAATTCGGGATATGAAATTATCCATCATTATCACATCTCTCAATTCTGTAATGTACTGCCTCGGATTCCTAAACGTCCTGGCAATGATTGTTGGGAGGTTAAGGACCACTGAGCAATATATCATATCTCGAAAGCACTGACTATGCTAAACTAACTATGCATTTAGTATAAGTTCATTCACTCCATGAATTTTTCCTCTAGCCTTTCCTCATGAGAAGTAGCTAGGAGGAGAACTGTATAATATTAAGTAACTTATTAAGAATCCCCCATTTGATAGTGTGGGACTCTTGACACCAGGGTATACCCACTATAAACACTCCACTCTGTTTGTATAGGCTCGTCTGACCGATGTCTCCGACGACACGACACCTAGTGGTCCATTGTATCTTAACTATATGCCGTTATCAGTTTCACCATATACGACTCATGGTTCGTATTGAGGGCAACTTCAATATGAAATACCCTTTTCGTTCAGGTTCCTGAAGATTACTCTTCCGATTCCTGTTCTCGTCTACGAAGGAGGCCAAAAGTTTTCTTTCTCCTACGAGTGACGGGAAATAGGGGTTGGTCCAGCCCTGTGGTGCCCGCTGGACACGGCTAAAGCTGTTTACTCTGAGATGTCGCTCTGTTTTCCAGAGGCCCCGTTAGCTACACCAAACCTCGGTTTCATTCCTCGACCAAACCGCCTCATCCTTGCTACAGATGTCCACAAATTGTTCCATCTGGCCCACAGATAGCAAAGATGTTCCCAAATTGCTTCATCTGTCGAGTGGCCGCGGTATGTCTTTCCCAAACCACTTAATGGGGAATGAATACAAAAAGCTCAAAGTAATATCCAGACAATGTTCATAAAATGAACAACAATGGTAAATTCCGGGAGAAAAACAATTACTTTCCTGGCTAATACCACGCAGATTATTGAATTACATCCTCCCGAAATCTATGCATCGACTCGTATAAACGAATACTGTTATAAGTCAATCTTTCCTGAATGCCTATTGATTTCGATTCAGCCAGGCCACGCTACCTACAGACCAGTTTGAAGCTCTTTGACTCTCATCAGTGCATGGCAGTCTCCAGCCAGCAGTCCTAAGACCACCGATTCACCGTAGCCTAGCCAAACAAATATCAAGTCGGCATTATATTCCCCCAGAGGCATCCTTCATAGACAATATGCAAGCAACGCCATCTGAGTAGAAACTAAGTGAACTTAATGGAGAGGTTGGGCTTGGAGGGAAAGAGGAGAAGAGAAGTTGGCGAAGGAAGGCCGATAGGATCGAATGAAAAAGGAAGAGAGACGGGGATATCATCCAAGACAAATTGAAGTTTGGTGAAAATCAGGCTAGGGTACCTCGGGTTCATCATTCCCATACTCACAAGTTGAGAACTCGAGCTTATCGATTGAACATTAATCTTTGGATCAAGCAGCCGTTTCTGAGAACTATATGCGAGACTATATGTTGATGTGCATTTTCATCTCGGTCACACTGTGAAGTGTTCATCTTGTGAATCAAGAGACTACTGCAATTTTTGGAATATCGTCGGCTCCTCAAGGAATTGAAAATAATTCCTGAAGCATTTCGAGAATATAATATAGGTGAATAACTTCATTGAGTCGAGACTTTGGGTGATAGAAATTGTTGCCTTTATCCTTACCGAGACCCTTATCAAAGATTACTGAATATTTAGCACTTACTCTTCTTTGCTTGGTGATTTTACAGAGCCAAATATTCATAACGTACCTTGTTCGTAGAAAGCAGTCGGTGGTGGAACTAGTATAGTGTTGTTATTGCGATAGAAATTTTACCGCACGTGATTAAAATAAATTGATAATATTTCCGCTCTAAGGTAGAGCGGTAATTCACCCTATAAAAACGGTAGATCCAGCTCAAAAACCGTAGACTTGGCAACACTGGCCGCCCCCACAGTAAAACAACCGCTATACTCTGAAACGGGCGACGTTGCCAAATACAGGGTGTCCCAAAATTACTGGGTCACAGAGAGCTACCACGTGTAATACAAGTCAAAATAAGTTGATTGAACCCAATTCATTCATTTAACAAAATGTAAGAACACATTTTTATACACTGTTAAAAAATGAGAGGAATAAACTGGATGAAATTAGACAAAAGTGCATTAGGGGATTACCCCCCTTTCGGTAATCAAAGAAACCCAGAAGACATTGAAGAAGGGTTGAAACAACTCTCATTCACTGACATTTTCTTCAGAACATTCTGGTAATACGGTTCTCAAATTTCCTGAGCGAGATGATTGATGAATTCTTCATCTTCATTTTGTCCCCCTGGTAAGAATTTCGTTTTCCGCATAGTTCAGAAGGAAGAAACTGTTTTCTCAAATGATGCTCACAGATATTTTTATAGTAAAAGTTCAATATCATTATAATGAAACATTCAGTTGACAGTGGAAACAAAAACAGAAAAATTTATTTCAAATTAATGTTCAATATGACGCCCACCTCCATCAATACGAATGTCAATTCGTTTGTTTCCACTGCCAAAAAATAATGTATTAGTCTTTTATCAAACTTTTACTAGAAATATCTGTCAACAATGCGGAATACGATATTTTCACAAGAGTAACAAAATGAAAATAATTAAGGATGTTCTGGAAGGAATATCAGGGTGTGAGGGTGGTTTCAACCCTTCTACAATTTCTCTCACGTTTCTTCGATTACTGAAAGCAGGGTTATCCTCTGAAAGGCACTTTTGTCAAATGTCATCCAATTTGTTTCACTCATTCTAAATAGTGCACAAAAATATGTTTTTCCATGTAAAATTTGAACTCGTCTCATGGACGAACGGTACATTTTTTATGTAAATAAGTCGGGTCCAATCAACTTATTTTGTACTTATGTATTACACGTGATAGCTCTGTGTCCCAGCAATTCTGGGACACCCTGTACTTTGACATTTTTATTGGTTCACCCTGTGCACATATCCGATATACGACAGCCGTCCAATCACATATCCCCTGTGAAGCATTTCGAATCAATACACCATACACGCACGTTCACCAGAAAATGTTTTCGCTTGTTAACTTTTGTATAAGATTCTTGTAGAAAATTCCTCGGATATTTCCACGCAAATATCCCCACGATATATTGGTTTCCTACTGCACAACAGACTGACGAAAAAACAAGCTCTCTGTCGTCTGAGTTCTCGTAAATAAAACTACAAGGATATAGGGTATTCTTTCAATGGAATTCTATTATGAGTTTGAAGTTATTTTATATAAATGATAGTAGTACTTCCAACTGACTTTCAATCTCAAACGAGATTCTTCACGCCAGAATGATCCCAATTATTGTTATTTATATATATGCACTGTTACTGACTCTATATACGCCACATATATAAGGAGCAACATTGATGGTTAAAACCATATATACGTATTAATAATCAATACGGATAATCTCTATCTGTTTCCATAGCGAAACATGAAGCCCATTTTTGAAGACAAATGACTATCCATAAGGAAAAGTTTTGAAACGATCAGACACATACTGCTTTGATTGAAAGGCTAGTGAACGTCATTGTTCACCGAAACGCATGTCTTTGATGACTACTATAATAGCGCATGGCGTATGCGTATCATGCCACCAAATCCTTATGGATATTCATTTGTTTCATATTTTTGGCTTCATCCTGGCACCCGTTATGATCCGTATTGTTTATTAATACGTATATGGTTAAAACGCAGGAGACATTTAGGATAATTAGTCTCCCTACCAATGCTCCAGATTTTGATGATATTCAATTCGTATGAATTGAATATTACATAGAATGTCTTACCCTTGCTGGGAATTGAACCCTTGATCCAAACGTTCCTCTACTGCTACCATGCCTGCTCATGTTTTGTAAATATCAATGAAAAACTGTATACCACTCCCTTGGCTAATTCCATCTACATAATACAGGGTGTTTCAGCAATATTGCACGAAACTCCGGGGTCTTATTTTTGGGTAAAAATAAAAAAGTTCATCCCATATACCCGAAACAGATTCGTCTCCGAGATAACTACAGCGTGCTCAAGTTTCTTGAATAAGTCTATCTTTTAATTATTATTTTTGACTTGACATTGGTATAGATATGTTAGTTTTTGTTTCGTCATGGTTACATGATTAATTTGGTGAACGGGCAACTAGATTTCGACTTTTTTGCCATAAAAGATGTATTTTGACTTACTTCAATCAGAAACATTGCGATAATTTGAAAAATGATCTACTGGGTAATATTTTATGCAAAAAACTATTGGACATGTCCCGTGGGCACGTCCCTGAATATAATTCATCAACTGTATTGGGTCCCAGACATTGTGAATTTTATCACTATCGGTGTAGGCATTTATTAAAAATATCGATCGATATCTTTACATTTTCATTCATAAATCATCGATTCAGTATCCATTGGTTGGAAATTTCACAAACATATAGTTCTAATAACATCAAGCAGTTGCATGAAGGAAAATCGAAGCACAATATATACAGGGTGAGTCATAACAAATCTGCCATAGCCAAGAAAACTCCAGGATCGGACTTGGAAATTAATTATTTTTCCAAATATTCCCTTCTCGTTAGGTTCTTTCAAAATCTTCCATCGGAATCAGCGAGGCCAGGCGAAATTATGTATTCGTCTCGATTTCGAAGAGTAGGTCATTGCTATCATAATCTATCTATTGGACCAATTTCTCCCAGGGTTGAAGTTGGAAAACTCCCTGGAAAACACTTTTTTTAAATAATACGATCCATCAGAAGGGAAAAAGATGACATAAGGAAAAATCAATTTCCCAAATCGAGCCCTGATATTTTTCATCCAATACGCATTTTCCCAACTAATTTATGCAAGAAATGAATAAGAATGAATCTACATTGATGATGAGGGTCATAAGCTCGTTGAAGCAATTGAAGATATATCAATTAGATTATGTTCATTTTCTTCATCAAATCCGTCCGTCGAATTTGAACGCTTATGGCATTTTTCCTAGTTGTTCTGAATCCTAGAAAGTTTTTTCAAAATACGATCCAGAAGGGAAAAATTTTTACATTACAAAATGATATGATTATTTCCCAAGTCCGGCCCTTTGATTTTCCGTGCATTATAAGTCATCTTGTGATGTCTTGATAGAGGTTAATTGCTGAAGAATTACAGCCCATTATGTCGAAACGTTTCTGAAATATCTATCATTGACAGGAAAATACCCTGTATATTTAGCTATTGCTATAGTTAATCCTGATTCTCCTTGAATACTTACCGCACCATTATTCTCTCGAATCAAAATAATGCTCAAGCTTTTCTGGTCCCTAGAACGTTTTTTCTTCTCATGTAAAAAACGGTTCTCGTACCTCAGGTAAGCCCCAAGAAGCATATTCATATTCCATATGGTAAGCACCACAAAAGAACTCATTACATGAACAAAAAAAAGACGCGACCCGAGCATAGGGAAAACACAAGACTATTTAAACGAAAAAAAGGGGATAATATCTGTATGCAGATGGCCCACAAATCAAGTATTGTCTGCCCTAGTGAAAGGGTTGTCTGGGATCCCATCCATACCTGCCCACTGGTGCATATTAAACGACCTTTTATAGATCCATGGATTTGTAGCGCTTATAATTTTTTTCAACATATGCGCGACATTTGAAAAATGTGCGTTTTATTCGATGCTTATCGGAAATTTCATGGGATTTAATGGAGCTTGTGATGTTATTTAAAACATACCATTTATATTGTTATCCTTTTTTCGGTATGGCCCTTAAATCAAAAACACCCTTTGAGGATGGCTATTGATGTCGAGCACTCGGATAGTTCGATAAATCACTTACAGCTTTTGTGCTTGTGTGAATTTTAGCATGTTTCGAGGAGTATTAAAAGTGTTTCGGTAATATATGGGAATACAGAGTACCTACTCACAATAATTTGCCTACCAATATTTATAAAATTAAAGGATATTGTGAAAAGTTCCATTTCTGTTGGTCTGCAAAAATCGATTTTATACTCGTTTATACTTTCATTAAGAGTGATAAAAGGTTACTAGATGGTATACATGTTTCGGGCTCATAAAAGGCCATCATCAACCGAATGAGAAACACCAATGCTTAGCCTACGCCTTGGCTATGAAACACCAGCCGCGGCATTTAATTTTGTTTTTTCCTGCACAGTAAAACAAATAACTATTATTGAGGTCACAGAAAAAAAATAGTATGTGTCTTATTTTCAATCTAAATGGAAGTTATTTTGTTTGACATAACATTTCTTATCTCATTATTATAGCAAAATATAGTGATAATATTTTTGTTCCAGGATTACCTTCACAAGAAATCAATCAACAGTCTGAACGATCTGCAAGGTATGTCCTTTTTATTTACTGTATTTCTCTAGATACTATATAATATACAGGGTGCGTCATAACTATTGATCTATATATAGGCTGAGGGTGGATCGGTTGAACCCAAATATGGTGATAGCAAATATTACTTGATAAAATATTGCTGTGGAAAAATATACATGGCGTTAAAGTGTATTTATCAATGGATACCAAAATCTACACAGAGGCATGATTTTATGCAGGGAATATTATATTGAGTATATTATTATATATATAGTTTGTTACGGGGCGCCACATGAATGAGCTTGTGAAAGCTTATGATTGAAACATATGATATAAACATAATTCCTACGTCATATTGATACACTTGTTGAAACATGATATTCCTATCTGTTTCCGAGAAAAACGCAATTGAATAGTTGAAAGTCTCGGAAGGGGATTTCAAATATTATTTTTTCTATGAAGAGTGTGCTTTGAACTGTCAGATAATTGACATGACATGACAGTAGCTTCGTCAGGTTATATACTGGTACGATGAACTAAACTAACCTTTGCTTGCTTTCCCAACCTGAAGGATTAATTACGATAAACCTCCATTTTCGGAAATTAGGCAAAATATCTACATTCAAATATTTAAAATACGGTGTAACGGATCAACTTAAAATTGTTGATAGCAAATACATATTAATTACCTACTAAGAAAACAAATTCAACAGTGGTGAACTATTGAGGTCTAATTGGTCGTTAAGTAAAATGTCAGAATTTTGAGTTTGTTGATTTCTGATGATTTGAAATAATTGAGTATCATTCCTTTATTTTCTATAATGAATATATAATCATATCATATATATAACATCATAAAATTATAAAAATAAGTCGATAGTATCTCTCAGTTTTTCACAAATTAATAGCTAAAGTTGGTAGAAAGATATTTTCTTACAAGGATCTTATCAACTTAGAGAATGAATTCGAAGTAATCTGAAGTTAAATATAAATGTCATTTTACCTATAAACGTCCAAAAATGTTCAGTGTAATTTCATTCGGCTTTCATCAAGGAGAAGGAAAAACAAGTCCAGGAATTTGTGTTGTGTTGTTGTTGTAGTTGCTAAGTTAAAGATACAAAATATAGGATTTTAATTCGTCGATCATGTTGTGAAAATCTCATTATAAACAGGATTCTCTCTTTGCGGACACGAGAAGCACCGAAATTGGAACGGCCTCGCCTTTCCGAAGGATTACGATTACATTTTGTTTGCATAGCCGCCTTGGACGGACGTCCGGCTCAAAGGTGCACGGCGTCTCCCTGCTGTTCCGTTAAAACTCCTCTGAAAGGACTGAATACTGGAAGCACGCGAGCATATCGAAAACTGTGCGGAAGATGTTGTTAGCGATGAAGTTTTACGTTTTACGATCGGTCGGACATGGTAGGACCGATAGAATGGACGAGGTTTTATGCACGCATACGTGAAAACACGAATTTGATGAATAAAACTAGTATAATTTATTCATTTTATTTCATCAAAATCACAAAACTTTGCGATTTGTATACATATTTCGCGAGACACAATGTGATTGCTCAGGATTATCTTTTTCAATGAACATCTTCAATATAGTTCTTTGTTGATATATAGGACGTAGGTAATTTCACTGTTGTCGAAATATATTATTATAGTTCTAAAATCTTCTATACAGGGTGCCCTATGGGAATATACAAAATATATTTAGTAGTTCATTAGTATATCTTCCATTTATCTAATATCAGAATCCACCATAAATAAGGTAGTAGAGGCATATATGTCGCCATAGTATTTTTAATGTTTATTGAGAAAATAAAAGGATAAACGTACAAAAGTCTTCAACATTACTATAACTTCGCTAATGAGAAACATTCAGTAACAAAATATGTGTGCTATTTATAATATCAGGGCCATATTCCAAAACCGGTATGATTTTATGGCCCAATAGTAAAAACCACCAAATCTCAAAGCAAAATGATATCCCAATATAACTGAAATACAAAAAATAAACTTGAACGCTCTCAAATATTTTTGTACGAACTCTGAACAATTAAAACTGTCTATGTCATTGAGCTCCAAGCCAATACAGATTTCATGATACCATATCGTTATCGCATACAGGGCAATACCATGAGTCCTGTTGGCAGTTCGAGTTTGATGCAGCAGCAGCTGATTGAGAAGTTGAGGGTATCTCTTTGTTGAAAATGATAGCTTTAAAAGCTGGAGTCAAGTTATTTTGAACCCATTGTTCGCGCAAATTCCTTCACGGTTTCCTCATGCTGACACCTTCAATATAAGAAGAAACGATTCTAAAAATAATTCAAAAAAACATTCAAAAACGGGTCATAAAGCTAAAAGAGTGTTTTATGGTTAGGAGCGGGTTGCAAGGCCAAAAGCAGGTTTTATGGCCCGGGCCATATAGGCCTCTCACACCGAGGGCCATATTACCCGACGTGTAGTTACAAAAAAAACATATTTTTTCTTGATCAACTACTTAAACTGCACATATAATTTCATAGGAACATCAGGTGTGATGGTTTACTTACCTTGTGGTGGAGTACGCACGCAGATATGTGTGCTATGTGAACAATATGGTGAAAACTTCTTGTTCGAATATTAACTAATGACACTATTATCGCTCCACATCAAACTGAATCAGTTAGTCTTCCGAACTGGAGTGCACGATGCGGTCTTTGAGGGGAGTGGTACCAAGATACATAAAAACAGCAGCAATGCTAAACTGTTTCTTTTTTCTTCAAATTACTTGAAATATTCATGCGGGCCATATAATCTCTTTGGCCATATATGCCTCCACTACCTTACTAAAACTACTTTTGGGTGGTATACAACACAACAACAATGTTACTATACATTTATGGATGATATGAATTGATAGAGAACATTCTGAAAATATATTTATATATTTATATTGATTATAAAGATTCTGAGATTCTTTGATGAAATAACAATACGCCGTGAAGAAAATGTTGATGACTTTTGAAGACTACTTGAGAGTTGGTCTCCTGAGTTGAAACTTGTGCAAAATAGAGAAGAAGGTTGTTAGAAGTAAACTAATAATACATAGCTGAATATTTTTCCGATATCGAAATTATACTTCATAGTCCGATCTTGGAAAAGTTTATTCTGTGGTGTAGGAAGATCCATTGGGAATGCACTTCTTTGCTTCTTCCGAATCATTTCTTTATATATTATGATATTTCGAATAGAATAAATCGATATATTGTGCGATATATTGACATAAATGTATATTCAGGAAATATATCGATATATTGGATATATTGTTTTTATCCCTATTCTCGGTAGATAATAATTATGAACATTCATCGGTGATCTCAAATCTTCAACCTTTAATGATTGTGATTCAGAAATTTTGAGGTGTGATTTAAAATAATAAAATTCATCTAATCCAGAATGTTCGGATTGGTATAAATAAATGATTCATCGTTCTCATTTCCTACCCTGATTTAAAGTCCTTGTATTGGTGGATTTCTGATTCTGAATTATTTTTAATGGGACATGCATTCTGAAGTGAGATTAACAAATCTTAATTACAATGTTCACTTTCCAAATTATAATTGAAAATGGTGTAGATCTCGTGAATACGCATATACATTTGATTTCCCCAATTATTGGAAGTTGGATATTAGATTTTAATATTAGATTTCAACAACTATATCTCCGTTGAATACTGGTTGAATTTACTAATACTTTTTCGTCCCAAATGACTAAATACCTTATGATTTCTCTGAAACATGCCTATTATATGGTTTAATTCGCAAAGAATTGTGTGAATAATAAACATATAAAAAAATGCGAGTGCATAATATAATGAAGATGACATGATAACTTCCTACTCATTAAGTTTTTTTCTTCGGAAATAGCTTTTGGTACGGACATGGAAACACTCGAGAAACACATCAACATAAAATAATAAAAAACTTTAACGCCACACATCTGTTGCATGTCAGTTCAGCCCACTGGAGTGGCCAGTTTTTTCTTCAACAATGCCTCGTATTTCATTATGTAATGGTGTTTATTCGAAAGGTGACACATTAACACAGTAGTGTTAAGGGAACAGGTACCGGAGTGTAACGAAATAGGTTGGTTATATAGTTGCTCATTATACAAGTCATTGGTAATTCATATTAACATAATATAATAAATTGTTATTTTTTGTACAGCATAATATAGTATATAATTAGGTATTGCAGTAGCATGGAATTTAAGACACTCCCAATGTGTTGAATACGAAAAGGATAACTCCCAGTCAACAATTCTACTTTCCAATATAAATAAGATGAAAGAATAAGTAATCACTTAATGGTGGGTTTCTGGTGGGGCATCTTCATCTACCACCTAGAAATGAAATGAACGAGCCCGATATTGCAATAACGATAATCTATAATTTTGGATTCAACGTTTCCCTACATTGATCTCCCATCAATATTATGTGAGTTATATTAGGTGAAAATCATACATATAAACGAGAAAAGTCACAGTGAGCTCTATTCACTGGTTGTACTCAAAATTGGAGTGATGAATTCCCATACAAAATTTGTGATCTAATATCTGTGAGGCATTCGTTTACACCAATGTCTATCACTGAGAAATGACAACACTGAAATCAGAACAAATTTTGAGAAGAATAATATTCCTCATTGTTAAAAACAGGAGCAGATTCTTTCCCAAAACATTTTTTAAAACAAGGTGTCACTGACAATCGAATGGATATTTCTGTTAGGCTCAATATCAAGAAAGTTTTTTAAATACAGTGACATTTTGAGGCAAATTATCTGATTTTGTCCTTACTATATATAGATATATTGAAATAATGTCTACTCATATTTTTATTTGTATGAACGAGTAGAGAGAATCCAAAAAATCTGGTATAACGGAAGTTTGTTCCACCTCCTCGATTACCCTTCAGACAGAATGAGAGTTTCTATTTATTACTTGAGAGTGTATATACATATCAGTATATGCGCAAGAGTATAATACCCTCGATAATACAAATACCTCAAAAACGATAGTTTGGGTGAGATTTATCTTTCTTGCCCTGATAATTTTTTTTTGTAGGGGTTGAGAGTATTTTCAACTTGCAATTGTTTTTCTTGATTTTGATGCCGTTGATCGCCGCACCCTTAACAAAAGCACCACAAGTTCCCTAGGCCGTCGCTTATATTTCGCCTATATGAAGGCCGGCCCTGGCTCTATTATGTTCGCGTATAAAATTGATGGGTATACTCAATAAACATCACTATGTTCATTCGAAAACGATTTGTCTGATGAGAGGAATCAGATGTTTTTTTTTTCAATTATTAATTAGAAAGGGTGCATGCGAGATTCATTTCGAATTCAAATTCGAATAATATCGCGTACATTGATCTAATGAGGATGATCACTGTCATTGGCTGAAGAATTATTTCCGTCGACCTCGTTCACGAAATTAATCGTTAATGAACCCTGTTAATGACCAATTTGTCTATCAATGCATGATTGTAGTATTGGCAACCAAACATACACCGCTTCCATTCACTTTTGGCACTGTAACTTACGGAATCTGCATTCAAATCGAAATCGATTCCATCGAAGATTTTACATTTACGGAATAGCATTTTAACGTTCCTGAAACGATATTAATCCCTGTTTTCTGACAAATGGAATTTATTTTCCAAGTTGATGATTACAACAAAAATGTCACTAATGTCAGTGTTAAGTTCGTCTTCAATTGGCGTCTTGGAGTAGGAATGTGGAGGGTAGTTAGCTTCATTTTGGCAGGTTATGAATGTAGTACTTTTATTATTTATACATTGAAACTTCTCAAATAGAACTCGATCTTGAAGGAAATCATTCAATCAAAGAATCACTAACGGCCATATTTAAAATGATACTGTTCAAAAACTGTTCAAAAACTGTTCTAGAACTGTTGCCTTGAAACAAACAGCCTACCATCGCTGGCGCAAAAACCCTAACCTCGCGACTAGAGCAGAATACGTTGATGCCAGGAATAACTGCAGCCAAACAATAGATGCTTCGAAAGAAACATACAATGCCAAGATAAGATCGAAACTCATAGATTGCCCCAATGGCTCCGCGGTCGGAAGAAATTTCACTAATAGTTCATTTCCACCACTGTCCAAATCCGACGGCACATTAGCAACAACATCGCAGGAGAAAGCAAATATTTTTGCAGAAATGTTCGCAGCAGACTCTACTTTAGATTCCCAAGGAAAACTGCCGCCAGACATTCCACCCGTTGAGAGTCGAATGCCCGAAATCGTCTTCCGTCAACGCACTATCAGACGAATTTTGCTTGGTCTCAAAACGAATGAGGCTAACGGTCCTGATGGAATTCCACCCATTATCCTCAAAAAATGTGCACCAGAATTAACACCCATTCTCTGCAAGTTGTTTACCATCTCGTACAGGTCGGGTATTTTTCCATCATGCTGGAAGACAGCTAGAGTCCAACCAATCCCCAAAAAAGGAAACAAGAACCTGCCCAACAACTACAGGCCCATTGCCCTGTTATCAGTAATCTCCAAAGTGATGGAGAAAGCCATCAATATTGAGCTTATCAAATACCTGGAGAGCTCAGGAATCATCAATGATAGACAATACGGCTTTCGCCACCGGAGATCTACTGGAGATCTACTTGCCTACGTCACCCATTTATGGCAATCTTCAATAGAAAAACACGGGGAATCTCTAGCTGTCGCGTTGGACATATCGAAAGCATTCGATCGTGTTTGGCACGAAGGACTCCTCCACAAACTACCATCATACGGCCTACCACCTCAGCTATGCCATCTCTTATCGAGTTTCCTTTCAGGCAGATCGCTTCACGTGGTGGTGGACGGTGTATCGTCTGATACCATTGGCATCAATTCCGGCGTTCCACAAGGATCAATTTTGGCACCAACATTATTCCTGCTTCATATCAATGATCTGTTGGGAGTAACAACTTGCCCCATCCACAGCTTTGCAGATGATAGTACCCTCCATACTGCGTTCTCTTCCAGAATTCCCATTTCTTCCCAGGAAACTAAGAACTCACGGCGCAGGCAGGTCAATGCTGTCAATGAAAATCTTGCTGAAATCACAGCCTGGGGAACAAACAACCTACTTGAATTCAACGCCACCAAAACTCAAGCCTGCATTTTCTCTAGAAAGGCGGAACTCAGTATGCCCCATATTGTATATCTGGCTCCACCATCCCCACCAAGCCCACCATATCTATGCTCGGTATTTCCATCAGCAACACTCTTTCATGGGATAATCATGTCAGATCCATCGCAAAAGCTGCTTCACAAAAACTCGGATTCTTGTTCCGTGCGAAAAGCTATTTTACACCCCAACAGCTTCTTATGATCTACAAAGCGCAAATACGGTCTGTTCTAGAATACTGTTTCCACATATGGGGTTCAGCACCAAAACATACGCTGATGCTCTTAGATTCCATCCAGAGAAGAGCCTTCGCCTGGTGGGTGACGCCACACTCACTCACTCTTTGACATCATTGGAACACCGTAGAAAGGTCGGCGACCTTTCACTTTTCTATCGATACTTCCACGGGAAATGTTCTTCGGAAATCTCTGCTATCATCCCTCCACTAGCAATACCAATCAGACGAACTAGACAAGCCCAGTCAGCACATCCTTTCGTTGTCAACCTCGAAAGATGTCGAACAGCACTTTATCAAGACTCCTTGTCCATAGAACGGCTAGGCTCTGGAATTCGTTGCCTGTGGAAGTATTCCCAACAACATATAATCTCCAAAAGTTCAAGAAAAATTCCAATACCTACCTCCTGTCCCTATCCCCCCTAGGAACGCACGATGTTCTTTGAACATTATAGGGATTCCCTTTCGTACGCTCCAAGCGATAAAAAAAAATACTATCCTTCCTCATTCACTACCATCAGGTCAGAACAGAATAAAGCCGACACCCATGTCACCGTCCTGGTCCGAGACACTCGTGACTTTCAGTTCTACTGGGCGATTGTCAGTAGTTTCCGGATGAATAATGAATTCGCGAAGCGCATGCATTAAGTTTTCTCCATTGCAGGAGAAATGAGAAATGTAGTCGACGGAACAATTTTGTTATCAACTAATAATAATAATAATAATAATAATAATATGTCTTTATTCATCATCATCATTTCACAACTGGTAGAGAAAGAAACAAATAGATGAAAGGGCGGGGTTCAGCTAAGAAGCTGCTTTTAAACCGTAACTCGTATATTAATAAGGCGACTATTTCTGTTGACTTCATATTATATAAGTATGAAGTTTGATAAATGATCACGAAATTGATCGAATTATAACGATCAATTTGTCTATTAACAAACGGTTATGGTATAGGCAACCAAACATACACCCCGTCCTTTCACTATTGGTATTATAACTTTCAGAATATGTGAATCTGATGAGAAATGACAAATAGCAATGTCAATTGAATGATGGAAGATACAATCATCATATCTCTCGCAAATGAAACATTTCATGATCTCTGTTATGGAAACTTTTCATTTTCTTGGGACGAACTATAACCTCTAAAAGTGTGCCTCAGATATTATGAAACGCCCTGTATATCTACTCATTTGCATTTCGACATCCTGTACAAAAATTGAATAATAAACATATTGATGGCGTAATGTATTCGATTTATAAATGATAACCCATAGCCAACATATAAGTAAATCAAATGAAATAAAAAAAACTATTTACCCTCATGCAATCCCTTCACAGCACTCACATAAAAAACCTCGCACATCTTAAAAAAACTCAAACCACGCTCAAAAAAATCTCAACCCACACAGATTCATCTTCCGTAAGCATCCAAAACTAACTACCCCAACCCTTTCACCGTCAACCCCTTGAAGAAAAAAATGAATTCAAATAAATTCACCCCGATTATGGCCTCCCTCCGATCAATGTTCGTGCACCTTTTGGTGCTTCCGATGGGAAAAGGACCTTCCCATGTCCCATAAGGGTCCGTCCCATGCCTATTGTGTGCCCATGTCGGGGCCCAATCGGCCAGAGGGGTGTACACCGTTTGAGTTTGAGTGGCTCGGCAATTTCACACCCCTATTTGAAAGGAAACGAAGGTGCAAGCGAGTCGAATGACCAATAGGTGGCGCTGGAAGCAGAGCTCAAGGGTAGTTTTTATAGGGTATATAAGGTCAATGATTTTAGGCATTGGTGAAAATCGCTTCTGAATCTTCTTCGATCATCTATCAATCGATTAATCAAATGGGCTTGAGTGTCCAAAGTGTTAACTCAATTGATATGTGGTAAAATGCGCGGAGTGGGGAGATGGAAGAATAAGTTTATAGATGAATTCCAAGTCATCTCAGATTTCTCCTGCTCAATTGATGCTTCAACTTCCGAGCCTGATATACTTTACAAAAAGGTCGTGTCTAGAACCACGTTAACGTGGATCTTTTTTTCAGAATTTGTCCACGCAAAATGCCTCAACGTTTCGCATGGATCATTTTCTCTTGATTAATCCACTTGAAGCATTTCTTTATGATTGATCCATCACGTTATTTCGTGTGAAGAACTCCCTTGTGATCAGTCCATGATATATAGTTTATTCTTGTGAAGCTGATTTCATATATTTTTTGTTATGAACATGCATTGAATATTGTCACAACTAGGATGATTTTCTTAAATTTCATTCATATTCATAAACGGTTCGAAGTCATTGAACAGTCACGTCTTTGTTCATTATTCCAAAATTTTTGAATCATGAACGAACCTTTTTTCTTAATAGTTGAACATAAAACACAGGCGTGACATTGACTTCAACGAACCTGGACTATTGATCTGATATCCTTACTGTCACTTTTCTGAAAATATGGACAACTATTTGACAGACGAAAGGAACAAGGCTCGACAGTTCTAGTTCTGTTTTTTTTTTTAGTACGAATGAGGGAAGTTCTATCGATTGAAAGTTTGTGAAGTTGCCACTGTGCCCGTTAATGTATATATAGGGAAATAATGTAGGAATTGATGTTCTTCTTGAATTTCTGGGGGTTATATGCCTCGGGGAAGACCTCCCTTGGCAATGTGTTCCAGAGGATCGCTGTTCGTTGAATGAACGAGTGTTTGGAAAGAGATGTTCTGCAGGTCTCCAAAGTGACCACGAAGGGGTGCGAAGCCGTAACTCGACGGGTTAATCTCGCGGGGACTGCCAAGGGAGGAACAATTGTTGATATTTCAGAAGAGCATCGTCCATGGAAATATATATAAGATAGAGCCAGTTCGCCAACTTTTCTACGGTTGTCCAGAGAAGTGAGTGATTTTGTAAGCGAGGCATCACCCACAAGACGAATTCCCCTTTTTTGGACAGAATCCAACAGTTTCATGGTATGTTTGGGTGCTGCACTCCAAATATGGGAACAGTATTCCAGGATAGGTCGGATCTGTGCCTTATAGATCATAAGCAGCTGATCGGAAGTGAAATACCTCCTGGCCCGAAACAGAAAACCAAGTTTTTGGAATGCACTTTTAGCAACTGATCTCACGTGATTTTCTCAAGAAAGGTTATTGCTGATAGTAATACCAAGCATCGAAATGGATGTCTTCAAAGGTATGGTTATTCCTGACAAGCTAATGTTGGGCACAGTATGAGGTCGGTCGATCTTTATTGGACAATTAAACCGACTCCTTCAATGATATTTACTCTAGCTTTGATTTGTAATTTCTTGTTGCAATAATGTAAGTATAATCTGCCGATGCATACCAAAGTAGTAAGTACCGCACGTTTAGTAAAATAGGCGCCAGTTACTTCGTTCATCGAATAATACCACTACAAAATTGTTACATACTAAAATATAAGTATCATACTATTTTGTAGTGGTAATATTTGATATAGTTTAGTATTATATAATGTTGTAGTGGTATCATTAGATGGATGTTGTGACTGGCGCCTATTTTACTAAACGTTTGGTGATTACTACCGATTTTTTTTTCAGTGTAACCATATTATTCGATTGTTACGATACCAGGGTAGCTAAAGTTCATCATAGTCAAAACACGGTTTGAGAATTGTGTGAAAATCATTTTTTTAAGTATACATCAGAGTGCGTCCCAATTTTTTGTGCATTCATTTGAAGATTCCCCCCTCCCCTCTTGCGAGTCTCGATCAGCTTTCAAAATTTTTGAACACAAACTTTAGACCACCTTTTGAACCATTCAAATTATTGGCGCGGGCGCCAATGCTAGATTGGAATGCAACTAGTGTAATATTTGGTGGATTCGCACAATCCTGAATGATTAACATACGTTGTAAATATGAAATATTTACACGAATTATTCAATATACAGTGTGTTACAATTTGGTCCACCCCAACTCTCTACTTTCGATTTGAAATTCATTTTCTCATAATATACTATTCGAACTTCTACTTTGTCGAAGAAATTATCAAAATACAATTTCTTGGCCTACTGCGATCACAAAAAATTCAGCAAAATTAAAGAAAACTCCTTACAAGAATTTTTATAATGGCAGTCTATTCGAACCAGTCACAAATAGTCCTATATCTAATTTTCATATGGGGTGTCTTTTCATCAACGTTACAATCTTAAAGTAATTGCATTTTTCAAGTCACCGCGTATAAAAATTCTTATAAGAATTTGAATGATATCAGGCATGATGGTAGTCAGGATTAAATCAACTGTCTATTCAGACTGAGATAAATGAAGAATAAAATCACGAGAAATTCGAATGTTTCATCAAGAAATGAAAAGAAGAAAAACTTATCGATTTCCAATAATAAAATAACATCAAAATATTTTGAAAAGAAATGAAACAGCAACTAATTCCTGAAGTTCACATTTTCCTATTCTCGATAAAATAACATTTATTTTTCATACAATTTTCATAACTCTTTCGAACGTTATTTCCAACTATCCTCATCAGTGCTCCTGGTGGTATATATATATATCTCTCTCCTCTATATTTCTTGGCTTGAATTTCTCACTCTGTAGCCAGATGATCTAATTCTGACCACCATCATGTCATGCCTGTTATAATTCAAAAGCTCAAAAGAATTAATAAACGTTATGTAACGTTGTAAAAAACAACCCTTATGAGATATTATTTTGAAAATCCATATAGGTAGGAGTGGCTTTGTGGCTAGTCGGAATCGATTGTCATCATCAAAATTTCTGAAAAAAAGCCTGATCCTTTCTCTTTTATTTCGCTGAAGTTTTCGTGATCGTAGTAGGCTAAGAAATCGTGATAATTTTTTTGCTCGACAAAGAAGATAATATTGAGTAGTATATCACGAGAAAAAAATGCTCAAAGCGTCCTAGGAATACGAAAGTACAGAGGTGGGTTGGGGCAAATTGTAACACACTGTTGGTACTGTACTTATTCTATTCTATCTACGATTATTTTCCAATTCATTTCTTATTGCATGTTTCTAATGCGATATCAGTTTATATTTATGGTATTAATAAATACTATAGGCCCGGATGGGTCACTTAAGACTATCTACCCTTGATATCTCTCAGAAATATGATATTTCATAACAACAACGAAACGCGTCGGTTAAAATATAGAAGGGGACACCGTGTGATATAGTAGATACATATTAAGAGGGCAAGTGGTATATTTTTAATTGTCTTTGAATGAATATATGGAAAGGATTATTGGAAAGATATCCACAACAATTGTTCAAAATAACCTTCATTGACCCCAGACAGTGGTAGAGTCTATATTTGTGAATTTATCTTGCACATTTGAAAATGTTTATCTGTCATTCAATTTCTGTTATAATCTCAAATGGACATGGACCACCCGGTATATACAGTTACTTGAAGAACTCATATAGTGAAACTCTCACACTCTTTATTTTTCAACAGGGATATTTTGAGATAATTATGGACTTTCATCACATATTGAAAATTGAAGAAAGAAAAGTGTGATAACCATGAATGCCTCATAATTGATGTCAAGCGTATAAGTAGGAATTATTGTCATCAGATGATGCTCACCCAATCGGGTTCAATAGACCAGCAAACTCTTCAATCGTCTTAGAGATGCCATAGTAATTTTATGAAAAATATGGTTTTTAAGATATACCAGGCGAGAATGTTATTTTTGTAACAAGACTTTTAATAGTTTGAAAAAACTGTGTTTTTCAAGTTTTAACCTGAAATTTCGGAAATAACAAAAATAATTAACTTGTTATAAAACTTCATTTTTCAAGAATGACTATATAAAAATTCATCATTGATGATGATGACTGCAATTATGATAGGTGATCAGGTTATCATGATTGTGTGAAATTGTTTCGAACACATACATTATGTATATACATTGTGAAGGGAGAAACCAGGAAAACGCTATACTCCACCTAATCTCCTGGGAGTTATCTATTCATGAAAAAAGTAAACCCATAATATCCAGTAGCGTACCTTTATCCACAAAATACGTTTGTCTCTATATCGCCGTAATTATATCGACAGCTAGTAATGTACAATGCCAATGTTATCATCAGTTATAATTTCGATAACGTCCCTCCTCCTTCATTCCATAAAAGGATTAGGTGAATGTCTGGGAACATAACATAAAATGTTTGAGAAAATGCTCCTAACAAAATTATGAGGAAGTATCATATCTTAGAAAAGAGACTACTACTTCTAAACAATCTAACCTCACTTTGCCAAAATAAACATTCTTCATAGGAAGTATATTTTTCGGAAAGAGACTACTGTTTTTGAACAATCTCATCTTACTCGGCATAAAGTATATGTTTTTACACCGATCCATATCGATCGAAGGAGACTACTTCTTCTGAACAATCTAACCTTACTCGGCCTACATGCTCCATCTATGAAGAAAGTGTTCCTCGGATAATCACTTCAGAACAATGTTAGCGCACAATCATCTCATCCTTTTTGGGTTAATTTTGTAACCGGTAAATGGTTAATTGATTTAATTTTTTCGAATTCATCATTATGTGTGTATTTTCATTTTTCATTATTTGATCCAAATATACTAACAAGACCACTATATCTATGCTCGGTATAGCATCAGCAATATTTTTTCTTGGGAAAATCATGTTCGATCCATCGCAAAGCTGCTTGAGAAAAACTCGGGATTTTATTCCGTACACAAATCTGATATACACTTCAACAGCTTCTCATCATGATCTACAGAGCACAGATACAGCCAGTTTCAGAATACTGTTGGCACATGGGGTTCAGCATACCCAATCATACGATGATACTCTTATAGATTCTATCCACAGAAGAGCCATTTGCCTGGTGGGTGATACCACACTCACTAACCCTTTGACCCCATTAGAACACCGTATCGCAAAGTGGGATCAATATAATAATATATGGCTATAAATGAACCTTTTAGGTATAATATTGTTCAACAAAATAAATGATTAGCTGATATTCACTTCATTATTATTTTAGAGACTCCTATATAACACTCATTCATTGTCTCGAACAAATTCTAGTAGATTTGTGAAAATTAAGCACTTTCAAGACTTTGAAATAGATATACCACTGACAATATTGGTCGTGCGTTTGATATGTTGCGTGACTACTTTTTTTTCAACCCTACTAAATCTAATACATTTCAATATTCTATAGGATTTATATAAGTTTTCTTGCTAGGTAATATTTGAGATATCGATATTTTTATAACGTAATTATATGTTGTTAGGCAGGTTATCGTATAGCGGTTTTGTATATTTTATATCCGGGAAGTGGTTTGTAATGGAAGAGAATGGGCGGTTATCTGAAAAAAAATCTTGTCTTTCGTCGAGTTAAATATTCATGTTATTATTATGTTGGCACGCGGAGAATACCTTCCACATTAATATCGAAATAATGAAGTAAATGTATAAACACGAAGTGAGGTACCTACCTATATGCATTAGCTGGAATGAATCATTTACAAATATTTCCCTAATATCTTGGACGATGAAAACTGGTTTGGTGTATTATTTTCTTTCGATTTTGACATGTAATTTGACAGTTTTCAGAAACTGACCAAAATTTTGAAACGTCTTAATTCACGTAACCAGTTGCGTAATAGTATATTATTCAACGAGCGCATAATGATGTCATTATGCGCGAGTAGAATACTATACTTTATCTACAACTATTCAAATATCAAAGCAACTCTGAGAGTTCAGAAATATATCTTTGGAAAAAATGAAGGTTATTATATTGCAAAATCTCTAAATCTGATTTGAAATACTCATTAATTTCATCGAAAACTTATTGACAGAAATTTCATTCAACGAACAGCTTATAACTTATTTCAATAATTTTGATTGTGAAAATATGATAAACAATGTTGGATATAACATTAATTAACAGGAAAGAAGTCGTGCAATCACATATCAGTCAATCTTACCATCAGGTATTATATGCCATGTTACTTTTCAATTGTAAAATGAATCATACTATTGCAGATTATTCATTAACTTGCTTCCGCTGTTGCGTTTCCCTACCGCGATGATTAATTGTAGTACCCTGTCTCTAGAAACTATTGATCAACAATGAAATTCCATGGTTCTGATTGGTCTGTACTAATCAATTCGAATAGCCTGTTAGTGTGATAGTGTGAGCAAATCTGCAGCTGTCAAGTGTCAAGTCCCATTTTATGGTTTTTCCGTCTATGTGTAGAATAAAGGTGATTAAAACTATGAGAACCATAATTATGTAATGAAAGTCTCTTGAATTTGCGAACTAGTAGAACGAATACCTACCTAGTTGAATTTGACAAGACGATGGGATGTCAGATGATTACGCCACCCTACTGTCATTATATTACCCTTATTACTCGATTCATCACAATAATGTCATTAAATGTCGAATATCGAGTAAGCAATGTATGAATGACTCCATAGTTGTAGATGAAGTAGAATAATACATAACTGGTGATGGAATAATTATGAAACCAACTAGTGTATTTATCATCTTTTAATATACGAGGTGGTTTCAAAATTTTTCCGTCGACTATATTTCTCATTTCTCCTGCAATGAAGAAAACTTGGTTCGCGAATTCATCATTCATCCGGAAACTAATAAGTAGCCTTGTTACTGACATTAGTGACACATTTGTCGAACTGATCAACATAGAAAATAAATTCCTTGTGTTAGAAAACAGGGATTAAAATTGTTTCAGAAACTTGGAAAGGCGAACTCGTTAACAGAAAATCTTCGATGAAGTACATATTTTCGATTTAAATGCAGATTTCGTAAGTTATAGCATAAACAATGAATGCACGCGGTGTATGTTTGGTTGCCTATAAAACAATCGTGCATTAATAGACAAATCGATCATTAATAGGAGTCATTAATGAACGATTGCATAAACATTAAAATCACTCGTTAATACGAGGTCGACAGAAATGACAGTTATGTGAAATGGAAATATGGATGGATGAAGGAACTAGTGCATTATGTGCTGCTTCTTCGATATCACTCGAAGGGTGGGGAAAAATAACTAGGAATGTCATATTTTCATAGAAATTGAGATACACATTGATGCCTTACGAAAAGAGACTTGTTCCCGATATTCTCTACTCATATAAGTCTGCTAAAAACTCGTATAGTCTATTAGTAAACATGTCTTGAAATATCGTCGAACGGTTAGAAACAGGAAATGTCCGCCCGGAAATTTCAAAGAACTAGGAGAGTCTTCGTTCAGAAGGTACTTGGTATAAACAACTAACAACGGCTGTCGGTCATATCTCAGCAACGAATAATGTTACAAGTTTGAGATCGAATAAATCTAATGGTATGCATTTAAATGCAAAATTTCCTTGTCACTTTCATTCTTGGACACCTTGTATGTATCGATTCACATGATGGTGGATGTTTTGAGGGCTCCGTGAATTATTGCGTTTGTTTCGCAGTAGAGTTCCTGCGGTTTTTGGAATTGGCCATAATCCAACCAACACCATTCAAGTGTATTGGCGCATTCGCCAAAATTCATATTTACACATCGTTGAATTGAGATCAGGCATAGATCTAAATACACACTAGATCTATGGATCAGGAATGGTACATAAATTATTTTTCTCTGCAACTATTTTACGGTACGCTTATTAGGTATTCATGTTATGTTAACAAATTGAGGTTATCTCTATTTTTTGCGTTCTGACTTCATTGTACTTTTAGGTGTCATCAATTGTGCTGCGAGTGTAAATGATGCATTCTTCTCAGACCACACTTATCAGGTATGTTCTTTTGATGATATAGATGGTGATTGGGCAAAAAATAATATATATGTGACAAAAAAGACAACTAAATGACTCAAATATTGAAATTTTCAAAAATTTCCTATCATGTGAGGAATGGAGTACAAGGCTACAAATTTTCAGGAACAGTTCACTGTTTTTTACAATACTTTTCTTTATTATTATGATTGTGCATTTCCTATAAAAAATACTTGTATAAATCCAAGAAAAAAGAGGTGGTTTTCCCCAGAAATCAAGCAAATGCATGACCAACTATGTGAAATGAATAGACTATGTAAAAATCTGAATAACCCCTGGTATAAGGAAGAATATAAACAGTATAAAAAGCAGTATCGAACACTTGTGAATCATCACCAGAAAACGATGAACAATCAACGCATTTCGAATTCACATAATAAAATGCGTGAGAGCTGGAAAATTATTAAAGAAAGTAAAAATAGTGTGTCAACAAATGCATTTGCTGGGTTTCTGGAAGGACATACTCCGTATGAACAAGCCAACTATATCAATGATTATTTCATAGAGTGTAACAGTGAAATTGAAATACCTAACTATGATATGTATATTGAAAAGGCACATACAAACTTTTTTTTGAGGCCAATAACATCTGAAGAAGTTCTTTCAATGATTAGTAAAACTACTGCAAAATCTTCGCCTGGTGCTGATGATATTGATGGAAAAGTAATTAAATCAGTTGCAACTATTATTGCTGAACCGCTATGCTACTTAATAAATGAGTCTTTTATGGCTGGTACTTTTCCAGATATAAAGGAATCTAAAGGTGTGCCAATTTTCAAAAACAAGGGATCTAGTACTGATATTAAAAACTACAGGTTGATTTGTATTCAAAATCAAATATCGAAATTTTTTGAATTAGCTTTTTGTCATAGATTAACAAAATATTCAGAATATTTCAAACTACTTCCTGACATACAGCACGAGTTTAGAAAATCTAAATCAACTACAACTACTATTCAAGACACATTGGAATATTTATAAAAATCTCTCAATAATAAAGAAAACTCACTATGCCTTTTCTATGATTTGAGCCAAGCCTTTGATACAATAGATAGAAATTTACTATTGCAAAAATTAGAGGCCATAGGTGTCCGTGGAATACCACTCGATTGGGCTAAATCATATCTATCCAATCGAACACAAATATCAATAAATAAATACAAAAAGCTCAAAGTTATTTCCACACAATGTTCATAAAATGAAAAGTCGATGCATAGATTTCGGGAGGATGTAATTCAATGTCCTGCGTGGCATTAGCCATTTACATCTGATATCAAAAGGTGCAATGTTGTCATTTTTCAGAACAAATGGTACTGCATGCTGACGATACCAATATCTTGATGTCCAATAAGGATACTGAACAACTAGTCACAAATAGTAACGCAGCTTCTGGAGAATTCAATAAGTATTGTTCTCAAAATGGACTTCAACTTAATGTTACAAAAACATTTTTCATGCGATTCATACCACGAAATGTATCACCAGATTATGACCTCTACTCACATATTCAAGGCAAATCAATTCAAACCACAGACACTATAAAGTTTTTGGGAATCACACTTGATCCAAAATTGACATGGGAGCCACATATAAGCAGAGTTTGTTCTAAACTAAGTACTTGCTGCTATATGATTAGAAAATTTAAGAGAAACAGTATCGTAACGTACTAAAACTGTTGTATTTTGGCCTGGTACAATCAACTTTACAATATGGACTGATATTTTGGGGATCATCAGCACACTTTGAAAAAGCTTTCATCGCTCAGAAAAAAATCATAAGAACCATGTTCAATGTTCATCCATCGACTACCTGTAATAATCTCTTCACTAGAGCACAAATAATGACTTTACCTAGCCTATTTATCTATTGCTTGGTTATCTACATTCGAGCTAATGAGCATAAGTTTGAGAAGAATGAGGATATACACTCGCATAATACAAGATCAAAATGTGATATTCATCAAACCTACTCACGTTTACAAATATGTCAAAATTCACCTAATTACATAGGAATCAAAATATATAATAAGTTTAAACTTATATACAAAAATAATGAAAACTGTAACATATCATTTGAGACTAAACTTTAAAGTTTGCTACTTGAAAATGCATTCTATTCCATAGAGCATTTTCTTCAGTTTTGAAATGGTTTTACTTATTTTTTAATTTTGTTGTGAATGTAATTATTATGATTACTTTGGAATGATTTTAACTTATATTTTAATCAGTTTGTGAATTTATTCATATTGATTATTTGTTATCATTATGTTCGATTTTACAACTACTATCTACTTGTATCTGATAAGTGTTATGCATTTTACTCAAGTACAACCTTTTATGCTGCAATGAATTATATCATATCATTGAGGTTTGTAAGTGTAAGGATATATCTCAAATGTTCACGAGAGGGAAGTTGGATAGCAATGTATTCATATAATTGAAAAATGTTGAATTTCTGTCATTTATTTCCACATCCCGAATTTGGATAAAATAGCTTGGGTATCCTAGATAAATCACTATTTTATACGTCCCCACATATAAGGCCGTATATTCCTTCGTCGGTACTCGGTATAAATCATTCTCCATAATTCGAAAACCTGGTCGTAAGCGATAAAAGCATGCCGAAGCTTCGAACTCTTCGTGTTATGTGTAGATATGCGTTGCGGCTTTTATAAGCCCTTCAAGGTACGTTGATATGCTATATATCGGTAGAAATGATGATATATTGTTATGAGTTCGAGTTTCGTCAATAGTTTAGCTGATATGGAATGGAGTCAAGTGAATTTTGGTGGTAATACTCGGAGAAGTTTGTTATCTGAAGTTTAGAGTTCCCTAGATTGGAAAATGTCCTCAGATAATCGCATCAAACTGTGTTAATAACCTCGATCAATTTCTCAATTGAATCTTAATCTGGGTTGGTTTAATACACATCTATAGTACCGTTTACTATATTATAGATTCACTTGGGGATTCTCTATAAAAAATTGGAATTTGATATGAAACACTCCATTCCACTCTGTACGAAATCGATCCTGTTCTATAGTAATCAGATTTCCAAGACACTTCAAGTAGGTAAATAAGCTACGGGTACTAGCGGTTGTGAAATGTGAAACCTTTGTATAATCTGTAGCTCATAAACTTTTTCATTGGCCATTGTTCAGAATTCAAACACATTTGAAATTTACTACTCTATAAAATCTGCTAAATGTATCTTGATACTTATTACTCATTGAGACCCCACACCTGACACCAAAATTCAGGAGCTGTATAATAGAAAACAATAGACTATTAAACGAGACCTTTACGTTTTGACGTTAGAGTTCTTAGGTCATAAACTATATCATCAGCTATTTCTCGAAATGTTTACGTATATACTTATAAAATTTCACTCTTGTTTCAATACTAATTGCGTTGTGTTTGAAACTTTAAAATGACTTTGATTGAATGAATTTGTTCAGAATGTGAAGTCACCAACCACATCGAAATATGACTGAAATTTGAACAAACATAGGTAATTACGTACTGTATACTGTATACATGCCCATTATGCAATATTCTCGATTCCATTTTTTCAATAACTCCTTCCTTCAATAACTCCTTCCTTCAACTGTTTGATATCATCATAAAATTCGGGTCGAACTTGGTCTAATAGTGCGTGCGCGTTCGGGACCTGTCAAAAATATCTTATATATTCACTCTTATTCTGGGTTCATACAGCAAACAAGATAAAATAAGAATTAAAATAAAATAATTCAAGTAGTAAGAATTATGAAGACCAATTTATATATATATTTTTTATGTTCTGGTTCTCACGAAAAGGAATATCCTGTAATGTTCAGAGAACATCGTGAGAACCAAGGGAAATAAGGTTGGAATTGGTGCGTTCTTCTTGAATTTCTGGAGGTTATATGCCTAGGGGAACACCTCCCTTGGCAATGTGTTCCAGAGCCTCGCTGTTCGTTGGATGAACGAGTCTCTGGAAGGAGATGTTCTGCAGGTCTCCAAAGTGACCACGAAGGGGTGCGAAGCCTCAACTCGACGGGTTGATCTCGCGGGGACTGCCAAGGGAGGAACAATTGTTGATATTTCAGAAGAAGATCGTCCATGGAAATATATCGATAATATAGAGCCAGAACTTTTCTACGGTGTTCCAGAGAAGTGAGTGAGTTTGTGAGCGAGGCATTACTCACGAGACGAATTGCCCTTTTTTAGACAGAATCATGCTTCTTTCGCCATGTCATGACTTTTACGTCAACTGTCAACCCGACATTTGCACTTGCGCACTTCAATTTTTTAACAAAAAAAAAGTTAGAAGTTGCTCAACTCTTATTTTATTCCTGATTTCTTATTTTATCCTAGTCCATGTATAAACGTTTCCATAATAATACGAATGTCGAACTTTCTTATCATATTCCATATTTTATTTCATTAGCTGTATAAATCCTCAGTAAATGTGTTTTCGAACACCAAGAGACATGATTCGCTGTCATGAACGACAGTTTGGGAGTTCCTGCGCATTGAGCAGAAGCGTTTTCAGGCTAGAAATTTGAATGAGTTGTGTATTCGAGTTGCGGTCTAGCTAGAGAGATATGTCAGTGACTTAGAGGTTGAAAATCTCTGGCATGAACGCAAGAGCATCCAGAATCATTCACGATCAATTCATCCCAAACTATGTATCTAGTTCGCACCAAACGAAAACACATAATCAAACAGTTCTGTGTCACTGCGCATGCTTCGGATGGTTTCGGACTATCAATTTTGTGAACACAAAAAAAACTTGTTAGAAGTTGCCAAACTTGTTTGTTGTATATTATCCTACTGTTTATGTTCCGTTTCATCATCCTATTTCTAATTACAAAGCCTGCTTTGATTACTCAACAGAGAGGAAACAAGTAAATCAACTTTGATAAACAAATGCCGCATAGTCATTCGCGCGAAGCAAACATGTTCGTACTTGTCATGAGTGGAGGCATCTCATGTCACGCAACCCCACTTTACGCGTTTGTGTGTATGTTTCGGTGTTAATTTTCTGTGTGATCATTATAATGGACATGAGCACTGTATTTTGCAGGAAGATGGTTATGCAACGCTGTATAATTACCTACCAAAAATTCTACTGTAATATGGCTTACATATAGGAAATTGGAGCGATAAATGATAAAATAATACGAAATGAAGATAGTATTGGTTGAGAAATATTTTTTCAAGATATTGAATTCCGAAGTATGTCAGGAATTTCTGTAATTCATTGGTTTGAAGTTATTATCCGAACCCGAGCGTTCGCTTTCGGTGAGGGATACCTGAAGTATCAATGTCATTTTCGATGTTTTTGGTCGATCGATCCCAGTTTCTGAGAACATATATATAAGAAACATCTTTTGAAAAATATTCAAAAACAGCCCAATATATTCAACAAAGCTTATTTTAAAATTTTAAATTTACAATAAATAAGTAACTGTTGAATGTAATTATACAAATGTTAGTCTCCTATGTGTCCACGTAAGCAATTTTGCACATTTCACCCTATTTTTTACAATTTTATATTTTTAACAACGTTGTAACCAACCTCACCAAAGATGTAAGTACATGGCATGGCCATAGTTTTTTCCAATGTATTTACACTCCTCAATCATTGTAGTATTCCTGATGATGGAAATGAACATTTTCGAAAGCTTGGATAAACTTCAAAGAGTAATGCTTTACACTACTGCTACCCCCAATTAACACTGGTTTCCTTCCATAAAAAATATACATACATTTTTTATGTTCATAATTATATCTGAGAATATTCCTTTCGAATACATATAGGTTATCATGATAATGATGCTGACATTTATTTATAGAATTTCCTATTATTAGTCGAGAATTCATTTCGACTGTTTAAACCATGTATTTTATATTAAGGTATTGTTAACTGTTGAGAATAAAAAATTCGTATATACCTACAGATTAGTTAGCGTTGAATTTTTATATGCTGATGTTTTTATGTAACTATGTCTTACTGATGAAAGAGTTGACAGTTAATTAAAAATGAATTTGTCATGTTATTTCGTTTGCTCTACAAATATAGAATATTCCACTGATGATTAACAACAGGGCCCAGATTCAAGGAGAACAAAGAGAAATGCTTACAGTTCCCTATCGTGAAGCTGTTGGCTCTCTAATGTTTTTAGCCTATGGCTATATTCCGAATTCAACTGGTCAGTACTGTCAGTTGATCCACTGACTCTGCTGAAAATATGTGTTCCGAAATATAAAATCAAATATTCACTACTGTAATTCGGGACACGTTTTCATGGTTTTCATCAGTAGTAGTTTCTCGTTTATCTGAACTAGATGTTTAGCCTCCTACTTGTTATAAATTTTGGAAATTCAATAATTAACATGGAAGAGAAATCGATTCTTGTATCCTCTATAGTTTCTACGATTGTTGACGATGGCGATTCAAGCTCGAGTGATGAAGAATACTTGGACATTTTGTTGCCATACATATTTCATGATGCACCAGATTGAGAATTGAGATTCATGAAAATCGCAATATGCCTTAATGATGATGAATTTTAGGAAACATTCCAGGTTTATTCAGTTTATTTAGCCAATTGTGCTCCTTTCCTTACCTGATCTACTACTTCATACTCCATATCCATGATATTGAGAATCATTTCATTATAACAACGGAAATGAATGTTACATTCCTTCACCCTCTAAAATATGACAGTTCACTGAAGCCACACTACCTTTTGATACTCAGCAATTCCAGCAGAATGTTGAGTCGAAATATTTGGAATGAATAGTATGTCTGCTGACAAGCATCTGTCACTTCCAGTGAATTTTTTGATTTCGGAATGGAAAATCAGCAGATTCAGTACTGTCAGTTGAATTCGGAATATAGCCATAATGTTCAGTGTGAGCCAAGTGAGCAGATTTCTCTCGAATCCTGGAAAAGAACACTGGACAGCCGTGAAGAAAATATTCAGATACCTAAAGGACACTCAAGAATTCGGAATCTTGTATACCATGGAACTGATATGAACTTGCGTGCTTATTCAGATGCAGACTTCGCTGGAGATCTAGATACCCCTCGTTCTACGACAGGTTATGTGACATTGATTAATAATGGTCCTGTCAGTTGGACGTCACAAAAACAGAAATGTGTTTCAAGATCAACAACAGAGTCTGAATATGTATCCGCATCTGATTCTGCTCAAGAAATCTTATGGTTGAGGACATTCATGAATCATTTGAATATCAGATTGGATGAGCCAACAGATTTGTTCGTGGATAATCTAAGTGTAAATCTATTAAACATATAGGTATACGTGAATTTTATTCGCGAGAAAGTTGAAGATGGTTCCATTCAAGTAAACTATGTGCGTTGTAACATGAAAATTAACCTTTCTTCTCAAATTTTCAGTTCCTTGGTGAAGTTCATTGATTGTCAAGTGTTTTGAGGATGTTTCTCAATGTCTACCACTGAACAAGCACTCGCTCTGTGTGTAATGTTTTTATTCAAATTTCAAGTACATGACACTAAAGTATTTGATGTATTCTACCTTGAATGGTCCAGAGTGTAGAGTGGTCCTTTATCTAAAAATATCAAAACATATTAGTATACAACAATAATAAGTATACAACATTAATAATAAGGTTGTAAGTTACTCACCAATACTATTAGCTGGTTCTTGGAAAGATGTCTTGATGTCTTTTTGATTTGCTTCCACCTAGAAATAAATGAGTATGATGGTAAACTTGAAACAAATTTCAAATGGTAATTATTTTGGTTAGAAAAGCACTCTTACAGTTGAAACGCAATTCCGCTTAACTTGAATTATGGTCTTATGTATTTCAAGAATATTGTTAAGTATTGACAATTTATATTGATGATGTTGTGTCGATACTATTTATTTGTAGTATTTTGACATTTTAGAGTAATGACTGGGTTATGTCATGTCATGTCACTCACCTGTACTCGTGCATACGAGCAATGACATACGAGTCGTGGTATCAAGTAATGCAAAAAGTCTGCGGGCTGCGAACAAGCTGCGAACTCACTGGTGTAGGTTGTTCCATTGGTTCCGTTGGAGTAAGATGACGTAGTATCGTGAACTGAGGCTATGTACTGGCTATGTTCCGATTCGTTCCGTGGTCATATGATTGGTGTTTTGTGGGGTTTCGGGCCTCGGAATCGATCGGTTAGTCTCGTATAGGTTGCCGCAGTACCGCCGGAGCCGACCAATCATAGATGAGGATGATCATCACGTGAGCAACGTTTCCTGTTAATTTCGATACTTCAAGTTGCGCAGATGATTTTATAGTTTTTTTATTGTTAGAATTTTGTTGGGAAAATTCTAGAAGGCGCAGGAGTTAGCCCTTCCTAAATTGGTGGTGTCGTTCCTTCACTTCCTTTGGCACCATGTGGTAGTGAGGCCTGTCCTGATTCTAGGGGTAAGTGTCAAACCTGATAGGGATAAAATCCTAGGGTGTATTTTTATTCGAGTGGCTATAAATATGGAATATTGCCGCAGATTTGTGGGCCTTACCGGATACCCTACCAGTTACCTCGTGGGGCATTTGGTCCGACGCCTCGACTTCGGTTGTGGCTGACGTCTCCTTTGGGCTAGTCAAGTTTGATCATGTCGACCTCTGCGATCTTACTCGATTTGACCGGCTGATACTTTGGTATCAACCTGCTGGGAGTACCACTAGGCCCACTCCGGAATCTTCGCTGCAGTCTCCACTGCAGTCTGTGCAGCAGTCTCCGCAGCAGTCTCCACTGCAGTCTGTGCAGCAGTCTCCGCAGCAGTCTCCGCCGCAGTCTCCACTGCAGTCTTTGCAGCAGTCTCCGCAGCAGTCTCCGCAGTCTCAGCAGCAGTATCCGCAATCTTTGCTGCAGTCTCCACTGCAGTCTGTGCAGCAGTCTCCGCAGCAGTCTCCACTGCAGTCTTTGCAGCAGTCTCCGCAGTCTCAGCAGCAGTATCCGCAGTCTCCGCAGCAGTCTCCGCAGTCTCTACTGCAGTCTCCTCTGCAGGCCTTGACAGAGCACCTGCAGGTTGGAGTTGGACCCCATTGTGGCTGAGGTGCACCAGCCGGTTCACATCCTGGTTCCACAGTCATGGGTAGAATTGAACATGAGAGTAAGAGCTAAAATGCCCAGTTTTTTGTTTTTGTCTTCCTATTAAATTACCATTTACCAGCCTCTGATTATGATTATCAGCTTAAGTCATACTTAAATATACCATTTTATTACAAGTTGACATTCAACATTTCTTCACATTTATCATACATATTTTGACACAAAATGTTCGCCCTGTTATAGATCTATGAAAGGGAATTCACACATAATTCATATCAGTGATTGTGAATCTGATTTTGATAATGTTTTTTTATCCTGGAGAACTTAAGTGTAGTGATTACTCCATGTAAATGTTAACCTGGGTTTTACTATTAACATATAATTAAACCACCATTGAGTTCACACTGCAGTGTTTCAATTATTTTCTCTTTCAGGGAAGTAGTTGAGGTTGATAATATCTATTATATTTTCTTGGTTTTTTATTCTGTTACAAACTAAGTGGCGCCCCCCAGTATTTCAACAAAGTCTCGAACTCATGATCATAGCTCACCAGATGAAAAGCTGCTGTGCCTTGATAACTATTTTTGCAATATTTGATTTTTTTTTTACCATCTCAGAAAAAATTGTCTAAAGTAGGTTACAGCGTTCTGAAGATCAGTTAGCAGACATCTTGACAAAACCTCTTCCTCGACAAAAGTTTTTTTCTACAAACGCTTAACAAAGTAGCCTTTGACGCTTTCAAATCCCAGCACAAAGTTGACGTTTTCCCAGAAATGTCATTCTTTGACAGCATTTGCGCTCGTGAGCGGAAATATTGAAAAAACGCTCGCACATCTCTGTAACCTATACTAATCTATTCTTGAAAACCCCCAATTCTTTCATGATGGAAAATCGTGACAGAGTTTGAATCTCCTACCGGAGAAATCAAGGAAGAAATATGAATTACAATATGGTACATTCATAAATTGGTGCCACTCCGAGATGGTGAATATGTATTCTAAAAACGTTTTACTGGCTTATTTGGGTAAAATAACAAAGACTTTGAAGTCATCAACTCATTGGTCTTTATATTCGATGGTACGTATACTTGAATGCTTGAATGTTAAAGATAATATCGGAATCAATAAGTATCTGAAACTTATCGCATTTCTCAAGAACTAATCTATTGGATATAAAGCGAGAAAAATCCAAAACATTCACCGCTGAAAATATATACCAACAAATTTCTACAAGAATGACGCATATCTGTTGAAAATGATGAATTATACTTTATATTTAAAGTCTTTGTTGTCATCAAAAAGACAGTGTATCTTCATTTTATTGCATCAATGAGTAATGTTCAATTTGATTGCAGAGTTTATCGTACTATGGCTCAGAGCAGGTCTGAAGCTCAGGTTGCCACGCTGGTGGTCCAGTTTCAATTCTCGGCATTTTTTTCTGGCTTGTAAGTTATTTAAATTCTTCTTTTTTTGTTTCCTTTGGTCATATGGGTAAGAACTTTTTCAACTATTTCAATCGCTCATACTTTCTGGGTAGTTATTTCCAGAAGCTGCGTTAGTAGAAAAAATCTTGTGTGTATTTCGAGCACAAAGTGTTATTGCCGTTCTCCAAAAATTACCGCGCTCCGCTCCGCATCGGTAACTTTCTTTGTCGAGCGGCAATCTATCACTTTGCGCTCTAAATACACAAATAGCTATTGAAGAATAGAAGATCTCTTTCGATTTTTCAATCAGTTAACAAAGAGTGGGAGTATTGAGAAGAAGGCTTTCGTATATACAGATTAGTTAGCGTTGAATTATTATATGCTGATGTTTTTGTGTAACTATGTGTATTACTGAAAGAGTTGATAGTTAATTAAAAATAAATTTGTCATGTTATTTCGTTTGCTCCACAAATATAGAATATTCCACTGATAATTAACAACGTCAACTAATGAGCTACTGTTTTGTATACCACAACTCATACTATCCCGAGTCTCAAAGAGATCACCCTGTACGAAAAGTAAGAGTGGGCCAATGACAAACCGTCGTAAACAGACAATCGACTGTGCAATCAACCGACATCACCTGCTTGGTCCAGAGCAACTAACATCACAGCAGGCGGATGCAGATGCTACGATCGTCGTTTGTCGCTTTCGCTAATGAATACTTCCCGCGAAGGACAAATTTTTCACTTATAAAACGAACTGAAATAAATATTGAAATATTTATTCATTAAATATTTATTGGGAACCCGTTTTTTCATCAACGTATTAATTCTTGGCTATGGGCATTGACAACAGTTCAAGAAACAGTAGCATCAAAAAGTTTTTTCAACTCCAAGTATAAGTCAAGCACAAACTAGGAAATCCTTTCACTTCAAATATTATTTGTTTTTGTATAGTAGACCTTTCAATTAGGCTGATGATGGTCTTTTATGAGACCGAAACATGTCACTTATGATTAAGTAACAACATCATTAAAAAATGTTTCTACTCACATAACTAAAATAGCATTTAGCGTACGGATATGTACCACGCTAAATGATCGATTAATCACGGATTGTCGATCTGTGATTTATTCGAAATATTAAACACGTTACCATGGCAACATGATTTCTTAAACACATTACCATGGCAACGCAGTTCATTAAACACAGCTCTAGTAATTTGAGACATGTCTGGCCTGTCAATTGTATTAACTGTCAACTGTTATTTTCGAATTTTGTATCAGAATTATTCAAACAATATTCGTTTGAATCAGAATTCTTCATTAAAAATATATGCGAAAAGTAGACGAAAGTGAAATCGAAGAGAATATTCTGGTACTTGCATATCTCCAAGAAGTGTAAAAATGAAGCATCCATCTTTGAGAACAATTTATTCATTCTGCGCTAAGCATGACAAAAAACGTGAAACAAAGGTTAGTAAGCAATGGACTGGACACATCTACAACCAATATCACTCATACGTGTCTCGCTGGTTGCATGCAGTTGCATGTATTATGTTCTCAATTCCCATTCCTTTCAAATTATTTTGTAGGTTAGCAGGAATTGCAGGTATGTTAATGAAATTTTCGGAGTTCGTAGAAAAATCATAGTATGTAACGCGTTCATAAACTCTGCTAGACACTCGTTCATTAAACACTCGCTCCGCTCTGCTCCGCTCGTGCTTAAACTACTCGTTATACTGAAAGGACGTTTAAAACACTTGTTTCATAATATACTATTGTGGAGATGACTTCGAGCATTCCTTCCTTCCTGTGGAATATTGAAATGTTACGTCGAAACATTGAAAGTACGCAGAAGAAATTTAAGAAATATGGAATTGCCTCGAAATCGAAATTTCGATTTGTACTAAACCCCCCTTCCCGGAAACCGAGAATTCGCCGATACCCGTCAATTTTTATACTTGTGGTAGTTTTTTGACAGTCAAACAAACTTGATATAGTCATCCCCCTTACACCCCCTAGCAACTTCTTTTCTGATTTTTTCAAGAATTGAGACCAAATGAAACAATGGGTGGAAGCTTGCTACCCACCGAGAATAAACTCAAATAATGGTACCTACCTTATATTCCCTATCCTATATCTTCATTCCAAAGTATTCATCATCATATTATCATCACATTCATATTCCAGCACGTATTTGTTCAAAACATTTCCATACAAAGTGTTCTCAAACAAGTTTGAAAGTACGGTTGTTGAATTACTCAACTCCAAAAAATCACAAATATTTGAATGAAGATGCCGTTTCCGTCGAATATTGAGTAAGAGATAATTGAAAATGAATTCAAAACACTCAATTTCTCACAAAATATAAATTGCAGCAAAGATCTGAATAACAAAACGGCAAAAAATTATACTCCTGTTGCCGATGTAGGAGCAGAAGCAACGTCAACGTCGTTAACAGCTGAATTTTAAGCTGTAACATAGTGATCTGTAATCTGTCAGAATCGACACAGTGGTAGAGGATAATTCGTATGTATTTGCTATTTGCCATTGTGAGTCACCGCAAGATCACAAATTCCAGAATCAATGGAATAGTAAAATCGAAGGAATAGGTACCTATTTATATAAATTGAATTATTTCAATGAACTTGATTGAATTCATAGAGCAGCTGATTTTGGTATCCACATCTATGTATCCACTATGATGTTGACTTGTGCTCCATAGAATGGGAATCTTCATTACTTTCTTCGACTAAAACTTCGTTTAACATTTTTTTCCATATCAAAAATGAACATTCTTTGATGGCATTTTTTGCATGGAAGGATTGTCACGTGTCATCATCATAGGTGAGTATGATTCAGAGAGTGAATATTTTGTATAAAAAGCACTGATTTATTCCAGTTGGCAGTTAGATTCAATTGAAGGTGGCCGAAGTACAAGTGAATGACTAGATGGAAATGCGCTGTTGGATTATCATGAGAAAACTATGAATATTCGCACCTACATTTCGTCCAGTAGCAACCTGATATTTATATAATCATTCGATGGTTTTAACTAGTTGGAAGTACTTTATCAAAACCAGATATCAATTTTGAATTTTCAATTGGACGTGTACTGTAAGAATGACATTCCATGTTCAAATTTTGTGCATGACATTCTGCTAGTGTTTACAATGAAAGAATATTCAATTTGATATTCCGAATGGCCGGTGTAGCCTCGTGGTTGAAGCGTCGGTATTCTATCCAGTATGGATTGCCAGTACACAGAACGAAAAAGGTACGTTATATTAATAAAAAAGTACATCAAATCAGTGAACGTCAACATTAATTTTGGGCCGATGACGGGTGTCATTAATACAATGAACGGTCGTACGTGAATTTTCTTGTTGATTAAGTTATGACTGCAGTACGTTGAATCAACGAATCATGGTCATGGATCTATGTTTGCCGGTTATTGATATTACGAATGGATTTACATTGGTTCATGGTTGTTGTACATTGAATCAATAAACAGCGAGCATGGATCTATGATGATAAACATTGGTTTATGGTTGATGTACATTGAATCAATTAACAGTGAACATGAATATGTAAGTGCCAGTTACGAAGGACAGACTCAGTTTATTACAGCTGAACATTGAATCAATAATCAGCTAGCATGGATCTATGATCGGCGGTTATTGATATTACGAACGATAAACATCACTTGATGATTTTCTTCATTGAATCAATGAAAAATGAGCATGAATCTATGTTCGCCAGTTATCGATGTAACGAACAAATTTTATTGGTATTTAACAGTGGTATAGTCGTCGTCGAAGATAATGTTGTCAACAGTATCGTCACTATCAGTAATAAGGGGACAATTTTTTCACGCATCAGAGTGATTAATTTCTAAAATTTTGAAAAACCCAAAATCGGCCCAAAATTATCTAGTACATCCACTGATTTGATGTGACCTGATGAATAATATAATATACATTTACAAGGCAGTCGCAGAACAATGGTTTTCTTAATGAAATATCTTTTTTTTTTATTTTTAGTTGAAATCTACCTAATTGTATTGAATAACAAATGTAATGAATATTTGTTAATAAAATCAACTAAAAATGTTTCAGAAATGTCAAAAATACACTGAATGATCGAAGACTGATAAACTTGGAAGATATTCAAAAAACAAATATTCGCTCACCTTATACATTTTTTGTCGGAATAAACAAATATTGCCTTTTCCATTCATTATAATATAATTATATTTAAGTACCTGATAATTAGGGAAATGTTCCACAGAAATCTCTGCCATAATTCAATCACAAGTTATACCAGTCAGACGAACTCGACAGGCTCAGTCAGCACATTCTTTCTTTGTTAACTTTGAAATATGTTGAACTACACTCTACCAAAACTCGTTCGTCTATAGAACGGCGAAGCTTTGGAATTCTTTGCCAATGGAAGTATTTTCAAGAACTAATAACCTCCAGAAGTTAAAAAAAAATCCCAACACCTATACCCCCTCTCCCTATACAAGGCAACGGAAATTTTGTCAAATCAGGCAAAATACTGATCTGAACACCTAATTAACTTGATTTTCATTTTCTGTAGAAAATAAAATGATAACAATGTGATGACAATAACCAGTAGTTGTAGAAAGAATAGTACCTTGTGCATCCCACGAGTACCTACCCAGCAAACATTTTGATATGGGTACAACATAATCGACACATTGAGTTGCCCATAGCAAGCCCAGCACATACATAAATGATGGGCCTGTAATGGCCAATTATCGACATTGGGTACATATTAACGAGGTAGGGGGAGATGTAGGAGGAGGGGTAGAGGGAGGGGTAGAGGTTTCAGGGGTCCAATTGATCTGGAAGTTCTAGTAACTCAATATATTTTTTAATGTTTATCATCATATTATATATCAAATAGACACATACCTGATTTCAAGGAAACAATTTATGAATGACACAATGATATCTTCTTAACCTCTTCTTTTATGATAAAACTTCTCAGAGTGACTGCTTACCGGCTGGTATATCTACATCTTCATCTTATTTGAGAAGCATTTCTCCAAAATAGATTCTTCGTTGCGAGGTAGGTACTCCTGAAATATAAAATTCTTCATAAGTTATCAATCATGAAGTGGCCTTTCTTGATGTCAGAATTCTTTCTTCATAGAAGTATGAGAAACAAAATACTCTGTTACATGAGTTTATAACTCGATCAATATATAGTCTGATTACGTGATATATACTTACATAATATGGAGCTTTTCAGTTTTCGTTATTGTTATTCACTTCAATGATAGAGACAGGAAACCATAACCTAATATCACTTTTGATAATAACGAACCAAGCATTCCATGATAGTTACGCTTCTGGAGAGGTAGGATCCACTACAATTATTATCATCACAAACACATGCATTTCATAACAAAATTTGGAACACTAGATAGGTAGATTGATACTTACTCAATACATATTATCATCATTGAAGAATCCATCTTCTATATTATCAATTGAGAATACTCCTGCCACCATAACTGCCAATATAACGACCAGGGAAAGTGATGAGTATAATGATATGACAACAAACCAGAGAAAAACGAAACATACGCTATCACTAGAGTGACATATAATAATTATCCAAATGATCAGCTGATTGTTGATGTAGACGTTCCCAGAAAATCCACCAGTGGGACGAGTAGTGAACAGGATATTGGCCAGCAAGGGGCCACAACTCGTTAGTGCTCAACTCGTTCTATACATCATACCATCACAAGGCTATCGTCGTATTTTCACCTGATGGTTACATAGCATAGAGAAATCATCGGCCATTACCAATACACCGGCATCGACACTTTCTCACACTTGCCTGCACTAGGCCGGAATTCTCCCGGTTTTGCTGAGTAAATATATCCTAATCGTAAGGATTGTGAAAAAAGTAAATCAAAATTAACAGGACTCACCTTTCTCAAATAATATGTTAGGTTTTGTATCCCATTGATCTGGCACAATTTCACAAATAGGTAGGAATTCTACGAGCCACAGAAATACAAAACACGACCCAGCCCTTTCAACTTCTCATTAACAACTGAACGAATAGAAATAAAATAAACCGGCAAATGAAAATTTCACCGCGTATTATGAAACCTTTTCATAGTAATAATGTTTGGCGTGATTGATCCATGGGTAGGCAGCATTAATTTGGCGCCTGTTTTGGAAGTTGATGTTTCATTTCATGAAATCAACGTTTAGTGTTCATTGAAACAATGAAGTCCATTCATTATTTTCTTATGTTTGTTGTTGATAGATCTATGACGAAAAGTTTATTGCTCCAATGATGAAAAACATAGATCAATAAACATCAAACGTTGATTCAATGAATTTTTTCATCACATGAATAAAAAAAATGATTAACTTTTGATGTTTTTCGTTCATTGTTCAATGTTGGCTCGTTCATTGTTTCAGTGTCTTGCGGTATGAACCCATCATCAGAAATGATTGTAATTATCATCGATTCGTAATATTAATGTTCAAAAAATTGACGACCGCCGTTCATTAATTTTACGTACAAAATTATTTTCTGTGTAGCTGGGTTCGATTCCCACACAACCGCAGAAAATTTTCTGATGACCTAAGAAAGTGTTTGGGATCACACGTTAAAAGGTAAGACCCCCGTCATTCCCTGCTCGTACAGGTATGATGAATAAGAACAATTTTAGAACAAAAAGCAATTAGTTCCACCTTGGGCCACATTCTGAGTAAAATTGTTTATTCATCCAAGACATATTTACTCTGGATTCGAACTTCAAATTGACTCATTTCAAGATTATATTATATCGTATATATGACACTTATTATATAATTGTTTCATTGAAGTAAATGTTGCCTAGATTCCTTTTTTCCATGTAATGTCCTGGTTCCGTCTTCAGACATGCATAATTAATTATTGTTTTACGATGCGCTAAGTGCATACATTGCGTTTTTCTGGTCGACCCACATGGTAAGCTAGCAGGAAGAGGATTATACATATTATTCATTATGCTGGACGATGTTAAATACGAGAATAAGTGTATTCAAACATACTCGACGTGGTTTACCTTTCAGCTGCCCTAACGGAACGCCATGGAGTGTCATTCAAATCATCATGAGAAAGTAGGTCCCTTTGAATAGAATGCACTTCTTGTATACTGTATGCCTGATGCATTGAATATACAGGGTAGCCCCATATTAGTATATTATTTCAATATACAGGGTGTTTCCAAATAAGTACGACAAACTTCAGGTGGTGGTTCCTTGTGATATTTGTGGTTATGAAGGTCATATATACATGTGTCCTAACTTGTTTCGTTTTGTAGATACAGGTTGTTGAAGTTAGAATTATTGATTGTTTTTATTCATAACCCCTCTATACCTATAAGCTTTCATGGTGCCAATATTCAGTATACATGTTTGGAGACTGACATAGTCCCAAAATTTCAAAATGATTCTTATCGAACATTCTTAAAAACACCTATACATAAAAATTTGGAGTCAAATCGAAGTATTATTGCTTCCTCAAAAATAAAGCGAGATACAGATATATTACCTACACACGGCATGAGGAAGTTGTTATTCCAATAATTCAAAAGTATGGAATTCAGAAAAACCAGTGGCGTGAAACAAAATTCTCCATAAATATCGATAAATTTACACACTGTGATGCCATTAAAAATATTATTTCGAATCTTATTGTACCAGAAGAAGCTTCATGTTACTATTAACAAACCAACGTTTTATTGAAATTGATAAGAATACATTTGAGTAATGAATAAACTATTTTTCGTGGAAAAATAAATACCCTAAAACTCGAAAACGAAGCAAGTTAGGACAGAAGTTTATATACATTTTATTCACTAAAATATCACAAGCAATCATCCCTCGAAGTATTTCGCACTTATTTAGAAACACTCTGTGTACCTGTTGTGAGATCAATTCAGAAGATCTACCTCAAATTGTCACTGTGCTTAAAATTTCACTTTATCAGGAACCTTGGGGGCAAATTAATTCGTATAAGATTTCTAGAACGAATCTTCTCCTGTTTTGAAAATCATTTTGATATTTTGTTGAGCGCCCGGACGGGAATTCTTATTATTTTTGTTAAAAATTGTGCGTACCTATATAGAGGACAAGGAGAGAAGGACGGTGCCGGTTCGTTTTTTGACTTTTTTTATGTTCTGGTTCCCACGAAAAGGAATATCCTGTAATGTTCAGAGAACATCGTGAGAACCAAGGGCAATAAGATAGGAATTGGTGTTCTTAAATTTCTGGAGGTTATATGCCTCGGGGAACATCTCCCTTGGCAATGTGTTCCAGAGCCTCTCTGTTCGTTGGATAAACGAGTTTTTAGAAAGAGATGTTCTGCAGGCCTCAACTCGACGGCCTAATCTCGCGGGGACTGCCAAGGGAGGAACAATTGTTGATATTTTAGAAGAATATCGTCCATGAAAATATCTATAAAGAAGAGCCAGATCGCCAACTTTTCTACGGTGTTCCAGAGAAGTGAGTGAGTTTGTGAGCGGGGCATCACCCACGAGACGAATTGCCCTTTTTTGGACAGAATCCAACAGTTTCAGGGTATGTTCCGGTACTGCACTCCAAATATGGAAACAGTATTCCAGGACAAGTCGGATCTGCGCCTTATAGATCATAAGCAGCTGACTGGAAGTGAAATAGCTCCTGGCCCGAAACAGAAAACCAAGTTTAGTTAGCAATTGATCTCACGTGATTTTCCCAAGAAAGGTTATTGCTGATAGTAATATTAAGCATCGAAATGGATGTCTTCAAAGGTATGGTTACTCCTGACAGGCTTATGTTGGGCACAGTGAGACCGACTCTTCTAGAGGAAAGGCATGCTTGTGTTTTGTTTGCATTGAAATCTACCAAGTTATTGGATCCCCATTCGAGAATTGTTGCCAAGTCCATATTTATGTTGTCAACATTTCTCCCTCGTTCGTTTCTGATTTGCCTGGGTGGTATTGGAGCCCTGGAAGAGAAGGCGGTATGGAGGGTACTATCATCCGCGAAGCTGTGTACTGGACATTAAGTTGCTTCCAACAAATCGTTGATATGGAGTAGGAATAGTGTTGGTGCTAGAATTGGAAGATTTGGACTTGGACTTGGAAGATCTTGGGAATACTTTATTAGGCAAAAAATGCAATGCTTCATACCTTCCTGTTACGGTCAGGTCGCAAATTAACTGTAAATATTTTGTAAAAAAAATATTTCAATATTTCGTTAGGTGGTATTCTTTTTCAGTGAGCCTGTTCAGTGTTCCATACCTTTCCTGTTTTCATGAGTTTCCGAACTGGATATGGCCTGAAGTAAATGTAACACTGTGATTTTTGGGTGAACCATCTATCCTCATAGATTTGGATAGAAGGATCATCTTAAAATGAGGAGATTTGGCTCAAGGGAGATATCCTTATACAGGGTGTCCCCAAATTATCCTGCCAAATTTCACCAGCGGCTTCTACGACCAAAAATAGAGGGAAAAGTTTCAATGAAGATGAGTCGAAAAATGTCCCCAAAAGGAGACATACGGCCCCATATAAAAGGAGGCTCCTGAATATGATATCTCTGATGGTTTGGTGAAAGAACTGAACTTACCATGCCCAATGCGGTGAACAAAAAATCATTTCAAAGTTTCATACAGGGCGGGACTACATTAAATATTGCTCAAACTTTTTTGTATGCATATTTCTCGACAATTTAATCTCGTATCGTAAAAATCACATCGTTTCACAAGAAAAAAGTGCTCGTGTTCCGCATCGATCAGATATATCATTTTCGGGTGGAATCGATTTAAAAATATTGATACACTCACATCTTATGCACAACGTTGCCAATTTTCAAATCATAGTGGCTACACAAAAATCAACTACTTCCTCTTCACAAAACAATCTCATAAGACCGGGAAATATACGAGAGTGATGATGAGAAAACTACTTAAATTTTTGTACATTTTTTCCACTTCGACTCATTGCAATGTTATGCATATGATATCTGAGATGTAACAATATTTTTGAATGGCTTTTACTCGACAATTTTTAATGCAGTCACACTCTGTATTATACACTCCTGAGTGAAATTTCGAAATGACTTAATTTTCACTGAATTGGGCATGGACAGTTCAGTTCATGTATCAAGTTGCATCTCCTTACCACATTGAGTTTCGGAAATACTCAAGAAATATAATCTTCAGGAGCCCAATTTCAGGGGGCCGTAGGAGACATTTTTCGTCTCTCTCAACTTTTCTCCCTATTTTGGATCGTAGAAGCTGCTGGTGAAGTTTGGCAGGCTTATTTCGAGACACCCTTTATACGAAGATTACGTGAAGACATTTGATTCCCATCCTTGTGGTGTTAAAATCTGTGAACAGGAGTTTCTTGACATTATCTGTATACAATTTGTAGCTTAATACTGTGCGTATGAGGAGATATGGCGGTCGACTTCTTTTTTTCTTGTTCACGTGAAAATATCGCTCTCCATTTCAATGATTGAAACATGTTATAAAGAACAGTGCTGCTCAAATAATTCGTAACAACTACTGTGAAAATCCCTTTAAAAATTCTGTTTATGCACCCGGACCGCCCGCTGTTTCAATCACTCATTTCTTATTGGGGTATAGGAGATAGTCAGGTGTATCTTTGAATATTTCCATCTTTGATTAGACAAAAATATTTGAATTCGACCAAGAGTCGTTACGAATAATTTGGGCAGCATTGTACCTACTCATTTTAAAGATATTGGAGTTTGATCAATAGTTATTTATTATACAAGGGAAAAAAGTAGTAGTTTTCAGCTCCAGGTTGTGTTGTCTCCCGACGCGTAGCGGAGAGAGACAAAAAACCGTGAGCTAAAATCTAATATTTTTCCCGTGTATAATACACTATTTTTTTCTGCGACAGAAGGAAGGACGAATCAATATTGAGAAGATATTACATTATTTCGAAATCTGAAAATTATCGACGTGAAATTTCAAGTTTTTAACAGTAGGGACACCTGCGTTTTATAGACATCTTTATCATTCTTTCGGAGTAATCAAATATCTGATGTCACTTCTGTCAGTTCAATTCTGCGATTTGATTTTAAAAAATTGCGAATTCAGTAGTTGTTTAGTAATATACGAAACCGCGAAGTCGAATGGAAGATAAAAGGACTTGCAGTTCTTTCTCGAAGACGGTATTATTGACTCATTTTTCGGAACTATAGCACAACAAAAGCCATTAACAGAGTATATATATGTGATATATATCCGGGAAAAAATTACTCACTTTTTGCCCACGGGAAAAAAGTAATTTATGAAAAGTGACATTTTATAACCTGCCAACAGAGATGCAATGCCAAACTTTTTTCCCGTCACAGAAAAAAGGCATTTGATCTATCCTTCATTTTACTTGGTTCTTTGGGATTTTCTCTCCTCGTTTCTATAAAATAAAATTATTCGTATTATTTCAATATATTTGTAGAGGGACAAATCAGATGATTTGCCCCAAAATGTCACTGCGTTTAACAAATTTTTCTATCAGGGAGTCTAAAAGAAAAATCCAGTAGCTTGTCAGTGACAATTTGTTTGAAAAAATTTTTGAAGGAAAGAAATATAGATATATTGAAAAAATATCAAATTTGTACTTATCTTTGGACGTTTCGGGACCGATTCTGCTCCCGTTCTCAACATGTAAATGCAAATTATTTTCCTTTGAAAGTCGTGCTGCGTATATAGTTTGACACTTTTCAGTGTCATACTGATGTTGGCATATGAATGAGTGATTTTAGTCTACAAATGAGTTACAGGATGTTTTCATTAATTGATCTTGAATCTACCATTTTCATGTTCAGTTTTCAGAACGGGAGCAGAATCGGTCCCGAAACGTCCAAAGATAAGTACAAATTCGATATTTTTTCAATATATCTATATTTCTTTCCTTCAAAAATTTTTTCAAACAAATTGTCACTGACAAGCTACTGGATTTTTCTTTTAGACTCCCTGATAGAAAAATTTGTTAAACGCAGTGACATTTTGGGGCAAATCATCTGATTTGTCCCTCTACAAATATATTGAAATAATACGAATACTTTTATTTTATAGAAACGAGGAGAGAAAATCCCAAAGAACCAAGTAAAATGAATGTACCATACCTCCTCGATTAACCTACAGACAGTATTTTTTGATCTATCCTTCATTTACGCTGTGGTTAGAACGCTACAAAATTCAAAACTACTGCAACATTATGATGATGAACAAATATAAAATAATAACAGAACCTCGGTGAACCATATTCCCTTTGGACGTTCGTTCTGCTAAATATAAGAACACCCTATATAGGTTTGATCTGAATTTACGCTACTGCTTTCCGGCCATCGAAAAAATGTATACAAATGATGCTTGAACTGTATAACTAGCTGTCATTTCGGAATAATATGAACGAATTACTCGGAAAGCGGATCATGAACCGAAAATTATTACTTCATGCTGAACCCTAATTGTGGAGGCTCCAAGAATTAGCTTTATAACATTAATTAATCCAATTACAGCCACTTTGAACGGCGATAAGTACAGTGCCGAGTGCGTATAAAGTCGGAATCCTCGTTTTATTAGGCAGCTGGCAGCTGAAATGAATAATAAACGCGAAAAATACTTGGCAGCAGTAATTGTTGTTTTGTTATGGAATCTTAACGAGCAACTACAATGTATCAGCGAAGTAGGTATATATTTCAGTAAATGGGATGAAATACTGGTGAAATTATTGTATTTCTTCAATCTTCAGAAGTAGAATATAGACATGAACGTTGTTGTTCGATGGTATAGAGATCACTAATCTCCAGTGAGCACCTCAGCATGGCGATCCTGAGGTAGTATGTTACATAACTAGTGTGGCAAGTGACATATTCCGCATGGGTGATATTTAGCAAGGCGCCGAGTACATGAAAAACACTTTCCAACCGGTTCTGTACACTATAATAAATATATAATTTGAAACACAATATACAAATACACATTTCAAACATGCGATTGTCTTTTATATTACTTGTGATATGCCTTATTTTATCTATGTTTGAATCTAATCTAATTATTCGAAAATTTATCATCATCATTCCTTCCCAATGAATAAAAATTGAAAGTGGTTTGGATATCATATTTGCCATTGAATTTTCCCTCATTGTCGACAGCTTGGTCGAGAGCTACCACGCATCTCGTGACCACACAACCAAAAATGCAGCCGAGTGCCAAGTTACGACCGTGTATAGACTCGAGCCACACTGGTGTAGACCCGAGTCACACCAGTGTAGACAGCAATGAAAGCATTGACAGCAATGAGGTTATGTCTCGCAGATTATGAAAAAATGACAAATACCGAATTCTAAACAATTATTAGTTCTCATAGGAAAGAATTTGAACTCTAACGAAAATGAATGTATATACAATGATAGTTGGTATTATTGAAATATGATAATTGAATATTATATGATCATCCATGCATTATATAGACCACAAAAGAACACGTGAGCGTGCGGGAATATTGCCACACTGTTCGTTTTCACTTTTGAATTGTTATATGGTGATGCGAGATATTTTCTGAGCAACATATCCTGCTTTCGTCCAGGAAGTAGGTACCCATTTCCCGGACGCCTTTCCTTTGAGGAAGTAGCACTCCAAGAAGTGCGGACTATATGGCCAGGGAACAATCACATCGTTGTCATTGTAGGTATAAAAATAAATGCAGTTGATCATTACCATATGGAGCAGTGAAATGTCGACTGACATTTATTTTTGTTATTGACTCTGCCGTTACTTGATGGAAATAAATGGCGAATGTGAAAACTTTACAAACTATAACATTTCCACAAAATTCTCAATCACACGACATGTTTCGCTAACACAGTAGCTTCATCATCAGATGAAATACTGGTACAATGATCTAAACTAACCTTGGCTTTCCTAACTCTTATATATCCTACTTCCCCAAGAGCCTCTACATGCGGGGTTTTCTTGTGTTCAAATGGAAAACATAGTAGTTCACCTAACAAGTGCGAAAAGTCACTTTACGAACTTGTAAGGTACACTATTTTTCTACATGCGTGCGGAAAAACCCAAATTCCTGTTTTTCGCACTCATTTGAGAATTGAAAGTTTTTTCCGCACCAGTGCGCAAAAGTGACTCTTTTAACACTGAAATTAGTATTGAAAAGTTGGCTTTTCCGCACGCTAGTAGAAAAAAAAATTTCATGGAATATCATCAAATTCAGCATTGATTTTATATATGTTCTCTTTGAAATAACTTCTGCCTCATATGTAGAATGATGTGACTTTTCGTACAATTTATTCCTGACGGTACTTTTGCGTCCAAAATTTCGAAACTTTTTTCTTGCCAACGGAAAAAATTGAAAAAATTCATAGGTCTTAGTTGAACATATAGGAATTGAAAAAAACTGTCAAATTTGATATTATATTGATTTTACTGAGGTTGGGCACTAAAGGGTTAATGTAAGATTTGGTTGTAAAGTGTTACATTGAGAGTAGAAAGTCGGCTCAAGTCTTTCGATGCCTTGAGGTTCAAATATTCTACAGAGTTTTTCGATTTTTGACTTCGACACTGACCTCACGTATTATAATTATCGCACGACATTTCATTATTATATGTTCAAGCATTTCAGAACTGAGATAATCATTTTTGGCAATAAATATAATCAGAAACATAAAACATTATGACTTTTTCTAATAATTATCGATATCGTGAGTCGTGAGAATTAAAAAATAAGTATGTTGCGACAAGATTCTTCAAAAAAGCTCAACAGCTGTGTCTATTTCTTTCTGATTGTTTGTCATTGTAAGAAACTGTTTAGATATATGGAAATAATAGAATAAAAGAAACAATGCATTTCCTCAGAGTTACAATAGTTATTTTTCCGAAACTATTTCGACATTTTTGTCATTCGAATTTTGTTATTTTTTGATATAGATGACAGTAAACCAATTATGTCGACATTCGACTGAGATACTCAGTTATTAACGTCACAAGGCAGAAATATGTAGCAAATGACGGAAGAGGTTGAATATTGTATGAATCTCAACATATCAGTTTGTGACTTGCATTGACAGAAAACACTAAATATCATTTTGGTCCTGTCAGATGACACTTAACTTATTATTTATTGGAAAAACTCTTTGATTGTTTGCTATTAGATTCCAAGATGAAACCAATATTATATATTTGATGCCAATTTTACACTATTCAGTGATTAGATAGACTTTCTACTGTGTATATAGGTTTTTTTAGGTTGCTTTTGCCAAGCAACTTGTTTTCGATTGTCATAAAAGTATCTCGCACATTTTCGATAAAGTAGGGATATTATAACTGAAAATTTTATTCATAAGAATTTTTCTTTAATTTTTTGCTTATGTAATTTGATAATTGATATCCACACATTGTAAGTAATGGTCAAGTAAAATTATATTGAAAAAACTGAAGCGATCCGCAAAGTTGACTTCCACCGGAAATTACTTCATATATACATGTAATATGCGTGGGCCATGCAATTATTCAAATTACAGCCTGAACATATTTTCTTCGTTCAATTTCACTGATGGTCATATGTTTATTGGTACCATTGCACCATGACTGGGCCATATTTGGTAACTTCTTGCAGCTGTCTTCTCTCACTGACCATTTGCTCCCTTATAGGATATATATGCATTATGGGGAAGCATCAAAAGTGGACGAGAAGAATAATTTGTTGAAGCCTCAGGGGCGGTAGTAGTCAAAGCTATTGATATTTCTAGAATTATTGATAAATATACACAGAAAAAAATAATTTGATAGCATTAACAGAACGGGTTCTGTATCGAATTTAACGAAGAACTATTTCAGCGTTACAGAATTTTTTTACCATGAACAGAACCATTGTCACGAAAGATACAGAATGTTGCAGATTTTCTGTTAATTTTACAATAAATTTCTGTAAGTAGTTGTCTCCGATCATATATAATTTCTTTAATATTCACTTATCATTCTATAATATTGATAGAATAGCTAGGTATAAGATTACAGAAAATACTGTTGGTATCAAAGTTTGATCTGTACTATTCATTTTGACATTTTGGATGATAATTTTATACCAAGAATAGAATCTTCTCTAACACTCATGGAATATTTCGTTAGAATTGACACAAAATCTTTCTTTGAATATTAAAGAAAATATCTCATGCGGATACGAATAGTTCTGTAATATTAAAAGATCATGAGTGACGTCATTCTTTCGAAAGAATGTTCTTTAAATAAAACAAATAGTTCTGTTCCAGGTCAAGAAACGCAAGAAACATTATGTCATTATTCACCAATCAGATTCGTGCTTACGCTCACCTGATGTCACCGAACATGATGTGTTGGTCTATTTTCAAATTTGGTTACCATCCCTTATACCGCATAGGGCATTATTCATTTTTTATTTAGTATTGACAGTGAATGCATCGATGTTGAGTGTTGTTTTCAATTTTCTTTCCGATTGATAGGTATCAAGGTAAGTGTACTTAAACCTATATCAGCTTAGCAAGATTTGGATACTGGGTACCTACCGATACCTGATTGTGTGATATACATTTATCAATATACAGGGTGTTACATTAATATGAGTATAGGTATGGTTACTTCAATATATTGTGACAACAATGAAGGCGAGAAAATAGAAAGAAGTTCCTATGAACTTTTACTCGTAGTTTTCAAGATAAGAAGTTGATCTATCATCTTAAAAAGTTCGTTGAAATTAAAGTGGGTGATCTGGTTCTAAGGTCAGAATTTGACGAATTACTCGAAGTGTGTGGGCAAAACGGAATATCTATTGCAACAATGACTCATTAGAAATGATTATGTAGGAAAAATTATTCAGTTTACTATAAACAATGAAGTCTCTGAAACTTTCGTGGACGGAGAGGCAGTTTTCTAGCATATTGAAGCAAAAGGTTGTTTACTTCCGCTTGCATTTCACTTTCGGAACATTTTTGAGAAGGGTGGATCAAGACACCCCATGGACGGTTGAAACACATTTGACAGAACAAGGAAGATCATACTGCTATCGTATTCTCAAGACTTGGAAGCATTATACCAACCCACTTGGGTATAGACTGGTATGTTATTTGTTCTCACTTTTATCTTGTTTCAGAGGTTTTATAGCTTCTTCACACTAATGCGTTTATTTTTTCTGTTAATTATCCTTGTACTATTTCAGGTTAACATTGATTATCAAGAACCGATAATAGGAAACTCGAATATATTGATGGATTCATGAAAAGATCTTTTCAAGAAATGAAATGAAACTGAGTTTCAATCTTCTCCTGAAGATGCTAACATAGTTAGCGAAACACGTGTCGAGGCGTTAAAAAATCGGTTTGGTTAGTGGTAAAACAGTGTAGTGTATAAATAGTCCTGATAACAATCTCTGAGATTAACAGTACAATTTAGTTAATTGTACAGAAATATCTGTTCTGGTATATAATGAACAATTCTATACCATCAATAGAACCATTCTGTAAACACAAATGATTAATAGAACCATTATTCAACCTGTACAGAAATATCTTTCGCGATTATGAATATTTCTTTACTATTGAACGAACTATTTCGTTCCGGTTATAATACATTTCCTATCAATGGTACAGAATTCAACAGAACCATTCTTTAACATATAAATAACTATCGTTTGACACAAGGAACACATTCTGTTATACCAATAGAAATTTCTTTATGACTATCGAACTATTCTTTAATGTTTCAGAATTCTAGCGAATTCTTCTTTCCAGTGTACAGAACTATTTGTTGAGACAACGAACACATTTTTTCACAATGAAAGAAACTTTCTGTAGAAGTACCGAAATGTCTTTTGATGTTGATGAATCTCGTTTGGGGATTTTAAAAGAAATGGATCATGATATTAACAGAAACTTTCATTGGCGCTATAGCAAAAGAAGTTTTTGTAGTATTCAAAGATTTTTTTTTAATATTTACCTTGTCATTTCTTTCTGTGTACTAATATACTGTCAATAACAATTCGATATTATCAATAGAAAGAACCATATAGAACCATAATATCGATAATACCTATATTATAATTACCTCAATATCATCGACGTTGTGTCACCATAATTGAATAATGAATATTATTTCGACTAATGCAATTCTCCAGCTAAATCTTCCATCGATGCAATTATTCACAGTGTGATGGAAAAATTCTGAACAGTTGTTCCACATTGAATAATAGCACAGAAACGTTGGATTCGCGTTTTGTAGGTTCTGACGTTGGAATAGCTTAAAACTATGTGTATGTTTGTCATCTTGTGAAACCTCAAAGGTTTGGGGTACAACTATCAAAACAAGATTGTATCTATCCTTCATTTATATTTTTAATGAACGGTCTTCACAATGTACAGTCGTATTCAATAAAAAAGCGTACAAGTATTAAAAAGAGAGGATTTCGGGATCCTAGTTCTAGTTGTGTAAAACTGGCTCAGCCAATGGTTTGGGTTTTACGAGAACCTATGACAACTTCACTATCAACATTTGTTGAACAATCATTCCCGATAGCCCGTTTTATGCCGAATAGGATGACGTTAATTTCTCTCTGTAATATACTTGTACGCTTTTTTTAAATGCGACTGTACTTCATCAAGAATATTATAGATAATATCGGTGGTATCGAATAAATCACTGATTCCGAAAATGTATTCTGTATACAAGGTGTCCAAAATCAACGTACCAAAAATTCTTCAGAGTGAATTAGAGACCAAAATAGATTGAAATATTACTATTATTATTAGATATACTGAAATCGTTGATCCGTGAGAGGGCGATGAAGAAAAATGTTATTTCTAGAGTTTCTTTAATATTTTGGAATTCTCTGAAATTCGTTAGGGACTTTACATATTGTGCCCCGATCGCCAAGTGGTCTTAATACAGCACAGTTCTTCGTTCTTCTTCTCTTTCCTTGGGCACACCCGATGTATCCTTTCGTGTATCCTATAAATAATTATAATACAAAAAATAACGATGACATCGATGATGTCGATGAAAATTTACATGATTATTTCATTCACACCTGGCTGCACCTATGAATATAAAACTTCATGATTGAAGTGACATGATATGCGATATCAGCGGCTATAGGTAAACAAACAATATGAGCGGCTATTCTAATCGATAGCATAAGAGTGCTATGGTGAATGTCAATGATTGACATACATCAGTCACTCAAAAATTGGGATTTTTCGTTTTGGGTCAACTTACACAACAGAAATCAGTAATTATGTAAGCGAATCAATACCAGGAAATACCAAGAAGAGTAAAGAGTCTGTCTGATACAATCAAAGAAGGAAAAGAGTTCAAAACGAGGTTCAAAAGCACTATTGTAGAAAGAAAGCTATGACGAGAATACGCCAGACGGCCTTAGGGAAAACTTCTTCAAATGAGTAGTATCTGTAGAGGTATAACAATTAAACTTGAATCTAATTTTGAAACTTCTATTAATATGAATATATTCTAATGCTGTTCGTGAAATAATCTTCCTAAATATCAGTCGACCATAAAAATTAGAGACTATTATTTTCTTCAATTCATCTCGAGTAACCCGTATTTTGAGACAATTCAATATCAAATTGTCAAAATACAAGGTTATTCTCGATAGAATTATGAAGAAAATAGTAGTCGTCTATTTGTCATGGTCTCGGGATATTACCTACGAATATTGTCCTCTTCATATCATTCTTGACTTGCTGTAGTTGTAAAAGAACACTGTACACTTGATTCTTTAACATACAAGTGTGACTTTTATAATAAGCTGCTGTTTTTTATGATCAATAATGTTATTACAATCCACACTGGTGCCCTTAAAAAAGTGTGAAGTAACACAAAAATATGCATAAATAAAATCAGTCGATGTTGTGGCAGGTATTTGCTGCTGTTATGAAATTACTATAGAGATCATCAGATAAAATATCTTGGCCAAATATTTTGTGACACCCTGTATGTTATAATTTTCGATAATGTAGATGTGTACATGGATGGATTAATTTCGCATGTTGGTTACAAATTATAGTCTCCGGACTCAGGAATGATGGTTATTATAATGATGATCATTGAATATAATTCACATTACATATGATTATTATGAAAGTTTACTCGGGAGGCCATATCATTAAATTAAGTTGGCGTGTAGATGAACTTTGAAAAAATTGTTGGTTAACAACAGATATACAGGGGGACCCATTCAGTGATGGCAAATCGATATCTCTCGAAAACAATAATTGGAATAACGATAACGGACTCTGATGATATTAATTAGCCAAACGCCCATTCTCATATACAGGGTGTTTTTCTATTGAATGTGAATATTTTAGGAGGCGATTCTTGGACCCATTTCAAGAAGAACATTTTATGTAAACGTATGCCCTAAACATGTCAACTTTTGAGATGAGTGGTGGAGTTCTCAAAAATAAACGGTTTTTATTAATATCTGTGATACCACTCTAGATATTTTGATCAAATTTGGCATACATAATCATACTATGTATACCACATTTTCTGTTGCTGCCACCAGTGGCGTTCGTATGGAATTGCACATACTTATTTTGGCAAACATTGATGGTACGCCACCGATCAATATCTAAATTGAAATCATTCCTGGAATTTTCAATCATTTTCAAGCAAATTTGATCTCTACAATTTTTTCAATCTGATGCATGCTGTTCGCTTGAAAAAATAAAAACCTTTTCAATGCATTATCATAACAATATCATTAATATGACAATATGACAATGCAGAGGAATAGATTCCGTTATTTAAATCAAATTTCTGTTTCGTTCTTTCGTTAATGTTATATTTGGATATTAATATTCAATAAAATCATGTTACGTTATAAACTGATGTTTCTCGAGTGATAGGAAAGATATAATTTTTTTTTAGAACAAAAAATATACAAATTTCATGGAAAAATCACGCTATAATTGCTGCACCCGGTATGCATAAAGAAGTTTACAGTTTACACACTGTTCATAAGTTAGGTCATTCTCCCTGAATCCCCGAGAAAATGTGACAACATTGAATAATTTGTCACCTATAGAGACAGTGTCAAGATGGAAACATTGCTGTAGTTACAAAAAACAGAGTTGTTGTTGATTTTGTCAATCAATTTTTATAATCAATCATACAGTCCACAATAAATCATCGAAAACAATTTTTCACGCAATTATTCAAACTACAATTGCTCTACATATTTCCAACAGTTTTTTGGTCCATCGACCCAGATAAAGCAGCGATTTCTATGGTGCACATGCGATTGTAGTTCCTATTCCAATTGTTCCTGATATCTGCACTCCGGTGAGTCTGTTCCATATTCCCATTCCTTATCCGTACCATATTTCCTATCCTGCCATTTGCGATTATAGGTCGGGAATCAATCATTTGTCTATTTCATTTATATAACTATTCATTGTGTATGCCCAATAATTATTGTTGCAAAAGTGCGTAACGATTGTATTTTTTGTATCGATAATCTGTTAAGGTGACTTTCCTGATATTTTCAAGTGAAAGGTAAATATTATATATTTTGAGTGATGAGTGAAGAATTGAAAACATTAGTCCGTATGCGCGGAGCAGTTAAATCAAAATTGACTTCTTTGGAAAAATACATTGATGTAATTAAATGTGCTGATCCTAAAGACAGGCCATCAGTAACAGACATTGAAGTAAGATGTGTATCTAGCGAACCAATAATTCGCGAATTTGATAATATCCAAGTCAAGATCGAAATTGCTTGCGATGAATCTGTATTGAACGAACAATACAAGGAACGCGAAGATATTGAAAAACGCTATTTTGATGTTATTGCTTTCATGAAAGACTATATGAAGCTTGCATATGCCGATTCTCCAAGTTCCAATAACTCTGACATACCAGTCTGTCTATCTAGACATAACAATAATTCACAAGTAGATCCATTACAGAGTATAATTTTACCCAAAATTAAATTACCTACGTTCAAAGGAGATTATGAGCATTGGATGGAATTCAAAACAACTTACATATCTGTGATTCATTCTAATACTTCACTCAGTAATACACAAAAATTTCAATTTTTACGAGCTTCATTGGAAGGTTATGCTAAACGATTAGTTGATAGTATCTCATTTTCAGAAAACAATTATGACAATGCATGGAAGATACTATGTGATCGATTTGACAATATATAAGCGTGTTTTGGTTCATAATCATATTAAATCCATTTTAGGTATGAATCAAATTCACAAAGAATCAGCTATTCAATTTAGACAATTATTAGACGATATCTCAAAACACTTGACAGCGCTAGATAGTTTGAAACTATCAAAAAATGTTTTGTGGGACATTTTGATTACCCATTTGATTTCAGAAAAGCTTGATAAAACCACATACAGAGAATGGAAGGAATCCAATCATTCTAAAGAATTGCCTACTCTTGATGATTTTTTTGATTTCTTGAAACAAAAGGTTGATCTTTTAGAAACGTTACAAGATCAAAGTTCTCAAAACCAATTTTCGAAACGACATAATTCTGTCAAAAATCAATTTTCTAATAACTCTTTCCAAACTCAAATTCATACTTTATCAAATCAATTTCATCAACCGAAATGTAATTTTTGCAAAAAGGGACATACTATTTACAATTGTGATGAATTTCTGAAATTAGATATTCTTTCTAGGCTCAATAAAGTCAATGAGCTCAAATTATGTGTCAATTGCTTAAGATTTGGGCATTCAAAGAACAGATGTCAATTGGGGCCATGCCGACAATGCAGAGGTTACCTAACACTTTGCTTCATCGGGATAATAATACTCATCAGTTGGTAAGCTCTAACAATGAAAATGTTACAACTAATATCCAAAAAGAGAAAATTTCCACTGATTTATTAGTAAATGTCCATTTCAATCATTCAAATGTTACAAGTACACAAGTCCTTCTTTCTACCGTTACATTCAATGTGGTTGATGTCAACGGAAAACCACATATTTGTCGAGCACTATTAGATAGTGGTGCGCAATCAAATTTGGTGACTGAAGAATTTTGTAAAAGACTGAATGTTCAATTAATTTCTACGAAATTAGCAATTGTTGGTATTAACAAAATCGTGTCACATTTAAAAAAGAGATGTAATCTCACCATATATTCTAGATTCAACAATTTCAAAAGTACAATTTCATGCTATGTAATTCCTACTATTTCGAATGAATTACCTAATGAATTCATACCTATTGGTAATTGGGATATTCCGAAGAATATTCAGTTGTCCGATACTCAATTCAATGAACCTCGAGATATTGATATGCTTATTGGCGCAGGACTCTTTTGGGAGTTAATTACTGACGGTAAAATTATTTTAGGAAAAGGTTTACCAATACTTCAAAACTCTGAGTTCGGATGGATAGTATCTGGTAAAGCTCCAATTTCGAATTCGAGATCAGTATGCTATCTAACTAGAAACATTAAATCTGAAGATGAACAATTGAAACGTTTTTGGGAATTAGAAGAGATTTCTACCGATAAAATGATATCGGTTGATGAGGATACATGTGAGGAACTTTTCTCAAAAAATACATCTCGTGATAACAATGGGAGATTTGTAGTGAAATTCCCATTCAAGCACCCTATTAGTCTATTGGGAAATTCATTAAATATAGCTATTAAACGTTTTTACAGCCTTGAGAGAAAATTTGCTTCTAATTCAAATTTCGAAACACTATATAAAGATTTTATACATGAATATATTGATTTGGGTCATATGAGCAAAGTTGAACCTACTATTGAAAATTCGAATTCAATGTATTATTTACCCCATCATGGAGTTTTAAAGGAATCGAGTATATCAACAAAAATGAGGGTAGTATTTGACGGATCTTGTTCTTCAGATAGTGGTTGGTCCTTGAATGATTTACAATTTGTTGGTCCAAAAATGCAAAATGATTTGTTAGCTATATTGTTGCGATTTCGTACCTATTCATTCGTTGTCACAGCAGATATCATGAAAATGTATCGCCAAATCATCATGCATCCAAATCATAGACAATTTCAGCAAATAATTTGGAGGGAACAACCAAGTGACAATTTTTCAATCTATCAACTGAACACTGTCACTTATGGTACCACGTCGGCACCATATCTGGCAATCAAATGTTTGAAAACTCTAGCTTTAGATTCTCAAACTGAATTTCCAGAAGCCTGCAAAATTATCTTGGCTGATTTTTTTGTAGACGATCTATTGACAGGTTCAAATGATAGTACACAATTATCCAAACTTTGTAAACAAATATGTTCAGTTTTGGAATCAGCAGGTTTCAAACTTCGAAAATGGATATCGAATTATCCAGACGTTCTTGAAAATATAAGCACTACTAATGACTCTCTAGGAATACTACAATTAGGTGAAAACGAGTGTTCTAAGACTTTAGGAATTCAATGGGTTAGTCAAGCTGACAATTTGAAATATAAAATTTCAAAGTGGACCTGTTCAGAATCAATTACAAAGCGTCAAATTCTATCAGATATTGCTCAGATTTATGATCCACTCGGACTTGTAAGTCCCTGTATAATTTTATCTAAGATAATTATTCAAAAACTATGGTCTCTTCAACTTTCATGGGATGAACCCATCCCTAATGATTTGTTTGTACAATGGACTCAATTTAGAACTGAATTATATCAGTTAAATCATTTAACTATTTCAAGAAATGTTATTGGAATGAGTTTTCAATTAGTGGAAATACATTGTTTTTGTGATGCATCAAAAAATGCATACGCTGCATGTGTGTATTTTCGTAGTCAAAATGAAGAGGGCACCTATAAAGTGAATTTACTTTGTTCTAAAACAAAAGTCGCACCCATTAAAACATTGACTACCCCCCGATTAGAATTGTGTGCTGCTCTATTAGCAGCACAACTATTGAACCAAGTCTCAAAATCTGTTTCTGTTCAGGTTCCATATTACATTTGGTCAGATTCTCAAGTAGTGTTGTATTGGTTAAATAGTCAACCTAATTCATTAGAAGTTTTTGTAGCAAACCGAGTTGCAAAAATTCAGAATTTGACTGAAATATGTGATTGGCAATATATAAATACAAAATTAAACCCTGCAGATATAGCTTCCCGAGGATTGTTTCCTATAAAACTAATACATTGTGAAATGTGGTGGCACGGGCCGCATTTCCTTTTGTTGCCTTCTTCAGAATGGCCACAATCCACTTTCGATATGTCAAACTTACATGTCCCTGAATTAAAAAAACCTAAAAATATCATGTTATCTACGATTAATGGAAATGTGTGCAACATTTTTGATAAATTCTCCAATCTCTATAAATTGAAGATAGTAATTGCAATTTGTTTAAGATTCATCAACAATGCAAGACTACAGAAAACCGATAAAAAAACCAACGGACCAGTATCTCTGATAGAAATAAATAATGCATTTTCAAAATTAATCAAGTTGGCTCAACAACAATCATTCAACGAAGAATTAAGAATTCTAACGCAAAACCATTCATTAGGGCCAAAACATAAACTATCTTCGTTAGCTCCATTTATAGATACAGAAGGCATACTCCGAGTAGGAGGACGTCTCAAGTATTCTTCATTTCCTACGAATATCAAACACCCTATATTGTTGCATGCAAAACATAATTTGACAAATTTAATTTTCAGAGAAAAACATGCTAATCTTTTACATCCTGGTCCTCAATTACTTCTTGCAACTATTCGACAACAATATTGGGTGATTGGTGGTAGAAATCTTGCAAAACAAATCACAAAAAAATGTATCACTTGTTTCAAATTCAAACCCGAGCCTGCTATTGCTCCAATGGGACCTTTACCAGATCATCGATTTGTATCAAATTTACCTTTTCAAATTACAGGACTTGATTATGCGGGTCCATTTTCTATGAAAGATAGGAAAGGGCGAGGTTCAAAAGTCACAAAATGTTATGTTTGTGTATTTGTTTGTTTTTTGTCCAAGGCGATCCATTTAGAATTAATCACTGACATGACTAGTGAATGTTTCATTTCTTGTTTGAAACGATTCATATCAAGACGGGGCATTCCGTTTCATATTTATTCTGACAATGGATCTTCTTTTCGAAGTACTCATAATGAACTTAAAAGACTTGGAGAATTCTTGCACAGCCATCAATCTGAAACGACAAATTTTGCTAAAGAATTCAATATTTCATGGCATTTTTCCCCACCATATAGTCCAAACTTTGGTGGACTATGGGAAGCTGCTGTCAAAAGCATGAAGCATCACCTTAAAAGAACTATGAAAACGACAATCCTTACCTATGAAGAGTTTCTTACGTTGATAAATCAAATAGAAGGAATTTTAAATTCCAGACCTCTATTCGCAATGTCCAATGATCCAAATGACCTAGAACCATTAACACCTTCCCATTTCCTAATTGGTCGTCCCATCACTTCCATTCCTACCCCAGACTTACAAACTATCGCAGACAACCGCCTTTCAAGATACGAATATATTCAGAAGCTACAACAAAACTATTGGAATTGATTTTCCAAAGAATGTATCGGCCAGTTACACCAATCTTACAAATTGAAAACTGGACCAACTCCATTGAGACCAGGAATGCTGGTTATGCTGAAAGCTGACAATGTACCTCCACATAAATGGTTATTAGGACGAATTCATGAGCTTTTTCCGGGCGTTGATGGTATTTCCAGAGTGGCTTCAGTAACTACTTGCAAGGGTGTTGTGAAGCGATCAATTCGGCATCTCTGTCCACTTCCCTTAGAAGAAGAAACCGAAAACTAGTTGGTGTTGTGTTCAGAACTTCAGAAAATATTTTGAAGTATCCTTCAAAAGGGGGGCTATGTTCATAAGTTAGGTCATTCTCCCTGAATCCCCGAGAAAATGTGACAACATTGAATAATTTGTCACCTATAGAGACAGTGTCAAGATGGAAACATTGCTGTAGTTACAAAAAACAGAGTTGTTGTTGATTTTGTCAATCAATTTTTATAATCAATCATACAGTCCACAATAAATCATCGAAAACAATTTTTCACGCAATTATTCAAACTACAATTGCTCTACATATTTCCAACACACACCAATGTTCAGAAGGAGATAACCTGTCATTAAAAAAAAAACATCCAAATCGAACAAGTAATTCTGACAAAAATGGATCTCAGACATTTGCCTACTTTTTGGTGGTACGTTTATTTCTGGGAGAAGTGTATTTTCATGACTTGAAAACTTCGCAGTTCTTTCATGAATCCAATTCACTTGTTCACGTGTTTCATATGTAAGATTTTCGATGTACTTACAAAAAGTTCTTGTTTAGACGCGCTTCGGTAACGAAGGACCCTGCATTCCAGAAGACAGTGGTTGCGGCTTCACCTCTAAACTATCTGTAAGAAAAACATGCCATAAGGAGAATGTGAGGTGATCAAATATGAAGAGTTGTTTACAGGTGCAATTGGTTCACAGATAATTATGATTACCTTGAACTGGTTCCTGATGACTTTTGTCATCTAGATTTTCTTCCTCTTCGAGACTATAGCGATGAACATTGCTGTAGGATGCTGCGCATGGTTGACATACAGGGTGTTTCATAAAATATGCGCAGGACTTCAAAATGTGATAGCTCGTTCAAAAATATGAAAAAAGTTTACATTAACCTAACCTCTAAAAAGAACTATTTTCGAGATAGGAATTTGAAAAAAATATTCGTTTCTGTACTCAAAGAAATTGGTGGGTTGAATCAACCGAAAAGAGCATAGGAAAATGAGCCTATCTGGTTTTATAATTGAATCAACCAGCGAACAATAGTTGAATATGTTGAGTCACTATACGAATGGAATTGTTGTTTTGATCAAGAAAATTGGTTATCAACCAGATTTTAATCTCACAACAGAATGAGTGGTATGTCAACCATAATTTTTGTCCCTTCACCTATATTTTGTATAGATAGCCATATTATTTGGTTCACCAACAAAGTGCATGGTAGATATAGGTATATTGACTTTTTTTCAGTTTCTTGTACCACTGAATCAATACAGATTTCGAATAAACATGAAGTTCATTCATTTCATGGTGGTCAACTTCACAAAATATATACAGTATTCATCTCCTTCATTTGTAATTTCTCGTCTCCGTTATTCGAATAAACTCTTCCATTTATCCTTCATGACACTCAATGGACGTTATTTAATTGCTACCACAGTTTATAATCTTCTTCCTGCAAGAAATGTGTAGAATCGAAATATGAATTTGATATTGAATTGATTGAATTCATGAATAAAACTCACCATCACATAATTACAATCATCTGATGAACTTTCCTCATCATGATTATTAATTGGGAAGACTACATCAGTGGTACTTCTTGACCAGAGATTTCAAAATTTTTCTCAATCTTCTTGTATGGTTCTGGTACTTGTCATATACAACCTCCCTGGGGATATATCCACTTCTCCTGTACTAAATGATCCAAAAATTGAAGAGAGTCCTGAGAAAAAGTGACGAACTTTAGCAATAATTTCATACAGTGTGTTTAATCATTACCAAATTTAGTACTAAATTACAACTCGATATTGAATACAGTGATTACATAATCGACTACCAAAATCACTTCATTGCAGAATAGATATAACATAAAACGATAATATCAAAATATATGAAGCTACAACTCAAAGAACAAAATAAGACGCCAGCAACAAAATCTCATGTGGACGCTGTCGCCCTGCAAATACCAATGGGAAGATCACAATCTCATTGTCAACCCTTCAAAGAAGGTTGGTTGATTTTCGATTTTAACCTACTGTTCGTTTGTCTACCAACTATGACAGTGAACGAGCTGTAATAATATATTAGTTTTACAACATAATATAGTTTAAATACTATCTTTAGAGTGATTTGAAATAGTTGCAGGTTGATTTTACCTTCCATTTCGTTTGATTACCAACTTTAACAGTGAGCAAGCTGTAATGATATTTTATATACTAACTTTAGTTTGATTTGAAATACTTATATGTTGATTATAACTTCCTATTCGTTTGCCTAGCAAATATAACTTTGAGCGAGCTATTATGATATTTCAGTTACAGTTATAATGTTGTTGAAACACTATTCCTAGTTCAATTCGACTAATTTTTTAAAATTTTTGGTTGTACCACAAAAATATTATCAAAATCAACTAATATTTTTGGTTGACGTTGAATTTGTTCATGTACAATTTGTCCTCAATTGTTTTGACGATCACCTAATCATTGAATGTACCATCATTGTAGTTTTATTCAACAATTATATAATGATGTTGTTGATTAAACAAATTTGTTTGTCAATTCAACCCATACTATCTCTTTGAGTGATGTAAACAGCTTTCGTAAGCATTTTCTACTCATAATATATAATGTTTTGTGCGGAATTCATTTATTTTCGTGTCATAATTGGTAATGATTTTGAAGGGGTAGTGGCTGTTTTTCTTCCAAACTTCTACGCTACTAGAGAAAAATACAGTTTTGAGCCGCCTATTTGAACAGCCAATGTTTTCTTCACAAAAAAAGGTGATTTAGATCAAAAGTTGAGCGTTTTTGAGAAAAATCTACTTTTATGTTCAATAATAATAATTGTTTCTGCCGCGTGCATTAAAACTAACGGTTGACATTTCCCAATTAATTTAACTTAGTATGATTTGTTATTGTTTTTTTTTGCAACAATGGAGTTAAGTTTTGGATTTGTTACTTGTTTCAACGTATAAAAATGATTTTTGTATGATCAGAAAAATGGAATTTGTTTAAAAAAACTGGCCATGTTTTTCAACTTTAAATGATTTTTCTCGAGAACTGTCAACTTTAGAGCTTATGACCTAGGTAAAAAACATCGACACTTCAAATAGGTGGCTCAAAACTGTACTCTTTCCAGTGGCGTAGAAGTTGGGGAGAAGAGCATCCACTAGGTACCCCTTCAAACTCTTCAGCAATTATGACATAAAAATGAATGAATTCTGCACAAAACATAGCTTATTATGAGTAGAAAATGCTCACGGAAACTGTTTTCTGTGAGATGGAAGGTTCCAGAGATATTGGCAAAAAAAAAATTCCTTTTTGAAATTTCAACACCCTGTATCTCGAAAAGAGTGCATTTCAGAGGGTTAGTTAATAGGAACTTTTTTTCATATTTGTGGATGAGCTATCACACCCTGAAGTCCTGCTCTTATATTATAAAACACCTTACATTAGAATCGTACAGCCTTCTTTCACCCGCTTATTGCTGTTGCACACACTTTTTTGCAGTTCCATGGAACTAGTTGAAGGAGTTTGTCAGATGCAAGGGGTTGATTGAAACTAATGGACCGCAGGTGTTGCTTGTTTACCTCCAGTGAACTTTCCATAAAACCCATCCATAGCTGCACATGCACCGAATGAAGCAGAAAATGTTGGTGTGCTGCAGCTCTGGTTGGGGGAAGAGTAACCATATTTTATGAGGATTTATAAGCTGGGTACCGCAGCTCATCTAGGGGCCTTGCTCTCTCACCAGCTGATGAAACCACGTAGAAAGGACACTCCCCCTCCTTGGTTCGAAAAAGTAGGCGTTGGCTGGAGAGCTGACTATATTCTTTCAACAGTAGGTACAAGAAGATCTGCATTCTTCCCTACTGGTACTGGTACTGGTGGGGGACGTTTCCACGTCAGCAACTAGTTCCCAATGGGACCTTTTTGCAAACCCCAAGTGTTTTCAATGACTGATGTGGTTCGCTCAAGAGAGCTGGCTAACATCCTTTTCAGGCACCGCCCATCAGCTCTCTTTCAGAGTTTTTCAGTTGTGTTTTGTAGGCTAGTAATGTACTCAATACCATATGCGCATTGGCAGGCCTGCTAACTATCCTCGTTAACCCCCGAGACCGAGGTCTACTAAGCAGCTGGCCCGCTCTCACGCTCAGTTGGTAGTTTTCCACACCCACCTACATACACCGTCCTACTTCTTCTCTGATGCTCACAACCACATCATCATATCTTTCTGCGTGTTCTGTGTAGGCTTTGTTACTAACTCCATGCGCCACTTTAGGAGCAGCACTGTTAATTGAAACGCAACAGCGAATCGTGCAGGACCATCCCCAGCCGATGCTCCGAAACTTTACAATAATTAATTCGTAAATATTGTAAATATTCCTTGCCCGTGCTGGGAATCGAACCCACGACCTTGCGGTCGTGAGACGGGCGCTCTTCCACTACGCCAATCCCGGCTCAGCATTCTTCCCTATAACAACCACTGTTTTGTGATCAGATGATGATGACCTGGATGTAGTAACAATAATTCTGTAAGCACCCTCCTCTGCTTGATATGACACAATTTTGGCTTCGTTCAGTGTCCCCTTCATTAATGATATCATGCGAATTGTGTTGTGTTTGCTTGCCAGGTGGTATTCTTGAGAGGTCTTTGGCGACATGTCTTCAATGCTTCGTGCTCTTTTATTGCCCTCCTTGAAAGCTCCACATGTTTGGTGCTGGTAGATGATCTCCAGTATCCGTCAAATACAATAACTTCTGACGAAAAGGAGTAGTGGCAACGTATGTAATTATTGATATATACATTTTATAGATGTTAGATGAAGTTCAACCTCTTTTTCCACCCAGAATGCTACACTTCAGCAGTTCTGACTCCAGTTCAAATTTCCTTGCGGAAGGCACAACCACGCGGAGTTCAATGATGCTTTTTTGATTTTTGTGCAATTTTCGGGATGAAATTTTTCTTTCATCATATCCTTGAAATACTCAATGATCATATTGATATGCTGCGAATATACCGGGTTCTGTAACAGGTACACCCCCTTTTTCTCCTTTAGTTTTAGAGATGAGTGATTGGAATTTTGAATGACCCACCAACTTGATAAAAGCCATGTTTTGACATGAACATGTTGCATTTTTCACTTCCGGTTCAAAAAGAAGTGGTAATGACTTTCTATTTTCAAATGGAATACCCTGTATATCATTGCACTTTCGAATCCAATGACACAACACAAATGACATTTCCATCTGAGTGTGCCTTGACTATTACTCTGATCGAGTCTAATGTACTCATATCGACTGGTGTAATGCTAAAAAAAAAGGATTCTGTCAAAATTTGTAAGTTTCTTGATTTAGCATCAAATTAAGTTTATCAAAACGGTTTGGTGTATCATGATCCTGTTACACAAGGTATGTACGCATTTCAAGAACATTTCATACTCTCTGTATCATCAGAAACGAAGCTTATTGCATTGAATCATCTTACATCAGCGAAGTTGTTAATTATCTTGGAGAATAAAATGATAATTTTGAAACCCACTATAATATATTATACCGGCAATTATTGCCATTTTATATTTGACAATAATTATTGCATATCCGGCTGGCTATAACAACAACGTTTGAAGAAGAAATGTCTGCCCATCCTTTCGTTTATATAGAACAATGGATTTCGAAATTAAAAGGCTATATATTAATGCCATTTTAATGGCATCATCATTATCCTGAGTATTACTTGATAAGCCAATTACTCATAATGAATTCTTAACCATTATCTACTTGAATCTGAACATGCATCAAAATTCGTAATTCGATATTTGAACCGTGAAAACATTTTCATATACAGTGTTTTCCGCTTCTAGCGTACCATTCCTCGTCGTTTGGACTTTTGGAGAATAATGAAAAATTCTAATTTTTTTTTGATCTCACTTTATTTGAAAGATGATTTGGTTCATAATGAACTACTGCGTGACTGAAATCAGGGTACCAAAACTATAGGAAACTGGATTTGGCATTATTTTATTTTGAAAATTGATTGCATACGGACTTCTTCTGCATCCTATACCATGTGACACAGGGTTTCGGGACACCTCTGTAACTTCTGCATTCGTGAAGGGAATTTACTGAAATTTGATAGGTACAGTTATATAAGCAATCATTTCCGATTTGATCACATTATAATCCAATATGTCGGACTTGTGAAAATCTTATCGTTTGTAGAGTTTTTACATTTGCTATGGATTTCGATCAAGTAACGGCCGAGTCAATTCAAATAATGACATATAGTTTTGATCATCCAGTTCCTATATTTTTGATATGACATAGGTTTTGTTTGGTTTGGTTCCATTATAAGTGGGGCGAGTACCGCCTCTCCTCTGAGAACCCTATTGTGGGTCACCTCTGGAGGTTCTATACATTTCACTGTACCACTTCTTTTTAAAACTCCATGGTTGAATGAGCTAAAACAAAATATGTCGAGCCTATATAATCTCTCTAGTATGTATTCAGCCGTTTCGTGTTCCACACATCAGGAACGACAGTCTGCTTGTTAGTTCAGAAGTTCATACCCATCCTTCCTAGGTGGTAATATCATAGATGACAGTATCCCATAAGCAGTTCTATCAGAATTCACAGGTTACTTATGCTCCATTCTAGGATCTACCTGATTATATTTTCCGATGGCATCTAGTTATGTTCAATATTCATATATGTTTGCACCTGTACTTTCGAACCCTTGCTATAAAATGTATATTTTTGAAGCAATAAATGTATTCTATTCTATTCTATTCTTCTATTTTCCGATGGCTTAGGCAGGAACGCCTTTGAATGTTGATTCAGACTATAGTACCTGAGTCTTTTTTCATCCGCCAAATTCAAAATAATTGTTTTGGCCGCACTCACACTCCAAAGTATGGTTCTGATCTTATAAACACACAGATTCGGTTCCCTGTTTGGCGAGAATGTCGACGCTCTCGGTTAACCCCCTGGTTTCCAGCCACCCACAGCAAAAAACTCTGTTGCTAGCAACCAGACACTCTAGGGATTCAATACAGTTTCATACAATCTTGGAATTTGTCTTGCTGGAGCTCAGTACTTTGAGAGCAACCTGGCTGTCTGATACAAAACTGATGATGTTTTTGTTTCCTATATAGAGGTCTATTCGTCAACTCTCTTGCACACAATTCAATTGCGAAGACTTCCGCCTGAAAGATTGTAGCATACTTACCGAAAATGACTGAGATTTTCGTCTTCGGTTTTCTGCTGAACACACCATTTCCTAGCGGGGTTTTCTAACCATCTGTGGTGTACATTACTTATTCGTTCTCTGGGAATCGGATCGATCCTTTTATTCTGAGTAGCCAACTGTCAGGAATTCTAGAGTTTGGTGAGTTTTTATTTCACACAGTCTCCCGGAGTGGTTCATCAGTTGTTTCTCTCTAATATGATTTTCCAATGACAGGAATCTATTGGAAAACATCCTTGCTTTCCTCTCCAGGACGATGTGGATTGTGGTGGGAGTGAGGTTCAAGAGATTTTCTATCGCTGTCGGTGGAGTGGAGAACATCGCCCCTGTAATTGCCAGGCATGCTATGACCGCCAAAGAACAGCAAGCTTTACTCTAGCTATCCCCTGTAGACCTCTAGTCCACCAGATCACCCAGTAAGTGCTGAGCATTGATTTCACCATTGTTTGGTAAATTCAGTAAGTATATAAATCTATTTGGGGTTCATTCCCCATGATTTGCCGCATACCTTTCTGAGTTTCTAGAGGGAAAACCTGGCTCTGTTTGCCGGAATGCTCTCTCCATATAGTCATCTAGTTTTTGCCCTTTGATAAAAGGGATAATTACAGTTTTCCGGTGGATCACAGACATCTATCTGCTTTCCGCACCATCCTTACACAGTATTAAGGTCATCTTCTAGAACGTTTGTTATCATCACTCCAAATTTTCCTCTTATATACAATATAAGTACTAAATCATCTGCGAATTTAACATTGATAATCCACCCCCTAATGTATGAGATCGTTCAGCAGCGAGCCAACTAGGAATGACCACACATTAATGAGCAATGCAAATAATGCGCTAAAAAAATAAAATCAAGTTTTCCGAGTAGTTTTTATCCGTACGTACATTATTTTACGTTATATACATAAACATATATATATTCATTAACTTGAACTTATCACAAATTCATCATTTGAATGTTTCTCATCTTTTGATTACGTCTATATTTTCTTCGTGAGAACTACAAGAGAAACGGCGAGAGTTTTACTGTTATTAGGTAGTTTTACTACACCCATTTCATGTTCATTTGAATGCACCTAAATTACCGTTCATTCGTAAATTGCGAGCCATTCACATTTACAACTACCTACCATTTATTTGTGTAATTTACTAATTTATTTGCTCGTAATTTATGGGTAGTAGGAGAATACTGATATTGAGATGTTTGCCTACAAAGATAAACGCATCAGCTATATAGATGACACTAATTTGCTAGGAAATTACAGACCTGGGAACTATCAGTGTATAAAGGATTGTAAACCTAACCTAACCTAACCTATAACTCTGCGCAAATACAGTAAATTTGCGCATTTGGCAGCAAAATAATGATAGATTAAACGACTTACCTGGAAGGAAGTTCATTTTATTATTCGATTGACAACGTTCGTATAGACCACCATGTAGTTACGCTTCGGAACTGCTGAGTATGTCACATACGTCTAGTAGAACGAGGTCAAGAAGTATAATGAATTATGGAATTTACAGCCATGTGTATTAATTTGTTGAACATTATGGAGAAATGAGATTCTATAATTAAATGAACAGTTTTCTAATATATACCTATGTATATTTAGCCGTATATATAGGGTACAATTATTTTGTTGTTTTTACAGATACATAGATACGGCACTCCTATCGCAATACAAAAAATGTAACCGAGTTTTTGAGATATCTGAAATTTTGTGAGGCAGGAAAATTTATTAGTAACAATATTTTAGACCTCGAACTACTTGGCCGGCCACCATCTCCATTTTTAGTTCCGAAACATTCTTATTCATGTAATTTCGCACAGAATTGTTCTAGAATGTGGAACGCGTCGAACGGGAAACATAATGAATAATCTACCATTCCTTGAAATCCCAGCTCAAAATCACAGTAAAAATATTACTGAGCAAAAAAAAAACAAGTTAAGAAATAAATATGTTGATGTAATACCTTTTTCATATAATTTTCTTTGCTTTCGCCAAATGCTCCTCTTTTTCACAAACACGAATACAAGGAAAGAAGTTGGATTTCAACAACATGCAGATAATAATTTCAATCTGGTATGGCTTTCACCTTGCGAAAGTTTTGCAAAAGAATAATTTTAATTTTATCAACCTTGGAAGGATATATTTACGGAAGCGCTGGAAGGCTTATTGCTTATTAGGCAACACGATGGTCTAGTCTAATGATCTTACTTAATAAGACGATGATCTAGCCTAATAAGCAAGATGATCTTGCTTAATGAGCTAGATGATCTAGCCAAGTAAGCAAGATGTTCTATCCTAATGAGCAAGATGATCTCACTTAATGAGACGATCATCTAGTCTAATATGCAAGATGATCTTGCTCAACAAGCAAGATGATCTAGCCTAATAAGCAAGAAGAACTAGCCTAATAAGCAAGAAGAACTAGCCTAGTAAGCAAAGATGATCTTGCTTAATAAGCAAAATGGTCTAGCCTACTGAGCAAGATGATCTTGCTTGCAAGATGATCTAGCCTATCTAGCCGATTGAGTAGAATGATATTTTTTTGTTCTCTTGGAGCGCGCGAAAGGAAATTCCTATAATGTTCGTGGAACATCGTGGAGGATACGGAGAGGAGGTAAGTGTTATAACTGTACCAAACTTTCGGAGGTTATAAGTTCTTGGGAATACTTCCATCGACGTGGTATTTCAAAGCTATCTATAGATATCTGAAATGAAAGGTCGTCCACTTTTCTACGGTGTTCTCATGAAGTCAAAGAGTATACGTGAGTGTGCCATCACCCACCAGGCGAATGGCTCTTCTCTGGATGGAATCTAAGAGCATAAGCGTATTTTTGGATGCTGAACCCTATACATGACAACAGTATTCTAAAACTGACTGAGTCTGTGCTTTGTAGATCATGGGAAGCTCTTGAGGTGTAAAATAGATTTTCGTGCTGATGGTAATACCGAGCATAGATATAGTGGTCTTGGTGGGAATGGGGGTGATGATCTGATGATGTGCTTGCTAATTAAGATGATCTAGCCTAATAAGCAAGATGATGTGGCTTGATGAGCAAGATGATCTTGCCTAATAAGCAAAATGATATTGCCTAATAAGCAAGATGATCTATCTTAACAAGCAAGATGATCTAGCCTGATAAGCAAGATGATGTTGCCTAATAGGCGAGATGATCTTGCTTGATGAGCAATATGATCTAGCCTAACAAGCAAGATGATCTAGCCCAATGAGCAAGATGATGTAGCCTGATGAGCAAGATGTTCTAGCCTAATAAGCAAGATGATCTCTCCTAATAAGCAAGATGATCTAGCCTAATAAGCAAGATGATCTCGTAATGTGCAAGATAATCTAGCCTAACAAGCAAGATGATCTTCCTCAATAAGCATGATGATCTAGCCTAACAAGCAAGATGATCAAGCATAATAAGCAAGATGATCTTGCTTAATGAGCAAGATGATCTAGCCTAACAGGCAAGATTATCTTGCTTGATAAGCAAGATGATCTAGCTAGCCTTACATGCAAGATGATCTTGCTTAATGAGCAAGATGATCTAGCCTCATGAACAAGATGATCTAGCCTCATGAACAAGATGATCTTGCTTAATAAGCAGGATGAGCTAGCCTAATAAGCAAGATGATCTAGTCTAATAAGCAAGATAAAAAACGCATACTGGCCCTCCAGCGCTTCCTTATGATGAATTTTGAGCCATAAGCTTATCTATCAAAGTATACTTATTTTCTAACGTGCTATCACCTTCGGAAAGCTCGGTAGACAATTTTGCTCAACCGTGTGTACGGTGATTTCAGTAAAAACCTTTCAGTGACACCTTGTATAGCATTCGTCGTGTCCAGATATCTCGACGAGTATCTCCAAATCGGACGCGTGGACATCGTGACCAAAGCGACGGCATGCAAAGCAAACCAAGGCGTGCAGGCGTGCCTTCCGGTGACCACAGAAGCATATTTTTCGTGTCGCAGTGTTGCCAATGCAGCGGATATCACAGTAGAGCTGCTGATTTCAGAATCGAACGCCTTCACTTCCTCAGCTGCCGCACTTGCCATCATGGATCGGCGGACGCTAAAGCAACGCATGTGCGTTATTATTATTTCACAAACACTTTATTCTGAGTTGATTCCTATGCCACTTCTTTCAGAAGTATGCAAGAAGAACACACTGAGTTAACTGAGAAATAATTGGAAGAAAGACTTGCTATTTTTCTAACTAAAGCTCCTGAGAGGTGCAATAGAAGACTGTACGTAAGTTATAGAGTGGGGCATAGGAATCAAGTGTTTGTTAGACACAAAAAGAGATTTGAATGTACACAGTTCACTATTGCCCTACCTCCATTTGGTGATATTTGGTATAACCATTATGCCAATGTTTCAACATTTTCATAGCTAAGTTGGCAACACCAATCGTGCAGCTCGGGATCACGTGACAGGTCATTGGTAAAGCGAACACGTCGACTTGTCGCTGCGCTGTGCCCGCGACACCTTGTATACTAATAGTCCACTCCGGTAAACATACAACATATCGTACCATAAGCATATTATGCAGAAATAAGTTTGCGTGTTTCAGATACCAGCCATGCCGTATTCATATCTGAAGTATCGAGATATCTACGCGAATAGGCCTTTTCGTGAAAATAAATTAAGGATGAATTTCAATACATAAGCATCAACATATTCCCTTCCAAAGGAATAGCCTGTATTTAGTATGCATGCATGGGGCTCAACACACAAATATACGCTATAAGTCTTAATTCACTCAGAGATGAACTATTCTCCTGCTTGGCGATGGCACACTCACTTATTTCTTGATATCAGTGAAATACACAGAAATATCGGCGACCCTTCATTTTCCTCAAGATACTTTCATAGAAAATGTTTTCTGCTATCATTCCATTACCATCAGTCTGCACGTCTTCTTGTCATCAACCTCGTGATAAGTCGACCAGATCAATACTAAACTAGCATGTCAATATAACGACAATGATTTGAAATTCTCTAAGGAAGTATTTCCAAGAATTCTACCTCCAAAGTAAAAAAAAAGAATAAGGTAGGTATGTATTTCCTAGGTAAGCACGTGAAAAATAGTAGATTATACATCAAGGGACAGAAATGCAAGATTTTTTCCAAGGTGCGAGGGAAAAATAGCATTCTGTCCTGTGGTGTATGTACAATTTTTTACGCTGGCGAAAACACAAAGTGTTTCGTCATAATTAGTAGTAGTATAGATTGTCGAATCTTGACAACATGCATGTTGTTGACAAACTGAAATTTCTGGAAACAGCTTTGAAAATGGTTAACGGTTATGGAACTAGAAATCGAGGGAAAATCCCAAGAACCCCTTGATACTGCTTCTGCAGTGATTCCTAACTTGCTACCAGTGAGATCTAGAAATCTGTATGCAGCTTATACTCGCTTCAGAGAAGGGTGTTCCGAAAAGGAAGCGCAGAGCTATGCGGAAAATGTAGAGTTGATATAAACTCCCTAGGGAGAAAAAATGTCACATTATCTCCCTCCCTAGAGAATAATACGATACTTCTGCCCCTCTTTCGTTACCAGAGAAACCAACTTCTACTCCCGCCGACGTGAAATAGTATATTACATAACTAGTGTGGAAAGTGACATATTTCGCGCGAGTGGACGTTTAGCACGAGCACGGTCCTACGACCACAAATATTTATATTATATGTCATGAGTGTTCATAAGACCAGAGTAGGGATCATGTTTCTAATCATATTCGATCACATGAAGATGATATCATTATCATTATTATTTAATTTTACTTCAATATTTGAATGACATCATTAGTTTAACGTTAACTCAACATTAACTCAATATGAACTTAACATTAACTCAACATTAACTTAACATCAACTCAACATTAACTTAACATCAACTCAACATCCACTTAACATCAACTTGACATAAATTTAACAGTTTCGTAACATTAACTTCAAATCAACTCAACATTAACTCAACATAAAATCAACATTAACTTAAAATTGACCTAACATTGACTCAACATCAACTTAACATTAACTTAATAATTATTCAACATTAACTCAACATTAAATCAACATTAATTCAAAATTAACTTCACATTACCTCAAAATCAAATCAAGATGAACTCAATATCAAATTGACATAAACTTCACATTAATCACTAAATTGCCAAACATTGACATAAATTCAACTTTCAATTGAAATTAACTTGATTTCAACTTTTCATCAACTTAACATTACGTCAACATAACTTGACCATAACTTAACTCACCATAATTCAGCATAATAATCATTCATTGGTACATCATAATCTATAGACCCTGTTACTGTGCGATTTTCGAATATTTCCACCCATGGGAGTTTTGCTTTCGAACTTTCTAACTGTTATATGTTGTCATAGTGAAACGAGTCACTTTCTCAATAAAAAATCAATGTGTTTTGTGCTGTTTTCATAGGTGGTCGTAGAAAAACACTAATATTATATACCACGATGGTTTGCCATTCTTGAATAGAAATGGTGAAAACCAATAAACAACTGAATTGCCCTATCTCTATCTACCGTTTTTCTCTTACTTCTTCTCTTCTATTATCTCACATATGAGTATAGATACTACACGAGAATCACTGATGTAAATAATTTTATGACAACTGATAATGATAACATTGGTGACATGAACAGAAAATATCACGGGAGAAATTTACTACCGACTGTATATTATACGTTTGATTGGGCAATGAAATCACCGTAAAAGTTGATTTACCACCTAATATAATCTTTATTCCTCTTATTGATAGCCAATAGGCACTATGGCAATCGATGGCCGTAAGGGTAATGTATGTACGATGAGTAAGTACTCCGATAGGCCAGGTTAGGCCAACGTTTGATGTTATACCGTGAATAATGAAATAGCACTTCATTATTGGTGAGCATGGGGAGTTTTCGTGCAAATAGCAATAGCAGCATGCAGGATCGAGATGAGATGAAATTCTTCGAGAACACATGTTATACAATATACAAGGTGTTTCAGATTTAAATCAGTTCAAATGTACGTTCGATACCTGCAGGTAGAAGACACTTTCATGGTTTAAAAGCACTCCCCAATTGATTTGTCTACCGTCCTTTTTAACTGAGATATATAGGATCTTGATTTTGGCAAAATCTTCATCAGTTCATAATATTTGAACCACTTTGTATAATGTATTCATGCTTGGCAGAAATATTCCAGTCATATTACCCACCAAAACAAAATCAAAATTGAGATCAGAATCCAGGTCCGTCTTGAGGAAAAACAGAAAACTTCATTTATTTCAAAAATATCACTCTCTATGGCAAAATTTTGTAGAAATATTTTTTGATTAGAAAAGAGCGGGAAAGAGGATTGAAGTGACCTTCTTTTTACGGGCGTGCATCCAATTTGACATCAGAAGTTTCATTATCATTTTTTCAATATTCAGCTATATTTCGAGGTACAAAAAAAAATAACATTTTTCAAAGTTTAACATCATTAGAGTCAATTAAGTGACCTATTGATATATTTTTTCGTTTGACAGAATAACTTGTCAATGATTTCAGAAATTTTCGAGGACTCATTTTATTCTTCATTATTTATGCATAAGATGCGATAAACTAGACTATGTGCTAAAAATTTTAAAATTCTCATAGTTCTTAATCATACTAATGTGATAGTATTGGTATCCTTGATATAATTATTGGTGCTCGTATTGTGTTGTTACATAACAAAGTGTTCAATAACCATAACGTTACCTATGATATCACATACTAGTGACTATGAACTGTCAGAATTTAAAAATTTCTTGCACAGCATACTTTTCCGCAGCTTATGCACTTAGATCACTGGGTCTTTTGTCTTGCCTTTAGAATCAGCTAATCTGAATTTCCTCTTCAGTTCTACTGAGGATGGCAACTGTTTAGCCAAAATACGTATTGAGGGTTATCAATAGATATCAATATGTTATTCCAGGTATCTTTTGTATTCCACCCTGTATATTGGCAAATAGCCTACAGAAAAATTCGACCTACCTCCCTTCTTATTCTGTTCATTTTGTTGGTATTGAAAACTATAGCACCATTTTTTTTGTTTTATTCGCTAACAAAATTATAGGAATTAGAGTTTCTTCGTCACATAAAACTCTATCAATTTACCAAATCTCAGCAAAATCGCATATGCCTTTTTGAATTTATATGGGAAAGACGATTTATAAAAATTGTAACTTCAAGGCCCTCTGGAGCCCAAACGATGCAACTTTGTACTAAGGTAATTTTACTTAAATCGACTTATTTTGATCTAAGGAATATGTGGTCTGTTTTTGTAAAGACCTTTTACAGACACCCTGTATATACGTGTAGTATAGGAAAAATCAGATGGTTTGCCTGAAAATGTAACTGCGTTTCACAAATTTGTCTATCAGAGAGCCTAAAAGAAAAATGTAATAGCTTGTCAGTGACACTTTATTTTGTAAAATGCTTGAAGAAAAGAATTATAGATATATTGAAAACATATCGACTTTTCACTCATCTTTGGACGTTTCGGAAACGAATCTACTTCCGTTTTCAACATGAAAAATGAAGAATATTATCCTTCAAGATTTGTCTTCGTATAGTTTGACACCCAGTGCCATACTGATGTTGGCATATAAATGGGTGATGTTAGTGTACAAATGAGTTACAGGATATTATCTCGAATCTACCATGTACATGTTCAGTTTTCAGTAGTGAATGTTCTATCTATATCAACTATGAACAGGAAGCAATGCTATTGTCTCCGTTCAGAAGAATGCAAGCGAATTCCCTGATTTATCTCTTTTGGTTGTTATCTTCCTCTCCTATGGCTTCAATATCTATTATTCCGCACTCTGCCATATGTTGCTGTGCGGATTTATTTGATGCATCTCATCTCTAGACGCTTCTAACTTTGATGTGCGCAGTAGTGAATACATTTTTTTTTTCGTGTTTGATGTCCAGCAGTTCATTCACACTCGTCACATTGTTGTTTTATGGTCAGCACTTCAAATGTCATTGCACTGCTGTGCCGCTTATACCCCACGGAGTCAGTTACCCAATAATAATTGATATTCTCCGGCAGCCAACTTCTCTCTTCCTGTACGACTTTGTCGGTAACGGTAACATCTTCAGTTCTTGCATCGTAATAGAGGTGTAAATTGAATTGTTATTCCAGTAAAGCATTTACTCTGTAAAGCTATACTATTGTCTTGGCTGGGTCTTAGTACAGGGCGAGTATGCGTGGAACTTCTGCAAACCAAATATTACAGGGGCGTTAGTTCAGTGAATACCACGAAGGGGTCAAGAAAAAGCGCCACAGGTGGAATTTTATGAGTTCAAGGTCAAATGACCTGAGATTAAAAATTAGATTTCTTCCAGAGTGATAACAAAACCATTTCAGTGTATACCTATGAGGGGGTCAAGAAACTCAAACAATATTTTTGTATTTAAAAAAATGCGCAGCAGGTGAAATTTTTTATGTTCAACGTCAAATGCATTCAAATTGAGAATGAGATTTCTTCCAGAGTAATTGAATCAATCAGTTTCACGTTATCAGTTTCTTATCATTGATACAAAATGTTTTTTTTATGTTCTGGTTCTCACGAGAAGGGATATCCTGTAATGTTCAGAGAACATCGTGAGAACCAAGGGAAATAAGGTAGGAATTGGTGTTCTTCCTAAATTTCTGGAGGTTATATGCCTCAGGGAACACATCCCTTGGCAATGTGTTCCAGAGCCTCGCTGTTCATTGGATGAACGAGTCTTTGGAAAGAGATGTTCTGCAGGTCTCCAAAGTGACCACGAAGGGGTGCGAAGCTATAACTCGACAGGTGGATCTCGCAGGGACTGTCAAGGGAGGAACAATTGTTGATATTTCAGAAGAGCATCGTCCATGAAATATCTATAGAATAGAGCCAGATCGCCAAGTGATTAATATTTTGATTACTGTCTATAGGTTTACCGAACAAGTGGTTGATGGTCTCCAGATTGTTTGAGATTTTCTCTCATAGTTACATTAAATGAAAATATCTCAATGAGGTTAATGTGGTTGAAGATTATTTCAACTGCTGGTTGAGTAGTGATTATGATATTTGCCAAGCAACGGATACTGACTCATTTTCTTAATTTAGCGAAATAATTCAGAGATTCACTCGAATTTTTCCAACTTACCCAAATTAACAACTGTTAATCATAACAGCAAATAAGTTACTCATCAGTCTATTGTGATTAATTTGTTATGATAATATAAATTCTTTTCAATTATAAGTACTGCATGCATGGTGCAATACTGATGATATGATATGTCATATAGTCATGTGGTTTCGAGTAAGTTCTATAAGTAAAATCAGTTTTTTGTTCCAAATGACGCCCATGAAAGATAATGACCAATGAATAAATCTCTAAGTCATCTCCACGACATTAAGAATTAAATATATCGTGCTGAGGATAATATAGATGTTCAAGTACTATTACTACAATTCCAGTTTTATGGACTTCTTCACACGTTGATAAATCATGAAGATTGTGTGAGTATAGTATCAAAATAGTATTGCCATTTACATTTTCCATTTTTTTTTTCGATTACATTCACAGATTACTCGAGAGGTATAACTTCTGCCTTTCAGAAGATACCTACGGAATGAAATTTCCTGATTGACGTTATAAGAGGTCCTTCAGTTCAGCACATACGCATACTGTTTACGCTTTGTTACTGACTCCATACGCCATATTGACAGTAGGAGCAATAGTGAATCATAAGAGACATCTCCTGCTGAGGTATACTCAATATACAACCACATACAACTCTCAACTCGCCTCATGAAATAAGAAATCTATCACGGATGGGGATAGAATCCAATAACATTGGGTGACGTTTCAAACATCTACCTATACACTCACACATCTTTATTGAACAATGTTGACAGTTGAAAACATTTGAGAAAACATGCGCATGCTCCGCCCTCTATATACAGGATATATAATATGGTTGATTTCGTTTTGGTTTCAAAAATTTACAACCCTGTCCAAATTCTTCATAATCAGATTAGTTCATGTAATATACATATTGCGGGACTCTGGACTAGGTATATTATTACCTAATCAAGATATTTTGTTTCAGGAATACAAATCTACCATATACCATCTGTCGACTGATGTAACTTTTCAGACGATGATGAACAGTTCAGGAATATCTTGAAGGTGAGTCAAATATACAGGGCGGATCCAGGGGGAGATTAGGGGCCATGGCCTACCCCTCGCGAACCTCATGGATATGTAAAAATGTAGGTATTCTGGATACCAGCGAAAATCTGTGCACCTGTTAACTATACGTACACCGAGAGAAATATCTATTATATACAGGGTGTTTCAAAAAAACCTGACCCCCTTACTAGAACACTGCAAAATAGTGAATAGTGCGGTAGTTCAAAAAAACAAACTTCATTCAAAATGGAAGAATTCCCGATACAATACCAATTTATTGTAAAAACACAATAACGCCCTGATGCAGTTCAACTTCCTGTAGTTCCTCAACAAACCTTATATTTGGAGGGAATATGAACGAATATGTACCTAAAATTTCTAGAAGAACTTTCAACGACTAAAAAATTATCACCCTGTCTGCGGGCTAATATGTCCTTACATATATCATCTATCCGTAGACGACTTACGATTCTGATGGATCAAGCGTTCATAAGTGAGTGAGATGACTGATTGTGGTGAACGAGTATGACAAAGATGGTAAATTAAGAAGGGATGGAACTTAAATGATATGTATAGCTGAGATGACATCTTTTAGGATTTAAATGATTATCGTTCAAATTCCATGATTCAACAATAATCTTGTTCCATTTCAAATCTATGAGGTAACTTGAGGTAACCTTTTCGAAACAAAAAGAGTGGTTTGAAAACGTGACCTGTTTCACGTTGAAAACGTTCAGTTTTCACTTTCATCAGATGACATTTCGTGGTTAAAATATTTCATTCAGCAGCTATAGGATGTTTTCGAATAGAGACTTGTATATAACTGGATTTTTCTCGGTGTAGTTATTAAATAATTAATTATAGACTTAACTTTGAGGATGATTATCAAATCTATTTCTGACAACTGGTAACATAACATTTGTTACGTTTCTCCTATATGTATATAGGGTGAACTAATTTCTCTTACCAACAGTACCTATGTCCTTAGAGCCATCCACAATCCAAATGTTCATTTAAAGGAATGTACATACAGGTTGACTGTTAAAAAACGCCCTAAACCATTGCGCTGCTATAAATGATCCAATTCTGGAAAATATGATAGCAAATGTAATGACCGAGGTAATGACTTATCAGATATAATGAGTACTCGGATGAGTATAGGCTCTGATATTCTCTTCGAATCCCAAAAGTTTCTTCATCGACTCTCAGCATGTTTAAAATGGCGCTATGCACATTTGTTTTTTTTTCTGATCTACAATTTTTATGGAATACAGTGATGTATGACAAGTTGACTTTTGAACAAAATCGTCAATTGCAATGAAATAGAAGATACTTAAAAGAAATATTAGAGTGCATTCGAGGATGCATTTCGAAAGAAAAAAGAATATAACCAGAAAACCAACTGTTAATCAGGTATGGCCACCTAGAGCGTTTCATGCCTATAGAAACCACCTGACTTGCGGCTAGATTCATTGTATCTATCTTTTCCCTGATGAATTATTAGGTCCAAATGTTCCAATAAAAAAAATTATTAGTCGTGTAGTTATTCCGTTATCACACACAAAGGGTTGAAATATTATTCAATTAAGTATTTGTTGAATTCGTTTAGGAAGTAAGTATGGAACCTTCCTACGGCCTTTTGCTCATCGACTGTGAAATTTTTAATTGATTTATGTCATCTGCATAATCCGTTGAGTTTTTTTTCATCTAATAATAATCATCTAGTGTATGCTCTGAATTATGGAATGGGTGTACTTAAATGCTTCAATTCCAAGATTCCAGTGAAATTAATGTGGAGCTATCATTCAGTCAGCTGCTTATGATCTATAAGGCACAGATCCGACCTGTCCTGGAATACTGTTCCCATATTTGCAGTGCAGCACCCAAACATACTCTGAAACTGTTGGATTCTGTCCAAAAAAGGGCAATTCGTCTATATATAGTGGGTGATGCCTCGCTCACAAACTTACTCACTTCTCTGTAACACCGTAAAAAAGTTGGCGATCTGGCTCAATTTTATAGATATTTTTATGGACGATGCTCTTCTGGAATATCAACAATTGTTCCTCCCTTGGCATCAGTCCCCGCGAGATTAACTCGTCGAGTAGAAGCTTCGTACCCCTTCGTGGTCACTTTGGAGACCTGCAGAACATCTCTTTCCAAAGACTCGTGCATCCAACGAACAGCGAGGCTCTGGAACACATTGCCAAGGAAGGTGTTCTCCGAGGCATATAACCTCCAGAAAATTTAAGGAGAACACCAACTCCTACCTTATTGCCCTTGGTTCTCACGATGTTCTCTGAACATTACAGGATATCCCTCTTCGTGGGAGTCAGAACATAAAAAAAACTCCAAAAAAACATCTCCGACTCAACAGTCGTCCATTTATGTTCCAAAATTAGTTCTTGAAGTTGAAGTTTCTCTTACTGACGCAATAAAATGATGAGTAGGTATGTATATGTGTTGGCAACACTTTTGTTGATATGATAGCTGCTTTGTCACTGACATGCTCAAGTGAGTCAAAATACTCAGTGGTAACTTCACATATTCTATTAATTATATATCATTTATGTCGAAAGCAGAAAAAATATCATGTTTTATTTGGATTCAGAGTGACTTTATTTGACTCGCAATATTTGCGCTTGTCAAACAAACTGTCACATTTGATCCTAATAAAATATACTATTTTCTGATGTGCATGCATGACGAAAAAATATTTGACATTTCATCTCTGTTGACAGGATATAGAATGTCATTTTTCATAAATTAGTTTCTCCCACAGGAAAAAAGTTAGTACTCTTTTCCCAGATTCCCAGATATATAAACTGATCGAAAAATACTGATAATATTTTTGAACTCAAACGAAATAGATATCAATAGTTATATCACATTCTTTACTAGAAAAACGTCATCATAGCGAGAAGACAATATCCTTAACGAACGCAAACATATACATATATTGATAGACCTAACACGTTTTTTTTTTAGGAAAATGTCATCATAGCGAGAAGACAATCTCCTTAATGAACGCAAACATATAAATTGATAGACATAACACGTTTTTTTCTGGAAAATGTGTTCATAGCAAAAATAGAATATTCTTAAATTTTTTCGATCAGTTTATATACATTGTTGATGGCTTTTGTTGTGCCAGTCCAAAAAAATATGCCAATAATACCGTCTCCGAGAAAGACCTGAAAGTCCTTCATATATCTTCCATATATATAGGTACTTCCATCATATTCCACTCTCCCACTTCGCAGTTAGATACTCAAATTACTAAACTACTAAGTTCAGAATTTCTTAAAATAAAATCGCTAATTTAGATATTTGATTACTTAAGAAGAATGGTAAAGGTGCCTGATGCAAAAAGAATGCCTGCAACGCAGAAGTAATTCCTGTTAAAAACTTCAAATTTCACTCCGATAATTTTCGAACTCCAATATAATAGAATATTTTCTCAATATTGATTCGTCATTTTTTCTTGTCACAAAAAGAAATAGTGTATTATATGTATACGGGAAAGTGCTCTAGCTAAAATCTACTACCTACTCGTTTCTCTTTTATGATAAATAAATATTCCAAGACTGTTTCCATTGCATTTTATGAATAGTATAGGTACCTTATTTTATATGCATGTTCCTTTCAAAGTTTTTTTGTTCTTAGCTTATGATGTATGTATGTTTGTGAAGTCTTTCAATTTATAATTTGTCAAGGATAAACTGATCTAAACTCTATACATCGCCTGTCTCACGGGGGCCACCCTGTAAGGAAATCAGAACACCTCCACATCTCCAGATGGCGCCACGAACCGACGTTCTCTCGCGCCACCTACTTCCCAACTCCAACCCTCTGCATCCCGAACGCAAACCTTTCCTACTTAGCCGCAACACCACCGCACCCAGTTCATCTACTCGCCGCTAGATGTCGCCACACCGCTCCGACTGCTCCACCACCGAAAACCACCCCACTTTTCCGCGCGCAACTTCCCCTCTCGCGAAAAGGGCTAGAGGCGTGGTCCAAAAAACGCTCCTCGATTTTTTCCGGATAGGCGGGGTTTTTGAAATATGGTGGCGGCGCAGCGAAGGGGCGGGGCTCGGCCCACCGACGCCGCCGACGGCGTAGTGATAGTGTTTTGTTGACGAGCGCGGTGAAAATAAGTAGGCTGTGACTTTGTGCAGGTATTATTGCTACTTGCTAGGTAGCTGCCGTGCGACGCGTTGCATTTTGAAGTGACTGGTAGATGACGGGTGTGCACAGGTGCAGGTGGCTCTGACGAACAAAAGGTATTTATGATGTGTGAGCGATGTTCAAGGTTAGAATATAGATAGGTGTTTCTCTTCATGGAATTTTTCATGAGACCTGTAACACAGCCTGTAATATTTATCAAATTATCCTGTTACTACTGGACTCAGGCTGGTGACCTTCTGATCTCTTATTTCCCCTTTTCCCAGGGGCGTCCGCAGAAATAATCTCAGGGAGGGGCAAGTAACAATAAAATAATGTACAATTTTCACTACATATCAAAAAAACAGTTTTTGCACGACCTATAAGCGATTTTACACCAACCCAAACGGGAATATAGGATACAGGGTATACAGAGTATGCACTCTCTAGGCTAAAAAATTTTCCGGGATTTTTCTGGCACTAAATCTACCACTATGTTTGCAGCAGCTTCTTCAATAGTTTTTCCACACATTCCTGCAATATTTATTGAAGAAACTTTGGAAAGCAATCAAGGAAATATGCTACCACACTTTTTCGATATTCACAAAAAGCAATATGGCTACTCTTCTTTATCGGTAGTCATATAATAATCAAATAACTTGATTTTGTGATTATTGTGTTCAGATTTTAAGATTCTTTCAATTGAAATCGTCGAGTCGTACAAAAAATGGAATATAAACCTCGGAAGTGAGTTCTTTCTTCCCTTAGTACATTTTAGCACCCTCTGGCTACAAAACCACCTCTGGAAATATCATGCACTTTACTCTCTCGATATATAATCTACCATTATTCTACATATAAAATGGAATGAAAAAAAATTCAAATTAATTGACTTGACACCACATAGGTATTCTGTTTACAGCCAAGATTAAAATAAAAAATTGCACGTGATAATAATCTTGTTCAAACAAAAATGGCATTTTCATAGAGTCTTGAGCAAATTTATCAATAACTTCGTTGATAAAATTGACTCTATGTCTATCTATAAGATGTCGATAAATACTAATTAAACAAAAGTCTCAGAAAATCACTGTGATAAGCGCTTATCAGAATAGGAATTGAATAATGCAAATGTATCTTGTTTATAAAGTATCTGAGTAAAGGCGCTAGGGGTGCGGGGCGAGCGCCCCCCCTTGCCTCCCCCTCCGGACGCCCCTGCTTTTTCCTATATACAGGGTGAATTAATTTCCAATTAAACAGGGGTGGTCCACTTCATGGTTTAAAGAGGAACTTTGACAATCGATAGGTAGGTATATTTCAAGGAGAAATTGTTTCTCTTCATGGAATTTTTTCATGAGACCTGTAACACAGCTTGTAATATTTATCAATTTATCCTGTTACTATACTGGACTCAGGCTGGTGACCTTCTGATTTCCTATTTCTCCTTTTCCTATATACAGGGTGAATTGATTTAAAATTATACAGGGTGATGGTCCACTTCATAGTAGGGGAACTTTGACAATCGATAGAGATATTTCGAGGGGAAAAGTTTCAATAAACCGTAGAAAGCCTAATTTCTTAGACACCAGGGCGTTTTATGTCAAATGACTGACTTCAATTAGGTAAGTACCATAAAATTACCCAACAAAAATCCGAGATGAAGAATGAAGAGATTATACCTATACTTATATATAGTAGGTATATCTGTAATGAGCAGATAAATATTTTCATCCTACTACCTATCTATTATAAGGTAGGTTTTCTAGGGTTTATAAACTCAATTGGATCATCTTCCTCCAAAAACATACAATCTAACCTAACTCGATCTAAATGAACATTCTCCAGCACCTATATATACAGTGTGGAAATTTAAACGTGAATAAATTCGTTAGCGTGGGGAGGTGAATATTTTTTTCTGAAAATTCCGATACGTCAACGATTTAATGTATTTTCCTATACTTTTTTCCTTACCCTATGGCTTGTGTGTTGTGTGTGTGTTGAAAAATTGATAGCAAGTTTTTGCCGAGGTTTTTGCCCCAACTGGCTATAAGTATCTATCTGGTAATGTATTCCAGTGTTTTCATAGAGCCTCGAAAAAGAATTTAGTTTTTTGTCGTATTCTCATGCACAGATCAAAACGAAGTGTTATTTCAAACTGGTGGAAATGATCACTGTCACTAAAAGAAGAGTTTTTGAAGAAAATTAGTTGAAAATATATTGAACTTCTTGATTATATTTTGATTTCATAAATCTCTGCTCTGCTGTAATTTTATCACTAGCAATACCAGTCACACGAAATCGACAGGCCCAGTCAGCACATCCCTTCGTCATTAACATTGAAAAATGTCGAACAACACTCTACCAAAACTCGTTCATCTATAGAACGGCGAAGCTTTGGATTTCTTCGCCAATGGAAGTATTCTGAAGAAACTTATATAACCTCCAAAAGTTGAAACTCCCTTCACTCCCTATCCTTCTTAGGTACGCACGATGTTCCTCGAACATTATAGGAATTTCATTTCGTGCGCTCCAGAAGAAAAAAAAAACCTAACATACTTACTGCAATATGAAGTATGATCAGTACGCTGGATTATCCTTTCAACCATCAGCTTCCAATGAGAGGTCGCAAGCCATAGGGTTGGATTTGAAAAAAACATGTTCATGTTGATGATTCCAGCAACTCCTGAAGGGTTATATCCTCCATATTGCTCGCCAAATGTATAGGAAAATACATGTAAACGTTGAAGTGTCTCGCGGATTTTCAGAAAAATTATTTAAGTACTCTCCCATCAGTATAGCGAATGTTTTCCAGTCAAAGTGTCCTTGCTGTACATATAAGTATACCAATTACCCCGTTGCATATGAATGGAGACTATTTTCTTTATACAATCTAACCTAACTCGGACTGAATGAGCATTCTTCCTCTTCCTAGAAAGTATCTATATGAAACTCCGAGAAATATCTATTTTGCATATAAGAAAAGAGACAACTTTTTATCAAAAATCTAACCCAACTCGGCATAAATAAGCCATCTTAATAGAAAGTATATTTTATCCCTATGCGCGCATAAGAAAAAAGACTTTTTTCTACAAACGTCAAAAAATGACAAGGTTCGCGCATTGATAACAAATTGCGAAGTTACACTTTTTTTCAGTTTCCTACGTTACCATGATACCTTGCACAAAACAATGCGCGAAGTAAAACAGTGCGCGAAGTACTCGGCGAAGTACCTACTTCGCGCATTGTTATGTAAAATATATGAGCCATTTATATTTCAACTTTATGGTCCTTAATCGAGCAAACATCCACGAAATCATTCATTCCTGGATATCCAACAATAACTTTGTTTTATCTCTTGGAGCGAACGAAACGAAATTCCTATTATGTTCCTGGAACATCGTGCGTACCTAGGGAGGATAGGGGGAGGCCTTTTAAGCCAGTTCAACACTATTTTTTATATCGAGCTAAGCATATTTTTACTTTAGAACTATATTATTTGACGTTTGTAGAAAAAATTTTGTTTGCAACTCGAGCGCGAAATACTTTGGTCATCTCGACTACTTTTTTAACTCGGCTACGCCTCGTTAAAAAAATCATATCTCGATCACCAAAGTAGCATTTCGCGCTCTAGATACAAAAATAACTATTTCTCTGAACAATCTGACTTAACGGGCTAAATGAACATTCATAAAAATAAACCTGTTTGGCATAATCCGACGACGAACCAAGAACATTAAAAGATATCGTGAACAAAAGTACTGCTGCCCTAAAAAATAATCCTTCAGTCATGCAATCACAGCAGCATCCGTCTTAGAGGGGAAATTTCATCAGTACCCCAGGTATATAGGTATAAAATATACCGAGTCAAACGAATTTCTTGGTGACCGAGTTGGTGACCTTCACATTTTTCCTATTGCTCTTGTACCTATACAGGGTGAATTGATAGAAGACTTTATTTATTCAAATGGATTGGAGTATTTATAAACAATGGTCGTAAAAAGCTTAATTTTTGAGGCACTGGGTGTTCATGTTGAATGACTTTCCTTGAATTACCTATATGTAATATCTGTTTACCTACTTAGTATCTGTAATCAAAGAAATATACCAGCGGTTTCTTCGACCAAAAATAGGAAGAATAGTTCCAATGAACATGAGCCGAGAAATGTCACCTAATGGAGCTACGGCCCCTGAAGATGATATTTCTTGAATATTTCCGAAACGCTAAGTGATGAAATGATGCGATTTGGTACAAGAACGAAACTTTCCATGCCCAATGCGGTGAACATAAAATCATTTCAGGGTTTCATTCAGGAGTGTATAATACAGGGTGAGACTACATTAAATATTGCTCAAACTTTTTCGTATGCATATTTTTTAACAATTTAATCTCGGATTATGAGAATCCACACCGTTCCTCAAAAAAAGGTGGTCTTGTTCCGCATCGATCAGATGTATTATTTTCGAGTGAAATCGATTTAAAAATATTGATGCACTCACATCTTATGCATAACGTTGCCAATTATTAAATCATAGTGGCTATAAAAGAATCAAGTAGTATCTTTTCGCCAAACAATCTCATAAAAGCGCAATAGAAATTTGTTCCTATACATGTGGAGCTATATACACGCTATTGATATAGAATTTCAAAACTATAAGTATAGTGAACGTGTCCTGATGCCCTTTATGAATTTGAGGTAAATTAATGTGTATTTGATTTACTTTACTTACTTTAATTTCAGCCAATGGACTGTGATTTTTAATTTTGCAACATTGATGAATCACCCGGTATTGCTGAACGAATTAAAACTTCTCTGCTTTCTTCATTCAGTATAATGTATAACTATACTTTGTCAGTTAAACATTAACAATTACTGCATAACTTACTATCATCATTGTTGGGAGCTAGGTATAGGTATCAAGACAAAATGCTACGCAATGCTGGCTTCACCAATGTCCACCAGTTTTCTTGGGAACTTGATGTGTTCTTTCCAAGTCCGTTCCAAATCGTTGATACAATAAATATGGTACTGCCTATACACTGAAAGCCCACTATTGTTATAATAGGCGAATTAATGACCCTCAATTTGGATTCATTGTTATTGTGATTATATAGGGGACAGAAATTGTGTATTTATACAATTTAACGTTTGAGAATACTCAGAAACGAACATTTTCCTCGATTTCGTGGAAAAAACTGGAAAATCTTTCATCCTTTGAATGCACCGAAAAAAAAGGAATCGTTGAATCATGCAGAATCTAATTGAATGAATCAAATAAGTATGTGAGTTAAATCTTGTTTCAGAGCGAATTTGAAGTTTGGATCAAGTAAATATGTCTTGCATGGACTCTGGATCTCATTCAATTAAGCAAATACGTGAATAATTGTTTATGAAGATATAATGAATTGGCTCAAACAATCATTTTGTTTGATTGAAAATGACAAGATATGGATTCAATTTTAGTTGATTCAATGAAATATTTGGTTGATTCAATGAAATACTCGGTTGTTTTAATGAAATGTTTGGTTGACTCAATGAAATATTTTTTTAATTCAATGAAATATTTTGTTGATTTCAAGAGAAACTGTATCTCAATTCGACAAACTGTTTTGTTGATTCAAATTCAGTATTGATTCGGGAATTTTTTGTCCATGTTATCACACATTGTTGACCAGATAACAAACAACGTGACTCCACAACTGTACAATGTTTTAATTATTAGTAGGATTTGTAGATATATAAATATAATATGATAATATAGTAATTAGACTATATATAATTTTTTTGAGTCTGCAATATTTGCGAATGTGAAAATGGAACAATATGTGGAATATTGACCGCAATATATTGAATGAATACAAAACTCTTTCTCCACAAAAAATGTTCATGCAATGAACAACAATGTTAGATGATGGGAGAAAAACAACTATACTTTTCTGGCTATAATGCCATACGCAGAAAATTGCATTTTTTTTATTTCGTTTCATCCCCGCAGATGCGAATTCCATATAGAGCATCAGCGTATGTTTGGGTGATGAACTCCATTATGTGGGAACAGTATTTTGAAATAGGCCGTATCTGTGTTTTCTATAGATCATGAGAAGCCGTTGAGGTGTGAAGTAGATTTTCGAACGAAATAAAAATCCGAGTTTTTGTGAAGCAGCCTTCATGATCAATCTGACATGATTTTCCCATGAAAGAGTATTGCTGATTGAGATATCGAGCATATAGATATAGTGGACTTGGTAGGAATGATGATGTCAGGCATTGGCATATCAGGCATACTGAGTTCCGCCTATCTATGTATAGAGAAAATACAGGATTGAGTTTTGATGACGTTGAATTCAACCAGCTTGTTGGTTCTCCAGGCTGTAATTTCAGCAAGATCTTCATTGAAATCGTCGTGAGTTCTAAGTTTTCTGGGAAGAAATGGGAATTCTGGAAGATAACGCATTATAGTACTATATATCATCTGCAAAACTGTGGATGGGGCAAGCAGTTTCTCCGAATAGATCATTGGCAGCGTAGCCTTGTGGTTGAAGCGTCAGTATTCTATCCACGATATGGATTGCCGGTAGGTGGGTTCGATTCCCACTACGACCGCAGACATTTTTCTGATGGCCTAAGTAAGTGTTTGTGATCACACGGTAAAAGGTAAGACCATCCCTACTAAGCAAAATTGGAAGCTATGTTAATGCAATGTTGAAGCAATTACTGTGAAACGGACGTTCAGCAATATTGCAATGGTGAAGTTTGCTAATGAAACGTTGCAGCAATATTACATGTTGCTGTGATATTGCTGGAACGTTACATTCACAAATGTACATTTGCATTGCTGTACGTCCGTTTCAAGTAATTGCTACAACCTTGCATCAACATAGCTTCCAAGTTTGCTTAGTGGGCCGCGTCATTCCTTGCTCGCACAAATCTCTTGAAGACTTTTGAGGGTTGCTCGTAAGGGGGCAACCGAATGATGGATGAAAACAATTTTAGAAAAATTTCAGAACAATATGAAGTAGGAACAATGTTGGTGCCAAAATTGTTCCTTGTGGAACGCTTTTGGCACCAACATTGTTCCTACATATGATTGATCTGTTGGGAGTAACTACTACTTGCTCCATCCACAGTTTTGCAGATGATGGTACCTTCTACCTATACTCTCCATACTGCATTTTCATTAAAGTTGTTCATCGAGATCTCTGTATCTATATAGTGGCTCACTTATGAAATGAATCGAGATGTACATATAAGTATCTATACATACCCCAGGAAAGTTTAAATTAATTTTCACGAATTGTTGAGTTTTGTATATACTGAATTGCAGCAATGAGGTTCCATATTTTTTTAGTGTGGGAGAGAAATCCGCTGACAAACTGTAGGCTTCTAGAATGAAGGTGTGTTGCTTACGCTACAACAGCTACTTAGTACTTGAGAACTGCAATCTATAGGAGATCTAAAGATATTGTTGTAGTATTCTCATCTGAATGATTTTCTTTTACTTATATTGACTTCTGATGCGAGGCCTAGGATTCTTCCGAAGTTTATCTATTCCACATCTATCTACTCTAAGGGTGTCCCAGTTGACATAATGGGATTATCTCATTCGTTTCAGAAGATATCTTGGATGATTTGAAATTTATTCATGCTAATGACACAGTTGAGTATGACTCTTTGGTTCTGATAAACGGATATACGAATATACCTACAGGAATTGATAAAACTTCCCATTATATCGATTTTTTCTCGGATTTTTGTACATACAGGGTGTCCGTAAAAGTCATGTCGTAAATGATAGGGATGATAGAATGAGCCATAATATTGTTAATACTCAAAGCATATAGACCACAGAAGAATCCAGTAATCTTTGCTCAAAGAGAAGTAGTTGATTTGAAGAAGGAGATAAACACGAACAAGTTATCGTCGTGCAGGTTTCTATGATGAATATAGTAAATAGTCAGTCCTTCCCAATAATAAGAATATAATATCAATGCCTAAAATATCTTATTGAGTGTTTGGATCAATGATTTTTAGTCCACCCATGACCCAAGACTCTCAAGTTATATGTGTTTCATGTCTCAGTTAAATGAAGGCATAAGTATCACACTGATCACAGAACACTTTGTGGTGGTGGACATTGAATAGTGAATCGTAAAATTTTCGGACAGTTCATGATTGAACGAACACAACGAAATTATGTTGACGCTAGAACCAAGAACATTCGTAATTTGAATAATGTTTAAAACCTTAACGATTCCTGTTCTTTTGGCTATAAAATAAGCATGCTTCATGGTATAATACGACTACTGTATCGCAAAGTGCAAATACTTAGTAGGTATTCTCGAAACATTCGAAACCGTTGCCTTTAAATTTTATAGATAAATTTCGTTTTCTGTGCTCACATGCAACAGGCGACTTGATTGAGAATACAAGAAGATAGTAAACATCGTAACTCACTCGAGAGATTATCTCTAACGGTGTTCTGACTTTTTGGTCAGATATTCATACAATCGCAGTGGAATTTCTCATTTAGATGCCTATTTGGCTTCGCCTGAGGCAATATTTCCTCATACAGGCACAGGATGGGTGTGACTGGTGGCTACGTAGTTCCACCTCGGACATTACTGTGACCATTACCTTTTATCATGGGCGTAGGTACAGGGATTATTCCAGGGTTGGGCAAATCTTGATTTGAACAAAAAAAATAAAAAATCATTGATTTAAATAAAAAAATCATGATTTTTTTGGATTTTTTTGATTTTTTTTGATTTTGGTCTCGATGCGCGATAAATATAGGTACCTGTTAACATTCATGTCAACATACTCTTTCAAATGCCGTGGAACAATGGAAAAACTTATATATCTTTGAAGAAGATCAAAATCTATCAATTCAATAGCTTCAAAAATTTCAGCGACGATATGAACAAGCACTGACCCCTTACCACTTGATAGCTCATATGATGGACCCGTCTAAGCAAAAGTACAGGTTGACTGTCAATGAAACAAATTTGGCTTTAAAAACTATAAAAGAAATGTATGGTAATAGTGGATTATAACCATTACTAATAAAATTTAATGTTCGTTCTTTGCCCTTCAAAAACATCATGTTCTCTGAAGAAATTACGAAAAACGTCAGTAGAATTCAGTGGTGGCTATCACAAGCTGACAATGAATCAGAAATCAAGAAACAGATAGCTGTGTTAAAACAATTTCTTTGTGCTATTGATTCTTCAGCCTCAGTGGAACGAGTGTTCAGTACCTTTGGGCACTCTACTGTGCTTTGGGCTGGTACATTCAGATTTGAGAAATAGACTGGGGGTTGAAAAGGCAGGATAAGTATTTTTGTTTGAATATTATGTTCTATGTTAGTTTCAATGTCAGAAAACTTATGATTATAAAATAATGTAGAGTATGATTAAGATATACATATGTATATGTTTCAATATCCCGTTTTTTTAGGGGTTTTACTATTTTATTTCAGTTCAATATTTTTTATTATTCAAATAAATAATAAATGTTCTCGGAATTATTATTTTGATTTAAATTGTGATTTAAAAAAAAAATCACTTGATTTAAATCATGATTTTTATCTTGATTCAAATCAATTGATTTAAATCAGCCCAACCCTGGATTATTCACCCCTCCTGAAAAATATCGCAATATGAATAAAATTTGGCATGGACATGATCATTAGTATAGCCACTAGATCCGGTCAACCCTTCTGCAACTTTAGTAAAATTTTGGAATCTTGACAGATTCAGATAGGTATCAGACATCGCCATTTTTGTGCGACTCAATGCATTGGGACACTTTCGCTTTCGCTGGAATTGAACCCAACTTCTGAATCCCAAATGAGATAAGTACCTCGTAATTTTTCAGATTTTGTGATTTGGAGATCATTTTACATACACATTTTTACATTGGAATTTTGGAAGAGTCATGTTATAGGGATATTGAATTAGGATTCATTTTGGTTGCTTTATACATTCTATTTCGATGCTGTATTCAATATTTTGATCTAAAATTGGACCCTTCTTTTTCTATTTTGCGATTGGCATTTGTTTATTATTTAAGGAGTGTCAAAAGATAGTATATAAATGGAACCCTACAACTTTCATATCTGAAGTTTTTTCCACCCTGTATAGTTGAAGTTGTAGGTATAGGGTTCAAAATATAAGGAGACACCCTGTACAAAATAGATTTATACAGGAAGAAGCAAGCGTAACTTTCGCACACTTTGATTGGTCTAAATTTTCAACATCCTGCTCCCTATAGATGTAAAATTTTCAACCACAATGCTCGTAGTGCAGTGCCGATTCTATCTCTCCGAATAATATAAATATCATATTTATTTCATTTGGGATGGTTCAGCTTCAGATCGATTCAGTATTATAATAAAAAATATTGATGTCTTAGCGTGACCTGTTTGGTGATGTGAAATGTGATTTACTATTACTATGTGATGTCGCACACCATGATGTCGCTTCAGTGTCTGCCACAATGTGATGTCGCGTGTACCATTATTCATACTTACTATACCAATAGTAGGTACCTTATACAGATTCGATGGATTTTAGTATGAAAATTTCATACTAGTCATTTTCAACCAATCAGATGCTTTATTTCGACATTGTTACTATATGGTAACCAGCACACATTTTTTGGAGATTTTTCATCCATATGAGCATGTAGATGTCAAATATCATAAGTGGAGATTTTCTGGTACATGGACAGATAATTAGACGAAATTGAAATATTTCTGACACATTTTTGATATTTTCCGAGAACCTAGTAAAAAAATATGACATCAATTATTTTTATATAATAGTATATCTGTCACTATGAATTCTATTTTACAATAATATACAGGGAGGATAAATATTCACTCTTCTTTTTTAAATATGATTCCGGTATAAATTTTCTTATACCGAATCCTCTCCGTCCATGAATTAATTGCGGGAAATTTGTCTTGTACATGAATTTCCAAAGAAAATTATCCCTCGTCGCTTCAAAGAATTCATGTACTCAAAAAATGCCTGGCAATAGTCCTAATTATAACTGGAAATTGAAAGAGGAGTTAAAGTCGTATATTAACAGTGAATTATTATTGTGTGAATATAGCCTTCTGAAGATTTTTCACAAAAAGAGAAAGCTCTAGAATTGAAACACAATAGTTGTTAGTTATGGGATATGTAAATGAATGGCTAAGCATACCTCCTAATGATCCAAAGAGTTGTAAAAGTATAGTTAGATACTTATGCATTCCATAAAATGCTTCTATTAAATATTCTTGCAATTTCTTGTTCTATAGGTATATTTTTCCTGTTTTAATTGATATTTCCGCTATAGACAACTAACAGGCGCCATAATTATTATACACTCAATAGTTCCTAACTGATCATGACATTCATGCCTATAGAGAATTATTTTCCTGATGGATAAACAGGGCCGGATTAACCCTACCGAGTTGATCATCTCGACTCCTTTAGTATCCTGTTACTTCATTCTCGTATAATTATTATTATTTGATATTGCAACAACATGATTTCCGTTGACTCGATGCTACAGCATCACCTCACATGACTCTCATTCGGATTTATTACTTTTTGCTTTCATAGAAATGCTCTCATTGATGAATATGTTATAGTCATAGACACAGTTTAAGGAATGATTCCTTAAACTGTGTCATAGACAAATGATGATCCATCAGGTCTCATGATGGAGCAGGAATGTGAAATGAGACGCGAGGCGGTTTTTTTTATATCTTAGTGCGTGCACGGGAACGCTAGGCAGTTGCCTAATCCGCCTCTGGGATAATCCGGACCTGTGGATATTTTTTTATGTTCAAGTTCCCACGAAAAGGGATATCCTGTAATGTTCAGAGAACATCGTAAGAACCAAGGGAAATAGGGTATAGGAATTGGTGTTCTTTTTTAAATTTCTGGAGGTTATATGCCTCGGGGAACACCTCCCTTGGCAATGTGTTCCAGAGCCTCGCTGTTCGTTGGATGAACGAGTCTTTGGAAAGAGATGTTCTGCAGGTCTCCAAAAGTGACCACGAAGGGGTGCGAAGCCTCAACTCGACGGGTTAATCTCACGGGGACTGCCAGGGGAGGAAAAATTGTTAATATTTCAGAAGAGCATCGTCCATGTAAATATCTATAAGATAGAGCCAGATCGCCAACTTTTCTACGGTGTTCCAGAGAAGTGAGTGAGTTTGTGAGCGAGGCATCACCCATACGAGACAAATAATTGATCTTTTTTGGACAGTATCCAACAGTCTCAGGGTATGTTTGGGTGCTGCACTCCAAATATGGAAACAGTATTCCAGGACTGGTCGGATCAGTGTCTTATAGATCATAAGCAGCTGACTGGAATAGCTACTGGCTCGAAACAGAAAACAATGAAATTGTGAAACTGTATTATGCTGTCATATCTATAGTGTATTTGTATATAGTAATCCCCCAGCAAAAAACATACGCCGTGTGTTGACGGTCCGTTTAATAAAGTTCAATCTCACCGACTGCTCGTGGCGGACATGCCTTGCTCGAGGCTGACTTTGGAAAGACTATTCCTATAAGTATATGTATTTTTAAACCTAGGGATCATTTCTGTTTTGGAAATTTGTTTCATTAAAGTATAGGTATATCAAAACCAGGATGTTGTCAAGTTAAATAGGTACTTTTATTTATTTATTCATTCAGGAATTATAGAATTACCTATAAGTATATATGATAGTTTAAGTAAATGATATACGATATTTAGCACTTCTTTTCATCTCATCTGCATTGACTGACATTGGAAATATTCATGATTCTGTAATAGGTACACTCAACAAAACGAATGAACTTCAGTTCGAACAACATAATATGACAATTCAAAGCACTTCCTGACAAAACAAAAATAGGGGTAAACCAAGATACCAAATCCATCGAAACCAGCAATCATCAGGCACGCATCCTAGCACCGATAAATGACCGTAACAACGTTAGTCAAAAAAGTGAAGCTAAATTCGCAATCATTCGTAAATTGCGATTAAACAATTGTTGGTTTGCTTACATCTCGCCGACAAACACTAAATAATTCTTGATACTAATATACGAGTAACTGATCTCATCATGATGGAGCGTAGGTACTAAGGATATAGCGCCGTTCAAAAGACGATTGGATGGACAGGAGACCCGAGGGACCACCAACCAGTCACATAACAATAATGCATAATCAATATTATTAGATGGTCCTTCGCCAATGCTGTAGAAAGAAACTTCACTTCCAGCTCGTTTCTTCCTCTAACCAAGGAAGATGTAACACTAGCCACAACTGCCAAATTCCACTCTGGATTCATCGGGAAAACATCCTCCAAACATAACGCCAATTGACAGTCATATGCCCGAGATAACCTTTCACCAACGTACTATAAGGCAGATTTTATTGGGTCTCAACACCAACAAAGCTTATGGCTCCGACGGAATCCCACCGATAGTTCTCAAGAAATGTGCTCCCGAACTAACACCTGTTATCTGCAAGTTGTTCAACTACTCTCACAAATTGGGGATATTCCCGTCCAACTGGAAAATTGCAAGAGTACAACCAGTTCTTAAAAAAGGCAAAAAGAATCTACCTAGCAACTACAGACCGATCGCACTGCTATCTATTATTTCAAATATCATGGAGAAAGCAATCAACATCGAGCTCATGAAATACCTGGAACATTCAGGTATTATCAACGATAGGCAATATGGCTTCCGTCCGCTATACCTGCTTGCTTACGTCTCACATATATGGCAGCAATCTATTGAAAAATATGGTGGAACCTTAGCCGTGGCACTTGATATCTCCAAGGCATTCCGAGTCTGGCACCGCGGACTCCTCGCCAAGTTTCCATCTTATGGCTTGCCTCCCCAGGTATGTTCTCTGCTAGCTAGTTTTCTCTCAAACAGGTCTCTCCATGTAGAGGTCGACGGAGTTTCATCTGACTCTCTTATTATAAATGCTGGTGTTCCGCAATTATCAATTCTAGCACCAACACTATTTCTACTCCATATCAACGATTGTTGGAAGCAACTTCATGTCCACTACACAGCGAGGCTCTGGAATACATTGCCAAGGGAGGTGTTCCCCGAGGCATATAACCTCCATAAATTCAAGAAGAACACCAATTCCTACTTTATTTCCCTTGGTTCTCACGATGTTCTCTGAACATTACGGGATATTCCTTTTCATGGGAACCAGAGCATAAAAAAAAATCAGAGGTCATTGGTTTATTATTGCACCATTTTTGAGGAAACTTTTTACGTCATCTCGCATCACATGGTAGTTTTAACGCATAAACACATCGCTTTTCCATCACAAATAACATATCGCAATTACATTGCAAAACATGTATTGCAGAGAACTTATCGCAGCTACGTCGTAATATGGATGAAACTTGAGTAGGACAAAATAATAACCCGTTAACATCGCAGCGACGTCTTTGCGACATTGAATGCGATATCGCTGCGATATCTCTGTACTGTAACTGTATTTGCTGAGTAGAGTACGACAAGATATACAAGGGATATTCACACAACACGTCGAACATGCGTGAAAATCAACTTCTCATGTTTTTAAAATTGTATAAATCATGTTTGAATTATTCTTAATTCTCGAATGTTCGAATTCTAATAAGTATTCAAATTCCCTCTTTTTTTCAGACTCTTGAGCTGCCCTGCCAAGACGCCCAGCTAGATAGCGCCTTATACTTTCTTCCCCTCTCCCTCTGATCGCCTCCCCGCCATCTTTCGCGCTCAACGCAACACGCAAACGCTCGCGGAAGCGCCAGAGAGAGAGAGAGAAAAGACGTAGAGAGGGAAGACGCCGCGCCGTGGCCCCGCGAGAGTCCGCGACCAGTAGTGCATTGCATTTGCACTGTAGTTCTAACCTGCGACGTTCCAACGGACTCCAAAGTAACCGAAGGAAACGCCAGCAAGTCAGAGTTGGCTGTGGTGTGGGACAGGAACAAGCGAGTGACACACGCATGACGCTTATGTGCTGTTTGCGAGGTGACAAACAACTGGCAAGTTTGTAATTTTGCTGACGATTCAAGTGAAAATGTAGGGACAGAAAGAACAATGTGTTATTTGTGAAAAGTGAACTCGATATCAGTTTCTGAATTAGAGACAAACTGTTCTAGCTATGATGAGAAGCAACCAACGAAATGGTAAGTTTTTCATTATTTTTGTTCCGGTGTTCCTTAAACTTTAAGTCTACTTCAATTTATTAATTGATCTATAAGTATTCTTTGCACATGCTTTCAATGATACTGATATCAAATAGTTAGGTTTATGCCTTCATTATATTCTGACATACAATTTTGTTGTAAATAATTCGAGGCACAGATGAGTTGAGAAATGCCTACCTTCCTACCACATCATCAATATTTTTACAAAATGATGCAATAACGGGACAATACTCATTTGCTTATGTAGTAGTTACGTGCATGACGTGCGTTCGCAACTATACCTTGTGTTGGTATGTTTTTTAATAATGGAACGATAACTAATTGAACGATTGGGTAAATAGGTAGGTAGGTGGAGAAAAATAATTGGAAGTCCCAAAGTTCTGTACAACTAAACTAGGCTTGGTTCTTTCTTTGTGACAATAACCATATTCTTCAGTATTTTGACGTTTTCGACACAATGTTATTATTGTCTAATTGAATAAAGATTTGATTGATGATTTTTTTCGACATTATTAAAATCACAATAGGCGAGACTAATAGGTGATTTGCAATTATAGGTAGATCAAGAATCAAGATATACTTCTCATGGATTTTCATGCAATTGCTGCATTTTCAACAAGACAGTTATTATAAGTATAGGTGCATGAAGTTGATTGATTTTTCAAAATAGGAAGGTCTACCTTGCTGAAACGAATATCTCTGGTAAACAGACATTAAGCAAAAAATAATGATCCAGTTATTGAAAATGAACTTAGCTAAAAATCATTCTTGTACTACAGTAGATACTATATATATTCACTTCATTGTTTTATGTTATGTATACTCGGTTATGAACCTATATACTTCTGCAACGTGTGAGGTATCATTCTAAAATTAACTACATGCGTTGTTAAGCTAATGCTCACTGCTCACATACATTTTCTAGTTAGAAAAGTAGAGTTTGGATAATATATTTCTGTTTGCTGTCATTTTTGAAATAGTTAATTTGGAATTATTTTGCATGTTTTTTCATGGGTCTGTATGGCTTAAGTAAATTGCTGATGTTCAAGCAGGTTACATTCCAAATGAATTTATTATCAACTTCTGATAAGAACCAATGTCACTGTCAAGAAATCGGTTTGTGGTTTTTGACCCAATATGATAAGATTATCATAGTAAATAAGTCTAGATGGATACAGCCGAGTACATTTAAGTAGATATGTAATATGAAATATTCTTACCTTCCAGTAAAAGGTATATTCTAGAGCCAGAATACCTACCTGCCTACTCACCTATCTACGATGGTATGATATTTTTCTTCAATTTTAATTATATATATGAATGAAGGCACCGATTACTGTATAGTGTTTCCGTCCATTATCCTCTCTTTTTTATTTGACTGATCCAGGTATTCTTCATTTCAACCAATCTAAAATATATTGACGAAAAGTCAGCAAAGTTTTAAATGTTGTTTCATTGTGGTTTCCTAGTCCTAGTCAAGCGGTTTCCAAATACGAAGTATCACGGGTTGTCGATACACCTTATGTTCAAAGCAAGATAGCGTAAATATCGATATCATATTCATGAAGAGAAGTGTTTCGCCACCATACCATCCAGCCCGAGATCCAATCATCTAGTGAAGATTTGAAGAATGTGCTAATCATATACCAGATTTCGACAGGCTATGCTACCAGTTGGCATCAGAAAAATACAAGAAGTTACGAGGATTTGTGAGGAGTATTACAAATCAATAAATGATAAATAAGTATAAAACTTTCTGTCCAGTGAATTGTCCCTCGAGAACATCAGAAGATCATATTGCAAGTAAGGAAACGTCTCAGAAAACGTTGAGGCGAGCGTTGAGTAGATTGAATCGAATGCCCAAGAATTCTACTATAAGTGTTGAAAAGGAATATTCTCAGATAAATTATGAACATACAAAAATGGATATATATTTATATAAAGCAATACATTGAGGATTCGCATTCTCTATGTGATGAGAATATTTACTCTTTTTCAGTTAATTCAATAGAAAACAACTACTTTCCTGGTTCGAAAATTGCTTGTAGAAGCATAGGCCTGGAAAATAGAATGATCTAAGCTCCTTATAAAATGGATGAAAGTCTACTAAAATATGCCATAGTGCACTAGATGGAAATACAAATATTTGAACTATATCAGGAAGCTAGAATGATCTAAGCTCCTTATAAAATGGATGAAAGTCTACTAAAATATGCCATAGTGCACTAGATGGAAATACAAATATTTGAACTATATCAGGAAGCTACATTGCGAACAGATAAACAAGTCATTTTGTGTAGTGAAAAGACAGAAAGACTGAAATGACGTAACTATAATTCTGTAAGAATTCCTTAGGTTTCAGATGATCTAGAAATTGGAATAATAACAATACCTAAAATATGTCCAATACATTGAATACTACAAATTGGGAGAATCAATTACTATATCCTAGATTGATTAAAAGAATAGGTTAGTAAATGGATGTGTCGTTGTGAAAGCTTTAAGAACGAAAATTGTGGTTTCATACACGAGATTCTACGATACCAATCATTGAAGACCAAATCCTCTACTAAATCCGATCAGAATAGTTGGGATCAAATGGAGATAGATCATTCAATATTTTATTCCTGCACATAATATCTGAGCGCAAACTACCTATCTGCAACAAAATTGCACAACTCGTAAAATATAATGGCTCTCTTCCAAAATCCTCATCGGGCTTCCCTCCACAAATTGAAACCCTTATATGCAAGGGAGTTGTTGAAGGGGACATAAAGGGTGAATTTATCTTGTTTCCACCCTCGCCTTGGCTCGGAATAATTAGATATGATCGATTCGTGAAAAACTCTGCGAGAATTAGCACTTCCCAGGGTAAACACTATCGATTTTGGGTTATCAAAGTTTAGTCACCGCACTGATGCCAGTCAAAATGATTGGTAAAGTTGGTCGCATCAATTTTCAAGATCACTGAACACGTTTAACTTCTTGATTCGTCTCAGTCATATTCCATCGATCATTTGCGAGATCAAATCATTTCATCACTAAATTTAAATTAATGATGATGGGCAAAGGGTGCGTTGAGAAAGTCTGTTGAAACTATTATTTTCCAATTATTATCATCAAGTTGAAGCAGATTTTACTTTACACTATTCGTGTCAAGCAGTAGAAAAGGGAAATACTGTGTTACTGTTGATCACAATCGGATCAAGATCTAGATTGCCAAGGAAATATTCACTGGTTTAAGCAATGCCAATATATTTAAACTGTGGTCCACTCACTTCTTCTAAAATCGAGGATAGAATGGATACAATTGAAATTCTTCTGTCTTCCACCAACAGTGTGCGTTCACCTCTAATTTGAAGTAGTTTCAGTATTTCAAAAAAGGAATGATTCTTTCCAAAAATCTAGAACGTGTATAGAACAAGATGTAGGAATACCAGGAACTGAATTTTCAATTGGCACTCCCATTCTTACTATAAACCTATAACTAATTGAAAAACAATCAAGGCAATTAAAATTATTATAATATTTATAAAAACCCCCGTTTTTTCTCAACTTCTTCAATATTCATATGCATTTAATTTATTTACAATATTATCGATCTGCACAATCATTATTAGAGTCTGTTTTGCTTGATTTATCTTATTCTGTGTACTATTAAGGTGTATTTTTAATTGGAGATTGTTATCAAACCCAGATCAGGTGACTTTTCCATAATAATGTCTCATAATGTATTCGAGTAGTTTGAATAAATTGACTGAGAATCCAAACAATATCACCTGATTGTTTATAAAATGGAATTCCTATTCAGATTCGTATTCTTTGTAAAACTCGTAGTTGAACTATGTTAATTTAGTATTTATTATTACTTGAGGAAGATTCTTCATTTACCAGTCTGTTTCCTCATGACACAAATTTCACCTTTTTTTTCCTGGGAAGCAAGTATCTTCCAGTTAGATCTTCAGAAGCGCATATATGACAAAAATAATATACGATGAAACGTATTTCTTTATGTTATTATTATTTCCGATATGTCGTCAAAATTATCATCCTCATCCCAGAATTGCTCCTCTGCGCATAACTTAGGGTGCTAGTTACGAAAAGTAATGTATTATGACATGACTGAAATATTCTTATGTGTTTGAGATCTAGCGGCTTATCCTCCAACGATGAGATGAGATTGATGCTATACGATATATGAGCTGAAACACCTAGGGAATGAAAGAGAAAACAATCTGATAACTGTATGACAATTCCAGATACACTATAGTAGAATCAATGTGTTCTTTTAACAATATGGATGTTTCAAATCCAAGAATGATGACAGGAACTTTGTCCGAATACTTTCCCATCAAACACAACATTCTGTTATTGTATTGTACCTACGCACTTATGTACGACGGGAAAACATCTCATTTACCGAACAGGTATCGTGGGCATTACGGTCATTTCATTCAAATATACGAGCCCATCTTCTCTGTGAAGCCATCGTCTAAATGGAGTCCTATCTCAGCAGCACAATCATTACGAACTTCATTATCGATTTTTATCTTTTCCAAGTTCAGTCTGAATGAGAGCAAGCACATTCTCGGATAAAGCGGCACTTTTTCCATGACGAATTCATAAAGCAGATTCTGAAAACAAGATAAAACCATGGAATCAAGTTCTCCCATTACCTACCAAGAAACAATTAAGTTAAGATTTAATTTAAATGCCAACGAAATTAATAAAGAAGCTTGAAACCCGTTCTAGTCCCACATGCTATACAAGTTAGCCATGTTGTTTTTTTGCCTTAATGAAAACTGAAATTACTACCTACCTACTGTCTTTATATAAATAATCAATTTATGGGAGGTGGCTGTGTAGTGAACTGGGTACTAATGATCAGTTTCAGCGTTCTGTGGCTTTGTAAGGAAGTGAGTCTTCTTTGCGGGCGAGGCATATTGGCATATTATATATCCAACGTTTATTCAATATAGGTATTAATATATCATTATTCCTCTTCATTTGTGATTGTGATACATATACAACTTCTACAAGTACAGTTGCGGCAGTTGAATTTATATAGGAGTGTAGAGTTCAATGACTCTACTAAACGACTGAAGGAGTCCCAAAGTTGTACCATATATCGGCAGAATTTTATTAAAATAGACTAGATGGAATGGTGAAAAACGTCTGTAATCGTCAAGAAAACAGCATATCCTACCGACTACATATTAGAAGAAACTGATTTTCTCTTGTCATAAATGACATGATGATATGATTGATATTATATTCTCGAAATGTTGTTTTGCCTGGTGTAGAAGACGATACGGATATTTGATAGGTACATATCGATAACTTATCTTGTATTCGAACGAAAATTCATTGAAGAACCACCAATATATATAACTCAAGAATTCCAACTTTTGATTGAATGCATACTGTGTTTTATAATTTATAATTCAATTTGAAGTTGGAACATCTTTTGCCTCTATATCTATATTTCTCCATAAGTGTTTCTTTCGAGAACATTAAGAAGGGATTTATTCTCATTGATATTATCATTATTACAAATGATTCATCAATGGCTCGTTTGACCCATTAACGCTGTGCGTTGCCATATGGCAACGCCAGTCAGGTGGAGATTCAAATAATTCCCAACCACTCAGATTTTTTCAGCTACAATGGTGAGAGACAGCCAACCTGATTTGCAAGAAAACCGGTCAATCGGTCATGCACAAGTCGCCAGTTCTCTGTTGTGACTAAGCTGGTTCGGCCACGTCAATTCGTGTAACTTTGAATTTATTTGAACCCTCTTGAAACATGGTAAACATGGAAGTTACGTTCGAGTACTTTTCAACCTTGTTTCACGCATTAGAATTCGCGATTTTTTTGTTTGTTTGTAAAATGATTGCGTTATTCGTGTTGCCATCTGGCAACGCTAGGCGCTTATACTCAGCGAATGTGATGACTCTCCGGCCAAAACGAATGTTGAACCAGTCGCAGGACAATCTCCTCTTCAGAATTTTTTTAATACGCCCATTTCAATATGTGATTGATCAAATACTATGATGACTGACGGGAAAACGACGAAGTTATTCAGCACTTGATAGAAGAAACTAGGTGGTATCAAAATAAAATTTGTTACCACATAGGAATTCATACTGGCCCCTAATTACTTGGATATTAGACGTAGCCATGCAGAATAGCTGTATTTTGACAATAACAATGTGTTCAAAATGTAATGTTGGTCTATGAATATCCCAAAACATGTATCACAAGCGCCTAGTGTTGCCATTTGACAACAGAAGATTTTTGCGACATCAGAATTCCATTTATGTTTCCAGATATTTGTTTCCTCTTTCGAAAGCATTTCACACTGTTTGAAGGCCATAAAATCTCAGAGAGAAAAATAATACAGGCGCTAATGGGTTAACGACAGTTTTTGTGGTCAGAGGAAACTGCATTTGTGTACATTGCTTAGAGGAAAGGGCCAATGGCTGATCCCTGCGGCACCCTACTCTGTCTGCGTCTGTCCACTGAATCGGTAAAATTGGAGGAGTGACAAGGTGTCGTCCAACTTGACAGAGTCTAGAATATACTTCCTGTTATATCATATTCAACGAAATAAAATTGTTCTGTGTAGAAACGTTCGTAGTTACGCGCCGTTGATGCATTGATGATAACCCCTCTGAACCTGCAAGTCCAACCTTGGAAAGAAAGATATAGCGACTTCGAGACATAAACATTTCTGCAGAATGAAATGACGATATATTACGGTAGCGATAAGTCGTCATTAATCTTAGCAAGTAGGACGGTTACATGCAGATGGGACTACGATGACAAGGCATCGCGATGAAGGGTTTAAAAACTTTGTATAAGTTATGCATTACGGCGGGAAACAGAGGCGTACTTACAGTCAGTATGATAACTAGGCCTTGGAGAAAAATATCGATATATCGAATAACGAAATATAATTTCAAAAATATCGATATATGGATGTTTTTTTTTATCGCTTGGAGCAAAAAGTAAATGTATTTTATTTGTGTGAAACCCAGACGCCTCCGTATTATCCAGACAATATAGTTATAATATTTTTGAAATTATTATTTTTTTGTTATGTTTGTTCTGGCATGAAAATATATTGCGTAGGTAGGTAGGCATTATAGGTAGTTTTTATGTGTAATCTAATATCGCGCAGCCCTCAGTATAACCATAGAGTATACCTTCATGACATGACCGATAACGATATACAGAGAACTGCCATTGCTGTACATACCTAATTTCTGCATCATTCAACGTCGGATTTTGAAATCGGTATCCGGCTGATTCGGACCACCAAGTCGTCTATTAATTTTCTATTTCCAATTAGTCCAGTTTGGTGGATAGCCGTATTTTGAACATTTCAGAACATTGTTGTTTGGAAAATATGTTTGGGATTAAAACTAGATTGGAATAAAAACTCATATTAAGAAATCGAGTTGCTCAAATTGATGATATTTCAGTTTTCGATCACCCTATAATGATGCTTTGATCGAAAAATGTTTTGTTATCACCCGATATTCTCTTTGATATCTTAGATATTTATTTGATTGTTGAGATATTGACTTTTGATAGTCCAAATGTTTTGCATTGAATCATAGACAAAATGTCTTGGCATAATATGGGCAGGCGGGGAGCTTCCTTGCTTGCTTGTATTTGGTATTATTAATATTAGATACAAATGAAATACATAGTGGTCGAAAGAACGTATCCTGTAAAGTAGATACACTCATTAGCGATTATAATAAGTGGAATTTCATTATTATCAAAAGAATAAAAAAGTCATAGCATCAAAAAAACCATAAAGTTTTGATTTTGTAATCCTATTGTGAAATTCTGAGGAGGATTTTTGATTTCCATCATCCAAACTATTGAGAAGAATGAATTCCTATATGTATATATACGTTATTTTCCACTCTAGGCTTGAAACTCTCTATGTGGGTGTAAATCGAGGTGTAAATTGTAAGCAACTTTCGAAAACAAATCTTTTTACTGCAATGACTCAAAAGTCAACCATTTTTGTTTCATCTCCTGATCTGACAGTTCTTTTGCTGTGACAATACAATGATCACTGTGTATGTTGTTTTAGGCAACACGAACTATCACCAATGAAATGGTTATATTCTAATTATGAACTCTTGTCCGATATAGGTATATATGTATAAAAAAATTTTTGCAAAATATATACATTCGAAAATATATTTAAAGTAAAAATAGTTCTAATTGTGTAAAGGATCACAGAGCCTGCATCAACATTGATTAAATGACTACGATTGTGAATAGTTTCGAGCCTCTTAAAATTAAGTGCTTATAAATGGGTAGTTTCTATATTCAAACCTATATAGAATCGAATAGCAGTTATACTGGGATAAACTGTTTTGTATATCTTTCATATCACTTTCATAAATGATGTCTGGCTCTTGTCAATCCTAGTGAATAGTAGGTACTCTGGTTGGATAAAAGACATCATTCTCTCGATACATAAAATGTGAAACACTCGAGCCTCTCGAGATTACTCTCAAATTGTACGCCTCTGAAGTACGATGTCTATGTCTTCAATCAAATTTACTATGCTCATGACTTCTGGTCTGGCTACCACTCTTGATCTACGCATGCTGTTGATATAATTCTGTCTTCTTCTACGAAGCTATAAATTCCGATATGCGAACGTCCGTCGGCTCGAATAAAATGTAAAATTTCTCAAAGGTAATTTTATTTATTTCGAAACAGATGCACAGCTTCCATCCTGCTAGTTGGAAGTCATAAATATGCAATTTGTCTTTAGAGCTGTCGTGAGAAAAGTATCTATTTAGGTCGGGGTACCTCATTACCGGTATGAAAGGGTTGAGCTATTTTGCATTTTGGCTCCCTACTTTGAATAGAGGTTAGGTTTTTTTTGGTAATCGCTGTATAAAAGGGTTCGTTGAATACTTTGTAATTTTAGAGAGCGGTAGCCTTTGTTTGAAAATTGGCATTTCAATTACCTCAAGAATAAGGAATGTTTCGGTGCTGCAGGCAGAATCCAAAATAACTAGGTACGTTGAGGTCTATGTGAAGTGGACTATCACAATTTCAGATGAAAAATTATATTTGGGAAAGAGACTAAAAACTCATCATATTACGAAACCAATATCAACGAGATGGCCCTATCGTATTAATAAACATAAATAATATAAAATATAGGTATAATATTTGTATGATCTGGATTAGATATAGAAATGCAATAATATAGCAACAATGCCCAGAAATATTTCGTATATAGGTTTTATCTATTCAGGACATTGGCTGAATGAAAAATACGGATATGGAAAACATTGCAGCAATATTCTACAATCATCTTCGAAATGATATTGAAATACATTATTATAATTGAAACAGTTACCCTAGGAATATTTGTGATCTATTCAAGATTGTACTTATTCTTGTTCTTTTTATTTTTCATTGAACAACACTTACAATAATAGTAACAACATACTTCTGAAACATTATATAGAGAACATTTCACATGTTAGATTTACATTCTTCTATACTATATGAGAGGAAATGCCGATTAAGACTTTTGAGTCGTAACGAAGAAGAATTCTGGATATGTCAAACAACATTTGCTTGTGATGAAGAATATACTGACTGGATAAAGAATTAAAATAACAGTCAATGATACTGATTTGACATTGAACAACATGAGAGGAAATGCCGATAAAGACTTTTGGGTCGTAACGAAAAGGAATTCTGGATATGTCAAACAACATTTGCTTGTGATGAAGAATACTGACTGGATAAAGAATCAAAATAACAGTCAATGATACTGATTTGACATTGAACAACATGAGAGGAAATGCCGATAAAGACTTTTGGGTCGTAACGAAAAAGAATTCTGGATATGTCAAACAACATTTGCTTGTGATGAAGAATACTGACTGGATAAAGAATTGAAATAACAGTCAATGATACTGATTTGACATTGAACAACATGAGAGAAAATGCCGAAAAAGACTTTTGGGTCGTAACGAAAAGGAATTCTGGATATGTCAAACAACATTTGCTTGTGATGAAGAATACTGACTGGAACATAATTAAAATAACAGTCAATGATACTGATTTGACATTGAACAACATGAGAGGAAATGCCGATAAAGACTTTTGCTGGGTCGTAACGAAACAAAATTCTGGATATGTCAAACAACATTTGCTTGTGATGAAGAATACTGATGGAAAAGAATTGAAATAATAATCAATGATATCGGTTTGACATTGAACAGTTTATATCATTCTGTGCAATATTTGTCCTGATATATATATAGTACTAAATTAACCAAATAATCTCGCAAATAATACATAATAATACGACAACTGAAGAGACTGGAACATTACAGCAATATCGATGAATAATTGAATGCAATATTTTCAATCAATTATAAGTATCAATCCAACATAATAATTGACAATTGACATATCATCATAATTTATATTTCGTAAAAAATATCAAATAGATATTGTCGCAACTCAGATGGTTCTAGTAGGTTATATGGCATTATTGAGAACAAACGGCGCATCCACCACGTGTCGCAACTCAGATGGACCTTCACCACGTGTCGCAACTCAAATATCGCTTTCACTCCGATGTATCAACTTAAGAGTACTCTCGCTTAGCTATTTTGCAAGAGAATTTTCAGTATTCCATCACCCAACCACAATATTCGAAATAAATTCAAAATAACAGTCCCCAAACATAGAACGGAGTCTTTCAAAAGGTCACTCTCTTACCAAATACCCAAACTATATAATGATTTACCAGATTCTTTCAAGGCTTCATCAACTTCTACATTCAAACATAAGATCTGCGAATTCTTGTTGGAAAGCCAGGAATTATTACAAATTCTACTGAAAATGTTTAAGTTGATATTATGTAAATGGATGATTATTATTTTTTTTTTTTCTTTTTTTTTTTCTATCAATATTTTTTTCTGTATGTACCCATATGTATTGTTTTGCTCTGATGTTAGTTTACTCAAAGGTTAGGTTGAAAAACAGAGATCAGGATCACTACTTTCTGGCGATTCTGTTCACCTGACACCTCGCCTATTTCCACATTTTTCTTTCTCTCACTCGAGTATTATTATCATTATAATTTATTTTTCTTTCATTCTTCTAATCATTTAATGTAGGTACACATAATATATGAACAGGATTAATGCTTATTACTCAATTTTGTTTTTGTTATCATCATATCTGTATCATATGATTATGTATACCTATATAGCTAGTTAGGTATTTATTGTTTGTGGAAATAAAGACATTATTATTATTATTATTATTATTATTATTATTCATTCCGAAATAAATTGAATTGTGTTTCAAAAATACAACAAACAATTTATTCAATCACGAGAACATAAAAATAAAGGGCGGAACATTAAAGAACAAACATGAAACGAGCAAACAAAAGAAACAGGATGATGGTTCTTGGTACTTACATTAGGTTATGGGCATCAGCACCAAAGTCGAGGAGATGTCACACCCCCAAAGTGGCATAGTGCCACTTTGGAAGTCAGCAATCAATGAATGGGTGCTATGTACTGATTTTAATATAATAATCGGTAGTGATGAATCGAATAACGATTGAACTAATAATGACCATGCCTTATCGATTCGGGTTCTATTTATATTTGAAATCGATGCTATTATCTCAATTTTTCGCAATGGTAATGGTCGTTACCTTTCGATACTGCTTACCTAGGTATTATCGCACGGTAAGCGGTTTTTTAGCAAATTATAAAGAAACTGACGTCTATGACCTCCGCTGACCTGATCGAAACTACAATGTACTGAATGTTTTAATTTGGGAAAGTTAATTTATGATGATATATAGATCTTGAAATGAACTTCTTGTACTTCTTGACGATTAAATGTCGGTTTTTCACAAAATCTCAATTGATAGAGGCTTTTATGCTGAATATTAGATTGATATTGAAACAATCTAGTTATTCTTCAATTCTTCATTCAATATTCAAATATTGGGAAAATGTTAAATCAAGGTATGTTATCTTGCTTGATGACCTATCGAAAACATCTACTAATAACCTATACTCCAACGACGACAAATTGTAACTCAGCTCATTATGACCTATTTTTATGTAATAGGACCACATATTTGTCTGCATATCTTCAACTTTTCTACCTGGCCCGTCCTTTACCTGTTAAAGGAAGAGTTCACGAGACCCCCAACCATTTCCGATTCCGTCTGCCCCAAAGAAGAATCTTGACTACCTGCCGACTAACTAAATTCCAAAGAGGCCAATATACTTTCAGATTTACACTGCAGGTTTTCCATTCAGTGCTGGCATTATTTGGGAACGTTCAATAGGATTATCTGCCCTTGTGCAATTTTCGAAGCAAATTTGCGGTCGAGAGTCGATCGAGGAAGAAAGAGCACTCGTTTCGAATTTGTTCGTTTTGTTGGCTGAGCAGATAATAAGGTGTGACGAGTTTGAGGTAAATACTCGTCAATGGGCAATTTGACACAATGGGACACGAGTGGGTATTTATGGGGATTTTATGGGAAATTAAGGTTTTTATTGCTACTGGCGTGTGGTTCTGTACGAGAAAATGATACACACAGGGTCAGTTGGTTACCTACGGGGGGATAAGGGGGATATATCGCCCCCATATACCTAGTGGCTCAGTAAAACGGTAACGAGTAGGACCCAATCGGTTTCTCTGTGGTTTCATATGTTATTGGAGGTGCTGAATTCAAATCTGAATTTTGCAAACAAAAAAAACAGCGACTTTTGTCGGTTTTTTGCCCGTAACTCGGAAATCATACATTATATCGAAAAGACCGCCCAATAAAAAGTTGCAGTAGATGAAATTTCCTAGATAGATTTGTTCATGCCCATCAATGTAGGACTGAAGGGTGCGGAGATAGAGCCAGTTGAAATCGGACTTATTTGGATCATATGAACCTATATTCATTAAAGCTCTGAAACGTATAAATAGGTCATTGTTTTCTTTTTCTATTCTGTGGGGTGGGGGGCAAAAACAATTGAAATTCTGTACGCTGGAATTATAGTTGTTATAATTGCGATACAATAATTCCAAATGCTATGTTCTTTGAACATTCTGATAAAAAACTGATAAACTATTCAAACTATCAAAATTACCTAAAATTACCTATTTTGTGATGAATAAGTATCAGAATCAATTCTCGCTCATGTGGGTTCTAAGGCGTTAGGAGAATGAGGCAGCTGATCGCCTAGCAAAAAAGAGCAGAGCTCACATTTTACCTTTCTTTGAGACAAGCAAATGCCACCTTATCACAGAGCTCAGAAAATGAGGATGTAGTGAAAAATCCCACTACTTTTGAGCAACTCCAGGTAAACGAGAAGGAAAGAGTTCTTCAACAATTTGTAAGCTAGTGAGTCTCAGTCTCAGCAAACAAGAGCTGAAGCACTACCCTCTAAGCTATTACTAGAAAAAAAAATGGGTCCATATGAGACTGACCCTAAACCGCGGAGCACCTTTGTTCATGTATAATGTACCAGTTCGCCAAAGGCTGACTAGTGACTACCCTAGAACAGGTCTAGATAACTTGATTTTTCTACTCCGTTAACGAATAACAAGCTGCAGGTAAGAAGAACAATATTCTTCCTAGTGGATGTGAATATACTTAAGTACAGTGACAAGACCACAGAGAAACCGACTACTTGAATTTTTTCCAAGTGAAAATACCATTTGATTGGACTATAGAGAAAGAAACATTTCAATTTTCTCCACGTATTACGTTTTCATCTCTATAATTAGGGTTTCGTCTCGTTGGTCGATGTATGGAGACTGCTCAAATCAACGATGATGATAAAGTGGCTTCGACATCAGCAGATGTAACTGATGGAAATGATTTCTCGTTTCAGCTGGATGAAAATTTCAAATCTATTTCTTCCAATAATCATTTTGAATCTCAGGAACAAATCCATTTTGAGCAAATGTTACATTGAAATTGAATCAAATCTTAAAAGTACGTTTCGATTTTATATAAAACCCTGGGCTATATTCTCATCTCCTATATTAAGTGAATTGAGAGATCTCTCCACGATTTTCCATTTATAATTGATATTCGCCATATCTTCTGCAGTACGATGCCATTACCTAATAAGCCATCTCATAAGCCATTCAGTATTACTTTCTGTTACCACGAATGATGTTGCCATAAAGAAAATTAATATCTTCTAATCGGTAAATATATGGTCAGAATAGTAGAAACTAATGAACTCACGCGAACATAAACAACCATGTGTGTGTCTTTAAAGGAATTTAGAAATTTAGAAAATTGGATAATCGTGTCTGTGAAGAGTCTGAACATGTTTTGAATTTCCGAGAATCTTTCTCGGAATGCTCGCAGTGTTCTCAACAGTGGTGTACAAAAAACAAAATCATTTTGAAAAAGTTAATTCTTCACAATTTCACTAAGTAAACTCGTTGAAAATGTTTGCGATTATTTTCGTGATGTATGTAAATGGGAAATCGATAGATTTCCTCATCGATATCGAATCCCTCCATTTTGAAGATGAAATTAGTGATGGAATATAATATGTACTTGAAGATTTGAATAGTTTCACCAATTTTTTGTTCTGTCTCTTGGAGCGCACGAATAGAAATTCCAATAATGTTCGAAGAATATTGTGTTTACCTAGTGTTGGATATTTGTTCTTTCAGAGGTTATAAGTACTAGGGAATACTTCCATTGGCAAAGATTTCGAAAGCTTTGCCGTTCTGTACAGATGTGCTGACTGGGCCTGTTTAGTTCGTCTGACTGGTATTGCTAGTGATGGAATGATTGCATTGATTTCTGAGTATTGACATCCGAGCAATATCCTCTTGAAAATATATTTCATATTCATGGTAGTAAAGTCTGATTTACTCTTTTTTCAATAATATATCGTAGGACTATATTCATCTATAATTATATATATATTTTCCAAATTAAATTGTGATTTGAAAAGTTATTTATCCTTATGTTTAGATATCAATTCATGGATTATTTTCAATGAAACATATTTTGAGAGATAGTCTGGGAAAAAATAAACACACATGTTTTTTTCTATCGACAAGAAGAATACTATGAATGTCAGTATTTCCATTCCGAAACCAAAAAGTCTTCAAATTTTTTATTCAAAATCAAACACATTCATTCCATTCCTAGGTTATGTTTTTGTCTTCGTATCCTCTGATACGCCACTGGTTTTATCTTCAACTTCAAATTCTTGAGACGCGAATACTCACGAGTTATTTACAAATAAGTATAAGTAGCAGATATGTTAATTGTTGCAACAACAAAGCGCCAGTAGACGCTCTCCAAGAGAACATTTTTACGAAGGAAAAAGGACAAGTTATTTGCCGATAGGGTTGATGGGTTGAGTCTTTGAAGACATCCATTTCGATGCTTGGTATCACTATCAGCAATAACCTTTCTTGGGAAAATTACGTGAGATCAATTGCTAAAAGTGCATCCCAAAAACTTTGTTTTCTGTTTCGAGCCAGGAGCTATTTAACTTCCACTCAGCTGCTTATGATCTATAAGGCACAGACCCGACCGGTCCTGGAATACTGTTCCCATTTATTTGGAGTGCAGCACCCAAACATACCCTGAAACTGTTGGATTCTCTCCAAAAAAGGGCAATTCGTCTGGAGGGTGATGCCTCGCTCACAAACTCACTCACTTCTTTGGAACACCGTAGAAAAGTTGGCGATCTGGCTCTATTTTATAGATATTCTCATGGACGATGCTCTTCTGAAATATCAACAATTGTTCCTCCCTTTGCAGTCCCCGCGAGATTAACCCGTCGAGTTGGGGCTTCGCACCCCTTTGGAGACCTGCAGAACATCTCTTTCCAAAGACTCGTTCATCCAACGAACAGGGAGGCTCTGGAACACATTGCCAAGGGAGGCGTTCCCCGAGGCATATAACCTCCAGAAATTTAAGAAGAACACTAATTCCCCCTCGTTCCTACCTTATTTCCCTTGGTTCTCACGATGTTCTCTGAACATGAGCCAGGGTTGGCCGATATATATCAAGTGATATATATCATGATATGTATCATGATATATATCTGATATTTATTGATTGATATATATCATGATATATATCATTTACTTCTTTTTAACAAAATAAATACCGGAGCAAAAAGTCCTTGATATTTTGCGTTAAAAATGAATACGTGACAACAATGCGTTTCGTGGTTATAACTTACAACTCGGGGAATCCCCGGTTTTTGTTTACTGCTTGTTAGGTACATGGTACATCAGGCATGTTCGTTTGTCCTTGCTCTACCTGCTGAACTCGATTTTTTTCTATGACTTACTTTGTTTACATCATGCCATGAACAGAGACAACTATGGAAAAAGAGTCAACTTTAGCAAGTTTAGCAATACAAACGAACAGGCCTCACGCATACAATGATTCGGTGGAAATCGGTTGCAATTCCTGACTCGGTCGGAATGGCCAAAAAAAGAACTCTTCTTACAACTATGTGAGCAGTTATTCAGTGCAGTAGCGGCAACAGCTGGTTTAGAAAGAATTTTTTCGAGTTTTGGAATAATTCGATCTAAATTGAGAAATCGTCTAGGCAACGAAAAATCCAGTAAGCTAGTATTTATTTTTAAATGTTTAAACCCAAATACAGATAAAAAAGCCAAAAGCTTGGACTGGATCTCCTCGAATGATGAATTAGTTGCCTTGAGTGAAGATGATACTATTGATAATGATGATTATATTCCTCTTTCTCGGTTTTGCAATCCTTAAAAATTTATCAAACGACAAGTTTTTAATATTACCATATATTACATATTTTCGGAAAAATATCATTTTTTGTTTCGTGTTTTGTTATTTCAAATTAAACCGAGAATTAAACTTAAGTTTGATTTTTGTTTTTACCAAAATGAAGGTATTTTATATTGTGTTTTTTTTTGGCATATGGCATATCAGCCTAGGAACAAAATCGAAATTTCTGATATATATCGGATATATATCCGATATTATGATATTTTGATATACCGGGTGTCCCAGTATACCTGTTCCAATAGATTATTTCAGCCATTTCGAAAGCTGAAAATTTGAAAATTACATGATCTACTACAATTCTAATGGTTTGAAATTATTATTGAAGTCAGAATCAAGATTACAAAAATATCATAGCCTACTGCAATTCGTTTAAATTGAACTTTCAATTGTCGTTTTCTCCATCAAATCAAATTTAAAATACGAAGTGTGATACATCGTTGGAACAGTCATTTTGAGTAGAAATCAAAAATTGCAAACAATATACAGGGTGCTATTTGAAATAAAAAAGTTAGAGTCACTTCCGGTCAAACCAGAAGTGACTTTCAATTTTTGTTCTCGTCAGTTGAAGCTTCCTTGGACGAATTGGAGATCATGAAATTTTCAGATTTTTATTTTTCGAAATGGCTGAGATAATTCATTGGAACAGGTATACTGGGACACCCGGTATATATAAATATCATGATATTTGCCAACCCTGAACATGACAGAATATCCCTTCGCGTGGGAACCAGAACATTAAAAAAAATTAAGCACCATGTCCTAGAAACTACAGAAAACTATATCGAGAGATAGGGTATAGGTACCCTACCTCTTACCAAGGGGAAAAACAATTTTTGAATCAACAAAAATTCATAAATTCATATATCCATGACAAAATATTATATTACTTTTTTGTATAGAAATGTGACTGAATGAACAAAGAATATTTTGCTGCTAATATTATCTATACTCTGATAATTCATTTTGTTAATTGAAATGATCAAGTTATAAATAAATTATTGATGCATAAGACATATGATTTAACTGACGAAATTTTCAGTTATCAAGGAAATGTCACAATTACAATATATGTTTTCAATATAAATATATATATTCCTTTTCAAGACTAATTCATTTTAAATAGAGGAATTATCAGTTTCCAGTTGGGAGTGAAAAATTCATATTTGGAATGAACAAAATTATTCAAATTGAAAATGAACAGATTCTCAATCGATTTCAAATTAGAATAATATTACAATAATCAATTGAAGTGGTTAAACATATACGAGTTGATAAATTCGCAATTGCAAATCGAATAGAATCATTCTCAAATTGATTTTGTTAATCTTTCTGAATGTTTTCATTACGTATTCGAATATGCTTATTCTCAATTTGAATTATTGTGTTCGTATCCAAAATGAAAATGATTAGTCTCAATTCGGACTTGAAATAAGTGACAGTTATTATCTACTAAATGCGGTTATTCGAATTCCGAAGTCATTGGAATTTGAAACAAAAATAGATCATAAATTCGATATTTTGAATGCCTATAATAGCACCAATCGACTTTCGAATCTGACAATCGAGTCGCCTGTGAACGAATTTTGCGCAACAAATGAAAGAAACAAATGAACTCCGGACAGCATATTGAGACACCTAAGGTGGAGTCAGAGAATTTGTGGAATGGAAAAAATCCGATCGTTATAGCGTACAAGACAGCCGCTACGTACCTATATCTTCAACAACCAACCACTGAATCGATTCCTAGATGAACTGTTTTCTTGCCATGCTAGGAGTTGAATGGCATCATCAAGTCAGATGGTCAAGATCCATATAGGCATATACCCAGAAATCTGGAATGTCTATTTGAAACAAAATTTCACATCGACAAAAAAATGTCTACACAAAACATCAAAACGCATGAGAACATTCAGCTCATAATCTAGTCGGGGCAAATAGGTGGTTCCATCATAGATTTTATTGAGATACCCTCTGCCCAAAATGGAACGAATCCCTGCCCAGACAGCACCAGATATTCCATGAATCTCCCTATCATATTCCTTTTGGAATATTGGAATATTCTAGAAATAATCTGGAATATTCCGGAATATCTGTGGAATATTCTCTGAATATGCGAATGGGAATTCCTCAGATATTCATAGAATATATCCAAAAGAATATTTCATGTTGAATATTCCTGGAATATTCCAATAAACATATTCTAAAATAATAAAAGTGACCCTAGTAGGGATCGAACTCGTGACCTCAAGACTACCAGACCAACGCCTTCACCACTAGGCCAGTAATCGAATTGAATGATGTTGTACATATCAATTTCTTGTGAGAGCGTTGTTCGAAATCGGATCATAAACACTTTTTGTTTTAAAATCCCCTCACATCTAATTTTGATGTTCGATACTCACAACTCTGAAATAATGATGGGTATTTATGTGTTGAGAAACTTAGGAATATTCATGGAATATTTCATGAATATACACCACAGAATATTCAGTTGAGAATATTTCATGAATATACCCTACAGGACATTCAGTTGGGAATATTTCATGAATATACAAGAGAGAATATTCATTTGGGAATATTCCTGGAAAATTCATACCTGAATATTCCCTGAAAATCACTTTGGAATATTCCTTCTAGATGTTCCAGAGGCATGTATATATTCTAGGAATAATCGATGAATATTCGGAATATACTCCTCCTTTTTAGCATATTTAGAGAATATTCTAGGAATATCCAGTGCTGTCTGGGTGTATATAGAAGGATATTGATTGTGCTAAAGAATCGGAAAACAAATCAAACGAATCAAATTTATGTTAACTTATTAACTCTCTACATAATCAGAAATATACAGAATGTCAATTAGTTATCAAATACTAAATTTGTAAACTGAATTTTCAACTCAATCGGGCGTGGACATATTGAGTGACATTTCATTAATTTCATAATTTTTCCAGAGCACACTTTTTTGACAAATGAAAGTTTATATTTCTTTCAAATGAAATCACTCTGACCCAAGCTCTGACCAATACATTTGATCAATTGTTTCTTTTATCGACATTATATTTATGACAATCATCTTTGTTACAGATCTGGAAACAACGCACTACAAAGGAAAACAGGTAACAAATTTTCTTTTAAAGATTTAGTGAATAGTATTTTTGGTATCGAGTATTGATACAACGGAAAATCATCAACGGTGGATAAAGGCACCGAACATCAACTAAAGATCTTTAGTTGATGTGATAGATAATTGACTTTATCTTTGGACTTTCTCTTCCTCCGGCAAATTTCAGAACCCTACCTCAATAATTACGTGAGATACGGGGGTGCTTCCATAAAAAATGCGACAAAATTTCATTTTTCCGAACTGAAAATTTTCCAGGAAAAATTTGAATAGTTAGTAAATTGGGCGTCCTGATTCCAAATCTGAAGTGATTTTCGACCTATTTTGACTCCTGATATCATTTTCCGGAAATTGGGGTAGTTTCATGGCTGTTGGCGAGCAGTGTATATCACTGAAGATGACCCCACTTGGTCATAGAGTGCATTTTTGGTATATCTCTCGCTCCAGCAAATTTCAGGATCCTTACCCAACGATTACGTAAGATACAGGGGTGGTTCCATTAGAAGTGGGTCACACTGTATAACACAATTTGATTTGCATATTTGTTTTGACACGATCTGCCATACAACTAGTTTTAATGTCAACTGTGTTGGTTAAATTGTTAGTAGCAATACGCTAACTACAATGTATATTGCTGATTCATTTGATTTGAAATGATCAAAATATGTCTGATTCAATACCCATTGTTATTTAAATATTGGTATGAATACAATTGATATAAGGATAAGGATTTGTTCAAGCATGGAATTGCTGTTTACCGGTAATATCGTCATGGATCTTGATAGCAAATGCCAATCTATTCATGTATCACTGTGTAGGTTGGTATAAAAACAGTGCCGGGTTAAGGTGAAAATCTACTTGCTAGAATACATTTATAACAATAAGGACTTATGAAATGCTTCATTGAATTGCAGAATATATTTTCAACTACAATATATAGTTTAAACCACATCCAATGATAAAAGGCGCAATTTTTTCCGAGTCCGGCGCTGACTTTGACTCTGGGTACAGAGCTCATTATGTTGATTTGTTCGATATGGATACGGTTGACAATAAAATCATGAATAACTGGGCATTTCATGAGAAAAAAAATAATGATTGGCAGTTCATGAGCGCGGTGAATGGTGTTGATAAAGGTTAGTCATGATATTAGAAAGGTTCGCTTGCCATTTGATCGCTTATCGAAAGTATTTTATTTCAACATGCAGGTATACGTAGCTACATTCGCCTACGATACAGGAAAAATAATATATGTCGAGAAAAAAAACATGCCTTCGACATTTATTTATGAAAAGCTGAACCGAACCTTATCGTCAATATTGCCGTTTCAAATTAGCAATTTCCTCATTCGAAAGAACCAATATTGATCTCGTGAATTTGCTCATGGCTTTATAATAAACAAACAAATCATCTAAATAGCACTCAAAATGTGTGATATAAATATGCTCAGGGTATCAATGGAGTCATAAATTCAGAATTCAGTCACTAGATTGGAATGAATCCAGAGATAGCAATATTTGGATCCCTGCATCAAGATTCTATCTTTCTTTCAAGAGGCGATTGGGCGTCTCAAAAAATGAGATAAGGTCAGGCCCGGATTAAAAATTTTGGCGCTTTAAGCAGCATACATTTTTCCGCCCTCCAATGCAAATGTTTGATTAGGTACTAGTTGTTCACATCATATTGTGAAGGAATAAAAATGCATTCAACAAACTCAGGCAATAACATGAATAAAATATAGGTATCAAAATATAGTTGTAACCGAGGTTATAACTTGAATAAAATAATGGAAGATATGCAATTCTTTGTTAAATTTAGTCGAGCTTTCGAAATATTATTGATTTTAGTTTCAAGACATTAAATTGAGTAGTCACATGAAAAGTACAGGCTATCCCATTGTCGATGTCCTTACGGGATATCTCGTTTTTGAGATACAGGGCGAATGTTGCATTCTGGGACCCTCCTGTATCTCAGCTAACTTTCAACTTATAGGAAAAGTAGACACTGTCACTTATACAGTTTTTCACATGGAATATAGTGGAGTAGGCATATTTTCAAAATAAGCTGATGCTCTGCGCTTTCCAAAACTATATAACACTATATAGTTCTGATTATTTTCACCGATTGCAACAAAATTCGAAAATGACAGAACGGACAGGACTCAAACGAATGAAGGTGTGTTTAAAAAACTCTGTTGCCATGGTAATGTGTTTAAGAAATTGTGTTGTCATGGTATAACGTGTTTAATTTTTGAATAAATCACAGATTGTCTATCTGTGATTAATCGATTATTTAGCTTGGTACATAATTATTATCCGTAAACGCTAAATGCCATTTCAGTTCTGTGAATTCGAATATCACGAAGTTTGTTGACTGCTCTGAATGGTTTTCTCAAAAATCAGGAGTTCACAAAATTTCTTGTTCAGAACCTAACTGTATAACGCTCAATATATCGGTCAGAGTGGTAGACGAATTATTACCAGAGTCATGCACTGAGCACATGCAAACGGCTTATAGAGAAATCTAGAATGAATATAATACTGGTAGTTCATTCGCTGATCATATCCTCAATTCCCAACATTGCTTTGATATCAATGGAAATTTACAGATTTTACACGTATGTCAAATAGCGAGCCAAAAAGGTAAGTTATACCTACTGAGCTAAGTACGTAGTTGTGTGGGAAAAATCGAGGGAAAAATCTCCATTTCTCTGAACTTTCATAGCGTCGTATACACATCTTTGGTGCCCAATGATAGTTTCAATATAAAAATATGCTCATGATATGGTGCCATGGCCTCTACTTCCATCTTACATGAAAAATGATAAAATATCATCTGCTTTTATAGCGTCGTATGAATTATCTGACCTCTATAATACTAATCTAATACCTAATGAAAACTACATCTATACTGATCTGATATCTTTCAAAAACTACGTACCTCACTTGTATTATAATACAACCTGATAACCTGTATATGTAAATGTTATTATCACATAATAAGGATTACCTTTCATCTATATTATCATCAGAACTTGATGAAGTGTATATGAGTGCCATTCATCTCGCAACTCATAATAATACTGGACTCATTATTCCATATGCGATTTCGATCACTCTCATGATAAGAAAATCTATAAAACGTATCGGCATTATCGTCCATGACAAATCCTCTTCGGGTCGTTATATTTTGAACATATTGCGCATACGTATATCGCCAAACATGGTGACTGGCCATTCGGTTCCGTTTGATCGATCAGATACTCTCCCCCTTATTCGATATGAAATGCGGGGGAAATAAAAATACGTTGATTGCCAATGATCGGTCACATGTGTCGTTAGCACCACGATTCATCTGCCCTAACATGGCGTATTGGGTTTCTTCCATTTTGTGGAATAGGCGTAGAGTTTTGCTTCCCTTTGAAGGATGGCTTGGACATGAGCTACTACACGGCCATGTCTATGTACGCCAATGATAATCACAGCGGAAACCATACAGTATACCTACATTACCTACAATTGCACTATACTATACTCAAATACTGTCTGCATGTGGGCTAATCTAAATTTGATCAACTCTATGTCAGGGCGGTTGAATGCTGTAATTGAAGTTTGAGGAGGGCATACTCATTATTGACTAAAAAAGAGGGTGAAGATAAGTGATATCGATTTTCAGATGTTTTTTCGAGTTTTTAATCAATAAATTCATGCGTGTGTTCTGCATACTAAATAAGCCATGCTTCCTTAAATCACTTGTATCTTCTCCTTAAAAGAAGATACCTATTGACGTGAATCAAAAACCATTGTGTAGAGAAGGGATCACACTTCTATCCGAAACAAAACGAAACTTTGTTTAGCCACTAATTTTTGCCACAGGGCGTTGACAAGTTAGAAGCGTGGAATAGTAAGTTTTGTTTTTTCCTGGATAATTATCAGCTTTTTTGGGACTTTCAATTCAGGTTAACATCTCAAATCGTCAGTCTTCCATTTGGTTGGAATTTCATCAAAATCGGACAAGAATTGAAAAAGTTACAAGTTGCCCAATACGGTTAATATTTTTGGTTGCTGTAAAATTTTTAGTGCTCATAATAATTCTCCGATAGGTCAGACTTTCATAGATTTATAGATACTGCAATATTTTGTTAAGAATATACTGATCTTTTCTTCTTAAGATCACTACGTAAAAATAAGTTATGTTATTGCGCGCAACGTCGGTAACTATAGTAAAAGGAAGTTTTATTTAATATGTTTTTAACGTAAAATCAACTAATTTCAGGGGACTACTTTTTCCAAACAATCTAACCGAATTCGTCCTCATGTATAATATGAGAAAGGAAAATATCCTTTCTGCATCAGAAAGGAGACTGTTTTCTCTAAGCAATCTAACCTGGCTCTTCATAAATGAAATTTCCAATTTCCAACATATACTCAATTTTAGAAATACTATATTTTTTCTGTGACGTGACCTGTTGTCAGGTTATAAATTGTAACTTTTCATAAATTACTTTTTGTTTTATTAGATTGGCAATAAGTAAGGAACGAGTATAATAATCAAATATCGATAAAAGAACTTACTTATTCGTTCTTATCAGTCATCTTCAATTTGGGGTGTGACAGTGTGACACTGTGACATACCCAGAACACTGATGACCATGCAATTTATTATGTGGACACTGGGCGAAGATTGTGAACTTATGACGATACTCTAAGAAGTTTCCAGTCGATTTAACATTGGCAGAATCTTGAAAATTCTTCTTCCTACTGTGGTAAACAGTACAATGTTATCAGTTCCATGAGAATCATGCAAATTACATCGACGATAACGGTGATAAAATTACCTGATAGACGAGATATTCTCCTCACACTCGATTTCATTTGAAGTGATCTAATTTACAGCTGAGCACTGAACTGATTGAGCATTATAGATACATGCACATGAAAGATTACATCAATCGTTCATTTAACATTCCAGCTAATTTAATGATCATGTGATCGAGTCAGGACGAACGCGAGTTAGGTGATCATTTCCTCGATAAGAAGACTGGAGTAATTTCACCAAATTAGATTCAATTTCCGGTCACCTAAAGGGGCAGAAGTCTGGTGCCTGTTTTTTTGTCATGGATGCATTACCTGAAACAATCTGGGATATTGCGGAAGAACCTTGCTGAATATACCGAGGGGTACACCGCGGTGGAATTCTGGTGTACAAACAACTGGAATCCCTTGGAATTTTCTGTAGTTCCCTGGATTTCCCTGAAATTCCTTAGAATCTATGAAATTACTTGGATTTTCTTGGATTTCCTTGGAATTCTTTGAGCGAAGAGCGGTAATTCTGATGGTGAACAAATAACTGGAATTCCTTGGATTTCCTTGGAATCCCTTGGATTGCCTTGGAGTTCATTGAAATCATTTGAATTTCCTTGGAATTCCTTGGATTTCCTTGTAATTCCTTGGATTTCCTCGAATTCCCTGGAATTCCTTGGAGTTATACTTGGAATTCCTTGGATTTGATTGTGAAATTGGAGTTTGGTGTACACAATTTTGACCTCGGTATATACCAAGCTATAAGAAATCGAAATTTACCCGATTTTATATTTTGAGAGGGAGCTCTCACAGCATCACTTCATTATTGTGTTATCAACCTTATCAGTTACCACTCCTCCACTTTAGAATCTCCAAAATGATCAGTCTACCATAGGTGTAACGTGTGATTTTGAAGGAACTTCAATCACGAATATATCGTTTTCTGTAATGCAATGGAGAATCTATATATAGACTCTTCTGTTCGGAAATGTATGAGATAAAGGGACAAAATTATGTGTTATTGCAAAATCCTATTCAAAGTATATCATAAATATCCTATTCAAAGTATATCATAAACAGGGTGTTTTCTGAGTATATATGTGGCCAAACCCCAAGGGGTGAATTTTTTGTGTTTCTGAGACAAAAACCTCATGTGAACATACGACCATAGTTGCTGTAAATGGCAGGGTATCATTTTTTTTTCAAATCGGTTTTGATGTTGGTATCGTGAAAAATTTTTCAGTATTATAATTTTCAGTAGTGGATATAGTCTGAATAGGCTCCAAAAAGATATACAAAGATATCCTTTCCTTAAGAAAGTTCAAGACCTTGTACCTTGAAAACTATGCACTTCCAGACGTATATAATCGAGTATATAATATTTGCAAGAAATGTTCATCATAATAGAACCCCATGAAGTTTGACCACATATTCAACCAACACGCTGTATCGTTATAGTCCCATGAATACGAAATTATGGTCTAGCGTAATGAAAATATGTTCTATCCATATTAGGTATGAGAATCGCAGAATTATCTATAAAATTCCGTCGATATTGGTGAAATGTTGATGAATAAACTATGTGAAAAGGAAAGCATTTATACTTGTACATAATATATATAGGTACCTATACATAATTTTGTAGGTGTAGCAAAACTTTTTGTGGGCTGCTAACAACAATAATAATTCTTGATATTACGTTTTGTTTGGAAAGTCTATATGTGTATGTATATTTGATAAAACACTTTTTTCAACCACTAAAACTTCTTGAGTTGAAGTATATCCAAAATCAATTGGAGAACATCCCGCTCTGTTAGGCGTCGGCGGGTTTGAAGTTCCATTTGAAGTGAGTGCAGGTTTACCATTATTGTGAGTATCAAGAAAGAAGCACTATTTTAATTTACGCAGCATAATTTTGAAATTGATTCATCTCGAAAACGCGGTGAGTGCTATTGGAATCAAACGAAATTTAAACTATTTTTAGGATAAAATTTTCAGATCTTCATGTTCTGGTCAAACTGCCAGAAATTGCATGAACAAAAATGATGATGGAGAAAATATCCCTAATATTTTGTCATTGGACATGTAAAGTAATACATGTTCAATATTTGGTTATTTCATCACAAAGGGTTTCGAAAACATTTAGAAAAAACCGACATCTCCGGCTGGCCTTCAAATAGTCATAACTCCTCAATGGGTCATTTCGTCACCCATGTTTATGAAACTTTTTTCACTATATTTTTGCTCCAGAAATCTCACTCTCACCAGTTGGCGCAACTTAAACGTGAGGTCATTGTCAAAGTCAAAAATCCTAAAATTTTACCGCGTAACCCTAAAGGCTATGGCCTGTTTTATCAAAAATATTCGAAAAAAATGATGTAGAATATTTGATCAAATAGGAAATCTCAAGTTATCGAAATCTTGAGCTGACTTATACGTTTTTTTACTCAGGATGTAGAACTTTTTACATTGACAGAAAAGAAGATATCATAGCAAGAGGCCAAATGTCACGAAAATAAGAAGCATATTTATCAGTTCTACCATAGATCTATAGTTCTACCAATCTCCTTGAGTTTTAGTGGCGCGTTTTGGGGGACAATAAATAATGTTAGGTAGTCCTCATTTCTGGACACCATGTCAAATAAATTGTACCACCAATTTCCGTATATGTACCGAATAGTATCCAATTTAATAACTGGAAAGTACTTATTCGTAAATACATGAAATACTACCAAGCTCTGAGACTTTCCATGGTTCAATTTCGCTAGTAGGTATAAGTAGGTATTTTAAGAGCACCCACAAAAGTTGTAATTGCAGCTATAGACAGATCAATTCGTATTCGAAAATGTGCCAGTTTTTGGTGGCAGTCCATTAGATCACAATAGAGTAGTGATTTGGCTATAGAAGGCTGAAAATAGTGAAATTCCAATCAATACGTTGCATATATCAAAACAGCAATAGTTATTTATGTACCAAGTGCGTTATATAGATCCTAACGCACGGAGGGTAACATTCACCTGAGGGATGAATGCATGGATGGAATCACAGGTGGATGATAATGAACAATTTCTCGTCAGAACTTGGATGAAGGACAGAAGGCCTGATGATCAGAAGAAGGGACATCCATATTTTTATTAATTACATTTTTATGAAAATAAATCATCGAAAAATCTCACCTACACGCAAGAAAGCGGCAGGTAGAGAGAAATCCTCTCGAAATGTGGGAACAAAGAGCTGTAACCTCTAACATGTTATATTATTAAGTCAAAAACCCCTAATTCCGAGACATACCTCTGAGATGGGTCTGGCTGGGGGCCCACATTCCTTCAGAAATAAAAGGGTAAACGCTGCACCTGGTAACCAGTCAGGGTACGTTTTGTGCTGATTCCTTAATCCTGCTAGATGCCAGCAATCTGGCAGTGTATTTTGTAATAGATATTCACGATACGAATATCCTAATTACTCATACCTATTACGATATCAGATGAGAAACTTGTCAAATGATGTCGAACGACTTCAGGCAGAGGTTAATTAACTTATATATCGGATATCGTGATATGAATTTATGATATTGGTTATGGACGTTTCCATCGCATCCTATATGTGAAATCCAATCAGTAAATATTTATAGTTTCATAATATTATCCTATGGTACAAAGTTCAAGCTATAGACCGAATGACCACCTCTGTTACTTTTGAGTGTTTCAAGATCAAATCTGGAAGTAATTTTGTTTATTGAATTATTTCCATTTTTGAATTCAGGATATCGTATCGTTTTAGCGTTCAAAAGATTCAAACTCGGTCTCAAATTTGTTTTTTTTTTCAGTTCGTTTTTATGGAAAGAATTTGAATTATATACTCTTCAACGACTTCTCCTTTGTCAATTCCCAATGGATGATTTTTCATAAAAGGGTGCTCTTCATTGTCTTTTTCAACATTTTCATTTTAGAATTCGTTCAAAATATTGGGGATTCAATCATAATAACGGAAAGTAAACTACCTATATACCTACAAATACAAATGCATACCTAGATTGAATAAAAATGATTAAATATGGCAAAAATTTATTACTATCCGATCATCGCAGCAATGTCATAATTTGTTTTTATTTTCTTAGAGAATTGGAAAGATTTCAGCATACTTTTATTCTCGCATGAAGTTCCTATCATCAAATTGATTTTTAGGTTTTCTTATAGCTCTGCTCCCTCAAGATGTGCCTGTACCCAGAAACAGATTCCCTGCTCTGATTTACAAATATACTCAGATTGATGACGTCTTTAGTCTATGAAATTTGTTAGTTAGGTATTGGTTTATTTCTGCCTCTATGATGTCTCTCTGTCTGTCATAGACAGTCCCTCCTTTTAGAAGATAGATAGATATGTAAATCGAAAGTTGTGTTAACTTCTGACCAAACCTTTGATGTTGAGCAATCCCTCTCAACCAACAAGATCATAATGGATTTGCTACTTACTAGAACTAAAATTGCCGAGCAAGAAAGAAGATGAGTTCGAAAGCTGTCGAATAACCAAAAACTGCAACGAAAATGCTATTTTTACTGACAAAAGAGGTAAAAAGAGAATTTACGTCCAAATGTCGAGTCGAGTTTGCCTGAAGTTTTATGAATCATTGATCATAATGATGTTGGTGCTTTCATATCATGTCATTTGATTTCTATCGTTGATTCCTTATTTCTGGTTTTCCTCTGACACTTGATATTTTTTGTGAATAGATTTTCTTTTTCGGAGTTTTGGCTTTGGATCACAGCGGATAATAATTGTGGGTCAAGAAGACGCGCTACACAATACCCATTAATTTTTTAATGGAACCGCCTCCATTTTTGATAGTATATCTCCAGGTGCGCAGGAAAAAATTGTTAAATGATAATTCAGTTAAGCATCTCCCAAAATGATAGTTTACACCTTAGATTTATTATGATCGAGATTTTAAATCATTTGAGGAGGCATCATTTACGTCAGCTTATTATTATCTATGAACGATTTTCAGATTGCCAAGACAAAATTGAAAAGGTGAAAGGTAATAAATAATTTTTCAATTTGCAATATATGCGGAATATCAGTTGTTCGTTTTTATTACTTGTTGTTAGATGAGTGTTATATAAATTTGTTATAGTCAAAATCCAGATGGATTTGAAACTCAAGAATGAATCGATCAGCTCTGAAATATTCATGTTCATCTCGACAAAAATTCGATATTACTTGCCGTTTCCAATGTTGAAAATAAAAGTGACCTCTAAATAAATTAGTGTATCAATAATAAATCCTGATAGAAAACACTTTTAATCTCTAATAATCTAATGAAAAGAATTTATTATGTGAAAATTTTCGTTTTCATGAGAATTAAAATAAAACTCGGGTTTGAAAGTTCACTCACTTTATTTGTAGAAATCTCTAACCTATAGTTATATCAATATACAGGGTATCTAAATAACACCGAAAAAATTCAAGAGGTGATTCCTTTTGTGATATTTTAGGAAATAAACTTCATGAAAACATCATGTGTCTTAACTTGCTTCTTTTTCGTGATACAAGGTATTAAATATTTCCATAAAACATCTTTTTTCTATTTATTTCTCAATTGTCTTTTCATCAATTTCAATAAAATGTTGTGGCTTTATAAATAATAATATGAAGTTCCTTCTAGTACGATTATAGATTCGAAATAATATTTCCAGTGGGCAAATTTATCGATATTCATGGTCATTGTACACCACCGGTTTCATATTTTAATTAGATTGAACTATTGAAATAAGAACTTTTTTATCCTCTGTGCAATTTTTGTATCTAGCTTTGTTTTCGAGGAAACAATAAAAATTCGATTTGACTCCAAATTTTAATGTTGGTGTTTTCAAGACTTCCATTGAGATTACTGAATAACCCCAATTAGAATCATTTTGAAATTTTGGGGATTTCTCAGTCTCCATCCATTCTGAATTTTGGCACCATGAAAGCTTATACAGGAGGGTTATGAATAAAAACAATTCATACTTCCAACTTCAACGTCCTGTATCTCAATAACGGAGCAAGTTAGGACACATGTTCACATGAACTTTATTTGCTAGAATTTCTTTGGTGTATTATACAAATATTGATTTCTCGTCTCATGATGTGCATTGAAACTTTTTTCCTATTTTTGAACTCAAAGAAGCCACTGGTGATTTTCGGGACACCCTGTATATTCGATGAAAGATTAATTTCAGGATATCAATTTCCGACGAGGTCCGACCATCCTGATTCTTTCTATACTCATAACCCAAATTCCTTTGATGTTTTATGAAAAAGCCATCATCATCAACTTTCTTCGAAACGTAACAGATGGTTGCCAGAGCACTGTTCCTTTGTCACTAAACATGTCACCGCAACTTCTTGTGGGCACGCCCAAATGAATTGACATTTGTCATTTTATTTATGCTATAGGGCAGTTGTCACCAAAACAATCTTAATGCAGACCGAATTATATATCAATTTGGGTGACAAGAAATGGTTGACAGGTGGCTCGTTTTATTATTTCTTCGTGTGTTTTAATGATAGTATCGGACTGACATTAATTTATTGTTTTATTTTGCTAATGGAGAACGAGAGAAACAGATATGCTTGGTGAATTAGCTGATGGTTTTAGAGGTATCATGGCACCAATTTATTTTTAATTCGAGTTTTCCCGTATATATCTTGACATGCAATGTTTGTTGGCTAATTTGGCTAATTATGTATTGAAATCTACATAAAGTATCTTGATCTCAGAGAAACGGAACATATGCTCTGAATTATGCTCTATGAGTATACACTGTGAACATTCTTTGTATCTCAAACCCTTCAATTTCATTACGCTTATATATATTTAACATGCAAACTAGGAAGGGATTATCAGAAAGAGATTACCGCAGACATGTGTTTCGGGCTTTCGGCCCTCATCAGTACGGTGAGAGAAGTGCAAAAGATTGGCAGCACTTGGTGGAAGACGAAACAACAAATCGACGGAGTCAACAAACAGAAGCCAGCCGCACAATTGTGGTTTCCGTCAGCCCCAAAACATAAAAAAGGGGGGGGGGCATTAAAGAAAAGCACTGTATATATATACAACTCTGCTTCATTGCATATCTTCGAGTACAGTCCGTTCAATTGACAACTGGCCGGTCGATTGCAAATAATGAGACTTGGTGAGCCGAAACAGTATATACATCTTGCATCAATCGAGTCATCTCTTGGAATTTCTTAATCTTGAAGATATTCTAGGTTTCACAATAAATTGTTGGAATTCTTGTCGTGTCTCATAAACAAAACTTTTATTTCTCTATCCTATCCATGATTACCCCTTTTTTGATATTATAATGAGAATACCAGGAAATACCTAATCTAATTAGTTTTCGAATTCGAATAAAAGCTATTTGATAATAAAATGCGTTAATTAGACAATATTTCATAAATTCAAGTGGCTAATTATTTTTTAATTGTGCTGGCATCGCTATACAGCTTGTATATTTGATTTCACCACGCAATCTGTTCGATTTCTGACACTATAATGCCATGATTTATCGTAGGTAAGATATCGTTGAGACTGAAAATATTTCTTTTTGAGACAGAAACGTTGATGGATTGAGATATCAAGTTAATATTTCATACATTCACATTTCTCCTATTGGTGTAATAATTTTTATGCTAATTTTATTTCCATCCTCAATACCTGTCTATATGAGTTATGCAATAGAATATACTACCTATATATATATATAGTTATTATTCGGTGACTTGCATGATTTGGAATTTCAATTCAACTATAGCGGGGAGCTGGGGGCACGGGTATATACTGCACAGATGAGTTAGGATATCAATCACCGACGTGGACCGTGGTCGCGATAGGCGCGTTCGACAGTTTGTGCACCCGAATAATATCCGGAGATGTCCGAACGGAGAAAAGATGTATAACTACAGTTGAGTTGAGTACAATCGACTCGACAGATTGTCTTTAGCGATGAGATCCCTTAGAGTAATTGATTTTGTCCAAGAAGAATGATTTAATGATAGTAGGAATCTGTATACCTTCAATGTTCACTTATAATAATTACCGTGCTCAGAATACATATCGATTCGGTTTATTCCAATAAGTGTCCTAATGAATAAAAGCAGAAACAATGTTTGGGAAATATGGTTTTGCATACTTCAAGTACCCCATTTTCCTATTGTTTATAGGTGAAAATTTACTAGTCACAATAGACTTTTTCGGCAACTGTCCGGGAAGTGCTCAGTTCCCGGACGATTTTTCTTTGTGAAAGTACGTGCTTCCCGGACCAGGCCGAGAAGTATTACATCTTTGTTGTCATACACTGTAACTATGAAAATCTTGATAGATATGGGTATGATAAATGCAGATGATAATTGCCATAGCAGCGAAATATCGGCTGACAGCTATTTTATATGAAAATAGTTGACATTTTGATTTTTGAAAGTTTGGTTGCAACTATCGCAATAAACTATCGAAAGCAGCTGCGATAGTGAGGTTGAAAATGTCCATGCATACAATATTTCCAATGCAACAGTTAGTTGGTAATCTGTTCCAATTTCAGTATTTGATACAAATAAGAATTAATTAGGAAGACATTTCATTCTTCAAAGAAATATAATATGGAAATGTGTCTCATTGATGAGTTATTCTACATGGTTCCCTACGGCTTGGCCTAGAATATTGTCTACTCGTCCAAAAAACCAGTATTTTCCGGACTTGTTGCGTAAATTACTATTGTTTCAAGAAAACAATTTACTTGGCCGAGTTTTCTTAGTGTACTCATATTTCATAGTCAAATTCATAAAAAAATCCAGTAGTATTCTCTGGGCATGGACTGTTGTTGAAAAAATATAGAGAAGGTATACCCATGTAACACGCCGTGATTATTTGAAGTGGGTTTTTCATCCTATATACTCGTCGAAAAAAAAAACACTTACTTAAACTTGTTACATTAACAATAATATTGATTTTATCAAATGGCCTTTGGTCGAGGTATTATCTCCTTAAAATGTTGGTATACTTGTACATTTTTCTATTTCTCCACCGACTACGAGGGTGCTATCTTTTCAAGATAAAATGGCCGCCTCAGCAAGTCTTGATTGTATTTGTTCTTCTCATGTTTTTGTAGATTCTGTATTCAATTATCGCAGCATTAAGAACATATTATTTGTTCGTGTTTATTACCATATTTACATATACCGTGTAGAGTGGAGTTTTACTTAGTACAACAATGATGTTTACCATCAGATTTCAGTAGTTTGTTTTGCGAGATTTGAGTATTAGAGGCTTTATAGCAGGTTTTTGATCTGACTTTTATTTGAACATTCAACATAAAATTTACAATTTCTTATTTGTTATTTTGGAACGCGGTGTGAGCGATTTTGGAAATGGTGGGCTCTAGGATTCTAGGATTTGATGAAAAATCTGAATAAATATCGGAAAAACTCATTTTCTATTTGTAAATTCGCATCCAATAGAATATTCCTATGTTTTTGGATAGATTCATGCTTCGTTTTGAAATTGAATAATTAGTATGAAACACATAAATATACATATATATTATGTCATTCAATTCCAATCGACATAGGAGATGATCAATTTGTTTGAATAAAAACTCCACTTAATGAACTCGTTACCTATTAATAGATTCTCGCCCATAATTAAGTATTCCTGATATTCTCCACTTTGCAAGTTTGCGGTTATTTGACTCATCACCTTCTGTATAAGAATATATGTATAGATAAATCATACATTTGAAACAAAAAAAAAACACTGAGGGATGAAATCTGTCCAAAGCTCTTTCAATCGATGGATCATGATTTACATAATGTACAATCAATATCATAAGTTGAAGTTGAAGGGAATCGAAACTATAGCGTTTTGAAATCAGCATAATTATTCCATTCGATATTTCAAAAAGGCAAATATGAAGGTGGAGCTATCTCTATCTGATACCTTGCCATTTTGCAGTGTTGCAGTGTGATTGGTCAACTCAAGGACATTGAACGTATTGAGATTAATACGTCACACCAGTCATACCAATGAATTGACACGATTTCAAATTGCGCGGAAAGTGTGTGTTTTGAAATGAAAATATTTTAATTTAATTTTTTCATCGTCCTGGCATGAGTGACAAAAATCAAAATTATATTTAAGTACTGGTAGTTTTTTGGTATGGAGTTCACGATGATGTCGTTTCAAAAAATCAGTGGTCTCCCCCATTGTTTTTGATCTGAACTGCTGAACACATGAAACGTAAAATCGCATTTTTTCTATCAAATTTGAATCATCATAACTTTCGATTTCCTCAACCGACTTTCAATAATTTTTCAGTTTCTGGAAAGCTCGTTTCTTTGACTATCGAACCTATGGATATGACTATTTCATATTTTCCCGATGAGATTCTACAGGATGATAATCAAAGCTGTGCATTTTTCCAAAAATTTCAAACGCCTCCCGTTTGAAAGAAAAATGTTTCTATTTTTGTTTGGGGGTCAAAAACATATTGCTTCATATGTTTTCTCGATACTGTAAAAACATTTTTGGAGTTGTCACACGCGTTACTGAAAACGATCCCACTAATTCTGGTTTCATATGACAAATCTTGACAAAATACAATGTTTGCCCCTCAACACCCTGTCAAATGACGTAATTCTGGATTGATTAAGTGGATTTGTGTTTCTGTCAATCTGGTTCAACAATGGCCAAAAATCTTGAAATGATGCATGATCAACCTATTTCTATATACAGGGTGGTCCCCAAACAACAATTATTATGACATCAAGTAATAAAAAAAAATCTTGTTTTGACGAGCAAGAAAATTTCGAAGCAGGAAACCGATTGAGAAGTTTTCTGGCGATCAAAGCGTGTAGGAGAGGTTGTCATCACCATGTCAAGTTTATATAATGTAATATACAGGTTTCCTTTGATTATTATTGAGACTTCTGTCCTTATAGAACCTAACGAGTCGATATAATATTCGCCAGAGATAACTACATAAACTATAAACTCTACCAAAGTTCTAACGATTAATGATATGCGGAAAACCGCCTTTATCTATAGGTACATACATACTACCTATTGAATTATTAATACATTAAAATTGAGCCTTATTCCTCGCCTTATTCACAGGCGTGTACATCGAAGCGGTTTTTTACTGAATATAAATGATACATTAAAATAATTTACTTGCAGTGTTTTTTCATCATAGGGTATTTAATTGTTAATGAGGTAATTTGTCAGCTCATAGTTGTTGAATGCATGTCCAAATATAATAGATCAAACGCCTAGATTACACAGTGGAAACTTTCGTAATGAGGTACGAAAAAAATAATAAAAAAAACTTTTTATCATGATAACATCTCATTCATGATATCCTGCGGAGTTGATTCAAATAAAAATAATACACCAAATTATTTTTCTTTCTCTTGATATATAGGTTAGCTATATGTATACAAATCATAATCTTTGTGGCTTTCTATGAGATTGCTGAATTGTTATATTATAACAATGAGTGTGGAAAAACTGGATTTTGTTGCTCTGAAAAATATCAATATTGATAAAAAATGGGATTAAGGTTTCGAAATAATTCCGAAAATCCAAATAATAACATAGTATTATTATTACCCATTGTATAATATGCATGGCGTGAAACCGGCCGTCCTCTACAATGGCTATTGTAACTGAAATGTAACTATATGAAAGTAACGCAAAACGAGACATCAGTGAATCATCAGACTGAGTTTACTAGCTAAATAAGTCTCCTGAGTTCCATCAATTAGGTGCTGAAGTCAATAAAAACATTTGAGGCGATGTTTCAAATTATACCCCATTACAATTGTAGTAACCTACTAAAATTTCCAATTCTTGTAGTACGTATGTCTATATATCTTAATTCAGTAACCTTGTCATCAAAAACGGGTCCATTCAACATGGTTTGGGGTAGTTTTATTTATTATTATATCGTTTGGGATAGTACAGAGATCCGAAATCCAAATTTGTGACCTCGGCGACCTTCCGGGTCACGGCCGTATAACGATTGAGCTGCCAAAATTTGCACTTTTTCAACACAGACAATACCAGTTGTTTTCTAAGTATATGAAATTGCCTAAATATTGAGCCAAATATGATTATTGTAGGCCTAACAGATCCTGAAATACAGGTCACTATACAATATCGCAAAGGCGTCTGATTTTGAAGGGGTGTTTATTGTAGGAAGAGGAAATACATCAGATGTCTTCTTTTCGAACACCTCAATATCTTCAGACCACCATCTCATCCATTTCATCTATGTCTTTAGTGGATGTGATTCTACGTCGTCCTTTTTTGGTTAAGGAGAAGGCAAGTTTCGTCAAACTATTCAGAAGAATTCTAATCTAAAAAAGAAATAAACGACTTTTACCAAGCCCATGGCAACGCAAAATGAAGTAACTGAAGCAGGAGAACAAATTATCTTCGCAATATGTGGTGAAAAACTGAGGCTGCTAAAAAAACCAAGGCGCTGCTCTGATCACTCACTTCGTATAATACTTATCACCATATGTAGATATGGATGGGTATTGACACCAGTCCACTTGGATTGGGATGGACTCGTAACGGAACATGGTCTCTCCCCAGTGATGATTTCAAGAGATGTGGCTCGTTCACAACTCATGCAGATGATTTCCTGCAACTGTGAGAAAGAATGTGGAGCCGAGGTATCTGCTGACACATCGGATGATGTCCTATGATTCCACGATTTCGGGTACCGGGATTATTGGTAATAGTTATGACGATATAAGAACAAAGTGAAGAACTTCATGTAAATTGTCATTTCATTTTATTATGTCGAAGTGAATTAATTGAAGTATTTTGTGTTATACCAGTGTATCTATCAGAATCGTTAAGCCTGAGGTAACACAGCATGTAGCTGCAGGAAAGCATGCTTGAAATGCTCTATTGTCTGCGGTCAATGCAGTGGACAGTCATGTGAGAATCAAACAAAGATTATCATGGAAGCTATCATCGATTTTGATTATCGACTTACTAGATAACGATGAATTGAATGAATATCCTCAGAGCCCTCAAGAGCAAGAACTGCTGGACCAGGAAAAGTATCGTTAACCTGGACCTTCTATGAGGTTTAAACAAAACTGAAATTAACTGAATTTGAAATGATAATATACCTACTTTCTTTCTTCACTTCTTCTTGTAACCATTATGTTGGCGTCTTTGATTCTTATTAAATGACACCCTTTTGTGACCAACTTTGATCAGCTGTATCTCGTGAACTTATTAGGCCTACAGTAATCACATTTAGCTCAATATCCCGAAATTACTCCTTCAATGGCGAAATCAAAAAAAGTGCAAATTTTTAGCCGTTTGAACGTTGTATCGCGTTGATTCGAAAAAGAAATCTACTACCCCAAACCATGCAAGGTGAAATGTTCTAGGTGACTGAATTAATCTATTACTCACGGGTATTATTTGACTATATATTCAAATAGTTTCAAGGATCTCTTTGTATATTCATTTTCGTATTTTGAATCATTGACACTTTTAGAACGGCAATTCCACTATCGTCATCCGTATATAAAGTTTCTAATCTCGGGATGTCGACTCATCAGATATTTTAATTTTGTCACATATCCAACGCTTGTATTAACGATCAGATAGGGCAGGAGACAGGATACGATCTGTGTAAGTGATTTCTCCACTTAGAATTTTTGTCGAACCTAAAACTTGTCCTATTACTTAGATAAGGAAATAATTTACGTTCGTATATAGTTACAACTTCGTTGAGGTTTTGTTTTGCCGTTGATAGAGTTAACATTTCGAATATACCGGGCGACACACACTCATAGTATTCTCTCCCTTTTCTTCTTTGGTCTTCTAGCTATATTTCTGAAATTTGAAACATCGAATATGCTTACTAGAGGGCACTTGCTGCCATTCTACGAATTTTTTTCCATCTTCCGGTTTTCCTGGAAATGGCATCAACATCGAGTTCGAAGTTTCCATAAGCTCAATGGGTGTGACGGCGCAATATCGAAACTTCTTTCTTTGTCACACTCATTGAGCTTATGGAAACCTTCGATGGCGAACATCTTCGTAATCGTTTGAAATATCCCAATCAAACCAGGTATTGTTGAATTCTTTATAATAATCTCTAACCGATTATGGAATAAAATACATGGTGTTCTATTTGAAAATCGAGAGTTTTCAGGTAAACCGGAAGATGAAAAAATATTCTTAATATGTGAGAAAGTGCCCTCTGGTGAGCATATTCGATCTTCCAAATTTCAGAAATAAAGCTAGAAAGGCTAAGGAGAAAAGGGGGGTATAATATGAGTCAGTATGTCAGTATTTTTTTAGCCTTTTTTAATGAGTGACGAGATTGCACTCGAGGTATAGTTTTCTGTACCTACTTGATAATACTATATCGCACTTTAATACTCTGCTCAATTTATTTAACTTCTTGTTGCTTTGTTATATAAAATAACTGAGGTTTTATTATTGAAATACTTCTATATATCTATATAGCTACGTCAATTCAAATATTGTGATTATTTGCAAGAATAAACACCGAGAGGGTTACCGCACTGAAGAAACGCCTTGAAATCCTTGATACACTGAAAATAATGTTGTACATAATATTAATGAATTGCATCCATCAACTACTTTTACATCAACACAACGAATTATTCATTGTTACAATGAATAGTATAATCGTATTTTCAATCAAATTACATTAAAGTTCATTGGCACAATGTATCAATTTCATTAAAGAAAAATTGAAATTGATGTACCATTCAATGACAATATTCATAAGATTAATGAAAATTTCATCTACCTGATTAAAATTTTCGTTGGGATAATGTAACTGATATTTAATATTATTAAGTATCATTGATGAACGGCAACATTGCGCAAATGTCTGACAACATTATGCCAATAACTAACAGTACATTATACCAACAATATCCATTCGTTGGTGTAATGTATTGTTTAATCAACCAATACCAATACCCGCATTAATTGTGCCAAACATTGATTCGTTGGAACAATGTACGAATTTTTTTATGGCCATAACGGCTAATGTCCTTTCAATGAATAATTCGTTGAGACAATGAACATGTTCATCAAAAATAATGCCAAACAATGAGTACATTATATTAACGAACTCAGTTCGTTGGTACAATGTATTGTTTGATAGACCAATACCCCCATTAATTGGTTCAACGAAGAGTTAATTGAGACAATGTACTGATTTATTAAGATTCGCGCCAAATGCTCAACGGTCTTCACCCCCACCGCAATTTGAGGGTCAGTCCGACACCGGCATTTCGTCGACTATTCGTTGGTGATTGCAGGCTGTAGGTTATTTTGCAGCATTTAGAAAACAACAGTCATCATATGTGATATCTCGCAATGCCCTAAACCTATTTAGTCTATGCCTTGAGTATTTAGTGTTATCCCAGTGAGTTTTGTGAGGAAGAGGCGTTATCCATCAAAACAGTGACATTAAAGATAAGTATAAACCTGATCAACTTATTCAAATAAGAAAATACCAGTTCGATAAAATGATTTGTTTTGAATGTAAAAAGAAATTCATTTCTTTAGATGTGCTTATCAAGCATTTTAGGCAAATTCATAATTTGCAAAGTGATTCAATTATTAGATGTTGTGAAGGCGAATGTTGCCAAATTCTTCAAAATTTTAGAAGTTTCAAAAAACACGTCAATCGTAAACATTCTACTAGTGAATATTTGATAAATGATACTAATCAATGTAATTTGGAGGATAAAGATGGTATCGAGAGCTTGCTACTTCCATCTGATACATATATTCCAAATATCGAGTTAAATATTGAACATAATGATTCCAATTTCAAAGAAACTGGTGGCAATGATAAAGAAAAACCAATCTTTCAATTGCATGTCGAAATTAAAAAAATGATGGAATCAGTGTCAGAATTCATACTCAATCTTCACAGTAACGACAATTTTACTAGAAAGGATGTTTTTAATATTCAGGAAAATGTAGAGAAATACGTGATCGGGCCATTATTGGGTATTTTTATGTCTTTTGCTAGTAACAGAATGCAACCGAATTGCATTTCTGTATACAATGAGTTTTGTAGTTTAGTAACAAATTGTAAGCATCCTTTTGAGAGTTTCAGAACAGATCATTTGTTACTCAAATGGTTGCGAAATAAGGATTATATTAATAATATAACAGAATTCACAATAAACAATGAAGTGCTTCCATTACATCATACTGGTAATTTAGTGTATGAGGAAAAGAAAACTACCGGAATTATGATGCCCCTGAAATTCCAATTCAGGAAAATTTTTGAAAAGGAAGGCCTGCTAACTCGTACATTAGAGAACTTAGAATTTTTGAAAAGTAAGCCAACATTAGGGAATTTTGTGCAAGGCGAGCTCTGGAAAAAAAAACAGGAATTGTATCCCAATAATATTTTAATGCCATTTTTCTTATACATTGACGATTTTGAAATTAACAATCCTTTAGGCGCTCATGCGGGAGTGCATTCCATCTGCAATATTTATATTTCTTTTCCATGTTTTGCAGAACAAGAATCCAAGCTGGAAAATATATTTTTTGCAGCATCGGTAAAATCAAGGGATTTGAAAATAAACGGAAATGAATTGTGTTTCCAATTTCTTGTGGAAGAATTGAAAGCTTTAGAAGTTAGTGGAATTGATATCAAAGTCAGTCAAAATTCGAGTTTACGTGTCCATTTTATCCTCGGCTTAGTTTTAGGAGACAACCTGGGTTTGAATTCTTTTCTAGAATTCAATAAATCATTTTCCAGTAATTTTTTTTGTAGACTTTGCAAAGCTCATAAACGCGATACAAAAAAATTGACTGCTGAAATTCCTGAATTGACAAGAACAATTTCGAATTACCATGAAGACGTCAACAAGAATAATTCCGAAGAAACAGGAATAAAAAATGAAAGTTTGCTCAATGACATTCCATCATTCCATGTTACTGAGAATTTCTATGTAGATGTCATGCATGATCTCTTTGAAGGAGTCTGTCATTACGACTTATGTCATGCAATAAACTATTTCACTGTGATAATGAAGTATTTTGATCTCAAAACATTGAATTCTAGAAAACATAATTTCAATTACGGTTCTACAGAAATCGATAACATATCCGGAAATATTGAACATACACATTTGGCCAAGAGAAAATTGAAAATGTCTGCCAGAGAGATGATGACATTTATTATGTATTTCCCACTAATGGTAGGAGATATGATTCCTTCTGATGACCCTGTTTGGAAATTCCTTGTCAATTTTATTGAAGTTATTGACATTATACTTTGTTTTGAATTTGATGAAATTAGGATTAATTTATTAGAATATAAAATTAAAAAACATAATAGTGATTTCATAGTATTATTCAATGATACATTGAAACCAAAGTTTCATAATTTGACACATTACCCAAAAATCATCCGTAAATCTGGACCCTTACGAAAACTCTGGTGTTTTAAGTATGAGTCGAATCACAGACAGTTCAAAGTTTATTCACATTGTATTACTTCAAGGAAAAATATTTGCCTCACATTGGCCAAAAAGTACGAATTGAAATTTGCTTTTCAATTGATGAAACATAATGACGACAAAGTAAAAAACAATTTTTTTGCCAAAGAAATACATAGGGAACAGAGTAAATATCTTAGACTAATTTCTGAGAAACTGAAAATCGATAAAAATTGCATCGAATTTTATTCTTCTTTATTTTATAAAGGAATCCATTTTTCACGTCAAAAATATGTAGCAACATTCAGGAGTAATATTGAATTTTATATAATTTTAGAAATAATGATATCAAACAAAGAATCTGTACAATTATTTTGTCAAAAAATAACTAGTACTTACTATGTTGATCATTATGTTGCCTATGAAGTGAATCCAGATAGTCTGGGTGAATTCTCAATCATTTCTGCTGATGAAATAATTGGCCCCCCTATTTCCTTGATAAAAACTGCCAAGGGAAATACATTACTAAGACTAAAAGAATATTACAAAGCAGTATGATCTGATTCAGAGTCTGTTTGTATTGTAATTGTATTGTAATTGTAATTATTTCAATGTTTTGCTTTTTGAAATTTAAAAACTTCATTTTGTTATTTTTGTTTTATGTTATATTATGTACAGGGTGACCAACTAAGACTGCAAAGTTCGATACCTCTGTTGTCTTAAGAAATACAAAAAAATCCTCCATCAAAACTGAAGTGATGACCGAGCTTCACATTTCAAAATCATTTTGAAATATACAGGGTGTTTCATAAGGTCACAGTATATCAAAGTTATGCTTTTTTCTTCAGATCACCCTATATATTATTTCATTTTTTGATTCTTCCTGACGAGCTGATTTCAACGACCTATCATACTTGGGGTCTAGTAGTAATAATTACTGAGATATATAGGGTGTGAAAAACCGAGATTTTCCAAGTTCAAGATTTTTTTGTGTCGAAACTATCCATTATTTGTCAAAATGGTTTACATATCCCCATCTTAACTTTTCGTTCACTATCAATTGGTATTCAATTGAAATAGATACAGGGTGGTCAAAAATCTAAATTTATTGATTGAGTACTTATATCTTTGGTATTTTTCTAGATCGAGGGAAATTAATAATTCAATACCTTCAAACAAATAATTCAACCTCAAATTCAACATATATATCGAGTTACTCTGATATTTATTCATAGTATTTCTTGATAATATTTTGGATTAGACAAAACAAACTTTCTCAAAAGATGAAAAAGTTATACATAGATATTATTCAAAATATCTTACTTCAACTTCAATGTTTTTATACTGTTATAATAATATACATCAATGTTAATTTCATGTACTATCACATTGAAGATAATCTACTGAAAGTAATATAAAAGATTCTTTTCATCTGGGATAATATGGATGATATGGACCAACTTTCTGGCTTATGTGGAGTATTCACTAATACAAATGACTTAAATGAGACTGCAAGTGGTAGTCAAATATATAATGACAGCAATTCTACATCATCAGTTACCATCAACCCAACTGCACCAACATATCTGGATATATCAAATTATTCCCAAACAAATTATTGTCATACTATACCCGAGGCAACACCAGTTTATGTCAGTACAGATGTTCAAAATCTAAAAGCCCTACTTGAAAGTTGGGACCAAGTAGCATTGTTGGACCATTTTATTTGTAAGTTACTTCCTCATTCATTCTTTTATATTAACAGTTAGTTGTGAATCGATCAACTGACTTGATTTTATCATTTGCAGCTGAAAAAGTATTTGTCGATGTGCTGAAAGTGATAAAACCACATCACATTCCGAAACTGTTATCCAGTACATGCAGCATGGGAACTCAGATTCTATTTGAACATCGTTTAGAAGAATGGCGTCAGTTGATAGGGATTCCGTTAGTCTATGATCAAACATCAAGTTTAAATAGTTCAACCATAACCAGAACGAAGTCACCCTCACCAATGAGATCGACATCCTCCTTGCGACTTTCTCCTTACTCCAGACCCATAACGCCCGATGAAGATAGTATTATTTCATTATCGACAATTTTAAATGAAACACCCAGAGGAATTAAGTTAGTAGAGTACTTCAGTAAATTTGAAAGATTTGAGGAAGAACAGCGAATGTTGTTAATTAGTACAATTGCTCAAACACTCGAAGAAAAAGATATCCAAATGTCACTTCAATTGAGCTACCGATTAGAAAGGGAAATCTTGGAACGATTTCCAACTGAAAAACTGGTAATGTTTCTCAAATCATGATAAAAATTCTAATTATTTGACTAATGCATTATCATTCTAGGAATACTATAGAACATCAAAGAGGGGAAAACTGTACAACAAATGCGCTAATATGAAAACAGCCTTGAAGAGTGCTGTGACAAAACATGTTTTGGTAAAAACTAATAAAGAAACACCGAAAAAGTCAAGGTCTGAAAAAGTGTTAGGTAAATATAAATGTTCTTGATTTTAGTTTATAATTTTATCTAGGAAGTATTCTACTTTTTTGAGGACTAAAAGTAGAGCAAATTTCAAAATCGAGAGAGAATCTGTTCAATGGACTATTTTTGTAACTTTGACATCTCCTAAAATCTAAATAGCCTGTGCTCAAGAAAAATAATTGAGATACTCTGTTCATGATTTGACACTAAATTTAGATAATCACTATACTTGAATCAAAATAATTGATACCTCTATTATAATATAGTTCCAGAAACCGATGCGGAGTCATGTGTAAGGGCACTCAAATTTGATAATTTGAGTGCAGAACAGTTCGATAGTACGTGGAAAGCCTGTAGTCAGTTCAGGTTAAAGGAAATAAAAGCACTCGAGAATACTCAAACCATTTTGGAAAATTGGCCTTTCTACAAACAGCCTTATGGATTCAGATTGGTATGTATATTGTTCTATCCGTCATTTATTCATCAAACCTATAATCACCCTATTTTCAGATTGATATGGATTACAATGTATTATACAATCATGGAGATGGATTGATGACATCATGGCAAAACATATATCCAAACATTTTAACATTTTTGGGAAAAGAAACCTCTGTAAAAGATAAAGGGGTGAAAAATATTCTAGATAAGCTGAGAAATGCCGATATTCAGGACAGTAAGTAAATATATTATATGTAGAAAAATGAATCGAATCCCAGAATGAAAATGGAATATATATTTAGAAGGGTAGTCGTTGCTGACTAGAGAGGATATAGACTAGCGGATATTGGAGTGATTCAGCAGAAGTGAAAGAGTTCTCTTTAAAGATTGTCCAAGCTTTCGGAATTCATTAATTCCATCTTCAGGGAAACTACAATAATATGAGACTTAATAACATATTTCAATTGATTGAGAAAACTTACATCAATGGTGAGGATGGTTACAAAGGTGGTAATGATGATGGAAAAACAAACATCAGTCTGAAAACTTGAAAGTCAATTGTATAAAAACGTTAACACATATCACAAAATGTTAAAAATGGTGGAAAATATTGATAAAATTAGTCAATCATCACATTTCGTGATATGTGTTAACGTTTTTATACAATTGACTTTCATGTCTCCAGACTGACGTCATCATTGATGTGAGTTTTTTCAATTAATTGTAATATGTTATTAAGTCTCATAATATTGTAGTTTCCCTGAAGATGGAATTAATAAATTCCGAAAACTTGGACAATCTCTGAAGAGTACTCTTTCACTTTTGCTGAATCACCCCAATATCCGCTAGTCTATAAATATTTATATATATATATATATATATAAATATGGAAGGGAAGTCTTTGCTGACCAGTAGGAATTAAACCAATATAGTGGGGTATGCAGCAATGTAAAATAGAGAAACTCTTCAAAGTATCTCCAAGCTTTCGGAAATTTATTTCATTGCCATCATCAGGGATGCTATATAATGAGAAAGATTGATGTAACACTTGATAACACATGTAGTTACATCTTTGGTGAGGTTGGTTACATTTATATTTTACCAACGTTGTAACCAACCTCACCAAAGATGTAAGTACTTCTAACTACGTCATGTAGATGTTATCAAGTGTTACATCAATCTTTCTCATTATATAGCATCCCTGATGATGGAAATTAAATAAATTCCCGAAAGCTTGGAGATACTTTAAAGAGTTTTTCTATTTTACATTGCTATATATATGATTTGAGCCAACTACAAATTGTTTTGATTTTTTAGATAGTCGTGATGCAGCAGTGTTATGGAGCTTACATGGCTACTTTGTTCCCACGGCCAAGTTAGTCCAGAAGGATACTGGATCAGGGAAAAGTAACACAACAAAATACACCATCAAGGATTCACAGGAATCGTTCTTATTTCTTGGCACATCTACACAAGAAGTAGAAGAACATTTGCTATTTCTGAAGAACAAAAAAAAATCAATTCAACCCTTTATTTTGTGTATAGGTGATGACATTCTGAATATCAAGGAAATATATGTTTATTTCGATAACATCAAATTTAAACTATGTAGCTTTGTTAGAGCAGTAGATATATGCTTCAAAACTTTCTATGTATTTAATTTGGATTTTCCAAGTCAGTCAGTAATGTTTTGGAATTTCATTGAATTTTTTTTTTACAAATTGCAGTCAAAACATACATTCACAAAAGTTCACATTCTATCAGAAGCTTTGAGTGAATAAGTTTGAGGTCAGTTATTTCAATCATAAATAATTTTTCTAACAACCTCAGAGTGATTCTAATACAGTGTGAATAAGTTTGAAATCACCGTTTGATGTACAGGATGTTCAGAAAATAGGTATATTGATTTGATGTTTTATGTTTATTTTAATCATTAATAATTTTTCTGAACACTCTCAGACTGATTCTAATACAGTGTGTCTACCTTAACGACTAACCACCCCTTTGAAATCGTTATTATATGATCGATTCTGTTTTTCTTTGTTAGTTGTAATATCTGTCCAGAGATTTTATTTTTGTATCGTTATCATGGCCAACTATGACCTTATTTACTGATCCCTTTCTCAAAAAGTTGTATTAGGGATTTTTTACGATAAATAATGATGGATTCAGAATCAGGATCACTTTGAACATACTTATACAGATTTTTATTATCATAAGAGACAGGGTGGCCGAAAAAAAATAATTATAATTTTTTACAGTGGTATTGTTCGAGAGAACTGCTTATGATTACTTATTGAAGATCACTTCAATACATAACTGTCACTATTTTTATCATTTCGAAACAGAGAGCCCGAAAATAAATTAAAAGGATTTCGTCAAAATGATAAAGATGGTTACATAATATATGTAAAAGAGTGATTTTCAATAATCAATCATAATCATCAGTTCTTCCGAAAAAATACCTCTATAGTACAATTTTTGAAAAAAAAAATGAATACTGTTATGATGAGGATAATCTGATGTACAGGTAAGTTTCAAGTTTTCCTGGTTCGGAATCAATTTTTATATTTTAAGAAAAAAAATCCCTGATATGGTAAAACTAAAAATGGATCAGTAGATATGGTATTAAGTGGGGCACAATAATGGTCAAAGTTAAAAATCACTCTCTTCTTGGATATATATTGAAAATACTTATCTTTTCAAAATCGATCAAATAATAATGATTTTACAGAGGTGATTAGCCCTTGAAGTGAATACGCTGTATAGTTGCAATAATGCTCAATATTTTTAGGATCAATGTTTATTTATTATTCATAAGCCTAAGCAATGTATTTTCAAACCAATGAAGATAATTATATTATATTTTTTTTTATAAATCGTAGTTTCTTTGAATCACCTCTTGCATTCATCATATAAACTAAATAAACTTTCATTAATAGTAATAATAATAATGATAATATGAAACATTTCAATAATACTCATGAAGAATGTTCATTACATCAATAAACATGTCCATTATACAGAGTGTCCCACAAGTTATGGATCAAATTATTAGTGCTTCGGATGACACTTAAAAAGCTAAGGTTCCCGTCTTCTTAACTCACACAAGTCTCTGACTTTCGAGGGTTGCTTTGCAACTAAGCTGGCGGTTAAAAACACTTTTAAACACTTTTTAAAAGAACTGGAGCGGTAGAGGGGGGTCATTTCCAATCAAACTAGCCGTATTATGTGGTTATCGAATTGTTGATGGTTCAAAAGTTATTCAATTTTTCTTCATTTCTCTCTGAAATCATGTAGGTTGTTTACTAAAAAAAATAATCAGGTATTATTAAACTGTCACATTTGTAATTTTTTCTTTTAGAGATTGTTTGATGGCTGAAGTTTTTGCCTAAAGTTTTAGTAAACAAACTACTTGATTTTTGGGAGATATGAAAAAAGCTTAATAACTTTTCAATCATTAACAATTGGATAATCACATATTTGGTTAGTTCGATTGGGTATGACCCCCCCCCCCCCTATCACTCCACTTCTTTTGATCCATTTCATAGGACACCCTTCATAAATAAAAAATTTTCATTATATCAATGAAACATGATCATTGTATCAATGAAGCCTGTTCATTATATCAATGAAACATGATCATTGTATCAATGAAGCCTGTTCATTATATCAATGAAACATGATCATTGTATCAATGAAGCCTGTTCATTATATCAATGAAACATGATCATTGTATCAATGAAGCCTGTTCATTATATCAATGAAACATGATCATTGTATCAATGAAGCCTGTTCATTATATCAATGAAACATGATCATTGTATCAATGAAGCCTGTTCATTATATCAATGAAACATTTTCGTTATATCAATGAAGAATGTTCATTATATCAATGAATTATATTTGTTATAACAATGAATCATATTCATTATAACAGTGAATTTAGTTCATAATATTGATGATCACTGTACATTGTCTCAACGAATTATTCCATAATATTGAAGAACTACTATTCATTGCTTCAATAAACCACTTCTTCATAACAACGAAGACGATCATCAATATTATTAAACCTGGTCATCGTCACAACGAACTGGAGTTCATTAGGATAATGAACACAACATCGCCCAATGAGCTGATGATTGCATTACATTGTTACAATGAACTCCGTCGTTGGACCGATTTTAATGTTCAATTTCATTATGATGATGTACTTTTTAATTATATTTACGCTGACTTTTGGTTCAGTGTATTCTTTGATTGTTTTTAAATGCCATGAAATTCCTTGAAATGCCATGAAATACCTTGAAGTGCCATGAAATGCTTTGAAATATTTCGAAATGGTTTGAAATGCTATTGTAGTGTAATGCCACGAAATGGCTTGGATTGGAATCCATTCGAATGACTTCAAATTTAATGAAATGTCATAATAAAATGCTTCAGATACCTATACCAATCACGTATGGAAATAGATGAAATGTATTTCGAAATGGATGAAATACATGAAATGCTTCCGAAATGGATGAAATGCTTATACGAAATGCATGAATGCGGAAATTCTTTGAACACTTTTTTACTAGTGGAAACACACAAAACTGCCAATCTCGCGGTATCTCGCGGCATTGTTATTCATAAACTCGCGAGATCTCACCTGAGCCCCAATCTCACGAGATTGCATTCCCTAATACAGAGTTGTCCAAGAAAATTAGGTAATATTCTCGGATTCCTTCAAATTTTTTTCCACCAGGACCTCCTCACGCGGTTTTCCTTGAATTTCTCTTGAAGTAATTGTTTTATCGAAAAAGTTCAAACACATCAGTTTATAACGTTTTGCTGAACTGTATCTGAAACTTATAGTTAATATAATATGCCAAGAGAAATCCGTTATCTATACCCATAGTGAATAAATCTGAAGCGATCAGAGTTGTCTTCATTAATTCATAATAAATTTTACCTGACACGACGTTAGTCCATAAAGAAACCCACGACATCCCATACTGAATTTCGAAACCCATTACCATATCCCCAATGTGAGATTCTTACTCATCTGCTATCCAAACAAACCTGAGAACTCTTTTTCCGTTGATGTATTTACCATAAAACGCATATATATCATGTATCATCTATTATTCGAGCTCGATAAACCGATGAAAAGTTGATAAATCAAAAAAGAAGTTGAATAAAAAACCATCCCCCTGTATGCATATCGGGTGTGTGTTTGCATATATTCGGTCTGAAACCATAAAGGGTTTTGTTCGGAGTGTGAGAAAAGGGACAGGTAATACATGGTTATTAAGGTTTCCATCTAAGAACCTGACCTTGCCTTCTCCGCTCGAAATCCTTTTAACTCTTTTTCTCTAGCCAGATGGTGTTAAAAGAAGCCTTTGTGTCTATTGTTGGAGATACTTGGATTATTATGTCAAGAATGTAATGATAATTATGTCTGCTGCATGTCTTCTGGTGATATCGCTTTGTATATCTTTTATCATTGGAACGAAGAACTAGGTCATATTTTATAATAATAGGTTTTGTTTATTTGTTTCAGATGACATTGACGGCTGCATGATTGGTAAGTGCTTTTTTTAACTAGGAACCTGAAACCAGTTTCGAAAAACAATTGAAAGACGACTAAATATATTGATTTCTTTATATCCATGGTAATGTGTGCCTCAACTGGCCAGTTAGGAGATTCTATGCAACCGGCCCAAATGGTTGTTTTGTTGTTTATGTTTATGCATGCTCATTCTCATCAGTTGCTCCTCAAGTTGCTCTAAATCTTCGTGTTATTTTATATCAATAGCTTTTCATAGTTTCAACTTTTGACGTATCAGTTGAAGAAGAATTGTATGGATTTTTGAATTTATTTTTTTGTCAGGATGTTTGATTGTTGTGGCAAACCCGAACACTATAGGTGTTGAGTCGTATTATGTGGATAAAATAAAGCGTACGAAGTGTATGCAAACTGTATAACAGGGATGTCAAGATTGAGATTGCCGTTCACTCAGGAGGCTCAGAGTAACTGCCTTTGCTATGTTTGACAAATTGTTCTATTGAGCTAGAATAGGGTAAGCTTTACCGTGAATTATAATCAAGGTATAGCCCTCCTAGCCAGATGGTCATCAAAGCATATCAAAGATCAATGTTGGAAATATATAAGTAGTTGACATTTCGTAACGAGGTAGAAAAAGCCCATTATTGGGAAAAACCATCATCAGGCACTATAGTTGATATTCAATACAGGATGTTTCTATATATATCTTGAAATCACTGAGTAAAGTCTAATATATATGGTACAGACGAATTAGTTAAATGTATACCTACAGATATTTCGAATTCAATATATATACATGAGTGGGAAAATTCTACCCAACCTCTTCTACCTATATTAGCGGCCTCTAATGTAAGCTGATTGGGTGCATGAGTCACGTGACCTCAGTTTTCCATTTCTGACAGCAGCGTATGTTCTAGTGGAAATTACGACTAGCGAATCTCCACCGAATATGACTGCGTGGTCAGAGAAAGATTGTATTAGAGTTTTTGGACAAGACTCGCTTATATGAATATTTTGGATGACGTCTGCATTCCAACAGGCTCGATATCAATATCTACTAAAAACTCATTAGATCAGTACTATCAGTAGGAATATGCCTAGATCATGATGGAATCAGACATTGTAGACACCATTATAAACCCATCTATCTATGATTGTAGCCTTCCCAACTTGGGGGGCTAACTACTTCATAAGCTGCTAGAATTAATATACAGATCGTTTGTCGAATTGTTACATAGTGCATAATATGTGAGTATGACAACATAGTTGATAAAAAGACCACCAGGCACTGATATAGATGGCCGTGGTGAAAAGTCATGCAACAGTTGCAACACTGTCCGACAGTCCATTTTATACACACGATATACGCCACCGTGTAAGTACAACGAAGTGGATTTGTTTAATTTTCAAGAGTAAATGTTTGTGTTATCAATGTGCATGAAATAATGTTGAAAGCTAGTGAAAAGTGTATATAAGGGATATTCTAGTAGTCGAGTTATATAGGGTGTTTGTGTTTGTATGAAAGTCCATGAAAAATAATTTTGGAATTGTGGTTATGTTATATGCTCGGTTGTATGTTATCTCATTAGTGGAAACAAAGTAAGTAATTTCAATGTTTCTTATAACACGATGCCGAATATTTGTTGTGTGACAGAGTATAAGTTCAATTACGCATGGGAAAAGAAATATGTTTCGATTTTTACATTTCCTAAAAATGAAGAACTGCGAAATAAGAGGATATCTATGCTATATGCTATACCTTGTAATAATTGGATCTCAACATTGTGTTGTGTGTGCCATACATTTTTCCTTCCAGATGGATCAATTCGAAAAAATTTGCTAAGATACCCTCATCAGTAGGTTGAAACAGCAGTTTTTACAAATTTAAAAGGATGGTTCAAGATTCAGAATTCTGATCACCCTGTATCTGTTCCGATTAAATATCCGTAAATATAGTGAATCAACAGTTGAGTGAACCGTTCTGGCCGATTATAAATAGTTTCGACACAAACAAATCCTATAGTTATATGAAAAACTCGATTTTGAATACCCTATATCTCTGTAATCATTTCCGATAGACCCCAAGTGTAACGTATCGATGAAATCAGCTATTCAGGGAGAATCTAAAAATAGAATAAAATACAGGGTATTATATTTTATATAACAAAGTTGTTGCTTCTTTTTGATAGAAGCGGCAACACTGCATTGCTGAAAATGTCTTGAATGAAAAGAGCGTATCCTAAAATATAAGCTTGCATATTTTCATTCTCCCGGCTGACTCTCGTTCTCGATATAGAGATATTGTAAGCTCGTCATGACTTACCCTGTATAGGACTTTCGGATCACAGCGATGCGATGTTGCATTTCTCTCACCGCGGCTTGTTTAGAGCAGGCTGTGGTATTCACCGATTAACGACCTTATTTCGATGTAATTAAATTAAATCAAAATGATGAGTTTCTCTTCAGTTATGAATACATTCAAAATTATGAATGAAATTTTCAGCAGTACTTATTGAGGCTCTGCGGTAGACCGGTATAGTTGATTCGTCAAAAACGGTATATCTATATAGCGCATAAACGGTGGACCTGGCAACACTGGCCACAACAGTGGTACAATCGCTATTTTCCGTTACTGGCCATGTTGCAAAATGCCATCCTTTCTCAAAAAATCTGTAGACTGTCGCCTTCTCATTCAATATTGTGTTGAGCTGAAGTGAAAATTTTTGAATAAAACATACTTTTATTTTACTAATAAATTTGATACATACTACTTATTAACTAATTATATGTTGTGAGCTGCCGGAATTTACAGGAGGCTATCCATATACATAGACATTTCAAATCCATTATTTCACCATTCAAAGAAATGGAAATGGAATCGCGTGTACAAAATGAACAGTCCAATTCGGTATGGATGATGACAAAACATCAAAAAGTATGTATTTTTAGTCAAAGGTGGTAATGGATTCCATAATAAATGACAGGGCTAGTATATATGACCAAACTATAAGGTTCACATCGTTGGAATATAATTAGTCGTTCTATACCTATACGTTATATAGATCTATTTCGTTGGATAATAAATATTCTTTGATACCAAAGAGTCAATAATATTTTACATTGTTAACAAGTTGCGTGTGAGAATGCCAGCCTTTCAAATTGGATACAAATAATGATCCAAATGGTACTCTTAATAGTCCTAGTCTTAATGACTACAACCTAATACCCACATATAATTATCTCTGATTAGCTCCGATATTTGAAATAATTATTTATTTCTTGTATTTCCGATATTGCAACACGAAATTGCAGTGGCTATAATGATTGAATTCGAAATTATGTGCATTAATGTGTGGCGATTTTCGTGTATTTTATCGCGATATATCATGGCTGGCCATGATCATTAATCATAACTTTTTGATATAACGTTCATGTCATTAAAAGTAGGTATAGGTACCTACCTTATGATTGCCGCATTATTTCCATATTTCATAATTCGAATTCATTCAGATTCAAAGAATAGCCATCTCAATAAATTATTATCACACAAAACAAAAAAGTAAATTTCGTACGTTTGATGAAAAAAATATAGAAGAAGAAATATATAGAGAATATATTTATTGCAATAAACCCACCGCATATTTTGTTCAATCTTCGAAGGCTTTCTATATTATGATTACAACAATTCTCTCCTTTTGTTCCAAATTATCCTCAAACATTATTTGTGTCCCCAAGTTGGTCTTCTTCAATTACACTTCCGTTCTTCTAAGGAATACCTATTTATAACTCGCAGAATATTGGTGGTAATCAATAACTTTGCACCTGAAATATTGATTGGATATTTTTATTTTTAAATGGAAAACTATCTGAATCAAGATTTATTCATAATAGATGGGCTGATTTTGTTTCCCAATATATACTGCAACTTGTACTTATGAGGGAACTAATTTTGTATTCATTGTTTTAGTGATCTGTTTTAGGTAATAATTTTATAATATCTTCTTCCACTAGCTTTAGAACCTTTCGACCATAGCATGCTACTTACTAATGCTAATTGAATTCAATAAAATCATTACTGATTTCATGAAAACTCGCTATAATTGCTACATCCGGTATGTGTAAAAACAGAGATTTTTATGCGAATCCAGTTTGCACACCAATGTTCAGATAGAGAATATAATCTATCATTCAAAACAAAAAACTCCCAAATCGGACAAGCACTTTTGACGAAAATGTATCTTTTGTAAACTTTTGGCTACTCTTTGTTGGTGCGTTTATTTCTTGGGGAAGTGTATAGCTAGTAAGGAAAACATTTTGATATACACCTTGGTAGTAAGGAATATTATTACTACGGGACCTTGGACCTTTGTATATAAATATTTTCATCTAGTAAAGCGACTCTGATTGAAATAACCATAAATGTTCAAGTTATTCAACTCTCATGATCATATCTTAGGCATATGCTTGAAACAGAAATTGGTTTTAGTCGTTATAGGTATTGAAATGAGATGTTTCAACTTCCAGTTATAAGCTACTGCCACTATGCTGACTATACCTATGCAACAGTCGAATGAATGGGCCATAACTGTACAATCAATCGAATCGAATCATCAAAGTTTGCCAACACGGCAATTAAAAGTCGCCGACGAATAAAATAAATCATTGGGCGCGATCGTCGATGACGCTTGAATTTGTTACCCTCGCAAATTGGCCGTAATGGTTTAATGGCGGCAATTACGTTATAGTATACGAGAGACGAACGCTGCGAGTGCTGTGATGTGACAGACTCTTTTATCGTCGCTCCCGAGGGGTAAGTACTTAGCCATTTTTTGTACACCAAGGGGTAATGAATGCCTCAATTCACCGAAATTACCCTGCAATGCCCATTTTTCGGTCAACAATACCCCGCATTGCCCAACATTGCCCTTCAATGCCCAACATTGCCCCCGCAATGCCCAACAATGCCCCCCAATGCCCAACAATGCCCCTAGTGCACTATATAACTATCTCTTTTCATTCTATGTGTTGAAGAGAGACAGACAATATTGAAATATAAAAACTGACTTAGTCTTTTACATCATAGTTCGAATTCATTTTAATGTCTTAGTGAATCAATAATCTGATGGGACGAGAAATAATGAATAATTATACATATTTTATCAAGAAATTACACATAACAAGCAGTCGAACATGAAACAGACATAGAAACACACGCCTTTTCGCAAAAACAACTTAGGACTTAAGACGAACATTTTGTCTCTCCTATACTTGATAACTAAGTAGTTATTCCTAGAGGTATACTTCTTTAGACAGTATCACATTCATTCAGAGATCATAGTTTGGTAACAGAAACACCGGGCATACATATAAGTCCAGATATTAGGTAACAGTACTGAAATCTCGACTAAAATCAAACATTTTTTTGAGTTTATAGTTATTAAAAAAACTCTCTCTGAATTCTTTCTCGAAACTAGAACAAAGTTGAGATTTTCTTGAACCAAAAACAGCTTGAACCTGAATATATATTTTGTTAAAGCACATCACACTGGATATGCTTTTTTTTCCGACTCCAAATAAAGATTGGAAATGTTCACTTTATCCGATCTTCTTAGGAGAAACAGAGAATTTTCCCCAAGTACAAGTGGTCCGTGAAAAATACATTCTTTTGGTATCCTGAATCTGTCTTGGTTCTTTTTCATTACCAGTCCCAGATACCAGTTTTTATCAAATACCACTGCATAGAAATCATCTATTCACCCATTTCGGGATCGAAAACCTCAAGTTTCTTCATCATCGTATCTTCTTCTGAATCTTCTCCCAAAGAGTAGAATGCCTCCACATCTGTGGAATCGTCTAAAACGATATCTGGTTCATTTTCTTCTTCTGAAGAATCTCCGATACATTCAGTTTCCTTTTTCTTAGTATTTGAATTGTCAGCAGGTATTTTTGACTTTCTTTTTTGGACAGATCTAGGATATAGAATTGAAACGCTGTATATATGCGATCGTTACTGATACGTCCCTACCCCTCATTCAGAAGCCATCAGCATAATGATGATTTTTTTATTATGATCATATTATAATTTCCCAAAGTGACTTTCACATATGGACTTTTCTCATCTATATCGTAGTTTTTACTCGAATAGTCGGTTGAATCCTATTCCAATCCAATCCAAAGCTATAGCTGTAGCTGGAGTTGATGACAGCATGACGTGATGCGAAAAGCTTGAATGGCGCAATCAGAATGTAGACGGACTACGGAGGCATCACTTTGAGCGATAGAACTGAATATAGTGACCTTGAACAGAAACGGATGCGCGCGCAACAAATTAGGCCCAAACATTGCTCCACATTGCCCTTTCAGTGCCATTTCAATACCCCGCATTGCCTAACAATGCCTCACAATACCTTGCAATGCCCATCAATACCCTGCAGTGCCCGACAATGCCTTGCATTACCCCGCAATGCCCCACACTGCCTCGCATTGCCCCGCAATACCCCTAAGTTGTACACCGGATTACCCCATGTACTTACCCCTCGGTCGCTCCTCATCCGAGCGAGCCTGTAACACTGGATGCAGTCACGTTGATCGTGACCGGATCATCCTATAAGTGTATCGGATCGAATGACTCGCCGCCAAATGCCGCCAGGTACATAAACATAATATGTGGCTCAACTCACTTCACTTCCGAATCGCCAAGTGCCACTATAGTTCACTTGGAAAAAATTCAAGTAGTCGGTTTCACTGTGGTTTCATATGTTTTTGGAGGTGCTGAATTCGAATTTGAATTTTGCAAACAAAATTTCCTGGAGCGTGCCGAGATATTCGCAAGAAACAGCAAAATTTTCGGACTTTTTTCGGTTTTTTGTCCGTAACTCGGAAATTATACGTTATATCGAAAAGACCGCCTCATAAAAAGTTGAAGTAGATACAATTTCCTGAATATAATTGTTATTGCTCATGAATGTAGGACTAACGAGTGCGGAGATAGAGCCAGTTGAAACTTGACCAGATTTGCGTACTTTTCAAAAAAATAGCGTTTCTCGTCGGTACGCATTCCTCGAAGCAAGGAACTATACTGCATGATGTGGAAGAGTCCCAGCCATGTAAATTACTACCTCTATCAGTTGTCAGTATGTAACTCATGACTCTCGACTTGTCACTGTACTTAAGTATATTCAAATCAACTAGGAAGAAAAGGTATTGTTTTTCTTACCTGCCTCTTGTTATTCGATAAGGGAGTAGAAAAATCACCCTGTATATTTAGCACATCGATAATTATGATACAGTCAAAGGAATATTTCCGTGATATCAGATTTTTTTTAATTCTTCCAATTGACGAGAAATTTTATTCCGAAAATTGAACTAAAAACGATAAAAAAAAACAAGTACGTCACTCTGAAACAAATTAAATAATTGGCCTTTCGCACAGAAATTTGAACAGAGGCGTTAATTGCTACAGTGTACTTTTGGTGGAAAATGGGGTGTGATCCCAAATTTTATTTAGAGCCCTTCATTTTTTTCATTGGTGCCATTCGATAGTATACGTCGAGCTTTCTCTGGCCTTTTGGCTTTTTCTTAGTTGAAATCATGCCAGTCGGGCAACCAGTACTCCCATTTCATAGGAATTTGTTTTGGAGTGTTTCTTTCCTGTGCTTTTACTCAGATGGCGTTCGTCCATCTCGCAGATGCCGTACGCCTCTTGTGTATTAAATGCTGGGATGTGTTTTCGTTGAGTCAGATTCTTACCAGATAGCGGTCATGAATGCTATCTGGAGACAACCCTGCACTGATGAGAGCCAATAAAGCTCGAAACCGGTATGTAGGTAGTCAAGCGTTCCTGAACAATTCAAGAGGGAACAGCATATAGTCAGGAAATTAGTTGTTTTTATCTCGTTTTCTACCAGTTTTGTTCATTAATGAAAATTTGTGGAAATGACTTCGAGCTCTCAGTATTTATTCATAGGCTAATTTGTTCAAATTTTGAAAAGATCATCTGAGAAAAGTTGTTTTTGTTCCGATTTCACACAGTCATGTGTTTCATTGAACGTTAATTCTGTTGCAACTTATAGCTCTCGATATTCTTTAATTTCTACGAAATTTTCTATCCTAAAGCTGTCCTAAACTGATGATATTTTGACATTTAAATGAATTCCCCTCATTAATGCTTGACGATACCTCAACTTTGCATCAAACGTAACAGAAATTTGAAGCGGAATTATTATTTTCTCAAGATGATCATATTCTTGTCGAAAATTTCACACCAAACATTTTCGATCAATTTTGAGCCTGTATTTCGTATCGTCACCATAGCAACTAAACAAATTTCTTGGAAATTTTTTCCTCGTCCTTGGGGGACGGAGCATGAAATTACACTGGAAATTATTTGACGTTTATAGGTTAAATGACATTCACATTCAACTTCAGATTATTTCGGGTTCTTCCTATAAGTCAATGAATAAAAATCATTTGTTTGTGAAACAGTTATATAGTTCCATCCGAGGCAGATCAAATATCTTGAACCAAATGAAATATGGAAAAACATATACAGGGTGACCTAAAGAATCAGATCCAGATCAAAATCTTATTGATGGAGATTGCAAAAATATACAGAGGCAGATGAAATATCTTCAACCAAATGGAATATTATAATTTATCACAGGGTGACCTGAAGAATCAGAGCCAGATCAAAATCTTATTGATGGAAATTGAAAAAATACTCAGTGCCTTTGAGTCTCGCTTTGAGTTCATTCAATATTAGGTAGGTATACTTGCAATATAATATTTCAGAGTGAGATTTTCTTACCAAATACCACTTTAGCTTCAATTGTTATCCGGGAATTTTTTCTCGAACACGAATATTTAAAAAATTCTTTCTCAAAATTCTCGTGTTCTCGAAAAAATTTCCAGAGAGAATTGAAGCTCTCGTGATATTATAAGTGATAATTATTGATTGAAAGTTAGTAGTACGACAAAGGTATACTGGTATGAAATAGTTTTGTCGAAGTAATTGTTTTTTTAATACTCGAATATTACCTACAGAAATTTCGTAGAAATCGAAAAAAAATCCAAATCTAAAATTTGTAATAGAACGTAATACTAGTAACTATACCTGCTTGCCTACCTACCTCCGCGTTCGTGTTGTGGAGTTGATTTTTGAAGGTACACCACTGGCGCTGACTTGAATCTTTGTTTATTTGTGACATTGTGTGTGCATTCAACGCCCAAGCACGAGCTCAAACATTACCTAATCCCACATTCAATAATGCCACAAAGGATAATAGTATTGTTGTGGCGTTTTCCTCTTCCCTTTCCAATTTTTTTTATTACAGTTTCGCTGACATTGATTTTCTGTCACTCACAGTTAACCTTTTACTGCACTGCTTAGGTAATCGTATTAGGTATCTCTCCTTTCTCTATTGGAGCGTAAACTGCTTGACGGTAAACGTGACATATTATTTTCACTAAGTAATAGAACTCATGAAAAAATAATAGTGCTGAACGAGAAATTTTGTTCCATATAATATACAGGGTTTCTATAAATTATTGTTGAATCCCTTGAAGGATTGTGCATATGACTGTGTGGAAAAACCTTAATTCTTACTAAACCAGTAATGTATTCAATAATTTGTTTTTCAAGACTCTTATAATTTTTCCTGTTCTACTCAGTGGCCAATGATTTTTGGTACCTAGCTATCTTGTTGTAAATATGGCGCAGTCAGCAGTTTATTTTAATGGATCACCTTGTATGTAGGTATATATTTTTCTGGATTGTTATTCTTCTAACTAACATTGATATGAAGTTGGGCGTGGTTGTTGGCAAGCAGAAGAAGGTTTACTATTGAACACATTTTATTAGTTTTCTGGCAACTTGACGAATAAAACTTGAATACGTATCTACAATTTTTCATCAATCAATACCCATTTTATTTTTCTACAACCACCATCAGGCAAAGACACGCCATACTTTATATCAATGTAATTTGAAAGAATAGTTATCCGAGAAAATATTCGCATACAGGGTGATCCATTCAGAAAGACTGCTGACTGCGCGATATTTGCAACAACATCATAGCTACCAAAAATCAAGCCACTGAGGGGAACAGAAAAAAATATAATAATCTTGATAAAAATGTGTGTTTCCACATATATGCACAACCCTGTATAATATCCCAATGATGGGGAACTATACGCTGAAAACACGTTCCTCCATTCATGCACGAAGTAAATTCGTAATTTTTCGTTTTTCATATCAATAAACGAAATGTTGATCTGTAAACGTATTATCTTAAATAATTCAAAACATCTTATCCAGCATGGTTCATAACATTTTTTTTCGACCATAATCATTTGATTTCTATAGAAATGTATTTCAAAGGTTGAATTCAACCACATTTGTAACGTATAACTGGTATAATTTGTAACGTTATTTTGAAATTCTATTATTACTTTTCTGCCTGAATTCTCTGGTCTGCTATTTCACTGGCTTCTCAACGTTCTGCCATCAGAATATGCTCGGCTACTCTTATTATTTGTATCTAAAACAACAAAGTGAGCATCGGCGAGATGCGGGCGAACATGAATGTATGAAAATAACGACAATACCAATCAGACGAACTAGACAAGCCCAGTCAGCACATCCTTTCGTTGTCAACCTCGAAAGATGTCGAACAGCACTTTATCAAGACTCCTTCATCCATTGAACGGCTATATAGGCTCTGGAATTCTTTGCCTGTGGAAGTATTCCCAACAACATATTATAATCTCCAGAAGTTCAAACAAAATTCCAATATCTACCTCCTGTCCCTATCCTCCCTAGGAACGCACGATGTTCTTTGAACATTATAGGGATTTCCTTTCGTGCGCTCCAAGTGATTCGCTATTCCAAACGTGAATTCAACGTTTTCACAACACAACTATAGGTACTTATTCTCAAACCAGATGAGCATAGCAATTTCTACAATGACTATGGTGACATGTGACTAGGTGAAGTAACATTCTGTGAATTTCATTGCGAGTGATCGCATTTGTATATTATTATAATATGGTGTTTTTTTTTATGTTTTGGTTCCAACGAAAAGGGATGCCCTGTAATGTTCATCAGAGAACATCGTGAGAACCAAGGGAAATAAGGTAGGAATTCTTCTTGAATTTCTGGAGGTTATATGCCTCGGAGAACACCTCTCTTGGCAACGTGTTCCAGAGCCTCCCTGTTCGTTGGATGTATTTGTTGATAATCACTTTGTATGTTGTTTATGTGTTTGTGTATCATTTGAAAGGACTCAGGTGATGAATCCTAAAAAAAAAGAGTCCAACCTCCTTCCTATATTTCAATCAGATATATAGCTATATTGAAGTCAATTTATGCACATGCAGATTTCTTTTGTCGTTTTGCTATGCGTTTCAGAACTCAATCAACCATTCAATGTTAATCGTTATACTTCGGTATCGGGAAGGTATAATTTCATTTTAATTGGCTGCTATTAAATTTATACATTATAGGTCCAAGGTTGGTAGCGATACTGTCTCAATCATCACTTTCGGCGATCACTGGTTCATAAAAATTTCATGGTAGTGGAGGGGCCGATTTTCTTTCATCCGAAATTTCCATCTTCGGCTGTGGGGCGAATCATTTAAACAATTGTACTATTATGGCATTCAGGAAACTATTGTTCTAATTGCCTCTTTAATTAACTATAGTGCAGTCTAAATTACAATGAGTGCCTATACTGCAAAAAATTATGAACTAATTATGCAATAAATGGAACAGTGACCCTGAAAATACAACGGATAAAAAGTGATAAAAATTAGATATAATTAACAAAAACATTCCTGTTCCATTAGGTATACTTATTCCATATCATTTTCTCGATACTATATATACAATTTTGATTTGTTTGAAAATACTTCTATATACCTACTGAAACAGTATACCAAATGAAAACGGTTTGTTTATTCAATAGGTATTATTTCTGCTGAAAATCAATCTAATAAACTGCCTCAAATTATTCTGGGGAGTCAATATATAGGTACTTTCCATTGTACTTCCGGCATGTCTTGCTAACATTCTTGTTACACTTAGAAACAATAATGATGAGTTTACCTAAGTCACTATCCAATAATAATTTCATTGAAGACGAATTCATAACATAAAAGATCATAATTATCGCAATTTACGAGATTGTTATAGAGAATAGGTCTGGGAAAATAATCGATATATCGATAAGTTTCGATATATCGATAACTTTCGAAATATCGGTAACTATCGATAACTATCGATATATCGATAACTATAGCAAATTTTCCTTTCGCTCGGCTTCGCTAAACGCTCCGCCTCGCAAATGCAAAATTCGCTTGTCAAACAAAGTGTCACTTCTGACTCTAATAAAACAATCTATACTATATTCTTGATCATAACTCCAATACTATTCTAGATATTTTTATTTTGTGTTCACCCAATGTCAGGTTAGGTTAGGCCACTTTCTATGCCCTTTGGAGAGAAATAACCTATTTTAGAAAGGTCCTAGAAAACCGAGAGAAAATAGCTATTTGTGTATTTAGAGCGCAAAGTGATAAATTGTTGCTCGACAAAGAAAGTTACCGCTCGATGCGGAGCGGAGCGTGGTAATCTTTGGAGAGCAGCAATGACACTTTGTGCTCGAAATACACACACGATTTTTCCTGCAAACGCAGCTTTTGGAAATAGCTGCCCTGAAAGTATGAGCGAATGAATAGTTCTTATCCATTATTCCATATGTCGAAAACAAAACAAAAATAAAATAACTGACAAGTCAGAAAAAAAAATGTCGAGCCAACCGAGAATTGAACCCAGACCACCAGAGTGGCAACCTGCGCCTGAGACCTCTGAGCCATAGTACTATAAAATCTGCAATCAAATTGAACATATCTCATTGATGCAATAAAATAAAGATACACTGTTCTTCTGATGATACCAAAGAGTTTAAATATAAAGTATAATTTACCTGTTATTATATTCTTCAACGGGAGCTTTTTGTTTAAATTTGTTGGTATATATAGGTATCTTCAGCGGTGAATGTTTTATATCCAATAGATTGTTTCTGGAGAAATGCGATAAGTTGCGGATACTTATTGATTTCGATATTATTTTTAACATTCAAGCATGTATACGTATCATCGAATACATAGGTAGACCAAAGAGTTGATGACTTCAAAGTCTTCGATTTTTCATCAAAATAAGCCAGTAAAACGTTTTCTGAATACTTGTTCACCTTCTTGGAGTGGCACCAATTTATGAATGTATCATATTGTACTTAATTCATATTTCTTCCTTGATTTCTCCGGTAAGAGATGCAACCTTTTGCACTTTCTGCTATATCAGGAGTTGTGTTTGATAGTTCAGTTAGTATTTTCCATCATGAAAGAATAAATAAGGATAGATTACAGCGATGTGAGAGCGTTTTTTTCAATATTTCCGCTCAGGAGCGCAAATGCTGTCAAAGATTGACTTTTCTGGGAAAATGTCAACTTTATATTGGAATTTGAAAGCGTCACAGGCTACTTTGTTCAGCGTTTGTAGAAAAACGTAGTTTTCGTATTATTAGGATAATCCCTGGTTCTCGTTATAAACAGCGCCCCCCCTCCCCACGACGAGATCCCCAAAAATTCAATCAAACTTCCAATTAGTCGTGATTCGACTTTTACCCCCGTGTTCTCGAACGAGTAGAATATTCCCGGTAATACCTTGCTCCATATCCTGTCTGCCGCATGATGGGGTGAATCCAGGAGGGTGGATACTGCAATCAAAATGGTCGGCCTTCCTATATATACCGTATATCGCAATTGTCGGTTGATCTGTATGTGTGTATGTGTGTATTTGAGGGGGAGGGAGCCGAGGTTAAACCTAATTGACAGCGAGTATCCCCTTGGTTGGAGCTTAGCAACTCGCGGATGACGTCACCCGTCCATCATGGCCCCTGCCAGGAAAGGAAATGACTTACGGATTGCTACAGTATATAAAGGGTGTTGCATAAAATTCGACCGGCAGCGCATTACAGCTGGATAACTCTTGTGATTTGATGAAGAATTAGGTATTTAACATATTTATTGTGGAGTTAGCTTTGAAGGTATAGAGTGTATAACTCGAAAACGATTGGATATTTCATAATCGACTTATGATTTTCTCTTCACAAATTACCATATGTATTTTAGTGGGATTTTTTTTCTCGTATGGGTACCCACCAGCGTATGAAATCGTATATTTTTTTATGACGTTTTAATGACAGAATAATATTTTGTCGTCCTAAAATAGTGTATTTGTGCCACTTCAATTGGGTAGAAATCAACAATTAATAGGCTATTATATAGAATGTCATACCACTACCTGGGTCAGTGTAAGGCGTTATAGTATGGAAGGCTAAAATTCGAAATCTCTAATACTGATTCGCTTCAACAGGAAGATCAAATTACTAAGGTGGACGGACATACTGACCTTCATAAAAAATCCACGGAAGTTCGAAAATTAGGAGAAGGAATAGTAGATAGTATGTGCAGATGACGTGTGCAGCAGGGGTCGGCAAAAAAGGCTCACTGGGGCTTACTTGCTAGGTGAGCGCCTCCCCATTCTCTTCTACTACTAGTATATGTACCTATACCCAAGAAAAATTAATCGACAAAAGTATAATTTCTTATCACCTGTACCGCGAAGTTTATATAAAATGGAAGAATATAATATGTTACATTTTAAACTACTATTTTCATTTAAATATAATAGGTAGAAATCAGGAATCTACTATTGGTGCCGAAACTGCGACCCAAACTAAATTTATTCATGAACCTGTATTTAAATCAAATGAACAAATAAATTATCAAATTATTAAATTTCCAAACACAATCTGGTGTGCATTTTCTTACTGAATACCACACGAGGTCAAATTACTTTCCGGGATTTTTTTGAGCTCATGGATATTTTGAAATATTCTCAATTTGACCTCTAGTGGTATTACAAATTACAAGTGATAATCCTCAATTATAGGCGATATGTAACATTTCATTCAGTGACGCGCCATCAGGTTATTTTTTCTTCCTAGTTTTCAATTTTCAACCCCACTGATGTTATTTTCATTATCATCAATACAACACTGTTTTACCACTAACCAGATCTATTTTTAAAACACCTCGACACGTTTTGCTATAACTTTAGCATCTTCATGAGATAAGATTAAAACATCAGGAGAAACAGTGAAAGGAGAAATTTTACTCAAAATAGAAGTTTCCAGAATCATTTGCAACGGTGGACATTACAAAAGTGTTCAGTTTCTTCTTCTGGATGAAATAACTGTATTTGTTGAGTTACATAATGCTGAGAACTGATGAGGAGTATCAAGGCTTCTATTTTGAGTCAATTATATCTCAAAAATTGTTCATCATAACTCACTTAAAAATAAAGTTGAACAGATAATAGTAGAAATTGAAAATGATCAACATTTCATCAGTGGCGTAGAAAACATGGCTGACAAGTTATCACAACCACCTGTAGTGCAACACTGATGGATGGAATTTCAGGAATAAAGAAAGATGATGTGCGCCATATAGATGCAATGTAGTGAATTTTTCTTGAAATTGTATTAGTTGGTGGAAAATCTATTACCTATGTGCATATTTTTTAAATCCACATTTTATAAAATGCATGTCAGATTTATCTTTGAATTTGAAAAGAATCAAACTGGCCCAAACTAGTTTATCTCACCTTTTATCCCATTATTATTCAAATAATGGTGAAATTATTCAAATATATACGCACCAAATTAATATTCAAACACACCAGGTATTTGAATAATCGAAAAAGATAAAAATTAAACCTAACCATTATTAGGTATATCATACCTATTTCAATTATTGAAGTGGCATTTATTTGAATAAAATTCAAATTTCAACACCGAGGGAAGAATTTAGGAGACCGTGATATAGTTATTGTTATTTGTGATCTAAACTGATTCATTCTGTTTATGTGATGGGTTTTACGACTTTAATCTTTCTTCTTATTAGGTTTTATTCAACAATCTGAAAATATCAATAAAAAATAACTTCTTTCTATTTTTATTTTTTAATGATGCCATCAAAATTCAAGAAGTTTAGTCCTATTTGTTTTTACTTGGTATATAATCATAGAAGGTGTTTTTGAAATGAATACATATATTCTGCACATCAATACAATACAGTTTAACGAATATACCCATGATATCAAATGTTTTCTTATTCTTTTAATTTACCAGGAATTTCATCTTCAAAATTGAACAAAAATCGGGTTCGCTTAGCCCAATAGAACGTTCTGATTGGTTTTAAATCATACGAAGAAAATAATCTTGTTCATAGCAACACCACGCAACACTATAGCTATTGAAGGGCGATCAAAGCAGTGTTGCCAACTGAACGTTATTATCGCAGTTCTGAGAAAACTGATTCAATTACAATATAGGTTTATAAATTGGTACGCGTGTAATATAGGCAGTCAGAAAATCAGGATAATGCTGTGATGATGTCTCTCAGGAAGGGTTTGTTTATCTAATATAGCCTATACCCACATGGTGAGATAACGAGGCGCTACTGCGATACATTCCTATGGTATAAGTTCACCAAACTACGTTTCCGAGTTTCGGGCACACAAGTATAAATAAATCATAGAATTTCGAATTCATATAGTAAATTAATAACAACTGTCCTATGGTTATACTGAAAGGTGGGTGTGAACTGTGATCAGCACATTCATCATTTTAATTATTATTTTCTAGGCGTACACGCCGTTTTGGGCAGTATAATAATATGATATTTATGATACTGTCTAGCCGAGTTCTGTTGAAAGTCTTCCCTATAAAAAACTCGTTTTGGTTATTGGATAGGTAGGTATATTATAAGTTGTTATTGATCATTCAAAGTTTGTCGTCAGTGTTTGCCAAACGGTTAAGTTATATCTAAGAATGAGTCTGTTGAATATTATTCTAATATTTCAATTTTTCGATTCGAATGTACTTTTTTCGATTTCAATAAAAATTTCGAATAAGAGTTAGATTTCAAATTATCATTGAATATCTAAGGAATAGTAGTCTCGCACCGCCATACAAACTATATATACCTATGCTTCAGCAAACATGTTTTTCTGTGTTGGCGGGTCATATTTTTAATTATTGTTGTTATTGATTGATTTCATCATTGATACTTTGTTTCTTTTCATTGTTGAGAAAACATACAATTATTATGACTATCTATATGAATATATTTTGAGTATTTCTGATTATATTGTTTATAACATTTTCGATATCTCAAAACATGTAGGTGTAACAAGACTCAAGCAGTATAGGAGAGAAGAAGCAGATTAGCACATTATTATATTGCTCTTTTCTTCTATTCTAACTTTCTTGGTTCTTCTCCTCTTTTTTCGTTTTCTCCACCAAACTTCATTTCTTCTTCTTTTTTCATTCACAAATCTTGCGTCCTTCTGTCATACACCAGTCTTGTTTTATGATTTTCGTTACTTGATGTGTCAGTTTGACAGCTTGTCATGTCACGTCAATTTTTATTATTTCATTCTCTGAAGCAATTTTTGCCCAGTCAACATGTGACGATTTGAACTTCTATAAAAAAATTTTGAAAAGTTTTTCAATGTTCAACCTCATCAGGGCCAGATTTTTTACTCCCTTCAGCCTCTTTAAACTTATTTCCACCCGACTTACCTACCTTGATGGTCAATGATGTTTTATGATTTATTGTGTCTTTATAAGGTTTGTTTTTCCTGTGACAACTATATTTTACAATTCTACATTCATCATGTATTTTAGTAACTGCAGTCTGATGATGGCCGTTGTGCCGAAACTGGTTAATTATCAATCGACTAATCTCTACATACAGTGTGGTCGATTGACTTTGAGTATTTTTATTTTCATTGAATATTTACATTGGACCACTTAAAGTATGGATGATTTATACGATTTAATCATATTGTGTTGTAGCTCTTATTACAAAAAAATTCTATACATCAGTCACATAATTCATAATATACAGGGTGAGTAATGAATCCTTTTGACAAGATTATTTAAATGTCTCCATCAATATTTTATATTTTTTGGTTTTATTTCATCCTTTCCGGGAATTCGTGGAAATATTACATGAAATTTATATTACTTACATTCCAGATTTCTCTTTGTATTGTCCAAAAGATATTGGGAAATACTGACCGAACGAACACCAGTTTTTTAATTGTACCTACACTAACCTAGCGATCATAAATATATGGAAATAACAACTAACAATGTGAAATGAATGAGCATTTTTTGTTAGTGATATTTCATTTGACGTTACGTGCCTGTCAGATCAATGATTAAAACGATGACCATTCAGACTTCACGAATCTCGGTGCCGCCAATTTCATTATAAAACGCGAGTTTTTGAAAGTTGGGACGCTCACTGAGGCAAAATAGGGTACCACTAAATGAACAGATTTTTCAAAATTTCAAAATCTTTCGATCCATTCCCATCACGTGATATCTTGAGATTCGTGTTTTTTGCATGATATTGATTTTTCGCAATAAAATTGTGGAGGCTGAGTTTGGTCAGGAAGTTTTATTCTGGTCCTCTTATAGCATGGCGTCAGTCCACTGTGATCATTTGTTTAGTGATTTAGGCTTTCAAGGATGTTTTTCCTTTTTCTCGAGACCCCGAGAGTTTCGTTAATGATTCAAAAATGTTCTACGAGCGAATGCGCATTCGTCTATAATGTATCACGTGACTCACTGTGACCAATCTGACTATGAGGTTTGGGAATGTTTCGAAACATTTATAGACTCGTGGATTCTATGCCTGTACCTAGTATACTACAGTCGTTCTTGGAAAACACATATGGACAACGATACCACTCTAAACAACTTCTGCTATAAAAGCGTTCAATCGCAAAATGTGTTCTGAAAACGACAGTATATTATACCCTTGATTCTATATTTCATTCATTCCTCCTTCAAGTTATATTTTGGGGATGAAAATATGAAAAAAGTCGTGCAGGCCACACGCACTGCTGATGCCAAAAATAGACATATTCCCGTGGAATGCCAATAAATATCGGCAATGTCTCGCGACTAATTCCATCTAATTCCAACGTTGCAGGGTCCTGTAATCTCGTATCTGCGTATCATCAATTTCGTGACTTGACATTCGCATGTTGAATATTTTACAAGCACGCATCACTCAACTATCTCCCTGTTTACACCCTGTTAGCTGGGCTGAACATACAGCTTGGCACCAGTGCCGCAGTATGGGGGTGCGTCAGAGTCGTAGATAGTTGATGGCAATTTTTCTTTACATGGAATGCATGTATTGTAGTAAAGCATTTATTTAGCACATTTTTTTCAATAATTCCTGTGATCTTTGACCTTTGAGGCATGTCCATGCTTGTACGAATTCCGCAAGATTCATGCGAATAGAATGGCGGCTGAAAATATCGCAATGAAGTTGAAATATTTGACTTTTTTACGAATTCGGATGGAATTATAACCACACAGTATGCATTAAATGTCTTGTTGGAAGATTAGGAAGCGAACAGCAGAGACCGAAACAAGAAATTTTTTTCGCAGGATGGATTCTCTGGATCATTTGTATCGTAAGCATTTTTGAATGCTGCAAAATTTATGGAGATTATTACAGCCTCGTTCGAGAGATGCGACGTGTAACGTGTCAATTTCATAAACTTATATCAATGGTGGGACCAGAAATAACAAAATTATATATGATAACACAATCCTCATCTCTTGTAAATTTCGTCGCATGAATATGAACGTCAAATTCTGTTGAAAATTTCATAATTTGCGATTCGCACAAATTTTGCGAAATTCGTATAAGCATGAACATACCTATATTCACCGCTTCAATATTATTGGCGTTGTCTCAACTACTCATGAGTATAATGTCACCAGCAGATGCATACTTGAAAGATCTCTGACGTCATAGTTATCAATATTGTGAAGAAATTCCGCTGAAGTCATTCAATAGATAAAAGAATTAACTCTTTTCTAGTATCTCCTAAATTATATAAAGATACACATTCCGATGTGCGATAAAAACAATATTATTAATGTATATTCGAAGTTCCTTCATGTAGGTACAATTGATTGAGACCAAATTGAAGGGCAACTAAAACAATCCCAATGTGGAGTATATAATTGAATGATTCAAACCCGAAATTCATAGTTAATGTAAAAAACTTCACAAACGATAAGATTTCCACAAAATGTTCAATAACAGTATAGTTCGCCAACACAGTAGCTTCTTCACAAGCTTGCATCTCTTACCATCTTCTTTTGCGAATCCATTCGAAAAACTCGAGTAAAATCGATTAAAAAAGTTTCCGAGTTGAAAAATTCTTTCTATCCACTTTGTATAGTTTTAGGAAATGGAATTGAATGAAAATATCACACATCTGTTTATATAATTATGAATTCCTCTAATCGCGACAACAGAGATTTTTTTGGTTCATATAGTGATCGGGACATGGTCAATAATATTGGAGGGGTAGATGAAGGATGAAGGTCACTGAAATGCTCGTGAAATGTTGTAATAAACATGGCTTCTATGTATACCTACCTATTTCGAGAAAAAAAAAATACAGAGAACAATGAATGGGGAAAAACATAGTGAATAAATATTTCATTTTGTTAAATTGGTACAGTGTCCAAAATACATGCTGGCGTTTTTGACACTCACTCGAGTTATCAATCTATTTGTTTCAAACGATTGTTAATGTTCCAACAAACATAAACAAATTCCTTGGCGGGCTTATAAATCCATAATTGAAATTCAACACAGAATAAATTAGTCAACAGGATTCAACCATAGGTTTTTAACAATAACTTAAAATGGCAGATCATGCACTTTTACAGTTTTCATGCATATTGACACCATGCAAGCACTCAAATAAATTTAATTTTACCAGAAAATTCAAAAGTGAAGAGCACAAAGTAAGGGTATTTCATGAATTGATATTATTTTGACCACTTCGACCGATCTCCCATCTCCATTCTCCGCCGCTGTCGTGCATAAGCTTGCATTAGGTGAATTATCGTCGTAGATCGTAACCGACGTCTTCTCTCTTCCCTCGCCGAAGGCAGAGGCGTAATCCCCTGTAAATTGTATTTTGGTCATGTCTCGAAATAATACAGGGTGACTCATAGTGAATTTCCCTTTTCGGACGGGCCCTGTACATCCAGGCGCGTATCCAGTTTTTTTGTCATGGGAGGGGGGAGGGGGTAATTGGTGGTGTGGGGGGTCACATACAAAGCAAAAAAAGCGCCGCAGATGAAATATTCTTGTTATTCAAGGTCACATGCCTTTATATTCATAATTATGTTCGTCAGCGGGGTTTCATGAAGGTGGAAAAAATGATTTCAAATTCAGTTGAAAATTTAATATTCTTAAAGACAACAAAAATCGAATTATTAATGTCAAGTTCACTTCGAGCCGGAAAAAATGCTTGAGTTCAAGTTGGTAAGAAAATTTGATGAATACGTTGTGAAAACTTATGCCACATTTTTCTTTTACAATTTTGGTTTTCATGCTTTCAAATTAAGGAGAATCTTTGTTCTCTGTCATAATGGCAAAATCACAAAGGCTTACAAGATTTTATATACATAAACTAAATAGTCAACATTAAAAAGGAACTTGCACGCCGCAGTTTTGGCATTTTTCAGCTGTCAGGAAGAAATAGATTAGAAACTACTTACGTGTTGAATGAAATAAGATTCACTTTGTGAATCCTTATATTAATTTCGATTGGAGCACTGAATTTTCTTCGATTTCTTGTATACGCGCCTTACTTAATATGTGTGGGGGATTATAACCTCAATAGAGAAGTTCAGCTAGCTTTGAGACATAGAAACTATATCTTCCACATCTGTTCTTGTCTTCAGTGTTCCATCGTGAAATAATGAGAATTGTGTGTTGGCAACTCTGGAAATGACCAGAAATAGAGAAGAATATCAACCTCAATATAGAAAAGGTTGGAATGGTGTTCTTTTCCATTTTTCTCATTTCCACAGTGTAGCCAACATAAAATTTTCATCATTTCACGTTGGAACACTGAAGACAACTAGATGAACAGCAACAGTGTCAATGGACTCTGCGTATATTCGTGAATTGTTTCCAGGAACTGTTATTTCGAAATTCGGGGACATTTCTTTCCACCAAGATCACCATATCTCAACCTTCTAGACTTTTTTGTGGAGATATTTATAGAATGTATCGTACACACCGATCCTCAACTATACAGAGCAGTTGAAAGTCAACATCTCCAACATGCCTATTAAAATGTGTCAGCGGGTCTTTCAAGATTCAAGAGCATCATTGTAGGAGTGCTATGCGGAGGATAGTCGAGTCGACATTTGGGCATCATTATGTTTAAAAAATAAAATCCACATTTCTGTACTTCCAGAATGTATTAATAAAATTCACTCTGAGTCACCCGGTATATTGTTTATTCGAGTCGCATCTCCAACCGTCTCGACTACGACTTATCAATGCGGTATTTATCGTTCATTTCTTTTAGCAGACGTATCACATAATATGCCCGCACATGGTTTCACATGGTGCTGTATTATGTTCGGTTTGTTCGTTTATTTCAACCAGTTTTTAGTTGGTTCTCTGGCGCGAGTTCTGGTTACGTAAGGCATTCAATATGTTGGGTTAAGATGCTGTCTTCAGCGTGGAACTAGTTCTGGTGACTAGATTTTCAATCGTCAGTGGGAATCGTAAGAGTGTAGTTGGGTCTTTGAATTTTTTCTTCACCCATCGATTAGGTAGTTTCTTGTGTTTGTTGCTGTAATAGTTCTTAGTTGAGTCGCAGTGGTGTTTCAGATTACAATTTGTGTGTACACACAACAAATACAGAATCAGTCACGGATGAACACGTAAGTGAGTGAAGATTCTGGAAGTTCCATTCCATATTCTGCTGCTGTGATGAACTTGATTTTGGTTTCAGGTTGCTGAGTGAAACAAAACTGAGTTTGCAGGTATTTGCTATACGCAGTAAGTATATACAATGTATAAATATCATTCCTCCTTGTATGTATGTATCATCTCTACATCACATATACCATAAACGGCCCAATGGAACATCGAACAATTAAAATGTCAATGATTTACAAGGCGTTACAAAATTCACTACAAAGATTTCAAGGTCGTTTTTTTCTCGTTATTTTTTTGAGGTTAAAATAGGTGAAACGATTTTCATGAACGTTTGTCCGAAAATGATATCTACCCCCTCGAAGATATAATAATGTATAATTCCTCGAATTAGGTGTAGGTAGACCATTTTTCGGCGTCGAATAATAATATTCACAATTATAATAATAGTCACAATTACCACACCAACTTAAATTTCAACCAATTGGTGTTTTTCCTCGTGTTTTTCCTTTACAGATTAGGATCATTCCAACTTCGATTCAAATCGGTAAGTATATCACCTATACCACTGCTGGAATTTACGTAAAATTGCTTTTGGTGTTTGTTGACAAGTTGAGACACAAACAGACATTAGCCAAAACAACTTCACCTCATAAATTGTATAATATTGTTTGTTTACCCACTTATCCCTGATATGTGTTCCTTGCCATTGTTATATCTGGTGTTGATCTGGCATTCTTTCTAGATTCTAGTATTTCTAGAATGTATGTCGTTGCCTAGTTTTGAAAATTTGGGTATATTCAGATTGTCTTATGCAATATGCAGTATGTATTTTTGGAGCCATTTCAATGTTAACTGCACTGAAAACGAATATCTGTTTTGCTGATAACGGATTTTTATGAAGGATATGATCAGTTTCAACAATATTGAGGGAAATGAGCAGTTTCCACTTGGTTTGCATGTCGATAAAGTGGAAAACAACAGTTACGTTTCATCGTAGCACTGATGAGTCTACAGTTTCTCACTCAAGAATTATTGCATAAATAATTCGAGCTAATATATCATTGCATAAACAATAGTTTCTTGCGTATAATAGGTATCATTTACAATTTTGACAGGACCATGAGAATTGTTTCATGAATATCTGAGGAAATAGTATAATCCATCCTGTTTGAGTGAATTTCACAGATTGTTTGATGAATATAAATATACAAGGTAGTGTCACTATTTTCATTTCAATAAATAACGGTTGACAGTGTTCTCTGAAGACCACATCGCAGCAAGGAGGCGAATGGCTCTCTTCTGAGATTTGAAAAAAGTTATGGCATTGCTTGAATTCCCTCATAGAATGGTGCCATCGATGGTTCCATAGTTGATGCGAGAGTGAAATAATGAGAAAAGGTACATACGAGGGTATATACATATTATACAGGGTGATTCAAAAGTAAGCGGCATCCTTTCAGAGGCGTATTCCTTGCTTGAAAATAAGGCAAAAAGTTCCTATTGATAAGGATCCGAAAATGCTTCCTAAGGGAGCTACGGCCCTTTGAATAGGACACCTCAAAGACGGTTTTTTCTCTATAACTTTAAAATCCTTCACAACAAATTTTTAAAAATTGGTGTACGGCATAAACATTCGATGGTAAATAGGACTCCGTATTCGAAATAATTTCCAAACGAAATCACAGTAACCTGAATATCCGGAGAAGAAGGGATATTTTTACACTTACCCTCTCCCGCATGTGACGCCCCTGAATGAAATTCTGAAATTTCGAATACGGAGTCCTATTTACCATCGAATGTTTATGCCGTACACCAATTTTTAAAAATTTTTTTGTGAAGGATTTTAAAGTTATAGAGAAAAAACCGTCTTTGAGGTGTCCTATTCAAAGGGCCGTAGCTCCCTTAGGAAGCATTTTCGGATCCTTATCAATAGGAACTTTTTGCCTTATTTTCATGCAAGGAATACGACCCTGCAAGGATGCCGTTTACTTTTGAATCACCCTGTATATTATGCATCATCTCATTTTGGGAAAAAAAGACAGTCGCTGACGGATGCCCACGTCCTCAATGACTGATGAATCTAATGTTTTTATATAGATATACTGAAATGCATTGTTGTCAGTTTTATGTATGTATGTTACAGGAAGAAGAGTTTTCTCAGCATGGAAGTTGTACCACGCACTGGTCCAAAGAAGTGTTTTGTTTTATCTGGTAGACCACTAGCGAGGTATAGAGTTCCTACGTGACATTTGGCTGTAGGAACTTCATACCGTGCTCTTGGATTTATCTCATATCATCAAGGAAGACATCATTTCAACAACAACATAATATCCAAACTGTCGCATATAGAAATCTGGACTGTCATCACCAGCAATACCATTTAGATGAACCTCTCGAGATCGTATGGAGGAAATGAAACAATCAAAATATTCTCGAATAGCCAAGCAGCTCTGATCAACGATCAACGTCTATAACTGTCAATGGAGACTCTTCGCAATAGAAACTAGGAAGACTCAAACAATTATCTCTGGTCTGGATTCCTATGGCCACAAATCAAGTTTCAATTTTACAAAAAGGATGTTTTGAATAGCTCCATATTTTATACCATTTCTGAATCTGTATCAAATAGGCAACCTTTCCTTATTATTGGTTATATCTTTGTGGGGTAGTTTTTGAATTTGTCAGCGGCATTTGAAAATCAACTGAAATATTTCATTCGATGAAAAAACTCGAGGAAAACAAGATTTTTTTTAGGTAATTGAGGAAGTTACAAATGTTAAATTCAGAAATGAAGGGTGTAACGCCTTTTGAAAATCTAAAGTTTGTACTATTTCTAATGACAGAAGCAAGAGAAATAATTTATATGTGTAAAAGTGATATGTGCTGTTCCTAATTTGTCTATTGCCGGTCTAGGTTGAACGTTCATAATAAAGTGAATAATGAAAACAAAGTAAAACTTTCATGAGAAAACTTTGTTCAAATAACCTAACGAAGATAGACAATGTGTTGAGTTTTTGACACATCAAGATAGTGTGTATGTGTTACGTGTACTTACTTAATGAATTTCATAGAGAGCCATACAGTTTACTGCCTTTGTAAGTTTTGGCCTACTTGCAACCCTTCAAATTCAAATAATCGCCTTCAAAATAAAGCAATGAATGTAAAACAGGCATAGTTTTTTTCAATTGAAAAGGGAATGCAAAAATTGAATCTTCTTTGTATAATATGAATCCAAGTGGCACTGCAGATTGTGAGAGGGAGAAGAGTGTGTTGACCCCCCAAAGTATATACGCCACTGTGGAATTTGTTTAAATAATTCTAATCATTAGTGGACAGTACACAGCTTCGCGGATGATAGTACCCTCCATACCGCCTTCTCCTCCAGGGCTCCAATTCCAGCCAGGTGAATCAGAAACGAACGAGGGAGAAATGTTGACAACATAAATATGGACTTGGCAACGATTCTCGAATGGGGGTCCAATAACTTGGTATATATTTCAATGCAAACAAAACACAAGCATGCCTTTTCTCTAGAAAAGCCGATCTCACTGTGCCCAACATAAGCTTGTCAGGAGTAACCATACCTTTAAAGACATCCATTTCGATGCTTGGGATTACTATCAGCAATAACCTCTCTTGGGAAAATCACGTGAGATCAATTGCTAAAAGTGCATCCCAAAAACGTGGTTTTCTGTTTCGGGCCAGGAGCTATTTCAATTCCAGTCAGCTGCTTATGATCTATAAGGCACAGATCCGACCTGTCCTGGAATACTGTTTCCATATTTTTGGGGTGCAGCACCCAAACATACCCTGAAACTGTTGGGTTCTGTGCAAAAAAGTGCAAGTCGTCTCGTGGGTGATGCCTCACTCACTTCTCTGGAACACCGTAGAAGAGTTGGCGATCTGGCTCTATTTTATAGATATTTTCATGGACGATGCTCTTCTGAAATATCAACAATTGTTCCTCCCTTGGCAGTCCCCGCGAGATCTACCCGTCGAGTTGAGGCTTCGCACCCTTTCGTGGTCACTTTGGAGACTTGTTCATCCAACGAACAGCGATGCTCTGAAACACATTGCCAAGGGAGGTGTTCCCCGAGGCATATAACCTCCAGAAATTTAAAAAGAACTCCAATTCCTACCTCAGTTCCCTTGGTTCTCATGATGTTCTATGAACATTACAGGATATCCCTTTTCGTGGGAACCAGAACATAAAAAAAAATTGATGGTTCAAAAGTTGTGATGAAAAGACTAGTTTTGGCAAAAACTTTCATACCTTGTATCTTTGTTAGGAATATACCCCACCCACACCTATCAAAATTCCTAACGATTAACCTGGTCCATCCAAATACAGCATTATCCTGCTACAAATATTTAGTATAATGTAAACGTGGTCCTCGACGTGCTTATGAATGAAAAAAATCTATGATTTTTACATTTCAATTGTCTGTCATTTATATTGAGCCACCTCGTGTTAGGAGTTGCTGTTGCTGCAAATACAGCGACTCTATATTTAAACAGTGTCCACTGCAACCAGGGCCGGATTAACCAATTCTCAGTGCCCCTCTCCCTTTTTTTTTTACCCTTTTTTTATTTTTGAAACACATTTTCTCTATAACAAATGTCGACTCGATCAGATCGATTCCTTTGGTATCCTGTTACTTCAATCTGCGTGTGATATTGTTATTGTCACCTTGAATTGATGCTACAGCATCACATGCCCGAGCACATGCCTGACTTGGCTCGGCAACGAAATAGCGCGTAACAAAACAGCGCGTTCTGAAATAGCGCTCATGTCCGTTGCAATTCCAAATGTTTGAATGTTTTCACATCTCGAACATATTATCTCATTAGCCATTTTTACTATCTATCAGTGATTGAATATCCAACTCATCAAGTGAATCGTTGCGTCGTTGCTGTGAAATAGTATATTACATACCGAGGTGGGAAGTGTTACATTACTGTCGAGAGAGTTAGTGAACTAATATCTCGAGACAGTGACGTAACTTTCCACCGAGATTTGTATGCTATTTTATTTACAACTATAATCTTCTAAACAAAAATTCGGAAAAAAGCAAATTTTTCATTATTTTTTCTCAAACGTCAACAATAAAATTACAAAGACAACCATAGAATGATGATGACAACTAACAACAAATAACTTATTTTCCCAATAGTGAGTAGGCGAAAATTTGTTCCTGTCGTTTCTGAGGTGTTTAATAAACACCTCAAATTTGTCAGCTCTTGTCAGTGTCCGCGGACCGTATAATTTAATTTTTTTATAAAATGTCGGATATAGAGCTGGAGTGCACACCGCCAGACATAAAGGAAGCAGCAGAGAAAGCTGAAGAAAATCTTCTGTCCCAAAAAAGTAGACCGAGGTATGATGAAGCATATAATACGTACAGAGATTGGTGCGCCAAAAAAGGGGTCACAAAAGCTGCATCGGAAAACATCTTTCTTGCCTACTTCAGTGAAATGGCTAATACTAAGAAATCGTCAACCTTATGGTCTACGTATTCCATGATAAAAACAACCTTAATTATCAGAGACAAGGTTGACATATCGAAATATGGAAAATTAATGGCTTTTTTAAAAAGGCAAAATGCCAATTATAAACCGAAGAAATCAAATACCTTTAAATAGGTGAATGAACTTTTTATTTAAAAAACTTGAATAAGACATCTTCTCTCAAAATAAACAGAAAAAAATTCTCTCACGGGTGGAAAATTTCCCACCCGTGGGTGGGAAGTGAAAGTAGGTAACATTAAATATATAGTTGTAAATAAAAGAATTTATTCAATTAATCATTCCAGAATTACGTCATTTGACAGGTTGCTGAGGGGCAAACATTTTATTTTGTCAAGATTTGTCATATGAAACCAGAATTAGTGGGATCGTATTCCTCGGAATCCGAGTTGGAACCAGAAAGAATTTCATAATTTTGTTTGGTGAAACATGGTGAAACTATGGCTAGGGCTATGCACATCAAAGGTAACCTAACAGATAGTTTGTGTGCCCCTCAAGGAATCATGTCAAAATCACGTGTTCTGGAATGGTCAATAGTACCATGCATACGTCATTCGATGTTTTAATTTGACAACAAGCACCTACTGCCTGTAATCAGTGGAAAAATTACTGAATAAGAAACCTAATAAAATTGGAAGTTCGTTTATTTTCTGTTCCTACTTGAAATATATTTGCAAGCATTCCAAAAAAATTGCCCAGGACAACTCTTTGGAAGCTTTACACAACTCGTTCCAACATTCATTGGAATGCAATCATCCATCGTTTTATGAATTGATGATAATCAACTGAAAAAATATCAGAGTCGTGATCATGATGAATCAGTAAACAGAAATGAGAAGTGACGCGGTTATACAGGGTGTCCGGAAATTAGGCGCAAAAAATCAAGGGGGTGATTCTACATGATAAAATAAGAATTTCATTTCATATTATGTACGTGGGTCCGGAAATGCATAGTTTTCAACATACAGTGTGTAAAAACTTTTAAAAAAGTTCGGTTTTTTATGAATATCTCAAATGTCCTTCCACCGATTTTCTTGTAATTTGGCGATGATAGTTCTTGTCATGAGGGGCTGATATAGCGGTAATTCAATCGGAATTATGAAAGTCAGTGGCGTCCCAGGGGGCAACCTAGCGAATATTATTGTCAATAAAATGTGCGCCACTGATATTCTTGAATTCTTCATCTTCATAACCTATTGACCAACTAAAAGTACAACTTTCTGGTCTCATGAATTGTTCTGAAAATTTGCTTCATTTCCATGGAAAAAAATAAATAACAATTTATTGCATGAAGTTGTGCCAAAAAATTCCTTTAAAAACTGGGGTGAAAATAAATGCGTGATCAATGTCCACAGACATAGAATAAGTAAGGAGATTCATTCTCTCCAAATATTTCTTGATAAATGTTTGACACACTCTACACTCTGTATATAGAGAACTATGTATTCTCGCTCCAGGGAGGCGCAGTTTTCGATGATACAAAGTGTGTCAAACATGTAATATGAAATATTTGAAGAAAATGAATCTTCATTATTATTCTACGTCTATATGGACATGGATCACACATTTAATTTCACCCCTGGTTTTGAAGCTTTGTTTTGTACACATTTATACAATGAATTGGTATTTATTGTTTTCCACGGACTCGCAGCAAAATTGCAAAACAATTCAAGAGACCAAAATGTTGTTTTCTTCGTTAATCAGTAGGATATGACGATGTAGAACTTGAAAAAATCAGTGGCGCACATTTTACTGACAATAATATTCGGTAGGGTGCCCCCGGGACGCCACTGGATTTCACAATTCCAATTCAATCATCGCTGAATTAGCCCCTCATGACAAAGAATATCATTGCCAAATTTAGAGAGAATCGTTGAAAGGATATTTGAGATATTCATAAAAAAACGATTTTTTCTATAAAGTTCGACACACTAGTTCGAAAACTATGCATTTCCGGACCCGAGTATATATGAAATAAATCTCATGTTTTCTCATGCAGAATCACCCCCTCGATTTTTTGCGCATAATTTCCGGACACCCTGTATAAGGATTCGGGAATAATATTGCTTACACTCTTACAAACATAAACTCGTTCAATGAAACTTTTTTTTTGTTCGTGCACGGGGCTCTAGGCAGTTGCCTAGTCCGCCTTATGGATAATCCGGCCCTGATTCCAACAAGTAAAATTATGATTCATTGGTGTCCTTCACATTCATAAAGGTCGAAATGATTTATGAAACGAATGTTTCATGCTTTTTGCATTTCTGAATATTCATACCGAGATTGATACTGAGTGCATGCAATTCAACTAGGTAGAAGAAAAAAAACTATTATATATTCGAGTCAAACTGGGTTTTGTGGCATATCCTGAATAATATTTCAAAGGTAAGGGACTAAGGGTGGGGGTATGGGATTTTCTATAATAATCCAATCCTGAAGAAATAGAGAATACATTTCAATCATAAATTAATCCATGCATACACTATCACATTTTCGATTGACAAATTGTTATGGCTCGAAAAACGTGCCTAAAATGTAAAACAACGTTTTTTACTCGAAATTCCATTTCTTTAATAGCACCATAATGGTACTGTGACATCATTCAACTTTCATCAATATTTTTTTTCTCAAAGATATTTGACTGTTGCCTATGTTCAACATCATGCATGGTCAACATCATTGAAAAATCTAAAATTGATACAACAAGAAACGGTACATTTTTTTTGAACGAGGGTATGGAAAAATGAAATTGAAAATCCAGTTCCGTATTTGAAACAAATAAGTTGATGATGGTTTCTGGAAGACGAAACGTCGGGTTTCAAATTTGAAAATGCCAACTCGTATAGGAAAAAAATCTGAAATACATAAAAAAATACTGGGGAAATTTCGGTTTTTTTCTTATATCTCTGGAAGTTTTCGCAATTTCTCCAAGTTTCAAAACGGCATTATGTTTTACATTCAATTGCGCAACTTTCCCATCAATCAACCGACCCTGTATCTTTAATGGTTTACGCGAGAGCCCAATGATGAGGCTCGAATACCAGCCACCATGTACAGCATGTTGCATATTATGTGTAATACTAATTTCAAAGTGGCTTCAACTTTTTCCAGATTACTGTAACTGAAAACTGAAATCATGACATACCGTATTTCTTACCTATACAATGACATCTGTCAGCAGCAGTTCATGAAAATAAATATTGATCATTTTTTTTTCAGATAGATAGATAGATAGATAACTTTATTCAGGTAATAATATAAACATGAACATAATAGTATAAACATGGTGATATTTTTAAATATTTCATAGACTGTCACCTAAGCCTAGCTTGTGCTGTGCGCAGTCTATGAGATGTGATTGATTTGATATATTTCATGTTCAATCTGCTTATACTATAGTAAGAAGAAAGTACAATTTTCAGTATTTTTTAAGAATTATTGACATTTGAGGATGATTGTCGTTTGAGGATGAATAAACGAGTGTCTAGAAGAGTTTATAAACGCGTTACATACTATGATTTTTCTACGAACTCCGAAAATCACATCAACATACCTGCCATTCCTGCTAACCTACAAAATAATTCGAAAGGAATGGGAACTGAGAACATAATACATGCAGCTGCATGCAACCAGCGACACGTATAAGTGATATTGGTTGTAGATGTGTCCAGTCCATTGCTTACTAACCTCTGTTTCACGTTTATTGTCATGCTTAGCGCAGAATAAATAAATTGTTCTCAAAGATGGATGCTTCATTTTTACACTTCTTGATGGAGATATGCAAGTACCAGAACATTCTCTTTGATTTCACGTTCGTCTACTTTCCGCATATATTTTCAATGAAGAATTCTGATGAAAACGAATATTGTTTGAATAATTCTGATACAAAATTCGGAAATAACAGTTGACAGTCAATACAATTGACAGTCCAGATATGTCTCAAATTACTGAAGCTGTGTTTAATGAACTGCGTTGTCAAGGTAATGTGTTTAAGAAATCGTGTTGCCATGGTAACGTGTTTAATATTTTGAATAAATCACAGATCGTCAATTCGTGATTAATCGATCATTTAGCGTGGTACATATCCGTACGCTAAATGCCATTTTAGTTATGTGAGTAGAAAAAAGTATTTTGAATGAATCATAATCAATATCTAGGTATTTTTTTATCTCTTTTTTAAATTTGTAACTATTTTTTATATTTTTAATTTGTACTGGTATCATATTCACCAATTTTGGTCCATAGTAGGATATGAATTTCTGTATATAGCCTTTAGAATATAGTGGAATATGAATAGCAAGATTGGCAGTTGTTCTTGTATTGTATGCATGTGTGTTCAATTTTATTGGATTATTTAGTGTCCATATTATACTATGATATACATATAGTTTTCTTACTTCGAATAATTTTGTTTCTGCATAAAATATAGCGTTTTTGTTGAGTATCTCCGATTCTTCTTGAAGAGAACTTTTATCAATGTATTTTGAACAACTTGAATGATGTTCATTGAGGATTTGCCTGTACCACCCCATATGATTATACAATATCTCATCACCGATTAGGCCAAGGCATCGTAAATCATGAAAAGTAATTTGAAAAGTTACTTTCATTCATCAGCGTTGACAGACACAGTCATTGATATAAAATGAACACGTTCGAATTGTCATACTTTTTATTATTGCTAATGCCACCTATCGATGACGACAAGAAGATATTTCAAATAAGAATGTTATGTGTATGCCTCCATACGTATAGGTATGTAATTGTCCATTATTTGTATATGTTTTACTTGATTCCTGATTAGAATGATTGAACCACTAATAATATGTCTCCTTCCTTCGTGTTTTTACATACCTATAACAACTTTTTTCTACTCACATAACTAAAATGGCATTTAGCGTACGGACATGTACCACGCTAAATGATCGATTAATCACGGATTGACGATCTGTGATTTATTCAAAATATTAAACACGTTACCATTGGAACATGATTTCTTAAACACATTACCATGGCAACACAGTTCATTAAACACAGCTTCAGTAATTTGAGACATGTCTTGCCTGTCAATTGTATTAACTGTCAACTGTTATTTTCAAATTTTGTATCAGAATTATTCAAACAATATTCGTTTGTATCAGAATTCTTCATTAAAACTATATGCGAAAAGTAGATGAGAGTGAACTCGAAGAGAATGTTCTGGTACTTGCATATCTCCAAGAAGTGTAAAAATGAAGCATCCATCTTTGAGAACAATTAATTTATTCTGCGCTAAGCATGACAATAAACGTGAAACAAAGGTTAGTAAGCAATGGACTGGACACATCTACAACCAATATCACTTATACGTGTCTCGCTGGTTGCATGGAGTTGCATGTATTATGTTCTCAATTCCCATTCCGTTCGAATTATTTTGTAGGCTAGCCGGAATTGCAGGTATGTTAATGTAATTTTCGGAGATCTTAGAAAAATCATAGTATATGTAACGCGTTTATAAACTCTTCTAGACACTCGTTTATTAAACACTCGCTCCGCTCTGCTCCGCGCTCGTGCTTAAACTACTCGTTACTAAAAGGACGTTTATAACACTTGTTACATAATATACTATTATTTTATCTATATTATACAATACATTATACATCCTCTCACACCTGTGTTAGAAGCCAACAACAGTTTTCCTTTGAGTATAATACCTCTGAGCAACCATTATTCAAGCATATACACCTGAGCGAAAAAAAAACTAGAGCTGTAGATAATATGTCATGTCTCAAAGCTGACCGAGTCAAGATTCACGTTTTCTTTGATGAGTTATAATGCATAACTTCCTATAGTCATTAATTTTCTGAATATATTAGCGGGGTTATATACCCTTTTTTCTGATACACCATAAATTGAATATGTGCACCTGCATGCATATGAAGCATATTATCCTGTGCACATCAAAACGTAGACCCTTTCGACCTCACAGTCACTGATGACTTATTTCAAAGCTATAGGTGAGAGTTCAGACATCTCATAATCACAAGCGTCTACAAACACCGAAGGCGCTCTGAATCCGACGATTTACCACAAAGAAGAAATTTGTTGGCATTGTTTTAACTTTCTTTTGTTTTTGTTTTTTTAATCCCTATTGGCAGTCGAGTGGGCTAGGTACGTAGTTTGTGTGGAAAAACCAAGACAGTCGAGTGGGCTAAGTACGTAGTTTGTGGGAAAAATCTCCAGTTCTCTGAACTTTCATAGCGTCGTATACACATCTTTGGTGCCCAATGATAGTTTCAATATAAAAATATGCTCATGATATGGTGACATGGCCTCTACTTCCATCTTACATGAGCAATGATAAAATATCATCTGCTTTTATAGCGTCGTATAAATTATCTGACCTCTATACTAATCTAATACCCAATGAAAACTACATCTATACTAATCTGATACCTTTCAAAAACTACGTACCTCACTTGTTATAACGACGCTATACCTATAGTGGAGTATACTACGGCCTTGCCGAAACTGCTATCTCGGAAACTAAGCGAGATAGAGGTATAGTTACTTTGGAGAAAATGATCCCCATCGAATTTTGAGCAACTTTGTTTTTTTGTGTGTGGTATGTCTGTCTGTCTGTACTCTGTGGTAATAATAAATCGATATATCTCCGGAACCCTTTGACATATCGACTTGAAATTTCGCCATCTTATTGTACTCAAAACAATATCATGTCATTAAAATATGAAGGAAATCGGAAAACTCTAAGGTGGTTTTTCCGGGGTTTTTCGATTTTTCACCGGAAGTTTTTTGTAACCACTCTACAAATCGCAAAAGTGGTCCGATCGATTTCAAACTTAGTATAGATGTACTAAGCTGATACCTTTCAAAAACTACGTACCTCACTTTGTAACTTCTGCATTCGTGAACGGATTTTTCTGAAATTTGGTACAGTTATATTCAGGTCATATGAAAGGTATTTATAAAAACCAACCACATATATTCCTCAGACCAAAACAATCCGATACATCATACAAACTAAACCTCCGTATAAAGTTGCTTAGTTTGGTCCATAGACGGCTCTGAAGTTACAATTTCCAAACCGTTTTTGTCGAGGTTTTTGTTCATAACTTTGAAACGGCTCATGAGATTTAACTCAAATTTGTAACGATGGCCTAGCTTTCTTGTGCAACAAAACCCATATAATGATGACTAATATAATTTCATGGGCGTAGAACTTGATTTTTCCATATAATAAACATCTGAAACTTCTACGCCAATAATGGAAAGAAAGGGGATTGAATATGAAATTGGAATTGCCCAGCTTGTTTACTATACCAAAAAATTACTCCTGATAAATTGTCAAAACCATGAGAGAAATCGAATTCAATCACGAGTTACTATTTTGTAGTAAACAACTCAAGCAATTTGAATTTCGTATTCAAACCCACTTTTTTCCATTGGCGTACCTGGTGATTTTCCAAGATGGCTCATCCCTACATAAAACTTTTCTAATATTTAAGATATGGTAAAACGAAATTTGATGGTTTGTCCGGAAATGAATTCAACGATAATAGTTTTGATAAGGTTATTTCTAACGATTACGGAGATATATTTGCATTCGAAGTTTTGCTCGATGAGTGTGACAGAGGAAGAAGTTTAGAGATTGCACTGTCACACCCAAAAATTACCGGTGATAATTATTGAAGCTCTCGTGGTATTATAAGTGATAATTTGACCTTCTCTGGATAAGGAACTTCAGAAGGGATAATTGAGAATATTCAGAAGGGCTTCATTCTAATTCTCTTCAGAAAATCGTATACCTATAATGAATATGATCCAATCATAATAGATAATTTTACAATATGAAATCTCCCAAAGTAGTTGAAAATTAATAATGGCCCATCATATGCGGAAATCTAGATATGCCATAATATACTTAATCCACGACCAAAGTAGCACTTCAGCGCCCTAGGGCGATAAAAGAGTATATCAGGCAGTGAAGTACGCCGACGGGCGGTAATCTTATATTACACACAGAGGTGGGAAGTGATTCATTCCTGTCGTGAGATCAGTTAGTTAACCGAGGCGCAAAGGTTAGCTATAATCTCGAGACAGGAATGAAACTTCCTACCAAGGTTTGCATACTATTTCATTCACAACCATCATATTTCGATCAAAATTCGATATAAAAATCAAAACAGAACTGAAATATTACATAAGTGAGGGCGGGAAGTAGTGAGGGGCGGGAAGTGAGGGCGGGAAGTAGAGGTGTGTAATGTGACACTTCCCAACCTTCAATGACGTTAGTGATGACAACATTACATACAGTGTGACCCACTTCTAATGGAACCACCCCTGTATCTTACGTAATCGTTGGGTAAGGATCCTGAAATTTGCTGGAGCGAGAGATAACCAAAAATGCACTTTATGACCAAGTGGGGTCATCTTCAGTGATATACACTGCTCACCAACAGCCATCGCATGAAACCACCCCAATTTCCGGAAAATGATATTAGGAGTCAAAATAGGTTGAAAATCACGTCGGATTCGGAATCAGGACGCACAAGTTACTAACTATTCAAAGTTTTCCTAGATGATTTTCGGTTCAGAAAAATTAAATTTTGTCTCACTTCTCATGGAAGAACCCCCGTATCTCACGTAATTATTGAGGTAGGGTTCTGAAATTTGCCGGAGGAAGAGAAAGTCCAAAGATAGAGTCAATTACGTGAGATACGGGGGTGCTTCCTTAAAAAATGCGACAAAATTTTATTTTTCCGAACTGAATATTTTCCAGGGAAATTTTGAATAGTTAGTAAATTGGGCGTCCTGATTCCAAATCTGAAGTGATATTCGACATATTTTGACTCCTAATATCATTTTCCGGAAATTGGGATAGTATCATGGCTGTTGGCGATCAGTGTATATCACTGAAGATGACCCCACTTGGTCATAGAGTGTATTTTTGGTATATCTCTCGCTCCAGCAAATTTCAGGATCCTCACCAAACGATTACGTAAGATACAGGGGTGGTTCCATTATAATTGGGTCACACTGTATATGGGTGTGAATAAAGTAATTCAACTGTTTTTACAGTAATTTCTAGTAGACTATCCATTCTTCTTCGCCAAAATGGCATACATAATTTGGCCAAATGTTTTCAAATTCAGTAAGAAGCTCCATATTGACAATACATAAATGTCTAAAACGGTTGTGCATAAAATGTTGTATAAACTTGCTTTTATGGACCTATACAATATAGGCGTGCTGAAACCCTCCCTGACGGTCGAGGTCTTACTTACACCCTGCGGTCCATAAAAGCCTATTTCACGCCCTTGGTACAGAGTGATTCACCATAAATGTCACCCCCTCTAGCTCACTTATTTTTGAACCGAATTAAAAATTTGAAAAATCATCTAAAATGATTGATCGGACCAAACGATCTACAGAGTACTACTTGATTTTTTCAAATGAAACACAGCTTCAGTAATTTGAGACATGTCTGGCCTGTCAATTGTATTAACTGTCAACTGTTATTTTCAAATTTTGCATCAAAGTTATTCAAACAATATTCGTTCGTAAGCAATGGACTGGACACATCTTCAACCAATATCACTTATACGTGTCTCGCTGGTTGCATGCAGTTGCATGTATTATGTTCTCAATTCCCATTCCTTTCGAATTATTTTGTATGTTAGCAGGAATAGCAGGTGTGTTCATGTAATTTTTGGAGTTCGTAGAAAAAGCATACTATGTAACGCGTTTATAAACTCTGCTCCGCCCGTGCTTAAAATACTCGTTACTAAAAGGACGTTTATAACACTTGTTACATAATATAATATTACGAATGTTTGTCTCTATTTTTGAAGGTATTCGTGCGGTAAGATATACAGAGATTCTAGTAATAATAATGAAGATGATGGAAAGCCCTAATTTCGAGTAACAACGGAAAATGAAAAAACTCCACCGCCCCGCGCGAGAGTCGAACTCACATCCTCTGGGTTACATGCCCAACGCTCTGCCAATTGAGCTAACGGGACATCCGTCGATCAATCGGCAGGAAGGTCGAGTTCTCATCACACACCAGGCGGCAGAATCCCTCCAAATCCCAAAGACACTCGAAATCTGCACTATATCACAGAAATTCTGTGACTATATGAAGCATCGCTGGCAGGATAGTACTATACAGTCTCCATTTTTATACCCGTTCGTCCTCTGGCATTGTCTTTCCTTGTATACGGAGATGTCCGCAAGCAATCTATACATAAAAATGAGTGATAATTTTTGTCGGTTACTCCACCGAAAAGATACATATAATAATGCCGATGAACTCCACCGCCCCGCGTGAGAGCGACTCATCTCTATGTATAGATTCTAGTAATTTTCACCGTTTTCTCTTCTGCATGTTGGTTGCATTTACCTATACATTGAATGAGAAGTGGATTGTTATTTTCATCAGAGGAATTGATTGAATAGTGGTGAGTTTTGTGAAGTGAGAAAAGTACCTTCGGTACCAAGGTACACTATTTTATATAATAGAGATTTGGTTTGGAAGGAAGCTGATGAAGCTAGGTATCTCTATTCTTTTTACTCTGATAAGTTGATGTCATGAAGATTCCAGATTGTATGGTCACTGGAGTCTGTACCATAATGAATACCGCACTGTCCACGTATAGCTTGTACAAGATGCTACAAGGCATTCGATAAATTCAATTATATTTTCTTATTTCTCGCTCAACGAAATGCTGAAGGGAAATAAAGTCGAGTCTTAAACCGGGTAATATTGCAGTCAAAATCAACATCTTTATTACTTGTTGTGCCGTATTAGTGAACGAGACTCAAGTTATTGTTATTGGATGCTTATATGCAGGAAATTAAATTTCAGTTTTTTAATCTGGGAACACCTACGTTCTCGCTGTAAGATAGGGATGGATATACATAAAGATTGATTTTACCATTAGTGCTTCATATTGTTTTGCTATCGAGGTTATCTATCGTTCCTACAGTAGCAAACACCAATATAAACCTATTCGCGAGATTGACGAAGTGGGCGCCATCTAGGTTACATAATACGAACTCCAAACTGGGGAAAAAAAAACTGTTGTCTATGGATAAAGTGCATTCAGCTCGCTGTAGCTGTAGTCAAACTTGTCAATGACATAATGTGTTGGCACTGTTGTAACGGGTGAAGAATTGGAGATAGTTCCAACAATTCAAACTAATTATGACGAGCAAATCAATTGACATATAAAAGAACAGCTACAACATGTTTACAATACCCAGATTGTCCTGCTCTGCATGAACAAATACAAATCCATTGTTCCACAGGAGTTCCTCTGGACCCCATGTGGGGAAGATTTCATCGCCGAAGTTTGTAGACAAAGTGCAAAAATGTGCCTTCTGTTGAAGTCTTCTGCCTCACACAAAATCACATGGTTAGCACGGAGAACTGCTTCTCCTTCCAATACTGGTCGGCTTTTTCCGTCTAAATAGAGCAAAATATCTGCCAAAAGAACATCCACAACAGGCATTATTAGCGTTTTCGATCGAATATTGACAATTAATGTCAAGAAATTTGAAAAACTTATGACTCTTATCAGTACACAGTACACAAGCTGATTGAATTTGTTTTCCCCCTGTTTTGACGTGGCTTTGACATGGAACGATGAAAACCGAGCGCCACCTGGTTACTTTGATTCCCGCGAATACCTACAGCATATCCCATCAAAAGCATGATGGAACACAAATTACGCTTGTCGAGCAATGTGTCACTTCTGATCAAAATAAAAACATGTTCTATCAATGATCCACATCACGGCTTCGTTCTTCAATTCAGTTTCTTCTCCACAAAATTATATCATACCCTATATAGTTTCAATATTCGTCCCTATTCGATTATGTTTAATTCATTATAAAATCATCCATTACTTACTCGTCAAGTATTTACAAAAAAAAGTCCAAAATATATTCTACGACATCACTATGGTACAAAACGGTAGTGACAACAGACATACATACAACAAATAAGTACCTCAATGAGAAAAACGTTTCTTTTTATACAGGGTGTCATGAGAAACTGTACATACTCCTACTACGAATAGAGGCCCCTCAAGTCTACCCCACTTCTTTTCCAATATACAGGGTGTTTCAAAAAAACCTAACCATCTTGCTAGGTTAGGTAAAAAATTGCTAAATGAGTTGGGTTTGCTCAGTGAAAAAATGTCGTAACGGCATCCGTTTTCATGATACTGGCAACATTGTAATGAAATTTCGTATATATATTACTTGAAATCTAACACATCCCATGAATTTGTTTTTATATCTGACTCTCATAGAGGGAGCTAGTTACACGGTTCGTACAGAGTAGTTTTGAACACAACTTTTTTGAGGTTAGATTTTTCAATCCAAAAAGGTACTCCTGGTTAAACTCGATACTATATTCCGTTTTCGGAATATTTCGATTTGAAAATAATGGAGTAGTAATGATGATGATATAAAATGAATTTTATTGAGTTCAATTACCTATTTATTAAGGTTCAAAAACAATAAAATTATACTTGTGATTAAGTTATTGATGGAACAAAGAATTATAAGTAGAAAATCAAGAGATATTTGACTAGAAACATGAAATATTGAATCAGTTAGAGTAAGTGTTCAAAATGTCCTACGTTTCGAGGAATACACGATTCTATATTCTTTTTTTTCAATTATGTCTCACAACTCTTGACGTGAATTTACCTATGTAGCATAGACTTTCTGCTCAAGATACAACAAAACTGTGTAATCCATGTTCTTAATCAAATCTGTTTCGATGTTATTCTTGTGATTCATTGTTGAATCAATGAGTTTTGCATCAGAAATGTATTGTTGTTTTCGGTTTTCAATAAATAGGTGATCATTTTTCATAACACTCACTCTAATACATATAGCTTTATACCAGCAACAGTTACCATATTTCATCATTTTCAAATCGAAATATTCCGAAAACGGAACACAGTATCGATTATTACCAAGAGTACCTTTTTGGTGTGAAATTGAATGATGTTCAAGTTCACATCAAATTTGGATGGAAAAATCTGACATCAAAAAAGTTATGTTCAAAACTACTCGGTACGAACCGTGTAACTAGCGCCCTCTATGAGAGTCAGTTATAAAAACGAATGTATGCTATGTGTCAGATTCCAAGATACATCCATATAAAATTTCATCACAATGTTGCCAGTAGTTTCAACATAATCGTAAAAAATGTGTAAACAAAATATTGTTTCAACACCTTGTACCTTAAAAGCGGATGGCGTCACGACATTTTTTTACTGGGCAAACCCAACTTATTTTGCAATGTTCTACCTACCCTAGCAAGGGGGTTAGGTTTTTTTGGAACACCCTGTATAGGGCGAATTATGAGATTTGGCAAAAACATCTTTTGGTTCCAACAGCTTCTTCGATTCGTCTGATTTTTTCATGGAATATTCCGCTACTACTCTCTGATCGACTGACTCATTCAGAATCAGGAGAATCCAGGGCCGTTCTTGAAAAATTTTTATAGTTTAGTTTATAGCAAAGAGTTCTTTCTGTATATCGTTTTTGTAAACTGTGACAGGGAATTTTCGAAGAACACAAACAAACATCAAGAAAAGAATATTCCAAATTCTCCTCATACTTTCACTGCAGTTTGAAAAGAACTATAAAATGAAGAAATGAAAATTTGGCAAAAAATTGATTTATTTGGAAATCAACATATCATTTAATTTTTAGGCCTGGATTTAGTTATTCAATTTTTTTGTGGAGGATTATAATCACCCTGTAGATCTTTTTCGAATCAGTGAATGGGATATCTATGGGAATGTTGATGGCCATGCATCGTTATAAATAATTTCATGATTTCAATTCAGTTTTATCTATTCGATTTGGTTCATTCAGTTAATTTGGTCACTTATTTCCCGTATTTTTCAATAATATTGTGAATAAATCTTCATTTCTTGTTGACTATCCGATTTGAAAAAGATCTACAGGGTGATTATAACCTTCCACAAAAAAATGACGAGATGACGAAATCCGGTCCTAGAAAAGAAAGAACATGTTGATTTCCATTAGGCTGAAGCATTGAAAATGTAAGTCTTACTTTTATTTCTGAAATTTATGCGTTGCGAAGTAATTATTTTCGAACGAATAAATTTGTTGTCACAAACTTTCGTTTCTGCTTATTATTTATGGTTTTTTGAAAAATTCTGTGAAGATTTGAGGAGAATTTTGAAAATTTCATTTCTGATGCTTGTTTGTGTGCTATGAAAATTCCCTGTAACAGTTTACAAAAACCATATACTGGATGAACTCTTTGATAAAAACTATACTATCGAAATTTCTCAAAAATGGTCCTGGATTTTCTCGATTCTAGAAATGTCAGTCGATTAGGGTTCTGTATATAGAGGAATATTTCATGAAAAAATCAGAAGAGTCGAAGGAGCTGTTGAAAAGTTATGAAGATTCCAGATTGTATGGTCACTGGAGTCTGTACCATAATGAATACCGCACTGTCCACGTATAGCTTGTACAAGATGCTACAAGGCATTCGATAAATTCAATTATATTTTCTTATTTTTGCCAAATCTCATAATCCACCATATATATTGGTAATGAGAAGAAGAAGACACTTTCTGATGGTCATTAGATATTCCCCTCAAGGGCCTCTATTTATGGTAGGAGTATGTAATGTTCCTCATGACTCACCCTGAATGTATAATTTTATCTGCAGAATTATCTCACCCTGTATATATCTACCAACTATTCATCGTGATGAATGGGGCTAATGATTGTTTCAAACAACCTGTATAGCTCGGAAAAGTAATGAAATACTGAAGGAACTGAATAATATGATAGAAATTCTATGATTCGCGAAAAGAAATACGGACTGCACAACTCCAACCCCAAACCCAACCCTCTCCGTAATCTATATATCATAAGGCGTTTTCGGAAACTTACTCTAGGTTGTTGACTCGATCTGAACGGATCACGTGATGGATCAGTCGGATCACTTATCCTAATACTATAGTTTACGAACTTATCAGGTTACTATTTTATTGAGTTAGCTTTATACCTCTTGGAATAGAACTTCTTTATTTCTTACAGCTGTATGCAATTTTTTCAGTTTGCTATACGATATCAATATTTTCGGATCAATTTCTCCATATCTTTAAAAACATACCACTAAACTCTTAAAAGATACACGTTGTTATTGTTCTAGAAATGATGTATATTGCTTCTGCTCATGATGTTGGTGTATTTTCATCATCAAACTAATGCTATTAAACATAATTCACTTCTTGTTCAATTGATGAAATCAAATAATATCTGCAGTGACCTTAGAAATACATGAATCGTGAGTAGTTCTGTGGTAGTAAGTGTATGATCTGAGTTACTACAACTCTGGCTGACCCTGCTTTGGAGCAGGGTTGCGAAACATGAACCCGAGTTAGTGATCGAGTAAGTAACACCGAAGTTTCCGAACATGGGTATGTTACTCGGGTTAGGTAAACGAACGTGCAGGTTAGGGATCCAGTCAACCCGAGTAGGTTTCCGAAAACGCCTATATACGCACACCTTCTTCCATATATGCCACATTACAATTGCAGCGTTGCCAGAACTGGGAAAATATCCCCAGAAAAGAGAACATTTTAACGATTTCATACATGGCACAATTGAAGCATTATTTATAATTCACATGTGTAATCATTTGTAAACAGCCGCGGTATGTTTTCTGATTGCTCGCTGGATGGCAACCTTAATTTTTCAGCCAATCAGAATAGTTCATCGATGTGTTGTCGTTCTTATAGACAGCTTTCGAACAATGTTGTTGTTCTAGTACACTTTTAGTAAATTTGCCATTTTTGTACTTTCTCAACCGAAGTGTAATACTTGCTATGAATGTTATCTGGAATATATATATGTACTTAATATGCATTCTGATCTAACCAATGAAAAAAGTAAAAAATTCCAAAGAAATTGGTGGTTCTGTTGATCAAACGTCATTATAACGTTTAACCAGATATTATAATTCGCTTTCGAATTTACGTTCAAGCGGAGAGGTACCTGAAACCACTCACTGATAATAAGGAATAAAACATTCAAAACTCATACCTTGCGCTTGTCTCCAGTTTTTTTTTTCAGAAATGAATGATCATTCCGAAATAGTTGCCGACCTCGGACAATAATAGCCATCAACTTTGAGAACATGATTTTTGGAATATTTTTGGTGTTTTCGACTCTCTCAAGAATACTTCGTTCTATAAGGATTTTATTGTGGTAAAATTGCCTTCATTGGACATGAAACTCCTTCCCCTCAATTGGCTCAAAAATAGGTAGAAAAGAGTATATACATTCGACTTATTTTCTCCCTGACTATATAAACTATATGAACGAAGATAAAATCTGGTAAATTTCAACTCCAAAGAATATCCTGAAAGTTCGAGGGCCTCGAGGACATTTTTACCAGTTGAATTGAGGTTGAAATATTACCCAATTAATAACTATATGCCTACTAGGACTATGAAATTATGTTTGAAGTTTTTTATCACAACTGTGCACTTTACCTATAAAGTTGAAGGTATTTATAGAAAATATAAAAGTCCAAACCATGCATTTTACAACCAAATCCATAACTTTCTAGATACTCAGGGCATAAAGGTAAAATTTTCTGTCAGAAATTAGTAAATTTCGACTTCTTCAAGTAATTTTTCCTCTATATATTTGGTATAATTCTAAACCGCTTCATCTTATCGTCAGACCAGAAGGAAAGGAGAGACAGAGAAGCAAATTGGGGGACGGAAATGATGACTTGAAAATTGAAAATGATATTTTTGAAAAATTACAAACACTTAATGAAAAATTGCATGATACAATTAATTGTCATTCAATTTTTCATTCTGGACTGACCATAAGATGAAGCTCGTTTGAGTAGATTCAACTTTTTATTTAGTATTTTTCCGCACCGTTCTGATGAAGAACATACATTTGGTGAGGTTGTTTTGGCTTTTTAGCCGGTTTATAAAAATAATTGGCCCTATACGCAGGACTGATTTTTGTATGCGACCTTCTGAACAAAGAATTGAATATAGGAATCTTAGATTTTTATGTATCTTCGGGCAACTTCATCGACTTCCTTCTATGAATACACAACTGCATGGGACATCCAGTTCTATAGGTAGTACTTGAAATGAAAAGATTTAATTATCGCATGTAAATCAGTAAAATTGTCATTTATATTTAAATTAACCACCATTCTAATAATCTTATTGAAATATTCAAATAGCCAATACATTATGAAGAAACTATAGACATAATTCACCATTCACCACAAGGAGAATAGAGAAATTTATATATGAATATAAGAATTTCTATAATTGAAAATTCTCATTGACAGAGTTTGAATCTTAACGCATATTATTAATTGACAGTCATTTGATTTTACAATGAAATGATGCATCATTAGGGTTTTGATAATAACTGCAAGCATTAATTAATACCTGGGTGAATGCGTCTTTCTGTACTTTTCATCAGGCGCATACTCTACCTATAAACTTGTCCCACATCAAATATAAAAGGTAACAAAATGAGTGTTCTGAAAAAAGAACCTGTTTCACAATGGAAACGTTATAACTTCTCACAGTCATAATTTACATTTCTTGAGTAAAATGTTTCAATCAACATTTCAAGATTTTTCTGAAACGAATCTTGTATTCTATTACAATTTCCTTGGTGTAGAGCGAAACATATTTTGTAGAATTTGCTGATGAAAATGTGATCAGCATGAATTTGAAAGAATCCAATCCAATGTGGCGAATAAGTACTAGCTATTGTATTGAGATCGAGCAATTATTGAGCCGTTCGACGGTGTGCTGTGTTCAATCGTCAGAGACCAAGTACCACTATTATCATTGAGCTCTAGTAGAGCGAAACAGATTTTGTGTACCTATCTATGGTTTGCTCTACTGGAAAATGTGTTCAGCGTGGTATAGAAAGAATCCAGTGTGGTATGTCATTAAGTCATGGACCAAGTTAGCTGTAGCGTGTTGGGCAATTATTGAGCCGTTCGATGACTTGCGAATCGTCGTGCTCGATAAATAATAATATATGTGAAATCTCTCAGATCGGGCGCTCCTGCTAGTTATAGAAATACAATACACCTATTTGTTCTCAATATCCAGTAGTTACAAGCGGCTTATCTGCGGACAAGATTACATTTATTCATGAAACGTACCGAGATCGGAGCGAAGGTGACATTGATCAGCCTTGCCCAGCCTCTTGAATTATTTCGTTCATGGGCGTAGGATACAGAGACAGCCACAACTACAATCCAACGTTAAATATCTAGAAAAACAATTATCAGGGATCAACCATATACCAAATAACAATAGAGAGACAAAGCAATCCTCTCTGATGGGAGTGCTGTCCCCTTCTTGCTTCTTCACTTCTCTTTCGTCCCCAACCTCCATTTCCTCATTGGAGTCGCCGTAGAGAGCTGGAAGATCGAGGCTCTTCATGTTTTCTGCATATTTCTCCACCCTCAAGGACTATTCTTGTGCCCTCGATGTGCTGGGATTCACCTCTGTCTCTTCAACTTCTTTCTTCAGGCCATGTACAAGAATTTACCCGATCCGGTGATGGATGATGTGTCCTTCCTCCATTATATACTTTGCCTGGAAAGGACATCATCCTCAGCTCTACTCCCAACCAGATACTTCCTTGGGGTACACTTTCCATGATCCAGTCAGCCGAATGTGGAGTGTCACATGAGGACTCATCCAGGCCTATAGTGGATGTCCCCTAACTGTAACTTTTGTTTCCATTCGGAAGGGATCTCTTCCACCAGAGCCTTCCATCAGTGAAGACTGCACAGAGGGACGTCTCAAGGAAGTTCTTAGGAAGAATGGCGATTCTCTTCATCTTCTTTTTCAGATTGAAACAACGAGTTTCTCAAATCTGGCACTGGAAGCCAGTCATCTTGTGGAGTTTCAATAGAGGCAAATTTCCGGTGTAGTTCAGCCTATTACATCGGAACGTTTCTAAAATATCGTTCATCAAACATGATATTGATATTTCACATATCAATCGACTCTCCGAACAACTGTTGTATGATCAAGGAATCGACTCGACTATCTCTATCCGATTTCAAAAAAAATTTTACCATTAGGAGCTGCCATTATCCCTGATGAACATAGGTTACTTTTTGCCGCGGGAAAATGCTTCATTCCGACTGGAAAACGGGAACTATAGGACAACGGGTATAGTAAGAATTATCCTTCCGTATATAGTTATCCTTTTCACACAACTTCTAAATGGCTGAACCGATTTGGTTGATATTTTATATGGTTATTTCGATAGTTTTCTGGATGCTTGAAATATACAATTGGACGCGGTAGGGCGCGCTGCTGTCAGTACGTCAAGTATTAAACGGCTTGACAGTTTGAGTTGGCATTTTTAATACGTAAAAAAACAAAAGAAAGATAAAAAAATACTAAGAAAACGAAATTCGGTGTGAGTATATAATAGTGGATAAAGGTGGGCACAAAAAATTTAAAAAAATGACTTGAAAATATGTACTGTAGATACGCGCATAGCTCAGAACGAAAGCAACAAATTTTTTTCAATGCATGGGCATTGGGCACAACAACCGGGCGAGAGGGACAGCTAGTAGCCAATATTTTCAAGAATAAAAAACAATATCATCATTATTATTAAAAACCAAATACATGTACTCAAAGTACCACAAAACTACTACTAACACTACTACTACCAGAAAACCTCAAATATCTTCGACAAATAAATTGTTTTTCAAATGATGATGTGATATATTAGGAATATTTATAATATGAGATTAATTATTCAACCACAGTCTCCAGAACTTCACTTTGAAGATTGATAAAGATAAAAAACTGATGACTCATTCGTTTTTCATTGCAAACTGGAAAATTTGATACATCTCTAAAGCCTGAATTCGGCAAAAAAGCTGAATCAGTTTAACCAGAAAGTAACTATTCACTTTACAAATTGCAACATCAGAGCGTGTTTTATTGCACTATATAAAGACACACGATAAAATCTTCAAGAATATTGGAATTTCTCGCAGTTTCAAATATTATAAGTTCAAATGTATTTCTGGAAACTACTAGTAGGAGTGTCGGCTGCAGATTTCTACCGTCATCTGATAACGACCACCTGTGCCAATCACTATCAAGAGCAAAATGATTGAAAAATTGCACTTTCCTGTGAGGAAACTTGCACTCGATTCTGCGATTTGATAACGAGATAAGAGTTTTGCCATCCGATACCAATTGAATTGTAGATCTCAAAATCATATCTGTGCCACCCTACAGACTGAGTCAAATCCACGGCAAGCGATTTATTTGTTACTATCATCCCGGACATTCTTCCGTCATGTGATAACGAGTTGAAACAAAGGGCAAGTGGAAGGAAGAAATGTCCTTTTGCGAATATCCCAACGTGCCACTGTTCAATCTGATGTAAGTTAGTGGCAGAGCGTCAATATTTCCGTGAATATTTCGCCTTCGTCGAAAGATAATATCCGATCGACCAGTGTGAAACTCAATATATTGAGTTCTACTCTGGTCCATCGGATATTATCAGTAGAGAGGACGAAGTATTCTCGGAAGTATTGACGCTCTGCCACTAACTTAGATCAGTTCGAATCGCGGCGCGTTTGGATATTCGCAAAGGCGACATCATCCCCTTTCATCTGCTTTTTTTTCAACTTGTTACCACATGACGGAAGTATGTCCGGAATAATAGCATCAAATCAATCGCTGGGCCGTAGATTTGGCTCTACCATTAAATTGGTACCGGATGGCATAATCCTTATCTCGTTATCTAATCGCAAAATCGAGTGCAACATTTCCGCACAGGAAAGCGCAATTTTTCAATAATTTTGCTCAGGATTATGATTGGCACAGGTGCCGTTCGATAAAATACAATGTTTTTACATGCCTTCGGAAAATATCATTTCTCTTTCAGATGACGTTCGAAAATTGCAGCCGGCTCTTGGAGTATAAGTTCAGATGCGATGGAAATTAGTGAAATTATTCGCACTTATATGCTCAATGGGTGTGACAAAGCATTATCGAAACTTTTTTCTCTGTCACACTCACTGAGCATATGGGAATGTCGATTGAAACTATCTTCGTAATCGTTTGGGATAACCCTATCGAACCCGGTATCGTTGGATTAGCAATGATTATCCCTAACCGATTATGGAAAAAAATGAAGGATGTGATATTTAAAAATCGAAAGTTGGGGTCATTCCCGGTCAAACCGGAAGTACGATGAACAAGTAGATATGACAAAAATGTTCATTGAACTATAATCCACAACCCTCAGATTTCGTTTAGCCACCTTCGAATATAAAAGAATAATAGGGGTGGGCCATCTTGGAAAATAACCCCGTATATTGCAGCTTCATACATTTTTCAAACTCACCACCTTGTTGACGCTGCAAAGAAAATTGTAGAGAAAGACACATATGTTAGAAGTGAATGGAGTGAAAAAGTTTCGTGAAATCGAATTACATTTTGGACACATTGTTTCACTCTTTTACATGAAAAAAGTTAAAAAATATTATGATAAACATATCCCAGAAAAAAGATAAGATTTTTATCGTTTTCGATGTCCGCCCATGGTTTCCGAACAATATACCAACATACCAGCACTTTTTCAATACGAGAGGAGAAATATTAAACAGATTTATAATACGCTATTATAATACACCTATCTGAAATGATTTGTTGTGAACGGCGATTTACAAGAGTGTGTGGGCACTAGGATTACTCAATTGATCATTATGGACATTCTTTAGATTATTCTATTGGGTTGCCATGTGAAATATCGAATACCTAGTCAGATTGATAAGCAGATTTAGCCGGGGCCTATTGTTGATTTAGTTGGGTCCAAGGCCCGAGCAAAATTTCGGGCCCCCAATATCCTATATGACTTTCCAATAAGAATTTTCCTGCTTATTTTGGCAAACTTCAGTCTTTTGTTGTTTTATGATGAAAAAAAAAGTTTGATGAAAGTTCAATATAAAATTCATTATTTCATATATTTAGTACGACATCGAAAGTTTGTTGGATCGAATAGCTACAGAGCAGAGAATTTTCATTCAAAAAACGAGTTATACATTTTTAATTTTCATGATTTACTGTTGATGCGTTCCAATTAACATTGCAGCTCAAGGTGGCGTATGGAGTTCCTAACAAGCCTACAAATAACACACATATTATGAAAGACCTCTCGTAAGGTCAATAGCCAGTTGGTTTGTACACACATATCAACAAAGTACATAGGTATAATAAATAGTTTCCATCATATATGTGAAAACCCTGAAAAAATCCTATATTAAACAAAATATAAATGAATACAAAGAGCTTAAAGTCATTTCCATGTTCATGAAATGAACAAAAATGGTAGATTTCCGGAGAAAAACAACTAATTTCCTGGCTGATGCCACGCAGAACATTGAATTACATCCTCCCGAAATCTATGCATCGCCTCGTATAAACGAATACTGATACATATTGATTTCGATTAAGCAAGGCCACGATAGACACCTACAGACCGGTTTCGAGCTCTTTGACTCTCATCAGTGCAGGACAGTCTCCAGCCAGCAGTCCTAAGTCCGCCGACTAAGCGTAGCCTAGCCAAACAAAAATCAAGTCGGCATTATATTCCCACTGAGGCGTCCTCCATATAGACAATATGAGAGCAACGCCATCTGGTTTGTTTAATCTATGTGTATATATAGGTGCACTACTCTAATTCCTGAATCCTTCACAGTGCAGAAGTTATATTTCGAGCTGAAATATATTTTAGTAGGTTTTATTCAGGTTTAGGTTAGGTTAGGTCAGGTCTCATTCTGATTCCGAATAATTATTTAACGAAAAGTATCTAGTTCTAGATATATTTCTGTTTACATCAGACAATGATGCTGACTTATCAGCATCCATTTGTGAGGTTTCTTTGGAAAAGTTGCCTTTATATCTTGTCCCTTCACATTCTTTCACGCAATCGATGGAAAAAATAATCTGTTGTAGTCTCATAAACTTCAGTTTGTTAAAGTAAAGTTTTGGAGACTTATTTGAATGATTGAATATCAAATAGTGCAAAAATACCACATTAATATTAAAATAAGTCGAAATATCTGTTTTGGCAAATGAGTTGCTCATCATCTTCATTTGAACTGAAAAATTCACCAGTGAAAGGGATTTACAATTGGGCTTCTGTTGATCGATCGTTATTAGTTTTAAAACTGCTGTAGAAAAGTTTATAAATCACCTGAAAATTCAAGAACGAATTATTATTAAGAGTAAGACGTACTTAAAAAGTTAAGAGAGCGTCTCAAGAAAATGAGTTCCAATTGAATATATTCATTGGAACTCTATCCTCTGTATATAACTATATATGACGTAGAAGATGATTGGTATGAGTAGATACGGGGTGTTGAAGATAAAAATAAAGAATGAGGTTCGCTGAATTATTATAACTTTGGAATTATGATGCTATATATATGCGAGTCACATAACAGGCTAATAATCCTTGCCATAATGATCAGTAAAACGGAGTAAACATAAAAAAATTTTATTCAAATAGTCAACTCTCAACGCCCTGTATTTAGCGAAGCCTTCCTTGATATATCCTCATTGGAGATTTTTTCCTCTTCTTGACACGCCCTATCACCACTTTGAATGTATCTCACTTTCACATATTATTATGACACACCAAAAAATTTTAAGATTCACAACCAACAGAAATTAGATTTGCTACAATTCCTGCTATAGCTCATTTTGCAATCTGTGCTTATACATCACACTGTATCGCACTGTCCAAACAAGGAATTTAAGTACATTCATATGAATTGTGTTCCAACAGTTTTCTTTTATCATCTTCAGAGGATTTTGAATGTATAAATGAAAGAATGAATCAACCATCCACCTCCATCTAAAATAACTCTTGAATAGCCCTGTGAATACAATATTGGACTGAAATTTCATTTTATAATCGCTGAAATGATCTGAGATTGTCACCAGAAAGCTGACATTCTTCATAGTTCCTACTGAGGGATTTTGAAGCATTCGCCAATACTTTGTAACAGGTGCTGCTTTCTTCATCGATATCGAGATACAATAAGCTATAAAATTTCCTCAATGACTTTAATAGCTTCTCCGTATAATATTTCCATTAATCAGATCGTTGTCAAAATGATTATATTATCATTTTTGTATTGTATCGTTATAATAATCTCATTTAAAAGCAATTAAATGGTCGAAATAGGAAAACGCTTCATCCAGCAAAATTTTTAGAATGATTATCATCAAATCATCCGTTGTTAGCCAATTTATGATGGTTGAAATTACTGATTCGATCGGTTTCTGATTTTCTACAATTTAGGTTAACTCGTTTACCACCATTCCATAATTAAGTAACAGTAAAGTATCTTCGAACACAAAGTTACCATTAAAAATTGAGTTGAGTACAGGGTGAATTCGAATACTGGTTAATGAATAATTAGTTATTTCTCTTTCGTTATCGTTTCTTCACAAAGGCCATCGACAACTTTTTTTTACTATACTTCGAAAGTGACGAGTGACTGTGACAATAATTGTCATTTTGAACTGACTATAGACAAGAACACAAATAAGGAAGGTACATAAATTCTATTTAAATATGGATATGTTTCTAGGCTAAATCAGTATATCCGAAGAGCGATAGGATGAACTAGTTTGTTAATATTTTGTGAGGAAGGAACATACACGCGTAGATCATTCGGGAACGTAGTCAATGAATTTTTCATCAATCAGCTTGACTTCTTCCCGAATGATCTACTCATAGAGGTGTATGTTCCTCATTTGAACTTTCTGATTGGTTTGAAATCATACGAAGAGCGCGCATGCAAAACCGCACATTACTATCAGATCTTTATCCTTGGAATCATTCACCTCCATTGTGGTGTTGGAACATCCGCACAAAGTGAGATAATATATATCCTATATTTTTGTATGAGTAAAATAGACAACCCGTGCAAAAACAAACATCTTCCAGTAACTGATTCATCCATAACCAAACATGTCAGTTTGCACCAATCAGTTGTGTAGCTGGTAGTCACGTGATACTTTGTTCACTAGTCGTCATTCAGTACACCAGATATTGTTGGATATTAAGTTGAAATATTATAGTGTACAAAAGCGTGTTTTATTCGTATGAAAGATAATATGTATCATATTATTATATTGTGACGGGTCCAGGAAATAAGGAAGAAAACAAATGAAAATAATAAAGAGAGAACAGGCTCAAAGAAGCGATACAAGGCACCAGCCGGTTCAAAGGTGTTTAAAGGATGTATAATCACAAAAATAAACGTTTTTGTGCACAAAGATTCGTCCTTACGACGCAATTTTCATGCGTGAAAAAATTATCAAATGCTAGAATAAGGTGACACAAGACAGTAAAGTCACTGGTTGGTGAAGTCACCGGTGAAGTGGTGAGTATAAAATACAGAGCACTTAAGCCACATGCTTTCCACGTTGTATATTCCGTGCCTACAAAACTGATGATGAAATCGACCAGTATGACTGTTTGAAAGAATATTATGGATTACTTATTTAAAATTTTATATAATTTTGTGATCTGATTTTTGCAAACTTAAATAAAAGGAAAACTTCTTCACTACATGTAATTTCTCCATGTGTCTCTTATTCACAACCTGCACCCTGATCTGTTTTTTTTTCTCGATAATAAAGTCAAAGATCTTTATAGTGAGTGGAACAAAAACGAACAAGTTTACCAAACATCTGAGCATAAGCGAACAAGTCCCTAGTAGTTTGAACAAAACTGAGTATGTCTGCTTTAAAAGGTAAAAAAGTCAGAGATTGTACCGTCTCTGAGCGAGATTACGATATACCAATATCATAAATAATATCAAGTAATACTTTCAATACCTCTAATAAGCTGTAACTACTGTATAATAATTCATTAACGTTTTTCGATGATATTGGCATCGTCCACCAATATTCTAATATTGGTGGACGATGATATTGGCAATCATGATCTGGTTGACATGTTAGGTTATGCATGCGCGCTCCTCAGTTATTGTTTCATAGGCACATAACGAAATGAAGAATAGGAATCATTCAAGATGACGAATAATGAAATTATCAAATTATCTCACTGAGACGTTACTATAAATAACGTACAAAACGTAAAAGTTGATTAATTAATTCATAATAAATACATTGAATATATCTTAATTGTCACTCATTTATGAATGTATCGCGGTGTCTATATCTATTGTTATTTAGTTTGAGGCCGAAACTGACAGATAGATTAAGATATTAGGTACCCTTCAACACCTCGAATGTGACCATCCTTGTTTTATATATCAGCTCACTCATTACTATGGAGATAGTTGGAATGGATCAATGACTATACCTGAATTGATTACCATACCTCAACTCTTCAACATTTACGAATGAGTCGATGATGATATGATCGGTATGATGAAAAGGTGTGTGAAATGCTTCATTAAGTCTGCTTTGTCGGGATACATTGAAGACCACTTCACTAAATTTGGACAATTAATCTTATCGAATTGAATTTCGATTATCTCAATCTAGGATTGACCAATGAAATTAATGCTGATGACACTTTTTGTATTGGTCAGTTGGTCTTTCAATTAGATGAAACGGTTTCTTGATTATTCTAATTATTGATGAAAAGTAATTGAAAGATCTGCATTATAGATTTCAGAAACACGACCTATCCAATTATATTATTGAATATCTGATTCTCAATCGTTGAAAAAGCCCATGGAGAAGATACATTCATTAATGAAAGAAATATTTCGTTCGAACTCATTGTTTCTATTACTGATGTATCTTTGAGGACCATCAATCTATACAGGGTGATCAAGTTTCAATAAACATGATGGTCCGAAACGGTTCGTTATTGAGGTATAGGTTAGACGTTGAAGTTTAAGAATTTCAAAATCCTAATCGATTTTTCATGCTTGTTGATAGATATAGCTTTGCATATTCTAATGTTAATCCACTATTCAGTATACATTTTCAGCATATTAACATTTTGATCGACATTATAAATATATGGATGGTATTGCGTATTTTTGAAAATTAAATCTATAGAATATTATATCCGTACGCCACTGGACAGATTTCGATTCATTTCTCAATGATACCATTCGATACAATACCCAAATGTTAACAATTTTTAATACTTTCATTGTTTTGTTTGCAAACCATTGAGACAATTCAATTTGATTTCAGTCAAAATCCTCATCTGATGGCCGTTTGAAATTATTGAATTGTTTTGCTGGGCTGGTGGCCGTGAGCGTAGAGTCGCTGGCTGTTGCCCAGGCGGTCCGGGTTCGATCCCCGGCGCGAGCACTGAATTAATTTTCGGTAGTTTCGTTGGGCGGGAGGAGATAGGTGGCCAACCCAACATTCTTGGTACCTAGATATCAATCCTTTGGACTGTCCACGGTTACCAGCCGAGTAGTGCTTCGGATGACACTTAAAAAGCTAAGGTCCCCGTCTTCTTAACTCACACAAGTCTCTGACTTTCGAGGGTTGCTTTGCAACTAAGCTGGCGGTTAAAAACACTTTTTTTTTTTTTTTATTGGTTTCATCACCTTGTTTTTTGAGATATTCATCATAAAAATGATGTTGAGTACTTCCTCTGATTCTGTTATATATAGAGAGTTTCAATATCATGAGAAATGATTTTCCAAATTCAGATTCAGTTTTAAAAATGACACCACCCTAAATAAAAAAAATCAGTGAAAATAAATATCCCTAATAGCACACAACGTCCTAGGGACGTCCCTATTTGGTACAATTCAAGTCCGAATGTCCTGGACCAAAAATAAGTGTCCTTGGGACGTCCCATCCCGTACATCTCATGCAATGTCCGAGCAAGGACGTCCACGGAATGTCCTAGCTGATACATCATTTCAAATGTCCTAGAAATAGCACCCCTCAGACGTCCCACGTGGTACATATTGTAGAATGTCCATGCAATGACGTTATTGGCATGTCCCTGATGGGATCTGATTTCAAACGTTCCTTTTGGGCTGGCTATCCATCGGATGTCCCGAGTAGTACATATTCTGGCATGACTTGCAGATCTTATATAATGTCCCTTCTAGACAACCATGAAATGTTCCTGATGGTACATTCCTTCGAATATCTCTGCACAGACGCCCTTTATATTTCCAGGATCGTATAACAATCGAATTGTCCCTTTAGGGACATCCTTCGAATGTCCCTTAGGGATATCCGGATGTCCCAATTGGTACATGAATTGTACTCTTCCAATGTCCTAAAAATAACGTCCTACGGACGTCCCAGTCGGTACTTTCAATATGTTGTCTCTGCGAGGACGTTAACTTACACCTCGCCGACGAATGATTGCTCGTTGGCTATAAATACTCCCTGTTAATGTCCTTCACGTAAGTCCATTGGACATCCTTGGGAAACTTTTTCAGGATCTATTGGGGACCTTCAACGGACCAGCAACTCAACTGAATGTCGTCATAAGTTATGAAATTCAAATTCAAGAATAATTCGTACGTCCTTGGGACATTCTATGGATGTCCTCCGTAGTGCTTGAGAAATACAGTAGGATCTAGGTATTCGATAGTTGTCCCAGGGAGATCCCTCAAGGACGTCCCTAATAGTTGGTCCTCAAGTAGGACATTTGTGCGTTCTACAGACGTCCAATGGACGTCCACGGTACCAAATTCGAACGTCCTATGGACGTCCTGAATGTTCCGACAGGACGTCCTAAGGATATCCATGGAACATAATTGTGTTATCAGGGATAGAAATATAGGAATTAGAAAGATTTTAATAATAACTGTGTGTAAAAGTGATCAGGAGAGCCAAAATTTAGGTATAATGGTGAAATATATAGAAATCTGTTCAGTGGCATATTGATAGTTCAGAAAATATGTACCACCCTGCAGATCCTCCGAAATGTCATGACATGCTATATATCGATGTTATTCACGAATTCATTTGGAAGTTAGGTTTGATTTCTGGCAATAAAACTATCGGAAATATGTTACCCATGCACCATGCACCTTCAATTATATTTCTTCAAATTGAAAAAGAAACAAATCGAATATATTATGTTTCATGTACCATCTCCTATACTCAAACGCTGTAAGGTGTTTCGAATTTCGAACCTCCAACTCATCTCGAACAGATATAACCTGGAAATAGTGTCCTGTCGAGATACCTGTATCTAACTACCTAATGTTGGAAGGTAAATATTCGTCATTGATTGAAATGCCGATGTCGACCTGAATTCAGAAAAAAACACGTCGTTTTACAACTCAATCATTAAATCTAGCTGTTGGTATAATTAAACCAGCAGATAATGAAATAACGGCAATAATAATGGTGAATTACACAAAAGCCTTTGATTACGTGATACAGTATATGCAGTTCTGTTTTCCATTGGATTCTGCAAACTATAGCAATAATATTCTACAGAAAAATGTTCAGTGTACTGTTACATTGTAACAATAATGAGTAATGAGACATAGGTAATTGAACCATTCGTCATGCGTATGAGTATACTTCTCTTTCAAAAACTTTCCATCGATACTCATAGACCAGGAGATGATAATAACAGGTGACGTTCTCCCACATTTCACACTGCATGCTTTCTTAAAGCTTTATAATTAATCCCAAAATATGAACAATAGCCGGGTTCCTGGCCGCTGCACGTGTGCACTTCGTAAGAAAAAACGTTTTTTTTTTAATAATTTTCTATGTTATACTGCCTGATGCCGTTGTGATATACGGAAGTTCAAACAATCGGAAGCTGAAAGGGATGTTGAATTTTTTGAGCATGATCTTGTCAACACTGTGGAGTAATCTCAAACCAACATTGAGCCTGAACCAGTAGTGAATCAAGAAGTGGACACAGATATTCCAATTACCGAGGAATTGTATCTTCAAGATGCCATCAATGTAGTAAAACCAGGAGGGGCGAGTGAGGGTCACTCATATACCTTGGATTCAGAAACAGAAACTGAAGGTATGAATGATGTTGAAAATGAAATTCATGGTTTTGGTGATCCTGAACCAAGTCTCATAGGGGGGAGGTACCCAGAAGAGCAAGGATATCGAAAAGGGATAATGATTATGATGATTCTTTTTTAGCTGTAAGTCCTCATGATCCATCAAATTAGAATGATGAATATAATCGATCTGATAAATCTCTATGGAAGGAAGCCAAGCGGGATGAATTGAATTCCCTTGAAAGCAATCATACATGGACACTGGTAGAAAGACCAGATGACCAAAATATTGTAAAATGCAAGTGGGTATTCAAAATTGAAAGGGGAATAAATGCTACAATGCAAAGTTGATCGCAAAAGGAATCACACAAGTCCCGGGCTGGGACTACGATCAAACTCATGTTCCTGTTGTTTAGTTTGCATCACTTAGATTATTGTTTGCACTTAGTGCTCATTTATTTCTTGAAATCGATCACATTGATGTTACTGCTGCTTTCCTATATGATGAAATTTACATGGAACAGCCAGAAGGATTTGTGGTGAAAGGAAGTGAAAATAAATAAAAATTGAACAGTACCATCATCTGTGGGCTCAAAAAAGTAGCAAAATGTTAAGCTTCATGATTTTTCAATGATGATTGAATTCAAACGTTCTAATCATGATGATTGTGTATACATATGCGTGGAGTATCAAACTTGTAATTTTTCTTATGAGACACCCTGTGAAGTTTGGCAGGCTAATGTCGGGACACTCTGTATACGATACGACTTATTTATTGTATGTACCTCAAGAACAATTTTACTGTGGAAATAAATTATTGGTTCCATGTGGAATTTTTTTTTATGTTCTGGTTCCCACGAAAATGGATATCCTGTAATGTTCAGAGAACATCGTGAGAGCCAAGGGAAATGAGGTAGGAATTGGTGTTCTTCTTGAATTTCTGAAGGTTATATGCCTCGGGGAACATCTCCCTTGGCAATGTGTTACAGAGCCTCGCTGTTCGTTGGATGTGAATATATCTTCATCCTTTGTTGAGGAATATTGAATATTGAGTATTGGTTCTTATCGATGTTTCACCATCATCATAGAGAGCTATCGTTTTTGAGAAATTATCTCTTTCATCATTGGAAAACATATTTTTGATGATTTTGAACAATGAATAACTTTACTAGATACTATTATAATCATTATAATTGGATTCGTATCTTTAAATAGAATACCAAGCTGTGTTCTATAGTTGAATTTTGAGCTAAACTCATTTCCTGTGAAACCGGAAGGGGTGAGAAATGATATATCTACTAAAATCAAGGACCAACCAAAATGAATAAATACCACCCAGACAAAAATATGATTATGAAATATTCTTCGACTAAACCCTTCGACTGAACAGATGTCCTTCCATTTCTCACGCTGCATTAAAGAGAAATATCTATCTGTGTGATCTGTTTTTTTCTAACCATAAAAAATGTGGAACAGTTGTTAACAGCGGGACAAAATTAATACGACTGTGAATGGTCGAATTGGATTTGAATGAGTGAGGTCTGTTTTTTAATCCTTTTTTCTCTCTACGGCGAACGTTAAATCGACAAAAAAATTTACAAAAAAAATTACTGGGGCGCAAAAGGGTTGTCTCCTACCGAAGTTCTATTGTTTTACTGCTGCCATTGTTGAATCGAGTCGCGTTGTTCAAGTTTTCCAGCGAGCAATTCATTTTAATGCATAGCTAATACGATTCTTTTAACCAGCAGCTGGCATATCCATCCCTATGCGCGTTTATGCATATAAGGCCTTAGTACTTCCTTTGATATTTTCTTTGTTGTCGATATTTTCTTGTTTTCTTGTATTATGCATGGAGTTTTTCTAAACAGTCTTGGCAGTGGCGGGTCCATCGGAGCCTGAGAGCCAGTAAAATAAATAGCTATAGTATAATATGACTTGAAAAGGATTATTCTCAGATGTATTTATGAACACAAAAAAATGGATATATATTATGAAGAGATAAATTATTAAGTCTTTCTCGGTTCATTCAACAGAAAACGACTACTTTCCTAGCTATATGCCACGACGAACATTGAATTACATCTATTGAATATCCAGAAAGAGAGCATGAAGAATCAGAATCCTCTGAAATTGAGAATTGATATTATCTCTCAAATCGAATAGAATAATATGATGTATCATGATATGAAAATATAACTAACCAATATGTTCAGTATTGAAATAAAAATTGAAATGTATAGGAGTAGTATATACTTGTATGAACTATGATCTTGATGAGCTTGAACTTCCAAAAAAATCATTCGTATCAGTGATATTGGAATAACATCTCTCACAAACAGGTTACTCTTTCAGCAAAAAAAAAATATGACATGATTCCATATCATCGATATTTTTGGTAGATGGCCAATCACTGAGACCCTGGAGTTTTGAGTTTCATATTATTTATCCTTCTCTTGTCATGTGGAAATAACTTTTAAAATAAATTATTTCGGAATTCGACTTGGGCATTGAGTTTTGCTTCAAAAACTATGAGAATTGGAGCAATAAAACGACCTTCGCGCGAGAATAGAGCATTTTTCACCTCCATTTCAGACTCTTGATCATGCCTTATTTCTATGAACTCAGATCATGTATACTTTTTCTTCAATTATTTATCGTTACCAATTTTCTTTGGACCTGTCCTGGAATACTGTTCCCATATTTGGAGTGCAGCACCCAAACATACCCTGAAACTGTTGGATTCTGTCCAAAAAAAGGGCGATTCGTCTCGTGGGTGATACCTCACTCACAAACTAACTTATTTCTCTTGAACATCGTAGGAAAGTTGGCGATCTGGCTCCATTTTATAGATAATTTCATGGACGATACTCTTCTGAAATATCAACAATTGTTCCTCCCTTGGCAGTCCCCGCGAGATTAACACGTCGAGTTGAGGCTTCGCACCCCTTCGTGGTCACATTGGAGCCCTGCAGAACATCTCTTTCCAATGACTCGTTCATCCAACGAACAGCGAGGCTCTGGAACACATTGTCAAGGGAGGTGTTTCCCGAGGCATATAACCTCCAGAAATTTGAGAAAAACACCAATTCCTACCTTATTTCCCCTGGTTCTCACGATGTTCTCTGAACACTACAAGGATATTCCTTTTCGTGGGAACCAGAACATAAAAAAAATCAACATTAAAATTATATTTATGTACACCTCCTTGTTCGGTAATAGCCGAATTTCGATAGAAACCTATACATTCGTTTTATTTTCTTTCAATGGACAGTTTTTTTCAATTCTTGACAATTTTTGATAAATGGCACTTAGATCGCTCATCAGCATGGCAACTCTTCAAATCACGAATCATGAAACAAATTATTTTCAGCATGAGTACCTACTTCTACCAGTAAACCACTGGAATTGGAATAAATGGAAGTTTTTCGTATTTTTTTTCGTAGGTAGGGAGTTCCGAATGCAGCCCAACCCTCTTTCACGCCACTGCAGTGTTCGTATATGAGTATCATTATGAGTTAACAAACAGTTAACAAACAGTTAAATTGTTAATTGAATAGCACACCTGTATCTATTCGAAATAGCCCTTGCTCGGTGGTATGACTAATGAAACTTCATGAAGTAATCATAATGAAATTTCTTGGAAATTAATGTTTGATGATATATGGAAAGCCAACAGAAAGCCATATACCCAGTTTGATGAGATGATATACTGATTATTCTTTATTGAATCTGAAAGAAGAGAGAGTCTATATAGACACTTTGAGTAATAGAAACACTATACTGTTTGTAATGTATTGCAGGCGTCAGTTTTCAGAAAAAAAAATGAAGGCGATGGTATGCCCAAAATGTCGCAGCTCCTGAACTTCATACAGAGGGGTAATAAATTCCTACTAATTTGGCGGGAGTAAATATATTTTCTTTCATCACCTATTATTCTGATTCATATTCGGAGTTGGTATACTTACGATGAATCTTAGAGTGACTATTCTCATCAGTTTCCAAGAAACAAAAAAGATAGGGCATTTTCCTATAGCATTGGTTATCGATTTATAAGATCGAATCACGCTCAGGTACCAAATTTCGTGATTCTGGGATTATGATAACATAGATAATTGAAGAAAACTGCATTTAACGACCTTCAAAGGCTCTAGCGCCCTTATTCTTCTGTAAATAATCTAGTTTGTTTCTTGTGATTGTTATACCGTTAAACCGAAAGAAAACGTTTTCTTGACTTAGATAAAGCAACTAGGAATCATTCCACAAATGAGGAGAGCAATGAATCATGATTTAGGAATGCTTGACAATTTCCAGATTTACTTTGATACCGCGGAAGTATATTTCTGACTCACGGAATCATAACGTCAGTTATTATGAGTGTCAAATTTCGACCGTTTGAAATTTTGTGTCCTTAAAAATCCATTCAGGAAACTTTTGAAAATCAATAAGATCAGGAGCAATAATGTAAAGATCAAGAATAAAAATGAAAAAACTAGTACACTAGCTCATTATTATAGATTAGGGCATTAAGGTATATACTCATAATTGATTCCCTTTGTACCATCACTTGACAATTAATTGATGATTCAACAAGAATTTGTAGTCTGAGTAGGTCTATAACGATTTCTTATTTGAATTAACAAGAGCATTTGTAGTCAACTAAATCATTATTGACATTGTTGATATGATCAATAGTGAATTGATAACTTCACTATAATCTTTTTGAGTTCTCAACAACATTCTCTCGATAGAGTTAATAGCTGATATCACTATATCATCAATTAGCTTATCATCGTTAGGTAATATCAGTACGGTGTATTAGCTAATATATCTTGTAGATTCTACATCAACTCATTGTATTTTCAGTTATATTCTGTTGATAGACTCAACATTGCAATAACTTGTTATTGTCCGTACTACATCTCAGTGAATTTCCAACAATATTTCATTTCTAATAGGTAATCATTGTTGGTTCGAAAATTGCATGTCGAATCTGTTTTAATCGAAAACAAAATCTTCATTGCACGAAAATATTATACATTATCATATATGTATAACTCACATCCTGAAGGTTGGAAAAAATAATCTGTCATTATCCTTAGCCCAAGTTTCTTGTATCTCGAATGACTCTGAATATACTCAAAACTTGTCCTGTAAATGAAAGAGAAAATATATCGAATTATACTAGAAACTAGTTACAGCACTCTGCTACCATTATTTTGTATTATCTTTGAAAGGAACTAATTTTCTCTGCCTAAACAGTTGGCATACATCTCTCTTTACTTTGATATTTGATGTCGACCTCCACATCTAGCAAACAAAGGACTCGTCCTAAAAATGAAATAAAAAATATTTAAATCCAACGAGTGTGGGGTTTCATTAAGACACACCCTGTATGTATGCACCTCCCTCAGTAGTATAGGAAATTCGAAACTAACAGAAACGGGACCATCTGCATTCAGCCTTCTCACAGTTTGATTACTATGAACCTAATGAAATGAGCATCTTCAAGTTCCATCTCTCCATCACCTTCACCAACGATAACGAATACTACACGATCATTTCCGAAAGAGATCGAGTCGTAAGTATCAAGAGAATGTTCAATTTGATGAAATACGGCTCGAAGGACCAATTATAATATGTTATGAAAAACGCAGTTTGTATCTGCAATGCTTGGAATTAATTTTATTCGACTATTGGATGTGATTGGAAATACCAATCGACTAATAATGTATTAACAATTATTTACGTGAATGTATATCAGATTCAATGAATTGAAATCATCGCAATTGTTAATTTCACTTTGTACTATTGTTTAATGTCATTTAGTCAATTTCAAGAAATGTTTGTCGATATAGAAACTATGTATTCTTAATAAAAATACAACAGGAAAAATATGATTGAATAAAAGATATATTGGCATTTCAGATAGCTTCGTTATTTCTATCGTAGATAGGCCTTCCAGTTGTTTCATTAATGGAAGCTTGCAAATGGACAACTAATACAATTAACAACAAGATGTGAAGTTATAGTAGTAGAAGTATCAAAAAATGTAGATGAGTTCATCAAAATGTATTCAACAATAGTGAACATCATAGTGAATATGATGTATTAACTGTGTTATATATTTTTCATTTCAAATTATTATCAAATCATATGAATATTGCTAACTAACGATCGACGTATTTGTCACCACATTTGAATATTTAGTAACAATCCTTGGTAACAATTTACAGAACCCGTTTCAGTCCGAATTGAATTGTATAAATAGAGCGGTTTCAATAAATCAGCAATTAATCAGCTACTCCATTTCATCAGGACGATAATCGATTTTGATTTAGATCATCTAGATAGGTGGATGTAATCGATGTTATCTTTGTGGATATCAATATCGAACTAATTGAGGATGGTTTCTAATTGTTTTTAATCTTTCACCAGCTTCCTCTTCATAATAGGTTTCTTCCCATCGCATTCCAAAAGTTATATACATACGCATATCATAAGAAAATAGCAACTTGGTAGCTATTATATGTACATACAAAGATGTTATTCATATACATTTTTGAGTGATTTTAAGGCAAAGACTAGTGAAGAATCATCTCCACGATGTTTAATAGGTGAACATTGTTATGTTACATTAGGGGACGTGTTGCGATCCTTTAATATGCCCATCGTCAGCCAAAAGTGATCTATAACGTCCTACAAAAGTACAAATTAGTAACAAGATCATACGTTGTATACATTTAACTTACATGAGGATGAAAAAATTATTCTTGAAAGTTGAAAACAATATTGAATTTATGAAATACAGAATACATTAAAAACCGGAATATTAACAGGGTTTTTTTATTCTAAGAGGTGCCAGTACCCTCTGAAACAATCTTAGGAGGTTTTATGAGGCGGAAAAGCAAATATAAAAACTAAACAAGCGATAAGATTTCCACAAAATTCTTAAACACACAACATGTTTTGCTAACACAGTAGCTTCGTCAGGTTAGGTACTGGTACAGTGAACTAAACCAACCTTTTGAAAAAGTTGAGCAAGCCAAGGTTGGTTTAGTTCATTGAACCAGTATATCACCTGACGAAACTACTGTGTTAGCGAAACATGTTGGGTGTTTAAGGAATTTGTGGAAATCTTATCATTTTTGCAGTTTTTACATTTGCCATGAATTTCCATCAAGTAACGGGCAAGTCAATCAAAAAAAAATAGGAAAAGCAAATGTTTATCAAATTTTGTAAAAATCCACAGGTATTCGTCTGAATGCAGAAAGAGGTTTGCTGTAATTGAAAATCAACATGTCAAGCTTCAAAAATCCGACAAGATGTCAACGCAACATATGACAGGTGAAACTGGACAAGATGTTTTTCGAATAGATATGTGATCAGATGAAACTAGAGTCACTGGATGGTAGTTTGATAAGAGTTCGGACACAGCTGAACTTTTGTCCTTTTCTATTTTCTATAATACAATGGTTTAGGTGAATAAAAGAATAAGACATATATTCGGCTCTTTGTCTTTTCAATTTCCCTAGTAGTGCCTGATTGTCAGATACGATTTTAGAGGTTATATTTTCTGTCAAATCAATCATAGCCGTAGATGGACAATGGGTATAGGGTACAAACACCCATTTCAATTTATAGTGATACACTTCTAACAGAACAACTGTTATATAAATGAAAAGAATGCATGTAACAACATTTTAATATTAGAAAATATACACATATGGATGAACTTTTATAGCTATAATTCCTTATTATATGTGAAACTGTACTCCAGTGATGAGTATAAAACATGATAGATAGATATTCTCAATATACAGGAAGTAACATAAGTACTTTCAAGTGAAGTATTCCTGAGACAATGATAAGAAATAAAGTCTATATAAGCTTTTGTGTCCGGAAATGCATCATTTCGTAGATACAGAGTACTGAAATACAAAGAACAAATCATTTTTCGATAAACATTTGATAGGAAAAAAGTAGTTTATTTTGACGAGACCTACCAAATACTTGGTTTTGTAAAGTTCTCAGCAACTCCACTTAGCGCCCTAGGAGCTAATAAGTAACATGGATCGATATAGAAAATATCTCCAAAACATTAACCTCAAGCGTAATTAAGGCCCTTATAATAATTCCCTTGATACATAAATAACTATTCACTGTCCACTGTTGAATTTAAAATTTGGTCGGCACCAAAAACGCCATTCAATAATATATCACTCTGTAGTTTACTTGCTTTTCTTAGTTTCGTTTTCAAATTCTCAATTTCATTATGTAATTTTGCGATCATTTCCTCTTTTCCATGATCATTTCGTTTTGTATTTTGTGTGATGATAATAATGGAAATTTGTTCTCGAAATCGCCTGCTTTGTAAATTGACGGAACAGCAGATTCTCACAAACAGAATTTGAAATCTTCTGTTTGAAGATGGGCCTAAAATATAGTTTCATTCTAATCAGATGCTGTTATAAAAAGTGAATTTTAATGAGTACCTCACAAATTTCGCTCGTCTTCAAATTGATTTTGCACCCATCAGGCCATTTCATATCTTCCTTCCATAAGCGAATGGTTGCTATTTGTTTCGGAAAATTGAATAAATGATATCTATTTTCTTCAGAATTGGCACAATTTATTACACAGCAAGTAATTTCCATAGCTGCTTTCATCTCGAATGTATAATTATGAAATTTTATTTCAATTCTGACGTTTATAAAATGTATTGTCAAATTCAAACAATTTTGAATGAAAAAGCGCAGGACGACTATGGTGCTCTTGTCACAATGCAAGGTGTGGAACTTAATAAATCTAAACACTCAAAAACCCTAACCGTTGTCATTTCTGTGTCCGAACTCTTATCAAACTAATAACATCCAGTGACTCTAGATGAAACAAGTTGAAAGAACAATTAAAATAGTGAAAGATTGTGTTGAAGAAGTAACTAATTAACAATTCACCGAGAGAAATATCTATTAGCTGTTATACGAAACTGTATAACCTTCAGAAGATTTCTGAATTGAATAGGCGCCAGCATAGTTCCCTTTTCACTGTAATCAAGTCCATCATTTCAGAAAAATCATATAACTGTGAAACAACACTTATATGAGAATGAAATGACGCTCATATATAGGTGCGAAATGATGAGCATTTCAGTATCAAATAGTGATATTATAAAAATGAAATAATACTCATATCAATGTAATTAGCTTTAAATTTTATAGTCAAATGATTGGCATTTCAGTATAACAGTGATTTAATTTTTTTTTCAGAAAAATGAAGTGAATTGAAGATCGTCGAGAAATAATGAAGACATATCTCTTTTGTATATATATATACTTACCCCCAAGTAGAGCTTTTATTGAAACTACAGGGCATCGAAGTGCATCACAAGGGTGAGATATACCTACTCATCAGTATACAAAATATCTCAATTTGCCTACGATAAAAATGCTTCCAATTTGGAGTATTTGTTCTTATTGTCACGACCTTGGATTATTAGTTAACAAAGTTAGTTGTAGTTAACAGTTGCAAAACATTACACAGTGGCGTCAGTAAATAAGTGTTCACGAATCACGAAACGCAAACGAAAAGCCTTTATTTCTTCTGATGAATTGTTGGCTACAATTCTTGTGAATTTTGAAGCAGCAAATAGAATTATACGAATCAAATAAATACATATACACCGTGTCCAAGATGAGAAAACGGAGACGTCCTTATCTTGGACACACTGTATACGCAATACAATCTATCACCGATTTAACTGTGTGAATCCAAGCTACTGCCACTAAAATGAATAGTGAGCTGGTTCGAAAAAAGAAAAATTCAATCAAATTGGAAGAATTTCCGATTCATTACCGATTTATCGTGAAAACACTATAACGCCCTGATGCAGATCCACTTCCTGTAGTTCCTCAAAAAATCCTATACTTGACGAGTATATGAACAAATACGTTCCTAATATTCCTAGAAGACCTTCCTACCACTACACTTTTTCGAAAAAAAAAAAAAAATCCGCTCTGTAAGAAGGGTTCACGAGCTGCTGCGGGCTAATATGTCCTTACATATCAGGTATCCGGAGACGACTAACGATTCTGATAGATTAAGTGATTCATTGTGGTGAACGAGTATATACAGGCTGATTCACGGTGGATGGCACGTTAGACGTTTATGGAGAACGGGACATAGGATCATTCTGAAATTTCGGTAACTCACGTAGTTGCTCTTGGTCTATCGATCTAAAATATTTTCAGCTCTGCGGCGTTGCCGCTTCTATCGAAAAGTAGCAACAACTTTGTTATTTCAAATGGAACACCCTGTATTTTATCGCATTTTCAGATTCTCTCTGAAGAGCTGATTTCATCGATGTATCACACTTGGGGTCTAGCGGAAATGATTACAGAGATATAGGGTGTGAAAAATCGTCATTTTTCAACTTTAGGAATTTTTTTTGTCGAAACTATTCATTATTGGTCAAAACGGCTCACATGTCCCTATCTCAACTTTTGATTAACTATCTACTGATATTCAATTGGGACATATACCGGGTGATCAAGATTCTGAATTCTGCACGACCCTGTATTTGTTTCAATTAAATGTCAGTAGATAGTTGATCAAAAGTTGAGATAGGGACATGTGAGCCGTTTTGACCAATAATGAATAGTTTCGACAAAAACAATTCCTTAAGTTGAGAAATGTCGATTTTTCACACCCTATATCTCTGTAATCATTGCCGCTAGACCCCAAGTGTGGTACATCGATGAAATCAGCTCTTGAGAGAGAATCTGAAAATGCAATAAAATACAGGGTGTTCCATTTAAAATAACAAAGTTGTTGCTACTTTTCGATAGAAGCGGCAACGCTGCAGAGCTGAAAATATTTTAGATCGATAGACCAAGAGCAACTACGTGAGTAACCAAAATTTCAGGATGATCCTATGTTCCGTTCTCCATAAACGTCTAACGTGCCATCCACCGTGAATCAGCCTGTATAACAAAGATGGTATGAAGAAGGGATGGAACTTGAATGATACTGTATAACTGTGAAATGACATCTTTTAGGGTTTGAATGATTATCTTTTTAATTCCATCGTTTAACTATGATCTTGTTCCAATTAAAATCTACAAGGTAACCATTTAAAAGCAAAAAGAGTTATTTGGAAAGGTGACCTATTTCACGTTGAGAACGTTGACTCTTCTCGTTCATCAGATGATATTTCGTGGTTGAAACGTTTTATTTAGTAGTTATAGGATGTTTTAAAATAGAGACTTGTATAACTAGATTTCTCCGGGTGTTATTGGCGGTTCAAGGTAAGAGGAAAAATCCTAATCTCGAACAAACCTTAGCGAGTCGAACAATTTTATGTAATCAATAAAGTTTGTCTATTATTCCAGATTTTTTGGGATTTTCTCTCGTTAGACTGAATTCCTGAACCATATCAGCCGCGGTATTAAATCTTGTGCTTTCCTGCCTAGTAAAACAAATAACTATTTTAGTACCTGAGTTCATGTTTCAGTCAATTTTTCCTCATGTTTTCCTAGTCTGTGGTTTGTTTCTCCGTCTATATATGGTATGAGGACACAAGTTTCATAAGTATCGAGGAACTGATGTTCCCGACGATTTATCAGGCTCATTCATGCATTTATAGAAAACCCACCTTTACTATCAGTCGTTCTCTAAAACCTAACGGCTTTCGATATTTTTTTATCTGTCGTGTATTATTATCACGACCTGGCGTAATGTTCTCGCAGCTAGTTATTTCATTCAATCAGTGCTCTGTACAAAGATCTGAATGGACCGAGACCCAAGTAAACGTAGAAACGCTCTCAGAAATGTCACAATATTAATGGAATAAATAATCAGAGAACGGACTTCTAAGCTCGTTCTCTTCGCTCAAAGAGGTTTGCAAAACTTTTGTATCTGGGGGCACAGCTATTCCGAAAGTTTATTGAATCTCTAGAGATTCTGAAATGTCATCAAGATGGAAACTGTCTTATTCTGAATAATTTTATTGAGAACAGAGCAAAAAGAGGTATTTGAGTGCTTTCTATCATTCGAATTAAATTATTCATCGGGATGTTTTCATTGATTGTTGGACTTTGACATGACATTTGCAATACTCTTCCTAAAATGATATCATTAACTACCTCTGTCCTCTGTGATTTTATATCAATCCACAAAATCCATACATTCGTATATTCGTATATTCGTTTCTTTCTGTAGTGAAGTTGAGAGATTTCAGCTAAAGGATTTCAACATTCTTGCCTTATATATTCATGCAGTTATATTGTCCTCTTCGTTTAACACTTTTACTGCCATGTTAATTTCAATGTGTGGGTCGCTTACGCCATGTGTCTTTCATTCCACTACGAGAAAGAAGAATACACCTTGAAGAAAAACTACAAGTCTCATCGAAAATCAAAGCTTAGATCATTTTGTCATCGCCCCAGGCCACTACCAACCATATCCCATAAGAAATGTACAGTCGTCTTCATAGATCATGACGCACATGGACGGTGTCAGCCAGTGTCACCTCCCTTGATCACTGCTGCAGTAAGAGCATTCATTTCGTCCAACTGCGACATGTTCGCTGAAGACAACATGGTGACCTGGGTCAAGCCACTGAGTATACTCAGAGATACACATTGCTGTTAAAGTCTTAATGTTGTTCCTGGATGGTTTAAGAACATGCATATTGATACAGTGTGTGCGATTTCATCTTGCAACACCCTTCTAATTTTGAACCCGACGACTGATTTACCAAAACTAATAAGAATCACATGATATAGTACTGTACGAGCTCTTCCCGAGAATGTAAACAAGTTTGAAATATTCAGATTTTCAAGGCTTACTTTCGTTTGTTGATGGGTTCCAAATTTCAAAAACGACTATTAGGCAATATTTTTTCGGAACCGTGATTAGCCTATTGAAGTCAGGCGTAGCTGAAATACCCCAATACGAAATTTGAACGCAAGATCTTATATTAGTATTTTCGATGGCTAATTTTGATATTTTGGATTTTTCGATTTCCCCTGTATGAAAATCTGAGAAGTTGATATAACCGGTGAAGTGATCATTCAATGGAAGAACACATCAGATACTTGGATACCAAGTTTCGTCGTTGTAACTTCTACAGGACGATCTCTCTAGGTCAACCAAAAATTAATATTTCAAAGGATTTCTGAGACGTCTCATGAATACAAGAATGGACCTACTTTCCTGAAAAATCACTGGTATGATGTTTCACTCAGATATGATATACAGTTTTCTTTTGTCTCTGATGGAAAATGTCATTCAATTTTCAGAATTCACGTACGAAGCGTAATTTCTTCAAAATAGAGTTGAAATGATACTATATACCTATAATACCTATATCATTATTCCTAAGTATTTGATATTGTTCACAGCATCAGAGATTTGCAGGTTATTAGGTAGTGACAGGTAGGTACAATTTGCCAATGTATTTTCATAAATGGAAAGAGGTAGGAAGAAAGTTCAATCTATATTCATAATTAGCAATCTGTGGTTTAAAAAAGTCATGATTTGAGAAGGAACCAGTTCCTACAGTTCTTCTATCAAATCTTCTCAGATATAAAAAATGGCAGTATCATCTGCAAAACTAATGATTTTACCTTACTTTCGATTGAGAATAAGTCATTCACGTAGATCGACAAAAGCATTGGTCCCAACACAGTACCTTGAGGTACACCACACTCTATTGTTCTGTATAGTCACTGAAAGTAATTTATTTTGATGCAATGTCGGCGAGTCTGAAGGTTGTTTCTGAATAATCTGAGACAATGACCACGTAATCCAGTATTTTCTAGTGTGGACAGCAAAAGTTCACTCTCATCTAAAGTTCCATAACTATGATTATGATTGATAACATCGAAAATATCGATAATTATCGATAAAGCATTATGAGTTGATTTGACTGACCTTATCGAGTTGGTCCAACTGGTATTGCCATCTCGATGGAGAGTTAACAGAGATTCATGAAAAACATTTTCCATCGAAGTATATCTATAGAAGAGTCATCGGTTGCAAAGTAACCTTTGGTGTTCCAAATATATTTTATTTGAATGTAAGACCAAGCATGTTCTGAGTTAGAGAAAACACAGGTTTGTGTTTTGGTGGCATCGAATTCACCAGGTAATTGGTTCCTCAAGCTGAAATGTTGACATATGAAACGACGTTGACCTGTCTCAGTTGTGTAAGTGCGTTACCAGTTGAATGTCTCAACACCCTGTACCAGTGCCGGTTTAAGGTGATTTGCCGCCTGGTGCTATATGATGGACGCGCCGCCCTTCAGACTCAAAAATATTCCTAATCTTTCAGATCTTTGGACTTTTCCTATGACACAATTTTGAAGTGATAATAAATTCTATAGGCACGTTGAACGTTTTCTGGGATGAGAGTAAAACGGCAAACTTACGTCTCCGGTGCCGCGTACCATAAGACCGGCATAATCATATAAGCAGTGTTCCTATACCATATAGAAGTTCTACGCACACCAGTTTTGTTTTATAGAAGTTCGATGAACAAAATGAAAAATATAACATAACAAACAGGATGTTGTGGAATAAAATTTAAAACATAATTCTTTAGTGTTCACATAATGAATAACAAGGAAAATGAATAGATATATGTTGGAATGAAAAAGGAAAATCAAATGATACTAGGCAACTACGTAACTAGGAACATGAAGGAACAATACAAAAATGTGTTTTTCCTCCGATCGGCAGCAAATATTAATTTTGCTGACACATATCAATCAGCAAAGTATTACTTTTCCTGCCTAGGCAGCAAAGTGGGTACTTTGCTGCCTAGGCAGCAAAGTGGTTACTTTGCTGATTGATATGTATATCAGCAAAATTAAAAATCCATAAATCGTTTATAATTTCCTTCATATTTCATCCGAGACTTCCCCGGCAACAAATTCAACTCTATATTTTTTGCCACCTCCCTTATTAATGGAGGTGTAATTATACTTCCAGGTCGCTATCACTGTCCATTATATAATAATTTAAATATACCGATATTTTTTCGCACAACTGTCAGAAATTTCATGAATTGTCAAACCAACAACTGCGATTTCTATCAAATTTTATTTTAATTGAACACTATACAGGAAGAATAAAGAGATTGTGGGGATTGTATTAATTCGCAAATACAATATTCTTCCATATAATTATGAACAATCGGAGAAAAAATTATATGTTCAACTCGGCAGCAAAGTAGATTGACTGCCTTAGCTGGATTCCTAGCCTCGCTACGCTCGGCTATGAATTCAGCCACGGCAGTCAATCTACTACTTTGCTGCCTAGTTCAACAAATAACTATTCCTTGCTTCAATGCAAGCCTTTATGTATGATACTCTTCACAAGATCTATATTCATCAGTTTTATTCAGTAGATCTTGTTTGAGTTGAGACAAAATTGTTAGCTCAAACATTTCGAAAACAAATATTCATATCGGGAAAAGAAGAAAATATATTACATTATTCTCGTGTACAACTTGAACTAATTCCGTATTAGGAGTTTCTGCTTTAGTCTCTAGGAGACTGTGTTTATCAGATGAATAACATTCGTCAGTAATAAACTTGTCCAGATCCTCTACATAGTTTTTTTGTAGTTTAGTTGCCAATTTGATGAAATTTCCATCCTCTGCTGACACTGTCTTGAACAGAAAGTCGAACGAAGAATTTCAAATCTGCAACTTGAAATAAAAACTGTGTCTGCCTTTTTTCTCTCTGGTTTGAAATTTTTGCCGTATTTTTTCTCCTTATTGTGCTTTTCTTGGGATGATTCACTTCTTAACATAAATTGCAGTTTAGGTAGTGTAGTGATCAAATCTTTCGCGTAAAAAATCATACTATCTATATAATGAATCATGAGAAAAGATGTTTGTATTTTCATATAGCCGCCCTGAAGATCTTGCCGCCTGGTGCTATAGCACCCAGAAGACCCCTGGTAAAACCGGCACTGCCCTGTATCCAAAATTTGAATAATGTGTATATTCAGACAAACCAAAAGCGCTGCGAACAACATATAAAAAAACATGATCCTTTATTATTTCATGTTAGGGGTTGAAAGTCATCAAATCCTTTGAATGAATAATCGTAAATATATTAGTTTGATGTACACCTGTTCTCACACTCTTTGGAGATTATAATTGGAGGAATCAATGTGCCCTATTACATAAATACTGAATACTGTTCTATCCGACAAATATTGGGGCATATTTTATATCCTTAGGAAACGATTAAATTTTCTGCATCGAGTAGGTTTAATTGAATTATTCTAATGGAGATTGAAACGATCTCCGGCGTTGCTCAATTATTATTGCTTTGCAACATTGGCCGGATGTTCTTGTCACACAGTTCTCGCAACTTTGATAAACAGTGATTTCCAACAGGTCGTAATGAATTCAATGAGAATAACTACAAATTCGAAAGGTGTATTGATTTTTCGAAATGCTACAGGATAATGTGTTTTTCTACATCCAATTCAGGAAGTGCGGCAGAGCGTCACATTTACATTTCCGCACTCTTTTACTCATAAGAGACCCCATATTTGGTGCTAATTTTTTGTCACTGAAGTAGGATTTAGGAAGCAGAAACTGTCGAGACATTGAACCTCTATACCATTTCAACTTCTATTTCGGAAAAAGTAATTTCGATTTCAGAATTGTTTAGTTCGATTTCAGAAATGGTAAACTCAATTTCAGAATCGGTGAGATGAATTTCAGAGAAAGTCCATTCAATTTCAGAAATGGTAAGTTGTATTTCAGAATTGGTAGGTTCAATTTCAGAAAGTAAATCCTTATATTTGTTTGAAATGTTTCCAATTGCATGTGAGATTAACAAACCATATTTACAATATTCAACTTTTCAAAAACAATTCAATAACATAATTATAATCTCAATTTGATCCACAGATGTCTTCCATCCGAATCGCAGAAGGATATATAGTAGCGTAGCACATGATTATAAGAATGCAAACACATTTGAGGTGTTATCATTTTCATTGAATGATCTGCACATTCTTCAAGACATCGCAGTATGAATTCTATCTGGTTGAGCAATCTGTTCGGATCCCCGGCTATGACCCTTTGGCGATGCTCTTGCAAAAAGCTCTTTACTTCTGACTTGAAGGCACTCCATATATGTTCAATCGTATTAAACAAAGGGCTGTAAGGTGCCAATCTGTAAAATATAACATCTTGAAATTCTTCCTCCATGCATATCTCTTCTATTCTTGAATGTGCAGGTGCATTATCCAGAGCTACCACTATGGTATCTGCAGGATACCCATTTCAAACGCACACTCTCAAACACCGTTCCATCCACTGTAAACAATCCTCTCTTTTGCAATTGAAAACATTTCAAACATATATAGGGATTCATCTTCTGAAATTGAACCTACCAATTCTGAAATACAACTTACCATTTCTGAAATTGAATGGACTTTTTCTGAAATTCACCTCACCGATTCTGAAATTGAGTTTACCATTTCTGAAATCGAACTAACCAATTCTGAAATCGAGATTACTTTTTCCGAAATATAACTCACCGATTCCGAAATTGAAGTTGAAAAGGTATAGATGTTCCGTTTACACATGAATAGAACTTTCATAGAACAGCCAATGTCTGGATATCCTTGGGATGTCACAAAAATACATTCTCCCTGTTCCCTCCCTTTTCGTGGATACAACAAAACCTTCCCAAAGCTTTCTGCGCACATTTTATCGCTGCAAATAAACCATTCCTGATAGGTATATTATAGAAAACAGAAGAAAATTCAAAAAAACTCGACTCTCTTGTGGTTGAATTTTTTAAATTCTTACATATCGAAGATATTTATTTCAACTCTCCTTCTTCAATGGACATGTATAGTGTACACCTTAGTAGAACTTTCAACTCAAACCATGTTTATAATGATCCTTTTATACATAAATAATGATTGACGACATAATCCGATCGAAAAATTAACTGGAATGTTTTATTTTTGGACATAAATAATAGTACCTTCTGAAAACGGACCCTCTTATGACGTGAAAACCTCATCTCGCCATAGTTAAAAGAGAATAGCAAAAGCCCGACGGAGACTGAGGCAACAGATATTATATATTAATTCTTTCAACTGTGATCTCGTGCTAATTCACTCTGTCAAAAATCATGTATCATTCATCTCTGTCTGGAATAGTCTTGTTTCAGTATTAGGGTTTTGACGTAACATCATCGCCTCGTTTTCAGAGGTCCAAAAAATCGGGGATTTCAATATTTTTTTATTAAACGTAGGGAGTTCACAGCAAGAAACGGTTTGCGGTGGTGAACTAGTTTGGGTGAGTTCTATCGAATTATGAAATAATTTTTTTTTGTGATATAAGCCCATTCTTACACCTTGTCACTGTACTATAGGAACCTTATTGTTGAGTTATATGAATAGAAAGATGTCGACATGCACCTCATTATGGTATATTCCATGCCTCCATGGGATGTTCATGGAATATTTGTTGCCTGGATGGATATACTCTATGATCCATTTGGAAACATTCCATCAGAATATTCTGAAATGAATATATAGGAATGTTCTGAACGTTGTCAGAATATTCGTAAAATATATTCTGTGCTGTTTGGTATATTATTACGGAATTATATATTGTCGTTCTTCTGTTCTGAGAAAAATAGGAGGTCGTTGGTATTGTAATAAAATAATCTTGAAAATTATATATGAATATAGGTACAGTCATCTTCAGAAAACATGTCGCAGTTGGACGGTGTAATTGCTCTTATTGCAGCGGTGATTTAGAGCGCTTACAGTTCAGTGGCTTACACCGTCCAACCACGACATGTTTTCTGAAGACGAGTGTACCTTTGGTCCCCTAAACCCTTCTCATGTTCTGTCTTAGCTTTCATAAAAGTTGACCAATTTTCATTCCAAAAGGATGTATGTCTCTGAAAAACTGATCATATTGATGGTCTCTCATACCGTTCCCAATTTGGTGAAGATCGCACTACTAATAGCTGAGAAATCCAGGGGTGGCCTTTTGGAATGAGACACGCTGTAGATTTAATGTTGAATATTTTTTAATCACTCAATTTCAGAGGACGCTGATTCCAGTGGTGTACGCGGAGTTTCTCTAACATAATCGCTAATATGGATTCTGGAATTTTCAGCGTCTGAATGTGATCTAGGAGGCCTTGAATTTTTGGAAAAATGGACGCCGTTCAGCTCTAAGATACAGCTTTCCCTTCTCTACATTTCAAGAGAATATTCTTGAAAATCGCTCTATAAATAAAAAATGTATGAGGGTGGCCGCTTTCAAATGTGTTACTCTGTATATAGATTATAGATTGATTCAATAATCATCTTCATTCTTTGATAACATAATTATCAGGAATCAACTAGTTCTATACCCTTCTTCAGAATAATAACAATTTTGATGAACTTGGTCGATAAAAACAAAAACGTCAATAATAGCTGGGCATTATCAGGGTCCCGCGACGATTTAATAGGGACAATATTTCTATTTCCTATACGGTAAGAGATAGAAAAACGATTTAATTAGACAAAAGTTGCGTAATTTGGACCTCTTCTTCATGACGTTTTGCAATTTGAAAACATCTCAGCCGTTCCTAATATATTAAAAAAATAACTGAAATTCACTGATTTCCTTTTTATTTATTCTTTTGCCTTATTAGAAAGAGAATGAAGGGTACAGGCAAAGAACGACAAGAGTCCATTCGGACGGATTTCAAGAAAATGACAAATATAAGTTTAATTACTTATTGTTAGAAACTAAAATTGAAAGGAAATGAGTCACAAACAAAATTTTTAGGTTAAAAACATGTTTTTTAATCAGAAATATACCATCACCATTCATTCAGAACATATCTATTGGTGGGTCCATATAGCAGCAGGAATGGACCACGGGTTGCGGTCTAATGTCACTTTTCCCAGGTATAGGCGATCTTGTATCTGTTGTTTTGCCGGAGCTATACCAGGTAGCATTTAACGATTTCATTATCTGATATAGGTGCTACAATATTCTATGAAAATAAACTATAAGCTTCATTTTGTATGAAAATGGACTGATACCGTTTTCCCCTAGACCCTTCAAATTTGAAATTTTGTGTAAGCAAGTAACTTATCATAACAAATATGTTGAGATTTTCAAAAACATTTTATCTTTTTCAGATATTCACCATGCAACTCTTGTTTTTCTTATGCGGGCCCTATAATTGTTTTTTATATACCAATGAAAAGAGCTAAAAATTTCCTTTACAGCCATGTAAAACATGTTGACATTTTCACATGAAACAGAGCCAAACATCAACAGTGAAAACATTTTCTAATCTATGTGTATAGACAAAATTCAATAAATTGACCAGTTTCTCCAAAATTTCTAACCTGAATGATTTTTTATCACGCTCTTCATATACATATTTTGATTCATTTATAAGTGTGAATTATAAAACAGTCATGATGGTGAATGTTGATTTGTATGGGTATATGAGCATCCATTATGCTTCATGGAAATAATTATTAATGAAAAACATTAGTAAAATAGGTATTAAACAGCCTGCCTGTCGTAGCAATTGCTGAATATCCCCTACTTATTATCTCATTTAAGAAGAAAACTGAAATGTCAATGAACATGACGTTACCTGCAAGAAATACAAAAATAATTGATGATAATCCAGGACGTATATCAAATTCTTTGAGTGATGGAGGATCATTCGTGACAAATGTTGAAAAATGACTATATCATCGAGCTAGTCCGAAAAAACCTGTACTACCAGCTTTATATGACTATATAGAAACACAATAAAAAATTGCATCTTGCGACATACAAGTCGATTACACGTATAACGACTTGTTATGAAAATTATACGCAGTGGTGGATTCACCAGCAGGCTGAGTAGGCTGGAGCCCATAGGGCCCAAATATTTTTGCCCAACATATACATAAAGGAACAACAAGTATCGAGAAGTTAATAAGGATTTTAATATTCTAGTACTGCACAGTATACTGAAAACTTATGTCTGTGTATATGAACAATTACTAAACCCTATATAAATTTGGGTAATTTTAACTTCTCTTATTTCTGGATCATCAAAATACTATCATTGTAGCAAATTCCATTGGTAAAACAAGCTCGCATACTGAGTGCATATTTTGTAATACATTGATTGGTAGAACTGTGGTGTCGGGTTTTGAATGCCATTGAAAAGCTGGTTCACATCGTTTAGAGCTCAGTGCAACAATTCTCGCATGAGTTCTAATAGCTCGTGCAAAGTCAGTGCAGTTTTCGAAATGGCGGAAACATTGAATATAAATAGTTTGAATGCCAAATTGTTAGTGACAATCTAATCATCATCATCAAATAGTGATGAAAAGTTGGAAGTTTCAAGGAAATGAAGGATATTACTTTCCAGAATTCATAACTTTGTCGTAAGTAATTCGCACTAATTTCAAAATGAAGAGGTATACTTTCCTATGAAACATTTACTTTGTTCTTAATTGAAGTTAGGAAATAATCCAGAATCGTCCTGGGACGGTCCTAGAACTATCCGAAACCAGTCGTTACCATTGAGACAATATAAAGACAATAAACGAACCAGTACCTGCTCTCGAGCATGAACAGTTCTAGGATTATTTTTGGCGCATGCTCATTTCATTTAGTGTTCGATTCTGTCTGATGTAGCGTAACGTCATAATGATATATTTTTGTTGATTCAACTGTTTATTACTCTTTTTACTATTTTTTCAATATTATGGAGTCAGTTAAGATGGCCCTAAGGCCATCTTAGAGTTAGTACATCCATTGGATAGTAGTAGTTCTTCATCTTCAGGAAACAGTGGTGAAAGAGTTCCTTGCTGAAGTTGCTGAAAATATTGTGCCTTATCTGATAATTCTCGACCTTTTGTTAGTTAATCCGAAAAATGGAGGATTATGTAAGGGATACTTTGCCATTATATTCAGATACACAATTCATTGAACATTTTAGGTGGGTATCGAAATTCAAGAAGGTACAAGGGACATAACATATTGAAAAGCTTCAGAATATTAATCGAATAAAGAAACAAGTTCCAAACTATTGTTTTTTTCGCAGATTCTGAATGAAGGTTATGTTCTCAGAGGTTCTCTTCTGCCGTTCTGCCGCGTTCGGGTTTTCATAATTCGTGAACCGTTCTGAAACAGTCCTTGGATTCGAAACGACTGCGCACTAGTTCTACGCAGTTTGAGGACGATTCTTGAACAGTTCTGAAATCGCAACCCGAATGAACCTAAAGATAAACCAACTTATAAAATATTATTTCGTATTCCATTAGGAATGCACCAGTTCACATTTTGGAGAGAACTAACGAACGTAGTGCGAGTGCAAAACTGGTGCAAAACCAGTGCACCACCAGGATTACCAATGGAATTAGCTATTATTCAAACTTGAATATAGCACTTCGCATGGCTCTTTATGTACACCAGCGACAAATTGTTCAGGTAGAAGAAGATTTTCTTGCTTAAAACGGGTGTGAAATTATCTACCATGGGCTTTATGTCAAGAAAAGTTATACGCCATAGCTCGCTAGCTAGCTTTGTGCATACAGAACTATTGAACAAGATTTCATTCGACAATATAATTGATGATTTTGCGAATTTGAAATCTCTCAAAAAGGTATCTGATCATTTTAGTGTCTTCATCAACCGGGTTTAATAGAGATACCGTTCGTATTGTCTTCAAACTGTGAGTGCACTATTTGAAACATTTAACAACGTGTACAAAATGTACATCATTTTGTGTTAGCTGTGTTCAAATTGGTATAGTTTATGCAAAGCCAGTTGGAAAATCACATCACCGCAAGCCGTCAGTCCCTTTGAAAGTTCAAAGAGTGTGGCAGCGCGGCCCGACATTCATTTGATGATCTGTTCCACCAAATTTGGTTCAACTATGACTTTGCATAAACTATACCTATATAGGTATTTTCAAAGCATACCTACCGTATATAATCGGGCATACATCTGAGAAGCGTTGCCATTCATTCGCATTCGTCTGCATTCGTTCGTCAAGTGTAGGCGGTCATTTGCAACGAATAAATTTTGAAAGAAAGGCCAGCGATGCGAACGAACGTTTTCCATCGCCTGTTGATCGGTAACACCTGGTAACACATGAAAGATCGAAAAGAAATCCGAGTTGCGAATGTTTGCGAACGTTGTTAGATAGACGTTCATATGTGGCAGTGTCGAAAATAATGTGCAATACTTTCCAGTAATTCGACGAGAAAAGTTGATTTCGTTTTCGTTTGTGAAGGAAAAAATATGAATCAAAATCAGTTAATAGTAGCCTGTGGCCTGTGCCTTGTACATAAAATCAAAAATTGTTAAGCAGAATACATATACTTCAGAGAAGCTATGACACCAGAAGTCAGACTTGCAATTTGTTTAAGATTTCTAACTAGCGGGGATTCAATACACATTCAACCCTTTCAGCCCCATCGAGATATATATGTCTCTCTCAAAGTTTATAAATATTTACTGGTATGAATGTGTCCCAATTCCAACGTATTTTTGCTTTAGTGGTATTCTTCCTGCAAAGGCATCGAAATAAAACAGAATTGGCAAGACAGCGTCGCCATGCGGAGTCTTTTTTCCATTTATTTTCACACGTGTTGCATTGTATTGATTGTTTGATATCTGTTTTTCTTCATTTTCATAGAGTTTTTGGGCAAGTAGATGATAATTCATATGCAATTATGGTAGTTTGGTACTGAATATGAGTTGAATCTCTTTGAAACCGATGACAACCTCGACAAAAACTACGAGACAAAGACATCATCCTCTGATTCAGATGGTCAACAAGATAATGAAATCGACAGCGGTGATGATCAATCGTCTGTGCAGAATTTGTCAAGTAACTACTTTGCAGAAACTGTTTCACGCCATATCATACATAAAACTGTAAAATTATATTGAATAAAGATTTGACAAGACTTGGACTTTCATTCCATGGGTTACCAGTGGGACATTATATATGATCCATTCAACAATACCATATTTGTCCCATCCGTCAATGTCAGAAAACAAATTTTAAATGATGCTAACCTGAAGGAGTAACCTAACTGTATGCAAAATAAGTCAGAAATCACAATTCCAACTCAGTTTAATCATAAGGAGAAAGTGGAGCTGAAAGGGTTGAAATATGGAGACAGCTGATTTGCAGAGCTATCTGTGAGGCATTGAAGGATTCTATAGGGGTGAGTATCAAAACAACATATTATATTGTTCAGTAGCACTTCAATTTATAAACATGACATTTTCATCACTTTTTTTATTGAAAACTAGTAATGGGCGTGTACACCTTAGTAGAACTTTCAACTCAAACCATGTTTATAATGATCCTTTTATACATAAATAATGATTGAGGACATAATTCGATCGAAAAATTAACTGGAATGTTTTATTTTTGGACATAAATAATAGTACCTTCTGAAAACGGACTCTCTTATATGACGTAGAAATCTCATCTCGCCATAGTTAAAAGAAAATACCAAACGCCCGACGGAGACTGAAGCAACTGATTTATTAATCCTTTCAACTGTGATCTCGCGCTAATTCACTCAGTCAGAAATCATGTATCATTCATATCTGTCTGGAATAGTGTTGTTTCCGTATTAGGGTTCTGACGTCACATCATCGCCTTGTTTTCAGAGGTCCGAAAAATCGGGGATTTCAATAATTTTTTATAAAACGTAGGAAGCTTTTTTCAGAGGTCAAGGACGGCAAAAATTAAACAGCCTACTTGCGGAAAATTTGTAAATCCGCCACTGAGTACACGTATTTGACGAATAAACCAATTTATTTTGCTTTGATCTCGTTCACGTGACGGGTAACTGAAAAAGAACCAACATTGAGGTAATAACAGGTAACATTCAGGAATCTATGAAAATGAGCCTGCGAGAGTACTAAGTGTTGGTAAATTGAAGAAGAAAACTGGTCCCATCGACCGATAATAATTATTGCCACATGCAACGTTAGAAAACTGATACGTGTTACACCCATTGTGATGGTCAGAAGTCCATCAGAGACGTAGTCATGTTTATCAAAACAACTTTAGGACAAGATTCATCGTCCTAAACTGCCGGTAGTATAACTTTATACGTCAGACAGGTTGAACACCAGCATTCAGGAACATCATATGTTCGAAATTCTCTTGTATAGGTATGAAACTCAATTATGTAAAATCATTAAAAAACCACAAACGCAAAAATTCTGATATTTGATTATCAGACAGTTTGGACACCAGCATTCAGGAACATCATATATGTTCGAAATTCACTTGTATAGGTATGAAACTCAATTATGTAAAATCATCAGAAAACCACAAACGCAAAAATTCTGAAATTTAATTGTGTGGATCAAAGACGAGCTATTTACCTATAGTTTTAGATGTATGACAAACTGACATTTATCATACAGGGCGTGGAAAGAAATTCTGAATTGAGAAAAACCCAATCACGAATCTGCGATTGAAGGTCTATAAAAATAACAAGTTTCCATCGTTCAAGTTTGAACCCCTTGATTGGGTATGAAAGTATTGAAAAGGAATATTCTCAGATATATTATAAACATGAAAAAATGGATACATTTGAATAAATACATTGAGAATTCGCATGGAAACTTGTTATTTTTATAGACCTTCAATCGCAGATTCGTGATTGGGTTTTTCTCAATTCAGAATTTCTTTCCACGCCCTGTATGATAAATGTCAGTTTGTCATACATCTAAAACAATTGCCACCCACATGACTGGAGATAAGTCAACAAATTTTCATTCTCAGATAGATGTCAGTTCCACTATAGTTTTAGTTATATTATTATAGAAATGTGAAAATTGTGTATTAAATGAAGAATGGCTGAAGGAATGACTGGACTTCAGGTTACTGAGGAGAGTTTGAAACTCGAAATGAATTTTATTCGAATCAAAATCATCTAACCTATGTGAAAGAGATGTGCATATATCCCAAACATCATGGATACGGATGAATTTTGATAAATTCACGACTCAACAAGAACAGAGTATGTATACTAGTATATTTCTCCCATACATTCCAATTTTCATACCAATTTGGTAAGTAATATATTTTTTATATCGTTATATTCATCATAGTATTCATCCGATTCTGGAAGAGAATGTCAATTCTCAATTTCAGACGATATTCATTTTATGCTCAAATTCTTATCGTGTATGTTCAATTGATATAATTCAATGTTCGTCGTGGCATATAGCCAGGAAAGTAGTTGTTTTCTGTTGAATATGCCGAGAAAGGATTAATAATTTCATCACATAGAGAATGCGAATTCTCAATGTATTTATTCAAATGTATCCATTTTTTCATGTTTATAATATATCTGAGAATATTCCTTTTCAATATTTACCTATAGTTGGTGATGCTACACGCACTAATTCCTTGATATCATCGAAACAGCGTATAGGGAAGTCGGCAACGTTCCACTTTTCTATACTTCTTAGTTTCCAAGGAAAATGCACTCCAGAAAACTCCGAGAGTTCAGAAAAATGATTTATATCCTATCTAGCTATGCATGATGTTCCACGATCGAAACCGATATACAAGCAAATAGAATATTTATGCAATCAATATTGATGATACAATAATGATGCCTATAATACAGTTGTCTGATCAATTTGATCTAATTCTGATCACAGAAGGGAATCCCTATAATATTCGAAGAACATCGTGCGAACCTATAGGAAGGAAAGATAGAGGAGTTAGGTATTGAATTTTTTTTAAACTTTTGGAGGTCATTGTTCTTGGGAATACTTCCATTGGCAAAGAATTCCATAGCTTTGACGTTCTATAGACGAACGAGTTTTGGTAACATGTTGTTCGACATATTTCAATGTTGAGAACGTGAGGACTGGGCTTGTCGAGTTCGTCAGACTGGTAATGCTATTGATGAAATGATAGCAGAGATTTCAGAAGAACTTTTCTCTTGAAAGTATCTATGGAAAGGTGTAAAGACGTCGACTTCTCTATGGTCTTCTAATGAGGTCAAATGCTGATGACTACGGATGAAATCTAAGATCATCAGTGTATGTTTGGGTGCTGAGCCCCCTATGTGAGAACAGTATCCTAAAATGGTGTTCTAATGAGGTCAAATGCTGATGACTACGGATGGAATTTAAGAGCATCAGTGTATGTTTGGGTGCAGAACCTCTTATGTGAAAACAGTATTCTAAAATTTGGTGTATCTGTGAAGTAGATCGCGATAGATCGGACATGATTTTACCATGAAAGAGTATTGCTGATGGATATACCGAGCATAGATAAAGTAGACTTGGTGGGCATGGTGGACAGTGTTGTATGAGGTATACTGAGTTTCACCTCTCTAGAGAAAATTCAGGTTCGAGTTTTGATGGCGCCGAATTCAACTGGGTTGCTGGTTTCCTAGGCTGTAATTCCAGCAGAATCTTCATTGAGAGCGTTGACCTGCTCTCGTTGTAAGTTCTCCGTTTCCTATGGGAAGAAATGGGAATTCCAGAAGAGAACGCAGTACTATCATCTGCAAAGCTGTGTCAAAGTGGTTACTCCTTACATATCATTGATATGAAGTTGGAGCAATGTTAGTGCCAAAATTGATCCTTGTGGAACGCCGAAATTAATGGTAATATCAGACGATACTCCGTCCACCCCCACATGAAGCGATCTGCCTGAATGGAAACTCGATGAAAGATACCATAGCTGAGGTGATAAGCCATATGGTGGTAGTTCGTGGAGGAGTCCTTGGTACCAGACATGGTCGAATGCATTCGATATATTCAACGCCATACAGCTAGACATTCCCTATGTTTTCCAAATGATGCTTGCCATATAGTGGTGACGTAAGCAAGTGAATCTCCAGTTGATTTTTGGTCTATTATCAATAATTCCTGAGTTCTTCAGCTACTTGATGAGCTCAATGTTGATGGCTTTCTCCATCACTTCGGAGATTTTTCTGATAAGGCTATAGGTCTATCATATTTGTTGGGCAGGCTTGAGTCTTTTGTTCCTTTTTTAGGGGGTTGGTTGGAATATAGCGGACTGGAAAATACCCGACTTGTACGAGATTTTGAATAACTTGCAGAGAATTGGTGTTGATTCTGCTGCACACTTTTTGAGAATAATGGGTGGAGGACTTGACTAGAGGCCCTCTTCCTTATGAAACTAAGGTGGAGTTTGCTGCGAACATGTCTACAAAAATATTTGCTTTCCCTTGTGATGTTGTTGCTAATGTGTCGTCGTGAACAATTAGTGGAATTCCTTTCGACTGCTTTAGCGAGGTACCAATCCGAACAGGAACCATTGGAACAATCTATGAGTTTCGATCCTATTTTGGCATTGTATTATTCTCTTGATGCATCTGTTGTTTGACTACAGTTATTCCTGACTTCAACATGTTCTGCTCTACTGACAAGGTAAGGGTTTTTGCGCCAGCGATGGTAGGCTGTACTTCTCTTGAACGTGAGACATATGTGAAATTCGTACACCGGACAGAGCGAGCATATACCTATAGGTCGTGTTGGTGGATGAATGGACCTCTCAGTCAAAGCCAATATGTCTGGCTTTTCAGTTAGAAGCTGTCGATGGACATCGTTGATATCCTTACGTAGATCACAATTGTTACATAGGTCTATCTTCAGCCTTTTATTAGCTGATGGTGTGTCCTATATAGCACCTCTCGACCGGAAATCCAAATGGAGGGGTATTTTACATCCGGATAATTTTGCTTGCTCATCATCGCATTTTCTGTATTGAAGAGGAATAAGGTTGTCGTGAAAGGAAAAGGAAATTTCACAGTGCCTAAGGTCGATGTGGTGGAATCGCGTTGTGAGATGGTATTAGTCATCTTTCACCTATCGGCGTCCTTTTAGTCGTCATCTGCGAGAGACCACTGCCGTGAGACTGCCACACGGCTAAGGTCATGAAGTGATGAAACAAACTCAATTCATAAACCATCTGATATCTGATAGGACGATAGGTCATTTCCAGTAGAACATTGGAACCAAGTAAGTGCGAATTGTTCATTCAACTCCGAAATACGAGGGTGTGGTTTAATGGGCGAGCGGACTGATAATGAATTATTGGCATTCTATTACTTCACTATGTCGATAGGAACCTTAACGGATTTTTGCAACACTACTCACGCTTTTTTATTTGAATAATAAGTCTATGCGTTGGTCAAAATCGCTGAATTTCAAGGCTCATTTCAAACGTAACGTAATTTGGCGATACGTCGAATAAATTTTGACGTCAGTTTTTATGCTGTTCCGTAATGGTCGAGTCACTAATTATAATGAAGTTATCACAAAGATGTTTGCGTCCTGTAGTTGAATAAACATTATAGGAGGAATTCATATGACATCATAGTTCATTCTTGACTTTCTCGAGCAACCAGCATGTCCAAATTCCTTATTCTCCATAAAAAATACCATGTGAATGTTGGAGAGTTGGCAACATTGTACTGAATGCTGAGAACTGACAAGACCACACCCACAAGTCGTGCGCGGGGTTGTCACGTTCACCGATTAAAATGTCCTCTAGTGTGAATTAGTATAATTATTATTCACTAATTTCAAGCCGTTTGAAAATCACCGTGAGATTATTGATGATTTTAGCACCCAAAAATCAACTGATAGATTCTTTAGAAATATGAAATTGGAAGGTATTTGAGTGATAAACAAAATAATTCCACTCGCCTATTGACCGGAGACGGAAGAAGCGCTTCAATAAGCACACTTCTCAATGATATTAGGGAATATACAGGGTGTGTCATAACTATCTGGACAAAGGCTGATGACGGATTGTTTGGACCAAAATATGGCCATAGGACCAAATATGCCTCAATAAAATAGGGTGGGAAAAGGTACAGGGCGCTAGAGTTGCTTTTTTTGAATCGTTTTTTTTTAATTTCGGTGTAAATTTATCAATTGGTATCAAAATCGGCACTGAGGCATAATATAGGTAATATTAGTTTGTGTATTATTTTATGCAGTTTATTACAGGGTGCGCCACGTGAATGATTCCTGACGAAGAAATATAGACTGGTAACTTTTTTTGACGACACTTTCAAGTGATTTCGAGGAAATATGACATGAACATAATTTTTACGTAATAATGGTACTTTGTTTTGAACACGATTTCGAGGAAAACGCAATTGTATGAACTGTTCGAAGTCTCAGATTTTAAATATTATTTCACTCATTTCAAACCCGCGGACGCCGCGCGGTGTGAGATATTCTGCAATTGATTTTGGATATATTTCTCCTATATAAGTTTTCTAAAATTTCTGAAGGAGAAGGTAGATATTCAATACCATTAGATTTCAAGGAATGAGTTCTAGTATTTCTTTATTGCGGGCATATCATACCTGATGACTAACTACTGAAGAACTAACCAGTGAGCTCTTCACGACGTACTGATGCCTGATGTATGAAAAAAACAATTTGCAATTTGTATCAAACTCGTCACGATATATCGATACATGTTTTAATGTCTTTCGCAGGTATAATGAGAAACATCTTTTTACCAGTTTCAAAACGTGTTCTGGTTCAGATATTCAATTATTCAGACAAATGCATTGAACGTGAGAAGCAAAATGAATTGAAGATATCAAAATAATGATTGGAATAAATGAGAAACTTAATGATTATGATAAGGCCTAAGAGTCATGGTCTGGATATCTGAGAATAAAAAACTCTATCATCGTAGACAACCTAGCCAGTCAATTAAAATCATAACATTGAGATGTTTCAATTATTATCGATATTCCTCTGTGAGTTTTGAACCTTTCTGGGATCTTTTCTCGGATCTTTTATTAACAATTCCAAATATAATGAGCCAGCCTAGACTTTCACAATGTTTAGACTTTTCCACCATCACGTTCAATATATGGAAGAAAGAAATTGCACAAAGTATTTGTCAATTCATAAACACCCCAATATACTACCCATCCTACACAAAAAGGTCTCAAAGATATCTTGGCAACGTCCTTTCAGGAAATTATGACGCCTTACGATACATACGATACCTTTAGCCGAGTTCTTTGGGAAAGAAGAAGAAGTCGTTAATCAAAAATATATACAGGATTCAAGAAAAATGCTCTCATCAATGAACTATCTTTTTGTTCATATTTCGGTTTTTATTATAACATCAGTTCATCGCCGCGGTTAACATCAACTTCTGGATTAATGGTTTCAACTCTGGAGCTGAACGTGCTAAAATCTTCACTTTTGTGCTTTGTTCAATGATTTTTCGAAATGTTCTCATTGTTTAGAATGTTTAGATTATGTTCATCCATGAAGATATTGAGAGAAATGCATACAAATGCTCACAAACTCACTCACTTCCCTGGGACACCGTAGAAAAGTTGGCGATCTGGCTCTATTTTATAGATATTTTCATGGACGATGCTCTGAAATATCAACAATTGTTCCTCCCTTGGCAATCCCGCGAGATTAACCCGTAGAACTGAGGCTTCGCACCCCTTCGTGGTCACTTTGGAGACCTGCAGAACATATCTTTCCAAAGACTCCTTTATCCAACGAACAGCGAAGCTCTGGAACACATTGCCAAGGGAGGTGTTCCCCGAGGCATATAACCTCCAGAAATTTAAGACGAACACCAAAAAATGCAACATGTCCTAGAGACTACAGAAAACTATATCGAGAGAACTATACTACTACCATAGGGTAGGTACCTCACCTCTTAGCAAGGGGAACCAAAAATTTTTGAAACAACAAAAAAATAAATTTTGAAACCAAGAGTTTTTCATCAAAATTTTGGTCAGCGTAAACAAATCGGGATAGTGAGTTTGTTTTACTTCCATACTTTGTCATCCAACCAATCGAACCAATGATAAGAAGGTTCATTTCGATTACCTACGGAACATCCAATCGTTCGAGGTTTGGAAGGCCCGTTTTGATCTTTTGGATCACACGAAAAATAATCCTTTTTAGGTTCGTGAAGAATCGTACGTTCCTGAGATGGATATAGGGAGAGAAGGTAGGCACTCAAATATATAAGAGTAAGACGCAAAAACAGAGGTGTTTTTTACCTTATAGAAATTACAAAATAATTATTGATTTGATCTAGTGGACAGTTTCATATTCGAAAGTATTTGACCTTCAACAAAAATTCCTCTTGTGACCCATTTTTTGTTGCCTTAACATACCGCCTCTTCTGGCACCCATTGAACATGATAAAACCCACCGCCCCTGGTAGGAAGTGGTCATAATATGCAAGAGCTTATTAATATTCAGTGAGAAAAATGTTGTAGATAGAATCAAACCCTGTGGTACTCTTGACACTTCGGAAGATAGTGTGTCCGAGATGATCACGTCCACAACAACTAGACATGCTGCATGAAGATATCGATATTGAAAAAAAAACTGGTTATATACAGGGTGTCCTTGAAAGGTCTTTACAAAAAGCTACCACATATTCTTCAGACCAAAACAATTCGATACAAGCAAACTTACCTCAGTAAAAAGTTGCTTAGTTTGGGCGCTAGACGGCTCTGAAGTTGAAATTTTCAAATCGATTTTGCTTCATAACTTTTGAACGGCTCATGAGATTTTTTTCAAATTTGGTACGTTGGCATAGACTCATCGGGCAATGAAACTCATATCATAATCATAATGAATATCATTCCATGGGCGTAGAACTTGATTTTTTCAGGAAATAAACATCTAAAACTCCTACGCCAATGGAAAAAAATTAGTTTCAATATGAAATCTAAATTATTCAACTCATTCACTACAAAAAAGGTACTCTTGACAAAAGTCGATTCCTCTCATGGTTTCGACAAAATTTCAATTTTAGTGATTTAGAGCATAATTAATAATAAAACGATTAACAGATATTTCATAAAAATTGTTCAAAATGTTCACCATTTTCACGTATACAAAGATTTATACGACGCAAAAAGTTGAAATGTACTCTTTGCATAACTTCTTCATCGCCTGTAAGATTATTCGTCGCCTGTTGGATACGTTGCCATAATTGTTCTACAGTATTCACAGGGGTCTTGTAAACCGTAGACTTGAGATAACCCCATACAAAATAATCCATCGGTGTTAAGTCTGGAGAACGTGGTGACCAATTCACGGGTGCATCATTACCTCTACCTATCCATCTGTCTGGGTACTGTTGGTTTAAAAAATTCCTAACATCCACCGAAAAATGTGGTGGAGCTCCATCGTGCATAAACCACATATCTACCCGATGTTGGAGTGGTAAATCTTCCAACAAATTTGGCAACGTATTTCGTAGATGTTGTAAATACATGTCTCCTGTTAATCTTTGTGGAAGTATGACAGGACCAATTATAAAATTTCCTATTATTCCAGCCCAAACGTTGATTTTGAATTCGTGTTGAAAATGGTTTATTTTAATGGAATGAGGATTTTCAATTGCATAAACGTGTTCATTATGAAAATTAGTTATTCCTCTTCTCGTGAAACAGGCTTCATCAGTGAACAAAATATTCTTTCCAAAGTTCAGATTCATTTCTCTTTGCAAATTAATGAACCTACAAAACATCAGACGACTTTGTGAATCATGGATTAATAAATCTTGAACTGGCGTCTTGTGGTATGGGTATAATAATTGTTCTCTTAGTACTTCATGAACGGCATTCCTAGAAACTTCTAGTTCATTACTTATCCGTCTAGTACTCAATTCTGGATTTTCTTCAATACGGTCTAAAATTTCTACTTCGACTTCGGGAATCCTTACATAACGCTGTCTTCCATAATCACCAGTTCTAGGAGCAAAATGACCGGTCTCCCGAAGACGTCTCTCAACTGCAGCAAAGGTTGGGTGGCTTGGTACGCGACGATTTGGAAACCTTGCCGAATACACCCTCACACTCTCTCGACCATTTCCTTGACAATATCCGAATACCAATAACATATCGGTGTATTCTTCATTGGTGTATTGTACGGCCATGATAAATCAGAAAAGTCCGATATCAACAATCAACGTCAATAAAACTCGACAAATCAACACAGATGAAACTATGGAAACCAAGAATGTGAATATCACTGTATTCGAGCAGATAATAATAGTCTTCAGAAAAAAAAACCAGTGCTACTTATTTTCAATAGAAATATCCTATATGCAAAAAGTACATCTCAACTTTTTGCGTTGTATAAATCTTTGTATACGTGAAAATGGTGAACATTTTGAACAATTTTTATGAAATATCTGTTAATCGTTTTATTATTGATTATGCTCTTAATCACTGAAATTAAAATTTTTTTCGAAACCATTCGACCATTTGTCAAGAGTACCTTTTTTGTAGTGAATGAGTTGAACAATCTAGATTTCATATTGAAACTAACTTTTTCCATTGGCGTAGGAGTTTTAGATGTTTATTTACTGAAAAAAGCAAGTTCTACGCCCATGGAATGATATTCATTATGATTAGGATTTCAACTTTTTGCGTCGTATAAATCTTTGTTCACGCGAAAATAGTGAACATTTTGGAAAACTTTCATGCAATATCTATCAATCGTTTTATTATTTAAATATGTGCGAAATCACTAAAACTTAAATATTGTCGAAACCATCAGAGTAATCGAATTTTATCAAGAGTACCTTTTTTGTAGTGAATGATTTGGGCTATCTAGATGTCATACTGAAACTGATTTTTTTTCATTGGCGTAGAAGTTTTAGATGTTTATTTCCTGAAAAAATCAAGTTCTACGCCCATGGAATGATATTCATCATGATTATGATATGAGTTTCATTGCCCGATGAGTCTATGCCAACGTACCAAATTTGAAAAAAATCTCATAAGCCGTTCCAAAGTTATGAAGCAAAATCGATTTGAAAATTTCAACTTCAGAGCCGTCTAGCGCCCAAACTAAGCAACTTTTTACTGAGGTAAGTTTGCTTGTATCGAATTGTTTTGGTCTGAAGAATATGTGGTAGCTTTTTGTAACGACCTTTTAAGGACACCCTGTATAATGTCAGTATTCAGTTGCATTTTAATGTAGAGTGAAGTATTTTTGTACATTTTGTAATAACTTTTTTGTTCAACCCTGCGAGGTTTAAAATACTTAATATATACACAAGTTTTGTATAATCATATAGCGATATCTACTTATACCTACGTCACTGGTCACTGGTGAAATATAACCCGTACTTAGACAACATCAAGCAACTTGTGCTGTTTCATATTAATTTCTTGCTTGATGGAGCTTCAAGGACACCTGGAGAAAAGAAGAGAAAAAGATGCCTGAATGATAGATAGTTCTCTTCGTAACATGTTGTTAAACAGTTTTTCATGAATGGAGCTGATTGCAGGAAGATTAGCCTCTCAGAAAACGAAAAACATCGAAGGATTAATAATCTCGTACATTAGAAGTCGTAACTTGTGGGATTGAAGAATGTGGCCCCATAACAGGAGAGGAAAAACGAAAAATGAAAAATTGTCTGATTGTAGGAGAGGAAATTAGGAGGAGAAGCACAACTGAAAAACGTCAAGTCAATGAATGAGTAATCAGCAAGACGTTGTTCGTATCATATTAGGCGTGATTTGTAGGGGATGTTTGATTTTTAGGTCTTCTGATGATAGTCCTGACGATTCCTGATAAATGATGATCTCATTTTGTTAGATAGGGCATCACAAATCCATTTCTCCTGAAGTGGCTCATGACTATGGCACTAATGTTTTGGTGCTGAACCCCATATGTGGGAACAGTATTCTAGAACAGGCCGTATCTGCGCTTTGTAGATCATGAGGAGCTGTTGAGGTGTAAAGTAGCTTTTCGCACGGAACAAGAATCCGAGTTTTTGTGAAGCAGCTTTTGCGATGGATCTGACATGATTATCCCATGAAAGAGTGTTGCTGATGGAAATACCGAGCATAGATATGGTGGGCTTGGTGGGGATGGTGGTGCCAGACATTACAATGTCGGGCATACTGAATTCCGCCTTTCTGGAGAAAATACAGGCTTCAGTTTTGGTGGCGTTGAATTCAACTAGGTTGTTGGTTCCCCAGGCTGTGATTTCAGCAAGGCAGAGATCAAGGTCTTCATTGACAGCATTGCCTGCCTGCTCCGTGAGTTCTTAGTTTCCTGGGAAGAAATGGGAATTCTGGAAGAGAACGCAGTATGGAGGGTACTATCATCTACAGAGCTGTGGATGGGGCAAGTTGTTACTCCCAACAGATCATTGATATGAAGAAGGAATAATGTTGGTACCAAATATTATGTTTCATATGTTTGAAGTGTGAAATGTGCTATAGTGTTGATATTTTGCTGTTCGTTGGAGAATATTGATCAACTTGCATTATGCTTGTCCATCATGCAAGGATTATGAAGATTATACAGGGTGTCTCATAAGTCATGAATTAAATGTAGTGGGGTGGCAGGGAGGAGGTCATTTCAAATCAACCTGTTGATGGTTCTGAAGGTATTAATGTTTTTTCATTTCCATAAAAAGAATTAATTACAATGGAACTATGTCACACTCGTGATTTTATCTTTCACACATTTCATCCACATGGATGCACTTCTCCCCAGAAATAATTTTAAGGCAAGTTCTTTTCCTTGAGTTTTGTCATCGAATGAAATATTTATGTCAATCTTTAAATGTCGCTGGCAGATTTAAAGGCTACTCCACAAAGATATCCAATCATGAAAAATGTTGCCTACATTCAATAATACAGATTCCGAAATGGTACAACATAAGGGGTTATTCAAAACAGCCTTTTTGTTATTAATTTTTTTCAAATGGGTCGCATGTTTCAGAGAAATTTCTTAACTTTTGAACCATCAACAATTTGATAACAACATATACCGTTAGTTTGATTGCAAGTGACCCCTCCTTCCACCCCACTCCTTTTGATCCATCACTTATGGTCACCCTGTATATGTAGTCGTTCGACACAGTTCGACATAATATAACATACCTATCGGTGTTGTATCACCCATGTAAATTGTTTCCGATTGAGTTTTTCAGCTTCTTATACATATTATCTCATGTGTCGTCCAAAGTTTCCAAAATTTCATTCCAGTAGGAACACCGAAAACTTCTACAGAACGTGTTACTTGATGAACCATGTATTTCAGTCATTGAATGAATGCAAGAGGAATGCAAGGGAATACTTTAGGTTTACCTACCTAATACCTTACAAGTTCTATAATTGAACATGATCCCTTGTATTCTCGAAATCACAATTTTCTCACACTACCTCATTTGATTATTCAACGAAATTATCATATTCTAGACTTACAGTAGAATAATTTCGTATGCCTACCTATATCATTATACAATACCTATCCCGATTCTGCATGTATACCTATATCCTACCCTGCACATCGCATACGAAAATTCCAAGAGTAAGATCCGTCTGCCTCTGTGGTATGGAAATGAACAGACTTCGTATAAAAACTCTGGAGTAGTTTTTTTGTCTCGAAGAACGTTAAAGGGTGAAATTGGAAGGACACCCCAGAGCGTCAGCGACCCTTTCTGTGTTTCGTCAAGAAAAGGGGAACTCATTTGAATACGGAGAATATGCAAAATAATTTACGAGGGGGATTCTTTTACGCCAGTGATGATCTTACATTTTTAAATAACAATAGGGACGTTTCGTTTATCTAAAATGACATTTTAGGAAATATATGACACTATAGCTGGCCCTGCAAACGTTGCTTTGCTATATACATCATTTGTAGAAAATATTTCTTTGGTAAAATAGTTATCAACACACTTGTTTTTTCAGTTTCTCAAACTAATATTTGATATCTACCTATTTTTTTTTTAGTTCGGCAATCTATGTATTTACTTCTTTCAAGTTCTATCTATTTTCTACTTCTTTTTAGCATGGCTATCTATAAAGTGTGTTCCATTTGTTTTTAATACTTCTATTCATTACTAAGCTCGTTCGCCATAGAGAATCCGCCATCTTGAATATCCAAATTTTGATGAAAAAATCATAATCTCCACGACCCCGAAAACCCCCCGATACCAATTTTGAATATAATCAGATCATAATCACAAAACCAGTCCGCCATATTCTTGAATTTCCTTATTCTGACGAAGGAATCATAATCTCCGACCCCGAAAACCCCGGATACCAAATCTGTTTAGAATCGGACCATAATTACAAAACTCGTGGGCCATATTGGAACGTCCATCTTGAATTACGTTTTACGAAAAAATCATAATTTCCTTCCCCGGAAACCCCCATTACATACCAAATTTGAATATAATCGGATCATAGTCACAAAACTAGTCCGTCATATTCTTGAATTTTTTAATTTTGACGAAGGAATCATAATCTCCGACCCTGAACACCCCGGATACCGAATCTGTTCAGAATCGGAACTGTCTTCTTAGGAAGAAGGTTCATATAGGCCGAGGAAGGTTAGATGGTTTTAAAAAAAGTAGTGGCCTTTTTTATGCAGTAGGGATATTTTCCTTCCTCCCTGAGAAAAGTACTGTGGAGGCATTTACAGTTGAGAAAAAGTTTTGACAACATTATTTTCTAGAGTAAAGGTTTCTTTTTGAAGAATAGTCTCTTTTCACTTTCATGTGAGTTCATGAAAATGCTATTTTGGGTTAATCTATTCATTTCATATGACGCAGACTCCGCAGACGCAAGTTTGATGGATATCCATTTAAGAGGTAGATAATGTAACAATTTTTGATCGAGGAATAGTTAGGTTTATCAGTACATTTTGTACCGATTAGCTATAGACAAACGCACTGCTATTGATTGAGATATCCAGTTCTAAAAATTGTTCTAAAATTGTTCTATCCGTCATTCGGTTGCCCCCTTACGAGCAACCCTCAGAAGTCTTCGAGAGTCTTGTGCGAGCAAGGAATGACGGGGGACTTACCTTTTAACGTGTGATCCCAAACACTTTCTTGGGCCATCAGAAAAATTTCTGCAGTCGACGGGACTCGAACCCACGACCGGCAAGCGAATGCTGATTAGAATACGGACACTCTGTCCGTACGGCTACCTGGCCTCGTCACATTTGAGGAATATGTTGAAAAATGAGTATCTTAAATATTCGCCTTACTTGAGGAAACAACTTTTTCTAAAGATCAGATTTATTCTCAATTGGCATATCAGACAGCAATGGATGTTCCTAGAATATTCTCTAAATATGCTTAAAAGGAGAAATATATTCCGAAAATCTACCGGATATCTACCAAATATTCATAGAATATATACATGCCTCTGAAACATCCAAGGAGTATTCCAATATGAACATTCCAGTAAGTAATATTACAAAATAATATAGGTCCTTGAAATATCTCAGCAGGGATCTTCGAAATTAGATATTCTCAGAATATTTTAGTAAGATTGTTAAGATATTTTTAAGTAAGGATGTTCCAGGAATTTTCCCAACTGGATATTCTGTATTGTATTCAGTATATTCATGCATTACATGAATAGTCTCATGCTTTACAATGAAAAGGACTTCATAGATAGATATCGCTGGACTACTTTCAGGAGTCGGAAATATGATAGTTTGCAGATTCCGAAGTATATAGAGGGCGCTTGGGTTGGGGAGAGGGGGGTTGAACACAATAATAACGTATATGCAGGAGGTGCCATAGTTTAATTTTGGAACACAGTCCACAATTTCCACCAGTTTTCATATTGAAGTTAGATAGAAGATCGAGGTGGTGAATCCACACCTCACCCCGTTTATCACTCGATGGAAAACCTATATCGGATGTCGTTTTCTGTCGTTCCATATATTTTTTAACGATGAGCATACACCCTTGCGGCACACCTAACTAATTATCTCTGACAGAAAAACTGGTTCCTGCTCAGGTCTCACCACAAGAAACCGTCAGAATCAAGTATACCGTGCACCAGAGGCGTCCCAAGTGGGGATGGGTCTCCCTGGGCACGTGCCCAAGGTTAATATATCATTGCTCAAGCTAGGCAATCGATAAGGAAAAGAACACGGAAAAATATAGGGCAAGTTTATGAATAGTAACAGTAAGATCATTGACAAATACTATTTTTCTACTCACATAACTAAAATGGCATTTATAGCGTATACGGATATGTACCACGCTAAATGATCGATTAATCACGGATTGACGATCTGTGATTTATTCAAAATGTTAAACACGTTACCATGGCAACACGATTTCTTAAACACATTACCATGGCAACACAGTTCATTAAACACAGCTTCAGTAATTTGAGACATGTCTGGCCTGTCAATAGTATTAACTGTCCAATGTCATTTTCGAATTTTGTATCAGATTTATTCAAATAATTATCGTTTGTATCAGAATTTTTCATTGAAAATATAGGCGAAATGTAGAATAAGAAAGTGAAATCGAAGAGAATGGTTTGGTACTTGCGTATCTCCAAGAAGTGTAAAAATGAAGCATCCATCTTTGAGAACAATGTATTTATTCTGCGCTAAGCATGACAATGAACGTGAAACAAAGGTTAGTAAGCAATGGACTGGACACATCTACAACCAATATCACTTATACGTGTCTCGCTGGTTGCATGCATCAGTTGCATCTATTATGTTCTCAATTCCCATTCCTTTCGAATTATTTTGTAGGTTAGCAGGAATAGCAGGTATGTTAATGTAATTTTAGGAGTTCGTAGAAAAAGCTTAGTATGTAACGCGTTTATAAACTCTTCTAGACACTCGTTTATTAAACACTCGCTCCGCTCTGCTCCGCTCGTGCTTAAAATACTCGTTACTAAAAGGACGTTTATAACACTTGTTACATAATATACTATTATATTCTTGAATGGATGTTTAATGACTTGTTCCCTTCTTAGTACAAAATCATCGAAATGGTGAAAAGTTGTGTTGCCATTGGACGAAACAATATGTGGAAATTGATATAACGAATTCGAAATCACCAGTAAGTTCTTCTCAGATTTCTAATCACAAAAGTGAATAACAAACTTCAAGTTGAATAGTATTTCCAGATTATATAGATATAACTACATGATTGACATGATATGTTGGAGTAATTGTTGAAGCGATCCAAGTGGATATAATTCCAAAAAATAAGCTCTCTTAAAAATCAAAATTAACAAAAAAAAACTTCCTTTTGTCATAATATATAGTTCCATTTTGCTTCTGAGCTTTTGGAATCTCATAATCCATATAGTTATGATGAACCTCAGACCTGTTTTCTGTACGACAGAATATTTTGAAGAAAATACAATCCAAGATTTGCAACGCATTCTGAGCGAAATTGGAGGAGTTATATATAACCGATAAGGTATTGTTTCCGATATAACGGTACTGTAGAGACTAGAGATTCGACTAAATATTGAGAGTATTAAGCTTTTTTATTGAAATTTTTCACCTCATATTCACTGAACTATAACTGACAAGTGCTCTACCAGAAGTAGATTCATATTGATAGAGACATATTCTTAAAAACAAATAATATTGAAAAGATAATCTCATTTTGATTTCACTAAGAAACATTTTGATTGGCATTACCTAAATCGATTGCGATGGAAAACATTTTTTTAATGAAAAAATAGTTATTTTTGTATCTAGAGCGCGAAATGCTACTTTGGTGATCGAGATCTGATTTTTTTAACGAGGCGTAGCCGAGTTAAAAAATAGTCGAGATGACCAAAGTATTTCGCGCTCGAGTTGCAAACAAAATTTTTTCTACATACGTCAAAAAATATAGTTCTAAAGTGAAAATATGCTTAGCTTGATATAAAAAATGGTGTTGAACTGGCTTAAAAGGTTTCCCCCTATCCTCCCTAGGTACGCACGATGTTCCACGAATATAATAGGAATTTCCTTTCGTGCGCTCCAAGAGAAAAAACAAAGTTATTGTTGAACATTCAGAAATTAATGATTTTGTGGATGTCTGCTCGATTGAGGACCATAAAGTTGAAATATAAATATCTCATATAGTTTAAATAACAATGCGCGAAATAGGTACTTCGCGCACTGTTTTACTTCGCACATTGTTTTGTGCAAGGAATCATGGTAACGTAGGAAACTGAAAAAACCTACTTCGCGCATTGTTATTCAAAATAAATGAAATATTCATATCTCAACTTTATGGTACTCAGTCGAGCAAACATCCACGAAATCATTTATTTCTGAATGTTCAACAATAACCTTGTTTTATCTCTTGGAGCGCACGAAAGGAAATTTTTATTATGTTCGTGGAACATCGTGCGTACCTAGGGAGGATAGGGGGAGGCCTTTTAAACTAGTTCAACACTATTTTTTATATCAAGCTAAGCATATTTTTACTTTAGAACTATATTCTTTTTGACGTTTGTAGAAAAAATGTTGTTTGCAACTCGAGCGCAAAATACTTTGGTCATCTCGAGTGATCGAGATCTGATTTTTTTAACGAGGCGTGGCCGAGTTGAAAAAATAGTCGAGATGACCAAAGTATTTCGCGCTCGAGTTGCAAACACAATTTTTTCTACAAACGTCAAAAAATATAGTTCTAAAGTAAAAATATGCTTAGCTCGATATAAAAAATAGTCTTGAACTGGCTTAAAAGGCCTCCCTCTATCCTCCCTGAGTACGCACGATGTTTCACGAACATAATAGGAATTTCCTTTCGTGCGCTCCAAGAGATAGAACGAAGTTATTGTTGAGCATTCAGAAATAAATGATTTGTGGATGTTTTCTCGATTGAGGACCATGAAGTTGAAATATAAATATCTCATATATTTTGCATAACAATGCGCGAAGTAGGTACTTCGCGCACTGTTTTACTTCGCGCATTGTCTTGTGCAAGGTATCATGGTAACATAGGAAACTGAAAAAAAGTGTCACTTCGCAATTTGTTATCAATGCGCGAACCTTGTGATTTTTTGACGTTTGTAGAAAAAAGCAGGTTATATAACTTCTTAGATTTGGAACATTCTGTCGAAACACATCAAACAATCACAATTCAGCCCCGAAGAAAACATCCAAAACCGTTCCTCGCAATTTATTTTGTATCTATATATCTTCAAAAAAATATAATATTGAGTTTTGTAATGGGTATAGACATCGCTCTTTAGATCTCGAAACTTGGACTGAATAGGGATGATGAATAGAACATCGTCTTATTTCCAATGAATTTCACTACAAGATGAAACAATTCGCTTCAGGAAATGACTGATATTTTTCAAAATGTTCACATTTGAGAACGGCTGAAAAATCAGGTAAACCATCTCGGTTGTCCTTCAGATCGATTATTCATATATAAGTTAACGACGCTCCTGCTGTCCACCATTCACTGTTTGCCTTCCCACGGAATTACGAAAGCACAGGCCAGGGGCTCGTCGAAGACTATTTCTTAGCCGTAGGCCTGCCCATTAGGGCAGCGATCACTCCGAAAGGGTAAAAGTAAAGGATTGTGCAATGTGCATAGGAACGAAGCAAATCAGCCGGCGCTATTCGGTTCCGCACATTACGTAATCTTCTACCAATAGACGACTATAGGCGTTTTCGGAAACTTACTCTGGGTCGCTAACTCCATCCAGAGAGGTCACGTGACGGATTACTGCAATCTGACTCGGATCACCTACCCAGATAATATAGTTCACGAACGTATTAGATTACGGACCTGAGTTTCAAGGACATAACTTGGACATGACCTAAATCTTCTGAAATAAAAAAAAAACAGTACTGAGAACACCACTTGAAATTTGAAAACCAAAGAAATGCAGAACGAGGAAATCTTAGGTATAGATGCGAAATATGTGGATTCTCAAGAATGTCTCGAATAGTGCTTCTCTCTAAGCGAAAATGACACAGGAAATCTGTAAAATCATTTTTTTATGATGAATTTGTGACACAATTATGTAATCTGTTCATTTTCCTTTTAGTGGAGTAGTGATAATCCTCAATACAAACACGTCTTCGTTTAGAAGAGTATTTATTTATTACACCAGAAGACAACATCAAATGTGATATTTCCTCCTCCCATCTCATCATCATCATCATCATCATCAAAACAATTGTCGAAGGTTAATGCTGTTAGTGTTTGGAAGATTGCACTTTTCCTTTTATTCATGATATTATTTTTTTTCAGCTCGAACAATACACAAATAAAATTACAGTTTAATGTTAATGGTTCAATCAAATGAGGTAAACAAAACAATATAACAAAATTTTCTTATTTGGTAATGCGCATGCGGTGCCATTGTAGACTCTCATGAACCCTGCTTTCCAGTAGGGTTACTTTAGACAAACCCGAGTTAATGATCGAGTAGCCAACTCTGAGGTTTACGAACGAGGGTAGGCAACTCGGGTTAGGTTAACGAACGTGCAGGTTGAGGATCGAGTCAACCAATATCAACCCGAGTAGGTTTCCGAAAAGGCCTAATGTTGGTCAGTGACCACCGACTTACTACTCTATCTAGACTGCTAGTAGTAGTAGTAGTCATATCGCAGCAACCCGAAAATGTAGGGTCAGTTGCTCGCCTGAAAACGCTTCTGCTCAATACGCAGGAACTTCCAAGCTGTCGTTCATGACTTTGACGTGGTATCGAAATCAACCTAGCATCCATTTTGTTTTGTAGGCGGCGGCAAGGTGGATAGCGTTGGCTCACTTGTTTTGTGTATGTCATAAGGGGTCGGCATGATAACAATAATATCAAAATTGAGTGTTTTATTTTCGCCTAGGAAATGTAAAGTGCTTTTTGTTCCTTTCCATCGGTGAGTTTGTGGGTGATGAATAATTTATTATTTTAGTTTGCTTCCATCAAATCAGGTATTTAAATCAAATGGCATCATGCATGTTTTGTATATTCATTCAGCTGTGAAAAATTTGAGTTCAGGCGTGAGGTGCCAAACCTGCTCATCTATTTCAAACGATTTTGGATTTAAAATTGACTCATTCAATATTCAATAATAATTCTAGAATTCCTATAAGAATAAGAGAACTTAATGGTTTGAGGCTATTAGGAGACCATTGGACCTCAGCCACTGAGGAAGGATAATTATTATGTTTAGACCATTTTACGCCAGACACCTTTTTATCCTTCCTTATTCTATAATTACACTTTGTGATGTTTCAGAAATGTTTAAATCATATATTTTTTCAAGTACTGTCTCTCTTCAAGTATTATAGTGCGATACTATGTGTATGTATTTTAGGTGAATGGATCATTTTCTTCATTATTCTATTATTACACTTTGTGATGTTTCAAAAATCTTCAAATGATATATTTTTTCAAGTACTGTTCCACTTTAAGTACTAGTGCAATACTATATGGTTACAGGAAGGTTCTCAGTAAAATGGGGTTTCAGGGCTATCCTCTATCTGATGAAACACTTTCATTCATTGATATTTGGTTTCAGATCATTCTCGAAATCTAGTTGCCTGTTTATAGGGAGAATAAGATAATAAAACAAAAGAAGAAATGATAACATTAAAACTCTGACAGCCATCAGTAGTGTACTTCTTTCATTACCAATTTGTCCTTATCGCAATATTTTGAGCTGAGGAATCTATCATCTATGTTTTACACTATAGTTTTATGATGAGACACCTATGAGAAAGTATTCCCTTAACAAATCCTTTCCCACGTAAAGTACATCAGCTGCCTGAAAAATAAACATTATTTGCATACCACCATGAGAAAAAATCAAGGGCCTTCTTTAGCCACAAAATCTGACTCGAAATCCTAAGAAGCCTCATTCACCAACATTTGGACAAACATTATTCAAATCAAGAGGTGGCCCAGTGTGAACGGAGTTCTTCAATGGGGTATGTTAATCTGAAAGGGTGAAATGGATGAAATTTGAATAAATCATCAAGGCCTTTTTAATTCTCCACTAAATGATGAACCTTCCACGGAATATTTTTAAGTAAGTATAAAGGATTCGTTGGGCATTTGGATTACATTATTCATCGAAGATATATCTTCCTACCTACATTTCTTTTAAATGGGTATACACCAACCATTTCATCCAAAGTCAATTGGAGCAGCTCGAACAAACGAATGTCCACACCTGCCCTCACTTCAAAATGATCTTCAAACCTGCCGACACCTATATTTTATGATTAAATGCTATATAAAATGTTCAAACAATATGATCGAAATCGATTCAGATTCAAACATTTCCTTTATAATAAAAATTGTATGCTAACGACCTCAAACCGACTACTGCATCAAGTAAAATATTCGTATTATAAACATCAAGATATACATATTGTATATACACTCACCGGCAAAAAACACCGGCCAACAAAAAGTTTTTCCAAATTGTTCGCCCTCTAAATTCTGGTGAAATTTCGACCAAATCGTATATTTATGTTTCGGAATGATAACCCAAATATTAATTAGGTCCTGTAAGTAAAAACTGACGCCACGATTTCGTAAGTAGGGGCAGACCATACCACAGTTGCAATGTGTTGAAAAACGATTGGGAACTTCAGAAATAATAGTTATCCAATAATTCAAAAATTCACAATCAAGTATTGGTATTATTCCTAATCAGCAATGACAGTTCAATTGTCTCAAAACGTTCTCCATGATTAGTGGTTTACTGCTTATAATAAATTTGTGTAAATAATAATTATATCAATTCAAACTAGAGGACATTTGAATTGGTAAACGTGACAACAGCGCGAGAGTTGTGGGCGTGGTATTGTCAGTTCTCAGCATTCAGCACAATGTTGCCAAGTCCACAGAACTCACATGCGGTATTCTGTTATGGAGAATAAGGAATATTTCGACATGTTAGTTGCTCGAAAAGTCAAGAATGAACTATAATTTCATGGGTTCCTCCTATTATGTTTTATTCAACGACAGGACTTCAACATCTCATTGATAACTTGATTATAATTGGTGACTTGACAACCCTGCTTCATGAGCATAAAAACTGACGTCACCATTTATTCGACGTGTCGCTGAATGGCGGCCATGAGGTTCGTTTGAAATGAGCTCTAAAATTCAATGATTTTGAACAACGCACAGACTTATTATCCAACAATAATCCAGATCCTGTAGGTTGAACTCCATCGTCTGGCCTTGCCAGAGAATCTTCAAGATCTACGATTCGCCCTTCAAGGAGAATTTCAGGCAATTTTCCAAGACTACTTGAGAAATTTTATGAAGGTTCTGAATAAAATTGATGAAAATTTAAAAAGGTCATGATCAAGTCATCAGCTTTTCACGGGATCCAATATTCAGGTAATAACATTCCGGAACATGAATCTACGATTTGATCGAGATTTCACAAAATTCGGACGAGGATTATAAAATTCACAGGGTAAATATTTTGGTGGCCGGTTTTTTTTCCATTTCAGTTCGTACCTCAAAACCCGAATCACCTTGTATATACCGTTGTATTTTCCATATACCTCTTTCAAACATGGTGTAACGTGTAACTTGTCCACTTGTACAATTTTAAATTCTTGAAGGGTGTCCCAGTATACCTGTTCCAATGGATTATCTCAGTCATTTCGAAAGTAACAAATTTGAAAATTTCATGATCTCCAATTCGTTCAAGGAACCTTCAACTGAGAAGAAATAAAATTGAAAGTCACTTCCGGTTTGACCGGAAGTGACTCAAACTTTTTTATTTCAAATAGCACCCTGTATATTTTTCGCAATATTTGCTTTCTACTCAAAATTGCCTTTCCAACGATGTATCACACTTCGTATTTTACATTTGATATGATGAAGAAGACGACAAATTGAAATTTAGAATTAAAATCAGTATCATATCCAATTTCTTTTGAATTGTGAAGTTATCATATCATTCTCACGGTTATTCATTCTTAAATGTCGCACACAACCATTGAGAATTATAAACTGTCAAAGATACAAACAAATGTATTTAAATAATAATAATAATAATATTTATTTCCAATCATTGAAATTACATAGAATAGTACTTATCAATATGACATATGGGAAATAAAAATGGAGTAGGTAGATATGTAGTGAGTTCACAAGGTTATCTTAATTTGAACTTTCATAGTTATTTCAAATAACTTAAACCTGCCCTTAGACAGGTTTGTCTGTTTCCTTGAAATAACTATATATTCTTCTTAGAATAAGAGTAGTTATTTATAGCTGTCGGTTGGATGCATATGTTATTCAGAAATTATCAAACCTATATATAGATATTTAACATAATAATAACAATAATTATAATATCAGTACTTAATTAACCAGTAATAATACTAATAGTGTTGATGGATCATTCAATCGCAGTGAATGACGAGATAAAAGAACCCTATTGACAATATCATTGTAATAATTGTACTAATGCTAATACCTAACATACCTATTTACTAAAAATCTATATATATCTATACATACACACACACACATATATATATACATATACACACATACATACATACACACACACACACACACACACACATACATACATATATATATACACACCTACTTATATGTACGAGTATATTTAAACCGTATATTATTCTGACAGTAGATCAATTCATTACAACAGGTTGAGCATCTCGAATCCATGTATTCAAAGAATTTTTGAAAAATTTGTGATTCAATTTCACCTTCAAATTTTGAGGAAGTAAGTTGTAAATTTTTGTGCCTACATACAAAAATGTTCTTTGACCTATGGCTTTATTGGTTTTGATTATATTTAACTTATCGTTCAAATTTTGCCTGGTTCGATATATATGTTGTATTTTGTTTGTGAATAGATGATGTTTAATCATGTACAATATTGCCACTTTATAAAAAAGTTGTCTTATTGTCATCACTCTTGCTTTTTTGAAAAGCAAATTTGTTGGATACAAATTACCTAGATTCATTATTGTTTTTAAAATTCTTTTTTGTATTATTTCTAGTGGTTTTAATGTTGTTGTATAAACTCCACCCCAACCTATGATACCATAGGTTAGGTGTGATTGGACAAGTGCATAATAAATTGAGATTTGTTCACTTGTACTTAGTATATTCTTCATTTTCGTGAAAAAATATGATATTGATCTAAGTTTTTTTGTAACGGATTCTATATGTTTATTCCACCTTAAGTGACTGTCTACATTGACCCCCAGATATTTTATATCATCAGCTCTTGATATAGTCCATTGTGGTTGTTTTCTATGTGGTAATTCTATATTGATTTCACTATTTTCTGGAATTGTATATTTATTATTCGTGAATGTTAAGTAGACAGTTTTACCAAGATTAATGGTCAATAAGTTTTCATCTAACCATTTCGTTATTATTCTCAGATCTTTCTTCATATTTAATTCAACTTCCTTCCACGAATTACCATTAACCAGTAGAACGGTATCATCTGCATATGAGATAATTTTTCCAGTACATTTCAAAGAAAGCATATCATTTATATAGCATATGAATAGTATTGGGCCAAGAACAGTGCCCTGCGGTACTCCATACTGAATTAATCTTTTTGAACTCAATCCATCATCTACTTTGGTTCGCTGATATCTATCTTCAAGATACGATTTTATAAGTTTCAAAGCTATTCCTCTTATACCCATGTTTTCTAATTTATTTAATAAAATTTCTCCACTGACTGTATCGAATGCCTTGGCAAGATCTAAAAAGATTCCCGCGCAAGGCATTCCATTATCAAGTGCTTCGTATACGTGACCTGTTAGAATGCCAATTGCATCTGATGTAGACTTATTTTCGCGAAAACCAAATTGTGTATTAGATAGTAGTTCGTTTATATTAAAAAATGTCATCAACCGATTTTTAATAGCTTTTTCGAAAATTTTTGCTACGTTGGATATTAAATTGATCGGTCTATAATTTTTAACAAGATTCTTGTCCCCTGATTTATAGACTGGTATAACTATTGATTCCTTGAAGGCCGCAGGACAGTGTCCTTTGTTGAAAATCAGATTAATAATATGGACTAGTGGTTTGCATATATTCATATAAATTTCTTTCAAAACTTTGACAGTAATTTTATCATGGCCAGGTGAAGAACCATTTTTTAACGAAAATATGTGGTTTTTTATTTCATATTCATCAACTGGGGCCAAAAATATAGAATTTCTACTACTACTATTTGTTCTGATGTTAGTCATTGTTATGTCTTTATCTATTAAATTATTTTCAATTTCTTTTTTCATGTTCTCTCCAATAGTGGTGTAATGAATATTGAATATATTTGTGATTTCGGTTTTGTCTGTTATATTTTCTCCAGATTCTGTTGTAATAGTATGTATTTTTTCCTTTTTGTTTCGATTATTATTCACATAGTTCGTCATTGTTTGCCATATCTTTTTTGGATTATTTTTATTTTTCTTGATAAGTTCTTTGTAATAATTTGTTTTCAATCTATTAGTCAGTTTGGTTATTTTGTTTCTATGTATTTTATATTGTTGTAAAATATGTTCATCGCCTGTTCGTTTAAACTGATTATACAGATTATCGCGCGTTCTCATGGAGGTTATTAGTCCCTGAGTAACCCATGGTTTTTTCTTGTTTTTTTTATTACAACTTATTTCAGTGGTACAGTATTCTACTTGATCCTGTATTTTCTTCAAAAATAGGTTCGTTACCTTCTCAACATCATTTTCAATATATATATCTTTGAAGAATTCATGTTGACCCGTAATTTCCACTAGTTTTTTATAGTTGGTGAATTTCTGTGTTTCCTTATTCATTTCGTTTCTGTGATATTCATTTTCTTCTATTATAAGTTTCACTAATATAGGATAGTGATCTGTAATTTTTGAATGCAGTACCATAGGTAAAAGACTATTGTTTGTAAAATCGTTACTTTTCAGAAATATATGATCTAAACATGTGGAGGAGTTATTCTCTTCCCTGGTTGGACAATTTATCAAAGATTTGTATCCATTTTCGTAAAAAATATTGAGATATTCATGAATTTCATCAGAGTTCTCTAGAATATTCAGGTTCATATCCCCTATTACAATCTTTGTATTACAAATGTCTACGATTTTTACATAGTTTTCAAGTTCTTGGAGAAAATCATTTTTATCTACTGAAGGAGATCTATACAAAGCTGTAATCGAGAGACTTTTCTGACCTATTTTTACAGTGGTTTTAATACATTTGATATTAAGGATGTGTATAATCTCAGTCTTGAATTCGAGGTTATCTCTTACATAAACTACCACACCATCGCTTTTATTGAGTAATCCTTCATTATATATTTTTTTGTAACCTTTTATGTTATAGAAATCCTGATTATTTATTATCCATGTTTCAGTTAAGATTATAATATCTATATTATATTGCAGCTCACTTACTAAAACTTCAAACTCATCGAAATTCTTAGATATACTCCTAATATTGCTGTGAAAGATGGTGAAACTGTGTTTTGTTTTCGATAGTTCTTTTCTACATTCACTGACATTTTCAAGAGTAATTGTTTCAATGTCGTTAGTTTTGAAATCTCTTAAATATCTATCCATCATATACTAAAGTTTTAATGCTCAGATTACCAAAAATTATATTTAATTACAGGAAATTTAACCTATCAATTATTTTTCTGCCTTGTCGTTCTTCTTTCCTTTGGACTTGAATTGGATTTCTTTCTCTTCTTGTTGACCTTATTTGTTTCTTTCTTCTTGTTTGATGATGAATTTCCGTCTTCTTTATTTTGTACTTGTTGCTGGACTTCAGTGGTGTTTTTTTCTTGGTTTGCTCCAGTTATTTTACAATCACCTGATGTTTGATCTTCCTCGCTATCTTCATCACTGTCTTCAGCACTATCGTATTCTATGTCTGATTCATTTTCTTTCAGATCTTCTACTGTAAACCACTGGCCTTCAATTTCAATTCTATTCCCTCTAATTCTTGCTATCTTGTTTTTCTGTCTCGCTTCCTTAAGATGCTGTCTGAGCACCTTTTGGTCTTCTTGGTCTTTATTGCAGAGGTCGTTGGATATCGATATATTCGATCCTTTCAAGTTTCTCAATTTTTCTTTGTTTTGGTAGATTTCTAGTTTTTTCAGGTATGAGATGAATTCCACTATTATAGGACTATTTGGCTTTTTATTCAGTTTGTATATATTGTTTACATCATTCAACTTCAAACTAAGATCTAATATTTGATTTAGTTTGTTTATTGTTTGTTCAGGTAGATTAGTATCTTCCAAATCGATCCCAAAAATGATAATGTTATTCTTTTTAATTTTTCGTTCTAAAAAGATGCATTGTTTCTCAACTTTTTCAAGTTTTTGTATTGTTTGTTCTATCTTCTGTTCCATATGCTTGACATTGCTCTTTATTTCAGTTTTAAGTTCTATTGTTTGTTCACGTAACAGCGCTTTAATATTATCAAGCGTGATATCCGTCATTTGGCCCGATAACTCTCACCTACTATCGCCGCAAAGATATCTCTGCATCTTCGAGGATTTGTTTATTAGTGATTTCGATTTCAATTATATTCAAACGTATACGGTATGCTTTATATTCAATGACAATTGTGTTGCTGATAAGATTATTGTATTGTTTTTTTTATACTCTGCCTGCTGTTTATATGCGATCAAATGCAGGAATATAATACTGTAGAATCGTTCAGGAGCTCTGTTTTGAATCACATTAGGTAAACATAATGTACTCACATTTGCTACCTGTTTTTGAGATAACTTTGATGTGTAATTCACATGATATTCACTAAACTATCAGAGCGATCGGTTGATGAGTACTTCACAGTATAGTTGACCATACATCTAATGAATGTTGAAATGTTTCCATGATAAATCATATTATAATTTTGTCATTTGATATTTTCGACGAAATTTCAATTTGTATAAGCATCACATCACGGAATCTATTACTTTGAATCTGATTTGAATACCAGTCATGAAATACTGGTAAAAATAAAATCAAAATGAATATTTAGGTGAATAGAATCTAAAATTTGAATAATTTATATAGGGTGTTCCATTTCGAAATCAAAAGTTCCATTATCCAGTGAAACTCTTTTAGCGAAAAGATAAGGAAATACCCACAATTTTCGGCATCCCTGATTATTTCGAAATTGGTTAGCAGCTTTTTGATTTCTAGAAATGTTTAAATTTATTGGGCCCATATTGGAGCAACTTTCACAAATACTCAAGCTCAATTGTAGATGCCATCAATTATACCACATGGTTTGACACGAAAAATCTAGCCTGATCTATTGTATTAATAGATAGAAACTATATCTTATAAATTACTGAGCATGTTATTTGTAGTATTTACCTATATCGACCGCGGAATTCTTAGTTTGAAATACCTATAGAAAGACAATTAAAATACCTCAGAAGTACCCAGGAATGTAACGCATTTTCTGATAATGTCTGTTTGAAGCTAATAGTCTCATGAATTGATGGTTATTGAAAAAAGAATGCGGTGAAGATAGTATATCGGTCAAAGAAGTCCATTTAGAAACGGTGGATTTAAGATTGTAACTAATGTGGCAAGAAACATGATTGAACGTTTCCTTAAAAATGTGTACCACAATAGTTTCAGGCGCGTATTTTGGGATCTTGCACAAAACTCAAATGGAAAAGAAAAAAAAATGCGCCGTAGGCAAATTATTCTTATTTTGCGATGTCAAACGTCTTAAAATTATGAATTTGCGAGCTGTAAAAGTATTTTCTTGGAAGAAAGGGGTTTATAAAACTTTTTCTTTTTGTGTATACCTATACTATACTGAGATAGACAACAATAATCATTCAATTCAATTTTTGAAGTTATATAAAGAAACAAGAAGGGATGAAACATATCAATGACTATACCGGGTGTACCGGATCTCTTCATACAGCCAATATCTGAGCTATGCTGCTTGAAGAAAATTAAGAAATTACCCTCTTGTTGAATCCAAATTACTTTGGAGCCATTGTCTCAAAGTCAATATCTGTCAAGTTACCCCTGAAAAACAACCTCTAACTGTTTTTTTGTCAAATTACACCCTATACATGTTTTGTTGATATGATATTTTGTTGAGTATATATGAAATTGACTTCAAAGTGATATGAGTTTGACGAAAGTAATTTTGAAATTTTTTTCTCCAAATGACATTAAAAGTTTATTTTTAAAGACACCTAACAGGCAGAAAAGGTATACTTTTGCTGCCTTGGATATGCGTGATATAGAAAAGAATTTGGAGAAAAAATTATATGTTTCTCATGGCAGAAAAAAAGATGTAATGCCTTGGCTGGTTTCCTAGCCTCGGCTACGCCTTGATAAGGCCACCCTGTCAAGTTTTGGTTTAGTCTCTTCTACTATTTATATGGTGATTCACCACTTCGTCTCCTCTCTACTTAACTTTGAGGTTATTATCAATAATTGTAACACGAGAAGCACCGAAGACGTGATTCCGATTATTCCATCATCTAATACCGTCTCGTTTCAAAAGTTCAAAATTGATTTATGCGTAGCATAGGATAAGAAGGTACCTGCACCCGAACATGGTTGACTAGACGTTCTTGTGGAAAGAAATGGGGACTGAGACCACACATGCTGTACTTGTTGTATAACAATGTGGTGATGCCTTCCATGCCTCTCTGGTATGGTGGCGTAAGACACTACAAAGAGGGGCCATAACAAGACTGAGCAAATACAAAGACTTGCATATCTAAGAATTACGGCCACCCAGCCATGGAAAAACTACTGGATCTGCCTCACCTCCGCTTGATGGTACAGGGAGAGGCAACGCTTGGTGCCTTCAGACTGCAAAATACACTGGGCAGTGTTAACATAGGAACAGGACGTGTGAGCATCGTCAGAATATTGAACAAGAACATATTTAATATAAGGAAAGATCACATGTCGAAACGATACATATTTGACACGTAATTCAAAGTATCCATACCAGACAGATCTGAATGGAATGATGGAGAACTTAGCACCAACCTGCAGGGAAAGATCTGGTATTCAGATGGGTTCAAGACTGCAATTGGGTGAGAAGCAGGAGTATACTCCAAATATCCGGAGATTAGCCTCAGCTACTCATTGGGAAAGTATGCCTCAGATTTCCAAGCAGAGGTGTACACAATTCTTGCAGAAGAAAATAACAGGATGTGAGACAGTAAAGCGGCACTGAATGCAATAGAGAGCTAGGAAGTGATATCTCGATTGATATGGGATTGCAATAAGAGGGAACTGAGAACTTTGGCAGACCAGAACTGCGTCAAGCTAATCTGGGTGCCAGGACATCGGGGGATCGCTGGCAATGAGAAGGCTAACGAACTTGCAAGAAGAGGGTCGGACAACGAGCTAGAACCAGGACAGACTCTTGGAGTACCAAAACGTACAGCAAGAGTGTCAGTTAAAGACTGGATTCATGCAGAACATAAGAGATACTGAGAAAACATTCCAAGAAACAGACTTGGGAAACAATACATTAAGGAACTGAGTCATAAACGAACTGCAGACCTGCTCAACTTGACCAGAGTACAGATAAAAACTGTAAGGGGACTCAAGACTGGCCATGCGCCATTAAAGGAGCTCCTTACCAAATTATTGGGACTGAATAATGGCAACACAAGACTAAAGACTGTACGGAAAGGGACCAGAAACAGTATCACATATAGTGTGCAGATGCGAGGTATTAGACTGCAAACGACAGGAGATTTTTGGGCAACCAGTTGGAGAATCAGAAGTATTTGAATCACATTCAGTGAAGGATCTGTACAGACTTGTTGAAGGTACAGAGATAATTGAGTGGGCACAATGATAAACTACTAGGTAAGATACAATGGGCCACCAGGCCTAAGTGTCGTCGGAGACATTGGTCAGACGAGCCTACAAGCGGGGTGGAATGTTTAGTGGGTATACCTTGGCTAGAGTCAGACAACTCACACACTATCTAATGGGGGATTAGACCCATATGATATCCATAAAGGATTTCATCCACCTCGAAAAACGAAATGCCGACTATGAGAATACAATATATTAGAACCATATCTTGGCTAAAACCAGACACTGTCCTTATTAAGTACATGGCTTTCTATAGGACAGGTACCTTATGTATATTCTTGTCTGAAATCGTGGTTTCAGAGACAGAATTGACAAACGTTTCATATGTGGTATCATTCGACACACTCATACAGTAGTGTCTTGCACCAAGTATTCGTATGAAATCAAGTTTCCGGAGAGGTAGCCTGGATAAACGGTTACAACATTCAGCAAGGATGGCATCAACATCAGACACGCAAATTACCTACTAAAATAAAAGAATCAATAAAATACACGCTTCTGTAGCTATCCGACCTGAAAGGTAAAAAATAAATAGTAGTTTAAAAAACTAGAATATCACGATTTGTTGATAAATGAAATCAACAACATTGAAAATATTGGCACCTCCGTAATCAGTATTTCCTATGGATTCATTTTCTACATCTTTGTCCGTTTGGCTATCTATGAATGCGATTTTCTTAGTTTTTTAAACTTCTATTCATAATATACATAAAGGTTCATTATATCAGACATAATGTGGAATGAGAAACAATCCACACACATTAGTCATTCAAAAAAATATCTGAATCACAAGTTCATATTTGTGTAACGACTTGTCAGCAATATCAGCGGAATACCTATTCGTACTCATCATTTTCACAATCAACCCGATTCAAACCACAACAAATGCAAACGAATTCCGTGACTAATTAATCATTGTTTGAGTAATAGCATGAACGGCCATTAGGCAATCTAAAGATAAAAAACCACAAGCAGACGACACCAAACAATTACCAAGCCACAGAGTGTGTCATGACAGTGAAAAAGAATAAGACGAACAATCATTTCAAGTAATTTTTCTACGCGAAGATGTATAGTACCTAACCAATTGCCTGAAATGAAATGTTATTCTAATGGAATTGAATCATAGCGATGGAAAAGAATACTAAACTTTTCTCCACATCCACAATATATATAAAAATAATATTTTCCAACTCACATAACTATAAATGGCATTTAGCGTACGGATATGATTATGTACCACGATGAATGATCGATTAATTACGGCGGATTGACGATCTGTGATTTATTCTTTTTTTTATGTTCTGGTTCCAACGAAAAGGGATATCCTGTAATGTTCAGAGAACATCGTGAGAACCAAGGGAAATGAGGCAGGAATTGGTGTTCTTCTTGAATTTCTGGAGGTTATATGCCCCGCGGAACACCTTCCTTGGCAATGTGTTCCAGAGCCCCGCTGTTCATTGGATGAACAAGTCTTTGGAAAGAGATGTTCTGCCGGTCTCCAAAGTGACCACGAAGGGGTGCGAAGCCTCTACTCGACGGGTTAATCTCGCGGGGACTGCCAAGGGAGGAACAATTGTTGATATTTCAGAAGAGCATCGTATATGGTAATATCTACAAAATAGAGCCAGATCGCCAACTTTTTTTCGGTGTTTCAGAAAAGTGAGTGAGTTTGTGAGCGAGGCATCACCCACGAAACGAATTGCCCTTTTTTGGACAGAATCCAACAGTTTGAGGGTATGTTTGGATGCTGTACTCCAAATATGGAAACAGTATTCCCGGACAGGTCGGATCTGTGCCTTATTGATCACAGGCAGCTGACTGGAAATGAAATAGTTCCTGGCCCGAAACAGAAAACCAAGTTTTTGGGATGCACTTCTAGCAATTGATCTCACGTGATTTTTCCAAGAAAGGTAATTGCTGATAGTTTTACCAAGCATCGAAATGGATGTCTTCAAAGGTATGGTTACTCCTGACAAGCATATGTTGGGCACAGTGAGATCGGATTCTCTAGAGAAAAGGCATGCTTGTGTTTTGTTTGCAATGAAATCTACCAAGTTATTGGATCCCCATTCGAGAATTGTTGCCAATTCCATATTTATGTTGTCAACATTTCTCCCTCGTTTGTTTCTGATCTGCCTGGCTGGTATTGGAGCCTTGGAAGAGAAGGCGGTATGGAGGGTACTATCATCCGCGAAGCTGTGTACTGGACATGAAGTTGCTTCCAGCATATCGTTGATATGTTTAATTTTCATTACTTTACCATGACAACACAATTTTTCAAACACATTACCATGGCAACACAGTTTTTTACACACCTTCAGTCCTTTGAGTCCTGTCCGGCCTGTCAATTGTAGAAACTGTCAACTGTCATTTTTGGATTTTGTTGCAATTTGCAATCGGTGAGTATCAGAAATCAGAATTATTCAAAAAATTTCTGTTAAATCAGTGGTAGAAGTCCATGTTTGCTCAAAGTGCGGAGTGGAGTGGAGTGGTTCAAAAGGAAGAAGGAAAGCTCAAAGTCATCTGCACTACTTTATAACTGATGTAAATCAATCAAGGGGACAAGGTTTCGACTTATATCCTCAGTCGTATTTAGAAGTTGATGGAGGTGGAACAGTATTTGTTATTAGATGCCGACGTCTATCATCATAATATCGTAGTTATATGATAGACATCGGTATCTGATTTATAATACTGTTTCACCTCCATTGACTTCTTAAAAAGGCTGAAGATGGACTTTTATAAGTCCGAAACATGTCCCTTTGATTGATTTACATCAGTAATAAAGTAGTGGAGATGACTTTGAGCTTTCCTTCTTCCTTTTGAGTTCCGGTTTTTAGCAGAAATTGAAGATAATGTTTTTGGTACTTGCATATTTCAATAAGAACTCTGGTATGCTAAGCAAGAGAATATTTTAACGTAAGAACAATTATGAAAGCGAAAATTATGCAATCAGAATATGAATACAAACCTGAGAAATCGAAAACTTTTATACCTCAGCGAATCGAAGAGTTTTCATCTTCTTATTCACATAAAGGTTAGTAAAATTCATGTTTCCTATGGACTGAACACATCTACAATCAATTATACGTGCCTCGTTGGTTGCTTGAAGTTGCATATTATATTCTCAATTCCCATTACCTACGAATTAATTTGTAGGTTAACATAGAAGAAGAAATCAGAATGCTATCATGTTGTCATTTCATTCATTATTTCTTCATTCCTGCTTGATCACCCTGTATTAGTAGACAATGAGAATTTCGTACCACATAATATGGAATACATATAAGGTCATTCGTTTTTCTGGAAATTATTCTTTAGATACGCCTCTTCGAATCGGTTCAAAGGGGAACATTTTTGAAGACTCGCCTTGTACATCTCAATCCAGAGATAATGGGAGCTGCACCGATGATATCATTGTCCTCCTACAGCGGAACGTGTCAAGAATTACATTTCATAAAGCGACATGACTCATTGCCAATTACTTCATTTTCTGTTGTTTCCTTGATGCATCGAGATATTTCAATAAAATTATACGCTACAACAATGTTGTAGTTTTTTATGTCTCATTAAATTGTGCGTTGAGTACAATTCGAGGTCAATGGAGGCACTATCTCTATATCAAAATATCTGAGTTTTTGTATGCATATCTAAAAGTGTTAGGTTATATTGTCAGTTTTTTTTCGACAAGAATTTTATTTCAGCTGAAATAACTCTGGCGGAGAAAAGGGGGGCAAAATTGAATGTTTCTTCTGGCCATACAAGTCCGGCAACAATGTTTGGTAAAAAGAGTGAAGAAAAGTCTACTGTTGCACATTTTGCAAAGAATAATGTAGTTGTAGTCGTCAGGGGCTCACAACTTGTGAGTACGGATATTCACCATACTTCTATTTTGTCTTGGGTGATATCCTCTCCTATCTTCCTTTTCCAATCTATCCTATCTGCCTTCCTTGGCCAACTTCTCTTCTCCTCTCCCCCGTCAAGCCCAACCTCACCATCAAGTGGTGTGGGGATGACAGACCGCGGCCGCTCGACAGATGAAGCATTTTGGCATCATCTTGCTATCTCCGGGCCAGATGGGACAATCATTTGTGGACATCTATGGTGAGGATGGGGCGATTTGCTGATATCTGTCCAGGTGGCCAAGGACTGGTTACGAGGCTCTGGCAACCTAAACCAAGATGTGGGAACCCGTGGCGATGGATGAATGGCACCGAGGTATGGTGTCGCTAACGGGGCCTCTATAAGCAACAGGGCGAATCTCAGAGTAAACAGCCTTAGCCCTGTGTAGGGGACACCACAGGGCTGGACCAACCACTTCCCCTGTCACACGTAGAAGAAGGAAAACTTTCGGCCTCCGTCGTCGACCAGAACAGGGAACTGATCGGTAATCTTCAGAAACCTGAACGATAAGGGTTTTTCTATTTTGAAGTGGCCCTCAATGAGCACCATGAGTCGTATATGGTAAAATTGATAACGGCATGTAGCTAATATACAATGGGCCACTAAGCCTAAGTGTCGTCGAGACATCAGTCAGACGAGCCTACAAACGAGTTGTATACACTGGCGTCAGGGGGCTCCCACACTATCAAATGGGGGAATAGACCCAATAAATGATGTCCATGAAGGATTTCAACCACCTCGACAATGAAAAAAGTAGTTGTAACAACATCTCACATCATCGATCTTTGTTGAAATCTTTACGAAAAATTGTTTCCGAGATAAATCCGTTGTCCTTCCTCTGTTGTACACCCGGTATACATAATGAGTCTTTCTAGTGACGTCAAAATTTACTCCTTCTCGCTATAATGTTATGAAGGGGAGTCAAAAACATTATCCCTACCACATATTCATCGAAAATACCGATCAACAAATGAATTATTTTATATTGAGAATGCAATTTCAATGCCTATTTATTCAAATGCTACTGAGCTGTGATGTCAGTGTCTTCTTGCAATTTGATTGGTTGGAGTTGTAGCGGCTGGAAATCATGCCGCTCTGTTGCCAGGTAACTATAAAATACTTGACTTGATCCTATGTGCAAGATGATGAGAGGTGCAAGGAATGCCATGATCCGAAATTACTATGTAGTACGTGATTAGTTGATTGGAAATTCAGTGCTGATTACATTCAATTCACTCTGAGCTCCGAAGTATTCCATTAGTATCAAGATCAGCTATGATAGAATGTGATGCAGGCACGATGTGATGCAGGCATCTAACAGTAAGACGCTTTTATTATATAGTTTGATCTTTGGTAGAAGAAAGGAGAATATTTCTCAAAGTGGGGTGACAGTTTTCAAAGGAAGGAAGGAATGCTCGAAGTAAATTTGTGGAGATGACTTCAAACATTACTTCCTTCCTTTGATATATAGTTCGGTTTTTGTTATGATGTTGATATTTCGTTGAATAATTGTTATAATTGAGATTCAACAAATTAAATAGTGTTACTTTATCTCAAGTACTCGTTGCCGGAAAATTGAATTGCTATAATCTGGAAACTATGTCTACCAAACGGAAAGAGATAAAGAACTGGCGCTCACACAGTGTTTTTTTATGTTCTGGTTCCCACGAAAAGGGTTATCCTGTAATGATCAGAGAACATCGTGAGAACCAAGGGAAATGAGGTAGGAATTGGTGTTCTTCTTGAATTTCTGGAGGTTATATGCCTCGGGGAACACCTCCCTTGGCAATGTGTTCCAGAGCCTCGCTGTTCGTTGGATGAACGAGTCTTTGGAAAGGGATGTTCTGCAGGTCTCCAAAATATCCACGAAGGGGTGCGAAGCTTCAACTCGATGGGTTAATCTCGCGGGGACTGCTGAGGGAGGAACAATTGTTGATATTTCAGAAGAGCATCGTCCATGAGAATATCTATAAAATAGAGTCAGTAGAGTCAGATCGCTAACTTTTCTTCGGTGTTCCAGAGAAGTGAGTGAGTTTGTGAGCGAGGCATCACCCACGAGACGAATTGCCCTTTTTTTTGGGATGCACTTTCAGCCATTGATCTCACGTGATTTTCCCAAGAAAGGTTATTGCTGATAGTTTTACCAAGCATCGAAATGGATGTCTTCAAAGGTATGGTTACTCCTGACATGCTTATGTTGGGCACATTGAGATCGGCTTTTCTAGAGAAAAGGCATGCTTGTGTTTTGTTTGCATTGAAATCTACCAAGTTATTGGATCCCCATTCGAGAATTATTGTTGCCAAGTCCATATTAATAGTATTGATTGATTCATAATTTCTTTCTCTATGGAAGGTAGGTATAGGTAGGTATATATATATATGTATTGGTGAGTACCTGAAATTGAAATTTACTGGATTGGATTCGAAACTGAATGTCATGAATATCTATTACACTGTAATTCAATACAAAATGAAATCACACCTACGATTCTGAATAATCCACCAACAAGAATCAACCATTTAACTAATTATGCAATGCTATTTTTCAGTACCACGAATTTTCAGGTAATTAGTTTTATTTAAGTTATCTAGCAGCATATGATGCATGTTTTGCTGAAATGAAAAAATCGAGAGATGAATATCCGATTTTTTGTCCAAATTGGCAAGAGAAGATGAGGGTATTATCAATCCAAATAATAGCTAGCTCACTGACATCATATGTTTCGCGCCCATGTCTGATCGTGTGAATTCGCTCGTTCAATTTGGCGATTTCAATATGTTTTCATACGATGAATTGATGGTGAAAAATTTGAAAAAAATATTTTTAGGTATTCCAGAGTAATTTATTTTGAGATCTATTTTTTCTAGAAATGACTGGAAAGTCCCATTGTCTCAGTTTCCACGGAGCCTCCTGTATTCTGCCATGTAGTGGAAAAATCTAATTTACATTTAATTCTAATCTAAGACTAACAAATCCGAATGTCAGCGCATGGAAGTGATTGATGAATATTCTGTTAACGATGTCGACTGACTCATTAGGCTTATTCGCCGCAACAACTGTATCTAAAGCACAGAGATTAGCGGAGTACCAAACCACAGAAAATGAGTGATGTTTTTACTCACGTCGGTGCCCCGTAGATAAATGAATTTGTCACGCTGGCGATTCAGCAACCAAATTGAATCGAGTTGTCGTCGAAACGAGCTCGAGCTCTGAACGTGTCATGATGAACTGTTTTTTATCGTGAAATTTAAACAATGAAATAATCGTCTTGGAAACCATCCATTTCAAGTGGTCCAGTATTTTTCAGAAGGAGAAAAAACTTGTACTCAAAGTGGGTCGACCACAATATTTAATATAAAAACAAACACCGTGTGTGACTATAGTATCAGCTCTACGTCCACAGACACAAATGCAAAATGCAAAAGAAAATATCTAGAAAATATCAAAATTCTTAAATCTAAAACAACATGGTAGCTGAGGAAGAGTTGACATACCGCTTATCTAGAAAACATTTTCGGCCGACAGGCAAGTTAGTTTGTGTATGTAAGATTAATCGGTTATTCAAAAAAATCTTAGATATGATTACATCCAATAACTATTCCCAATTACCTAGAAATGGTTTTATCTTATCATTATACTAAACTTATTTATGTAGGTGTGCATACTATATACCGATGTATTCTAAAATAGGTATATATTTATTCAGAAAAAATCCATCCAGGGGCGAAGTTGCGCATTCACCTAACTCAACAATATGCCATTCAGAAAGTTTCAAAATTCCGAGTATCCGGACACATCCGGATAGAAACGAAATTTTGGAAAATTGATTAAATTTTTTTCTGGATCAATTTATCGTTGGATTCAAAAATGAAATGCACTTCTGCATTGTGATTGTTTCTCTACTACATGATGGTGCTTTCAGATTCACCAATTGACGTTTCGTTCTTGGCCACTATCATCAACTTCATTATTTTGAAAGGGCGCCATATTCTTCTTTGTTCTGAATAGAACTCATTATTCTCTGTTCAATGGTGTATCACAAGTTGACATTCTTTTTGAAAAAATCGGAGATGAAAAGGAATATTCTCAGATGAATTATGAACATGAAAAAATGGATAAAAGTATATATTTAAAGAAATACATTGAGAATTCGCATTCTCTATGTGAACATAACATCAATTCTTTCTCGGTTTTTTCATCAGAAAACAATAAGTTTCCTGGCATAAAAATATGTATATGCACATATCATCATTCTGAATATTCAACAGAAAACAACTACTTTCTTGGCTATTTGCCACGTCGAACATTGAATTATATCTGTTGAACATCCAAAAAGAGTGCATAAAAAATAAAAATCCTTCGAAATTGAGAATTGACAATCTCTCAAATCTGATAAATAATATGATGTATTATTATATTAAACATACCAACATAACATACCAATATGTTCAGTATTGAAATAAAAATTGTAATGCATAGAAGAAGTATACTTGTATAAACTCTGTTCTTGATGAGCTTGGAACTTCCAAAAAATCATTCGTATCAGTGATATGGGAATTATAGGTATCTCTCACAAACAGGTTATATGACTTCATTCGAATCAACTCATTTCGGATTTCAAACCCTCCTTAGTAACCTGAAGTCCAGTTATTTTCCAGCCATTCTTCATGATATACACAATTTTCATTTCTCTATAATATAACTAAAACTATAACGACATCTGAGAATTATTGTTGACATTCAATCCCTGTCTTTTGGTTTTTGTTTCTGGATGTATGACAAGTTGATATTCATCATAAAAGACGTGGAAAAATTCTGAATTTAAAAAACCTAATCACGAATCTGCGATTGAAGGTCTATATGAAAACTTGTTTTTGTGTTTAGTGGGTATACCCTGGAGTCAGGATCGGACCCAAATGATGTCCCTATAGGATTTCAACCACCTTTACAAAAAAAAAATACTTTATGTATAATCAATCAATCAAACAATCATCATTGGTACATCAAGAATTAGGTATGTCAATCACATACCAGACTGAATTTTGACACTTGCAAATTGAACACTGAGTATTCCATAATACAAGGGCAGATATGTAATGCCCTCTTCAGCAAAGTCATGTTCATTGAAATAGAGACACTCTGTATCTATAATATAAGGTAGATACCAAGAATGTTTAACCATGCACCAACCATGCAAGTCATAAATCAATAATAATTGTAAAATATATACATTCATTAATTGGAAATATAATTTCTTCCTATAACGGAATATACTCGGATAAAAAAAATGTAAACTATGAACTACTAATAATTGGCAGTTGACTAACCTCAATTATTCGTTATTATATCACAAATAACAGAGCCGGTGTGAGTTTTTGGTCGCTATTTCCTTGATAAGGAATTCAAACTCAAATGTGCGAAAGAAATCATGTATGAGTATATTCATGGAACTCATGGAAGCCCACAGAAACTCTCAACTCATCTTGGTGATGTGAGTTGGGGACCGAAATAAAAATATGCATGCCCATTCCAGGATTCATTTCGAATTCTGATAACAAATATACAGGGTGTTTCATAATTAGATGTCGATATTTGGGGAAGCCATTCTTGGGCCCATTTTAAAGTTTCATATGAACGTATGACCTAAACGTCCTAACTTTTGAGATACAGGGTGGTAAATTTCTCAAAAATAAATAGTTTTTTATCAATATCTGTAATACCACTTCAGATATTCCACTGAAATTTGACATACATGTACTATGTATCAAGAGGCATCAGTTAGTATACCACTTTTTTTTTGGTTGCCACCAGTGGCGTTCGTATGGAATTTCACATACCTATTTTGGCAGACATTGATGGTACGCCACTGATTAATCTCGAAACTGATATTCCCAATCATTTCTGAGCAAATTTAATCATCACAATTGTTTCAATCTGATGCGTGGTTTTCGCTTAAAAAAATAAAAAGCTGTTCACTACGTGATTAAAGCAATATCGTTAATATTCCAGGAATACAATTCATAGTTCATGAACTTCGTTGGTATTTTGGGATTATAAATTTTCATTGTAGTATAGGCTATATTAATTTTCGAGAACATTACCATCCTGTATCTCGAAAGATAAGACGTTCAGGTCATACGTTTATATGAAACTTTCTTCTTAGAATGGGCCTAAGAATCGTCTCCTCATATATTGACATTTAATAATGAAACACCCTGTATATTGGAACATATGTCAAGACTAACTTCATCCATTTCTCATTGTGTCTGAAGTATTCAGGAGGTAATTTTGATACCAGCAGCCATGAACCAATCATTTGAACGACTGCAAGATTTGATATAGGTATTCGGTAGTAAATTCCATGATTCATTTACACGGTTTCGAACTGTTCAGTTTCAGCATGAACTTTCACAGCCAGGTTTGCCAGCCAACTTCAGATGTTTGGGAAAAAAATTTATACAAGCTGATATGCATGAAATGCATGAAACGGTACAATATGAAGCTCATATGTGTATCAAGCCATACATCATGTACAGAAGGTAATAATTATGATGCAGGTGAATTAGCAGCAAAAGTCAGGAAATTTCAGACATACGAATTGAACTTGAACATCAGGGACTTTATATCACAAATGAATAGATACGTATATATTGGAGGAATGGATCGAGAAATATTCAAGTTTATACAGTGTCATTCATAAAGTCGGCATCATATGGAAAAAACTTTTATTATTGACTTATTTTGGAATTCGAGTTGTACGTCAAGTTTTGCTTCAAAAAAGATGAAAAATGGCATTCTCAATCGAGGTCACGTGACTTTCGCTACATGTCAAAAGTGACATTTTTTCAAATTAATCGCTGAAAGTAGGCTTATTTGTTCGAATATCGAAAAAGTTTACTGGAAAAAGTTGTTTCTATTTCAATTTTACACATGCTTCCCAAACTTGATCTTTCTGATAATTTTTAGATTTTGATTTTTTTTTTAATTTTTTGAAATTTCTGTAATATTTGAAAAATTGTTAATTCCACGAAACTACTTCATACCAGTAGCTTTTTCATGCTACTTACTCTCAATTACTCAATATTATCACTGATTATGGATAAAAATATGATTTTCTTCAGAAAATGATAATACCTGCTTCCAAATTCTGTTATGTTTGATGCAAAGTTGATATATCGTCAAGCATTTAAAAACGAAATTCATTTAAACTGATCTTTTCAGTACTGAAAAAATAAATTCGAATGAATTTCGTTTCTAAATGCTTGACTCAAACATAACAGAATTTTGATGTTATGTTTGCATCAAACATAACAGAATTTTGAAGAGGAGATTATCATTTTCTGAAGAAAATCATATTTTTATCGGTTATTAGTGAAAATTAGTAATTGAAAGTCAGTAACATGATGAAGCTACTGGTATGAAGTAGTTTTATCGAATCTACCTTTTTTTTTTAATATTACAGAAATTTCGAAAAAAATTAAAAAATATCGAAATCCAAAAAATGTAATAGAAAGATAAAATCCGAGTCACATACGTGAAATTCAAATAGAAACAACTTTTTCAATTAAACTTTTTCGATATTCGAACAAATAAGCCTACTTTCAGCGATTAATTTGAAAAAATGTCACTTTTGAGATGTAGCGAAACTCACGTGACCCCGATTGAGTAGGTCATTTTTTATCTTTTTTGAAGCAAAATTTGACGTCCAACTCGAATTTCAAAATGAGTCATTAATAAAAGTTTTTCCCATATGATGCCGACTTTATGAATGACACTGTATATAAAATATAGGGGAGAATACTATCACAATTTGAAAAAAACATGTTTACCTGATTTTTACCTGTTAAGTTACCTATTTTGTTTCATTTTTTCAATTTTTTATTGACTTGATATTGGTAACAATGGGTAGTTGTTTCAAAGGTAGGAGGAATGTAAATTTTTAATTCAAAGGCATTTGACTTTGAACAAGAAACAAATTTGCCTGCGGCGCTTTTTTCCGTTTGTTATAATACGTAATACTAAATGTACTCTTTTTTTATTTTCAAAATCTGATCACCTTATAGGTATGTACGATGTTCTTCAACCATCATAGGGATTCCCTCTCGTGCACCCAAAAAAAAAACAGATACCTACACTTGATGGGCTATACGGGTTGAGACGGATTTATGCACACCACTTTTTCATTAATCTGTCTTCATTAACGATTTCACTAATAAGTTAAAACTTGGAATTCCCGTTCATTCATTTATGCGCCTATATTGAATTATCATTAACTATTCGCTAAAAGATGACCAACTCTTATCTCTTAGCGACAAATGAATATAAAACTGTGACTTGCGCAGACGCGATTCTGTCAAACAATTTCTTCCTCTTCTCTTTCCAAAATGTGGCTGAAGATTCTGATAATTCTAGTCGTATGTTGAAATTAGACTCTGAAAACAATATGAATGAATGATTCTTCTTATTAGCAATATTATGTGTACCTTGTTACATTCTCACTACTGAGTGAATAAATCGAATTGAATAAAAAGAACGTTTTTATCTGTCAGGAAGGGCAAGGGAAGAAAACATAACACAACATAATTCAACCAAAATGTGAAATGGCTGAGGAAATTAATGAGGAGCATAGAAATATTATTGCACTGAATATTCAAAAGAATCAACCTGTGGACTGAAACTTCAAAGCTGAAAGCATGTCAAAATGAAATTATAACCTCAACATTTTCAGCACATAACCACAGAATTACTAGAATTAATCTAGTCTCACCTTTTTCTCACTACAAAACACCAGATGCATAGCAAGCTCAGTTGGGGTGTGGGGAAAGGAATAATCTCAATAAGTTCTTAAGACAACTCACATCAGACTAAGATAAATGAAATATGTAATACAACTGAGCTATTGAGCTGCCCTGACAATCTTGGCTAATCTCAGTCAAAGTTGGTAAAAATAATATTACTTATGTGATTATGTGATCACTGAATGTTATAACACAAATATTTTCATCGGGCTAAGTATGCTGAGGACTATGATTCGATCAAGAAGAAGAAGAGTTTAAAATTAAAAAAAGGTGGTGCATGAAGGTATCATAGTCCTTAAATAAAAATGAACTTTAATGGCAGTTAATGAAACGGTGTGCGGTGTGCATCAATCCTTTAGTCCGTATTTTACATTATTCAAAATGTAGTCCCAATACCACAGGGCTGATTGTTGTAGTTGAAAATGATTCGGTCCTGGAAATTGAGATATTAGGTAAGATCTAAGGTCTGTTAGTTGCAGACGATATATCATGTAGAGCAGCGAAACTAATTCGATTCCTCGAGGTGTTTTCTAAATCGTTCGCATTCGCGGTCGCGGATTGTTTCAGTCAAAAATTGTTTTCAATTTATTTCGTGAGGAGGTATGCCCAACATGTTTATTGTATGAAGACAGTCAACCATTAAACTCGGTCATAAATCACCATATGTGTGTATATGATAAATTATTTTCTGTGAGCGGCCATTAAAGGCAGAGGCGGCACACCAAGATGAAGAGGCCAATTACCATCCCATATTATACATTCATTATAATGATTTTGAGAACATAAGGACCCAAAATTGAATTATATCTATTGAATAGAATATCATGGTCAACGATCATTTCCATCATCATGAAAAGTAGAACCAATCACCAGTACTATATAATAATAATAATTTCTCTATCCAACAAAATCTGCATTGCTTCAAGCATTATGGTTGTTTATTTATACTCAAATGAATATTTACTTATTACAAGGAATTCATTCTGCAGAAAAATACTTTCAAAATGTAACAATATTTTTTTGAGTTGAGAAGATTAGGGTATCTTTATAATTAATTCAAATAGACCATACAATGAAAAGAAAATGTTCAACTTGAATGTATCATATGCTCACTTGAAAAAAAAATTTTTTTGAGCCAAGTATATAAAATTGTTATTTCTTAACTATGACATTATTTATGTCTTGCTCCAATAAAACGATCATTTCCGACTAAGAAATACAGCTACTTGGTGCGACAAATATACTGGTTTGAACCGAAGATGTCGAATTGATTGAATGAAAAATATAATTGGTTCAGTTTAATAACATACCCTACCTGAGATTTTATAGATGTCCAAGCGATTGCTGTCGGTGAGATGGAAGATGAAGAAAATGTTGACAATAATGGTGATGTTTTTTCACATCAAAATAATGGAAAATTGTAATGATGAAATCAGTAGATGATAATTATTGAATCAAGATGATAGTGATATTTGATACCAAAATCAATGTTCTTTCCACAAGAAGATCCAAAAACTCTCGAATGAAGTATGTACTCTTGAATGAAGCAATAAAGTCGAAAAAATGAAGATATTGATTTGAGAAGAGCAAAATTTTCTTTTCATGAATATTTATTCATGATTACAGAGTATATTCTCATTCAGAGTAATTCTTCTTGAAAAAATATATGTTCTTGGAACGAGAAATCTTTTTTATGTCTGTAGATTGTAGTAGTATAGTAGTAGTAATGTGGGGAGTCATTGGTCCTACTTGCCAACCTCTGCTCTTCACATATCTATACATATGCTTCTCTTAGTTGTCCTTCCTGAACCTCCCTGACCTTTGGATGAAGGCCAGGATATCCATCCACTGTGATCCGAATGAATTCTCTTTAGTTTATTCACCCCATCAGTCCCCAAAGATATAGAATCTCTTCCTCCCATACTCTTCGCATACTCTCCGAGGAAGTGAAGTGATGTTTTCTGCGTGAAGTATTTCACCTGAAGAAGCTACTGTGTTAGCGAAACATGTGCTATGAAGAATTTTGTAGAAATATTTTCGTTTGTGAAGTGTTTTACATTTACTATGGATTTCCAGCAAGTAACGGCCGAGTCAATTCAAACAAAACTCTGGAATTCTCTGCCAGAGGAAGAATTCCGAAGAACTAATAGTCCAGTGGTTAAAAAAAATCCAATACCAACTTCTTCTCCCTATCCTCCCTATAGGTACGCATGATGATGTTATCCAAAACTTATAGGTATTTCCTTCCGTTCGCCCCTAAACATAAAAAAGTATATAATATTGGTAATATGTGTACATGTTTGTTTGCATAAAGGGTGGAGTTCTATACTACCTATTGATCAATCGACGAACGTCAAACTTGACAATGAAGCAAGTAAGTTGTTCAATTAGGTAATTTATCGATAAACAATCGTTTGTTCTGTTCTGTTTGTTTTGTTCGAGTTTTTTGTGTTTATTTTGGTTAGTTGTTAATCCCAGTTTTTCACATTTCAGTATCTGTACTTACTTTACGTATTTTGTTACGTATCTGAATAATAATTTGCCAGCCAAGTTCTACTGATCACAATTAATGACCTACTTTCTTGTTGTACGTTTATTTTCATAGCCAACTCTTGAATTTTCGATGATTTTAAATATCACACCTAGAGCGCGCGTTTTCAGTTATTCGAGTTGTTGATGAAAATGATGAGGTTTTTCGAAAAATTACTGGATTAAGAAAAGTTTCAGAATTGAAATGCCCACAAAATAAAGCAAAGATTTTTGAAATCCATCAAGGATTAACAAAATTCTGTTGAATATTAATGGTGCGCCACCCGGTATACCCCCTTTACAAATTTCAATCAAGTTCTAGTTACTGTCAAGTAACGCCCTAAATACATCCACAAAGTGTACCAAATTTGGTTTCTTTAAGTTCAAGAATAACGGAGATATTGAGTTTTTTCAAAATTTATAACTTCACTTTCAAAGCCTATAACTCCTTAGGGAAGCAACTTGGTATAGAGGTAAGTTGCGTTAAATTGCCATATTTTGGGACCTCCTATACATGCCCCTGCTCTATGTCGGTTCTTATGTGAATCACCCGTATACTGTTTGCGCATGTCCTTTAAAAAAGGCCTAGAAGCATGAAGAATCCAGGAAGATTCTTTCACATATTATTTGTTAACGTTAAGATATATGCATAATGATACCCTCCAAAAGGCATACTGGGTCAAATCACGTCCGAAAATACGTCCCTACCTGCCGGTCTAGAAGGGACATCTCGAATGGTATGGGATTGCAAGAGGGAACTGAGAACTTTATCAGACCGGAACCTCGTCAAGCTAATCTGGGTGCCAGGACATCAGAGGATCGCTGGCAATTGGGAAGGCTGACGAACTTTCTTTTTGCAATTGCATTACCTCGTTGGTCCCAGCACTGGGACCAAACGCCCCATAAGTCGAGACTTGTGCGGGGTTAGGTAAGCATACAAACACAAAACTTGCAAGAAGAGAGTTGGACAACAAGCCAGATCCAGGTCAGGTTCTTGGAGTACCAAAACGTACAGCACCAGCATCCGTTAGAGACTGGATTCAGGCAAAACACAACTGCTTTTGGGAAAACATCCCAGGAAACAGACATGGGAAACAATATACATTACGGAACCAGTTAGAAACGAACTGCAGACCTGCTCAACTGTCACAGAACTCAAGACTGGTCATGCGTCAGAAAAGGAGAACCTTACCAGAATGGGACTGTAAAATGGCGACCCCAGCTGCGGAATGGAACCAGAAACAGTATCACATATACTGTGTACATTCGAGGCACTGGACCGCAAAAGACCAGAAGTATTTAACTTACGCACATCCAGTGAAGGATCTAGACATAATGGAGTGGTTACAATAAAAACTACTAGGTGAGATACAATGTTTAATGGATACTCTGGATAGAGCCAGGGGACTCCCACAATATCATATGGAGGGCCACTGACACATATGATGTTCATAAAGGATTTCAACTACCTCGACCAACAAACAGAAAAAACGGTTTCCTCGCCCGCATTTTCTTCAATCATAGTTCAGTTAAATGGTATATAAAGTGAGTTATGTATTTCGATTTCTTAGTACACCACTGGGCGCACCCCTGATCAAACGAATGTCTTGTGTTTATATGGTGTACATTATGAACTCTGTCACACATGCACACAATGTTTCTCTGTAGTAAACTATTTCGTTTTTTTTTTATTTGCTTTCGCTCTACTGAAATGAGCGTGGTTTGCATACCATGTGTTTACCAGAACAGATGGGGTATTGTTTGTTTTCTCTTAAGATTGGCATCGAAATAGTTTTCATGATCTATTTATGAGTTGAAATAATACACATAACACATATACACAGTGCCCGTGAATTATGATGGAAACATACACTTTGATGACTTTAGTATTGAATTCACTTATTCATACCCTTGATGATATACTCCATACTAATATTTCCAATGACGATTTTCTTTGTAGTTTTATTGAATCGCTCGTGCAAGAACTCGATACTTTTTCACTTTGTTGAATCTCGAATTTTCATGACAACATGACATGAAACATTATATAGGTCGATTTTTTTCTGGCAGTGTTTTGACTTCCTGAAGGCAACAAAACTCGAATTATAAAAATGTCTTCGACTCAACAGGAGCTTGAATGGATACGTGACATTTCCATATATCAGATATTCCTCTGAGTGGGGGAAATTGACATAAACATCTTCAAAGATGTGTTCACACCTTTGCTAAATAGTCATGCTTTCAAATGTTAGGTTTCGTTTTGTCGCTGGAAAAGTTAGGGTTGCGTCAAAATGACAAAATCACAGCGGCTCATCGAGTAGATCTGATTATTTATTCACAGTGGCGTAATAAAGATTAATCAAAAGACAAACAATACGTAACTTACGATGGTTTTGATAAATGTGTGCATCATTTGGTAACAATACCAACATTGAAAAAAAAGTATTTGAAATAGAAACAAAACAAAAACAAGATAATGAAAATTGAAAAATTGAAAACAGGCAGGAAGAATATTCATATTTATTTAGGGTTTCAATATAATCTCCGATATTCGTTCGGAGGTTCCATCTAATTTCAAATTAAATTCCCGTGATATTTCCTATATTCTTGCGTATGTCTATTTTCCCATTTTTAGAATTGTTCACCAGATTGTTCCGGTTTTTCAGACAGGTCTGAGGGAATGTCCAGACCTCATGGACCCCCCCCTCATAATAACGTCACGGTTTATTCATCCCCTAAATTTTCATTTTTGGAAACGTCAGAAGGCACTGAAATTTTTTTTCCAAAAATTCCCAACATACGTCAACGATTCAATGTTTTCACCTACCTTTTGCTATCAATATCGAGAATATATCCCTCCAGGGATAGCTGAAACCACCCTCAAAATGATTTTTTCAAAACGAACCCTATGGCTTGTGACCCCTCATTAGAAAGCTGGTGGAAAGAGAATTGTAGCGTACTTGTCAAATGTTGGTTATTCATATAAGTTCAATGGTTGCAGAACATTAAAAATTATTTTTTTAACGTATCAATATCTCAAAATGTGTGTTGAATAATTGATGGCCATTTTTTGCCACAGCTGCTATCTGCAATTGTATTCCAGTGTTTTTATAGAGCCTCAAAAAGAAATTTCCTTTTTTTGTGGTATTCACAGTTCGAAACGAAGTGTTATTGCAAACGGGTGAAAATGCTAAATCACTGTCACTCAAAGTCGAAATTGTTATGAAAAATTCTATTTTGATTTCATGCGACCCCTATACGTATTGCAAACTGAAATATGATCACTACGCTGGATTCCTCTTTCGACCAGCTTTCCAATGAGAGGTCACAAGCCATAGGAGTGCATTTGAAAAAAAAACATGTTGGGGTTGATTCTAACTACCCCTATACAGGGTGTCCCATTGGGAAACGGAAAAACTTCAACGGTGGGTAGAGCTCATCAAAGTGGTTCTGAATATACCATATTTGTAGGGTCTCACGAGTTTTATATCCGAGATATAGGGTGTTTTATCAATTTCGCCCAATTCTTTGTGAGGACATAACTTACGAACCACTTAGTATATTCTTTTGCAATTTGATACACAATTCCTTCTTTTTATACCAAAGCGACTCACCTTTCAGTCACGAAAAAAATCCAGGTCCGGATCAACAAAAGTTGGTAATATTTCTGGACACCAAAAAGAACACCCTGTATTTTCGAATTCTCAAAATCCGCTTACATATTTGGAAAGTGCACAAAAAGCTGAATCGAATCGTGTACTTTTCATTTTCCCACATGCAATTTCACAAAGGAATTTCTGATTTTGTATTCGAGGTTTTATGCATTTGGATAGGTAAAAATAATATGTTTTGAGTTTTCCCAATCGAATAATATTATCACGAACCACCCAGAATATTCTTTTGGAATTTGGTACACGAGTTCTCCTTGATCTACCCAAGCCCCTCACCTATCATTCACGAGAAGAATCCAGGTCCGAATTAACGAAAATTGATTATATTTCTGGGCCTCAAAAAGAACACCCTGTATTTTCGAATTTCCATAATATGCTAACATATTTGAGAATTGCACATAAAGCTGAATCGGATTGTCTACTTTTTATTTTCATACGAATGCTATTTCACTACTGAATTTCTGATTTTGAATTTGAGGTTTTATGCATTTGGATAGGTAGAAATCGAGGTAAAATGGAAAGTTTTGAGTTTTCAGAATCAGAAATTAATAAATTAAAGAGATTGCGGGATATTGAAAAGTACACATTTCGTTTCAAATCTTTGTGAACTTTCCAAATATGGAATAGGATTTTGGAAATTCGAAAATACTGAAGGGTGTTCTTTTTCGGGACCAGAAGATCATAATTTTTCGTTAATCCGGACCTGGATTTTCATCGTGACTGATAGGTGAGTCGCTGGGGTAGAAGTAGGATTACTTGTGTACCAAATTCCAAAAGAATATACTGGGTGATTCGTGAAAGTTTTTGTTATTCGATTGGGAAAACTCAAAACATTTCATTTTTACCTATCCAAATGCATGAAACCTCATATTCAAAATCAGAAATTACCTATAGTGAAATAGCATGCGGAAGAATGGAAAGTACATCATACGATTAAGATTCTCATGCACCTCCCAAATATGTGAGCGGATTTTGGAAATTCAAAAATATAGGGTGATATTTTTGGGGTCCAGATATATGATCAATTTTCGATTTTTCTCGTAACTGATAGGTGAGTCGCTTTGGTAGAAGAAGGCGAAATTGTGTACCAAATTCCAAATGAATATACAGGGTGGTTCGTAAGTTATGTCCTCACAAAGAATTGAACGAAATTGATAAAACACCCTATATCTCGGATATAAAACTTGCGGGACCCTACAAATATGGTATATTCAGAACCACCTTGATGGGCTCTACCCACTGTTGAAGTTTTTTCCTTTCCCAATGGGACACCCTGTATATAGTAGCGAAATTATTCCAGTAAAAGTCTGCACCCTGTTATACGCGCAGCACCTTAAGAACGCATTCTTCTTCAAATAATTTCCATAATTATTACAAAAGCTCCAAAGGCAGCTCATACAGAGCACTCGGTCTTTATAATTATTATAAGAACATGGAAGTCATTCCCGCATACACTCTTCCATTGAATCTTAAACTTGTCTTAATTAATGAAGACTAATAAGGTTGGTTCAAAATGAGCACCTTTTATATGTATAATTCTTCCACTACCATTCCATGTGTCGGCCATTTTTAACTCCAACCCAGAGGCAAGAATTTCATGTGCTTATTTATCACGAGTAGAGAAATGCGTCAGCAAACATTTGAATGATAATATATGTTTGATTGCATGGCTGCGAATAATTAGAGCTAATGTTGATGCTATTTCCAATGTGCAAGGGAAATCTGCCATCTCTATTCATAAAGGACAATTCGAAAAATTTATCATATGAAATGAAGTAAGAATGTAAGTGATCAAGTTTTTTCATATTGCAGGAATCTAGATACAATCACAATTATTATTAATTCAGATTTCACAAATCTGTTGAGTAATCACTAATACGCACAGGGTTTCTTTAAATGATATACAGGTGCCGTTACAATATTTTCTTGAATTGGCGCCGGTCTCTTATGGCGAATTCCTAATATACTTATTCGTATTATGGATGGAACTGATGGAAGGAGGTAAATTCAACCATGCATACATTAGTATTTGATATAATAAAGTATAACAGTCATTACTGTCATAATGGTTGGGTTTTCAGAGGATTGAATTCTCATTAAAAAACAATGGCTTTTACAATGTGTATGTGCAACATATTCCAGGAGAACTACGACAGTTTCACTCCGTATTTCAGTTTTGGTGGTCATGAGGTCATTTTTGATTCGGCCATTGAAGGGAAATTATTTACCCAATGCCTTTGAACACCTTGGTATACGAACTTGAAAAGGAGTATAATGGGCTTATATCACAAAAAAAAATTATTTCATAATTCGATAGAACTCACCGAAACTAGCTCACCACCGCAAACCGTTTCTTGCATGTGAGCTCCCCACGTTTTATAAAAAATTATTGAAATCCCCGATTTTTCGGACCTCAGAAAACGAGGCGATGATGTGACGTCAAAACTCTAATAGTGAAACAAGACTATTCCAGACAGAGATGAATGATACATGATTTCTGACAAAGCACCAAGATTGGTGAATCGGCAAGTTGATTTTTGGGACAAAGATAATAAGAACATGAAGAAGATCAATTCTAACCTATATTAACTTTTTGCAGCTTCATGTAAAACGGGTCAACAAAGCAATGTTGCTGCGTTTATGAAATATATTGGATTATTGTGAAATTGTAATGTTGCAAATGGTTTTGAGATTGAGACATTTCGTTGTCTAGAGATTGTTTATATTCCAATGATTCAACCTACAATCGACAACTTGAATATATTTTTCTGCAGTAGCGGTAGTGGATATCAAAAGATATTTCAATATCGATTTCGATCTCTAGGATATTTTGTTTGGATGATATGGCAACAGTGATAAGTGTCAGTTTTAACTATGGCGAGATGAGGTTTCTACGTCATAAGAGGGTTTGTTTTCAGAAGGTACTATCATTTATGTCCAAAAATAAAACATTCCAGTTAATTTTTCGATCGAATTATGTCGTCAATCATTATTTATGTATAGAATAAGGATCATTATAAACATGGTTTGAGTTAAAAGTCCAACTAAGGTGAACACGTCCATTGGAGATAATACACAAAGAGAGAAACTCAAATTCATTACCACAATAGTTCATAAATATAAAGTAAATGGTTGATAACGAGAGAAAAACAACTATATACTTTCCTGGCTATATGATACGCAGAACAGTGGATGAAATCCTCCAGAAATCTATGCGATAATTCGTATAGACGAATAAAATCGCAAGTGTTTTCTTCCTGAACGCCGAGCTGCGCCTAAGTGAATCAGGAACGTGCGACTACCTGCCGACCGGTTTCGAGCTGTTGGCTCTCATCAGTGCAAGGCTGTCCCAGATAGCTTCTTGCCCGCAATCTGGTGCCATCCTGGCCCAACGTAAACGCATCTCAGCATTTATACCTCACGCGTCGTTCAACGTCCGCGAAATGAACGCGAGTTAAGTGTTGGCAAACCACGAAAGAGTTTTTAAAAAACAATTTTTATTCGGAAATACAGAGACAAACGTTTACTTCAAAGTCTACATTCAATCTAATCTGAATTACATGAGAAATTATGTTCGACAAAGTGCTTAATGTTTAGTCAGCGATCTCGGGTTAGCAGGATCTTGGAAATACTGGGGTCGTCTAACTCGAGGTCGATCGGATTCAGCAATTCTAGGGCTTTGACATGACATAACTCCTCCCTGCGGTAGAGACGAGCATAAACTGGAAGTTTTGTGACGTCAGACAACTATCCTTGGTTTTGGTACTACAGGGTTCCTCTTTTCTTTGGCCTTCGGTTCCTGGTCATTCGATGGTGGGCTTATGTTTTCGGGAGTTTTTCGGAGATTACTGAACAAGTTACGATTCTTGTAAATAACGTAAACTATCAGCATTATCATCCCAACGTATAGAATAATGGTCCAAATGCTGATTTTATCGTAATGGATGGTACTATCTGATTGGATTTCACTGATAGCTTGAAGTTGGAGATCCAGAGCGCTCTGTATATTATTTGTATCTCCTAGGTTGATTGATTCCAATTTGAGAGGTACAAAGCGGGTTCTTGATAAAACTGATGGGCTACTGTCCATTGTTAACCTTGGTAATTTTATATTTTCGAAAATAGTTTTTGGGTTGTTATAGTTCTTTAAATGATAGTTTTTGAGGGTCACTTCACAGTACGAATTTAGTTCTAACACGAAAGTTCCTTTCAACGGCACGTTTTCTTTTTTCTGTCCACATCTTTGTACAGCAACAGCCTCGTTGGGAGAGACTATAATCCATTTTTGTCCTTCCAAATTTTGAACTTTGATTTCGTTCATTTCGATGGCAACTGGATGGCAGTTTGTTATCTTCTCGGAGAATCTGAGCATTTGGATTTCGCAAGGAGCTTCGTCGCTTAGTGTAATGGAATTAGTTTCATGGCATAAAAAATCTTGATTGGATATTTCTTTGCATCTGGTGTCGAAAAATACGTAATTGTGTTCGTTAAGGATTAGGTATTTGGACCGAGGAATGACGATTCTGTATTGATTATTTGTTGACGTTGGTAGGGGATAAAGATGATAGTAGGTGAAATTTTCGGCTTCTACTACTGGGATTTCAATAATGAATACAACTTGGTTACCTTTTGTATAGCTCTTAATTCTTATTATCTTTTCGATCACTAGAATATTTTCCAAAGTTGGTTCGATTGGGAATCGATTAGGCTGTAAATGTTCACTGATAGGTTTGATTTCATCTAGCAATTCTTTGGGCTCGATTACTGAATTGTGAAGGGTATCTAATTTTGAAAACGTAATTGCTACCTCAATTTTTTCAAATATATCGTATATTGTTTGAAAGGCCGACATAATTTGGGATATGAGCATCTGAACCAAAAAATAGTGGCGGTCTCCCATTTCTTGAATTGACTTTTTACTGATTGATTGCTCTATTTGCATTATCCTGGATTCTAAGACTAATTGGTTGTGACTTATATTTCTTGAAATTTCATTGAATTTTTTTGTTGATGACTGAAGGATTGTGATTTGTTCTCGAAGGATATTTTTGATTTTATTCTGATTGTTAGACAGTTGAGAAATGGCTTCATCGTATTTCTCAGCATCTTCATGATCGAGGTTCCCTGTCAGTGTTTTGATTATCGTACCTAATCCGTCAAATAGGCTCCTTTTTGTTCTGGTGTTCGAAGTAGGATTTATTTGATGAATTTGCATCTGAATTTTCTTTTCGAGCATGGTTACCAAATTATAAGAGTTATGAAATTCCTGTTGATGACTGGTTGAATTTTCTATTGCGGATTTGAGTCGTACAAAGTTGCTCTCGAGTGTTCTGAATTCTTTGATGACATCACTGGTATCGAAGATTTGAATAAATGACCAATAACTGATGACATTTTGTGCGTTTCCTAACTTCAGTGGCAGCAGACCAGGGTTTCCATTGAGGTCATGAAATTTCGAGTATCCTAATTCTGTTCTGGTGAAGGGGATCGATCTGTAACAACGGGGATCCTGAGTTCTTTTATATGCAATGTTTCTGTTTTATCGTTAGATTTGTTTTTGAGTTTCACTTTATTATTTTTCAGAATTTGTACTATTTCAAATGGACCTTTGAATTTATTCTCTTTTTTATTGCGTTTTTTATTGGATTTATATACTGTTTGCCCTACCCTGAACTGAAATTGTTCTGGACCTTCAGAATTTCTTTTATCTATAACCTTCTGTTTGGCATTCCTCATTTTGTCCGTTATATTTTCGTACAGGTGACGGATTTTTTCTCTATGGTTAGTTACGTAATCTGCATAAAATGATGTTTCTATTAAGTCGGAGGGGTCCCGAGAGTTCGTATGACCGAAGGTTAATTCGTGAGGTGTAAATTTTGTTGATGAATGAAGTGAATTATTATAAGCTATTATTGCGTATTTCATAAGAGTTATAATGACATCCTTATCGTGTTTTTGTCTAAGAATTCGCAAATGCTCTATCAAGGTAGAGTGGAATCTTTCGACAGGTGAATTTGATTCATGGTGGAGGGGCGTGGTGAAGTGTAAATCAACATTATGAGTCTTCAACAATTCTTTGACGGTTTCGTTTTTGAATTCGGGACCGTTATCCATTGTTATTTTGTCGGGTAGTCCGTAGAAGGAAAAATAGTTAAGTAGGGCTTCACAAACTTCTATTGCAGTTTTACCTTTTATAGGTATCGCCTGTCCTACTTTAGAAAAAGCGTCAATTATTGTGACGAAATCTTGATTGTCGAATTTGAAAATGTCAACATGAAGAAGTTGAAATGGCTTTCCTACTGTTTCGGTCAAGACTAACGGGACATATGGATTTTTTCGGGAATATTTCGAAGTTTGGCAAATTTGGCAATCATTTATATATTTCGTGACGTCATCTTTGATATTCGGCCAATAGTAATTTCTTTTTAATTTTTCGACAGTTTCGCTGATACCTCTATGATTACTCTTGCCTTCATGCTGGTGTTTGATCAACATGAGACGTTCTTCGTTTTCTTTTACTGAATTAACTAATTTTGTGCATTTGATCAGTTTTAATCCGGATTCGTGGAAATTTCCTTTGTATATTTTAGAGAAATCGTCGTACATTGAATCATCGTGAAAATATATATGAAAAACTTTAGAAGCGGTGGTATAATCTCGCAGTAATTCGAAGATTAAATTATCTTTTGATTTTGGCATTTTGACTTGTAAAATTTTATGATTTGCAAAGTTATCTTCCGATACCTCTAGTCGATTGTGTGCGCTTTTTGAAATGATGATTTGATATTGTTTGTTATTTATAATGTCGTCCAAGATAGGTATACCGGCATTGACGTCATCATTATCCACATTGGAATGTACTGTTTGAGAAATATCCTCGTCAGGGTCAGGGTCAGGGTCAGGATTCGGTGGTCTGTTGTCATTTTCGTTCGATGTACTTGGTTGTTGTTCGTTGTAGTCCATGACGTTTTCTGATAAATTTTGGAGGTACTGTAGTATTTCTTGGTTTACTTCTCCTGGGTTATTGATTGTACTCTCATTCTCTAGGGCGTTAACTTGAATTCGCGATAATGCGTCGGCATTCGTGTTTTGTTTGCCTTTTTTATGAATGATTTCGTAATCAAACTCTTCGAGTTTGAGCCTCCATCTCACTAGCTTGCTATTGGGTTCTTTCAAATTAAAGAGCCAAACTAGTGGTCTGTGATCGGTGTAAATTTTGAATCGCCTGCCATACAAGTATGGCCGAAAATATTTGCAAGCCCAGACTATCGAAAGCAATTCTTTTTCGATAGTAGAGTATTTGCATTCACTATCATTCAATGTCCGAGATGCATATGCAATAGGCCTGTCGTTCGGAATGTTTCCTTGAGACAAAACGGCTCCAAGAGCATAATTGCTGGCATCAGTGGTCAGAATGAAAGTTTTTTCGAAATCGGGGTATTGTAATATAGGAGAATTCACCAAGAGCTGTTTGCAATGTTCGAAAGCGTTAATGAAATCTGTGGAGTGAGTAACTTTATTATCTTTTTTTAGGCAAATCGTCAAAGGTTTTGTTATCTTGGCAAAATCGTTGATAAATCTGCGGTAATATCCCAAGAGTCCCAAGAAGGATTTAATTTCTTTAGGAGTTCTAGGAATTGGGAAATTTTTAACAGCAGAAATTTTTTCAGGATTTGGTAGAACTCCGTCTGTAGTCACTACATGTCCGAGGTATTGAACTTCTTTCCGTAGGAATTCCGATTTGTCTAGCTGCAATTTAAAGTTTGATTCCCGGAGTCGTGTAAATACTTGTCTTAGTCGGTGAATGTGTTCTTGTAACGAAGTGCTAAAAACAACTATGTCGTCTAAGTAAACTAGGCAGATTTCATTCTGCAGGCCACGTAAAATGTTATCCATCACACGCTGAAATGTTGATGGAGCATTTTTGAGCCCAAACGGCATTCGTTTGAATTCGTAGTGGCCATTTTCGGTGGAGAATGCAGTTTTTTGTATGTCCTCTGGTTCCATTTCCAGTTGGTGGAAACCGCTGGCTAAATCTAGGGTGGTGAAATACTGACTCCTACCTAGTTTATCGAGAATATCCGATATATTTGGTAACGGATATTTATCGTCAACAGTTCGTTCATTTAGCTTCCGATAATCAATCACCATACGCCATTTGCGTTTACCAGAGGCGTCCATCTTTTTTGGTACAATCCAGATAGGGCTGGACCAAGGAGATGTCGAATTCTGAATTATACCCTGTTCAAGCATTTTTGACACCTGGTCTTTGACTTCGGCTTTGTGTACCTCGGGATAGCGGTAACTTTTGGTAAATATTGGCGTGTCGTTTGTCAGTTTGATACAATGTCGTATTTTATTAGTGAAAGTCAGTGGTAATTTGTCGCAGTAAAAGATGTCTCGGAACTCGAAACATAACTTTTTGATTTCATCAACTTCTTCGGAATTACAGTGATCAAGTCTCAAATTTTTCTGATTGTCCTTCAGAATATTATCGTATGAGGTATCATTGATTTCGTCGATTTCCATGTTATCGCAAAAGTTGACATCACATGTATTAAGTGGTTCAATATCAAAGGGTTCGTTTATTCTGATTCTGATCGGGTGATCGTTAGAGTTAATTAGAGTAGTTATGGCAAAATGATTGAAAACATTCACTAGAGCTTTAGGCATTTCGGTTTTGTTGCCGAATTTAGTATAATTCAATAAACCTATGCCATTTTGCAGTTTAACCGGTAACTTTATAACTTGTTGTGTTCTAGGCTCGACTGTTATAGAATAATTTTGGAAGTTATTGTAACTAATTTTCGAAGGTTTTTGCTGATTTCCATAAATTATTGGAATTTCTGTTAGAGGGGTAATCAATTTACAAGTTTTTAGATTGATATTGGCATCTAGTTGATTTAATAGGTCGGCACCAATAAGGCCGTCGTATTTTTGTGAGAAATTGAATAAATAGAATTTATGGGATTCTTTTGTGTTGAAAATGCTGAAAAGTGGAATATTAACAATTTCGTTGTGATGACTCACTGCATGGGCTGTTTGAATATTGAATAATTCATTTGTCAAATAATTTTTGTAGAATTTATAAGCTAGTACGGGATTCATCAAGCTTCTTGAACTGCCTGTATCTATTAAAAAATGTGCATTGATCTCGGGTACAAAGATATAGGGAAGGTCAGTACGGATATTATTCAAGAATATTATGTTAGGTTCTTGTCGTGAGGAATTTTGGGAAAATTTGTATCTTCATATGAATTGACATCAGAGTTCAGTTCTTGTTCGTATGATTGAGAACTGTCATACTGATGAGGATAGTTAGAATAATCTACATTGTTTTCTGGTGAGTACCACATATTATTTGGGCAATAATTTGGCATTGCCAGATAATCGCTTGAACACTCTTCTCCGAATTGTTCGGTATTCTCGGAATGTTTGTTATTATAATCAGAATTTGCCGAATGAGGACCCTCGTTAATTTCCTGTGTATATAGTTCGTCAAATGTATAAGAGGCATGTGGTTTTGGTTTAAGTGAGGTATTTCCTGAACTTGTATCCATAGGTGTCACTCGAGTTTGAGTTCTTGTTGAATAATTAGGTCTATAATTTTGACTGGTTGATGGGAATCTATAACTGGGTGTCCAATTTGGGAATAATGGTCTCTGATTTTGTGTCATTGGTCTAGGATTGGGAAATGTTTGTGGTCTGAAGTTTTGTTGATGATTTTGAGAGCTCTGGAAGAATGGTCGTGGGTTGTATTGATAATTCGGTTGAAAATTTGGTTGGAAGTTTTGTTGCGAATTCGGTTGAAAATTTTGGAATGTAGGTCTTGCTTGTTGGATTTGATATTGAGGTGGCTGAGAGGGTCTGTTACCTGAATAAACTGAATTGATTCGTGGTTGTGGCCGATAATTCGAAGTCTGAAGGTTTTGATTACGTCCTGTATTAAAATATATAAAATTTTCTTCTTCTGTGATATATGCTAGAGCTTGTTCAAGACTGTCTGGGTTTCGCAATCTCACAACTAGTTGCATTTGATATGGCAATCCACTTATAAAAGTTTTGAGAGCAAAATTATCATAGTGTTGTATAGTCAAAAGTTTTTCGGCTTGAGATTTATTCGAAGCATTTAATTTTGAAAAAAGCAAACTACGAGCGTCTTGGATTCTCATTCCAAATTGCAATGGCGTTTCGTTTCTTTGCGGTTTGAGATTTATTAGGTCTTGAATAAGGCAATCAATACTTCTTTGGTCAGAAAAGGTTAGGTTAAGAGCATCTTTGATGCTAGACCATGTTTTAAGTTCAGATCTCGAACCAATTAAATCGGCAGCACGATCTCTGAGTTTATTCAGAACTGTATCGAGTAAAATAATATTAAGAGGGTCATTTACGTTTTCTGCGTTCTGAAAAGCTTTAAGAAAATTTTCACAAGCGCTGAGAAATCTACCTAATTGTTTCGGATTTCCGTCAAATAACGGAATATTATCTGACTGATATCTCATCAGGCCGATATCGACTCTTTGTTCTAGATTTGGCATTGTTTCACTGTTAATATTGATAGATGATAGCCCAGAAGTTATTGATTCTATATCGACAAATCTATGAGACATAAAAATAACCAAGTTGATTTGAAAATTCTAATAATTCAACTCGAAACCGAAAATGGTGTGGAAAATATGGGAAAAATTATGAGAATAGAAAGGAACGAACACTTACAGTATTATTAGCAGAAATATCTTCATCCTACGTTTTTCTTTCTTCTTACAGCTAACGCCTATAGGAACTTGAAATTGCTTCTTGTGTCCCAGGTCTTCCTAATCTAGAGTCCAATAGGTGTCGTTGAAGTGGAACTTCACCCTGGTGTATTTCCTGTGGTTTTTCAAGCACTGTGTTCGTGAATACCCTTTAGTCCAGCACTGATGAAAACTGTTAGTCTATACCGACCGGCTTTTTCACTTTCCGGAACTTTAGGGATTTTTTTCGGAAAATCGTCAATTAACCGTTGAAACGGACCGGTTTTAGCGATTTTTGTCTTCTACCGTTGACGAATATCCTACCGACTGCGCCAGTTAAGTGTTGGCAAACCACGAAAGAGTTTTTAAAAAACAATTTTTATTCGGAAATACAGAGACAAACGTTTACTTCAAAGTCTACATTCAATCTAATCTGAATTACATGAGAAATTATGTTCGACAAAGTGCTTAATGTTTAGTCAGCGATCTCGGGTTAGCAGGATCTTGGAAATACTGGGGTCGTCTAACTCGAGGTCGATCGGATTCAGCAATTCTAGGGCTTTGACATGACATAACTCGCGTACGCCGAACGCCACCTGGCAAGGAAAGAATCACTCGAAAATAAGATCCCATTTCAGGTGAAATGGAAGTGGCTGGTTGCCCGCCTGGCATATTTTTAACTAGGAAAAAGCCAAGTCATTACCACAATAGTTCATATAAAATGAACGGAAATGGTAGATAACGAGAGAAAAACAACTACTTTCCTGGCTATATGCCACGCAGAGCACATCCTTCTGAAATCTGCAATAATTCGTATATAGACGATAATATTTTTGAGGGGTCAAAATTTTTCCTGTGCATATATAAGTCGCATCTTGACACTGAAGAGGAAAATAAACATATTATTTTTCCTTATAAGAATGCGAAACAATGATCTTCCTGTATATTGATTAAATTAGAATGGCATGTGCCCTATGGATTTGAGAGTAGTACTTTCCAATGATTTTGAAATATTCAAGAAAATCTGGATTTAACATTATCCACCATCGCCCTCTCATGCATGGCTCAACAGTGCATTTTCTTTTGAAGGTAAGTTGATTTTAACCGGCCTATTTCGGTCTCCAGTTGACCCTGTGGAATTTATGGTACTTTATTCTAGGACACTTTTTATAGAGGTGAAACATCATCTCTGGTTGAGAATCTCACAGAATTATCATCTACGTTTTGTTGAAAATTTGCATCAATCTCAAGATACGCTGATGGTTTCACTCGGTGTTTTGAAACTGTTACCGTCTGTTATTTTGGAAGTTAAGATGAAACATGTATCATTCATATGTGTAATGTGGATAGATTTTCATTGGTTGATGAAGAATATGACACTATTGGTGCCAGGAGCTATTTCACTTCCAGTCCAGGCTGCTTATGATCCATAAGGCACAAATCCGACCTGTCCTGGAATACTATTCCCATATTTGGAGTGCAGCACCCAAACATACCCTGAAACTGTTGGATTCTTTCCAAAAAAGGGCAATTCGTCTCGTGGGTGATGCCTCGCTCACAAACTCACTCACTTCTCAGGAACACGTGGCGATCTAGCTCTATTTTATAGATATTTCCATGAACGATGCTCTTCTGAAATATCAACAATTGTTCCTCCCTTGGCAATCCCCGCGAGATTAACCCGTCGAGTTGAGGCTTCGCACCCCTTCGTGGTCACTTTGGAGACCTGCGGAGCATCTCTTTCCAAAGACTTGTTGATCCAACGAGCAGCGAGGCTCTGGAACACAGTTCCAAGGGAAGTGTTCTCCGAGGCATATAACCTCCAGAAATTCAAGAAGAACACCATTTCCTATCTTGGTTCTCACGATGTTTTCTGAACATTATATAGGATATCTCTTTTCGTGGGAACCATCAGAGCATACAAAAATATCACGTCGTAGAGAGTATAAGCGCTTCTGAGAAGTGATCGTTTTCATTATTGAAACACATATATCCGTGATGATTTCGAAGAATGAATCACTGTATCAAATGCTATTGATACATGACATTACTTGTTTCAACGATTACATCTTTTTTCGTGAGTTTCAGATACCTGCTTATAGGTCAACAATGAGAATGAACGAACATTCTGTTTGACCATCAGCAATTTTGAGCATGGATCACCGTGTATATATGGAACAAGTTTCTCTGCCACAACACGTAAGGCATTTGTATGCAAATTTTTATTTAATTGTATCAAATTGCAAAGTTTCATTATTCCGATCCTGATGTAATTACTCCTGTGTGAAGAAGGTGGGGCAAGATATGCATTCGCGCACATATGGGCATTGCTTCTATACTATATTATAAGTGAAAAAGTAAATATATGTGAACGCACAATCATAACCCAAGATGGCTACTATTACTGCATAATACGAGGCCGTTTCAGGTCATTTCAGCAGGAATTTATATCACGTTATGCCTAATAATTTTATATGGGGAATTCACTCATGGTGATACTTTATCGAAAATTCTAGGAATTTTCGGGTGGATAGAAACACTCTGTCTGTGGATTAATTGGGGAGGTGCAACATCCGTTTCTCTAGATTTTTTAGATTTGCTTCCATCATCATCAAAATATCAGTCCATATTCAGTGAGAAGAGCACCAAGTCATCTGCACGACTTTTTAATTTAAAAACATGGAATCAGGGGCATGTTCAGGACATAATATGTAATGTCCATCTTCAGCCTATGCTAATAATTCCTGCAATACAAAGAGGTACATCATCATAAAATGAATAAAAACATTTTTAGAAAGATAAGTACTCACATGGATATTGAAAAACTGTTACATTTTATGAAAATAATGATAAAATATAGGGTTTTATAAGAAGAAAAAAAGTATGTAGAACGACAGTCAGGATCAACAAGCAGCACACAACTACTATTAGGGACGATTAAAAATACGGCGTGCTTCCAGAACACATACAGGGTGGTTCAAGATACAGAATTCAGATCAACCTGAATCTGTTCCAATTGAATGCTAGTAAATAGTAAATCAAAAGTTGAGACATCAGGGACATGGGAGCTGTTTTGACCGATGATGAATAGTTTCGACACCAAAATTTCTTAATTTTGAACACTATACAGGGTGTTTCAAAAAAACCTAACCGCCTTGCTAGGGTAGGTAGAACATTGCAAAATAAGTTGGGTTTGCTCAGTAAAAAAATTTCGTAACGCCATCCCTTTTCAAGATACAAGGTGTTGAAAAAATTATTTTTTTACACATTTTTCACGATTATTCCGAAACTACTGGCAACATTGCAATGAAATTTTGTATCGATGTTTTCTGAAATCTGACACATCGCATGAATTTGTTTTTATATCTGACTCTCATAGAGGGCGCTAGTTACACGGTTCGTACCGAGTAGTTTTGAACATAACTTTTTTGAGCTTAGATTTTTCAATCCAAATACGATATGAACTTGAACATCATTCAATTTTACACCAAAAAGGTACTCTTGGTGAAACTGGATACTATGTTCCGTTTTCGGAATATTTCGATTTGAAAATAATGGAGTAGTAATGCTGCTATAGTATAAAATGAATTTTATTGAGTTCAATTACCTATTTATACAGGTTCAAAAACAATAAAATCATTCTTGTGCTGAAGTTATTGATGGAACAAAAGATCATAAGTAGAAAATTGAGAGATATTTGACTAGAAACATGAAATATTGAATCAGTTAGAGTAAGTGTTCAAAATGTCCTACGTTTCGAGGAATACACGATTCGAAATTCTTTTTTCAGGAATGTATTATTCTTCTGAACAGTTGAGGATCTGCTGTTAGGTCATTTAAGTGATGTTCAATTATGTCTCACAACTCTTGACGTGAATTTACCTATGTATCATAGACTATCTGCTCAAGATACAACAAAGCTGTGTAATCCATGTTCTTAGTCAAATCTGTTTCGATGTTATTCTTGTGATTCATTGTTAAATCAATGAGTTATGCATCAGAAATTTATTGTTGTTTTTGGTTTTCAATGAATAGGTGATAATTTTTCATAATACTCACTCAAATACATAGTTTTATACCAGCAACAGTTACCACTTCATCATTTTCAAATCGAAATATTCCGAAAACGGAACACAGTATCGAGTTTCACCAAGAGTATCTTTTTGGTGTGAAATTGAATGATATTCAAGTTCACATCAAATTTGGATTGAAAAATGTAACCTCAAAAAAGTTATGTTCAAAACTACTCGGTACGAACCGTGTAACTAGCGCCCTCTATGAGAGTCAGATATAAAAACAAATGCATGCGATGTGTCAGATTCCAAGAAACATCCATATAAAATTTCATCACAATATTGCCAGTAATTTCAACATAATCGTAAAAAATGTGTAAAAAAATATTGTTTCAACACCTTGTATCTTGAAAACGGTTGGCGTTACGACATTATTTTTTTACTGAGCAAACCCAACTTATTTTGCAATGTTCTACCTACCCTAGCAAGGGGGTTAGGTTTTTTCGAAACACCCTGTATAACAATCAATCAATATTTTTCATTATTTTTTCATTTTCCCAATGAATAGTGCAATTTAAAGAATGATTTTGTACAAACTCACTAATTACTGCAATGTGGAACGGCGTCATCACTCGCTTGTGTTTTATCATCATGCCATTTCGGTCGAAGAATAAATAGATCGTTTAAAGTGAAGAGCCACCCCAGGAAGTGTTGATGAAGATTTGAAATGAATATAACAACCAGAAACGTAGATTATATTTATTGACAAGATCTTATTCCTATATAATATGAATGCATACATTCAAAACATCCGATAAAATTTACCATATGGATGTCCAAGACAGATACCATATGGATGTCCAAGACAGATACCATATAGATGTCCAGAACGGATACCATATGGATAGCTAAAAAGTTGGAAACGCAATATCCTATGGATGTCCATGCGTCATCCAGTGTACACAAACTGGATGTCCTATGGATGTCCGAGATGTCCAGAGGAGGATGTCCAAAGGACGTCCATTGAATCGAGTTGTGTTATTAGGGGTTATGAAGGGTCAAAAAATGTTTTCACATATACATCGACTCGTCTTGATTTCCCCTATTCATTTGGCTATGTGAGTCTTCTCATGGAACACCCTGTATGTTTTATACAAGTTCCGTATAAATAGATAGATATAAACATTTTATGTTGGAATTTGAACACTATATGTGAGTTAGTTCTAGAAAGACGTAAGACGTCAAAAAAAGGCACTCCAACGATTCGTAGAATGAATATACTGCTTGCCGTATTATCCAACAATTCCTTCTTCTGACGGACGATTTGAATGGCTAGCATTGAAGGCGTCCAATGGTGTAATTCCTTTGAACATAATGAAGGTGTCTGTCGTCACACTTGCATGTCTTAACACAAGACAATGGTCATATTATTCCATCGCAACATTCATTAGCAATATGGCAATCGGACACGAAGAGTGAGTTACCTTGATGAAATGCAGAGGATTTCTAGGGCGTGAAACAGCGAGAGGAAGTTTAGTAATGAGTTGAAATGAGAGTTGAAGTAGGTGGTCTCTTGAAGGCTCGCGAGGAAAAAAGTGCAGCACAAGGAGGTTGTGACTGCTTTCAATGAGTGTTCAAGTTCTTAGGATTTTTACAATTCTAATTATATAGCAAGGCAGAGCAGATATCAGACATTAATTAATAATCGTGGTAAATTATTGAAGCATTAATATTCTTCTCTTCCTTATTGGACATTATACAGGGTGTTATTTAAGTACGTGGCCAAACTTGAAGGGGTGATTCTTTGAGTGATTCTAAGACGAAAAGTTCATGTAAACATAGGTCCGGTAATTCTTCGTTTTCAAGATACAGGGTGTCAAAATTTTTAAAAGAAATCGTTTTTTTCGTAAATATCTTAATAACCCTTTAACCGATTTTATTGAAATTTGGCAGTGTTATTCAAGGTCGTAAAGGGCTAATTTAACCCTAACTATATCAAAATTATCATGTCCAGTGGCGTCCCGGAAGGCACTGTAACCAATATTTTTGACAGAAAAAATGTGCGCCACTGATTTTTTTGCCATTTTTGTATTTGTTTCACATTGAGAAACTAAAATTACAACTTTTTTATTTCTAGAATTTTTTTCGTATCTTGCTTTGTTTTTGAGAAAAAACATAAAAATCACTTCATTGCACATCCCTGTGACGAGCCGAAGGCAAGTGCTGCAATTCATACATACATATTTTTTGTTTTTTCATTGCATTAATTTTGATAGAAAATTCCAAGACTAAAAAAGAGTATCAATATGAAAAAATATTAGTAAGACCCCAGTTTTTGATGGTTTAGTAGTTGAAATGTTTTATTGTGTTGTCACAGGGATGTGCAATGAAGTGATTTTTATGTTTTTTCTCAAAAACAAAGCAAGATACGAAAAAAATTCTAGATGTAAAAAAGTTGTAATTTTAGTTGCTCAATGTGAAACAAATACAAAAATTGCAAAAAAATCAGTTGCGCACATTTTTTCTGTCAAAAATATTGGTTACAGTGCCTTCCGGGACGCCACTGGACATGATAATTTTGATATAGTTAGGATTAAATTAGCCCTTTACGACCTTGAATAACACTGCCAAATTTCAATAAAATCGGTTGAAGGGTAATTAAGATATTTACGAAAAAAATGATTTCTTTTAAAAATTTTGGCACCCTGTATCTTGAAAACGAAGCATTACCGGACCTATATTTATATGAACTTTTCGTCTCAGAATCACTCAAAGAATCACCCCTTCAAGTTTGGCCACGTACTTAAATAACACCCTGTATATATATCACTACATCAGGGGCGGATCCAGGGGGGGGGGTCCATGGGGCCATGCCCCCCCCCCTCGGAAACCTCATGGATATGTAAAAATGTAGGTATTTTGAATGAATGAAAAAATTAGTACATATGTCTTCATAGCTAGAAACTTTGCAACAGCTCTGAGAAATTGCGAATTTGTAATATCACTCTGCTGTTTGGCAAATATATTTTCGATAACACTGCCACTCAGTAATTTGCTCCAAACAATAAACTTAGACAAAAAACAAGCTAACGATGTTGTTAGTATCACTCTTCTGACGCTTCAAAATAAAAGGGATGATATTCTAAATACTATCTGAGTATTTCGAATGAAGCCAAACAGAAACTAAAAGAACTGAATGTTGAATTTTCGATGCCGAGAATAACAGGGAGACTGGTTCATAGACCGAATCCTACGGTTTCCTCAGTGGTTGACCATTACATAATAACTGTTTTCATAATAATAATAATAATAATAATCTTTATTTTCCTTTAAGACAAAGTTACAAAATTTGTATAGGAATCGTCAAAAAAAAAAACAAGAAAAGAAAAGGAGATCGGAGATTAAAAAAAATCCTGAAAAAAAGAGGACGAAAACTACCTACTTATACACAAAAATTCATCAAAACTATAATAATACTTATCAACAAGATGATTCTTGAGTGTTCGTTTAAACATTGAAACAGTTTTGGATTCTTTAATAAAATCAGGTAGCAAATTATAAATACGTGGAGCCATCTGGTCAGGAGATTCGAAAGCTAATTTGGTATTTCCAAATGGTACAAAAACATTGTTGTTTTGTCTTGTATCAATATTATGTTTACATTTATTCAGTACAAACAATTTATTTCTATTCTCGAACACAAATAAGCACAAGTCAAAAATTAAAAGACTAGGGAGTATTATCCTTGATCTGAATGATAGACTATCAGAAAATGAATTGAATCTATACAACCTTCACCTTAGTGTGCCATCAATAACTAAAAACAAAACAGATGAGGAAATATATGAGGTATGAGAAATATACCAAACAATGGTATAACTGCCCTGAAGAAATGTAAAAATTTGTTTCCTAACAAACATTCTTCTGGAACCATAATATTGCCTGCCTGTAAGTGTTGCATCTTCTGAAAGAAGTGTTTCAACACTCAGAAGGCTGAAATATTGGATAAGATCCAGAATGGTCCAAGACAGGTTAAATGGATTGGCATTGATGCATATTCATAGGGGCATCTGCAGCAATCTGAATGTTGATGATATCATCCAAAGATAGCTAGGCAGAAGAATAGAAGACTGGAATTTGGTTTCTTCATTTTATATATTTTTATTTTTGTCTGTTTAATTTGTTTTGTTTTTTAAAAGAAATATTTTTATTCACTCTGAACCCAAATTCTTCGAGAGAAATATTTTTTTATTTACTTTTTTTATCCAATATGATTTATTACAGAATTTTACATATATTGATGGAATAAAAGTTTGAACTTGGTTGTTTACACCAGTAATTTCAATACTTGAAAGGAAACTGAAGATTTTATGTTAACTATAATCAATTTTTTTAATGAAAAAGCATTTGTCTCAGAAGGTCACCATATAATTTCTCTTCCGCGCTAACCTTATTGAGCCGTGACTTTCTATGCCCCCCCCCCTTAAACATCGTCTGGATCCGCCCCTGCACTACATTGTATATTTTTCGATGAATTTCAGTTCCAGTTTAGTTCACCAGACCTGAACTAACTTCAAGATATAAATATTTCTAATAATCAATAATTATTTTATACAGGGTGAGTCATGAGAAACTGTACAAACATACTCCTGCCACGAATAGAGGCCCCTGAGGGGAATACCGAATGTCCATCAGAAAGTGTCTCCTACACTTCTTTTCCATTATATAGGGTGAATTATGAGATTTGGCAAAAACATCTTTCGGTCATATAACTTTCCAACAGCTTCTTCGTTTCGTGTGATTTTTTCATGGAATATTCCACTATACTACTCTCCAATCGACTGACTTGAACAATTTTGATAGTTTAGTTTATAGCAAAAAGTTCATCCTGTGTTTCGTTTTTGTAAACTGTGACAGGGAATTCTCAAGAGTAAAAATCAAACATTTAAGGTACTGCCGGGTAAGAAGGTCACGTTAACAGAAAATATTTTTTTATTATTGTCATATCAAGATTATCAAGAGTTTACATCCAAATACATATAAATCTTCAGACTTATATTCTTTCAGGAAACTTGTCTTTTGGCCTTATTATCGACCTATGCAGTTTATAAGGCCGATGATGAATAATCGAGGCAGGTAATAAGGCCGAATATAAAAAAAAACGAGTAATGGAATGCATTCTGGGCAGACAAAATCTTCTGAGTCTTCACTAGTTAGGCCCAAACATTCCTCATGTGCCCATATGCCACATGATGAACACATGCATATCGGGTGTTAGTAGGACTTCGGAAAATAAATTATTTTGGGAATCTCTTCCAATCAAGCTCATTCAAAATGAGTATTGCACCAAGTGCTCGTTTAATCGAACCAGACTGTATATAATTCCTCAATGTCCGACGAGGAATCCCACAACGTTCTGATACGGATTCTTGAGACATCCCCTGTATTATTAGTTGGAGGGCCTCCTGCATCATTTCTTCAGTCCAGTTGGCTCTGATGCCACGATTCTTTTTTTCCATAACTAAAAAATTAGAATAAAAAATTAATTTTGTTGCATGCCTTATTGCCAGATACAATTCAAATAGCAAAAACTTATGGCAGGTAATAAGACCGGGGCTTCATCACCTGTCGGGTACGATGGATACTTTTTTGAGGTTAAGAAAATTCATCAATAACAGAAAAATCAAAATAATGAGTTTTATCTATTGTCTACATCAACACTAATATTTATATATCGAAATGTACGAGAAACTAATTCTAACAATGTAACTAAATATAATCAAGGCTAATACTCACTTTTTCGAAGCAAATTTTATAATAAGGCACATGAACAATCAGGAAAATAAACGTAAACACGGAGCACTTGACGCACAAAAATGGCACTGCGTTGGAATGGTTACTTTTGAATGTTTCCAAATGTAGATGGCACTGGGCGCATGGAATTCTGATTATTTGTCCATCTATAGCTTTATGGCCTTTTAACCTGTCAGGCCTTATTATACCTAACGAAATATCCACTTGTGGTGACGTTTCATTGCTGTCGTTAGGATCCTAAATTAATTTTTGCAACACTTCTGACGCTGTTTTTATGTAAATAATGAGCCTATGCGTTGTTCGAAATTGTTGAATTTCAGAGATCATTTCAAACGAACCTTATACATGGGCGCCATTTGGCGATACGTCGAATAAATGGTGACGTCAGTTTTTATGCTGTTTCGTTATTGGTCACAAAATCTTCCATTTCCACTCATGAAGCAAGGTTGTAAAGTTACCAATTATAATCAATTTTATCAAAAAGAATGTTAGAGTCCTGATGTCGTTGAATAAAACATAATAGTGGGAATCCATGATGTTTTAGTTCATTCTTGACCTTTTCGAGCAGTATGTCTAAATATTTCTCATTCTCCATAAAAAAGTATCATGTGAATGTTGGAGACTTGGCAACATATTGCTGAATGCTGAGAACTGACAAGACCACGCCTACAAGTCGTGCGCCGTGGTTGTCACGTTCACCGATTCAAATGTCCTCTAGTGTGAATTAATTCAATTATTATTCACACGAATACATTATAAGCAATAAGCCACAAATCATAAGGGAACATTTTGAGACAATTGAATTTTTATTGTTAATTAGGAATATTACCAATACTCAATTGAGGATTTATGAATTATCGAATAAACAATATTTCAGAAGTTCCCAATCATATTTCAACACATGGCAACTGTGCTATGGTATGCCCTAGCACCTAATAATCGCCCAAAAAATTCGTAAAAAATTAGCAATTGGAAGGAAATTTGAGTGATGATTCTATCTAAGAAATAAAAAATATAATCCACTCGCCTATTCAACGTGGTTATATATTTCCTCATGCCTGATGTGTTTACTGGGGTTATCCTTCTATATTCTACAGGGTTATATCTTCTGATATAGAAACGATACCCAATAAACAATAGAAAGTTCCAAGTAGGTCATGGTTTGCCGTGTCAACAGGTCCCACTGATAGACGTTTGACGGTTCTTTTCATACGAGTCGAATCAAAAAAACATCATTAGTCTCAATTTTTTTCGGTTTAGCGACAGCTGACAAAACGGATGAATAGGTACGGCTTATTACACACTACCACCTTGTGATTACTCTCGCGTACTGCTCTTTCCGCCCACTTACAAAGCCAGAAAAGGATGCGTTCATTGTCGAAGATATACGCAACGTGTAATTTTCGTGGAGACTCGGAATGTGTGTTAGGAAGAGGGGCCGAGGGAAAGTCGGGTTAGAAGCGAGGTCGCATATTGAAACCATGTGGGATGGACTATAGGTTTTTATTTGTTGCAGTTGCTGAATAGGTATTTATTGATTTATTGAGCAGGAAGATATCGAATTGACAAGAAAAAGTGCCTTCTAGCAGTTCTAGCCTATTCACTTTTGTGGTCAAGTGTTATAGCTACAGGTTGTTTATTCTGTGTGTTTCACTTGAGAAATTCTCCAGTGAGAAATGAACTATTCAATGAAATGAGGCTGCGTATAGTAAGATATCGATACACGGAAAAAAATCTGATATCTAGTATTTGAAATTCATCATTTATGGGCACAGTTCGCCCTGTTATTCAGAATTAGATAGCCCGTGATTTAAATCTTGTATTCCCGTTCTACAGAATTGGGATGATTTGTCAACCAATACCGGGTATCACAGTATATCTATTCCGAGATCTATTCACGTTATTCTAGACGAATCATTGTGGCTGAAGCATTTGACTTTTTCAATTTTTCTCTTCGGATCAATATAGAGACCCACACTGAAAAAACAGCTCTCCTATAAAGAGTAAATACTTTGCATCAAGGGAAATTTCTTTGTCCTGAGAAATCCGCGGGGTTCTTGATATTTTCTGGAAATCTTCTTGAATGAAATTTCTTTCGATTGGGATTATTATTTCTTGTGACGAGAATATTTTCTCATCCAACACTTATTCAGCTCTTGCAACTTGAAACAAAAATCATGACTCTTAGTGGAATATCTGAGATTCTCATAAAAGCTCGGGCGCCCTCGATAGGACACGTCGAGTAGCGAACGAAGCAGTTGAGCCTCAGTACTCAGTAGTGTGTAGTTGTTCGTGTCAGTGCCATTCGCATATCATTATTGCATATTTTGTGCTGTTTCTGATGTTGTGTGTATTCGAGGATCATGAATGATCATCTTGGAAGGTGGTTCCACATCGGGTTCCACCATCAATAGAAACTTTTCTGAAGTTCAAGTCTAAAGCTACCTCTCAGTTGTTGAAAATATTTGAAGGTATGTGAATTATAACGAGTAAGTATGTAATCAAGTTGCTTGCATTTCATCAATATACTCCTAACGAAGTTTAAAGAACAACATACTCTTATTGAATAAGAAGATTGCTAGATTTTCATCATTGTATTATCAAATTGAAATATGTAGAAGAAAAAATTAAGTATGATAGAATCGTTCGAAGACGCCTCTTTTAACGGTTATACCTACTTTTTTCTTTCCCTCCATGTTAGTTGGATATTCCCTGATAAGTAGAACCATAGTTACTCGATCCAAGAGCAGGTAGCTTATTTCAAAATCAAATTCATTTCGTCTGATCTCCATTTACTCCAGTAAATAGCTATTCTAATTCTCTCTTCATAAGTCTAGCGTTGATGAAACAAACCTTGAGTTGAAATGCAATCTTTATATAAGTACATCAATCAGGTATTCCATGCTAAATTCTATTTCAATTTGATTAAACCATTTTTATTTTCAGATCGAATCATAGAGAATCTCCTTCAACCGCCTTCAACCATTTCAAGATCAGAATAATGACCTGATTGAATTCAACATGGGCGACATTATCCCACAGAAATATATGGAATCAAATTGAAATTGTAAGCACTTTATTGAGATACTCATTTATCATTTGTCATTGGATTTTGACTATTTTCTCATTTGAGTACTTAACTTGGTGGGTACCTTCATATTCTTGTATCATATTTATGTGTAGGTCATTATTATAAGTTTGAAGTTGAAGTTATATATCAAGTATTGATCGAGAACCTAAGTGTATTTTTATGTTGTGTGTATTTTGTTTATAATAAATAATATTTTCGGAAAAAGCTGCGATAGTATCTTTTTGGAATGGTACCTTGAATCATATGAAGGTGTCCTCAATTTCAGAAACTTTTACTCTCGTATCAAGAGTGACATACTTAGACAAAGTGAAACAGTTTTCAAAGGAAGAATCTTGAATCTTAAGAAAACCCCAGGAATCTTGAATCAAGCGCTACTATTATTTGTAGTTATAGTTAGCTTATGTTCATTCAACTGAATCGAATCAATCCAGTGTCAAGAATCTAATTCTTGGATAAAAACACTCTCATCGACACTCAAACCATGATAATCTCCAATGAATAACCTGGTATCTTCAGCTGAGTATCTGTGAATTTGATGAAATAGAATATGGTTCTTCGGCCAAAAGAATCAAGAAATAAAGTACTTGGGACAAGTGAATTGTATCGTGTACCTGAGAATTCTATTCCTGTGACAAATACTCAAATACAATCTCACGGCGAGAAAATATTATTGGTTTTTAAAGATAACATTCACTTGGCCATATCCAAGATCACAATTTCTTTGGATGAAGTTCGTATTTATTTGGATAAAAGGATCTTTTTTTTCAGTGTAGTACTATCAAATTTTTTATAGGTATATACATATAGGTACCTACCTGAGAATCAGTTTGTTTGAAATAAGTTTTCAATGAAATGAAAATAATAAAGTATTTAGCTATACTGACTACTACACGTGGAAAGTGGGTGTGTGTTCATGATATTTACAGATGATATTGAATATTATTACTTGAAGATGCAGTAAAAAATACAACAAAAGGCTACCAATCAGAAAGAGACGACATCATCGCGCCTGCGTAACTAGATGAATCTCGCGACGTTCTCAATGGTGCAGCTGCTGATATACGATATGATGGAAAAGTGTAACTGGAACAACTACCTGATTCTCTGTTTATATTATTATGTGCAAATGAATGTATATTGATATTCAAGTAATTCACTCTTGAGATGGGTCAGAAAATAAACAATGATTATGAACTGAATGTCCTCCATATTTGGTTCCAAAAAGTTCCTAATCTGGACCCAAAATTGACTTCCCCAAAACATCCTGATTATTATAACAATTGACGTCCCCGAAACGTCCATAGGACGTCCGTCGTCCGGAAATGGACGATTTCGAAACGCCGTGGATGTCCAGAGTAGACGTTTCAAAAACGTCCATAAAACGTATATTTCTGCTGATTGGGTTGTGGAAATGACTCCGAGCTTCTTTGTATTCATTTACCATTTCGTCCGCATTTCATTCCACTTTGAGCATTGTGTCTATTTCGTAGTTGAATAAAAATTGTTTTTGCAAATCTTGAAACCAGATCCTGTTACGAAAGTTCTTAACTGAGCAAACCCAACTCATTCCCCATTGTTCTGCCTACCCAAGCAACGAAGCCACTTTATTTTAAACACCCTGTATACGAGCATTTGCTCATCCACATCCTTCCTCGAATTCTCGACATAATGACTACGGGTACCACTATAAGAAACTTGACCACTTACTTAACCTGTCTCTTCATAATTACAGTACAAATATGAAAAAACTTCTTATAACCGTTGATTAACAGTAATGGGCCTTAAATTTCCTAAGATCTTGACATCACACTGTCGCTGATACCATTTGACCTCTGACCGGACCCTCTTTCGTTTCGTGTATGGTACATAGGCAACCCACTAGAAGCCCACGCGGCTCATTTAGTTGGGCTCGAGTGTATGTGGGCTTAACCGAAAACAAAAGAAGTACACCTGTTCGTTAAAACAAAAGAATCGAGAATAATGAGAGGAAATTATTAGAAGTAATGGGAATATAGGTACTTATATTCAGGATATTGCCGACTTTTTCAATCTCCGTTAATTTATTAGGACATGAAGTGATGTTCCTACGTATTTACAGGGTGATTTTTGTGATCAGGGTCGGATATTTCACCAGCAGTACCGTGCATCAGTTCCAGGGTGTACTTGGAATATATGAAGCATTTGATTCACGCTGCTGAATATATTTGGATTTTTTTATTCGTTCCACGAACATTGATATAGTATAATATACAGATTTTCTGGAATTCGAGCTTCATCATTGCAAGGAATCTCGTAAGCCGTAGAGCGAGCCGTAGAGATACTAAGCAAAGTTGAAAGCAATATTGATGAAATGTTGAAGCGATTACAGAAACGGACGTTCAGCAATATTGAAAAGGTGAAGATTGATAATGTAGCGTTGCAGCAATATTGCATGTTGCTGTGTATTGCTGGAACGTTACGTTTACAAAGTTACATTTGCAATATTGCTGAACACCCGTTTAGTGATTGCTACAACCTTGCATCAACATAGGTTTCAAATTTGCTTAGTGGGATACAAGGTCAGTTAAATCATGGCAAAGTTGCGAAAATTCATACCTTCATATCAAAATGTCGTTGAAATTTGAAAAATTAGGAATACTTCCGAAGATTCCTGGAAAACCGAATATTTGCGTTTGCGATTTTATTTTATATTTCATGACTATTTGAATTAATGTAACAACAAAACAAATTATACATTCTCATTGCAACTTTTTCCTGTTCTCCAAGATGGTTTTATCAGATTTCCTAACCGACGTTTCGTCTTTGAGCTGTTATCATCAACCTTGTTATTATGAATGAGCTCCTAGATTTTTTATTATGGATTTCAAGAGCTTTTGATCTCCCAAAACCATCAACGTGGTATCTCACTCATTCGAAAAATTCATATTAATGGCATTGTGTGTAAGTTTAAGAGAAGTTTTGTCATTACCTTCACTTGGAGTGGGTTTATACAGCGAATAAGATAAAATAAGGAATAAGATAAGAAAGTTCAACATACGTATTATAATGGAAACGTTTATACATGAACTAAGATAAAATAAGAAATAAGGAATAAAATAAGAGTTGACCAACTTTTAACTTTTTATTTTATTTTATTCGAAAATCGATGTGCGCATGTGCAATTTCAATCGGACACGCCTATTTGAAAACGACACTTGTCATAATATAACCTCAAGTTCTTGGTTTTGTTTTGTACGTTGATGGTTGAAGCATTCAAAACACGTTAATAAAATGTTTGATGAAGTGGATAGTGGATAAGATGTTCGCCGTTCACCGGTCTGCACAAAAAAACAAATTCTAACTCCCAACTAAAGTTGACATTGACGATTGACCTAAGTCATTGCCAAAATAATGCGCAATGATTGGTTTATTCTTATTTCTTATTTTATTTTATTTATCTGTATAAACGGTACACCAATATCCTTATTCCTTATTTTATTTTATTCTAATTCTTATCTTATCTTATTTCCTGTATAAACCCGCTCTTAAGGCCGTGCCCAGGATTTTCTTTCGAAGGGGGGCGGGGTCCAAAAAAAATAAGAACTGTTACTGTTAATTCAAAATTCTCTTTCGAACTGAAGGGAAAAAGTTGAATTTAGGCCGTCATGTCGGAGGGGCCTGGACCCCCACCCTTGAGCACGGCATTGTCATCACTTTCGAAAACATTGCTAGTCGCTTCTCCATGGTCACAGAATACCCAAGAATGACAAAATCAATGCGTTTCAGTATTTGTTGCGCCATCTCTACATAACTCGTAGAACCTCTTTACCTAATGGAGGCCAAAATGCAACGGAAACTGTAACGCGAGAAAATGTAAGTAACTGGTCATAAATAACCTAGGTGGAATATTCACATATGCAAAGATGACAAAAGAGAGAATTCATATTGGATTGAAATAATTGAAATACGGACACCTAAGAAACTATGACACTAACGTCAGTAACAACCTTACAACCTAAAGCTCACTGTCACTGTTGTTAATCCTGATGATGTATGGGATATCCTCTATATATGTTCGAAACATGTTCATAGCTTCATCACTTAAATTATAAGACTTATTTCGTGCATGGAGACTTATTATAGATTATACATACCCCTTGAAGAGTCTCCAGTATTGTTTTGAAACTTTGAATTTCTCGCTTTTGTTATTTATCTTGAAAATGTCATCATGCTGATGAACTGTCATGTAATTTATCATATATCATTGTTCCGTGCCTATGGTGATTGACAGCCTTTGGATAACATAGGACAGTTTAAGTTAGACAGGGTTAGACTTTTGATTTGTCTGTCATTTTGATTATTATTATGTATTATTATGAACTAAAAGTTTTATGGTACAAACACTGAAATACTTACAGAAAATACTTGTTAATTCTTACAAGTATTTAATCTGTGGACTTATCAAAGCTTGCTGTTGGTGCATTCATTCACCCTTCAATCCTTATTTTCAATGACACTCTGAACCACTAGTGAACCCAAAAACATATTTTGAGTTTTTTTGTAGCTGCAATATAATAACGTAGAAAAAAGTAAAGCTCATTTTGGTGAAATGACCGTCTGAATGCCATTTTTTGTTTGTTTAATCGAATATCTGTCTCCTATACCGTTTCCTAGATCAATTTTCACCAGAATGCTACTCCGGACATTTTGTACAGTGGTGCGCTACAGGGGGTTGTGGTTACTCTGCATCCCATATTGTCTATATATGCCACTGATGGTTTATCGATTATCCTCAATTTCCTGAATTAATTTTCTATAACTTTGTTCAAAAATGCATCACCTTCCAACTGAGCTGAAATGAACGATTTTCGAGATATTCGACCCAAAATAGTAGTTTTCATAGAATATTTTTTTATTTCAATTAAATCTATGTATACAGGGTGTCCCGAAATCAGACTGGCAAACTTCTACGACAGAAAATATATAGGAAGGAAGGTGTCAATTAATATGGTTCGAAAAATGTCTCCTATATATAAGGGAGCTACGGCCCCCAGAAAGGGGACTCCTGAAGATGATATTTCAAAATAGAATAATTTCAAAATGTCATTCAGGACTTTACAATATAAGTACATGGTGAGAATATATTAAATATTGCTCAAACTTTTTTGTATGCACATTTATCGACCATTTATTTTGACCTAGGATTATGAAAATCCATACCTATTTACTGAGAAAAGGTACGATGCCAACTTGAGTCTAATATATCTAGAAAACTGTTCATTCCAACACCCTGTATCTTGAGGAATTGAGGACCTTGTCGAATATCGAAACACCCTATAAACAATATTGTAGATGAGTAGATAAATATTTTCTACTGAAATTATGTATTTGAATATTAAAGGCTCTTCAAAATGAAGATTCATTTCAGAAATCACGATTCTTCCGTCTCTGATGGGAATATTCGTGCCAGTATGATTCATTTTCGAAAATTTCTTCTATTATGTGAATCTATAACTACTATATACAGGGATATTCAAATTGAATGCTCCAATCCCCAATTGTTAACTTTGTTATTATTCACGATAGGAAATTAATCGAATTAGAAGATTAGTACTAATTCCAAAGCTTAGATAGATATATTACACTATGTGGGCGGACGGATCATTCAACATGTAGGCCTCCTATTCGGGCCTTTTATGCACCCACCTATGCTGGAAAATGGTTCAGTCATGAAGGTAGCCGATTTCGTGAGCGAAAGAGACCAGCTTTCTGAACGATACCCTTCTCATACTCTCGGGTTTCAAAACGATGTTCCCGAGATGTGCTTCCCGTATTGCTGCAACTGCTGGGCATTCCGTGAGGATGTGAGTAGCTGACTCCTCGTCCTCCAGGCACCACCTACATTCAGCATCATCAGTGATACCCATAATGTTGAGGTGCCTGTTAAGATGGCAGTGACCCGTGAGGAGCCCTACCACTATTCTTATTTCTTTTCTGCTCAATGTGAGCAACGTTTTGGTTCTTCTGATAGAAGGGCCTTCGATATGGAGTTTCGATTGTCTCATGCCTGGAGTCTCTCTCCATACCTCCTGGAATTTCGTTTCCAAGCTTTTCATCATGGTTGAGACGCTCCAGGATCTGGAAACTCCTAAGATTGGTTCTGGTCCAATGGCTGAGCTATTTGCTCCTTGTCTAGCCAGGGAGTCGGCCCTTTCATTACCGGGAATTCCCTTGTCTCCTGGGACCCAAAGGAGTTTCACCTTATTGGCTGCGGATAGCCTTTGAAGCTCGTCAATACACTCCGACACCAACAGCGAACTGACCCTGTATGATGTGAGGGCCTTGATCGCCGCCTGGCAGTCGGAGCATATTGTGATCAGCTGGCCATGGTAGCCTCTGTTGATATTTTCTCTAACACAGGCGAGAATGGCAAAAACCTCTGCCTGAAACACTGTAGCAAAGTTCCCCAGGGCGTAACTGAGTTCCGCTTTCGGAGATTGCCCATATACCCCAGCTCCTGCCGATCCCTCCATCCTGGAGCCATCTGTGTACCAAATGATTCCAGTGGTAGGGATCAGGCGGTGCCCGAACTGCTCCCAGTCCTCCCTTTTTGGGATAATTGACTGAGGCCTTTTGCTGAATCTAATGACAGGAGTGAAACTGTCACCCGGCATCTCTAGGAGGGGGCATTCCTTCCAAAGCTTTTCAAGATGAAATAATAAAAGGAAAACAATTAGCAACTTACAATCTTCTTATACATGGAGACCGCAAAAACTTCATCTAGTTTCAGATATTAAATTTAATAAAAAATTCTCCTAGTCGAAAATACTGATATAGGTACAAAGATAACCCTCACGTAAATATAAGATATCACAAACTTTTGTCTAGAGTTATGTATTCAGTACATCATATACCTACTTATGTATACATCTTGCATTTCAGAGATCCTATTGAAAAAATAGGTAGGTACCTATATCTTCTATAGGTAGGTACCATCCATGTTCATTATGTTGCAGATCCTGTCCAACACTTTGTATTCAGTTATCCCGCTTCTATATTCTAATTATAATGCATCTAATAAACCGGAAATTGACATAATTAATTCAGGTCTAAATTATACGGGTGACGTCAACCACATACTCAATTAGCTAGTTTATGTATGTATATGCATATGTCTGACACATCTAATAATTGTGATGAATTATAATAATAGTAGGTAATTAACGCATTTAATGATATCAATGTCACTTGCTCATCTGTTTCGACTAAAGAGTCAATTAAGGGTACTGGTATATATGACGATTTTTTATATGAATCTACTATTGATGCTAATTTTCTTAGATAGGTACATCCTGCAGTTGTATTCATTCAATGGCAAATCCCTGTTGCAGAATTTATCAATGTGAAACACTATTTTCATCTCACTTATATCAGTGAATGCAAGATTATAATAATATACGTATACACAGACAGCACAGAATATTCGATGAATGTTCTCACAACGTCCAGAACATACCTCCTGCAGAATATTCCAAAAAATATTCATAGAATATGATGAGGAGCTCACTTCCCGGACGTTTTTTCTTTGAGAAAGTAAAATTTTTCCGACCTAGTCCGGAAAGTACGTACTTTCCGGACTATATAGGCCGGGAACTATCACATCGTTGTTGTCACTGTAACTATGAAAATCTTGGTAGATATGGTTTTGATAAATGCAGATGATAATCACCATAGCTGCGAATTATCGGCTGACAGCTATTTGACATGAAATTAGTTGACATTTTGATTTTTGAAAGTTTGGTTGCAATTATCGCAATAAACTATCGAAAGCAGCTTTGATAGTGAGTTGGAAGATGTGCATACGAAATTTCCGATGTAACAGTTAGTATAGGTATATAGATATTCTGTTAAAATTTCAGTATTTGATACGAATGAGAATTAATAAAGAAGAAATTGTATTCTACAAAGAAATATAATATAGAAATGTGTCTCATTGATTTTTTATTCCACATGGTTGTCGAAAAAGTAGTGTACGCAATACGTCCAAAAACAGTTTTTTTCTACTACTGCTATGAAAAGTAGCGCATTTCTCATAGCTTACTTGGTTTCAAAACCATGTATTGACATACTGTGAGAATAGTTATTTGTTTAACTGTATATAGGTAGCAAAGTAGTAGATTGACTGCCGAGGCTGACTTCATAGCCGAGCGTAGCGAGGCTAGGAATCCAGCTAAGGCAGTCAATCTACTTTGCTGCCGAGTTGAACATATAATTTTTTCTCCGATTGTTCATGATGATATATATCTCTTTATTTTTCCTGTAGTGTTCAATTAAAATGAAATTTGATAGAAATCGCAGTTGTTGGAATGGTTGGTTGCTATGGAAATGTCCCTAATAATAATTATAGTTTGACAATTCATGAAATTTCTGACAGTTGTGCGAAAAAATATCGGTATATTTAAATTATCATATAATGGACAGTGATAGCGACCTGGAAGTACTAACACCTCTAGAAATAAGGGAGGTGGCAAAACATATAGAGTTGAATTTTTTGCCGGACAAGTCTCGGATGAAATATGAAGAAAATTATAAACGATTTATGGATTATTAATTTTGCTGATACATATCAATCAGCAAAGTAACCACTTTGCTGCCTAGGCAGGAATACTTGGCTGCTGTTCAGCTTCGAATAGTTGTCACAACTATCAGAAGAAGTTTCTTAAATTCTTCAGGGTAGTTCTCCATTAGTGCTCTTGATAGAAATCGCATCAAATATTGTTCCAACAATGCATAATGAATAATATGATGTATATACCGGGATGTGACGATTTTGATAAATACACCGCCAGAGACAGAGATAATGGAAAAAGCTCAAAAAGTTGGATTTGTTTCCGGAAATTCCAAGAAAAAAGTATGAATTGGCATATTGGTACGAAAAATTTATGGAATCTAAAAAAATACAGAAATAAAATCTTTTTCGTAAATTGTACTTTTTTAAAATACTTTGAGGAACTAGAAAATACGTCTACTCTTTGGTCACAATATTCAATGTGGCATAGTGCCACATTATAAAATGAATACCAATAAATTACATTACTCGGATTCTTTGAATGAGTGCAGTTGTAGAAAAAGTATAGTGTGCAACATTTGGGTGAAATGCGTGTGTTTGTATCACTCGCCCTCCAGGCTCGTGTCACAAACTTCCATACTCGTGAGAAAAGTTGAACTTTTCCCACTTGTTGTACAATATACTCGCGCAGACTTCCAGGACTCGCCTATACGGCTCGGCCAAGGATTTTGAGTATTTTACAGTATTTTCATGAATTTTTACGTGAATTACTATTTAAATATTTTTCTCTTTCTTCCTTTTGCTTCGTCTCCCTCGAACTCAGGAAGATTCTGAGGAAAAAACTCAATACCAATGATATCAGTAATTTCATTTTCTCTTTCAAAACCGCCAACACTCTAGGGGGGGCTTAGTCAACACAAAAGATGAGGTTGCTATTTTAGAAAAATCTGGTGTTTATAAATTGAATTGTACAAAATAGAAGATGATTGTGAAGTATGCTACATATTGGTCAAACAGGTCGCAAGTTCGGAACCAGAGTATCAGAACACAATCGTTTCATAGAAAATAATTCTGAAATAGAGTTTTTCGAGTCCAATTCTATTTTTCCTAACCATATTATCAATGACAAACACTCGCATGATCCCGATTCTAACATAGAAATCTCACATATCTGTGACAAAGCATAGATTAACGATAAAAGAACTCAATCTCCTCGAAACCTTGGAAATCAATAGAGCTGTCAGAAACTCTAACCTCAACTGTCTCAATGAACAAACTCAATTCGATAGTCTTAAATTATTCAACTCCTTAATATTTGAACTTTAATTCTGTTCTGCGTTCTATGTCCTCAGCATCATTATTGTCAAGTGTCATTTTGTCGATTGTCATTTGTGATAAGTTAACCTAAATCAACAAATTCAGACCCACATGTTGGTGCTTTCGAATAGTTTCTTTACATCATACAATTTTTGAAATTCAGTCTCTTATACACGGTGGGCCACCAGTAACGCCTCGGTCTCTAGAAGGCTAACCACTTATCTTCTTGGAATTCTTCCTATCTAGGAAGTTCCATGTCAACATAGGCTACCATTTAAAATTATTTCGAAACATACAGGGTGTCCCCAAAAACCATAAAACACTGAAGTTAAGCTTTTTTTCTATCGAACAACCTATATATTATTTATAGGGTGTGAAATATCGAGATTTTCCAAGTTCAAGAATTTTTTGTGTCGAAACTATTCATAATTGGTCAAAACGGCTTACATGTCCTTATCTCAACTCTTGATTAACTATCTACTGATATTTAATTGGGACATATACCGGGTGATCAAGATTCTGAATTTTGCACGACCCTGTATTTGTTTCAATTAAATGTCAGTAGATAGTTGATCAAGAGTTGAGATAGGGATATGTGAGCCGTTTTGACCAATAATGAATAGTTTCGACAAAAAAAATTATTAAAGTTGAAAAATGTCGATTTTTCACACCCTATATCTCTGTAATCATTTCCGCTAGACCCCAAGTGTCGATGAAATCAGCTTTTCAGAGAGAATCTGAAAATGCAATAAAATACAGGGTGTTCTATTTGAAATAACAAAGTTGTTGCTACTTTTCGATAGAAGCGGCAACGCCGCAGAATTGAAAATATTTTAGATCGATAGACCAAGAGCAACTACGTGAGTAACCAAAATTTCAGAATGATCCTATGTCCCGTTCTCCATAAACGTCTAACGTACCATCGACCGTGAGTTACCCTGTATAAACACCCATATTTATTCGTAAAGTGTCAAACACATTATGTGTGAGATTATTTCAAACACAACAGTCTCCAACGTCCATTTCCTATCATAAATCGAATTAGGCCATTTCTGTTAATAGTAAAGGTTCACGTTTATTTCTCTGGCGTCCATTAAAAGAAATTGATGACGCTCGCAGGCTGTAGCCTCTCTCGAATTCATAAACTCGAACGCCTCGTAAAAATCGTGAAATACATTAACGATGCTCCGAGTAATATCGTATCGTTTTCGAAATTAATTTCTTCGTGTAATTCCTCGAGACATCCTCATTACCTCTGCTAACAACCACCTGTAGCTACGTAACTAAATAATGCTGAATTATTTTCATTCGTGACCTGATGCCCATACACTATTACCAACAGAACTATACAAGTATACAGCATACAATAGGTATATTATAAAGCTTATGAAATAGTCTGAGGAAATAACACCAGAATGAAATTTGATAATGTTCAGGGGCTTGGCAATAAAACGGGACGATTTGTCACTTTTGATCGGCTCGGTAATCAAATGAAGGTAAAAAATATCGTTGTGTGAGGCAAAAAGGTATTACTGGCCGTGATTATGAAAAAACGAGTCATCCAATCAATCAGATTCCGAGAATGACGAATACTCCATATGATCATCTTCTAGAAAGTATTGACCAAAACAAATTCCGAATTGATATCTTCAGAAGTGAGCGAGACATTTCAATTAATAGAAGAAATAATTGAACTTCAACTCCCTGTACTATGCTACTTATCGAGATCGGACACATATTTATAAACCATTTCAGTTTGAACCTAAAAACCTGAATCACCCAGTAATCGATACGACTTATGTATCGAGTATATTTCAGTACACTCCTACTGTGGAAGTTATAGTTATTGTTATTGTTTCTTTCGACAGGAAAAAAGTATGAAATTTCATCTCTGTGGACAGGTTATGAAATGTCACTCTTCATAAATGACAAGCGTCTGGAAAGTGCTCACTTCCCAGACGCTTTTACTTTGAGAAAGTAGTATTTTTCCTTTCCGAAACAAGATAACAAGTTTAATGAATAATATCACTGTTTTCAACAACACCCGATTTCAGTCAGTACATAATACTGTAAGAAAAAATATAGGACAGATTGGATATCATCAAATTATCTCATCATCTATACGCCATCAGTAGAAATATAATTATGATTACTTGATTGAATATTGACAAGGATAAATCGACCTGTCAAAACTATTTCAGAATTCATGAATTCTTTACAATTTCATCGATTTGACGCATAAAGTTGATATTTATTCATTCTCATATTTTATATACAGGGTGACATAGAAAAAAGTACATTGCATAGTGCCACACAATATAGAGGACACTAAAATAAGAAAAAAAGTTCCTATGAACATGGGTCCGCAAGACCTTCGGTTAAAAGATACAGGGTGTTGAATTTTAATGGAAAAATGTATTGAAGTACAAGGGCAACAATTTGAACATCTTCTAAAAACTTAATGTTTTGTTCTGATTAATCATATTTTTCATCATACCATTAAAATGTAATTGTTGAAGTATTAATCATTGTTTTCGCAAAAGTTACTTTGGCGCTTTTTGAATAATTTGCGTGCATTGTCGGCTTTTAGATGCATTTGTACTGGAACCATTGCTTCTAGCGACTTGAACAAAGTATACCTTTCTCAAGTATAAAAGAAGGGATAACGAATTTTTTCCGTCGAAAATGACATACAGTGTATAGCAAAAAAGACCGATTCAATAGGGATGGAACCCTGTATGTAGCGCCCTCTATCAGTCAACACAAAACTAAGATCATATTTGAATTTAGCATGATAAAAAACCCCTGTATACCACATTTTATCCATTTCTTGCGTCTCTGGCTAAAGATATTCAAAGAAAACCCAAAACAAAATTTAAATTCAACACCCCGTATCTTTTAACCGAATGCTTGCGGACCCATGTTCATAGGACTTTTTTCGTTATTTTAGTATCCTCTATTGTGTGGCACTATGCAATGTACTTTGTTCTATGTCAACCTGTATACTAAGACACGTTAATAGAAGGGTTAAAATGGAAAGTACTGGCCTTATGAAAATCCTTGGAAATGATTGTTGGTGTCGTTACTCGCAGCAACAACTTCAACTTTGCCAAAAAATCGCCTTCTGCTTTACACTATCAAACAAACTGGAAACAACCATTTGGTACCTAATGTACGGAGCCTTCTTCTTATTTCCGACATGGAAACTGCCAGTTTTCTACAATAATTCATTCTATGAAAAATTTTCAAGTACATACACATTGATAAATCACTTACCGCCACAATAATAGTTTCGCCACATTGCAAAACACAAACAGAACGAACGATCAGTAAACCAAATTGATATTTCGGTATTGAAAATATTAGGACCTTGAATAAAGTGAAAATAGTAGTTGACAACAACTAATGGAAGAAAAATTATGAAGACTCACCAGTATGTCGGCTTTCCGAAATTTGAGAGATTTTTCACCAATAGAAATGACAAATGGATTGTCTTTATACCGGATGAGATGATATCAGAAGATAACTTTCATGATTTGGATATTTCCAAAAACAAAATATGAAAACTCACTTGACAATTCGCATACTGAGAATGTCATCGGTACGTGACAACGAGCCAAAAATCACAATGCTCTTTCAATTGAACCAACACCTTTTCGAGAAACAAAAAAACATGCAAAAACTGGTACGGTGTTTACCGCTGATTGAAAATAAAATTATAAATCGAAAATAGGAATGGGTATTGCCATATATTCAAAGGTTACTGAAAGTGGCATCAACAGGTTAGAAGATTCCTTATAATTATGAAAATTTCGAGTACTGTGAAAGATCAAGACTTCTGATGATACGAGGGGACTTATAAATAAGTTAATTTCATACTGTAATGGATTAAATTAATGATTTTATTTTTATTCATCAGTTTAGGATGACATTTTCTACAAATTATCAGAAACATATGACTGAGTCAATTATTCCTTCAAACAAATCGGTGCATACACGGAAAAAAAGGAATTGTTGAAACAAGCAAAATTTGATTGAATGAAGCAAATGAAAGTGTCATATATGATCTTGAAATGAGTAAATCTATATGTGGTTTCAGAGCGAATTTGAAGTTTGAATTGAGTAAATATGTCTTGAATGAACTCTGGATCTTCTTCAATCAAGCACATCCATGAATTGTTCATGGAGAGATATTAAATTGGCTTAAACAATCATTTTGTTGGATTCAAAATAACAAGATATTGATTCAATCGAATATTTAGTTGATTCAATGAAATATTTGGTTGATTCAATGAAATATTTCGTTGATTCAAGAGAAATTGTATTTTAATTCGACGAATTGTTTTGTTGAATCAAATTCAGTATATTAATTCGGGAGTTTTCTGAAATTTCACAACAATAGAATAATATACTAAACTAGGAAACTAGTCGACTTCTAGAAAAAATCTCCAGTCGTTACTTCCCTTCAGCTGATGCAAAACTATTTCGGATTGCTGATCATCCAAAGTTCGATTTATCGATATATTTGAAGACGAAGAATCCGGCATAACGTATATAATGAATTCGAGGCATGCATAGACGAGGCGAAATGATCGCCACCTAGAGGCGAAAATATAACTTGATGTAGAATGAACAAATCATCTCATTGATATTACATATTTCGTCGCTCTATTCAAGCAAATGATCCGTTCGAAACGAGTTCATTGCTACATCGGAATAAGAAAACTTGTATGTTGTTTCAAAGATACATTCCTCATCAAAATGATCATTATTTCATCAAATCAACAAAATATTTATAGTTGAAGTAACATCGACATTATTTTGGATCGACATAATTTGTTCATGTGAAAACCATATATTTTGTTGATGGAATTGATATTATACTGTTGATTCAATTAGACTATATTCTTGATTTGAACAAGCTGCTTCCATGAAATGATCATGTATCTGGTTGATTCAACAAAAAGTTGCTCAGTCCAACAAAAATAATTCAAGCATAAATAATTGGTTGATGAAACAAATTCTTTTTTTCAGTGTAGTGGCTTGAGCCATCAGAATAGAAGGGTTATGTTCATTTTGTTTTCTACCAGTGTCGTCCAATTCATCAGAAGTTTTGCATAAATGATATATTTTGTCTCTCTTTGACATTCAATGGTGTTTTCGAGCGTTTCATCCAAACTAATATAAAACAAAAAAAAATTGATGCGGAGTGGTATGCACTATGCAATGGACCATGGAAGACCCCTCTCGCGCTCACAAACACATTCAGCATACATTATTATCTATCCATTGCGATCGCGAGGAAGTGCTAAGTAATTTGTAGAAATTCCACATGTTATGAACGTGCTAGCATTCCGACGAGGTGTATAATTTTAGGTGTGGTAAATGGCCGCACATATAAATTTCCTATCGCTTTTTTCCAGCGGTAATGCATCAGGATGGTTATGACTGATGCGGTTGATTAATTCAAATTGAAGGAGAGATTGGCCATTGCTTATCTATGCCATTATATGGACATTAGTTCTGCACGAATATACGGAGAGAATTTTTCCTTAATTTCATAATTCATGCCAGTTCACCTTTGTCATCCTATATTTGGTATATGGTCGACCAGGAAATTACTTTATTATTTCCTATCATATACGAGAGACTATAGTGGTGGATTTCCAGCTGGATAGTTGCCTTGCACGCTTTAGTTCTTGTTCCAGTGTCTAAGGGGTCTATTCAATAACTTATTGGCTTTAATTGCACGAGTGCATCAAAATTACCGATAATTTTGCAAGAAAGCCTGTTATCTAAAAATTGCATGAGTTTCCCTAATAGCACACAACGTCCTAGGGACGTCCCTATTTGGTACAATTCACGTCCGAATGTCCCGAACCAAAAATAAGTGTCCTTGGGACGTCCCATCCCGTACATCTCATGCAATGTCCGAGCAAGGACGTCCACGGAATGACCCAGCTGGTACATCATTTCAAATGTCCTAGAAATAGCATCCCATAGACGTCCCACGTGGTACCCCAGATAGCACGAATTCCTTTTGAGGCCCTTCTGAGGCGTTCACAATCATGTCCTCAGGACGTCGAGAGCGAGCCTGAGGACATTCTCAAGACGTCCTCCTGTTACCATTCTCTACATACTAATAACGTCTCAGAACATCCCTATAAAATCTTTTGAGACAACCTCAGGACATCATGGTAACAACTTGAGGCGGTTTTTGATGATGTTTCAAGGAGGTTCAAGATTTATGGGAGAATATTATTCGTATACAGAATGAGTCACTATAGTGTGTTCTCCTCCGATATTAGCCAAACCGTCAGATATATAAAATGAAAATTCAGGTACAACAGTAATAGGGTTTCATAAGAACAATCACCTAGAGTTGTTTTCATATCTATAGGGTGTTCGAATTCCAAGATATTGGTTGATGATTGGTTTTTTTCAATGGAACACCTTGTATATTATTGCATTTTTGAGTTTTCCCTGAAGAGTTGATTCCATCAATGCATCACACTTGCTGTCTAGTGGGAATTATTACAGAGATATAGGGTGTTGACAATTGAGATTCTTCAAATGTAGGATTTTTTGTGTCGAAACTATTCATTAATGGTCAAAACGGCTCACATGTTCCTGTCAAAATTTTTGATTAGCTATCTACTGATATTTATTTGGGACAGATACAATAAGCTGATCAGTATTCTGAATGTTAACCCACCCACTATTTGTTCCGATTGAATGTCAGTAGATAGTAAATCGAAAGTTTATAAGGATATGTGAGCCGTTTTGACCAATATTGAATAGTTTCCACAAAAAAAAATCCTAAAGTTGAAAAATCTTGTTTTTGAACACCCTATATCTCTGTAATCATTCCCGCTAGACCCCAAGTGTGATACATTGATGGAATCAGCTCTTCAGGGAGAACCTAAAAATGCAATAGTATACAGGGTGTCCCATTTGGAAAAAAACAATCATCAGTCAATATATCTTGGTATTCGAACACCCTACAGATATATATGAAAACAATTTAATGTGAAAGTTCTCATGAAACCCTATTACTGTTGTACTTGAATTTTCTCTATTTATCTGATGGTTTGGCTAATATACAATAAGGATAACACACTATTGACTCACCTTGTATTATGCAAATGATAATTTCTTCAAAATAATATGGATCTCATGATATTTGCAAAATTTCACTCTATTTATAATAGGTTCAAATGAAAAACCAAATGAAAAACTTACATTCTATTATTTATAACTTATTCTGAAAAATTCCAATTTCCTTTTCAAAGAAATGTATTTCAGCTTCTTGTTGAGCACTACTAGAAGTTGCCTATTGATAGTTATATTTCTCCATGTTGTTTTTGATTTCTGAACTCTGGACATTCCTGATGCAGAATAATCAACTGGAAGTTGAAGCCTTCATGCAATATTCTATAGATTCTGAAGAAGCAAAACTATCTTGGAATGAAAATATCATCAGGTTTGTGTTTTGCATAACCTTCTGAAACAAACAATGTATTAATTTTCCATGTCCAGTACTTACTATCAATGATATGATTTATGTAGTTATAGGTACCAACCATTATTGAATCTACTGAAAGTTCAAGTCTGCATATGTACAATCTTTCATAATTTCCAAAGAAGCCAAAATATCTTGGAATAAAATATCTCTGCTCTGATGATATCATCATTTTGTGTTATTAATAACCTCCTAAAACGAATAATGTACCTATTAATATTTCATGTTTCAGTCCCTACTATATCAATGATATGATTTAGGTACCTACCTTTATTGAATATACTGAAAGTGCAAACATGCATATGCAATCTCACATAGATTTCGAAGAAGCCAAAATATCTTGGAATGAAACATCTCTGCTCTGATGACATCATTAATCTTGTGTTCTCAATAACTTCATCTGAAACAAATAATTAACCTATTAACATTACATGTCCAGTACCTACTATATCAATGATTTGTTTCAGGTACATACCTTTATTGAATTCATACTGAAAGTTCAAGCTTCCATACAATATTTTAAAGATTCCGAAGAAGCAAAGCTATCTTGGAATAAAACATGTTTGCTATGATGATATCATCAAGTTTGTGTTCTCAATAACCTCCTGAAACAATAAATAATGTATATGAATGTATCAATATTTCATGTCCGGTACTATCAATGATTCTATTTAGTATTCACTCACCTTTGTTTCTTGCTACCTGAGAGAAATGTCATCAACAGAGATTATCATCCTTTTGTTATTGTTATCTTTTAATTCTGTGCAATAAGTTCTTCTCGCAATCATTTTGTGAAATAGAAATTTGATGAAGGTATTCAATGAATACTCTAATGATTTTGATACAATCATTAATATATTATGATGTATCTTGAACAAATCATGACTATCATGAGACATAACCTCAATTCTAGTTCTTCTTTTTCTTTCTTTTGTCTTCGATGACACGTTATTTCATGGAATGTCATCTGAAGACGTCCGTAGGCACGAAATTCTTTACATCCTCAGGCTGTCACTGAAAGAACTCATTTAGGACAATTACAGCGCTAAATTTACGCCTGATGATGTTCTTAGGTTGTAGAAAATAGAACGTCCTCTCCAGGCGTTTGGCGACACATTGAGGATGACCTTAGGCGAATGTGTGCTATCTGGGACATATTGTAGAATGTCCATGCAAGGACGACCTTGGGATGTTCCTGATGGGATATGATTTTAAACGTTCCTTTAGGGACATCCATCGAATGTCCTGAGTAGTACATATTCTGGCATTACCTCAGATCTTATATAATGTCGTTTCTAGACAACCCTGAAATGTACCTGATGGTACATTCCTTCAAATATTTCTGCACAGACGCCCTCAATATTTCCAGGATCGTATAAAAATCTCTTCCAATGTCCTAGAAATAACGTAATATGGACGTCCCAGTCGGTACTTTCAATATGTTGTCCATGCGAGGACGTTAACTTACACCTCGCCGACGAATGATTGCTCGTTGGCTATAAGTACTCCTCGTCAATGTCCTTCATGTAAGGTTATCCTATGGATGTCCTAAGGATGTCCTCTGTAGTGCTCGATGAGGAATACTGTACGATTTAGGTATTCGATAGTTGTTTTAGGGACATCCCTCAAGGACGTCCCTATTTGGTCCTCAAGTGGGACAATTCGAACGTCCTATGGACGTCCTGAATGTCCCGACTGGACGTCCTAAGGATATCCATGGGACATAAGTGTGTCATTAGGGTTATTTTCATATTTTGGCGAAAGAGCCCGAGTTCGAAGGAGGAGGGCTCTTTCTTCCTTTTTTCTTTTTCTCTCTTAAATTAGAAGTTGCATTGTAATTTTTCTTCAGTTTCAGTAGGAAGAGATTACACAATTTTTTTTCTTTCTGTATGAAATAACTATCTCTTTTCTGCTACAGCAAGATATCTACAGAGTATCTCATCTACTTACCCAACAGAAAAATAATTTTGTAATTTTCTACTACTGAAAATGATGTGAAATTACTATGCAATCTTTTATTTTGCGTCGAATATCTCGGAAATTGTTGATTTTAGCTCAATTGAAGAAGAATTCAAGAAATTGAATACAACTCCCAGTTGAGCACCAGTGAATAAAATGTTTGGAATGATAGTCTGGTGAAATAATGACCCATTCAAGGATTGAATCATATACCGCAGTAGAATGTAAAATATTCAATCATTCTAGAGTAGAAACGAAAAAACTATTTTTATTTGTTATTTCTCAACTGCCACACCTTGTATTTCGAGTACTGAACACTTGAAGTCAGGAGGGCTATCTCCTGTCAAGCATTGTCGGTCGAATTCCGAAACACACTGTATAAAAACTGTGAACCTAATAAATCGGTGGTTTTAGGAAAACAAAGAAAGTGCAGAATGTTTATAATTCTTGTCGTCTGCCTGTCAATATTTAACAATTCTTCATACAATGACGAATTATAATCCAGGATATCGAAACTACTCGATGAGTAGAATTTTGGGTGTGCTAAGACATCTGCTTGAGCCTTCTTAAAAGGTTTGAGTTCAATATTAATATTACCCTGTATAATATCAATTTTGAAATATTAATGAATTGTTGAGTGTTGTAAATGGCTTCAACTCTTTCAATCATGTGCTAGTGTTCAAGCTGCTACCATCACACCATAGGTACACCCAACGCACCTATAGATGCAGCAATACCTGTCCATACGTCAAACTTATATTTTTGTTGCAGAGCCGATCATATTTATGATAATCAACCAGTTTATATTCTCTCGTGGCTATAATAGACTGCCCATATACATACATTATTTCCAATGATAAATGAAACACCTTGCAATATTTCCTCTTATATGTTATTGGACGAACATGGGAAAAGGCGTGAGAAATCTCGTTTCAATTATAATATAATTATGTATTTCCTATAAGGATGAGTAACCCTAAAGATGAGGAGGGAAAAGTGTAACTGTAGGTTGAATAGTGATCGCATTCTACATATATTAGATTCACGGAAAAAAAGGAATTGTTGAATTAAGCAAAATTTAATTGAATGAAGCAAATAATATGCACGACAAAAGTGTATTATTATGTAACAAGTTTTATAAACGTCCTTTTAGTAACGAGCGGAGCAGAGCGGAGCGAGTGTTTAATGAACGAGTGTCTAGAAGAGTTTATAAACGCGTTACATACTATGCTTTTTCTACGAACTCCGAAAATCACATTAAAATACCTGCTATTCCTGCTAACCTACAAAATAATTCGAAAGGAATGGGAATTGAGAACATAATACATGCAACTGCATGCAACCTGCGAGACACGAATAAGTGATATTGGTTGTATATGTGTCCAGTCCATTGCTTACTAACCTTTGTTTCACGTTTATATCATGCTTAGCGCAGAATGAATGAATTGTTCTCAAAGAGGGATTTTTCATTTTTACATTTCTTGGAGATATGCAAGTACCAGAATATTCTCTTCGATTTCACTTTCGTCTACATTTCGCATATATTTTAAATGAATAATTCTGATACAAACGAATATTGTTTGAATAATTCTGGTACGAAATTTGAAAATAACAGTTGACAGTTCATACAATTGACAGGCCAGACATGTCTAAAATTACTGAAGCTGTGTTTAATTCACTATGTGTTGCCATGGTAATGTGTTTAAGAGAAATCGTGTTGCCATGGTAACGTGTTTAATATTTCGAATAAATCACAGATCAATTCGTGATTAATCGATCATTTAGCGTAGTACATATCCGTACGCTAAATGCCATTTTAGTTATGTGAGTAGAAAAAATATAAAATGAGTATTTCTATATCTTGTTTCAAAGTGAATTTGAAGAGTTTGAATCAAGTGAATATGTCTTGCATGAACTCTGGATCTTATTAAATCAAGCACATCGCATGAATAGTTTATGAAGAGATATTGAATTGGATTCAAACTAACAAGATATTGATTCGATCAAATATTTAGTTGATTCAATGAAATATTTGGTTGATTCAACGAATTATCTGGTTGTTTCAACGAAATATTTTGTTGATCCAATGAAATAATTCGATGATTCAAGAGGAACTGTATCGCATGCTAAATGCAGTTTGACCAATTGTTCACCTGAAAGGATATTTAACATCAAAGAATACCCATCACATGGAGAATCCTCATTAAATCAGTCACTGATTGATATGTTTACCTATGCAACAATATGATCAATTGGTATGAAACAATGTTATTCCCTAGACTAGATACTGCTTGCATCTCCCCCTGAATGTTCTTTTATTAGATGGATCATTTATTTTTCAAGCAATTTCCCAATGAATTTCTGCAAAACTACTACAATATTGTGTTCACCCATCAGTGAGGGGCCAGATTTGTTCCCAAAATTCCCAGCTAAATGATGTTTTTATAATTGCAAATAGGCACAAAACATTTCTCAATCATACATTCGTCGAAATATTTCAATTTAATATTTTAAAGTTTCGCGATTTGCAAAAAGCTAATATAGGTTAGAATTGATCTTCTTCTTGTTCTCATTATCTTTGTCCCAAAAATCAACTTGCCGATTCACCAATCTTGGTGCTTTGTCAGAAATCATGTATCATTCATCTCTGTCTGGAATAGTCTTGTTTCAGTATTAGGGTTTTGACGTCACATCATCGACTCGTTTTCAGAGGTCCGAAAAATCGGGGATTTCAATAACTTTTTATAAAACGTAGGGAGCTCACAGCAAGAAACGATTTGCGGTGGTGAGCTAGTTTGGGTGAGTTCTATCGAATTATGAAATAAAAATGTTTTGTGATATAAGCTCATTAATGATTAGCGCAAGAAACACCATTTGTATGCCAAAATATTGCGAAAAACTATTTCAATCCTTTGATTTCTCTGTAAACAAATGAAAAAATTGAGGTTATGTTTCAATGTTTCACAGAAGTGTGAGGTTGTGTTCCAATATTTTACCTCCAAGGTCAGTCATCGTGCACGCGACCTATTGAGGTTAATATGATGTTCTTCTCCATTTTTTCCCATTTCCAATGTTACCAATATGAAATATCCATTGTTTAACGTTGGAACACTGAAGAGAAGGACAGATGGAAAGACATTTTTTCTCTCTCTCAACGCTTGCTGAACTGCTCTATTCCGCAGTCTGGTTTTAAGGGGTGGGGGGGCATATTTCGAGCTAATCGGAGTTCAACATCAGCTAAAGTAAAATATGAAAACCCTACAAGTTATCAATTACTGATGATTGCTATACAACGATAATGTTATCATTATGTGACTTACACGATGAAGAGAAATGAACTCCGTTGAATTTGGAGACGATTTCAAATTTCATTGCATATTATGCATATAAAATTGACTTGAAAATACTCAACTCTCCATAGGACGAAGAAGTATATGAAATAACATTCAACCAGGTCTGTCTTATTTGGGTTAAAGCAAACAAAAAACAAATTCTCGTGCAGGATAATCTCCAGTAATCAAAAATCATTGATAGTTGATATAAGTATACTAAAAAGCATGTTGGCGCATACCTTAGAGACTATTCTCATTGAATATGTCAATACTGATCTGTTTTTCCAAGATTACCCATCAATAAAACATGATACTACTATAAGCAATATTAATAATTCCACATCAACAAGCATAGCTCCCTCTTGTGTAGAGCTGACTAGAATCTTAACTATTATGTTCAATAAAAAAGGATAGTTTGCTTGTACAGAGTGACCCCTCGACCCCCAGGACGATTTGGTCAGTCGATACCCCGAAAATTTTCTTTAATCCAGTAACAGTAGTTCTGATTTTTTGCAGACTTGTTCATGATGTTGACCTTATGAATAATCCATGTTTGTGACTTTGAGCGCCGAACGCAACTCTGTCAAAGATCAAAAAATCTGCGAAAAAATAGTTTTCTTTCAGTTTTTGGCGATTATAACCCTAAAGGACTAGTTTTTGAAAAAACTCTTTCAGAACGTTTTTAAAGAAGACCAAATTTGCTACAATATGATATAAAAACTGTCTCTGTAGACTCATTAGTTTCCGAGATTGAGCCTTTCAAAGTTTATCATTTTTTTCGAACTTCGCAATTTTTTGCAATCCTGTCGTTCTGATTGAATTTTGACCCTGATTATACAATCGGAGCCCTGTACTTTCATGATGAGATGATAAAAAAGAAAATGAGGAGCGTGAACGAGGAAGTTTGAGCTGGGCTACGAATAATGAAATAAAAAAGATAAGTACAACAAAAGTTAATGAGTTTATTTGTTAGGAAATGGAGTAATACACTGTTTCTTTTTTCTGGCTTCTTCTTCCTTTCTGCCACAAGGAACTCTTCAGTTATTATGTCTCCACATAGGTAACAGTGTTCTCTGAAATTGAACTGCTCAGAGACTGATCTCATGGCCCTTGATGGCGTAATATTTGATTTTCCACTGCTGACAGCTGCTTTGATCAACTTCTATGTTCCGAAGGGAAATACTCTACGCAAGAAGGGTTCTCACAACTCTTTCCTTCACTAGGCGCACTTGACCTTCACTCAAAGTTCTCTTACATATTCGCGATAGAAAATAAGCGTACGCCACCTATCGGAGTTCTTGAAAGCTGCCAAAGCGGCCTGTTTACTTTGTTTTCATTGGTTCACATTTGTTTTTTGTTTGTGCTTATTGGTCACATCATCAATACAAACCGCTCAGAGGTGTTCAAGTTGTTGCCGTCAGGTAGGGCGACGTGTTATTTTTTATCGCGAATAAAACACAAACCCATGCTGGGACTAGGATCACACATTCTGTAGATTTTCGAGTTCAAACGGCACTCACGTTATGGGCAGCAGGACAGTCAACAACAATCTAACGACCTGTCAAATCATTTCGAAATGACGTCTGGTAGGCAAACAAACAAGTGACTCGTTTGTTTACTCGAGGATTTGGAAACCTTTTAGAGTATTAGTTCATTCAGTTTTGGTTAGATTTATTGTGAATAATGAAAATATGATTTTAAAGGGAAAATGCGGATAACGTGTATTGTGGTGGATAGTGGAAGCCGTGCAGATCGGGAAAATTTGCTTAGTTTTCTCACATTCCTACTGTGATTCTGTGAAAAACTATGTGCATTATCCACAGATGAGAGATCTATCAAGAATTAGAAGAGGAATGTGGATAGCAGCTATCAAGAGAAAGGATCTAAGAACAGAATCAATCATGGAAAACCAAAGGATGTGTAGCAGGTACCTGAGAAAAAACCAATACTTATTATATATGATGGCCCTACAAACAGGCACCATCTTGCCAGATAAAAGGTCCCGTGGTTTAGATTGCCTAAAAAGTTTTAAAACGTGCTACAAGTGGGTCGCAAGAAAGGCTCACAAAATCGAACATCAATTTTTTCAAATAGAACACCCTGTATTTCATTGCATTTTCATATTCTCCTCGAAGAGCTGAATTTAACGACCTTGCACACTTGGGGTCTAGCGGGAATGATGTCCGAGATATAGGGTGAGGAAAATCGAGATTTTTCATTTTTGGGAATTTTTTGTGTCAAAACTATTCATTATTGGTCAAAACGGCTCACATGTCGTATTACTCGTATTTAATTGACACAAATACAGGATGGTGTAGAATTCTCAGTTTCAGTCAGAAACAAGTCCATCAACTTTTCATTTTCAAATTTTATTTCATTTCATAATCAGTAAGGAATTCTTAACAGCAGGACATGAATACGCTTCTTCAAGTGAAATACTTAAAGAAGCTCTCATCGTTTGCGAAGTTTATTACAAAGCTTCACTTCATCAGCATTTATGTCTACGTCATCACATCAAGTATAGGCAGGTACTATATAAAGGTACCGTATATCAATGATTTTCCTTTACTTCATTATTTGGCATTCAATCACAAAGTGATATGTTAATTCTTAATGAACTTATGTAGTTTTGTTTCTCGTTAAATATACTTGTATCACTAATTTGTATTGTTAGCTTTTTTGTACCGTTGGAAAGTAGGAAACGTTACACGATTCCATTGCATCACACATTTGCTTGAAAACCATACATTTAACATTATGAAAAATGGTGGTTACGGTGAAATTGCTATATGGATAATATTTTCGAAAAATCATGCATTTCCTCTTTGTATCGCACTGCTCTCAGCCAAAGATACACTTGCGGTTTTCCTGTTTCGTCGAACTGTATGACATTGGCTCCAGTATAGATAAATGCGATTCTATCTAGCGACTTCTCTTCCGCTATAATATGTGTGTGCAGGACGCAGGATGTGTTTTGAACGGTGTACTACGATGGTCTTCCTGTTATGCCAGCAGATACAGTGTAACATGAAAATTTTCCATTGTTTCAATTCGCATATCAAAATGGTACAGTCCGCTTTTTATATTCAGACTTGAGTCAAGCATCATCCAATATAAACAGCTAAGCATATAGTTCACATGATGTGAATTACATTACATGACAATAGGGGTATTCCATCCAGTTCTTGTGCCTGTTGGATTGGTCGGCTCACTGCTGGTGTTTTTTTGAACATTAGGGCCTGAAATTGAAGTAACCATTTAGGTTTTTACACATATTCCTGGCCATAACTTACCTCAATGCAGTCCATGTATTATGATGTATTCCTTAGGCTGATGTAGTCATTCCAGGGTAAGAGATCCTTGAACTCCAGGGCAGTCTAAAAACAAAAACAAATTATTAGATGATATCACGAATTATTTATGAAAGTTTCGAGAACTATCGTACTTACCAGCTGAGTAGTACAGAGGCTATGACATTCCTTATTTTTTGCATAATTTGATTATTTGGAAAATTATCTTCAAATTGTTAGTTTGTTTATTTTCGTGTCTGTCAACTTAAATAAATTCCAAAAGTCAAATAGTACCATGTCGATGTCATATATCACGCTAGGCCCTCTTCTTCTCTTCGTGAGGTGTGATTCGGAACATACATCTTCGAATTTGCATCCGCCAGGTCATGTCGATCTGAATTTTCAGATCACGTGAGACGAAACTTCATTTTAATTGGTCAAACTCAAATCAAGTGCCAGATTGTGATTGGTTTGTAATCACTTGCTTCAGCATTTCCAGCTGCATGATGCAAAGTGGTCTTTGGAAATAGTTTTTTCTAAGTAGGCCTAGATTGGATTTTGTCGTATTTCCGGGTTTCTGGAAAATTGTGGAAGGATTTTTCCTTCTTCTTCGTAGTTGAAGGACGCCATCATGTGCTGCGAAAGAGCATTTTGGTTTTGGCTTTGCCGAGAGGCGAAACAGCCTCTGAAAGTGATTTTTTTGTGGGAAGCCGCTCCTCCGTGGAAGGTAAGTCTCTTCAATCATTTTTGCATATGCAAATCATGGAGTAGCGCCATTTCTCGCTTTATATAGATCTGTCGGCTTCCACGAGGCATTTTTTTTATCCCAAATCGGACCACTGATTTCTGGCTCGACTCTTAACTCCTGCACCTAGTATGACTATGGCATCCCCCATTGGCACGAGCCCTTTATCTCCACACCTCATGATAGTGGCTACGTCCAACCAGCTCAACTCTACCGCCTGAGGTCTCCGGCCTGTAGCCTCTCTCCGACACGCCGCTGTCCACAGTTCCCCCTGCTGGGAGCTTTCTTACATCTGCGACACTGCAGGCACCTGGTGTGCCTCAAATACTCCTAGAAGGTGCCCTACAGCTTGATCCAGCCGCGGAGACTGTCCATGGTTGTCCTCTACCAGACTGCGCTGGAGTTTAATGGCTGTCCCTGCTGTAACTCCATCATGGGAGACTGGTGGGATCAGTCCAAATTATTCTTTTATTATCACGACGTCATGTTTTTTTACAAGTATTTCACTGACTTCAGTGTGCATCACAATTTCATCATGAAAGTACTTCTCATGTAAAGTTTAGTTACATATATAAGGTTTAGTTAACTTTAGGGTATATTGGGATTTAACTATTTTCATTCAGATCTTAAGGGTTATATTTGAAGGTTTATGTAATTATCACACCAAATAGTTAATCAGTTAGAGTTGTGATCAACGGGCCATTAGGCACATTTACTAACCGTGTTAGATAACATGGTAAACTTTGTTGGTTCTTATTTTTCCAAAAATCAAATTTAAGTGGCACTCCTTTTCAAAATACAAAAAAACTGTTTATTCAACAACACTAGACCAACCCACGTCCTAGCTCTCCAGACACATTGGCTGCCGTTCCTTGACAACACTATTTTGCTGGTTTCAGTATTTATTTTGGGTAAGTCATAAGAAAAAATGCAAGAGGTGGTGACAACAGGACGTTTCAGTTTTTCTGTCAGACTTTCAGAGGTCTCAATTATACCCATTATCATCAACATAACATCATCAGCATGAGATCTTTATAGAGTTGGGTTCTGAAAGGCTTTGTTTTCTCTATCAGATAGTGACGTTCGTGAACAAAATTAATATCTTGAAATAACCCTTCACAAAACGTAGTGGATCCAGAATTTTATATTCTGATTATCGAATATCGACCAATTTCTACATCAAATATGTTGGTACAAAAATCGAAGGTTTCTTGAACCTTTCAATTTTGATACGGGTAGGTACTAATATCTAACTGCAGCTCGAAATGTTTAGAGCAACATCTGAAATATTTAGAGCGAAATATTTTTTTTGCATATACAAGGTGATAATTAATTGATTCTACATATAGAAATATAGTTGATATTGCTAATGAGAACAAAGGTAACATTGTAGGACTTATTTTCCGCAATAAATTGAAAGCTAGGTGGTTTTAGATATGGCATAAATGCGCGCTCAACTTTTTTTATCAATATTTCACATCAAGAATAGCACTGACCTGAATAGAAAAAAATGAGCATGCATGCAATTATGATGCCACAAATATGTCACCCTCTGGAAAATACATCGGAATCAATGACAAATTACAATCTATCAAATACAAAAGTCAAATTTTTATGTATTCATGTCCGGAAATGTCAGAATATTCGCGGGAAATGAGTTCGAAATGTTGTCTTATTAGTAATTTTACAGTAAAAATTGTAGGTTTCCATAACAACATTTTGTTTATTATAGGCACAACTAGATTCAAATCGTTGCTGATAATATCAATGTAATAATGGTTAGTGTACATAACAAGATATCTGGTTGTGCCTATAATAACCAGGTGTTTTTTTTCGTGATGTTTCCATCATATTCGTGATATTTCTGTTATCATGTAGGTTTTTATTATGAAGAGTAAATAAAAATTTATTTTTTTGATTCGTTACTACGTATCAACTGACCTGCTTTACCTTTTTTATATCCTTTTCGTGATATTTTCAAACCACACTCATAGTGCAAATTGGTCCAAAGCGTCCTTATTCCAATTCAATGTGATGCTTTCAATTAAAAAAAAAAACACCCCTGATTTTTTTTTCTGCTGGCGCCCGTGAATACCGCCTTTATTGACACGTCGTACGTACCATAACATGAATGCGAAGGGTAGGTATAAGCAAAAATAATTGTGAAAAAGGAATGGTATATTAAAATAGAAAAAAAAATTCTCAGTATTTTGTATACATTTAGGAATAATTATGAAGAAGAATGCATATGAAAACTATAGCACAATCCAGCCCACAACGGTAAAAGCAGTTTCCATCAATCGAGAATAAATGATAAACTTTTATAAAATTGAAGAACATTTTGGGTTGACGAGGTACTCATGAACTCAGCACAAGACTATCCGATATATATTCTCAGGAGAATTCGATATTCTCAGTATTCACATCAGGCACGGAAGTTTTTTGTTATTCAATCGTATATACCCTAGCCAAAATATACCTGATAGTCTATATTTTTCATATCCCATTATAGGTAAGGAATCACAATGCATTTTCTATATATTTTTCGGAAACTGCTGTTTACTATACATTCCACCTGATATACTATTTATTCCGAATGCCTCTTCATCTCGCTTTTTATCCATAATAATTCTATTCTTCATCGTGCAGTACACATAAAACAGCCTATTATTTTACACGGTATGTAACCGTACACCTACATCCATTGTAGATAAAAAACCAAGGGCGTAGATATTCAATTTTTCTGGTTATTACGTATTTCAATATTATATTTTCTTCCCTATTACCATCCTATACCTATCCTAACGTCACTAACTCGAGTACTAACGATCAGCTAATTCAAAATATTATTTCTATAGCTGCATCCATTCGAGTGGACCCAGGTTGTGTTCAGAGAGCAACGTTTTCAATAATAGACTAGACAAATTTTTGGGATATTGAACTTTAAGAAGCATTTCGTATTACTTTTTGGTAAAGGGTGTTTTTCTACTATTTCGACCCTGCTGAATTCGAAAATGCCGGTTGCCAAAGTGAAATCGCAACCGGAAGTGAGATTTTCAAGATGGCGTCCGAAATGGCATCAAAACAGAATTTTGCTGCTAAATCTCCCTTGTTTGAGGTAGGAACACGACCAAAGGGTCTCTTTATATGTTTTCAGACATGAAGAAAACAAAAACACACAAACTAAACTCGTTCGTTGAATATAATTTCTAAAAAATATGACAAAAGCGGTCAAAGTTGCCCTTTTTGGTTTTTAGCAAACAATATACTTAGACTAATGTATTATATCGTTCTATGCACATTTGATACATTCAATGTAACACTTAAAACAAAAGGTATTTCTCTAGAAAGAAGTGAAATTATTGTGTGTCTCCAGAGTTCAGGCAAGAACATGGAAGGCTTTTTCTGGGACAAACTGCGAGCTTCTGGGACGCCTCGAACAGTCGCCACTTGAGAAGGACGTCCTTAGCAATGTCGAGAAATTTTTCGTCAAACTGTATAAGGTAAAAATGCTTACACTTAAATATCTTCCAGATGATATTGAATCAAAATGAAGTACACACAGAAATTCTGATTTCATATAGGTTGATTCCAGCATCACATGCTCAAACGATGCCCGAAGTTATTTATTTGGAGCTGTAAGAAAGCCAGAATTTCTCCCACCGACAACTGATGCACTTCGTCTCCATATTAAGAGATGCAACTACCAGGTAAGCGTACCTAAAACGCAAATTGACAGAAATGAAAACGAAATGAATATAATATATATATTTTTTTATCTCAGGTGTGTGTTTGGGAGAATGCGCATATCCCCAAACCGTCACTACCTAGGCTGCAGGACTGTGGCTGGATTGTGCAGAGAGAACAAGTTGTTCCTCGTTCAATAACACTGGATTCCATTCCTAAGACGTGCCCAGAAATAGTTGTCTGTCATTGCAAAGGACATTGTAATACAAAAAATTGCAGTTGTAGAAAAGCCAATGTCTCTTGCATCAAACTGTGCACTCCCTGTAAACGTTCTTGCCTGAACTCTGGAGACACACAATAATTTCACTTCTTTCTTAAGAAATACCTTTTGTTTTAAGTGTTACATTGAATGTCTCAAATGTGCATGGAACGATATAATACATTAGTCAAAGTATATTGTTTGCTAAAATCCAAAAAGGGCAACTTTGACCGCTTTTGTCATATTTTTTAGAAATTATATTCAACGAACGAGTTTAGTTTGTGTGTTTTTGTTTTCTTCATGTCTGAAAACATATAAAGAGACCCTTTGGTCGCGTTCCTACCTCAAACAAGGGAGATTTAGCAGCAAAATTCTGTTTTGATGCCATTTCGGACGCCATCTTGAATATCTCACTTCCGGTTGCGATTTCGCTTTGGCAACCGACATTTTCGTAATCAGCAGGGTCGAAATAGTAGAAAAACACCCTTTGCCAAAAAGTAATACGAAATGCTTCTAAAATTTTAATGGAGGCCTTTTTTTGGATTTTTCGACTAGACTATAATTGGAAGAGCAAGAAAATGTTGTGAAGCAGCGGGGGGAAATTCTGAACACAAACCTTAATTAAAATTGAGTGAGCAATGAAAAAATTCTTGATTTATAAAATATTACATTACTTTTTTCAACATTATCTTTGCTTCCTCCAACACATTCTGTTGAATTGAAAACTGCTCATTACTTCTCAACTATATAGTTCTGGACAAAGATGTATGAAGGTATTAGATGGCGATCGAGTCACGGTACACCCTTTACAAACATAATATACAGGGTGTACCTAAATAGCACCGAAAAATTTCAAGGGGCGTTTCCTTGTGACATCCTAGCAAATAAAGTTCATATAAACATGTGACCTAACTTGCTCCGTTTTTGAGATACACGATGTTGAAGTTGGAAGTATTAATTGTTTTTATTTATAACCCTCCTGTATAAGCTGAAGCTGTATAAGCCACTGAAAATATTATTTCGAATCTAATTGCACTAGAAGAAGCTCCATATTACCATTAATAACGTTTTATTGAAATTGATGAAAAGACATTTGAGAAATGAATAGAAAAAAGAATTTTCATGTATCTCGAAAACGGAGCAAGTTAGGACACATGTTTAAATGAACTTTATATCACAAGGGGCGTTGATTGAATTTTTTCGGTGTTATTTAGATACATCCTGTACAATCCCAGTACTGATGTTATTCTAGAGCGTCCCCTACGAGAACCATGTTGCTGTTCATGTAAAATCTTATACCTATCAAGGAATTTGAGAAGTCGTTTTAACATTGCTAATCTTTTCAAAACTGTAAGTACCTAACAAGAGGCATATTAATAACCCAAACTTTCAATTAACTTCTTTGAATACATGGGGTGAGTGAGCATATCAACAATAGGAAGACAACACTTCCGATATTATTCGTCTTTACGAATTATTGTATAGAGTTCTGCGTGGCATATAGCCAGGAAAGTAGTTGTTTTTCTCTCGTTATCTACCATTTCCGTTCATTTCATGAACTATTGTGGTAATGACTGAGTTTTTCTGTATTTTGAATAATGATAGCGATTATTTATTTCTCTCCATATTCCACTGTGTTTGGCTCGGTAATCAAATTGAGGTAAAAATTATCATTGTGTGAGACAAAAAATTATTGCTGGCCGTGATAATTCAAAAACAAGTTGTCCAATCAATCAGATCCCGGAAATGAATGAAATACAGATCCAGCAAGTATGTGAATCTTGAAGGCTTTCCTGATCAAAACAAAAATACTCTACCATAATATGGCGTATTTATATCTCCAGAATGGGTATGAAATGCCAAATCTGCCGAAATAGGGAACAAATCAGGTATGCGTCCCAACCCGAATAACCAACCGTGACAATGTTGTTTTTCTTGATCTTCTCCAGTTCCTAGGAGCTAAACTTCAACTTTAGCTCCTAGGAACTGAAAGCGTTGCCTAGCAACATACCTATTTTTGTGTCAGTAATAGAAACGTCAGTTCAAGAGCTAATTTTGGTAATAAAATGGACCACTTTTGTGTCAGTTGCAGAAAAAAGATGTTTGCTTGATTGGACAATTTCTGTTTCTTTCCGTACGCCCTTGTGGAAAGCTACGTGCATAATAGTCTTCCGTTTCGTACACACGACGCGACGCGGAGATCTGAAATGAATATTCATACTGTCCACCTTTCACAATAAATGCAGATGGCATGTCCACTTGTCACATGACCGTATGAATATAATACCCGGGTATTATTAATAGTCCGATTGGCGACATGAGGCGAATTGAAATACGTCCGATTTGCATAGGTGCATGCGATCAGTGTGCAAACTGGTGTAGAATATGTGTCTACCATTCGGTAACAGAAAAAATTATGAGGGAGAATATAATCGGCCTGTTTCAGTGAGAAATTCTATTTATCAAAACTGCACTGTCGTAAACCTTTTTTCCTACTCTCATAACTAAGATGGTATTTAGCGTACGGATATGTACCATGCTAAATGATCGATTAATCACAGATTGACGATCTGTGATTTATTCAAAATATTAAACACGTTACCATGGCAACACAGTTCCTTAAACACAGCTTCAGTATAATTTTAAACATGTCTGGCCTATCAATTGTAGGAACTGTCAGCTGCCATTTTCGAATTTCGTATCAGAATTATTCAAACAATAATTTTCGTTTGTATCAGAATTATTCATTAAAAATGTATTAGAAATGTGGACAGAAAAGAAATCGAAGAGAATGTTTTGGTACTTGCATATCTCCAAGAAGTGTAAAAATGAAGCATCCATCTTTGAGAACTATTTATTCATTATGCGCCAAGCATGACCAATAAACGTCAAACACTTCAACAACCAATATCACTTATACGTGTCTCGCTGGTTGCAATGTAGTTGCATGTATTATGTTCTCAATTCTCCTTCCTTTCGAATTATTTTGTAGGTTAGCAGGAATAGCATCAGGTATGTTGATGTAATTTTCGGAATTCGTAGAAAAAGCATAGTATGTAACGCGTTTATAAACTCTTCTAGACGCACTCGTTTATTAAACAATCGCTCCGCTCTGCTCCGCTCGAGGTTAAAATACTCGTTACTAAATGGTCGTTTATAACACTTGTTACAGAATATACTATTGTTCACTCGCATATTCTGCCGATACGCCGTTTGATTCCAAAGCGACGATATATGCATCGACTCGAATGAATAATTAATACTGATGCAAGTGTTTCTTTCCTCAATGCCGATTTTCTTCAAATTTCAGATAGGTTGACGCCTGTATATACAGTGTGACCCATTTAAAATGGAACCACCCCTGTATCTTACGTAATCGTTGGGTAAGGATCCTGAAATTTGCTGGAGCGAGAGATATACCAAAAATGCACTCTATGACCAAGTGGGGGTCATCTTCAGTGATATACACTGCTCGCCAACAGTCATGAAACTATCCCAATTTCCGGAAAATGATATCAGGAGTCAAAATAGGTCGAAAATCACTTCAGATTTGGAATCAGGACGCCTAATTTACTAACTATTCAAATTTGTCTTGGAAAATTTTCAGTTCGGAAAAATGAAATTTTGTCGCATTTTTTATAGAAGCACCCCCGTATCTCACGTAATTGACTTTATCTTTGGACTTTCTCTTCCTCCGGCAAATTTCAGAACCCTACCCCAATAATTACGTGAGGTGCTTCCATAAAAAATGCGACAAAATTTCATTTTCACGAACTGAAAATTTTCCAGGAAAAATTTGAATAGTTAGTAAATTAGGCGTCCTGATTCCAAATCTGAAGTGCGATTTTCGACCTATTTTGACTCCTAATATCATTTTCCGGAAATTGGGGTAGTTTCATGGCTGTTGGCGAGCAGTGTATATCACTGAAGATGACTCCACTTGGTCATAGAGTGCATTTTTGGTATATCTCTCGCTCCAGCAAATTTCAGGATCCTTACCCAACGATTACGTAAGATACAGGGGTGGTTCCATTTTAAATGGCTCACACTGTATGCGACCAGTTCCATGATAAATAATAAAATAATTATGCCACCCGCTATTTATATTGAATTAGCTCATCTCACCCTGTACAAACATAAATGTATTATAAGATTGCGTTTACATGCGACCGTACCTTATATTCCCTCAGGAGTATACGCATTAATATAAAATACGGTTCCACGTTCCGTTTTGACACAACATAATATGCCAACCTGCAAAATTTCCCTGATGGGCCACACCTACATAACGTGACTCATTTCAATTCAGAGGGTTAATCATGAACTACATGCGATGATGAGTATTTTCATTAATTACATCAACAAAACCTCTCCACACGTTTGTCATCCACATCATTCCAGCATATTATTCTCTCCCCATTTCAGAATGGCTGTTGAAATTTTGATAGTGACTAACAAAGAGTTCACTTGTGGGTAAACAGGGTGTTTCCTAAACATTGGTGAACATTTTGTGGTGATTACTGAGGGATGTTTATGAAGAAAGGGAGCAATCTGAAAAAGGGTTTTTTCCATCCAAAATCATGAAATTCGGTACATCACATAAACTTTTGATGCTGAATCAGCTTGAGCTTAGAATTCAAAATTTGTATCAGGACTGTACCATGCTGATGGGTTGAGGATGAAAACAAACCCATATCCATGGTATTTATTCTCCATATTCATACTCTGATCTCAGAATAAGGTAGCCGAGGCATTTCACGATAAATAGGTACTCTAATACTTCAAATGGAGAAGGCTAGAAGGTTTCGAGAAAATCGCAATTCTCTACATCGATGTATGGGACCTCATATAGAGACGGAGTTTTCTCAATATTTTCGAAACCACTTACACTGAAATATTGAAATAGTACAATGTAGATTGTAGATTGTAGATTGTAGATGGGTCGTATAGGCTGGGAGACCACTCGATCACTGCGACCTAGAAGATCGATTGTGATTACCCCTATCTAGTTTTGGTCCTCTAACCCTAGACTTCTGATGAAGCCTACAATTTTCCTGACGGTTGACTTTTCCACTTCAGCAGGGGTGAGATAGACCTGTTCTAGGTGGTTCAGCCTTTGGCGGACTAATACTTCACATGAGCAAAGTATGTGTTCCGTGGTTGCGGTCGCATTGTTACAAAAGCGGCAAGTGTCAGTCTCCGCCAGACCCATCTTTTTGAGGTGGTACCTCAGAGGGCCGTGTCCTGTGAGAAAGCCTGTGATAAGCTTTAGCTCTGGTTTGCTGAGGCTGAGTAGCTCTTTGGCTCGGTTCTGCGAATGGTTGATGAACCTTTTCGCTTGTCGTTGACCTGGAGTTGCTCTCCAGTAGGAGGACTTTTCAATTTCTTCCCATTTCCCGAGTTCTCCCTTTAGGTGACATTTGCTTATCCCACAAAAAGGCTGAGGACCAAAGAGTGCAGATGCTGCACCTTTTTTTGCAAGGCGATCAGCTGACTCATTTCCTTTGATTCCTAAATGGTACAATACATAAACTGTTGACGCCTGATGATTTCCCAGAATGTCTTCGAGATTAAAAGGTCCCTATTAGAGAGCCTAGACGAAAAGTGCAATCGATTGTCAGTGACACATCATTTGAAAAATGTTGAAGAAGATAAATCAAGATTAAAGTATTTATTCCAATATTGATAGAAACGTTTTGCCCTAAAATAACATAATAGTCATTGACCTAATACTTCATATATGGTAGTTTTCCCCGATCTTTGTAAAAGGGATTAACATTGAAGTGAAATTACTTCCACGATCCACATATTTTTTTTATTTCACATAAGATATATACAAACACTGAGGACGTAAAAAGTCTTCCTCCCTTCAACTTCTGAACGGAACGAGTTAGCGAGATCGGGTAAAATTAAGTTAAAGAGGTACTTCTCACTATTTGGCATGAAAATGATTGTGATCACGTGACCTAGTGTCGAGTGGGCATCATCAACTTTTTTAAAATGGAGAAGGGTCACGTGGTACCTTGTTACGAAGTCAGTTCGATTCTCTATGCAACGCACCGCTTCGTTGTGCAAATGGATTGGCCAATTTGTACTAATAGAATAGAGAATCGGAAGGCCTTCAAAACAAGGCACCACGCGACCAGATAGTAGTAAAACAGATACCATCTTTACCTGAATTTTACCCTATATACCTCGCTAGCTTGTACCGTTCAAAAGTTGAAGGGGGAAGGACTTTTTCTTCCTTACTGTATATTTATAGCCTAACCTAACCTGACTCCTGGAAGATATCTATGCAAAAATTCCTGAAACATCGACATCTCATGCGCTGACCAAAAACTATGCCAAATCCAATTAATTTTAACAGTTTAAGATTTTATTGAACCGAGCAGAGAGTAGTTGTTTTATATGAAATACCACAAGTGATAGTGTTTTGCCGGAAATATTCGGCGGTTGTTACGACAGCTCGTTGCCTAAGAATTTCGCCGAATGACATTGTTTATCAACACTTTCAAGACGTAGGCGAGAAGTTTCGAAACAATGTCATAAAGCAACATGCTGAAGTATGTCAATCGACAAATGATTTCAGGAAAAATAGCATCGTTGTTGTATTCGTATGAGTATTCCATGATTGAGACAATGAACGAGCGGCTTGCGAGAGTTGCGCACTCTGCATCCATCATTCTGGCTTCCAACATAATTGAAATTTTGAACGTCCAAAATTTTATCGCTGAAAAACGTAGAAGGTGTGTCCGGTAAAATTTAGTTAACAAAAAAATATCGCTGTAATACAGAAGAAACCGTGAATGGCCGATTCAGATTGATTCTAGAGACCGAAAAAGGAAATAGTCATATGTAATTGGCTTGTTGCCTAATGATTCCGCAAATGACAAATCTTTCGAGCAGTATGCGAAAAGTTTTGAAACAATGTCATGAACGGAATTGAAGCAGCAAGCTGGAGTATGTCGATCGACGAATATTTCTAGAAAAAATAGTATCACGAGGTGTATTCCCATGAATATGTCATGATTGAGACAATAAACGAGCGCATCGCAAGAGTTGCTCACATTGCATCCATCATTCTGGCTTCCAATACAATTTACGTTTCAAATATTCAAATGTCAAAAATTTTGATTATTGGTCGAAAAAGTTAGGTGTGAAATTTTCAGTATAATCACCAAATAATTTTTCGTCAGGAGAGGAGCCTTTTGTTTCTGTTTTTATGTGTCACGACGATAAAGCAGATAGGAAGGATCCACGACGTCATTGACTAAAGTGGCTGGTATTGAGTTACATCCAGCGCATAATTAAAATCTGGCTGCGAACACTACAAAAGGTATTTTCGTGCCTAAAGGTCGGTACTTGAGCACGTTTATGCATAAGAGGCAGTATTGTGTTACTGATTCTAATGACGTTCGTGCGCCAAGCCGCATTTGCATGATTTTTTTCTTCTTTATACGGGAAAGTTTATTTCGACGGGGTTTTCAGAAACTCATGTTCAGGAAGTCCAGGGAACGATATCAATAATGTCGAGGAAGAAATTGGTGACTTTGCAGATCTGATATATATTTTATATTATCCAATAGTGCCTTCTCATAGTTTTCACGTCCTCATTTCAAGCTATATGTTTTTTTTCACTTATGTATATCAACTGGCTCTGACGTGAAAAAGTTTTAATCAGCAAGAATTTCGTGTATTCAACGAAAAGTGAGTGTCATATTATACAGGGTGTCCCGAAATTAGCCTGCCAAACTTCACCAGCGGCCTTTACGACCAAAAATAGAAAGAAAACTTTCAATGAACATGAGTCGAGAAATGTCTCCTAAGAGACGGCCCCCTAAAAGGGGGCTCCTGATATAATGCATAACATTGCAATGAGTCGTAGTAAAAATGAAAAAAAAAGGACAAAAATTGAAGAAGTTTTTTTAACATCATATTCCCATTTTTCACGCTTTTATGAGATTATTTGGTGCAAAAAAAGTAGTTGATTTTTTTATAGCCACTATAATTTGAAAATTGGCAACGTTATCCATGAGATGTGAATGTATCAATATTTTTAAATCGATTTCACTCGACAATGATACATCTGATGGATGCGGAACAGGAGCTTTTTTGTGAAATGATATGGATTTTCATAATCTGAGATTGAATTTTCGAAAAATATTCATACAACAAATTTTGAGCAATATTTAATGTAGTCCCACCCTGTATTATACACTCTTGAGTGAAATTTTGAAATTATTTCATTTCCACTGCATTGGGCATGGAAAGTTTATTTCTTGTACCAAATTTCATCTTTTTATCACATGGGGTTTCGGAAATACTCAAGAAATATCATCTTCAGGAGCCCCCTTTCAGGGGGCCGTAGCTTCTTCAGGAGACATTTCTCGTCTTATGTTCATTGGAACTTTTCTTCCTATTTTTCATCGTAGAAGCCGTTGGTGAAGTTTGGCAGGCTAATTTTGGGACACCCTGTATAGTAGTATTTAGGGTGGCCAAGTCGTCAACCAAGGTTTCAAACTTGAGGTCTACCCATGGGTCTACCTTTATCCTTCCATATCTTCTTTATTGGTCTATGGGTCCAAAGAAATACATCATACATTTGGATATAGGGATTTTAGGAATATAAGGAAAACATAAATAAGTCATGCAAGTGCCCTTTTGAACAACTACTATATCATATTCGTATGAGAATTCTCTGTTTGTGTGCCGTGCTCTGAGCTGTGGGGTGTTGAGTTCTTGATCTGTTCTCTTGAAGGAGATAATGAAATACAATACTCTTCTAGAACAGTACATAATTGTTTCTACATATATACAGGATTTGTTACCACTTCCTATGATACTCGAAGTGGAAGGAAGTGACGTTTGAAAAGTATGAAAGTTGATTCATCTTCAATGCTGGAAGGAAAAAGATAGTGAACCAGAGTGCAGTGCAGTGAGTGAGAGTACCGTTTTTCTCGGTGCATGATGCTGATATACGCGGTACCTAGTATCTCAATATTTGTCGTCGTTTGTTGTTGTATTTCCTGGATTCATCATACCAATATAATAAAATGTTTTGAATGCATGTGTTTTTGTCTTATTACCATAGTTTTATCATTTTTCAGATAACAATGGAAGTATTTTTTCATACTAGCTAATGACAAGTGAATAAGTCACTATTGACAAGTAAATAAGTCACTGATGACTAGTAGATAAGTCACTTATAACATGTAATTAGGCGACTAATGACTAGTGAACAAGTCACTAATGAAAAGTGAATGAATTACTAATGACAATTGATTTAATGAAACAGGTCAATAGTGGTAGGTGTACATTTTCAGGAACACAAATATTCTTGTGGTTATTAACTTGTTTCCTTGTCCCATATAGTATACAAGTTTTTACTTGCTAATATTAAATATTCACTTAGGGTTAGTGATTTTTCTTCTCCGTGTATATGTTCCAAGTACCTATAGTAAACAATCAATACTGGAAATAATGAAAATGTTTCAATTTCTTCCCTGACGAGCCGCCACTAATTTGAAAGTCATCTCACATGTATTTCGTAGTGACATGGGTATTATCTTTCAACATTTGTCACTTGATAAGGAAACACACCATTACAACCGAACAAATAATCCCAGTTAATCAGAATCGACAATATCGATTTCATCACCTCGGGCAACTCGTTCTTCGTCAAGACAGGTATTCAACCTAGTATTTTTGTGTTGGGAATTCAAATCCACATTGACACGCATAGTATCCAATTTTTCGGGCGTTTTTGTATCGTTTTACATCACGTATATCGGCTTACAAATCGTATTGATTGTATCTGGCCATCTCTGGCTGCTTAATCATAATGGATATGGGATTATATTCACCTAATTTAACGATTTCAAATGATTACCGTGATTCGTATACCTACCAAATATTAGAAATTTGATGGTTGTCACCAACACAAGAAACTTGAAACTGAAGTTGAAACACTGTATCTGAATTAGTAATTATTTATATATCAACCCAAGTAACATTTTAAATACCTAATAGCTTCGATAAGACTTTGAAGAGGTTATGTAAGCGCAAATGATAGGTCTAATTTGTTCTACCGTTTTATGGATGCCCTGGAAAAAGCATATAGGCCTTCATGTCCATATAATCCTACTAAAAGGCTTTGAGATACTATGATAGAACTATCTCATAAAACAATTTGGTATTCAGCTTACTTCGGGGAGGGGGACATCAATGAAAAGCCATTTATAGGAATAACAAAAAATTGAAATCGTCATATTATCTAGCGACAAATTTGTTGAACGAATGTTTCCATCTCGTTACATTCAAACGTTCCATAAGTTGAGAAAAATCGACACTGGGACATTCAGGGTAAAAGTATTCGGCTTTTCGTCACAAGTCGAAAAAAAAATCAACACAGGGACATATAGAATAGGCCATTGGGGAATGAATTTGTCGTTCAAACATCTCCCACAAGTTGAAAAACTTCCAACTGAATTTAGGTCATGTAATATTTCTGCTGTCTCATTAAGTTGGTAATTTGGACAAGCTCAACAAAATATATCGCTCGCGGGCGTAAGATATCAATCACCCTGTACATCAATTCCGGTTTGAACAAATAAATTATTACGTGTACCACATGTAGATCTAGCAGACTGCATTTCAATTATAATAATAATTCCATTCTTTTCTCTATAAGGAATAATAATTATCCATTTAAAATAACTATACGATCGGGAAGAAGGAGAAAACGATAATTTACGATATTGCCGGGTATAAATTGTCACATACGTGTCTTATATACATTATATTGGTCAGTTACTACACCTGCTCTTCGATGCGATATTCATCAGCTGGCCCACTCACAAAGTGACCGTTTTCAGATCGAGATGATTACTGTTATCAAGTTGGCGTTACTTTTACTATACGTAGAGATAGCATCGCATCAGCTTTCTTCGTTTTAACAACTTATTTTAATGAAAATGTTGAAACACATGAGTGGGGAGACATCAGGGACCTTGGATGTCTTCATGAATCATCAGAACCTGTATCATCAGTCTTGTTAATTTTTTTATACACTAGTTTTGCGATTTTAAAGTAGTACTTTAGCGCCCGCGGACCCGTTTTGCCTCACGGACCGTAAAGTGCACTTTACCGCCCACTGATGTTCTCAAATTGATGATATCCACATATTCGTCGAATACCTATATTATTTGTTGTTCTTTTTCATCTGATTCCATAAAATCTTATCGCTATCACTTCACTAACACGCACTTCTTTGGATATACAGGGTGTTCCAGAGTTGTGGTAAAAAGACAGTTCATACGAACATGGGTCCAAAAATTCTTCGTTTCCGAGATATCGTGTGTCCAAGTTTTGAAAAAAAGTAATTTATGTTTCAAGGACGAAACACTGTCTATTATAGTCGAGTCTGAAAATTGATAGCCCAGGCCTTAATCCTTAATTACTCGCGCTGGTGTATTTTGTACACATAGTTATATAAGTACCTATAAAATTTGAGTACATAAAAAACAAATCCATCAAAAAAATCAAACCTAAGAAACTAACTGTTATAGCAGGAGTATATAAAAAAAAATTTTCTGTGACGGGAAAAAAGTTTGGCATTTCATCCCTGTTGGCGGGTTATAAAATGTCACTTTTCATAAATTACTTTTTTCCCGTGGGGAAGAAGTGAGTACTTTTTTCCCGGCAATATATCACATATATATACACTGTTGATGGCTTTTGTTGTGCTATAGTTCCGAAAAATGAGTCAATAATACCGTCTCCGAGAAAGAACTGCGAGTCCTTTTATCTTCCATTCGACTTCGCGGTTATGAATATTAATAAACAATCACAAAATTCGCAATTTCTTGAAAACAAATTACAGAATTAGACTGACAGAAGTGACATCAGATATTTGATTACTTCAAATGAATGATAAAGATGCATGCCTACAACGCGGTGACCCTACTGTTAAAAACTTAAAATTTCACGTCGATAATTTTCAGATTTCAAAATAATGTAATATCTTCTCAATATTGATTCGTCCTTTCTTCTGTCACAGAAAAAAATAGTGTATTATACACGGGAAAAATATTAGATTTTAGCTCACGGTTTGTTGTCTCCCTCCGCTACGCGTCGGGAGACAACACAACCTGGAGCTAAAATCTACTACTTTTTTTCCTTGTATAATAAATAACTATAATTTGATCTCAATCAGATGAAGTATTGTCCTTTTTTGGTTCATACATATCATTAGTACCCATATGTACATAGATTGAATACTAATTTTGTGTAATTAATTTGAACAGAGCGTCCCGGAATTTAATGCAATTTATAAGTGTATGTAATTTACTGAAGATCAATCATAATATAGGTTATTACAATAATAAATGTCAAAATATTTTTCGGTAAATTATGAATTGTTTCAGTAGATCGGTAGATCAGGTGATCTACTGAAAATTCAGTAGAACTGGCAACCATGCAGCGGACGAAAAGTTAGTGTCTGCGGACAAAAATAACTTGCCTCTGGGAACAGTCAGTTTTTTTTTCGGAAATTTCATTAATATCTCGAAAACATATTTCTCACACGAGTTCTCACAATATTTGAAAACCTTACACATTTCAGATAGAGTATTGAATATACTGTATCTTTGGTTATTATAAATTTCAGGATAATATCTGAGAATTTTTATCATTCCTTATGGAGTTCAGAGTTATGCCAAGGTATGGTATTTATTGTCCGTTTCTCTCGAAAAAGCGGCAAGATTCGCAAAAATAGCAAGATACAGAAATAATGCATTTTCATTGGGTTAATCTAAATATTGGAAAATAACGAAAAAAAACAATAGGTGACCTTTTTGCTACAAAAAATGCCGACTTGCTCGATGGTGAAGGTAAATGTCTGATAATCGAATGAACCATGAAAAAATCATTCTAATCGGCTCAAGCGTTTTCAAAATATTAATTAAAAATTTTTTTTTCTAACTTGTACACCATGTATCTCGGTAAGGAAGCATTTTCGGACCTATGTCCATATGAACTTTTTATCATATTTTGTTGTCAGGAATCTCCTCTAGATTTTTGCCACCACATTTCTGAAACACCCTGTATAAATTATTGCTCTCTCGCTGTCTAAAGTTTTAGCTAAAGATGCCAGTTCAGCTTGATTATTGGACGTATTGCTAGGAAACAACCATAGATCAGCTTCATTGACAACGTTTTTAGGTAGGAATATACTGGGTGTACATATTATAGCATTTTAAGAAACAAATCTCTTTAGTGAATAAACAGTTGAATACTTTTACGATAATTGCGATATTTGTACGATAATTTCAATAAGTATGTACATGCATTCATTATCCATAAACATAACCCTTCTCTTGAAAACCAAATTCATACGTTACATATAAAATGTAGTTTTTGAAATCTATATCACAACAAACTATTCATTTCAATAAACACAAATTCGAAAGGGTGTTCAACACACATTACTGAAGCATCACTCTCAAAATCAATTAATCGTATTTCGTTAGACGATGGTTGAATCATCACCTCTAGAACCATAATCATAATAGAAGTATGTAGAATCACTTTGGCTCGTGAAATGTGTTTTTTTCTCAAAATGGTAGATGCTCATGCTGCAATATATTTGATTTTTTATGTTTCAAAAAATTCACAGATGCCAGATATAATGATTGATTTTTATCGATTAGGAAGTTGCTATCAGAGCGTATACCAAAGAAGGGAAGATTTGTATTTCGTGCAAGAAATTTAATCAAAATATTCGTAGCAGAGCGCTTTCGACTGTTAAGTCATCATCAGTGCGTACTCGTCAGGTCAACAGGAAAATTCGTCCATAAATATATCTTTTGTCCTGTTAAAAACTAACGACATTTAAGTAAAAAACGTTACGAACAAATTAAAATGTGTTTCCCAAAAGGGGGTAAAATATGGATTGCATCTTGTTAAGCAGCCATTGTCGCTGCGACACAGTTTAATTTGTTTGTAATGTATTTTACTTAAATGTCGTTAGTTTTAAACTGGACAAAAGATATTTTTATGGACGAATTTCTCTGTCAACCTGACGAGTACGCACTGATGATGACTTAACAGTCGCAAGCGCTCTGCTACGAATATTTTGAATGAATTTCTTGCACGAAATACAAATCTTCCCTTCTTTGGTATATATTCACGTGCCCACAGCCCAGCAACCCTCACTCATCAGAGCGTATACCTACCCTTTTAATATGATCATACCTACCTTGTAGAAGACCCGAATAAGACATCATTATACTACATATATAGTTGTCAACAATAAACTGACGTACCTAATAAGTGATATATCTTAATTATGAATTCCTAGAACCCGTCATGAAACCCAATCTGATCAAGCTGAAAATGAAGATTCGAGAAGATAATTATAACGAGTGATCTTAGGAATGAACCCCCATCAAGTTATAGAAAGATTCCAGGCGCAGGCATGATAGGCCGCTGACCCTAGACATAAAATTGGGCTCAGTCCGCAATAATTTGCACATTCCCTTTTTTCGTCTGAATGTTGTTAAGCTATGTCTCAATAGTATAAAACCAAGTTGGCAGCTGCAAAAGACCTAGGCAATAAAAGTGTGGTGCTCGAAAAACCTCGAAATTTGTCGACTGATCTCGGTTTTAGCCAAAAAGTCCTGAAGGCGGGTTCCTAAAGAAAAAGGCAATATGACCTTTTTTGAAGCCGGATGAATTCTCAACAATTTGAGTCTAATTTCATTTTTGTGTGTCCTAACATACAGGAATTCGAAAAGTTGCCATATATCCAAAAGTTGAAAATTGCAGTTTTGGCCCTCTCCTGAGCAAAATATCGGATGTAATACTCATCCGACAAGGAAAATTATAGGATTTGAAGTTGTAGTGTATTCAAATCGAGCTTATAACGAAGCGTAGGTATAGGCGTTAACTTCAAGAAACCACTATAGTCAATAATGAGAAATAGAACCTGACGATTAGATTAGCTGTACCAACCTATTCTGAATATCAAATATATGAAATATAAATAATAATATCACTAGAGTTCTTCAATGTATTTGACAGTTTTGTTTCCATGTCTTCAACTCTTAGGAAATAGATTTGGGGTTTGCTTACTCTAATCTTGGTATCTAAATCTTCTTGTTATAGCAATTTCCAACTCTCTATTTTTTCTTCTATTCGTTTCCTGAATCCATCACCCTTTTTCACTGGTGAACCTTTTATATTTGAATATTTGTGCTCTAAATATTCGATTATCGAATCTTTTTCAATTGAATGTTTTTTGAAATGAATTTGCACCTTATATGGTATGGTCACGTAACGTTGTCAGATTACTTGATGATGCTCAACGGAAACTCACAAAATGGGTCGGTACCACAACTCTAACAACTGGAATACCATATAACAGATGAGGGCCAAAACTGCAATTTTCAACTTTTGTAAAAAATAGTGTCACCATAGGATAGATCGTTAGTCCATCCATATCGATTTATAAGGGGTAATGTGAGAGGTAAAATATTCAAAAAGGCACTTAAAGTTCAGGGGTAGCTGAGAGTATGAGACTATATTCAAACATAACAATTTTTATTGAAGCATGAAACATTATGGGTATCGGTGACAAATATGAATAAACAACAATGAATATAAAGACCTTATACCAACTAACATTATAATTACCATTATGACGAGCTCTTGTCAAGTCAAGAGTAGCCCCAGACCAGACTAACTTTATTGGAACCCTCACATCAAATATTTATATACATCATTTCATTAGATTTGCGCGTTTTTCATGAGAGTTCCTTAGTCAGTTTCCATAGTTCAATGTCAACGGAAGATTTGATTTACTTTATGTTTATGAAACCCTCATGGTTCCAAATTACCAATATACTGTATGTTCTACTCCGAGAAAACTGGACCCCAGTTTTGAGATTACTACCTACCTATAGATATCGAGAGGAATATATACCGTAATACATGAATGACAAAAAACAATACAGCTTGGAAATTGTATTCACACACTCAAAAGTTTAGTGTCTACAATGCACACTCACACTTTTACTTAGTCCGACACTGGCTATTCAACTGATTTTGATCAGACTCTTCTCGGTGGGACTACTGGTAGCTTGGGGGTAGGTAATGACGATTGGGCATGATATCCTCCAATCGTCATGGAAATTTCGCCAGGATCCTTTTGGGCTCGAAGGTATCCTTGTCCTGGGCATTGGGATGAAATCTTCTGTGCTTTAAGATTTCCTAGGCTGTCCTTCGAGGAAGCTGGCAGCTGAACGAAGGGAACTGCTGGCTTATTGGGGTAGCGAATGACGACTGATGGTCATGGCATCCTCCAATCCTCCAATCCTCCAATCGTCGTGGGAATATTGGCAGGATCCTTTTTGGGCTCGAAAGGTATCCAAACTTTTGAAGTCCTGTATCGTTGGATGTTTCAGGCCCACAATAATGAAATTGAACTCAGATTGTCGAGAAATTATCCAGCTTCAAAAAAGGTCTGATTGACTTTTTCTTGAGGAACCCAAGCGTCTCTAATGATATAATTAACGTAAATCTTCCATTCGTGATGGTATCTTCAGAGCGCTGAATGGTATACAAGATATCCATCATCCCATTCTTATGACGTTTCTCAAAATCTTCATTTGCACTTTCCGAATTTGTTTTGTAGGTTGCCGCGGATAACAGAACCATGAGGCCATCAGAGTGGCATATAGGATCTTCTGATTTTCAAATAGGACACACAATTTTTTTTCACTTAAAATGTAATTCTGAATGTAACTATTCGAAATTTTTCCCTTTCCATTTTAACAAGTAGGGATTATTCCGAGATCAATTCGAAATATATTTAAGTCCAAACAGGGTCAAACTTTTCCCCAGGTTTCTAGATGATGAAGAAAAACATTCTGAATAAATTATCCACGATAAGAGAACAAGTAGTATTGTCCCATGACACTGTGATAATGATGTTTTACCATGTTTCACCAAACGCAGTCACCAAATCTCTCTCATAACGCCTCGACACGTGTTTGAAATAAGTGAATTAACAAAGCAGTACTTTTTCTTTGTGATTTGTGAGATATTGAAATACGATATTTATTTTCTTTACACGATGGAACATGTTATTTCGACCCTTGCTACAGTCCACCTAATGTAAAACACCTGTTGGGAGTGTCAACAATAAACTGATATAATTAGTGATAGCTCAATCCCAATTTATGGAACACGTTCTGATACGACATAATCTGAATGAATCGATTAAATTTGAAATTGAGATTTTATAAGATAGTAATAATGGGGTATCTGATGCATAATATGATTTATTTAATAGTGGGATCATTCCGTAGGGCCAAATTGAACGAAAATGAAAAACAGAATAAAAATTGATGATTATATATACAATAAGAAGAGGTATGGGAAAGTACAACAAAAAATAAGAATATACGAACACATTATAAAAGTCTTAAAACATTACCATAAATATAGGAAAAATATAAGTAATCACCTCATTGAATGAAATTACTAACATTCAAATGATATTTGTAGGTACCTGATGATGCTCGGAAAATAATAATGTTTCCTGGGTGAATTTTAGGCTGCAAATCATCATCTGGAAATCATCATCTAATATTATCAAAATTTCGAGGTTTTTTCTGTTGTATTATCCTGAAGTATGATATAGATATATATACTGATATGTTGGAGAATACGAATACGTTGGAGAATACGAATAATGTTATAATTAAGATATATTATTTCCTGGATTTGAGTTACGATGAAATGTTGCAGTATTTGCAATGTACAAAATGTGTCAATGTCCTTTGATTTACAAGGTTTTTAACTATTTCTTTCACATTCAATGATCTTCACTAGAGTGGTGATCTTCTTCATCTTCTTCTTCATATAGCACTGTTGGGCGGGAGCACACCCTTGCACACAGCTGGGTATGCCGACTTGATTGAAGAAGTTCAGCAGCTTCCTCAGCTGAATCTCTTTCGCGTCCTCTGGCCACAAAATTATGTTGCCAAGGACAGTTCTCCTCTGATGTTTCAGATCTGAGCATTCAGTGAGGACATGTGATGATGTTTCGTCATCTTCCAAGCACCATCTGCAAAGGGGATCATCTTTGATCCGTTAGGAGCCCCACTACATTTTTTTTTAGATATTCTCGCTTGTTGAAAGATAATACCTCTTTTGTGAGACTTTTCGAAGGTTTCGTTATGTGGAGCTTAGATTTTCTCATTCCTGGTGCGTCCTGTCATATCCTGGGTAATTGCTTTTGCAGCTGTCCCTCTATGGAGGACATTGCCAGACTGTTTGGTATTCCTAAGATTGGTTCCAGTTTCACATGAGGCTGACTTTTCTTGATTTTTCCAGGTTTTCCGGGGCATTTCTGCACAAAATTGTTTGTGATCCAAATGGATTGCAAAGCCAGTATATCAGTTTTGTTGTCCGAGCAGAAAGTGGTGGAAGAAACTTTATGTTTGTTGCAACAATATTGAGCTTAACTTTGAAATTCCACAAACCATATTTTTAACAAGGTAAAACATTATTGTATCGAAGAGTTGATGTAACCAAACTGTCTTAATGTTCACTATCAACCCTCATTTGTTTTGTTCCTTGGGTATTCGTGATTATTTCAAATGATATCATGGTTATAGATTGATTTGTGCAGCTTTTTCATAAACATTTCAAATACAGAATGTTCACATTAAATGAAAGTTTTTGAATTTGCAAATTATCATTAATGACGTTTTAACTTGTTAAAAATATGTTTTGCGACATCCTTGAATATCCTTGCAACAAACATGAAGTTTGTGATTCCTTAAAAAGAATATGAAAAAAATTACAAATTGGGATATTATTAACGAAAAAAAATTTAAAAACTCAAATACAGTGCAGACTCGATAATCCGAACTAATAAAAACCAAGGCGATTCGGATTACCAAAAAATTCGGATTACCGAAGCAGTTTTTTTTTAAATTTTTTATTACGAAATGCAAAAAAAAAACATAAATACGAAAAAGTAACACTAAAATATGCATAAAAGTAAGAATATAATACTAGTTTCTAAAGTAATTTGTAATTTTTGTTCACATCTTTGATTATTTTTGAAGGCCATTTCTTTTAATCTTTGAAGTACAAGAATATCATTTAACGGAATATTATTTTCTTCCTTGCGTAATGTGTATCCCAGATATACTAACAAAAGAACTATTAGGGGAATCCCTGAACATTTCACTCACAATTTCTATAGGAAATAAATAGTCCTAAAGGTATTATAGGCGAAACATGCTAAGGAGTACGCCCTCTGTCGAGAAGTTATTGAATACATTTGTTTGAAAATATTCAACACGTTGAAAATATGGCATAATACCGCCTGTAAACAAATATAAACAATCCAGGAATGGCCGATAGAGTAGTACCAGTTTCGCCGTTCTGGCGCTGCGATCTTAATCTCAGTCGCCTATAGGTTCGGATCATCGAGTACTATGAAATTCGGATTATAGAGTACTCAATGTATTAAAAATGCTTATTCGGACTACTGAAGAATTCGGATTATTGAACGTTCGGATTATCGAGTCTGCACTGTATATGTCTTAGAAGGCCATGTTTTGGTATTTTGGCATAACCTTCAATTGCAAACACTTCTTTTCATTATCATTTTGCTGAATTTTATGAAATAAGGGTACTTTACTCTTGAACAATTTCCATATTTTTTGGCCTACCCTGTATGCTGTTTGACTTGCAACCATCTTGAGTGCTCCTAAAATGATCACCAAACATGCACCAACTTTTGGCACTATCTGTATTTTGGTTGTGCAATTCATTAGGAAGATTCCCATATGTTGCACACTTAAATGACCACACTGTATACCTGATATATCCCATGATCCCCGACTTTACTCTACTCATTATTTGACACAAGTTTCCTATTCGGATTTGTAACATATAAGGTGGAGGAATATTTTCTCAACGTCACACATTAAACAGCCCCACGGTGTATCACGAAATCTGAGAATGAATCTCAAAATTGTGAGAAAAAAATCTCGAAATATTGAGATATTGGTGACATAAAATAAACGAATAATTGTGGCTCTAATAAAAGGATCAGTTATGGAATTCAGTATTCACGAAGTAATTTTCTAATTCAATCCCTCCACTCTCCATAACCTTCCTTCCCTTCAACCGAGCTCATCTCGGTAACACGATATGTTTTCACAAATAATTCATGCACTCTGCAAATAAAAAAAAATCATGCGGAGTAAATTGAAATCCATCAAAGAAACCCTACGGACCCCAAGCCATTGTTGTCCGGGACACATCAGAGCAGAGAGCCCGTTCTCATTTTCATATTTCTTCCCGGTTGTCGCCTCTCGCGCAATCTCTATATAATACACAATATTTTCTCTCCCCTCTATTATCATTTCCCTTGCGTATATTATCGATCTCAGTGACATCTTTTATAACACATTCGAGAGTTTTGAGTGATATAAATAACTGAAAAAAAGTGTTGAATTTTCAAATAAAAAAACAGCATTTGTCTATTTCTTTCCGACCGTGTTTGAAAGGACGAGTCAAAGCACACTTAGCCCATGCAGGATATTTCAGATTGTAACATGAAAATTTACCTTTATCCAAACTCAATTATCATAATGGTACAGTTTCCTCTTTTTGTGCTCAGACTTGAGTCAAGTATCATCCAAAGTAAACAGCTAAGCATTTAGTTCACATTTTATTACAGGAACTTACAAGAAGTGAATAACATTACATGACAATTTTGGGTATTTCATCATGTTCTTGTACCTGTTGGATTGGTTAGCTCACTGCTTATGTTTGTATGGGAATATTGATGCCTAAAATTGAATTAAACATGTAGATTTTTACACAAAGTCACAGTCATAACTTACCTGAAGTCAGTCCCTGTATTCTTCAAACTGATGTGATCATCTCCAAGCAATCCTTGAACTCCAGGAACAATCTGAAAAGAAAAAGAAAAGATTAGGTGAAATCATAAAGGAAGTATTTGAGCTTCAAGAAGTATTGTACTTACCAATTGAGTCATGCAGATGCTATGGCTTTCTTTATTTTTTTTCAAATTCGTTTTTCTGGAAAGTATTTTCAAATTCGAATTTGTTTATTTATTTTCATTGGCTGTCAACATGATAAATTACAATTTGTCCAAAGTCAAATATCAAATTGTTTCATGTCAATGTCATAGGTCACAAGTCACGTCAGATTTGTTTCTTCGTTCATTTTAGGGTTGTTCGTTTGCACTTAAGAATCAGTCTTAAAGTCAGGTCGAAGTGAATACTAGGTGGAAAGTCATGTCATTAAAAAGGCGTGTGTCATATGTCAAGTGTCACCGAACCACGTGGGGTAAATCCTATTTTCTCATTGGCTAGAGGTTGGAAAGAATTGATGGCCTGTGATTGGCTTAGAGCTCAACTTGTGCTTACACGCATGAGCGGCGTTGTTGCGCAGAAAGCATAGCTGGCTCTGATTGTTTTTTTCAAATAGGTTTCACTATATGATGTGATTTTGTTTTTTCGACGAGGAGAACTTTCTGGGAAGGGATCGTCCCTTTTCCGTTGGCTTGATCGACGCCATCATGTCAGCGAAAAGGGCATTTTCGATTTTGTCCTGCAAGGTGGTAAAACACCAATTTAAATTGTTTTTCGGGTGTGAAGCCGATCCCCCGTGGAAGATCTGCCGGCTTCCACTTGGCCTTTTTTATCCTGGTAATGGCCGATGGTCACCAGCAAATATCGACCGCTGGTCACCAGAAGATACCGTCCGCTGCTCCCTGACTGCCAATGACTCCGTTAATACTGACCTGATCCCCGAAGTCTATCCTGACTGCTGTTTCGACGCCGAAGTGCCCCCAGAGTCCACGTGGTCTCTAAGGTCTATAGAACCTCCCAAGCCTGAGTACTCCCAGGTCAGAGAGAAAAGTACCCCCAGGAAGCTGCAGGCAGTCTATAGCCTCCAACACAGGCTGCTGAAGGTAGCACCTACTAGGAGACCTCTCTAAGTTGATGTGGCATCTCGAGAGTTCCTGGAGTTCTGAGGTGCTGGAGGTCACTCCACAGTAATGGGTGAGCTCCATCCAAAAAGGATTTTCTTTTTATTTTTAAAGTATTGATCACCAATAGTAATGCCAATCACCTAATTTAGTTTTAAACTGATAGTTATATAGGTACATGTGAATTGGGTTTTTTCTCATATATCTAGTCTCATCTAGCAATGATGTCAATTTTTTAAAGTTGGTCTGGTTCAGAGTATAAATGACCATCAGGGTTGTAAGACACAACGCTTCCTGTAAACCTATATGCAGCTGCACATGGTAAATGTTGAGACCCCCTGAACATCTGAAATTAGTAGTCTTTGTCAGGTTGTAACATGAACCTACTTGCATATTTTAACACCTTAGGGGTGATAGGTACCAATCTTCAGGAAGTTAGAAGGTACCAGACTTTTTTTACTAAACCATCATTGAATAAACTAGTTGACTAAAATTCACTGTTTTGATTTCTTATTTTTCTCTACACCAAATTCAAGTGGCGCCCCTTTCAAAATAAAAAAAAACTGTTTGATGAACATCTGACCAACCCAAGTCCCAGCTCTCCAGACACATTGGCTGCCGTTTCCTTGACAACACCATTTTGCTGTTTTTGGTATTTATTTAAATGCAAAAGGTGGTGACAAGATTTTCAGATAGCTGCACTTCTAAAGGGGGGAGGGGGGCATGAATACAATCAGGAAGATTTTTTTACAATTCAGACATTGACTATTGACTATTAACATGGAAGTAAACAAATTAGATTCTCAATCGCCTCTCCAATGCGTCATGAAACCGACCCGTATCAAAATATCACAGGAGGTAAAAATTTGATTATAATGGTTGCATTTTTCCATTTATTTATTTTCAATGGGCACATGGGATACGTTGAAGAAATGATGTCGAGTGAAACAACGTTCACTTCATTCAAGAACTTTCATCTAAATCAAACGTTGTCTAATGAATACTTTGTTGAACTGTCACATATTATTTTGAAGATTTTATATAACATTTTGGTACATTTAAGAACAATATGCCAAAGATTTTTCATGTATACAAACTTAACTGTGGATCTTGTCCTAAGGTATATGTCAGACAGGTCGTACGTTTAATCAGCGCATTCATGAACATAAGATGAATTTTTTGTAAAGAAAACAAATTCAACCCTTCCAAGTTAATCCGGTACACTGTATATTCTAATGTACATATTGTGCCTCTTTTCCGAAAATGAAGGTTAATCGAACTTGTCCACAGGTAATTCTAATCCTTCAGGTTGGGAAAGTAGAATATATAAAAGTTAGGCAATCCAAGGTTAGTTTAGTTCATTGTACCAGTAATTCACCTGATGAAGCTACTGTGTCGTGTCGTGTGATTAAGAATCTTGTGGAAATCTTATCATTCGTGAAGTTTTCACATTTGCCGAGTCAATTTGAAAAAAAGCATGCGAATATCTCTGGTTTTTGTAAGAAAAAAAAATGATACCGCGTAAAAATTCTGCATAAGCAGCAGTCGTGTAGGAAGTCCCGAAATTATTAACAGAACATGCGCAAAGAGGAAGGGGGGGGGGCATTTTTGAATAATTATTGAACGTATGCTTTTTTGCAGACTTATATTTTACAATATACATTGCATACAACCGTGGCGAGCACATGCACCCCTTTCAAGTTTATCTGTAGCTACTTCCTTTGAAGGATTACACAGGATGTTAAAAAAAGCTGTCTTTCCTGCTAGGGTAGGTGGAACACTGCAAAATAAGTTGCTTTGCTCATTGAAAAAATGTCGTTTCCAAGTACAGTGTGTCCAGTTTTCGATGCTTTTGCGTGATATCTCAGTTATCTTTCGAGATAGAACCTTGTGGTTTTCGCGGTCCTGTACCACTTTTCTGTGGAACTCAAGATGGCCTAATCAGATTTTGCATAACTGTTTGCGTTTATGAGATACAGGGCGATTTTGAAAATTTATACTTTTTGGACCCCCTCTATATCTACGAAGTTTCTCAGCGAAAATGTCAAATTGGAATCTTATCTCATACAGAATTTTGCGCAAAATTCAGTGGCGCACTCAACATTTTTTTTCTGGGTATGGTTTCGGAGATACGACTCAAACTTATGATTTTTTAAATGGAACACCTTGTATTTTATAAGCTCATTAAATTTCTTATTTTTTTCCCATCAAAATGAAATATGATGAATAGGTATAAAATTTTCAAAAATGCTCCAAAATCACTAAAACTTTGAATTTTATTTATGGGCTATGGATTTTTCATTTAAAAAAAGTTCCAATTGAAGGGATATTTCATTTGATTCTTCCATGAAAAGGACAAAAACAATCCCAACACTAGTTAATTAAGATAACACAAGAATTAGGTACCTGATAACAACAAATGAATGGTAATAAAAAGTTCATATTCTAGAATAAGCACCTGATTTAATATTCACTAAGACAATTGAATAGTAACTTATTCATTGAATTGTTCAAATTGATGTCCACTTTCCCTCACACGCTTTCTCAATACGTCTTAATGCATTCAAAATCATTAAAGGATGTCTTTGTAATTCCTGGAAAACTGCCTCTGTTGTTGCACGAAGTTCTTCAAGATATTTGTGACTCTTACTGTATCAAGACGTATTGAGAAACTGTGTCAATTGTGTGTTATGGGAAATGGACATCAATTTGAACAATTCAGTGAATAAGTTATTGAATAATTCCGAAATTCAATTGTATTTGTAAATATTTGATCTGGTGCTTATTCTACATTATGAACTTTTTATTACTATTTATTTGTTGCTATCAGGTACATAATTTTTGTGTTTACTCAGTTAATTATTGTTGGTATTGTTTTTGTCCTCTTTATGGAAAAATCAAAATGAATATTCCTTCAATTGGAACTTTTTTATAAGAAAAATCCATAGCCCACTATTACAATTCAATGTTTCAGTGATTTCAGAGCATTTTTGAAAATTTCATATACATACATTATAAATCATTTTGAAGAGAAAAAAATGAGGAATTTTGTGAGCTTATAAAATACAGGGTGTTCCATTTAAAAAATTATAAGTTTAAGTCGTATCTCCAAAACCATACCCCGAAAAAAAAATTTGAGTGCGCCACTGGATTCTGCGTGATCTTTTATATGAGATGAGATTTCAATTTGACATTCTTGCTGAGAAACTTCGTAGATATAGAGGGGGTCCAAAAAGTAAAAATTTTCAAAATCGCCCTGTATCTCATAAACGGAAACAGTTATGCAAAATCTGATTAGGCCATCTTGAGTTTCACAAAAAAGTGGCACACGACCGCGAAACCCGCAAGGTTCTATCTCCAAAGATGACTGAGATATCCCACAAAAGCATCGAAAACTGGACACACTGTACATTTCTCACGATTATGTCGAAACTACTAGTAACATTGTGATGACATTTTGTATGGATGTGTTTTGGAAGCTGACACATCGCATGTATGTGTTTTTTCATCTGACTCTCAAAGAGAGTTCTAGTTACACGGTTCGTACCGAGTAATTTTAAACAATGATTCCCAAGAATATCATTTGACTAAATACATAGATTACACTGTTTAGTTGTAGTTTGTGCTACAGAGGTGAATTCACGTCAAGAGTTACAAGACAGAATTGAACATCACTTAAATGACCTAACAGCTGATCCTCTACCATTTGAAAGAATATTGTATTCTTTAGAAAAAAATATAGAATCGTGCATTCATGGAAACGGAGAAGATTTTGAACACTTTTACCCTGACTGATTCAATATTTCATGTTTTTGTCCATTTTTTTCCAATTTTCTACCTGTGATTATTTGTCTAATCAATGACTCCAGTACAAGAATAATGTTATTGTTTTTGAATATGAATAAATATGTAATTGATCTCAATAAAAGCTATCACTCCATTATTTTGGAATCAAAATATTGCGAAAACGGTACACAGTATTGGGTTTTGTCGAGTGTACCTTTCTGATGTTGAATTCAATGATGTTCAAGTTCCCATCAAATCCAGATTGAAAAATCTATCCTCAGAAAATTTATGTAACTAGCGCCCTTTATGAGAGTCAGATGTAAGGACAAAGTCATGCTGTATGTGTCAGCTTCCAAAACACATCTATAGATGTATGGACTAGTATGCTAAATGTCAGCACCGTGTATCTCGAAAACGGATGCCGTTACGAAATTTTTCACTGAAAGAACTCAACTTATTTTGCAGTGTTTTACCTACACTCGCAAAGAGGTCAGGTTTTTTTGAAACACCCTGTATATGATTTGCAGCGAAATTAAAATTTTATATCATTCATGATAGCAGACAATTTGCCTATTGCACAAATCCTGGGACACCTTGTATACTGTATAGGGAATGTCCTTTGTGGACTTTCTCGATATAGGATTCTGCTTCACAGTATTGGAGGACAAATTAAGTAGTGAGGGGCAAGGGTTGAAATCCCCTTGGTAATCCAGATCTTTATGCAGTTCAGGCTGAGGACTCAAATTTACATGGTACATACTTCACTTCATCACCATAGTAATTATACAGGGTTATTCAAATTGAGTGTCCACCATTAGTAACTTAATTGATCTTGTGTAATTATCAGCAGTAATTACACAAGAGGGGGTAATATTTTTTCAATTTCAACTAGATTACACGAAATCAACAAAAAATTACCAACACGAATGTAATTCGGCGTGATTATTTTTTTAACTACTTCGCAAAGTGTCAAGTAAAAAGTGTTTTTTAGCCACATACACTTTGGTTTTGCGTCACGCCGTCACCCAATAAACACACACACGTGTAATATACGTATTGGAAAGTAGTGGATGTTGATTAAACGTTACTCGTTGAATTTCGCAACGTTACTTTCGTAACGTATATTCAACCAAACGTTGATTCAACTTATAATAAACGATAATGATTCAACTCGTCTATATAGCCACCAGTATGCAACGTGTCATTATCGTGATTCCTCATCGTATATTCAATGAGGTTCATAGAACATCGAAATAACGTCGAGTATGATATTGTTCAGCAACCTGAATCTTTGAGCAACCTCTTTATCACGTTTCAATTACGTACTTTTTTTTACGTTCATTCCACGTTCCAAAATCACGTATAAAGTCTGTTGAATCAATTATTCAATAACAACTATATTTTGAAGCAACCTATATTTCACGTTTCAATTACTACTCTGTTTCACGTTCATTAAACGTTTTGAGATCACGTGTATGACCCGTTGATTAATTCTTCAATAGCAACAATATCTTTGAGCAACCTTTATTCCCCGTTTCAATCACCACTTTCTTCGCGTTTATTAAACGTTATGAAATTACGTGAATGATCCGTTTAATGGATTATTCAATGATAACTTCATCTTCGGGCAATCTATAATGTTCCAGTTTTGAATTGATAGATACTTTTTTACGTTCATTAAACATTTTGAAATTACGTGTATGATACGGTGAATGAATTATTCCATAGCAACTATATCTTCAAGAAACCGTTATTCCACGTTTCATGCACTTTTTTCTTCACGTTCATTAAACGTTATGAAATTACGTGTACGATCCGTTGAATGAATTATTGAATAACAACTATATCTTCGAGCGACCTTAATACCACGTTCTATAATTACAACTTTTTTAACGTTTATTAAACGTTCTGAAAATACGTGTTCGATCCGTTGGATGAATTATTCAAAAGTATTCGTATTGAATGAACCTGACCTATCGGCAGTCCGCCACCGCCACTCGCCAGTATGCTCACAGTTCGTCTGACGCCATTAAGGTTAACAGTTTATTGTGATTCTTCAGAGGTTGTGCGTGGATGTGAGAAGATATGAGATTGGTAAGTACCCACTTTATTATTGAATTCTACCTATGTATTGTGCAAATTCCGAATATTTCCAATGGTCATATCTTGAAGACGATTGCAAGGATGATCAATTTGAAGCAAAATGAGTACATTCACCTATCAAAAGTTATACCTACTTATTCGATTATGTCATGTCGGAAGGTTCACAAACTCCCATGCAGTAGGTACTTGATCCAACTTGCACAAATTTATATCATGGAGTTTTAATTATATTTCATAGTTATAAATTCTCGGTCGAGAAAAATCACATCTCATTTGGAGTCGTTTTGTCTAACCACCTCTTATAACGGTGATGAAACGTGTATAGAAGGTAGATGAAACACTTCTTGAATGCGTTGATGAAATAAAGGTTGGAAAATGGTTGAAAACCGGTACTCAATATTCAGGAACATTGATAGGAATGATGAGACAGACATTTCATAAATAATTATCATTGATTCTCCAGAATTTGTTTTGATCACAAATGAGCCGAAATTTCAGATAACAAAATTGAAGTCAAATTGCTGGCAATTCTCCAGAGGAACATACATGGAGGATTTTGAGAACCAATGAGCTAGTTCGTCTTTACAAATAAAAAGGCAAAGGAATAGTGGCTGCACTCAAGGACACAAAGGTGATCCAACTAATTTATGGTATGTAATTTTTTTTTTTCGTTTTTCATTATATTCATATTGAATAATTTATGCAGTTGCTGTCGAAAGGAAGTTTGAAGCAGCAACTGATGTCCATATTGCAGATGCAACCAAGAACTGGTTGAAGTTTGCGAAGAAACGGATGAATGACGCCATCAAGTCTCGAGTCGAAAACAAAATAGTGATACCTATCTCATTGAGATTCCATTATTATCTAGGATCTAGGACTATACACATTATGAATCTTGTATTTGTATTTTGGTTATTTTTATTATTTTTAATCAATTTGCGATGATAATAGAGTTTTATCCGTAGTGAAAATGGAAACGTTACTTCACCTAATGTCTCAGAAACGTTTTAGTTACGTTTAAAATTGGTAGTAATATCGATTCGACGATAAGATAAATCATCGTTGATTCAATCTAGAAGATCAACGTTACTTGAATTCTGCAATTTCACGTTTAATTCTAGAGTTGACATCAACGTTCAGAATTCGTATATCAGCAACGTTACTTTGAAACCAAGTTTGAAACCAAAATACATCGTTATATTTAAATCGGTTGAGAACGTATAGAAAACGTTAAGAAACTGTTGATTTGAATGGTTACGTCGGAACTGAAATAAAACGGTATATATCAGTAGAATTCACATTACGTGTGCTACGTGTGCAACGTCTTAGTTACGATGAATCAACGTGAAGAGGTAACGTTACTGTAGAACCAGAATAAAACGTATTGCCTAACGACATTTTGCCGTTTTTTCAACGATGAATAATAGAGGCGTTACTTGAACAATTCAACGTTTTTTCCACGTAGCTGTGTTTATTGGGCATGTTTTGTCTTCGAACAGACTTGTTCACTCTTGAATTCATTCAAACGAAGATCCAAACGTGAAAAAATTTTCGAACGTAAAACAACGAGTCCTTCAAATATTATTGATAATTTTTATAAATTTTCAACGAAAACTTTTTTATATGTAGGGCGAACAGTTCTTTCTAATTCGGTTTGTTTGGATGATTATGCCTCAAATTAAATAGTTTTTGAGTGATTAAAATAAAAAATTATCGGATAAAATTTGAGAGGCGAGTTGTATTTGGGAAGATTATTTTTTCAATTTGAGAAAAAGACACGTTTTAAAAGTAGTTTTACATACTTATGATTGATTATATTTATTTATTTATTTATTTATTTATTTATTTATTTATTTATTTATTTATTTATTTATTTATTTATTTATTTATTTATTTATTTATTTATTTATTTATTTATTTATTTATTTATTTATTTATTTATTTATTTATTTATTTATTTATTTATTTATTTATTTATTTATTTATTTATTTATTTATTTATTTATTTATTTATTTATTTATTTATTTATTTATTTATTTATTTATTTATTTATTTATTTATTTATTTATTTATTTATTTATTTATTTATTTATTTATTTATTTATTTATTTATTTATTTATTTATTTATTTATTTATTTATTTATTTATTTATTTATTTATTTATTTATTTATGTTCAAGGCACTTCAACAGGATGAGTTAACATCCCAATTACAGAAATGCTCAGTAATACATTTTAGTTACACGCTATTATATTCTTTACTAGTCACTAATCTATCCTATAATAAATTAATTGTTATATAATGCAAAATTTGATAAAGAAACAATAAATTCAATTTCATTCAAGTGAATACTTCAATCGCTAATCGTCTGGCTGTAGTGAGAGATAAACAAAATAGATCAATATGAGAAAAATATAAATCATAATTTTTCTAGTTGACGGATAGGTGAATTTCCACATGCATTTGTGTGATATATCCTGTGATGAAATAGGTTATTATTTCTCGTGACTCTGATTTTGGAATTCAAACATAATTGGCCCAAAATTGAACTACAATCTATCTTGGAGTTAATCAGCTTGTGGAGAAAAATTAAATAACTTATAGACCTACGTGAGCTGAGTTTCAGGATTTTATAATGTCGAAGACTAGCTTCGTAACCATGGAAGTGTAGATGCCTGTTAAATCTATAATTTAAGTGAAAAATCAATTTTTTTTTGATACTCTCAATTCGTTGAATGTACTTCTGATACGAAAGATTCCATATCAAACTCGCGAATTCAAGATGACTTCTTACCAGTGAGCAGTGAGTTGTAGAGGGTGATAATAGATGATGAGGTTTTGAAGCCTCTGGTTATTCGTAATATGAAGCCCAGATTTCTCAGGGACTTTTTTGCAATTAGTTCAATGTGCTGCCCAAAATTCAATTTGGAATCAATGATGACTCCAAGATCACGGATATGATCAACACTTTCGAGGGTGTCATTATTAATAGTATATACGTATTCTGTATTAGTTCGTAACCTGGAAAATGATATTTTGTGACACTTTCTGGTGTTTAGATGTAATTTATGGTCAGAGCAGAAGTTTTGAAATCTGGGAATATCAGATTGGAGGTCGATGCAGTCGTTTATATTACTGATTGTTTTGTAGATTTTCAAGTCATCAGCATACTGGGAAAAATTTGAGTACTGAAAACAGTTACCAATATCATTTATGAAGAGAGTAAACAGAAGTGGCCCAAGTGTGATCCCTGTGGTACACCGGAGGTCACCTGTACGTAGTTTGATGAATAGTTATTCAATTTAACGCATTGGCTTCTATTCTCAATATAGGATTCTATCCATCTGAGCAGATTGCCGTGAACACCGATATTCCCCAACTTTACCAGCAGTTGATGTTATTGATTCAATCATCACACATACCTATCTCATTATTCATAGTTTTGTTTTGACTGTTCAATGTGAATTATTGAGAACGGTGCAGGGAAACAAAGAAAAGGTCGAATTTTGACATATGAAAAAAATTATCTTTGTAATTTGCTATATACTAACAAATTATCAGTATGATATAAAATGATTGGTTGGAATTAGTCGAAACAACGAAAACGTCACATTTTGACATGTGAACAAAATTATCAAAGATTTTCAACACTTTTCTATACGGAAAGGATGAAGAAACAGTTGAGCATCGCATTCCATTCTGGAACAGTATATATCATCATAATAATGAATGTTAAAATCATCGGAAGACCCGAACCAAGCTGCAGAAAATTCCCATCGACATTTTACCAAACCGCATATAGTCATGTAAATCATCCAAATATTCCATATGTATGTGAAAGGAGTACAGCATAATGTGAATCGATATTTATATAAATTGCATTGTCATGCAGATAATAAAGTCTTCATTTTTATCGATACTTTCGCCCATAAATCTGCACTACCCTTTGGCACTATCCCCTGCTACCTTTTTCCTCCCTTTTGATCTTCCAGCAAAGATTAATTTCCAAAGTCACATAAATCTCTATGAAACGCATAATATACATATTAACAAGGATTTTGGTCGAGCATCAGTGGTTTTTCGAGTATGCCGAGGGAACTAAGGGCCTAAAAGGAAGGTATTGTTCTCTGAAGAGGTGTTGTGACGTTACCAGAGGGCCGATGGGCATTGTCAGGGGATTCGAGGGATTTCGGTATTGATCTATCGATAGGTATTAATAAGTATCGGATATGATCCGGTGTACCAGATAGTTAACAGCGGGGCTTCACCGCATCCCATTGTTTGGACGACAGAAGTCGTTATGAAAAGGTCAAAACTCATTTGTCAGGAGCATTTCGCTTTTGAAATATTTAGATGTCATTATATTATAAAGGAGGAAGGAAAGCTCAAAGTCATCTCCACAACTTTAATATGAAGTGTTTATTCAACGGGACATGTTTCGAACTTATAAAAGTCCATCTTCAGCCGTATTTAAGAAATTACTAAAAGTAAAGACATGTGAAAATATACAAAATGTTATAAGAAAAATTTTTTTTGACTTTCATGGAGGTGAAACATTGTTTGTTTTAACAAAGATGTCGATGTCTCTCATCATAATGTCATTGATGAGAATAAATAGTTGAAAGGAATAAACGGGTTTTCATTTAAAAATGAAGGGCCCCGTGCCCTGAGAACGCGCACTTATGAATAAAATCAAAAGTCAAGTCCCAGAAGGGAAACTTGACGAACACACAAGGTGCTCAAAATAACCATATTGGTGTATTACAGGAAAAAGGGGTCCCGTACCCTTGAAAGAGCGCACTTAAATATCAAAAATCAATTTAGAATTGATGGGGCCAAAAGCCAAAAACGTGTTACATCCAACATAAGGTTAGAAACACAGAATTAATTGCAAGAACTTGACATAAGTCAAAGTCTTAATAACATGACATTATGACAAGTGACATAGGACACAGAATTAAAGCAAACAATGGGATGAATATGAATTCCACTAGAGGTAGTACAGTTAAAAATAATCAAACAGAAATGACAATGAGAAGATTTGAAAGGGGGGGGGGAGGAGAAACATTCCAACAAGATGGTTAAGTAGCAAATCTGAAAGCAAATGAATAATGATAATTGAAAGAGACCAAAGTAGGTGCCAAACAACATAAAACAAAATTTGGTTATTGGTAAAATCTAAAGAATTGAAAAATTTCACACAATCATAGTTTACCTGTTCATTAAGGGATGTGACCAAATTATTGTTCAAAGCAGAATTTATTTCAAAAATTTCCAACAAATTCAATAAAGTTCCTTTCTGACAAACATGTAAGATTTTCAAATCTTGATTCATGTCAAAATTGTGTTCAGAATTCAGTATGTGGTTAGCAAAAGAACTCTTAGTGTTATACTCGTCTAAAATCGGAGGGGAGGTTTTGGATTTTTCTATGGTTTTTACATGTTCCAAGACTCTAGTTGAAATCCTTCTACCGCTTTGGCCAACGTACTGTGCATTGCAATCAGAACAAGAAATGCTATAGACACCAGATTTGTGATTCAAAGGAACTTTTTCTTTTGTATTAACTAAGATTTTTGAAATATTGTCAATAGTGTAAAAAGAAATATTCATATTATCCATAAAACGATGAAAAATATTTTTAATATCAATGGAGACTTTACCCAAGAACGGAATTGAGGCAATGGTTATGGACTGTCAGCTCTTGGTGAATATCAAATTGGACCGCTAACGCTTCATGATGAAAATGCTGGGGAGCACTTTTCGGGTATAAGAACTAAGCCTTTTCGTAAAATGTTCGAAGCACTGAGCACTAAGCACTGGCTCAAGAAAGTGCTCGGGAGCACAGTGTTTCGAGCACAAAAGTAATCTAAGTGCTTCAACGAGCCCTAAGCATTATGCAATGGGACAGCTCTGGCTGAGTCTCACATGTTTTCTCATATTCTACTGGATAGAATGTCTGGTGAATCTGAAGAAATGGAAGTGAAAAAACACCTTCAGGTTTAACGATGTCAAGATGTGTCAAGAGACAGTCAACACAATGGTTCATAACAAAAAGAAAATATTGATGATTTTTTTATCTCTTGGCGGGCACGAAAGGGAATCCCTATAATGTTCAAGGAATATCGTGCGTGTACAGGGTGATTCACCATAAATGTCCCCCCCCCCCCAAAATTTGAAATATCATCTCAAATGATTTTCGATAGAGATTTTTTCCGTATATCAGAAAATACAGGGTGCTCGGAACAAACGATCTACAGGGTTCTATTTGATTTTTTTGAAGGAAACACTCTTTTTTCATTTTATTTTCAGATTCTTCCTGCAGAGCTGATTTCATCAATGCGTCACACTTGGGGTCTAGCGGGAATGATTATATAGGGTGTTCAAAATCAAGATTTTTCAACTTTGGGATCTTTTTGTGACGAAACTATTCATTATTGGTCGAAACGGCTCTCATGTCCGTATCTCAACTTTCGATATCTAACTTTCTATCTACTGACATTTCATAATTGAAACAGATACAGGGTGATCAGAATTCTAAATCTCTAACCACACCATTAAATGTCAGTTGATAGTAAATCAAAAGTTTAGATAGGGACAAAGAAGCCGTTTTGACCAATAATGTATAGTTTCGACACAAAAAGGTCCTGAAGTTGAAAAATCTCGATTTTGAACACCTTTTATCTCTGTAATCATTCCTGCTGGACCCCACGTGTGATATATTGATGAAATAAGCTCTTCAGGGAGAATCTAAAAATACCATGCAATACAGGGTGTTCCATTTGGAAAAATCAAGTAGTACTCTGTAGATCGTTTGTTCCGAGCACCCTGTATTTTCTAATGCAACGTGAAAAAAATTTTAGATAATCTTTCAAATTTTTAAATCGGTTATGGAGGGGGCGAGCATTTATGGTGAATCACCCTGTACCTAGGGAGGATAGGAAGAAAAGGCAGGTATTGGCATTTCTTGAAATTTTGGAGGCTGTAAGTTCTCGTACATACTTCATTCGGCAAAGAATTCCAAAGCTTTGTCGTTCTATAAACAAACGAGTTTTGGAAAAGAGTTGACGACATACGGATGTGCTGACTGTGCCTGTTAAGTACGTCTGACTGGTATTGCTAGTGATAGAGTGATATCAGAGATTTCTGAAGAAGATTTTCCGTGGAAGTATCTATAGAGAAGAGAAAGGTCGCCGACTTTCATACGATGTATCATGAATTACTTAGTCTGGCATCATCCACCAGGAGAATGGATAGTCTCTGTATGGAATCTAAGACCATCAGCGTATGTTTGAGTGCTGAACCACATATATGGAAACAGGATTTTGAAACAGGTCGTATATGAGCTATGTAGATCACGAGAAGCTGTTGAGGTGTTGCTTTTTGCATGAAATGAGAATTCGAGTTTTAGTGAAGCAGCTTTGGTGGTGGGACTGACTTGATTTTCCCACGGGAGAGTATTGCTGAACGAAATACCGAACATTGTATAACAACTCTTTTGATATTTTGGAAAGGAAAAAGATTTTGATTTGTTATAGGCACGGCAGCTCGTTTGTTTGGGAGCAGGTCGTGAGATAGTTCTTTTTATTAATTACTAGTGGGGTTATCCTTTTGTCAGGCGCCACTCAGTTTTCACAGCAGAATTACTGAGAAAAAAAATCCAAGATATAAATATAAGCCAAAATAACTGTTAACTGATTTATTCACCTTAACATGCCAACAATAGGTATTCAAAATGGTGGTAAATATGTTCTATGTTTATAACTCAGTACAAGGGTATATTTCCCTTCATATAGGCCTATACTTTGGGTTCACAGAGTCTCTAACAGACCCAATAATTCTATTAAATGTAAAATCCGATCTTAGACTGTTATGTGTTGTTGACAAGTGTTCAGATATCTCATGACATTAGACAGTGAAAAATAACTATTTAAATGTCCTCAGACAGGGAAAAAAATATGTAGATTAAATGTCCTCAGACAGTGAAAAAATATGTATGTTAAATGTCTTCAAGACAGGGAAAAAAAAGTACATGTTAAATGTCCTCAGACAGGGAAAAAATATGCAAGTGAAATGTCTTCAAGACAGGAAAAAAAGTATATATGTTAAATGTCCTTCAGACAGGGAAAAAAATATATATGTGAAATGTCCTCAGACAGGGAAAAAATATGTATATGGAAAATTCTGACCTTAACTGCAAGTTCTGGATTTTGAACCATGAAATTCCAACTGTGGTCCACTAGATCTCACTACCTGGATGAAACAAAGACACTCCTCCCTCAGTCGGCTTTAGGGGTTAGGTGTGCTAGGAAAACTGGATCCCCACACAGTTGACAGGATTCACAACCACCTGGAGACCTGGGCACTTGGTGTATCCCAGGGCAACTGGATTCTGCACTGCAACTCTGGCTGACGGGTCCACAGGCTGCCACCAGGGCAAGCTCTTCCTACCATCCAAGCTGGACCAGGACGTCTTACTATCTGACTGGGCTCTGGGAGTTCAGGCTCCAAAGTTACACAAATCCTAGGGATGAAGGATCATCGACCATACCAGGAGTCTGGACTCCCCTGGACTTCCTGTCAGAAGTCAGGATCACTGGCTATCTAAACCAGTAGGGCTGCTAGGGACTTGCACTGTTGGCAGCAAGGATTCTGCCAGAAATTCCAGGCTGTCGGGTCCTATAGATGCCCAGAGACATAACACAAGAAATCACCAGGGTCTTGCTTCCACCTTCAAGTGTGTTGGTGACTCAGGCTTCAAAGCACGAAGATCCCTCAGGTGCCTCAACCATCGAAAAAAGTGTTCAAGTGATGTCCAAACAGTGAAGTCCAGAAAACAGTTCAAGATTTCTAAATGCCCATAGTTGATGAATGATCCGATTTTTAGTGATCTATCCATCAGTTAACAGTGTTGATTGATAAAATTCAAGTCCAGAAACATGCCATGTGGTCAACAGAAAATGGAGTTCATATCATCCACTTAGTCTGTACCCCCTGCTCCCCTGTATAAGGCCGTGATATCTGAAATGTAGATACCCCATCGAATATCATTCACACAAAATGAGATTTAATATTTCTTACCTTCCTATCGGAAAGGCCTAACACAAAAGTAGGTGTTCACCACCTGACTTGATCGCACGAGAGCCAAAATCAAAAAGAGCTTCATTTTGGCTTCAGCACATGAAACCTTTTCGCAAGAGAAGGAATCAGCAAGAAGGATGAATAAACGGAAATTGCTCAAATAACAAGTTTCCGTCAATCAGAGCACTTGTGATCAATTCAAAAAAAATAATACAAACCAAAATCCGTCTCTGCGCAGTGTCAATCTAGCCACCCAAATAATATGATTCAAGTCAAATTCAGGGATGCAACTTGAAAGAAATATTAAATATCGATCATGACATCGATAGTCGATACGATAGTCGATACATTAGTCGATTCACCAGTCGATACAACATTGCGAATATCCCTGCACCATTACAGGCCACTGCCACTGAACGCGACAAACAGTCTTCTACTGGTAAGAGACTATGATGTAAACAACAATCTTTATGGGCATCTGACAAGTGTGTGAGATTAGATGAGAAGTGGACGAAAATAACCCAACAGTCATCCAGTCATGGACATTGAAAATGAAAACATTTAACAAGATGGAATAATGTAAAGTACCTCAAAACCTAGAAAAGAAATCATTGAGTTACGCAGTGCATCTCCACAAAGCTTCCCCATTACCTATTTTCAGAATTCACACTATGGAACACGAAAAGGCAAATTTTCATGTTACAATTGATATAGTGGAATATATTTCGTTGATACTGTTGCCGAGCAGAAAACTGATATTGGATAATGCAATTCTTTGAGGGTGACAAACAAAATGACATTTGGACGGTTGAAATCTGCTAATAACCAACCAGTGAATAATTTTATATTTGGGAAATAATTTAGGGTCTCAGACTGACCATCAATATTTCCCGTTTGCATATTCACACACCCTCTCATACAAGGAACCAGCGTGTTGAATTCTGCTTATGCGTAACCAATAGTGATGCTACAAAAGGTCACCTATTTAGGCACTACTCTAATCGGAAGGAAGGTAAATATTCCTTCTCCATGAGAAAAGAGACTACTTTTTCCAAACATTCTAACCTTTCTGGGCCTAAATTAACTTCTTCCTTGAAAGTATATTTTTCGAAAAATCACTTGAGAAAATGAAATAAAGAAAGCTGCTCCTCGCATTCCGGACACACCAATCACTGTGCGACCAAGTCTACTTGAAAATTATTATATGGAGAAAGGATTCATAATACTTGTAGGTGCCTAAATCAGTGAGCTTTTGTACGTTGGTGCTGTCATCTGGTACGGTTTGTAAATATGCTTCCCGTTGAAAATTCACGAACAATCCTTCAGAAATCTCCATACGTGCGTTTTCGTCATAAACTTGTCCTGACATTCTTTGGACCCCATCGGCCAATCCGATCGAGTGCACTCTGCCTAAAAACAAATACGGAAGGACGACAAACAAAAAACTCAACGTCCTCTGAAAAGAGTACGACAAACAATTGCTGGAAACCAGCAGGATGAATCAAAGAATATTGTTATGCGAATGTCTACCCCCGCGGATTGATATTGGGTGAGGGTGAACACAAAAGATTTTGTGATGTTGTGTATTTTGGTTTTTGCGGTGAGTAATGGGTTTTTCAATTCAGATGAAAATGGAAAAGTAATCGAGGATCCTGTCTTCATATATCAGATTTTCGTATACATTTCCGTATACATCATTTGAAATATGAATTAGTTGCTAATTTTGTGACATTGCAAAGAAATCCAGGGCATATAATTTTCAGAACGTTTGCATCATTCCAGTTTTCGTACATTGATAGATTCACATACCTCACGAAATGATCAAACGACCATGAGAAAGTTTCTTTATCACCTCTCAAATATCATAGAGGGTGATTCATGACTTTTTGCACGAATTGATTATTTTCATTACTTCTACATCTATTTGGAACGATTACTCGCGAAATTTCTTAGGACTAGCTTATGAATTTCATATTCAGTTTGATTGATAAGAAGTAGAATGATGTTCCATGAATAAATGAAATAAATTGTATATAACTATTGAAAAGTTTCGACGATCAGAAGAAATTCTTGCTAAAATTCATGGATCACCCTATATGTTATCCAAGTAGAAATGGATAGAATTTTGATACTTTCCTATGGAGCCTCCATACATGGTGAGACTATGTTCATGAGTATTCACCTACATTGTATTCAGGGTGGTCTAGAATTGCCTGACGAAATTTCTGGTGCGATAGTTCATCAAAAACAAAAACGACCTTCATTTATGAACTTAGTTCCAAAATGAATAATAGGATTTAATATATCCCTTTGAGAAGGGATAATCAGTATAAGTTCAACTGCAATATCTTCTGACAGACCTAAAATAGTTCATTTATATCTTCGACTCAATGGTTGTCTTCCACATGCTCATGAACAAGGCTTTTCAAATGATCATACATTGAAAAGCTATACTCTTAACACTCATCATGCAGTCAATTCCATTTGTAACCCAGATATGCCTGAAAGTATTTTGTTTCAAATTTCGATTTTTGTTGTGTAAAACTAGTTCAGTATTCAAAAATGAGTAACAAAAAATTTTTGAAATTTTTTTTTGAAAGCTGGAGTTTCTAAAGAGACCTTGTCCTTTTGAGAGGAAAGTGGGTAAATAAGTGACATTTCCTGTGGGGCCCAAGGATACTCTGGTATTCATGGGATCGAGGAGGCAGACAGACTAACTAAGATCGGTTGAGGATCGATAGATAGATAGATAGATAGATAGATAGATAGATAGATAGATAGATAGATAGATAGATAGATAGATTTATTTAACCATGTTATGTTATATACATGTATGGCAGGTCATTTTACAAATATCAATAAGATCGACTTTAGTTTGAGTAGGTATACCTAATCTATGGATACAAACAAAATATAAAATATGAAGAACAGCAAAACAAGAAGTGAAAAGAGCAAATTACAGGAAAATAATAATGACTATAAAATATTATATGAACATACGCATTAACAAACTAACACAAATAAACAAAAAAATATATATAGAAAATAAATAAATAAATTATTAAAAATACGTAAATAAATTAAAATACATTGACAATGAAGGTGAGTATCTTACATATTTCCACAATCCAGGTAATCTTGGATAGAGTAGAAGCAGTTTGATTTGAGGATTGATTTTACTCGATTTTTGAAAAGGTATGTGAATTCATTGCTTTTATTGAATCAGGAAGTTTGTTGTAAAGTTGAAGATTGGGAGAGTTTTTCTGGGAAGTAGTGAGTTTATATTTTGGCGGTCTCAGTAGTTCTGCATTCCTTGTGTTGTGGTTGTGAATGTCAGAATGAGTTTTGAAATAGCATCTATTTTTATGTATATCGAGAACAGAATAGTAGATGAATAAACACGGTAAAGGCAATATATCAAATTTTGCGAACAATGGTTTACATGAGGAATCATAAGCAGCATTAGCAATTAGTCTTACCGCTCGTTTCTGCAGACGAAAAATTCTCATTGATTGGCTTGAGTTGCCCCACAGAATAATTCCATAAGTGAGTCGAGATTGAAATAGGGAAAAATATGCCATTAATAAGATAGATGGGTTCAAAACTCTTCTTAATTGCCTCAGCAAGAACAGTTGAGTGGACAGTTTAGCACTCAACTGGTCAATATGATCAGTCCATTTCAGGCCATCATCAATAACTATTCCCAGTAAGTTAATATTTTCACCTCTGTAGATTTTATTATCAGTTGAAACTCGAAGTTTTTGGGTTTTATCTCTATTTAATTTGAGATGATTTGATGCAAACCATATCTCAGCTCTATCTTCAGCTTCACTTATTGCTACTTCCAGGAAATCTACATCACTACTTTTTTCTAATAAAGTTGTATCATCAGCAAAGCACGTACATACTGTAGGGGACAAGAAGTGAAAAATATCATTGGTATATATTATAAATAAAAGTGGTCCCAGGACAGAGCCCTGGGGCACTCCACTATCAATCTGAAGAAAATTAGATAATTTATTATTACTAGAGACCGCTTGTTTTCTACTAGACAAATAAGATTTGAAGAAGTTATTTGCGGTTCCCCTCACACCATAAAAATCCAACTTGTCTAATAATATGTCGTGAGATACACAGTCAAAAGCTTTCGTTAAGTCAACTAGTGTGATACAGCTATGTTTTCCTTCTTCAAGTCCCTCAACTATGTCTGTCACTACACTCTTCACTGCTTGAGTTGTTGAACAATTGGTTCTAAACCCAAATTGTTTGTTATGTAGGATACTGTGTTTTTCAAAAAATGCAAGTAGTCGATCTTTTACAATAATCTCAATTATTTTACCCATGGACGTATAAAAAAGAAGGACACAGCAACTCTATACTTTCAGCATATAATGTTTTGAAGTCTTAGAGATGTAGGCAAGCGGGTTGAGGGAAAGGAAAACGGTAACGATAGACTGTGCTATTTCCTCAAACGACAGCGGCGTGCGAAAATGAATTATAGTGATAGTAAATTTCGGAATCCAAAATGCAAAGAGCGACTAAAAACTGAATACCAATCACAATATGACCGTTTATCAATCCGGGTCGCTATGGGTTATACCTCGGGTTATACCAAGTGAACATAACAAATACAATTTTGCGTTTTCACTTATTGAATAATGGATTTTATATAACTGTGGTGTGATTATGGTGATAGATTATTCAGATAATGAAATTTAGGTACTATTCAAGGAATCATTGGAAGTTCTTTATCTTTTTCCATATAGTACACCAAAACCAACTATAAAGAGTGTCCCGAAATTGCTGGGACACAGAACTACCACGTGTAATGAGGTCAAGATAAATTTATATACATTATGTTCTCTATTATTTTCACTTCTTCATTAACCACTTTTTGACCCCCTGAAGAACGACTTTTTCTCTGATTAATTGATGATCACTCAATTCGATCAGTTTGGGAATCTATTTGATAACGATGTAGATGCAAAATACAATCAACTATATCCTCATGCATAGCTAACAGTTTATGAAAAGGATGAGGATTATTACTAGACAATATGACTGATTATCATTTCATGTTTATTTTTGATGAAACTATAATATATACAGTATATACTTGCTTCTATATGACATGTAATGCAAATAACACAGAAATGAAAAAAATGAGTAATAAAAAATAAAGAATTATAGGAGCTAGATAACTACAATTTCTATCACTTTTATATCTATATATATACTTATACACAATTATTATTTATATGTTTCTAATTTTATTATTGAATGTTAATTTTGAGAACCTCATCGTAACATTGCCGTATATTCTTGAATTTCTACGTATATTGGAGCAGTCTGAAATGATATGAAATAATGATGATATGATATCCCACTGAAATTATGAAATTTCAATTTTTTACACATGCCAGACCCTCGTAAACATTGGAAATAAGGCATGTATCTTTCATCTCCTTTCATAAATGGTAATTCCTATAAATTCTGAGAGCGGCGCCACTCTCTGGACATAAATTGTTGCCATGCAAGGGTTTCGTCGCGTAATCCATAATTTTTTATGTTCATTTTTCATTTTGAGTGAATGAAAAAATCAGGACATATTTGTGAAGATCTAATCTATGTTCCTGTCGTCTCACTTTCTCGAAATTTGATTCAGTTTTTTCTTTAAAAAAATCGCAAAATAACGTGTTTTTTGATGATATTCAATTTTTTTTTTCTCAAGAACCGAATCAAATTTCGAAAAAGTAAGACGACAGAAACATTTATAAGATCTTCATGAATATGTACAATTTTTTTCATCCACTCAAAATGGAAAATGACCGTGAAAAGTTAGGGACTACGAAACCCTTGCATTATTGCTTTATATCATAGTACAATTTCCTCTTAACAGAAAAGCATTGAAAAGGAATGTTCTCAGATAAATTATGTACGTAAAAAAATGGATATAAACATATATGAAGAAATACGAGAAGAAATACATCGAGACTTCGCATTCTCTATTTGATGAAAATATCAATTGTTACGCCTATGAAACTCTAATTCGAACATGTAAACAAATGGTACTTACGAATGGAAGGTGAAATTTTGGTATTAAAACTTAGTTTTTTCGCAAATCCAGCAGTGTAACACCATTTTTAGTCTCTATCTATCAACTTTTCACAAAAAAAATAAGAAAATTCACTCAAAAACAACGAAAACAATAAACTTCCCCAAACACATACACGTAAACGAACAACGCCGAACTCGTCGAAAGCACGAAACATCCCGAAACGAGCCTGTTTTGCAGCGGCGTTGTCGGTTGTGTATAATCTCGGTAACCTTTACAGAATAACTTTGAAATAATGTATAACGACAGTTTTATAATATTTGATTGTGACTATCTATGGACATATGATTTATTCCTTGAGTTCTATGAATTGGATCATAATGAACATCTTATTGAATAGATGATTACAAAAGGGGTAAGTACAAATACTTGAGAGGATTAGACTGAGGTTAGGAATTATTAGCGACAGGACGTGACAACCTCCAATTCAACATCAGGTGATATACTGTGACCGTATTCTCTGACTTCACATTACGATGTAAATAAATGGGTCCTTCTTTTTTATACGTCCATGATTTTACCGAATATAGAAATGATTGAGATGGGGCGATAATTGTTCATAGATTCGGAGTCCCCCTTCTTAAAAATCGGTATAACGATAGTTTCTTTGAAGATATCAGGGAAAGTACCCTGTACAAAGCACATATTTATCAAATTTGTCAGCGGTTTGACAAGATGATCAATGGTACTTTTTACAATTTTACTGTTTAGAAAGTGAGCATCAGAACAATTTGAGTTTTTTAACTTCATTATAGCTGAGAAAACCTCAGCAGGGTCAACTGGAAACAGGAAGAAAGAGTTTTCTGGTCTGGGAAGGTCTCTTAAGAAATTGGTTGCTTCCTGAGCAATATCTGGAAGGGTTTGTAGAATATTGTCAGCAATATTTGTAGCCTTGAAATAAATAAGGGGCTAAGTGCCAAAAAAATTATTTCGAGTTATTCGATAAAAACTTCATAAAACATGAACGATTTAATTTGGAAATATTTCCATTTTTTTATATGAACCTATGTAAGGTATAAACAAGAATTTGAATTGATTTTTCATTTGGGTGCTGTGGTTCAAGAGAAAAAATTCAAACAATGTTGATATTCTTAGAAGGTTCCAAGTGCCATCATTATTACTTCTTATAGTGGGCTAAGTACCACACCAATGTGTATTTCACCATGAGCTAAGTGCCAGAAAATGAAGATGTCCGAAACAAGAAATTACCATCGTTTTTGTCAATTTCTTATTTGTGTGAACATACAAAAATAAAAAAAAACGGAACGAAGAGCTTCTTAAAAAAATCCTCGATTTTCCTCTTTGAGTCTTTGACATAAGGAAATAATTATGTCAAGTTTTCTTACTTCTTATTGCTCATTTTGCTTTTACATGATAATGGTGGCAAGGTAATATTACGGATAGTTTCTTCTGCAATATTTTTTTTGAAAACCCTCGTAGACTTACAAGGTCCTAAATCCTTTTGAAGTCTCACGAGTCGGAACGCGCCCAAGTCTCAATGAATCTCTCCCTACAATGATCCATTTCAATTTAGAAATTTGTGAATCTTTGGTGATCAGATTCATTTTCGCCGCCTGTTTGAAGTCGAAAAAAATCTTCCGTCTGCATAACCGTGACAACCGCTAACGTTTTACTGCCACAACATCCACGCTAGTACGAATGAACGAATATGGAGAAGCTGGCACTTACCCCGTTATTTACTAATATGAACTCGAAAGTTGACACATGCGTCGCCTAACGATGGGAATTTCAATTATTTGTCGGTGCATTTTTGCATAGCCCGTTATTCACGTTGAAGGCGATGGTACATAGCCCACTTTGAAGCAATAAAACCAGTTTTCGAATTTTTGGCACTTAGCCCCCTATTTACTTCAAGGCTACATTTATGAAATATTGGTTGAAATCATCAGAATGGATTCCGTTAACTTTGACATGTTTCGAGTGGTTCCGTTCATGATTTATTAATCTCCAAGTATCTTTGCTGACATTAGAGGAATTTGCAATATATTGGTTATAGGCAGCTTTTTTACAATTTTGTATTTCTGAGGCATAGCGTTTCTTATACAAGTTGTAAGCTCTTATGTCATCTATGTCTTTTGAAGCTTTGGATATGATATTCAATGCAGTTAGAGTGTCTCTCATTTTCCTCAAATTGTCATTGAAAAATTCAATTGGTGGTTTATTTTCTACAGTACAATTTTTCATTGGGAAATATTTCTCATTGAATTCTTTATACATAATCACCAGATTTTCAGCTAAAAACTCCACGTGATTATCTTGATTAAAGTAAATGCCCCAATCCACTTTTGATAATGCATTATTCAATTTATTAAGTCCTTTTTGGTTAATTATTCTTTGTTTTCTCTTTTCAACTATATTTCTCTCAAAAATGGGTATTTCAATGACCTGACCAAAGTGATCTGAGAGGCATGGATCAGTCATATAGACTTTGTATTTTGACGTCTCTAAGTTCGTGAGAATGTTGTCTATACAACTGGCACCATTTTTATGTACGCGTGTGGAGTCTTCAATTGTGAAGTTGAGACCGAAAGACTTTACAAGGTCCATCCATTGAGAAGAAATATCATTAACGGCAATATTGATATTAAAGTCGCCGACTATGATTAATTTCTTGTCGTTTTCTAATAAAAAACAGAGAAGCTCCTGATGAATTTCGTCAATGAAATTGGTATACCCAGATGATCCACAGGCCATGTGGGCACAATGGGCACGACTGAAGAGGCCAGAGTGCAAGGGTCTATGCACCCGCCTACCCATGCAGAGAGAAAAAACAAGAAGAAGAATACATTCAATGTCGAAATGGGCCGATTTTAGCGTCAGAACTCAGTCAATACCTTTCGATTTCCAAATATCCAACCAGAATGCAGTTCTCAAAACGATTACAGCTTGTGGAGAATAAAATGATGGGCTTGTTTTCATAGTCATGTTCTTGATAAGAACAGACTCATGTGAACCATACTTCAAGAAACATTCATCATTGACTGACTGTTCCGTGAATATATATACCCAACAAGCCATAGTGATAAAATATTCATCCCGAAACGGTCGAATAGCCTGTCTGAAAAGACTCATTCTCTGTCTGGAACAGAATTATTTGATAATTTACCATCAGCGCTGATAGATACACAATCATACAGCCTCCTCAAGAAAAATGTCCGTGAATTTTTGATACTGCATTGTTTTTACTTTACCTCTGAATATCTTTGTTATATGAGCATGACTGAACTGGGAGTGCAGTTTTTAATTCTTATTATTGTTTGTATTTTGTTTTTGATTCTTCTATGAATGTATAATTGTTCATTTTCAATATGTAGGTTTATATTACGATTCACTCTCAGTTTTATTCTATATTTCTGAATTGACATGCCCTCATTCATGTATGTGAACAAAAAGGATGAATAAGTATTCTATTTCATTCTATCAACTTCAATTGTTTGCTATGTTCAGATCAAGGCAGGATATTATTTTTATATCTTTCGATGAGCCATCGATAGAAGCCCCTTCCAATGCCTTCTCAACTCCGTATGGCATGCGCTTTATAAAATCAACAAAGGACTTATTCGACCAAATGAATATATATGAATAATAGGAATCAAAGAAAAGACTTCCTCGAGCTGAAGTTCTCATGTTGATGGCTTCATCAAATGGTTTCACTATAGGTTATTAAGGTTGGCTCCTGTCATAGTCATGGTCCAGTGTCTAGATGGTCTTGAACTATATCGTTAGATGCTCAAAGCAGTATATTCATTTTAAATTTTTCTATGAGCCATCGATGAAAACAATTTATGAAAACAAAATTGTGCCCAAATGCTACCCAGCTCTTCCTCCCAATCCGGGAATCAATTCATTTCCAGATCGAAGTGCCTGAACATTCATATGGAGATCACGCTCTCGCCCAATCGCTTTCTGGAAAAGCGTTCCCTCCTTATTCCTATCATCTCTTTCTGGATTGAATAGATATATCGAATGTGGATCCCACGCAGTACTCAGAAGTACATTTGATTTCAAAGGGAGAAAGGAATGCTCGGAGTCATCTCACTTTTTTTTGTGAAGATGAGTTCGACCATTCCTTCCTCCCTTTGAAAAATTAATTTCTATCCACTTTGTGCAATATGGACTCCTACCAAAGATTACATTTGATCTGTCAAAACGAACCTGATGATGCGAAGAGTACAATCAAAGACACCACACGTCACACGAGTTTCAGATGGAAATAAGTCACCTTGATCAAATTAACCATCATTACCAAGAGAAATAGAGCATACAGATATAAGAACATTCAATAATACACGTCCATAGCATGGCGTTTGCTATTAAAATAACTGCTGTAAAAAGTTCACAAACGATAAGATTTCCACAAAATTCTCAAACACACGACATGATTGTTTCGCTAACACAGTAGCTTCGTCTTATCGTTTGTGAAGTTTTCACATTTGCCATGGATTTCCATCAAGTAATGCTCATGGCAGGATATTCATTTTATATTTTCCTAGGAGCCATCGATGAAAGCAGTTCATGAAAACAAAATTGTGTCCCAATGCTACCAGCACTTCCTTCCAATTCCAATGTGATCATTCTAGAGTTCGTTTTATTCCAGATCGAAGTGCCAGAACATTCATATGGAAATCACGCTCTCCACCAATCGCTTTCTGGAAACTCGTTCCCTCTTTCCCCTCGTCTCCTTCTGGATATCTCACTGGCGCGTATATCACTCCAGAAATAAGAAGCTCGCCATTTTTGTATTGATTCCGATTGAATAGATATATCGAATGTGGAGCCCGGATAGAACGCGGGAGCGGAGCGACTAGACGCCGGAGACGGTTTTCTTGGGGAGGCGGTTAGGTTCCACCCCCGCGAGCTGGGAGGTGGCGTATCGTATGTGGATGTGTGGAGGGTATTCGGAGAGGCGGACAGCCTGAATAATGCCAAGATAAAGCACAAAGAAATACACTGCGAAAAATATTCGAAGGGACTTACAATTTTTCAGCACTTTCTATATTTCCATCAAAGTGAATAATCCCCCATATTGGTTCAGTGTCCCTCCATGAAGTTTGAAACATAAAAGAACAAGTTTATAATTGGAGTATCGGGAGAACTTCTTTCGTTGATCCATTATGTGTGTCCGATAACCTAATTTTGACACATGTATAACATGAGCACTATAGTAATATGGTGATTTGAAAAAATAACTATAAAGAAGCAGAAATTGGTGTTAGACGGCAAGATATCGAGAAAAATAATTCGAAAAAGCTACTTATACTTATATATAGAGTAACACTTATTGATTTTTTGTTCTATTGGATATGTTCAGAGCAGAAATGTCCAAGCCATGAGAATGAACAAATTATCATCACTTTTCTCGACTCGCCAGTTCAGAAGTTGGAGCTGCACACCTATAGTTTTTCCAAAGTCAAATGGAGCGTTTGTCAGTTGTCCTATGAATTAATTGATGTTTATCATACAGGGCGTGGACAAAATTATGAATTGGAAAAAACCAAATCTGACTTCAAACAAACTTCAGAAGAAGCGAAACCGCTCTGCGTACCTATATGTTTTTTCTCGAGGTGCTATTTTGGATCTAGTATACCTATAACCAGTACTTATATACTGGCATCATTAGTTCTATATCTATAGAAATCATTCCCTTGGGTTAACGGTCGTATATTCAACTTATGTGACCATTGATCATTGTTTCTTACACTCGAAGGTAATCTAAATAATGAATTTGGTAGACTTATTCAAATGAACCTCGAATTCCTGATGATTTATTTACCACTAATCACTCGCAACCTACCTTTATCATGAATGTGTCACTATATTACTCTTCAATATCATGAAAGGTAATAAAAACAAAGTTTTTCTTCCATCTCTTGGAGCGCACGAAAGGAAATTCCTATAATGTTGGAAGAACATCGTGCGTTTTTTTAACTTTTGGAGGAACGAGTGTTGGTAACATGTTGTTCGACATATCTCAAGGTTGACAACGAATGGAGGTGACGACGAATGGATGTGTATTGCTAGTGATGGAATAATAGCAGACAGATATTTCTGAGGAATATTTTCCGTGGAAGTATCCATAGAAAAGGTAGCGGTCGACGACTTTTCTACAAACTATTTTAATTTTGATCTATGAGAATGACGAGTTAGAACTGTCGAATATTTCCACTACAAATGAAAGAACTGTGATGGCAACGCTGTTTCTCACCTCGTTCCTAGTTCATAACCTCAGATCATGAAAAATTTGTTTGATATGATAAATTGGGTCCTTCTTTCATTACATGCAGACCAGCCAAGAGGCTTCATATATTCTCTCATTCTAATGTTATATTATACCTCAAATAAGTCTCAATGATTGAAACATAAATTCAAGGATAGTGGGATATTGAGCAAAGGTAATTAGCATCAAAAACTGAGGAAGACTAAATCAGGTCTCATAGTATCGATATTATCTTTACTTCGTGGAAAGTCTCTTCAGGAAAACCGATTTGTCTGTTCCAAAATTGATACAGGGCTCATATGGGTCGTTCGACTCTTGAAACCTGCTGATGACTGTGCTGGGCTCAGATGAGCTTCCTGAGACCTGAGACCATTCTGACTCATGACCATCCAGGATTACTCTGGTTCTGGGAGGACTTCGCTCTCTTCCTAGTGCAATTGCAATCAATTGTGACTTTGCAAGATTCTATTGGATCTTTCATCTGAGGAACTTTACTGCTGAAGCGAATTCAACGCACTTTGAGGATTCATAACTCCTTGCTCGAAATAAGTTGAACTTGCCAAGAGCGACATTTCATACGCATCACCGAAAACACTCCAATTATCGTGGGATTGAGAGATAATCTCATTGTTATAACTATTTTTTGTTCTCTCTCAAAAGAGTTTATGATATAAAGTTACTACTTTATTAGTGAACTTGTGACGTCCGTACCGCGGGCAATACGTCGTGTTCAAACTGCAATATTCCATTTGAAATCTGTGATTTGAACAATTCAATGTGACTTTTCTCATTGTTATGGAGATAGATTATGAAATATGATTTTTTTTTCAAGGGGTTCAAACTTGAAATGGAACCTTGTTATTTTCATAGACCTCAATCGCAGATTCGTGATTAGGTTTTTTCAATTCAGAATTTCTTTCCACGTCCTGTATGATGAATGTCAATTTATCATACATCCAAAACCAAATGCCCAAAGGACAGGAGTATGTCAACAAATCATAATAATTCTCAGATGTCAGTTCGTTATAGTTTTAGTTATAGGGAGGGGAGATGAAAATTGTGTATATCATGAAGAAAGAATAACTGGACTTCAGGTTACTGATGAGGATATGAAATCCGAAATGAGTTTTCTCGAGTTGAGTCATATAACCTGTTTTTGAGAGATATAATTCCAATGATTATTTTGGAAGTTTCATTTCAATACTGAACATATTGGCAAGTTATATTTTTTTATATCATGATACATCATATTATTCTATTGGATTTGAGAGATAATGACAATTCTCAATTTCAGAGGATTTTGATTTTTCATGCTCTCTTTTTGGATATTCAACAGATATAATTCAATGTTCGACGTGGCAAATAGCCAGGAAAGTGGTTGTTTTCTGTTGAATAAACCGAGAAAGAATTAATATTTTCATCACATGAAGAATGCGAATTCTCAATGTATTTCTTTAATTATATATCCATTTTTTCGTGTTAATAAATATATCTGAGAATATTCCTTTTCAATATGATTTTTTTCAAGAGTATTGGTGTGATCGCCTACTGTATTGAAAAGCTCGCAGCAGATATTCGCGGTCATATTAGCAGCTGTCGACTAAGGACCTGCTAAGGAACTTAATATTTTCTTTCACCAATTCATGCGTGCTTCTCCATCTACTTTTTACTGTGTAATAGGGGGCCGATGGAACCGAAACTCGCTCGGAATTTCAGATTAGTTTTTTGCAATCCGGGAGACGGCAGCAGACGACGCACTTTGAATTTTCGGATATGGGGGTGCGGAGGGGTGGGGTAGGGCTGGAGGGTTGTTGGAGGGCGGTTTTTCCCGCATCTGGGAGAAATGAAAAATGGTATGGGACGTGATTCGATACGTGGAGGATTCCGAGGAAACGTGTTTCTATTGGATATACTCGAAGTGTCTTCAAGAAAATATACGGTTTTCAAATATAGCCAATTCGAAGGAGCAGCGAAACGTGTTTGTACAAGGTGGTCACTCCTTCAACGGATCATCTTATAAATACTTGAAATGTTTGAGGATTTATTAATTTTTCGATGAATATTTGATTAAGTGAATGAAAGAGCTGTGACCTCATAATCAAATGTTATCATTTTCACTTATAATAATTACACGAGAGCTCTTTTTCGACGAAGTATACTTGACATGTATCAATAAGAATTTTGTTGCCTGGCAATTTGACGAAAAAAACTGCCCCTGAAATAATTACGAGTCCATAGAAACCGCATCAAACAATGAAATGTTTACCATAAATTGTCAAATATAAGATACCCCCCAATAGTTTCCTTCTGGTGCTGAAATACTCATCAGATGAATCCTTTCAAATGGTATATATAATTTTGCGGCTGGACATTTGAATACATGGTGAACAGAAGAATAAATGGAAATATCAATTATAGTGGCAATGATCTATCTATTACAGAGCGATGTTCTCGAAGATTTCCGTTATATCGTCTCGGCTTTACATGAATTGTTGACAATTTCAGGTATTTTGTTCGGTAGGCCTGATTCGAGGACGTGATGCGATGCGTGAGGATTCCGAGGAAACGTGTTTCTATTGGATATACTCGAAGTTTCCTCAAGAAAATATACGCTTTTCAAATATAGCCAATTCGAAGGAGCAGTAGAACGTATTTGTACAAGGTGGTCACTTCTTCAATGAATCATCTTATAAATACTTGAGATGTATGGGGATTTCTTAATTTTTTGCTGAATATTTGATTGATTGAATGAAAGTACTGTGACCTTATATTCGAATGTTATTATTTTGATCGAAATTGATTCCATACTTCCAAAATTATTCGAAATTATGTTAATTCTTCCCTAGCTTGAGCACGCGGCATATTGAAGATTCTGGGTTGCGTATTTTGAGATAGAAAACGCATCAAATAATGAAATGTTTACCATAAATTTTCAAATACAAGATATCCTCTAATGGTTTCCTTCAGGTGCTGAAATACTCATCAGATGAATCCTTTCAAATGGTATATACAGGGTTTTCCTTAAAGACATGCTAATATTTGAGGGGGTGATACTCTGACTCATTTTAAGAAGAAAACTTCATATGAACGTATGTCCTAGAAGTTTGATGATGACTAAGACAATATTGTATACATTTGTATGAAATTTGGTACACGTCTTTTATGCATCAAGGTGCATAGTGAAATTTCCATTTTCCCTACCAGTGGCACCGATACGAGATAATTATTGTTTATATTTTACTTAAAAGTGAGCAACGACGAAAATTGTTCAAATTTTATACAGTGCTATAAAAGGCTATTTAATTATGTACAAAAAAGATCCCCATGTTGATACTCGATAAAACGCTTCGTTTTCGAGAAAAAACGGAAAAACGAGACCAGACTTCAAATTTTGATGTTTGAGTACTCCATTCAGGACATCCATTACTGTATAAGCACCGTATGTAACATTTTGAAATTCGTATACCGATTCAGTCACATAGCAGACTGAATTCTGCCATCACGAAAAGCTATACAGGGTGAACGAAAAAATAATCTATGCATATTTTCGACATTGACACCCTGTATCTCAAAAGTTCGGACGTTCACGACATATGTTCATGTGAAGTTTTATTCTTGAAATGGGTCGAAGAATCAGCCCCTTGAATATCAGCATATCATTGAGGAACACCCTGTATAATTTCGCGGCTGGACATTTGAAAACATTGTGAACAGATGGGTAAATGGAAATATCAATTATTGTAGTGGCAATGATCTATTTATTGCAAAGCGATGTTCTTGAAGATTTCCATCATAACGTCTCGACTTTTTACATGAATTGTTGGCAATTATAGGTTTTTTGTTCGGTAGGCCTGATTCGAGGACGTAATTCGATACTTGAGGGATTTCGAGGAAACGTGTTCCTATTGGATATACTCGAAGTGTCTCCAAGAAAATATACGCTTTTCAAATATAGCCAATTCGAAGAAGCAGCGGAACGTGTTTGTACGAGGTGGTCACTCCTTCAATGGATCATCTTATGAATACTTGAAATGTTTAGGGATTTCTTAATTTTTCGATGAATATTTGATTCAATGATTGAAAGAGCTATGACCTCATAATTGAATGTTATCCTTTTTACACGAGAGCTTCTCTTTGTCGAAGTAAACTTGGCATGTATCAATAAGAATTTTGTTGCCTGGCAATTTGACGAAAAAAATTGCCCTGCCTCTGGCAGTTTCTTGAGCTGATTTCCCTAATAGCAACAAAATTCGAATTATAAATGGCAAGTTTATTCCAACTAAAAACAAAGGTATTCAATTCATCAAACAATTGTTTTTGGCTGGTTGTCATGCTCTCAAAAGTCAGATTCCGTTATTGTCGCTGGAAAAGTTAGGGCAAACGTTTTTCGCTGTCATAATGACAAAATCTCGCGGCTTGTGGAATTTTTCATACATGGATTAAATTGTCATCGAAATGAATTCCATACTTCCAGAATTATTCGAAATTATGATCATTCTTCCCTAGCTTGAACACGCAGCTCATCGAAGATTCTGGGTAGAGAATTAAAAACATGAAATGAGAATTTCATTGTTACTAAATGGAGATATATTTCAAATTTGCGTGGCCGTTACTTGATGGCAATCAATAATTGTCAGAAACCGCATCAAACAATAAAATGTTTTGTATAAATTTTTCAAATACAAGATACCCCCCAATAGTTTCCTTCAGGCGCTGAAAAACTCATCAGATGGATTCTTTCAAATGGTATATATTATTTCGTGGCTAGACATTCGAAAACATGGTGACGTGGCAAATAGCAAGCAAAGTAGTTGTTTTCTGTTGAATATTCAGAATGATGTTATGTGCAAATACATATTTGCATCTGAAGGAGAATACCTACTCATTCTCAACTTCAGAAGATTTAGTTTTCAAATTCTGATCATGTGTGTTCAATAGATATAATTCGATGTTCGTCGTGGCATATAGCCAGGAAAGTAGTTGTTTTCTGTTGAATAAACCGAGGAAGAATTGATATTTTTATCACATAAAGAATTCGAATTTTCATTGTGTTTCTTTATATGTATATCCATTTTTCATTTATGTTTATGATTTATCTGGGAATATTCCTTTTCAATGCTTTCACCCAATCAAGGGGTTCAAAGTTGAACGATGGAAATTTTTATAGACCATCAATCGCAGATTCGTGATAGAATTTCTTTCCGCGTCCTGTATGATGAATATGAATTTGTCATACATACAAAAATAAACAACTACTAACACTGATGAGAACAAATCAAGCCATATCTGTCTGAAAATGAGTGAATACTTTACATCAAGATGATTGCGATTATGATAATGACATAAAATATGGTATATAGAGCAATGCGTGAAAATTTTGTGCTAGAAAATATGTTGAAAACATTCCTGCCAGGCTTAATTTTTCTAAATGACCTTTATTTCGTCTCAATTTGGTGGCGACAAATCACTGAATACTTTTTTTGAACTAAGGTAAATCACCATGTACAAATTTTCCCGATTCACTCTCGCCACTCTTCTGATATTTTAAAAAAGGGTGACGCAATAATTATGCCGTGGAAGTGGGAAAATTCGCAAGGTCATGAAAATCCGAGTGAAAATCAATAGTTGAAAAAACTTCAGAGACTGATAACGAACATAAAAGATGAAAACGAGACAGAGAGAGTTCATGAACCCGTTATTAATGAATGGTCACCCTAAGGGAGCAGCTCGACCTATCCTCGCGTCCTATCCTAAGTTGGAACTCACTTTTTAAAAATGTTTGCTCCAGTTCATCCAATTGGAATTGTTTCATCGTCTTGAAGGGTATTTCTTCACTACGGCGTATTGATGCCATACAAAGAAATATTCATTTGAAGATAACAACATTTTAAAAATAAATCTCGGAAGTTCAAGAAGAGAATATTGTGTACCTCTTATTCTGAAGCATAACCTCATTGAGTAATGGTGACTGTGTCTCAATGGCAAATTTATGTCATCATTCACGTCAGTGAGGACTGAGTGACAGAGTTTCATCATTATTTTATCTCTTGGGGCGTACTAAGAGGAGGATAAAGAGAGGAGGTATTGGAAGAGTTGGAGAGAGAGAATTGGTGGTTATAAGTTCTTGGGAATACTTCCTTTGGCAAGGAATTCCAAAGATTTTCTTTGGTAGAAATTGATCGACATATATCAAGGTTGACGTCGAAAGGATGTGCTGACACTCCTGACTGGGCATGTCGAGTTCGTCTGACTGGTTTTGCTGGTGATGAAATGATAGCTGATAGTTCTGAAAAGAATTTCTCGTGGAAGTATCTATAGAAAAGTGAAAGGTCGACAACTTTTCTACGGTGTTTCAATGATGTCAAATAATTAGTGAGTTTGGTATCACCCACCAAGCAAATGGCACTTCTCTGGAGGGATGACCTCAAAACAGAGGAGTAGAACCTATTTCCAACAAAATAGAAACAAACAATACGAACATTGTCATACAAAAATAATCATATTCCTAATCCTCAATTCAAAAATACTAACAAATATCACAAAATACAGTCACATAGGTACTCAAAAGATTAGAGTCTATGAAAAAGAAGAACAAATAGTGAAAATGAACAACGGAAATACAGAACGAATAAAAAAATCAAATGTATGAAACAAACTGTTATAACAGAGGTATTTAAAAAATTGAATTTGATCTAAATCAGAAGAAGTTTTATCCATTTTTGGTTTATACATATTATTTGTACATATATGTAAATTCATTACTTATTTTTCAAATTTAATTAATACAGAGCGTGTCGAAATAGCATGCATTTTATAAGGGTATGTGATTAAATAGGTTAACGCTAGGTCTTTTTGAGAACTATTTAAAAAACCGAACACAGAAGACAAAGATAGGAGATGTGTTGAGCTCCGAATCAATAGTTGAGACGGGAGTGCCACAAGGTACAGTATTGGGACCCATACTGTTTCTGATATATATAAAAAGTATTGCAAAAATCAATAATTTCAAAGGCCAAATGATTTGCTACGCTGACGATACAGCAATTATATTTACTGGAAGAAGTTGGGATGAGGTACACAAAAAATCTGAATGTGGTTTGAAGAATATAAAAATCTTGTTGAATCATAACTTATTAAGCCTAAACATTGCGAAAACGAAATATATCACCTTCTCACCTACGATAAGCGACCAACCCGATATAAATATTAAATTACACTACCCCAAATGTGAAGATTTTGTTGGGTGTACCTGTCCCAAATTGCAAGAAGTTGCAGTCCTAAAATACCATGGTGTTATGATTGATCAGCATGTCAGATGGTCCGACCATATTAGCTATGTGATAAAACGATTAAGAGCTCTGATTCACAAATTCCTTCTACTACGAGATATTCTATCACGAAAAAATCTGATTATGTTATACAACTCGTTGGTTGAATCTACCTTAAGATATTGCATAACAATTTGGGGAGGTGCTTTCACAAGCACTCTGCAAAACTTACAAACAACTCAGAACACTTCACTGAAAATATTGTTTCATAAGGAAGAACTCTTTTCTACGAAATTACTTTACCAAGATACCAGTTTATTCCAAGTGAGACGAATTTATATCTACCAATGTCACCTGCGAATGCATCAAAATTATGAACATTTTTCAAAAATGCCTCTCAATACTAGAGCAGCAACCAATCTCCACGTTGAAGTTAGTCATTTCAAAAAATCTGTCACACAAAGATCTTTCCTTTATTTTGGACCGAAACTATTTAATACTATTCCAGCTGACATTAAAATAATCCGCAATAAAAGTAAATTTAAATGTGAAATAAAAAAACTCATTTTCAACAATGCCCTACAATTCGATATTTTCTGATAAATCATCTACAACATCTATTCATACTTATCGTTCCCCTCATTAATCATTAATCAGTAATTTCAATATTTTAATTATCTGCCTATATACTGTTCTCTGGTTCAAATTTCAAAATTCTTATTGAGACTGATATTGACATTTCATTGTAACTACCTACCTCTATTCCTTTTTTGTACTCATACTCCAAAATTCTTTATTTTGTTATTTAGTTTTATTGTCTGAAATGGACAAGGACACAACAGGCACCCGTGCCTAGGTCGTCCCTTTTAGACAAAACTTTACTTTATAAAAAATGTGAACCAATTATATACTATGAACTGTACAATGCCAATCGTAGAAATATATTTGATTTGATTTGATGATAATAAATATGTGTCAAAATATGTTTCAGTAGATTATGAAATATTTCAGTATAGATCAGTGGATCAACATGCAAATCAGGAGATCTACTGAAAATTCAGTAGAAATGGCGACCCTGCAGCGGACGAAAAGTGTTTGAGGACAAAAAGTTAGTGTCTGCGGAGGAAAAGTACTCGCCTTCGGAAATAGTCGGTTTTTCGTTCGGAAATAAGAAAGTAAAATGTGATTTTTTGTAGAGGTCGATGAAAAACATGCTTTCAAGTATTTCGGAAAAACCTGCTCAATTGTACAACATTCTCATTCAAGACATCGACTTTCACTTTCAAAGAACAATAAATACCCATCAAAGAAGATACACCTGACATTTATTAACGAATAATTCCTCTCCAAGATGGAAATCGATGATTTCACCTCAATGAGAGGTCAGTAAACCGAGTCCTTGAACTGAAGCGACGCTCTCCGCTCGAGTAATTAGGCGCCGCGGCGCTCGCTAATTGACGACGCTGGCTGGGAGCTTGCGTTCCAAATTCCAAATGATTATTAAAGAGAAGAAGCGCTCTGGGTCAGGAGGGGAAATAATGAGGGCGAAGTCAAGAGAAAGTATTTTTAAAGAGGAAAATTAGACGGACTTGCCGTAGGTCGGGACTTCTTTTCAGAGTCAGTTCTTTCAGTGACCGTTTATTGCGAACTTTTCATCGTTATATGTACCACGCTGAATGATTGATTAATAACGAATTGACGATTTGTGTTGAAAAGGAATATTCTCAGATAAATTATGAACATAAAAAAATGGATATATATTTATATAAAGCAATACATTGAGAATTCGCATTCTCTATGTGATGAGAATATTTACTCTTTTTCAGTTAATTCAATAGAAAACAATTTGTGGTTTATTTAAAATATTGAACACGTTACCATGGCAACACAATTTCTTGAACACATTACCATGGCAACAGAGTATATTGAACTCGCCTTCAGTCGTTCGAGTCCTGTCCGGCCTGTCAATTGTAGGAACTGTCAACTGTCATTTTCGAATTTTGTTGCAATCAGAGCTATTCAAACAATTTCTGTTCGTATCAGATTCCTTCATTGAAAATGTATGCGAAATTGTAGACGAAAGTGAAATCGAAGAGAATGTTTTAGGTAGGTACTTACTTGCATATTTCCAAGAACTCTAAGTAAAAATTAAGCTATCATGTTGACAATAAACGTAAAACACAATATTTATGTTTGCAAAATTATGCAATCAGAATATGGGTACAAACCTGAGAAATAGAAAAATTCGACACCTCAGCGAATCCAAGAGTTTTATCTTCTACGTCAGTGAAATCTTATTCACAAAGGTCAGTAAATAAGCACATCTACAACCAATATAACTTATACGTGTCTCCTTGGTTGCATTCAATTGCATAGTGGTATTATGTATTATGTTCTCAATTCCCATCCCCTTCGAATTATTTTGTAGGTTAGCAGGTAGGTTAATCTAATTTTCGGAATAATGTGATCTTGTCGGAGAGAGGAATTATGATTTCGTAGAAAAAGTATAGTATGTAACGCATCTATAAACTCTTCTAGACACTCGTTTATTATAATACTCGTTACTAAAATGACGTTCACAACACTTGTTACAGAGAAACATTAGACAATTCTATCACTGACCGTCTATTGCGAACTTTTCATCGTTACTTTGATGCGCAATTATTCGAATATGAGTTTTCCTTCCAGATATTTCATTTGAGGTATAATTGGCTATCAGATAGAGTAATACATTTTAGTTATACAGTGATTTTCTTCAATGTCCCCCCATCCTTTTATTTTTTGAACGGGTCAACTGGACAAATTGAAACTTGGGATAGTGAAATTGTTGCATAAATAGGTACTATATTTAGGAGTGAAATTGACAGATGAAAATTTCAAGATGGCAACTGGGCGCCATCTGGAAAGAGAAAATCATATCGAAAGAAGGGTCTTGTGACCCAACCTTTTGAAGCTTATGACGAATACTTTTACAACCCCAGAATATAAAGTCAATATCGTCATCTACTACAAAATTGCGGAACATTAAATAGTTGTCTGACATTATTGTGGATAATCTATTCCAACAAGATGGAGAGTTAAAGACTGTTTGGGTAATACTTTTCCCATTCGTTGAATGGCCGTCGGGGTCCTCCGGAATGGCCAGATCGCTCGCCAGATTTGACACATTCAGACTTTTTCTATGGGGCTATTTGAAGCAAAAAGTGAACGAAACTGTACCTGCTCAAATATTGGATATACGACAGAAAATGATAAATATTTGTAGAAATATCGACGTAACTGTGGTCTGAAAGTGTTCGACGTGAAATTGCACTATTTATTGTGAAAGTTAAGAAATATTGAAAAATAAAAATTGATTATTATGAAAATCACTCTATAGATTTCGATTGATCTGATGAGAAACGATCATTGTTGTCATGCCAATCAAACCTCAAATGAGTTTGTAATTGTCGAAGAGACAGACATAGCGTTACTGTATTTTAGATTCAGTGGTATTGCCACAATTTGATCAAAAACTTCCAGCTATAGGGATGCGATACAGATGCGTTATTGCTATGGTATGAGAATCTATACACGCGTTTTATTGAATGGTGCAACAATAAAGGAATGAAAATACCGAATAAAGAAGAAGTATTTTTGGCTCATTCCCTAGAAGTGTCTGAAACCTAGAGACCAAACACCCTATGGGCCTGCTGGCTTCCGCAATGAACCTATACATAATGCGTCAAACTGTAAGTTTACAATAGCTATATATTACTAATAATCAGTAGATAGAGAATATATTTCTCTCTCTTGTTAGTTGTTCCTATATGAATGAATAATTAATTGAACAAATCAATCAATTTCCTACGCTTGTAGAAAAAATATTGTTCCTAACTCATTCGGAAAATGTCTTTCCCGCACTCGACTGCTTGCCCGAACTCCGCTTCGCGTCGTTCGTGTCAACGGCAGTCGCGTGCGGGAAAGAATCACTTTCCGCACTTGTTAGGAAAATTACTATTATACTTGACCGCGACGCACATATTCAATCAGCACATATCGAAATGAACTCGGTGATTGCTGACAGAACCATCAGATTGGAACGCCGAATTTAGCTGTGGGAAGGGCGACCTTCTAACGCTGAAGCAATCACTTCCTGCACTATTTGGAAAATGCAGCAAAGGTTTTTCTTGAACAGTAATTGTCAATTGATGATCATTCAGATGAGCTTGGTTTTCTGAGGAGTTCGATCATATTAGATACCAAGGTGCGAGGCATCGCCTATAACGCTGCTACCACTCTGGCAATGCTAATCTGGAAGGCTTGCCCCTCCCCTATTTCGAGGAACAAAATAAATCGGGAGCCTTACTATACTAGAAACCGGAATTTTTTAATTAGTATTACATTTTTCGAATAACGTTGCCCTGTTTTTCGAATTGCAGCATAACCATTAAATAATGTGACTAATTTTATATACAGTTTGTTTCGACCCATTTCAAGAATAAAACTTCATATGAACATACGTCGTAAACGTCCTAGCTTTTGAGATACAGGGTGTCAATGTTGAAAATATGCATAGATTATTTTTTTGTCCACCCTGTATAGCTTTTCGTGATGGCAAAATTTAGTCTGCTATATGACTGAATCGTTATACAAATTTCGAAATGGTACATAACATGGTGGTTATTCAGTAATGGATGTCCTGAATAGGAGTACTCAAACATCAAAATTTGAAGTCTCGTTTTTCCGTTTTTTCTCGAAAACGAGACGTTCTATCGAGTATCAACCAGAGGAACTTTTTTGTACATAATTAAAAACCTTTTTATAGTATTGTATGAAATTTGCAAATTTTTCGTCGTTGCTCACTTTTGAGTAAAATATAAACAATAATTTTCCCGTAACGGTGCCACTGGTAGAGAAAATGAAAATTTTTGAACATCAGAAAATACAACTTGATGCATAAAAGAAGTGTACTAAATTTCAAAAAGATGTATACAATATTGTCTTAGTTATCATCAAAAAGCTGAATATTTTTCAAAACCTCATCACCCTGTATCTCAAAAGATGAGACTTTTAGGACATACGTTAAAATGAAGTTTTCTTCATGAAATGAGTCAGAGAATTACCCCCTAAAATGTTAGCATATCTTTGAGGAACACCTTGTATATCATCTGGGAGGCTTAACGAACTAGATTTTGTGTCGTGGGCTCTCAGACTATTATACGTATCTATTCTGTAAATGGGCATTTCCACGGTTATATCTGACGTCGATGATAAAACAGCTATAACTGTCAACTTCAACTTCTGGGTGAAGCTTTTTATAATAATTAATATATGGACTTTATATTATCGACATTTTATTGTCTATAATAATCACGTTGCTTTCTTCAATGAATGAAAAATAATTTATTTCCAAGTCCATTTCAAATCCGCCTTCACTTGTCAAAACTTAATTATTTATTTATCTTTCATGTCATAATACAGCAAACATGATTAATAGACAGTCATAAATCCTTCCTCTTTACAAATGAGAGAATAATGTGCATCTTAAACATATATCTCATTTGCATCGACATCATAATTTCAGAGCCCCATATATCCTGGAGGCCCTAGTGTCATTAATGTTGTTCCATAAAACCGAAATGGCCCTCATAAGCGTATGCTCGATGCAAAAAGCTGAAGGAAGCCCAGATTGCTTATGGTCTGCATCATATCGAGGAGACGCCAGCTAGGCGAGTTCTCTTCTCAAACTTTTACGATTTGTTCCAGACTACCAATCGGGGAACAATTCGAAACTGTGTCTCATTATTCTTATGCTGTTCGGGAATGCGAGGAAATGTTTTCGGTTATGGGGTGGTCATCAAAGATTTATAAATCGAGCGGAAAGTTCATGAAACAAAAATTGAAATGTCGGCACTTTTTTTAAAACAATCTCACAATCAGACTTGGGTCGAATACTGAACTCCGGTATTCGAATACGAATCCTGAATACTGTACTCTAAATTGGATTCGAATACTCAAGATTCGAATACAAAGAAAAAAAAGTATTCGAATACCTGGATTCATTCACATATGAATATTTAATGAATATTCCAACTGAAAAAAAAAAAAAACATTCGTTTATATTAATGTATGTAGTTAATTTATAAAAATATATAAAAAATGAGAAAATATATTAAAGAAAACTTCCTAAATATTTTTTTGATCCAAAGTGCCACAATGAGGTTAAGGTAACACAAAATACTTGTTTAGCAAGATAATAATGGAAAATAATCTCAACTAATAAATGAAACTTGAAATAAAATTCATTCCATTACAAATAAAACATAGGAACTAATAAAATATATATGATCGACCAATAATATATAGCGACGGCTTCGTTTAAACGTAACGCAATATTCATAGAAATAATCAAAAGTATCCAAAACAGGATTCGAATACCGAGATTCGAATACAAAGTGGGTATTTGAATACTGGGATTCAAAAACGGTATTCAGAATCCAGAATACCGAGTACTGACCAAAAAATTATTCAGTCGAATACCGAATACCAAAAACAAATGTTTTCGAATAGTATTCGAATATCAGCCGAATGTATTCTGAATAGGATTCAGAATACTGGGTATTCGAATACTACACAAGTCTGCTCACAATCTACTAGGAACTTTCTGAACTGTAACAATGAGGTTTCGAAATCAAGACACACTCTGAATCATCTCCAAAAATTAATAAGTACACCGAATGTTGCGGACTATCAATGGTCCTTCATCAGTAGCATTATTGAAGAAATTTGTGGAAGTAAAAGAAGGCAACCGTGATTTTACAATTTGTTAGTTGATAAAACTAATGGAATTAGTCAACACAAATATCTGCATATAGTTTCAATTTGATTTTCTGAAATAATACCGCGAGATTGAATGACCTGCGGGATTGTAATCCCTATAGGAATAACCTTGACCACATCTCATTTCCACGAGGTATAATAAAAGAAAACAATTTTTAATTTCAACATTTTCGAAAATTGACATTTGACATATCTATTACACTCGTTTCGACCTGTTGAACTAGAATTTGTAAAAATATACAGGGTGTTTCTTTTGAAAAAACAAAATTGCTGGCATTTCCAAACAGACCGGAAGTCCACCATATTGGACGTGTGTGCGGACGAAAAGTACTTGCCTTCGGAAATAGTCGGTTTTTCGTTCGGTAATTAGAACGTGAAATGTGATTTTTTGTAGACTTAGACGAAAAAATATAATCCTACAAAATAATTCAGCCGGTCTACCAAATCGCGGAAGAAGAAAATCCGACCAAGCAGGAAAATCCCAATATAATCTTTCTCCGCTATTTCCTCCTCAACATTCTCTGATAATTATTTCCTCGGGGTTATTTCCGTCTCGCGAACGAAAACAAAAGCTCCCATTCCCAGAAGGAAAGAATTTCCATTCGATGTGATCAAAATCTCATTACTTCTCTTACTCCCGGCCTTCTCCCGGCACATAGGTAATAGATGGAAGTATGCATGGCTTTTCTGCCTCGGAAATTTAAGTTGAAATATCCAGTTTTTATATACAGGGTGTCCCGTAAGCGATTTTACTAAATATACTACACGCTAGCACAAACCACGCCCACCATAATACGTCATATCTCCAAACATTACCGATATACTCGGAGTCAGCACATCGCACTAAATATACTGTGCTCCAACGCAAGAATACACTTTTTATGATTTTGACACAAATTCGACTGAAGCTCTCTCGTTGTCAATCTCTCGTACGCAGTAAATTCATACACCCAAATGGTCTACTGGTTAGCGCTGTCGACTTTCAGTCTGAAGGTCCATGGTTCGAATCGATGTGAACTTGAACTTTTTTTTGCAACTTTTTTTTTTCACCAATGTTTTTTTACTTCATTAAGGTTTTCCTTTTTCATAAAATATTTGGAGTCAAATAGGTTAGTGCGTTTAGGATAAACAGTCTCATTTTATTCAATTTTGTTGAAGAACTCAACTTTTGAAATATATTATTAATCAATGTGTTTTCCTTCCTCAAAAATATTGCAATCAGGGATAGGTTAGTTCGTTGAGGATAAATAGTGAAGTACTTTCAAGATGAGATATAACGGTGGGCGTGGTATGTGCTAGCGTACAGTATATTTAGTAAAATCGCGTCCCGTAAAGACCACGTCAAACCTAGGGAGAATGTACTTCAAAGGATAACCCACCTGTATTTGACAAAATTCCTATTATAAAAGTCATACTGTTTTCGAGCTTCTTTTTCTTCTTTGAAAATATCCACTACCAAAGTTTCCAATTATAGAAATTTATTATACAAGGGAAAAAAGTAGTAGATTTTAGCTCCAGGTTGTTTTGTATGCTCTGGTTCCCACGAAAAAGTATATCGTGTAATGTTCAGAGAAACTCGTGAGAACCGAGGGAAATATGGTAGGAATTGGGTTTCTTCTTAAATTCCTGGAAGTTATATGCCTCGGGGAACACCTTCCTTGGCAATGTGTTCCAGAGCCTCGCTGTTCGTTGGATGAACGAGTCTTTGGAAATAGATGTTCTGCAGGTCTCCAGAATGACCACGAAGGGGTGTGGTGCCTCAACTCGACGGGTTAATCTCGCGGGGACTGCCAAGGGAGGAACAATTGTTGATATTTCAGAAGAGCATCGTCCATGAAAATATCTATAAAATAGCTACATTAGAATCCGTTCACCTGATAGGATCCTTGTGCAAGTGGATGAAAAGCAGCAAGTATCTGAAATATTAACCATTAGTTATAAATATTCTCTAAGTACTCTCTATACTGATATATTACAAAAACTCAACTGTGATTTATTTTTACATGTAGAAGCATAAAAGTAGCCCACCAACGTCTTCAATTTGAGGTTCTATTAGTGGTATCAAAACCTCTAAAACCAATACTTTTGGCATGTGATATAGATATTTTCCGAAATTCAAGAATGGATTTCTCGAATTCCTCAAAATTCTATTGTTTGATGCTATCCTTCTAGTGGAATAGGTTATATTTTTGTTTCCACAAATGATGAGGTACTTGTCATTGAATTACCTCTTGCAATATCTAGCATCAACAGGTGAACAACATTTCCATGAAATAGTGCCACATTTTTTATTAAAAACCTCCACAAATCACCAGAGAAAGCTGGTGGATATCTGCTTCTATAAGGAGTGGAAAAAAACATGACAAGTTGTAAATTCATTATCCATCTATTCCTTAGAGAATCAGAAAATCTGTGAGTGGTTCAAATAACCACTGACCTCCATATTAACCACCCATATGACAGTTGTTAGAATAACCACGCTCTCAGTGAATATAGTAGTAGTACGAAGAATAATATTACAAAGGTGGTTTAAAAAAAGGAGTCGTCTCCGTTGGCAATCTCTCCACACTCCTGGATCTGCCAGAGCCAATCCAATCCGAGCCAGCCAGACCTTATCGTAGGTGTTCGAACATCGTGATTCTCCACGAGGAGTATTGACGGCATATAGGGCGCAAGCGTGCGTACGTCGCATGCTCTCCGTCCACATGCGAGCAAGAGGAGAAAACAATAAAGCACCCCGTGTGCACTTTTGTACTTTTTCCTTCGTTCCAGCTATTTTTCCAGCAGGTGGGCCGCTCGTAGGGCCACCCAGGATTCGGGGAATCGATTCTCTTCCAGGCGAGCCACACATCGGCTGCATGGAACACGAACTGGGCTCGTTTACACGAGTCATGGATATACTGTTAGGGAAACCTGCCGAGAAGTGTGATTTTCGGAATTTTTTAATGTAAAAGTAGCTCCATCATATGAATATGTAATTCCTGAAGTAATACTATTTACCCACGGCCACTATAGAAAGTAGGCAAGAACACACGAGATACAGTAAGTAGCTCTTTACGCACAGTAAGCACATCGTACGTTTATTCCAGTATAGGTATGTTGAATTATAATTCAGACTGCTTGTCCAAACTTTTTTGATGTACTATATGCTACACATATTACGTAATACACTATTACAAGCGTCTAGCTAGACCAGTGAATCTTTCAAACATCAAGGTCAAGTGACATCACCCACAACACCATGATATTTACTCCTTCTTTATATTGAGAAACTATGACTACTTCGAGTAAAGCGATAGCTTCCCAGCCAACCATGAGATGTATAAGTGATGTATACGCCACATCACTTTGTGACATGCGATATCTCATTTGAAGTCACAAACATGTTACCGATACAACGTGACGATGTGAAAATGTCCGACTCAAGCAACATCACTGTGACGTCGTTCAGACATGAAATGCGACATCACATGAAAAATCACTACCAGGTCACATACAAGTGTACATTTCATATAACAAATACATCACACTGCGACATCGATGATGTGGTCGCCGTACCTGTGATATTCGTGGGATATATAATAATAATTATTATTCAACTTTACGAAGAAAATGTTTATTTTCCGAAAGTAAAAACAGATGATACAAAACTTATCATGACAATCACCCTAATTAGTAATCTTGAAGTAAAACATGACACATATATAGGTATAGCAATTCAAATATACATTATTCCTAAATGACACATATCAAATACACTTACTATCTTGAGATCTTTCATCCACCTTGTTTTGGATTGCAATATTCCTATCTCAGAGATAATTACAATATTACCTATTGTGATTGAACTCACCGTCGTTCCTAAATGATTGTATACCTCCAATTTGAAGCTGCTGGAAGGAAATAGTCTGTACGGAGTCGGACTCACTCACTGACTGACTGACGTGGGACGTGGCCATGCACAGCTCAACATTGCGTCTGGCGTGTGCGTTCGTTTTGCGCATGTCTGCGTCACACTCACAGGTCACAAAGATATCTCATGAGGATATCAATGTGAATTATTTAGTTAACGTCGAAGAGATGTAGTTTGAAGAAGTCGCTGCCACATTAAATAGTTTCCTGGTTGCGATGTCACCTTGCGACGTTGATATCGAATCTACGTCGATAAGAAGTGTTAACGAAATATTGCATTCATGCAAGGTTGTTACATCACACAGATGTTGATGTCACACGATGGTTGGCTGGGTTAGTGGTATGTTAATCCGACTTCCACGGTGGTGACTGGGGTTCTATCCCTGGTATTGGTATTGGTAGGTTCAGAAGAATGCAAGTGGATTCCTCGATTTCTCTTTTTTGATTGTTATCTTCCTTTCCTATGATTTTGATATTATTCCACTCTGCTATATGTTGTCCATCTTCAGTAAGGATATGTTCAGTTAGCTTCGATTTATCAAGGATTCCGCTGGCATTCTTCCTGTTCAGTTGATATAAATATATAGAACATGCTATTCACTACTGAAAACTGAACATGAAAATGGTATTCATTATTCCAAATTTTTTGGGATTTTCTCTCCTCGTTTCTATAAAATAAAAATATGAATATTATTTCAATATACGTGTAGTAAGGACAAATCAGATGATTTGCCCCAAAATGTCACTGCGTTTAAAGAATTTTCCTATCAGAGAGCCTAAAAGAAAAATTCACTAGCTTGTCAGTGACAATTTGTATTGAAAAAATTTTTGGAGAAGGGAAATAAAGGTATATAGAAAAAATATCAAATTTTCACTTATCTTTGGACGTTTCGGAACCGGTTCTGCTCCAGTTTTCAACATAAGAAGAGATTATTTCAATAGCGAAGTCGTATAATGTCTTGAAGCTTTTCAGTTTTCAATGACAATTGAAAACGGGAGCAGAACCGGTTCCGAAACGTCCAAAGATAAGTGAAAATTTGATATTTTTTCTATATACCTTTATTTCCCTTCTCCAAAAATTTTTTCAATACAAATTGTCACTGACAAGCTAGTGAATTTTTCTTTTAGGCTCTCTGATAGGAAAATTCTTTAAACGCAGTGACATTTTGGGGCAAATCATCTGATTTGTCCTTACTACACGTATATTGAAATAATATTCATATTTTTATTTTATAGAAACGAGGAGAGAAAATCCCAAAAAATTTGGAATAATGAATATACCACCTCCTCGATTAACCTACAGACAGTATTTATGAAAATGGTAGTTTCATGATCAAATAATGAAAACATCCTGTAACTCATTTGTAGACTAAAATCACTCTTTCATATGCCAACATCAGTATGACACTGAGTAGTGTCAAACTATAAGCAGAGCACAACTTCCAAAGAAAAATATCTTGCAAATTTCATGTTGAGAACGGAAGCAGATTCGTTCCCGAAACGTCCAAAAATAAGTGAAAATTCGATATTTTCTCAATATAAGTATCTATATTTCTTTCCTTCGAATATTTTTTCAAACAAAGTGTCACTGACAAGCTACTGGATTTTTCTTTCAGACTCCCTGATAGAAAAATTCGTCAAACGCAGTGACATTTTGGGGCAAATCATCTGATTTGTCCCACTACAAATATATTGAAATAATACGCATATTTTTATTTCATAGAAACGAGGAGAGAAAATCCAAAAAAATTCGATTAACCTACAGACAGTATTTAAAATACAATGTGTTTTTATGCCTTTGGGACATATCACATTACACATCGTTTCGTTATCAGATGACGGTAGAAATTTGCAAACGGCTCTTGGACGACAAAAAGCAATAAAAGTAACTTGGTTACCTATTTCTCCAATACAAGACAAGAATATGTAAAGATCCGATTCATTAGATATGACTTGAAACATTCGAAGTAAACCATTAGCTATCTGGAGCCCTAGCTATATACTACCATTTATAAAGACATCGTGAACACATTTTTTTTTTATTTTGACGTGTATTTCTCCCCTGGAATACTTCACACCATTTCAATAGCGCCCTGTATGTACATACAGTCGCGATAATTCATCACAACGCAATCAATGAAATGGAGAAAACGAAAAATTCGTTGATCTGCGATAACGTATGATCTGCGAAGCAATTAGAGGAAGAAGAGACGCGCTAGAGTCCGGATGCCCGGAAAAAAGAATACGGCCGCCTTCCACCCCCCTCAGGCCGCCATCCGACGGTGGCGGCAATCTCGAGATGCTATGATAAATGGAAACGATGCAGGGTGATTTCTTCCTACGGACGTGAGGTGGAAATATATATGGCGTGGAAAGCGTTTACACGACAGTACACTAAGAAAAGTAATAAGAAAAAGAAGGAGAAAAACAAGGAGGAGAAAAACAAGGAGGAGAAGAAAATGGAGGAGATGAAGATGAAAGAGGAGAAGATAAAGAAGAAGACATGATGGGATATCACATACCTCTTTAATCATTTACTTCTCATGATACATAATATTATATTTTTTCACCCCTATCTATAAAACTTACCTCTATCAACTCCTTTTCGAGTAGTTAGGTGTGTTTACCTACTACCAATATGTAATGTGAAACATTACGACACTGATTTTAGTATCACAATTAGATTCTTCACCGCACTAGTGCGGTAATTGATACTTATAACTATAATTTTTGACATCTTGACGCATTTTTACACTATACTTCACGATAGCACCGATTAAAAAAGACGCACTATATATAAACCATTTTTTCTGCAACCGACACAAAAGTCGTCCATTTTGATACTAAAATTAGCTCTTAAATTGACGTTTCTATTACTGACACAAAAATAGGTATGTTGCTAGGCAACATATTTAGTTCCTAGGAGGTAAAGTAAAGTTGAATTTTATTTCCTCCTAAGAACTAAAAAGGATGTACTGGACGTCATCAAGAATAAACAATATTGTGACGGTTGGTTATTTGGGTTGAGACGCATACCTGATTTGTTTCCGATTTCAGCAGATTTGGCATTTCATACCCATGCTGGAGATATGAATACACCTTATTATAGTTTAGTATTGGAATCATACACATCTCAGCTAAGTATTTTTGTTTTGATCAGGGAAGCCTTCAAGATTCAAAAACTTGCTTGATCTCTATTTCATTTGTGATTCTCAGGATGGATAACTTGGTTTTGAATAATCACGGCAAGCAATAGTTTTTTTGTCTCAAACAACGATATTGTTCAGCTTCATTTGATCATCAAGTCAAACACAGTGTGGTATGGAGAGTAATAAATAATCACTATTATCATTGTTGATATGATCACTAACCTAATATATTCCACGTCTTGTTCCTATAGCTGGCACTGGCGCGGTATTTGCCATTAGAGCACCTGGTCCATACACAAATATTTCACTCTGTGGTTGTATTTATATTGAAACTACAATTCGAACATCCTAGAAAACCTAACCTGCTGTTAATGCAGGTAGAATATTCTCACCACATAGATTATTTGTCAATATTTTTTGCATTGCATACATAGGGCACGGCATTGGTATGGTTACTTCACATGTTTATTAGAGTTATTTGTTTCGGTTGCAGAAAAAATAGCATGTTTCATTTCGATCAAAAGTGACTTTGTTCGACTCGCAAATTTTGCTTTCGCTCGGCTTCGCTAAACGCTCCGCCTCGCAAATGCAAAATTCGCTTGTCAAACAAAGTGTCACTTTTGATCCTAATAAAACAATCTACTATTATTATGTGTGCTATATTTTTTATTTCAGCTTCCCATGGAGATTCCAAGAATTGAATAATATATATGGTGTTTCATTTGAAGAACTTGTCATTACTCAAACGTGGATCCCCTTTATATTCATTAAATGTGGAAAAATTCAGATCAAAAATCGACCTGATTGAGGAGGATCATTAAAACTAGGTAATTTGGCTAAATGTGAGGGAATTGTTCATAAATTCAAGAGAGGTGAGGTGGTCCCACCATGTCGAAGTATGGAATTATGCGATACAAATCTCTGGGCATTGGATGGCATTCCAGGTAATATATAGGTTTGTCGTGCTGATACTTTCCCAACTTTTTATTCTGACGGATTTTCCTAGTAGTTTGGATACTCGAAAATTTCCGGCTGAGCAATCGTCATCAAGATTTGTTTTCAATGGGCGAGTGGACTGATAATGAATTATTGGCATTCAATCACTTTACCATGTCGTTAGGAACCTAAATCAATATTTGCGACAGTTCTCACGCTTCTTTCATGTAAATAATAAGTCTATGCGTTGTTCAAAATCGTTGAATTTCAGAGCTCATTTCAAAAGTGACGTCATGGCCGCCATTTGGCGATACGTCGAATAAATGGTGACGTCAGTGTTTATGCTGTTTAGTTATTGGTCAGATAACCTTCCATTTACACTCATGAAGAAAGGTAATCAAGTCACCAATTATAATCAAGTTATCAAAAACATGTTTGAGTCCTGTCGTTGAATAATACGTAATTGGAGGAACTCTTGACACTATAAATAGTTATTTAACCAACTAGTGTATTAATGAGGACGAATAATGATCGAGATATTTTAACGTGTGAGCGAAGCGAGCGCGTTAATGTTCGAGATCATTAATCGCCTTTTAATATACAATTTGGTTACAAAATTTTTCCGTCGACTATAATATTTCTCATTTCTCCTGCAATGAAGAAAACTTGGGTCGCGAATTCATCATTCATCCGGAATCTACGAAAGCGCTGAACGGACATGATACTTTTTTTTTATAATTGCCAGTTTGAACTGGCAATTAGCTATAATTGCGGTGAACTCCTAGCCGAAAAATTCTTCAAAAATATGAAATTGAAAGGTATCTGAGTGATGATTCTATTTGAGAAATAAAAAAAAGTGACCCACTCGCCTATTCAGAGAGATCCAAGACATGTTGAATATTGATGTATCCACAAAGGGTACCACGAGTTCGCTATATTCCCGGACTCACAAGTCGTGAACCCCTGAGGACGGTCACCTGACTCAGTGCTTGTTGTTTCATTTTTTCTTTCATTTTATATGTTTCCTGGTATTCATTCAGTATTCGCTCCTTTCATATATTTTATACGCCCATGGCCTTGCCCCTCTGGGGATATTTATATCGCGAAAACATTATCAATTCAAGAGGCCTCTCCGAGCTCGTTTCTCAATTCAGTTTAGCGTAAAAATATTAATTTACCACCCCGGTAATATTTTATTTCTATGCATATTCTTCTCTATCTGCGCTCGTAATTTTAAGAGAAAAGAAACTCCCGGCCACCGGGAGAGAGACTTTACATAACGAGAGACTCCATTAAAGGCATCCAGCCATGCAGAAAAAGTATCGAGTTCTCCGAGAAGTAGGTAAGTGAGGACTTCATGGAGATAAAAAGGAATTGCAGAATCACTTTGAACAACTGCAGACGAACAACTTGGATACACCGAGTGCTCAGATAGCTACTATTGAACATAGCCAGGAGAGCAAAAGGACAGTTTTTAATAGATTGATTCCTTGAATGAGGGAAAGAAGCAACGGCGCTCACTTGATGATTGTTTCGTCAGCACATACACATGACACACATGGAATAATTGAATCAGTGACAAGCTATTGCTCAGTTTTACGCTATATTCATTAGCGCATACCAAGAATAAAACATGGGACCCCACGTTGGGCGCCATGTTATATTTATGTCTTTAGGGGTGGTGTATTCGTATACGATGATTTGTAGCTATGTCGGTGTATCATTTGAAATATTGCATCAGATGATCAAATATTAATAAGATGATACAGTCACCGTGAAGAAAAATCTTTGAACAAACTCAAATTACATATTTTCGTCCAAGCGCAAGCGGCTCGCAACTTCTACATCTTCCTTTTGTGTGTGTGTGTCACACTCTTTATTAGTGTTTATGCGAAAACGATTTTAAGTCAGATTTTAGTCTGCAAGGTAGATAGTAAATATAAATAGCACATTGGTGCAATTTTCTTCAAGATCGACTGCATAACAATCGAAGTTCCGATGCTAATGACCTATCGTTGGTTTTGACTCGTATATTTACTGTCTTTAAGGTTCATCTGAATCGGCTTTCAATCTTATACAATTTTTTTTTTCACATGTCAAAATGTGACGTTTTCGTGGTTTCAACCAATAGCAATCCGTTATTCAAGCCAATCATTCGGTATTATAATGAAAACACTGCATGGTCCTCAATAATTTGCATTGAACAGTCAAAACAAAATTATAAATAAATAGAACAGACTCAACTGCGTCAATTCTCTTATTCAGCTAGGTATGTGTGATGATTGAATCAATAGTAATTATCACTGGACTTGATAAAAATTATTCCTTTCATAAACAATAACATTCCTAGGTTATATATTTCGAAACTAGTTGGACTCACCTGTGTTATTATACTTATATGTGTGATGATGGAATCAATAATGATGATTATTACTACCAGGCTGAATAAAAACTATATCCCCTTCATAAACATAAACAATAACATTCTTAGGTTATAGTTCTGTTATGACACCAGATACTAGCTGCTGTAGACTGATCTATGGTGACAGAAAATACTATCATATTTCACATACACTTAGGGAATGCAACTGGCTCAATGTTATATGAACAATAGAAGACAGCTCGACATAGATACTTTCACTCATAAACTATTGAATCATCCCAATCCTCCAGCTCTGGCAAGCAAATTTATACCTCGATTCAGAATACACTCGAAAAATATCAGACAGAGAACCATCCTGACCATACCTCAACACAGAAATACATTTTTTCAAAGATGTTTTGTCTTCAATTCTATTCAAATGTATGATATTCCACCAGACGAATTCAAAGTTCATCATATCAATAAGTCCAAAAGAAGCATCATGTAGCCGTCTGTTGGTTCAGTAAAATAACTTTGAGCTAGACTTCTTCAACAGTTTATGTGATATATTTTTTCATGCATTTCTTCATAGAACATTATAAAAATTATAGATAATATTTGATAGACTCGTTGTTATTACTTTCGATAATACTAATGAGAATGAAGCTCTTTTATGCGTACGGTAGGTATAAATAAAATATGCAGGAAATATGGGAACGCGAATGGGAATTTCATGCTACACAGCAGTTTTCTAAGTGTTTGTGTTATGAGGACTATCCTTGTTATAATTTTGAGCCAGAAAATATGAAATTGTGAATACCATCAGACCAGGGTGAAGGGTGGAGCTCCACTCCGAATAATGGATGATCCCTTCAAGGGATAAAACTAATGTTAGAGTAATGTATACATTCACAGCTCAACAAGACTAAAACCGATGAAATCGGTGATAATTTAGTTATCATTTTTGTTGCTTCTGCTTGTCCAAGATGTACAAAGTTTCAAATCGATGTTTTGAATATTTTTCCATCCAAGGATTGTAAATTCAATATTGCATGAACGCCAAGTCACGCCAAGTTCTCTTCACTTTCCTGGTTTATTCGTGACATTATTCATCTTGATCGCCAACTATGGCAAAAACGATACTTGCTGTTTTGAGGCTGGAGATGAATTTCCCTCATCGAACATCATCATAACTTGAGAACTATCAAACATATACAGGGACAGTGATACAAGATACGGAATTAAATTATTTTTTATTTGGTGAAATGAAAGGGATTGCATTCCATTCGAAAAAAAAAAAAATTGTTATGGATACTTGAACTCCCAAAAGTTTTCCCAAATTTGAAATATTTCTAATAGTTTCTCTCTAGTCATTTTATTTTTTATCTTCTGGTTCCCACGAAAAGGGATATCCTGTAATGTTCAGAGAACATCGTGAAAACCATGGGAAATGAGGTAGGAATTGGTGTTCTTCTTGAATTTCTGGAGGTTATATGCCTTGGGGAACACCTCCCTTGGCAATGTGTTCCAGAGCTTCGCTGTTCGTTGGATAAACGAGTCTTTGGAGAGAGATGTTCTGTAGGTTTCCAAAGTGACCACGAAGGGGTGCGAAGCCTCAACTCGACGGGTTAATCGCCAATTTGTCCAGAGAAGTGAGTGAGTTTGTGAGCGAGGCATCACCCACGAGACGAATTGCCCTCATTTGGACAGAATCCAACAGTTTCAGGGTATGTTTGGGTGCTGCACTCCAAAGGACAGGTCGGATATGTGCCTTATAGATCATGAGCAGCTGATTGGTAGTGAAATAGCTCCTGGCCCGAAACAGAAAACCAAGTTTTTGGGATGCACTTGATCTCACGTGATTTCCCCAAGATCCCCATTCTAGAATTCTTGCCAAGTCCATATTTATGTGGTCAACATTTCTCCCTCGTTCGTTCCTGATTTGCCTGGCTGGTATTGGAGCCCTGGAAGAGGAGGTGGTATGGAGGGTACTATCATCCGCAAAGCTGTGTACTGGACATGAATGAAGATAAGATAATTATTTTTTCACTCGACAATGATTCCGATATTTTACAAGATCTAACTCAAGAATTATGAGAAGAACAATAGAGAAAAACCCAAAGTCGTCTCCACAATTTTTAATGTATAATCAGGCAGTCAATCCTGCTTCATTGAGGTTGAAACATGTTTCGGCCATTCAAATGGCCATCTTCAGTCAAAAAATATAACAAAGTGTATGTGGAAATTACTTCAATGCATCGTGAAGGCGAAAAAATTATTACTCAATCATCATTTATTATTTGTATTAATATTGGAAATGGAGTGATGTAAGAGGAATTGGGAGGAAGGCAAAAAGCCCAATCCTCCAAGAGGAAAGTTAAATTCTTCATGGGACGCTGAAGAAACTCTCTGTCTGACACAATATGAAAATTTTAGGTTTTTTGTTGCGGTATTTAGTGAGTTTTTACAAAATCATTCATCAAATTGCATTATATGATGTGAAAATGAAGATATATTGAAAAATAATAATTGATTGTTATATAAATCCCCCCTATAGCCTTCAATTGATCTGTTCAGACAGAGCGTTACTGTCATTTTCGATTCAGTGGAATTGCGATGAAAAACTTCCAGCTGCAGATGGGATACAGATGAGTTATTGCCAAAGAAGTCTTAAGAGAGGTATGGGAAGCATTACACGGGATTTATTGAATGGTGCAAGTAAAGAAGTGAAAACACCAAATAAAGAAGACTTTTTGACTCATTTCCTAGAAATATCTGAAACCTAGAGGCCAAACACCATGAGCATGCTTGCTTCCGCAATAAGCTTACCTACATAATGCTTCAAACGGGACATACAATAGATATATCACTAATTATTAGAAGATAGAGAATATATCACTATTGTTAGTTGTTCCTAATTGCAGGAATAATTGATTGAACAAATCAATCAATTTCCTACGCTTGTAGAAAAAATATTGTTCCTTACTCATGCGGAAAGTGTCGTTTGGGTCAACGGCATTCGCGTGCAGAAAAGTATAACTTTCCGCACTTGTCAGGAAAATTACTATTATCAACACCTATAGTCTCGAAAACGGATGCCGTCACGACATTTTTTCACTGAGCAAACCCAACTTATTCCGCAGTGTTCTATGCCTACCCTAGCAAGGGAGTCATCATTCTTTGAAACACCCTGTATAATCAGGATGAAGAAGATTATGATTCCCAGACCTGACAATTCTAGTCCTCCAGCCCTCCTGCATCCCGTTCTATCCCTTGAGCCCTTCGCGTGTACGTGCCTCTTGACGTCCATTGTTAGGAAGCGTGTAGTGAGTGCCTTTGCCCTCAGCGCCGATATAATGACGGATTTAACCTTAAAAGTAGTCGGATTCTTATACATGAGAGCACCGGAGACAGGCACAAGGAGACACGATGATAAAAAGGCATGTAATTAAGGAATGCTGATGGGAGACCTGGATGGAGGTTCACCAGAATCCGAAAGGAAATGAGGGAGAAAATAATACGCAATAGGTGAACTTTTGTTTTTGGTGAAATATTCTCATGCAGAGGATATTTTATCTATACAGTGCTGGATCAAAGGGAGGACGACCGGGGCCTCCACAAAAAAGGAGCCCCCTCAATAGATACTCCGAAGTTCGAAAACAAATCTTTCAGCTTCCATCTTATGGCTTGCCTCTCCAGCTATGTTCTCTGCTAGCTAGTTTTCTTTCAAACAGGTCTCTCCATGTAGTGGTCGACCGAGTTTCATCTGATTCTCTCATCATAAATGCTGGTGTTCCGCAAGGATCAATTATAGCACCAACACTATTTCTACTTCATATCAACGATTTGTTGGAAGCAACTTCATGCCTAGTACACAGCTTCGCGGATGATATAACCGCCTTCTCTTCCAGGGTTCCCAATACCATCCAGGAAAATCAGAAACGAACGAGGGAGAAATGTTGACAACATAAATATGGACCTGTCAACAATTATAGAATGGGGATCCAATAACTTGGAAGATTGCAATGCAAACAGAACACGCAAACATGCCTTTTCTCTAGGAAAGCCGATCTCATTGTGCCCAACATAAGCCTGTCAGGAGTAACCATACCTTTGAAGACATCCATTTCGATGCTTGGTATTACTATCAGCAATAACCTTTCTTGGGAAATTCACGTGAGATCAATTGCTAAAAGTGCATCCCAAAAACTTGGTTTTCTGTTTCGGGCCAGGAGCTTTTTCACTTCCAGTCAGCTGCTTATAATCTATAAGGCACAGATCCGACCTGTCCCTGAATACTGTTCTCATATTTGGGGTGCAGCATCCAAACAATACCCTGAAACTGTTGGATTCTGTCCAAAAGATGACCATTCGTCTCGTGGGTGATGCCTCGCTCACAAACTCACTCACTTCTCTGGAAACCGTAGACAAGTTGGCGATCTGGCCCTATTCCATAAATATTTTCATGAAAGATGCTCTTCTGAAATATCAACAATTGTTCCTACATTGGCAGTCCCGCGAGGTTAACCCGTCGAGTTGAGGCTTCGCACCCCTTCGTGGTCACTTTGGAGACCTGCAGAACATCTCTTTCCAAAGACTCGTTTATCCAACGAACAGCGAGGCTCTGGAACACATTGCCAAGTGAGGTGATAACCGAGGCATATTACCTCCAGAAGTTTAAGTAGAACAAAAATTCCTACCTTATTTCTCTTGGTTATCACGATGTTCTCTAAACATTACAGGAAATCCCTCTTCGTGGGAGCCAGAACATAAAAAAAGCATCTTCAGGAGAAGACTAAAATTGTCAGTCTCCTGAAGATGCTAACATAGTTAGCGAAACACGTGTCGAGACGTTTGAAAAATTGGTTTGGTTAGTTGTAAAACAATATAGTGTATTATCGTGCCAAAGGTTCCAGTCTTCGATATAACAACTTTTCCTTCGATCTCTTTATGAACAAGTTTTTCTCGATGTTTCATCTACAGTAATTTGTACAATATTTGTTAACTCCAATCTGAAATTATCAATGTGTCAAAAGTAATAAGTTGTTTCATTTTGTATCTTTGATCAACTTATTCATAAAGCACTATGGAAAAGTCAAATCTATGGAGCTATTTACAACCACATTCTTGAAGATAAAAATTTCAAAACTACTGTCCCAAACATTGAAATTGTCCTGAGCATGTATTTGGTTTTGATGATATCAAATTGCATTGGAGAGTTCTCATTTTCAAAAATGAAAATTATAAAAAATAGGCATCGAACTGCGATGAAACAAAACCGTCTACCAAAGCTATCCCTACTTATTATTAAGATTGATTTATTACGGAAACTGGATTTCAGTGAAATCATCAACTACTTTTTTTTTCTGTAAAAAAGCAGGCAATGTTCCATTCGTTAACGCTAAAATTGTCAGATAATTCTTGTTTATGACTATATTTATATATTATGTTGTTGAAATGATAAATTATAAAAATTATCAACTGAAAAAAGTTGTTCATTATATTTTGAAAATAATCAGGGAGCCTCCACTACTTTGTTGCCCCAGGACCTCGAGACTCCTAAATCCAGCTCTGTATCTATATCACTATTGAATGATGAATCTATGCGTATTAAATTATCAATAACTATTGACATGCATTGCTATTGGAAGATGTACTATTAGTAGCAGAAAATTCTAATCACTATAATTTTCTGTAGTAGTCCATACTCAAAGTGAAGTGGAATGATCAAGAAAGAAAACTCGAAGTCGTCTCCACAAGTTTAATGTTGAATAGATGCAGTCAATCCTGCTTCAATAAGGTTTGAGAGGTTTGAGACATGTTTCGGCAATTCAAATGGCCATCTTCAGTCAAATTGGAACATCAAAGTGTATCCACAATAAAACACCCAAGCTCAATTTCAACAAGAGTGGAATAGTCTTCGGGATATGAGATGCAAGTCAAACAAACATATGAAACTCAATAAATTTCATTCCCTATCTCAACAATTTTATGTAATGAATTTTTGATACCCATCCCACCTACATACTTTCCCTGGTAATCAAAAAAGGATGAAGGAATCTTGAACTTGAAATTTTTCCAAAACAGTGAACATCTATGAGATATCATCTGATCCCGATTGTAGCATCAATATCAACTGATGAAGCTTCAATATTTTATATCAATACAAATTGTACATATATTCTTTTTATTTCAGATCATTGGTTGTATTTTATTGGTCCCTTTATTACTCCATTTTAATAATGACAATCAATGGATATATCATCTTGAAGAAACTTCCAAATAATTGTATTGAATTTCCAAAAATAACGAGCAGTTTACAACGCGCGAGGTAATTATTAATACTCACAACATAGGTAGGTAATAGTAGTTAGCTAAATCATACAATAAGTGCTGCCTAAAGAAAATTCTGAGATAATTTTTCGCTTGACACCATTTCAGCAATTCGTATATAATATTATTGCACTCGTTAATTTAAATCACATTCGCGAACTACCTGAGTCATATTTCTACTTCCTTTTTAATTCCGTCATTATAAAGGAGTTGACTTCATCTACCTACCCAGCAAGGGTAGCTGCAGTAGCGTAGAACCATGTAGAACGATCTTATTAAGAGTAAATTCTTATTTCAAAAATGAATTGTTTTGAAGAATTCGAATATTGAATCTCAGATTACTCAAAATCATAAATACTTGATTATCTATCATATTCGAACCACTTCATCCACAAGCTAAACCTCTCTGAAAAATATTAAATTTTCCGAAATCAACCTACATAAAATGAATGGGATTTTGAACCGAAATCTATAGGTCGAACAAAAGCCTTATGAATCTCTTTTGCGAAATGAATACCCTAGAAGCTTCTGTGGCCCTGCCCCATACAATTATGTTATTGCTCAATATAGAATATACTAGAGCATAGTACATGTTTATTAGATGATATCTATGGAAGTTTGGCTTCAAGGTGTTGAAAGCAATTCTATCAGCACTGTCTTATTTATGTTATTGATGAGATGGTTCGCTCTACACCAACAATTGACATTTTCTGTGACAATCGTGATGTTGTGATTTAATTCTGTCCTATTGTTAGCAGTTACAACAATTGTGGTATCATCCGCATATATGAGAGTACGTCCTTGAGCCATGTGATTAGGCAGGTCATTGACATAAAGAGTGAAGAGGAGAGGCCCCAGTACTCCGCCCTGGGGTGTACCAATTCTGATATCATACTCATTTGACCATTCATCCCCAACCTGCACCTTGATATATATGATTCAATCCAGCATTGTATGGGCCCACGTATGCCCATTGCTTCAAGTTTGATTCTCAAGTACTTCGGGTTGATCGTGTCAAATGCACAACTTAGATCAAAGAATATTTCCACAACAAGCTTATTTTCGTTGATGTTGTCATAGACGTGGTGGATTAAGTCAGCAGTGGCAGTTTCAGTTGAGTGACATAATCACATTGTTTCTTGTTACTGCTGATGGGGTTACGCCAATGCGTACGAGCCCTCGAAAAGGCAATACAGAGACTATGCTGGGACGTGTGACGAGAAGAAGACGAGAAAACTCGCATGTGAAGTAATTGAAGTCCCGGCTCCAGCACCCGGTTACCATGCCAACCCGTTCCCTGCAGGTTAAAGCCTTATTGGATATGTCGTTCGTTTTATTTTATTTCTCTTGGCGCGACTCTTTTCCTTACTCTTCCATCGTACATTTACATTTTTCATCTGGGCCCTTCCATTTTCCGATGCACGAGCGTTTGTATATACGCCTTTCTTCCTCCTTTATATTGTATCAGATAGTTTAGTTTGATGGGATGGGATGGGAGGTATATAGTCCCAATACGATCGTTCTATAGGATAGAATAGAATAGAATTCATTTCACTATACTTTTATAATACTTTGGCTACGGTTGCTATAAACAGACCCATAACGCCCTAGGGCGTTATGCAGGGCATTAGGAATCATAACGCCCGCTGATTGTTTTTTTCTGTAGTTCAATAAATTAATTACTCAGAAGGGTTCCATTTATAACTGGACATGGAAAAGGGACTAATTATTTTCTCTCAAATAGAAGTTACAATTTTCAAATGTTCCTGAAAAATTAGTACCAAGTTCAAAGTTCTGTGAGTTGACCGATGATGAACTCCTCAATGTGCATTCGTTCGATACGTTAACATTCTGTTTTTCGGAAACGGAATGGGCTATCATTGTAGCAATTTTGTTCTTCGAGGAGAAACTTCCTTTAAATATAGCTATCCGCTACCGTACTGCTCTCTTCTATTTTACGGCTCCTCTTGTCTTCAATTTGCCCCAAAATGTCACTGCATTTAACAACCTATCAGGGTGCCTAAAAGAAAAATCCAATAGCTTGTCAGTGACAGTTTGTTTGAAAAAATGTTTGAAGAGAAGAAATATAGATATATTGAAGAAATATCGAATCTTCACTTATCTTTCGACGAGTTATGTTGAGAACGGGAGCAGATTCGTTCCTGACACGTCCAAAGATTGGGTGGTCCTCATTGATAACCGAAGATATCATAGCCTCAACCAAATCATCTGGTAGTTTTATACCATCATAATCTCCATCACTTTGAAAAACTGATGTTTCAGTATTGCAGGAGTGCTTCTTATAGCTGCATTTTCCTCTGGAACCTTTCCTGCACTTGCAGAATATCTTATGCAAGACAGAATCAGGTGTTGATGGGTCAGAGTTGTCACAGCTTATAATCTTACGTTTGTTCCTTTCCAGCACCAATCTCCAGGTCATTCCCAAACCATCAATGTTTTGTTTGATATATGGTAAACCCATCCATAGAATGAACAACTGTCCTCAGTTGGAGAAAGAAAAGCCATGTTAGAGGTTGAAACGGGATTGTATATATGATTTGGACCAAACCTCATTTTTTAGTAACGACCTTGAAACTATTTCCTGCACCAACGACAGCCTCAGGTATCGAATCTGGCTCTTTGAAAATTTCAGTTACTTTGTGGGGTTAAGGATTATTTTTTATAGTTTTCCTTACTCCTCCATCGTACATTCAAATTTTTCATCTTGGCCGTTCCATTTAACGATGCACGAGCGTTTTTATATACGCCTTTCTTTCTCCTGGATATTGTATCAGATAGTTTAGTTGGATGGGATGAGAAAGGAGGTATAGAAGTTAGGGTCCCAATGCGATCGTTCTATAGAACGATCTAGCAGAACTGTTATCGTATCAGAACTCCACGTTTACCGATAAATTAATAGTTAATAGGTTTTTTGTGTCCGTGTTCCGAGTCGATTGTAGTTGAACATCAATGTTCAATGAGAATACGGAAAGCAATTACGGATAATGTGAGCAGGCAGATGCTGAATCGCATAATGTATTCCCAATTCTAATTAATCACAATCCGTTTGGACTGTCGGTTCAGCATTGTGGCAGACGAAAAAAGCTGATCACATATTAGGTTCATGATCCTGCTTACAAAGACTGAGGTTCGACATATTTGGCCGTACCAATTTAGAACCTACCGATTTCAGACAAATCTCACCTAATTCAACCATGTACTTTGTCAAAAGATGTTGATTGTATAGTGAACTGCAACCTCTAGGTGTGAGCCACAATTGACCCAACTGAGGTCGCAGTGGTGAAATGTTGTGAAAATGTAGGATAAGTTAGATTGAATAATTCTGAACAAAAAAATGTGATTTGGTCCGAGGCCCATTATTAACGTTTAAAATAGTTATGAGCTCTTGAAACCAAACAAGATAACCTATACCAGAAGAAAATAAATTCTAGAGGGGCTTTGTACCTATAGATTGTGAATGTATGTGTGCGTGTAAAAATTGTCAACCGTAACAAATCTGATTTCTGTCGAATTTTCAAGTACCCTTCACTGGTTTTTATTTAATTTAGAAGTTTACAGACTTTATCATCAGCGAATAGTACATATAGCGCCGTAGGCTTAAAATAACACTTTCAGGCTTCAAAGGGTGAGGAACGAGGTGCACATGTTACTTTTGCCCGTCTGAGCGTAAAAGTTACTTTTAGGCCCGCATTATCAGGCGTAAAGTTCCACTTTTAGGCACACAAGATTAAGATAATGCTGAAATGATAATTATGTATTCAATTATTGAACCCGTTCAGATAACTAAAATGCGCTGAGAAATCACTAAGCTCACAAAACGTTATTAAAACCAGTAAAGAATACTAAAACATTGAAGGACATTTCTTGTTGATAATTTAATCTATTTTAAATAACATTTCACCGTTGACAAATTTCATTTTATATATTTGTATATTTATTCATCGATAAAAAAAATGCTACGAATATCATTTTTCTCTTCTATGACCGATATTAATATGAAATAAAGATGAAAATATAAATATTTATCTCTGAAGCAATAGGCATTTGATATCTTCCGCATGATATAGTTGGATTGATATCAATCAATATCTATACGTAAATATGATGTTCCAAATATTGTTGGAACAATATTAAACCAGAGTGCTGTCGAACTCAATTATACAATATTGCATAATCGCTTCAAAATCGACATATTACAATACTGGTTATAATATTGTTGGAATCAATTTGTATACGATGTTTTTTCTCCAAAATTTGTGAAACAGTAATATATAATATATATATATATATATATATATGTTTTTCCACATATTGGTAAACGAAATTTTCAATCAATATTGCTCCAATATTGAAGCTGATAATCCACATTTAGCCCAGGTTGTACCAATATTCCACCAATATTATCATTCGGCCTAATATAAAATCAGGATTCAGCCAATTTGGAGGCTCGGAGAATTTGCTCATACTTCAACGAATTCCAAATTCAAATCCTTATGCAGTATTTACAACTCTTCCTGTATACCTAGGTACTTCTAATTTCAAGAATATACTGGCCTGGTCTACTATGTGAGAAATTTCATACAAAAGTGTAATATCATAAGACGAACAACACCGACTGTGAAGTCAGTCGATAATTTATCTTTACTGTAGATGCAGAATTTTCTTTTCACATTCGCCTGCTACAGCGGTCGTAACGAAAATGTGATTTGGCTTTTATAAAATTCCTTCTCTCGCACTCAGAATTAACGCTCGATCAATTTAATCGAAAATCTAATATTTTCTGTGCAATTCCGGAGAATGTATAAATTCGTTTCGAGAACTTAAAAAATATTATTTCCTGTCGAGAAGAGGGAAAATTGATTTCCGCGATTTTATATTTCATATGCGCGCCCAACTCCAATGAGAAATATGAAGACGATGTGGAAATAATGAGTAGATTGCTGCCCTGCATGTTTAATTATAATTCATCCACCAACTGTACTATACAATTTGAAACATATTGACGGTCATCTCATGTAGTGACTGACGTATCTCAATTTTTTTTCAATTTTACAGTTGCGCAATTCCATGATTTTCAACATCTCAATTCGCTTATAACGCAGAGGGTTCGTTCATAAAAGGTCATTCTCTTTTATTTATTATGCTGGAAGAACTAGTACTATTGATTGATCGATTGATTAATAGCAGAATGATCAGTCAGGGTTCTAAGCCCAAAACACTGCAGACTTTGGGCCTATTGTATTCCTGATTATGATGTTGACTTAGGTGAACAGGTTCGCTACCTTGATAAGGTTTAGAAGCCTCTTCACCAAATCATTCTTTGGAAAGGCCTCTTGAGAGTTTACTGCTCCCAGAAGGTTGTATCTCCAACGCGCTAGTGCTTCGCACTCCAAAATTACATGGGTGGCAGTTTCCTCCTCCTCATTGCATACTCTACATATGGGTTCGTCTGAATAGATGCCCATTTGATTCATATGTTTCCTCAAGGGGCAGTGACCGGTTATTAGTCCCGTCACTTGTCTGATCTGACTTCTGTTTAGGCTCAGAATGTCGTTAGTCACTGTTTTGTCCAACTATCAGTTTACTGTGTCTTTGTCCTGGGACTTTGTTCCAGTATGCCTGATGTCTTTCTTGCATCCACCTTGCCAGCCAGCCGCGTATTGAGGTTTTGGGGATACCGAACACAGGTTCCGGTCCCATAAACAACGCCGCAGACCCTTGCCTAGCAAGAGCGTCAGCTGCTTTATTGCCTTCAATTCCCTTCTGCCCTGGCACCCATTGAAGAGTTACGTTGTTGTTGTTAGCCAGGGTTAGCAGGCTTTCAAGGCAATCCCAGACCAGTTTTGATCTGATTTTATTGCACGTTAAAGATTGAATGACCGCCTGACTATCTGAGCATATGAGGATTTGTTTACCTCTGTATCCTCATACAATATTCTCTCTCAGGCATGCCTCTATAGCATGCACCTCTGCCTGGAATACTGAAGCATACCTCCCCAAGGAAGCACAACTCCTGGTTCTGGGTCTATCTCCATATATTCCGGCTTCCGTACCCTCATCAGACTTACAAAATTTCATTACAATGTTGCCAGTAGTTTCGGAATAATCGTGAAAAATGTGTGAAAAAATAATTTTTTTAACACCTTGTATCATGAAAACGGATGCCGTAACGAAATTTTTTCACTGAGCAAACCCAACTCATTTTGCAATGTTCTACCTACCCTAGCAAGGGGGTTAGGTTTTTTTGAAACACCCTGTATATTTACCTACTTTTTCCACAGTATATACATAGTTTACAAAGGAAGAGCACGTGTATTCATACAGACTGATGTTATATTCTTTTATTTGCTTTCAAAATAGAAGAAAATTTTTTTCGTGTCTATACGATATCTGTTTTCACAAAACTTGCACCTACCTGAATCCGCCACTGCCAAAGACGATCTAGAACAGGAGCAGCAAGCAATAAAACTTGATATGAGGAGTGCTCTGCCAGAAATAAGAGATAAGAGGTCCGGACAAGATATTGCCGTACGAGGGGAGAGGATTTCGAATGGAAAAGAAACAATTTTGTATTCAGTTGAGTTAACAATACTTAATGTTGAATGAAGAGAATATGAGAAGAAAACAAAACACTCACTAGATAACTCAAAATGTGTCTTTATAAGACATGATATATAAGTGTAATGGCAATGAAAAAACTACCAAATAATAATCGTGGAACGTATGGTGCATTCTCGCATGAAGTGCCTTGTATATAACGAACTAAAGGATTTTTTTATACAGGGACATCATGATATGGTTTGTACATAATGAATTCCCCAAAATTATTGAGGTCAGAGATGGCGACCTATGTGGTATTAGATTATAGAACTACTTCATAAGTTTGCAATAATCACATTTAGTATTGATCACTGTTCAGCCTTATGGCTAAATATTTTGATTACTCCTTCGATAGTATTTGGTACCAAACATCTAAAATAAATAAGGACATAAATAAATACAAAGAATCGCATAGCCATTTCATTGAATAGGTACGTTAGGTATACTTGATTTCAATTCGTGAAAGTAGTATTTCATCTGAATTATGCGAATATTCCTTTGTAGAGTCTAATAAATCTGGAAATTCTTCAATTCTGTAAAATATTGCGTTATCCGTCACGCTTTGTCACAAAATTTAGCATATATTTGCCACTAAAATATATATTTGTTGGGTAAAAATGTAGTTTTTAGGTAAGTATACATGATATTTTTTCACTTTGAAATGTGATTATCAGAGCACGCGCATGAATAGTACCGTTTGAGTCTATAAAAGTAGCCTGTGAATATCTATCATAATGCGTAAATATTCACCAAAAATTCGTGAATATTCTGAAATCTGTAAATATCTTTGTAAAATTTAGGTACCTGTTCAGTTGGTATCCTTCGTGAAAGCTCGCGTCCGTTCGCTAAAAAATGCCAGTGAAAACCACTGCACTTGCGCACTGATTCCATTCTGCAAACTGCATCTTGATTTTGGTGTTCATTGCTCAGTAGTATAGGTATAGGTGATTTATTAATGTACAGTGAAAACAATTTGGTTTTTATACAGTAATGAAAAGAATTATAGGCATGTATATCTGAGAGACTGTGATTTCAAGTGTACAACTATGAACAAATACAACATTCACCTGTATTTGCATAGTCCAAACACGGGTGCCAAACTGAAATTGAGAGGTGATAATGGTGCCGTAGAATGACCTTCGAAGTAGAACCGCAACAGTGGAGGTATTTTCAGTACTAAACAGCATGACCTTACATAAATTAATAATTTTTTGAAATAAAACTTATTTTCCACTTCAACATCTTATTTAAATGTATACATATTTTTTTAACATAACATAACATAATTTTATACTGAGGAATCAAGTAAAATCTTCATAATTTGTATTTACAGTCGAAATATCCTCTGTGAAATAAAATAATCATGAAAATCACATTGATACCAAAGAAAGATGTTCACATTGTGGAAATACATGATATAATCATAAAAATCAAAAAAATAAGGTATGCGTAATGAATAGTATATTATTATTATGTAACATGTGTTATAAACGTCCTTTTAGTAACGAGTATTTTGAGCACGACCGGAGCAGAGCGGAGCGAGTGTTTGATAAACGAGTGTCTAGAAGAGTTTATAAACGCGTTACATACATGCTTTTTCTACGAACTCCAAAAATTACATTGACATACCTGCTATTCCTGCTAACCTACAAAATAATTCGAAGGGAATGGGAATTGAGAACATAATACATGCAACTGCATGCAACCAGCGAGACACGTATAAGTGATATTGGTTGTAGATGTGTCCAGTCCATTGCTTACTAAACCTTTGTTTCACGTTTATCGTCATGCTTAGCGCAGAATAAATAAATAGTTCTCAAAGATGGATGCTTCATTTTTATACTTCTTGGAGATACGCAAGTACCAAAACATTCTCTTCGATTTCACTTTCTTATTCTACTTTTCGCATTTATTTTCAATGAGAAATTCTGATACAAATGAATATTGTTTGAATAATTCTGATACAAAATTCGAAAATAACAGTTGACAGTTGATACAATTGACAGGCCAGACATGTCTCAAACTACTGAAGTTGTGTTTAATGAACTGTGTTGCTATGGTAATGTGTTTAAGAAATCGTGTTGCCATGGTAACGTGTTTAATATTTTGAATAAATCACAGATAGACAATCCGTGATTAATCGATCATTTAGCGTGGTAAATATCCGGACACTAAATGCCATTTTAGTTATGTGAGTAGAAAAATAAAATTACAGAACTGGTACCAGATTCGCATTTTGAAGAATTGATGGTGAAAGTCAGGTGAATTACGATGGATATAAAGTAGCCAACGTTTTTTACCTGAATTTCACAAGATTTTATCTTTCAGTGATATAACGGTCAGTTTTGGATTATAGAACTTCAACCTATTTCGGATCAACTGAAAAAATTCGTTTCTACATAAACCAGACTTCAAAGTAGCATATAGAACAAATAACACGTTGGGGAGGTTCATAAAGCATAATATAGACAAAACTTCTGAATTCGAAAAATCAGGTGTATACAAACTCAACTGTGCAGATCTTGCCCTATGGTATATATCGGTCCGACAGGTCGTACGTTTATCGACTATCAGCGCATTCATGAACATGAGATTAATTTTTTGAAAAAGAAAACAAATTCAACATACGCCAAGGTGAGTTTATTTCATTGTACCAGTATGTCACCTGATGAAGCTACTGTGTTAGCAAAACATGTCGTGTGACTAAGAATTTAGTGAAGTTTTTACCTTAACGGTCAGCTTTTCAGAGTTTTCAAAGTTGTACGGTTATCGTGGTTTGATTAGGAATGCATTGATTTTCAACTAAAACTGCAAATATAAAATATAAATAATCTTCAGTGGAGATCTCGAAATAATATGTTCGTTCACTAATTTGAATACGATATCAATTCGATACTTGCGTATCTTAATATCCACCGTCAATGTTCAAGATGTATTCTTGAATCCCATCGACCTTACCGTATACCCTTTTCAATTGTTTGAAATGATGTATGCAAAGTCACCAGAAATCCTCAGTGGGCTATGGTTCCCATGCCGTACAAATGAATATAACTCTTCAACTTTCATTTAAGTTTCTCGGGTATTTACATACAAGTAGAAATTTACATAACAATTTTGATTCGCCGAATGTACTCGTTATAAGGCCGATGAAAAGTTTTCGAGACAAAGTTTTAGGCGGATTCGAGACCTCAGCATGTGAGAATATATTTCTTGGCGAAGAGGTAGAGGAATATTGTTCGCAGATTTGCATATATAAAGTTAGTATATATAATATATTCAATCATGTCATTCCAAATTCAACTCGGGATACAGCAATATATTTTTTTCTCACGTATGCATGGATATGATGCAAGGCGATAAAGTGAAGAATCTCGCATTCTGCCAATTACTATATATCTTTGTTTTCAAACTCCACTTTATTGTTCACTCGTCCAAAATGAACTCGCCTTTATTTGTTTGCCTGAAACGGTTGAAAAATCAACAAATAAATTCAACTATGAATTTTGAAGGTCTTCATTAAACTAAAACAATTGAAAGAGATAATTAATTATAAATGCCATTCCATTTTTGATCAAATATTAGTTTTTCAATGATCCTGATGATTTCCTCTGATACAGGGTGGTCAGAAGGTAACTAAATCTGTTGTATGAGTGATGGAGAGCCATATCGCATCCTCCTCTATGAGCAATTGAGCATACATGAGGTCGTAGCTTCTTAACGAATTTAATTTGTCTACAATAATTATATATAGGATTATATATTTCGGTCGTGGTAGAGTTATTTCTAGCGCTCCTGAAATACTTACGTTTTCAAAGGATTCCCTAGTTCTAAAAAATTCAATTTTTGGACTGAGGAAAACCTGTTGATTTTCGGTACAACGGTTTCAATCGTGAAATCAATAATATGTGAGTGAAGTGATTATTCAACTATTCAAAAAGTTCATTGGATTGAATGAATCAAGCGAAATGTCTCGCTGTTGTTTTTGTGACCTGTCCGTTGGCAGAAAACAAGCAGTTTTTTGCAACGGGCCTTGTAAAAACCTTCATCATCTAGACTGTGCGAATATACCGAGTGATCTAGTTCCGTATTTGTCGTCTGTGCCTGGTCTTCAGTGGAAATGTTCTGTATGCAAGCTATTGGATAACAAGCTAGATGACAAAAAACTTCATGAAATTTTTGAAAAGCACTGCTCTAGTCTTTTCAAAGAATCCAACTCGAAACTTGAAATCATGAAAAGTGATTTCATCCAATCTGCCTTAGAAAAGATCGCTGACCTCACTAGTGCTGCCTTACCCTCTTCATCTAGCCAAATTCGTTCTGACAAACTTACCTATGCCGAAAAATCGTTTTCGAACCCAAAGATCCTGAACAAGAAAACCAACGTACGAAATCTGACTTGTTGCATCATATTGACCCCATAATTATGGAATTCAACAATGTGAGGAATCTGAAACATGGTGGTATTATGCGGGTATGCAATAATGCTGATAGTGCGAAAAAGATCAAGAAAATTGCCGATGAAAAAATGTCTGCTGACTATGATGTCCATATATTCTTGAAACTCTGAAACCACACGTGAGAGTGGTCGGTATAAGCGAAAAACTGGAAGAGGATACTCTGCTACAATATGTTCGTGCTCAAAACGATTCAATCTTCAATGAAGCTATACTGAATGCAATATCATTCGGTTCTGGGCAACTGAAAAGAAGAGCAATATATTTCAAGCTGTTCTGCAAGTAGATATGTCGGTATATGAAAAAATTATGTCAAAAGGTCATTTACTCATTGGATTTGATAGTTGTTCTGTATATGAAGCCATATTTGTTCCTCGTTGCTTCAAATGTAATAGTTTCTTTCATTCTAAATCAACATGCAAAAATGAGTTAACTTGTCCTTTTTGTTCGGAGGCTCATGGTCTTGAAGGGTGTAAGCCCAACAGTCAAAAACAATGCATAAATACTTAAAGTGTCAATGTTCATGAATGAATTGACATGCATGAATATAAAGTACAAAAATAACCACAGATCGTAGGCAAGAATTGACATTGTGAGCAAATAAACTGTTTGAAAATTTCTAAAAAATAAACTGAGAAGAAACGACCTTCATTCCAGGCCAAATAGTGATCCTTCCTTCAACACTTAAGAGCCCTATATATGGCGTTCGAGCTGAAAGTCAAAGGAAACATCATCGTAGTCGAATGCCTCATAAGAAACAAACAACATACAGCATTTCCCGAGCGAAGACCGAACTCAAGTCCCGAATGTAAGCCGGATCTTGATTGCAAGTATATCTGGGACACCCCATACATTGCTATTATTTTTTCACTCCACCTTTTTTTCATCATATACATACACGTAAAATTCACCCCCTCGATCTCGACTCCTATCGCATACGAGATCTCCTGAAACCACACTAGCTCGGAGTCAACCGTGTGTATAGGGGGTGGAGTTTCTTTCTCAAGTTTATTTACTTACTTCCGTTCTGGCGTTCCTTTTTTCGCGAAAACGCGTGTGCGCCCCACAAAACTAACTATATGTGGACGAATGTGAGGAATTCCAGCCGGCCATCTTGGATTTTATTTCCCTTCTCCAATCGCGCCCGGAATAATAAATAACTAGCGTGTGAGGCAAGTTCCGGAAAGTGCTAAGAATTTAGCCATTTCCCTGGAAACCGACTAGAATGGTTCTTCATTGGTCGGTATATTTCGTGTTTGAATGAATCTATAGAGGGTGATAATTATTTGGTTATTTTCTTCTTCCGCTGGCATTTGTTGTAGCCCAATTAAAACACCAGGCACTCGTGGAAAAACGATAACATATAATAATCGTTGAAAGTACAGCCACCAACATTCCTGTGGCGGCTCGTGACTTTCATGACAGAGGAGGCTGAATGATATGAGATTTATTGTGAAAAACAACTCTCTACTCACCCAAATCAATAGCTTTAATGACATTCTGTTTACCAGTTAACCTGAACTTAATACTTGAAGAGATGTGTTCCTGTGATGCAGTGTCTATCCAATCCGCGAGGCAAATTTTTTCAAATCATTATATCCTAATCGCCCCCAACATGATGACTTATCGGTTGAAAATAATACGCAGTACCAACAAAATAGCTTATTCCTTACCTCCGATCCCGTCAACCAGATATATTTTTTATAATTATCAGAATTGAACGAACGATTTTGTTTGTTACCTGTTACAATCAGATTTTTCAATTCCGGTGTCGGACGTTTGTTTTTAACAATCAATTTATCTTCATAAGACAAAGCACTGAATGGGTTCACCAAAAAGTATTCCACTAAATCGCAATCGTTTAAAACACTCATTTTTCAGAAATTCATAGAGCTCCTAACCATTAACCTAACATAAACATAAACAATGCACTCGCGTTTATCCGCAATTCGCGAAGCGACACGACAAACACGTGCTATTCGGGCGTATTCGGGCATTTGCATTGCGCGCGTAGGTTGCGCGTTGTGAAGGAGTCTAGCCTCCTATAGATGTTGCCAAGTTGAATATTTCACGCGTGATTTGCAGACTTGTGATGCGTGGCAAGCACTGTTGCCAATTCAAAAATATTCAACTAAAAACAGGAAATAAAATCAAAATCCATGTATTTTGGTGTCCTTTTAATGACAGAGTATAGATAATATTAGTTTAAGGAAAATCTCTGAGGAGGCTCTGCCTCCGTTGCCTCCTCTGAGGAGCCGCCAGTGCAACATTCTGAAAATGCATTCATAAACAAGATACACAAAGTCATCTGTGTATCTTGTTTATGAATCTATTCACTCCACTTTGAGATACCATGGACTTTTACCATAGATTATTCTGAAAATGGTTATTCGTACCAGGAAAAAATCAAACAAATAATAGGTTGTTATAGATAAGTAGATGATAGATAGATAGATAGATTCATTGGTCCACTTATACAAGTTATGGGACAAGTCATGAAACAATTCATACAGGAATTGCAGATAAAAATATATAAAATGGTATGAAACAAAACAAACATAATAGACCTACATTGACATTGAAAAAGCCTTATCTGAAATAATCAATGAACTCTTCAATACTATATGGGACTATCGTCAATATCACAGATTTAATCTTCATTTTGAATTGTTTCAATTTTCTCAACAATTTGTACTCTCCAGGTAATATATCATAAGACCGATGGTTTGGTAGGATTTTTGACAAAATGCCAAACGATTTTTGGGCATGTGGAGATGTTTTTTTATCCTAGTTCCATAATTATGTACGGTTTCATTTTTTGCAAATCGACCAACATTTTTATATATATACACTAATAATTCCAGAATGTATAAACCATAAATTGACAGAATATTATATTCTCTGAATAAACCTCGACAGGAAATTTTCATAGGAGCACTGGCAATGCATCTTACTATTCTTTTCTGAGTTATGAAAACATATTTCATAGAAGATGAGCTACCATAAATCAAAATGCCGTATATCAATACAGACTGAATTTGACCATGGTAAAATGATAATAGTGCCTCCATGTTCAAAACTGTTCTCAAAACCTCAATCTGGTAGCATTTTGTATTCAAATTTCTCATGATATTATCACAATATGTTGTGAAATTCAAGTTACTGTTCAAAGTGAGCCCTACAAATTTCACACAGTTTGATGCTTCTATAACCTTATCATTGACTTGAATATCTAGCATATGCTTACTATCATTTTGACGTATTTGCACAGTAAAAAAAATAGAGTGAAATTTCACACTATACCTGTTCCAAGGAGGACCACTAAGCTTTAGAGTAAATGATTTAACTCGATAGTTTATTATATCATAGTGTGATTTTTTCAATTCAATTAGTGTAAATTTTCAATGCAAGCACTTTGAAACTTACTCTATTTATTTCTCTGAATATATTGAATAAACACAAAAATGTAGTTGAGAGAAACAATTTCGAAAGTGAATATTCCACTCAAGACCCAAGCTAGTGTCATTCAATAACCGAATATTACATAGTCACAAAAGTTGAAAGTTGTAATATAATAGTAGAGAGTAGATTCCACACTATGAACAGTGTCGGATCTACCGGAAATTGATTGAATTATTTACTCTACGTTGATGTCAAATTGCTCCTGCATTGTTCAAATTGAACACTACTATTTGTTCAGGTGCTAATGAAGAGTTATCATTTATTCATCATTTTTGATTTATATAGAACACTAGTTGAGTAAACTAGTCACTATACTTCCTGTTGAGATTTCATCCAATTGACTTTATCTTTGAACTTTCCGTTCCTCCTGCAAATTTTAGAACCCTACCTCAATAATTACGTGAGATACGGGGGTGCTTCCATGAAAAGTGCGACAAAATTTAATGTTTCAGAACTGAAAATTTTCAAGGAAAAATATGAATAGTTAGTGAATTGGGCGTCCTAATTCCGAATCCGAAGTGATTTTCAACCTATTTTGACTCCTAATATCATTTTCAGGAAATTGGGGTGGTTCCATGGCTGTTGGCGAGCAGTGTATATCACTGAAGATGACCGCACTTGGTTATAGAGTGCATTTTTGGTATATATCTCGCTCCAGCAAATTTCATGATCCTTACCCAACGATTACGTGAGATACAGGGGTGACCCGCTTTCAAATGGGTCACTCTGTATGTACCTATACTCAATATTTTGTCGAAGTGGCATATCTTTGATGATAAAGATATTCTGTAGTGGATATAGGACAGTATGGTATTAGGAAAAATTGAATGTATCTGTTCACCCCATGCACCTACATCAGTATTCAATATTACACAGAAAATAATTTTGTACGTAAAATTAATGAATGGCGGTCGTCAATTTTTTGAACATTAATATTACGAATCGATGATTATTACAATCATTTCTGATGATGGGTTCATACCGCAAGATATGTTTTTCTAAGTCACCAGGAATTCTTGTCGAAAAGGCAGATTTTAACATACCTATTCTCAATTATTTCAGACGCATGGAATACTGAATATTTTCACAATCATATAGAGATTTTTATCACCAAAATAACGATGGGTGCCATCATGTTTGATCAGGGTACACGTCAAAGTAGAAGTTAGAATTCCGCAGAAGATGCATTCAACTACAATCTTACCTCTAACCATCAATAAAGTGATAATTATCAATTGAATATTTGAGTGTGCATTTGAGGCATGAGCATAAAGAAATATTAATTTGCACCAACAGTCACAAATATAAAGTACTCTCGAAATAAGTATTCTTTTTAAATCTAAGAATGTTCGTAGAGTAGGGCCAAAAAAACCGCTCTAATCATTAATCGGAATGTATACTCTTTGATACTGTAATGGTAAGTATGAAAGCTTCAGTCTGAACTGAAGTATCTACTTCACATTCTCTAAATATAAGTACATAATGTGAAGGGGTATACAATTTCGAATTTAATATCTGATAATTACGAGAACTGAAAGATACTTGAGAGAAACAAAAGGTCGCTAATTGTCGAACATCAGAAGAAGTTCTCGAAAATTCAAAGTAGAGGACACGATAATTACGGTCTTTTATTCGAAATTCTAGGGAGTATGCTTACGTGTTCGACAATAGAAAAATGCACAAAGGGCTGAAAGATTGATCGCGATCGTTCGGTGCTCACACCCTTTTCCTTAATTTTTCCTGTGTGCAACCCCTCGGATAATCCATATTTCCATGACGAGATCTCTGAAATGGTCTCAGAAGTATGAAATATGTTGAATAAGCGATTCTGAATTTCGAAATTCAGTTTTAACAGGGTGTTCCTTCAAGACATGATAATAATCAAGGGGGTGATTCTTCAGCTCATTTTATGAAAAAACTCTCTACTATAACGTATGTCCTAAAAGTCTTAACTTTTGAGATACAGGATGATAAAGTTTTGAGAAAAAACTCAGTTTTTCTTATGAAATTTGGTTCATATCTTCTATGCATCAATTTTTCCTTTTCTGTACCAGTGGCGCCGTTATGGGAATATGATTGATTATATTATACTTAAATGAGCAACGAAGGAATGTTTCCAAATTTCATACCATGCTATAAAAAGTCATGAGTACGCCATTCAGGACATTTTTTGCTGGACAACTACAGTATATAGAATGTTTAAATTTTATACTGTTTCAGTCACATAGCAAAAGCTATACAGGGTGGACAAAAAATAATCTATGTATATGTTGAACTTTGATACCCTGCACTGAGAAAAAAATCGAATAGCGGTTATTAATAATTGAATAACCTTTATTGAAAAATTGAATTGAATAGGGGACAGCCTAGCTGTCTTATAAAGGCTATTCAATTCATTTTGCTATGACGACCCAATAACAGTTACTAGATAATTTAATAAAGCATGACATGAAGGCTACACCGTGAACGAATAACGGTCATTCATCAATGTGTATTAAAATAATTAAAGAGTATAATCGCTGTTATTATCCGGAACCTATAACAGGCATTAAACCTCTGTATCGAAATAATTAATGACTCTAGTTATTTCAAGTTGATAATCGAATATTTTTTTCCAATTAATTTTCCAGAATAGAAAAAATCTATTTAGCACTTTTCATTTTTGGAGCTCTGTCAGTGAGACATACATCCACATAAAAATCTTTCGAAATAATCTTGGGAACGAAGTAGAGAAAATAATATGTTGAGAATACACTATTTCTCAACATATTATTTTCTCTACTTCGTTTCCAAGAGTATTTCGAGAGATTTGTATGTGGATGTAATTCTCTACGGTTGATAGTTATAATTCTGAGTTGTGATCGAGTGAGGATTTGAAAAACTGATGGTTAGTAGTTTGCAAAAACTGGGATTGACCGAGTCATTTTGGAGTGATATTCTGCTTTGAAATGTTGGAGTTATTTAATTTTCAACCACTTATCTTAACGTGAGGCATATTCAATTTTTTTTGTTCATTATTAAACTTGTTTCTTCTAAAGTTCAATTTTCTCATTTCCTATCATCTACAGAGTTTAGTTCAGGGCAGTTCTTCTCCAATTTCATGACAGCATTTATATTTTTGTTGCACCAATTTATCTTTGCCTATACGCTAGGTATAGGTGAGATCGATAATCAAATAATTCTCCATCAAATGATTACATAAAATGAATAGAAAAAACGATCTTTTGGCGTAAAGCCTCTATATTGGAATGATTGATTACTCTAGTTGATTCAAGTTGATAATCGAAAATTTTTTTACCCAATCATTGTCCAGAATAGAAAAAAAATCTATTTGACGCATTCAATTTCCGGAGCTTATATTCAGTGGAAAGTTCATTATGAGGAAAAAAATAATCGGAAATGAATATATTGAAATAGTGAAATTTTTCAAACATTAATGTTTGAAAATTTTCTGCCCTGAACTAAACTCTGTATATGGTAGGAAATGAATAAATTGAACTTTAGGAAAAACTAGTTTAATAATGAACAAAAAAAATTGAATATGCCTTACGTCAAGATAAGTGGTTGAAAATTGAATAACTCCAACATTTCAAATCAAAATATCACTCCTAAATGTCTCGGTCAATCCCAGTTTTTGCACACTTCTAACCATCAGTTTTTCAAAACCTCACTCGATCACAACTCAGAATCATAACTATCAACCGTATTTAACAAAGGAAATGCACGAAGCACGAGTTTACCGACCGACAAGGCCGACCAAAGTCTGATAACTGACGAGGGGGTGTGAATGTGTCCGAAAAATTCTTGTTCGTATGTACTCGAGGACATTCGTCAACGATCGTCATTAAATTTTCCTATGATGGTAATTCGATAACAAGTAATGGTAATATGATTAAAATTCACTCGTCTGCGTTAATTATCATAGGTTTAGACATTAATTGCCATTACAAGAAGTCCAATGAAGTTAATTGAAGTACTCCCAATAAAACGTCTCTAGTTATGGTAATTAGTCCTTGGTGCTATTTTTATACGTAACATGAGTGAATATGATTAGAAATTGAATTACAGTCATTAACTCAGACATAACAAGAAAATTTGATGAGTGCTTTTTCCACAGTGTGTATCTCAAAAGTTAGGACTTTTACGACATACGTTCATATAAAATTTCATTCTTGAAATGGGTCCAAGAATTGCCCCCTTGAATATTAGCATGTCATTGAGGAACACTCTATAAAAAAACTAGCTGATTCAGCAAGCGTTATTTTGCTATATATACGTTATTTATAGAAAATATTTTTTCAGTTAAATATTCATCAATACACTATTATTATTTCATTTTCTACTTCTTTCTCGTTTGGTTATCTATAAAAGCGTGTTCCTTCAGTTTTACGAACTACCATTTATTTTCCACTCCTTTTTGGTTCCCTTGATTTTCACAATTTTGGCAAACAGATGAAAATTTCGAATAGAATCGGATCATGATTACAAAGCACGTCCGCCACATTGGATCTGTCATCTTGAGTTTACTAATTTTGACGAACCTATCATAATTTCCGATCTCGAAAACTCCTATATAGGTACCAATTTTGAATAGAATCAAATTATAATGACAAAACTCGTTCGCCACATTGGATACAATTAGATTCAGTAGCAGATTCTTCGACCAAAAATAGCAAGATCAGTTCTTATAAAAATGAGTCGAAAAATGGCTCATAGGGAAGCTACGGCCTCCCTAAAGTGGGCTCCTGAAGATGATATTTCCTGAAAATTTCCGATGTGATAAAATGATACAATCCGGTACAAGAAACTAAACTTTCTATGACCAATGCAGTGAAAATGATATATTCCAAAATTCCATTCAGGAGTGTTCAATACAGGGTGGGACTGCATTAAATATTGCTGGGACTACATTAAATATTGCTCAAACTTTTCAATTTATTCTCGGATTATGGAGATCCACACCCTTTCAGAGAAAAAATGTATTGGTAGGTATTGGTAAGTGTGGATGGTGACAAATGCGCTGCGACCTGATTAGATCTATTCGTGAAATTTTTGTATATCGCTACTCCAAAGTTGGCAACCAACTCCCCAGAAATCGAAACTTGTGCGAGGTTAGGAAGAGCGGGACCTACAGCTTATAATAGAATACGAACCACTTCTAGGACGAATCACTTCTAGGGCATCGCGGTGCTGCCAGGATTACTACCATGAATCACAAATTTTAAAGAAAAATGCTCAGTCGATAGCCGGATTCGAACCGACAGTACCTTCGCATCGTGAACGGCTATCTAGCGAATTTCAGCGCATAGACCGAGGGTCACGGCGCCCCATCGTCTTGTGCTATCTCAAAGTTCTCTTGTTTATAGCAGCTCCTCAAGCTTTAATTATTTCAGGAATCTGAGGATTTTGAGGGGATCTGTTTGTGGTATTTCTTTCACGGTCAGCCAGTATGCTCTTAGTATATTCGATCTTTTGTGGTGTACAGCAAAACACTCCAGCAAAATGTGGTGGGGTGAATAGAATAGAATAGAATAGAATACTTTATTTCACCACATTACGTACACTGTACATTTGTAGCAGGTCAAGGAGTTAGAACTATAAAAAAATAGAACTGTAAATAAAATGAAGTTAAAAGACAAACAATATGAAAATATTGATTCAGATTAAAAATAGAGAACAATATGAAAAAATATAAAATACTGGTACATATTGATAGCGACTTCATCCATATTAATACTCAAGCCAGTAGTTTCTCATGATCAGTCTGAAAATATTCTTCCAGTGAGTAGAAGCAATAGAGATTTTTAATTCTATGAGGCAATATATTGTAAATGTTAATCCAAGGAGTTTTTCTGAGATACAGTAAGTCTAAACCGAGGATTACGTATCTTCATCGCATGTCTGGTGTCATGGTCATGAATATCACTATGAGTTCTGAGTATGTTAGATTGTTTGTGAACCTCTTGAAGTGTGTTATAGATAAACAAAGTTGGTAATGGCATGATGCCATATGCGATGAATAAGGTTTCACAGTGTTCTCTATAATATGCATTGGCCATTACTCTTATTGCCTTTTTCTGCTGGCGAAATATGATAGGAGCATGAGAAGAGTTTCCCCATAATAAAACGCCATAATTTATATGACTATGAAATGAAGAAAAGTAGACAGTTTTTAAAGTTACAGAATTTATGATACTCCTGAGTTGTCTGAGGAGAAATATGGTGCTTGACAGTTTTTTCTGTAAAAGCTCAATATGATGGTGCCAGTTTAGTTTCTCATCAAGCGTGATCCCTAGTAAATTCACGCTATTACCTTTATGGCAAGAGGGATGCGTTGACATTACAATTTTTTGAGTTTTATTGGTATTAAACTTCAGTTTATTATATTCAAACCACTCCTCAGCTCTTTTTTCGATGCTTTCTGTTTCGGTGATGAGATCTTGATAATTACTTCCAGAACAAATAAGTGTAGTGTCGTCAGCATAAACTCAAATATATCATTTATATAAATAATGAACAGTAGTGGCCCGAGGACCGACCCTTGGGGCACACCATGTACGACTGGAAGGTAATCTGAACAAGCGTTGTTAAAACTAACCTTCTGGAAACGAGTTTCTAAATATGATTTAATAAGTGATAAAACTACTCCTCTCAAACCATAGTAGGATAATTTTTCCAGAAGAATATTATGAGAGACACAATTGAAAGCCTTGGTTAGGTCACACAAGGTGATGGCAGTATGATTTCAGATTTCAAGACCCTCGACTATCTCTCTCACAACTTTCATCACAGCCTGTGATGTTGATTTATTCTTGCGAAATCCAAATTGACTATTATTCAGAAAGTTATTGGATTCAAAGTAATTCTGAATTTGATTTTTCAAAAGAATCTCAAGAATTTTAGAAAATATGCAGATAATAGAAATTGGCCGAAAATTATCCACTTCCGAAAGATTGCCCTTTTTAGGAATAGGAACTACTCTTGAATATTTGAAAATATCAGGAAATTTACCGCTACCGAATATGAGATTAATCAAGATGGTCAGAGGATCTACAATAATTTCTAGGATTTCTATTATTATTTGGCTATTCATGTCATACGCGTCTAGACTATTACTATTATTCAATAATTTAATCGTGTCTAGTACATCCACATTCGTTACTGGTAATAAAAAGAAAGATGATGAAGGCACAGGAAAATGTTTAAAGTTTAGTAGTATGGCATCTCCATAATGCTGTTGCTGGATGTTGCTGGATGTTTCCCGCAGAACCTGCAGGTGCTGTCCTCCTCTAAGCCAAGCTTCCTTAGGCGTTCTTTGAGTCTTCAATGCCTCGTTAGAAATCCCGTTATTGCTTTGAGACTAATTTTGCTGATCAGTGTCTTCGATCTTGCTTGGTTGAAGTCATATGGTCTTGTTCAGTATGGATCAGATGTATAATCTTCGAGTAGAATCGATTTAAAAATATTGTTACACCCACATCGTATGCACAACGTTGCCAAAATAATTAAAATTACCCGTTTATCCTATTAACTATAGGGTCGAAAAATGCTTCAAAGGGGAGCTATACAGCCTCTTGAAGGTGAGTCCCTGTATCTTAGTTTGAAAAAGACGGTAAACAAGATACATCAATAGTGGGTGATTTTTTACCAACAAACATATAAGGGATATGTACAGTGTGTCCAGTTTTCGATGCTTTTGCGTGATATATCTCAGTTATCTCTCGAGATAGAACCTTGTGGTTTTCGCGGTCCTGTGCAGCTTTCTCGTGAAACTCAAGATGGCCTAATCAGATTTTGCATAACTGTTTGCAATTATGAGATACAGATTTTGAAAATGTATACTTTTCGGACCCCCCCATGTCTACGAAGTTTCTCACCAAAAATGTCAAATTAAAATCTCATCCCATAAAGTATCCTACGCAGAATCCAGTGGCGCACGCAACATTTTATGTCGGGGTATGGTTTTGGAGATACTACTTAAACTTTTGATTTTTTAAATGGAACACCCTGTATTTTATAAGCTCATTAAATTCCTAATTCTTCTCTTTTCCAAATGACATGTAATGTATGGATATAAAATTTTCAAAAATGCTCTAAAATCACTAAAACATTTAATTTCAATAGTGGGCTATGGATTTTTTACATAAAAAAATTCCAATCGGAGGTATATTTATTTTGATTTTTCCATGAAGAGGACAAAAAACAATACCAACACTAATTAACTAAGAAAACACAAAAATTAGGTACCTGATAGCAACAGATAAATAGTAATAAGAAGTTCATAATGTAGAATAAGCATACCAGATTAAATATTCACAAGAAAAATTGAATTTCGGAATTTTTCAATAACTTATTCATTGAATTGTTTCAATTGATGTCAATTTTCCATAACACACAATTGACACAGTTCCTCAATACGTCTTGATACAGTGAGGCACAACAATCTTGAACAACAGAGGCAGTTTTCCAGGAATTGCAGAGAAATCCTTCAATGATTTTGAATTGAGAAAGTGTGTGGAGAAAAATGGAAATCAATTTGAACAATTCAATGAATATAACTTACCGTCGAATGAGGTGGCTTCGGACGATTTTTACAGTTTTTTCGCTGTAACTTTTTGAAAAATCAATGTTTTGACACGAAATTTTCACGAAATGTAGCACTCATATAAATGAATCGATTCGTGGTATAGAACTTTTGTTTTTATTTTTAGGAATATTTTTTTTTTATTTTGAAAAGTGTCCGAAGTTACCTGGATAGGTGTGGTGAATTCGGACACCCCTTCAAAAGCGCATGAAAACGACATCCAGCTTCATCAGACCCAACTTCGGACATGAATTCGAATTTTTAAAAAAGTGGAACATCAAAAATTCAATTTTTTGTCCGAATTTATTTTATCTTAGGAAATTGACTTCGGACGCGCATTGTTGACGATAGGAAATTTATTTCTCTCAACAAAAATAATTCGGACACATGAGAAAAATATTTTTTATTTGAAAAAGATTCTTTAAGAATAAAATGAATAGTAACATTCTTACAAAAATAAAATAGCATTCTGCCTAAAAAATAATCAACAAAGTTATTCTATGACAATATCATTCAAATCACAAAATTTGTATTTTCCTCTTCTAAACTCATCCATAGTAATTTTTTGGTGAATTTCTGTATAATTCACAGTCGCTTCATCAATCCGGAAGGGAAATGAGAACCAAAATTCCTCCCCAAATTGTTTTTTTCCCAAGAAGCTAACTTGGAAGTGATCATCTCCCAATTGTGATAAAATTTGGGCAACATAAAGTTCATATTTCTTAGAATTGAATATAGGCACTTTGATTATTGCGAAATCATTTTTCTTCAAATTTTCTAAATCAGTCTTAGTAGAAATAGTTTCTATTCTCTCGTTGGTGTCCTCTTCTGACGATTCATTGGTACGATTTGTACGAACGTCCGCCAAGGATTTTTCTATAGGTCCGGCCCATGTCCGAAGTCTTCCGCAATAATGCTAATGTTCTGGTTATCGCCCTGTATAAAAAAATTCTATGAAATTTTCAAACAGATACATCATCAAAGCATTCTTTGAACATCACCCTTTGATTGAACATATGCCACTGAGCTCTACATTCAACACAAAAAGTGCTACAGCAGTTACTTTTTCACTTTTGAGAATTCGCAATAAAAATACGCTCATATAAATACCGACGTGAACAATTCTTCCTTACCTCTCTATGCAAACTACACTCTCGACCACCGGACCTATACTAACAAGATTCAACCTGCAGAAGATTCACGTCTATCGCGATACCTCCTTCCGCGACATTCACGATTGAGAGCGAAAAGTACCGACTGTCCGAAATCACCGGTACCGTCCGAAGCCACCTCATTCGACGGTACTGATTAATTCCGAAATTCAATTGTCTCAGTGAATATTCAATCAGGTGCTTATTCTATATTATGAACTTCTTATTACTATATTTATTAGTTGCTACTAGGTATCTAATTTTTGTGTTTTCTTAGTTAACTAGTGTTGGGATTGTTTTTGTCGGTTTCATGAGAAAATCAAATGAACTATTCCTTCAATTCGATTTTTTTTTTAATGAAAAATCCATAGCCCCCTATTAAAATCCAATGTATATATTAGTGAATTTGGAGCATTTTTGAAAATTTTATCTATACATCATATTTCATTTTGATGAGAAAAAAATAAGGAATTCAATGAACTTACAAAATACAGGATGTTCCATTTGAAAAATCATAAGTTTGAGTCGAATCTCCAAAACCATACCCCGAAATAAAATTTGAGTGCGCCAGTGGATTCTGCGCAAAATTCTCTATGGAATAAGATTTCAATTTGACATTTTCACTGAAAAACTTCGTAGATATAGAGTGGCTCCAAAAAGTATAAATTCTCAAAATCGCCCTGTATCTCATAAACGCAAACAGCTATGCAAAATCTGATTAGGCCATCTTGAGTTTCACAAAAAAGTGGCACGGGAACGCGGAAACCTCTAGGCTTTATCTCGAAAGATAACTGAGATATCACGCAAAAGCATCGAAAACTGGACACACTGTATACAACTATCGTATGTGCATTCCAGTCTGAAACACCCTGTATGTGAATCAAATTTCAGATCAGACCAACATAGTCACCTCCCGGAATGTTTTTGAATATTTCAATGATTGATCCTTGTCCCATATACGTAATATAATTAATGGCATACATAGTGTACGTATATTTCTACCTCTCAGGAACTTGATCAGAGCCTACGTACGTTAACTTAAACAATGGAATAATGGAAAAACAGCACAAAAGAGCGGAGCAACGAAGATTGATCGCGATCACACCCTTTCCCGGTGTTGCTGCTGCTTTCCCTTCCCCCCCTTGCCGCACCCCGCGCGCCCCTCGTGTGAGTAGCACGTTTCCACGGCAACGTCGGTTTGTGGCCATTTGAGCCCTTTTTATCCCCTGCATTCATCTTTCGACAATTGAATGACTATCCGAGTAGATAATGATATTTGCATGCCGATGATCCCACTTCTGAATAAGGATCGCACAAGGATACCTGATCCTCATACTTGAGGAGATGCCTAATTCGAGAGTATTCAGTCTCTCTGAGCATCATTCTTTCTGTAGGGAGGGAAGTCTATAAGGTGGACATTCATTCATCCGTTGGTCCATTGTCTCGTGTTCGGAGTCTTGAGAGGCTTGCATCTGCATAAAATTTAAATTGCTGATTATTCATCATTTCATTGAAAAACATGTTCCACAGGCAATGAGGACAAAATAGCTATGATAATATATCATCAGCTGCTATCTACTGACGGATAGAATTTCTTAGGCTCAAATCTCCATTCATGGTTATTCCAATCAGGTACTTCACCAATCAAAGGAATATCTCTACTACAGCAGATAAACTGACTCAGAATATATATATACGGAATCCTCAGCACATTACATGAGAGATCTTGTCTGCTGCTGAATCTTGTTCCTCTTATAGCTACATATTCAACATGTAGAGACAAATATAATTAGCGAGTTCAGCAAAAAATCATGCTCTAGCTTCCATTATTTCAGACAATTCCATCTCGTAGCGTGATCTCAAAGATATTCCTCGATACCTGTTTGGCTGTTGGAAATACTCTTCCAAGCATACAAACCGACATAAAAGTATCAAATAATTAGTGTCAGCATTCGGTGCGATTCTCTAGGAAGTGTTTAACACGGTGGCTAAATAAGTAACGTTGTTATTAAGAACTTGTTTACCCACCCCAGATTTTCCACTATTGATATTTGTTATTCTATAAAAACAACATTTATCTACGTGGTTAGTTTTTTACATTTCCACTCAGTGGTATAAAAATTAAGCTGTGAAGTTAGTCATTCATCAACTATATTATTAATTTCTGCCTTTTTAACGTCAATTTAACCTAAAAATCAATTTACTCTACAAGCACTTGGTTGAGAGTGTTGTGACATTGCTACATTAGAATCAGTCCCCCTGATAGGATCCTCGTGCAAGCAATAAATGTAAGGCAGCAGGTATCTGAAATACTAGGCATTAGTTATAAATATTCTCTAAGTACTCTCTATACCTACTGGTATATTACAAAAACTCAACTGAGATTCACTTCTACATGTAGTAGAATAAAAGTAGCCAACTAACGTCTCTCATCTGAGGTTCTATTGATGGCATCAAAACCTCTAAAACCAATACTTTTGGAATGTGATACAATTTTCGAAATTCAAGGATGAACTTGAATTCCTCTAAATTCTATTGCTTGATGCTATCCTTCTAGTGAAATAGGTAATTTTTTCTGTGTTCACAAATAATTCGGTAGATATTTCATACTTTCTTGCCGTAGAATTACCTCTTGTGCAACATCTAGCATTAACAGATGAACATTTCCTTGAAAAAGTGCCACATTTCTTTATTAAGAACCTTAGCCACTCCACAAATCATCAGAAAAGGCTGGTGGATATTTGCCACTATCAAAGGTGGAAAAAAAGTTGTTAATTTATTATCCATCTAGGCCTTAGAGAATCAGAAAATCTTTGAGTGGTTCAAATACACACTGACCTTCATATTAACCACCGGAATGACAGTTGTTAAAATAACCACGCTCTTAGTGAATCGGACCGATTGACTGGATATTGTGTGCCTTATTTTCTCTCTCTTCCTCAAGGAAACCTTCATAGTAATATCTCAAACTCCAGATCATTTGAAGATCCTTAGATTTTGAGAAGATTACTCGGTGGTATTTCTCCCACAGTCACCTTATATGATCTAAGTGCTTTCAATATTTCATGGTATACACACATCACACTAGGTTACTGTATGCCGCTGCTATCCCCTTTGGACATTCTTTGCTCCATTTGAATTACTGATAATGACTACGTCCTTGATCCAATCGATCAAACTACCGCTAGTCATAACCAATCAAAAGATGTCTATATCCTCTCTGACAGCGAAACTTTCCTAAAAGAAAACTCAAAAGTCGTTATGTGAATATGGAAAATCCATAGAGCATCCTCCAAGAGTAAAAAATTAATAAACTGGCTAATCTTAGCTCAAGGTCACGAGAGAATCAGAAGAAAAAGAGAACTATTGTGCCATTCTTCGAACCAGGACCCCTCTGTGGCTCACCCAAAAGTTTATAGAAGGATGACTAGTAAATAATATTTGCTATAGGGCTACCAGGACCAAATCCCACGTATTTTCTCATTCAGGTTCATCATCTTGGTTAAAGCTAGCGTATCTTGGATAGGTGAACAACTTTGGCAGTTGATGGTAGGAACGGTGATCTGAAGGGTGAGCCAATTTATCGATCTTGAGGGTGTTTCTGAGGGCATGTTGAACTAACGGATTGGTTTGGATGGTGCTGCGACTCGAATTTATTTAATTGGCCCTATCTTCCTCTGCTATCTCAAGGTTTTCTTGTTCATATAGCAGCACCTAAACATCGATTCTTTCAGAAATTTGAGGATTTTGAGGGGATCTGTTCGTGGTATCTTTTCAATGGTTAGCTGGTATGCTCGATCTTTTGTGATGTACAGCATAATACTTCAGTCAGATGAGGTGGGGTGTTTCTGGATGTTCCCCGCAGAATCTGCAGGTGCTGTCCTCCTCTAGGCCTAGCTTCCTTAGATGTCCTTCGAGTTTACAATGCCCCGTTAGGAATTCCGTTATTGATTTGAGACTGATTTTGACGTGATTGATCAGTGTCTACTATCTTGCTCGGTTTCCGAGGAGATCTTTGGCCTGCCGCAGTCCTGGAAGTCTTCGTCAGTGTGTTATTCTCATTGCTCCTTCAGCTTCTGATTTATAGCTATGATCGTTCACAAAGATTCGTTCCATCTGGTATCTTAATTAAATCCAACAATCTCTCAGAAGCACCCTCAAGTTCCCACCATCAGCTGTTCCAAGAGATGTTCACTTTTGACTAGAATGAATAACATAAGGTAATAGAAGGAATTTTGTCCTCGTAGCCCAATTTACGGTGTGTCACAGGATAACGTGAGGTAATTCTGCAGATCAAAAAAATAATAATGTGTCCCAAAATACTTCCTTAGGGCGCTAGAGCATGAGCCCTTTGAGGGTAGGTCTTTAGATGCAGTTTTCTTCAATTATCTTTGTTATCATTATTCGTAGAAACACTAAATCTGGTAGTTTTATGAGAGTTAGTTGTGATGTGATTTGTTGAGAAAATATCCGCAATGGAAATAGAGTGAATTTCACAAACTTATTCACTAGAGGTGAATTTTTTTCGACATCAATTTGAAAAATGACCCTTTATTCGAATCATATTCTGTTGATAAAAACGAGATATATACAGGTGGGAGTAAATTGACTAGGTATTTTGTTTCCTTGGATGAGGGAGCAAACGCCTTCTTTCGATTGAGTGAGTAGATAAAATGTATTATTACGTTACGATGACAGTGACGACCAAAGTGACGACTTCAACTCAATTTAAAGACAATACGTAAACGTTATTTTTCGTACGTTAACGTATACGTGGAGGTTACGTACAGTGATAACTCCAACTCTCTATTTTGTGCTACAACTTCCGCGAGCTCTCGACACCTCGAACTTAATTTCCGCTATTAAGAGTAAGCGAGTGCGAGTTGGGAGTTAGTTAGTTGTCCGAATCTCCGAGAAAAGACTGCGGCACATGCGCATGAGACCCATCATCGGCAAGATACACCATCCCAATTATGCCTTTCCTAATTGGCAAATGGAACTCGGTTAGCGGGTCTGAGACGGCGGAAAGTTGGACGAGATCAGGGTTGTAAATGCGAGAAGATAATGAAAGTTACGGGAGCGACGACAAGGGAAAGTTTCCTTGTTTTGTATAGGGGTTAATGACATTTTCTTATCTGTTGATCTTGGAGATTGTTTCTTTCTTCTTTCAATATCGATTGAATCCATGACTGTTCAGTTCCACGAAGTTTATTCTTGAGGAGGCTTGAGCCATTAGTTTGGTGATATAAAATCATTCCGACATCGAAAATATGGTATAGAATAGTTCATTATACATCAAGGAACAGAAATGCAAGATTTTTTCGAAGGTGCGATTTGTAGCTCGAGGGCGAAGCCCGAGAGATACAAAGCACCGAGGGATAAATAGCATTCTGTCCTGAGGTGTATATACACTATTTTTTACGCTGACGAACACACAAAGATTAAGAAAGAATAAAAATTTGGTCGAAGTATTTTGTCATAATTAGTAGTAGTTTAGTTTATGGAATTCGTATCTTGACAACATGCATCTTGTTCACAACCCATGGTAACAGCAAATATCAAACTGAAATTTATGAAAACAGCTTTGAAAATGGTTAACGGTTATGAAAGAAGGAATCGAGGGAAAACCCCAAGAAACTATTGATACTTGAATCACTGCAGAATCAGTGATTCTCAACTTGCTACCAGTGAGATCTAGAAATCTGTATGATGCAGCTCAGAGAAGGGTGTTCAGAAAAGAAAGCGCAGAGCTATGCGGAAAAGGTAAAGTTGGTATAAACTCCCTAGGGAGAAAATATGTCACATTATCTCCCTAAGGAATAATAACAGACCTCTGTCCCTCTTTTGTTACCAGAGAAACCGACTTCTACTGCCGCCGGCGTAAAAGTATAATTATCATCCAAGGAGATGAAAGTAATGCCATCTCAGATCGAGTGCCTAGAATATCCAAAAGTAGTTGGAAGACCGCGATGTCTACTGTTCGAATCCCAGTTTGGGCAAGGAACTTTTTCAATGTTCAATGTACGAATTAAATTTAGTATAGTTTCAGAGCATCGGATGGGGATAGTCCGGCACGATTCACTGATGCGTTCCAATTGGAAGTGCTGCTTCTAAAGTGGCGCATGGGGTTAGTAACAAAGCCTACACAACACACAGCATATGGTAGTTACTAGCCTAGAAACACGAATAACTCTGGAAAGAGCTGAAGGACGGTACCTGAAAAGGGTGTTAGCCAGCTCTCTTAAGCGAACCACATCACTCATTACACATATTGGGGCTTGCAAAAGAGTCCCATTTGGGACTAACTGCTGACTTGCAGAACGTTCCCCACTTCTACCATTACCAGTACACTGAGATATTTAGCTCTACCAGAGGTCATCTGTGTTACTTGATACTTGGGCTTCGACGAATAAATATACTCATACATAACTTATATATGCTATTTTGGCATTCAAGCAATCTTAATCGGTGGGAATAGAATATAGTACTCTTATTCCAAAATACAGCTCAGGCACTATTTTCCTCTCGTCAAGAACATACGAAATCATGATGTAGGAACAGATCGAGTGTCGATACTTTCCATGCAAGAAGAGGGTTGAACTCGAAGCGCAGATATCGAAAAACAGTTTTTTTTCTGCAACCGACACGAAAGTCGTCCGTTGCAATAGCAAAATTTGCTCTTGAATTGACGTTTCTATTACTGACACAAACATAGGTATGTTGTTAGGCAACACATTTAGTTCCTAGGAGCTGAAGTTGAACCTTAGCTCCTAGGAACTAAAATGATGTACCAGAGGTCATCAAGAATAAACAACATTGTTACGGATGGATATTTGGGTTGGGACGCATACCTGATTTTTTTCCGAGTTCGGCAGATTTGGCATTTCATACCAATGCTGGAGGTGTAAATACACCATATTATGGTTGAGTATTTCTGTTTCGATCAGGAAAACCTTCAAGATTGACATACTTGCTTGATCTGTATTTCATTCGTTATTCTCGGGATGGATAACTTGTTTTTGAATGATCACGGCCAGCTATAGTTTTTTGTCTCAAACAACGATATTGTTTATCTTCATTTGATTACCGAGTCAAACACAGTGGAGTATGAAGAGAAATAAATAATTGCTATTATTATTGTTGATATGCTCACTAACCTAACATTTTCCACGTATTTTTCCAATACCTGGCACCTGGTCCATACATAAATATGTCACTCTGTGCTTGTATTTATATTGAAACTACAATTCGAACATCCTTGAAAATTCAATGATCCTGATCTGTATATGCAGCAAAGGCGGCTCGTGACTTTCATGACAGAGGAGGCTGAATGATATGAGATTTATTGTGAAAAACAACTCTCTACTCACCCAAATACCAGTTAACCTGAACTGAGATGTGTTCCTGTGATCTGCAGTGTCCATCCAATCCGCGAGGCAAATTTTTCAAATCATTATATCCTAATCGCACCCAACATAATGACTTATCGGTTGAAAATAATTCGCAGTACCAACAAAATAGCTTATTCCTTACCTCAGATCCCGTCAACCAGATATATTTTTTATATATATATATCAGAATTGAACGAACGATTTTGTTTCTTACCTGTTTCAGATTTTTGAATTCCGGTGTCGGACGTTTGTTTTTCACAATCAATAATTTATCTTCATAAGACAAAGCACTGAATGGGTTCACCAAAAAGTATTCCACTAAATCGCAATCGTTTAAAACACTCATTTTTCAGAAATTCATAGAGCCCCTAACCATTAACCTAACATAAACATAAACAATGCACTCGCGTTCGTCCGCAATTCGCGTAGCGACACGACAAACACGTGCTATTCGGGCGTATTCGGGCATTTGCATTGCGCGCATAGGTTGCGCGATGTGACGGAGTCTAGCCTCCTATAGATGTTGCCAAGTTGAATATTTTACGCGTGATTTGCAGACTTCAACGTGTGATGCGTGGGCAAGCACTGTTGCCAGTTCAAAAATATTTAAATGAAAACAGGAAATAAAATCAAAATCCATGTATTTTGGTGTCCTTTTAATGTGAAAGTATTGATAATATCAGTTTAAGGAAATTCTCTGAGGAGGCTCAGCCTTCGTTGCCTCCTCTGAGGAGCCGCCAATGATATGCAGGTAGAATATTCTCACCACACGGTGGTTACTTCACATATTTATTTAATTCTTTAGGCTCCAGAAAAAAAGTATTCATTCGGATCAAAAGTGACTTTGTTCGGCATCGCTAGACGCTCCGCGTCGCAAATTTTGCTTGTATATAATAGAATAATCTACTATTTTATAACCAGCACATAATATATAAAGATTGAGAAGAGAAAATACAAAAGAAACATTTGGGGATGAGGTGAGGTATCATCACAGTCGCGTCATTTCAGGTTAGGAACACCAGCCATCTTTCATCCTGATTCCTGATTATTTGGAGCTGGATTTCTTATTGGATTAAGCTGACATCCGCATGCACGCTCTTCTCAGAGCTTTCCGTAAAAGCATCCAATCTTCTGCCAGTATTCGAACCGTGGCTCTGGTTCCGATTGATTTCCAAGTGGAATATGTAGTGATGCGATTGGAAAACCTCAAAGCGGAAAAACGCAATCTTCTTATAGAGTGAAAACCAGTACAATCGAATTATCAATAATTATGAGGTCTGTTGTATGTTAATATATGAAATCGAATTGTTCAGAAAAAAGCAGTAAGCATACTTTAGACCTTTTCAATCAATAGGTATTAGGTTCGATCCATGAGTTGTGCCAGAGGTTTATATAATTTTCAATTTCGTGTAAATTAACTGTGCTTCTCCCGAAGTAGCAATGCGTACATAGAACACACACTTCTCAAAATCTAACTAGTATTCGAGACCTATACCTTTTCAACTTCAATTTCGGAATCGGTGAGTTATATTTCGGAAAAAGTAATCTCGATTTCAGAATTGGTTAGTTCGATTTCAGAAATGGTAAACTCAATTTCAGAATCGGTGAGATGAATTTCAGAAAAAGTCCATTCAATTTCAGAAATGGTAAGTTGTATTTCAGAATTATTATTGGTAGGTTCAATTTCAGAAGATGAAATCCTTTTATATGTTTGAAATGTTTTTAATTGCAAAAGAGAAGATTGTTTACAGTGGATGAACGGTGTTGGAGAGCTCTATGTTGAATCAGATTGAACATATATGGGGTGCCTTCAAGTCAGAAGTGAAGAGCTTCTTGCAAGAGCATCGCCAACCAAAGGGTCATAGCTGGGGATCCGAACAGCTTGCTCAACCAGATAGAATTCAGACTGCGATGTCTTGAGGAATGTGCAGATCATTCAAATGTATTTGCATTCTCATAATCATGTTGCAACGCTATTATCTTCCAGCGATTCGGATGGAATGCACCTGATGTGGATTAAATTGAGAGTATTATTATGTTATTGAATTGTCTTTGACAAGTTGAATATTGAATATATGTTAATCACACATACAATTGGAAACATTTCGAACAAATATATGGATTTTTTTTCTGAAATTGAACCTACCAATTCTGAAATACAACTTACCATTTCTGAAATTGAATGGACTTTTTCTGAAATTCATCTCACCGATTCTGCAATTGAGTTTACCATTTCTGAAATCGAACTAACCAATTCTGAAATCGAGATTACTTTTTCCGAAATTGAAGTTGAAAAGGTATAGTATATTTCATAACCATATTTCCTTTTCCTATTGTTTGTGTAATGACTGAATCAATTCAAATATGTCTGAGGCTCAAGTTTTCCAACGTACATATCCAATAAGTATACTAACCAAAAAGAGTGTGGTGTCAGTTTCGAACTAAGAAAGAGTAAACATAAAAACTCATTAAACAGTTATTTCAATATTGAGTGCGTGGAGTGGTATATATTATGGAAGGAACAAAATATTATACAGATCGATGCCGAAAATGCTCTCGAATATGTAGCTCATATTAGGTTATTCACGCCATTTCTGCCACTCATGATAGCTGTAGCTTCAACTCATGATAGCTGAAGCTCGAAGGGGGTGCATTTTATGACAGGCCACATGTTTTTTCACAAAAACCTTCTTAAATGCGGCATTTAAAATGAAGTGTAGTTTTGGAGACTGTGAGTTAATAATCAGATTAATAAAATATTCCCAAAATACCACATTAATATTAAGAAAAACGTAAATACGTATGTCGGCAACTATGTTTCCACACTCAGTAGATCTGACAACTGAAAAGATACTATAGACTCAGTTAATCTTTATTTACTTTTGTCTTCCTCACTGGTAACTTCCGGAGAATATCTCAAAACATACTTCGGAGTTGGTTTATCTTTATCAACTTTTTAGTTATACTGAGGATGGCAACTTAGTTGCAGAAATTCGCCCATGAGAACTATAGGTAGGTAATTTTCCATCATTTGTATTTGTTTACACGATTCCTGATTAGAGTGATTGAATCAATCATAATATGTCTCTTCCCTTCATGTTTTTACATACCTAAAAGAACTTTTGCATGTCCTTGTGTCAAACGCAGAATTTCTTGCAACCAGAAAGTATCTGGTTGTCTCGAAATTTCGTTTGTTTTCGACAATGCCTGGCTATGTTGAATAGAAATGTTGTTTCTTCTGAAGCATGATTCCCATTGAACGAGCAACTCTGCAAAACACTTAAAACATTTTTTAAATGATAATTTCACTTTTTTCTTCTAGGTTTTCGTGGTTCAATATTCAAGCCATTTCAAGCACAGTGTCATTCTTGGGAAGAAGACGAGGACAGCAATTCAGAAAAATCTAAAAAAGTCAATAATCCACCTCCTACAGATTAAGCTACACATAGTATTTGATGATTTTCCTACATGAATATGTTTTCATTTATATTATACATGTTTGCAATTTTATTATTTTATAATAGGATGACCAAGTTTTGATGATGAAGCGTTTTGCTTATACCAACTGTAACAATTGATTTTATTTAATACGCAATACCGCAATACACTCAAGCTGTATATTTTGATTTTCTTCAAAACGATAATCTCTTGGCACAAGAAAATCAGGGTCTTCTGAAAAAATATTCACTTTTCATAATGGCACTATTCGTATCAAGTGTCTTCTTGTTTCAAACTAATTAATTCTTTCTTCGACCAAGACGTATACTATAATGATAAAGAAATATTCATTCGAATCAAGATTTACTTCTATAAATAAGTCAAGATTTGATTGGACCGATTCAAGAATGCCATATGGTTGAATCAATTTTTTTTTATCGCTTGGAGCGCACGAAAGGGAATCCCTATAATGTTCAAAGAACATCGTGCGTTCCTAGGGAGGATAGGGACAGGAGGTAGGTATTGGAATTTTTTTTGAACTTTTGGAGATTATATGTTGTTGGGAATACTTCCCCAGGCAATGAATTCCAGAGCCTAGCCGTTCTATGGATGAAGGAGTCTTGATAAAGTGCTGTTCGACATCTTTCGAGGTTGACAACGAAAGGATGTGCTGACTGGGCTTGTCTAGTTCGTCTGATGGGTATTGCTAGTGAAGGGATGGTAGCAGATATTTCCGAAGAACATTTCCCGTGGAAGTATCGATAGAAATGTGAAAGGTCGCCGACCTTTCTACGGTGTTCCAATGATGTCAAAGAGTGAGTGAGTGTGGCGTCACCCACCAGGCGAATGGCTCTTCTCTGGATGGAATCTAAGAGCATCAGCGTATGTTTTGGTGCTGAACCCCATATGTGGGAACAGTATTCTAGAACAGGCCGTATCTGCGCTTTGTAGATCATGAGAAGCTGTTGGGGTGTAAAGTAGCTTTTCGCACGGAACAAGAATCCGAGTTTTTGTGAAGCAGCTTTTGCGATGGATCTGACATGATTATCCCATGAAAGCGTGTTGCTGATGGAAATACCGAGCATAGATATGGTGGGCTTGGTGGGGATGGTGGAGCCAGACATTACAATATCGGGCATACTGAGTTCCGCCTTTCTAGAGAAAATGCAGGCTTGAGTTTTGGTGGCGTTGAATTCAACTAGGTTGTTCGTTCCCCAGGCTGTGATTTCAGCAAGATCTTCATTGACAGCATTGACCTGCCTGCGCAGTGAGTTCTTAGTTTCCTGGAAAGAAATGGGAATTCTGGAAGAGAACGCAGTATGGAGGGTACTATCATCTGCAAAGCTGTGGATGAGGCAAGTTGTTACTCCCAACAGATCATTGATATGAAGCAGGAATAATGTTGGTGCCAAAATTGATCCTTGTGGAACGCCGGATTTGATGCCAATGGTATCAGACGATACACCGTCCACCACCACGTGAAGCGATCTGCCTGATAGAAAACTCGATAAGAGATGGCATAGCTGAGGTGGTAAGCCGTATGATGGTAGTTTGTGGAGGAGTCCTTCGTGCCAAACACGGTCGAATGCTTTCGATATGTCCAACGCGACAGCTAGAGATTCCCCGTGTTTTTCTATTGAAGATTGCCATAAATGGGTGACGTAGGCAAGTAGATCTCCAGTAGATCTTCGGTGGCGAAAGCCGTATTGTCTATCATTGATGATTCCTGAGCTCTCCAGATATTTGATAAGCTCAATATTGATGGCTTTCTCCATTGATGGCTTTCTCCATTTTGCATTGAATCAAGACATCCTTTTTATCTGTTTAGATATGCGCATAGCTCAGAACGACTGCAACAAATGTCTTATTTTTTTTAAATGGGTATATCAACCGTGCGATGAATAAAGGGAAAAATGTTGAGCTTCTTCACAGTTTCACAAAAATGCTATCTTTGAACTGTGATTCATGTTCTCTTGGATCAACAATTTGCGGAATTTATTTTTCCTGATATGGGAGGCGGCACATCTACTATCGCCGCCTTCGAAGTGTCGCATGTCTCCGTCACCAAACGGACGGATTTTATTGCATTTTTTCTACTTCTATTTATTCCCGAGTAGATGGAAGTCCCGATATAAAAACGATTTACAATAAATATTTCAGCGAAGGATTCTGATTGGAGTCGCCGTCAACAAAAGAATGGAGGAATTCCATTCATTTCGTCGATGAAATCACAGATCTGAGACCAAAGAAGCGAGTTCTCGTGTTCTATGTTTTATCTCGGAAGTCACGAATATGAGCAGGTCGACAGAGGTATTATTTCACATGCAACAAAACTCCAGTAGAATAAAAACTTTAATAAATGCCATGTGTTTTATCACGAAGCAAACGCATTCAAATGTCCCTTATTCGGGAGAAATATCACATAAACTTGCAACATGAATAACATGATACCTAAACCGTATGATGAACATTCGAATTTGCAGCATTAAAATTATAGGGAGTATAGTAGTTAGTATCAATAGTAGGAGAACAATAGGTTCATGTGAAGCACACAGAATCCAATATAATTATATCAACTTTCCCCATGGATATATGCTTCATTGCCAAACCTTCACAATCTTCTAGACAAAGAAACAAAATGGTTCAAGTCCACCGAAATTCCGTTAATTCAACAAAATCTGAGCAGGGGCGGACTAAACCTTAGAAACGGTCCGGGCGAATTGAACCCTACCGGTCCACCTCCGGAGAAAATTTCAAAGCTATTATAGCTATTCATATAAATGAATAACATAATTTTAGTAACAAAGACGACAACGCGGGAAAAAATTATTACAAATGGTTTTCATTATGAGGAAAACTGTCGATAAAACATCAATTTATACTTAGGAAATGAAATGAATAATATAAGAGATATACTTATGGTAGAGGAACATGAAGCACTTTGGTGAATAATATTGAAGCTTCAAAAAGACTAGGATCGTTCATAATTATTATCGAAAACAAAAAATCAAACATCAGCCGTATTAGAAATTGAAATTAATAAACGAGTGAATCTCTCATGGATCCTCATATATCTTTCAACGCATCGCAAATGAAATCTTCGCTTCCTATTGATTTAAAATTTCTTTTTCGAACCCCATCATCATGAGGGCCTCCAAATGTTCTTGGCTTAGAGAATTGCTTATAGCCTATTCAAAATAAATTTCAATTTTGAGGAAGATCTTTCCCACGATACCTGCGACACTGAAAGGGTAAGAATATATTAATGAATTTCCTTTAAATTTGGATAGGCCTCGACGCATGAATGGTATTTGTGCAAAACATTGTAGCAACAAAAGAATTTTTTTTGGAAAACTTGTGTTTTGGTGAAATCAATTCCTCTTCTACATCCACCGTCCATCATATCTCCTGATAAGGGAGGTAAAATCTATCAGTTCCATTTGCGAACTATCAAGGCTAATATCATCAGCAAGATAATAATTTCTGACCTTCTCATACCATACCTTTGTAGACATCCATTTCGATGCTTGGTATAGCTATCAGCAACAACCCTTCTTCACGTGAGATCATTAAATTTGCTATATAAAATTGCATCCCAAAAACTTGGTTTTCTGTTTCGGGCCAGGAGCTCTTTCACTTCCAGTCAGCATGCTTATGATCTATAAGGCACAGATCAGACCTGTCCTGGAATACTGTTCCCATATTCGGAGTGCAGCACCCAAACATACCCTGAAACTGTTGGATTCTGTCCAAAAAAGGGCAATATTTCGTCTCGCTCACAAACTCACCCATTTCTCTGGAACACCGTAGAAAAGTTGGCGATCTGGCTCTATTTCATAGACATTTTCATGGACGATGCTCTTCTGAAATATCAACAATTGTTCCTCCCTTGGCAGTCCCCGCGAGATTAACACATCGAGTTGAGGCTTCGCACCCCTTCGTGGATATTTTGGAGACCTGCAGAACATCCCTTTCCAAAGACTCGTTCATCCAACGAATAGCGAGGCTCTGGAACACATTGCCAAGGGAAGTGTTCCCCGAGCCATAAAGCCTCCAGAAATTCAAGAAGAACACCAATTCCTACCTTATTTCTCTTGGTTCCCACGATCTTCTCTGAACATTACAGGATATCCCTTTTCGTGGGAGCCAGAACATAAAAGAATATATTGATCGAGATCTTGACTAGTTTCGGCTCGAACAGTCATCTTCAGTCGCATTAGTACATAGTACCTGTAAAAAGATAATTTATAGAAGAACAATAAGTTGTTGAATAAAAATATACTTATAAGGCCATGTGGAAATCACATTTGAAAAATATTAGATGAGCAGTGGAGTCATTTGATCCAAAAAATCAATCTAATGAAGGGATACTTGAATTTTTGAACCGACTGAGTTTCATCTTGAAATGGCCATTTGTGAAAGACAAAAGCCAAGGAGAAGGCGAAGTGTCAAGCATAGCAACAGACATTGACTGAATTACAAGACAAAATGACAGTGACAAATGATACAAAAAGTTTGAAACATTATGAGTTGTGATGATATTACAAAATAATTTCTGAACAAATTCATTGACGCACTAATTTTTTTTCGGTGTATCGTTCTGGAGATACGACTCAAACTTCAATATTACATCCTGTAGTTCAGTAGCTCATTAAATTCCTTATTTTATCTCCTTCAGAATGATATATAATGCATGAATATAAGTTTTTTTTAAATGCTCCAAAATCAATAAAACATTGAATTTCAATAGTGGGCTATGGATTTTTGGGAATATACCCTTTTTATATACCTATATATATATATATATATACAGTTATAGAAAATCATAAGAAATATGAAATGAATGAATACATTTGTATTGAGAAAAAGGTAATTTTGGAGGATATTATAATTTGAGGTTAGATGTCTGAAACTTTGGTATATCATTGTTCAAAAGGTTTGCTTTCAGGTGAGTAAGTGAGTCAGTGAGTCAGTGTGTCAGCAGTACTGAAAGTATGACTGACTAATTGCAATGTTGCCGACGTTCCAATGCAAATTAAAAGTATGTATAGTATGGTGAGACCGCACACTGTTTAAAACATTCAATTTTTTCTGGGGATTTATTATGCCTCATACAACACACCATTCTATTCATCAATTCAATTTCGGAAACACTCTGTGTAGAAAAAGTAGATTAAGTCATATTACTAGTTTTCATTTTTTTTATACTTTGCTTAAGTATAGTTATTCTTACTTCTATGCAATCATTAACTTTCAAGAATATATTTTTCTATTGGGTCGATATCCAATAATAAAATATATTCAGTGTTGAAAATATTTTCATTGATTACGCAAAGAGTATACAACAACCAATGAATAAGATATTCAGAACACTCAAGTTCCACCTCCTCTACCTATACTTTTACATTTCGAACATAGTCGTGAACATCAGTAAAATTATATTCTATCCCGCCATCAAATAAACATTTTTCATTTTCATCCGAGTTTTCCTGGAGAAGCAGAGGTATAGGCACTCACCTATCTGATATGAAGAATTCTTTATGCATAGAAAGCGGCGAATATTAAAATTCGTTTTGTTTCAGAACTCAATCTCGCAATACACAGAGATTAATGTAAATATGAACGACAGGGAAGTAAGGATACTTATTTTGTGGAGGGGTTCATATTTCATTCATTCACATTCAACTGAAATGAAAATTAAAATTGCAAGAAATCATGATGGAATTTGTAGAACTATATTGACCAGGAGATGCCAAAATATCATGGTACAAACAATATTTCACAAAAATACCATGAACATTTAGACATTCAGAGGAGGACGGTTAATAAATTTGGATGCCCTAACGGCAGGTGATGCTAAATTTGTACCGTCTGATACGTGAATGTTTGTGAATGGTGAATTATTGATAGTATATACTATAACATATTGAATAATAGTATCATTATATCTTATACCATATAGTATAACCTGCAACACATTGTGTGATTATTGAACTACAAGGAATTTGATGAACTCTGCTGAAAGTATTTCACCCTATATATGAATAAACTACATGAACAGAGCATTTTTCATAAAAAAAAAGAAAAATCGAGATACAGAGATTAAAATGTATGTACAGTCGTCTTCAGAGAACATGTCGCACATGGACGGTGTCAGCTCTCTTAATCACCGCTGTAATAAGAGCGCTCCTACCGTCCAACCGCGACATGTTCACTGAAGACGAGTGTACATATACGATTCCTGTAGAGAGAGAACACTTTGATGGTTCCAAACATTCCAAATCACCCTCGATTGATATGTCCACCGGTTTACATGACTGGGATTATTATATACAAGACGTTATCTTGATTTTGGCAAAATCTTTATAAATGGTCATAATTTTTCAACCACTTTCAGTATAATTTACTAATAGTGGGTAAATAAATTGCACTTATGTATAGCATGGTATAAACCATCAAAACAAAATATAAATCGAAATCCAAGTCCGTCTTCAGGAAAAACAGACAAATTCTTGTATTTGAAAAACAACACTCTGTATGGCAAAATTTTGTAGATTTATTTTGATATCTGAAAAGAGTGGGAAAAAATCAACGAATTGACCGACTTTTTACACACGCGCATCCAATTTGACAGATGTTTTATAATAATTTTTTGAAATATTCAGCTCGATCTTGAAGCATTTTTGAATAGCTCGTAGCTCAAAATCCAATAGTAATACAAAGGATAACACTTGATTCGAGTCAAATTAGGTTAACTTTCGATAGATTTGTTCATTTCTCAGAATAACTTGTCAATTATTTCAGAAATTTTCCCATTATTGCACTTTTCACTTTATATTCATATAAGCTACGGCGAAATAGGCTGTGCAAAAAATTATAAAATTCTGACAGTGATTCTGAGGCTCATCTTGTTATGAAGACGTCGAAATCACAATACAAGCACCAACATATTGCATAAAGTACACAGAAAGGTACTTCTCAGGATAGAAAATGAACTAATGAAAAGCCATTTTTTTACTCTTATTGTAATTCTGAACAGGTGTTGAAATGAATTATTGCTGATGTTATTAACAATATTAACATGTAAACAATTGTTTACAGTGAAAATCCAAATTTCCCTAAAAATGTCACTTCTGAAATATATTAGTTAAACGTTATCAACATAACAAAATTAATTTATGAACTGTCAGAACTTACGGAGACAATAACATTGCTTCCTGTTCAGTTGATATATATAGAACATGTTTTTCACTACTGCAAAATGCAAATGCAAAATGGTAGATTCAAGATCAATTAATGAAAATATCCTGTAACTCATTTGTAACTAACTAACATCATCACTCATCCATATGCCAACATCAGTATGTCACTGTGAAGTATCAAACTATAAGAACAGAATATTCGAAGAAAAATATTTTGCATTTTCATGTTGAGAACGGGAGCAGATTCGTTCCCAATACGTCCAGAGATCAGTAAAAATACGATATTTTTCCGATATATCTATATTTCTTCTCCTCAAACATTTTTCCAAACAAAGTGTCACTGAAAAGCTATTGCATTTTTCCTTCAGGCTCCCTGATAGAAAACATTTTTAAACGCAGTGATATTTTGGGGCAAATCATTTGATCTGTCCTACTACACATATATTGAAATGATTCTCATATTATTTTCATTACCTACATAGAAACGAGGAGATCAACCTACAAACATTATTTAAAAAAATTTTACCATCATGCAGATGAATACTTTGCCAAAATCAAGATAACGACCTGTATATCAGTTATTAAAGACGGTATACAAATCAATGGGGGTAATTTGGAACCATCAAAGTGTCCTCTATCGTATGTACATTCAAATCTGCAACATCCTTTATAGTGGGAGGTGCGCCATTGTACATTTTATTCAGAATTACTCGACTACAACTTATTGAAAATACAGTCAATTCGACAGAAGAACAATATTTCTTACGAAATATGTGGTACCCTTTGACAAAATGACAACAATATCAAGAGTAACAAAATCAAATTATTTAGTGCGTGGTGGTAAAAACATGGGATAAAAGTCGTGGGGAAACTAAATGTGGAGGGACGTCACTGCCTGAAATAGGTATAACTTATTCGACGCCTCGTATACGTATACGGTGCTTCTCTGTCAGAATTTTCTTGACGGGATTGATTCTAATAACAGCGCAACAACCAGGGAAATGTGGACGACAGCTATGAGATTGCCGATATTCAGAAAGGCACGGAAAAATTCCTCGTCTAAAACCGACAGACAACTTTTTGATTAGGCTTCATGCTCCCGTCCGAAAGACATTTGTTGATCGATTTTCCTGTTACTGCGATTTTTTATATTAAAATCAAATTAAAGACTTACGATTCAATTGATTATTTTTATAATACAATCAGTAAATCTAAGTAACACCGAAAAAATTCAAGGGGGTTTCCGTGTGATATTCTAGCAAATAAAGTTGATATAAACATGCTGTGTCCTAACTTGGTACGTTTTTGAGATACAGGATGTTGAAGTTAGTATCAATTTTGTTTATTTATAAACCCCCTTGTATAAGCTCTCATGGTGCCAAAATTCACTAAATTCAGTATGGATAGAGACTGAGAGAGCCCCAAAATTTCACAATGATTAATCTAATTGAGTAATCTCAATGGAAGTCTTGAAAACACATAGGGTACATCAAAATTTGGAGTCGAATCGAATTTTTATTGTTTCCTCAAAAAATAAGCTAGACACAAAAATCACACAGAGAATAAAAAAGTTGTTATTTCAATAGATCAATCTAATAAAAATATGAAACTCAGAAAAACCGGTGGCTTGCAATGACAATCACCATGAATATCGATAAACTTACCCACTTTGACGCCACTGGAAATATTATTTCAAATCTAATTGCACTAGAAGAAGCTCCATACTACTATTAACAAAACCACAACGTCTTATAGAAATGGATGAAAAGACAATGGAGAAATGAATAGAAAAAAGATTTTTTATGGAAATATTAATACCCTGTATCTCGAAAACGAAGCAAGTTAGGACACAATCATGTTTATATAAACTTTATTTCCTAAAATATCACAAGGAATCACCCCTTGAATTTTGTCGGTGTTATTCAGATACACGCTGTATAACCAGTTATCTATTTGAGATTATCCTCCCCTCAATACAATAACGCCCAAAAACATATATTCGCAGAAACACTATTTTGTTCGGAGAGAAAAACTGTTTGACATGAACCTAAACTGGAAAAAAAATTGTGGAATTTCACTCAACAATTTCGTGAATTTATTTCCATCTTAGATGAGCTCAAGCACATCAGCCCTGTAGTTTACAATTGTTCGTTCAACCCTTGTAAGTAGTCAAGGGTTCTACTAAAGAAATTCATTGAATCGAAACTCATTATTGACACGATACTATTTGCCATAGAAAAAACTTGTCAAAATATAGTAGGTACATCTTCATTTCAGGAAGCGTGAATCGAATTTCACTACAGTAAGTCGTATATTTCAGAAAGCGTCAATTGTATTTCAGAATAGTCACTTGTATATTTCAGGAAACATCATTTGTATTTCAGAATATTCAATTTAATTTCAGAAAGCATCAATCGGATTTTAGTATATAAGTCGTATTCATTTGTATTTCAGATAATATCAATTGAAATTCAAATGACACTTTCTGGAATTCAATTCAATATTCTGAAATAAAATTGACGCTTTCTGAATTTTAATAATGATAATAATAATAATATTTATTCTATCCTTTGAGACATTACGAAATGTATATAGGACAAGTCAAGCGCTTACAAAATAGTTCAAAAATGAAATACATGATGAAATACACAAAATACAATTATTGTCAGTAAAAATAACAATGGCTACAATGACTACTACAAGTCATCCTGCAGGATTTCGTCTATACTATAATAACATTTGGTAACCATTAAATTTTATATAGTTCGTTTAAAAGAAGAATTTGAAATTATATTTTTAATGAATGTTGAAAGATGATTGTATGATTTTATTCCCATATATCTAAAACTATTTTCTAGTTTTGTTGTTCTGTGTTTGGGAATGCGTAGGAGATCTGTGTTACTGGTGTCAGTAATGATTTGAAGAATTCAGTTGGAAGGTATTGATGTTATTTCTCACATATAGTAGACAGTGATAAATAAACACGCTGTAAAAAGACATTATTTAATATTTTATGAAGGTAGGTTCACAAGTTTGTTGATATTCCAGTCGGAACATCTTTCGAATGATTTTCTTTTGTGTCACAAATATTTCAGTTACATCGACTGAGTTACCCCATAAAATGATATTATTACACAATCGAAGGTCAATATTCAAACCAAAGAACTTTGTTGTTGCAGTTGATTCAATAATTGTCTGATTCTCAAAGTTTATAGTGAGAGTACGTGAGTTGTTAACTACATCATTATATTATCGGAATGAAAATATACGCATTCTGTCTTCTCAACATCCACCATCGAACAGTTACACCAATTCGCGAAGGTTCGTGCACTATCCTTGATAGATGACATGAGTTCCTCCGAGGTCTGTGCAGAGACTGCCAATGATGTATCGTTCGCATATATGGTTGAAAGGTGAGATTTTAAATGTTCCGGTAAGTCATTTATAAAAAGTAGAAATATTAACGGCCCCAACACAGATCCCTGAGGAACTCCTCTGTCCATAGTGTAAGATTCTGATGTTGCCTCCCCTACGTTTACTAGCATCTTCCTATTGGTTAAAAAATCTGATATCCATTCAAGAAAAATCCCTCTAAATCCTATATTGTATAATCTATTTTCAATGGATTTTATGTCAAGACAGTCGGAAGCACGTTTTCAATTGACTGTTATTCTGAAATACAATTGGCGCTTTCTGAAATACAAGTGATCATATTCTGAGATAGAATTGACGATTTCTGAAATTCAATTGACTATTCTGAAATATAATTGACGCTTTCTGAAAATCAATTGACTATTCTGAAATACAATTGATGCTTTCTGAAATACACGTGACTATTCTGAAATACAATTGACGCTTTCTGAAAAGGTGTAGTAACAGCCCAAAATTCGAGGATCTCATATATTTCAACGTTAGCCGTTTCCATCTGTCTGGTTCTGATATCTGATTATTCTGATTCCATAAATTCCCGAATTTTAAATACAGCAAAGACAGGGAATCCCACATACATCAGCTCATCAGCAGAATACAAACTGCTACATGTATGTAGGTATATGTAGAAAATGTATAATCGTATATGTGATACAATAAGTGTATTGATGATTATCGAAATACAAATCCCTTCGATCTTGTGAAACAAATTATGTTGCTTGGCAAGTAGTTCAATTTCAATTGTTTGTGAATTAACACATCTGAATTGATATATTTTGAAACAGGAATATAGAGTTAATTCAATCTAGAATTAGTTTCAAAGGAGATAATCTGCGAGGAGTGTATGTTACAGAGTCGATTGCAGTATCAGAGCGTCAGAACGGTCAGAGTGAGTTTATCAAAGTATTCCGACTGTAAAAACATACTGTGCGAATTTACCTCGAAGCGTTTTTTACTGTGCACGTGCACCTTGTAATCCTGGCAGCACCTCGATGCCCTAGGAGTGGTTCGGATTCCACTATAAGCTGTAGGTCCCGCTCTTCCTAACCCCGCACAAGTTTCGACTTCTGGGGAGTTGGCTCCCAACTTTGAAGTAGCGATATACAAATTCTACAAATTTTACCTAATGAATCTGGACATCGTAGAAATCTCGAACTTCCTGCTTGGAATAGTACAAAATAAAATTTAAAATTGGATGAGCATAGTAATTTTGAATAGATCCGAATTTCATGTAAGTATCGCCACCTATTCGTTTATTGTCTAAGCTCACGGCCAAACCAACAAGGCGATCAATTTAGCCAGAAATTATACACTATACAATCTCTGATTTAGCTAATGCGGCTATGTAACCTCGCCACAGTGTTTATCTACGCTATTTTCATGTGAGATGGCGCTCCATTAGAAGGTAATAACCAATGATCTAACAATATAATACATAATACATAATCCGTTGATTGATATAATCTGATCTGCAATAACTAGATGAAATATGTAGTAGTAATACTCCCAGTTACCTAAAGAATTATTTGATGAAATCTAGACGATTCTAGTAGTGGTACGACATGTTTCCAACCTATAGAGGTTCATCATCAGCTTAGATGTTATAAATTAAAGTCTACAACAAATGAAGTAACGAAAATTACATGGAAGTAATTACTTACATGGAAAGGAGAAAATTACATTTAAACTCGATATAAACTTAAATAGTGATTTGACATTATCATTGTTGAATGGTGAAATTGATGAATTGAGTAGGAATGAGATTATATGAGAGCTCCAAAATCCCAGAAAAAACAATTTATAATTATGCACGAAATGAGGAGGCGCACAGATAATTTAATTATATCAATTCATTATTTATTCATTTACAGAAATACAAATGGATATGCCTAAATAATAACAAATGTATTGAAAAAATAAATTAAAATACTCAATAAGTGATAAATCAATTGTTTCGAGAAGTTGACATTCAAAACAATTCAAATTATTTGAATATTAATCATAAAAATGTGTGTCTTGAACACGGCCTGTTTTAGAATACTATTCCTATATATGGGGTTCAGCACCCAAACATACGCTGATGCTCTTGAATTCCATTCAAAGAAAAGCCATTCGCCGGATGGGTGATGCCACACTCACTAACTCTTTGACAACATTGAGAAACTGTAGAAGAGTCGGCGACCTTTCACATTGCAATATAGATACTTCCATGGAAAATGTTCGTCAGAAATCTCTATATCACTCCATCACTATCAATACCAGTCAGACGAATTCGACAAACCCAGTCAGTACATCCTCTCGTTGTCAACCTCGGGATATGCCGTACCAGCACTTCATCAAAATTCGTTTGTTTCTAGAACGGCAAAGCTCCGGAAGTATTCCCAATGATCTCCAACAGTTCAAAAAGACGGTCCATCTCCTCTCCGTATCCTCCCTATACGCACGATTTTGCTCCAAGAGATGAAAAATATCAAAATGTTTTGGTGTACCATATACACCTGGTATATACTATATATATACAGGCAAATGCTTGTGCCATTTGATATCCTATAGACACAGTTAGACATTCTGTAAGGTAAGTAGTATTATTTTATCCACATCTTCACATGTATACGATGCAATGATGTTTATTCCAGAATAATAATAGTTATTTCAGTAATAGGTAACAAACACAACACAACATACAAAACACACAAAATATGTATACATATGACCCTGATAAAACCGCCATCTTGTTTCTGAAACAGCGCCCTCAATGTTCGATCATTTTGCCAACAGTGCCAACATTTAAATATCTTCAACTGCAATGGTGATGTTGATTGAAAAAACAATTAAGACGTGATTTGTAACTCAAGTACCTACCTATAATTAATACCTCAATCAACGACCATACTGAATTAGGTAGGTATATGATGACATAATTTTTCGGGTTTAATTTTCTTCTAAACCTCTGAAGAATAAATTAGGTACTGGAATGAGGAATGAAAACAGGAAGTATTTTATCCTTATCGCTTGGAATGCCTATGTACACATTCTCACATTCTTCCAAATTAGTAAAGATAACATCGAAATGACGAAGTCATAAATTCCAAAAAGTCCTCGGACTTTTATTATATCAGTTGAAACTTCCTACAACTCAAGGCATTCCACTGGTCACAGGCTAGTGCGGTCAATGTGTCTTTTGTTTTGTTCCCAAATGTCCGTTTATCCATAAAATTCTCAAGTAGTTTTTTGTCTTCAGTCTGGTAGATAATCTCTTATCCCAATGAGATGGAAGACAATGACAGGTGGCTCAGGCAATTAGGTCTGATGAAGTGATAAATTGAATGCAACTCCTATTCAGTTGATTTACATAATTATTCAATGATAAAAGTGAATACTTGAACGGTATTAGAAGTCATTTCTAATCGATTATTTACAGATTGCTAAAATCAATTAACTTTCATAACAGAACGATTTGTAAATGATCGACATTGTTCTCGATGCAATATTTTTACTATTAGCAAATATAAGCATAACATTTCGAAGAGCGTGAAGTGGTTCAGCATTGATTTCATTTCCAATGTACAATTTGAAATAATCAATCGCTTTGAACTTCAAATAGCCACATCAGAGAGAATACTCCAGAGCTGAAAGACCTAGTCATATTACTATGGAATCGCACAATTTCTTTCTGAATTAATTGACAATGGGAGAATTTCCTATATTGAGGTTTTCAGATCACTGTGAAGTTTGTAAAAAAATAATACGTAGGTAATACGTATTTTTTTATTTTTTCGTAAGATCAAATTTCACTTCAGAAAAAAATAAATAAAAGAGGAACTTGGCTCCTCCACCATTCCTATGACTTACTTACTGAAAATCCACATTCACACTCCCTGTGCCAGTACGACGTTGCCGACATCATCAATATGTCTACACGGAGAAAAAAGTTTTGTTGCACCAACAAAATAATTTTGGTCATTTTTTCTTTGTTAAATTGAACACAATTTTGCGAAATTAACAAAATATGTGTTGATTCCAAATAAGCAACCTATTCAAAGAGACAAAATAATTTGATTGAAATATTTGTTTACTTGAACAAAAGTTTCATTTCATTCAACAACATTCATATAGTTGACATAAAACAAATTTTGTTGATCCAACTATCATCTCATTGTTCAATCAATCATATGCATTTTGTCTATTCTACAAAATTACATTAATATTGATAAATATTTAACTGAATACAACATCATATTTTGATGAGTCGACAATCATTTCATTGTGCAACCATTCAAATGTTTTTTTTCATTCGACAAAATTGAATTGATTATGACAACATTATATTTTGTTGATTCAACACATCACTATCAAGAGATATGTTGTTATTTCAAAGAAATTACTTTGTTGAACAGAACCCACAAATACATTATATCAAACAAATATTTTGTTGAATGATTATCTAGTTGCAGTTTTGCCACTAGGTGGCGTTTCTTCCAACCTTCCTACGCTCGCCTCGATTGGGGTGTACATATACCTACCTAAAACATCCGTTTATATAATTATATTAGGCTGTCCTAGACGCTTCTACAATCTAATAGTCTTGGATCAACTGAGCAGGAAAGTGATCCCTAATTTTTCTTAGTTTTGAAATTCAGTTTTTTTTATATTATTCAGCAAAATATTTTGTCAATTCAAAATACAATTTGGTTGATCGAAAAAAATATATTGTTATTTCAACATATTCAGTCTCTGAAAAACTGAAAATTTTGTCACTTGAATGAAATGATGAAATCATTTCAATCAACTGAATCGTTCATGAGAGCAGGATATTGTATTAAAGGAACAAAATGATCTTTGTTTATTCAACCAATTCCTGCTGCTAATTTGAATCATTAATGGGTTACATCAAATGAATTTTGAATTGAAAACTGACAAAAAACATTTGTTGCGGTGACAAAATATTTTGTCGTGGATATATGACACTCAGATTTTGTTGAATTTACAAAAATTTTGTAGTTTCAAACAAATTTTGTTTTCTGTGTAGATTTCTGGAATTTTTCTTTGAATGCATAATATCTATATCATCACAGCAACGGGATAAAATAGGTTCTTCGATCCTACTTTGTCAAGTATTATGAATAATTCCCATGGATCTCTCATTGGCTGAATGAACTTGATTACTAATAAAGATGAATTATGATATTTTGTGATAGTTTCTATAATTTCCACTATCGTTATATCAGTCATTTTTTTTGCTAATGAATTCGTTCCTCAATAAAATGGATCTATTTACAAGGAAATTTGCAGATTATATCTTGCAACAGTGCCTAATACTTCTAGTCCGTCCACACCACTCAAAATACTGACAAGAGGAAGAAGCCATGGGTGTCGGCTTCATTCTGTTCTGACCGATGGCAGTAAATTAGAAAGGATAGTATCATTGAATGTAGCCGATAGTGATTCATTAATTCAATAATATTTCGATCGAGCTCTATTGGAGATATTTCAATGCATAAATAACGAAACCATAACCCCCTGCATTCCTGCTCCGAGTGCAATTGTGGTTAGGTATACAGGGTGGGCGGGCATTAGTGCGTCGGAGCTCGATTGCTCGAGTTCTATGATAGCTAGAAACCTGAATCAGAAGCGAATGTGAATGAGACAACAAGGTCCATAACTAGAAATTATTGCCGCATATACAGGGCGCACCGAAAATAATCTAGAGGGTCGTCAATAATTCAAAAATGCTTATGAATATCGATATGGATGTTCAGATAAATATGTAAGTGTTCCGATTTAACATCAAATGGTCAACAAATATATGGGGTGTTTCATTTGAAAAACTCGTGAAAAATCACTTCGAAAAGTTCCGAATTGAAAAATCATTTTCAGCCACCCTGTAGCATTTGAGGGCCTGAGACATCTTCAGAAATATCACTCATCTTTTGAATAAATGATATTGAGATATATTCATAACTTTGATATGAACGAGATATAGTCAACGATATCATAGGAGTGGATGATGGTTACAGGGATGCTTAAAAAAATATGCAAATATACAGGGCATTCTATTTTTTTTTAAATTATCCCGACCCTCTAGATTATTTTTGGTGCGCCTTGTATATGCGGCAATAATTTCTAGTTATGGACCTTGTTGTCTCATTCACATTCGCTTTCGAATCAGGTTTCTAGCTATCATAGATGTCGAGCAATCGATCTCCGACGCACTAATGCCCCACCCTGTATATGTATGTTTTTGTTTTACTAGTTTTAGACTTTTGGACTCTTTCGGTCGCCATCCTGTACAGCATGGACATAAAACTGGAGAGTTTCGAACTTAACTTAACTTAACTTGGGTGTGCCTCAGGGATCGGTATTGGGTCCGCTTTTGTTTGTGATTTATATCAATGATCTCTACACCTACATGAAACCATGACACAGTGTATTATTTGCTGATGATACATCCCTCATCTACTCCTCAAAAAATCTTCCATCTCTTGCTGATCAATCTGTCGAAATACAAGGAAAAGCCAACTATTGGCTTAGTGTTAATAAACTTATGAGGAATAACGATAAATCACAAAACATGGTGATATCTACGGCTCAGCCATTACCTGAGTTCCAAACTGTTAAGTTATTGGGTTTCACCTTGGATAATAGGTTAAATTGGTCCAGCCACATTTTAGGTTTGAAAAGTAAATTATCGAGTGCTCTATTTTTACTTCGACAACTTAAACCTATAACTAATTCCACTACATTGAAAATAGTTTTTTGCTCACTGATTCAATTTCATATTTCTTATGGGATTCTATTATGGGGAAATTCTAGTGATGCCCAATGTATTTTCATATTACAAAAAAAAGGCTCTGAGAATTCTTGTTGGAATTGGTTACAGAGATTCGTGTCGTGATTCATTCATAAATCACAAAATAATGTCAGTACCTTCAATGTATATTTATACGAGTATAGTAGAGATTCACAAAAAAGCTCCCCTGCTTCCTAAGCAATCCAGTTTGCATAATCACAATACACGCAACAGTGATCTTATTAGACCTCAACGTTACAAACTCAGCAAATCACAAAAAAATTCTCATGATCTCAGATTATATAATGCTCTTCCAGCCAGTATTAAAACTATGAATATGTTTTTTTCCAAGAGAGTAATGAAAGATTATTTTGAAAAAAATTGCTTCTACTCGATTGCAGAATATCTGGCTCACGTTTGTGGCCACAATTTTGATACAAGGAACACACTTTCCGAACATCCACTCTACGTAAATGTGTATTTTGTTTTTGTTTTTGATTGTATATTATTCGTCTCTGATTGTATATTTTTTGTCTTTTATTGTAATTTACCATTTTTTACATTCTTTTCACCAAAATGGAATCATTTAGGACTTGCTACAAATGTATGAATGTATGTACATCAAGTAAGTAGTCAATAAAACTCTACTCTACTCTACTCTACTACTCTATTTTATGAAAACTCATCAGAAGGAAACTTCCCCATTGTCAACAATACTAATAAAATTTTCAAAGCCTACTTGTCCTTTCATAACTATTTTCGTTCAACAAGCTCATCGCCCATCAGAACGTCATCATCATTTTCAGATGTCTTTGGGCCTCCTAATGTGACGATTCCACTGGCTTATTGGGGCACAGGGCTCCTGTTTAGAAAACCCGTTATATCCCAAACGTATATTCTCTGTTTCAAAATTTTTCATAAAATAATTTTGTAACTTCATGTGATTCCAACAAATTTTTTCTTGTCCACAATAATTTTTTAATCGGCTGATGATGGATACTCTATAGCAGGGGTTCTCGACCGGTGGTGAATTCCCCCCTGGGGGGGAATTTTTCGTTTTCTAGGAGTGAAAATCACCACATCGATTGACCAAATGAAAAGCTAAAATTGATTTAAAATTCAAGAATTCCATCAGAATATTAATACCAAAATAAATAATATATCGTGATTTACCAATAATTTAGTTTTCATAAAACTGGAAGAAATACAAACATTATAAAATTTACAAACTACTTGAAAGCTTTTATGAGTAAGTTGGAAAATTGGAAAAGAAAGGTTGAAGAAAACAATGTTGCATTGTTTGTGGAACTTTCAATGGTTCTTACTGCAAGCAGTAGAATTCAAGTTATTCCAAAATTTATACAAAGTGAAGTTTCACAACACCTGGCAGCATTAGAAGTAGAATTTAACCGATATTTTCTAAGTAAAAATGAGTTGGATTTATTAAGAAATCAATTTAAATTGGCTGTTGAAATAGTGCCTGATGATTGTCAAGATGAATTTCTGGAGCTCAAAAATGATTCAGGAGCCAAAGATTTGTTCGACGAAAAATCAGTTTCAGAATTTTGGCCCTTGATGTGCGAATCCTACCCAAAAATAGCAGAAATAGCCATACGTGCATTACTTCCATTTGTGTCGACATATCTTTGCGAATCAGGATTTTCAACCATGCTGCAAATAAAAACCAAACAACGAAGTAGGTTGGAGGTTGAGGATGATATGCGTTGTGCTCTTTCAAAGACTTCACCGCGCATTCAAGAGTTGGCCAAGAATAAACAGTCACAAATTTCTCATTGACTTATACATCTGTTTTAGTTAGTTTTAGTTTCAGTACATCAGTGAATCATGAGTGATATATGTTATGTTATGTATTATTACTATTGTAATCAACATTTATGTAATGAAAGCTAAAATGTATAAGGGGAGTATTTTAAGGGGGGATTGTCATCTGGGATAATGGTAAAAAGGGTGCATGGGGTCAAAAAGGTTGAGAACCCCTGCTCTATAGATTCGAAACATGTCCCCTTTCCATTTATGATTTGATAATATTAAACGTTGTGGAGACGACTTGGAGTATTATTACTATACCTATAAGGAACTCTGTTCAGGAATAGAAGCGTGCCTGATGGGGTTAAGATACTAAAATACCAGAAAAATGATGAACTGCTGAGGATAATTATTAACGATTTTTTAATATCATTTCATACTTGGAATTCTTACCTACCAGTGCGCTCAAGTATGTTTTCGTTCAGTGCGCCCAGGAAAATTCAGGATGGTTGACCACCCTCCTCCGATACATAGCACCTTCCAGCAAAAAATCAACTTTTTATCAGATCCCACGTTCAGTATCCTGCCTGATAGGTATGTTAATTTTAAACAGTGACATTTTTAAACACCTCTACCCTTTATCTACCTAGCCCATATGTCGCCGCATTAGTGACAAGTGACAATAACATAGCAGATGACTATCGTCAAAAAAAACAAACATTCCGCTGTCCACTGGCCACTGTTCGGCATTTGTTACTTACGTAATGTCTGTACGTCGGTCCATAAATTTTCGTCATTGTCGAGTCGTTATGCGTTATACTCACCAAGACAACGAGAGTTATTCGACAGGAGGAGATAAGGAATGGGCAGGTGAGACGAGTACAATGATATGTTGATTTTTTTAATAAGACGGACAGGTGCCAAGCTTGAAGATGATTCACTAGCGGAGATGGTTCTTGAGCTGAAGTAGTGAAAAGGACTCATACCACATAAACATGTTGCAAAAATCAATGAATATTTATTTGGAAATGATCAGTGGCCCTGACTATGTACAGTCAGATGCAAAAAAAAATTTGCGGTTGGATGGTCTCACCGCTCTCATTGCAGAAATAACTACCTATACCTTTTCAACTTCAAATCGAGAATAGTAAATTACTTTCAAAATGGAAATCACCAAATGCAAATTGGGACAAAATGACTTTAGGCACGGTATAAAGGAATCCAACTTCGAACTAAACAATTTCAAAGTGAAACCAATCAATTTCATATCGGAACTTCTATATACCTAGGCTAAGCATATTAGGAAAATAAAGGCGGTTCAGAGGAAAGTTTTGCTATAGTTTCGATTTTCTCTATACCCATGTTTATTGGGTTGCTGATCATGAATTTGAAGTTTGCTGGCAAAATTTTGGCCCGGAACTTTGTTTTTTTGGCACTTTTTGCCAAAATTTTGACACTTTTTTCAGTTTTTGGCCTATATCTCAGAAAGAAAGCATTTTTTCGACAAGATCATTCTGTATAAAATGAAAGAAGATAAAATTTCCTAATTTTTTTATGCATTCAATTTTTTTGTAAGACCAATTGTTCTGCCGCTAGAGAGCGCCAAAAAAGACGATTTTCCCATATCTAGTGAAATTCACTGATACTGTTGGTCATAAATGATTCAATGAACTCGTGTTTTGTATGTATAATGACAAATGCTGAATATAAAGTTCTAAATTCCCAAAATTTTCGTAAGACTCCTGGTCAGCGGATCAAGCCGTTAAAATTTTTGAAGTAACACTCGATTGGTCTTTTCATTATCAGCATCAGTGTGGCAAAGAATTGTGATGAACAACTGGAATTTTTCTTGTCCTACGATCTGGGTCCGTACTCCTTCTCCCTATTTGAAAATGGTTTGAGAAAGGGAACGAAATCTGCTCTATACAAAGCATTCGAACCCATAAAAAATAAGTCGTTCAGCGGAAAAGTGCAATATGTCATCGAAGGTGGATTCATACTACACAAAGATTTTTGGCCCGAGAAGCAATCCTTTTCTGCAATATGTAACAGGTATGTTGACTACGTCGTTACTATCTATGGGCCACAAACAGTAGTTGTATTCGATGGATATTCAGAAGGTTCGAAAGGTGGAACAAAAAGTGCTGAACGGTTGAAGAGGTCTATGAAATCGATTTCCACAGACATTCTCTTCGATGAAAACATGATACCGACCATAAAGAAAGAAAAATTCCTATTGAATACGAACAAAAGAAGATTGATTTTCATGATCATATAGGAAAGTTACATTCTCAAAACATAATATGGAGACAGGCCACAGAAGATGCCGATACCGTCATTGTGAACGAAGCCCTGTCTTTGGCTGAACGTACTGACACTGAGGTGGTGGTTGTTGGAGAGGACATCGACCTGTTGGTCATCCTTACGGGTTTTTGTCTACGAGATAACGTATTCTTCCTGAAACCAGGGAAGGGAAATGTTCCTCCAACCACCTACTCTCCTATGAATGCTCTGACAAACAAAACCATAAGAGAACACATCATGTTTCTTCATGCAATGAGTGGTTGTGATACAACTTCAGCAACTTACAACCAAGGAAAGTTAAAGTTCGTGAAAACTCTTATCAAAAACCCCCAACCTTGCCGATGTTGTGAGTGTGTTCAAAAACTCTGAGGGAACTCCAGAAAGCATTACAGCAGCAGAGGAGAGATTCCTGGTCAACGTGTACGGCTACACAGGAAAGATTGAACCGTCGATAAACCGTCTGAGGTAGCTTTCAAGAATTCATCAGAAATAGCTGCACTACCACCATCAGCTGCTGCAGCCACACAGAACAGTTTCAGGGAATATCTCCAGGTGCAGCAATGGCTGGGAGTTGAGAAGAATGCCGAAGATTGTGGTTGGAAACGAGCAACAAATGGACTGGAACCGATCACTTCTCTACAAGCCCCCGCTCCTCTCGAACTACTGCGTCTGGTGTCATGTAGATGCATCAAGACGTGCGCAAAAAAATGTAGTTGCAAAAAAGCAGGCCTCGATTGCACAAATCTGTGCATCAACTGTGAGGGGTCCTGCAACAATGTGACAATCGAGGCAGATCTCACTAATCCCCTTGACGACGGGCCATTCGACGTTGAAGTGCAGGACGACTGTGTTAATCAACTTTACATTTTAATTCTCAATTTGGAACTGTTTACTCTGAATTTGAATATGATTATTCCCCATTTGAATGTGTTTATTCTCATTTTGAATCTGTTTACCGATTTGGATGTGTTTAATTCCAATTTGAAATTGATTAGTCTCAATTTGAACTTGAGAAGGTATATAGATGTGCTATCACCGCCCATGTGCGACATGTTCATTGCATCTGACTGTACCAGCCCATCATCAGAACCTGGTAATCAATGTGCAATTTCAGGGGTGAAGTTTCAAATTTCTCCATTATCATTGGTGATTTGTATTCCTTTTCGAGTTCCTTTTATAAACAGATGGGACCTGTTTACCCATTTGATGGAGAATCTGTAATAAAAGTGAAAAGGCTGAATCTGATACTCAATGGGCAGATACACAGCTACCTCTCTTTTTTCTATATTAGCAGTGAAACTGAGATATATCGATATAAGCAAAAAGTACCCACGAAAGTTGAATTAACAATAGCTGAAAAAAAACTGAACGTGATGAGGATGAAAACAGATTATTAAATTTGATTGTAAACGTTGAATTCATTATGATAGTGAACATTTCTTTTCTCTCGTTCAAGGTAGAGAAGAGCTCAATTCTGTGTATGGATTTTCTACGCCACTGGATCCGCTGACCGCTCTTTCCATAGGCAGATGAAGAACTGTCCTCCCCCACGGCACGGCAGCATTTTAATCGTGTATCGAGATCGAACACCAAGTTTTTTTCTTTCGCGTTGAATTACACCTTATCGTACACGCATATCATAGCCTGAAGATGCGTCTTTCAAATTACTCCATCACTTGTATGCTACCATCAGCTTCAGAATATTATACCAAATTATACCATCGTTATAAGGTGAGATAGTTGATCATCAATGAATTGAATCGCACATATCGACCATCGACGATATATAAATGATATATACCTATTTATTTCGATTGAACAGCTGTAACTGATTACTCATTCCTCTACTCCTTTTTATATTCAGCATCTCGACAGTTTAACACCCTGTAACTCAGAAACAAAGTTTTAACTTCCTCAGTATTCAACTGCTAGATCTCATAACTAAGAGATCCAGGATGAACTGAGTTGTCAGTGTCAGCACAGTGTCAGTACTGTTTCGACCCACTTTGTAGCGTAAGGGTCTGCACGTGTGACTATAGATGGCAGCGCCATACAGTGTGTGTCGCGATCTCTTGATCCTACCTTAGAGCTTTGCCACTAGATGGCTACAACATGACTAGAACTTCATGTTATACCCTGCGTCTTCGAAATGGGTGATATACCCGAAGCGTAGAGTTGTCCCAGTTGTCAGCAGACCGAGATCGGCTGATGAGACCTGGTGGGTCGAAACAGTACTGTCCCGCTCCTGCCAACAATTGGGGCAACTCTGTCCATCCTGGATCTCTTAGTTATGACTGTGGTTATGAGATCTAGCAGTTGAATAGGTCGGTGGAAAAATCCACTCAAGTATCAAGGTTGGTAGAACTGATTATAATTTGTATAGGATGGTTGCCTCGATCGATAGTGCGGCAAGGGGGGAAACGGTCACTCGTGACGTCACATCAGGCAGTAAGACGACAAGTTGTCAACCTTAAAGCGACATGTCATGAAATGTTTACCAAATACAGTATACAAACATGATACAAACTTTTTGGTCTGCTCAGCATATTTATATTAATTTATTGTATATAATTATAAGTAAGTACCATTATAAAATATGGTTATTTACATATACTTCTGTATAATACCTTCAATCTTCGAAATGAGAAGGCAATTTTTGATGGATCAGTAGTACAGAGGAATACCTATCTGAAATTTTGTTCCAGGGGCTATTTACCAGGTCGTGGTACCAGGTATGTGTGTTTTGAGGTATGGAGCATAATTATGGAGCTAGTGATTACTTATGCATTGATTATGAACCTTCTCATCCTATAAATATCCTGCAAATCAGATAATGTGAACAAGAAACTACAGAAAATATAAGAATGATCAACTGATGATCCAGAAGTAGTAGCAGTGGACCAATATTCGTACACAACATGTACACAACAGATCACTTATTTTATCAATATAACTCTGTATTCTGAAAAATTGACAAACTTTCCAAGATACCTATAGAAAATACAAGAGGAAATAGTATTTCATTGTTTGATTATATTGTAGTCAAAAACAGAGCAATTGATAGAAGTATTTGAGCATAAAAAAATAACAAAATATGATATATTCTGAACAAAATTAATGAAAAATAACACTACTATTATAAGTGAACCTATAATGAAGGATAGTTCAAGGAATCTCTCAAATAAACATAGCTCCTCTTCGTTGGGTAACGTACTCTTGCTCAAATATCTCAACTTGAAAACACGTGTGATATCTTCTGATGTCCATTTTACCCGTTCAGCAAGAATCTCAACATTCACAACTGGTCTGGTTCTGATCATTTTTCCAAACTTGAATACTTATGGTGTTTCTCTTGTTGTATTTGGTATTATTGATGGGATTCCTACCTTGAGTTTTCATCTCTTTGGTGTGTGATTTAGCAATTCTGCATGTGCCGTTCAAAATCCTCGGCATCGAAATGGGCAGAACATATTCGCCAAGTTTTGGTATTGAATGAATTAAAATTACGTCCACAAAATTGAATCCATATTTCTCACGAATAGACTCATCTTATGGAAATTAATGGAAACACAAACTGAATTCACTAGTCTCATTACACTTATACGAACTTTAACAAGAAGTGACCGAACAAATTATCAATTTTACATTTTTAAGTTCAAAATGGTTCAAATATTCGAAAATACTGACAACTGTCAACTCAATACATGCGCCGGCCAATCGCTGGCGTACATATCATACACGAAGTGTACGAGAGTGCAACACTTTTCGTGCAAAAGAAAGGGCCTATTACGTCATGAGTTACTCAAGGTCACTCGCGGGGTGCGATCGAGGCAACCTTGTCAGGTAGTGCCATCTGTCAGCAGAATGGTTTACTTGTTGTACCACTCTGTAGCGTATAGACGTAAGGGTCTGTACGTGTGACTATAGATGGCAGCGTCATACGTGTGTGTCAAGGTTGGTAGAACTGATGATTATAATCAGTTCTACCAACCTTGGTGTGTGTCGCGATCTCTTGATTCTACCTTAGAGCTTTGCCACTAGATGGCTACAACATGACTAGAACTTCATGTTATACCCTGTTCCTCAGTATTACCAATATTACCATTGTCGATCTAAATTCTAAATGAAAACCTAGTAGGCAAACTAGTGCGAGGAGGTATTATAGCTCTCGCTACTGACTACCTAACTAGAGGCCAGTTCGTTTGTCATGTTCACCCTGCTAAAAAGTGATGTGAGCAATATTTGATGTTCGTTTGCTCCGAGCAATTATGATTGAGTGTTCATTTGACTGGAGCAAGTCGCCATAGATCACTTCAAGCAGGATTTATTTGCTCCGCGAATTTCCAGAGCATAAAAATCAAATCAGATTGATCAAGTTGTATGGCAAATGAATACAAATAACATGGCAAAAAATGCAACAATTATGTGTAAATATGGCAAAAAAGAGTAAAATTGTTAACCTTGCTGAGGTAATAGACACGAATTCGGACATTATTCTCGAATAATATGCCAACGGTTTTATCATTTTGATCACTTATTCTTTTCTCTCGATCAACATCAACGATCAAAACCTCCAATCGAAACCAAATCAAAACAAGTTCGGAAATTACTCAGATTAGGATGTTACACTGCTTTGTGTTCGTTTGTTCTGTTTGTTTGAGTTGAACAAGAGATAAATGCTCCTACTGGATCATAAAAATCAAATCAGTGACGTCAAATTACATGATCTTCATGATTTTTTGAGCATGTTGAGCTTTTCAAACGAACTGGCATCAGGTTGTCATCTAGAACGACAATCCAATTACTCTTATTCTTGAGTATGCATCATTTTTTTATATAAAATTAATTGCAGTAATTCCTAAAATTGGTAAGTACACACTATCAAGCTGGTGGTATTTCACGAGACACTTAGGGCGAATCATTGAAAGCACACGTATACCGGGTACCTCACTCATGGCTATATCCACCCTCTCAGAAAAATTATTTTACAAAAAATAACGAACACCTCGATTTTTATTTGGAGGGAAAAAAAGCTTGACGCCTACAACCCTCGACTCCCCTGAGCAACCCCCTCTATAATTTGAAATTTGATAATTAATCGCCCTGTATCTCAAAAGTTAAGACTTCCGAGTCATACGTTCATAGGAAGTTTTTATTTTAAAATGAGTCAAAGAATCAACCCCCTTAAATATTAGCATGTCTTTGAGGAACACCCTGTATATCCCTATTATAAACAATAATGTTTCTTGGGGTAATAAAGACAATCAAATGAGTCGCAGGCATTGAACATCAATATTCAGAAGCGATTTTATACTTCTGTTGTTCGGTGACTGTCGAACGTGGACCGATAGTTTATCGATAGTATTCAAAAACTATCGATTGTCTCGATAGTGCTAGCGATAGCTTTCCACCACTAACAAACACAGCACCTCTAGCAAGGACAAGCACAACAAGCTGGTGGACAGCATGGTGGACAGCCTGGTGGACAGCACTGGACATCTTCCATAAGGGGACTGCACGTGGCGGCGGGTAAGCGATCGGGCAGGGCACCGCTGGAGCAACAGGTACTACCCTTCCTATCAGCACGCAAGGCAGGGGAGTAGGGACGATGGTGGGGAAACAAGGCGGCTGGGCGATCAAGGGCACGCAAGGCGGGAGACAACACATTGGAGGACAACACGGTGGGGAACAACAGGGTGGGGGACATCCTCCTCCACACGGCGGACACTGGGTATACCAGAGAGCTGCAGCATGGTTAATGGTGGTGTGCTGTGGTTGTGCAGCCCTGATGGCACAATCACTTTCAACAACCTCATGACCTCATATATCATCAACCTGGTCAGAATTATTCTGCACAAGAAACCAATTGTTGATCAACAACACAATCAGGACCGTCAAGTTGATTGAAATACACGTAGGACTTCATTTTGGACCATATCAATATGGAGTCTATATGAATCATTGGGGTACAAAACATCAGGAACAAAAATATTTGAAATATTGAAGAGAGAAGTAAATAGCAAAATAGACAAAGATTTCGACTACTTCAGGCAAGCGCGGTCCTGAAATGAATCTCTAGAAAATTGACTACTTTTTTTTTGTTGGGATTTCAATATCTCTGTTAGTTTCTTTGTTGATTTCATCTTCAGAATTTTTTTCTATGAGAAACATTCGAAAATTTATTTGTTCCAATGCTCTACCCACCATGGTCAGCATGGTCTTATGGTTTTGGCCCTTGACTTCAGATTTGAAACTCGATCTCCTGTCACTAATTTATTTGTCCAGTTTTGGAGGAAATTGTCTCGGACAAATGTAGCTGGGACATACAATTCATTTCTAGAAATTGTTTTCGCTGTTCCAACATCATATTTGAATATATTCTTTTTGTTCAGATTGGTTTTTCTAGATTACCTTAGGAATGAATGAGTCGCGATTTTATTCTTACTGTTATTCGGTGACAGTCGAACTCTGGGCGTCAAAATGAATCGATTTCTGTACAAAATTTTGGTAAACAATCAATATTCCATAATGGAATGATGTTTTATAACTCCTTACCTAATGAGTTGAAAAATATAGAAGAAACAGACAAATTTCAAATCAAATTAAAGAAATATCTGCTCAGAAAACTGTAATCCATATCTATTAATCATTCACAATTTGAATACTTGTAATGGATTATAATATTTTCATTTTATATTTCTTTATGATTTTTTTTCATGAAAAACAATAATTGTGCAATTATTATTGTTTCGATTCATTATGTTATATGTATGTTTTGTTGTATATAGCCTTATTATAAACAATAATGTTTCTTGGGGTAATAAAATACAATGAAATAAGTCGCAGGCATTGAGCATCAATATCCAGAAGCGATTTTATACTTCTGTTGTTCGGTGACTGTCGAACTATCGAAAAACTATCGATTGTTTCGATAGAGCTAGCGATAGTTTTCCACTAACAAACACAGTACATCTAGCACGGACAAGCACAGCAAGCTGGCGGACAGCACGGTGGACAGCACTGGACACCTCCCGTAGGGGGACTGCACGCCAGTGGCGGTGGACAAGGGATCGGGCAGGGCACTGCTGGAGCAACAGGTACTACCCTCCCTATCGGCACGCAAGGCGGGGGAGTAGGGACGATGGTGGGGGGACAAGGTGGCTGGGAGATCAAGGGCACGCAAGGCGGAAGACAACACATTGGAGGATAACCCAATTGTTGATCAACAACACCATCAGGACCGTCAAGTTGATTGAAATACACGTAGGACTTCATTTTGGACCATATCAATGGAGTCTATATGAATGATTGGGGTACAAAACATCAGGAACAAAAATATTTGAAATATTGAAGAGAGAAGTAAATAGCAAAATAGACAATGATTTCGACTACTTCAGGCAAGCGCGGTCCTGAAATGAATCTCTAGGAAATTGACTAGTTTTTTTTTTGTTGGGATTTCAATATTTCTGTTAGTTTCCTTGTTGATTTCATTTTCAAAATTTTTTTCTATGAAAAACATTCGAAAATATATTTGTTCCAATGCTCTACCCACCATGGTCTTATGGTTTTGGCCCTTGACTTCAGATTTGAAACTCGATCTCCTGTCACTAATTTATTTGTCCAGTTTTGGAGAAAATTGTCTCGGACAAATGTAGCTGGGACATACAATTCATTTCTAGAAATTGTTTTCGCTGTTCCAACATCATAGTTGAATATATTCTTTTTGTTGAAATTGGTTTTTCTAGATTACCTTAGGAATGAATGAGTCGCGATTTTATTCTTACTGTTATTCGGTGACTGTCGAACTCTGGGCGTCAAAATGAATCGATTTCTGTACAAAATTTTGGTAAACAATCAATATTCCATAATGGAATGATGTTTAATAACTCCTTACCTAATGAGTTGAAAAATATAGAAGAAACAAATTTTAAATCAAATTACAGAAATATCTGCTCAGAAAACTTTATTAATCCATATCTATTCACAATTTGAATACTTGTAATGGATTATAATATTTTCATTTTATATTTCTTTATAATTTTTTTTTTCATGAAAAACAATAATTGTGCAATTATTATTGTTTCAATTTATTATGTTATATGTATGTTTTGTTGTATATAGCCTTATTATAAACAATAATGTTTCTTGGGGTAATAAAATACAATGAAATGAGTCGCAGGCATTGAGCATCAATATCCAGAAGCGATTTTATACTTCTGTTGTTCGGTGACTGTCGAACTATCGAAAAATAGTTTTCCACTAACAAACACAGTACATCTAGCACGGACAAGCACAGCAAGCTGGCGGACAGCACGGTGGACAGCACTGGACACCTCCCGTAGGGGGACTGCACGCCAGTGGCGGTGGACAAGCGATCGGGCAGGGCACCGCTGGAGCAACAGGTACTACCCTCCCTATCGGCACGCAAGGCGGGGGAGTAGGGACGATGGTGGGGGGACAAGGTGGCTGGGCGATCAACGGCACGCAAGGCGGGGGACAACACATTGGAGGACAACAGGGTGGGGGACAACAGGGTGGGGGACATCCTCCTCCACACGGCGGACACTGGGGCAGTTTGATGTAGGCTGGGTAGCACTGGTACTGTTCGAGGCCGTTGGATTTCGTTATTTGCTGGCCTAGGTGTTTGGCGCCTGCGTATGCGCTTGGTCCGCATGTTGGATCCGGTTTTGTGACGCATTCTGGGGAGCCGTGGCACTCTGATCGGGGACAGTCATCCTGGAAAGCAGTATTTTGAACATATATTCAACAGTCTCTAGAAGAAACAACATTATATGTACTATGTATATGATTCAAAAATGATTATCTGATTATCTAATTTCATTTTCTTTACATACAGTGTTTGCGATTTCATCACGCAACACCCTATCTCCTAATTTGGAACCCGTCGACCGATTTTCAAAAAAAAAAATTCATAATATAGTACTCAACGAGCTATATTCGAAAATGTGGACAAATCTGAAATATTCATATTTTCAAGGCCTACTTTCGATTGCTGAATGGGTCAAAATTTCAAAAACTACTATTAGGCATTTTTTTATCGAAACAGTGACTAGCTCATTCGATTCAGGCATAGATTAAATACCCTCATACGGAATTTGAATGCAAAATCTCACATAGGGTGTTAGTTATTTTGATATTTTTGATTTTTAGATTCACCCTGTATCAAAATCAAAGGGATCGATAAAACTGGTGAAGTAGTCATTCAATGGAGAAACACATTGAATACTTGGATACGAAGTTCCATCGTTGTAACTTCTACAGGAAGATCTCTCTAGGTCAACCAAAAATAAATGAAATTAAAGTTGAGGTTCACTATTTTGAAAACTCAAGTAAACCGTTTTTCACACACTTCACTATACAGTAACTTTGAATATCCTCTCGATTGATAAGATAAAGAACTGTCGAATATAATACAAATCGAATGACAGACAAACATTCTACAATTGTTATGTATAGAGAATATTTCTTCGAATAAGTTACTATTATGTATATTTCCAGGAAAAAAGATATGGATCGTAATGCAAAATTTGTCAACTTCAATTTCATTAATTTTTGGTTGACCAAGAGAGATCTTCCTGTAGAAGTTACAACGATGAAACTTCGTATCTGAGTATTCGATGTGTTCCTTCATTGAATGACTACTTCACCGGTTATATCAACTCCTCAGATTACGACACAGGGTGAATCGAAAAATCAAAAATATCAAAAGTCGCCACTGAATAACTAACACCCTATAGAAGATTTTGCGTTCAAATTTCGAATGGGGTTTCTTCAGCTATGCCTGAATCGAATAGGCTAGTCACAGTTTCGATAAAAAATTATCTAATAGTCGTTTTTTAAATTTTGAACCCTTCAACAAACAAAAGTAGGCAATGAAAATTTGAATATTTCAAATTTGTTCACATTCTCTGATAGAGCTCGTTGAGTACTATATATAATGTGGAATTTTTGTTTTTGTAAATCAGTCAACGGGTTCCAAATCAGAAGAGTGTTGTCCTTGACAACATTGCTTCATGAGTGGAAATAAAAGATTATTTGACCAATAACGATAAACAGCATAAAAATTAATTTAGGTTCCTAACGGCACATTGGAGTAATTGAATGCCAATAATTCACTATCAGTCCAGCACTCGCCCATTATTCTGCATAAGAACAAAACCAAAACAATGAACGTTAAAGTTTCCAAGAAAATATACGTATCTACCTATACTGGCTAACTGACAAAAAACACTCCAAGCAATAGCGGCGCATTTAACTATCTGATTTTGAAAAACAAAGAAGCAAATGAATTGATTCATCAGATACTACAGGGAGACACTATAGCATTTTTTTCTCTTTACTTGGGGTGAGCATAATATACCATTATATATAAATATTATAAGTACAGTATTTGGCGCCAGAACCTGGAACAAATTCGACATTACCTCCACACTGACGGATTGCATCGGTACCTAGTATCTCCTGTGGCTCTATGGCAGTAAAATTATAAGATTAGTACTAGAAGTGACGTTAGAAATAGAGTGGCGACAATAGTGGTACACTTTTTAATTGGTTAGATCTCTAATATGGAGGTGCATCCATATGTCTTGTTTTCTCCATTCAGAGCTCTACGTATTCTATTTCACATTGTCAATGCTTTGTCTTTGGACACGAGACATCCGTCTTTCGGAACTCGTAAGTTTAGGATTATTTGGATGATGAAATGAAAATATCAAATATCTAAACCTTACGTCAGATGGACACTTCCTAGGCGCAAATTCATTACTGCATGAGAGATACCCTTCCTATTGTTAGCTATTCAGTGACTTGACCACGAATGACATTCCAGAAACAGCAGCCATTTGGAGGGTCTATTTTTTTTATTTTATGTTCTGGTTCCCGAAAACGTATATCCTGTAATATTCAGCGAACATCGTGAGAACCGAGAGAAATAAGGTAGGAATTGGTGTTCTTCTTAAATTTCTGGAGGTTATATGCCTCGGGGAACACCTCCCTTGGCAATGTGTTTCAGAGCCTCGCTGTTCGTTGGATGAACGAATCTTTGGAAAGAGATTTTCTGCAGGTCTCCAAAGTGACCACGAAGGGGTGCGAAGCCTCAACTCGACGGGTGAGTTTGTGAGCGAGGCATCACCTACGAGACGAATTGCCCTTTTTTGGACAGAATCCAACAGTTTCAGGGTATGTTTGGGTGCTGCACTCCAAATATGGGAACAGTATTCCAGGACAGGTCGGATTTGTGCTTTATAGATCATAAGCAGCTGACTGAAAGTGAAATAGCTCCTGGACCAAAAAAGAGACCAAGTTTTTGGGATGCACTTTTAGCAATTGATCTCACGTGATTCTCCCAAGAAGGGTTATCACTAATAGTATAATACCAAGCATCGAAATGGATGTCTTCAAAGGTTATATACGGTTATAAACGAACAACCTAGTTGAATTCAACGCCACCAAAACTCAAGCCTGCATTTTCTCTAGAAAGGCGGAACTCAGTATGCCCGATATTGTAATGTCTGGCTCCACCATCCCCACCAAGCCCACCATATCTATGCTCGGTATTTCCATCAGCAACACTCTTTCATGAGATAATCATGTCAGATCCATCGCAAAAGCTGCCTCACAAAAACTCGGATTCTCGTTCCGTGCGAAAAGCTACTTTACACCTCAACAGCTTCTCATGATCTACAAAGCGCAGATACGGCCTGTTCTAGAATACTGTTCCCACATATGGGGTTCAGCACCAAAACATACGCTTATGCTCTTAGATTTCATCCAGAGAAGAGCCATTCGCCTGGTGGGTGACGCCACACTCACTCACTCTTTGACATCATTGGAACACCGTAGAAAGGTCGGCGACCTTTCACTTTTCTATCGATACTTCCACGGGAAATGTTCTTCGGAAATCTCTGCAATCATCCCTTCACTAGCAATACCAATCAGACGAACTAGACAAGCCCAGTCAGCACATCCTTTCGTTGTCAACCTCGAAAGATGTCGAACAGCACTTTATCAAGACTCCTTCATCCATAGAACGGCTAGGCTCTGGAATTCATTGCCTGTGGAAGTATTCCCAACAACATATTATAATCTCAAAAAATTCAAAAAAAATTCCAATACCTACCTCCTGTCCCTATCCTCCCTAGGAACGCACGATGTTCTTTGAACATTATAGGGATTCCCTTTCGTGCGCTCCAATCGATTAAAAAAAATATATATATGGTTACTCCTGACAAGCTTATGTTGGGCACAGTGAGATCGGCTTTTCTAGAGAAAAGGCATGCTTGTGTATCGTTTGAATTGAAATCGACCAAGTTATTGGATCCCCATTCGAGAATTGTTGCCAAGTCCATGTTGTCAACATTTCTCCCTCGTTCGTTTCTGATTTGCCTGGCTGGTATTGGAGCCCTGGAAGAGAAGGCGGTATGGAGGGTACTATCATCCGCGAAGCTGTGTACTGGATATGAAGTTGTTTCCCAAAAATCGTTAATATGGAGTAGAAATAATGTTTGTGCTAGAATTGATCCTTGCGGAACACCAGCATTTATGATAAGAGAGTCAGATGAAACTCCGTTGACCACTACATGGAGAGACCTGTTTGAGAGAAAACTAGCTAGTGGAGAACATAGCTGGGGAGGCAAGCCATAAGATGGAAGCTTGGCGAGGAGTCCGTGGTGCCAGACTCGATCGAAGGCCTTGGATATATCAAGTGCCAGGGCTAAGGTTTCGCCATATTTTTCAATAGATTGCTGCCATATATGTGAGACGTAAGCGAGCAGGTCACCAGTTGATCTCTGATGAGGGAAGCCATATTGCATATCGTTGATAATACCTGATTGTTCCAGGTATTTCATGGGTTGCTAGGTAGGGTCTTGTTGCCCTTTCTAGGAACTGGTTGTACTCTTGTAATTTTCCAGTTGGACGGGAATATCCCCAATTTGTAAGAGTATATAGTTGAACAACTTGCAGAGAACAGGTGTTAGTTCAAGAGCACATTTTTTGAGAACAATCGGTGGGATTTCGTCGGAGCCACAAGCTTTGTTGGTGTTGAGACCCAATAAAATCTTCCTATGTTGATGGCTAAAAAAAGGTGATCTCGGGCATATGACTGTCAATGTTTGGAGGTTGTTTTCCCGATGAATCCTGGACAGTTGTGGCTAGTGTTCCATCTTCCTTGGGTAGAGGAGGAAACGAGATGGAAGTGAAGTTTCTTCCTACTCACTTCCTGATCTACTCACTCCACAGAACTCAAAGACTCTAATTAATACTTACTTGCAATCCGTTCCTTTTCTCGCAATCGCACCCGCTATACAAGACGCTGGCTCTCAGCTCCCTGCTCTTCGACCTGCTGCCCGAGTTGCCCTTCTCCTGCGGCCTTCGGTAGCACACCATCATCTGGGGGGGATTGCACGGCACGCAGGGCTGCTCCGCGGGGCAGGGGTTGCAAATGGGGACGCAAGGGGGCGGCACGGGAGTGCAGATCGGGAGGGTGGGGGGTACACAGCAGGGGGGACACGTACCTGAATGGGATATTAAAATAGTATATTACATAAGAACACAGATAAAAAGGATTTCTTCGATCAAACAAATCCATTTTCTCGAAATTGAATTGCTTCGTTCTAGAATATTTCATTTGAATGGAACAATATACACTTGTCCCAATTCGATCGGCTTGTTTGCATCGTTTCTTGATATGAATTTGCTCAACATAAACAGTATATTTCTTCATTCAAGAAAACCGCGACTACAAGTGACATATATTAGTTCAAGCAAATCTCTGTTTGTCTAAAAGACTTTCAGTGACGTATATACAGCGGTACGCCTGCGCCCATTCGACTACTCAGTCGTTAGCCGCCATTCGACATGAAGACGGTGCAAAGCACCTTTGTTTTTCAATGGTGAAATGTTCAAGAATCAAGTGTGCTCAGTCATGGATAATAGTGGTGTGGTATCATCTTCACAGCAATGCGGCATTCCATATTTGAGGGCAATCTGATGCGGGGGTAAGAACTTCGTATATTTTTGTAACATAGGTGTACCTAGTGAGGTGTTTTCCCTTTTTATTTTATCAGAAACATGCTAAGAACCTTGATATCAATCATACCTGAAACCATAACTACACATCAGTGTCAACGCATATGGCCATGTTTGTATAACCTGCACAACACACATTCGTTCAGCAGTGACGATTTGACCAGTCGAATTCATTCGATGAACGCACTAATAGGTATAGGTAGGTAATTGTCCATAATTTGTATATTTTTTACTTGATTCCTGATTAGAATGATTGAACCAATAATAATATGTCTCCTTCTTTCGTGTTTTTATACCTATAACAACTTTTAAACATGCCGTCTTGTCAAACGCAGACTTTCTTGCGACCAGAAAATGTTCATTTTATTGACTACGAAAATAATTATCGCATCTCTTCAGAATGAGATTGGATGATATTCAAAGCTGTGCAATTTTTAAAAAATTTCAAAGGCTTTCAGTTGGAAAGAATTTTTCATTTTTTATTTTTGTCGGAAGATTTTTGGAATTGTCACTGTCTTTACTGAAATATGAATATTGTTATGAGAGATTGCATCATTCTATACTCCAATTTCTATATTGGATGTGTGTTCTGTCATCTCCGAAAGTATTCGGAAGTTTCAATACTGCATTTTGTTAGGCATACAATTGTGCGACTTTGCCTTAATTTACCGACCCTGTATCTCTCACAGTTCAACTTTCATTTGTGAAATGACACCCTATACAAGGTATTTCGAAAATTCATTATCGAGATTTTAAGGCCGTATGTTTCAAATGAAAAAAAAAATACTAAGAAAATCTTGAACTATGAACGTTCTGTTGATCGTAAAGAAGCGTTTGCAGACAAAAAAGGGTATTTTTACGAATGCTCTTTTTGATACTTCTGAGTATTTTTACCCAAAAATATTTTTCCTCATTTTGAAAGTTTATAATTTTGATGGCGATTTCATATCGAAGGCAATTATTATAATCTTGAGCATACGTGTTTACCTGGACAAGAAGGAGGTGGACAACAACTTGGAGGAGAACAACAACCTGGAGGTGAACAAAATGGAGGTGGACAGCAGCTTGGGAATGGAAAACACCCTGGTGGAGAACAGCAACCAGGGGGTGAACAGCATCCGCTTGGCGGGCAACATGAATTGCCATCTATTTGATTCACAAGATTTTTGAGACTCGCTAAAAGCGATTCTCTTCTCTGTGAAGTTTCTTTGCAAGGCATTTTCAAACACGAATAATTTTATACCAAAACGAATCAATACACTGAAATTTTGAAGACAATTTGGAATCAAGAGATTATGACAGAACAAGAATTTTGACACTAAGTTTTTAAAGTTTCTGAATCCATCATGCTTTGAATTGACTTTGAATGCTTTGTTGCCTCGCAGCCACCTCAGCATTATACCTTGGTTGCATTATAATGTCGTCAGATATGTAACGTGAGTCAGTAAGGCCATTGCCGTTCTATACAGGGTGTTTCGAAATTCGACCGACAACGTTTGACAGGTGATAGCCCTCGTGATTTCATAATCATTGAGATAGGAACATTCGGTCTTCAAGTGTTCAGTTCTCGAGATACAGGGCGTTGAAGTTGAGAAATGAAAATAGTTGTTTCGCAATATCTCAAGAATAATTGAATATAATGCATTCAACTTCGGTATATGGTTTCATCTTTGAATGGGCCATTTTTTGACCTGGAAGCCATTCCGGACATTTTGTCCAGTGGTGCCCTACAGGGGGTTGTGGCATTTTTTCCTTCCATATTTTCTACGCCACTGATTGAATTTCGATTATTTCCAATTCCTCGAATTCATTCTTCAATTTTGTTCAGAAAATGCATCACCTTCAACTGAGCTGAAATAAACAGTTTTCGAGATATTCGACCCAAAATAGAAGATTGCATAGTAATATTTCATCATTTTCAGTAGTAGAAAATTGCAAAAATATTTTTCTGGTGTTGAGTAGATTAGATACTATTCAGATCTCATTCCATAGCTGAACAGAAATAGTTATTCCACACATGAAGAGAAAACAAAAATTTTCGTAATTTTTTACTACCGAGGAAGATGAAAAATTACTATGCATACTTCTATTTTGGGTCAAATATCCCGATAACTGTTCATTTTAGCTCAGTTGAAGGTGATGCATTTTTTCAACATAACTGAACAAACAATTCGAGAAATTGGAAATAATTGAAATTTCATCAGTGGCGTAGAAAATATGGGAGGAAAAGTTATCACAACCCTCTGTAGCGCATCTCTGGATAAAATTCTCGGAATGTCTTTCTGGTCAAGAAATTAATCAGTGAAAGATGAAACCATATACCGAATTTGAATGCATTATATTAAATTATTCTTGAGATATTGCGAAAAAACTATTTAAATTTCTTAACTTCAACGCCCTGTATCTCGAGAACTGAACACTTCAAGACCGTCTGTCCCCTGTCCCTATCTCAGCGATTATGAAATCACGAGGGCTATCACCTGTCAAGCGTTGTCGGTCGAATTTCGAAACACCCTGTATAGATGACAGTACAGCCTATAGGTAGTTACCTTCTTGTACTAGGTTGCCTACTAGGTGTTGATTTAGATCGACAATGGTAAGGCTCTTGGTTATCAAAGGGCTTCAAAAATCCATCTATAATCAAGGGGGTGAAAAAATCGCGAGAGCTTATAAATATCTATCAGAATGAGACGAGTGGAGGAACACTCCATACCAGTTTCTTTCAATGGGACGACTCGCTATTACTCTGAACTCACTCCGTACTCTAAACAATCTACACCTTTTCCAGTTGTATTTCAGAAAGCGTCAATTGTATTGCAGAAAGAATCAACTGTATTGCATATTTGAATATCTTATATAAATTTATTGATGCCACCAGTACAATTATTTCGATCCACCTTTCCAGAGGGATAGTTTATTCTTGCAGTTTTTCAAAATTCCTTGCTGACCGAGCATTTCTGGCTCGTATTTTTCCATCAAATTACAATTTGGATATCTCATATAGATTCATAGATGCCACCAGTAGAATTATTTCGATACACCCCTTAAGAGGGATGTTTATTCTTGATGCAGTTTTCCAAAAATCCTTGCTGACCGAGCATTTCTGGTTTGTGTTTTTCAATCAAATTACATAATATTTGGATATACGGACCAGAAATGCTCGGTCAGCAAGGATTTTCGAAAATCAGCAGGAATAAACTACCCCTCTGAAGGGGTGGATCGAAATAATTCCACTGGTGACACCTATAAATATACAGTCTGTCCAAGATAAGGTTGAACAGCATGGGGATCTCGGAAAACGGTGAGAGATACGAAGTCGGTTAAATGGGGAAAAAGTTGCGCATTCGGAGGCTCATATCAAGAGCCTTCGAAAATGTTGAAAATTATTTTTAGTTTTTGAGTTATATCGAAAAAAATGAATTTTTGGAATATCTATTTTATTTTTTTTTCGCCGTTATTATTAGAGATACAGCAAAACTGAGAATACTTTTTCATAGCAACTTTTGATGACGTTCAACGTGGTGATACCGATTTTTTTATGCGACGTTTCGTATCCGTGGAACCATCATCAACTTTTGTTTTATGAATACGGTCCTGATAATTTTTTCACAGATTCTGAAAGGTTTTTTTATTCTGAATTCAACCATGTATTATACAAAGTGGTTTATGTGTGTTTCGACCTATTTTCAGCCATCATCAATGTTTTTTCGAAATTCCAAAGAAAAATGCCATCAGTTCCACTTATTTTGAAGGAAAATTAGTCAACACACTAATACCTCATCAACTGGTTTCAATCAACAACCCATTTCATTTTGCAGAAACAAAAATTCCGTCCATAAAAATTCTGAATATGTCAAGCGCTAAAACCAGGCGATGACGAAAGGCGCAGGACATTCTGTGAGTGGTATACCAGGAAATGTTAAAATTTTTCAGATTTCTTTCGAACAATCATCTGGACTGATGAAAGCATGATCACTAATCATGGTAGCTTCGATAAAAAAATACACATTATTGTTCACGAGAAAATGAACATTTATACATTACAGCGAGACACCAACACCGTTTCGGCTTTAATATGTGGGTTGCAATATTTGGTACACGAATTAATGTTCCTTCTATTTACCATGAAACACAGACTTCCGAACGTTATAGAAATTCTCTTGAGAGAGAATCATCTTGAGGATCTCTGGATGATTTAACGATTGCGGAAGTTCAGAACTGTTGGTTTCAACACGATGGCGCTCCGGTACATAATTCCAGAGAAGTCCGTGCGTTTTTATCCCTTGGCCGGCGCGGTCGCCTGATTTGACACAGCTGGATTTTTTCTTACGGGATATATCGAACTTTGTACACGCAACTAACTCTGATGATGGGGAAGAACTAAGGGACAGTGTCTTCGAAGCATTCAATAGAATAACCCCAGAAATGCCCAGCAATGTCTTAGAAGCAACAGTGAGAAGAGCATATCTTTGTTCAGAAAATAATGGTTATCATTTTGAACATTTGTTTTAAATGTCTCTGTAGGTATTGTCAAAGTTAAGTTGTTAAAGTAATTCGTGTAAGAATTCATCAACAATTTTAAACGCTGCATTGATCGAATGATGTAGTGAAATATTTTTTATTCACTTTTCAGTATTGAATAACTAATCCATCAAGTTTGACACTGAATGATCAGAAATAAGTGGAACTGATGGCTTTTTTCCTTTGGAAGTTCGAAAAAACATTGATGATGGATAGAAATAGGTCGAAACACATTCGAATCACCTTGTATAGTACATGGTTAAATTCTGAATAGAAAAACCTTTCAGAATCTGTGAAAAAATTATCAGGACCGTATTTAAAAAACAAAAGTTGATGATGGTTCCACCAATACGAAACGTCGCATAAAAAAATCGATATCACCAAGTTGAACGTCATCAAAAGTTGCTATGAAAAAGTATTTTCAGTTTTTCTGTATCTCTAATAATAAGGGAGAAAAAAAGAAAATATAAATTCCAAAAATTCACTTTTTTCGATATAACTCAAAAACTAAAAATAATTTTAAAAATTTTCGAAGGCTCTTGATATGAGCCTCCGAATGCGCAACTTTTTCCCCATTTAAGCGACTTCGTATCTCCTAGCGTTTCCGAGATATCCAAATATGTAATTTGATGGAAAAATACGAACCAGAAATGCTCGGTCAGCAAGGATTTTTGAAAAACTGCAAGAATAAACTACCCCTCTGAAGGGGTGGGTCGGAATTATTTTACTGGTGGCATCCATATACAGTGTGTCCCACTTACCATGCTCACCATGGGTATCTTTTTAACGGTGAGAGATACGAGGTCGGTTGAATGACACAAAATGTGGAGTTTGTCAAGGCCAACTATAATGTGAAAAAATATTTTGATAAAATCTATTCGTTTTTGTTTTATACGCAAAAAACAGATTTTGATCATTTTCATGTCTCCTCCGTAACTTCTTCATTTATGAATATATTCAAATAGGAATTTCACATTTTCATGGCAGTTTTTCAGAGTGATTTCGAAAAAAATATGAAATTTATACCAACTCTTCTAGAATTTGAGATATCAGCACCAACTTTAGTTTTTCAAATGTAGGTCATAGCTCACTATGACTTAGTTACAAATAACTAGGTCGACATTGTTTATCTGGTTTGGCTTTCACTATGCTGTGAACTGCCGCTTTTTGCAAAATGAAGGTTCTTTGTAAATGTGTGTGGGAGGCATTGCCCCATCCTAAAATTCCGTAGGTTAAGATTGACTGGAAAAGACCATAGTACTTATATGGTGAGACCACTGGAATATCACTCACGCATCATGCTCCGCCTTTCCACAGCCTTCAAACATAAATAATATAATTATTTATCATATTGCTCGCGATAATATAAAAGGATAGAAGGGACATTGGGACTATATTCTCTGACCCGAGTGAAATAGATATACCCAGTAGTAGACAGTTCAAATTATTTCTTTATTCAATACAAAACTTCACAAATGGTACTTCATTTATTGATATATATATATTATATCCCTATTTTTGGGGACAGCAACCCGGGGGTTGAGGACAGCAATTGGGGATGACGGGGGTGCAAATGGGTAGACAAGGCTTCGGCAGTGGGTCGTAGATTTCGATGACAGGCCCAATGGGGCTGGTGACACAAGGCTGACATGGTGGTGGACAACAGGGAGAACAGCAAGATTGCCCCTCGATTTGACTGATCAAATTCTTGATGCTGGCTAGTAGTGATTGTTCATTGGAACACATTTTGGTTTGGCTTCGTCTTATAACTGTGATGGCACAAATATGTGTGGGACATTTAATGTTACGGAAATTTTGGCTCCTCTTGAGGAAAAATATTTCTTGTCACTAGGAAAATTTTGACACAAATATTTCAAACTATCGAATTTTCGTTACTTTGGTTACTATAAATAGGTATTATGTTGCTATGATTTTTGAAGGATTATACAAGATGTCTGCCACAATCTGTAACTATCCACCAATCACCAATCCTTTTATATACATATTTTGAGATTTTGAGAGATTTTGAGAGATTTTATAGAGATTTTTTATTTTTTTAAGTTCTCCATCTATTTGAAAATAGCTAGTGTTGCTCTTCAAATCGTCAACTGAATAGGTGGAGAAAAGGAATCTATAGCTTGGTAAGAAGATATCTGCTGTAGATTATGATTTTTCTAGTAAAAGCAAGAGGGCAAGAGAGTCCAGACAATTAATAACGACTTATCAAAAAATTAAATATTGAAAGTATTGTCAATAAACGTGAACATTAATATAATTTCACAATTTCAGAGAAATTCTATACGAATATTTTTTGAGTGCGCCATCTATTAGTGAATAGCTGTAGTGTTGCTTTCAAGACGGTTCTCTTGTAAATCGTCAACCGAACAGGTAGAAAAATGGAATCTATAGGTATGGAGGAACATATGAGTTTCTCAAGCTCCTTGCTTTTCAGGATATCTGTCCCTAACATGATTTTGATAGATTTCTATCAATAAACTACTTCCATCATTAATAAACCTAAAGACAGAGACTGAAGAAAATATGCTAAAGAGTCCAGATACGTATATGACTAGATACTATGACAGGTGATGACAGCAATAACTATTCTGAAAATTAGAAGAAGTTGATGAATAACCAACAAAATTTTAATTATAACCTACAAATCTGACGTTTGTGAAAAAGTGTTTATTTTGAATTGATTTTGAATTTTTATCAAGTTCTGCCTGTTCATTATTTCAATCGCTCGGTTAATGAACCTAAGTGATGTCTCATATACTTGCTCATTCTCTTGAAGAAAATGCCAGAACTAAGGACGTAACCATATCAGAGAATGTCAATTTCGAATCTTTGTTGCTATCTGAAGATATTTTCCAGGGGCTGTGCCAAACAGGATTTAGAAAACCGTCTCCTATACAGCTCAAAGCAATACCTGTTGGAAGATGTGGATTTGGTAAGTAATTTATCAATGTAGGTATAAGTTTGCACATGAAAATACAAGTGAAAAGAGGATATAGTGATCTAGCATTTCAAATTGGAACAGATTTATCATCTTATTGTGATCCTTCCATCAATTTCCATCAGTTATTAAGTATGTTATCCACAATTATTTCTGACTAATGTCTTTATATCAAATAAAGTTGTAATTTGATTTCTCATAATCCACCAGTGGTATGTTTATGTTATTACATTTTTACAGATCTTATAGTGAAATCAAAATCTGGTACAGGAAAAACTCTGGTATTTTCGATTATTGCCTTAGAAAATATAGATAGACATAAGCAAGCACTTCAAGCTCTGATCCTTGCACCCACAAGAGAGATTGCTGTTCAGATTCAAGATGTGATTAAGAAAGTTGGATCCAACATTGAAGGTAATCTATCAGTATAATTTATTTTCAAATCCCACTTTGTTTATTATTGCAAAGGATGTTTGAAATGATAATATGTTAGTTAGTTCTGTTAGTTCAATAGAAGCAATCAAGGTGACAATGTGTGGGGCAATGCCTCAGTTGAATATCTTGTCAGATACATATATACAGATCGTGATACAGACATAAGCAAATATCAGGAAAATACCCATGTTAGCTCAAGGTGCATGGTGCTCAATTCCAAGGATATGAAGAAATTGATTTCTAAATGATTCCCTAGATGATTCCAGTAGGTAACAAAAAATGGAATTCATGAAAATCCGTGAAAATCAATTATATCAATTTCAAACATATTCAAAACATTCAACAGATCTTCAAATATTCATTATTCTAACTGTATTTATGGCAACCCATAGTTTGGTTTACAAAATGTGAATAATGATTCCTAGTCAATATAACAAAAAATGTTATGAGCTTTTGTATCTCACATAAATACCTGGATAAATACTAGTCAAAAAACTAGAAATCACTTGTCCAAGAGATTTGAAAAAATATTTCAAGAAGCTGTGTTCTTAAGAAAGTATTTACAGGGTGAGCAAAACCCATCAGCTTTATTCAAAGGAAAAGAAAAATGACCAGACAAATCTTAATAATATTTTCAATTGGGATTGAACAAGTTCTATTTCAAGCCAAATTTTCATATTAACCCTTATTTGTAAAGTGAAGGAATGATGTCATCATTTTTTATTTTCAAACAAGCCCCCACTCATGTTCTGAATTATTTGAAGAGAGCTAATTTTGCTCTTGACATTTTTCAAGTGGGAATATTTTTTATTCTGTTCTGAAAATTTGGTTCTCACCAGATATTTTTCCATGATTTTTTTATTTATGTGAGCCGAGATTTAAACAAAATGTGTACTTGTTTCAAGTTGATTGCTCATGTTTATTGATATTTTTTCTTCATAATGTTTCCTCTAATTTTCTCAAGAAAATTATTGCTTTTTCAATTTGTCAAAATAGTATGTATAAGGAAAACATCATCATTAAACCAGCTTCTAAATATGGCAAAATAAACAAACCTAAAGTTTACCTTATTCAATGTTATTCAAGAACCTCTCTTCAGATTTTTTTTTCATTCTTGCTTTTCCTATAATAAAGCTAAGAAGTAAGACATCAAGCTTTGCTTACCTTGTATAAACTAATGTAGCTAGATATTGTAGAGATAAAATTTTTTGAAACATAGAAATACAGAGAAGACATGATCAAATGATAATGACTGCTTCCTCCAAAATATTGTATTTATAAATACAGGATGTTTCAAAATTCGAACAACAACACTTCACAGGTATATAGGGATAGGGTATGTCACTATGAGCTTACACTATCTCTATATCAATAATCAGTCTGGAGAAATCCATGAAAATATACATGCTTATATTTTAGAATAGGGTCTCTTCATATAAAATATTTTCAGCAATACAGTGTTGCCGCTTCTATCAAAAAGTAGCAACAGCTTTGTTATTTCAAATAGAATACCCGGTATTTCATTGCATTTTCAGATTCTCCCTGAAAAGATGATTTCATCGATGTATCATACTTGTGGTCTATCGGAAATGATTAGAGAGATATAGGGTGTTCAAAATCGAGATTTTTCAACTTCAGGATTTGTTTGTGTCGAAACTATTTATTATCCGCCAAAACGGCTCACATGTCCAAATCTCAACTTTTGATTTACTATTTACTGATATTCAATCGGAACAGATACAGGGTGATCAGAATTCTGAATCTTGGACCACCCTGTATCTATTCCGATTAAATATCAATAAATAGTGAATCAAAAGTTGAGATTGGGGCATGCGAGCTGTTTTGACCGATAAGGAATAGTTTCGACACGAAAAAATCGCGATTTTGAACACCCTATTTCTCTATAATCTTTTCAGACCCCAAGTGTGATACATCGATAAAATCAGCACTTCAGGGAGAATCTAAAAATGCGATAAAATACAGGGAGTTCCATTTGAAATATCAATGTTGCTACTACTTTCTAGTAGAAGCGGCAACACTGCATGGTCGAAAATATTTCAAATCAATAAAGTGTATTCTAGAATACAAGCATGCACATTTTCATATATTTCTCCCCACTGATTCTCGATATAAAGATAGTGTAAGCTCGTCGTGACATACCCTGTATGTGGTTCAAGATTCAGAATTCTGATCACCCTGTATCTGTTCCAATTATCAAATGTCAGTAGATAGTAAATCAAAAGTTAAGATACGGACATGGAAGCCGTTTTGAAAGATAATGAATAGTTTCGTCACAAAAAAAAACAAAGTTGAAAAATCTCAATTTTGAATATCTGTAATCATTTTCGGTAGACCCCAAGTGTGATACATTGATGAAATCAGCTCTTCAGGGAGAATCTAAAAATACAATGAGAAATAGGGTGTTCCATTCAAAAAAATCAAATAGTACCCGGTAGATCGTTTGTTCCCAGCAATTTGTATTTTCTGGTGTAGCGGAAAAAAACTCTATCGAAAATCATTTTAGATGATATTTAAAATTTCTCAATCGGTTCATAAATAACTGAGCTAGAGGGGGGGACATTTATGGTGAATCACCCTGTACATGATTCCAAGGTGGTTTACCCCTCGTCTCCGACAATTTATCCAGTGGTGTGCTACAGGGAGTTGTGGTTTGTTTTCCTCCCATATGTTCTACGACATTGATGACATTTCAGTTTTGTTCAAAAGCTGCATCATCTTCAACTGAGCTGAAATGAACAGTTTCTGAGGTATATGACCGAGAATAGAAATTTGCATAGTAATTTCAGGAGTATTTCAGTAGTAAGAACAAAAATATTTTTCTGGTGTTGAGTAGATTGCACACTTTTTTGATCTTATTCCATAGCTGAAGAGAAATAAATTTTCCATGCAGAAATTTAACGAAAGGATGTGCTGACTGGGCTTGTCCAGTTTGTCTGAATGGTATTGCTAATGATAGAATGATAGCAGGAGTTTCTGAAGAACACCTCGAGTTGAGGTATCAATAGAAAAGTGAAAGGTTGCTGACTTTCCAATTTGTTGCAAGGACATTTTTGTTTGAAATAAAGTTATGCTTTTTTCGGAATTGGCATTGTTCAACATTTTCATAATTGTTGTTTTGAATGTAGTAGAATAAACAAATGTTATGATCATTTTATGATAATTCTCTTATACAAAAGTTAGTCATTTATAATAATAATTTGTCCCAAGTACGGACATGTCATCTCGTTTTCAATTAGGTTGGGATCCAAAAATTAGGAGACAAAAAAATAGTTCATGATTTCATGGATTATAAATGGTAAAGTACCATTTGGGACCACAAATCCATTTTTGTAAAATTTTGTGCCCCCTCATTATTGAAACCTCTAGATTTGACTCAAGTTGATAGGTGAAAGGACCCCGCAAATTTTCAAGGTAATTTGGGTCCCGGTGGATTTTTCTCAATTTTTTGTATGATGTAGTTCATTTGATTCAATTACATATTGGCATTGCGCCAACCCCCAAAAATGAACAGTTTTTTTGCTAGGGGGGGTTGAATTCACATTTTGACCGAATTGATTATTTATTTCTGAGAGAATGAACAATATTCTAGAATTTTTTATTTCATCTAATTTCTCCTATGAATATATGCTTTTTGAAAAAAATATAGTGAGGGGGAATTATTACCCCAAACTCCCATTTTGAAAAACGAAAAAAAAAAGAGAACTCGCCTAACCGTCAAAAGTGATAGAAAATGTTCCACTACCCAGAATTATGGAAACCGCCTTTTTGTATTATTGCCCCTCACCGAATGGGAGGCGCCCATGAAAAAAAAGTTCGGTGGATTCCGCTGAATTTTTGATATGATGTACTCTATATGATACTGATCAGAAAATAATTGGGTGTCAATCCTGAAAAATAGACAGTTTTCCTGCTACAGGGGGTTCAATTCACATTTTGAACACATAAATAGACTAGATGAGTACCTATTTGATTCTGAACTTCTTTTCAATATATCATCTCCATTCCCTATATTCCCTAACAATTATTCATCAAAAAATATTTTGAGGGGGAGGGGGTTCCTACCCCTTCAAAAAGTATTTTGAGAAATATAAAACAAAAATACAGTGCTACCGTGAAGAGCATATAGGAAAGTGATTAATTACGTGAAATTATGGAAAAAGCTCTCTTGAATTTCTATGAGGTGCTTTTTGTGATTCCGATCAATTCCGATTCCAATTATCGGTACCGGTTACCAGAAATGAGCATATCAAAAATTCAGCGAAATCCACCGAACTTTTTTTTCATGGGCGGCTCCCATTCGGTGAGGGGCAATAATACAAAAAGGCGGTTTCCATAATTCTGGGTAATGGAACATTTTCTATCACTTTTGACGGTTAGGAGAAATCTCTTTTTTTTTTCGTTTTTCAAAATGGGAGTTTGAGGTAATAATTCCCCCTCACTATATTTTTTTCAAAAAGCATATATTCATAGGAGAAATCAAATGAAATAAAAAATTCTAGAATATTGTTCATTCTCTCAGAAATAAATAATCAATTCGGCCAAAATGTGAATTCAACCCCCCCTAGCAAAAAAACTGTTCATTTTTGGGGGTTGGCGCAATGCCAATATGTAATTGAATCAAATGAACTACATCATACCAAAAATTGAGAAAAATCCACCGGGACCCAAATTACCTTGAAAATTTGCGGGGTCCTTTGTGAATGAGATTCCAAAATATTGATATACGGGGTGTTCGACTCGAAACCTACTTATCAATTTTTTCAAGGCCGGCCCTGGAATAATACATTTTTTTTATAATGTCTATCGTCACCACTGTGGACAAAGAACATACAAACCAAATATCAAGAAATTCTATAGGGTGGTTCATAAGTTATGATTCATTGAAAAAAAGGAGGGAAATCAATAAATCACCCTGTATCTTCGTTATAAAGAATGATAGACCCATGAAATATAGATTATTTAGATGTACCCCGGTGTCGTCCATCTACCCTTACTGTATGCCCATTTCCCAATGAATCATCCTGAATAAAAAATAAAATCAATAATTTGTTCTCCTCAGGCCTTATAGTGGAATCCTTCATAGGTGGCCTATCCTTTGAAGATGACAAGAAGAAATGCAAGCAATGCCAAATAGCTGTGGGCACTCCAGGTCGAATAAAACATCTCATCTCTGAAGGAATCCTCACATGTGACTCTACTCGTCTGTTTGTCCTCGATGAAACCGATAAATTAATGGACGCTAGCTTTCGCAACGACATAAACCAAATTTACAATGCCTTACCTGCCAAGAAGCAAATCATAACTACCAGCGCCACCTATCCCAATGAACTCCAGCATTTCCTCGCTCAGTATATGCAGTCTCCCACGTATGTCAATGCAGAACTAGAAACACCTTTGCTGTTAGGGTTGAAGCAATTCGTTTCTGTGTTGAAACCACACGCTAATGTCGTTCAACAAATGAAGTTGAAGAATGAGGAACTCTTGAACATACTCAGTAACATATCGTTCACACAGTGTCTCGTCTTTTCTAACTACCAGACCAGGGCAGAGAGTATCAGTAACTACTTGAACCAAAAAGGGTGGACTTCAATGTTCATCTCCGCTGCCCAAAATCAGAGTCAAAGACTGAAGGCGCTCAACAGCTTGAAGGACTTCAAGTGCCGCATAATGCTGTCGACAGACTTGACAGCTAGGGGTATAGATGCCGCCAAAGTCGATCTGGTTATCAACTATGACATTCCGGTTGATGCAATGACTTATTTGCATCGGATGGGAAGAGCAGGGCGATATGGGGCACAGGGTGTTTGCTTGAATTTGGCTTTTGGTGGACAGGAATTGGAGAAGTTGAGGGGGATTTTAGGGCAGATTGGTGGAACTGCTTTGGGGATTCCGAAGTTGCCTAAGTTCAAAGGTGAGTGCAATAGTTTGACGAAATATAACTTAGTCAAAAATGAATTCTGGATATCTCAATGTTATCATGTATATTTTGATTTTTGTTTTTAGGTCACATTTCTGATTTGGTAAAAATCAATACTCCATCTGAGGAACAGATTTTCGGAAAGTTAGATGAATCTCATATTGATTTGACATTGGACAAAAATAAAATATATGAACTAACTAAAAATAGTGCTGCAAATGCTAAACTGGAACACAATGAGAATCATGATATCTTGGAGAGCCAGAAGATTATGAGCACTTTGAATGATAACAAGACTGATTCAGGCGAAGTTGAAAAACAATCATTTGAAATGGATACCAAAGTGGTTTCAGCCTCTATGTCAAATGACAATATTGTTGAAAATAACGAAAGTGATGTTATGGGCATTTTGAATGATAAGAGTGAAATGGCAGATATAAAAAATCTCATTGCAGATATGAATCCCCAAGCCATATTAGCCTCCTTGGCAAATCAAAATTTCAATATGAACACTGCAGCAATTGAACATTCAAATGAAAAAAATACAGAAAGTTCCCATATGGATAAATGTAATAAAAAGGTTCAAAATGATTTACTAGATAAGAGATTCACCGTGAATGATACCTTGATGGCTTTATTAGGTCCTAAAAGAGGTGAAAACACTCCAAGTGAAATGAAAACTGTAAATATTGTATCAGAGGAAGATAAAAGGCAACAATTATTCACCAAAAATAAGGCATTACTGGATGTTGTAAGGCTATTAGATTCACCAAGTCAATCAAAAACGAACGTGAATGGATCTTCAGTTGAACAATATCTAAATATTCTCAAGGAACAAGACAAAGAAAAGCTGAGTGAAATGTCTGAAAAACCCATTCCCGACATTTTGAACTCCTTACAAAATGATGAACTTGAGAAAGAAAACGTTCCTGCAGAAGTGGAAATCATCAACTTGGAAAATATCTTCAAGTTAGGTTATGATTGTATAGTCAAATCAAATAACACTAGCTGGAGACAAATCTTGGAAACAGTAGAAGAGCATCAAACTAGATCCTCTAAGGAAGATACCATGGATGAACTTGGAGATGATGAATATGAAAGTATGGAAGAATACCAAGAATGTGAAGAAATGGAAATAATGAAGTGGGTTCCAGTAAGCAAGACTCATAAACCTCCTACAGCAAGCAAAAATCTTCTGGAAGAAGCCTCAGATGATGGCGAAGTAGTTACCGCAGAAAATAAAGATGGTGAACTAACAAAATGGCAGCCGGCTAGCTCTGCTACTAAAGAACTCCAACAAACTTGTTTATCCGAGTCAGTTAGTGAGGAGATCAACCGATATGACCATTACAGCTCATGTTTTGAAGAGTGCAATCAACAGTTGTGGCAGAATGGTTTGAGTTTCGATAATATGAATAGTTTTGATGAGTGGTTTTATTATGAATGGGAAGCACAGTTGTATGCTATGAGGAACTATGTCCAGCAGAATATTTATGTGCAAGAAATGAGTAGGTATCAGCATTCAAAGACCAATAAATGAAGTTGAACTTCAAATTTCAGACTGAAATATACTGAGGTGGGTATGTAAAATTGAGACAAGTATTCTAGATTGTAAGGATCGATTTTGAGTTTCTAAATATGTGGGTACTCAATATTTAAGAATATTTTCATTACCTTGATCATCTTTTTAGATGATTGTGATTTTGAGATCATTTTCTCGGATGTAAATCCTTCATTACTACAGAAAAACAATAACATGAATTTTCCACATTCAATATGAAATTGAAATAACTCTTTTTATACATTTTCCTGAAGAACTCAGGTGATACCTGTACGACTATCATTATTTTTCCATGATAGTGAAATTCAACCTAGATATTATTCTGAACCTGATGCTCGAATCATTTTCATAATATATGTATAGTCAAAGTTTTTGAACAAAGATTTGTTATAATTGTTATGATAATATTTTGAATGAAACATAACTTTTTTCTGAAAGCTATTTTCTAAACAAATAGCAATAAACATTCTTTGTTTGTAATCTCCCAACAAGTATAAAATAAAGCCTATATACAGGGTGTATCTAAATAACAAAGAAAAAAATCAAGAGGCGATTCCTTGTGATATTCTAGCAAATAAAGTTCATATAAACATGTGTCCTAACTTGCTCCGTTTTTGAGAAACAGGATGTTGAAGTTGGAAGTATCAATTGTTTTTATTTATAACCCCATTGTATAAGCTTTCATGGTGCCAAAATTCAGTATGGTTGGAGACTGACAAAGCCCCAAAATTTCAAAATGATTCTAATTGGGGTTATTGAGTAATCTCAATGGAAGTCTCTACAACACGCCTACATTAAAATTTGGAGTCAAATCGATTTTTTATACTTACAAAAATCACACAAAGGACAAGAAAGTTGTTATTTCAATAGTTCAATCTAATAAAAATATGAAACTCAGAAAAACCGGTGGCGTACAATGACATTCACCATAAATATCGATAAATTTACCCACTGTGACGCCACTGAAAATATTATTTCGAATCTAATTGCACCAGATGAAGCCTCATATCACTATTAACAAAACCACAACGTTTTATCAAATTGATGAAAATACAACTGAGTAATGAATAAAAAAACGATTTTTCATGGAAATATTAATACCCTGTATCTCGAAAATTAAGCAATTTAGGATACATATTCAAATATGGACTTTATTTCCTCAAATATCACAAGCTCTCAACCCTTGAATTTTTTCGGTGTTATTTAGATAAACCCTGTATATGTATGTACCTAATATGTAGTCTGTTAGTTGATCTAGAGTGTATGGGATTCTCTCCCAAAAATATCTCAACTTTACCACTCCGTAAATCGTTATTTCAATAGTTCAATCTAATAAAAATATGAAACTCAGAAAAACCGGTGGCGTACAATGACATTCACCATAAATATCGATAAATGTACCCACTGTGACGCCACTGGAAATATTATTTCCAACCTAATTGCACCAGATGAAGCGTCATATCACTATTAACAAAACCACAACGTTTTATCAAATTGATGAAAATACAACTGAGTAATGAATAAAAAAACGATTTTTCATGGAAATATTAATACCCTGTATCTCGAAAATGAAGCAAGTTAGGACACATGTTCAAATATGAACTTTATTTCCTCAAATATCACAAGGACTCACCCCTTGAATTTTTCCAGTGTTTTTTAGATACACCCTGTATATGTATGTACCTAGTATGTAGTCTATTAGTTGATCTAGAGTTTATGGGATTCTCACCCAAAAATAATTCAACTTTACCACTCCGTAAATCGTTATATAACCAATCAACATTTTACTGAAGTCATTTTTACCAGCATTCTACCCTTGATTTTACCATATCGCTCAGTGAATGATTCATTATGAATTACCTTGTATAACAATTTTCCCAGATAAAATGAGTTCTCTCGATCTTAGAAAAGTTTGTCCAATCACCATGAATCACCACAACCACTGCTCCAAATATGTATTCATGATTCATTTTCTAGATTCTTAACTCTAGTATATTGATTTTGAAATAATTCGGAGCCCCCATATGTAAATATAAAGGCAAGGTCAAGAAGTTTCCCATTTTATTTGTAAACGTCATTATTTTGTTCCCACCACTGCTACCAGAATGGAACAAATAAAACGCAACTAATACTTACCTACTCAAATTCAAAATTGACAGTTGATAGCCTTTTTATTTTATAGAGACAAAACACAACATGCAATGATCGTTTTTGTATTATGTGATTTTTTTGCTTTTGTATAATAATTTTGAAGAGCATTCCGTATCTGCATTCGCGATATTGAAAGTGTGTATTTTTTTCCTGTGAGTAGTGCAACTATTCAATTATTATTCATGGATCAATTCGACTGAAGCAGGTAGGAACCAATTTTAATTATAATGGTATCATTGATTGTTGCTATATTATAATAAGATATATTTCAATAGGTAGATATTGTCACAAGCTTAGCAGTTTCTTCATAAAGGGATATTATGTTATTTTGAGCGTTGAAATGATCGAAATCGAAATGTAATCACTCGCTTAGAATAGTCTTTTCACGGGCACTTTTTTCAAGTGATTCAATAGTTCATCTAAAGTACTGAATAATGCAAAAGTGCTCCCTTGTGGCCCCAAAAATTGATTTATATAGAAAATCACGAAATTGTTTCGAGAGGTTGACTGTGGCAATCCTCTGAATGGAGGATTCATAATTTCACAAGCACATTATTGTAGCATCATCAATGAGCAGACGATTTCAGAAAATCTCACACATTATTCGAAAACGCTCTTTTTGTTGTCGAAAATTCTGCTACTCTTAAAGCCAGGTGGATAACCAGGAATTAACGGTATCCTATTAAAGTTTGAATATCACTTGAACTTTTTTGAATCCACAGAAATGCATAAAAATACAGAACAATGAATATTGAACAGAAAGAACGCATCTTTTGAACACTACATTCCAATTGAGACTCGGTGCATTTGCAAAACAGTTATCGCATATCGAAAAACGTCGAAAATTCGAGTGATCCACTCAATTCTTTGAACACTTTATATACCAGGTCTTCAACAATGATTGAACACCACCTGATAATTAGGTGTTTGCAACCAACACTGCACAGTTGGTAAATAAATACCTGGAAATCAAATCAAAATAAAACATAGGCGTACTAAACAAAATCAAAAGTAGGGTTGTGATTTCACTGAAAATTGAAACAAAGCTGAAACAGAAATATAGCATCCTGCAACCAGAGATTATGCAACGCAAATACAGTGTTTTGATTCAACACTCTGTAAAATATGCAGTCTGTGATTAGAAAATATATCACAACAATGAATTGAAGATGTAATTTTGATAAAAACTGGTTTTTGCAAAGTAATTGTGAGTGAAAGAATCAAATGCGAGAACAATAAAATAAAAACCAGAACCATATGAACTATCAACAAACACAGGAGAAAAGACAACAAAGCGCTACCGGCCTACAGCTGTGCAGTATATACAGGCTGATTCACGGTGAATGGTACATACATTAGACGTTTCCGGAGAACGCAATGTAGGTTTGTTTTGAGAATTTGGTTCCTTCACTAATAAGTTGTGTTCTATCGACCTGAAATATTCTCAGCGCTACGACGTTGCCGCTTATATTGAAAAGTAGCAACAACTTCGATTTTTTGAATGGGACACCCTGTTTTCAGATTCTCCCTGAAGAGCTGATTTCATCGATCTATCACACTTGGGGTCTAGCGGACATGATAATAAAGATATAGGGTGTGAAATATCGAGATTTTTCAACTTTAAGAATTTTTGTGTCGAAACTATTCATAATAGGTCAAAACGGTTTCCATGTCCCTATCTTAACTTTTCACGTACTATTAATAGTTATTTAACCAACTAGTGTATTAATGAGGGCGATTAATGAACGTGCGAGCGAAGCGAGTGCGTTAATGTTCGAGATCATTAATCGCCTTTTAATATACAAGTTGGTTACAAAATTTTTCCGTCGACTATATTTCTCATTTCTCCTGCAATGAAGAAAACTTGTTTCGCCAAATCATCATCCATCCGGAAACTGCTAAGAATCACCCAGTATAGCCTTGTTACTGACATTAGACACATTTGACATTTGTCGAAATGATCAACATAGGAAATAAATTCCTTGTGTTAGAAAACAGGGATTAATATCATGTCAGAAACTTGGAAAGGGGAACCCGTTAACGGAAAATCGTCGATGAAATCCATATTTTCGATTTAAATGCAGATTCCGTAAGTTATAGCATATACAATGAATGCACGCGGTGTATGTTTGGTTGCCTATAAAACAATCGTGTATTAATAGACAAATCGTTCATTAATAGGGGTCATTAATGAACGATTTCATATACATTAAACTTAGTCGTTAATACGAGGTCGACGGAAATTGATATTTAATTGAAATAGATACAGGGTGGTCAAAAATAGTAATTCTGAACCATCCTGTATTTATTTCAATCAAATATCAATTGATAGTGAATAAAATGTGTCAATTATGAATATTTTCGACACAAAAAATTCCTAAAGTTGAAAAATCTCGAGTTTACACATTCTATAACTCTTTATTTATTACTGCTAGACCCCAAGTGTCATTGATCAATGAAATCAGCTCTTCAGGAAGAATCTGAAAATTGAATAATATACAGGGTGTCTCATTTAAAAAATCAATGTAGTTGCTACTTTTCAATATAAGCGGCAGCGTCGCTATGCTGAGAATATTTAAGGTCGATACAACACAACTTATTATTCAAGGCACCAATTTTTCAGAATAATCCTGAGTTGCGTTCTCCAGAAACGTCTAATGTGCCATCCACCGTGAATCAGCCTGTATATGGAAAACATCGTGGAAAACACAAAATTGATTAGATAGATTCCCAATCCAACTTTCCTGTTTTTAATTTTTGTAAACAAGACAAGCTATTGGCTGCTACGGCAGTTGACACGTTTACGGGCCCAATCAAATTGCGAAGGACGTGATCGAACCACAGAACGTATACACCTTAGATTATTTAAGGTATACACTGCAAACTACAGTTATGAATGATCTAAGATGCAAATATGACATATATGAGGATGTTACCTCAGTAAACATGATAACAAAAATGTATTGTTGGTTGCATACGAATATGGTCACGTGGTGTTCAATCATTGTTGAAGATCCGGTACAAAGAATGTTATGAAAATTCGCCAACATGTGAGCCTGATGATGTACCTAAAGTAGAATAATTATGGTGAACTCTTTCATCATATAATCTATCAAAGTAAAAGTCTTTCTCGATGAGCCTCTATCTATACCTTCGACTGATCTACAAAAGATCATTTCAAAATATCAAATGAAAGCTAGATTAGATGGAGATGAAATAAAATGCCTTCACTGTTTAATTTACCAATTTTATTGTAACAATTTATATTGTGTTGCTGTAATACAGAGGCGTGAACAATTGATCATTTGTAGCATAAATTCATGTTTCCAAAACGAAAATTCTTTACTATTATCTTATTTTATCACCGTCGATTCAATTTTGCACCAAGCATGTCTCAGGAAGTAGAAACTCCTAATTTTTAATATTCTACATAGTCACATATATTATTCAAATTAAAATAGTGATTGATTAGATTGATTTTTATCCATCTCTGCACATCTGGAGTGATCATATCACTTTGATACATTAGTGTTACAGTCACCGTTTTTGTAAACACTTGCTTCATAAGCTATTTACCTATATTTCGAGCATATACAGGGTGTTTCTTAAGTACGTGTAGAAAATTCAGGAGCATGTTGCTGACGTCAAAATGAGAAGAAAAGTTCGTATAAACATATGTCCGAAAGTTATCCATTTCTGAAATACAGAGTGTCATTTTTGTTAATAAATTTCAAAATTATTGTGATATTGGAATGAAATTTGGTATCTAGGTGTATTTTTCAATGACAATATCAAATTTTATGTTAGTTTGTCTCTTTCGTGGGGGTGGCGCCACCTACATGTCTTTTGAGACTTGAAAAGTCATAACTTTTTCGTGCGTACCTGTATAACGTTTTATAGTAGAAAAATAGATTTCTATAACACTTTTGTGTAAAAAATATATTAATGGTAGAGGTCGCTGCGAGCAACTGTTTTCGAGTTATTGGGATCTGAAATAATCAATGCAATTTGGAGTGACAAGAAGTTGGAATTGAAAATTGATTTATTAAGTAAGGGAAATTCTTTTTCTTTGATTTCATTGAAAAATCGGAATCGTGTGTTATTACAATCAAATACTAATAATGATAACAGTAATTGAGACCAAATTGATACTTAAACAGTTAGTTGAAAAAGCTTGGATCACAAGTACAGGATTGAAATAAGATGACAAGTACTCACTGGATTGTTATTTTTTTAAATTGGAAGAGTCCAAAAAGTAGTTAAAAAGAAGTACCTAAGAATCATATATTTTGCCTACATTCCAATGTTATTGAATGGAAGAAGAAAAATGCACTGGCGTACCTTTTCTGATATTCACTAGAGGCGACTTACGAGTCACATGGAAATAATTCAAATGCATCGATTATTTCGAATCCCAATAACTCGAAAACAGTTGCTCGCAGCGACCTCTACCAGGAATATATTGTTTACACAAAAGTGTTCTAGAAATCTATTTTTCTACTATGGAACATTATACAGGTACGCACAAAATAGTTATGACTTTCCAAAAGACTCATGTAGGTGGCGCCAACCTCACGAAAGAGACAAACTTTCATAAAATTTGATATTGTCATTGAAAAATACCCCTAGATACAAAATTTTATTCCAATATCACAATTATATTGGAATTTATTAACAAAAAACAAAAATAAGAATTCAACTTTGACACTCTGTATCTCAGAAACGAATAACTTTCGGACATATATTTATTCGAACTTTTCTCCATAAGTTGACGTCAGCAACATGCTCCTGAATTTTCTACTTAAGATACACCCTGTACATATAGTAGAATGTGAAAACCCAAATTTGGTGCCAGAGAGGAATTGATAGTGATAAAGGGTGTACACCACAAATGTATCAAATATGATTGATCTCTCCTACTAACCTAGAATTTCGCGTCTAGATATGTGTGAATCAACCATAATAAACTACTATACAGATTTTCGAAAAACGATAGTATTTATCCTATGTAAGAACAGAAAAAAGATATATAGAGCTGATTCGTCTAATAGATGACACGCTGGCCGTAAAACCGTTGATTATTTTATAAAAAATAACAATATATTCACTTACAATCTCTCTCGAAAGTAGGCTCATAATTGTTTGGTTCACCGAATCCAGTCCGTACTCAATTCATTTTTATATAGTCATAAGTGAGCACAAGCCAAATTTCATTGTCTGATCACTTTTCCCACCTCATTTCTATCGATTTAAAAATTTGCTGAGACAGAATTCCGAAATCTGACATTATTGATAGCTTTAATTCTATTTCGCAGTTCTTGAAAAGAATGAACCCACTGAAAGTGCGAAAAGAGAAAATACTGAGTACCATATCAAGCAATAGCCGAAGTGAACCTACAGTATTGAGTAAATCTTTTTAATTATTGTGACCAGTTTGAAATGTCACAGTGATCAGATAATATTTTTACCAAGAAAATAATAATAAAAATCCTCACTGGGGGAAGCGTAAATCATAAATGAAGAACAAATTATGACAATTCAGTAAAGAATAAAGACCCTTTCCGGAAGTGTCGTCCCAAAATATCTTTACATTTTGTTCTTTACTCCTTATTCATAAATTGAAACAGTGTGCTAAGATGTGAAATTGAACCATGAACTACTGTCTCTGGATTCGGTTTACCATGGTACAAATAGAATAACAAAATTCTCTCACTCTGCTTAAACAGTGTAACTTATTGCTGCAATCATTGACATTTTTGATACAGACTAACAAATGAAGCAAAAAATTTCACAACAAATTCAAATGATTTTGTGATTGAAAGAGGACATTTATAAAAAATCTAACTTGGTTTCAAATGGTTTGTTCGATATTTTTTGCTTCATCCGATGTGCAATTAATTTCTTAAAACACAACCTATAAATTCAACTTGATAACAGTTTTAAGTATACACATATATTTGCAGGAAATCAAGTCTTTTTAAATAAGTTCTATTCTTTCACTGCACCTGTCACTCATCTTCTTTCGCAAAATATAACACTAAGTAAAAATAATTGAAAAATTCGATTCACAACTTTAGTAGCTTTAGAATATATATTTTTCTCCAAAAACCTAACTGTATAACATCTCCAACCGACTAAATAACAAAGCACTTCGAAATGCACCAAATTCTAATGATTGCGATCGTCATTGTACATCATAAGTGTACCTAACCTTGTCGATTTGCTATCTTGCCAAACCGTTGATGGTTCCACTCTCTCTCGATGATGATCCTAATATCTGAAAAAAAAAATGTGGTTTGGTGTGCATGACCTTCCTATCTTTGTCGTTCAATTCCTCAGATTGAAGGCTGAGACGTAATTGAAATTTCATGTTATAAGTTTTAGGGTTCAAGATTCAAGAATTATGCATCAAAAATAAAAACAGGATCCAAAACAGAATCAAAATATGAAAGCTGGAATTCCACCAATAAGGTTCTATGACTTTATCACCTGAATCAACTGAACTATTTACAGTATCATTCTCTTCATCACTTTGTGTATTTTCGTCAGGACATTCAGTTATTTCAGTATCAGTTTCATTTTCTAATAATATCATGTCCGAATAATCTGAATTCGTATAATCATGAAAATATGTCGTATAATATGAAAATATGTGTTATGTGGCATGCATCAATGCATCATACAGCTGCACAGAAATTCAGGAATAGTTCCGTGTGAATAAGGATTGCTGTGATTGGTTGGGTTTCTGAATTTTAAATCATAAAAACCATCACGTCCGTATCTTAAAACATGAAACTTATTTCCTAATTCATAAATTTGTATATTCTGTCTTTCTCCACAAGGACCTGTGTGTTCATTTTATAATACTTCAATCTTAAATCATAAAACTTAAAACTTATAACATAAAACTTCAATTGTGTCTCAGCCTTAAGTCGAAATAAGTTTTATTCCTTTGTTTCCACATCCAGTGCTGCCAACTCAGTTTTTGAGAAATCGGGAGACAAGTGATCAAAATGTCGAGAGATTCATCCTTGAAATCGGGAGATTACTCTATTCATGTTATTATATCATAATTTCTATGATGATTACACGGTTGATTACGGATTGTACCGAACTCAAAGAACTGACTTCTGTAGGCTGTGCACGTGTTGTATGATGTTATAATAGTAAAGCGGGGTATCCAAACTTTGGATTCCAGAGTGAACTGCTAATTAAAGTCTAGGCCATCAGGGCCTGCTGACTTACTCAATTTTTTTCACCCATTATTCATTATTATATTTCTTTGCAAAAATTTATTATTTAGGTACAACCTCGAGCACCCCGACCTCGTCTATACGTCATACAGCATTCCGTTACGATGTCAGATCAAAAGTCAAATCACATGCACTAGGCAGGCGAGATTTTTCTTTGGCACAGAACCATATACCTATACTTATATCACAGTTTATCCATTGAGATGTGCTTGTCTCGATGTTTCCTTTTTCTTCACGTTTTCGGGCTATGGACCATACGGACAATATTTACTGCTGCCACTTTCTAAACTCAGAAGATTTCAACTGAAAGTCGGTGGATTATCTATGATTTTTTTTACTAACGGTAGATTTAGATAGTGAATCGTTAGTCGGGAGAAAATTCAGAAAATCGGGAGATCTCCCTATATATCGGGGTGGTTGGCAGCACTATCCACATCTTATGTTCATTTGATAAATGGCATGAAGTATATTCTCTATTTTTCTTCAGCTCACATCAACTCAATTATCTCAATAGGACACTCTACATATTATTCCACCGTCCCTCATGGGATTTACAATACGAATTAAATTACAAACTGAACTATCCAAAACGATATGATTATACAGGGTGTGACCAAAATCTTTGGTTACCTACCTGTAACTGCTACGACGTTTGATTGTGTCCTTTGATCTGCACAGTATTATTCGCCTGCTTGGCAGCTCCCATATACAGCAACCTAGTGTCCTCAGTAGGGGAGTTTTCCAGTGGTGGTGGTGGCGGACAAATATATAGTGGTGCCTCGTTCATACTATCTCCGCACATTTTCAGCTTGTTGGAGTCAACCTTGTCAAGAATGAAATACATCAAATTTAGCCATATCATATTTGTTGGATTACTTTTATTCAAAAGACAACCGCAAGAAATGAAGGATACAAGAGATGAGTTAAGAGCGTAATTTAATTTCGAAAAATGCATAGTCCTCGCTGGATCAACTGAATGAAGGAGTGTAATTGGACTCAGAAATACGGGGAGCAAATCTGAACTGCTCCGTAGGCTACCTGGATACCTGTGTACCTAGGTACCTGTGTATATGGGTACCTGGGTGGATATTACATGTTCACTTTGATATCCAAATAAAAGAACTTGGTGAGCTTTCAAGGACCTATCAAATAGACGTATTCCTAAGATTCATTTGTGATTCCCTTTTTTTATATCTCTTGGAGCGCCCGAAATGAAATTCTTATAATTTTCGAGGAACATCCTGCGTAAATGAGAGCATGGCCGTGCCTTGGAGGAAGGGAGGATAGGGAGAGGAGGTAGGTGTTGGGATACGTTTTCCGTTCTATAGACGAACGAGTTTGGGTATAGTGTTGTTAGACAGATTTCAAGGTTGACAACGAAAGGATGTGCTGAATGATAGCAGAGATTTCTGAGAAATATTTTCCGTGGAAGTATCTACAGAAAAGTGTTCTAAGGAGGTCACATGGTCATTCTACAAGAAGTACAAATGGAATCTGCAACCAAACCATCGGACTCAATGCCAGCCAGGCTCTATTTCGACCCTGCCTTTGAAGTGGTTATAAAAAGTCGCCCTAGATACGGTTCCGCTGAGCCTCAACTGGACAGAGGGTCCCTTATCTAAAACATCGATAGTTCGAAAATGGAAGAAGGGGTAGGCGCGGATGTATATGGACCCGGATGTAGGCTATTTGAAGCCTCAGGTCACTCCCTCACTTTCTACCAAGCTGAAATACATGTCATCAACCTATGCGCCTAAAGGTGCCTGAGCAAAGGTCTGAGGGGTGCCAACATATATCTCTGCTCAGATAGCCAAGCCGCACTAAAAGCCCTAAAATCATTTGTTTTCACATCAGAGATTTCATGGGACTGCTTTGAAACACTCATGCTTCAAGGGAGAACTCAGGAGATGGGAAGAAATTGATGTCCTCCTACTGGAGAGCAACTCCAGGTCAACGACAAGCGAGAAGGTTCATCAACTATTCGCAGAACCGAGCCAAAGAGCTACTCAGCCTCAGAAAACCAGAGCTAAAGCTTATCCCAGGATTTCTTACAGAAAAGGCTCTCTGAGGTACCACCTCAAAAAGATGGGCCTGGCGGAGACTGACAGTTGCCGCTCTTGCAACAATGCGATCGAAACCGCGGAACACATACTTTGGTCATGTAAAGTATTAGTCCGTCAAAGGCTGGTTCACCTAGAACAGGTCTATCTCACACCTGCTGAGGTGGAAAATTCAACCGTCAGGAAAATTCTAGGCTTCATCAGGAGTGTAGGGTTAGAGAACCAAAACTAGATAAGGGTAATCACAATAGATCTTCTAGGCCGCAGTGATCGTGAAGTCTCCCAGCCTATTCGACCCATCTACAATGTACAAGGAGGTCAAAGGATTAGTGAGTGTGAAGTACCATTTTCATTCGCTTTATGCTCATTTTGAGGCTTGATACGGAATAAAGGTGAAATTATGTCATGCCAGAAATTACCTTCGGTTCGTTATTGCACGCTTGCTTCTCTTTGATCAAGATATCGTCCAGTAGGAACAACTGGGACTTCAGCAGCCTGGTGCGCTCCAGTTCGTGTTGGTACGTCAGGCTGTTTTTGGACGCTGCTTTTTGACTGACCGACCTCCGGTTGACCGGCGGCGATGACATGCGTTTGTTCGGAGAGTATTCGTTGCCGAAGGACACCTCGAAGCCCGAAACGTTGTCGGAGATGAGTCGTTCGCTTTCAGGGTCCGTGCAGCGGTTGCCGCTGCTGTCTGATTTTTTCAAAATGGATTTCGACCTTCTGTGGAGCTCCAGTTGGGGGCTGGTGCGACTGTCTATCGAGTCGACTGAGAGAGAGGATTTACTTCCAGAGTTTCTACCTGAAATTTTTTAATTCCGATTGGAATGTGAAATTTTTCTATGGTGTCTGAGATGTTTAGTTACTATACGCTTTTATCTGGTCGCTTTTTGTATGTATGTATGTCTGTCTGTCTGTCGTCTGTCTGTTCACAAACAATTTTGTAATTGAATCTTCACCCACTTCCCATCGACCGATTGAGATGAATTTCGGCAGGTTTATACCGGGTGCCCAGATTTTTTCATACAGTCAGTATATCAGTTTTGCTGCTTGGAAAAAAAATTAGAAATAACATTTTTGTCAAACCCAAATGACTTTGGAACGATTGTGTCAAAGTCAACTTCTGTTAAACTACACCTAAAAAAACACCTCCAACTTCATTTTTCAAGTTACATTCTATACATCTTTCGTTGATATGTGGAGTGCAATCGATTCTAACTTCAACGATTTATCACACTTGATGATTTGACTGACGTGCGAATTGAATACTCATTTGGAGTAAACGAAAAAGGTCTCGTCTTAGTTGAATGTACAGTCAGATGCAAAGAACATGTCGTGGTTGGATGGTGTTAGCGCTCTTATTGCAGAAATGACTAAAGGTCGTGCTATCACCGTCCATGTGCGACATGTTCATTGCATATACCTACAAACCGACTAAAAGGCGCGTGCACGAACAACTGCCAAAAAATAGAACGAAATAAAAAAGAATCTACCCATGATTCTGTTTCTTTCGAATTTTGTAATTATGTCAAAATATCAAGTGTGATACATCGGTGAAGTTAGAATTGATTGCACTAATCCACAAAAAAATTTATTGGGTGTAACTCGAAGAAATTAAGTTGGGGTGGTTTTTCAGAAGTCTGACAAAAGTTGACTTTGACACAATGGCTTCAAAGTCCTTTGGGTTTGACAAATTGTAATTTTTTATTTTTTTTCCAAGCAGCATAACTGAGATATTGGCTCTATGAATAGATCATCGCCCTAGCTTCTCAGGTAAGGCACTAGCCGTTCGAAATCTGAGGTAGTGTCGAGCGCGGTTAGTACTTGGATGGGTGACCATTCAAGGAAACGCCGCGTAAGCCCTCACATCTCTAGCGAAATAGCATAGATACAGCAACCATATAAATGAGCACAATATATGGTACAGATATGCCGTCCTTCGAAGGGGACGTTAAGCCGGCGGTTCCGAGGCCATGGATGTTGGACTCGTTAAAGATCCCTACCTCTGGTTGTAGCACCAGAGGATTCGGAAAAATTTCCGGTTGGGGGTAGTGTGCTCACCGACGTCGGTGATTAGCCTCAGTAGCAGAAAAAGGCCAACATTGAAGAAACAATGAAGAAGAAGATCTGGGACACCCAGTATAGTTTCTGTTCTAATGTAATTTGACACTTTCACTGCAAAAATTTTCAAAATGGCGTCTACAAGATGACAGATTTTGTATTTCGTCACTTCTTTCCAATCAGGAACCAAAGACAACTTGTATTATCGCGAAAACACTAGGTGTCTTTCAATTCTGATTGGACTATCAGCTTTGGCGTTTTCAACGATGTAACCACGAAAAACAGCAAAGTTTCTCAGTTTGACATGAAATAATTGTAGCTGTAGACGTCAGAATGAACCGTTTTGGTTATAATGGCTTGTTCATGTATATAATAAATGTTTCTTATGCTTTGTGAAACAGTCTAGCAAGTTATCACTATGTTCTGAATATGTTTGGTACCTCCAAGACTGCAGACAAGTTTGTAATTTTTACTTTCGAATTTCCAGTCAGAACATGGAAATTCAAGATGGTACCTGTTCCAGATCTGACCACAGCTAACCATCTGTTGTCGGTCTCGATTTCAACCAACATATTCTTACTTCCATGACTTCCAACTGATATATTCATCTTAAAAATTATCGAAATAATCTAGATAAGATTGTAGAGATCAGGAAGATTGATGATGGCAACTATTTCGTGTTCACCTCTATTTCATAGAACATAAAATGTTATCGAATGACTTGCATACTGACCTGTTTTTTGAGCCAAATTCTGCAGACCAAACAAGTGTTGGTTTATGATACGTGTAGCTGAAGCCAGGCTTCTTGAAGGTACGAAAGAAGTCTTCCTCTTTTTCTCCAAACTTTCCTGCGATTCATTCTCACAAAAGTCTCCAAATCTCGTTCTCGGTCGACCCTGAAACATTGGGATATTTTGTTCAAGATGTCGACATAATTGCACAAAAAATAATCTAAATGTATCTTCGCTGCAAAAAAGACTGAATCAGAGATGGAAGAGACGAGATGAAGTTTATAGACAATAAAGAACATAAATTAGCAACAATATGCAATAATACTAAAAGGATATAGTAGAATGTTATTATTTCTTCCATGTGGAATGCACAGCATCGGTTGAAGTTGACAATGTGAAGATCCCAAACTAGGAGAAAAATAGTAGAAATTGAAGTTGCACCAAGGGCTATGCGGAGTTGAGTAGTTTCGAAAGAGTAAGAGTATTAGCAAGGAAGCTTTGACCATGCAAATAAGCGAGAGCCTCAATGGTCACTGGGTATTGTCGGAAAATGTCTGCTGGTGCCTTCGAAATCGGCATTCAATCACCTGTCAACGTACTGCAACCCTTTGATGGTGCAATGATTTATGGGAAAGCAAAAAACGCAATGTTGGGTCATAGAAACGCCAATCTCACTGTGCCCAACATTAGCTTGTCAGGAGTAACCATACCTTTGAAGACATCCATTTCGATGCTTGTTATTACTATCAGCAATAACCTTTCTTGGGAAAATCACGTGAGATCAATTGCTAAAAGTGCATCCCCAAAAATTGGTTTTCTGTTTCGGGCCAGGAGCTATTGCACTTCCAGTCAGCTGCTTATGATCTATAATGCACAGATCCGACCTGTTCTGGGATACTGTTCCCACATTTGGAGTGCAGCACCCAAACATAACCTGAAACTGTTCGATTCTGTCCAAAGAAGGGCAATTCGTCTCCTGGGTGATGCCTCGCTCACAAAGTCACTCACTTCTCTGGAACACCGTAAAAAAGCTGGCGATCTGGCTCTATTTTATAGATATCTCCATGGACGATGCTCTTCTGAAATATCAACAATTGTTCCTCCCTTGGCAGTCCCCGCGAGATTAACCCGTCGAGTTGAGGCTTCGCACCCCTTCGTGGTCACTTTGGACACCTGCAGAACATCTCTTTCCAAAGACTCGTTCATCCAACGAACAGCGAGCCTCTGAAACACTTTACCAAGGGAGGTGTTCCCCGAGGCATATAACCTCCAGAAATTTGAGAAGAACACCAAATCCTACCTCATTTCCCTTGGTTCTCACGATGTTCTCTGAACATTACAGGATATTCCTTCTCGTGGGAACCAGAACATAAAAAAAATACCGACAAACGGATTCCAGTGAGTGACCTATCTTCTAGAATTCAGTTATCTTTGGCGTGTTCTCCAACGCTCTCAAGAACAAATCGTCGAAGTCTCACCTTGAACCTCGTTTTCCTGTTCTTCATCATCGGCGAATCATTCAAGCTGACCCTACTTCCCCTCTCCGACGCCTCGAAACCCTTGAACCCCTCGTCCATGGGCGACGTTCCCAGGCTCCTCAGCCCCGTGTCCCCTGAAGCGCTTTTTTTCACGCAGGCGCTTCTCCCCACCCCTGAAGATATTACGGGGCTGTTGTTGCCGCTCTTGTCCAAAGGATTGACGTACAAGTTGCTGTCGATGACGTTGGGGGTGTCGGCTGTCACGTCGTCTGCCAAATCGCCCTGTAAGAGATGGCAATGATAATAGGATTAGTATCGACACAGCGATAGATTTCTGGAGGCCCCACTCTTCAATTGTTTTGTCAGAATCATAACTCTCGACATAAACAGTTGAATTTGGAATCAAAGCATATGAGAATATTATATTTGATGAGCCTTAACCCTGAGAAGCACTTCCATCACGTGATAAGTTGATGTTTAGTCAACTGTGGAGGCCAAGTTTGGTCAAGAAGTTGTACGCAGGTCGGCTAATAGCTTAGCGTCAACCAATCGTGTTCATTGGTGAACTTATCTAGGCTTTAATTCTAAGAATATCTGCGAGCAAATGAGCATGAGTTACAGTCACCCTTTTATGGGTTTCGGGACATTCTAGAGTAGAAGGAAATGAGTAGTGGACAAACTTGTTATAGAAAAGAAGCTCAAACACCCTTCATGGGGCCAGAACTTCTTTGCTAGATCTGTTGCAGTACCGTATCAGAAAAAATCAGAAAAGAAGAAGCTAAACAGAGCTTATAGACACCTGGTAAAATCTTCAAGGTCTCGATAGGCTAAGATACTACTGGGTATATTAAACCCCAAAAGATCGAACGTATCATAATATGTCAGCCTAAGCAAAAATAAACTTCGTATACCTACTAATAACAGTCCTATCAGAGCACTGCAGGTTGAAAGGACATAGAAAGCTCGGCTTAGAAAATGACCCTACCCAGAAGCTCCTCATCCTGAAATTTCTGACGGATATAGGACTAGAGAAATTGATATACGATGAATAACTTTATCGGGTATATAGCCCCCCACAATAGATTTTCTAGGTCGCATGCATACAATAGAATATGTGAATTGAGTGAGTGTATTGTACTTGTTTCATGTAACCTTTTTTGTATTCTATATGAGTTTATATCAAAATATGTTCAAGTTTCTATCTAGCTCAACAGTTGCAATCTGTTGAATATGATCATTTTCAATCTTTGGTAGAAGTATATATTGTCCAAAGTGGAGTGAAATTCTTTTGAATGCTCGAAGTCCTCTCCACAAATTTTAATGGTGTTGTTACACAATCAGAAAGGACATATTTCGGTCTTATAACAGACCATCTCCAGCCTAATTGAAAGTTCTACAATACAAAAAGATTGACGTGAAAGCATTATATTATTTGTTCTTGACTTACTTGGAGTTGAAAAAATGTGATGCTACTAGTTGTGAAATTGTTGTAAATGCCCATAGTTGAAAAATCATTTTATAAACTCGATTTTTCGGAGAAAGAAATCCCTCTGAAGATTTTTATATAAAGTGTGGTCGACCGACTTTCTGTTGCTCGTTTTTTTTTTTCGAAATTACTTCGGACCACTTTGAGATATGGATGATTTGCATGATTTATCTAATGCCAGTCAAGCTTTAATCATCCTGAAGTACCAGCATAATATGATGATGTGGAAGAAATCCCTCTGAAGATTTTATTATAAAGTGTGGTCGACCGACTTTGTGTTGCTTGTTTTTTTTTTAAATTACTTTGAGCCACTTTTAGATATGGATGATTTTCATAATTTTAATAAAATGTTATTTGAACCCTCCAAATTTCATAAATCTCAAGTAATTCAGAAGTTACAGGTGCGGCCTGGTTCTCGTGGTCACCCGGTATATCAAAGAAGCAATTGATCAATTCGGATTATGAAAATACGAATTAATTTTGCTTAAGTGGTACCCTGTGCCCTACCGTCCCCCAGGCCCTAGACGATAACGAGAGATTTCTAAACTTCCTCCAAGAGGAAATGATTACACCATTTGGATTTCTATATATACAACTATGTGACCCCTACCTGGGAATTGAATGGATTGGTTCTGCAGCTAGCAAAGGTGTCCGAACTGTCCATGCTGTGCAAATCGGTGCCGTTCAGGGTGTTCTTTTTTTCGACGTCAACTTCTGGAAAGAAGGCTAGATTCTGTTCGGATTCCTTTAGGATCCTCATTTCGAGGCAAACGGGGTTTTTGAAGTCGCTGGTGGTCAGAGGCATCAGGTTTTCGGCGTCTACGAATTCTTTGAAGTCCTAAGACAATCAAAAGATAAATTTCGATCGTTTTTTCCCATATTATTGATAATGTCTTCTTCATGATATTCTCTTTTTCTCGAACAATCATTTCATTAGCAGGATTTGTGTTACTTGAGGTCTGTAGATGGTGTCTCTACAATTGGGTGATCAATGAAATAGGTAATAGAATACGGTAAAACAGGACGAAACGAAAGTAATATTTTACCGAAAATTTGGCGTACCTATGCAAAGAGAGGTGAGGATAACTTGGAACTTGCATATGGAGGAAGAGATTCGAAACTAGAGTAGAGGGCCGTAATTAGCCCAAGTAGAACATACTCGCGAGTAAAAAGTAAGGAAATATGCAAAACATATTATTATGGATGAAAAGTGCAATGTATTGCAACGAGAGGTGGAAACAACTTCATAGACCTGCAAATAAGGAAAGAGGTCCGAAACTATAGAAAGTCAAGCAGTTGATGGTCAAGATCTTGGAATTTTTCGATCGAGGTAGTGTCCTAATGTTCGTACAGTATAAATCGAAAGTATTATGGCTCATACGCTCTTATATCTCTTGCACAGGATAGCTTGAAACTTGCAGATGAAGGAAGAGATTCAAAACTAGAAGAGGATACCTAGTAGTTAACTCAAGTAGACATAGATAGAATGAAAAGAACTGAGTATTGGTCAGAGGTGTTATTTATAGTAAACGAAAAGTGAAAACAACTTCATAGAGATATGTAAGTGCAGGAAGAAGCCTGGAATACCAATATGTCATTGATCCTAGTAGGATATCCTCGTAAGTGGAAAGATCTAAGAGCTTCATCAGTCAAGGAGTTAAGGTAGGAGACTTCTGGCTCATGTATACCTCTCACAACAATGAGGAATGGGTACAACTTGAGGCTTGCAAATGAAGGAAGAGGTTCGAAATTAGGGGACCAAGTAGTATTTAGTCGAAGTAGAACATTCTTGTAAGTGAGAACTGAGAATCAATACAGATTGAATTAATTTTTTATGTATCAACGAGAGGTTGAAAATTCTTTTGAGACCTGTAGTTGTTGAAGAATATTCAAGTAACAGTAGAACATAAGTGTGAGGAAATCTAGATCTATCAGGTTAGATTTCTAAATTTCGTATAGTCTTATGGCTCATGTATACCTACCTCTCTTAGTAATGAAATGTGGAGATAATTAGAGAACTGAAGGAAGAGGTTCCTAACTGAAAGACTAGGTATATAGATTAGGCTGAAAATGAAGAAGATAGATATCACTTGCCTGGAGGTGGAGACAGAGTTTCAAGCAGCTTTCATCATCAAGTCAAGACGTATTCTGCATCGAACATTGTCGCTATATGAATTATTACATACTCTACTGCCTGGAAAGCGAATTTTCACATCATAGTGATCGTTGGTGATAGATTCAAGAAATGGAAATCATTGATTATTTGACCATCTCATACATTTGGATATCATTAGCGAAACATATTCTCATATCATCGTTTTACCTGTATGTTCTTCAATATGTTTACACCAATCGAAGTTTCCTATCTCAAGTACCACAAATCCTTATACTGAAATTTCACGTTCCAATTTCAGTGATTAACTATAATTAGGATGGCAAGAACTCATGGGTGAAATATGCCAGGAAAACTGTCTTCCAATATGGTCGACTATTATAGCTTTGTCCATATATCACGAAAGTTTGCGGAGTTGGAGCCTATAAAGTCATAGTGGAAGCACGAAGACTTTTGAAATTTTGAGAGTGAATCCACTTAACCTACTTGTAAGTGCCAACGCCGAAACTTTTCTATGAACTTCCTAAGGATGGTAAGGCACGACATTCGTTTACAGAGGACTTTCCCAGATCCCAGACTCAGAAGTAATAATATTAGTTCCATCTGCCGGTAAAATACTCATAAATTGTTATTCTTGTAAGCATTGTGTCCACGGAAGTGCACTGTATAGTGAGTGTTTCAAAGTTTCCAACTTCCTTCTTTTTTTTTTAGATAAAGAATAGATGGCTATGGTCTAGTGTTTTCCTGTGTAACTTTTATCTCATTCAGCAGTACTCTGATGACACAATCTGAAGATCGGTTCTGAACCCTTGGGCTGTTTGATTTTTACTGTAAAGAAAGCACTTATTCATTTGTATCTTAGTTAGAGTTAGAAACTCGATTATGGGTCGGTTGAAAAGTGAAGAATATATTGGTCATGGAAAGTAGAGATATATGATGTTCGAAAATATCATCAACCAGGAAGAAGCAAACCAAAACAAATGTACTGGTTGTTTCTAAATGTCATGTATGTTCATACATATTGAAGTGGATGATTAGTTTATTTTTGGATGAAGTTCGTATAATTTTCCTGTTATTTTTTCAGGCCGTGGAAAATGGTGGAAAATGGATATCCTGTAATGTTCAGAGAACATCGTGAGAACCAAGGGAAATAAGGAAGGAATTGGTGTTCTCCTTAAATTTCTGGAGATTATATGCCTCGGGAAACACCGCCCTTGGCAATGTGTTCCAGATCCTCGCTGTTCGTTGGATGAACGGGTCTTTGAAAAGAGATGTTCTGCAGGTCTCCAAAGTATGAGAATTTAGTGGAAATCTTATCGTTTGTGAAGTTTTTACATTCGTTATTCATTGTATTAAAAAACAGACAATAGTATCCCCCTAACGGCGCCACTGGAAATTCGATTGGCCGAATGTTGTCACTATTTCATTTTTGCCCTCAGGGTCACAACAAATCATTGAAATATTTCCGAACATTCATAGTATAATACCTATTCAAATAAGCCAAAAAATTAACTCCTTCAATATCATGTACATGACTTTTAGTACATACTGTATACAGCTTCTTAATTTCTTGGTTTATTGTAAAACTTTCTCTTATTTTCATGGAAATCCATACTAGAGGTAATGTATCAACTACCCGAATGATAAAAAATCTCCACATGCGTAGGTTATTCTATTTGGGTATTTGACTTTGAGCAGCTACTGTCCTGCTTTTCAGAAGTCTAACGCTTGTGGAGTTCTAACAATTAATAGTTATTAGCTGACATTAGATAATACAGCTGAAACATTTTTTGATTTCAGTATGTATGGACACCTATTAATCGTCTCCATTTTCGAAGCAAATCATCAAGTGTGAATACTCAATGATATAATTATGCAGACAAAAGTTATCGTGACTGCTAGATTTACTTATCGCCTGGAACCATTCTAGTTCGTTTTTCTCAATTACATTAGCTTTTCAATGTTGGCCACGAAAATTCCGTTCGGTATTTGCGACTATTAAATACCGAGTGTCAATCTATTCTCGGTTTAGATTATGCCCAGTCGATAATATATCAAGTCAATTCATTTTCTGACACGCTATCCAAAGGAAGTTATTCATCCTTGTCCTGTCGGGTGATTGAGAAGTCCGAAGGGACGTCTAAATTTATCAGTCTAAAGGCCACACCTGTAGGTTTTGGAGGTCAGATTCATAATATAAAAATACACTTTCAGAACTGAATAAAAGGAGAAGGATTGACGAGGACGAATGTGTGAATTCAATTTAAATGTACGGGTGATTCTCCATAAATGTCCCCCCCTCTAGCTCATTTATTTTTGAACCGATTTAAAAATTTGAAAAATAATCTAAAATGATTTTTCAGATTTTTTTTCCCGTTGCATCAGAAAATACAGGGTGCTCGGAACAAATGATCTACAGAGTACTACTTGATTCTTGATTTTTTCAAATGGAACACCCTGTATTTCATTGTATTTTTAGATTCTTCCTGAAGAGCTGATTTCATCAATGTAACACACTTGGGGCCTCGCGGGAATGATTACAGATATATAGGGTGTTCAAAATCGAGATTTTTCAAGTTTAGGATTTTTTTGTCTCGAAACTATTCATTATTGGTCGAAACGGCTTTTATGTTTCCATCTTAACTTTTGATTTACTGTCTACTGACATTCAATTGGAACATTTACAGGGTGGTTCAATATTCAGAATTCTGATCACCCTGTATCTGTTCCAATTATTAAATGTCAGTGGATAGTAAATCAAAAGTTAAGTTATGGACATGAAAGCCGTTTTGACCGAAAATCCTAAAGTTGAAAAATCTCGATTTTGAACACCCTATATCTCTGTAATAATTCCCGCTAGACCCCGAGTGTGATGCATTGACCAAATCAGCTCTTCAGGGAGAATCTTGAAATTACGATGAAAAATAGAGTGTTCCATTTAAAAAAATCAAATAGTACCCTGTAGATCGTTTGTTCAGAGCAACCTAGTATTTTCTGATGTAGCGGAAAAAACTTCATCGAAAATCATTCAAGATGATACTTCAAATTTTGAAATCGGTTTAAAAATAACTGAGCTAGAGGGGGGACATTTATGGTGAATCACCCTGTATATACAGGTTGTATCTAAATAACACCGAAAAAATTCTAGGGGTGATTCCTAGTGATATTTTAGGAAATAACGTTCATATAAACATGGGTCCTAACTTGTTTCATATTTTTATTAGATTGATCTATTGAAATAACAACTTTTTTATCCTCTGTGTGATTTTTATATCTAGCTTAGTTTCTGAGGAAACAATAAAAATTCGATTTGACTCCAAATTTTCATTTATGTGTTTTCAAGACTCCCATTGAGATTACTCAATAGCTCCAATTAGAATCATTTTGAAATTTTGGGGCTTCCTCAGTCTCCATCCATACTGAATTATGGCACCATGAAAGCTTATACAGGGGGGTTATAAATAAAAACAATTAATACCTTCAACTTCAACATCCTGTATCTCAAAAACGGAGCAATTGAATTGAATTGAATTTTTTCGGTGTTATTTTGATGCACCCTGTATAACAGGGTGTCCCCAAATTTAGTCTACCAAACTTCACCAGTGGCTTCTACGGAAAAAAATTGGAAAAACAGTTTCAATGAACATGAGTCAAAAAATGTATCATAAGGGAGCTGCGGCCTCCTGATAAGATGATATTTCTTGAATATTTCCGAAACACCATGTGATAAAATGATGAAATTGGGTACATGAAGTGAACTTTCCTTGCCCAATGCAGTGACATAAAAATCATTCCAAAATTTCATTCGGAAGTGTATAATACAGCTTGGGACTATATTAACAGGCCAGCAGACTCTGACGTAAACAGCTCGTGACGTCACCAAGAGAGGCCAGTGTTTTATTTTATCGCTTGTCGACTAACGCGTCAGTTCGTGTTAATTCATCGGTGATTCACGTATGTTTATGAAACGGTCCCGAATTCTTTTGTTGTTTATTCATCAAAATAATTGGCGGAAAAATTACTGTTTTGTGAAATATTTTGTGTTGTGATCGGCGAAATAACAATGCCTTTCAAGTGTTGTGTTCTCTTTTGTCGGGGGAATTATGTGGGTGGTTCAAAAGTTCATGCTTTTAGTTTCCCGTTGGACGAGAAGCTATCGAAAATGTGGGTATATGCAATTCACCGCAAGGATTTTACTCCATCTAAGTTCAGTAGTAAACAAAGCTCAATTTATAATGATGAATTAATAATAGAGGACAATTACTCTCTCATAAAAAGAATAAGTAGAGGAAAAATAGGAAAGCTTTGATTGTGCAGTTAGTTTTGTATTCGTATATCATAGTCAACAAAACCATATCTGAATTCGAGGAAATTTTCTTGAATGTTCATAATAAACGGGCATTTTTAATTCTCATTCTCAAATTTCTTTCTGAAAACGGTCATTTGCCTCGTGGCAATGAATGCAGAGTTCATTCCAATGATCAAATTGCAACTATCATATTAACATGAACTACAAACACTCTACTTAAAAAGGTAATACTGCATTTATCATGAAGATATTTGACTAAAAAGTTCCAAATTTTACCTTCTTTTTCACCTGTCTTCTGGATGGCATTTAGAACAAATTTCCCTTCTGTTTTCATCATATTGGACAATTTATATATAATTCAACTATAAATATGATTTTCTTGAGATTAATCCATATTTAGTGAAAAGAAGGAAGAATATCATTCAAAATAATGGCGTGTGTAATGTCATTCGAAAGCAATCTATTGACATTTGACATCTCGTTTTTGATTGACTATTGATTAAATGGTCGTCATCTGGAATGCTTGTTCACTAAATATGAAAAACTCGCCATAAAAATCATTTCCTGTTGAATTTTCTTTATAAAAATGTGCCATCGAAGTACATCATGAGTATATAAAGTGTCCAATGACAAAATAAGAGCAAGTAGCTTCAAATGTTCCCAACACAAGGGGAGAAAGAAGGCGAAATTTCGAACTTTTTCTCGAAATATCTCAATAAATAGTGGTTTGTTTACATTTTCATTATAAAATTCGGTTTATCAGACAAAAATACGTGAGTACCGAAAAAAAATTTCAAAAAAAAAAACCATCGCATGATAAATGCAGTTTTACCCTTAAAAATTACGGTTTCAAGAGTAACAGTCCACTTGGGTGAAAAATCCAACAGCAGAAAATTGAAAATACTCACTGGTTATTTTTTCAGGTAATAGGAATTCTCCAAGATAAATATAGGTAATTGTAACAAACGGCATGTCAATCAAAATAAAATACGTTTTCCACAATTTTCTTTCGATCAATCTCACGATAAGTTTATGTTATGCGGGCCCTGTATAAGTAGGTGTGAAGTTTACCTTCACCACAATTTTTGCCAATATATTCAATTCGAATGGGTTGCTGTAGGTGGATATTTGTATTTTATCCTGGTTTTTGCTTTAAAACTTCGTTTTTCCATAATAAAATCGAATGGGGTGCGAAGAAGGGCTCAGTTGACGACTGACATCCTTTTTTAACCGGAAGCCCTTCGAAAAACAGCAAAATCGGCTCAATGATGATCTAAAACTAAAATCGAAATACGCGGTCGCCTTATAGCGCTATAAGCGCTTGTCGTTTCGAGCCGCTGGTTAGGCCTCACTAAGTGACGTCACCCACAACCCGGCGTTACGAAGGTCACGCACATTTCATTGGTTGCCCATAGCTTACCAAAACACTTCATTCTGGTGCGGATTCAATCTTTGGTTAGCTACCAAGATAGTGATAGTGCAGTAAACAGCTTCGGGGTCTGAGAAGCCCCACCTGCTGTGTTACAAAGATATATATAAATGTGAAAAGCTCACAGTCATTTCCACCCCAACTACTTCCCTGGCTAATGCCACGCAGGATATTGAATTACATCCTCCCGAAATCTATGCATCGACTCGTTTAAACGAATACTGCTACAAGTGATTCTTTCCTGAATGCCTATTGATTTTGATTAAGCCAGTCCGCTAGACAACCACAGACCGGTTTCGAGCTCTTTGACTCTCATCAGTGCAGAGACTACACTGCACTGATGAGAGTCAAAGAGCTCGAAACCGGTCTGTGGTTGTCTAGCGGACTACCATTGTTGTTCATTTTTTTTTTTTATGAACACTGTGTGGAAATGACTGTGAGCTTTTCACATTTATTTACTATTTCATTCCACTGTGAGCATTGTGGCTATTTCGTAGTTAAAGATATATATTTTATTTTAAGAGATACATGTAAATGCTCGTAAGAAAATGTATTATTTTTTGTTTTATTTACTTTTTCAGCTGAAAATTTGAACACTTCAATAATTGGTTCTGCATGAAATCTTACAGAATTGAGTGTTGTAAATTTTTTAAACAGTTTTCAGAGATATCATGTTATTTTCCCGTGAGAATTCCGCCATTTATATGTCTTTGATGATATCTCATGAATTAAACTTATTATAAAAAATGAATGTTCATAATTATGAAGTGAATACATCTAAAAATTCATTTCACATACGAATCTGGAAAAATTCCTAATGCCTTCTTTTCCTTCGTGTTTCTAATTATGGGATACATCAGACCCCACCTGGGTGATAATATACAGATTTTCCACCTTGGTGACGCCAAATTTTTCTGTTTGCATTTCTTTCGACATTTCGATTATGAAAATCTATCACCTCTTCACAGAAAAATGTTGCTCTTGTTCCATATCTATTGGATCGATCGAGTAAAATCGATCTCAGATATGCATAACATTGCAATAAATCGTTGTGGATATGGAAAAGAAAATACACAAAAATTTAAGTAGTTTATTTTTATCATCATTTTCCTATTTTACGCGCCTCTACGAAATTGTTTGGTGAAAAGAAAGTAGTTGATTTTTTCATAGCCACTATATGATTTGAAAATTGGCAACGTTATGCATGAGATTTGAGTGTAAGTAATCGATTTCACTCGAAAATGATTAATTTCATCGATACGGAACAGGAGCGCCTTTTTTTCTGTAAAACGGTGTGAATTTCCACAACCGGAGATTATATTATTGTCGTACAAAAAAGTATTAGCAATATTTAATGTAGTCATACCCTGTATTATACACTCCTGAATGAAATTTGAAATGATTTTATTTACACTGCATTGGGCATGAAAAGGGTTCATGTACCGAATTGCATTATTTTATCACATGGCGTTTCGGAAATATTCTGGAAGTATCATCTTCAGGGGGCCGTATAGTTCCCTCAGGAGACATTTCTTGACTCATGTTCATTGTAACTTTTCTTCTTATCTTTGGTCGTAGAAGCCAAGGGTGAAGTTTGGCAGGCTGATTTGGAGACACCCTGTATAACTGAAAAATACAGTTCTTAACACACTAAATGGACCACTCATAATTTGACTCTATTTCGGAGACCTGTATTTTTCAAAAAAATAGACCGATCTTCATGCGGTTTTCCATATCAGATGTGATATTTCATCGGCTTCAAAGAGAGCTAGAACACTCTGAAAAAGTTCGCAGAACAAAACTAAGACAGGGTGTAAACTGGAACCATTACACTATGGTCTACATTACCAATGCCGCCAGAACTCGAGAAATTTATTTTCTGATCAAAAGTCAGTCATATTATGATACACTGGGACCTCATCTCGGGACGTTTTGTCTTGCATTTCTTGATTTTTTTCTCTACAACTTCACTTGAGCTGAATATTGGAAAGAACTATTCTCATGTTTTGTGGAGGACAATGAGAGACGAAAAAAGCACCATTGTGGAATATACAGGGTGATAAGAAAATAGGACAAAATCTCATTTCGGTAAAAAAAATCAAAAACGGTGACTAAAACCATGGCCCATTCGATTCAGTACATTCAGAAACGTCCTTCTCGATATGCATTATTTATATTCGACTATTAACTCGAGACGTTTTCGAAAATTCACCCCTAATTGAAATACAGGTTGAAAATTCTCGATTAAAACTTGTTATCTGATATCGATGATTCTTAACAAATGATTTCCAATATTTATTGCCCAAGTATGAGACACAGAGTATTGTTGTTCAATATACTGAGTGTTTCACAATTGGCGGTGCCGTTTTTTAATGTACTGAATCGAATGGGCCATGGTTTTAGTCACCGTTTTTGATTTTTTTTATGGAAATGAGATTTTGTCCTATTTTATTATCACCCTGTATGTTCCACAATGGTGCTTTTTTCGTCTCTCATTGTCCCCCACAAAACATGAGAATAGTTCTTCCCAATAATCAGCTCAAGTGGAGTTCTAGAGAAAAAATTCAAGGAATGCAAGACTTTCGAAAAAAAATCTAATTTTTGTTCCAACTTTCTCAGAGTGTTCTAGCTCTCTTCGAAGTCGATGAAATATCACATCTGATTTCGAAAACCGCATGAAGATCGGTCAGTTTTTTCAAGAAATACAGGTCTTCGAAAAATAGTCAAATTATGAGTGGTCCATTCAGTGTGTTGAGAACTGTAGTTGTAGCAACATGAATGAATACTTGGAAAAACACCATTTGAATACCCTAGAATTTCCTGGAACTTTAAAACATTGCTTTCAGCGTCTATCTAGTACTGACGTCATAATCCCCTTTAAAGGGAGCATTTCCTTCTCGTCATACTATTTTTTCTAGAAATTAGTGATCTTGTCCATCCAAATGCTTCGAGATATACATATAGTAACTTTGAAAACTCTATATACATGCTGATATTTCCTTCAATTCAATACCGACCACTCATGATTGAGTAATTGATAATGAGAATTGTTAATGTATAAGTACTCACCAACTTTGAACAATGAACATACAATCATATACAGTGAGCCAAAACAATGTTAGTAGGTACTTCATATATAAAAAAATCTCGATCGCACTGAGTTACTGAGTTATGAACCTTGAAAGTTTGAATAAAAAATATTAAACGGTTGCCATGGTATCAATGATATTCGGGCAACTGAATTAACTCATACTAATGCTCCTTTCCATATGTAAACGACTGTTCAGTGATTATGTTTTATACAGGATAGGACGATTTCTTTTCGTTCAATTTGGGCATTTTTTAAATAGGTGAGAAATTTGACATTTCGCTTCCACTGATTGATTCCTCCATCAATTTTCTACAAGAATGGTATATTTTATCTCCATCGATATCTCGTACCGTCCTAGAGAAAATCGCTTTTAAAGAACATCCCAACCGTTTCAAAGTTGATAAAAACTCTTTTTATTCAATAACAACATGGTAGTTGTAATCATAGTCAGAAATTACATCAAAATATTTTGAGAGTATTTAGTACATGTTTGAGTCAATAACTCCGTAACTAAATGCGACAGAATTTTTTTTACAATCTATCAGCCCTACCATTAACGATATGTACTTTCCGAACACCCTGTATATCTATTATATCGTTTGGGATCTGGGAAAATCCTTGCACCTTCTATCCCTATATCTAAAAGTTATTTATACCACTACCACTCCTAGGGTCTTGAATAAATGTGAATTTTCGTGCTCAGCAAACGCTTGCTATAAAAATCAAATAAAATTCAATTAAAATCTAAAGTGGCCGTGCCATAAAAGTGAAATCAAGTCAGCATGCAAAACAAATCTTCTATTTCAATCAAAATGATCAAAGAACTCTCAGGAGCGAATGGAAAAAATTGCATACAAAAATGGGTGGATTCATATCTTATTATTTTAATTATATCTGTACTAAAGACCAACATTTCTCTTCAACAGAGTTCTTCAATTCATGATTTCCTCATAACTTATCGTCTAAAGATACTATACTATCTGGCAGTAGATATGATTTACTAAATTTTTTGCTTGTTTCGAATTATAATTACAAAAATATTTGGCTCAAAATCTACGAATCTTCACTCAATATTCAACACAAAATTATCGAAGGGATTTTAAAAAGTAGAAGTGATGTAATGATATGTGGTGTAGCTATTTTGTAGTTTGTTGTTGGGAAAATGTGGATGAATGTTAGACGTCACGAGATGAAATGTAAATATCATTGACACACTTGTTAGTGCGAAAAACTCACCTGAAAGAAAATAAGTAAAGAAGAATAGACCTGAGAAAAATCATTAAACGCTTTTCGTGCGGAGTGGAATGCATTCTCCTTGACATCGCCCATTACAATCCTGGAATCAATTGATTCGTTTACTCTTTCAATTTATACACATTCATCAGGCTCTGGCGGATGGCTGATCAAATCAGAGGCCAAGGGCCAGGTTATATATTCCTCCCACTACGAAATCTGTAAGCTCCGCCTCATGAAAGCGCACGCACATTCGCATTTATCCCCTCCAGTTACGTTTGTACATATAATGACTGGACGCATCCGAATTCTCACACTGATCTGCAGTTTTCGACTCTTCGAATGAATAGATTTCCGCTGTGGTTCAATAGCAATTCTGTTATGATATGACATTTAAATTTGTGAAAGGTTATATCCATTCAAACTTTGAAAAGCTTGGATCATTCATATTACGCGATTATCTTGTAATACCTAAGCTGTCACACTTGTCCATTCAACTCAGTAGAGTCCTCTAAATGCTCGAATATTTTCGTTTGTTTTGAAAATTCAAGTGGTACAATTTTCAGATTATGAGATATAGTATAGAAAGATTCGCATATACTAAAAATAATCAGATTATGTTGTACAGAGAGTGGTGTAATAGTGTACTATCAAAATATGTCAATAGGGTTCGTGAATGAAGCAGGACAAAAAACAACTGTAAAGTGAAAAAGCACCTAAAGTTGCAGAGTCTTCCTGTCCAGTCGACATTTCCGTAAATTCAAGTCCTCCGGAGGTGCGCGACCTAGTTTCTAGTTCCCAACTTTCCACTTTCATTGCATTTCGTCACGTAGCAGAAGAATGGGCAGCTTTGTCGTCCAGATAGGTACTGAACGAAAAAGCCGGCCAAGGGTCCACCATACTAATTTCGTGCTCGCGAAATGCCTATTATCGGGTGTAAGATCTAACGATTATTGCGTCAATCTAATAGGTATTTCTGGAAACAAAACAGTATACGAAACCCATGAATTATACTGGTGGCATATGGAACGAATTTCCATTAATTTTCAGCTCTGATTGTGAATCAGCCCTCATAGAGTGAACCGGATGGTCAAACTTATATCTGTACTTTTTTTGAATTGCCTCGGCCGTTACTTGATGGAAATCCATAGTAAATGTAAAAACTTCACGAACGATAAGATTTCCACAAAATTCTTAATCACACGACATGTTTCGCTAACATCGTAGCTTCATCAGGTGAAATACTGGTACAATATATATCCTACTTTTCCAACCTGAAGGATTAGAATTACCTGTGGAAAGAGGTTCGATAAACCTTCATTTTCGGCAAATAGGCACAATATCTACATTGAAAATGGTGTACCGGATTAAGTTGAAAGGGTGGCAAATACATATTAGATCGATTTGTCGCGTAAGCTGTTGTGTAAAAAAAACTCGAATTTTTATTCCGTGCGAAAATCTACTTCACGCCTCCATAGCTTCTCATGATCTACAAGGCACAAATACGACCTGTTTTAAAATATTGTACCCACATATGGGGTTCAGCACCCCAGCGAGCACAAAAACATCTCAGAGATGTTAAAAGTACGAGATTTCGAGACATTGAACCTCCACTGCGATGTTCTGTTCACACATGAATAGAACTATTATAGAACAGCCAATGTCCGCCGCAGGCGGCAATTATCGAGATGTCCTTGATATGTCACAAAACTACCTTCTCCCTAGTTCTTTCTAAAGCCTTTTCATGGACACAACAAAACATTTTCAACGCGTCTTGCGCACATTAAATCGCTGTAAATAGTTATTTTTGTATCTAGAGCGCGAAATGCTACTTTGGTGATCGAGATCTGATTTTTTTAACGAGGCGTAGGCGAGTTAAAAAAATAGTCGAGATGACCAAAGTATTTCGCGCTCGAGTTGCAAACAAAATTTTTTCTACAAACGTCAAAAAATATAGTTCTAAAGTAAAAATATGCTCAGCTTGATATGAAAAATAGTGTTGAACTGGCTTGAAATGCCTCCCCCTATCCTCCCTAGGCACGCGCGTTGTTCCACGAACATAAAAGGAGTTTTCTTTCGTGCGCTCCAGGAGATAAAACAAAGTTATTATTGAAAATTCAGAAATAATTGATTTCGTGGATGTTTGCTCGATTGAGGACCGTGAAGTTGAAATATAAATATCTCATATATTTTACATAACAATGCGCGAAGTAAGTACTTCGCGCACTGTTTTACTTCGCGCATTGTTATGTGCAAGGTATCATGGTAACGTAGGAAACTGAAAAAAAGTATCACTTCGCAATTTGTTATCAATGCGCGAACCTTGTCATTTTTTGACGTTTGTAGAAAAAAAACATTTTCGAGGTACTTTTCTGAAGCCTTTTGTCAAAATAAACTTTTGCATTAGGATTCCATTTCCCTTGAATGAAAAAATGCATTAAAAATAGATTGAACATAAAAATATTTTCTTGATATGAAATTACCTTCTTAATCTGTTTCTGAGTAGTGCTTACTACACACAGACATATAATTGGAAATAGGTTTCCCAATTTTTGAAATGTTCTCCACAATGCATAATTTTGCAACTGCGGAGAAGCTGCGTGTATTGATAAATTCGTACTTTAATACAGGGTGTTTCATGAGAAGACTCACATATCCAAATGGTTGATAGGGGAAACCAAGACAAGTTGATGTATATCTATGAAAAAATTTTTTGACCCTCCATTATGAAGATACAGGGTATTATGTGAAATTGCTATATAATTTTGATTGTCGATATTACAGAAATGACTCTTCGTAATCTGCTGAAATTTGGCAGCGACGTATCTATACTGAACCTTTTCAAGATAACATACTATGAAAAAAAATATCCAGGTCCGGACTTGGGAAAATTTTATGTTTCATTGTTTCGTCAAAAAAGTTCACTTTGTGACCACTTTTCTCGAAAAATTCCACCAGATTCAGAAAGATCAGACAAAATTCTATGAGAACTGCTCTTCAATTTACACGGCACACTTTGACCGGTTCAATAAAAAAATATGGAACAAAATGGTTCGAATGAATTTTAAATCTCGACTTGGCTGATAACTGTCAACTTTCAACTGGTATCATGTGAATTGATTTTTTTTACATTTTTGTTGAATAGTAATCGACAGAAAGATAGACGAGAAGAAAAAACACGATATTTTCTATCGAAATTCCAGATAGATATTATTATTCCTGACTTTGTTTCTTGGTTGTCGCTTGAAGTGAGAAATCTATTGTGTGACGAGATGTGACGTTTGTTGATAATCCGAACTGATAGGTAGGTACCAGGGTAGTACTAGGTAAGTACCAATTGATGAAATTACGACATGAGGATTGATGTGCCCATATTATGGTGATTTATCAAATTAGTTATGCCATCACGCATAAACTTAGCTCTATTTTTTGTTATTGATACACTTCTGCAAGTGATATAAGGATGCATTTGCTATTAATTCAAAATTCTTGATGTTAATCCTCGTGAAGGTTTTACTGCAACGTATTCTTGGGTCTGGAAATATTCTATGGTGTTAAACATAGCATGGCATTTGGATTTTCGTCTTGTTCAGCATTTGGAATATGAAGTGGCACCTAGAGTGTAAGAATATTCCGATTACCAGTGTTCACCTATCAACAAACGCCACGTTACATAAAATAAAATCAGGGCCCACTCCATAACAAATTTCTAAAATAGAGTCAAGAGTAATCACATCATCTATTTAGAAGTTAGGTCACAAACCAACATGTCAAATCAAAAAAAATCAGAACTAATCTCTTCTGTCAATTTCTATCCAATAAAAATGTACAAAAAAATCAATTGACACGAATCCAGTTGAGAGTTGAGAGTTATCAGCCAGGTCGAAATTGAAAATTTATTCGAACGTTTTTGTTCCATATTTTTTTATTGAACCGGTCAAAGTGTGCCGTGTAAATTGAAGAGCAGTTCTTATAGCATTTTATCTGATCTTTCAGAATCTGATGGAATTTTTCGATAAAAGTGGTCACAAAGTGAACTTTTTCGACATAACAATGAAACATGAAATTTTCCCAAGTCCGGACCTGGATATATCTTTTCAGAATATGTTGTCTTGAATAGTTTCAGTAGAGATACGTCGCTGCCAAATTTCAGCAGATTACGATGAATCATTTCTGTAATATCGGCCATCAAAGTTATATGGCAATTTCATAAAATACCCTGTATCTTCCTTATGGAGGGTCAAAAAATGTTTTCATATATATACATCAACTCGTCTTGATTTCTCCTATTAACCATTTGGCTATGTGAGTCTCCTCATGAAACACCCTGTATATTGATTACACTGAGGCACCGAACAAAAAAACCTTGCATCTGAAAGAACAAAAACAATACTTTCAATCTCCTTCTGAGACCTCTTTGGGAAGTGCATATTACGCCTCAAAAAAACATCCTCATGCCTACATTTCTAAAACATCCCAAAACATTCCAGGGATACCTCTCAGTAGGCAAACAAAGAAATGCCACAGAAGAACAAAACAATACTTCAATATCCTTCAAAGACCTCTTTGGTCAGTGCATTTTACGTCTCAAAATAACATCTTCATGCCAACATTTTCAAAACATCCCAAAACATCCCAGGGATGTTTGTGCTCGCTGGGCTTTCAACTCAATCCGGTACACCATGTTTTTATGTAGATATTGTGCCTATTTTCCGGAAATGAAGGTTTATCGAACCTTTACACAGGTAATTCTAATCCTTCAGGTTGGGAAAGTAGGATATATAAAAGTTAGGCAAGCCAAGGTTAGTTTATTTCATTGTACCGTTATTTCATTTGATGAAGCTACTTTGTTAGCGAAACATGTCGTGAGATTAACATTTTTGTGGAAATCTTATCGTTAGTGAAGTTATTACAATTAATTCACTATTGGAAAATTCAATTGAGAACTATTTGCTTTCTTGACATTCCGGACTCCAGGAAGTTTAATAATTTCGATATCCTTTTATTCGCCTGATATTCTAATAATATGATAATAAGCATGATAATGATAGGAATGAAATTGTGGAGAAGATTTTCAGTCTGCTTGCTATATTATATATTATAATTATTCAGGCAGAATTGAAAAATGGCTTTGCCAATATTCTGTCCTTATGGAGTAGTAAGACCATAATATATTATTTCGCGATGAATTTGTTTTACATATTGGGTATTACTTCAATAAACATTATTATTATTATCATCATTATATCCCCACTATTCCACTCAGAGGAGATAACATGGACTACTACCTTCTTTAAATAATGATAATGTTTTTTTCTCCAAGCGGCATGGAAAGTGGTTTTTCTCTGCCACTTAACAGGCACGAAAGGTGGCGAAATAGTATATTACATAACAAGAGTTGTAAAACGCATATTACGCACGAAGTGGAGAGAGTTACACACGATGCCGCATAGCGGCGAGTGTGTAACTCCACAAGTGCGTAATTGCTTTACAACTCGAGAATTGTACTATACTTTTTCTACGACTACACTATATTTTCTTCCGGATATTGCAGATATTGTATTAAGGCACAAATAACGAATACAAATATAAAACGTCTCCCGTCACTAAGCCAGCTGCATGAAAAGTTACAAATCACAATTCTTGTGTTTGTTTATTGATAAATTGCATACCGAGACATTTTCCTCAATTCGAACTGAAATGGAGCCGATTTTCATATCTAAACAGCTTTATTAATAGGTAGCCAAAAACACATTGTATAAAAATATAAAATTAACACTGATAATGGTTATTCACGTGTAACAGTGCAGCACGAGAGATTTTGGAATTGTTATTGAAAATGATAAAAAAAAGTTCTCCAACTGCGCTCTGAACCACCGACCTTTGGGTTTGGAGCCAGCGCTTCCGCTACTGAGCCATCACCATTTCTCCGTATTAGTAGATATTTTATGAATATAATCTCGAACATGGATCTTTTTTAATTATTCCTGTTATTTAAAAAAAAGGAATTCATCAATTCATTGTTGAGTATGTATGTTATTTGAAAAATAACCTTCAACAAGAGCATTCTGCAGAAAGTAATTGATCTGTTCAGCATTAAGTATTTTTGATTTTTTACTTCGGAATCCATATCCTTCCATTTTGAGAAAAGGGGATATGTTGCTAAATTAATATTGTGATTGATATTTTAGTGTTGATCGTAACATGGAATATATCGACCATCAGAGTGATGATGATTTCATGAAATTTGGTAATAATTCTTGAAAATATACTTAAAGGATATTTTCCGAAAATGACACGGTATTATTTCTAATTCTCCAGTCCAGGAATATTTGATGTGCTATTTCGTATCATTTACGAGACTTATTTAGCGGGTAGCAACTCATTTTTTACCATTCTATAGTTTTCTCCAACATTTCTGGTGGTGTAGAAATAATCTGCTCATCGTCATCGCTTGACATCATTTTTTTTAACTGAAATTGAGGATTATCAATAGAAAATAATCATATTTTCAAAAAATATAACTTTCTTGATGCTTTCGGTTTCGGTGGATAGCTGGATTGATTGATAAAAAGATAAGTACCTACCCACCTAGCTATTATGACATCAATGAAATCGCCTAAGCAACAAAACAAAGTCATCTATCAACATACCTATGAAAACCGTGCGATCGCTCTCTTTACGCACACGTGTGTAAGGAGAAGCTTACTGCCATTGTTTTGTGTACAATATCCATCACTTACAGTAGTAGTCGTAGAAAATAATATATATACCCGTGGTAGAGCGTTGGGCATGTAACCCAGAGGTTGTGAGTTCGACTCTCACACGGGGCGGTGGAGTTTTTTCATTTTCAGTTGTCACTCGAAATTAGGGCTTTCATCACCTTCATTATACAATATGTATCTTTTCGGTCGAGTAACCGACAAAAATTATCACTCACTTCTATATATAGATTGCTTGCGGACATTTCCGTATACAAGGAAAGACAATGCCAGAGGACGAACGGGGAAATATGGAGACTGTATAGTACCATCCTACGAAGGCGTAGAGAGGCCATCAACTCATTTTTATTCCAATTCCGACTTATAACTCGGAATTTCGACTTGCAACTCAGAATTCCGAGTTGCAACTCGGAATTCCGACTTGTAACTCAGAATTCCGAGTTGCAACTCGGAATTCCGACTTGTAACTCGGAATTCCGACTTGTTACTCAGAATTCCGGCTTGCAACTCAGAATTCCGAGTTGTTACTGAAAATTCCGCTGAAGTTGTGATGCCTGAGCCTGAACTTTTATTTCAGCAGAAGTGACGTTTTTACAAAAATGGACTATTTTTGCAAATGTTAAAGTGCTGATGATGGAACCTGGAACTACTATATGATATGATTGAGTAATGGTGACAATGATGAATGTGAAATCATATGGTTCCTTTTGAATTTGTAGGTATTTTGTGAATTCTGTATGTAGTTTTGTATTTGATTATTTCCATAAAAAATATGTATTTATATAATTATCATTTGATCATTGTTTATATTTGTTTCAATCAGATCACTGAATATAAAATAAATGTTTTATGAACATCGTTCCATGACATGTAGATCTTTTGTAATATACAGTGTGTCCCTAGACCAGTGGGACAGTTGAATATCTCCTGAACCAATAGGAATTTTCAAAATATTATGATTTCACATCATATCGCATTATGAGTGCTAACTTCAGGAATGACTATATTTTATACGAGGGGCGCAAGAAAGGCTCACAAAATCGAACATCAATTTTTTCAAATGGAACACCCTGTATTTCATTGCATTTTCATATTCTCCTTGATGAGCTGAATTCAACGACCTAGCACACTTGGGGTCTAGCGGGAATGATTTCCGAGATATAGGGTGTGGAAAATCGAGATTTTTCATTTTTGGGGAATTTTTTGTGTCAAAACTATTCATTATTGGTCAAAACGGATAACATGTCCAGATCTTAACTTTTGATTTACTATTTACTCGTATTTAATTGAAACAAATACAGGGTGGTGTAGAATTCTGACTGAAACTGAGAATTCTACACCACCCTGTATTTGTTTCAATTAAATACGAGTAAATAGTAAATCAAAAGTCAAGATCTGGACATGTATTTCGTTTTGACCAATAATGAATAGTTTCGACACAAAAAATTCCCAGAAATGAAGAATCTCGATTTTCCACACCCTATATCTCGGAAATCATTCCTGCTAGACCCCAAGTGTGCTAGGTCGTTGAATTCAGCTCATCAAGGAGAATATGAAAATGCAATGAAATACAGGGTGTTCCATTTGAAAAAATTGATGTTCGATTTTGTGAGCCTTTCTTGCGCCCCTTGTATAAAATATAGTCATTCCTGAAGTTAGCACTCATAATGCGATATGATGTGGAATCATATTTTGAAAATTCCTATTGGTTCAGGAGATATTCAACTGTCCCACTGGTCTAGGGACACCCTGTATATTACCTTAATATTACCTTCTGTAAAATAATATATATAATGCAGGTATTTTTCATTTATTAAATAGGTACAATTTTGATATACTTACTTACTATATTCATCTTTTTTATAATAGATAAAAATAAATCACAACAAACTATATATGAGTAGTATAATACAAAATATTCAACAGCAACTTATTTGGAGTTGAAAGAAACTGTAATTGTAGAATAACAACAATAATTGATCAGATGTTCGCCTTGATTTTCACCAATTATCTCTTCTGTCTTCATTTCCCGGGACACTTTCTTCACTACACTATAAAATAGGAAATGTTACATAATTTAATGAACATACCTAAATACCAAGTTTAGCAAGGAAGCAAGAATTTATGATTGAAGTAAAGTAGGTAGATAATTAGATGTTTTCTTGAGAACATACCAGGTCTCTTGATCCTGATAGATGATTGCTATCAATTTTCGATCCACATCAGTCTTGCATTTTGAATGGCCTAGAGATTGATGACTCATATGCTGCTATGGGACCCAAGATGGGTGATTTTTATCTTTCTATATTATGTTTGTATTGAAAACATGTTGTTTCCAAACTCTGTATTGGACCATCAAGTTTTGATTCACTTCATGCAAAATGAAAATTTTCAATTACAGGAAACACTGAATTCATCAGTTCAAGTAGGTCGGTAGAAAACTCTTTTCCTAGGTACCTGTTATGAACTATCTGATACATATACATATCCATTAGTTTCTTATCAAAGTTCCCTTTTTCTTCTTGCTTGGTCGTTTATCTGTGGGTGATAGTGATATGCTTATTAAAGCACAGATTTTCTCATATTAGGAATGTCAAAACACTAAGCAAACAGCAAATGGTCCTGATATACATCACATGTTAATTCATTATAGTCATTATTGTACACAGTACAAACGTGGTACACACGAGCTAATTCCGAGTTACAACTCGGAATTCCGAGTTACAACTCGGAATTCTGAGTTACAACTCGGAATTCTGAGTTGCATGTCGGAATTCCGAGTTACAAGTCGGAATTCCGAGTTGCAACTCGGAATGCTGAGTTACAAGTCGGAATTCCGAGTTGCAACTCGGAATTCTGAGTTGCAAGTCGGAATTCCGAGTTAAAACTCGGAATTGGAATAAAAATAAGTTGATGGCCCCTCTACGCCTTCGTACCATCCTGCCAGCGATGCTTCGTATAGTGCATGGTTTCGAGTGACTTCGGGAATTGGAAGGATTCTGCCGCTTGGTGTGTGATGAGAACTCGACCTCCCTGCCGATTGATCTACGGACAACCCGTTGGCTCAATTGGTAGAGCGTTGGGCATGTAACCCAGAGGTTGTGAGTTCGACTCTCACACGGGGCGGTGGAGTTTTTTCATTTTCCGTTGTCACTCGAAATCAGGGCTTTCATCACCTTCATTATATAAAAAAATATATGTTTCACGGCAGCAAATGTAAATTGACTGCTTTAGCTGAATTCCTATCCACTTTAGGCCCGGGTATGAACTCTCAGGCGTTGCAGTCTCTGCTGCCTAGTAAAACAAACAACTATTTCATTACTTCCTCTAGAACAACAACATCAAGCGAACATTTTTGCTGATATGTTCGCAGCAAACTCCACATTAGATTCCCAGGGAATCGCATATTCCACCCGTTGAAAGTCGAATGCTCGAAATCGTCTTCCACCAACGCACTATCAGATGCATTTTGCTTCCTCTCAAAACGAATAATACTAACGGTCCTGATGGAATTTCACCCATTATGCTCAAAACGTGTGCTCCAGAATTGACACCGATTGACTACAAGTTATTCACCATCTCATACAAGTCGGGTATTTTCCATCAAGCTGGAAAATAGATAGATTCCAACCAATCCCCAAAAAAAGAGCAAAAACCTGCCAACAACTAAAGACCTATTATTGCTCTATTATCATCAGTTATCTCCAAAGTGAGAAATCCATCAACATTTGGCTTACCAAATATCTTTTCTCGTCTTGTATCAAGACCAAGACATGATTAATCTTCCCAAGACCACAGTTTAAGGAATGGGTTCCTTAAACTGTGCCAAGACCAAGACTTGACTTTCGAAACCAAGACCAAGACTCTCTCCCAAGAGTCTTGGTATTGGTCTCGAAAGAAAAATAATGAACTTAAATCTAATCAATATTAAGAAAAATCTGATGAAAATTGTAATGGCATTTAATTTTAGTTATTCATTTGTCATATGGTAGGTTTTTGATTTTTGTACACTCAAAATCCGAAATACATTCTTCAAATTCAGTATTGCAGTTTTGGAGATTACAACAAATAGGTGTATGTTGTAAATTTACAGTGGTCCATGCCTCCTCCTATTGAAGAACAAATTTAATTCAAAAGTTATTTGGTTTGAATTTGAAATTTTCCGAAATATTTTGATAATGCGTTGTTGTCAGTTCCGACCCTTTTGAACCTTTTTTCTGGCCTGTCGGGCATCGGCCTGTTTGCTGTTTGGGTCTCATTTAATGTTCATTTGAGGTTTCTTGAAAATCATATCCTCATGGGAAAAGGAGAAATTCATTTCGCTTACTTTATAAATTGCCAATTTTGAAGACTGAGAAATACGAAATACCTTTTATATGAATATAAACCGTTGGATATTTAAATTGAATAATTCAAATTTCTAGACGCATTTTGATCCAAGACTAAGACTATCAAGACCAAGACCAAAACTGAGTCTCGTCTTGGTCTTGAAACATGAAGACCAATACCAACACCAAGACTACATTTATTTTTCTCGCGAAGCCCTAGTTTGTACAATTACTGGTAATATTAATCAGCTGAGGACTGAATTAGTTGAGAGTTTTCGGAAGTTGATAGCAAATTCCTTATGGTTGAACTAGTGCATCAGTGATGAGAGATCTATTTTTCAAATTGTTCTTTCAGATGTTCTAGTATACTGCCATCAAAAAACACAAATTGTATACTTGACTACTGAGGAAAATGTTTGTTAGTACCTAGGAATGACATATTCATATCAGAAGATAATTTCCTCAATCAGTCCCAAGAAGAAAAGCAGCGCAAAAATCAGTAATGATCATTCAATAAGCTAACATGGATCAGAACTCAGAACCTATATTCATACAGAAACTTGAAAAGAATTCGTTTGTAATAATGGAAACGTATCTTATGCCTCAGGTGATGGGCGAACTTGATTCCTGGTTGAGATAAAACAGAGGTTAATTCAACCGCCACTTAATATAAATACTGTTGTATCAATTGATTGAAGGAATTTTGAACGAATGATTTTGCGAAACTTCTGGAAGTGGGTTAGTGATGTTTTCGAGTACAAGAGCTTATTTTATTCAAACGAGCTTTATGATATTATAATTTCGAAAGATACTTCCAACGGGCCATCCGGTAGGTTTGCCTTTGCGTGTGCAATCCCCATGTGGGCAGTTTAATTCAAGGTTTCTTACATTTGAAGGACTGTTAATGTGATATTCCTGATTACATACCTATACAGTGTGTGTGTGATTTGAAATAGCATCACCCGCGTATTTTTGAACGCGTTGACAAAAAAATTGACTCACTACTTAACCAGCTTCATTCGACCATGAACTTTTTCTGAAATTTGTCAAGACGTCTTCAAAAATCGCATACACTATATTTTCAGACATTGAAATTCCCAGGTTTCAAAAATCGTTTCAACACATTCAAGAAAAATAAAGTATTCCAGGAATATAGTTAGTGACTATAGCTACATATCTGATGGGAGATATTGAAAAAAATTGTACAAATATTTTGTCAATATAGCTGCGGATCTATTAAAAATTTGCGATATCTCGACGCATAGTTGTTGTGAATGTCATATTCAAAAATAGATTAAATTTATTTTTGTCGGAGAATTCATGTGAATACATATAGTCCTAATATTTTTGATCTTCTTTGATCTGGACATTTATTGAATGTATTCATTTCCACATTCGAGTTCTTCATAGAATTAAAGTTTTCTCATTAAATACTCAATAATACTCATCAAAGCATCTTGGTGTACTCGTGGATATCCTAATAAAACTTTTTTGAAAATCATTCCAATGAGAGCAGATATATTAACCCATATGCCCTCCGAGTTAGAATAAAACGAGCTTATCTAGTACACCAACTCCATATTTTTTTCAATTGAAAAACGATTTATATTGTTCTAAACTGTTACTTTTTGAGGCATGTTTAAAATTTGGCAGACAAAAAGAGTGGATAATTCACAAAGATATTTGAAATTTTTATTAAGCTCTCTCTCAGTAGTAATGATAATAGTAGAGAAAATATGTTTCATTGAATCCAACATTTTTAATGTACTTGACGAAGGCATTCATGGAATAGAAGTTTTTTGGTTTCATGACTATAGTTTTTTCGATTCCCTAATATTTCAGACTCTTCTCTTGAAGGGGTCGTCCTAGTTGGATATCGAAAATTTCTCAAAATTCTTTATGGCATCATCAAATATCATTATTACTAGTGAGTATAATGTTGATCAATAGCTGATGAATACGTATACGTGGTTTATGATATGTGGGTGTGATACTGAATAATATCTACAATATAAAGTGTACATATAAATAAAATTAAGATGAAAAAGCGTACATCCAAAATCACAAACGAGGACTCAAAGAATTGTACCTTCGTTATTCTATAGATATCTTCTCGCACTGGCTACGTGTCATCTACAGTGCTGTGTAGTAGTAGTAGGTGATAGTAGATAGCAGTAGTAGTAGTAGCAGTAGTTATTAGTAGTAGTAGTGTGGTTAGTGCAATTTTGAAGTGCATCTTGTCACATAAAACTCTTTAATTGAACCTAGACAAGAAGACAATCAGTAATTATTACATAGTGTTGAACACATCTACTCAGATTAGTAAATTTCCGGATACGAGCTGAGTATACGATGTGCAATGGGCGAGTGGACTTATAATGAATTATTATTATATACACTTATTATTATTATTATTATATACACTTCTCACCCTTTTTTATGTCAATTATGAGTGTATGCGTTGTTAGAAATTGTTGAATTTCGGAGCTCATTTCAAACGAACAGTCATGGCCACCATTTGGCGATACGTCGAATAAATGGTGACGCCAGCTTCTATGCTGTTTCGGTATTGGTCAGATAATATTCCGTTCCCACTTACGAAGCAAGATTGGCAAGTCACCAATGTAAGAGTCCTATCGTTGAAAAAAGGAGTGAGAGCGGGAAGTAGAGATGATTCGAAAGTCTCAATTTAGTTTTGTATTTCTTATTATTATTTTTTAGGGCTAAGCTCGTGTTAATTGCGTAATTTCATTAATAGGAGTCAAGTCATAATTTTTGTCGGTAACTGAACCGAAAAGATACATATAATGATGAAGATGGTAAGTCCTAATTTCGAGTGACAATGGAAAATGAAAAAACAGGTTGTCATTCGAAATTAAGGCTTTCCATCTTATAATGTGACAAATCGAAATATTCCTCAGAGTCAAAAGAAGCGTATCCTGCGAAGACTTGGTGACAAGTCAAACAGTCACTTTCTTGCTCGGCTATAGCACCTACTTCTCCTCTAGTGTAATAACGTAACGTATTGGACCTAGAGATGTCACGATATTCTAGAAGTGTAGAGCTCGAAAATTGCTATCCGACGGTGGTTCTAACTAAAAAATCAACTTTTTTGAGTTGTCACACTATTGTTCTCAGCGTGCGATATGCTTGTAGATGGTTCCATGCCCCTCTGTATAAATATCCAATCAAATTCTCTTCAATGTTTCAAATCAATGTCAAGGAAAAGCAGGGGACCAAAATCGAATTACGTATAAAATTGTCTTCAGTTCACAGAATGTAAACGGTTTTGTCTTCGTTTCATGAAAATAGCGATCGACCTATAAACAGTATTCATGAACTTTTCAATTTATGTCACTCCTTTACGCAAGGCAAAAATAATATGGCATTGGGACTAATCTGATGAATTCATTAAAAAGAAAATAATATGACACAATTATTGGTGGTACAAAATCATGCACAGGGGTATGTAACATGCGATGAAATGTCGTGAATATAACATTTTAATCTTATACAATGTTTACGGGCTGGGTCGATAGCAATTGGACTGATAAAAGTTGTTTCTGTTAAAGATAAATATCATATCAAATCTCCTTTTCAGTAATACTAGAAATCAATAATATCCCGTAGTCAATGTTACAGGTTACAGTCTACATTATGATATTCATATATGTGTACATATATTTGTTCATGCTTATTACTGAAATAGTCAAATGCTGGTTTCGAAAATCGCCGCTTCCCATCAAATACCTGAAGCAGAAGAACAAAAAAATTGTAGTAAAACACTATCATCCAATTTCGTTATTCGTATTATCGTTAGGTACGTACCTACTGGAAAACAATTTTCTGCAGCAATTTGTTCTAGACATGGTAAGAAAGTCCAGTATATCAGTTTGGCTTTGAAGAAAAGTATCCCAACTACACTCTCTCAAAATGAACTTTTAATCACAATCACAATTCTGGTGCAACATTTTTGATATGTCTCAGTGACGCCTTTTTGGATAGTGCGTCTATCATAGAGGACCCTTGATTGTTTTATATCGAAATTTCAAATTGATGGATAATCCAAGTAGTAAAAGAGTTCCTGTGGCGAAGCCTTATCAACAATAAGAATCAGAGCATTTAGGCGTTTTCGGAAACCCACTCGGGTTGATCGGATCCCTAACCTGAACGTTCGATTACCTAAACCGAGTCACCTACCTTTGTACGGAAACTTGAGTGTTGCTAACTGGATATCTATAGGTAGGTAGTAATTTCAAAACTGGGGTCCTGTTTTCTCGAAGAGGGGGTCATGTCACGAGTAGAACATACGGTATATTAGTAATTTCGAACCATGAGGGTTTCATAAAAATTAAGTTAATCAAATCATCCGTTGACATTGAACTATGAATACTGACCAAGGAACTCTCATGAGAAACGTGCAAATCTAATGAAATGATGTATATAAATATTGGATGTGAGGGTTCCGAAGTCTCATCACTTTACCCATAATGTTTCGTGTTATAATAAATATTGTTATCTTTGAATATAGTCTCGTACTTTCAGTTACTCCTAAACTATCAGTGCCTATTCGAATATTAACTCTCGCAAACCATCAAGCCAAGCAAACCCCTTATGAATCGATATATGGGTGAAATACCACCCCCATGTCGTGGCATGGTGAAAGTCCTATCGCTATGTCATACCGGTTTCTCTTCCAGGGCTCCAATACCAGCCAGGCAAATCAGAAACGAACGAGGAAGAAATGTTGACAACATAAATATGGACTTGGCAACAATTCTCGAATGGGGATCCAATAACTTGGTAGATTTCAATGCAAACAAAACACAAGCATATCTTTTCTCTAGAAAGGCCGATCTCACTGTGCCCAACATAAGCTTGTCAGGAGTAACCATACCTTTGAAGACATCCATTTCGATGTTTGGTATTACAATCAGCAATAACCTTTCTTGGGAAAATCACGTGAGATCAATTGCAAAAAGTGCATCCCAAAAACTTGGTTTTCTATTTCGGGCCAGGAGCTATTTCACTTCCAGTCAGCTGCTTATCATCTATAAGACACAGATCCGACCTGTCCTGGAATACTGTTCCCATATTTGGAGTGCAGCACCAAAACATACCCTGAAACTGTTGGGTTCTGTCCAAAAAAGGGCAATTCGTCTCGTGGGTGATGCCTCGCTCACAAACTCACTCAGTTCTCTGGGACACCGTAGAAAAGTTGGCGATCTGGCTCTATTTTATAGATATTTTCATGGACGATGCTCTTCTGAAATATCAACAATTGTTCCTCCCTTGGCAGTCTCCGCGAGATCAACCTGTCGAGTTGAGGCTTCGCACTCCTTCGTGGTCACTTTGGAGACCTGCAGAACACCTCTTTCCAAAGACTCGTTCCTCCAACGAACAGCGAGGCTCTGGAACACATTGCTAAGGAAGGTGTTCCCCGAGGCATATAACCTCCAGAAATTTAAGAAGAACACAAATTCCTACCTTATTTCCCTTGATTCTCACAATGTTCTCTGAACATTACAGGATATCCTTCTTCGTGGGAACCAGACCATAAAAAGAATATTATGGTGGAAACAGCCCTCTTATCGTGACATGAATGGACTAACCCTCCCTATTATATCGTGACAACTTACTCGGGTTAATTTTTTGTGACCCCACTCAAAAATAGGGTCACCAGGGGTTTACCACTCCACGACGACAAAATAATAATGAAAAAAATGTCGTGTGAGACACGTTTGTAAACGTTGAACACGAGTAGGTGATCCGAGTTTTTTTGTCACGTGACCTCTCTGGATCGAGCTAACAAACCAGGGTAAATTTCCGAAAAGACCTTTTGCCTGCGCTGTACAACCTATTTCGTATTTTGCAATAATATAATCCTTGAAAAATTCAAGCAAACAATCCTAATTCTTTAAAGCTGAAAGACCTATAGCCATTGTTTGTAGTTTTTCGCAAATATACTGTTATATTCTACTCATCTTAAAATTTTTCATATCATTACAAATTTCTTCAGTTGAAATATACTCTATCTAGAATGGATAATGGAAACACTTAGCATCTTGTGTAAGTACATTGCGTGTTGTATGGCGTATAAATGAATAAGCACGGAAAGTTCACATTAACAATCAGTCTTGAAAGGAATGATCATAATAACGATAGTGATAATTTTATATGACTATAAATCATACCTACTTGATGAATCTTTCTTGATAAATTAATCAAAATAACACCGAAATATCGTATAGGTGTTTTGTGCCATTTTCTGAAAGATCATTCAGTACAAGATAGCATCCTACCTCATCACTCTATTTTTTGAGGATTTCTCACAGCTCTATACAGGAAATCTAGAAGGCATGTAAGTTTTTATTGAATTCATGATGTATGGTCTTCGAATGGGTACTATCTCATTTGATTAGTAATTGGAACTTTCAACCGCTGAACTTTTCCAGTTCGATATCGTCAATATAGTGTTCTTAATATTGATACGACATTTGAATTCTCTATCATAACTATTTTTTAATCGCAGTCATCCAAATTCGAAAATTTGGAACGAGTACAACGATTCTAATGTGTCCTCAATATCATAAAAATCTCTCATCATGATGGGTCGAATTCCTGTCTTTGATCTGACAACGATCTCTCACAATCTTGTCATTACATCTGAGTTCTGCGTATGAAAATCATCGCAGATTCAAAAATAATATTACATACTACTGAACGAAAACATCTGTCAGAGTCCATTTGCATGACCTATTCGTTTTGGCGAATTACATGTATTTCAAGGACCGATAAAAAATGGTCATATTCGAATCGGCCTGATCAAATTACCAAGTAAACATCGTTTAACAAAATATCCCAAGATTTGTCAGTGAAATGCGAATTCTCGGAATCGTGTTCAGAGTAAGTAAGTAGTTCAGTATTAATGTTTTTGTAATCAGTAATGATATAACTACTTTATGGACTCACTAAATGCTAGATCTCGGATTTCGGGAGATTAAAGGAAGATCCGAAAATTGACACGAAGTACAAATTGGCACCCTTTCTAGTCTTAAATGAAATATCTAACTAAGACAGACTCGATAGCATCAACTCTTTTCACAGAAGGTTTAACTGAATAGAGAGAGATAAATAGAGTCAAAGAGTTTCGTGTTAAGAATAAATTGCAGATTTATTGTCAAGTTCTCCTTACTCTCAATTCCTTTTCATCTCTCAATTATTGTACCTATATTTCATTCAAATTAAGTGAGATCTTTCGTATATGAATATATACAGGGTGTCCGGAAAGGTCATGTGGTAAATGATTGGGCTGATAGAGAGAACCAAAATAGTGTTAGTACTTCATGTAAAAAAATGTCTTCGCACTTCGTTACGGAGTTATTGACCTTGAAAGTTTGAATAAAAAAATTGTTTCATGTATAACTTTCAAACGGTTGCCATTGTATCAATGATATTCGGGCAACTAAATTAAAGGTGGATTTATGCAGCATCATTTAACAATTATCAAGTAACATTTATCATTTAACAAGTAGCAATTGAAAGTTGAACTTCCTGTTTTCAATGTAGATGTTTATGCAGACATTTAACAATTATCAATTAACAAGTAACAAGTAAGAAGTTGGCAAACTTTTAACTTTCTTACTTTGAACCATGTTCTCTTCTAGTGCGCAACTATAGTACGCAGATGATCGCGGATTGGTTTCATCGACTGGCAGAGAAGGCATGGATTGGTCAGACCAATGTCAGACCTGATATCTGACAGATGTTATGAAATTTATTTCAACATAAAACGATTGCAATCAACAGAATAATTGTGAATAAAAGTAACCCAGTATCTTCCAGATCAGAAAACATTATAAAATTCGAAATTTTAGCTCCTTATGTAAATTGTAAACAACGAATTTGTAAGGTTATTGCTTTGATAGTCCAGAAAAAGAGGTTTTATTACCTTTAAAGTGGTTGGGATGAATGTTTTTAAAATACAACTTTCTCTAGAACGGTACAAGATATCGATTCAAATAAATAATACTATGTTTGTAGAAAAAAGATGAAGCAATCAAACGGTGGAAGCAAAATGTCAAATTTCTCACCTATGTCAAAAATGCTTCCATTAAACAGAAAAAAATTGTCCCATCCTATCATATCAAGGTCAATATACCGGGTGACACAGGAGACATGTAGCAGCCAGTAGTTTTTTTATTTAAAGAGATAAAATGTTGAAATTCCCAGGGGGTATATAATAAATGGTAACGCACTTTACGAACTTAACGACAATTTTTTTCAACCACCTGTTTGACCGGAAGTGACCCCAACTTTTTTTTCACGTGTCACCCTGTACATTTCTTCAGTCTATCTTTTTCGCCTTGAAATTCTCTATCCAACCATGTATCACAAAGTGGCATTCATTTCTTAATTCGCTGTTGAATTGCTTTTTATTAAAAAAGAATAAGTTGGCTGTGACATGAATTCGATCATATATCGACACTTGGTAGGCTTAGAAATTTAAATATCATTAGTAAACCGATATTATTCGAAATGTTTTGATATTCTGATCAATGTCTGCAGGTTGTCAATAGCTTGTTTGAGTCAAGATGAAAACCTTCGAAAATAACTCATGATTTTGAGAAATCTAAGATAGGAACATATTTTTTCGAATTCCGCTACTCGTACAGAAACTATCTGTCTTTTATTTCCGCCATGTACCTATCACATGATCTTTCCATTTGGGATAAGAAAACTAAAATTGTTCCTCTTATACGATGATCCACAGGGCTATCAGTCTATTTTTTCATAATTATTTCACTTAGTAGGCGGTGTACCTACACAAAATGTTTTATGTGTTTGACGATTGCATCAATTATTTTTCTTCTTCATTTGTGTGTTGATCAAAATTGCATATTATCAATAGATGCGGAAAATGTATTCAAGAAACGAAAAAGTCGATATATTGTTAGCGAATTAAGAAATGAATGCCTCTTTGTGATACATGGTTGGATAGAGAATTTAAAGGCGAAAAAGATAGACTGAAGAAATGTACAGGGTGACATTAAAAAAAAAGTTGGGGTCACTTCCGGTCAAATAGGTGATTGAAAAAAATTGTCGTTAGGTTCGTAAAGTGCGCTATCATTTATTATATACCCCCTGTGAATTTCAAAATTTTATCTCTTAAAATAAAAAAACTACAGGCTGCTACATGTCTCCTGTGTCACCCGGTATAGCGTAACGAAGTGTGGTAGCAACTTTTTTATATGAAGTACTGACATCATTTTGGCTCATACTCTATCAGCCGTATCATTTACGACATGACCTTTCCGGACACCCTGTATACCTTGCACTTTGATGGTATATTTTCCTTCTGTTCGGAATTCAACAACTTAACAAATAATGAGTTTGATTTCATATCAAAGACATACAGGGTTTTCCTCAAAATGTTAATATTGAAAGGGATGATTCTTTGACTAATTTTAAAAATATAACTTCCTATGAACATGAACGTATGTCCTAAAAGTCCTAGTTTTTCGGATAAAGGATGATAAAGTTAAAAAAACAATTTTTTTTAATAAAAACTGAGACATCTTCATGAAATTTGGTACATGTCTTCGGTGCATCAAGGTGCATTCTCTGATGTACAAAAATCTTCATTTTTTCTGCAGTGGCGCCGTTAGGGGATATTATTATTTATATTTCATCAAAAGTGAGCAACCAAGGAAAATTCCCAAATTTCATACAATGCTATGGAAGGCTATTCAATTCTGTGTAAAAAATATTCTCTAGTTGATAGTCGATAGGACGCTCCGTTTTCGATAAAAAATGTAAGAAATGCTAAGCTAAGACAGCTAAGTATTCAGGAAATCCATTACTGGATAACCACAATATGTAACATTTTGAAACTATTTCATCATTTCAATCACACAACAGACTGAATTTTGCCATCACTAAAAAAATATACAGGGTGGACAAAAAATTATCTATGCTGTATTCATATTTTCAACTTGGATAGCCTGTATCTCAAAAGTCAGGACGTTCACGACAATAGTTCATATGAAGTTTTATTCTTGAAATGAATCCAAGAATCGCCCTGTTCAATATTGAGCTCATCACTGAGGAACACAAAGTGCTTCAAAATTGTACTTTTTTTCATTTTGGCTTGCAGTCAACCTGAATTTTTATCTAATAGGCTCCGTTTTTTATCAAGATGTTGCATTTTTTGTCCCCAGATGTTAACTTATTTTTGCTTTCAATAAAAATATCGACCATGATATTAAATAACATGACAATAATCAATAATAAGTGACCAATGTTGAATTCTTTGAGGTGTCTTATGTGTTTGTGCAGTTATTTGATCATGCAAACAGTAAAATCTACGCTAATTCTTCTACTTAATGTCCATAATCATCAAAGTCCAAAATGCCTCAAAATCATTTTACCTAAAGTTCCACGTCATATTTATATCTAGTGCCGAATTTGGTGAAGTGACATTCAGAAAACTCAAGCAACATCGATATCATTCATGCATAGAAAATTTACTACCTTTGATGTGCAAAAACAACATTCAAATTCTGCGGGCATCTCCATTTCAATTTTTTCAGTCTTCTTGAGGGTGTCTGATTTCTTACTTTCACCCTATAACAGAAAAAAATACTCGATATCAATGATAACTTTCAATATTCGGTTAAGGATGAATGAATCTCAGACTATATACATGTCTTTCAATTATTGTGAACTAATAATATAGATAATTTTTTTTACAATTATTACACATTCATATACACAAATTTGATTTGGAAGAGTTGCGATATATTTCAACTGTTTTTATAAAGCTTCGCTTCTACTATTTTGGATTTTGAACAATGATTATTATAAGATATGAAGTAAGAAATCTGTCATCGATTTTATCTCCATAAATCAAGGAGTTATTCGACCAGCTTGCATATGATGAAAAGCTGGATTGCTTACGGGTGGGTAACTTATATTTCAAAATGTTCAAAATATTTATACGCATCTCTGAAATTCATTATCGGTATCATTTTTTATTCTTCGAATTTGGTACTACCGCCAAAATTCGCATGAATAACCTTCGCCATTTTTCAAAGTATATCCACGAATACGAATGACAATGCCCAAAGTAGCCTCCTCGTCAACAAGTATAAATCATATATACCCCGTACACACACGTAAGCACAAGAGATCATACATCCATTTTTCAAATTTCATCTTGATGTTTTTCCAACGACTACAATGATTACATATACATTGAGAATTCGTATCTCTCTCTATCTGATCAAAATATTAATTCTTTTTTGGTATATTCAACATGTATTTCTTTATTTATATATCCATTTTTTGTGTTCATAAATATATCTGAGATTATTCCTTTTCGAAACTGTCATACCCAATCAAGGGGTTCAAACTTGAACGATGGGAATTCATAACTAAGAGATGCAGGATTAACAGAGTGGCCCCAATTGCAACAGCAGCGAGACAGTACTGCACCAGGCGCTCTCGGTCTGCTGACAACTAGGACAACTTAACGCTTCGGGTGTATCACCCATTTCGGAAGCGCCAGATATAACCTGGAGATCTAATCATGTTATCCGCCATCTAGTGGCATAGTTCTAAGGTAGGATCATGCGACCGCGACATACACTGTATGACGATGCCGTCTATAGTCAACAGGTGCCGACCCTTACGTCTACAACGTTAAAAAGTGGTACTACAAGTAAACTACAAGTAAACCACTCTGCTCACATATAATATATACCTTACCACTTGATTGCAATGATCTACCGGACCTCTTTATTGAACTAGATCTCATAACCAAGCGATTTAGGATGGACAGGGTGGCCCCAATTGTCAACAGGAGCAGGAGAGTATTGTAGTACTGTACCACTTTGTAAGCCACTAGATGGCGATACCATGACTAGATCTTCATATACACTTCCCAAAATAACTAACGCACCACCAAGAAGTATCCAAAAGTTTGAGATACATTTTCGTACGTGCAGACCTCTACGTCTACAACGTTGAAAAGTGGTACTACAAGTAAACCACTCTGCTCAGAGTTAGCACTACCTGACTACTTCAGTGCAATGATCCACCGGTCCTATTTATTGAACTAGAGCTCATAACTAAGAGATTTATAGGATGAACAGGGTGGTCCCAATTGTCAGCAGGAGCGGGAGAGTACTGTAGTACTTGTAGTACCACTTTGTAAGCCACTACATGGCGATAACATGACTAGATCTTCATATACACATCCCCAGAAAATTAACACACCACCAAGTGTATTCGCATATAAGAACCTCTTTTATATGAACATCGGGTGTAGTATAATACCCTGTTTAGTGTAACAGTTACGTTATCAAGTTGAAATTGAAAGTACACTTCAGCTAGCCTTACCCTTCCTTCAACTTTCCTTTTTTGGATTCACTGCATTATCTTCGCTATTCCTCCAGAAACTTCCAGAAACACAATTTTATAGCAAAACATTATTTTATTGAATTCAATTGGCACTATAAGCACGAAAGAGCATGAAACTTTTGATCATAGTTGGAAGCCTTACAGCTGAAAGGTACATATTGGTGATTTTAGAACCACATAATATAGTGTAAGGATTCTTGTTGTTGCAAGACCTCACGTCACCTGAGTTGTAAGAAATCTGGAAAAATCATCTAAAGTAAGTCTGTATCGCTACCATTGCATGGCCAGCTCGGAGCCCGGATTTAAATCCCATTGAGAATCTCTAGGACATTCTTGGAACAAGATTATAAGGAGAGTACTTGAATACTTTGGAAAATGCATGGCAGAGACTAATGTTTCAAATTTGGAAAGACCTGGACCATCATGACATTAGGTCTCTTGTTTTGGGTACAGGCCGTCTTTACCAAGAAGTTAATTGTGCCCGCTGCGGAAATACTCATTACTGACCCTTTCGTTCAACTTGTGACTTCGCATTCTGTTTCGTTTTCTCGTTGTTGAATTTGGATATTAATTTTCCAGAAATTCATGTTAGGCTATAAAATGATATTTCTGGAGTAATAAGGAAGATAATGGAGTGAATCCAAAAAAGAAATGTCGAAAAAAGATGAGGCTGAAGTGTAGTTGCAATTCTAACTTGATAGTGAAACTATTACATTCTACAGGGTATCACAAAGTTCATGAAACAAACATGCTGTAATTGCTAGTTGCAGTTAGAACACCAATGTTCAGAAAGAAATAACCTGTCAGTCAAAACAAGAAACGTCCAAATCGGTCCAAAGAAGGTCTGACGAAAATGTTCCCTTAACTTTTGGCTGTAGTCTGGTGGACCGTTGAAGTGTAGGTATACTATTTTCCGGCTGATGGAAATTTGATTTCATTTACAACCATATATGTAATGTTTTCATTACTAACGTCATTGAAGGTTGGGAAGTGTTACATTACACACCTCTACTTCCCGCCCTTACTTCCCGCCCCTCACTACTTCCCGCCCCTCACTACTTCTCGCCCTCACTTCCCGTCCTCACTCATGTAATAATTCAGGTATGTTCAGAACGAAACATAGATTCGTTAATTTTGATCGAAATATGATGGTTGTAAATAAAACCTCGGTAGGAAGTTTTATTCCTGTCTCGAAATTATAGCTAACCTCGACCATCTCGACGCTTTGCGTCTCGGTTAACTAACTAATCTCACGACAGGAATGAATCACTTCCCACCTCGGTGTGTAATATACTATTACAGACCTATAATCACAGATTCCACCTTCTGAATTTCATCGATTTTTTTGTGGATTTATGAATCATCTGCGATTGTTGAATGTCAGCTAGTGGATGATCTTCCCGGAATTCAATTGCCTGATCTAATCTATCAATGATTCCCAAAAAAAAAGTGAATTGTCTATCAAAGTTGAATATTTCCAACTCACCGTTGGCGAAACGCACTCTTTGGGCGTACCGCCCACCAAATTAGCCTCCTCCTGCGCCAGCGGCGCCACAGCCTGCCCGGGACTCTGCCGATACCGCCCTCCCCCCAACCCCTCCTCCTCCTCTTCCTCCTCCTCCGTGCTGACCATCGCGTAGAGCCTCCTCTGCGAGCCGGGCGACCCCCCTGTCCCCGGGGGGCCTTCGTTGCTCGGGAGGCAGGGCAGAGTGGAGCTGTCGCTGCGCCGGTGGCGAGGGAAATGGTCGAAGTTCCTGTAGCAGCCGGTGCCCGTTTGGGCGGGGTTCCGCCCCGCGATGGACTCCCCCTCGGTGCTGTTGCCGTCCGCGTGAGACATATTGTGGCCTAACGAGACAACCGTCAGCGAGATGCGGCTGGCGCCATCTGGTGCCATGCCGTGCACCCGCGTCGCCGATAGATCGCCAGCTAGTGGCCATGCCGTGCACATAACATCGAGAAAGCGGTTTCATGGTTCGGGGAATTCGGTGTGTGCTTTTTGAACTTATACACAAGCGAAATGGCATGCTTCTCGGAGATAACGAGCGAACTTATGGTGGTGTTTTTTTTTGTTTATGAATGTCTGCGATTGTCTTCGTTTTCACCGATAAGAGCGCACTTCTCACCTGTTGAGGGAGACAACAATGACTTAGCACAGGTGCAAAACGAGAAGTCTGATATTGAAAAGCTGATACAGAAATAGTTCTTGCAAAGATTTCTTCAAATATGTTAAGTGAGTCAGCAGTTATAGAATATAGGTTGGGGGTACTTCCTCGAGTCGTTAATCTATGCATAAGACAAATCCAGATACACGTGTAGTTTGATCATGCTGTACTTTGATGCGAATTTTTTTCTTGTCGGAGTTTGGAATGATCTGGGATCTGGAAAGCCACCGTCATGGTCGAGTGTAGTCTGTAGTCAACACTACAAACCATACAGCCTTTTGACTTTGAAAGCAATAATCTATCCCCCATGCATGCCATCCATGGGTAAATCTGTTGTAGATCCAAGGGAAGGTAGTGTAGGAAGACAATGGGGAATTAGGATTTACGGGAGCTGTTCAATCCTCCGTTCTTACCGTGATGTGCCAGGTTTCTCACTATCTCTGGACACTAAACACTACTTATTTCATAGATGCGGTTGGGAAAATCTTATTCCAAGTGAATTAAATGAGACATCCTTACTAAGGTATTGTGACATCTGAACCATAAGATGCACTCAGGGGTTTTTATAGACAAGGTTGAAAGTAACGTAATATATTCTCAGTTTATGACGCGTAGACCACGATCTTTGAAAGAAGCTATTTCTGCATCTTAGACATACAAAGTTTACCGTAAGCAATAAGAAGGGATACTGATGCTAACACATTCAAGACATTTCTGTATTCGTAAGTCATCATGTAGGTTTCATTTTTCAGCAAAAGATGATATATCAACGGTATTGATTGAGGAGAAAGGAAAAATGATATTTTTTGAATTGCGAAAGTCTTTTTCAGACAGCTCCAGTCTTAGAAAAAAATATTTTGCAGCTTCTCACCGACTTAATCAATGCAGGCCCAAAAGGATTTCTGATATATCATCATAAATTGATTTATCTTTGAGAACACTGACTGGAGTTGAATTGATACAAAAATATTCTGAATGTGAGTCATTTATCAAGTGTGTTCACATTATCTAGAAGACAAAGAGAAATATAAATGCACATTTTCACTTCCTATAATCAAATCTTCTGTTGATTATTCTTCAACATATTTTTGCCCATCCAGAATGATTATGAAACTTGAATTACTGATCAATAAACTGAAGAAGATTATTGTATTGCTTGTCAAAATCGTTCAATTTGATTTGTAGAATGCTTTCGGTTTTTATGCAGTTAGTTATATGTCTGTTAGCACGACAGGTTTATATGAAAAAATTGTATTGGATTTGAAAATATATAATATTCAAGAAGATATTTTTCGAACTGCCCCACATTTGAAGTGAGACAAGTAAATATTTCTATCATTTTCGAACTGTCATAACTCTGGATTGGATCGACCAACTTTCAATTTCTTTCAAGATTATATAATATCCCGTTCCATTGAGTGCAACGTCAGTACTTTTTGATGAACCATAATGAGTTTTCCTGAAATGGTTTTTGATCCAGAAGGAATTTATACAGGATGTATGATATATGGATTTTTTTGAAAAATATTGCATTCTGATATGTTCAAAAAACATAAACTCAACTTCAACTCTAAATCTTTGGAAGAGGTACATGGCAACTAAAAGTGGAGTGGTGTAGTTCAAAACCCAAAGTAATCTCCACAACTTCAATTAATATGATCAGAGATCAATCAAGGTACATGTTTGTGGCATATATAAGCCCATCATCAGCCGATAATAAGTTCGTGGTTCTAGGAAAAACCGGTATTGACTTAGGATATAGATGATTGCTTACTTACATGGAAGTGAAAAAGTTTAAATTCAAATAAAGTGGACAATAATAGATCAAACAAAGGCAAATGCTCCATGATCTGGACAACAAACAGTGTAGGATTCGAGAATTGGTCAATTTTGCAGTATTCCATACTCTCCGACTTGACCAGAAACTACCTTTTAATTTCCAATTGGTACACCTTGTATTTTATTTGAAAGAGAATGAAAAAATAAATCGTACAAAAAATGCAGATAATAACATAAGGAATCTACATTATTATATATAACAACTTCAATTGTTAATTGTTACTGTCCATTTGTCAATATGTTGTTGCACCATTGATGAGATGCCATCTTGGGAAATAGCTATCTCAAACTTATGGAAAAATATCATATTCAGATATCGCCCTGTAGGTCATCATGTCGGAGAGGTGGAATAACGAAAAAGTACTGAAGTTATACTAAATGAAATGAGTTATTATATACAATCTTGAAAGAATCTGAAAATTGGTTGATCCAATCCAAAGGTATGTTTAAAGGATTGTCTTCGAGAACAGTGAATCATACAATATATCGCAATCTGATCAATAGCCAAAGAGAATTCCGCAATAAATACATAATAGAGCATAAAATGTAGAATCGTGCAGAACTCACCAGTATCCACGATAACATCGATCAAATCCATGCTTTTCGCGAACGCATCCCTCAGATTGATGTGGTGGAACGACACGATGCTGCCTTCCCTCTTGGCCCTTTCCAGAGCCTCCCTCCTCTTCAGCGCCTTCTCTCTCCTCATTTGGTTTTTATAAAACTCGGCGAAATTATTAACAATGATTGGAATGGGCAACGCGATAACCAACACACCGCAAATACAACATACACTTCCTATAACTTTTCCCAGGGGTGTCGTGGGGTAGATGTCACCGTACCCAACGGTGGTCATGGTGATTCCCGCCCACCAAAAGGTCTCTGGAATGCTTATGAACTTGGTGCCCGCCTCCTCTTTTTCCGCGAAGTAGGCCAAGCTCGAAAAGATAAGAACGCCCATGGCTAAGAACAGCATGAGCAAACCTAATTCTTTGTAGGAGTTTCTCAGGGTAAACCCCAACGATTGGAGACCCGTGGAATGTCGAGCTAGTTTCAGGATACGCAGTATCCTCATAATCCTAAACACCTGCACCACCCTTCTAACGTCCTGGAACTGATCGGTCGCGTTTTTGTTCGTTTCTAACAGGAATAACGACACGAAATAAGGCAAGATGGCTAGCAAGTCTATGATATTCAGCCCCCCCTTGAAGAACTTCCACTTGTTGGGAGACGCACTGAACCTGAGGATGTACTCCAATGAGAACCACGTGATACAGACGGCTTCCACCATCGCTAGCTGCGGATTGTCTTGGAAGTTACCTTTCTCATCGTACACTTGCATACTTGGAATGGTGTTGAGTGTCAGTGCTATGGTTGATAGTACTATAAACAAGATGGAAACGATGGCTATCACCTGGAAGATATCGAAAGTGTCACCGGTGTTGGATATGTGTGGTGAGAGCTTGAGGGGTATACCATTGATTTGAAATTGCATTGTGCTTATGTGGAAAACACTTTGCTCAATTCAGAGAACACCTCACAGATTTGACACTTTGAGACATTCGGCTGGAAGGTTTGGCTACATCATCAAGCTGCCTATTTACTCTTAATGTTTTTCCCAAACTCTTACGTGACTCAAATTATACTAAAAAGTGTGAAATCAAGATGAAGGGTTAAGTGAAGTACGGGTAATCAATATAAATTGTTATATTTAGGCTTGGGATGAATCAGAATGCGATTTCTTCTACATTCACTCGTTTGAGTGACCGCAGGATATGAAGTTATTAGCTGGGACAAAATTAAACTTTATATCGAAACTTATCATCTGTGCCATGAATTCCGAAAATGACAAAACAGAACCAGTTTCTTGGCAAGTTTGTACACAAGCAGAGTACAGATTTACAAAATATTGAAAAGTTATGCGACGGCCATCTGAAAATGTGTTATTTCTTTAAGTTCTACATCCTAATCCCCTGATTTTTTGGCACAAGCAGTATATAGGAATACTTCGCAATATCAGTAAATTTCAAAAAACTTTAGAACTGTCAGTGATTTGAGTATAAGACAAGTTTGTAGGAATCGCATCATATGCAAGCATGCTTACAGGTTGCTTATGTGGAAGTCCTTCATGAATATCAGGTATATCATGAAATCCTCATGATTATCATAATTATTTACTCTATCTAGAGTCTAGACTCTAAAGGATAATTAATGAATACGACTTCATTTTCTCCAGGGTAGGTGATACATGGCTGTAGATGATACTATCATTGAAAATTGAAAATTCTTGCCCATCAGGTTGCGATTAATTGGGTTTTCCATCACTATTATCGATCACTTTGTACGAGGAAGGGAAGTTCAAAGATACATACATTTTAATCAATTATTCAGAAATATTTTTGTTTTTATCTGTGATCAACCAAAGGATCATAATCATTGATAAAAGAGTATGTCGATAACATTTCGTTCTCTTATACCTGTGTCTCACAATTTCACAAAGTGATGTCTCTCCATTTCACAAAGTGTCTCACACATATCTGAGAACAAATTCAAAACAACACAACATATCCAAAAACATTTGCCTTCGATAAGATTATGCTGGGGATTTTTTCTAATTTTTGAGCATTGAGTCCCACGAGCGATGGCACCTGTTTTTTGATACAGCCTTCATTGATACACAGGGATACATAAATATTGTTTATTCTTCTAGTCAGCAATAATTATTTCTGTAGAAAAAGTGGGCATAGAATTATTGTGTGCGAAATTCGAGAAGCATAAAAAGTGTGACACAAAAATGTGTGGTGAATGTTTCAAATATAGAAAAAGATTGAGCTTAGTCATCATGCATATTTTCGTTCAGAAGCGTCTTCTGGAAGCCCGATTAATTTCCCTCTTCTGATTCATGCGGATATTTCGATATACCGTTCGTTCCAAAAAAAAGCCTTTATTTTTATAGGACTGAAATACAATGTTTTGCTCTACACGGTAAAACTGTTAAAATTATACTGACACAAATTGTCTCAGAAATATGGAAAATGTTCGAGAAATCATGTACACAATTTTGACACAGTTCCAACAAAATTTGAGTTCTTGATGAAACAAATTGTTCATTTCTATTCTGACGAAAATCTTGAACTAGCATTTAACTATAATCTTGATTTATCAATTGAAACACTATTACATATAGGGGCAGAAAACTGAACTTGATTTTTAAATTGAAACACCCTATAGAGGGTGGTGTAGTTTTTCGTTACCATAAATTTATAGAGCCTAAGAGTTCTTGAGTATACTTCCTCTAGAAATGATTCCAATAGTTTTTTGTTCTGTAGGCAAACGAGTTTTGATACAGAGTCGTTTCACTTATCTCGAGGTGACGACAAACGGATGTGCTGACTTTGCTTGTCGAATTCGTCTGACTGAATAACATTTCCCATGGATGTATTAATTGAAAAAAAAAATGTGTGGCTGCTGGACCCCATTTGTGTGGGAACAGTATTTTGAAACGGGCCGGATCTGTACTCTGTAGATCATATAAGAAGCTGCTAAGGTATATGGTATGTTCTGTGCTCGGAATGAAATTCGAGTTTTCGTGAAGCAGCTTCCACCATGGATTTGAAATGATTTTCCCCTGACAGAGTATCAATGATTGCTCTACCAGGCATATTGAGTTCGGCTTTTCTAGAGAAAATGGCGTAGGGATTGAGTTTTGGTGGCGTTGAATTCAGCTAGTTTGTGATTTCGGCAAGATCTACACTGTCTGCGTTGGCCTGCTTTCGTCGAGAATTCTTAGTTTCGTGGAATGAAATGATAGTTCTTGGAGAAAACACAATATGAAGAGTACTGTCATCTGCAAAGCTGGAGGATATGGCAAGTGTTCACTTGCTCATCGACCATCGATATGGAGTAGTAACAATGTTGGTGCCAAAATAGATCCTTGTGGGACTCCGAAATTGATGGCTACGGTATATCAGACTATACTTACTCCTACATTCACCACATGGAGCGATCTATAGATTTATTTACAAAAATTTGGACCACCCTGTATGAAATGTTGTAATATATACACAAACTCAATATGAATGTTCCATTTAAGTAGAGTTAATTTCCGGTTGAAGCGGAAGTTTAATTATTGTGTTTTCATTAGCGTTATTGAATACACGGTGAAAATTTTGGAGTTGATGGCAACTCCAGGACCACTCAACTTGGTGTCAATCCAGATCCCCACCGGATTGAGTTACTATTTTATAGCTACCCTTTGAATTATATTGACACAAAATGTCTCAGGAGTATTAGAAATATTCTAGAAATCATATACCTACCTACACAATTTTGACTGAAATTCAACAAGATTTATGTTCTTGATGAAACTAATTGTGCATTTCTATTTATACGAAAAGCTTCACTCAATAGGATATTTCACCGTGTAGAACAAAAAAATTTCATTTTAGTCCTAGGAATTCCAATTCTATACCTCGAGAATTTCCAGAAATATGGAATAGGCAGGCTTTGTTTTCGGACCATGGTATAATATTTAGATTGGTTCAAATCACTTTACGATATTTTTTAATTATTTTTTCTGTGACGGAAAAAAAGTTTTACATATTATCTCTGTTTGACAGATTTCTCACGGGAAAACAGAGAGTAGGAGACTGAGAAAGCCCTAAAATTTCAAAATTATTGTAATTTGGGTTATTGAGTAATCTCAATGGAAGTCTTGAAAACACCTACATTAAATTTGGAGTCAAATCTAATTGCTCGCTTGAAAACGATTTGGTATTCGAAAACATGAGTTAGATTGGCAGATCCTAACTAAATGCGCATGCTCCGTGGAATTCAGTGCGATCTCGTTAATGGATGAGCCCATATTATTAGCTCGGTAAAACGGTAACGATTAGGACCCAATTCGGGAAAAAATTCAGGTAGTCGGTTTCTCTGTGGTTTTATTTGTTTTTGGAGGTGCTAAATCCGAATCTGACTTTTGCAAACAAAATTCCCTGGTGCGTTCCGAGATATGAGTAAAAATCAGCGAAATGTCCGCACTTTTTTCGGTTTTTTGCCCGTAACTCGGAAATCATACATTATATCGAGAAGACCGTTCCATAAGAAGTTGAAGTAGATAAAATTTACTAGATAAAATTGTTCTTGCTCATTAATGTAGGACTGAAGGGTGCGGAGATAGAGCCAGTTGAAAATTGACCAAATTTGGGTACTTTTCAAAAAATAGCGTTTCTCGTCGGTTTTCGCAGATAATTAATATTTTACGTATTACTCAGAGACATAGCATCATGCACATATTGCAAGAGCATCAAATTTCCTATCGAACTCATGTAAATTTCGTCATTATGAAAAAAGATGAACGGCTATTAGAGCAATCGGACTTGGAGATGTCTTGTAGTCATAGTTACCACACTCATGTCCATCCTCTCAACTTATATGATTTGGATCATATGAACCTATATCCATAAAAACTCTAAAACGTATAAATAGCTCATTGTTTTGTTTTTGTATTCTGTGGGGTGGGGGACAGAAAAAAATTAAATTTCAGTACGCTGGAATTATAGTTGTTATAATTGCAATACAATAATTCCAAATGCTATAGGGTATTCTTTGAACATTTTGTATGTATGTATGTATGAATAAGTATAAGAATCAATTCTCGCTCATGTAGGTTCCATGGCGTCAAGGGAATGAGGCCTAGCAAAAAAGTGCAGAGCTCACATTTTACCTTTCTGTGAGACAAGCAAATGCCACCCTATCCCAGAGCTCAGAAAATGAGAATTAGGTGAAAAATCCTACTACTTGTTGAGCACCTCCAGGTAAACGAGAAGCTAGTGAGTCTCAGCAAACAAGAGCTAAAGCACTACCCTCTGAGCTATTACTAAAGGAGACTGACACTAAACCGCGGAGCACCTTTGTTCATGACACTTCATGACTCATGTAAAGTACCAGTCCGCCAAAGGCTGACTACCCTAGAACAGGTCTAGATAACGAGGATTGCGTAGATTTGGAATTATCTGCGAAAACCGACGAAAATAGTAGATTGTTTCATTAGGATCAAAAGTGACACTTTGTTTGACAAGCGAATTTTGCATTTGCGAGGCGGAGCGTTTAGCGAAGCCGAGCGAAAGCAAAATTTGCGAGTCGAACAAAGTCACTTTTGATCCGAATGAAACATGCTATTTTTTCTGCAACCGAAACAATCAACTCAAATAAACATGTGAAGTAACCACCAATGCCGTGCCATATGTATGCAATGCAATAAATATTGACAAATAATCCATGTGGTGAGAATATTCTACCTGCATTAACAGCAGGTTAGGTTTTCTAGGATGTTCGAATTGTAGTTTCAATATAAATACAACCACAGAGTGACATATTTGTGTATGGACCAGGTGCTCTAATGACAAATACCGCGCCAGTGCCAGCTATAGGAACAAGACGTGGAAAATGTTAGGTTAGTGAGCATATCAACAATGATAATAGTGATTATTTATTCCTCTCCATACTACACTGTGTTTGACTTGATAATCAAATGAAGCTAAACAATATCGTTGTTTGAGACAAAAAAACTATTGCTTGCCGTGATTATTCAAAAACAAGTTATCCATCCCGAGAATAACGAATGAAATACAGATCAAGCAATTATTTGAATCTTGAAGGCTTCCCTGATCAAAACAAAAATTCGTAACTGAGATGTTTATAATTCCAATACTAAACTATAATAAGTTGTATTTATATCTCCAGCATGGGTATGAAATGCCAAATCTGCTGAAATCGGAAACAAATCAGGTATGCGTCTCAACCCAAATAACCAACCGTCACAATGTTGTTTATTCTTGATGACGTCCAGTACATCCTTTTGAGTTCCTAGGAGCTAGTTCAAATTTAGCTCCTAGGAACTAAAATGCAACTTTAGCTGCTAGGAACTAAATATGTTGCCTAGCAACATACCTATTTTTGTGTCAGTAATAGAAACGTCAATTTAAGAGCTGATTTTGGTATCAAAATGGACGACTTTTGTGTCGGTTGCAGAAAAACGCTATAATTTGAAAAGTACGCAAATTTGGTCAATTTTCAACTGGTTCTATCCTCGCACTCGTTAGTCCTACATTCATGAGAAATAACAATTATATTCAGGAAATTTTATCTACTTCAACTTTCTATGGGGTGGTCTTTTCGATATAAAGTAGAATTTTCGAGTTACGGGCAAAAAAACGAAAAAAGTCCGAAAATTTTGCTGTTTTTTACGGAACGCTCCAGGAAATTTTGTTTGCAAAATTCAGATTCGAATTCAGCACCTCCAAAAACATATGAAACCACAGAGAAACCGACTGCTAGATTTTTTTCCAAGTGAAAATACCATTTGATTGGACTATATCTTATGGTATTAGCAGTCTAGATAGTAGTTTCATGTCGGTGATTGTCTAATACGTAAAATATGCGAAAGTTTTAAGAGCTTTTTTCATGACTTCCATAAAATCTGACAAGTGGATGAAATTGATGAAAATTATATTACCAAGCCTGTAATTCAATTCGCTATTATTAGATATTACATTAGTTTGGATATAACGCACAGAAATAGATTATATTATTCGCAACATCAATGAGATTGATAATTCATATTTCATGAATCATTCCGAACTATTTTCAGGAATAATTTCGAAGCACTTCCAGAATGTTGACGCAACTTTCGAAAAGTTACAACGACTTCCTGAAACAGATTCATCAGATTTATATTTCAGATTCCTGTTTTCATCTGTCACAACAAAATGGCAATAGCTCTAGCTGGGTTATTCAAAAACTAGGCTTTATAGAAATAATGCAGAAGGAATCAAGCTATGAAACAAATGGTGTGCAATGAAGTATGTGTAGAAAGCTCAAAAACGAACACTTAGTGTGGTTAGTTTTTTATTGTTTTTAGGAAGGTTCAAGCAGAAATGAGAAATAGGAAGCAATGTACAGAATAGTCGATCTCTATATCCATCATACGCGGTCTATTTGACATAACTTTTGACGTTAATTTGAGATGATAAACATCGATCTAATCTTGATCTGACCAAAGATGTATTCCAAAAATGTATCAGTCATGAAAATTTTTGTATTTCCTTATTCCTGGTTGCGTCAAATTCAATTTGATTATCTATTGATAACCGGTTTCCATCCAAATTTGTGTTTGTGTCTTCAATTTCTCAAACCTCCATGAACTGTCATTTTTTAGTTCTCAAGTAAGACATGCAATTGCATTTCGTAAAATGTTATTGACATGCTATGAAGAGTGCTAAATAGTATTATATGCATGCCAAATCATTGTTTTTTCCAGTATTTTTTTGATCCAATTGAAATATATATATATAGTAGAATAAGAAGTCAAAATTCCACAGCCCAAATTCAGATAAATCTCCGAGTTGAATGATGAAAATTTATAGAGCACACGAAAGGAAATTCCTGATATAAACGGAAAATAAATTCATGAAGTTTAAATAAACCAAGTGCCCTGATGGGGAAATAAGTATGTTGTAATCTTATCAGATATATTTTACGTTAGATTTCTGTAAAAAGAATATCCACTCAAATGTACAGTGTGACCCATTTTTAATGGCAACACCCCCTAAAATTTGAAGTTGTTAATCGATTTTAATATTTTTTGTTGTAATGTCAAGTACTAAAAGGTCTACCTAAATTTGGAATGTTTATTCCAATTTTCAGGGCATACTACTATATTTTTTCTGAGTCGAAAATCGGGATTTCTCATTAGCGATTTTTTTATTGAAAAAATCACTACGCCACTGGATTCAGAGTGCCTCTAAACAGGTGTGACCAAAATTTCATGAGAAAATATTCATCAACAACAAAGTTATGACAACTCAAAAATTCTAAAACTCACACAGCTAACAGTCACAAAAAATACCCCATATCAACAGATATAGCCATGAGAATATTTTTTTTATTATTTCAACAACGAAGTGCCACCAGATGAAAAAAAAATATGATAGCGTAATTTTTTTTTATGAAAATAACGGAATGACATTTAAGTTTTCACGCAAATTAACGAAAACTAAGACCTAATAGATTTTTCAATTTAAATAATATGTTTTCATGAAATTTTGGTCACACCTGTTTAGAGGCACTCTGAATCCAGTGGCGTGAGTGGTTTTTTCATATACAGTATGATGCAAATGTATGGAATGAATTCATTTCAAAACAAGACGACTTCCGAAAAAAAAAAAAAAAGTAGAGTTCAGAACTTTTTTATCGATGAATTTTTCCAACTAGACGACCCTTCGATGTTCAACTCTCAGTAGAAGATCTCTGCAAGATTCAGTTAACCAAATGATAATCCATTTTAATTTCAATCTTCTTTTGCAAAATTTGGACTATTGGATAGACGATCAGTAGACCTTTCAAACGAGGTGTCACATGACCCCTGTTTGTATTTAAAAAAACCGTCCATTACGTCTTTACTCCAACACCGGTGACGTAACATCTCTCATATGAATGTCATGAGATGAGGTTTCAAAAATTAAAACTCACGTGTTTTTGGAATTTCTTCAAATGTCGCCCATTTCTGAAATAATGAATTTATTCCATACATTTGCATCATACTGTATAATACCACAAGTGATAATATTTTGCCGGAAATATTCGGTGATTGTTACGACAGCTTGTTGCCTAGTAATTTCGTGAATGACATTGTTGTCATGAGCGACATTAAAGCAGCAAGCTGGAGTATGTTAATCGACGAATATTTCCAGGAAAAATAGTATCACGAGTTGTATTTGTATGACTATTTCATGATTGAATGAGGCAATATATATAAGAAATAGGAAACATATTTCAAGTATATTTCAACTCAAACTGCGAAGAAGAACATAATGATAGTAATGAAATACAGAATTCAATTTTTTAGAAATTAACTACCTAGCTACTTATAGTTGTTCACAAAGTACAATTTTGATAAACAGTATATTTTTTACTATCTTGGAGATGGTTGCTGCCAAAAGAGTGTATACAATAATTGCTATCCAATTCAAACAAAATAAATTGAATTTATGTGACATGAAATAATAAAAAAAAAAATACAGTCGCCGAGGGGCTCGAGGTGAGATAGAGTAGGCCCTGGCTCGAACCAGACCGTCAACAAATATGCTAACTTTTCGAATTTCACATGAAACGTCCAGCCAGAATGAAATTGTCTCGCCTTGCGAATTATAAGTGCATAAAATGAAGTAGAAGTACAGTTGTCTCAGATTTGAATCCAAAGCATTCTTGACCAGACACGATGTCAAAATTTTATCGCTGATAAACGAGGTTTGTTGGTCACGTGTGGGTGAATTCGGCTTCTGTATTGGTAGAGCAAGTCCGATTAAATTTAATAAACAAAAAATATCGCTAGAATACAGAAGAAAACGTTAAAATGATCGATTCTGATTGGTTCTCGAGCTCAAGAGTGGTAAAGTCAATAAAAAAATCGCTAATAAAAAATTCCGATTTTCGACTAAGAAAGAATAATTATATGCCCTGAAAATTGGAATAAACATTTCAAATTTTGTCTCAAGATAGACCTTTTAGTACTTGACATTTCAAGAAAAATATATTAAAATCGGTTTACAACTTCAAATTTTAGAGGGATGTTTCCATTGAAAATGAGTCACACTGTACATTCAACAACGAGTTTAACATCAACTGACAGATAGTTTGTCTGACTTGGTCAACAGTGACAAAAATATATCTGCAATGTACTTGGATGTTTCTTTGTTGGATAGTTACCAAAACAGATAGTTCATTTATTTATATAGTATTTGGATTTCTTGAAGAGGAAAATCGTTACATGGGTTAATAGTTACCGAATAGTCCCTATACTGATGAGAAAGTCATACATAAGGAGAATCAAACAAAACATACATCAAATAGTTTTTTATGGCTGTCGTTAAAAGTTTATGTGCTACATAATTGGACTTTTAGTCAATAAAACCTTTTTTTACCAGAGGAAATTCGCTGCGTGTATTCACAAAAATTAACAACTCATAACGAAAGTCGTAATTCTACAGGGACTGCTCAAAAAATTTCTACCGCTTGAGTATGGCAATAATAATTTATACATGGTGACCCTTTGGAAACGAAACAGAGGCTCTGTAGTTCGCCAATACCGGATTATGAAAAAACCTGAAACACATTTTCAAGGGGAAATATTTAAAGCCCTGCGGCGTTGCCGCTTCTAACGAAAAGAAGCAACAACTTTGTTATTTCAAATGGATCACCTTGTATTTCATTGCATTTCTAGATACTCCCCGAAGAGCTGGTTTTATCAATGCGTCACAATAATTGGGGTCTACCTGAAATGATTTCAGGGATATAGGGTGTTCAAAATCGATATTTTTCAACTATAGCATTTTTTTGTGTCGAAACTATTCATTATTCAAAACGGCTTTCATGTCCCTATCTCAACTTTCGATTGACTATCTACTGATATTTAATTGGAACAGATACAGAGTGATCAGAGTTCTGAATCTGATCACTCTAATTTGTCCCAAATTTTTTCGTTCATTGTAACTAAAAATTCGATGTTTAACAGTCCCTAGCCTTAGAATAGTTATTTATGTATTAAGGGAATTATGAGGGCCTTAATTACCGATGGCAAAGTTTGCGTCCCGAGGGCCTCTGGCCCGAGGGACAGCAATTGCCAGAGGTTATTAAGGCTCTATAATTCCCGTGATACATAGATAATTTCATTTCTGACACATGTTTTTCCGTATAGTTTCAATGTCATCAGAACGTCAGATGATGATCTTGACTACCGCGAATAGGAGATTCATTATTGCTACGTTATTGCGTGGTTGTTGCTATGCATTTCTTATTTAATTTTAGCTAGAGGGAATTATAGCATCTATAACATCCCAAGGGAGTTATGACCCTCATTATAGATATCGTAACTATGACAATATAAGCTTATAATGTCACTGTCAGAAATAAAGATATATTTATAGCTCGTATTGAATTATAGAGTGATCACAGTGAAGTATATCATTTGTTTATTTGTTAAGTGGTGAAAGGAAACGTCAAACAGTTTTCAAACAGGCCAGATTTGATGGACATTGCTTTTGAGAGATCGAAGTTGCGCACGTAATTGGTTTTCGCGAGTGCCCATTTCCATCAATGAAAACAAAGCTTTACACAAAATAAATACACAAAGAATGAAGAAATCCACCTTCAAATGGCTGCAGACATCTAAAAAATACAGCAAATCGCATAAGAATGATAGCATAAAATGTATTTGTTAGATACAAAAGCTATATTAGCAATATTGGTTTGTTTAAACGATATATTCAACATATACAGGATGTTCGAATGAAAACACATGTTTGAACAGTTGTGAGGAAAACTACGACGCGTCTGAACTGCCATCCTAAAAAACTTTTTTTTTTCGCGAACATTTGTATAATTTACAGTTGAAACTATAAATTAGTGCTGATTTACAGTTGCAACTGTAAATTAGGCAGAATAAACTTTTTTTCTTCTAAATATCGCCTAATTTACAGCTACAACTCTGAATTAGGCAGAGAAAACTTTTTTTTTTCAAAACACTTCCTAATTTACAGTTGCAACTGTAAATTAGGAGATATTTTGAAAAAAAAAGTTTCTTCTGCCTAATTTACAGTTGCAACTGTGAATTAGAACAAGAGAACTTTTTTCACACATCTCCTAATTTTCAGTTGCGACTGTAAATTAGAGTCTCACAGTCTCAGTTCTCACAATTTCTCACCAGACTACCAGACATAGGCAGCTTTCATTCATCGATAGTACGCGATGCGGTGAGACTGTGAGACTCTACTTTACAGTTGCAACTGCAAATTATGAGATGTGTAGAAAAAAGAGTTCTCTTGATCTAATTTACAGTTTCAACTGAAAAATAGTACTAGCGATATTTAGAAAAAAAGTTGCTTCTGCCTAATTTGCAGTTGCAACTGTAAATTAGTGATAATTTACAGTTGCAACTGTAAATTAGGCAAATGTTCCTGTTGAAAAGGGTTTTTAGGATTGCAGTTCAGACGCGTCGTAGAAAACGAATTCTATATATTGATATTTTTATTCATCTCTGAAATGTTTTCAATTCATCTGGTCTCCCCGCTCATGATATTCTATTTCAGGAGATTAGGAAGTACCGATCAACATTTCTGAGGTAAATAAGAGATCACGTGGTGTGTTCAAAATCTTATAATAGTTCATTTCGAAACACCCTGTATCGATACCCATGAACTTGCAACGAATAAAAATTACTCCATTGAACTGAAAAAATGTATTCCGTCCATCAACACAAAAACTCTAAAATAAATGGAGATATGAATGTTTATTTTATAATCCATAATCTAAAGCACATATCGTAAATCTTTCAACATTATATCCATTAATCATCATCGAAATTCGCGTTGGAATCGAATTTGGTTTGTTTAAACTCAATATTCTGTAAACATCGTTGTAAATGTGATGCTCGAATCCATCAAAAGTCCCAATATAATAATGGAACGTAGAGACGTCAGCGTACATACATTACGTGATATATTCAAGCCAAAATATATGCATTTGTATTGCCTAGTGAAATGCTAGTGGTTCACAACTTCCTATTTTAATCATCAGAAATGTTCATTCATCTCGGGTGATTTGCCGGTTTCCCAATAGGGTAATTCAAATAAACAAATGATTGTACAAAATGTTGTATGTATGTATGTATGTATGTATGTGTGGGCGGTCCGGGTCCTGACACACTTTGGCCTCCCTTTTCGGGCCCATTGTGCACCCACATTCCTGGGATCGCAAGTCAGCCATGGAGAAGGCCGATCTCGCGAGCAAAAGAGCCATCTTTCTAGGCCAAATCTTTTTAAGATCCTCTGGGCCAGGATACTGCCCCCAAAATGGATATCCCTTGCTGCCACTACTGCCGGGCATTCAGTGAGGATGTGAGTAGAAGTCTCTTCATCCTCTAAGCACCATCTGCATTCAGGATCCTCCACAATCCCGATCGTGCTGAGATGCTTGTTCAAGTGGCAGTTTCCTGTCAGAAGGCTCACCACCAGTTTCAGCTCCTTCCTGTCCAAAGCCAAGAGGGTAGTGGTCTGTCTTCCTGACGGGTTTCCTATATGGAGTTTGGACTGCCTCATCCCAGGAGCCTCTCTCCAGCTGTCTTGAAACCTTTCCGTTAGGATTTCCTCCATCCTGAAGTTGCTCCAGGATCGAGTGACATCCAAGACTGGCTCTGGACCAATCACTGAACCCTTTGCCCCCCTTTCTGGCCAGACCATCGGCTTTTTCGTTACCTGGTACCCCTGAGTGCTCAGGGACCCACAAAAGACATACTTTGTTCGTTGCTGACAGCCTTTGTAGGCTACCTATGCACTCCGGCATCAAGGCGGAGGTCACCCTATACGAGGTGAGCGCCTTGATCGCCGCCTGGCTGTCAGTGCATATAGTGATTTGCTGGCTGTGATAGCCCCTCTCGATATTCTCTCGAACACAGGCAAGTATTGCAAATACTTCAGCCTGAAAAATCGTGACATGTTTCCCAAGGGTATAGCAATGATATGCCCTTGGGGACTGCCCATAGACCCCAGCACCTGCGCATTCTTCCATCCTGGAGCCATCTGTATACCAGATGATGCCCTTGGTGGGTGTTATGCAGTGCCCATTCTGTTCCTAGTCTATCGTAGTAGGAATTTTGACTTGGGGCATTTTCCTGAATCGAATGATTGGTGTTATACTGTCCCCTTTCATACTGAGTGAGGGGTATTCATCTGTAATTTGCTTCCAGAGGCGAGAATGTCCGTAGGTTCCTTCGCTCCTCCACTGGTTACAGCTTTGTAAGCGAACGACTGCCTTCATCGCCTCGTGTTCTATATACAGGTTCAGAGGTGGCAGTCCGGTCAGAGTCTCCAGCGCCCTCACAAAATGTTGTATGTCGTGCAAAATAATTCATTCAAATTTTCGTAGCAGAGCGCTTTCCTCAATGCGTATACTCGTCAGGTTGACAAGAAAATTTCAATCCAGTCATTTTCCACCAATCAGATGCTTTATTTAGACATTGTTACTATGTTAACCAGCCATTTTTTTACACTACACTGTTTTACCACTAACCAAACCGATTTTTAAAACGCCTCGACACGTGTTTCGCTAACAATATTAGCATCTTCAGGAGAAGATTAAAACTGAATATCCTATTCTAGTGTGCTGCTCATACTAGGTATGTGTTCACCCAACCGTGAAAAATACTAACCGTCAAGTTAATGTTTGTCATGGTTGAGGTCAGATGTTAATCTTAATTTTCATATTACCAAACTATATAGAGGGCTATATGGAATAGGTCCATTATCCTTATTCATAACTCTATTACTATTCTTAAATATCTCTAAGCTTTCATATGCGTCTAATTTTCTAATATCATTAACTTGTTTAACTAATTTGAGGTTAGTAATATGTGTGTTATGATTGTGATTGAACATATGTTCGGCTACACACGATTTATCTAACCTACCATATTTTAAATGTGCTATGTGTTCTTTAAACCTTGTTTTTATGGGTCGCCTTATATCCAGTCTTCGATACAGCAATTTTTTTGGAAATTCTTCAACCACATGAGCATGTAGACGTGAAATTAATAAGTGGAAAATAAGCTATCATATAATTAGACGAAATAATTTTGACACAATTTTTTATTTTCCGGAAACCTATAGTAAGAAAATTATACAGTATGGTGCAAATGAATGGAATAAATTCATTATTTTGTAATAAGGCGACCCTACAGAAAAATCCTGATACCCGTCGATTTTTATTATCGAACGCGCATTCTGTCAAATATTTTTGATACGCATGACGTCATTGGTGTGAGCGTGATGACGTCATCGATGATTTTTTTTAATGGAAATGTGGGTCATGTGATATGTCATTGGAAAGGTGTTTCATTTACCTATCCAACCATATCGAAAAATTTGTCTAATTGTTGTTGTATGCAGAAAAAAATTGATTTTGAAATTACAGATCACTCATTACAAAATTATTAAATTCTGTGTCCAATTAATGATTTTCGAATCTCTGTAAGTAACCAAGATCTAATTTTGAAAAGGCCGTCCCTGGGAACGAAATGATAGCTTCTTACTTGATTTTTTGCCGGTTCACACATGTGGGTCTCATCGAAACTGCTACATTCGAATTAAACTCAATCGGCTTGTCGAATGTTAATGGTTATACCAGTAGAAATATTCAAAAATTATCAATATGAAGCTCACTGACACAGAAAGAATCGAAATTCTTATAATGATTGGTTGTGAAGACAAAACACGAACGCAAAAAGAAATTTGTACTCTTTTCAATAATAAATATCCCAACCGAGAACCAATTTCACAATCCACGGTAAGCAAAATTGAAAAGAAATTCAGAGAAACGGGTCATGTGAAAGACCTACCCAAAGGTAGTAAGAAACAAATTCCAGGTGACAAGAAACTAGATGTTTTACTAGCTTTTCAAGATAATCCCCATACCAGTTCAAGGCAAGTAGCATTAGATAATGACATTGACCATTCAACAGTTCTTAGAACGCTAAAAAAGGAGAAGTGGCATCCCTACAAAGTTAGTTTAGTTCAGGAGCTTCTGGAAGGCGACTTTGATAGAAGAATTGAATTTTGCGAAATTATGATGGAGAAAAATAACACAGATCCGATGTTTTTCCGAAAAGTTCTTTTTGCTGATGAAGCTACATTTCTCCTAAACGGTCATGTCAATCGTCAGACGTGTCGGTATTGGGCTACTGAAAATCCACATTGGATGCAGGAATATTATACTCAATATCCAGAAAAATTGAATGTTTGGGCGGGAATTATAGAGAATATGATAATAGGACCATATTTCTTCGATGAGTCCTTGACAGGTCCTCGATATTTAGAATTTCTGCAAAACTTCTTGCTACCCGAACTGAATCGGCTGTTCCCAAACAGAACTGATTTGTGGCTGCAGCAAGATGGTGCGCCGCCACACTATGCTGTCGTGGTGAGACGCTACTTGAACAACGTCTTTCCAGATCGGTGGATAGGAAGAAGAGGAGCAATTGAATGGCCACCTAGGTCGCCAGATCTAACACCTCTGGATTTCTTTTTATGGGGATACTTGAAAAGTAAAGTTTACCAAAATAGACCACACAATATCCGTGATCTCAAAGACCGTATACGCATCGAGATGGGACGAATCACTCAGGACGTTATTGGCAGAGTTCGAGAAGAATTTACTGCTCGTCTATCCCACTGTCTTATAGCAGATGGTCGGCTGTTTGAACATTTGCTTTGAAGTTGTTTGTATTCATTGAATGGGAATTTTCTTTTATTACTACAATTGTTTGTTAGAATAAAAACCCAAATTACTTGAAATCATTAATATGATTGGATAGGTAAATGAAACACCATTCCAATGACATATCACATGACCCACATTTCCATTTAAAAAAATCATCGATGCCGTCATCACGCTCACACCAATGACGTCATGCGTATCAAAAATATTTGACAGAATGCGCGTTCGATAATAAAAATCGACGGGTATCAGGATTTTTCTGTAGGGTCGCCTTATTACAAAATAATGAATTTATTCCATTCATTTGCACCATACTGTATAAGAAATTAATTATTTTTATCTGATACTACAAAATTCATTTTACTAGGGTACAGGGAGAGTAAATGTTCACTTAATGTTTTTTTTTTGAATATAATCCCGGTATAAAATTTTCCTACCAAATCCCCTACGTACATGAATTAATTGAGGGAAATTTGTCTCGTGCATGAATTTTCTGTGAATGTGAGCATTTCCGAACTTTGTGCCCTTTTGAGACATTTGATCAGGCATTAACTATAACATACTGAAATTATAGCCTATTTGACCAGAAACCAATTTCCATAAGTTTAGTGCGGGGTCCTTTGCTCACGTAATATTATTAAGTTAAATCCATTTTGATTTAATCGCTCACAGTTTTTTACAAATGCATTTGCTTAAGTTGGTAGAAATATATTTTCTTACAATTAGGAAATTATAGAATGAATTCTACCTAATCTGAAGTTACATGTAAATGTCCTTTTACCTGAAAACGTCAACAAATTTCCAGTGTATTTGCATGATCCTTCCCTCAAGGAGAACAAACTTAATTTATTTAGTTGCTATAGTAACCTCGATGGTAACCATACAAAATATAGGCTTCTAATTGGTCGAGAATTTTAGTTGTGAAATGTATCATAAATAGTTATTTATTATACAAGGGAAAAAAGTTGTAGATTTTAGCTCCAGGTTGTGTTGTCTCCCGACGCGTAGCGGAGGGAGACAAAAAACCGTGAGCTAAAATCTAATATTATTCCCGTGTATAATACACTATTTTTTTCTGTGACAGAAGGAAGGACGAATCAATATTGAGAAGATATTACATTATTTCGAAATCTGAAAATTATCGACGTGAAATTTCAAGTTTTTAACAGTAGGGACACCTGCGTTTTATAGGCATCTTCATCATTCTTTTGAAGTAATCAAATATCTGATGTCACTTCTGTCAGTTCAATTCTGTGATTTGATTTTAAAAAATTGCGAATTCAGTAGTTGTTTAGTAATATACGAAACTGCGAAGTCGAATGGAAGATAAAAGGACTTGCAGTTCTTTCTCGGAGACGGTATTATTGACTCATTTTATCGGAACTATAGCACAATAAAAGCCATTAACAGAGTATATATATGTGATATATATCCGGGAAAAAAGTACTCACTTTTTTCCCACGGGAAAAAAGTAATTTATGAAAAGTGACATTTTATAACCTGCCAACAGAGATGAAATGCCAAACCTTTTTTTCCGTCACAGAAAAAAATATATTGTCAATCTAACGAATATGCACTTATGATGACTGTATATAGAGTCGAAATCGCTCTGCTACGAAAATTTGAATACATTATTTTGCACGAAATACAACATCATGTACAATTATTTGTATATCTATACAGGTGCACACGCAGCTAAGTAATCCTGCGAAGTATAATTATCCAGTGGGTTGTATGTGGTTGTATCCACCAAAATAAGTTGAACCATCGTAAATTTCCGCAATAATAATCATGAACACTTTTGTATTCAGAATTTTATGTAAATCAGCCTGTATATATTCTTACTGATTACTTGTGGACGGAAAATCTATCTTTCAACATTCTTATATATATATTGGACCTTTCTTTTATTTTATTCAGACCAGGGAAGAGTCCCTCTTATCCTGATATCTATTATGGAACAAAATAAAAACGGTATTGAAGTTTGATGCGAACAGCCCTTCTGCCCCAAATAAGTTTCAGAAATACATTCTGAGAATTGAAAGAGATCGAACGGAATAAATAAATATCATAAACTTGAGAATAGTAAATTTGGTCATAATGTCGATATTTTCCCTAGTTTATGGACAATCTCGGTCTTTTGAACTTTGATTGATCACCTGGGTCATAATCAACTGCATTTCGAAGAAGCTGATTCTCATAAACCTCAGCTTTTTCGAAAGTCTTGATGTTTCGTTCTTTAATGACTGACACGATTGATGGGAGTTTCAGATCCCTGGCGATCTGGTTATTCCGAACATACCAAGGAGATCCTGTCACCATTCTCGCGATTTTGTTTTGTAATGTTTGTAATCTGGTGATATGAGATTTAGCTGTGTGGCCCCAGACTACTGAGGCATACAGTAAAATTGGCCTGATAGCCATGATATAAATATTCAATTTTTGTCTCAAACCCAATTTACTTCGTCTGTTTAGAAATGGATACAAGGCTCCAATGGCTCGTTTAGCTTTAGAAACTTGCTGTTCAATGTGCTGGGCCCAGGTGAGCTTTTTGTCAATGCACACACCTAAGTATTTAACTTGTGAAGACCACTCTAACTCATGACCATCCAGGACGATTCTGGTTCTGGGAGGCCTCCGCTCCCTTCCGAGTGCGACCAATTGTGTTTTTGTAGGATTTAATTTGATCTTCCATCTTAGGAAGTACTCCTGAAGAGAAAATTTGAATACATTATTTTGCACGAAATACAACATCATGTACAATTATTTGTATATCTATACAGGTGCACACGCAGCTAAGTAATCCTGCGAAGTATAATTATCCAGTGGGTTGTATCCACCAAAATAAGTTGAATCATCGTAAATTTCCGCAATAATAATCATGAACACTTTTGTATTCGGAATTTTATGTAAATCAGCCTGTATATATTCTTACTGATTACTTGTGGACGGAAAATCTATCTTTCAACATTCTTATAGTTTGAAACTTCATTCTGACAATAATCAGTCTATCACTTTTGTTGCAAATCCAATAGGCACAGCTTTCATTTGTACAGTGTGATCCACTTGAGACCATACAGAGCACCCATATGAAATGTACAATTACAACCGATTCGAAGATTTTTTTCTGCAGAAGTCTACTCTGAGACATCATGTTTGCCAAAAGTAATTTGAATGTTCAGGGCATGTTCTTATTATTTTACACGCATTAAAACGACTGAATGTAGGTCGTTTTTTTTTTCTTTCGATAATCTCGAAATATCGTGGGAGAATTTTCATTAGCATGAAAAAGATATAACTAGGGTGCCTGCGATCTAATATTTTTCACATTGTACTAAGTACAGTCAGGTGCAAAGAAAATGTCGCGGATGGATGGTGTTGCTCTTATTGCAGTATTGACTAGAAGTGCTGTCACCGCCCATGTGCGACATGTTCATTGCATCTGACTATACATGGCCAAGCACATAAATAATTATTGAACGCGCAATGAAAATGGAGAAGAATTCAGCTTGATCTAAAATTAAATAACATGAAATATGTTCCCCTCCAAATTTCGTCAATGTCTATATACAAAATTATTCACACCATATACATTATTCACACTACATCAATCACCTTAAAATTAACAGATTCAGAGCGTTGTAAACACCAATTCAACATTTGAATGATCTCTAGAATTAGGAAAAAACATCATGAATCCAGAGAAAAGTTCGAATACACTTACCGATCGATGTTTTTTAAAGTTTACTCTGATGAAAAATGAATGATCAATACTTCCGAATATTATATATATCTACTTATGATACAGGTAGAAGAGACTGGTATAGTCTCGGGTATAGTCTATCCAAAGTCAGTTGGAACGCCACGTGCACGGACATCAAAGGAACTTCACGAGAGTCGACACCGCTCGGTGTACGTTTTTTTGCGGGTGCTGATCCAATTCACTTTGAAAGAACTATACTTGATTCCCTTTTTTTTCCTCCCTCTAATATGACTGATGTTATGTGGTTGGGAAATTTACAAGGCGGCATTGGAATAAATGCACATATTTCAAATTCTGATGAAGCTCGACGTATACTATCGATTAGCAACAATGAAAAAATATAGGGATCATAATAAAATTTGGGGTTAGACCCCTTTTTCCACCCAAAGTTCTACACTCAAGCAATTCAGAAGGAACAATCACGCGGAGTTTGTTCTCGTTTTTTGTTCAATTTTTGGAATGAAATTCAGGAAAAATCTGATATCATGGCAATATTCGTTAGACTGTATTATGTCGATGTGCTGAATATGTGTAGAGGTTTCAAAAACACCTCGTATATATTCAATTAGAGAAATAGAGCATAACATTATTATCTCCATTCTGAATTCACAAGTAATTCAATTTCAACTCCATCAGGATATCAGGAGGGGTGAAAAGACTTACAGTCACAACTCCACCACATAAACAATTTAATAATGAACAACAGTCATGGACATAAGGACATGTTTCGAAGGATTAATCCTTCATCATCAGCAAATTTATAAAAAGAAAAACATCTGGAGGAAGAAACAACGCTTATGTTAATTTTTGAGTATTGTTAAAAAATCTAAATATACCTACCATTATTGGTAAATAATTATTTATCGATCACCTAGAATGATTATTTCAATACTCCAATAATGCAGTTCTTTCCATCTATCACGTACTGTATGATGGTATTTGATAGTTCATATACGTGATAATAGTTACTTTATGTATCGAGGGCGTAAAGTAGGCTTTTATGGACAGCAGCGTGTAAGTAACACGTCTAGGTCCATGAAAGCAAGTTACGCCCGAAATACATATAACATTTCATACACGATCGGTATATTTGATTTCTCATTATGAATACCTCTTGCTGCAGTGAGGAATATCATTGATGGAATCGACGTTACCATGGTAACTCAGTAAATTTTTTGAAAGAAAGTAGACTTATTCTGGGTTCGATCCGAGGATCGATCGATCATATATCATTTTGCATCTCAGTAACATCGAGAGAACTGTAATATTAGATAAGGAACTATCACAACTGAAACATAATGTCCTATTACGAGTTATTCATACGCCGGTTGGTAAAGTAGTCCGCGGGCAGTAAAGTGCCACTTTACGCTCGCAAAACCGGGCGCTAAAGTGCTACTTTACGCCCGGTCGTGCATAAAACTATATATCGAACGGTGAGTAATCCGGCATCAACTTGCAACAAAGAGCAACACACATACACATAAAAACTCACCCTGGCCGCTATCGAAGTCGTCGGCTTCTCCAGCATGTCCCACAGCCACTTCTGGTACTGCGAGCACTTGTCCTCCCCGAACTCCTCCTCGTCCCGCTGCCGCAGCGATTCCGCCTCCTTGCGCATCTCCTCGTGCACGTGCTCCTTGCGCTGGTGGTACTTGTGCTGGCAGCACGACTCCAGGTACAGCTCGTCCACGCCCCAGTACTCCAGGTCGTCGCTGAACGCCAGCACGCACATCTCGTCCACCAGGTGCAGCTTGCCGGTGCGGTAGAAGTTGAGGATGGAGCTGAAGGACTTGGGGTGGCGGTCGAAGAAGTACTCGTTGTCTATGAGGGAGTAGTCGTCGCAGAGCTCGCTCAGGGCTTCGTGGGTGTTGCAGTCTCTCAGACGACCCAACCTGAAAGCAATGAAGTGATTGAAGGCAACGAGAAGGCTGGTTACATTACCCTTTGAACAGGACGTCAATCTTCGGAATGAGCAAAAACAACCTAATTGCAGATTTTGGATAACATTATAGAAGACACAGGAGAAGTCATCCTACAGAAGAACAACTTCAGGTCAAAGGGTTTATCGAACATGCACCACAAATTGCTAAAGAGATAAACAACCTCAGCAAACCAAAGTTTGAGTTTATTACTCAACAATGTCTTACACCTGAAGAGAATTGGCCCAATAGGAGTTAGGCCAAGTCGCTTCTGCAACCTCTGAACATCGGAGCTGATTGGGACTAAGCTCTCCATCATATACGAAGTGTTGTGTTCTCAGAGGCTGCTCCACAAAGTTTCGCTCTGAAAACACACTTGCAGTCGTGTTCGAATAGAAATTGGAGATACCACAACAATTCTGGTGAAGAGCAAAGATTGAAAATCGTCCAGCTGACTGTGGAAGAAATACCATGCATATATAAATCGTCTTCAATTGCTCTGAGCAGAAGAATATGTGGCACCTTAGATCTGATTAGATCACAACCTATTCGTCACCAGAAGGTCCTCTTGGCCCGAAACAGAAAACCAATTTTTGGGAATGCACTTTTAGCAATTGATCTCACGTGTTTTTCCCAAGAAAGGTTATTGCTGATAGTGTTACCAAGAATCCAGATGAATGTTTCTCGACGCGTTTGTTACTCTGGGACAGTATACCGCATACCAGTGTTTGTCTACTAGTTTATATTATATAGTTTCGTAGGTATAGGTGTTCATTGTGTATAATCTAAAATATATATATGCATATATAAAATAATGGTGTTAAAACATTTCTTTGAGCTGCAGTTGACAGCCTTGAAGTATGTAACTCACCTGGTGTGCGGCAGTCGATCCAAGGTCCTCCACAGCACCTCGTGCTTCACCCCTCCGACGTTGATGACCACTCGCCTGTTGAGGGTCTTGGAGCGCATGATCATGAACGGCTCGGGGGGCAGCGAGGACATCGACCTTGAGTACGGCCTCTGGAGGTGGAGGGGCAGCGGAGGCGGAGCAGGCGGCAGTTGCGGGGGAGACATTTGGGGAATGGAGGAGTACCTTCCCTGATCCCTAAAATAAAAATCGTTGGTGGTCGGAGTTAACGCGACATGGAACACCGTAGAAAGGTCGGCGACCTTTCACTTTCACGGGAAATGTTCTTCGGAAATCTCTGCTATCATCCCTTCACTAGCAATACCAGTCAGACGAACTAGACAAGCCCAGTAAGCACATCCTTTCGTTGTCATCCATGGAACGGCTAGGCTCTGGAATTCATTGCCTGAGGAAGTATTCCCAACAACATATTATAATCTCCAGAAGTTCAAAAAAATTCCAATACCTACCTCCTGTCCCTATCCTCCTTAGGAACGCACGATGTTCTTTTAACATCATAGGGATTTCCTTTCGTCCGCTCCAAGCGATAAAAAAAAATTTGGTATGAGTTGGTGGTATAAGGGGATCTCGGGAAAGATGATGCTTATTTATTTATTTATTGAACAGATAACTTCCACACAGAATAGGCTCTGGGAGAAGGAAGGACATAATTATATACCTATAGGTAAACATATCATCTTTCAAGATATATCAACAACTGTGAATTGACAAACAAAGAATAATATTTGTTTAAAAAAAAAAGCATGATTAATTTTATCTAGTTCGCTCAGAAATAATCAGTTTTTTCTCTTCATTTTTGAATGTACCTATATATTTCTGCAATTTTTTATATTGTCAGGTAGTTTATTGAATTGAATCTTTTTTGTCTGATTATGGAACAAGCGGCGTCAACATGAAACAAGTTATATTGTCTACTTTCATGATTATGAATTTCAGAATTCCGTATCAAAATAATATTCGACTTCAATTTTTTATTTGTGATATTACAAGATATTTTAAGAGTTTCAATTCTATATATTTCATCTAAAGAATACGTATTTGTTATTTCATACAATTGATTGGTTGGTGTATCAAATGGGAGACGATACAATACTTTTAACGATTTTCTATATAATGTTGATACTTTATTGGAATTATTTTTTGAACAATATCCCCAAACATTCATCAAATAGTTGATACGACTCAGTATATGAGAGTAGAGGATCATGTTTGCAATTTTGATATCAAGTTTGGGACATCTTCTCAATGCACCAATAATTGGAGATTTTTTTTTCTTGTCAGAACATCAATATGTTTGGCCCACTTCAACCTGTCATCAAACCAAATACCAAGCTATTTTATCTGGTCAGTTTGTTTTAAGAGTTCATTTTTTATTTTAAGGTTGAGGTAATTTTTTTGTTTATTTTTTTGGTGAAAAATCATATATTCTGTTTTGTTAGTATTTATCGATAAAAGGTTATAGTGGAGCCATTTTCAAATATTTCCAAGTCTTCATTTATCATATTTTCTAAATTTGAAGGATTCTTGCCTTCATATAAAAGTACTGTATCATCTGCATACATGGTATATGTACTCGCTAGACCAATTCCACTGATATTTTGAACATAAAGTAAATATAGTATAGGTTTTTGTGTGTGCTTTTTTCTTATTTCTTCTGAAAAATGCACCAATGTGGAAAAACCTACGAGGAAGTTAGTGGATTGTGGATGAAGTACCAATAAGTCGGTGATGGTCTTGAAGATTTCGAGGATCTACTAGAATCGGGAAGGTTTGTCGAATCTAACGATGAAGAAATGCCACCGAAGAGACAAAAAGTAATGGATAAGTGATTAGGGTTCAAGATGAGATTTATAAATAAGAAGATTAATGCATTTAAAGATATTATTATGAATAATAATAATCAGTATGAGGTATCTAAATTCAATAGTACGATTTACATTTCTATTCATATATTAGGAGATTTTCTATGACATAAATGTGATTAGAATTTAATAAATCAACTTTTTGACTGAAAAAAATTGCAGCAATCACATTTTTTATTGAAATACACCCTTTCAATCCTATCTTTAATATTTAGAACAACTATTTTCGCATGTTCCTTGCAATCTTTATGTAGCGGAGGCAAGGCTGGCGGCAGTTGCGGGGGAGACATTTGGGGGATGGAGGAGTACCTTCCCTGATCCCTGAAAAAAAATCGTTGGTGGTCGAAGTCAACGTGACATGTGGGACAAGTTGTTGGTATGAGGGGTTCTCGGGGAAGATGATGCATGTGTGTGTTTTTTTATTTCTTGGAGTGCACGAAAGGAAAATCCTATGATGTTTGAAGAACATCGTGCGTACTCTAGGGGGAATAGGGAGAAGAGGTAGGTGCTGGATTTTTTTTAACTCTTGGAGGTTATAAGTTCTTGAGAATACTTCCATAGGCAAAGTTTTGCCGTTCTATAGACGAACAAATTTTGGTAGAATGTTGTTGGACATATTCCAAGGTTGACAACAAGAGGATGTGCATGTGCAATAACTTATATGGATTAATTAAATTAAGATATTGTCACTAGTAGAACATACGGTATATCAGTAATTTCAAACCATGAGGGTTTTATAAACATAATGTTAATCGAATCATCCGTTGACATTGAACTATGAAAACTGACCAAGGAACTCTCATGAGAAACGTGCAAGTCTAATAAAATGATGTATATGAATATTGGATGTGAGGGTTTCGAAGTAAGTCTGGTCTGGGGCTACTCTTGACTTGACAAGAACTCGTCGTAATGGTCATTATAATGTAAGTTGTTATTAAGTCTTTATATTCATTGTTGTTTATTCATATTTGTCATCGCTACCCATGATGTTTCATGCTTCAATACATATTGTTATCGAGTTATCGTTGAATATAGTCTCGTACTTTCAGCTACCCCTAAACTATTAGTGCCCATTTGAATATTACCTCTCGCAAACTATTTTCTATTTTATCTTCAAGAATACCCTACATCAAATTTTACAATGGTCTGGAGAATCAAATAGTGTCAGGAAAAGCTCAAGTTTTTATGAACCATCTTCTAGTCGAATTTCAGTGGAAGGCTATAAAAATTCAAGCGACTAAACACCACGACTTGTTGGCAGTGTTGCATGGGGGTCATTTCAAACAGAACATGGAAAAATGAGCAAGTCCATGCACGAGTCCATGCATCATAGATATCGAAAGAGATAAGAGATGAATTAATATGCAGATCCTGTTTTGAGGAGATTGAAGCAGCCTTGCATACATCATTTTTGAAAGTGAAGGAGGAGAAGAAACTGTGGTAGGAGACCTAGAAGAATACAATTATTCCAAATGGCATCAAATGACAAATGAGCATTCTTGATAATTGTATCAGATTAAATTTCATAACGAACCAAACAAACTATCGAAAGTAATCTGGAATACAAAAATGTTGGTATTGAAAGGTATAATTGAGAAATGTACAAGAATATGGCGTACTGAGAAATGTTCTATCGATTTAGTTATACAAAAGTAGTTGAAATATGCACCACCATGTATGTCGATAAAAATGTTATGGTATGCTTTTAGAGCATACTAATAATTTTACTGTACCTACAAAATCTCAGAGCTATATGTATAGGTACCAAGAATATTGAAATTTTTCTCAGAAAAATTCAAACTTTATCAACTTCTATCGATTCCTGGGGTATTAGTCATCAAAACTGGATCACCCTGTATAGCTAACTGATAATTCATTATCTACTATGGGGGATGGCTAACTGAAATCGAGTTTAGGTACAAAAGCCTACCATACCTCACATTATCAGCGTATTAATACATTGAGATAAATATATCTTCAAATAGGTATACGTTGTAAAATCATGTTGATTATTTTCTTCGTATAGGATTTCCGATTTGGAACCAATCAGGACGTTCAATTGAGTTGAGCTAACTTGTATAATTTCGAATATATGTGAATATACATAGAGTAACTCCACCAATCATACAACATACAAACAAAGCGCGTAAAATTTCGAATACAATTCGAACTTCATAATATCAAGGTAATAGATCTCAAACTTCCTGCACAATAATGTCAGTTTAACAAAATATTTCAACTGTTAAACGGGCACTCTATGTAATTATGCAACAAAAGTTATCGATGTATAACCCCAATATTTTGAAGTGTTCATTACTACTGAATGTATGTGTCTTATATGGAATGAATACAGCAAAAAGAAGTTAAATTTTATCATGATGACTCATATTATGGATCATAACATACTGTTTACAACCATTTCCTTGTCTTCTTGATGTCTGATATTGATAACGAACCGATTTACCAAATTTCCTTCAGTTCAACGGGAATTTTGTATTTGTAAATAATGTAAATATGAATCAGTTGACCACTACCTCTAATTTCGAAAACTGATACCGCCAGTTTCTTAAAATTCTTCACATTGAATACTCACATTTTTTCACTAACGTATCTCTTGAATGATGATTGAAAGTGACTTATCGATTCTTGGATAAATATGATATAGTTTTATTGCATTATTATCTTAAATCACACAAATAGAAATTGATATTTCGATAACCTCATAACGATTATAAAATTTATTTGTTTTGGGAAAATCGGAATTTTGAAATGGAAACAGTTAATTATAATAATAGTTATCGAAACTGAGAGACTTGAAAATAAGTAATATAGACCAAGGTTATTCTATTTGTGATGGAGTGATGAGTTGATAGAACTCGATATAGGGACACTGCCACGAAGGAATTGTTCATCGTGGTGTCCACAAAAGATTTCAATTCTTCTTCACTGGACTAAGTGACCCATAATCCGTGAGTGGAGGTGTGTGAAGTTTGAGGAGTAGCGAGTTACATCATTAGTGAGAAAATGAACCTTTATCCACGTATACGCCATCTATCATCGAATATAAGAACCCCATGCGCTTCTACGTAAAAAAATATGTTGGAGACAGTTTTTTATTTTTCTATAAGTTGAAAGATTGCTGAGAAACAGGGTTAGTCCCAAATGCATTATCTTTAATTTTGCTCTGTATTTCAAGAACGAGGGGGTCATCATGTGGAAAGTTTGGTAAACAGAGCATCCCGTTTCGGTTGAGACAGCCAGGTTGTTGTTGAAGATAGAACCTTGCGGTTTTCGCGGTCTTGTGCCACTTTTTCGTGAAACTCAACATGGCCTGGACAGACCTTGCCTAACTTATTTCGTTCATAAGTGACAGGGCTTTTTTGAAAATTTACACTTTTTGGACCCCCTCCATATCTACGAAGTTTCTCAGCGATTATATCAAATTGGAATCTCATCCCATAAAAAATTTCACGCAGAATCCAGTGGCGTACTAAATTTTTTTTTCGGGGTATGGTTTTGGAGATACGACTTCTTATGATTTTTTCAATGGAACATTATTATTATTTTTTCCTAAAAGATCTCAGCACATATTACTGAGGTCAAAATTAGCTGATTTATAGCAATTTACCTCCGTCCAAAATTGCTCCGTATGAATTAACAATTTTTTCCGTCGACCTCGGATTTAACGACTAAGTTTAATGTATATGAAATCTTTCATTAATGACCCCTATTAATGAACGATTTGTCTATTAATGCACGATTGTTTTATAGGCAACCAAACATACACCGCGTGCATTCATTGTTTATGCTATAACTTACGGAATCTGCATTTAAATCGAAAATATGGATTTCATCGACGATTTTCCGTTAACGGGTTAGCCTTTCCAAGTTTCTGACACGATTGTAATCCCTGTTCTTCAACACAAGGAATTTATTTCCTATGTTGATCATTTCGACAAATGTGAAATGTCACTAATGTCAGTAACAAGGCTACTGGGTGATTCTTAGCAGTTTCCAGATGTATGATGAATTCGCTAACCAAGTTTTCTTCATTGCAGGAGAAATGAGAAATATAGTCGACGGAAAAATTTTGTAACCAACTTGTATATTAAAAGGCGATTAATGATCTCGAACATTAACGCGCTCGCTTCGCTCGCACGTTAAAATATCTCGATCATTAATCGCCCTCATTAATACACTAGTTGGTTGAATAACTATTAAAATTGCACCAAAATCAATAGTGTGCTATGCATTTTTGACATAAGAAAAGGTCCAATTGAATGAATATCATTTTGAGTTTTTCATGAACACGGGAAAAATAATACTGAGGTAGATAGTAAGGTAGTAAGGTAAGGTAGTGAGTTTGATGAGGTTTGAGAAAGTTCATGGTAGTTCGAGGAGGTTCATGAAGTCAGAGGAGTTCGAGGAAGTCGCTGAAAGTTTAGGCAGTTAGAAGTTCGAGAGTGTTTGAGTCACTTTGAGAAAGTTTGAGGTAGTTCAGGGTACAGTGACTCTATATAAGACAGTGGCGATAGTAATAGTTGTCAACGATTTGATTCGTTGTCGCTGCAGACGCCATTAGGATGCAAATTTTCTGTGTGTTCACATTGGGTTTATCTGTTTGCTGCGTTGATCCAGTAATTGATCCTTCCAGTTCACTCTCGATTTTCAAAATGTTTGCATCTTCTTCATCAAATTATACGTATAATATCCACTAGTAGTGCTTTCTCCAAAAAATACAATAGCATTGCTTCTTGTTCAGTTGATATAGACAGAACATGGTATTCACTACTAAAATCTGAACATGAAAATGGTAAATTCAAGATTAATTAATGAAAACATCCTGTAACTCATTTGATTGCCAACGTCACCAATTGTCATTGAAAACTGAAAAGCTTGAAGACATATTATACGACTTCGCAATTGAAATAATCTCTTCATGTTGAAAACGGGAGCAGAACCGGTCCCGAAACGTCCAAAGACGAGTCCAAAGATAAGTGAAAATTTGAAATATTTTTTTTATATACCTTTATTTCTCTTCTCCAAAAATTTTTTCAACACAAATTGTCACTGACAAGCTAGTGAATTTTTCTTTTAGGCTCTCTGATAGGAAAATTCTTTGAACGCAGTGACATTTTGGGGCAAATCATCTGATTTGTCCTTACTACACGTATATTGAAATAACATTCATATTTTTATTTTATAGAAACGAGGAGAGAAAATCCCAAAAAATTTGGAATAATGAATGAAATATATCTGTTGAGCAACTACTAGAAGATATTCAAAAATAAGAATGATCCGATGATAAATTGAGAGTGAAAATGTAAATTAACACCAACTGAAGAGGCAAGTAATTCAAATTTTCGCGCACTAATTTGCCTCCTAATGGCAGATGGGCGGAGCTTATACGCCGCCACTGTCTTGTATAGAGTCACTGTAGTTCGGGGAAGTCCGAGGAAGTTTGGGAAGATCAAGAAAGTTTGGGAAGTTTGAGTAAGTTTGAGGAAGTTCAGGAAGTTCGAGTAAGTTAGGGAAGTGCGAGTGAGTTTATGGAAGGTCGAAGAAGTTCAGGGAAGCTTAGGGAAGGTCGAGGAAGTTTGGGAATATCGAGGAAGTTAGGAAGATCAAAAAAGTTTGGGAAGCTTGAGTTAGTTTGAGGAAGTTCCGGAAGTTTGAGTGAGTTTGGGGAAGTTTGATGAAGTTTGGTGAATTTCGATGTAGTATGGAAAGTTCGAGGAAGTTTGGGAAATTTGGGGTAGTTTAGGGAAGTTCAAGGAGGTTTGAGGAAGTTCGAGGAAGTTAGAGCAAGTTCGACGCAGTTTGGGCAGTTTTTGATTTTTCTGAAAATTTGAACTTTGAACCAGCATCGAGTTAAGTCTAAGTAGTTTATACAGCAAATAAAACAAAATAAGGAATAAAAATAGGATAAAATAAGAAAGTTCAACATGGGCATTTCCATTGAACCGTTCATACAAGAAATAAGTTAAGAATAAGAATTAGAATGAAATAAAAGATGACCAACTTTTATCTTTTTATTTTATTTTATTCGGAAAATGATAATGCACATGACCCAAATGAATTCTGTCACAGAACATGAAACGTCATTGTTACCAATGCCGTGATTGGATTGGTTAATTTCTTGATCATAATTTCATTTTAGTCATCTGTATAAACAGTGGATTTTATTCCTTATTCCTTAAATTACCTTATCTTATTCCTTATTTTATTTTAATTGCTGTATAAACCCACCTTAAGTTTGAAGGCCAGTGGAAATAATTTCAAAAGTTATTTCTTTAAATCTCAGTGTACCACACGAAACGCGCTCAGTGCCAAAAAAGTTCGAGCTAGTGCGACGAGTGGAAAACGCTATCAGTTCATACAAAATACGAAAAAAAAATCACCTGTCGTCTACGGTGGTGTCGACGGAATGGGAATTGGCGGCGGCGGCGGCGAATCGGTCCCATCGGGCGGCCTGCTGCCCCCCGTCGCCGCCCTCCCGGTCGCCCATGGGCGGCGCAGGCCTGCCGCCTCCGACGGGGGTGGTCGCGCTAGCCGTGCCGCCGCAACGCCCTCACCCGCCGCCGCTATCTTGCCCCGCGACGCCGCTATCTTGCGCCGCGACGCCGCCTAATGGGGCGGCGAGTGGCGGGACGACGGTGGCGGCGGTGCTCTGGCGCCGGTCGCCCAGCAACCGGATCTGAAACAATCATCATCAATGACTCGATGATTTTCTTTTTATGTTCTGGTTCCCACGAAAAAGGATATCCTGTAATGTTCAGAGAACATCGTGAGAACCAAGGGAAATATGGTAGGAATGGGTGTTCTTCTTAAATTTGTGGAGGTTATATGCCTTGGCAATGTGTTCCAGAGCGTTGCTCTTCGTTGGATGAACGAGTCTTTGGAAAGAGATGTTCTGCAGGTCTCCAAAGTGACCACGTAGGGGTGCGAGGGACTGCAAAGGGTGGAACAATCGTTGATATTTTCAGAAGAGCATTTTCCATGAAAATATCTATAAAAAAGAGCCAGACCGCCAACTTTTCTACGGTGTTTCAGAGAAGTGAGTGAGTTTGTGAGCGAGGCATCATCCACGAGACGAATTGCCCTTTTTTGAACAGTTTCAGGGTATGTTTGGCTGCTGCACTCCAAATATGGAAACAGTATTCCAGGACAGGTCGGATCTATGCCTTATAGATCATAAGCAGCTGTCTGGAAGTAAAATAGCTCCTGACCCGAAACAGAAAACCAAGCTTTTGGGATGCACTTTTAGTAATTGATCTCACGTGATTTTTCCAAGGAAGGTTATTGCTGATAATAATAACAAGCATCGAAATGGATGTCTTCAAAGGTATGGTTACTCCTGACAAGCTTATGTTGGGCACAGTGAGATCGACTTTTCTAGAGAAATGGCATGCTTGTGTTTTGTTTGCATTGAAGTCTACCAAGTTATTGGATCCCCATTCGAGAATTGTTGCCAAGTCCATAATTATGTTGTCAACATTTCTCCCTCGTTCGTTTCTGATTTGCCTGGCTGGTATTGGAGCCCTGGTAGAGAAGGCGCGGATCTGTGTACTGGACATGAAGTTGCTTCCAACAAATTGTTGATAGGTATGTAGTAGAGATAGTGTTGGTGCTAGATTTGATCCTTGCGGAACACCAGCGTTTATGATAAGAGAGTCAGATGAAACTCCGTCGACCACTACATGGAGAGACCTGTTTGAGACAAAAATAACTAGCAAAGAACATAGCTGGGGAGGCAAGCCATAAGATGGAAGCTTGGCGAGGAGTCCGTGTTGCCAGACTCGATCGAATGCCTTGGAGATATCAAGTGCCACGGCTAAGGTTTCACCATATTTTTCAATAGATTGCTGCCATATATGTGAGACGTGAGCGAGCAGGTCACCAGTTGATCTCTGATGACGGAAGCCATATTGCCTATCGTTGATAATACCTGAATGTTCCAGGTATTTCATGAGCTCGGTGTTGATAGCTTTCTCCATGATCTCAGATTCATACAAAATACGGAAAAAAAATCATCTGTCATCTACGGTGGTGTCGACGGAATGGGAGTTGGCGGTGGCGGCGCTACTAATAATACACAGTGTTGCCAACAGCTAATTTCAAAAACGGCTATATTATGGCTTAAAATGAAAGCGCGCCGCAGACGAAAAATTGTTCAGCCATTTTTTGACCAATCTAGCCATTTTTCGCAATTTTTCTAACAAAAACAAGAAATCTGACTATGGACTACGATTCTGACATTAAAATTTCAAGTCTAGAGCTTAGATTTAGAGAATGATGGAAGTATATATACTGACTCTTGTAGTAGTGACGGTGACGTATGAGCTGATGTGTTGACGTCATTGACGGCACCGTCAATGTTTCTTCGATTCATGCGCATAACAAAATTTAGGAATGAACAACGACACAAAAGTATGGAGTACGAAATCCATGGATATACAGACTGGTCCAAATTTGAATTAGATTAGATCGTGAATATAATGACTATCTATGGAAATATTATTGAGAATAAAAATATTTTCATAGGAATTCAGAATTGAAAAAAGCTTAGAAAAATGGCTAAATGGCTAGATAAAATCTTTAGTAGCTAGATGAGTTCAAAAATAGCTAGAACTAGCCATAAAATGGCTGAGTTGGCAGCACTAATACACTCACTGGCAAAAATAACTACCCAGAAAAAATTCAGTCAAATTGATCGACCTGTAAATTTTCTAGAGTAGGGACATGCCGAAGATACATGGATGTGCGCGGTGCGCGGTAGCTCCCTTAATATTCATTTTGGGATATTACCTCATTCATTAAACTATACTTATTTTTCAATGTTCAATCACCTCCAGGATGCACAGTACACATTTCACAGTACCCATTTTTGACTCACCCTGTATAAATAAATGCATTCGCTAGCGGCAGCAAAGTTCGTTAATATTTAAAAATCTCAAGTGAGTTGTAATCAGCGAAGTCGACTTTATAATCATAGTTGGTAACTCGTTTGTCCCCTGATGCTATTAGACTGACTCTATTCGTGCTGGGGTAAATCAATTTCTAACTATACTCAGTAGGAATTTTCCTCAGTGCATGTGCAAGTTCTCAAGAAAAGCTGATGGACTGAACATTATACAGGTAAAAACAAAAGTTACTATGCCACCCTTAACTTCTCAACTTCTTAACGAACTATGGCAAAAGTGAGTTGTTAAACTTAGCTTCATTATGTTTTGGATTTGAGTGTTTTTGATTCACGTCAAAATATTTTTAGGAGAAGAAAGAAGATACGAATGTATTAGATATGGAATTTTTCAATTTGTATTAGCAAGAATTCAGAACCTATGGAGAATCTTTGGGTATCGTTGAGGATCTTCTGTGATTTTCATTAGGAAAAACTGCTGGTGTATGTAAAATGATCCGGAATCCAAAAATGAAAAAAATATATGGAAACCAAAAGTTTGGGTCACTCATCGCGATAAAAAAATGCATCGAGATTTTTTTTCACATTTTTTATTCAATTTAGTTTTCTCAAAATAAATTTCCAAAGAAATGCTTCCGTTAGAATACGACGGAAAATCGTCAGCAGTACTGACGTCACAAGTTCTATAACGCGTCGACCGTCTATTGGTAGAAAAAATCGATACTTCACTATTCAGTGAGATGAACAGTGTTGCCGTTTCATCCGATCCTTCACTTCTTTAGATATTTTAACATTTACCGCTCTCAAGATTTAACTGATTTCAACAATATCATGGATGAACTGAGCAAGACTTTTTAAAATTCATTTGTTCTTGTTCTCCTATGCACTGGATAGTGGCATGTTATGACATAGATACCACACCCAGACAGCACCAGATATTCCATGAATCTCCCTATCATATTCCTTTCGGAATATTGGAATATTCTAGAAATAATCTGGAATATTCCGGAATATCTGTGGAATATTCTCTAAATATGCGAATGGGAATTCCTCAGATAATCATAGAATATACCCAAAAGAATATTCTATGTTGAATGTTCCTGGAATATTCCAATAAACATATATTCTAAAATAAAAAAAAGTGACCCAAGTAGGGATCGAACTCGTGACCTCAAGACTATCAGAGCAACGCCTTGACCACTAGGCCAGTAATCGAATTGAATAATGTTATACATATCAAGTTCTTGTGAGAGCATTGTTCGAAATCGGATCATAAACACTTTTTGTTACAAAATCCCCTTACATCTAATTGATGTTCGATACTCACATCTCTGAAATAATAAATGGTATTTATGTGTTGAGAAACATAGGAATATTCATGGAATATTTCATGAATATACACCACAGAATATTCAGTTGAGAATATTTCATGAATATACCGCACAGAATATTCAGTTGGGTATATTTCATGAATATACCGCCCAGAATATTCAGTTGGGTATATTTCATGAATATACAACAGAGAATATTCAGTTGGGAATATTCCTGGAAGATTCATACCTGAATATTCCCTGAACATGTCCGACTATTCACTTTGGAATATTCCTTTTAGATGTTCCAGAGGCATGTATATATTCTAGGAATAATCGATGAATATTCGGAATATACTCCTCCTTTTTAGCATATTTAGAGAATATTCTATGAATATCCAGCGCTGTCTGGGCATTGCTCATTTATTCACAAAAAAACTTATTTCATCGATAAGGGGATAGAATTATGCCTTAATAAAATATTGCTGTTGAAAAAGATTATTTTTGGTTTTTGCTAATAATTTCACTGTATATTTATCAATTGTAATCAAAATCGGTACAGAGAATCGACTGGTAACTTTTTTTGACGATACTTTTCAGTGATTTTGATTAGAAAACTTGACATAAGTAAACATAATCTCTACATAATATTGGTACTTTTGTTAATCACGATATTCTCATCCGTTTTCGAGGAAACCGCAATTCAACACTTCATTCAAAGTCTTGGAAGGGGATTTCAAATATTATTCAATTTGTGAAGAGTGTGCTTTGGACTGTCAGATAATTGGCTGGTAAATGACATTTCCTGTCAGGAGATCAATTCTGGTGCGAGCTAATAGTCAATAATTTTTTGCTTGAAACGCCCTGTATCTTCTTCCACAGCAACATTTTATTGAGGCCCCCCTCCTGATTGCCTACAAACAATTTATTCTACTTAGGTATTGCACCAGTCCTCGAAATTGAAAAAAATACATAAATAAATATAAAGCACATGACCAATTTCCCTAAATTATAAAGTTTTAAGCCATCACCAGTTTGACATTATCAACAAAATAACGCATATCAAATTATTTACAATATAGAATGATGAGTTTTTTATTTGCTGTTATGACTGATAGTTGTTGGTTCGGATAAGATCACAAAATTTGAGTGAATAAGGGAACCTCTGAATTATTTCGCTAAATTGACAAAATGGGTCAGTATAGCTGCTGGAAAAAAATCATTATCGCACCACTCAATTTCTCAATTTCTTGACCCCCCCTCCTTGGTTCACACTGAAATGGAATTATTATCACTCTGGAAGAAATCTTACTTTCAATCTGAAGGCATTTGACATTGAACCCAAAAAAATTGTGCGAGAATTTTTGTGAGTTTCTTGACCTCCCTGGTATTCACTTAAATGACGCCTCTGTGGGGCTCCTGAAAAATTTCGAAATGAATCTGATAGGTGGTCTCTGGATTGATTCCAAGTTTGGGTTGAATGATGTAGGTAGGTACTAATTTTAACATCATACATGAGACAACAATAGCGATAGCCTGTATATATTTGTCACTACCTTGGTCGCTTGAAAAGATTTCACGGGTTGGAACTGTAAATATATTAGTAGGTATTTGGATGGGTGAGCATACTCTAGAAATAATTGTCACCAGTTTTTCAACGCTGGCAAGATGCCACATTTACTACCTACTCGAATTTTCTTCGTTTGAATGGAAAGAAAAATACTATACAGGGTTTTTCACCTAAAACTCCGCACGCCAATATCTCGAAAACGAATAGAAATATTCATTAATTCATTTCCGTATAAAGTGGTCGATGGATAAGGTCAAGTAAATTTTTTTCGAAGATTAAAAACTTTAACGCCAACTAAGAGCTGAGCGCCGCGACGCGTCAAAAATATAAATCGATTGCATTATCTTTGAAATTACGCGCACTCAATAGTACATGGTTATTAATTTAACGGAAAAAAATCATCCCATCCTGTATAAAGCATAATCACTGAACAGCCGTTTGCATATCGAAAGGAACAGTATAGTATGAGTTAATTTAGTCGCCTGAATATCATCGATAGCAACCGTTCAAAAGTTATACATGAAATTTTTTTTTTTTCATTCAAACTTTCAAGGTCAATAATTACTCCATAACGAGAGTAAGTACTAACATTATTTTGGCTCACCCTGTATATTCCATGTAATATACATATAATAAGAACGTTTTATTCAGTTTCTCCACTTTTTGTATCCAAATTGGTTGAATAGTTGCAAGAATATTGAATATAAAAATGGGTTGAATACTATATATTTTCTAATTTATTCAATTATTTCTCATATGTCCGAGATCACCTTTCGCCAACGTACTATAAGGAAGATTTTATTGGGTCTCAACACCAACAAAGCTTGTGGCTCAGACGGAATCCCACCGATTGTCCTCAAGAAATGTGCTCCCGAACTAACACCTGTTCTTTGCAAGTTGTTCAACTACTCTTACAAATTGGGGATATTCCCGTCCATCTGGAAAATTGCAAGAATAGAATCAGTTCCTAAAAAGGCAAAAAGACCCTACCTAGCAACTACAGACCGATCGCTATTATCAATGATAGGCAATATGGCTTCCGTCATCAGAGACTTACGTCTTACGTCTCACATATATGGCAGCAATCTATTGAAAACTATGGTGAAACCTTAGCCGTGGCACTTGATATCTCCAAGGCATTCGATCGAGTCTGGCTGTTTTATCGGTGGTAACGGTCTGGCACCACGGACTCCTCGCCAAGCTTCCATCTTATCGCTTGCCTCCCCAGCTATGTTCTTTGCTAGCTAGTTTTCATTCAAACAGGTCTCTCCATGTAGTGGTCGACGGAGTTTCATCCGACTCTCTTATCATGAATGCTGGTGTTCCGCAAGGATCAATTCTAGCACCAACACTATTTCTAGTCCATATCAACGATTTGTTGGAAGCAACTTAATGTCCAGTACACAGCTTCGCGGATGATAGTACCCTCCATACCGCCTTCTCTTCCAGGGCTCCAATACCAGCCAGGCAAATCAGAAACAAACGAGGGAGAAATGTTGACAACATAAATATGGACTTGGCAACAATCCTCAAATGGGGATTCAATAACTTGGTAGATTTCAATGCAAACAAAACACAAGCATGCCTTTTCTCTAGAAAAGCCGATCTCACTGTGCCCAGCATAAGCTTGTCAGGAGTAACCATACCTTTGAAGACATCCATTCCGATGTTTGGTATTACTATCAGCAATAACCTTTCTTGGGAAAATCACGTGAGATCAATTACTAAAAGTGCATCACTTTCCAGTCAGCTGCTTATGATCTATAAGATCAGACCTCTCCTGGAATACTGTTCCCATATTTGGAGAGCAGCACCCAAACATACCCTGATTCTGTCCAAAAAAGGGCAATTCGTCTCGTGGGTGATGCCTCGCTCACAAACTCAATCACTTCTCTGGAACACCGTAGAAAAGTTGGCGATTTGTCTCTATTTTATAGATATCCTCATGGACGATGCTTTTCTGAAATATCAACAATTGTTGCTCCCTTGGCAGTCCCCGCGAGATTAACCCGTCGAGTTGAGGCCTCGCACCCTTCGTGGTCACTTTGGAGATCTGCAGAACATCTCTTTCCAAAGACTCGTTCATCCATCGAACAGCGAGGCTCTGGAACACATTGTCAAGGGAGGTGTTCCCCGAGGCATATAACCTCCAGAAATTTAAGAGGAACACCAATTCCTACCTTATTTCCCTTGGTTCTCACGATGTTCTCTGAACATTACAGGATATTCCTTTCTGTGGGAACCAGAACATAAAGAAAAAAAAATAACGTATGTATAAATAAACTATTTTTTCATATATTTTTGGCAAGAAACAGACAGGAGATTTTTTTTATTTTCAAAATAGCATGATTCAATTTACAGTTGCATCAACTTCGAATTAGCAGATGTTTTGAAAATAAGTTTTCTCTGTCTAATTTACAGTTGCAACAGCAAATTAGTGCTAATTTACAGTTGCACCTGTAAATTAGGAGATATTCAAAACAAGTTTCTTTTACCAAATTTACAGTTGCGACTGTAAATTAGTGCGAATTTACAGTTGCAACTGTAAATTAGGCAAATATTCGTGAAAAAAAGGTGTTCTTAGGATGGAAGTCGTCGTAATTCGCGAAAATAAAATGTTGTAGGACATATATTGACAGATAAAATCGCTCATAGTGTGAAGCCCTGATGAATATTTGGTATAAAACCATTCATTATTGGTTGTTTACTTTCAGCCTTTCCAATTATCTTTCTATCAAATGTACCTAGAAGACATGATGCTTTTGTACACTATATTGAATGCATGCCAACTCGATAACTCATCCTGGAAACAACGATCTTCCTAAACATCTTTTTTTGGTGCCATTAGAGCATCGGAGATACTGGAACAGATTTGCCAAAGGCGTCTAAAAAACTTGAAGTTTTGCCAAAACGTGTATAGTATCTGCATTGTCGTTCTTTTTTTAGCTAAGCGTACCCTCACAATGCCACAATGTCTCAGAATATATCTGAATATGTTTCAACCATCTCAACTCTTTCAAAGACTGGAAGGATAAATTTTGGAACACACCTTGATAAGAAGTCTTCCTCAAAATGAAGGAAGGAATCTGACAGCGAAGTTTGTTGATCTTATTCTTACTCACCCTGTATTGCTGTAGGTAGATCAATGAAAAAAATATATGGTCATCATGAGAAGTATCCTATTACAATATTCTGGTAATTACCCTTAATTTTTCCGTACCATTATAAAACTTGTGTTCGTCCATCAGTAGAATTACATTGGGCAATTTCAACCCCCAATTAGGCATCAATTAGCCTGTGACAGGGCATCACGTAATTCCATCCTCTCGCTATAGTGGAGTGCCAATTGCTACATTAGCATACTTGATGTACTTGAATAAGAACTAATGTGTTGTTGTTTTTTCGACGCATTCAGTAGGCTCAGTAGGAGGTATATTTGCATTCATGGAATTTTTTAGAAATATATTCTTTCAACGATGTTGGTGTATTAGGAAATACGAAAAAATTCAATATCCGTACAGTATTAACAATGCATCAATCATTTAACATTAATCTGTTGTAAAATCGTGTAGATACACAGATTGCCCAGCTACTAATATCAAAACGATTAGGGATATAACCAAATCGAAATTGGATAAAAAATGAAAAAAATCACTCAACGTACACTGTCACAGATGAAGGAATAACCAAATAAACAACAGATCATCACGAAAGGGACAGAACAAGAACCATAATCGTGTTGAGAAACTACGAAGCTGTTTATACAAGGTCTTGGTCTTCATACAAAAAGGTTCATTGAGGAACAAAATGCCCAAAATGGCAGAATACTGAATACAAAGGCCCTGGTGTAGAAAATTCGAACACAAAACCCTTTGGAATTTGGATCAGCGACTATATGCACCCAAGAAACATCCTGAAGCTACCCTTATATAAGATACTTGCCTTTATTATTAGATATACAGGGTTTCAGAATAGCTATTGGTAACAAGAGGTTGGAAAATAATAATGCATCTTTGATATTTCTGTCTGAACTATGAATAAACCTAATTTCAATACAATTCCGACATTTTACGTAATTTCAGGTATCCTTTTCCACATTTAATGACATTCGCAACGATATTTTACCTGATATCAAAATTCCGAAAAATGTTTGATAATTATAGTTGTAATAATGAAGATGATGGAAAGCCCTAATTTCGAGTGACAACGAGAAATGAAAAAACTCCACCGCCCCGCGTGAGTGTCGAACTCACAACCTTTTGGGTTACATGCCCAACGCTCTGCCAATTGAGCTAACGGGACATCCGTCGATCAATCAGCAGGAAGGTCTAGTTCTCATCACAGACCAGGCGGCTGAATCCCTCCAAATCCCAAAGCCACTCGAAATCATGCACTATATGAAGCATCGCTGGCAGGATGGTACTATACAGTCTCCATTTTTTCCCGTTCGTCATTCATTCAGAAGATTTAATAATGGAAATTCACCCGATTCGATATCAACCACAAGGATCCATTATTTGATAAAAATCAACATCGGAAATCACTTCCGGCTGAAACAAACCCAAAATCATTCAATTTCAAATGAAACCCTGATTTTTTCAGTTGGGTATCTCCCCAACTAACACTCTATTTTATACACAAGATAAAGAGAAAGCGTTGATTGAAAATTCAAATTAAAAAAATTGCAGTCAGCTTTACGAAATTTTGTGGGACCTAGATGTTCAATTCGATAGTTCGAAATCTACATTAGATAATAGATAAATAATAAGGATATATAAGGATACTTTCGGGAATCGAACTAGATGTTGAACAAATTTCCACAGCACACTGCAATAATTTTGATTTGAAATTTGAAATGGATACCACAATTTCTAGCGAGCGCTAGATTCCGTTTTTGAATTGACAGTGAATTGATGATCGCAACATTTATATAGTGCTCTGCTTTCACATTCTTTCCTCCGGTCATCTTTTACGAGCCAGACTATACGTGCTTTCAAGTAGCACAAGCACACTGGATTATTGAGACGCTTGGCAAAAAAATCTCATTTTTTAACTACTTTCCTATTTCTCAAGTTCCGTTTTCCGACGATGTCTTTGACAAGGTCTCTGACGATATCTTTGACGATGTGTGACACTCGTCTGTTTAATGCTCATAACTTTTAATCTGCCTCATTCTCGGCCTTAATGTCGCTATCAAATTATATTTATTATGATGTGTGGCAATCAAATTATGTCATTACAAATATGGGAAATAACCAATTCCTTCTGAACACAGGTGAATCTAAACTCTCTTCTTTATGACGATATTTATTTGAAGGAATTATCATTTGTTTGACGAACCTTTTGAGTGCGGTTGAGAACGATCCTAAAGGATAAGTGAGGTGAGGGTATAATTTGGTGCCAATACCGACTTCCTTATCTATTATTGACTATTCTGCCATTTGAGAAAGTGCCCGCGGAGTTTCAGAGCAATCCGAGTTGATTTATAATATTTATACAGACTGTTGCCTCTGAAAAAAACGCCACTGAACAATGCTCGCGAAGTTTCAGAGCAATCCAGGCATGAGCGTCATGAGAAGAATTTTCATGAGGGAACTGAAATCGTTCTTCCATGGCAAGGATCTGTTTAATCCAGAAACAAACAAAAAATGTGTCGCAGACGAATTTTTTTTTTTAAGTAGAAAGTTTTTTTCACGGATATCTCCATCAGCGATATATTCTAGTGCATTTCATGAGCTAAAAATCAATCACCCAAAATTATATACTTTTTTATATACATAGACGTAATGAATTCGAAATATTTCTCATAATTCATACTTGATGCTATCAATGAAACGTTGTGCGATATTGAAATTGAAGTTGATATACAGTCTGTATAGTAGTTAAGAAATTACCGATATCAATTTTCATTTTTCAAGTTCAGCCTGTTTGCTGAAAGAGAAATTTAGAACATAATTATAGTTATGAACAATCCACTATGCTTTGAAGCATTTTGAAAAACACCTTTATTGTAAAAAGGGCCTCTTTTGTAGCAAAAGTAGTTTACAATAACATCTAACAAAATAAGAAATCCTGACTATACTCAACTGGATTTTGATTTCAATCAACTTCTTTGATCATCTTTCAGACATAGGTAAGTGATACTAAAAATCTTTTATACAATTTTGAAAAAATTGTATGATCATAATCGGCAGCAGAATTCTATAATGAAAACAAATACTATACACATAAGAACGTAGAAAAATACTCGTTGGTTAAAATAAAACGGCTAGGCTTCGGAATTCTTCGCAAATGGAAGTATTCCCAAGAACTTATAACCTCCAAAAGTTTTTCAAAAATCGAACACCTCCTCTGAATTGAACATCACTTCGATGATCTCATGGCTGATCCTCAACCGTTGAGAAGATTGATGCATTCTTTAGAAAAAAGGATCGAATTGTGTATTCGTGAAAACGGAGGACATTTTGGACACTCACTCAAAAGTACTCGGTACGAACCGTGTAAATAGCGACCTCTATGAGTGTCAGATATAAAAACAAATTCATGCGGTGTGTCAGCTTTCAGAACACATCCATACAAAATTTCATCGCAATGTTGCCAGTAGTTTCGATATAGTCGTAAAAAATGTGTGAACAAAATATTTTTTCAACACCTTGTATCTTGAAAACGGATGCCGTTACGACATTTTTTCACTGAGCAAACCTAACTTATTTTGCAATGTTCTACCTACCCTAGCAAGGGGGTTAGGTTTTTTTGAAACACACTGTATATGGCTGTAAATAAAACAATTTCCAGCCCTCCACCTATTTTTTGGGGCTAGACCTCTTTTTTGCACTATCCTGAGCTGATTTTCCAACATCATATTTGTCAGCTATATATATAACGCGTGAAACTATGTAGTGCATCTGAAATCTATGAACAATTTTACAGCACATTCACTTGAACGTTTAATGCACAATATTTTTTCAACTGAGTACGATATGAATATTTGGCAGTTTATCAAGACGTTCGAAATTGTATAACGGCCATGACATACTAACAAAAATTACCAAATCATGAGATAGTGAGAAACTTAGATACACGACACCTATAGAAAATTTTGTGACGTACCTACAACCACTATTACACCTTTTAAGCTGATCAGTGATCATACAGGGTGATCTATGAAATGACGAAATGTCTATGAAGAAAACTGTTTCTTATATTACTAAAAATCGACCAAAGTTATCTACTCACGTGGAAGTGGAAAAAGCCAACCGCAATATTACAATTTGTTAGTTCTAAAAACATTTTTTTTATGAAAATGAAAAAGGCAAAGTGTCCACAGCCCAACAAAGGGGGCTCTATGAAGGGTACAGACACCAGGTCATTCAGGAGACTGTCGAATGATTATTGACAGTGTCAAGGCACCAAGGTAAACTGCAAGATGGAGTGGCAAGTGACATAGAATGTTTGAAGTATGTATCAATTGACAAGTGACACAAAACAATACTATCGCATGAAACAATGAGTGTCAGACGACTGTTGAGCAGGACCGTACTGATGGAGATAACAATTGAACAAAATCAGAAATTAATATAGAGGCAAGATAAGGCAAAGCACTAACGAAATTCAAAATTTGAGAGCGTTAAAAAATGGTTGACAGTCAAAATGCGTTTGTTCGATCAATGATATAATATTGCCATATTTAATTGATCCATTAATTTCAAATATCTCCAATAAATTAAAAAGAGTGCCTTTCTGGCAAATGTGTAAAACCTCGAGTTCATTATCAATATCATAGTGATGATTACAATTCAATATGTGATTGGAGAATGATATTTTGGTATTGAATAAATCTCTAGGGGATTGTTTGTAGCTGTCGATCAATTTGACGTGTTCAATAACACGAGTTTGAATTCTCCACCCACTCTGACCGATATATTGTGCCAGACAATCAGGATTTGAGCAAGCAAAAAATTCGACAAGAATTATTCAAGGAACGTTTTTGAATGGCCAAAATATGTTGAGAATTACGAGGATGAAAGGGGGTGACACATATAGGTGAGACACCTTGTACCTATTTTCATCTTGTCATGTCATGTTCATCCTATTCAACATATTATACCTTGAAACCAAGCATGTTTATTTCATATGATTTTTTGCCACGATGTGGGGATGAGCATCCTGGATTATTTTGACATGTTGACCTACCTGAGTTACACCGTGGAGAGATGTCGCATACTAGAAGCTCAAGTTATTGAAATATAGGGTGTGAAATTTGAATTTGACAGCATTTGCACGGTTGTGCCTTCAAGTGGGAAGAAAATTTCCGGGTGTTACCAGACACTACGCACGAACTTCGTTTTCATATGAGGAATATAATGAAACTTTGGCAGCCACAGTTCGCAATTTTCCAGGGCCTACTCTATCTCACCGGGCCGTAGTCTATCCCCTCTCTCTCTCGACGCTGACGTCACACTATTAGGTTGAGATTTCACATCAGTCCGTACTGATGCGTTCGTAATTGATAGGCTATAGCTCATTTACTATAGATTTTAGAAGCACACTCAATCGAGGCGAAATGATCCCCAACAAATTCCTCAACTTTTGGTGAAAAAATGAATCCAATAGGATGAATCAATACCGAGTTATGGCGTTGTAACGAAATTCCATTTTATTGAAAATCAGGACGTTGTACTACAGAATACTATTTTTTGCAAATTTGGAATTGGAATAAGATGAAACTAACTCAATATATCAAACTACGATAATGAATCAATTGAATAGTGAAAAAATTGTAGAGTTACCTACAATGAGTCCGAAAGAAATTAAATATAAAGAGCGCGTAAAAAATGGGCTCAAATTCCGCTGTATTACGATTTCGCGGTATTTCCTTGGACTGGTAAAGGGCGATATACTTTTTATTACTCATTTTATTTCTAAATGGCGTATGGTTCAGACCAACTAATATTGGTGTGTGAAAAATTTGAAACAATATTTCTACAATGTAAGTCACAACATAAAGTTTTGAAGAATTTAGCAGAAATTAAAATCAATTCCCTTCTCATGTTCCGAGAATCAATGTTGCAGTTGTGGGTCTTTTGATTTAATCAGCAGAACATTCTCTAAAACCATTTCAAATATTCTGTTGAACAATTATTGCAAAATAAAAAAAAAATTAAAAAAAAAATCACTAAACTTTCAGGATGAGATATAGTTCAGATTTCAATTTTTAGTTTGTGATTGAGAAGATGTATATATATTTTTTGTTATTAGTGTATTTCAATTTGTGATATCTATCAATTTTTTTTATTTTGTTATTTTGATCATTTTTACAGTTTATTTTGTTTGGTTTTGTTTGTGTATAAGGATTCAACGTTTTTTTTTTTCATTTTTTCCTTATTTATTCATATATCGTTGGTCTTGGTATTTTGTTATTCTGTTCGATATATTCATTTTTATATCTCTCATTGTTGAGATACATATTTTTTCAATTACTTTTGTCAGGTTGTGTTCATATGAACTCCACATATTTTAAATACTGTCTGTAGGTTAATCGAGGAGGTGGTACATTCATTATTCCAAATTTTTTGGGATTTTCTCTCCTCAAGACATTATACGACTTCGCTATTATTGAAATAATCTCTTCTCATGTTGAAAACGGGAGCAGAACCGGTCCCGAAACGTCCAAATATAAGTGAAAATTTGATATTTTTTCTATATACCTTTATTTCCCCTCTCCAAAAATTTTTTCAATACAAATTGTCACTGACAAGCTAGTGAATTTTTCTTTTAGGCTCTCTGATAGGAAAATTCTTTAAACGCAGTGACATTTTGGGGCAAATCATCTGATTTGTCCTTACTACACGTATATTGAAATTATATTCATATTTTTATTTTATAGAAACGAGGAGAGAAAATCCCAAAAAATTTGGAATAATGAATCCACATATTTTGTTCTTTTTAATTCTGATACTTTGCAAATATATTCAAATCAAATTTTTTTCATGAATTTAACGTAATCATTCGAATATATACTCTTCAGCAGAAAATAATTGATACCGAATAGGCGTTTTTGTGTAATAACACACTCGAGTAATAGGATTTCTAACGTCATCAAAGTGCGTCCTGACGTTACCACCGATTACAAGTGGTAACGGTCCTGATCATCTTTAGAGATAAACGCTGCTAAAACCCTTCTAGATAAAGTGGATGTGTTTATACCGATTTGTAGGCAACCAAATTTCCTACAAAAAAGTCAGTGACAGCATATATCCATAGTTGATAGGATTAGCATGGGAGGCGTCCGAACTTTTTGAACTATTCTGTAATGAACAATGAACACCTGAATCATCGTTCTACTTGAATTGAAATATCGGTTTGTTGTTGGCCCTTGGGAATTAAAAAAAAAAACTCAGTCAATCTAGATACTATGCGAAATCTTTTCATGGTTGAATCATTTCTGTGAATTGAATATTGGAATTTTGGTAGCTGTTTGAAAAAGGACAATTCTGAATGGCGTCAATTAATTTTGATATGCCATATTTCTGAAATTAATGATCGTAAATCAGTGAAATTTGATTCATCTTCTGGAAAATTCTGTTCTGTACATATTTAACCTCTTGATATTTTTTGCTAACTGTGACCGTTTTCCCGAGGTAAATCAATGAAACGGGAGAGACAATTTCCACTGCGTTGATTTTGTCCCTACTAGTGTGACGTCACGAAAGCGATGCTCCGGCCCGGTGAGATAGAGTAGGCCCTGAATTTTCCCAACTTCTTGCGTACATTTTGGGACGCCCTTCACATACATAATATATCCCATTCCTAATTCGTGATTTCTGCCATTATACTCGCATTCCCTCCCCCAAACATGATTGATGACCTTCTACAAATTACGAATTATTTACTTCTCATTTCGACTCTATATAACCCACAAACTTACGTGCTATATTATGTGTGCGAGAATCTATTTGTTACCCCTTATACCTACTCATAAATGAATTAACGTTTTCTATTTCGACACGAATGCTTTATGAATTCCCCCATTCAAGGATTTTCGATAAGATAAGAACTAAGGACGTGCGTGATTCCTGATTTGACTGTTATATTTTGAATCAGATGCCAGAATTAAGTTATAGAATATACAGGGTGTTCCAAGGGTGATCCTAGAGGGTAAAAGGGGTATTTATCACTATCCCAGACGGAAGGAAAGACATGTCAGAGAGGCATGAATCAACCGCCCAGATAACACAGAAACGTCCCGAAAACGTCCTCAAGCCGTACACCTCGGACATTAGAAACGTTCTCAGAACGTCCATTTCAGGTACGGCATACGTTTTCAGGACGTTTTGAGGACATGCGATGTTACACAATCAGAGGTCCCCAGAAAGTATGATGAAGGTCCTGTTCAGTTCTGAACGGGACCATGAATACCTGAATCAACGTAGATCCGCTTTTTTATTCAGATAGTTGAAAAGGAGACCTAGACAGGGTAGAAAAAAAACTATTTTGTAGAAATGAATTTAAAAAAAAAGTGCTCCTACAGTCCTACCGGGGATCGATCCCACGACCGCAGATGCTCTACCTATGACTCTATAGAAGACTTGATAATATATCAGTATTCGCGATAGAAAATAACACGGCGCCCCATCTGACGGCAGCAACTTGAACACCTCTGAGCGGTTTGTTCTGATGATATGACCAATCTGCACAAACAAAAAACAAATGTAAACCAATGAAAACAAAGTAAACATGCCGCTTTTACAGCTTTCAAGAACTCCGATAGGTGGCGTACGCGAATACAACAAGACATTTTGTGCGAATGTCGATCGAGATGTCGATTGACCCTTCACATCGATACTTGCATAGAATGAGATGATCACGGCAGAGAATACCTGAATAGATGTTTTGTGATCAACGTTCTTAAATGAATAGATATCAGAGATCGAGGGTAGAAATTATATGCAATGATTTCAATTATCATTATATACACAATTTTATTAAATCCCGTCCACTAAAAGTCGATAACGTCCAGTACGTCCCAGTACGTCCAGAAATGGACGTATATAATGGGACGTATGGAATAGGACCTAAATCGGGCCTAAACTGGACGTTCTCAGGACGTCGAGTGCTATATGGGCAATACCAAATTTCTCACATAGTAAATTTTATTGGTTGTGGGTATTCTGTGAGTGGCCCTGAGGGGAGAGGGGTGAAGAAGGTAATTGCCCAGATAGGCAAACAGACATAGGGGAGGTGTGGATATAATGGCACCCTTTTTTTCATTATTTGTTTCCAGGGTCTGAAATACATTGAATATGGATAAAATTCACAAGACACATCAAGATTATTATTGTTGATATATATATGGATTCATAATTGCATGAAAACACATGTTCATCATAACAAACAACTTTCAATGATGGCACCCTAAAAAAATGAACAGGTAACATAAGTGAAATCAGTCATCTTCGCAAATTTGGCAAATGAAATGTTTGGTTTTTTCACTTTTATCTGCACAAGCAGCATGGGCGGCCATGGGCCCACAAACTAAGTGAAATCAGTCATCTTCGCAAATTTGGCAAATGAAATGTTTGGTTTTTTCACTTTTATCTGCACAAGCAGCATGGGCCCACAAGCTACATAGCTGACATTCAAGCCACAGTTCTTTGGATTTCGACCAAGAGTAGAGCTCGTTACAGTACAAGAATGCAACATCTTCAGCATCGTCATCTTGCTCATGGTTTATTTGGGTATACATTCCTCATCTGATTCATCAGTTGCTTCAAGTTTCCTGCTAGCAACACTGTGGATATCGTAAAATATTTTTTATTTACCTAAAATTAGTAGTTGAGAAGCTTATTAGTAACCTTATCACATGTGACTATGAGAAATGAACAATATACAGTGTGACCCATTTAAAATGGAACCACCCCTGTATCTTACGTAATCGTTGGGTAAGGACACAGTTGAGAGAATATTAATATTCTCTCAACTGTGGTAGGATCCTGAAATTTGCTGGAGCGAGAGATATACCAAGAATGCACTCTATGACCAAGTGGGGTCATCTTCAGTGATATACACTGCTCGCCAACAGCCATGAAACCACCCCAATTTCCGGAAAATGATATTAGGAGTCAAAATCACGTCGGAATGGAAACACGTCGGATTGGAAATCAGGACGCCCAAGTTATTAACTATTCAAAGTTTTCCTAGAAGATTTTCAGTTCAGTAAAATTAAAATTTGTCTCACTTCTCATGAGCACCCCCGTATCTCACGTAATTATTGACGTAGGGTTCTAAAATTTGCCGGAGGAAGAGAAAGTCCAAAGATAAAGTCAATTACGTGAGATACGGGGGTGCATCCTTAAAAAATGCGACAAAATTTCATTTTTCCGAACTGAAAATTTTTCAGGAAAAATTTGAATAGTTAGTAAATTGGGCGTCCTGATTCCAAATCTGAAGTGATTTTCGACCTATTTTGACTCCTAATATAATTTTCCGGAAATTGGGGTAGTTTCATGGCTGTTGGCGAGCAGTGTATATCACTGAAGATGACCCCACTTGGTCATAGAGTGCATTTTTGGTATATCTCTCGCTCCAGCAAATTTCAGGATCCTTACCCAACGATTACGTGAGATACAGGGGTGGTTCCATTTTAAATGGGTCACACTGTATATAGATGCAACTATGAATTGGTGCAATAAATTAGTGAAAAGGAAATTTTTTACTCACAAATAATCACAACAACCTCTTGCGGCGGCTAAACGGGCCCCAACCATACGCAATTGTTACAGTATAGCGCTATGATACATATTTGAATCGCGGGCAACTGTCGAACTATCCTTATTCGAATAAACGCCGTTAATAATGCAAGGGTGCCATCATATCAGGTATGCCATCATATCCTTCCCCTACCAGAAATCCAGAAATGACCAACATCAATTTTTACCGATTTTTGAGAATTTTCTCTCCTCATTTCTATAAATGAAAATATGAGTATTTTTTCAAACGATCAACGATCACTTCTTCATCAATTTCTGGATCGAATTCCTCGGAAGTTTTTATAAAATGTTATTACCCCCTATAGAATGTAACTGAGGACCGCCCTTGGGTCATGCCAGTCAGACTGAAATAAATATTGTAAATTCTGAGATATTTGCATCAATTGGTATAGCTATATAACAGATGATGACAAAAAGAGTAGTGTCGCAGTATTTATTGTCGACTCAGCTGCAGTCTCAATTTGTCATAGATTTGATTTCGGCACAGATTTAAGATTATTTCTGTGTATCTCGTGTGTTGTTTTTCCATTTTTCGAGTTCAAAGACGGGGAAGATTTCATACCATGAAATCAGGATTTATTACTTTGAAGTTGTGATTCCATAACTTGTTGAATATGATGCCAAATTCCGAGTTCTTGGCACCACAACGGCTATTATGGTATTTCCTTTAATATTTTTGAATATTACAACATACCATGTTTAATGCCATTGTTCTCAATTGCCTATATTTATGAAACATTGATAAAATGTTGAAAAATAATTGTTAACTCCAACAGATTGAATATAATCGACTTCATTTTGGTTTATTGGCGATAAAACTGTCCAAGCTAAGTTCAAAATTTGACCTACCCTCGAATTATGAAATTAATTTCACTACATTTATCCAAAAACGGAAGCATTATTAAATTCTCAAAATGTCATTTCCCTTCTTGAATAGTTTCGGAGATATTGAATTATAATAGTTTTCAGGGGTATACACATTGGCGTGAAATATTTTATAGGAATAATTTTTCGATTATAGCAACATATTTCCACTGTATACGTTCTCAGCATTGGTGCAAAGTTACTTGAAAAATATGCAAGGTCTAATAATGATAACTATAGATATTTTTTTATATCAAGATGAATTCTGAATCAATTGAATCATTTTGACATTCATCCATGGTACAATGGTCTGCCTTGAAATTTCAGGAGAGCTCAGGTAGGTTGTTCCGAATTTTGAAATATGATAATTATATTTCTCCGTATCGAAAATTTTCGAATAAATTCTCAATGACACGTCATATTTTGTTTGTTACCGGGCCACAATTGTTATTGCAAAATGCACATCTGTGTATTTCCAAATGTTGAACATCTGTTTGATTAGGTTATAGAACCAGAAACAGTCATGTCAACAAAATTTATCATTGTTATAAAAGCACGCTATCGTTTACTAACAGTACAAAAAAAAATAATTGAGGAAAATAATGAAAATCACAATATCCCCACACTACGCTACACAAACTCACAAACTGAGCCTCTTTTATATCGTCAATTTTTGAGAAAAAGGTCTATTTTAATCAGTTCTTGTATGCGTCACATTTGAAAGCACCTTTTACAAGCTAACTTCTGAATAGAAATTGTTGTTGATGATGAATCATCTCATTCGAGAACAAAAAATCCTTCTTCAGTTTGACAGCTGATATCAATCTTATTTATATTACGCAATTTCGAAAAACAATTTCCATCTGACACATTAATAACACGTGTTTACCAAGTCAGCGCCATTTGACATCCCATTGATAAGGGTAGAAAAAATACGAAAATATATACTTGGTGAGCAGAGAGTGTGAATGGACCTTTTCGGAAACTTACACCCGATCAGCCATCTGATCCATCGAGGTCACAATACATGACGGATCACTAATTGTTACATCACGTATGTATATAGAGTATGTCATTTTTATCTTGTTTAACTTCGAAAATCGATAAAGAAACACTGGAAATATTATTTAGGTGATTTCTCCTAACTAAACCCAGCTAGTGAATGTTGGGGAAATATTGATTTCAAATATTTAGCTTATGAATCAATGTGAACATTCTGGGATCTTGGTGCTCTATTGAATTCAATTCTAGTTTCGATACGCTCTAACCAATATCAAGTTTATATTCATATACAAGATTACAACTTATATAAACCGGTTTCTTATAATTATTCTCATATGTTAATTCGATATTGAATCTATATTCGCCTACTATAGTGGCCAAAATAAGGATGTGATCTATTTCAATATTATCTTCATTTCAAATCATAATATTCAACAAATATTGTATTTCGTTTTTGCTACAGAATTTAAATTCAAAATTCGAAGCCATGTTAGCCTCATCAAAAAAAATCAGCGATATTTGTACAATAAACCATAAGCATAATGTATTAGATCCATTTTTGTTGCCTGTATTCCAGAATAATTTGAACGAATGCTGCTGAATTTGATGCCTTTGAGCCGAGCTTTGAGCAGTCGTTTGTTGGGTACGTGCTAATAGTGACGCCATCTGTTAACATCGCTCAAATACTAAGAGAAATATCACCAATATCGATTTGATATCATAAATCCAATATCAGTGCAATATTGGTTCTGACATATTTCATTAGTAATATCTATCGGAAATGGGTCCCATATTGATGAACTTATATTGGCTCAATAAAAAATACAAATATGAGAATGTTTGTAGGAAATTTCATTCAATATTCAATAATCATCCCAAACATAATATATAGGAGAAATATTATCTTGATAATATTGATTCGATATTGAAATCAATTCAAAAATGATATAGAGTATTACTTATATCGAATTGATATTAAAGGGCCAATATCAGTGCAATATTGCTGGACAATGAAATGCAATAGTCACTAACCATCATGAATCTGATATTGATGCAATATTTTTTCCAACATTGATTCGATATTGGAATTACAATATCAGCTCATCATGAAAATTTACATATTGTAATCGTTTATATTTCTCCAATTATCAAATAGATATTGGCAAATTAGTATCAGCTGGTCACAAAATTATGTTAACACAACATTGGCACTGGATTGATTATTGAAAATCGAAATGAAAAATTGATTCGATAATGGGACAATCTAGTAATTCCATATTCAATATTCGAATATTGGGCATATTATGTGAAATCAAGTTCTAGCCAATATGCTGTTTTAATACCTATAGCCAATCTCGATGTTTGTTACACAGAGTGTTGAATTTCCTTCAAATTCTACTACTGAAGAAGATGAAAAATTACTATGTAAACTTCTATTTTGGGTCAAATATCTCGATAACTGTTTATTTTAGCTCAGTTGAAGATGATGCAGTTTTTCAACATAATTGAACAATCAATTCGAGAAATTGGAAATAATCGAAATTTCATCAGTGGCGTAGAAAATATGGAAGGAAAAGTTATCACAACCCTAAGAAGAGTACCTCTGGGTGAAATTCTCGGAATGTCTCTCTGGTCAAAAAATTAACCATTGAAAGATGAAACCATATACCGAAGTTGAATGCATTATATTCAATTTTTCTTGAGATATTGCGAAAAACCCTCGGAAAAACCCTCTGAAAAACCTATCTAAACTCTCAACTTCAACGCCATGTATCTCGAGAACTGAACACTTGAATACCGTATGTCCCTATCTCATTGATTATGAAATCACGAGGGCTATCACCTGTCGAGCGTTGTCGGTCGAATTTCGCAACACCCTGTATATTGGTGTCCTCAATAGTTCCTCCAAAGTCCCCTACGATAGCGTGTACCGAGGCGTGTACGCATAAATTTTGGGAACGCTCTGAAGAAGCTCAAAAACGGTTTGTTCTTCGAATCGATCAGCTTCAATCGGCTCTTTATTTCGAGCTTTATTTGGACAAGATAGACCATGACAATTTTGCCGAACAATCCAGCACCAATCTCCGGCAATCGCATAATGGCCAACACCATTTTGTACAATCACAAAAAATCATGTATAAAAGACTATCTGGTTCGGGAGGTTGAGTTGTATTCGGCCACAGCAATACCCATCCAGACTATTACCTTGGTCTTTGTAGTAGAGGGAACTTTCCGACTTCAATGTAGACGTATAAAAACCCTATATTTGATGGAAATCACGAAGGAAATCAGCTAAAACCTTTTTTTTTCTAAAATTAAAACTGCGTTCATCATGAAAAATATTGCTCGGACAAAAAATGTTATGGGACTTTTTTGTGTATCCAACCTCGTATCCAACTAAAGCTCGGCCGCACTTGAATCACATGAAGGAATCAATGTATGTTGACAAATTATTCTTCAGTGGGCTATGAAACACAAAAAATATGAAAATCCTTAAAAGCAAGCGAATCTTTTTGGGAAATTTGGCATCATCAGGAGACATTTCTGTAAAAACGCCATGCTTTGGCTATGGTACAAGAGATGGTCGAGTATTCGTTAACCTGGTCATAAGAAGATATGGCATGCAGGTGAAGATTCCTTCGAATAAATTCTCATCGAATAAGTTTTATACCGATTATCTCCATGTTTCAACAATTCAGAATGCCTATTGAGATAATTTAAATCATTTCTATTTTCGAACAAGAGCAATTTAGAGATTTTCATGCGGCAAAAAATGACTAAATCGATCAATCTAGTGTGGATATTATAGGTATGATAAGTTTAACTATTCATAATTGAATATCTGAAGAAGTCAGAACTGAAAACGAAGTGAAATTCAGAACACACACACTACACTGTTTTACCACTAACCAAACCGATTTTTTAACGCCTCGACACGTGTTTCGCTAACTATGTTCAGGAGAAGGTGCTAACATAGTTAGCGAAACACGTGTCGAGGCGTTAAAAAATCGGTTTGGTTAGTGGTAAAACAGTGTAGTGTATAATCGTGCCAAAGGTTCCAGTCTTCGATATATGAAATTCAGAAGGAGAATGAATACTCTTCTGGATGAGAATCATGAACAATTGAATGATTCCCTAAAATAGCTTATACGAGTTCACTAGAGTGTGAATGGAGATTGACAGAAAATGATGGAAGCATTCCTCAATAAACTTCTTTTTTTTGTAATCCCTTGCTTTTATTTTGATTTAACGGTACTCAGATGACAATTGAAAGGTCAATGTTAAGAGCCTCCGTCCGTTGAGATTGTTTAACGGCGGGATTACGAAAAGACTTGAACGACACATGGCCATCACGTAAATAACGAATTAGGATGTTGTAATGTGATGAAATATTCAACCTCATCCGTTATTTGCTACTTATCGACCTTGTAACCCTTGTAACGTTATAACTATAACAGTACACGAGTGATAATTTATATAGGCGTTATTATTATCAAATTCACATTTCTTAGCGACATATTATGATACGGTATCAACTCATAAGAATTCTAATTTTATTTCCAAGGAATTGTTGAATGTAACTGCTGCAGAATTCTCAACTCATATAACTTCTTGAATACTGCCAGTAATAGTAGAATTCTCGGTAGAATTCTTGAACGCTGTAACGTTTTGAGGTAAATCTGATGATTGGGGTGGGTCCTTTCAAAAGGATTACCCTGTATAATGTATATTACAAATGACGCTTGCTCTACGTTTACTGCAATGGTGCGAGAACATGACTAAATCGATGAATCTAGTGTGAATATTATCGGTACTCATTATATAAGTTTAAATAAGTCAGAACTGAAAACGAAGTGAAAATCAGAAGGAGAATGAATACTTTTCTGTATGAGTATCATAAACAATTGAATGATTCCCTAGGCTAGCTTTCATGAGTTCACTTGACTGTGAATGAAGATTGACAAAAAATTATGAAAACATGCCTCAATAAACTTTTTTTTTCGTAATCCCATGCTGTTATTTTGATTAAACGGTACTCAGATGACAATTGAAAAGTTAATGTTAACAACCACCGTCCGTTAAAATTGTTTATCGGCCGGCGGCCGTTAAATGGTCCATAACAACACAATGTTGGGATATTTTTGTAGAATTAAGAGGTACGTGGTTTGTATGAGGTTAAATATTGTAATCCGAGGCCCAGCCGAGGATTATAACGACAGAACTTCACGTTTTCACTATAGATCTCCTCAGATGATATTACGACATAAATTGTAGAGTAAAGGTCATGAGAATGATTGATTTTGAAGAGCCTTGGCCTTATTGTAACGTTTATAACTATATCAGTAACTTTTGGTGTAAAACTGGTTTCAGGTTAGAATGTGGGCGTCAGATATTATTTACTAATTTATTGTAAAGAATGAAAATTCACTGCGGTATCTTTCAAGTTGGAGTTTCATTATTCATTTCAAGATTTAACTTGGAGCATTTGAGTATATATATTTGTTCGGGTTTATCGAAATATATATGTTCCGTCTTGCTTCGTCATTTTATCAGGCATCTGAACTATTAATTTCGAGAACAATTTGGTGCATATCAAGGTACATACTCGTTCATATTTTTCGGCTATTCAGGTAATTAGGATTGCAACGAGATTGCAAATTACGTAGAATCATAATGAGATTTCATAGCAGTCAATACGGAAATTCTGTATATCCAAACATATTATACATACGACAAAATCACGTTCTTCCTCTATTCATCAGTTCAACTCAGACGCGTCACGAGAATGGTGAATATATGAAGCCAAAACTTTCCCATTATAATCATTCACGGCTTATTAGCATGAGAAAAGGACAATCGAGGAGAAAATCCACCTGATTGCTCTCAGATTCCATCCAGAAAATAATCGTTCGCCTGGTGCGTGATACCACACTCAATAACTTTTTGACCCTATAAGAACACCGTAGACGAGACCGTAGAAAATTCGGCGACCTTCCACATTTCTAAAGATCCTTCCATTACGGGAAATGTTCCTCAGAAATCTTTGCTATAATTTCATCACTATCAATACTTGACAGATGAACTCGATAGGCCCAGTCAGCACATCCCTTCATCGTCAACCTTGAAAAATGTCGAATAACACTCTACCAGAACTCGTTCGTCTATAGAGCGGGAAAGCTTTGGAATTCTTTGCTAATGTAAGTATTCAGTATTCCCGATTATTTCCAAGAACTTATATAACCTCCAAAATTTGAAGAAAAAAAATCATCTACCTATCTCCTCTCCACATCCTCCCTACGCACGCACGATGTTCCACGAACACTATAGGAATTTCCTTTCGTGCGCTCCAAGAGATAAAAAAATCTGTCACAGAAATATGAACTTTGTCATGACAAGGCCAAGGAGATCTGAACAATCTCAATATATCTTCTTCTGAAATAATAAAACAAGTAAATAGCAGAAATTTGGATCACTATTCATGAATGAAGACCAAAATGAACACCATAATTTTTGATGATTATCTTGGTTATTATGACTAACAAAATAATTAATGTAAATGTTTTGATTATTGATTGGCTAGAAGTGGAACATGGTTGAATTGAGGATAGTTGAACCTTCGGGTGAATCATTTATGTCGAAATATACCAGAATCTGAAAATGAATAACGAAAAACACAAAAGTTGGCCAAGAGAATTGTTTCAATTATAGAACATCAGCTGTGGTTAATAAAATGAAAAGTTATGATTCTGAATAATGGTTCAGTTGATAAATTATTGATGTCTTCTCTTCAAGGTTGCAGATTATATTCCCTCGTATATTCCTATATCTCCATAACTATTGAAAATTTAAAGAAAAAACTATTTTACTCAATTATTTGTTACCTTCTGAAACCAGTCGTACCTATATGATTGAATTTTGTGAAATGATCCCATATATGAGATGTGCAATGTGAAGTATGTATTATAATGATACAAGATAATATACATGCTTATACCTACCTATATGTAAATACTTTCAGGTGTTTCAACAAATTTTAAACATAATGGTTTATTTCATTACCTGTTCTTGTGAATCAGGCCAACTGGGTATAAAATCTTGATCGTATTCCATGGTATCCTCGATGTCAAATTTAGAAGAGAAATAAATATCACCGAATCATATTCACTTGTTTTCATCCAAACAGTAGGTGGAAACCTATCTTATCGAATCACGATATAATGTGGGTGAATCACTTCCAATATCAAAAGGAAAACAAAATAAGTTTCCATGAGTTCAATTTGTGTACACCACTGACAGTTCAAAAAGAAAATTTCACAGTTTTCCTCGTGAAAACAAAGAGAAATCGAGTCATGCGATGAAAATTATTACTGGCGATATTTTATGAGTACATTTCCGAAGAATGATGTTCAATGAGGATTTCACAATACGAAGAAGAACCGATAAATTGATGTATGGTTGTTCGATCAGTCTACAAAATTCTCTCCCGATAACCGATACGGATACACAGTTTTCACAGCCCAAAAGCACCAAAAGCTCGGCCAGAGCGCTTACGAAAGCGCTCGGAAAATGACGAACAGTTTTCGATCCAAAGCAACACATAGCAACGGTAAGGGTGCCGCCCTCCTGCCATATGCGTACCGACTACATTTTGCAAAGGGGTGGGTATCCGCCAAAAAATTACCGCGGAAAAAATCATCTTAATAAACACGAAAACTTGGAGATACCTCTCTGAACCTTTTTTTTTAACACATATTTTTCCTAATTGAACAGTTGCAGTCGAACAATTTTTCGTATTTTCTTTATCTGATGGAGCGCACGAAAGGTAATCCCTATTATGCTCGAGGAACATCGTGTTTACTATGATGAGAAGATTTTTTTTTATGTTCTGGTTCCCACGAAAAGGGATATCCTGTAATGTTCAGAGAACATCGTGAGAACCAAGGGAAATGAGGTAGGAATTGGTGTTCTTCTTAAATTTCTGGAGGTTATATGCCTCGGGGAGCACCTCCCTTGGCAATGTGTTCCAGAGCCTTGCTGTTTGTTGGATGAACGAGTCTTTGGAAAGAGATGTTCTGCAGGTCTCCAAAGTGACCACGAAGGGGTGCAAAGTCTCAACTCGACGGGTTAATCTCGCATGGTTTGCCAAGGAAAGAACCATTGTTGATATATCAGAAGAGCATCGTCCATAAAAATATCTATAAAATAGGGCCAGATCGCCAACTTTTCTTCGGTGTTCCAGAGAAGTGAGTGAGTTTTTGAGCGAGGCATCACCCACGAGACGAATTGCCCTTTCAGGATCCAACAGTTTCAGGGTATGTTTGGGTGCTGCACTCCAAATATGGGAACAGTATTCCAGGACAGGTCGGATCTGTGCCTTATAGATCATGAGCAGCTGACTGGAAGTGAAATAGTTCCTGGCCTGGGACAGAAAACCAAGTTTTTGAGATGCACTTCTAGCAATTGATCTCACGTGATTTTCCCAAGAAATATTATTGCTGATAGTAATACCAAGCATCGAAATGGATGTCTTCAAAGGTATGGTTACTCCTGATAAGCTTATGTTGGGCACCGTGAGATCGGCTTTTCTAGAGAAAAGGCATGCTTGTGTTTTATTTCCATTGAAATCTACCAAGTTATTGAATCCCCATTCAAGGATTGTTGCCCAGTCCATATTAAGGTTGTCAACATTTCTCCTTCGTTTGTTTCTGATTTGCCTGGCTGGTATTGGAGCCTTGGAACAAAAGGCGGTATGAAGGGTGTACTGGACATGAAGTTGCTTCCAACAAATCGTTGATATGGAGTAGAAGTAGTGTTAGTGCTAGAATTGATCCTTGCAGAACACCAGCTTTTATGATAAGAGAGTCAGATGAAACTCCGTCGACCACTACATAAAGAGACCTGTTTGAGAAAAAAGTAGCAGAGAACATGTGAATACATTGACAAACAAGTTCTGGTAAAGAGTTGTTCGACATATTTCAAGGTTGACTGGGCTTGTCGAGTACGTCTGACTGGTATTACTAGCGATGGAATGATAGTAGAGAAGTATCTATAGAAAACGGAAAGGTCGCTGACTTTTCTACAGTGCTCCAATGATGTCAATGAATACGTGATTGTGGGATCATCCACAAAGCGAATGTCTCGTCTATGAGTGGAATGTGAGAATAATAGCGTATATTTGGATGCTGAGCCTCATATGATGAAACAGTATTCTAAAACAGACCGTATCTGTGCTTTGTTGATCATGAGAAGCTGTTGAAAAGTAAAGTAAATTTCCGCACGGAACAAGAATCCGAGTTTTTGTGAAGCAGCATCTGCGATAGATCGCACATGATTTTCCCATGATGGTAATACCCAGCATAGGTCTGGGTGAGAATAGTGGTACCAGACAATGATATATCATACTGAGTTCCGCCTTTCTAGGTTGTTGATTCCTCAGTCTGTAATTTTGAAAAAATGCCAAACTGCGGAATAATTCATACAAAAGGTTTTAGTGTATGCCACAGTATGGAGAGTACTATTATCTGCAAAGCTAAATTGATCCATGTGGAACGCCGGAATTGATGGTATCAAACGATGCACGTCCATGCACCACCACATGGTGCGATGTGCCTGAAAATAGAAGGCAGCATAGCTGAGGTGGTAAGTGGTATGATGGTATAGTCTGTCGAGAAGTACTTGTTGCCAAATAGGTCAAATGCTTTTGATATATCTAACACCAGACCTAATGATTTCCCATGAAGCTAGCCATATGAGTAACGTAGGAAAGTAAATCTCCAGTTGATCAATATTGATGGATCTCTCCATCACTTTGGAGATAACTGATAAGAAGAGCATCAATATTTTGCCCTTCCTTTTTTGGGGATTGGTTGGACTCTAGCTACTTCCCGACACCAGACTTTTACAAGATGGTAAATAACTTGCAGAGAATAACTGTCAATTCTGGTGCACACTCTCTGAGAATAAAGGGGTGGAATTTCATCAGGACCGTCGTATATCAACCAGATGGTGCCTATCATTTATGGTTGTAGGAAGAATAGTGTACCTTACTCGTTGGAAAGTATATGTATTTTCTGTATTCGTTACGGCAACACCCAAAGTGTGCCCTTCGCGAATCGTGCAAAACATTCACTAATGCGGATTATTTACTTTCCACACTAGTTATGTAATAAAATATTGTGGAAACATTTCGTAAAAACCTTGATTCATAAAACAAAAATAACATACTCGTGATTTATACGCTCTGGGCTATCGCTCGTGGAAGAAGCTTTTTCATGTCTTGTTTAATACAGGGTGTTGCAGGATCGATGTATGGAAAAAATCTGTACATGAACTTTCCGAGTTATAGGATGCCTTGTGAGCATATCTAATATTCCAAATTTCAGAAGTATTGCTAGGAAAACAATGGAGAAAGGGTAGACCATTAGTCGTCTAATACGGTGTAAAGTTGATGCAAAGTCATCAGTTGAAACAACACATCACCGCGGGCCGTCGGTCTATTTGAAAGTTCAAAGAGAGTGGCTTCGCGGCCCGACATTCTTTCGATGATCTGTTTCAACTAACTTTGCATAAACTATAGTTGGAGTTTATGCAAAGTCAGTTGGAAAAACACATCACCGCAAGCCGTTGGTCCCTTTGAGAGTTCAAAGAGTGTGGCAGCGCGGACCGACATTCGTTTGATGATCTGTTCAACTGACTTTGCATAAACCATACCATAATGCGTTATGCTTTTGTCCAAGTGCCTACGACGACTCTGGATCGCCATGCTGGAATAGTAATTTACGTAACAAGTCCGGAAAATACTGTTGTTTTGGACGAGTAGACAAAATTCTAGGCCGATCTGTATAGGCGAGTCCTGGAAGTCTGCGTGTCCAAGAAAACTGTTTTCGGACATGTTGCGTATACAATTTTTCGGCAACCTTGTAGAATAACAAATCAATGAGACACATTTCCATATTAGATGTCTTTGTATAATGAAATCTCGAACATTTCATTCTTATTTGTATCAAATACTGAAATTCGAACAGAATACCTATAGGTTCTAACAGCTGCATTAAAATTTTCAAATTTTCAAACCCACAATCACTGCTGCTATCCATAGTTTATTGCGATAATTGCAACCAAGAAACATGCGAACTCAAAAAATCAAAATTTCAACTAATTTCATGCTAAATAGCCAACCAAGATCTTCATAGTTACAATATTGATGTAATAAACCTCTGGTGTACGCACTTCAATCCTTTCCTGCTTTACAATTTATCCTTATTTCCGCCTACTTTTCGATAAACATAACATGGCGTGGGGGAATCTCGCAAAGTTTAGTCTGGTGCCGTACTGAAATTACAGGCATAAATTGGACAATTGTGACCATTGAAGATAGGAAATACATTTTGTGATTTAGTCGCATCAAGGTTGATCGCTCCGACACTTTTTAACCTCTATACGAATGATATAAATCAATTGAATGTTCCAGCATACCTCACCTGTTATGCTGATGATATCTCGATAATGATCTCTGATAGGGCTGACAAAGAACTAATAGGCAAAATTGACAACACTTTCTCTATTCTACAGGAATGGTTTGCAAACAATGATTTGTTTCTTAATAGCAGCAAGACTTCATCAGTTAGATTCCATACGAGACAAAAACAACGTAATGATCTTAGCTTTAGGGTGGGTGAGTCAACCCTAAACACGAATCAGGAGGTTGTTAAATTGTTAGGCGTATTTCTTGATGAATGTCTTACCTGGAATAAGCACTGTGAATACATTGTGAAAAAAAATTAATGTTATAAATTTTCAACTCAGGACTCTGAGAAATACCTTGAATTTATATCAATTGTGCAGTCTCTACTTTGCTCAAGTGGACCCACGTATCCGATATGGTATATGTTTCTGGGGGTCATCTACATCAGCGTCATCAGCGAAGGATATTTTTCTGGTTCAAAAAAAGGCTGTAAGAAGTATGATGGGCATTCAGAGAATGGATTCCTGCAAGCCTTTTTTCATAAGGTTGAAGATATTAACGCTGCCCTGCCTCCTTATATTTGAATTAAGTATCTATGTATTTGTTAACAAGCAACTGTTTGCTCGAAACAGTGATAAACATGATGTGAATACTCGCTCGAGGAACGAATTCTATATTCAACCAAGCAGAATAAATATTTTGAGTAATATACCAAATATCCTAGGTCCTAGAATATTCAATAACTTACCTGAATATTTGAAAAACGCAAAAAATGTATCTTCTTTCAAAAAATGCTTGAAATCATTTCTCATAGAAAAGTGTTTCTACTCGCTTAATGAATATTTTCATAAATGACCATGTTTCTTTCTTTCATATAATGTTCGTCTATCATATTATGTAATCTGTCATTTATCTAGTTTTAGATTTATATATTTGTAACAACCTGACTATTCCTATATTTTTTCGAAAGTCTAAAGGAAAATGAAGATATTTATTTATTTATATTTATTCATTTATTCATTTATTTATTAGAACTGATCATAAGTTCTAGGAATCACGTCATCTAACATTCAATATGTGAACCGCACGTCGTCGTCTGAAATTCAATTGTTTATATCAAGAATCAGTCTGACGAAACAAATGAAGAGTGGTTTATTTCATCAATGTTACAATGACAACAACGATGTGATACTTCCCGACTTAGTCCGGGAAGTAAGTTCCCGGACTAGGCGACAAGGCCGGAGAAATGCCACTTTATCAATGAAAATGCCGATAAAAAATTGTTTTCTGACACATATTTTCCTAATTTTCAGTTGTAAATGTAAATATACCCCTAATAATTTAGATTTACAGTTCTTACTATTTTCTAACGAATAATAACTTTATGCCCCGATTCCTGTTTCTGTTTTCCCATTTGTCACGCCTATGTTGTCATTCATTGAAACTCTTACTACTTGGCTGCTAAATAAAACATGTACATGGTGCGTCGTAAAAAATACCCTATGACAGTCGAATTGAAGCATCATAGTAATATTTTCTTTTCAACCCGTCGACATAACAACGAACATTTTCGAATTACATGCATGTTTACCAATTATATCTACTCTTACGAGACATGCAAACATTTATCGAATCCGAATCGATAAACTGACACACTTCAGTAAACACCGCGCGTTGTTCTAGTATACCAGGTGACCATACTAAATTCAGAAAGTTGTTATCAAATATCTCGCACTATAAAGAGTCGTTCGTACAGGGTTTTCACGTATATTGTATATTTGGAACCCTCTCAACTTTTGTATTTATTGTTCAAAGGTCGCCGCACGTTTCATAGGAAAAATTGGCATTGTTGTAGATTGTTTTATTGAATTAGTTTGATATACCTTGTATATAATTTGGAATTGAAAAAGGAGGCGTTGAGTTGTTAAAGAAGTGACATAAAATAAATAAAGATATAAAAGTCAGAAAATTTGGAAAATCATTTATTTTTGGAAGTAATAGGAATACTGAGTCTATTACATTTGGTCCTTCGCGTTCAAAAGACGAACTAGCACTGTGGACACCAGTTTCGACGAATCGACAAAAGTTGACTTATGACCGACTCCTCCAGGAAAAGAGAAACAGCTGGAATAAATAGAAATCTTGACGAGAACTATTTGTGGCCCAAGAACTTTGGAGAACCTAGACATAATATGGATGACAATGCCAAAAAACCAGAAGGTGACATCCCTGATGGTAGAATCATCTCCGAAGCTCAAGTCATGGGCGACAACAGCTCATCTGTTTCCCGACATTCTATTCCAAATAGGACGAATACATCATCTAGACATTCTACACGTACTAAGTGTTCAAATACTTCTAAGGCAAGTGTCGGCTTCCAACGTAAACACGTTCAGAAGAAATGTTTTCCAGAAGAAATTTCAGATTTGAAAAGAGACGGAGTGGTGGACAGAAGAAGTAGACTTCACACATTACATCCAATGCTCGATGAAAAAGGAATTCTTCGAATAAAAGGCCGACTACACAATTCAGAAGATTTAGATTATTTCCAGAAACACCCTGTAATATTGGACTCAGGTCACACCTTCACAAAATTGTTGATTGTAGATTACCATGTGAAACTTTGGCTCAAGTTTCGTTTAGCTGAAATCAGTTGTGGAAAAACTGTTGCCATGGCAACGATCGTCATGATAACGAGTAAACAAAAACCCGATTCCCGTGGTGAGGAAATGCGTGGTTGCCAAATTGTATCGGGTTTAGTATAGCTGAAATCAGTTATGGAAAAACGGAATATTCATTACGAGGTACCGCGCAGGATATAGGAAGAGAAACTACTGGTACTGATTGTCTTATACAGATGGAAACATCTCGTTAGGCCCACCCACATTTCCATTTGCCTTCATTTCGATTCACTCATACCTTTCTTCACGCGCGCATTTTGATTCAGCAACAGTCTTCAAACATACATAAACGATGCCTTGCTATCAAATCGGAACGATGTTGGGAAATAATAGTTTTTTAAGAAGAAGGTTGATTTTAGTCGATTGTTTAGGTTAGATTGTTTGGAAAAAGTAGTTTCCTTTTTTATTCAGTCTTCAAACACACACGAACGATGATGCCTTTCTACCAAATCTGATCGATGTTGAGAAATATATTTCTTCTGAGAAGGTTCATTTGAGCCGAGTTAGGTTAGATTGTTTAGAAAAGGAGTATCCTTCCTAATGCGCTATTTGTTCCGCACTATTTTGTCGGTCGCTATTTTGTCTAGCTCTATTCAATAACAGAGCCTATTTTCACTGACGTAATTTCCATATATGATTGTCAGAAAAGTAGTAATTTGGGAATTAATCAACGACGAACAGTATTCAAGAAATTGATAAGAAGGGTATTTATTCGAATCAAGTCATTGTTTGAAGACTAGCAAGAACTTTTGTGAAACTCAAGTTGAAGGTCGAAGATTGCGCTGATTTTTTCATTTATTGATTGAGAAATGTCACAAGAGTGTCAGTTCAAAATGTCTTCGTTCGGCGAACTTTCTCTTGGTTTGGAGCCAGCAAAACCTTATTGCAAGTCCAAATTCAAGGGACACAAATATACGGAAATATGATTTTTGTTCACTCGTTACCATGGCAATAGTTTTTCCATAACTGATTTCATCATACGTCACGAGAAGCGGTATATTGTTCTGTTTACATGCTTGAGTGTGAGAGCCATACATCTGGAAATAGCTAGCTCTTTGAATACAGATTCTGCTGTGATGGCGATTAGAAGATTTATTGGAAGAAGAGGTTGTCCTCAGGAAATTCACTCAGACAATGGCACCAATCTCCATGCAGCAGATAAGGAACTGAAAAACGCGTTGGTGGAGCTCAATAGAGACCAACTTTCCATATTTTTAACCTCTAAGAATATCATTTGGCGATATATACCAGCAGCCAGTCCACATATGGGGGGGAGCTGGGAACGTTTAGTCAAATCTGTAAAAACCGTACTAAAAGTTACTCTCAAGGAAAGAAGTCCAAAAGAGTAGGTCCTGCAAACATTAGTTGTGGAGGCTGAAAATATAGTAAACAGTAGACCATTGACTTATGTTTCTGCCGACCCAGATGATCCAGAGAGCCTAACACCGAACCATTTCCTCTTGAGTTCATCCGATGGAGCAGCACCACTACCAGGGAAGTTTCAAGAAGATCAAATCCATCATTTGAGAAATCAATGGAAACTATCACAAGCCCTAGCGAACATATTCTGGAGAAGATGGGTTAAAGAGTACCTTCCTACACTGAATAAAGTTGGCAAGTGGCACAGGAAAGTTGAAAACATTAAAGTTGGAGATGTAGTTATTGTCGTTGATGAAATAATTGGCCTTTGGGAGTAATTCAGAGAGTGTACACAGGAAAAGATGGAAATGTGAGGGTAGTAGATGTGAAATTGAAAAATGGTACACTCAGACGACCAGTGGTAAAGATCTGTAAGTTACCTGGTGTTAACAAAGAAGAAGAATGAAGAGAAAGAAGCGACAAAGAGATTGTTATAAATTTCAAGAACAGCTAGTTAGTTGATATTTTGGGAAATTCTGAAATATTCTGAATTTAGGGGGGAGAATGTTGTAGATTGTTTTATTGAATTAGTTTGATATACCTTGTATATAATTTGGAATTGAAAAAGGAGGCATTGAGTTGATAAAGAAGTGACATAAAATAAATAAAGATATAAAAGTCAGAAAATTTGGAAAATCATTTATTTTTGGAAGTAATAGGAATACTGAGTCTATTACAGGCATGCTATGTCGAATTGGCTGAATTTTTGATATGTTATGGTCCAAGGCATTCTGAACCAAATGTCCAAATACCAAACTGTTCTAATGGCTAGTTTTGGCGCTAGTGGCCGCTTAAGTCTCAATCTCGAGATCTTTTCTCCGGATAAATAATGCTCTTTGAGTTATTATTATATTATATTTTGATAGGATAGGTCACTGATATTTATTCATCAATATTGTTTCTATTGGTCAAAAATTATACAATGTGATACAGGTGATTTTAACATCCCTTTGAGAGAATCTAGTGATCCATTAATTCACAAAACAGACTAACAAAAAAAATCCAATATCATCATTACACGGAATGCAGAACAGAACTACCATTGAGAAAGAGGAATTGATTGCAAAAGAACGTAATGAAATTGAAAATTAGAGAACGAAACTGAGGAAATCAAGTAAATGGCAACGTGATGTGGAAAATCAAAACAATCTTCATATTTCAAACTCTATCATTCGGGTACAGTTTTACATACAATAAGGAACTAGCTATAAGTATATTGTTTTGTTTTAAAATTGTTCTATCCGTGTGATCCCAAACACTTTCTTGGGCCATCAGAAAAATTTCTGCAGTCGATGGGAATCGAACCCACGACCGGCAAGCGAATGCGAATTAGAATATTGACACTCTGTCCGCACGGCTACCTGACCCCTAATACATATATATCCATAATATATTTCTATTTGGTCATATCAAAGTGTTGTTTTTTTTATCGCTTGGAGCGCACGAGAGGGAATCCCTATAATGTTCAAAGAACATCGTGCGTTCCTAGGGAGGATAGGGATAGGAGGTAGGTATTGAAATTTTTTTTGAACTTCTGGAGATTATATGTTGTTGGGAATACTTCCTCAGGCAATGAATTCCAGAGCCCAGCCGTTCTATGGATGAAGGAGTTTTGATAAAGTGCTGTGCGGCATCTTTCGAGGTTGACAACGAAGGGATGTGCTGACTGGGCTTGTCTAGTTCGTCTGACTGGTATTGCTAGTGAAGGGATGATAGCAGAGATTTCCGAAGAACATTTCCCGTGGAAGTATCGATAGAAAAGTGAAAGGTCGCCGACCTTTCTACGGTGTTCCAATGATGTCAAAGAGCGAGTGAGTGTGGCGTCACCCACCAGGCGGATGGCTCTTCTCTGGATGAAATCTAAGAGCATCAGCGTATGTTTCGGTGCTGAACCCCATATGTGGGAACAGTATTCTAGAACAGGCCGTATCTGCGCTTTGTAGATCATGAGGAGCTGTTGAGGTGTAAAGTAGCATTTCGCACGGAACAAGAATCCGAGTTTTTGTGAAGCAGCTTTTGCGATGGATCTGACATGATTATCCCATGAAAGACTGTTGCTGATGGAAATACCGAGCATAGACATGGTGGGCTTGGTGGGGATGGTGGTGCCAGACATTACAATGTCGGGCATACTGAGTTCCGCCTTTCTAGAGAAAATACAGCCTTGAGTTTTGGTGGCGTTGAATTCAACTAGGTTGTTGGTTCCCCAGGCTGTGATTTCAGCAAGGTCTTCATTGACAGCATTGACCTGCCTGCGCCGTGTGTTCTTAGTTTCCTGGGAAGAAATAGGATTTCTGGAAGAGAACGCTGTATGGAGGGTACTATCATCTGCAAAGCTGTGGATGGGGCAATTTGTTAGTCCCAACAGATCATTGATATGAAGAAGGAATAATGTTGGTGCCAAAATTGATCCTTGTGGAACGCCGGAATTGATGCCAATTGTATAATAATAATAATAATAATATTTATTCAATATATATGTATATATATAATACAGTTTCAATAAGTATAACAATTACAAATACAATAAGTATTACCTACAACAAGGTTTGAACATCAGTGAATAAATATTGATAATCTACTAAAAGTCTTAGGACTTGTTCGTAGATGCATGTGCATTCAAAACTTCGAATTGAAAGAGAGAATTATTCATAGATATAAGTGTATCTGCGTATAGTATAATAATTAATTAGAATATTGAAAGACAAGCAGTTCTCCTCTAAAAGAAAAACTTGTACGTGGAGACCGCTCATCCAACTAGATTCTGTGGGGTACCTACTCAAATAGTTTGTTCTTATTGTTATAATGAATGAGAATAGAATCAGTAATGAATTGATTAGTGGTTAACCAGATTATGTATATATTCTCTAGGGTTTGTATGCAACCATGCTTTCAATTTGTTTTTGAATAAATTCATTGGTCTTATTAACTTTAAATTCTCTGGTAAGTGATTATAAAACTTCGGGCTTAGATATACAAGAGATCTTTGAAATATCGTTTTTTCAGCTTTTGGTACTGAAACTGAATTACATCGGTATCTTGTCTTATATTGATGGGTAATCTCAAACAGTTCCGATTTGCGGGTATGTTGTCTAACTAAAACTGAATAGAAATATAGTTGCTTGAGATCAAACAAGTTTGATTCGTGAAATAGTTGTTCTGTTGGGTAGGTTTGACATTTTTTCATTATTATTTTTATAATATATTTTTGTACAGTTTGTAGGCTGTGCATATGGGTGTCTGTTGTTCCCCCCCATGCTATTATTCCATATGACAAGTGACTTTCTACAAGTGAATAGTACAAAATTTTTAGCTGGTTAGTATCGAGTATTCCTACCAGATATTTGAACTTTGGTGTATCAGACGATACACCGTCCACCACCACATGGAGCGATCTGCCTGAAAGAAAACTCGATAAGAGATGGCATAGCTGAGGTGGTAAGCCGTATGATGGTAGTTTGTGGAGGAGTCCTTCGTGCCAAACACGGTCAAATGCTTTCGATATGTCCAAAGCGACAGCTAGAGATTCCCCGTGTTTTTCTAATGAAGCTTGCCATAAATGGGTGACGTAGGCAAGTAGATCTCCAGTAGATCTTCGGTGGCGAAAGCCGTATTGTCTATCATTGATGATTCCCGAGCTCTCCAGGTATTTGATGAGCTCAATGTTGATGGCTTTCTCCATAACTTTGGAGATTACTGATAACAGAGCAATGGGCCTGTAGTTGTTGGGCATGTTCTTGTTCCCTTTTTTGGGGATTGGTAGGACTCTAGCTGTCTTCCAGCATGATGGAAAAATACCCGACCTGTACGAGACGGTAAACAACTTGCAGAGAATCGGTGTTAATTCTGGTGCACATTTTTTGAGGATAATGGGTGGAATTCCATCAGGACCGTTAGCCTTATTCGTTTTGAGACCAAGCAAAATTCGTCTGATTGTGCGTTGACGGAAGACGATTTCGGGCATTCGACTCTCAACGGGTGGAATGTCTGGCGGCACTTTTCCTTGGGAATCTAAAGTAGAGTTTGCTGCGAAAATCTCTGCAAAAATATTTGCTCTCTCCTGCGATGTTGTTGCTAATGTGCCGTCGGATTTGGACAGTGGTGGAAATGAACTATTAGTGAAATTTCTTCCGATCGCTTTAGCAAGGGACCAAAACGAACGGGAGCCATTGGGACAATCTATGAGTTTCGATCTTATCTTGGCATTGTATGTTTCTTTCGAAGCATCTATTGTTTGGCTGCAGTTATTTCTGGCATCAACGTATCCTGCTCTAGTCGCGAGGTTAGGGTTTTTGCGCCAGCGATGGTAGGCTGTTTGTTTCAAGGCAACAGTTCTAGAACAGTTTTTGTTGAACCAGGGTTTCGATGGTGATGATCTTTTTGAAGAATGGGGTATGTATGTGTCCATTCCGAGCATGATGATCTCGGATATTTCCGCAGCACACTGTGAAGGGTCCTCAGAGTCAAAGCATACTCTATGCCAAGGAAACTCGGAGAAAAACATGCGGAGACCGTCCCAATCTCCTGAATTGTAATGCCATATACGACGTGGGGGTGCCGGATCAGTTGATGGAATGAAAAATGGGCAGGTTGTGGATATGAGTGTGTGGTCAGAATTGCCAAGTGGAGCTCGTACATCTATGGTGTAGGGTTCTGAATTATTAGTGAGGAATAAGTCAAGTATGTTAGCTGAATGGTTATTGGCATCGGGAATTCGTGTGGGTTCTTTGATAAGCTGCTCTAAGCCGTGAGTGATGGCGAAAGCTTCGGCTTGTCGCCCAGCTTCATCCGTTCTGTTAGAGTGTACGAGCCAAGCAGTGTTGTGTACATTGAAATCGCCCATGATGATGATTTCTGCTGCTGGATGGTTCTGTTGAATTTGGTCAAGCTTCAGAGACAAGAATTCGAAGAGCTTTTCATACATGCATTATTTTCATGTTTATGTTTCATGTTATTCTGCGAAAAATGTATCGCTATGATTTGAAGTGGGTGTTTATACCCTATTTCTATTTACGGCTATGATTGATTTGACAGAAAATCTAACCTTCAAAATCGTATCTGGCAATCAAGCGCTACTAGGGAAATTGATAAGACAAAGACAACTGTTGACATAAATCGATTGAACGAAAACCCTAATATATTATTAAACAGTATTCAAAATTTGAAGAAACGTTATCATTTGTGCTCTGAAAATAACTGTCATCAATTTGAGAACAATTTTCGTATAAGTGGGTATAATTTGTTTATATAATTATGTGATGTTACTAATTATTGATTTATTGATAATGATGTTAATTTGAAATTGTTACCCTATAGCCATATATAAACAACAGAGAAGACAATCGGGAGATAATGTGAAGTTCAACGTCAAATATCTCGATATCTGTGGGAAATAACATACAAAATATAGGGCGTGCCATTTGAAATTCATATAGGTTGCCCATATTTCATTCGAGATGTTCAACTGTTTTGTCAAAAAAAATTGAACATTGAATTAACAAGTTAAAGGGTAGTTAAAAATATACGTGAAAATATACGTGAAAACCCTGTACCCGTAATTCGACAATTCATTTTTGGAGGAAAAGTTCATATATACGAGATACAGGGTGATGACATTTTCGAATATGTATGGTTTTCTGATGAACGCTGAGCTCAGTACCTACATTAAATGTTTGTCGAGAAATATAAATAGTTATCATTAGAATAATCATAATTGCATCAAAATTATAGGAGTCGCGACTAGACGGTGTTTGTACGAAATTGTATATTATTATGCATTCACATATTCTCCCATGAAATTAATTTTTTCATTGCCATCTTTTAATTCTAATAAATTTACTGTGTAGTTCTCTAATTGAATGGAATAAATAATATTTTGTTTCAATTAGAAAATGTATCGTTTCAATATCAATATGAATGGAAAATTATCTTCCTAAGTGTAAATTATTTCATAGACTATTGAAGAATTCCGATAAATCAATTGTTATGGTGGAACACCCTCTAAATTATTCTGAATTTAATTACTCTGCAACTGGCATATTTGATACATGAACAGATACATAGGAATTTTCGACTTCAAATTCATATTTTATTTCTCCAACTGAAATAATTGTTAATTCCGACTTCAAACGAAACCATAAAATCGGAATTAAAATAAATTCCCTCGGAATTTGATACACAGTAGAAAAACAGATCTCTCCAATCAAGACAAAATACAGCGTTGAGAAGATTATGAAATGAATAGCGCTTCAGATTGATGATGTATGGTCTCAGAACGGGATAATTCGAAATATTCATAGAAGAATCTGATATTCTCGAAAAACAGTCTCGTTCGAAGCATGTTGGTATCTTCATTTATGGGAAAATAGAGATATCCCAACTACAACAATACTTCCATTGGATTTCAAGATCTTACAAATCGATGTGCATATTTATCTACCTATACCAGAGAAGAACATGTCTTCTATATTGGGAGATACATGCAGTATTTTATAGAATGAAAGCAGGATTTCAAATACGAGAAAATATTTTGAAACATAGTTTTTATGGAACCTTATAGACAATCATTTTGCAATTTTGAAGGTATTAGTGAAATTGCAAGATATTAGCTAGATGAATCTGCTTCAAAATTACTTGAAAATTATGAAGCTGATTTGTGGTTTGTCATTTTATTTTGACAGTTTGAACTATCATTCGAGCAAATTATCTAATCATGAATTGTTTAGATTTACAGGATATTTTGTTCACCACTGATCTAATTTTGATTCAAATATTAGGAAATCGGTTCCAATTTTTGTTTATGTTCCTCCATTTTCATTGCTGCGCAAAATTCATATTACAAATTACTATATCCGGAAGGTTTCGCTAACAAATCAAGTTGATTCAATAAACAACATTGGTAACGTATTCTATTCAGAATTCTATGAGCCTTCGCTGATCGGTTATAGCAGGGTGAACATAGTTACATACACAATATTATTTGTTCTACAACAAACTGTCAAAAAAGTGGACAACCTCATTCAATTTATGTGAAGCTATTAATCCGTTTCTCTTCACGCCAAGTCATGAAAGACTCGTGTTCTTTCGGATATAGCTCCTTAGATTTATCTGGCAGCAAATTAAGTATCTACTGTTATTTTCGCACCTTGGGCTAATCTCAATGAATCGCTCCAGTATCACTGATTCCATAACACGCGAGTTTTCCACCGCCTAGCAACACTGTTAAATACAGTGATAATTTTCAGGTTTTGCCCAGCAAAGATCCTTTGGATGAACCTGATTTCAACAATAGACTATATATCAATTATCTTTTCCCAACTGAGCAATCCCTATCCAACATAGATGGAGTTGTACTAAAGATGGAGAATAAAATCAATTTAATTGATAATGAAATCAGCACTGTTGTTAGAGGACAGATTTTTTTTATGTTCTGGTTCCCACGAAAAGGGATATCCTGTAATGTTCAGAGAACATCGTGAGAACCAAAAGAAATGAGGTAGGAATTGGTGTTCTTCTTGAATTTCTGGAGGTTATATGCCTCGCTGTTCGTTGGATGAACGAGTCATTGGAAAGAGATGTTCTGGAGGTCTCCAAGGTGTCCACGAAGGGATGCGAAGCCTCAACTTGACGGGTTAATCTCCGCGGGGACTGCCAAGGGAGCAACAATTGTTGATATTTCAGAAGAGCATCTTCGATGAAAATATCTAATATCTATAAAATAGAGCCAGATCGCCAACTTTTTTACGGTGTTTCAGAGAAGTGAGTGAGTTTGTGAGCGAGGCATCACCCACGAGACGAATCGCCCTTTTTTGGACAGAATCCAACAGTTTCAGGGTATGTAACTGCAAGTGAAGGTGGGAGGCAAGCTTCAGAGGAAGCCCAAAAACTCATCAAACATTATTATTCCTGCATATAACTGATATCAAAGAACGTGCAGAGAAATCTGAAGAAATGGTTAGGGAAATAACAAAATACATCAAACAGTCAGATTGTGATGAGAGAAACTTGTCTCTTGCTATCACAAATCTCAATCACCTGCAGATGCTTGTAGGTGGGGTAGATACTTCGAAATCCCTCACACAAAAACATTTGTATGGAGAAATAGCACTTCCACTACAAGCTATTAGCTATACCAAATTCCACAAGCACAATACAAAAGCATCTATAGCTCCCAAAAATCATTGAAAAAAAAGCAAGCGACTGTAGCCTCTTAGAAAAGTGATGAAACAATTCCTACAAGAAATTAAGGATGTGAAAATAGTATATTGTTTAGCGAGCACAAAATAATAGTTATTTCCCACGAGAATGAAGTGTAATCATAGGAGTGGGTAATTAGCATTGTGTGCGAGTTATACACTATACTAATTCTACAGGGTCTGCAGGGAACAGCCAGGGCAAAGCTCGCTGGCCTTCAGCGGCTGGCATGCCTGGCCATTACAAGGGCGATGTCCTCTACTCCAACGGCTGCGATGGAAAACCTCCTGAACCTAACTCCCCTCCACATTGTCTTGGAGAGGGAAGCCAGGATGGTTTCCTACAGATTCCTGTCATTAGAAAAATAAATTAGAGATGGGCGACTGCTGGACCACTCCAGGATACTGTGTGAAATAAAAAATCACCAAACTCTAGGAATGGTTCCCGACATGTTGGCTAATCAAACACACGTGAAAAAGTCTTTCAAAGTCCTCTATCCGAAGAGAGACGAGTGGGTAAGTGAATCAGTCCAATTCCCAGAGACCGAACACGTACTGTACACAGATGGTTCGAAAACCCCTCTCGGAGTCGGAGTCGGTGTGTTCAGCAGAAAACCGAAGACGGAAATCTCTGTCAATCTCGGTAAGTATGCTACAAACTTTCAGGCGGAGGTCTTCGCAATTGAATTGTGTGCTAGAGAGTTGACGGATAGACCTCTAGTAAACAAAAACATCAGCATTGTATCAGACAGTCAGGCTGCTCTTAAAGCACTGAGCTCCAGCAAGATAAATTCCAAGCTTGTATGGAGCTGTATTGAATCCCTAGAATGCCTAGGTGCCAACACCAGAGTTTCTTTGGTGTGGGTGCCTGGACACCAGGGGGTGGAGGGCAACGAGAAAGCCGACATCCTCGCCAAACAGGGAACCGAATCTGTGTTCATAGGACCAGAACCTCGACCAGAACCATACTTTGGGGTCACCACAAGTGCGGCCAAAACATCAATCTCGGACTGGGCGGAGGGAAAGAGACTCACGTACTGGTCTGAATTACCAAAGTTAAACCATTCGAAGGCGTTTTTGCCTAACCAACGGAAAATATAACCAGGCAGATCCTAGAATGGAGCAGGGGTAACCTGCGAATTCTGACAGGACTGCTTACGGGACACTGTCGTCTAAGATACCACCTGGGAAGGATCGGTCTGAACCAACAAACGGACTGTCGGTTCTGCTGGGTGGAAGACGAAACGGCTGAACACATATTATGTTCATGTTCTTACTTAGAGAGACTAAGGTTCGATATATTTGGCTTTACCAATTTAGAACCTATCGATGTCAGACAAATCTCACCTAATTCAACCATGAACTTTGTAAAAAGATGTGGATTGTACAGTGAACTGTAACCTCTAGGGGTGAGCCTCAATAGACCCATCTGGGGTCGCAGTGGAGGGGCGGTATTCGCCCCACTCACATTGAACCTAACCTTACCATACTTA